>CM070632.1:5385065-8077598 GCA_036346255.1 Ampelocalamus luodianensis | reverse complement strand
TCTATCAGACAGGATTCTCTAAGCTTTCCAAACCAATGACCCATCCGCTAAAAAGGAAAAGAAGTATGATTGGACGAAGCTTGTGAAAGAGTTTCCAAGAATTGAAGAAGAAGTTAACTTCACACGTGATTGATCTGCCGGACATACATCAAGACTTCAAGTCTATTGTGATGCATCGCGCCAAGGTCTTGGTTGTGTACTCATGCAAGGAGGAAAAGTTGTAGCTTATGCTTCCTGACAACTCCGTCCTCACGAAGACAATTATCCAACCCATGATTTGGAGTTAGCGGCGATAGTGCACGCCCTAAAAATTTGGCGACACTATTTGATTGGAAATCACCGTAATATCTACAGGCACTACAAGAGTCTCAAGTACATTTTCACCCAATCGAGACCTCAACCTCAAACAAAGAAGATGGTTAGAGTTAATAAAGGATTATAACTTGGATGTCCATTATCATCCCGGAAAGGCTAATGTAATTTGAAGCCCTCAACCTTGAGTTAATAGAGCAAGGCACACTAGCCACAATAGAAGCGTATCCAACTCTAGAAGAAAGCGCATCAAGGCCGCTCAAGAGGGACATCTCGAGTCAGAGATTCAAGCATCTCATGGCAAAAGGAAAGGCCCCTAAGATGTCGAAGATCATCAGGAATCCTATGGTATGAAAGCGTCTCTTTGTTCCCACCCGGAAGAACTCAAAGATCGATTCTAAAGGAAGCTCACGTTCTGCTTACACCTGCACGAGGCGGCACCAAGATGTACCAAGACATGAAGATTTTGTATTGGTGGCCACGAATGAAAAGAGATATCGCCGAGTATGTAGCTTGTTGTGATGTATGTCACGAATCAAAACTGAACATCAAAGACCAGCGGGATTGCTACAACCCTACAGATCCTCGATGGAAATGGGAAGAAATGGAATGGATTTCATTACGGTCTACCTCGAACTAAATCGGATGTGACTCAAGTATAGGTTATAGTTGATGATTGACTAAAGTCGCCCACTTCATCCTGTGAAGACAACCTACAAGGGAGACAAGTTAGCCGATTATACATGGCTCGTGTCGTGTGTTTGCATGGAGTACCCAAGAGAATAGTCTCCGATCGAGGTTCTCAATTTACCTCGCATTTTAGGGCTAGTTTGCATGATGCCCTTGGAACACACCTTACCTTCAAAGATGACCTATCATCCGCAGACTCGATGGTCGACGGAAGAACAAATCAAATCCTAGAAGACATGCTTCGAGCTTGTGCTTTGGAGTTTATCAGGCTCGGAAAAATGTCTCACCGTATGCTGAGTTTGCATACAATAATAGTTATCAATCAAGTCTGAAAATGTCCCCATTTGAAGCACTCTATGGAAGAAAATGCGAGAACTCCTCCGCATTGGTGAAATCAAGTGAAGGATATGTCTTTGGACCGGATACTCTCAAGCAAGTCAAGAGAAAGTTCGACTAATCGAGATCGCCTTCAAGCAACTCGGTCTAGGCAGAAGAGTTATCTTGGCAACCGTCGAAGAGACTTAACCTTGAAGTTGGAGATGTCTTGTGTACCTCAAGGTATCGCCACTTCGTGGAACCCGAAGATTCAAAGTTAAAGGCAAGCTCGCACTCAAGATACATAGGCCCGTTTCCGATCACCGCTAAGCGTGGAGAAGTTGCCTATCACCTAGAAACTACACGAAAGTTTGTCGACGTCCACAACGTGTTCCATGTTTCTCAACTAAAGAAATGTCTCAGAGTACCAAGAGCGCACTCGCCGGCCATCGCACGGAGAAAGATTTGACTTATCCGAGCACCCAATCAAGATCCTCGGCGCCGTCGAAGGACAAGACGCCAAGTCATCCGCCTTTGTAAGGTTCAGCGGAGCCATCACTCACCAAAGAAGCCACCGGCGGCGAAGATCAACTTAAGCCGGATTTCCGCCCTCGTTTCTCGGGCGGCTCGAATCTGGGTCGAGATTCGTTTAGGTGGGTAGGATTTGTGATGCCCGCTTTTCCCCTGTCAACCCGCGGCCCCCTCGCTTCCTTCTCGCCGGACCGGACCCCCTCCTCCCTTCCTCCCGGCACGCTACCCCCGCCGCCATCATCACCTCTCCAGGCGCACGCGCACCCCGGAGCGCCGCCGCACGCCCCCCGACCCTCTCTCTTCCCCACGCTTTAAAACCCTAGCCCGGTGCCCTTCTTCTCCTCCTCCCTTCACCCCACCGCAAAGAAGAGAGCAAGAGGAAGAAGGAGAGCCGCCTTACCTACGTCGTTGTCGCTGCCGCCGCCGCCGCCTAGCCTTCGCACCTTTCCGCAACTGCCGCTTCCTCATCGCAGCATTCGGCCGTGGGCTCTCGCCGCACCGCCATCTCTTCTTCCCCCGTGCGCGCCTCCTCTTCCTCCGCGCGCGCCCTCTTCCTTCTTCCGCGGCCGCCGCCATTCTCTCCCTCTTACGCGCTGCGCCGCCGCTGCCTTCCTTTTCTTCCGCTCGCCGCCACGGGCGCTCCGCGCCGCGTGGGCAGCGCTGCGCTGGTCATGCCGGATTCGCCCAACACCGTGGTGGGCCAAAAATGGTCACGGTCGCTTTCAGTTTTTTTTTTTTTGTGATTTTCAATTTCTTTTTCTATTTTATTTTAAAAGTGAGACTTTAAATATTAATATCTCCCCCATTTCAACTCCAAAAATTATGAAATAAATTTCTAAAAATTTCTAAAATCAAGATCTTGCTAATGGCATAGGTCTTGTTCCATTTGGAGTTCATTTGTGTATACTTGTGTATTTAATTGCTCTTGTTGCTTGTCGTTTATTTTTCCTGCACCTCGCTTGCAGAGATTTCTGAGACGCCGAGACCTCCACGCCGATCAAGGACAAGACTACTCGGACTCTCTCCCTACAACCAAGCGAGTCAATACTTTGATCATATTGAGCCTACATTTTATGCAAATTATGTTCTTTAAAGTAGCAAATTGCATGCTTTAATTCTTTAATCAAATGTATGTTAAAGCGTAAGGTAGTTAATACCCATTTGTTGAATAATTAATTACTATGCCATCCTTGACAACTTGAATCCCTTAATTCCATTATCACCCTAGTAACTATATGGTAATACTAGTTATAGGTTGTACTTAAGCGACATGCTAGCCTTGCTTAAGTACCGACATTACAACTGTCCCAATCATCATCTTTTCAAACATAAATGATTTGGGCGCCATTGCGGGTAAATGACTAAGATGGTTGAATTGTTGTATTTTACATCTCAAAACCCTAAATCGCTAATACCCGTGCTGGGCGGATGGAAAGATGGTGTGCGGATGTAGCACGAGAATGGTGGGAATGTGGTTGAGCCGTCCGCATAACCCTAAGGACTTAATCTTGTCACGACCTCCTGTGTATAACAGTACAACCACAAGTCTGCAACAAATCGCGACTTGGCTTAGTACATTTATCGAATCACGAAAATCATCTCACTTGGAGGGTTAAAGGAGGCACAAGCTCGGGTATGTCGGGCTTGGATGGGACACCGAGTCAAGGGTGAAGTTCGCGATCGAGGTGTAGCCGCCACGCCGATCCACGAGGTGGACATCCGCGCAACGATGGGCATAACCCGTATGGGTGAGACGAGGAAGGCGAGATATTTAGAAAAGTTTTTGTGACAACCTCTCGACTACACGATCACGGAATCGTAGGCAACGAGTTAATTGTCTCTTGTGGGTAAAGTGTACAATCTCCGCAGAGTTATAAACTGTTTAAACAGCCGTGCCTACGGTCAAAGGCGGACATGAGAACTTAACTTGAGTTAGTTCTATTTAAAAATTTCTTTTGTGGGTGGTATGAAAATTGTGGCGGGCTCACCTAGCCCTGAGATTGGTTATTCACGGTCTTTGTACCCAAGGTGTCGCTTAGTGGTGGATGTAACCACAATCAAAATAAGCATGAAGGTGGAGGTAACCTCTGCTAATATAAATATTGCACAACTTCTCTCTTTAACCAAAATAAAGTTTGTTAAAAATGCTAAGTGCTAGGAATTTGTACTTATGATATTTAAAAGTACTGCTTTCGCAAATAAAAGAACCGAGCCATCCTTGTAAGCCTTGCATGTATATCATTGCATTGTGTATTGGCTCGCGAAAGCACGATAGTTGTGCTCATCCTCGCTCTCCCCAAACCCTTCAGATGACGCCGATGGAGGAGACTATGCTTACTACGAGGAACCGTGTTGTTGGACAAGGAAACGATGAAGAGTAGTCTAGGATCTGTAGTCTAGGCCTCGACGCAGCTCTAAGTTGACTCGTTATATTTGCGCATAAACCGATATTATCCGGTCCTTGGGTAATATCGATCGCATACCGAGTTGCCCGATCGCTTGCTGTGAAGAGATGAGCTCTACCCTTTTGCTTCCGCTTATCGCATTCGTGTTCTCAGATTGTAATCAATTTGGCCGATCGCCTCGTTGTAAAACTCGACCCGACGTGGTCTATGTCACTCTGTTGTTTGTAATAATGATACTTCAGTTCACGCCATGTATGAATGATTCAGCAATGCCTGTGAGTGCTATCTATTGATCCAAGGAATAGCACATTGTTTTCACAGAGGATTCGGATTAGAAAATCCGGGTCCGACACTTTCATTTTCTTCTTCTTTGGAATGACTTCTGCGCATGCATGATACTATCTCTAGTACGTGTCACTTTCTACTTGACCCTGTACCATATCCATTAATTTCACACATTCATTCTATGAAAAGGTGGCTTGATTTTTACATTAGCTCACGAGCCTAACATAACCCTCCTCTTTTTTTCTGGTTTGAGACAGACTATGTAGAAAACTACACGGACGGAGTTATCCATTAATTCCACAGCTACATTAATTCAATAATTTCACAGGATTGATCGGGAAGCCAGCCGGATTAGCTAAGTGCTAACGAACAAAAAGCAAGCAAGTACTAGTAAATGTATGTACAAAAAGGCCACCAGTGATAAGGAAAAGCCGGGCAAAATTAGCATGCATGTAGCCGGGGAAGTGTCCTATATAAAGTTCAAACCACCGCTATTTCTTTCTTCAGCAAAATTCCGAAGCAGTGTCCTTCTGTGTTGTCGAACTACCTGAAAGGCTATAATGACAGAGATAAGAGAGATGACATTAGCCATACAAATCAAGGAAGAAGAGACTAGAAACATTACTGACGTCCAGAACAACAGGTGTACCATGAAGTACTAAGTTTCAACTACTAGCAGGCAGCAGCTAGTACTGTTTTTTCAGTTACTAAAACAACAAATATTTGTTAAAATAATGGTTCCTGAACTCATCAGAAAATGTTAATTTGAAGCCAACTACCAAACCAGAGGAGAAAGGACTCCTCTTGTCAAAGAACAGAGGGGTAAATATAGATATGAAAGGACTACTCTTGTTAATGGTTTCTGTTAATGCTTTTGTTCATGAAACTGAAATGCAAGTACTATCACAAAGAAAAGTTGGATGGATGGAGCTGAGGAAGTAGTCATGTACTCCAATTCAGAAAGGTATATAGAAGCAACGATGAAGTCCAATAAAATAAATGCATTGCCTATGATGCTTAAACTATCAGCATTTTTCGGCATTAAACTAGTAGAATTTTGGGAATATTGTGTGTTCTTTGGGACCCTCACACCCTTTATTTATAGTGTCAAATATTACAACCGATTTGAACTCTTAAAGTCGCACACAACTTGGACTCTTACTAAACTTTAATATCTCCAACACTTTTCAAGATGGGTATGAGATAATAATTATATCCATCTTGTTACATATTACAATATCATTACTAAAATCTATCAAAACCTACCATCCATCGATTCCATAACTAATACCATCACAAAAACCAAAAAGTTGCTCACCACCAATGCTATCAGGGACGTCACCAAATCTATCTCCACCATCTACCAGCTGCCCTGACCTCAACCTCATCTTCGTCTACCCTTATGCCCCCAGTCACACCCCGTCTCCACCACTCTACCCACACACCCCCGCCTCGGCCTCCACCACATTTACCTCTGTCACACACATTACGCCCGACTCAGCCTCAATCCTCTTCTCGGACATCTCCAAAGAACACTATCTCTGGCATCCATACCAACACCACTACACGACACCAATTCCACCATTAGCACAACCACCAAAACACCACATGAATAGTCTTCATCCCCTTTCTTTCATGCCTTCCGTTGTAACCTCCAATACTGTCACCACCAAGCAACACATCAGCTAGAACTCTAAGCAAACATACCATCCTCTCTATGATTTTCCCAACACAAAGACACGCAAATACATCGAATCCTCCACCGATCCGATCCACACTAGATCCTCCTCAATCACACCAAATCCTCTACCGATCTTGATCTACACCAGATCCTCCTCAATCACACCAGATCCTCCACCGATCTGGATCCACACCAGATCAAATCCTCTACATCGGATCAGATCGTCAAACTTCCATCGGATCGGATCCTCTACACCGATCAAATCCGAGATCCACACCGAATCTTCCACACCGGATCTCACATCCACAGCACACAAACCTCTCGATCTACACATCCCAATCACCAAACTATGTCGCATCTTCCCACGATCACGACAACACCTCAATCACCACAATGTACTCAACAGACAAACTAGCAAAGACAACCACCTCGACCAAAGATCCTCTTCCTTCTCTCTCCTTTTTTTTCTCCCTTTTCTTCTTTTTCTTGTCCCTTTTCCTTCTTGTCCTTTTTCTTCCCCCTGTTTCCTCTTTTCTTCCTCCTGAGCTCCCTGTTTCCTCTTTTCTTCCTTCTCTTCCGAGTAACCCCACAACCTTATTATTCCCGAGCTTCTTCTCCCCGTCTTCTCCACTCCCGCCTCCACCACCAGGATCTCATCCCTTCTTCCCGAGCCCGAGCACCGCTCCTTCCTCGAGCTTCTTCTCCCGCAGCCTTCTTCTTCGAGCTTCTCCTCCTCCTCCGGGGCCAGCGACCACATCCGCCGTGGACGCCGATCGCCGCCTCGATCGCCACCGTCTACGCCACGCCAAGCCTCCTCGATCGCTGCCGCTTCTTCATGCCGCATGCTCTTGCCTGGCGCGCCGCCTACTCCATCGTGTTGCTCGCTCCATCGCAGCCGCCGCAGGTGGCCTCTTTCGTTGCTCGTCCTCGACTCTGCCACTACCGCTTCGCCGCGGTTGCCACCGCCGCCGCCCGCCGCCGCCGCCGCCGCTGCTCTCGGGCGCCGCTTTGCGCCTCATCACGCCGCCGCCACGCCTCCTCACGCGGCTTGGCTTGCCCACGACAACCCGGCCGCCGCGATTCGCCCGTGCGATGTGGCTCCGAGGACCACGTGCAACGAGACAGCGCGGCCGGCGGATTGACAGGATGGCGCGGTGGTTCTCTGTAAGGGGTTTTTTTTGTCGGGTTGGGGTTTTGGGTGGATTGATTCTAATACCATGTAGAATTTCGAGAATATTGTGTGTGTCCCTTGGGACCTCCACACCCTTTATTTATAGTGTCAAATATTACAACCGACTTAGACTCGCACACCACTTAGACTTTTATCTAAACTCTAATATCTCCAACAAAACTATTTACATGCCATGATTGATGCATTGAAACATACAATCAATTGCTTGTTCATCAGTCCAGTGAAACACCTCCAGGTCAATGAAGTACAGAGAAATGCAGGACTATATACACGGCAAAGGTGATTACCGTCAAGGAAATCGACCGCGTGAAACAACCAATTTAATTTTCAGGTTGATTCAGCTAGTGCAATAAGATGATACAATGTCTACAACTATAGAATGATTACATATTAGACAATAACCCATAATAACAACCTTATTCACCTGCAGTTTTCTGTGTCTGAGATAAGTTAAACCTCACAATTAAGTGGACATTAATTTGTTTTTCTTCCGTTCCATGCAGTGTGACAGCGAGTCACGCGTGCGCTCAAGAATGTCGTGTTGCGCGAATGCACACACCATATATGGATGGATGGAGATATATGAGGAGCTTGAGCCTTGTGCACGAACTGTGTAGGACAAGTCATGCAAATACCGATTTGTTTTAGTTTCCAAGTGGCCAGATCATACACTCCATGCTAATATATATGCTATAGGCTATAGCCTACGGTGGTTTGCTGGTCTCAAGCTCTCACAAGGTGGAATCTGATGAGTATCGTTAGGTGAGCAGACAAGTTAAACTCAGCTTCACTGAGACTACACAATGCACAACCTGACATGACTGTCAGCCTTCACCTTATCATAAAAAGGAAGTGAGCTCCGCAGCTTAATTGCTATCGGAGTACAAGTTAACAACTTAATTGCTTGTGGCTAATCATATGGAAATCCTTTCTCTTAGGTTGTTTGGTTTGCCTAAGTAGATAAACTCATCCTACAGTATATGGTGTTGTCTGAACAATTTGGTTGGACTTGGGCAAAGCCAATTTGAATGTCTTCAGAAGTCAGAACTAATATACAGCTGCCTACCAATGCAACTAAACTTGGACTTCAAATCTTCAATGCCATTCCGAGCTTAGCTTCCAATTTTACAATTTGATGGAAAGACCTGTTCCACCAGCAGATATGATAAATGTGCACACACCGAGTATCTTTGGACCTTTGGGTTTATGAAATATGAATTGAAAGATAACACTTCCTTGTCCGTTTGGACTAGGGGTCCATGGTAACCCTAGTGACCTCGCAACTAAAGAAAAAGAAGAACTTCACGGTATATGAATATGGTGATGCAAGTCAATGCATATCCTTTGCTCTTTGTTGAACCTTGGTATTTAAATCCTTCGCTAAAGCATATGTGTAAGTTTGCATTTGTTCAGAGTTGTTTACATACACATATAATAGATTCAACTGCAAACAGCATGTATTAGTTGCAACTCCAATAATGCTATGTCATGTACTCTTTTTCTCAAAAAGCAATTTCTTCCTTTTTTTTCTATTGCTTCATGATTCAACGGTGTATGTATATCTATTGTTAGTACTGCACCACAACCATCCTCTAGGTACATATGCTCTTCTGCATTCTGTTTCAAAAAAAAAACTCTAAGTAGACATGATAATTTATTGATGCAGCATATTCTACTAGTAGTCTAGTACTGTCTGTACTGCTACTAAGAAATCAAGAAAAAACAAAAGAAAAGGTGTTTAAATTGGCCATTAATATAAATGCAAGGAACATTCTAATTTGTTAGCTTAGAAGGCAAATTTGCTGCAAAAGTACAAAAAGGCCATCGGTGATAAAGAAAAGCAGGACAAAATTAGCCACGTAACCAATTCATCCGATGTAATATACCTAACCCAAGTCTCAAATAACAGGTGCCTTTTCGTGAATAAAATACCAATGCCGAATGGTTTTTTGCTCTACTGAAACAGCGAAATTAACCATAGGAAAGGGCACGGCGACAGAGATAAGAGAGATGAAATTAGCCAAGTAATTCAGGGAGAAGACTAGAAACATTGATGACACCCAAACAACAGATGTACTATGAAGTGAGGTTTAAGACACAAGTACTGTTCTTCCTCCTTTTTGTCATTAAAACATGTAGTACTTTTTCAAAGCCAATGGAACTTTTTAATGAACAGAAAGTGTTTGTTCCTCAAAACCAAAAAAGCAAAATTGGCTCTTGGATAGTGGAAACTACCCTTGCTTGGCATTTGCTGAAACACATTGTATAATCGTGAATTGGCTGATGGACACTACAAATTCATGGTCATTTGCCATAACACACTCCAGCCATTAAAATATGATTTTTTTGGGGTTTTGGAGAGTTAAACAATCAAAAATTCCCAAATTGCCAGTGCTCTCTCGATAACTAGCACACTTGTTATACTCTTATACCCCTTATGCGCGGTAGCCTCCAAATCGGATAAAAGTTGTGAGATACAGTACAAGCGTGTACAGTATCAAGAATGAAATAGATGAATTCGTAGAGAGAACCAAATAACGACAACGAAATAACCACGATGAGAGAGCAAGATTTGGTGAAACCGGCTGCAAATTCCTTAAGCACAACCTAGAAAGAGTACAAGGGATTGTCGCTCTCTCACAACCTTCTCGAACATTTTAGTACCCTCGGATACTTGGGCTATACAAGAATCTAGTGCTAAAGAATAACTTAACCTATAATCCTCTCATGTACCTCTTGCTTTGGATAAGTTGGTTTGTGGCTTGTTTTCTCCATGACCACTCTTTATGGCTTTATATAGTGTCCTCTAGTTCTCCTCAAAAAAAGAAGTAGGAATCCTAATCCCTATTAGGATTCGTATAGCAATTCTTGTAGCACACTTCTTTAAGTCTAGTTGATTATGATGAGTCACCATACTCAATAATCTCCACTTTGACTCTTATCTGTTGAAGTCACCGTGCTTCTCCAAGAATTCACTCCAAGTTGGCTCTTCTATTTTCATTTTTCCATTTTTTTTCCTTTTCTCCCACATTTGGGAGTGCCCCTACCACAAGAGCTCATGCACATCACCGCAATGTGCGTGTCGGTGTCCAAGCTAGCCTACCTGGACCCTCCATCTGAGAACTCTTTTGTTGTGTAGTTTGATTAACCACACCTCCTGTCTCTACAGCCCTCCATGCCATAAGTTTGTACTGTTTCCGAGCTCCACCTGCTCGTCAGTACCGTATGGTTGGTCCCACCACGTCTTCATTCTTCCAACAGTTCACACCTTCGCCGTTGCGCCTGCTAGATTTTGCAATTATCTTTGCAGTTCCATACATACCTGTAGATGAGATCTGAGTACCTACGATTGATGAGATAGTTTTCTTCTCATGATTAGGATTTTTATCAGACCTCTCATTGGTTGCTCTTCCCTTATGATTACCCATTAATCGGTATCCTCTTTTGCTCTAGATACTTTCATGATTACCTACCCTTTGCAAGTAACTCGCATGACTCCACCTCGAGGTGATACCTCACAACCTTCGAGTTCAAGTGACCTCATAGATATTAGATTCTTCTTTAAGCTGGGAACATACCAAACTCCCATCAATGTGCGATTTGCTCCATTATAAATCTCTATTGTAACCGTTTCCACCTTAGTAATTGCATACTCCTTGTAATCCGCTAAGTGAATAATTCCATGTGCCAAAGTAGAGATCCTTCATCAAACATCTCCCTCGTCGAACATATGTGGAAGCAACAACCTAAATTTAATATTCATATATGAGAAATACTTGATTGACTCACGACTAGTACGTTCGAATGATTTTTCGCTACAGCCACTGAGCATACTCCCCTCATTTGCTTCAAACTTGGAAATCCTTTATCATATGACCTTTCTCGTCATATAGATAGCATACATGTGTGCTCTTGATTGTGCCCTTCTTCTTCCTGTGACTTTTGTTTTTGCTTGCAACACCTATGACATCCAATGCTTGATCACCTGAGGATAATCCGATGGCTTCTTCAAGAACTCAACCTCCAATAGATATGCCACTACCTTACTAAAGTTATGAGTGTCTTTCCTATCAAGAATATTTATCACCAATTACTCCCATGATAGTGGTAGAGATGACACCAATATAACAACTTTGTCGTTCTCCCTAATTTTCTCATCTACACTGATCAGATGTGTGATAAGCTTGTTAAAGACATTAAGATGGTTAATGAACCATGCACCTTCTTCCATGCGCAACCTGTACAATTACTACTTCAACACCCATCGGTTTATCAGTGACTTTGTCATACACAATTATTCTAAATCACTCCATAATTTCTTTAGCGAATTATCCTTAATCACCGAGTATTTTACCTCATCGGAGAGACATAAATGGATTGTACTGACAGCCTTCCGCTCCATCACCTTCCAATCTTCATCGGACGTCGTTTCTGGTTTGTCCCCTTCAAGGGCATCGATTAACCCTTGCTGGACAAGGACATTCTTTACCACACATTGCCACACAATGAAATTTCCTCTGCTGTTAAATTTCTCCACTTGATCCCACATCGTAGACATCAATATTGATTTTGTGCCATCTGACGTTTTGTTGACATTCTCACAAATCAGATTAATCTGCTCTTGGCTCTAATACCACTTGTTATACTCTTATACCCATTCTTATGCGCAGTAGCCCCAACTTAGATCAAAGTTGCGAGATACGATACGAGCGTACACGGTATCAAGAACGAAGTAGATGAATCCCATAGAGAGAATCAAATAATAATGACGAAATAACCATGACGAGAGAGAGAAATTTGGCGAAGCCAACCGCAAATTCCTGAAGTACAACATCAAAAGAGTACAAGGGATTGTTGCCCTCTCACAACCCTCTCGGACCTTTTAGGACCCTCGGATCCTTACTCTATACAAGAATCTAGTGCTAAAGAATAACATAGCATGTAATTCTCTCGTGCACCTCTTGTTTTGGATGAATTATCTTGTGGTTTGTTTTCTCCATGACCACCCCTTATGGCTTTATATAGTGTCGTCTAGTTCCCCTCCAAAAGAAAGTAGGAATCATAATCCTATTAGGATTCATATAAGAATCCTTGTAGCACACTTGTTCAAGTCCTAGTAGATTAGTGTATGTGTAACCATACTCAACAATGAGGTGGGCCGCAACCTATGCAAGAGAAGGATGGGGAGTGACCAATGATCACGGGCCAGTATTAGGGTGTCGCAGTGCTGCCAGACCCACAGGACAAAAGGAGTTGGCGAGTGAAGGGTAATTAGGACTTTTTACATACCTTCTCTCTCCTAAAATTCAAAATAATATTATTTTAATGGCTATAGTGTGTTTTGGTAAATGACATGAATTTGCAGTGTTTATCAGTGAATTCACGATTATGTGATGTGTTTCAGCAAATGCCAAACAAGTGTATTGTCCAGAGCCAATTTTGCGAAAGAAAAAAATAGAAAGTGTTTGGTATAAGCCAATGAAACTACCAAAGTAAAGGGATACTAGTGATAGAGAACAGAGGAATGAAACTGGCCATGCATGCAATGCAGACATCACTGGTGCAACACAGTGTGCTGTGTTTAAAGTTTAAACCAACATTAATGCTTTAATTACTTGATGAAACTAGCCAATCTTTTTGAACATTGACAAAAGGATGAGTGATCTATAACAAAGATAAGTGGGATAAAACTGACCATGTAACTGAGCAAATGTTGTAGATGCAATTTTGAGGTCCAAGGAATCCATCGACCATCTCCTAGTGGACTGTGCGGTAACATCACAACTCTGGTCACGCTTTCTCCGTGGAGTTGGGCTACAGCGCTGCCTACCGGCAGGGCGACCCACCCTCGAAGACTACTGGATGGCAGCTCGGAATCTTGTCCCACACAAAAAAAGGCGGGCGCTAGATTCTTGCATCACCCTGATATGCTAGATGATATGGAAGGAGCGAAACAACCGGGTCTTCAACAATGAGGCCGCAACATCAGACCATATCCCCCAAAAGATTCACGACGAGCTCAGCCAGTGGCGCATGGCGGGAGCGGCCGGTTTGGAGGCGCTATCACCGCCAGAGTAATCCTAGTTGCAGTCCTGGTTGGCGGTCTAGGTCGGGTTAGGGTCGGTTTTTGGTCACGAGTAGTCTCTATTTTCTTACTTCAGCAAAGCGGGCTTGGACCACGCTCGTTTCTTTGTAACTGAATTGTTGTTGTTCTTCTTCTTAATGGAATGACGTGCAACCCTTTTGTGCGTTCTCGAAAAAAAAAAGAAAACGAAAAAGGTCCAAGGAAGCAAATGTATCTTGCAATTGATGTTTAAACCATCAATATTTTCTAGTGGTTAAACTATCAAGTGGCTATTTGTTTTACATGATCCGTTAAACTAGGCAAGTGTTTGTTCATCAGGTCAATGAAATTAACCACCTAAAAGCCGATTGATGACAAAGAAAACCCGGATGAAATTAGCCATATAATCTGAAAAAGCAAACGTGCCATTTGTGCTATGCTTAAACTACCTGCAATTTCTTGTGACTAAAATAACAGGTAACCATCTGTCGAGAAAGGTAACGCAGCTAAGTTAGCTCAGAATTTCTCAGCCAAGTAGAACTACCGGAAAGGCGATCAGTGAAAAATAAAAGCAGAATGAAGTAAGCGACATGTAATCTTTGAATCGTCTAGATGATTTACCAAAACTGAGAAAAAAATAAACTCATCAATGTACCCGGTGGGTTTTCAAAGACATCAATGTGGCTAGTTGTAAATTAACATAGTTACTACATATATTATGGCCTGGGTGAAAAATAAAGATTGTTGTGATAACAAAATTAACCATATAGTCCAAGAGCAAGAAACGAAACAAATACTATGATTGATATAGTCCAAGAGCAAGAAACGAAACAAATACTATGAATATCATATACTTAAAAGTATAAACAATTTTTCACTAATATATAAAATTACCATCCAAATACTATTTCCGAGACACTCCAAAAGACAGTGGTATCCATGAGATGATAGGGGAAAGCAGGATGAAATTAACTATGTAAATTAGGCATGAGTAAGCAAATATATCATGTGAGCATGTCAAACCTACGTTTGAATTACCAATGTTTTCTTGCCGATAAAATACGAAATTATCCCCTGTGAATTACTGAAAAGGCAATCAGTGACAAAGTAGGAGAAAATCAGCCATGTAATCCCAGAAACCTTGTAGCATGTACCCCCAAGCTCAAACCACCAACACTTTCCACTCACTAAAATATCACTGTCATCGCATTTTTAATAAGATCCAGTGGAAGCTTTCATGCAGCTACCATGAAGCCCATATGCTACCAAACAAGCCCAGGACACAGCACCTTAACCCCTATAATACCCACAACCTCTCTCACACATTTCAAACCCCCCCCCCCCCCCCAAAAAAAAAAAAAAAAAAAAAAACTCTTGCCTCTTGATTGGCACAATGCTCACCACCACAAGACATAGCAGGCACCATGCATTTGAGAAGAGCCCTAGCCACATGAAGAACATAGACAGGAAGCTGCAGGCCATGAGCCATGCAAGCAAGTACCTGGAGAGGATCTACCCTCTGGACATCCGGAGGACCATCTCCAACCTCACATTGTCATCTCTCTCCCTGTCACAGAACTCCAATGACTCATCACTTAGCAGCTCAAACTCTAGCTGGGAGCCGAAGGTGCCTCTGTTGTATGGTGGCACATTCAGCCCTTGGGGTGATGTGCTTGTGTCCTTGGACAGGAGGAGAGAAGATGACAAGGTGAGTGATCATAATGTTGAGGGGGAGGAGGAGTTTGATTGCAGTGAGCCAGGGAGCTTGCATAGGTGCAGTTGGATCACCAAAAACAGTGGTAAGAAATGCTTACATGCTTAATTTTTTTTGCTTATTTTCATGCATATATGTTTTTCCCTTGATATTTTTCCTTGTGGACAGATTCTAAGAAACCATAATCTCATCCAACTTAACAACAGTGTGCAGTAAAAAATTATATTCTTGCCGCCTACAAACATCGGTTTCTTGTACAGGAGAAGCACAGGGTATCGGATAAGTGAACGATTCAGAGAAAGATTAATTAATAAGTTTTGCACCAACTTATAAGTACAGTAGTTTGGACAGAAAATTCTCCTCGACAAAAAAAAAAAGTTTGGATAGCAAATGGGACAGCCTTATTCTTTAAGAAATGGTCGACATCACTGACTGATGAATAACTCTGATTTGGCTAAGCTTCAGCCGTCACTTGCTGATGGCTTGAAGAAAAATATTCGGTTGACAAATTCATCAGAAAGGGACTTCTCTCCAGTTCGCTGTAGTTTTTTTTTTTTTAAGAAACCGGCAGGAGGACTACCTGTTATATTAAAAGAGAGAGGACGAAAGCATAGTGCAAGTGACCGAAAGCCGATCAGGCCTTAATTACAAAAAAAAAAAAACTCCAAACTGTTGGGCCCCGCTAGGGACCAAGTTCTACCCTCCTCCTTGATCTTTAGAAGGAGATCCTGCGATGAGGTGGCCTTGGTGTTGAAGATTCTTGCATTACGTTCCTTCCAGATCATCCACGTAATTAGTATGAGGGACGTAGTCGTCGCCTTCCGAGGGTAGCCTTTCCGCTCCCCGATGTTGGTCCACCAATGTAGGATGTTGGTGCTAGGAGACCAAAGGGAAGGCTGTAAACTCTCATTTCCGAGCCAATCTGCCATGTGCTTCCAAATTCTTGCTGTGAAGCGGCATTGGGCAAAAAGGTGGAAGGCCGATTCCGGGGTGTGTCTGCATAGAGGGCAGTAGCGTGAGTTTGGCCATCCTCTAGCCTCCAGCCTGTCAGAGGTCCAAAGCCTGTTCTGGATGGCCAACCAAGCGAAGAATTTGCTCTTCGGGGGGGCTTGGGTTTTCCAGACCAAAGTTTTGAGGTTTGTAGCTGTCGAGCCTAGAAAATGTAGAGCGTAGGCAGATTTTGAGGAGTAGTTTCTGCTTGTGGTTAGCTTCCAAATTATCTCGTCTGGAGAGCCCTGGACCAGGTTGATTTGGTTGATTTTGGTCCAGAGTCCCACGAATTGTTGGAGGTGTTGCACTAAAAGTCCCCTGCAGATATTTATATCCTGAACCCAACGTCCGTTATGTAAGGCAGCGGCCACTGTCTGGTTTTTCTTCTTGGAAATTTTGAAAATCATTGGGGCTAGATCTTTTGGTGCTTTTCCATTTAGCCAGGCCGAGTACCAGAATTGCGCTGTGTGACCGTCCCCGAGGGAAATCCTGGTTGCCGCCGCGAAAAGGCTCCTATCGCCGTCATCGCAAGGTGTGTCCAGTCCGACCCAAGGTTTGGATGGGGACTTCCATGATTGCCACAACCATATGAGTCTCAGAGCCGCGGAGAAATTTGGGAGGTTGAGGACACCTAGGCCGCCAAGCTGAGCAGGGCGACAGACTTTGTCCCAGCTAATTTTGCACTTGCCTCCTGAGAAGTTTTCACTACCGGCCCAAAGGAAACGACGCCTACATCGATCAATGGCACGGAGCACCATCTTGGGAGGTTTGAAGACCGTGAGGTAGTAGATTGGGATCGAGGTAAGGACCGATTTGACCAAGGTGGTCCGTCCCGCTGGGGTCAGCAGCCGCCCTTGCCAGCCGGCTAGCCTGCCGCCCACTTTGTCCATGAGAGGCTGGTAATCCACCCTGCGTAGTCTTTTGTAAGTGAGCGATAGACCTAGATATTTTATTGGGAAGTTAGAACGAATTGCCGGGAAGTCGTGTAGGACCGGGCTTAGGTCAATAAGGTCGCAACTAATTGGAAGCACCGTGCTTTTTTGGAAATTGGTGTGCAACCCTGAGACATCACCGAAATTGCGAACGATCTGGGTGGTTGTGTGGATTTCAGCTGCGCTTGGATTGATGAAGATTGCCGCGTCGTCCGCATAGATGGAGGTTCTGAGGCCGGCGAAGCGATCTCTCGACCGGGCGAGGAACCCCAAATCCATTGCCATCTCTAAGAGGTGCTGGATGGGGTCGATGGCTAAAATGAAAAGGAAAGGCGAGAGTGGGTCCCCTTGTCTCAACCCCCTTCCATGGGTGATCGCCTTGCCGGGGATACCATTAAGGAGGATCCTGGATGAGGCAGATCTCAGGAGGGCCGCCACCCAGTTTGACCATCTGTAGGGGAAGCCTTTTTTCCGGAGCAGGTCAAGGAGGTAGTCCCAACGAACCGAATCGAACGCCTTTGCAATGTCAAGTTTGAGGAAGAGCGTAGGGGTTTTGGAGCGATGCAGCCTTCTAATCAAGTTGCGCACGTAAAGGAAGTTATCATGGATACTTCTTGTTTTGATGAAGGCGCTCTGTGCTTTCGAAACCAGGGTATGTAGAAATGGTGCTACCCGTAGCGCGAGCGTTTTCGCGATCCACTTCCCGATGTCGTGGATGAGGCTGATGGGTCTGAAGTCTTGCACAGTGTCTGACCCCTCTTTTTTTGGAAGTAGCACGATGTTGGCTGTGTTGAGAAGATGGAGGTGCGTCGTGCGAAGGGAGTGGAAGCTGTGGAAAACCGCCATTATATCCGCCTTGATGATTTGCCAGCAGGATTTATAAAAATTTGTGGTGAAGCCTTCCGGGCCCGGTGCTTTATCCCCCGGTAAAAGACTCAAAGCGTTGAGAACTTCATGCTCCATGAAAGAAACCTGCAGGTTATCTAGGTCTGACTGTGGTAGGTTGAGGGCCGTCCAGTTAAGGTCCAAGGTGCGTGGAGTGGGTGGGGCATAAACTTTTTCAAAATACTTTAGAACAACTTCCTCCTTTTCTGTGTGCAGGGTCGCCCAACCAGGGCCGTTCTGGAGCTTTTGGATATGGTTTTTGCGCCTTCGGCCATTTGCTTTAAGGTGAAAGAACTTTGTGTTTGCATCGCTTTCTCTTAGGTTGATGATTCGGGAACTTTGCCGTTTTCTGGCGCGCTCAATCACTGCCATCCCAAGGCTCTTTTTTTAAGGCTAGATCTCAGGGTAGCCTCAGGTGGTGTTAGAGTTCTGTGGTCTTGGGCTACGTCAAACCGGAGGATTAGCTCTAAGGCCATGTGGAGGTGGAGCTTCGGTTGAGGGAATAAATTCCTGCTCCAAGATTTTAGGGCCGAGGCCGTAGAAGCTAGCTTATGGTTTAGCCGGTGCATCGGTTCGGTATGGTGGCAAGTGACGAACCAGGATCTTTGGATCGTGTCGAAGAACCCAGGCATCTTGATCCAAAAGTTTTCGAACCGAAAACTTCTTGGGTGGGCAGGGCTGCAGATGGTTGAGAGTAGAAGGGGGCAGTGATCGGAAACAGAGGAAGACAGCGCGTGAAGAGAGTGGTTCCCAAAGAGGGAGTCCCAGCCTACGTTGCAGAAGACTCTGTCCAATCTGACCAAGGTTGGTCTGTGTCGCTCATTGCTCCACGTAAATTTCCTGTTCTGCAGGTGGATTTCTTTTAGTTCACAGGTGTTGAGAGTGGCACGAAATTGGGCCATGCGTCGCGGGTTGAGGTTGGAGTTGTTTTTGTTAGCAGCACGGTAAATGAGATTAAAGTCTCCCAAGACCAGCCAGTTGATACCTTGGGAAGGCTTTAAGGAGGTTAGTTCCTGGAGAAAAGCCCGCTTTTGGCCGCTTTGGGATGGGCCATAAGCTATTGTTAGACGGAAGGTCGATTGGCAATCTCTAACAGTGACGGTCGCCGACAAGTTGTAGGTCGATTGAAGCACGTTGTCTACCTCGATCTGTTCGTTATTCCAGAGGAGTAGAATTCCTCCCCTAGTGCCCTCGGCCGGTTTGTGCGCAAAGTTCCGCAGATTGTGCCCTCCGAGGTAGCCGGCTAGATTTTGGTCCACATTTGTAAGCTTTGTTTCCTGGAGGCAGGCGAGGTGGCAGGTTGTCGAGACGAGGGTCTCGCGGACACATGCGCTCCTAGCTTGGGTGTTTAGGCCACGCACGTTCCAGCAAAGAATGCTGATGTTTGGCCCGTTCATCAGGGTGTGGGCCTACCACTTGGAGTAGGGTCGTGGGGAAGGGCGAAGCATCCAACAAGTTCCAGCGAAGAATGATGTAGAGGCTGGCGAAACAACCAGGGGAGCCAAATGTATCCGGTTGGCAGTTCGACGGGATTACATTCACCATAACAAGTCTTACAAAAGGAGGAGCTAAAAGGAGATGACGACAGTGGGGCAAAAGAGCCAGCAAGGATCTTGGTGTTCTGCATCATCCTGTCTGAGTCTTCGCTTGCGAAGTAGGATCTCCTTTCTTCAGGCCGCCGCCACAAGGCCGCCAGGAGCTTCATTGGTGGTCCGTGGGGACGTGGGTATCGGAGTAGTCGGGATGCCCACATCCTGGACCCCTGACTGTCCTGCATGGAGTGACCACCAAGCACCGCGAGGGCTTCATCAGCGTGCGAGGTGAGCTGACAGTCTAGCTTGAAGAGATGCGACAAGGCTGCAATGGCATCTTGCGGTAGTGGTGCTTCGAAGGTGGCGATGTATCTTTTGAGCGCTTCATCCGTCAGGGGCTGATCTTTTGCGCAAACCCAACTTGCGCGAGAACTTCACGGCCCTATGAATCATGGATCCCGTCCTCCTTTTCACCGCAAGGCGAGAACTCCGGCGAAGTGAAACAGCCCCTGCGGTCCGTCTGCGGGTGGGCTGTGGTGGTGTCTCAAGAGGTGCATGAAGGATCGGTGGGGTTGGTTCGGTGAACAGTGCTGACCTCAGGACTTGTTGCTGGTCGATCAGTGCCTCTTGAGGACTAGCGCAACCGCCGGGTAAAGTGTAGACCAGTGTTGAGGTTCGCCTGTCTTGTGTCCCGCAAGGTCACATGGAGTGCCACTGGCAGAGCCTCCTCGTGTCCCCGTAATCGAGACCGGGGTTGTCTGCTCTCGAGGTGCGGCAAAGATTCGATCAAGATCTTGAGAGCCTCATCCCCGGCGGCAGAAGCGTCCTGGTCCGGCAAACTGAGAGGTGAAGCAAGTGTTGATGACATGGCGGCGTCCTGTTGTGGGGATGAAAAGTTGTTTCCTCCCAGGCTAAAGTGGACCAGTTGTGGTGTTGGGGTCATGTCTTCCAGGGAAGAGCACGACTCCACCACCTGGTTCAGGCCCGCTTGAGTGAGCACATGCTCCTGGCCGTAGGCTGGCTGCGGGGAGGTTGGTGCTGTGAGGTGGCCCGCAGCCTGGAGGAAGGATGCCCAACTTGGCGTAGGGTTCTTGGTGGTCACTGGTCCTGGTGCAATTCCCAATTGCACCGCAGCCGCTGAGGTCGCCTTGACATATTCCTCCGCCTTGCGCAACCAGGCGTCACGCGTCTCCTCAGAAGGGTGTGAAAGTGTGGAGCTCTGTTGGGGTCCTTTGTCGAAGACCTCGTGGAGGGCTGCACGCAGAGACTTGGCGTAGGAGGCGAAGATATCTTGTAGAGTTTGGTCAGTGCTTGCTTCCCTTTGCTCCTGAGCCGGCCCAGGCCTAGCGAGGCAAAGAGGGTCAGGCCTTGTGGAGCCGAGGGGTGCTGGTTTCGCACTGACCACCGTCTGGCGTCGGCCATCTCTGCTATCTCCCGGAGAGTAGCCCTGGCGACGGGGTGATCGGTCCCGATCGCGCCCTGGGCCAAGGCGCAGCTTGACTGACGAGTTGGAGCTTCTGAAGCCGCGGTGGTTGGTGTGGTGGCGTCCCTTGTCTTCATCGCTGTCATCATTGTTCTGGCGCCACTAGTTGAAGTTGGATGGGTGGTCGTCGTAGCCCGTGCGGCGAGGTGGTCGACGGTGACTGCGGGAGGGGCGCTGGTCTCCTGCTTGTAGGTTCTCTCCCTTCTCTTCGACCAGCCGCGGGGGTTGCGGAGGGATGTGAGATGGCCCTCCCTTCGATTCGGGCGTGCTGTCCACTGCTCCTAGGTTCTAGGGCAGACGGCTAGTGACCGACTCATAAGGGACAGAATCCGCAGCGGACAAGAAATCATCAAGAGGTGCAGCGGTGTGGTCCTCGATGTAATCCAGGTGAATGATCACCCGGTGGGTGAGCCCGCGCCTCCATTTGTCCAGGCTATGGGAGCAAGCTTCTGGCCGGTTGGAGACCGCTCCTCTGTGTGTGAAGGTTAGCCAGGCCACCTTAGGTATCGTGCTTGGATTGGCCGTCCATGCCCAGAGGTTGAGGGTCCTCGTGTCTTCATGACTTGCCGAAGCCCCTTCTAGAGAGTGCAGCGAGCATTTCCTTCCAACAATACGTTCAGCCACCTCCGGCGTCCACGCGAACACCAGGACCCCTTCTAGACAGAGCTGGACCCGGAAGAACATTGCGGCGCCAAAGGCATGGCTCGTCGACCTCCAAGGTCGCACGTGGATCTCCAAATCTTCATGGTGGAACTTCTTGGCCTCTTGAACCCTGTCTCTATCTTGCTTGCTGCCAAACTTGATGAGAAAAGCTTCCGGGTGGTGGAGGGAGACGGCCACATCCTCCAGGCGCAGGCCGAAACGACGGCGGACTGCCTCGGCAACCGCTCTGTTGTCGGCGCTAGCTTCACCCTTCAGAACCCAGGCCACAAGAGCAGTGGCCTCCCAATCCTGGCAGGCACGGTCGAGATGAGGGGAGCCAGTCAGGATACAGCAGTCTTCCTCCGGTCGAGTGTCGGGGGCGCCGAGGAAAGACATATCTTGAGCTCGCGGCTTTGAGGGAGGCAGTCGGCAGGGTGGCTTCAAAGGGTTTAGGCGGGGCCGAGTTGGCCTCCTCCGACAGTCCCTTGCCCGGTGCCCTGAGACGGAGCAGAAAAGGCACCGTATGGGGTCACGGCAGCTGGAGATTTTGTGGTCGCGCGAGAGACCGGAAGCACCGTCCTTCAGTTTTATTGAGGAAGGAGGTTGATGGGGCTGAAGCGAAGTGCTGCGTTCTACGGCCACCAGCTGCACGCCACCAATGGGGCCTCTTAACTTCCTGCCAACCCTCTTCACTGCCGGGCAACATAAATCAATTAGCGAAAAAAAGAGAGAAGAATAAGGAAAGAAAACTGATCACTCATTGAAACCCATTGTGCAGATGAGGCATACGTCCAGTTCCACGACGAGTGCTGGGGCGTTCCTGTATACAACGACAAGTATGATACTGTCACATTTCTTTTTGTTCTTGTCTCTTACATGTATCATTTCTGCACTGTCAATAGTTCACCTTGGTTATATATATTGGTTGCAATTTGCAGCCGTCTGTTCGAGCTACTGGCTCTGTCAGGGATGCTCATAGACCACAACTGGACAGAGATACTCAAGAGAAGAGACATGTACAGGTATCTCTGAACATTTGTGTTTTCAGTACATGTGCAGAGTGCAGTAGTGATTTCTTCAGGGTTAATTTTGTCCAAACGGCCAACGGGTGACATATATGGCTGTGCATGATCGATTCAGGGAAGCGTTTCTGGACTTCGATCACAACGCGGTGGCGAAGATGGACGAGAACGACATCGCCGAAATAAGCACCAACAAGGAGCTTAAGCTGGCGGAGTGCAGAGTGCGGTGCATCGTGGAGAACGCTAAGTGCATACAGAAGGCGAGTGCACGGACTCGATGAACTGTTTATTTAACTCCTCCCGAAATTGAATCACTAGGGAAAAATTAGCAAAAAAAGATTCTGAAAGATTGGGAATTCGCTACTAAACTAATGAAACATGAACAGTAAGGCACCATGAATCTAGGGCTTGTTTGGTTGGTGACCTGAATTTCATGCCTGAAAAAAGTGGTGTCTGAAGGTAGTCTAAAAAGTAGATGATTTTTGCTTAGCTAGGTAAACCTGAAGATAAGTTGTTTGGTTGAAAACATATACCTAAAATTGATGAATGAAAAATAGAACGTTGGATCGAGCTATCATCGGTAGATCAAGCAGCCTGGAAGGCCAGACGCTCGTTTTGTACAAGCAAACACACGGCAGAAGGCAGGTGCTGTCCTGGCTAGGAAACTTACCACCAGGCTTTGAAGCAAACAGTTCCCTACTGCATAAACAAAACTAATTTGCACCGTGAAGTTCCACCTGAACTACTATAGCTTTTTGGATGAACTGATTGCTTCATGAAACTTGATGAACGCATGCGCGCGCAGGTGGCGAAGGACTTTGGGTCGTTCAGCGGGTACATCTGGGGGCACGTGAACCACCGGCCGATGGTGGGCAAGTACAAGCACCGCAAGTACATCCCTTTCCGGACGCCCAAGTCGGAGGCGGTGAGCAAGGACCTCGTCCGGCGAGGCTTCCGGCTCGTCGGCCCCGTCATCGTCTACTCCTTCATGCAGGCCTCTGGCATGGTCATCGACCACCTCGTCGACTGCTTCCGCTTCCCAGAGTGCGTCCGCCTCGCCGAGCGCTCATGGGGCATCACCAACGTCGCCACGTAGCGGCCGCGTGCATGCCGATCGCTTGCTCGGCGCTCCAATGTTTCCTTTATAAACTTTTTTTTACAATTTGTTTTGTTTGGATGTGGTAATGCTTGGATTTTACGTTGCGTGCTGTAGAGTAGTACTAAGTATGGTGCTTCCTTTTTCTTCTTCCCACTTGGGAAGTGGTAGTGTAACCGGTTTGTAAGTAAAAAATACCTCCATTTGTTTGGGCCTAACTAAGGCCCTTTGTATGAGAATGGAGCCCACAATTCAGAGGCCCAATAAATAGACTGCCCATATGTGGCATTTCTCTGAAGATCCTTCCAATCGAGTTCATTTTTTGTATGAATCTTTGATGCATCAACAGGAGGTGGTGATGTCTTCTCTCTTCTGGTTAACCAGACGATTTGTTTATGTAGCTACTTAGTAACAAAAATGAGGAAAGGATTATGGGAGCAGCTTGTTACCAGATTTCACAGCAAAACACACACAGAAGCAGCAAAATGAACAGAGATTCCTCACCCAAAAAAAAAATGAACAGAGAGATATCAGACCGGAACAAAATGGTAAACAGCATTGCCGGACTTCTCAGACTCCATCCATAAGCGGAAAGGAAGCAGGATTGCCGGACAAGGTAGGATATGCAATTACATCACAGCAACAATGCAACCTGACAAATGAGATCATTCTGGGATCATGTAACAAAAGCACGAGGAGAAACATACAGGTAGACTCTATTCAATGTTTTCTGAAGCAAGCTCTAAATCATTCTTCAGTCAATGGGTTTGATCAACCCGCATAAGGTCGAATGAAAAACAGAGAATAAAGCAACACAAATGGGCAGGAAATATGTATGTATACAATAATATCTAAATGATTTCTTATCATGAGCGTTTACACAATGTTTACAATGGCAATAGCCAAGCATTGGCAATGCCATCACACTCCCCAATAATAGACCATACCGTGCCCGATGTTCCAGGGCATATAATACAGAACGAACAACGCATCACCCATATGTTAAAAGTTAAAACTATGCACAGACGCAACAGTATCCTGCTGCAAACGCATACATCAGAGACGGTCTTATTCTCCTTATACCTACCAGTAGAGGGCTACTGCCGCTGCTACCACGGCAGAACACAACTGCTGATGCATATGGCATACCCCTGGTTTGGCCTACATTACCTTACCTTGATACCTTCTCCTCTATTGCTTTTAAAACTGGCAAGAAGTGCCCAGCCTCTGCGTCAGCCATGCGCCGGGGGCTGCAGTTTGCTTCCGTTCATGGAACATGCTTGGGAGCAGCTCCTGGAACTTCTCAAGGAATGCACTCCACTCGTTCGCGCTCAAGTCTGACAGCTTCACA
Source organism: Ampelocalamus luodianensis (assembly GCA_036346255.1). NCBI lineage: Eukaryota > Viridiplantae > Streptophyta > Magnoliopsida > Poales > Poaceae > Ampelocalamus > Ampelocalamus luodianensis. The sequence goes on along the minus strand of CM070632.1, from coordinate 8,052,476 downwards.
AAACTGGAGCCGGGAGGGAGCATCTCGTTGGCACTCCAACCCCCAGACTGGTGCTCACTACGATTGCCACTATAACCATAGTTAGTTTTAGTAGTTACCCTGTTCTTCGGAACACCACTGTGGCGTTTGCTGTTTCCACTGAAGCTCAGCCCCTTCAGGGAGTTTGACAATTTTGAAGCGGAAGGAGTCCACTTAGGAATTGGACTGTTGCAGGTGCCCACGTCCTCCTTGCTCACCTCATTGCTGTCATCCTCATCCTCGTCCTCATTGCCCTCAGCTAATTTTGACAGTGGATTCCTGGAACTTCCCCTCCTAGGCCCAAACTTGCTGAAAAATGATGCTTCAAATGCAGCTGAATCATCCTCAGAGTCGAGATCAAACTGGGTGGACTCGTCATCGTCATCATCTTCTTCAAAGTCAGCATCTGGAAGAAGCAACTCCCTTTCCTCAACCCACTTCCTTGCCTCCATGCACAAAACCTCGAGCTCACTTGGCTCCTCGTCTTTCCCAGTGAACTGCCTGCTCATCATCTCTCCTATCTCAGACAAGCAGAGGCCGTAAGCCGCAGCTTCCTTGAGAAATGTTGTCGAGAGGACCAGCACCCTGAGACTTGCCTCATGGATCATGGGCAGCTCCATGCGAAGCATTTCGGCATCTTTTACAGGATCTAGATTTGCAATGTATGCAATCTCTTCCTCATTGAAAGGAATAGATGCCTGCGGCCAGTGGATCCACTCAAAGTAAGGGTCCTCCAGGCTCTCTGGCAGACAAAGGCCGTGATCAATAGGAATGAGTTCTGTCTGTGCTTCAAATCTGCCAGGTCCAGTATCAAGCTTTCTGACCAGAAGATTTCCTGCATGCCTGTCTGTGTTGAAGATTCTGATATCAAGTATGCCAATCCTGTGGACAGCAGAGACAGGAAAGCTTGAAGTTCCATGGTCACTGGCATCGTAGTCATGAGGGATGAACTGCTGCAATGATGCAATCTTGCTAAGAGCGAGCGGTTTGTTGTCACTGACCTTAGTTTTGCAGTCGACACCACCATTCACATGGAACACACTGTGGGTGATCTTTACCAACATAGTAGGAGGAACATTTGCAAAATTCTTATAGTCAAGGAGGTATGCAGCGGCCTCTCGGAACCCCGTCTCACCAACACGTACTGATCTTTTAAGGCCTGGCTGTCCAAGGACTTCCTACAAAACCTTTAGGATTATTTGGAGCAAACGGTTCCTCGTCAGTTGGCTTAACTATTGCAACGCGTTCACCCCAGATGTCCCTGAAGTAGTAGGCACCACCCATCCCACCACGAACAGCTACTGGGTGAACATCATTTTTTATCCCCTTCATAATATCCTTAACCAACTGCTTCATCCTAGTAGAAGGGCTCGAGCAACCCAGGATTTCAATGACTCTACTGCGATCACACTGCTGAACGTCCTTACCATTAGGAGAGAGGCAAGGTGTCGAGCAGCTTCTATGTATGTGATTCCTGCTGAGAAGCAATGGTGAGTCATTCCGAATGCAGCTGAGATCATTGTTCAAAACTTGATCACCATATGACAGTGAACTCTCCTCAGTGGAAACATTAAGGGCTATCTGCAGCTTCTTTTTTACAGTGTGTGCATTTTCTCCTCGCTCCAGTTCAATGCCCAGGACAGAACCATTGTCAGTTTGGACAAACACACGCTTCCAACTAAGTGATCTCCCCCCAATTCTGTTCTTTGAGGGATAGTCACTGCTCAAGCTGTGATCCAGGACTGCAACAGCCATCTGTGTCTGAACAGGACTATCGAAGTTCTGCAGCATAGATTGCCAGAAAGAAACTGTCAGTGCTGACTACCTCCTTCCCAGTGCCTCACCAAGAACCACCTGTACTGGCAACAAGAGGGAGAGCAAACAATCTTCGAACAACTTATAGTCGTCAATGTAACGAATAGTCAATGCTCAAGTAGCTCATGGCTTTGCATGTCCAAGGGTACAAATTAAGATGCTTTCACGTCTGAAATGGAGCGCTGCACAATTAACTGATATAGATCCTGCAAAGGAGATATAAACCACAAATACTCAGGATTTTTCACGGTTCATGATTAGTTCACCATTAGATGAAACTAAACAAATGAGTAAGAAAAACAGGAACAAGCTTTTACTATGTTGATCAAGATAATAAAACGGACAACTAACCCAGACTTCACTAGATTAGCTATAAAGAAACTCCCGTGTTGCTCGGTTGGGCGACCCAGGAGGCGACGCCGAACCTCACGAGAGCCCCCGCCTCCAACCCCTTCGCCGGCCGCCCCCCATCCACCCTCCCGCGCCTCCTCTCCTCCTCCCCCCTCCCTCCCCCCTCTTCTGGTTCTCGCTGAGGTTTGCGCCGTCGCCGCCCCCGTCCAGCCACTGAGGTGGCGGCAAGCCCTGGTGGTGCGCCGGGGACACGGCGCCGCCCCTTCCCTCCGGGCTGGAGCCCCCTGGTTGCCGACGCCCTTCTTGGTGGCCAGATCTAGTTCCAGATCCAGATCTGGATCTGGATCCGCCCCCTCCCCTGGGGCCGGCAGCTCCCTCCCCGGTCCCGCCCAGGGGCATCCATCTACTGCCATTGCTGGGCCTCCTAGACGGAGCCTGGCGGCGGCGGGAGCCTGAGCGCTTCGACGCCGCGGCTTGAAGCTGCGGGGCGTGATCCCGCCGGCCCCGTGCCGGCGGTGCTCGCGTCCGCGCCGCCCGCCGCCATCGCGATGCTCGCCACGGGATGCCATCGCCGAGAGTTCGCCGGCGGGAGACGCTGCTTCACTCGCGCCGGGAGGAGTTCTTCGCTCAAGGGAGCCGCCTCATCCTCGGGCGCGCCGCCGTCTTCACACGCTCTGTGGAGGCCGCGGGGCTCCACACCGGGGAGCTCACCCCATTGCCGCCGCCCACGCCGGCCGGCGCGCGCGTCGCGCGTGGCGCCGGCCGGCCGCCTGGGCCATGCTCTGCGGCGTGTTGGTGGCCGGCGGCGTCGGGCGCCCCTCTGCCCGCGGGCTCTGTCGGGGGCGCGGCTATGCGCGTGGAGCGGCTGTGAGCTATGGGGAGAGGCTGGGGTGCTTGCTGTATTGGCTCTGGCCCCGCGCGGCGTCGGCGTGGCTCGTGCTTGCTACGTTGGCTTCAGATATGCCGCTTCGCGCGCAACGGCGACGGCCGCAGGCGCAGTGCTGTGGGGCGGGCAGACGCGGACGGCCGAGCCCGGGAGGATGGCCGGGGAGGCCCTGCTGGTGCACACCGGCCGCGTGGTGTGCCGCGTGGTGTTTCGCCGGTGCTGGTGTTGGGCGTGGGTCGCTTGGCCCGTACCTCTTTTGTGCAGGTTTCCGGGTTGGGGAGCCACGAGCGAAAGCTCTGTCACTGACGCCCTCGGGCGTCATTCCCTCCCTGGAGGCAACATTTCACACCTCCCCCACCCTAGTTGCTTCTCCGGGTGAAAACCCTGTCGGGTGTCTGGACGAGCAACGACGGCATTGATGTCGTCACCTTCCTGAAGGCGTCGCTTCGAGAAGCCCCTGCTCTCTTTGGTTTCAATCGCCGGCTTCTTCTGTAGGTTTACCCTAACGTCCTCGATTCACAGCGGCTCCTCGTTCTGGTTTGGCGCTTCTCGATAGTGTTTCGGTCCAATGCATGCTCCTCCGAAGCTAACTTGTGTGGCAGAGAGTTGCAGCGTGGGAGCAGGGCTCCGCCGTCTAGAGTGACAGTGAGGTGCGGCGTGGGAGCAGGGCTCTGCCGGCTCGAGTGTCACAGGTGCAGCGTGGGAGCTGGGCTCCGCCGACCGAGTTGTGAGGGGCCAGTTGTTTGGTTGGTTAGCGCGAGTTGAGTTGGGTTGGACTGGCCTGTTGTCTGGTTGTGCCTTCCGGTGTGAGTGTCGTTCTGTTCGAGTTGAGGTCGTTTTGTCGTCTCGGGGTTGGTTGCCGGTTTTCCTCTCTGAAACTGTGCACCTATTAAGGTTTTCGGGCCCGGTTTCCCTTATAAACTGGGTCAATTCTCTTCTGCTTTATATATATATATGCTCGGTAAGGATCCTGCCGGTTCATTAAAAAAAAAGATAATAAAACGAGCGCACTGAAACAAGGTGATAGCACAGATTGGTCATAGGAAAGTAATTCTAACCCCAACCGAGAAAAGACATAGCAAATGAGAATCTTGTGCAAGTTTGACATTTACACATATTATTACTACACCAAGTTAAAAGAAAGTTTTAAGAGTATGAACATGGAAATTTTCATTCCATTTTAAGGCGCTGAACTAAAATTCAGTGCCTTTTCTTTTCTTACTCTATGAAGCGTGGGGATCTTGATTTAGTATATCTAGCCTAATCAACTGAGGTGAAACGATATGGGTGCGTACGCAGGTCTGTATCCTTCAGCAGAATTGCAATACAGATATGTCTTCGATCACGAATCGCAAGTGGTTATATGCAAGATTCAATGGATGCTGCAGAATTCAAGCTAGGTGCAGCCAGGATTAGAGTTAATGAGCTCTACGACATCTCCACGGCTCCGCCTGAATTCCATTGATAAATAGATATAAGCTTCCACATAAGATAGTGGAAACGAACTGCTTCCCATGAAAAAAAAACAAAAGTTCACCCTAAAATATATGGCATTTGCAGCTCTCATCAAAATCTTCGCACAATCGCACTACTAAAATAATCCTGCTCGTTCTCATCACAAAACGCTACTCGAAAAATCCAAAATCCTACAGCTCGACCCGCACCGCACTAGCCGCGAGGGGATCGGACTCACCGGCAGGGCGCACAGGGGCGGCGAGGGGGGGTAGCTCCTTCCAGCAGGGGCAGGGGATACAACGGCCGAGACGTTGCCGCCGCCGATCCGACGGTCGAGACAGGCCGTACGCCTCCGTCGGTGGACGTGGGTGGTGGCGCGACGCGACGGGACTGGACGCGCTCCTTCCTTTGCTCTCCCTCCCTCCCCAGTTATAGGCTTAACTCGCCCTCGACCCAAAGGACGGGTTAAACTAATAACCGTGGTTAAGGCGAGGTAACCACAGCCTCTTTATAGTTGTAGCTATGGCGTTCTTCCGATATAACCCCTCGCTAATCTCGGGGCAGTTGCGACGGGATTCTTTTTAGCCATGGCCGGGAATAGGTCGCATGCATTTTTGGAGGTGCTTAGCTGGAAGATTTTTTTTTTAGAAATGATTGTCTAGAAGATTATCCTGATATCTTTAAAGCCTGTTTGCAACGCAAGAAGAACATTTTCCTTTCTTAAGTCATTTCTATGTGGATGCCATGTTTCTAGTCTTAGTGTGATGAACTGGCAATAGCGTCGAGTCGTTTGGTAAAAACCTCGTTTTTGACAAATTCACGTTTTTGTCAACCGTCGGGAGGTCAGACCGGCCTGGGTAGTGGTCTGGCCGACAAGCAAAGGGGCTAGTAGTCAGACTAGCCACGGCGGCAGTCTGACCAACCAAAAGCAAAATTGAGAATTTTGAGCTGGGTCAAAAATAGAGGGTGTAGGTAAGTGAGTTGATTCGTTTGCACTTGGTCCCATATTTTTTGGAGCTTCGAGTTAAAAGTTCTATTCGAATTACGTTTCCAGAGAGTCTGCAGATTTTTAGGGTGAAAAATTGGCTAAGGACCTGAGCGGTCTGACCGACTTGTAGTTGAGCGGTCAGATCAGCCAGGGTGGCGGTCTGATCGGTCAGGCCCTAATCATGCGTCGGGAAGGCGATGGTCTTCGTGGGTTAGGTCAATTTCATGGTTTTCGGTGTATATATTGTATGATGCATGTTTGAACTAACGTAGATCAAGTTGCAACGAACTTGTGTCCGGAATCATTTTTTTGGCCTATTGTTGTGTAAAAGGGTTGGAGGTCAATGATGGTTAATGGCGAGGATGATCAGGACTAGGCTAGGAGAGTTAAAGTCTAGAACGATCGAGGATGTCGGGTGAAATTATTGAACTCAAGCATGGCGTAAAATGGACAAGAATGACCAAACAAAAAGTTCGGTGCGACGGGTTGCATCAAGTGGTGCGCGGGTCAATGCAAGTGCCATCGTGGTTTCAGTGGGAGCCGGATGGGAAAGACTTACTGACATGAAGAGAGTCGTTAATCAACCTACATGTGACGAAGCACGGGATTGTTTCACGATGATTGGACTTGGTCTTCAGAGAAGGATTGAGAAGGGGTATTTTGGTATCTTCACAAAAAATACTACCTTAGTGACCTTTGACAAAACTGCGACGCAAGGATAGCTGGTTTAGGTCAAGTGAAGATGGAGTTCACGAAGAAAACAAATTCGGGAAGCCTAGTTCGTCGTTCGCTTTGAGAAATGTGCATGAGTGTAAACCCATTTATGTGGGGGCTTAACGGATGTTCGTTAGGGTTTCTCTCTAAACCTAGCCTCCACTATAAAAGAGAGATGTCCAGATTTGGAGTCTCTCAAGCCTTCCAAGTGTAAAACCTAATTTGTGATTTAGAGGGGGAAATGGAGTAGATGAGGCTAGGATTTATGAGATGGATTGATTGAGTACTTAAGTATTGATCTTTCATCTTCCACAGTGGAGTGAATGTAAACTAATAATCTTATCAAATCAATACAAGCAAGTTTTTCTCGAGATGAGTTCCTTGTTTTTGCTCTTTCTTTGATATCTTTTTGGATTTTGCTTGTTCCTTTGGTTTTCTTGATGTTCAAACTGTGGTCTAGCTTGCTAGGATATATGGGAATACATCTATGATTATCTTGATCATCATCTAACCACGAGCAAGTTTTTGGGTTAAAATTTTAATTTTTTCGGTTCTTGTGTCCCCTTGACCCCATCTAAGAGATTCATGGAACTTTGGCATAGATTGTCCCGATCATTGATTGGAATAATCTTCTTGATGAGCTATGGTTAAAGTTTTAGAGGATGGGCTAAGGGCACCAAAGACCGGCCTAACACAGGGCAGACCGCCACCAGGGGAGGTCACACCGGCCGTGTGCCATCTCGTGAGTCTTCGCTTATTTTTAGTCTTTGTGTCTCCGGGGTCTCATCGGTTTCAACGCAAGACTTCTGATGTATTTGTGTTCTCTGATTCTATAGCTATTGAGGATAAGTAGAAGTTGAAATCGGTCAAGGGTTGAAAAAAGAGTCGTTGTTCCGGTCCAACATCTTCGCTCCTTGTATATTGGATTCCAAGAAATGGCAGGGGTCCTGTTATGAACCTTAGTTCATAGGGGTAAACATCCGTCGGAGGGAGGTCGGACGGCAGTGACTTGACATAGAACGGCGCTAGGTGAATAAAGGCACCAATTGGGGGAGGAATAGATCTAGAATAACCGATCAAGGGAACGACCACAGCTGGACTTTAAGGACTAGGAACTTGTATATTCATCTTTGCTTGCTTAATGCCAATGATTACAATATGCATCATTATATAGATGGTTCTTCTAACAATTATGGATAAAATCAATTTAAATAATGACCTTCCTAACTAATAGATAATCTTCCTAACTAATAAATAACCTTTCCAATTACCTAATCCTTATACAAGGAAACTAATAAACTATTTAAGGAAATAGATATTTGCAATGAAGGAAACTATCCGTGGATAAACAGTATGCGCATGAACAGTGTGTGCATGAACAGTAACCGCACCCAAGACATTACACCCCTTTCGGTGAAACAGCTCGTCCTCGAGCTGCAACATAGGGCAACAAACTCCTCCAATGGGGTGAGCGAAATCTGTTGGAGCATCATCTTCAACGTCATTTTCATCGACTCCATCAGGTTGTCTAGTAGGGATAGCTCGGCAGCAGAAGTCATGGTGTTGGCTCTGATACCAAATGTTATGAACCTTAGTTCATAGGGGTAAACATCCGTCGGAGGAAGGTCGAACGGCGGCGACTTGATATAGAACGGCGCTAGGTGAATGAGGGCACCAATTAGGGAAGGAATAGATCTAGAATAGCCGATCAAGGGAATGACCATAGCTGGACTTTAGAGACTAGAAACTTGTCTATTCATCTTTGCTTTCTTAATGCCAACGATTACAATATGCATCATTATATAGATGGTTCTTCTAACAATTATGGATAAAATCAATCTAAATAATGACCTTTCTAACTAATAAATAATCTTCCTAACTAATAAATAACATTTCCAATTACATAATCCTTATACAAAGAAACTAATAAACTATTTAAGGAAATATATATTTGCAATAAAGGAAACTATTCGTAGATGAACAATACGCATATGAACAGTGCATGCATAAACAGTACCCACGCCCATGACAGGTCCCTTGTTGGGCACTACATCGATCCTTTTGTGATCCTGTGCGTCGTTGTACTGTTTAATTATTTTCTATCTAATGCATCACGCAAAGTTTTTTCGAGGGAAAAAATGGCAGGGATTGCAATGGCGCCATCACGGTTGGCAAGCATACGTTACATAACGTCATTTTCCTTTGTCATTGTTGTATGTTCCAAATCTACCCGGTCGGCATGGCGCAAGAAATGAAGAAATCAAGCATCTGAACATGAGCCTTTTCTGGCGTTTTACGCCGAAAGGCACACGAACACGACGAGCTGAGCCTGTGCAGCCAAACAACTCGAAAGAAAAGTGTCGTCATTGATCAACGTCAAAAGGCAATTAGGCAGGAACACAAACATGCGTGCATACCCTTTGCCCTGAAAGGAAGTACACGTCATGACGCCAGGGACCTTTCTGAAAAAGAGGTAAACCCTAAGGGTTTGTTTGGATTGGGAGGGATTATAACCAATTCTTTTGGATTGGATGATATTTTAGTTCAAATTCCGAGTCAATCCTAAAGGATTGAGTCGGATCACAATGTATCTAAACAAGACCTAAAGAGGCTAAAATTGTAAAAATTGTGTTACTTGATAATGAAAACAAAAACAAAAGTGAAAGAACCAAACCTTTCCCTCGAAGCCTCTAGAACCAATTGCATTTGGCCACAGGGCATCAACGGCCGAGATGTCGCCACGGTGCCAAGTAGAGGAATCATATCCATACTCATAGTTGTTAATTTCATTTCAGCGAGTATTCCGGTTGGCCTTGAGATGAAATGTCGGTGTACCGTTCCGATGTATAAAAATAAATATATAAAATTATAAATATTTCATTATACACCTTAATTTTTACCCATAATCTAAACACAAACAAGGCTAAGAGTGATTTTTTTATTTAATCATTTTTAATTTTAAGTTAAATATATAAAACCCGTATAAATATTTCGCTAGCCCATTTCTCGTCATACGCCACCTTACGTGATTGCGATTTTGAGGACTTATCCGTGACGTGAATCTAAACTAAAGAGATCAAAAATAAAGTTTGCGAGAGGTTAACTTTAAAATTAATTTTAAAAAATGATTAAATAATAAAAAAAGTTCGCTAAGAGTGTGGTTTGTTTAAATGGACCGTGCAATGCATAGGTTAAAATATTGAACATGGGAAAGAGAAAAGGGCTTTAAGAGCTGCACCAGTACTGCACACAGCCGTTTCTTCAACTTACATGTGGGGCCACACGAAATGTAAGGTTAAAATATTGGATGGATGCACAGATAGCTTGGTAAGAAATGTAAAAGCAGAGAGAGGGAAGGTCAGACGTCAGAACACGTCATAGCAAAGTGCACAACGACAAAATCTCGTGTCCCGTTTGTGTGAGGTTGTTAGGCCATTACCAAACTTGACTTTTACCGGTATCTGAATAGCCGGAGCGTTCATTTCGACCGGAATGATCGGAGTTTAGGGCGGAAGAAATGCAACCACTTTATCCCGTTTTTCTCGACGGTAAAGAACGTTTCGGCCATACCAACCGCACCGGAATAGAATTGATAACTTTGACGGTATCCCCTGCGAAGCGCAGAGGCAAACATCTCCATGTCTTTGGGTGATTCTCAGCCCTTGGATCTTGAATGAATAGTGCAGATTTGGATCCTGATCAAGTAGAGAGTCCGAAGGGTGAGGATCCCCTCCACGTGGAAGCGGTCAGTCATAGCAGAAGCCGGCCGGCGCGTTGTGCGATGCGGCCACTGGATCGGCACGTGCTTTCATTCGCGGTGGACGCAAATACGCAATGCATCATGCACGCGCGGAAAAAATCCTATAGGATTTGGTTCACAACTCTATCAATATAGACCAACTCCACAGCGTGACACGTGTCTTTCACGAATCTCAAAACGTAAAGCCTCATAAATTACTGATGTGAATTTTCACGAATTAAATACTGAAGGCTAGCATGTCACACTTTAATATTCGTGAAAAAACACGTGTCACGCTGTGGAATTGATCTACATTGATAAAGTTGTGGACCAAGTCCTAGAATTTTTTTCCTGGGCGCGGGGCATTGAGGGCATATAAGCGTATGCATGCATGTGCAATCCAGGCAGTGCGTGCTCAGATTTTTTTAAAACTTTTTGTTAAAACTCACATTTATTTTGCGCTCGATTTTATTTCGGCATTGAGGGCATATAAGCGTATGCATGCATGTGCCAGCCGGGAGACAAGGCAGAGTGCGACGTGCTACTCACCGGGGCTTGCCCCGAACTGGAAGCGAAGAAATGCCGCGATTGTACTGTTGGCTAGATAGGGAGGTGAGCCGTGCAGTGCAGGTGCTTTGCACCGTACGTACAGCTAGTGTGCGTGCGTGTATTTTGCGATCATGCCAGTGTGTGGAGCAACCGCGAATGGATCTCACTCTAAAAACGATCGATTGTTCCCATGCACGCATGAAACTCTCATGAACTACAAAAGCGCGATCGAGTACCTGGATATATAGACGATTTCTTTGTATAGGAAGAATCGAATTGGGAAGTCTAGGACGAACCAAACATGCTAGTCGTCATAACTCTGCGTGCGCACTTGTACAACATCCATTTTGGAATTAATCTTTCAAGGAAAGAAGGTCTAGTGACTTGTTACGAATCTAGGTTACTCCATCTGAACTGGCGCCTTTTTTAGAGAGAGAGAGAGAGGAAGCCAAGAGCTTAATTTCGTAGAGAGGAAAAGTTCATGTTACAATCACCATGCTGTGCATGCTGGACACAAGGAACTGTAGGCACATATTGAGCCACTCCAACGATGCTAGTGTCACGAACAAACTCCATTAATTGACTTGCTAGCTAGGGTTGTAGCTGTCATCCTCGTGTGTCCATCTATTCCTCGAGGACCAGAACAGATACACCACATAATCGTCGTCACCACGGACGGCCTGACCTCCTCTAAGAAGATATCAACACGTAGAATTAATGTCCGTTGCCCATGTTTCTTTACGGAGCCTAGGCAGCTTAATACGAAGAATCCCCTCCGCTGCGGCCCATAACAGTCGTGCATAAGAGCATGTAATCAGTGCATGCATCAAGTCTTCTTCTTCTCCCTTGCAGACCTCACAAGGTTTTTGCTCTTTTATATGACGGTAATTCAAAGTAACCATATCAGGGAGAATTCCTTTGATTACCTGCCACCAGAAATGTGAACTTTTGGGACGACTTTAAGCTTCCAAAGTCGCTTCCATACATCAGCCTCGAGGGCATTCGAAGAACTTGCACCCATCTCGACAGCATTTTCCTGAACCTTATGTGTTACTAGTATAGGTCTCTGTATGCTGATCTTACCGAATAGAAACCTGATTCATTAAAAAAAAATAGAAACCTGATTTCTCATGGGCCCAAGCATAGAAATCTTCAGCCTGTCCTCCTCTCGGCGGGATATTCAGAATTGCATTAGCATCCGGTGACTGATGCCCATTTACAACCACACGTAATGCACACGCATGCATGAATGCGCTTCACCCGTCATGTATAATCGAGCTGCATGGCCGAGATAAGTTGGATGGGAAAATGGAAACATGGAAGAACCAAAAAGCTCCAGGATATTTGAAATTTAGCGTTGATGTGTTTTTCCCCCGGTCATTCTGCAGCAGCAAAACCTTGTGGATTAGGGTTTCTATTTCTGCTGCTCTTTCTTACTCAGTGGTTCACGCTCACCGTGTGAGCTTCTCACATGCTGCAGGTCGTCCATGGTGGTTTCGTTAGCATTTAGGATAACATTAGGCCAGGATCGTTGCATCGAGTCAAGTTGGGTTGCGGAGGTTAGCTGTACTAATTAAGACATGATGTGTGACATGATGCGTGTGGTCATCTCGACAGGAACGACACAAAGGAACCGGCCGACCCACATGGAAGATGGGGACATGCATGCATGGGCAGATGGGCTAAATCTTTTCCAAAACCTGATTGATTTGATACGGTGATACAGGTAGCTCGTCACGTTCTTAGCCCTATCATATACGTATCAGGCTTCGATCAATGGACAATGGCGGTGGCGTCTTGGAGAAGGGCATCGCAAAAATCATGTCGCTAGCTACACGCGGGTATGATGAGTCGCAAATGCAGTAATGGATGTAGCCATCAGGGAGGATTCCTTGTGGGCTTATCCTAAAATACCACATTAATTGGCGTAGTGAAGTAGAATGTTAACTTTAGTGCATACTTAGCCAAAAAAAATGGTTTCTCTCTCTGGAGTTACAATGATGGTTTTCTTGCTGGCATGCACTTACTCTAATATATATTTCATTGTGACCTTTGTGTAATCTCTACCCAGCAGCACTACTATTGCACATCTGCGTCATGAAAATACAAACTGTACAAAGGACTACGGAGAGTATGAAAGGCAAACGAAAGAAGAAGAAAAGGAAAAGGGTGAATCAATCGAGGGTTATTCTGCTAAGCCGTCACGGCCCACTTGCAGCCCACGTAAATATTTTGCGGGGCCTATGCAAAGCTCGCACACGGTGCCTCATTTCGACATGTTATGGCCCATTTGCAGCCCACGTAAATATTTTGCGGGGCCTATGCAAAGCTCGCACACGGTGCCTCATTTCGACATGTTATGGCCCATTTGCAGCCCACGTAAATATTTTGCGGGGCCTATGCAAAGCTCATAGAACCTTGACATTGATCTTCCGATCGTTGATCGGAATAGGTTTATGACTTTTTTGATGAGCTATAGTTGAAATTTGGGGAATTTGGATCACCTCATAAAAAATTAAGTCGTTTTATGATTTTGAAATCTTGATGATTTGACTATTTATCTATACAAGATGTCATACCGCCTATGTGAGAGGTCCGACCGGTTGACCATTAGTCAGACCGTCCACTGACCATCCAACTATCATCTCTTTGAGTTTTTGGTTATTTTGGTCGTTGTGTCTCGGAGTTTTGATTGGATTCAACACAAGATTTCTATTGTGCTTGTATTTTCAATCTTCGTAGCTTCCATGGTTATTGAGGGTTGAATCCAGTCAAAGTGAAAAAGAAGTAAGTAGTAAAGTAATCTACAAGGACTCTTAGTTTAGGTAGGTGTTCACGTAACAAACTATTACAACACATTTGCTATGTAAAACCGCAAAGCAAGTACGTACTTAGATAGCATCTGTCAAATCTTGACAATTTACTACTGCTACGGTACCAAAAGGTCTGAAGAGAGAAGAAACGGATCCAAACAACAGCAATCTGCAAACGCACGAGCGAAACACAGACGCAAGATTCAAAGCAGAAGCAGGGACGGAGGATTGGCTCGGCCACCTGGGCAGTGGCCCCCTCATCATCTTAGAAAGAAAGAAAAAATTAACGACATGTATGCAATTCAAAGCCACCCCAATTTAGTTAGGTTAGATCCATCTAGAAACCTTAATGTTGTTGCTTGTTACTAGTCACGATGCTACTCAGCGAGACATCGACTTCAATCATACGGCGGCAGCGAAGCACAAAACAATAGACGAGACGTTGGGCGCTGGTGTGTCGTAGGCTTGCCGTGGCTGGGCCCAACGACGATGACATATGAGCAAACGACAACCGGAGAGTCAAGTCTGTGCGTCGCGCAGATGTGCAGCCAGTAATAAGTAGTATGCTTTTCAATCTTATTGATGCTGACTTGTCTTGGTTAATTGACTTAATTCTTTCTACAATTGATGGTAATTTGCTTTGATCTTCTACTCCCTGATATTTGTGGGTATACACTTCCACCACCTAAGTTCTAGTCATCTTCTAAACGAATTTAAGTATCTATTTAACTATATACATCTCTAATTGATGCAAAGACCAAGAGTTATACTCCCATTCAAAAAAAACTATTCTCATATTTTGCTAAGGTCCGTCACTGGGCAGAAGAGTCGCCCCAGGTACTAGGCACCGTGTAATTCGTCACAGCAGGCCAGGAACAGTGGCTACGTGCAGGCTGCAGGCCAGGTCAGGCTTGTCCAAGGACGAGGCAGCGCAGCAGCGGTGTCAGTACTGGCCGGGCCCAGGCTCGGGCTCACGTGAGGAGCTGGGCCCGAGCGAACGGGCCGGCCGGGACAGGTCGCCGTCGTCCGGCTCGCCTCGGCCACCACATGCAGCGTGACCGCATTAAACCGCTTCGGGCCCACCAGCACCAAGCAGTCGAGCCGGGAGACGCTCTGGGAAGTGGTGAGAGAGAGAGAGAGAAAAGCGCTTTTGGGCTGTGCGGTGGGGGTGGAGCCCACCAGGCCACCACCTCCCACTTGACACGTCCCTGTGCGTGGGCCCGCCTCTGCTTCCCGTGGCACGTGCTAGGCCTCGCCGGCTCGGGCCCGACCTAACCTCCAGCTCCTTTTCCCTTTTCCTCTTTCCTTGTGTTTTACTTTTTCCCCTCGTCTTGATGATACATGGCCTAAGGGCTAAGGTCAGTGGAGTTCCGATGAACAACATCCACCAAAGTACTTGGTTAAAAAAAAAAACAGCATCCAAAGCTACTCGTTAACCCGAAGATACGAATTAAGTACTAGTAAGATGGCTCGATCTAGCAAGTAAGGACCGTAAGGTAGCATGGCAGCAGTGTTTAGCCTTCGAAATGTGGCCTTCCTAAAGCGGAGCCTGGGCGCCGAGGTGTCATGCAAAGCCGCGTGTGTCGATGGAGACGGCATAACACCGCTGTTTTCTTGTGACCGAATCTTTAAGTGTCATGCCAAAGTGTTTTAAATTGGAAGATCTTTTTCAAGAACGAGCTAACTCTGCATGTGTATCGAGTTAGAGAACAACATAAAAAATTAATATTTGATTGGTTATACTCATTAGGTTAATTGGTTTTCTCCCCTAAGGGTTGTAACATATTTTGTATATAAACATTTTTTTTTCTTATATATTTGTTCCGTAGGACCACCTCTACTGTTCGCCGTCAAAAAAAGAATAGAAGAAAAGGAGTCGTAGTGCACTCCACACAAAAAACAAACTTGACGTCAAGCGCCCGGAAATGGATTTACAGCACGAAGGCAAGGCTCAGGCAAGTACAGAACGTGAGATTAATTAGAAGATTAAAATAATTTAAAACCAGAGATGTCCTGGTCTCTCCTGGTAGGAAACGAAAACGACAGTGTGCTGCAACAAATCCCAAAGCCACGTGCACACGCCGTCGCCGCCCCCGCCCCGTCCGCCCATCAATCTAAACGCCGCGCACGCCGTCTCGCTTCTAGACGGCGTCGCGCCGCGCGCGCTCGGCGACAACGCCAAGGTAAAGCGGCCGATCGAGGCGGAGACCACCGCACGCGGGAGGAGAGGACGCCACGGCCACCTGTCACGAGCGGAGCCGAACGGAGAGAAAAGGAGAAGGAAATCGAGCTGGTCGCACGTGAGCGGGGCTCGCGACCTCGCGTGCTCTGCCTCCCTGGTCCCTCCTTCGCGTCCCGACTCGTGATAGCGACGGCAAAGGGCCCAACGAAACGACGCGCCGGCCCACTGCCAATTCGAATGTCTTGATTTTTTTTTTCAGACCTTTTTTTTTTTGTTTTCATTTTCTCGTAGCTGTCCGTCCCTCTTTAAAAAAATCAGCAGTTCGTCTATCTTGAGCTGTTTGTTGGGGTACTTGTGCGCATCTCATGAAACGTGGAGGGAAAGATAGAGCCTCGAGTTCCTTGTCCACGTTGAGGAGAATCAGATGGTTTTTATTTAGGACATAAATACCATCGTTCTTATTATTTTCTTGCTGTGAATTCAGGGATAAAATTGGAAATATGTGAATATGAGTGTCGTACAACAAACGTTAGTTGTTTCATTGAGAATTAAACTCTAGTTTCCACCCCATTATTCTGAATAAATACTTTGACAAACAATTATAGTACAACTATGATGTCACTATAGCTATACATACTTAATTCTAATGATAAATCTCTTATTAGGAAGATTTGTAATCTAGATATATAAATTGATTGCAGTATTTAATAGAGAAATCACATTTTTTTGTTAAACTAGTATATATAACCGACATTTGGACAGGTTAACCGGCACCATCACGAGACCGAGCGTGGCAACGAGGAACCTTTTTGTATTAATTAACCTAATTTTTTTATATTACTAACCCCTCGTCAACTTTATTTTTAAATCTGACCGTTTTGATCACGCCATCACCCATAGCGTGGCAGCATAGCACTGCCACGCTATAGGGTAAGTCTAGCTAAATAACACTTCTTGTCACGCCAATGGTGGTGACATGATCAAACAATACTGTCACGCTACTGATGGAATAGTTACAAAATTTAGCCACATTATGGTGCTGGCGTGATCAAAATTAAAAATAAAGTTATCAAGGGGTTGATAATAAAAATAAATTTAAAAATAAGTTAATTAATAAAAAAAGATTGGCAACGAGCCAAGACACGGCACAGAATACCAATAGGTATAAAAGAAAGGAAAAGAAATCCTGAGAAGCCCATTTCTTTTCACTTTTATTTCTCTGTGGGTCCATAGGGGCACCACTCAGTGAGTTGGCCACGTGATGCGTCGGGGTCGGGCGGCTGAGCTCGACTCCGATCGATTGGCGCCTCCTCCCTCGCATGATCCGGATTTTCAACAGTGATCATCTTGATCATCTCTTATCTACCAGGTCACTCAAGAGTCTAGTTGGAGGAGAGAGGATATGAAGAGAGAGAACGTATTATCTATTATATAAGAGACAAACTGAACACACAAACCAATAAATTGTGAGTGAGTAATGAAAAAAGTTGTGTTAAAAATGATAATTTTATAGATAAATTATTTGAGATATTGTCTCTAAAGTTATCTGTACATGAGTTAGAGTATTTAGAGACAACTCTAGAAGACAAACTGTTATACATGCCCTTAATTAAACAGCCACATGCAAGCAGGGATTAGTGGAGCATCATTCTTTAAACAGTAGGTGTAGGCTTGCGACTTTGCTCCGATTTATTTACAGATCCCTAAGCTGATTCTTTAAACAAAGAATGGAAGAGTTTAGAGCCTGTAGCGCATGCAGGGGAATGTCTATCAAGCGGTAACCCGCTATTAAAGCATTGTATATATATATCCATCGGAATCTTCCTCTCTGTCATCGTGTCGGTTCAATTACTTTAATCAAATCCTTTTTTAATCATGCTACAATCTGCATCTCAAACGGAGATGGCAATGCAGGAAGACAAAGCTACACCGCGTACCGATCGAAGGGTTTTGTGCTCCTAATTTGTTTTTGCTGAGCTTGTCTGCCTTTAGAGCATGGGATGTGTTGTGGCGATGAGTGTTTCGTTATTCTTTTGGTTTTTAGTAGCGATGCTAAACAAGTAGAGGAGGTGCCGTAGGGGTCATTTGACGATCCATGATTGTTATTAGCGTGACTTCTAATTATCATGTTCTACTGTTCTTTCTTTTCTGCTTTAACAGATAGTATTCTCGATCCACATCTATAAAATTTGTCGAGGATTCGTGGCTCGAGCATGGCACAAGTTCTAGCAAAAGGATTTGCCATGCGCATTATATATTCCACTAGAAAAGGTTACACGATGATTAATGCCTTTAACGATTGGCTTGATAAAGAAATGGGAGAGGACGGCTCACACATGGGGGGATGCTGCAAGCATGATGGGGAGATGGATCCAAAGGGAGGGAGCATGACAATATACAGATAGAAAAAGGTTTGACATAACATGCATGGCAATGCAAACAAGCCCACAGGCTGTTTTGTTTGTGACATACCATACGGATGTGGACTACTTAATTGTGAGCATCTAGCTAGATCTTTGCAGAAATGATGAGCTCCAAGCAGGCAAATTCACTTCCTCTAGCTAGGCCAGATACTGCTGTCAGAAGAGTTCTTAATTAACCGTGAATGTAGATTATAATTGTTTATGTTACCTACGTAGGGCTAGTTTAATTATTACTACTAGCTAATGACCAGGTACAATGCATCGTTTTTCCTTTATCGAGATGGTACATTTTACCCAAAAAAAAAACTCATAGAACTCTGATCTTGAGCTCGTTCTCTTAGTTTCTAGCCCTATCGATCATGAACTTTTGATTGGTTTATTTGTGTGCTAACTGCTAAGCAGTACTGCAAGTCTGCAATAGATATCCTAGTAATGGTTAGAACATAGGATAATATTAACATGATGGCTTAAGACATGTAAACTCGTGGTGGTAGAGAGATTTAGGACAGCTCACGAAAACATGGGCCTGCACTAGTAGCTACTAGCTAGGAAGGTCCTTCCAGCATGCATATAGGAATCTTTGGCGGATACGCTAAAATCGTATTTACACGTCCGACCATCGACAAATGGTATTTACAAAAATAGCAACGCGGGCGACACGCCACCCCGCGCTCGCTGCTGGCCGCCACGTCGGCGCGGCGTACGCTCACCTCGCGCCCGCAAGCGCTCACCTCTGCGCTCGCCGCGCTGCAAGTTTTTTTCAATTTTTTCTTTTTTTAATTTTTTTAGATGTAAAACATTTTTAAAAAAATTTTTACAGTGGTGGGCGACGCTCACCCTGCGCCCACCACTGTACCATTTTTGTTTTGTTTTTTTAAAAATCATTTATGTTTTTATTTTTAAAAAAATCATTTATACATATTTTTGTAAGAATTTTTAAATATAGTAAACAGGTCCAAAAATTATGAATTTTTGTGGAGCCTTCTGACACTGTGTATTTGCATGTGTAATATTTTCAAAATTTTATGCATTATGAATTTTTCCCGAAAATTCATTTAAGTATATTGTAAATAGAGTTTCATCATTTCATGTGACTTGGAATGTATAGAAAAAACGCTGCATTGCAACTCCATTGGAGATATCGATATACAATATGACAACACATATTATACCACAGGCTAGATAAACTTGTACATGAACCAACTGAGAAAAATGCGTGGCATGCAGATCATATAACGATGGATCGTAACCTCCGACTCATGTGCGTTTCGAAGGCTACAATACATCGTTATATGATCTGCACGCCACGTATTTCCCCTATTTGGTTTATGTACAAGCCTATCTAGCCTGTGGTGCGATGCAGTATTAAAGAATAGTATCCATATTAGGGTTTCATCTTGCATCCCGAGCTTGTCTGGCTCCCTCTCTACCGTGAAGTGATAGGATATGTCTCCTTGTAGATGGCTCTTCGAGTAGACAGTGACCTTGACGCGCCACATTTCCTTGCCGTACTTGTTGATAGTGAAGTCATGATACTCTGGTCGGTGGACGTAGCCCAAACCCTAAAGTATGCACCACAACTCTGCATAGAAACCCACCTCCTTCTCTGCGTAGGTGTTCATGAAACACATCTATTTTTTTTTTTGAAATTAAGAGAATATAAGTATCCAATTTAAACCATAACATTTTTCTATATACGACTAACAAAGTTAATTACCACTAAACTAATTCATTACTACTAAACTAATTCATTACTAGTCAACTAACTAATTACGACTAATTAATTACCCTAAACTATCTAATTACGACTAGTGACTAAGACTGACTAATTATGATTATGATAATAACGGCAAAATATAGCACAAATTACTGTCCTTTGAAGGAAGTAATCAATCAACCATTCGGGAAGTAATCAATCAAGGTTGAGCGACGAGCGAGTGCGAGTTCGTATTTATAGCCGAGCGGAGAAGGAGTCGCAGCGTTGGCGCCGGAATTCTCGGACGAGGTGACGATGCGGAGTAGGGAGGGAGGACGGTGGGATAATGGACAAATTTTCATGAAATCATTCCAAGTCACATGAAATGATGAAACTCTATTTACAATATACTTAAATGAATTTTCGAGAAAAATTCATAATGCATAAAATTTAAAAATATTACACATGCAAATACACAGGTCGTAAGGCTCCACAAAAAAATCATAATTTTGGACCTGTTTACTATATTTAAAAATTCTTACAAAAATATGCATAAATGATTTTTTTAAAAACACAAATAATTTTTAAAAAAACAAAAACAAAAATGTAGCAATTTTTTTAAAAAAATGTTTTACATCTAAAAAAATTAAAAAAATGAAAAAATGAAAAACTTGCAGCAAGCGCAGGTGAGCGTGGCGCTCACATGGCGGTAGGGGCGGGCGGCGCGGGTGAGCGTGCGCCGCGCGACGTGGCGGCACAAGCAAGGGCGCGCTGGCCGTCTGCGCCCGCGTTGCTATTTTTGTAAATATCATTTGTCAGTGTAAACTGGCCGTATCCGCCAAAGATTCTGCATGCACAGCTAAAATAAGCACCGTCCGATCCATTTGTTTGCCTCGATCTCCATGGTCACGAGACCGTATTTTCTGCGTACACCAAAACAAATACTCCTACACGTATATCAGTACATGCGTGCAAACTGTATTTCTTCCGTCCATGTGCGGAGCTTGCTCTCACTCTCACATACACATGGTATACGGATACGAACAACTACAGAAGCCTAGCTTGCTGTCTCCTACCACAGGGCATGGTGTGGTGGACCACAACTCCAGATCAGGTGACGAGGAAAGCTTCTCGATCGACATATGCATCGCTTGATTTATAGTAGTAGCATGCAAAAATTCTTTGTGTGCGAATAGAACTGTTCTTTTTTTTTAAAAAAAAAAGGAAAAGCGGCGATGAGTTGGTGCGCCACATGTAATTTGATGCACAGCTAGAAAGAAATGTAAAGGACTAGCTTGTTCATACGACCAGGGAGCTGGAGCCCGGTATCGATCCTAGCTGTCCTGCTCTTTTATGCCGACATTAGCAAAATTCTCAGCACAACAAAGTTGTATCAGCATACTAGAAATGCCCATCACTCCATGGTATGTACCGCCTCTCGTTTTAGGCTCCGTTTAAAACGCGATAATTTTATGAAAAACAATTCAGTTTTCGCATAAATCAAGCAAAATTCTTGTGTTCCGGTTTGCTATCTCCGCTCTCCGTCCCTGGTCAGCTCGCTTTGGACCTTTTTTCTGAGCAGTTTCACCGATCTCGCCCACTGTTCTCACGTGCGCGGGCGTCAGAGCGTCAGTGCCGGCCGGGCACACGTGATCGAGTCGCCTGCAAAAGGCTGCAACGCTTCCGGAAACGGGCCAGGCGAGGGCACGCTGCCGCGCCTGCGGTACGTGTGCGTGCGTGCGCGCGCGCGCGGCCTGTGGCGTCGTGTTTGGGGAGGGGGCACCACTGCGCGCCCCCGCACGGGGCCTTGTCCCCCTCCACGCGCGGCTCAGGTAGCAGTAATTGGCGAGCTGACTTCGTACATTGGCCATACGTCCATGTTGGAGAGCAATTAAATGTTTCTGCGCCATAGAATTCGGTTCGTAGATGGCACACGTCGGAACGGCGTTTAAGGGCTATTTTCAATAGTATCGTCTCTATAGATTTAAAAACGGTATCTCTAATAAGTTGTCCTTTAACAAATTGTCTCTAACATTCATACCAAACTTATAATATTCTTACTCCTTCACTCCTCTCTCACATACACCGATTGCTTTGTCTTGGTTCGTGTGTAGATATGGTTGTTTGAGTGCATCTCTAATAGTTAGAGATAACTTTATCGCTAACATATGCTATATCATCTTTAGAGACAACATCCCCAATAAATAGTCTCTAGTACTCTCTCTAACATTTTATATTATATATATGTTTTTGAAACAGATCTACATGTCAACTATAGTAGATTAATGTATCATATCTTGTTTTGCGTGCATGCCATCTCTTCAGGAAAAGACGACATGTGCTCTCTCCTTCACGTAAGATTTTGTTGACATGGTATAGCTAAGAAACGACAATAAATACACTATTGGAGATGCCATAAGGAAGAGACAGCTTCCCTCCTCTCATGTTTCGCTCTCTTCCACCTAGAATTTTGTTGACATGGAAGGGCTAACATGGCACTATTGAAAATGCCCTAATCAACACTTGATAATCTAGTCCCTAGGTGACGTCTGGACCGCTGGGTTTTTTTATTTTATTAAATTTGAACGGTTTGCTTTGAAATTCCGGCGTTTTACAGAGTTAAAGTTTGATCACGAGTTGGTCAAAACTGAACAGGGTATCATAAACACCGTAGCATACAAGATTGATTCATAATAAAGCTACAATAACCTACGATTCCCAAAATTTACGTGAAATTCGTGCACTCTACCGCTTCAACAAGTGTAGCAATACCTCGCCACGGACTTGTTCTGATGAAAAAGCAAACAATGGTTTCCGTGATTTGGCACTCTCGTCAATCACCGGCGCAAGCTGCGTGCGGTTATACGGCGGCCTCCTTAGAGCTACTCCTCCTACCCAAGATCTTCATTAGGGCATTCACAAATGTTGCGGAAAAAATAGGACGTAAGGCTTACATGGCATCCTTGAGTTCAACATCAAGCATTGGGGGGTTGTCATTAGGGGAAAAGCTTAAGGCTGGCCACAAGTTTATGGCCCAGCCATAAGCAATAAAAATCTGCATTTCTCTCCTCTCTCTCTCTCTCTCTCCAACTGACTGTTGCTCTTGTCGTGGGACGACGGAGACAAATTCGACCAAGGGGAGGCCTCCACAACCTCCGGATCTGATAGCCGAGACTCACCGTGCTGCCCGGAGGCCGTCCTCACCGGCCACAACCTCTGGATCTGGTAGTCGAGACCCGTTGCGTCGTCGGGGAGGCCATCCTCGACGGCCGCCACCTTCGAATCTAGCCGCCTTTTTACCTCGATGAAGGTGCTCCACCGCCGGATCTGGCCACCAGGAGCTTGGTGACAGCGAGAGGGTGGGGGTGGTGCGGTGTTGGAGAACGAGGAGCAACACCTTGGTGGAGAGAGAGGGCGATGAGAGGGTAAGACGTCTCGATGTTGGAGAGAGTGGGGCACACCACAGTAGAGATAGTGGGGCGATGAACCGACGAGACGGTGGGCAACGTGATGCAGGGCTGTAGAGGGGCAGCGAGATGGATGGGGGGTGCGCTGGAGAGAGGAGAACGGTTGAGTGGGGAAAGAGATGGGAAGAGGGAGAATGCTTGGGTTTTTGATTTTCTATTAATTCATAGGACTCTCCTTAAGGTTTAGTTCCAGCGTAAGCATTGTAGCAATTGCAACAAGTAATAAGTATCTACCTTAATACCTAAAACCCAGATGGGGTATTAAGAATTTTGGTTATGCCCTTAGGATTGTCGGCCTTCACCTCTATTACTAGCATCTTCAGGTTTTCACGGGCCGTTACGTGCATCTCCGGCGAAGGGAATAGGTATGCGTCGGCGATTGACTTATTTCTAGCGCTGCTTCTCTGCGTGCTTGGCTATGATTTGTGTATGAGCCAGGATCTGATCTGGAATAGCTTGCCTGTAATTTCCTGTCATGTCCAGATCATGTTTGTAATCTTGGGACTATGTATGTTTTTGTTTCTTTAAAGTCTGGGATGAATAGCCTTAATTATATAAAAAAAACAAGTGTAACATTAGAAAAGCTAAGAGCATCTACAATAGTTTGTTTTTTAGCTTGTTACTAAGAGGAAAGAGAGTATCAATCTAATAAAAAGTAACAAGTCTTCCAATAAATTGTTTCTTAAGCTTGTATCTAACTTTAATTGATACAAGTGTGTATAATAATTTTTGATATCAACAAAACGCGTTTTTAGGTAACAAGCAAGTTTTCAATAGCCATTTTGTTGTTTCTTGTGTCTTGGTATCAACAATTTGCTTGTTTCTTCATCTAGAAATAAACTCACATTCTCTCTTCATCATCTCTCCTCCACATCATCAAAATGTTGATATGTCTATCCCTTAGTAACAAGTGATATGAACTATTGTAGATGCTCTAAGTTAATTTGCGCTAAGGAGCCTTGACTCTGCACGGCATCTCTACAGAAGTCTAGTTAGCAACAAACCCACACGTGTTTCTTTCGTGCCAATTAATCTCCCCCCTTTTCAAAAGGAGCTAACTTGGTCATGGGAATCGCCGTGGTCACTATCGCGAGAAATTTAGTGCCGATATGGTCCATCCATGGATGTGGAAACGCTGAAGGCGTATACACGTTTTAAACAGAAACCAAAATAATAAAAAAAAGGACCGCATCGAGTTATCTGACAAATTCCTCACAAAAAAAAGAAAGAGTTATCTTTCTTTTTTTGCGAAGAAAAAGAAAGAGTTATCTGACATAAGATCAACTTAAGATTAAGTACTATTGCAATCTAATCTAATCTTGGTGATGGAGTTTTAACACGATTCCCTTGTGCCAAGAGAAGAGATGCTGCTTGGAAGAGGCTAAATGTGGCTGATGAGTCATGACTCAAGAAGGATGAAGTAAGCTTGGAGAAAATTGTAAAATGTACAAGTACAATTAAGTGGTACTGTACTGCATGCATGCATCAGGCACGCACGCGACACAAACAGATCTCCTTGTCTCAGACGTGTGTGCGCATGGACGCAGGCAGCTCAATAAACATTGCAAGCGAAACACATGCACCCCCGTTGTCATTTCTGTGTGTGCAAGGGCTCTCGCTTAACCAAGTAGTACTACCAGTACTACTATCCAAATCCTGGTTCATTAGTTGGCCGGACATGCGATGCAGGCGACTTAACGCGTTTGCCTAACTGCAAGTATTGGAGCGTACCGGCGCAGCAACTGATGATGGATTGATTGCTTGCGCATCTGTGACTCATGACGCATGCATGGCGGTGGAACAGGTAAAAGCAGAGGGCTCTTCGCCCCTCACGTGAAAGTGTTCCCCTCGATGGAAACACACGTTTCTCAGCATCTGGTCTCTCGGCTGATCAATTCCGCGAACAGCTTTCAACCCTGGTTAAACAGTGAAAACGGGGCAGTGCTACTCGTCGCAGAGGCGCAGAGGTGATGAGAAATAAAAACGCAAGTGTCACGCTGCTTAAGTGCTTATGACATCACACGTCCAATTTTTCGCGGAAGGGCCATGACATCCAGCAGTTAAGCATTATTGAGGTCGCTATGAGAAAAGTAAACAGGACGAGAGTGGGAGAGGCGTGGCCCTGTGGAATCTGGGGCACATGAGCGAGCGGGTGACCGCCAATGGCTACAGCCGTCGTCCTCTCTCTATCCACGGGATGCCCGCGATTTTCGGCTTCATGCGCCGCCGCGGGGCCCGCTCGCCAACCATCACGTGACCCCTCCCTCCCTCTCATCTCACCATCTGGCAACGCGCAGCACATCTGCTGTTCTGCACTGTGGATTCTTTTTTATCTGGATGAGGATGCTCCAGGCTCCAGCTGGTGTTTCCGATCGTTCGATCATGCAATCAACGGTTCAGAAGTAAGGTAACCTCCATTGGAAAGGCCTTCTCTACATCGTCGATCGTATGTATGTTGCCGCCCGATGCAGAGCGTCGTTTTTGGAGTGCAACGATCACTATAGCTAGTATAAAAGAAGCTCTGATGTACCTCAAGACTCAAGTCGTCGACGTCGTCACACTCTGTAGCAGTGTAGCTTGACGAAGTCCCGACCTGCCATTGATCCCCAAACACTCCCTAATTACTGTTAACTCCTCACGTCAGCGCCTCAGCCCACAGGGCAACCGCGGTCAACTCACGGCCGGCATGCACGTGCTCGCTCCCCGACCCCTACAAGTGTACCCCACCCGGCCGGCGCCGCTAATGGCCGTCACACTGACGCCTCACGGAGAGAGAAAGTGAGAAACTCGTTCAGCTAAGCAAGCTACGAGGGAGCGAGAGAGAGACGCCGTATAAAGGATCCCACAGGAGGAAGGAGGGAGAAGCCAGAGAGAAGAGAGGCTGGGAGCCTTGGAGCAGTAGAGATCTCCGTCTCCCTCTTCCTTCTCACATCCCAATCCTCCAGCCCCAAGCAGCCATCCCTTCGGACGAGCACGCCGCCGCAGCCTGCGAATTTTGCGCGGTAATGGGGCCCCAAGGTATGTGCGTGCTTCTCAAGCTTGGTCGCGCCGTCGGATCGCATGGCCGGTTGGCTTCTTGCTCCATGGATGGATGGGTTCGTCTCGGGTTTCCTAAATCGGGAAGTGTTTTCGGTTTTCGCGGGTTAATGCAGGGAATAAGGCGACGCACGACTTCCTCTCGCTGTACGCGGCCGCCGCCAAGGACTCGTCCCTCCCGGACTCCAAGCCGCCGCCGCCGCCTGCTCAAGGTGCGTGTGATTCATCCCTCCCACCAGAATTGGGGAGTGAATTCATTAAATTCTGTTATTTCAAAGTGAATTCTGTGTTGAGTGCGTGAGAATTGAGATGTTGTGATAATGGATCTCACAATAATTTGCCAAATTCGGTAACCCTTGGTCGTTCTGTGGAAGAGAATTTGCCGGGCTGTTATGCCAGGATTAAGCGTCTACTGCATGTACTTCTTTGGAATTAACTTTTGAATTTGTTTAATTAGGGTGTGTGGGTAAAGAAAACGACAGAATTAACGGAGCAAAGAAATGATCACGTGTAGGCGTGTAGCTAGGTGGATGCAGAGAGCCGTCCACGACCTTCCTGCTTGGCCAACAATTGCGTTCTATTGTGTTTTAAAAATTAAAAAATTCTGGAATTGTAAATCTAATCTAAAATTGGTCAGTGCATCATCCGTGCAGTTCTCATGAGTCGTACCAAAACAATCAGATCTCTGCAATTACCAGTTCAATATTGTATTTTTGTATATTGATTATCAAACTATATTTAACCTGTGCAGTGTGCAACACATCATGCATGCATAGAGTCTGTTTTGATTAACTATTACGCACTGCGTTAATCGTTCCTGTGTTATCATGATGCCACCACCACCCTGCTCTGAAGCCAAGCAAACCACAACACCTGGTGCAGGCTTCTTCGTCAAGACGCACGACTTCCTCCAGCCGCACGAGAGGCCATCGCAGTCGCCGCCTCCACCCGCGCCCGCCGCCGCCGACGCCGACAGACAGCTCCACCAGCACGCGCTGCCCGGCGGCATCGGTACATTCAGCATCAGCCACGCCGCCGCGGGCGCCGCTGTCAAGCAGGAGCCGCCGCCCTTCGCGCTGTGGGGCCAGGCCGCAGCCGCGGACCCTCGAGGTACGCAGCAACGCACGGTTCGATCTCGAGCCACCACGAGCACGAGCACCCGAGACCACGTGAGACTCTTGCGTGCGTACGTTAATACGTACGTGCGTGGCACCAACGGTTTTGCACCGGTGATTTGCCCGAGCCGAGCTGCGGGTTTTGCCTGTGTGCTCTGTAACGTGTGCGCGTGCCGCCGACGATAACATCTGGGTGAGAGTGAGACCGATGTGAACGGGCGCGGCGAGGCGGTGGTTGCGCCTTCTTTTCCTTCGGTTTGTTGACGTTGACGCGAGGCTGCAGCAGGTGTGAGTTGTGACGGGCACGTCGACCCCATGGAACGGGTGGGAACGGATGCCGGAGGAAAAAAAAATCTATTGGACCCGGTTTATAACTTCACCTATGACACGAATCTTTTCATTAATATCAATGTTAATTTTCAGTAGTAAAAATTCACATCAGTAATTTATAGGGTTATGTGTGTAACACGATAAAATTGATCTATATTTATATTGATGGAGTCGTAGACCAGATCTTTAGTATTTTTTTCGGATGCGAGATGCGTGCGTATCTGCTGAGGGGTACGTAGCTTTTAGTGGTAGCCACTGTTGGCTCGGTAGGGTGGGCGACGCTAGGCAGTAGCTCGTACGTAGATCTGGTCTGGTCGGCCCGGCACGGACGGCCGCACGGGACGTGTAGCAGCCCGGGGCCCGTGGGCTTGCTAGGCCTACATGCGTGGGACTGGGCCTGACTGTGGGCCATTGGTACTGTCCTGGGTGCACGTGGACGGGGGGAACTTGAACAGTGCAGCCTCCACGGATAAACTTCAGCTACAGGAACGATCATGGGAACCACTGGATGAACCGATGAATCCAAACGTCTTATCTGGGCGGGAAATCCGATGGGTATTTCGGTCAGTCCAATGTTTGCCTTGGTTGATTTTTTCATATATAAAAAAGCTTGGAAGGTCAATAGTGAATGGCTGGCTTTTGGTAAAGGTTCATTTCGATTTTGCACGACATTGCATCATTTGCATCTTGTTGTTAACATATGTAAGAAGTTTAGAGGGAAGATACACTTCCCATGAGGTTTTAGCGAAACCGTTTACGTTCCAAATGGGTCATTATACTGGTTACCGTGTTTGGTGCAACATTTAGAGCTGATTTAAATTTTTGCAGTACTATTTGTAACAGTTGTTCTTTTGTCGTCGTGCTTGCGCCAATTCATCTTATCATCACATGTTGTTCCGTTTCTTTCTTTTGTAACTTTCCGACATTCCAAGTCCAAACACCACATCCAAAGGCGAGTACACGAAAATTAAATGTAAAAAGCCGTAGGATTCTAGTACCAAAAAAATTCAAGCACCATCATTGGACTTTGGAAGCCTCTAATGATTCGTGCTCATTTCAACAAAGTACTAAACAAAAACCGGAGAAAAAGGCGAGAGAAAGCTAAAGGCGTGTGCTTTGTGCTCTGTTTGTCCACTCGGCAGGCCACCAGTGGGCGCTCCCCTTCGCCGCGCGCAGCGTCGGCGTCACCTCCTCCAGGCCGCAGCAGCAGCAGCAGCAGCCGGAGCGGAAGGGTGGCGGCGGCGGCGGCGGCGGCTTCATGGACGGCGGCTCCGGATCCAGCGGCGGCGCCTGCTTCGACGACGATGACGGCCTCACCGCGCGCCGTGAGGTTTCCTCCTCGCTGAAAGGTAGCTCAATTCTGCCCAATCCGTCTTGTATGTGCGTTCTTGGAGCCGTTTGGACGTACGGATGGCGAAAAGGATGCGATTTTTATTGGGTTTTGATGCTAAATTTGTTTCCTTTTTGAGTTGCAGAGCTCACCATGAGGGTGGAGGGGAAGGGCGGGAGCTGCAGCGGCAGCGCCGGCACGGACCAGCTGCCGAATACTCCGCGTTCTAAGCACTCCGCCACCGAGCAGCGCCGGCGTAGCAAGATCAATGATAGGTGTGTTCCTCTAGCTCCAACAGTACATGCGGAAATAAGTTGCAGTGCTGTATCTTTGATTCCATAAGCTCTCGGGTCGTCATTGTCAAGTGTAAATGTGTCAGTTAGCACACTGTCATAGTTAACTACCCAGTGGGCGATATCCTTGTAGCACAGAAATTCAGGAAGTGGTAGCTTTTGGTGAGCTAAAATCTGATTAAGATACTCGCTTAGTTGCTTGCAACTGGATTTGCAATGCTAATTCAACAAATGTGGATGGAAGCATGCATCTGCAGCCTTGAAGTCTATTTGGTTTAGCTGTGAAATAGGTTGTGTTTAGGATGTAGTGCTGAGGGTGCTCATCTTGTACAACGAAGTGTCCATTGTCTGAGGAGTTGGTTCCTGAGTAGATCCTGTAGTCTGTAGATGTGGCTAGGATGTAGTGACGACGGTGCTCATCTTGTACAACAAAGTGTCCATTGTCTGAGGAGTTGGTTCCTGAGTAGATCCTGTAGTCTGTAGATGTGGTTAGGATGTAGTAACGATGGTGCTCATCTTTGAACAACTGGGCGTCCATTGTCTGAGGAGTTGGCTTCTGAGTAGATGGCTAGATGCTGTCATGCTTTAGTCTGTAGATGTGGCTAGGTCAGTGACTTGGTGGAGAAAGCATGTGCTGGGCCTGAGAATAATCGAACAACTGAACCCTTATGCTGCACTTCTAAATATATCTTAATTTGGGTTTTCTGATTTCCTGCCAAAATTTTGTTAGTGCGCAAATGATCATTTTCTAAACTCTAAAGCATCGATTTGAACTTATTTAACCCTTCCAATCATTATGTAGATTTCAGATACTTAGAGAGCTTTTGCCGCATAATGATCAAAAGAGAGACAAAGCATCATTTCTATTAGAGGTAAGACAGTACAACATTTGCATCGGTTATAATCTGTTCTCCATCGAATATCTTGCTTATCTATTGGTACCTATTTTAACGCAGGTTGTTGAATACATACGGTTTTTACAAGAGAAAGTTCAAAAGTATGAGGTTTCATACCCAGAACAGAACCAAGAAAATGCAAAGATCATGCCATGGGCAAACATCTACTTCCGTTCTTTCTGGAAAAATGAACAAGTAAATTTGCTTACTACTAACACAACTTTATCCCATATTCCCGTATATATGGAGGCTTGCTAATGAGGTTCTAACAAACTTCTTCACCGCATTCCATCCTTCTCTGCAGAACAAGGACCAAATACCTGGAGATACTTCGCCTGACCCTTCACATATTATAAAAAATGGTTCCTCCCCTGGATTCCCTTTTATGGGGAAACCTGATGATAATAACAATGTGGTTGCATCTGCAGCTCCTTCAGGTGCACAGGATCAGGCAGAAACTGATACAATGGGTCGTACGCCCTACAAATCAGCTGAAACTCCCAGTCCCATTAATGTTGCAGGTACGCCTACTGGTCCAAGTATAATTATACAACTTGCAACATTTTATATACTCCTTCCTTGGAATTGGATCTCAGCCGTGAGCTCACCGCACAAGATCATCACTTGCAGAGGACCGTGCAATAAACAGCGAAATGTTAAAGAACCCTGAATTGGCAATCGATGAGGGGACGATCAGCTTATCAAGTCAATATTCCCAAGAGTATGTACTAATGATGTATCATGTATTGCAGTAAAAAAATCACTGAACACATAACACATATTGTTTCCAATTTTGTTCTGCAGCATCAGTTTCAGTTGCGACACTGAACACATATTGTTTTGTTTCTACAATATTTTGATACATTTGGATTTTATTTTTCGTTCATAACAGGTTGCTTAGTACGTTGAATCACGCCCTGCAAAACTCGGGTATAGATTTGTCCCAAGCCAGCATCTCAGTTCAGATCAATCTCGGCAAGCGGGCTATAAAGAGATCTGCTCCTGGTGCAACCTCCACTTCTAAGGTAGGATTTCTTTCAAATGCCCAATCTACACAATTAAGGACATAATATATGCTGAGTTCTAGATGGCCTGGCCGTCCTATTTATATGCCATTTTTGTTTTGCTGTGTGTGAAATTGGAGGTGTCTGCTGTGTAAGGTTTTGGTATATTTTCCACGTTAGCTTGTATAGTTATGGATGGCATATTTTATTTCAGTATTGCACAATGCTGAGGCCGTTGCTTGTAACACAACTTGGCACTCCAAGGCAGTGTTTGCAGAACATCAGAACATTTTTGCAACCTGCATTATTCATTCCTTAAAGAATTCTTACAAAATATGGCCCATTTACATTATAGGAGCTCATCGATCCAGCTTCTAATAGTCAAACAATAGACCATCAGCTGAGGTTGGGGGATGGATCTCAAGAACTTCTGCAAGCAACAAAGCGACACAAATCAGATAACAGCTGATGGTTACTCTCCACAAAGCCCAGATGATTCTTTTTTTGCTCACGCCTGGTTACGGAGAGCCTGAAGTTGTATGTATATTACGTTACCTGTGATGTCTAGACAAACAAGACCTTGATGTATTCTTTCATTTAATCACTTTGTCTCTAGTCCCTAGGAATGAAAGGAAGCTCCCATTGCAGATCGTGAAGATGCTTTTGTCCATATGCTTCCATTCATGTGAGAAGTTTCTCCCCCCTCTGACAGAGTTCTCTTGTAACATAATTGGATGAACAATCCGTCAAGTTTCATCGTTGTGTAGCTACTTCCAGAAAGACTGAAGTTTCGTCAGTGTGCCGTAATATGTTCTCTGCGCCGTCTGCCGCCCCTGAAGTTATATTGGACCAACCTGTAATCTGTTGGTGTTTGTGAATGCTTTCCTTGGTTTCAGTATTTTCGGAAGACACGTGTCATAAAAATGGTAATGCACGCAATAGGTTAATTTCTTACGACAGATTTTGACTCAAATTTTCTACTGCTCAAATTTTGCAGCGTAAATAACAGGATTGCATCAGACCTATCCATGGATTTGGTGATAGACATATATATGATCTAAATATGATGATCAAAACTAACGGAATCGCATATGTGGTAATTGCAACACCTATATAATATGTAAACGTGGAAACGTACCTGATGACGATGTCATTGCTGATAAAGAATTGATCTGAAGTGGTAGATGAACAATTATTCTGTCTGCTTAGGGTTTGGTCTTTCCCAGCAAAAAGTAAGCCAAATTCTCCAACTACAGTTGGGGATAGGTGGTATGGCATGTGTTACCCTGCTGAGAGGATCTGACCCTTATTTATAGCCTTTAGTATTAGAATCCTATCTCGTTCCATAATTAGAGATAGATTCCAATTAGATCTCTACACAGATATAAAAGCTAACTCCATATTTTCCTTAACAAATACTCTAGCTCTTAATAAATATTTTATGTGATCACTTCATATGTTTGAGCCAACCAAAATATATAGCTGATATTTATTTAAACTCATGTAGGTCCACATAACGAAAATTAATCCAACAATCTCTCACTTGGACTAAATGAGTAAATACATATAAAAAACTTTATGAGTTCCAAAATTCCTATCTATGTTATGAGCATCTTTAAACCAATCTGGTCCATCAATTATATTAACATAGGATCAAAGCGATCTTCGTCACTTTAAAGCGTAACTCAACCCATCAATGGTCACATATGCCAACATAAAAGAATGACACAGATCAAATATGAATGTGTAGCATGAAAATTGCATGAAATGTGATCATAATATGCATATTTCGAACTAATCCAACTTTTATACCTTATGAGATCAAAACATCTTCTCAGAACCAAATGAGAAGACATGAATTCAGAGTAAAAGAACATAAACTTTATTTCTCTAGAGAATGTAACTGAAGGTCTTAACACCAAACTGGTATTGTCATATGAACATAAAAAAAAAATACAAACTCCCACTGGAACTGAATTCCTCAGGTGAAACTACACTCACATGAGCAACATGCTCATAGAACACTTTAGGTGTCAAACCATTAGTGAACGGATCCGCAATCGTGGAGGTTGTACATATATGCTTAATTGACAATTTACCACTCTGAATTCTTTCTTTCACAACTAGGAACTTGATGTCTAAATGCTTAGACTTTGGTGAGCTCCTGTTGTTATTAGAATACATAACTGTAGACTTGTTGTCATAATATAACTTTAGTGGTCTATTGACCTGATCCAAAATTCGCAGCCTTGTGACAAAGTTCTGCAACCATATACCATGATTCGATGCCTTATAGCAAGCAACATACTCAGCTGCCATTGTGGACGGGGCAACGAGTGATTGCTTACTGCTTTTCTAAGAAATCGCATCTTCACCAAGTAGATAGATATAACCTGAAGTGGATTTGCGAGTATCTTGACTACCAGCAAAATCAGAAACAGAATACCCAATGATCTCTAACTGATCCGATTTCCTATATGTAAGAATGAAATCCTTCGTCTTTCGCAAATACCGCAACACCCATTTTGCTGCGACCTAATGATTTAATCCTGGATTGCTTAAATACCTGCTTAGCATTCCAACAATATATGTTATATCTGGTCCAGTACAAACTTGAGCATACATCAAGCTCCCTATCAAAGATGAATAGGGGATGTTATGCATTTTCTTAGCCTCATAATCATTCTTAGGACATTGGCTAAGATGAATAGGTTTACAGTTCTACATATCAAATCTTTGCAAAATACCTTATCGATATAGTTCTTTTGTGATAATCCAAGTATACATAGAGAGCGATATAGGTATATTTGAATTCTTAATACAAAAGAAGAATCATCAAGATCCTTCATCTCAAAATTTTTAGCGAGAAATTTCTTGGTTTCATGCAACAGACTTGTATTGTTACATCCAAGTAATATGTCATCGACATACAGACCCAAAAATATAAACTTACTCCCACTGAATTTATGATACACACAATCCTCAATTGTATTTACCCCAAAATCAAACGAGATAATAACTTTATGAAATTTGTGGTACCATTACCGGGAAGCTTGTTTGAGCCCATAGATGGATTTCTTTAATTTGCATACCATTTGCATCGAGTCACTGACCACAAAGTTTTCTGGTTGCTTTATATAAATCGTATCGTCAATGTTTCCATTTAGAAACGTTATTTTTACATCCATTTGATGAAGCTCAAGATCAAAATGTGCCACAAGTGCCATAATGACCCTAAAAGAGTATTTCGAAGAAACCAGAGAGAAAATCTCTTTATAGTCTATGCCTTCTTTTTTTACAACAAGACGAGATTTATATCTTTCCACATTACCTTTTGAATCTCGTTTGATCTTAAATATCCATTTGCAACTAATGGATTTCTTTCTTTTTGGCAATGGGACAAGATCCCAAAACGTCATTATCCTTCATAGATTTTAACTCTTCATTCATGACACTGATCTAATTAACAGAATTTGGGCTTTGCATGACCTTTTTGGAGAATGATAGGATCTTCTCCCAAAATTTCATTACAAGCTCCATTTTCCTAAAGGAAGACAATGTAATCATCAGAGATTGCACTTCTTTTTTCTCTAGTGGATCTCCTTAATGGCGCTGGTTCGTAAGGTTGATGAGTTTGTTCTTCTAAAGTAACATCATTTTGTGGAGGAACCTCATAGACATTATTTTGAATTATATTTTCCTCAATAATATTGGGTAAAATAATCTAATCCCGATCATTATTAGGAACAATCAAGGGAAGAAAAAAATAAATCCCCTTCAGAAACTTCTTCAAAATTAATATTCCTAACCATATTTCCCCCTTCAAACTCAACATCCTCAAAGAACCGGGCATTTCCTGTTCCAAAAATTATCTTAGTAATGGGATCATAGAATTTGTAACCCCTTGATCTTTCAGAATAACCAACAAAATAGCTACTAACAATTCTTGAGTCCAATTTTCTTTCGTTGGGCATGTACGGCCTTGCCTCAGATGGATATCCCCATGTACATACATGCTTGATGCTAGGCTTTTTGACTATCCATTGTTCGTACGAGGTTTTGTTAGTCACTTTAGTTGGTACCCAGTTGAGTAAATAAGCTGTAATTTTCAATGCTTCTCCTCGGAGAGACTCTGGTAAGGTAGAATGGCTAATCATACTCCTCACCATATCCTTAAGAGTCCTGTTTCGCCTCTCAACAACATCGTTCATGCTAGGAGATCCCGGTATGGTGTACTGAGGGACAATATCACATTCCTCTAGGAATTTACCAAAAGATCCTGGATGTTGTTCACCTGATCCGTCATTTCTGCCATAGTATTCTCCACCACGATCAGATCGAACGGCCCTAATTCTTTTGCCAAGCTGGTTTTCCACCTCGGCCTTAAAATTTTTGAATACATCCAGGGATTGTGACTTCTCATGAATAAGATAAATATAACTATATTGCGAGAAGTCGTCTATGAATGTGATAAAATACCTTTGGTTATTCCAAAAAACCGTAGGGAATGAGCCGCAGATATCCGTATGTATCAGTTCTAAGACATTTGAAGCTCTATTAGCACTCAACTTCTTCATGTTTTTCTTGACTTTAGGGGTCATAGCCAAATAAGCAATTTCTGTTATATCTTGTTTCCATCTATCCTCCTCTTGCACACAATAGGAGATGAGCTCATTAAGGGACCATTTGTCCTTTTGACAGTTATAGCACACTTTGAACTGATTAAAGTGTGCAGTAAGGGATATCAAAATTAAATGCATAAGAAAATCCTCAGATAGCTCTAACGTAAGTGCCTTTAATTTTGAAACAAGATGAGACATTTCCATAATGTACTCCCTTATGTTTCCTTTACCTTTATACTTCATTAAGATAAGTTTTGCCAAAAGCGTACTTGTTTCAGCCTTTTCATTTTTGGCAAACCTTTGCTCAAGGCTGTCAACGAAACCCTTAACTGTAGTGGTCAATTTTGATGTGCTATCCCGAAACACTTCCAAAACAGCACGCCTCATAATCATAAGACTCATATGATTTGAACGATCCCACTTCTCAAACCCTTTTCCTCAATGGAGCTGGTAGCCAC
Source organism: Ampelocalamus luodianensis (assembly GCA_036346255.1). Lineage (NCBI taxonomy): Eukaryota > Viridiplantae > Streptophyta > Magnoliopsida > Poales > Poaceae > Ampelocalamus > Ampelocalamus luodianensis. The sequence continues at coordinate 8,016,296 of CM070632.1, read as the reverse complement.
AAGAGCAGCGAGTTGTTCTATACGAAGTGCAAGGTCTAGATCCTTTTACCCCAAGAACGATTAAAATGTTCTCTTTCCATTCTTTAAAGTTTGCACCAGTAAACATAGGAATAGAATTTATGCTAGCAGAAATATTGGAAGCAGGATTTACAACTGGAATAAAAGAAATTAAATGTTCATATCAGGACATGAATAAAAAACTTAAGGATTGGTTTAGAATTTGGTATATTCCATCACGCAAGATACCTAGCGCTACATTAATTTTTAGTCTTTGGACAGAAATATTAACTTGCAAGTGGTAACCTTGATGTGGCAATCAAATATTAATAGTAAATCCTATCAAACAATATGTCTTACTTTGGTCCGACTTATTGTTCACATGTAAACTTGATAACTTTTACATATTTGCTGCCACAATTGCATATATAATTCTGCCAAATATTGACCTTCCTTTGGGCCAGTCAACGGATGCATGAATTATACTGTCAGGCCTGGGAGTGAAGGATCCCGGGTCCTCTGTGTATTCCACCCTAGTCCCATGATCAGTAGCTAGTGTACACAGTCAACAAAAGTGGATAACATAACCATACCACGCATTCATTGAAATAATAAGAGTTGATTACAAAAGGGGCATAAAACTAAAAGCAAGTTACAGCGAAAGCAAAAGCGGCTAGTGGACCGCACGATTCGCCACAGGCAATCATCCGGAGGCGCAGCCTAGTCGTCCTGGACCTCATTCTCTTCATAGAACTCTTCTCCTGCTCAACATACATTAAGCAAGATGAGCACAACTTTCATGCTCGCAAGTTACACCCAGCAAGTAACAGATTATAATACATACAAAGATATTTTAATGGAAGGTTTATAGAGTTGATTTGCATAAAGTCACGTTTCTTTCCAAATATTTATACTAAGTTCCAAGACAGTCTATTCCACAACTTAAAATTCATCAACAAGTGGTGAAGGATACATTCCTATCACAAGGCTACCTGCCCAGTTTCCCGATTGGATATAAATTCAAAACCATGTGATAAAGTCTTTTAAAGACAAAATCCAAAATCTAACTTGGAGTGTCTTTGCCAGCATATCCATAACCGTGGACACGGCTATTCGAATAGTTTTAACACTCTGCAAAGGTTGTACAACTTTACCCATAAGACACGACCTCTCTAGTTTGTTTGGCATCCGTCGATACCATCGCTAACCACCGTAGTCCCTCCTCGCTCATGTTTCGCCCCCTTTGGATAGAAACCGGCGGGGTTCAGACCCCCTCTTGCGCCAGGTGGGAATACATAAAAGTAGATCGTAAAGACACCCACGCAACCGAATGGAATGACCACAGTGAAACGTTGCAAATTAGTTAGCCAAATCTTGCCCCTCAGAACATGTGGTGGTACGATAGGGCGTTGCAAAAGAACGCTCGAAGATCGATCCTTAACTGACTTGTGCGACTTTCCAAAAGAACCCTAGGCTTCGATTATAGAAATGAATTGATCCCGTGTATAAACATGCACCCAACCAAACATCCATTTCGTCCAAGTCCAAACCAGATTTTATTTACCATATCAAAATATTTCATAAATCTCTATGGTATAGACCATACCATAGCAATGTTCTAAATTATAGTTGAACTTTTGGCCAACTTCCCCAAATTAAAGATTTTTAGCTAAGCTTTGACTAAGCATAGAGTTTTGCAACATGTTCTAGTTCATACTAATGTACCAAGTAGCTTTTACAAGGATATCAAGGGTGGTCCAAACAACGTTCAAGTACGTGTGGACAAAGGAGTTAGGAATAACTATAAAGTTAAAACAGGGATTTAATTTACTTGGCTTTAAATACGCATGCAGTACTAGTTTAAAACAGAATTTAGATAATTTAAAGTAATGGAATTCAACATGATCAAAGGTATAACTTGCATTGCTCGAATGCTTGAGGATCTACTTCTTTGGAGTACTCAGGTTCCCCGGAGTCGTCGAAATCTACACGTGAGAACAAAGCAAGTTCAAATAAAACCCAAATAAGGTCCAAATGAAAACCAACTCAAACAACTTTAGAGCAAAAAGCTAGATCTTGAATTAAGATAGATTTAGGACTTTGAGTCGCTCGAATCGGAGCTCGAGCGAAGGAGAATGGGCTCTTGGAAGTTTGCGAATTACAAGGTCGAAGGAGGTTCGATGAGTCGGAAGGATGTCGAATGACCTGGTCGAAAGAGGTTCGACGGGTTGGAAGGAGGTCGAATGACCTGGTCGAAAGAGGTTCGACGGGTCAGAAGGAGGTCAAAAGAAGGCTTCGACTACCAGATCTAAAGAAGGATACAACTACTCAACGTGGTCGTAGAAAGAATACAAGAAAGGTAACAAGGCACAGAGAAACTCACCAGGACAAAGAGAAAGGCCAGAGGAGGAGGCTGGGGAAGGACGGCGAGCGGCGAACGTCGATGTCGGACACGAGGAAGAACCGAGCTTCGGATGATGAGGTTAAACGGCGGAAAGCTGCGAAACGAAGGTGAGAGAGAAGTGAAATAGGGCAAAAGGGCTCCCTGGTGTGCTATTTATAGCGGAAGGAGGGGACGGGGCGACAGGATGGAGCGGTGGGATTTGCGGCAACGCGGCAGGGGTGCACAAGCGGAGCTCTGGCCGGCGTAGAGCGACGGGATGGGAGAAGGTGAGCCGAGGTGACGGGACGGAGCAGAGGTATGGCGCAGAGCGACAGTGACATGCGCACAACGGGGGCAGGTGAGTCGGCACAAAACGCACGCACGACACTAACGCAGCTGGAGGTGGAAGATGACCAGGGCGGGGCTAGTCAAAACAGAGAGGTTGGTCGAAACCGAAAGGGTGGTCGTGACTGAAGGGTGGTCGTAACCAAAAGGGTGGTCGTGGCTGAAGGGTGATCGTAACTGAGAGGGAGGTCTTGAGGAGGAGAGAACGGAACGAACAGAGGAAGGAGATTTTAAACACCAGAGAACTCCAGCAAACTCCAAACTAAATTTTGAATTAGTTGAAGTTACATTTAGTCATTTAAATTATTTTTAAATTCTAAAATCTCAAGTTAAGCTTTAGAACTTCGACAAAACCAAATTGTTATTTTTATTTTGAAAATTTTCAAAAAAATTCAGAAAAACGGGGTGTTACCTATACATACAAAACAAAAAATGCCTAGTTGTTCTGAATAAATTAATCTACATAATAGAGGTTGTTTTGGCAACATAGAACTTCAATTAATCTATGCAGAATACTAGCCGGCCAATTATGAATCAATCCAATCATTACTTCACATGAGTCCACAATTTATACACAATGCACAATAAAATCCTCAGAAGCACGGATAAAAAAATGCATAACCAGAGAACATAACCATTTTGCACAACTAATCAATAAAGCAGTTGACTTATTAAACTGAAATGTCAATACTAATCTTAAATAGTATGTTTAAACCTCAGCCTAATAGAGGATCAAACCAAACATAACAGTATGTTCAGATTAATCAGAATATCATAATATTGACAATATCAGATTAACCAATATAACACTATCTTAAAAACTGATGTTATTCTGAAGTAACAATATCAGAATAGCATCCGGCAGAATAACAATTGATTGATATTATCCAATTTGCACAATTGTTGCAATTGACTGGTTATAATAAATTTGCACATCAAACAACATCAGAGAATATCATAACCAATTTTTCATGATATTGCAAATGACAGATTATCACCAATATTCACAATACCCAAATTGCATTTAACAAGAGTTGATCTTACAGCTTACAGCTGCTCATTCAATTGCGGTAGAGGATAACTTGATTACTAGAATTAAGCAAAACCTGAAGATGCATAATCATAGCACATAAACAATATGCACTACAGAGAACATCATATGGACTAATCTGAAGTTGATTGCACATCTTCTCTAGTTGATACTAGAACAGCAAGGAAACAACAAATTAACCTTAGTTCGATACTGAAATCACATATCAGAATCTATTGATTTCTTGCTACAAAGATAAGAAATGACAATATCAGAATAACAATTGATTGAATTTACCAAAATTGCCCAATCAGAGAACATCACCGATTTGCATCTCATAATTAGTAACCCAGAACAACAGAGAACAAAAGATGCATAAATAATCTGCAGTGCCAAAACTTAACCGCAAATACAACTAATGCATATGCTTTAAGACACAAGAAATAACAATCTACAAGGGCTAATTCTGGAGAAATCTCTTGCTGTTCTCGGTGCGGCGGCGCACGCACAGGCTGAAGGAACCGAAGGGGCACTCGGCGCACGTGAAGCAGATGCGAAAGCATCGAAAACTGTAGAGCGCACTGCACACGCCAAGGGCAGCGGGGGCTCGGACGGGTCGCACGGCGCGCCCGAGTGGCGGAATCCCGAAGGCGCACGCGGAGGCGGCAGAAGCCGGTGGTGACGCGCAGCAGCAGGAACCAGAGGGCCGCGTGCGCACAGAGCCGGTGGAATCCGAAGGCGACGCGCAGCAGCAGCAACACACAGCAACGAGAAAACTGATATTTATTTAAACTCATGTAGATCCACATAATAAAAATTAATCTAACATTTGGGCGCAAATTCTCTGTTGCCAACCCCATGAGTCTGATGGCATGGCACATGGAGTCCACGAATTCGACATTTGGCAGCCGACAAATTATGCAGGATTAGTTGGGAGCACGTCTCGAATCCGAAATCTTCAAAGGAACGAGATTTTGATTCCCTGGTCACACTTGGCGCCATGATGATCACGAGGAATCGCACGATCAAAACTCAAAAGTACTACATGAAAGCTCTTCTTACAAAGAAAAGTGGGAGACTAGAAGAAAGCCGGCACCGCGGCTGTCACAGAGCTCAGCTCTCCCGTGATTTCCATGCCCATGCCGATCGAGTGGGCGTCCACTACAGCCGACGCAGCTTGGCAGCTTGTAACGAATGCCGCATAGCAAACATGATCTGATGCGCTGATTACGACATGAATGGACTTAACGTCGCTCTTGTGCAGCAGCAACCCTGTAGGACCATTCGCTGAATCTGTTTACCACATACTGGTGAGTATAATGGGAAGAAGATAGCACTACTCTGCATTAGAGAAGAAAACGCAAAAGGATTCACTGTAAACTACTTTCTGACCGTCCGATCAATAGTCGGATGGTCTGGATTTCCTCTCCGTCTGTTGTAATGGATTCCCCGTTAGGAGACTACCAACCAGTGCCACCAACCAGTGCTGCACGTGAGATATTCAGGTCGTGGTGATCCACAACTGAAATGAAACTCCGGCGACGCCTGCTGGGGATCTCAAGGGAGGCAAATTTGACAGGGGAGGACTTCACTCATGGCCGTTGATCCGCCTCCTATCATCTAGGATGGACGGTGGGATGGGCCTTTGCGTGAGACTCTCTTCCACGGAATTTTTTTTCGATCTCAAGACCTTATCACAAATCTGAATTAAAAATAAAAAAGGAGATCTTCTGTGAGTGTACGACAGCAACAGCCTAAGGTACGCCCATGTTTTCTTCTTTTTTTTCTTCTTCTTGAGATCGTTGCACCACGTCGCGTCCTTCGACCCCCATAGTCTGCGCGCGGGGAAATGCCGGCCATTGCCAAGTATGTAAGGCTGGCAGCACCAACGAATGATTAAAGACGATCAGCCACCTCTAATGATAAGCGACCGCAGCTCATCACGCTATCACGAGTGCCTAGCATTGATTAAGCCAGCCGGGATTTGCTCCTTGAATCGCTCTGCCTCGAGCAAGTTTACCCCTTGAACAAACAATATACTACTGATCAGTAAATTGCTCTAACTCGTGTAAGCTCAACTGAGAACGTCTTCTACATCAGGAACAAATCCTTAAAGAATAACATCAGGGACAAGGACATCGCAGCGGACGAGCGAGGCGAATGCTTGATCAGCCGATGCAGCGATCGAGCCAGCCCCACTGGGAGGAATCCAATCCAATCCAATCCAATCAGCCGGACGTCGTTATCGCGAGATCCCTCGTATTTTCCTCCATACAACGCGATCAAACGGGCGCCACCGCGGCATGTCATACACATGACACATCGTCGTGCGCCGATGCGATGCCGAGCGAGTAGAACGAACGAAACGGGGCGACGCGGCACGGCGGCACGAGCCGCGGCAACGTGGGGGGCGCGGGCGCGGGCGCGCCGATGCGATTCATTGCGTGATGCGTCGCGCGCGAGTCCAACACGGGGCCCCACCCACGCGGCGACCGAGACCACCGTCCATCCCCGGCCATGTGCATCGCGCGGACCCACCCGGCGACAGCCTATGCCTGATCCAGTCCAGGCAGGCGGGCCCGGTCGCAGCGCCGTACCAGAGGCATGTCTGCACAGGGCCCCGAAAAATTAGGGATTTTTTTTTCAATTCATTTTAGTAGAACTACTTACTAAATAGTAAAAACTAATAAACGAGCAACTATTTTATTAAGTTCTTACTAAAAACTATCACTGGTTCACATCCATTTCCCCGCCTCCTCCCCTCTTTGTGTTTTTTTTTTGCTAAATATTTACTTTAAAAGTTTATTTCTAAAAAAAACATGGGTCTTGTCGATATTTTAAAGTTCATATAGAATTGTTTTTGTAATGCAATTATTGCATATAGAATTTTGTTGACTATTTCAGCAAATATTGCATTCGTAAAAAGAGCTTTATAAATTGAAGTTGTTAAAGTTATACTTGCATTCTATAACGACTCAGAAAATATGTAATCATGGCACTTGCAATTGATGTTTAATTTGGTGAAAACTAGTTACGAAGATAACTGAAGATTTTGTTTCAAAGAATACTAAAAGAATGATGTTTTTCAAGTAAAAGTATTAGTACTACTTTAGATATTTGCTTCTTAGCGAGGTAACCCTTTGTATTATAAGAAAAAAAATGTATTACAATTGTAATAACAAATAAAGGATGTATTTTAGTTTAACGGTTCACTTTTATTAAGCATATGATCTAATTTTATTTTTACCACGGGGCTCCTAAAATGTCATGTACCCTGCCGGCATGGCTCACCTTGTTTGGCTGGGAACTTAACCTGACTCTGAATCGGATTCGTCGCATGTTTTTAACGTCAAAAACAACTAGTCAGGACGAACAAGGACATTGGCCCAGCGGAGTCGTACTCCGTAAGTTGGTAAGAAGATAAACACAGGTGTCCCGTGCTTTCACATCACGATTATTTAGTGTGTGTGAACAAACGCCACGCCCAAAGTTCCCAAATAAAGAGTTTTGGACTCATTTAGTCTTTTTCTTTTAAGGAATTAGGAGATCTTGACTCCTTGCTACCCAAATGTTGTTGGTTAGGCATACGACAAGTGTCTCATTTTGCGTTCTCGGACCGTTGCAGTTTTCTGCCACAGATCGAAACCGTTGTAGGCCACGTGTCACGATCCTGAACCACCTCACTGCCGCGTGCAGGAGGACCACCATGCACCCGGCACCGACCTAGGCTGCCGCACGCGTCGGCGTGCGTCTAGCCTAGTCGCATCTCGTCGTTGTCCTACCGCGCACCGCGCTTTGCTACAACGCACTGGGTGCGCTGCACCTTATTGTCGTGCACCTCGTGCGCTGCATCTTCTTGTCTCGGATTTAGGGTTCACTGGACCCACGCTGTCTATTACCGAGTGTAGTGTTCCCACAACCGATTATTTTTAAAAAAGAGAGAAATATTAAATAGATAATAATTAGGTGATTAGATTTTAAAGATGAGATTTTCAACCCCGACAACAAGAATTCATAATATAGGTGTGAATTACATGGCACGACCCTGGTTACGTGCATATGTTTGTCTCATCACTCCTACGGTACAAATGATAACATACACAAATCATCAACCCAATCTACGTGTAAGATACACGCACACCTTTCTTAATCGTAAGATACACATGTGCAATTTGACTCGGGGGTATGTTAGCCAGTCTGGTGAGCCTCTCTCCGCGCGGAGAACGTATGGAGATCGTTGAGTGGGCCGAGGTGTTCCAGTAAGCTGACTTTGGCCAATCTCGTCACCACCTCGAAGCATATTAGAAACCCAATACGTTAAGAATCCCCTGGAGATATGGTTGCACTGGTACAATGTACCTCCTGCCATGGGACCAGTGGAACTCTGGCCGTGCTGGTACGACGTACTGGCGTGCTTGCCATGGTGCTACGGAGTGTCGTCGTGGTATGCGCCTCCAAACTGGTCGTGATACTATTGACTGTAGGCTAGGGGTCACTCTAGGTTGTACGGTGCAACTCCGGGTGTGGTGTACTCCTCCATAGGAGTAGCTGGTAAGGTTGTTTCTTCATCCGGTGAGTCGGTGTCACTGTCACGCCGAACCTGGTGAAATGTGTTGTGTTAGTACGTAACAACGAATAATTTGACGTAACGAATGGTAATGCAAAATACGAAACAAAGTAGGCATTCACGTAGCAAATACCCTGCCATGGGAGTACTCTCCTTCTCGTTGGTCCCATGTAGATGATGTGTAAGGTAATGATGATGGTGCAGGAACACCGTGCTTCAAAAAGGTCCAAGTCAGTACAACGAGATACAATAATAACACAAGAAGTCTATACTATCATGGACCCACTATGCCTCTGGTGTGTCTTCCAACCATGGGCGGGCGTACGGATGGTAATCGCACTAGTGATGCATCCCACGGACGTGCGGTTGGAAAATTTAATGAGGTTAGCACAGCACCAAAAAACATCAATAAGTACGACATAAATTGAACATATCGTATCTCACCAATTTACAGGGCGTATGATTGACGGGGAATGCTAGGACGACTGTCGGACTCACTAGGCCGTGCCGACCTAGGCGGGGAGCCATGTTGATCCACTTGGTGAGCAACTCGAAGCACATCGTCGCTCGTCAGACCGCATCTCAAGTTTTTGACAATCTACTTGGCATCATTGTACATAGACTTTATCAGCTCGAGAAGCCCTTCAATAGTGTAACCACCCCTACCCTTGAATAGTCTATGATTCGCCGAGCCCTATTGAACTGCATTGACACAGAAAAGCTATTGAGTAATAAGCACTAGTAGCATCATGTAGGAAGCAAGGAGCAATTAAGAATGATTTATAGTGTCGTCACGCCGCAAAGCTCGGTATCGATCGATGCCCAACTGCAGCATATCGTCATGCGTAACACGCTTCAGACGCTATGATGGAGGACGAGTAAGCCTGGTGCATGTCCATGGCACATACCACTGCAGGTACTCACGGTCACTCCAAACGTCGTACGACCTCTACTCATGTACAACCTCTGTGTGCGTCGTTTGCTCCCACGCCATAGTCCATGGGAGTTGTACTGCGGTCCAATTGTCATTCTTTCGGCCCTTCCTCGCTTGCTTGCATTGTGAGAACAATGGATGTAGCAAGCAACTGTAAATGTTGGTCGGACGGTGTTGTACTCATAGGTGGGCACCTCGCGAGAGCACCCTGCCATCGAGGGTGGGGGTGGGGTGGGCACAAGCGGAAAAAGATTGAACTGTCATATTACACGATGCGGCGTGTAAGACTTTACCATATGGGAAAAACCAGGTGACAAGTCGTCGCCCACCACGCAGCGTTCCGTGTGCACTACATGAACAATCTGTATCGCGCTATGTCTAGCACGATCTGTGGGTTCCATGGAGACCATATAATTTCATCCTATTGTAACATCCCAAACTTGTTGCGGAACACAAGCGATGGCGCAATCAACAGCGGCGATGGTCGAGTACCGGCGAGGAAAACACTCGATTACGATGAGGAGAGAGGGAGAGTGAGATAGGGTGGTCCCGAGGCTCCCTTCTATAGGGGCGGAAGAGGCCCGGAGTGGCAGGGACGTGCGCGGCGTAACTCGCAGGGACATGTGCATGTTAAGGCAGTTAAATGGCTGGAAAAAAGTGCGAGGGAGTGGGGGTGCTGAATGCTTTTGATTGCGCTTGAAAACAGGGAGAAACAATCGACATTTGTGAGCTTGAGACACGAAAATAGGCGGGCAGGGAGGGTCAGTACGATGAGGAAGAAGGAGAAGGAAGGAAGAAGGGTCTGACAGTGGGCCTAGGTTGTAAGCGAGAGAAAGAGAGGGAGGCGGGGCAGGCTCACGCACACATTGGGCCGCAACGGGCTGGCTCGGGCAAGAGGAAAAAAGGAAAAAGAAAACCGGTTGTGGGTCGGGAAAGAGAGGATGATGGGCCTAGATAGACGGGTTTCAGCAAGAGAGGAGATTAAGGATTTAAAATAGATTTTGGATTTCAGAAAATACAAGAACTCCAAAATAACTTTAGAAAATACCAAATATAGTTCAAAATTCTAGAAAAAAAATCATAGAAATTCTCATAGGTTTTTTGAACTTAGGAAAATTATTTACAACTTAAATATAGTTTTTATTTTTGCACCTAAATTAGTTTTATTTTTAGGAAAATAGGAAAACCCATATTAAAATCCAGGAAATTCAAGAAAACTCTTTTAAATTTTAGAAAATCCAATAAGATAATATTTTAAATATTTTTATTTTTAGTAACAGAAATTTGAGATGCTACATCTGAGTATCATAATAAAATGGTACATTGGCCGTCAGGACCTTTCTCTTAAGGTCTGCGACTACCTTATTCTTCTCCTCTACAGTCGAAACTGCTTGGAGCGAATTGTTGGAGAGGCTGGAGGAAGGAGGGAGCTCGAACTCCCATCCTTATTCTTCTTGTTCGCCATCTTTACAAGACGGTGTCGTTTACTCAGACGGATTTCATCTCCTCCCGAGTCGTCTTTAGCAGGCCCCAAGTCAATGCCTGAATCGGCTAGGGTCCCTGATACGCCAATTTGCTACAAAATTCAAGAAAGCAGAGATCATTTAGAGGTCAAAATCACAACCACTGGTCATCAAACACCAGGATTTGAGGAGCCTCCTCTATATTCGGGGGCATCTTCTCGCATATGAACTTGACCCGAGCGTCAATTTCATTCTATGGCAAGTCTACAAATGGAATAATAAAATCAACAAACATGCTTGAATCAAACATTAAAGAGCTAAGTTGATTATAAACTTACCTTTCTCGTAATCCCTGGTCGGATCTTCGACCCCCGAGAACTCCCACATGGGATGTACTCATTCCTTTAGGGGGGCTGATATGGTGTGTGATGAATACTTCACCACATGCCACCCGGTCAATCCTACATCCGTCAAGCCCTTGATGGCTTGAATCTACATGATGATCCGACCTCGACCACGTCTTCTTCTACTCTGCAGCCTTGCCTGCAAAAAAAGCGATCATCTTTGGTGAACACGGGGATGTACTGGTTTGACTTCCCGTTGTGGAGTTGAATTGAGCAGCCTCTCATGATCCCACGGGACAAGTTGCTCATCCTGTAGTAGTACTTGAAGAGCTGCAAATCTGAGGGGATCACGGGGATGTACTGGTTTGACTTCCCGTTGTGGAGTTGAATTGAGCAGCCTCTCATGATCCCACGGGACAAGTTGCTCATCCTGTAGTAGTACTTGAAGAGCTGCAAATCTGAGGGGATCCCCAAGTACGCTTTGCTGAGGTATACAAATACACTCAGCATTGTAATAGAAATAGGAACCAAGTTCGCCAATTCCACCCTAAAGTGCTCGAGCACCTCGGCCATAAATGGGTGTGAGGGCAGTCTAAATTTGCACTCGCAGTTAGCTAGGAAAACTGCGATCTTGTCTTTCTCCCTTGATGGCTAGAGCTGACCCTCAGCATTCGTCCGCTTCAACATAGATCTTGAAGGAATCTTCTGGGCGACCACCAATGCAGTTATCTTCTCAACACCCATCTCCAATTTATCCCACTGGGATACAGATCCGCCCATATCTTCTAAAAGATTTAGCTTAGATTTGGAGAGCTTGGGAAGAAAGATTGTGGACTAGGCTAGTGGCAGAGACGACAAGAGCTCAAGGGAGACAAAGTAAGTGAGGAAAGTAAAAAACCTAATCTTGCCTCCGGCAGCTATTTATAACCGTAAGCTTAAAGTAAAATCATGGGGGAGCCTAACAGTTGGAATTCCTTCGGGAACCGTTCCCAACGAAAAGAATCCTAAGAATATAATTGTATGTTGTATCAAAATTGACCACATCAAAGGAAATTTTCTCTGTTCTGCAGTTGATTGATGTTTTGAACGTAACAGGAAGGGAAACCTGGTCAGTAGGTTTGGCTGAAGATCCAGGTACAATACCTTGAAATGAGTATCGTGCTAGTCTTATTTTCGTCTGGGGAACTTGCATTTCATCCAGACACACATTAAAAAATATTAAGAGAACTACCACCATCAACTAGAACCCGATTAACTCGGTAGTTGTTGATGGTAGGTTCGATCACTGTCGAAAAATGACCAGGTCTAGAAGAAGAGACCGGACAGTCATCATTATCAAAAGAAATGGTGACTTCCGACCACTTAGGTAATTTATGGATAATAGGAGGTTCGATAAGTTTACCTCACGTTCGACAGCCTTAAGCTGTTGTTTTGACTCATATACCGACGAACCCCCGTAGATGTGATCGATCGTGTGCTCGGGGTCCTAGTATGACATCTGCTCATCCAATTGTTTGTCCCACCTCTTCGATGGATGGAAGTGGTCCTTTCCTATAATAATAGTCCTCGAGTTTTCATTCGAAAACTCGGCAATTATGGAGATCGTGGCCCTCCTTTTTATGTCAAGGACACCATCTTGGTTGGTCTAACTTCTGTTTGGGCCGTTTGCCTTTCCGCCGTTGAAGTATTGCTTGGAGCTTCAAGGCTTCTTGTCACTCATGGCTAGAACTTTCATTCGAGCTCTTTGTTTGTGGCTTCTTTCCTATAGATTTGCTCTTGTACTTTCTAGCCTGCTTTTCCTTTTTTTTTTGCTACCATCGTTTGCCCCTCGAGAACCTTTTATCGTCGTGATCAATTGTCTGATTACATTCGACTGCCTCAGCAGTTGACGCATAGCGATCAACCATCTCAAAAAGCTCAGCAATAGTAGCCGAAGGGTTCAAGGAGATGTCCTCTGTGAACCTCTAGTTTTGGACTCCCTGCTTAAAAGCTCTAATGACAGAAGAATCAGAGACTTCAGGAATGGTATTTCTAACCTGACTGAAGTGCATTATGAATTGACGCATGGTCTCATCAGAATCCTGTCGCATGCGATGTAGGTCCTCCTCCTTTCTAGGGTGATTGTAGGCACCCTGCAAATTCACTAGCAGGAAATCACAAAGATGTTGCCACAAGTAGATCGACTCGGGTGACTAGAACTTTCAAGCACTGTCGGAAGGTAATTAGTCATTACAGGCTCTGCTCCCCCAGTGCACAGGCTACAGTGGTATAAATTTTGAGAAACTCGATGGGGTTTTGAGTCCCATCAAACTTTTTCATATTCATTGGTCGAAATCTCACTGGCCAGCGAACTGCTCAGAGGTCTAGTGAAAATGCCCAACAACAGGTGGTGGTGTCATAACGCCTATTTGTGCAAAAGAAGTATTAACATCATGAGGTAATTATACTCGACGATACCCAGTGGCAAGAGAACCTAATCTGTCATAGGTATCAGTCCTACGAGGGTAACGCTCCTCGTTCTCCATCTGCTGATGCAGATTTCTCTGAGGGAGTAGTGATTACTCTCTTCTCCTAGGAGTTTGTCGACCACCAACTGTCGGGGGTGTACGTCGATTCCTTCTTCGATCACCATCATGGTGGGGAGATTGACCAGATGATGGATTAAGTCGATGGAGATCTTGAGGTTCTTTGGGTAGAGAAATATGTGAATGGCTAGCATTCAATGGAGTTGTTCCACTGTGGTCACTATAACGTTGTCGTCGGTACTGCTCAACCCTAGTCATAGTATCCCAAAGCTATTGAATGATCTCTTGCGCAAAGATATTGTAGCCTGGTGTTCATCCAAGCTCTTGACTTGGGTTTTCTATCAGATCATTGATCCGTTGCAGTGAGCAGTTTTCAACTAGTATTAGACCTGACCAGGTAGCATTCTTTGGGCTGCAATCCTTCCTCTCTTGATAGTCTTAGGATCGTCTACATCCCAGTTTGCTGGGGCATCTATTGATGGAGTGCGATCACCTTGAAGATATCGGTTATGCTCATGAATGTTGACATTTCCCTCATCGTTGGAGGGGTTCTCGCCATTCGTACGAGCACCTGAAGCGTGTGTGCTATGTGCAGCACTCCCAGTGGCTATTAACATACTAGTAAATTATGTTACCTAATCGGTGGCTAATTAACATACTAGTAAATTAATGATCAGACACGTCGAAAAATGTCATAACCATCAACAACCATGTTTAAGCAACCATAACCTTGCCAAATAGTTAATCAAACACTAATCACACTATTAATATACCATATGCATCTGGAAAAAAACTCTCATCTTCGCTTGATCTAAAACTTTATCAACTAATACAAGTGTTAGACACCGCTCCAAATTCTTTCAAATCAGCAATGAAATCAGAATTTCTCGTCGTATCGCTCTCTGTCTCTCTCGCTCGCTCCTCTCTGTCTCTCTGTGCTGGGCAAAAGGCTGCTATGGGGGGAGAGAGCGACGGGCGCGCGGTGGCTACCACCCACCCTCCAAGTTATCGACAGGCACACTAACGCGAAGCGGAGGACAACAACGGGACGCAATGACGTGCATGCGACTGGACCAGGCCGAGGCAGCCTGTGTCCAGCGCCTTTGGTGTGCGGTAGCTCCCCTGCTGTGCTTCGGGTGCCCAGCAGGGGGCTGAGGCGGTTCGGATGCACAACACATGGTCTGAGCGGTCCCGGTCAGATGTAGAAAGCTACAGCCCTCCAAGAGTATGGAATAAGACGTATATCGTCTTGTTAACCTACTGCAGTGCTATTTTTGTCGTTTCGACGGCAAAAGTACTATATTATCCTATTCCAATTCCTAAAAAAACAGACTAGACGAAGGAAAAAAACTCTCAATTAAACCAGTCGAGATCGACTCAGCATCCAATGAGCTTATTGATCAGTCGGCGCGCCGCTGGAGCCTTCGGGGAGCAGGAGCGGTGCTGGTTTGGGCTGGCTGCTCGGGACACGGGAGGCGGGCAGGCGTCAACCAGTGCGGGCCCCGTCGGCGTACGAGGCGGCCCCACGTCGCAACCTTAGGCTAGCGGCTCGCGAACATTGGCTGCCCATTTAATGCCCTCCGCCCACGTGGCGCTTCCACGACCACCCGCGCCGGTGGCCGACACGGCGCATAGTTCCGTGCCCGAGACGATAAACGCCGCACGCACCTGCCCCCCCCCCGCGCCGCTCACTCGCTCTAACCTCACCGAATGTCACTGACGCGCGGACCCGTTGCCGTCGTGGCTGCCGCTGTCATGGACGTGAGCCGAGGCTGGCGCACGGTCGTTTTGGCGAGGAGAGCGGTAAGTTGGGCGCGGGGCCCGCGGGGCGGTCGCTATCGCGCCGCGCAAGGCGCCACGGCCGCGTACGGGCGGGCCGCGACAAGCGACCACCACCACCGCCGTCCCGTCGCGGTACAAAATCTCGGCCTTGGTATTTTGCACCGGCACGCGTACACTTCCTGGGATTTCACAAACGGCCCACTGACAGGTTGGTCCACTCTCTGCCGCCACAAACGGACGGCACGCGCCCGGCACCGCCCCCACGTCACGCGGTAAGGTTCCACTGACATGTGGGCCCAGAGGATGCCCCACCGGGGAACTGGTAGTCCATGAGTCCTTGGCGTCGCGTAGGCGTAACCATCGTCGTAAACCACGACCATAAGAGAACCCGGCGCCAACCACCCCGCCTGCTCATAAACCACGACCATAAGAGAACCCGGCGCCAACGACCCCCGCCTGCTTCGGTTGCTAGTTGCTACTCCCTCCCAACTCCCTACCGCTCTCTTCCACAAGAACGAGCGCGCGTACCCACGGCGCCGCCGCGCATGCAGGAGCGGCCCCTCCACGCGGCCGAGCCCGGCCACCGGCCGGCGCAGCAGTTCGCCAGTGTCGACCTCCGCCGCCCCAAGGGCTACGCCGCTCCCTCGCCTGCTGCGCCGGCGCCAGCAGCCGCGGCAGCAACGGCGGCGGGGGAGGGGGACCCGTGCCCGCGGTGCGAGTCGCGGGACACCAAGTTCTGCTACTACAACAACTATAACACCTCCCAGCCGCGCCACTTCTGCAAGTGCTGCCGCCGCTACTGGACCAAGGGAGGCACCCTCCGCAACGTCCCCGTCGGCGGTGGCACCCGCAAGAAGTCCTCCTCCTCCTTCCCCGCCTTGTCATCCTCTGGCGCCACCGCCAAGCGCCAGAAGCCCTCCAAGAAGCGCCGCGTCGCGACCCCGAGCCCGCCCCCGACTCCGCCAAGACGACCGAAACAACGACGACCCCACCTACCGACGCCGCGAGCGAGATCACCACGGAGCTCGTGGTCCCCGCCACGGAGGAGGACTCCTTCACGGACCTGCTGCAGCCGGACGACGCCGCCGCCGTCGCGCTCGGGCTCGGGTTCTCGGACTACCCGGCCGGCGGGAAGGCGCTGCTGGATCCGGAATCGTTTGAGTGGCCGCCGGCGTTCGACTTGGGCGCGTACTTGAGCGGCGCCGGGTTCGCCGACCCGGACCCCGGCGTGTTCCTCGACCTCCCGTGAGCTCGCGCAACGCGCCGCTGCTCAGGTGTTGGTTTTTGCGACCTGATGATATATCGATTCCGATTGATTACTAGTACATTATGCATGGGGTATATCCGTATTTGGTGAATGATGATGATGACCTTAATTTTGTTAGCTTTTTTTGAGATTAGTGGCTGTGTTTTACTTTGAGGGCTAACTCAAAACAAGTTTGGATGTTTCATCTGTGTATAAATTAAGGCTTGGGCTGCTTCTTACATGGTCCTCCGTTTCTTTAATTTCTGCCTTTTAAAAAGCTTCTACATGGAATGTATGGAAAGCTGCTGCATGGAGAATGTTTTCTTCCAGAGTTCCAGTTTCTTGTTGCTTTATATATTCTGCCTTTTTTTTTGTTACGCTGTATTAGCCGGTGGCTGCGTGCAATGCTCATTTCTCATGGTAAGACCAAGTTGTTCATGTGCTGGATGGCAACTTCCCGTGCCATTCGAACGGCGGCACATCTTTGGATGTCTGCAACTTCCCGGCCAATTCGTCGGTTTCAGCCGTCCAAGCCTCGATTAGATGACAAATGATTCGTCGGTACCAGCCGTGCAAGCCTCGGTCGGCGAGATGATTCCGAGCGCACGGAGCGAGCCGTTCGAACGGACGCGGCAGAGCATACGATTAAGGCCGGATCGTTATCACGCGCGTATCTTTCGGCATCGCACCTCCAATCGCGTGATTTATAGTGAATCACTCGCCACCGTAACCGCGGCGCGGTCCCGGGGAATAATTGCGTACACAGCAGAAGCAGCAGCGCCCTCTTGTAATCTTGTTGGCGCCGATGCGATGCGATGCGATGCGAACGAGACCACCTTGGGGAATCGCAGGGCGCGATGGCGCGCGGATCAGGTCAGTGCAAGTGCGAGGCGCCCCCACCGCGGGGCGTATAGCGGCCTGGACGCGCTCTCCGGCTCGCGCGTAGAGCGGTCGGTTGGACGTCGCGGTCGGGGAGTTAAACGGTGGGTGCCCGATCGACGTCCCCCCGTGACCCCTCGACCGCGACGCCTCCGTGCGCGTCGGGATCAGTCAAACCGCCCGTTTGCGCCCGCGCGCGCGTGTGGCTTTGGCCGATCGAGCGGAGCATGCACCGCGCCGTGTCGCGCACTTAGGCGCGCTGCCTGCGTCGCGGGTCGCGCCGGGGGTGGTGGTGGGCTGAAAGCGCCGCGCGCCGGGCCGGCGTGGCGTGGCGTGTCATGTGTGTTGTTGTCGGTAGCACTGCGTGTTTGATAGTGAATCCTCGCCTTGGGGTGGTGCGCGAGCGTGACGTCCCGTGCGTGGGTATTATATGCTCGTGCCGGCGGAGTGGTTCGCGATGCGATTACGATGTGATCGTGGAGAGGAGAGGTTTGGCTGTGGGAGTTCCGATT
Organism: Ampelocalamus luodianensis; assembly: GCA_036346255.1. Lineage (NCBI taxonomy): Eukaryota > Viridiplantae > Streptophyta > Magnoliopsida > Poales > Poaceae > Ampelocalamus > Ampelocalamus luodianensis. The sequence goes on along the minus strand of CM070632.1, from coordinate 7,998,289 downwards.
GGAACAGGGGTTAATTGGGTCTGGATGAGGAGAGAGCTGTTGAGCGCTGACATGTCGTCGGTCCCTGAGTGCGATGCAACTGTTTATAATTCCCGGTTCGCGACAATAATTTGTGTTGATGCTGATATAGGTCTGGATTCGAGGAATCGGTTGAACTGCGCCGTCTGCTCTGCTTGCTGATGCGCTAGCAGGAAAAAAATCATGATATGTTTCTGTACAAGAGCCATAATGTTGCAATTAACACGGTAAGTACAACGCCTTATGAGTTATGGCTGGTCGGTGGTTGATCCTTAGAAATGATCTATGTGTACGGCTTCGTGAAGAGTGGCAGTTCGGAATGGCATCCATGTGCTCGTTCCACATGGTTTGGTGCTAGGGAGAAGGGGAGGGGAACTGGAAAGTGAAGTAGAGCGGAAACATGCTGGCATCGAACAGTGGCGCACTGATGAGGAACAGTGGTGGTGCAAGGATGACAAAGGATTAAAGAAGAGCACTGTAGATGCCGACAATCGAAATTGCCAAACAGGTGTGCTTCTACCTACTAATATAGAGTGGTCAATCAACTAGTTGCAATTCTGCCATCTCCTTCCCTCGAACAAGCCTACGCTCCTGGAGAAATACTACTGTATCTGACAAAAAGACACGTTATTACCGTATCTGCCGGTTATGAGATGAAATGATGAATCCATATTCGTGTGCCATACAGTTGATACCTAATACGTAGTAACATTGAACAGAGACTGCGTCGATCTCCAGGTGAACGGAGCGCGGTGCTGACCATAAGCGACTGGGAAATCTTATCGTTTGTCTCAGTGCGCCCCCCCCCCCCCCAACTATATGCGTTACAGACGACGAATTCTACGGCATGGACGGCCGCTTCTTCAGCGAAACTAGGGCGAACGCGATCGAACGGCCTGCATGGCGGAAGCATGCGGGCAGCTTATCGTCCTCGCCCAGTCCTGAAACATAAATGCCATTTTGAATTCAGTCGCGTCAGGCCGCGACGGCTCGGTCTGCAGCGGAGGCTTCGCGACAGCTGGTTGCCACAGCGTTGACGACAGCTGAACAGCGTGCCTCGGACTGTCATCCTAGGATGCTGTCATGCTGGCGTGCAAACAGCAAGAGAGTTCGGCTGGAGACGCACTCACGCCCTGAACATTCTGAACGGCAACGGCTACTCCAATTCGCATGTCTTTCACTGGAAAACTAGCAGGATACACGCACGCACGCGCACGCGCACCCGCTCGTTCGTGCACTACTACCAAAAAGGACGCGTCACTAAATCAGTGCGTACGCACAGAACGTCCAGAATCATGCCCGACGAGAGAGTCTAATATTTGCCGCAGACTGCAGAACAAAACAAATTGGCGATGCTGGACATGCATCCAGAGTACCCCGTAGCTCAAATCATATCGAGTCTTGATCCAGAGCGACACACAAGCTATAGGTCAAAAATTATATCAGAACAAAGCACATGCTGAAGGACTATCATTTTTCGACTAATAGATCAGGATCTATTCAATACTCCCGGATCAAGAGAAACAGGCATTCCTTTTATGAACCATGACGTTACAAATAGAGTCTAACAAAAGCAAAACTAACAAGAAATAGATCATGCGTGTAACTTGCAGTTGCAGGCTAGAACTACACCAACCAACCTTCCACTAGGATGCAAATAAGCATGACACTTGTTAGGTACATTCCGACCACAAAAATGAAATTAAATTAACTAGAAAACAGCAATGAATCTAACACCGCGAAGGATGAACCACAGGAATGCGATAATCATTTCTCCATCACCAACAGCATGAAAAACAGAACGAAGCATGGTCATAATACAAGCCAGTCGATCATCCTACTACAGAAATAGTACAGTCTCATGTACTCACTCCATTCCAACTAATAACGCAAAGCATCGCTGCAGGCATTGCACATCAATAGATACTTATGTCTTTATATCACTCAGACATTTAACGAGACATCAAGTGAGAGACAGCAACCATCATCCAGGGAAGACGATCTTCATGTAGCCAAACAGATTCCAACCGCACATAGCTGCAAGTGAGAAGAAAGCCATGAGTGACGTTAAAAGGGATAAAAACGGTGCAAGAAGGAAATCAGAAGATACTTTTCAAAAAAGAATAAAACCAGAAAATGATGTATAGTAGTAAGCAGTTTGGCAAGAGCTGTCTTAATGCCCAGGCAGTAGCAGCACATATGATAAAAGCCATTTAAGCACAAAATGCAAAGCAAGCATAATGTGGCTTCACATGGAAGGGACAAAAAAAAAATACAGGATGGTAAATACAAGAACTGATCATAGCAAGTGCCCTCCAAAACAAAATCTAAAAATAAATTGTACAAGGAAATCGGTGTTGCCTCTTAACAAGAATTTATTTTAATGCCAGATGTTAATGCACCCTATTCCTACATATGGCATTACATTACACAAAATTTGAAAGGCTACAACCTACAGCATATAATTAATGTACTGTTTAGTTTAAATTAGCAGAAGCTCCAAATGTTAGAAGCTCCAGGACATCTGGAACTAATACTATCCCACCATCTCTTTTCCAAATAGGGACACTGAAGATCGCATATAACTAGAACATGCATAAAAAAAATCAAATAAATAAAGTAAACAGCAAGCTCTAGATTTTGCAGAGGAACCTAAATCAAGTGGTGTGGTGCAGCCAACTACAGGATTGACACAACAAGAGCAGTTCACAGAACACAAGCAACGAACACATGGTGTTTTCAACAGAATAAAGTTCAAGCAGAGATTGACCTTAGCCATTGTTCATGCATAAGAAAACGAAACATCAGCATGCATTGACGCATCAACAACTAAGCCATGAGAAAAACCTAGTACTCAGAAACTGAATGCAAGATCATATGTCATCTTGGATAGCAAGGAATGCATACTGCCTAAGCAAATATACAGCCAAAATGGGAGCTAGTTACTGGGCTACAAACTATACATCACCAATATCATAAATGGAATCATGTTCAATTGTTCAGTTTAAACTCCTAATGCCAAGCTACAAAAGTACATCACACTAACTCAATTAACAAGGATTTCTGGAGCAAGAAAAAAATATAAGTAATTTAAGCATCTTCAGTCTCTCTAGCTAAGTTGATATCTTCCTAGTGGTCTAATGAAGTAAAGGTAGCACTTTCTTAATGCTGAATTTGCTTATGCCAAAGTGCAATCCAATTAATAGAGGTAACTTCTAGTTATGCTGGGTGAGCTAGTTTAGTAAATAGAATAAGATATCAGAAATGAAATTACGAGGTTGCACTAATTCATATAGTAAGTTGTCAAAAATCTCAAGATGCGTAAACATAATAACTATGTCTTCTTAAGCAACCAGATCAGCTTCCTCAAAATCTTAATTAGGCTTCAGTGGCACGATTTTTATTGTTGTAATACAGTTGCAAATATTTCACTAAATCGTTCGTCACATATTTCTGCACTCCAATTTTCATGCATGATTCTTTAGATTAATTCACTTACATTCCAGTGTGTATGTTCTTAAAGGTGCATGAATGATTTGTTTACATGCCAGTGTATCTAGTATTAGTATTAAGAAGTACATATTCCTACAAGAACATGTTCAGAATCTCATTGTGGAAGCAAGCAGCTGTTTGTTTGCTCAGCAGGGATTTTTCTCAAGTTGTTAGTATTTCTGAACACCTTATCCATGAGTGAAGGGATAATAAAATATTCAAAATTTCCAAGAACTAGCAACCTTTTAGGCACTCCAAACAAAAAAGCGTTCGCAGCGCTCTTTACATAGGATTGCAATGTACCACAAAATATCCTTTACAAAGTCGCTTTCCTTGTATACAAATTGAGGCAAGCTGATTACAAGCAAGGGACCTAATTGCCTCAAGAACAAAAGTTTCAAACAAGGTCACTGTCACTAAGTTACAATTCTTGGCTTAAACAGTGCCATGTAGCTACAAAAAGAATCTATCATGAAAAAAAAAAAATTGTGTACATGACGTGTTACATGAAGAATGTTAATACAAAAAGATGTGTTACATGACAGTTTCAGCATGCCACCATACTACCTAACAAGTACAATTAAATAAGAGAGTTACAGTTGAAAAGAAACAAGGAATCAGATTCAGCTTAACTCACATCTCAATTATTGCTACAACAGATCGCCGGAGACACAAGCAGTTAGAACCCACCACAGCTACAAGTAGTAAAGAGTTGGTAGTTGTTACCGAACCACGCACGCGTGAAAAAAGAAGCTGCCCTGGATTGTTGTTGCCTCCACACTAGATGTAGCTCATCCAGCTACGTTATTCAGGTGTCATACGCCTACGCTTAGAATGGTCTACCTCCCTCGACCTGCTGCGCATCGCAGATGACCTTCCCCTGTCCCAGTCTTCATTGCGCTCAGAATCGCGCTCCCTGTGCCTGTAATAATCGCCATGGCGATCTCTGTCATCCCTGTGCCTCTCCCTCTCCCTGTCCCTCTCTCTATCTCTATCCCTCTCCCTGTCCCGGTCTCTCTCTCTCTCCCTATCACGATCTCTCTCCCTCTCTCGGTCATAGTCACGATCCCTCTCCCGGCCCATATCCCGCTCATCACGGTGCCTCCTTTCTGGCCACTCCTGTGCTGGGGGCATATCCTTCTCCCTCTCCCGCCTCCTCTCTGATGCACCAGACCACTCCCTCTCGGGTGGTCTCTCCTTCCCATGACTTCCCCCTTCCCCATACTGCTGATCAGACGCTGCGTCGTCCCCATAACTTGATTGTTCCTCCCCACCCCAACCCCCCATGTTGGGGTCAGGCCACATCCCAACCCCGGCGGCACCCATCCCGCCCCTTCCAAAGAAAGCGGGGTTCACATGTGGCGCAACAACTGGTGGGAATGGCTGCATCAACCCAGGGAATGGCGCTGCCCCTGGTCCACCAGGAAACCCGCCAAACCCAGCACCCATCCTTCCCATTACGCCATAACCAGTAGGATCAAAACCTTGCCCCAGCATTCCCCCAGGAGGCAGCATTGGTGGTGGCGGTGCAACCATGCCTCCATTCCCCATGATCCCTCGGCCACCTGCCGGGCCCATCCGGTTCCTCATATTCCCAACAGGGCCTCTGTTCCCCATCCCTCCGCCACCTCTCCCCCAATTTCCACCACCTCCACCTGCACCACCGCCAGGTCCACCAGCTCCACCCCCACGGCCACCACCATAATTACCACCCACCTGGGGGCCTCCGGCACCACCGCCCCCTCTCCCACCCTTCGGTTGCATTGTCGACGTCTGTGGCGCCATGGCCTGGTGGTTCTTCACCTGCGCCTCACCCATGCGGCGCACAGTGTTTGGCGAGGCGAATGCCACAACACACGGACGACCATTAAAAAGGTGCCCATTCATGCCCTCCTTGCAGGCAGCTGCAGCTGCAGGGTCATAGAAGTCGACCTGGCAGTACCCCTTGGACTTCCCGCTAGCCTTCTCGTCAAAAAATCTCACCTCCTTGACCGGACCGTACTTGATGAGCTCCGCCTCAAGATCCGCATCCGTCGTCCACCAGTGGAGCTCCCCCACGAACAACGTCGTGCCACCGGGCCCCTCGCCCCCACCAGCTGCGCCGCCGTTACCGACCACGATGGGACCGCCGCCATAGTTGCCTCCCGGGCGGTGGAACCCATCGCCGCCTTGCTGGGTCTGGTGGTGCTGAGGTGGCGGCGTCGGTAGGTTGGGCTGGGCGGGAGGGAGATTAGGAGCTGGGGCGACCACGCCAGGGATGTGTACCTTCAGCTGCTGTGGCGGGACCTCCGGTGGCGGCGGCGGGAGGGAGTGGGGGGGCAGCTGCTGCTGCTGGGGCGGAGGCTGGGGCTGGGGCTGGGGCTGGGGGAGGCTGGGACTGGGGAGGGGGAGGGAGCTGCTGGGACTGGGGAGGGGGAGGGAGCTGCTGGGGCTGGTGGTGCTGCGGCGGCGGCAGGGGCTGCTGGGGCGGGGGCGGGTGGGAGGAGGAGTGGAGGAAGCCGTCGCCGACGTTGACGTCGTTGTAGAGGTCGTCGAAGTCGTCGTCGTCTCCGTAGTACTGGTCGACGTCCTGCACGGCGGATATGGCCTCGTTGCGGTGGAACGCCGCGTCGCCGTCGGGCTCCATGGCTGGTGTGGAGGCGGGGCTCTAGGGTTAGGGTTTGGTTTGTGGAGGCGGAAAGGGGGGAAACCCTAGGCCTAGGCGGGGAGGGAGGGAGCAAATAGTAATTAGAAAATTGGAGCCGGAGGCGGAGGCTGAGACTTCGAACCCTAGAGGGGGATTAGGATTAGGATTAGGACGGCTCGTGGGCCACGCAGCCCACGCTACCCACGAGCGGGCTGGTCGGGGCGTGGGGCCCGCCCGGATGTCGGTGAGTAGGGTAGGACGGGAGAGGGTGCGCGATTGTTCGTGGACGCCGACGGGAATTCGATGCCCACGTTTCACTCGGCGATTAAGCCCATGAAGCCTCCCACTTAGTGTGAGACCATGAAGCCCAACAAAAGCGAGAGAAAACTAGACAGAAACATCACGAATTCAGGCCTTGTTTGAACCAAGGCAAAAAAAAGAGAGAGAATTTTGTGTATGCCAAAAGAACTTTGCCATTTTGTGCGTGCGTCATCCTTAAGTGCATATTTTTGTATATACCTTTCGAACATATGACCTTGATGTTGTACACCATTGCCGCTGACTCAAGGAGCAGTTTGAGTTGAAAAAAACCGTTGACCATATCAGGTTTTTCAATAAGACCAAAATGTCATTGGGCGTCTTTCTCCCCCCAGCCCATCCCCCCCCCCCCCTCCAGGAGCGCTCACAAACACCACGTAGCCCACGAACTCGCGTGCCATCCCGGCTCGGGTAGAAGGGTTCAGGAATTTTTTAAAAAAAATTATATTATTTTTAAAGATATTTACAAAAATAAATAGCCGTTTAAAAAAATTACAAAAATATGCCTCTGTCGCCGGTTGAACTGGCGATTCATTCTTGTCGCCGGTTCAACTGGCGACAGGGACCCTGTCCCCGCCCTGTCGCTAGTTGAGGGAATGAATCGCCAGTTGAACTGGCGACAGGACCTATCGCCAGTTCAACTGGCGATTCATTCCCAACCCTAGCTAGTTTTTGATTTTCATACATTTTAAACGGTACGAAATCTGTTGGACTCGTAATAACATTTTATCATCATCGTGTGTTGTTCTACTACGGTTAATTTTCGGAGAATTTAGCGAGGACGTTTGAGGTATGAACGATTCGAAAAAAGGAAGATAAGTGATATTGCCATTCCCAACCCTTATTTTCCTATTTCACTTAGGCGGTTTGTGATTTTCATAAATTTTAAACGATGCGAAATCATTAGACTCGTAATAACATTTTATCATCATCGTATGTTGTTCTACTACGGTTAATTTTCGGAGAATTTAGCGAGGAAGTTTGAGGTATGAACGATTCGTAAAAGGAAGATAAGTGATATTGCCATTCGATCGGAATTGCACTCGATATTACGAAACTTGCGTAAGAACGCCATAACACTTAACTAAAATGATAATTGACAACATTGATAATAATATTTTGTCGTGGTCGCGGCGTCAACGTCTCCCATGTGGATCGCCTCTAGTCGGGCACCGGATGAGGTCCCCGTGGTGACGTCCCGGAATGCCGATGTCTCCTTGATCCCGAGTATTTCGCGTGGGGCATGTCTTGAAGGTGTGGCGGACTCCACGCAAATGGAGCACTTCTTCGTGCGACGTCCGGCCGCCTCGTCCATATCGTTCTGATCGTCGTGCACTGCCGCCGCCAACCTTTCCTTGAGCCTACCAATGTCCGCGCCCGATTAGTTGCTCCGTGATGGATGGCCGCTAAATAGCCAACAACGGCGTAACCATACATCTCTCCACTCCATGTTTGCATCACCGCCTCCTTGGTGAAATAGTGAGAGAGGTATCGACGGATCTTTGCGCCACCGTCGAACAGGCGGCCATGACATGGGAGCAGGGCCTATGCAGAAGAAGGGGCTTGTTACAAGTGCAAATGCAGCTATCGCGGCGTAGCGTGCACTCATGGGTGATCCTCTCGCGGTTAGTCCCGCGACGCCCTTTATCCCTGCACATTATCTCGAAGCGAAGCTCCCTCGTGCCCATCTTGAATGCCCGGTGCATCTCACCCTTCTTACTCTTCTCCTCCATGTATGCGGTGATCATGGCGGAGTTGAGTACTCTGTCATTTGCCATGGTGAGCGACGCATTGTTGCATCTGTTAACAAAGTAGTTTGTGGTACCAACCAAAGGGAGGCACCTGGCGCCGCGCATGACCCAGTTGTAGACCTCGGCTAGGTTGGTTGTCATGATACCGTATCGAGCACCACCCCTGTCATGCAGCAGCGACCACTTCTCCTTAGGCTCGCAGGCCTCGTCCGCAACCTCGACGAGGGTCTCGTGCGCGGCACTCCAATCGGCCACCCAAGGGGCCATCTGTCCGACTGTGACATCGTGCCTGAACTCCCTTCCTAGTGTACTGTGGGCGGCAAGAAAAATATTTGGTTGCGATGTAACACATATTGTACGGACATAAAGTCAACGATGAACTTACGCGTGTGCGTGCTCGGCACCCGCCTCCCAGCGGGTGGGACCTCTGTCGCAGACCGAATCGGCGCATGACCCGTCAGATCGATGCGCTCCACGAAGATGTCGTGCACCAAGGCACTCCGCGTGTACCAGTACACGTAGTCTCGCGTGCACAGCACCGACAGACCGTTGGGGGCGCGCGCGATCACCCGATGCGTCCGCCATCAGACGGGTCCAGATGACGCGGTCGTCGGTCAGCTGATCGAACATCGCAACGCATCTCGGGTAGGAGCCCTGCGAGGTGATCGGCGTGAAGGTGACCTGTGCAATACAACACTGCAAACTAAGCACACGAGAATAACGATTGCAAAATGAAAATAACAAATGATTACGAAACTAACCCGTCGGCGGCACCACAAAGTGCCCATGGTCGGCCGGTCCAGGTCGTCCTGCGGGACGTACAAGCCGTCCCCGTACGCTCTCAAGTCCACATGTGGTCGTCCGATCTGGAAACGCTCCAACGACCACAGCTGCAGTAGGAGCGGGCATCCCGAGAGGATGGCGCCGTCACGCCAACGCCGCATCGCTGCCGCGACAAGGCGCGCAGATGCGTCGCGCCGACAAGACGGCCGGACCCACGCGCATCGCGGGATCCGCTCGATCGGTGACTCCGCCACCTCCTGCGCGTACCGGATGTAGTGCTTGTCCACGCTGTCGCCGTGGGAGCTCAGGAACATCACCCACCCGAACAACCACAGCAGGTAGGCCTCGAAGTGCCTCGTAACAGTGACGGGCGCTGCGTCCGCGGCCATACGCTCGGGCTGCAAGAAGACACGTAAACGTCAGCAGGGTTCACAAACGAATTGTTACGAGAGAAAAATAGTTAGGAAAACACTTACGTGAATCGCGAGATCCACTTCGGCGTGGGCGTGCGGTGTTGTTGAACTCGACGTCTGTGCCGCTGGCGGCGCAGGATATCGCGAACTCGGCTAAGAGGTCCGTGCGCCACGTGGCGGGGCGTCATGCGCCACCATCGGAGCGCTGCGCGAGGCAACCGGTGAGGTAGCTCACATCTGCGGCGTCGGCGTCATCTCCCGCACGGGAGATGGGCGTGTGGTCTCGGCCTCGGCGGTCAACCGCGCCGTCGGTAGGGCCCGTCGTGTGCGGAACGCCTAGACGTCGACGACCGACGCTGGTCCTGATCGTCCTCCACCGTCACCTCCACCATCCTCGCGAGTGGAAGGAGGCCTGCCGCTCTCAACCTGCGTCCAAACGATTAAGCACAAACAGGAGTCAACGCAAAATAATCAGACCGCCATTGAGTGCATGAAGGATACAACTTCACGTACCTCGGAATCCAGTCTCGGTGCAGCCTCCATGCCCCGATGAAGTGCGTGGCGAAACGCCCAAGCTCTATCGGCGCTGGCCCCCGGAGGAGCACGATGCATCGAGGCGGCTACGGTGACGCTGGTCAATCACTAGGTCAAGCAACTCGTACTCACTCGCGTCGGCCATACCTGAAAATGCAGCAAGATAGAAAGTTCATATTTTTCCATGCATCTTTACATAGCCTATGTAGCAACTACGAAATTTCTTTACAAATTTAATACATGTCATGCTACTTTTCTAGTTAAACGGTGTTGTCGGCACTAACAGGATATTGACCACGCACTAATACAACTAATAACAGCGTACTAACAGGATATTGACCGCGCGCTAACACAACTAATAACCGCGCACAAATATTCTCATTGTTTTTTAGACCTAAACAGCTACTCCGTGTTTTTCTCACAATTCAAAAATGTATCGTGCATCAATTATGTTACTACAGCGGTCAACCAGCGCCACACTCAATTCTATGTCGCTATTGTCGCAATTCTATGTCCAACTCAAAATATGTACTACACAGTTCGGCTACATTTATGTAACCTACTCGATTCTATATCGCTATTGTCGCATTTCTATGTCGCTACACAACTCAAAATATGTACTTTGCTGATTCGACTAAATTTATGTAATCTACTCAATTCTATGTCGCTATAGTCGCAATTCTATGTCGCTAATCAACTCAAAATATGTACTACGAGTTCGACTACATGTATCTAACCTACTCAATTCTATGTCGCTATTGTCGTTTGCTAACCTACAAAGTTTGGGCGTGACATACACGATTTGAAAAAATTTACTCGCAACACAAGATGATCGATCAAACCGATGGTCTATCAATCTCTCTCCACCGCCACGAACCGAGGTGGCTTCGCGCAATTTCTTCTCTCCTCTCCAACCTCTCTTGTTTTTTTTCGGAATTAAAATGAATTCGATTGATTTTTGAGGATTTTATAGTCGTCTCTGTCGCCGATTGAATCGGCGGCAGAACATATCTCGATTCAATCGGCGGCAACAATCGCCCAACTTCACTCGCCGCCGCTTGAATCGCGATAGGTAGCGGCTCGACCGCGGAGTGGCGGCAGCCTCCACCGCCGATTCAACAGCGATAGGTTCTGCCGCGATTCAATCAAGACAGAGGCACATTTTTGTAATTTTTTTAAACGGCTATTTATTTTTGTAAATATCTTTAAAAATAATATTATTTAAAAAAATCAAGGGTTCAGGCGGCAGCGCCGCCCGATTGGCTTGAGATCCCCAATGAGACGAAGTATGTGCCAAAAATCCCACGTTTGGATGGTATACACAAAAAAAAAAATTGCACGTAAGGATGACATACACACACAAAATGGCAAAGTCCCATGGCACGCACGTAAAAAAAAAATCTCAAGAAAAGGAATGGAGGAATTACATTCCAAAGGAATTTTGGAAGGAAAGAAAAAAGAGGGGGAGGGGCGGGGGAGGTGTTTGAAATGGAGGATTAACTCTTTGGAAAGTTTCCTCTTTCCTATCTTTTGCATGTAAAGCAAAAGAGGCGAGAGTAGTTAAATGGAAAATTTCCCTTTCGAAAGTTTCAATGCAATTTTCCTCTCCATCTCTCTCTCTTTCCAAATGTATTAATTTTAAGGTGCAACTAGGCTTCTCATCGTACGCTTTGATGCAACAAATAGGACTGGTTTGTACTAGTTTTCAAACTATCAAAGAAGAGGTGGTCAGGAGGATCCAACATATCAAAGAAGAGTATGCAACATCTCAAAATCTCATTCTCAATATTTCAAAGAAGAGGATAGGACATCCCAAATCTCAGATGCAACATTTCAAAAATTATTGCAACAATCAAAACAAAAAGAGGAAACACCTATTGCAACATCTCATGGATGACCATGTGCAACACAATTTAGAAAAGTTGATGAAACATTTAAAAAAACACATTACAACAAAACGAAACACTTTATGCAACAATTTCATAAAGGTCGGACTGCAATAAAAAAACACTTTATGCAACAATTTTAGAAAAGAGTTGCTACACATTAAGAAACGCCTGCAACAACCTGCTTCGGTGGGCGCGGAAGTCGGCCACCATGGAGCCATCAACTTGCGGATGCTCCGGCGTCGTCGTTGCACGTCTGCCCAAGTGAAGAAATCGATGAAAGGACGCCGGCGCGGCTGCTCTGCGCATCGTCATCGTCTTTCACGTTGGCGTCGTCACCCTTCTCCCCGAATACTCAGTGGAGCACCCACCCACTACGCAGCTCCGTCGGGCGCATAGAGTTGACACAGGGCGAGGCCGTGAGGCTGGCGCCGGCGCGGCAGACCTACTCCTTGACGAGCTCACCGATGACAGAAGCTCGATCGAAATTCGCCGGTCCGGTGGATTGAGAGAGAGAGAGAGAGATGCAATCTGATGAAGCTGTTCAGGGATAAAGAATGAGCAGAGCTATTTCGGGGATAAGGAACATGTAGTTGTGGTGCAGGGCGTGGTGCCTGGTGGTCACGTAGACAACGTCCGATTTATTTCTCCATATTGAACACCCGGACGGTATCGTCTCCTTAATTTTAAAAGCTCCCTGTGTTTGATCCAAACACCTCGTCACCTATTTTTCATACATTTTGCATTCCTTTTGTTTTGCACTTACATTTCTATTCATTTCGTGTGAATGTAGAAATAAAAAAAAGGGTAGGAATACAAAAAATCTATGAAATGCACAAATGCCGTGACAAAACAGAGGAACAAAAAAAGGAAAACATAGGAAAAGTTTTTTTTTTTTAAAAGGAAGAAAAACACATGAAAAGGACAAGAGTTAGTACTCTGTACTGTACACCAACCACACAAAACGCATGGAGCTTTATTGCGTATACATATCAAAAAATATATTCCTAATTTTTTTTATCAGCATCACGCAATTCAGTCTAAATATTGTTGCAGTTATTTGAAAATATTACATTTCAAACAAATCACATTAAGTCTAAGTTTATATCCAACATTTGCATACTACCACCGCGACATTACAAACCTGTTCCTAGACCATGAGTCAAAACTTAGTCCAATGGTTCCAAACACGTCCACCCCCAGGCGCACAAATATTGCACAGGCCAGATCCAACGGCGGCAAACAAACGACAAAAGATGCCCGCCCCTTGCCGGCATTCCGCCGCATGGCGCGCGCCACCGCTAGTCCGCTACCCCCCGCAGGCAGAGCCCATGCATGCAGCCATGACCTCCCAACAAAGCCACCGTCTCCACCGTGTTTGTCTCGCCGGCATCCTCCCCTTCCTGAGCTTCCTTTCCACCTATATAACTCCGCCGCAGCATGCATGACACCTTCCACACGGAAGCCAAGCCATATCCAGACGAGCGATCGAAGCCCAACGACGCACCATGGCCCGCGCTCTCGCCCTCGCCGCCGTCCTCCTCGCCGCGTCCGCAGTCGTGGCGCTCGCCGCCGAGGCGCAAGCCCCGGCCGCCTCCCGAAGCCGTCCGCCTCTGGTTCTCCGACAGCGCCGTCGAAGGCTCCCACGACGGCCCCCGAGAAGTCCGAGAAGGCTCCCACGGCAGCGCCGGAGAAGCCCGCGGCGACTCCCAAGGCTGCCCCCGCCAAGGCCCCGGCCGCCAAGTCGGAGACGCCCACCCAAGCGCCCGCCGCGGGGTCAAGCGCCGAGTCACCCGACGCAAGCGCCACGCCGGTGAAGTCCCCAGCCAGCGCGCCAAAGGGTTCTTCGTCGAACCCTTCCACCTCCCCGTCGGAAGCCGCCCAGTCGCCGGACAGCGGCGACGTCGAGGAAGAACCGACCGAGCCATCCGCCGAGGTCCCGTCGTCGGCCGAGTCCGCCGGCCCTGCCGCTGACAGCCCGCCCGAGCCGACCACCACCTCGGACTCGCCAGCGGCGTCGCCTGGCCCCGCCGCAGCTGACGAGAGCGGCAGCGCGGTCATGAGCTCCGGCGTCGCTGCAGCCTTCGTGGCGGCCGCTGCCGCCTCCGCCGTGCTTTCTTTTTAGACGGTGGTGGTATTTTGATGGTAAATGTACCACATATAGTATTATAGAGAGGAATTTTGTTGGGAATTTGTACTCTCGGTCTGTGATTCTTGAGGAGTCGGCGATTAATTAGGCCGCTGTTTAATTTATCCTAAAATACAGGCCGTTTCTTTGGGGTATGGTTGATTTGTCCCTCGTTTTGTTGATTTTTGTTCGCTTTGTAATTCGAACGTCGATGAAATATACACAGTTGTGTTTCTTTGAATCTCTATTGCCAAAACTTTCTGGATTTGGTCAACACTACGTTAGCATTATAGTAGAGTGATAGCATAAATTTAGAGAGGATTGGTATGGAGTTTGCATATTCACATCTTAATTCTTAAAATAACATCGAAAAATTGGCAACAATCGAGATAGGTAGTAGGAATACAAAGCTGCACGTTGGTTGGTGCCTCAGTGTGGTTAGTCACTAGACATCATTTCTTTGTCACAATGTATAGGGCGGACCCATCATTCTAACGAACTCTAGCATCCGCCAAAGCTAGCGCCTGCGTTTTGGGAAAACTTGAAGCCACAAGGCTGAGCCCAGTTTCCTGTTAGGCAGCCCACCATGTGAGGATTCCCAAGCCAGGTCCAATTGGTGGAGTCTAATTGATGCAATGCAATCCAGATCAAGATAAGTAGGCAGCTTGAGCGAGAGTGTGAGAGGTGTAACTACGTGGCTGGCATTGCCGAAACCCTAACCCTAGCGAGACGGCGACGGCTGACTCTCGGTGGAGCAGCGGAGCCAGCGAGACAGCTAGCGCGTGGACCCCAGCGCCCAGCAGTTGGGGTGGACTACTTTCAGAACTGTAGCTCGTCGGGTGAAGCTTGTTGAGGAACCGTCGCTGGCGAGTCCAGTCCGAGCGATTACCTCGTAGACAAGTATAGAATCGTAAGAACAATGCATGAACAACAAGAATGAATAAGAGATAGAACACGAGAGATGTAGGGGACTTTATTTCTCTTTATTCCTTCATCCATCGATCAATCCTTTACAATGAATAGCACCCCTATTTATAGGCTACGACCTGCTAGGGTTTGGGATGAGAGCCCACCTTGGGCCAGACTCATGGTCCTGGGCCCGGTCTTAACACTCCCCTTGGGCACTCATCCTTCATGTCCATGTCTCATCAAAACTCCATAAAACCCAGTGGGAAAAATTTGGAGAAAGAGTACATGATACAAGTTCATTGTGATGCACTGAATTGCCTCATTAAAAACCTTGGCCGAGAAACTTCAGAAAACTCGTCAAGGAAAAGAGTACAATCCACCCAATTTCATTTAATCTTCTGATTTATTCTTTGGGTACTGATCTTCATGATCAAGCTTTAATAATGAGTTCGTGAAGGTTCTCCCCAAATTCTACACTTCTCTAAGTCTCATCATTCCAATTCACGTATGCATCTTTCAAAGTTAGACATGGAAGTGACTTAGTGAATAAATCGCAAGATTCTCACATGACTTAGTATGCAAGACTTTAAATATGTTCATCTTTTGCAATTCATGAGCATAGAAGAACTTGGGGTTGATATGCTTTGTGAGAGGATTCTTCACATAACCCATATGTACTTGTGCAACACAAGTCGCATTTATCTTCATAGATAATAGTGGGGTAGTTCGGCATTCAATCCACATGATGCTAGATGTGGTGAATCATCCGACGGCCAAGCGCATTCTTGTGAGGCCTCATACAATGCTATTATTCGAGTGGTTCGTTGAAGTCGGTACAAGACTCGCTTAGACGATTTTCATGGAATTGCGGTTCCACCACATAGGAATACATAGCCTGCTTGTTTGCTTGTATGCGGATCCTACAAGTACCAGTTATCCGCATTGCCATTCATAGTTAGGTCTTGGTTCTTTCAGAGAATGTACTAAATTCTTTGCTTCTTTGGAGGTATCGGAAGATGTCCTTTATTCCTGCCAATGCCTTTGGTAGGTTTTGTACTATGCCTTGCTAATAGGTTCACGGCAAATGCAATGCCCGGTCTAGTACAGATTTGTTCAATATATGAGTGTTTCTATCACACTTAAATATGGGAATTCGGTCCCGTGACTTCCTCCCCTCTCTCTCTAGGTCCGAACGGGTCCTTGTCTTGTCTGAAGGATCTCCGATCATTGGCACTTTCGAGGATATGCCTTTCAAAGCCGAACCTTTCCAACACCTTACGAGTGTAGTTTGACTGATGTACTAAAATCCCTTCATGGGTCCGCTCAAGTCGCAAGCCTAGACAATATTTGGTTTTACCAAATCTTTCATTTCAACTCCGACTCGGTAAGAGCTTGCTTTCTTAATATCCTTCGTGTTCGATGATATTCAGATCATTTTCATACACCGAGATTATGCAAAATCCGTTCGGGATCGTTGTATAAATACACGAGATTATTCTCATTTTTCGTGTGGTCTTTCTTGCATAGAAAGTTGCTTCAAGAGATTATACCACATTACGCTTTGATTGCTTAAGTTCGTACAATGACTTTCTCGAGTTTCACATGTACATATTTCTATTTGCTCTGTTTTGGTTCGGACGGTGATACATTCGTGTATCTTCATATAAATGTCCGAATCCAATATTTCATAAAGGTATGTTTGTACCCATCCATCAATTTCACTTCTAACTTCAAGTTCACCGCCATTGAGATAAATATTTAAAGGAGTTCCGCCATGACCGGGAATAGGTTTCTTCATAATCATCTTCGGATGTCCAGTGAAATCTTGTACAACGAGCCTTGCTTCTTTTCATTTCTCTTTCGAACAAATACCCACTTATACCCTACGGGGTGCACAAGGGGAGACGTGCGGCTTACGTGCCCAAACGTCTTTCTTTTATTCGGAAAGAATAATTCATTCGATTGCCTTCTCCCAATCTTCTCAATCTGATCTTTTCTTTCATTTATCGAGCGATGCGAGCTCGGATCAAGATTGATGATTGTGGCAAGTTTCTTTGCAAAGTAAATGTCGACATTGGTCGTTGTCATATTCAAATATTCTCCGAGGTCATAAAGTTTATAACTATTTCTTCAAGGGGCGATTCTTTTAATGCTTCTACTTGCTCACCGTTGCTTCCAATTACGGGCAAGTCCTTTAGTTTTTCGGCTCCGATGTGTGCGCACACATCCATGCCGATGTTTCCCTTCATGGGGATGTTCAATTCTAGTATGCCTTTTCGAAGGTTCCATACCGATACCGTGTCTCAACCGCTCCCTTTGGTTACAGGGCACTTCGTGATCGGCATGTCAAGTCCTTCTTATCCTTTTTCACCAGCGCCCCGGTTGCTTTGGATTCGAGGGGCCGGAGTTCTCGCTCTTTTCGAGGCCTGCGGGCGGGATTAGGGATACCTTCATTGGTATTTCAACCCTCTCCGGTGCATTGCGTACAGGCAAACGCTACTTGGTCACGCTCTTCAAATCACTAATGTGGTCTGACAGTTGATTTGCTAATATTTGCAAATCTATTATCTTCTCGACTTCAATTGTCTTCTAGACTTCAATTCAACTATCTTACGGATCGCAATTATCTTACGGACTTTTGTATTTGCTTCACTAGTGCGCGGGTCATATGCATAGATTCCAATTATCTTCTCGATTTCAATTGTCTTCTAGACATCAATTGTTTCCGACATTATCATCAATGGTTGATTTCTCCCCTAATGACAGAAACTAACCTCATCTAAAGTACTATCAGTGAATCGGGCATTATACAAATCTCCAATATATGGTCCAAATACTTGATTATGGATGTTTGTCTCATAACCAACGATATCCCGGACTTTCAAGAAAAACCCATTGCGTCACATTGCGGTGGTGGTATAGGTATATAACCCTTGCAAACCAACTGTGAAGATGAGAAGTTTTCGATCTTGACCCTTGCGCTAGTTGCATAGTTGGATGGATGTTATAGGTCGACGGTCTAAAATTGATGAGAGTCGCTACGAGCGGGATCGCATGTCCCCAACATATAGTTGGTAAATTACAATTCTTCAAAGTTCGCTAGTCCATTCGGTACGGACATGCGGTACAAAATGCTCAATTTTAATTCCCATTTTCATGCAATAATCATCAAATGCTTTCGAGTGAGTTCTCCTGTGTTGCCCATTCAGTGGACTTCTCATGATGATCGGGAAAATATTTAATTATCTTCGAGATTGGCTTTGCAAAGCATGATTTCGTAGACAATAAACATACATGCGACCATTCGAGGAAGCATCGATAAGCACTATAAAATACCTAATTGACCCTTACAGGGTTGTATAGGACCGCAAAGTCTCCTTGATACGGTCCAGAATGCAGGACTTTATCCTTGGCTTTCAGAGCAAAGGTCTAATAATTAATTTCCGTGGCACATGTGGGGCACACAAAATCTTCCAGATTCGGGAAATTCTTTATATTCATATTATGTCCCTGTGAATTGTTAATTATATCTCTCATTATCCTAAGACCTAGGCGGCATAATCTATCATGCTAGAGATAGATAAGTTCAGAGCTTCAAATACGGTTTTCAAGGCAAGATAGGTGCGCAGTGCCTTAATATTAGTGTAGTATAGCCCGATTTCATATGAAGGAAGACATTCTAATGCTATTTTTCACTTTCTTCACGCTTTGTAATGAGCAGTATTCATGCACATACTCTTCATCGCCTCTACACTGAAACTGTTAGCGCAAATATCCTTGAGAGTTCTAGTCGATTCTGGGTACAACAAGTCTTCTTCAATGACCAAAGTTGTGCCCATTGGGAGTATAGTTGTGGCCCTTCCTGAGCCTATTATACAAGTATCGCTGCCTGCGATTGTCGTAAGACTACCAGCATTCTTGCTGATCGACTGGAAAAATTTCCATTTCTCTTAGGATGGTTTTCATTTTGCCGCTACATGCTAAGCACACTTCCTCCATAGGGCGCCACACGCGTTCTAATATAATGTACTTTATTAATATGTAGCAGAAAGCAAGCAACACATAAATAAAATACTTCAGATATCAGAACGTAACTTGCTATTATAAAGACGGGAAAATAAGCCTTGCAGGACTCATAATAAGAATTTAATGCTTTTGCTCTTCTAGAGCTTGCAACCATTATTCAATAATTCAAAAACTCTGCTTCAATTACAAACTGCAAGTTTCTATAAAAGGTCCGAGTGCAATGCGTGCACTGGATCTAATAGGTGAAGTATTCAGGAACTTCTGCCTAAATCGGCTCCATGCGCGATCTTCTCCTCTTGGGCAGCTATGGCTGTGGCCGCTGCGATGTCCAAAGGAGGGATGATGGGGCTGCTACTAGGCTGTTCACATTCATAAGTGCAGCTAATAGATGTGGATCCTCTGTGCCTGCAATGGCGAGGTATGTCTCATGCTATCATTTGCCCTTCTTCTTAGACTGTAAAGCATCAATAATGTGCGACGCACGACCTTACCCTTCTTGCTCCTCTCATTTGTGAGAGACTTCATCACCTTGTAGCTGCTAGCAGTGGCTTCATGGCCAACATTGCTACTAGGTGGCTGCAAGATGAAGTTCTTTCCTAGAACATCACCTTGAGCTTTCGCAACTTGCATGATGTTAATTAATTCGGCATACTTCATGTAGCCGTCTTAACGATAGTTGCGTACGGATTGTACCGCAAGGTAGCGAGGGTCTTCCCAATCGCCCGCTCATCCGTGATCACATTACCACGCACTGGAGACTAATATAAATTCTATACAAATTACGGTCATCTTGGGTCGATTCTTGAACTCTTGGTTCGTGATGCCATCATATTCCTATTCATGCAAAGTTCAAAGGATTACTTGCTAGTAATCTGCATAAAATGGTTGCAAAATTCTCATAATGTTCATCGAACTCCGTGTTCAGATTCCGTATTTTTCTCGCATTTTTCATGATTTACTGCTATTTTCAATGATTAAAAGCAATATAAACAATTACAGATAATCAAAACAGTAAATACGATAAATAAATTGCATAGAAATAACAATAACAAAGTTAAACATGCTTCAAATGCAAAAACTGATTCAAAAATTGGATTCCCGAGGTTCTTTTCTACTGGAAAAGGTATTTTCGACGAAAACTGCAAGTTTCAGGGGCTAAAACACGAAATCTCAGTTCTGAGAGAATTTGCGCGTAATTTTCATATTTTCCGAGGGGTTTTCCGCAAAATTCCTTTATTTGCGGAATTTCGACGCAATTATGAACACTTCAGGGTTCTTTTTGCAAAACTGTAATTTTTTATTTCCCCCTTTTTTTTTCTTATCCACCGGCCGACCCTTTTCTTTCTTTGCTTTGGGCCCCTTTTTTTTTCTTTTCTTTGCTTTCACGGTTGGCCCAATGTGCCTTCCCAGCCCGTGCTAGCCCACCACTACTCGTTAAAATCCCGTAGGGTTTCACGCTTCCATCAAAGGTGGCGGCGGCTCACGCGGCCCGGTCCGATGGCGCATGCGAAGGCCGTGGGAGGTCCGGCGATGAGCGGCGAGGCACCGGTGCCGGGCGCGCGTTGGGCGACGGCAATGAGCGGAAGGCGCGCCGTGCGGCGAAGCACGGGCCGGCGGCGGCGGCGCAGCCGACGGGCGCTTCATCGGCGCGGCCGGCGAGGCACGGGCCGGCGAGCGCTCTACGGCGCGCCGGCGAGGCACGGCACGGCGGCTTACGGCGCGGCGCGGCGGCGAGGCATGGGCCCCGACGGCGATTGCGGCGGCGGCTTCAAGGCGGCGAGGCGGCCGGCGCCGGATCGCGGCCGTTGGTGAGTGCGCCTTGCGAGAGCAGCGGCTCGAGGCGGGCGGCCGGGCCAACGGATGCGGCGCCCGCCGGCCGTGCTTCCCTCCCTCTCCCCTTTTTTTTTCGATTTTCGCCGAGTGGTGGCGGCGGCCGTGCGGGCGTCGCGGCGCGGCGTCTTCGAGTGGGACCAACGGCGGCGGCCCCATGCGCGCGCGCCGCCATGGGGCGCGACCACGAGCGGCGATGCGCTACGGGCGCGGAGGCCGGCGCGTGCAGGCGGAGCCATCCGTGCGTGGGGAGGCGGCCGTGGGCGGCGGCGGGGTGCTCCAAGGCCGGCGGCGGCTCCCCCGTCCCTCCCCCTTTTTTTTCTTTGTTGTTGCCGCGCCGAGCGCATCGAAGCTCGCGGTGCAAGACCTGGCCGTCGGCAGGTCGAGGAGGTCTGCCGTCGCGAGCACAGCCGATCTGGCGGTTTTGTGTGGGAGGTGCAGATACCAATGTTGGTCGGCGTGCTGCAGGCACGGTGTGCGACGGCGTCGCGATGCGGCTTCGGTCACCCTCGCACGATGCATACAGGTGTTGTATTTTTTTTGGTACTGTTCATGTATGCAATGTGATGTGATGTAATACAGTACATCCAATTTCTGTTCATGCGATGATCTACGATGCAATCAACATCAGCTCTTTCATGTAATCTATCGATCGGCATTGTGCCGGCGACTCCAAGTCGGCTCGCGACAGATTAGAGCAAATTTGCACCGTAGAAAATCAATCTAGAAAGCAAATTTGCAGAATTGAATGCGATCTAGAAAACGATTCAATCTACGAGTGTCGTTCATCGACGGTTACCTTTTCGATGCGAGGAGAGTCGATCGTCGCGATAACGTGTTGAGGAACCGTCATTTGGCGAGTCCAAATCGAGCGATTACCTCGTGACAAGTATAGAATCGTAAGAACAATGCATGAACAACAAGAATGAGAATAAGAGATAGAACACGAGAGATGTAGGGGGACTTCTTGTTTCTCTTTATTCCTTCATCCATCGATCAATCCTTTACAATGAATAGCACCCCCTATTTATAGGCTACGACCCTGCTAGGGTTTGGGATGAGGAGCCCACCTTGGGCCAGGACTCATGGTCCTGGGCCCGGTTTCGTAACAAAGCTTTTGTCAAGTCTGCTGACTGTGCGCGATCACTTATGAAGCTTGGACGGATAGGATCGTTCCATACCAGTTCGGCCTTCATCAAGGACGAAGATGACTTGAAGAAATTACTGTTTAGTCGTTAGTTATTTCTGTTGTGAACTTTCAGCATTTACTGTTATCGCATTCATTTACTGCTTTGTCAATCAGCTGTATTAAAACCCAAAAGTGGATTGAATGAAAAGGCAATCGGAATCTTGCCAACTTATTGTTCTTAGCTAGGGTTAGAGTTAGATAGTTCTTTCCCCTTTCCGCACGATTAGTTGAGAGCAATTTATCCCCAAATCAGATCGATTTCACGGTGAGGTTGTGACAAATTGGTATGAGAGCCTCTTTTCCTCGGAAATGAAGCAATTTGGTGTGGAAGGAAGGTTAGTGATCCATTCACTATAAATCCCTGTATGTTTCTCCGAATCTCAGCATCTGGGATTTGTGCGTGTACAGGGAGGGTCCCAAACTAGTTCTGTGAAAAAAACCCCGAACTAAGCACCCAGATCTAGTAGAGATGACTCATAGCGGCAAGAAAGACGGAGTGGGTGATAGCGTCGAAGGTTTGGAGGTAGCGGTGGTAAGACAAGAGATGGCTGACATGAAGGACCAAATTGAGGCTCATATGGGAGCATCCGAGGTGATGTGAATGGGCTACAAGGTGAGATAGGAGAGATCAAAGAACTCCTGTGCTCACTGGTGAAAACAGTTGCAGGAGATACTAACTCCCGGGTGATCGATGCAGAGGCGCAACAAGAAGCTGAAGTGGAGGAAGAGATGACGAGAAGAGTACGTGCCTTGGCTGATCTAGATCTGAACAGTGGAGAAATCCCAATGCAGTCCCAGCAAGGAGACATCAATGCAAGCAATTCACCTTTTGGGTATTCTGTTGCTCCGAAGTCCAAAGGAAATGTTCAGGTGAGTCGCCCAGAATCACCCACACTCAATTTGTTAGGTGGTTTAGCCGGTAGAAGGGAGGTTAAAGAACAAGTAAGAAGGACTGTAAATTAGGGTGAGAAAAGTAATGAATTCATGAAGTCAATTGCTAAAGGGTTGAGGTTAGAATTTCCTGTGTTTGAAGGTGACAATCCCTTAGGTTGGATCAGACAATGTGACAAGTACTTTGAGTTGGCCAGAGTGCCTGAAGAAAACTGATGTGATCTAGCAACTTTATACATGACAGGGAGAGCCGACAATTGGCTGAGGGGTTGAGTCTTCTTGCCAATCCGATTCCTTGGTCTCTGATGAAACTGAAATTGTGTGATAGATTTGTTGCTCACATCATATATGATATAATTGAGGAGGTTCATGTGGTTCATCAACATCAGAAAACAGTAGCTCAGTATATTGACAAATTTGAAGAGCTCATGGCTATTATGAGAAGTGAGAATCCCATATCGAGAGAAGATCATTTTGTGAAATGTTTTGTCAAGGTGTTGAGAGAGGACATCAAACACTTTGTTAAACCCCACAGACCTAAAAGTCTTTGTGAGGCCTATTGGATGTCAAAATATTTGGAAAAAGGTGCCAATGCCAATTCAAAGAAAACGGGACCTTCATCAAATCTGGGATATTAGAGAGGAGGTTTTCACTAAAGGAGGATTTCACAAACCAAATTTCAAAGTTGTGGCAATAAACAAGTCTGGAAATCCTAAGGAAGGCAGAACTGATTTTGTCAGGAGACCCAACAGACCAGTATATCCTGTGGTGATTACTAGAGAGCCTGGAAAATGTGGTATTTTGCTAAAAAAAATGGGTGCAAGGGCACACACGCAAACAATCCAAGGTTGTAAACATCATGGTGATGGATATTAAAGAGGGTGATACAGGAGAGTTAAACTTGGCTGTGGAAGAAGAAGACGATGATCAAGGTGAAAAAGAGGAGGAACTTCAAGAAGGGAATGAAGGAGGAGAATTACTAGAAATCTCACTTTAGGCTTTGAAAGGGGTGCCCACTATAGCCATATTTTCATTAATTGTGACTCTAGGAGGAAAAAGAGGGGTATCTTTGGTAGACAATGGTAGTTCTCACACATTTGTTGACTTGAAATTTGCTACTGGAACTCAATGTGTGACACAAAACAATTCCCTACAAAAGGTGAATCTTGCTGGAGGTGGAGTCCTGTTTATATAAGCTCATTTAGCGAATGTGAATATAACATACAAGGGGAGAAATTCGATGAACTTTCAAGATTCTGAACTTAAAGGCCTATGACATCATTTTGGGATGTGATTGGATTTATACACATAATCCAATCAAACTGAATCTGAAAACAAGGGAGTTGGCCATCAGGAAAGAAGGACAACATAAAGTTATATTTTTAGACTTCACTACAGTCCAGCAACAAGACTCATCAATGGAAAGTAATTTAGCAAACTTTACAACAAGGAGATTATGGGATTCACGATACAAATCGGTGACAAAAATGAGGACCTTATGTGAGATTCGATTCCTCCTGAAGTTGAGTGCTGCTGGTCAAGTACCAAGCAATTTTCAGTGAACCTACTGAGTTACCACTAGGGATGAAAACGGATCGAATACGGACGGATAATGGCTCTACCATATTTGTTTTCATAATTTTTTGCCAAATTCGGATACGAATACGAATACCCCGATACGAATACGGATACAAATAATATCGAATACAAATAGGAACGAATACAGTCGCAGATATTTTTGGAAACATGAAAACCCCTTAAGTTGTATGCCATAAATTAATAAAAACATATAACTAGTTCATTTGATGCAAACATTCATGAATTGTTCATATTTTCAGCAAACACACATAACATTGGCACTAGCAAGCTGCATTAACTAGATCATCACAAATATAACACTTAGTTTACCATATTTATCTCATAAGTCATAACTCACAAAGTCACAAGTCATCACGCATTCACACTTAGTTCATTACATACAATAAACTTAATTCACACTAACATCGATCAGGCTGGATGCTTAATCTATACGCAAATGACTGTAACATCCCAAAGTATGTTACCAAAAATAATATTAATAAAACTATTATTTTATTAGATTTTTTTATGTTTAAAAGAGTTTTTTTGGTTAAAAAATAAAAATCATAAAATAAAGTCAATTATTTAATTTCCTAGTTTTTAATGTCAAAAATAAAATTTATTGAGTTTTCTGGGATTTTATTGGATTTAAAGTGAAAAAAATGTAATTTCTTGATTTTTTTTAGATTTTAAATGGTTTTTCCTTTTTTTTTAGAAATTAAAAATAATTTATGTGCAAAAATAAAAATCAACTTTAAGTTGAAATTAATTTTATTAAGTTCAAAATAATTCAAGAAATTTCTGTGATTTTTTTCTAGAATTTTTGAACTCTATTTGCTATTTTCTAAAAGGCTATTTGATTTATTGCATTTTCTGAAATTCAGAAATCAATTAAAATCTCCTTTCCTCTTTTGGGCTGAAATCTGGATATCCGGCTTTCATCTGATCTGGATAATCCGTATTCGTATTCGTATCCGCCGGATAGCATGCCCACCATATTCGTTTCCGTTTCCGATAAGAAAATCCGAATTCGTTTCTGATCCAAGAAAAATCCAACCCGAGACAATCCGAATCCGTTTCCGTCTGGATCAGCAAAAACTATCCGATCCGTTTTCACCCCTAGTTACCACCCCTAAGGAGTTGTGATCATTCTATACCTTTGAAACCAGGGTCTACTCCACCCAATATAATACCTTATAGAGTACCACATCAATAGAAAGATGAACTGGAGAGACAAGTAAAGCAATTGTTAGAATCTACTGTCATCAGACCAAGTGAGAGTCCCTATGCATTTCCTATCATTTTGGTGAGAAAGAAGGACATCAGCTAGAGAATGTGCATTGACTATAGAAAGCTCAACTCACAAACAGTGATGAACAAGTTCCCAATTCATGTGATAGAGGATTTACTTGATGAATTGCATGGGGCATAATATTTCTCTAAACTGGATTTGAGATCAGGATATCATCAAGTGAGAATGAAAGAAGAATATGTGTTCAAGACAACCTTTAGGACTTATTTTGGGCATTTTGAGTACATGGTTATGCCTTTTTGGTCTTACCAATGCTCCTGCCACTTTTCAATCTCTTATGAATACAATGTTTGCTGAATTTCTCAGAAAATTCATACTGGTCTTTTTCGATGACATCTTGGTTTATAGCAAAGGATTGGAGGAGCATGTGAGGCATTTGGAGGTGGTGCTAAGTATATTGTAGAGGGAGCAGCTTTTTGCAAAGAAGAGTAAGTGTGCCTTTACTGTGAAGCAAATTGACAATTTAGGGGCATATTGTAACATCCCAAAATTTAGCTTTTCAAAAATCTTTTGAGTAGTTTAGGTCCTTGAAAAATTTCACCAATTTTATTTGAATTAATAAAGCTTAATCTGGAATTTTTCTAAATTAAAAATATTTAATTTGACTAATATAAATATTAATTAAATAAAAAACTTGTGTTATTTGGCTTCCTTGTCTTTCAAGGAATTTTTGGGTATTTTCTGAGATTTTTCCGGATTTGTTTGCTATTTATTTGACCTCCTTGATTTTCGGCCTTTTATTTTAATTCCGAAAATCAGCATTTTCTCTCTCGAATTACTGTTCATCGTGAACCTCCAGCCGAACCGAACAGCCAGCAGTCCAGAACGTGTACGCATGCAACTGAAAACTTCAAAATTTCATATCTTCCTCTACGGTGCATATAAAAGCGAACGGTTTGTGCTCACGCGTCCGTCTTGATCTCCTCTTCCAATCCCCTGATTTGGTTTCCTCAAAACTGATCTATTTTCGTCGCAATCTCCAGAAAACCGAGCTCCAACCGAAGTTCTTCTCCGCGAATCGCGCCGTCGTCGGACGCCCGCCGGCCGAACTGTCATGGCGTTGGCTTCGTCGTCGCCTCTACGTCATGGTTGCATCCACTTCGCTCAAGATCGCCGAGCACCGCTCGGCTATTAAAGCCAAACCGTGTTCATCGCGTTGCTCGCTTCCTCGGTGAGTTTTTCCAAAATCCGACTGCGTCATCATCTCCGGCTCGTCGTTTCCTTTCCGTTTTGCCCCTTCACCAATGCTGGTTCGCCTCCGTTCATCAGCAACTCCACGAGCAAGAACAGGACAACCCTCTGTTACTGTTCATGTCTGTGTTTTGGCTGGTGCTTTCCACGTGATTGCTCTCTGTTGCTCCTTTCTTTCTCTGGGTTGCTTGTTTACTAATCCTTTTCTATTACCTCTTCCTCTAATCTTTGTTATGCCAAAAATCCATGCCACCATGCCTTGCCTCCATGCATCATGAACCAGGCCGCATGTCCTCTGCCTTCCTGTTATCCTCTCTATTGACCTTTCTTTTCCTTGTCTGGTGAATGAGTTCATTAGTCATCCAATCAATCTAAGCCACACATCTAATTCTCTCTCTTTCTTGTTTGCTCTCCCTCACGAGTAGACCCATATATCAGTACAAAATAAATAAATATCTATCTATCACTTCCATGTTGACCCCATATGTCATCCACCCAATTTAAAACCTTAATTATTCATCTCACTTATATGCGGGTCCCGTATGTCAGTCAATCTTAGTCAAACCCTGTTCATGAGCTTGGTCCACCGTGGACTAGCATATCTCTGTGGACCTGGTCCATGGACCAGTGGCCCACATGTCAACCCCTAATCCTATTTTTGGGAATTAATTTAATTCTTGAAAAATCATTTTATCTTATTGGTCCCACTTGTCACTTTCTCTACCTTATTTCTGGAATTATTTTAATTCTAGAAATTCATAAATACCAGTCGGTCCTACCTATCATACACTCATTCTTTTTCTAATATTTTCGGAATAGAATATTCTGAGAATATTCCGTAGAGCTTTTTCATCATTTCATGTTAATTCCAATCTTCCGAGAGCCATATCTTCTTCATCCGAATTCCGATTGAACCCATTCAAGTTTCTAAATTCATATAAATTCAATATCTACCTTCCTGTACCATTTCATTTCAAATTGGAGTTTATTTGATTTGTCTTTTAAATTTAGTTTGTTTTGCGCTTTCTTTCTCGTTAGACGTCGAAGTTCCGGAATCGTCCGAAGGAGCTGAAGATCAAGCAAGTAGACGATTGAAGATAAAATAAAATCATCATTGCTATAGCAAGGCAAGTCATACCTTTGATCATCTTGAACCCAGTTTTTAAATTACTTTGTTTTAAAGTATTACATTCTATTTTAATTATGTATTTAAATGCTTTGGGCATAGTTATTATCCAATTTGTTATCACCTCTTGACTTTGTATGCCATAATTCCTTGTCACCCTAGATTGTTTTATTGGTTGGTAATATTATAGAACCAACGTGGGTTGGTTAGATGCGAGTACAATTGCTTAGTCATGCTATGAGTCTCACATCTCATGTAAGTTGTAAATATTCAATCTGACTAAGTGACTATGGAACTTTGTGTAAAACTGTGTGCTATGTGTTATTACTTCGTGATAGCATGTGTTACACTAAAACCAACTGGGTGGTAAAGGATTTGGACTGGGGCAAGTGGTGGATACTGTGTGATATGGTGGAATTTGTGACGGGAATGGTAATCTTTGTGATTTAGTTAGAAAATGGAAGTCTTGCCTTGGTCAATTAAGGACTTAACTTTGTGCGCCATTGAACTGAGCCTTACTGTACGACCACATGCCTAGTATGGGACGGGCCTAACTTAGTAGGTTATGGATTCTTGGCATTGATTACTCAGGTTGTAGGTTAGGCTATGGGTGGAGGTGTGTACTACAAGGTAGTCGCATCACGGGGCGGTTCGCCGTGTCCCTGTCCAACGATGTGTGTTATGCCAAAGCGCTTCGTTTGGGTTGGCATATCGGTTTGTAAGCACGTCGGGAGTGTCAATGTTGAGATGAAGTTTCTAAAAGGTTTTGTTGTGATCAACTCTGATCCAGTTGATTGCATCTTGTGGGTAAAGTGTACAACCTCTGCAGAGTGTTAAACAATCTATTCGAATAGCCGCGTCCGCGGTCACGGACATGCTCGGGGATTTCACACGAGGGGTAAATTTTCATAAAACTGTTGGGAAGGGACAGCTGTGTGATTTAAGTCATATGGCTGTGTGAAAGAATTTGATTAGGCTATGTGTCTTTGTGAAAATAATTGTTAAATTAGTATTGTTTATTTGTTTTGGATCATGCTTTCAATCTATTACTTGTATTCAATTGCAAATGTTACTTTTATGCAAAAGAGCCACAGAAGCCTTTTCTTTTGGAATAAGCCTGCATCTATAAATTGCATTCTGTGGTATGATTTGCGAGTATGGTTGTGTACTCACGCTTGTTGTAAAACTTGCGCCCAAACCTACGAAATGGAGGAATCGTCACAACAAGGTCTACTTCAGGATCAAGAAGAACTAGGTCGCGCGACTCGATCGATTGCTGTGGGCATATGGATGGGCTTCACCGTTATTCCGCTTGCTCCGCAGCCTTCATTGAGCTATTCGCCTTCTGAGGCATTAATTGTAAGCTTTGACCTTAAGGTCTTTACTCTGATATTTATTGTTATTTTTCCTATTTATTAGTCATCTTTGTATATGGAAATGATATTTCATCGATGTTGCCACTGTGTGCACTAGCTTGATCCTGGACTAGTGCAGTATACACAGAGGGTCCAGAATTGTATTTTTGGGTCCCGACACATATCATCAGTGGGAATGGAGTGGCAATCGACCCAGCAAAAATTGAGGCTGATAGTGATTGGCCAAGACCTGAAAATTGTACTAAATTAAGAAGCTTCCTTGGGCTCACTGGGTATTACAAGAGATTTGTGAAAAGTTATGGGCTAATCTGCATGCCACTGCATGATCTGCTAAAGAAGGGAGAATTTCTGTGGGGAAGTAAGCAAGAAGAGGATTTTAGGGAGTTGAAGAGATGCATGACTTTAGCACGTGTTTTAGCCCTGCCAAACTTCTCTGAAGCTTTCACTCTAGAAACATATGATTGTGGTACTGGGATTGGGCCTATATTGATGCAAAATGGTAGACCCGTTGCTTTTTATAGCAAATCCTTGGGTGTGAAGTTTGCAGCACTTTCAAACTATGAAAAAGGCAATAGCTATTTTTGAAGCCCTCAAGAAATGGAGACACTACTTCTTAGGAAATCCTCTGATAATCAAGACTAATTAGAAAAGTTTGAAATTCATAACTGAACAGAAGATTTATGAGGGGATCCTGCGCAAACTCATGTTGAAATTACTGGAATTCAGTTATACTATTCAGTACAAAAAGGGCAAGGAAAATAAGGTGGCTGATACTGATGAGGGCATCCCGATTGGACCGATTATCCCGATTGGACCGATTACACGAGCCCGAGCTAAATTAATTAATCGTCAGGTGAACTCGCTCCTAATTAATTTTAATCTTGATTCTAATGAATATATGTTATCGCTTAATAGTCTCATATTGTGTGTGCGCTTTTATACGTATAGAAGCATGGGAGATCAGACGTAATCAAGGCAAAGATGTTGCTGCTAATACAAACTGTGTTTGATGACGATACAAATGATGTAGCACCATGCAACCGGTTACATGCATGCAAAGACTTGGAAACCGAATCAACAAGGGAATAAACAAATCTTGGTTCATGATTGTCTCACGTCATAGTGCATGGAGCCAAGGAATAAACAAATCAAGGTTTCCATTTAATTAAGGCCAAAGGTGTTGGTGCATGACGTGCATGCAATTGGATTTGAAAGGGAAGGACATCTTGTTTTTTTTTAATTAGGCGTGAGTGGGCCTGTTCGCCATGTAACCACCAACTCGATTAGGATCGAAGTTCGTTGTCGCTTTTGTTTTGACCAAACCAACTTTTGTTTCGGACTGGCCGCACGGGCTCTGGCTATTAAAGCTGAGGTAGCGCCGCCTGAAAAGGGGGACGGCATTTTTTTTTCAGATATCAATATATTCTTGATTCTAGGGTTTGAGCAATATTGCCCCCACTAGAATAGGGAGTTCCAATCACAGCCGCCCGTCTGCTCTTGTGAATCCTTGTGTTTTGCAGAGCAAATGACACGCCTACTCGTGGTCGGTAGGCGGATCACGAGCGTGTGGTTGGGCGTAATTCTTTGTCGCAGTTGTCGCTTGATAGTGGTTGGCGCCATCGGTTCGTTAGGTTGCATGGATCCAAGTTATCATTGACCCTACGTCGTGAAGATCGGGCATCCCCCGTATCATCTTGGTATCAGAGCATCGGTTGCCACGGTAGGATCAATTTACCCTTAGTTAGATTTATTTTTCTGTCCTATACACGAAAAGCCACAAAAAAAATCCCTGTAGCCGTAGTTCAATCTGAATTTGTAGTGCGTTTGGTTAGGTCTCGGTCCATTAGAAATTATGTTTAGTCGCTGATCTTTGTCTCCTTTGCGTTGCTTTAATTTTTGGTTTCCAATCTATTAGCCGGTAAAAAAAAGGGAATTTGTCCGTAGCGTGTGCTACCGTACACACGGGAATAGTGCTCCGCATCGCGCAGCCCCAATCTCGCAAGGAAAAATCACACAAGAATCGTGCTACAAAGGCGCACTAAATATCGTCGGGTTTGCCGCAGCAGCAATCTTTTGCTAGTGCGCATTGTGTTCCTCGTCACGCGGTAGACGCGTTCGCCAGCGACGAGAAAAAAGGCTACGCCGCAGCGCTCTATGCAAAGACACGCTATACGCCAATTCCCGCAATCGCACAGACACGCTGTTACAAGAGCATGAGCTACGCACTCGCACTAAAAAGATCTTGTGCCGCATACGCACGCTTTCGTCGCCCGACAACGCTGAAAAAAAAAACAGAAACAAAGGTTGCGCACTACATGCACAGCACTCTCCTGCTACAAAGGTCGCGATTTTATCGCTCACGTGCTTTGCAAAAAAAGCCAATCCTATATCTTTTGTGAGCCAACTCAATTCTTTGCGAATACTTTGCTCCTATTCGAGACTAGCTATTTGATTTGCTCTAGGGCTGTTCATTTATACTTTGCACACTTCTGAATTGCTATTTACTGTCATAGCCGAAAGTGGGGTTTGAAGTGCTGCTGTTGTGGCAATTTGATTGGTCAGGTAAAAAAAAATAGAAGAAGAAAAAAAACAATACTTGGCCGATCACCTATTGTGAGCACACCCTATCATTGTCGAATTTCAGATTGTGCTATTTATTTGTTTTGAACAATCTTGTGCCCTATTATATATCTTTGAGCAATTAGCTAGCGTCTCTCCATAACTTGTGCAATACGAGCTAGTTGTTCGTCACTATTTTTATATATTAGCTCATTCCTTTGATTGCACTAAGTTCCATCATCTTTGCGTGTGAGTTGCTTCGTTCTTCGCTTATATTATAAGATCAGCAACTAGGCATTGAATTCTAGTTTGGATTGTTACCTGGCTTTACAATATCTAGAAATTTCGGATTGTATAGGTAAACACTTTTCCTCCAAGCTCCAAAATAAGCCATTGTCTAACAGTGTTTGTGCAATTGAATTCGCTTGATCTATCACCTTGTGTTGTCTACATCACACCAAAGTGCGTGCGACTCTTCAATTCCATCAAGGACGATAAGAATTTCGGTCGGTAAGAGAAGGTGAGGTTGAGTGATTTCACAAATAAAAACTTCCACATCCACATATAGTTTTTCTTTGTTTGCACTAACCATGTCGTGGAAAGGAGGAGAACCAAAGATATGTTACACCGCTTACCTTGAGAAGCTCACAATGATTTCAACACTCGGTTGAACGACAACATGAGCGCCTTGAGGAGAGAGATATCAAGGAGCTTCGCAAAGAGCGGGCCCACTGTTGTCCATGATGAAGGCATTGAGCTTGATGAGACCGATGAGGAGAGGGCTACACGATTCGCCACGGTTCTGCCGGTCGAGTCGCAGCCAACGCGTTCGCCCACCCTTCCCGGCGTGGGAGGTGTTTTGGGCGCCGACCATGGACAAGGGAGAGGCCATGGCCATGGGCGTGGTTGTGGACGCGGTGGTGCCGCCACATTGAGGACTTCGCGATGACGCTTGGTTACACCGCAATGATAACTATCAACGCCATGGCCGCCGCCATGATGAGCAAGACGTGGAGGAAAAATTTGGGAAACTCAAGTTCAATATTCCCAAATTTGAAGGCGCCGATCCGGATGCATATCTCACATGGGAGCTCAAGGTAGAGAAGATATTCCTGATGCATAATTATTCTAAGAGAAAAGCTACACATGGCGTCACTTGAGTTTGATGGGTATGCGTTGATTTGGTGGGAGCAAGTGTTGAACAAAAGAGAAGACAATGGGAACCTCCAATTGCATCATGGGCTGAAATGAAGCAAGAGCTAAGAGCACGCTTTGTTCCTACCACTTATAAACGTGATCTTTTGATAAATTGCGAATTTGAGGCGGAGGTCGCTCGTGGAGGAATACTATAAGGAGATGGAGCAAGCTATGATTAGAGCACACGCATGAAGATGAAGAGCAAATACTTACGCGTTTTCTGTTTGGCCTAAATAAAAATATTAAACGCATAGTGCAATATCAGCCCTATAATACTGTTGTTGATTTGGTGCATCAAGCTACAAAGGCGGAGAAGCAGTTGCTAGAAGATATGAAACCGGCACCAAGGACAGCCTCTTTCAACTTGAAAGCTCCATCATACTCACCTAATTCCACCAAAGCACGCTTCAGTTTGGGACGAGGTACATCTTCAGCTAGTACTAGTTCAAATACTAATACTCATTCTTCCTCGATTGCAAAATCAGCACCTGCATCAAGTGAGAAGAAGGTGGCTCCATCCCCTACATCTTCAATTAATGCTATAGCAAAGAGTAGAGAAATCTAATGCTTCAAGTGTTTGGGGCATGGGCACATGGCTAGGGAGTGTCCCAACAACCGAGTCATGCTTGTGACAGAAGATGGAGAGTTTGAATCCGCAAGTAAAGATGAGGTTGAGCCAGTCATGAAAGTGCATCCCATGACGATGATGAGATTGATGTGTTGAGTTATGAAACAGGAGAGGCACTAGTAGTCACTAAAAATTTGAGCATGCTTGCACAAGAAGGAGATGCACATCCGCAGCGATTCGACTTGTTTCAAACACAAGCCAAGGTAAACAACAAGGTAATCAAACTCATTATTGATGGAGGTAGTTGTCATAACTTGGATAGTGTTGAATTGTGTGAGAAGCTTGGTTTAAAGAAGCTGAAACATCCACGTCTATATCATGTGCAATGGTTTAGCGAATGTGGGGATGTGAAGGTTCAGTATGTGGTGCATGTTACTTTCAAGATTGGTGATTATGAGGACACCGTTGAGTGTGATGTGGTGCCTATGACTGTGTGTCATCTGCTGTTGGGAAGGCCATGGCAATATGATAGAAGTGTGCAACATGATGGCCGCCCAATAGATATGCTTTTAAGTGGAAGGGAAGACAAAAGAGCTTAATCCAATGACTCCTAGTCAAATACATGCTGAATTTCAGCAAAAGAAGCTTGCTGAATATGAGAGTAAAAGAAAGAAAAGAGTGATTTCCACACATCGGTGAGTGAGAGCTACAAGCCAAATATGAGAGGAAAAGTAAGAGTGAGGGAGGGTTGATTATGTTAGCCACAAAATCAGATTTGAGAGATGTGAGCAATGACCCATCAAAGATGCACTTTGTGCTTGTGTACAAAGATACAACTATTTTGCTTTCAACTAACGACTTAACCTCTCTTCCTAGTGGTGTTTTCTCTTTTGTGCATTTGAGGATGTGTTTCCGAGGAGATATCGGCGGACTTCCGCCATTGCGCGAATAGAGCATCAAATTGATCTAGTTCCCGGCGCATCACTTCCAAATCGCCCACCATACCGCACTCAACCGAGGAGACCAAAGAAATTCAGCCAAGTGCAAGGGCTACTTGAGAAATGGTATGTACGCGAAAGTCTTAGTCCTTGCGCTGCTCTCGTAATTTTGTTCCTAAGAAAGATGGTACATGGAGAATGTGTGTTGATTGTCGTGCCATTAACAATATCATCGTTAGATATCGTCATCCTATTCCTAGGTTAGATGATATGCTAGATGAACTTAGTGGTGCTGTTATATTTTCCAAAATTGATTTTAGGAGTGGATACCATCAGATTAGGATGAAACTTGGTGATGAATGGAAGACTGCTTTTAAAACTAAATTTGGATTGTATGAGTGGTTAGTCATGCATTTTGGTTTATCTAATGCACCTAGTACATTCATGCGATTGATGAATCATGTTTTAAGAACATTCATTGGTAGATTTGTTGTGGTATACTTTGATGACATTTTGATCTATAGCAAAACGATAGATGAACACATTGATCATACTAGACAAGTGCTAGAAGTGCTTAGAAATGAGAAACTGTATGCTAATCTTGATAAATGCACTTTTTGTACTGATAAAGTGATGTTCTTAGGCTATGTTGTTTCGGACAAGGTATCGAGGTAGATGAATCTAAAATCAAGCAATTAAGAATTGGCCTACCCTCGTGAACGTTAGTCAAATCGAAGCTTTCATGGTCTTGCTAGTTTTTATCGTCGCTTTGTTAAAGATTTCGCACTCATTGCTGCCCCATTAAATGAGTTAACTAAAAAGGGTGTCGTGGTTTGAATGGGGTGTACCACAAGAAAAAGCCTTCAAGAGCTAAAGAAACGCTTAATTGAAGCACCATTGCTTGTTTTACCTAATTTCACTAAGACTTTTGAAATTGAGTATGATGCTAGTGGAATAGGTATTGGTGGTGTTTTGATGCAAGAAGGGAAACCCGTAGTATACTTTAGTGAGAAACTAGGAGGTGCTCAATTGAATTATCCCGTATGATAAAGAATTGTATGCTTTGGCACGTGTGCTTGAAACTTGGCAACATTATCTTTGGCCTAGAGAATTTGTTATCCACTCTGATCATGAAGCTTTAAAATATTTGAAAAGTCAAGCTAAACCGAACCGTAGACATGCTAAGTGGGTAGAATTCATTGAAACTTTCCCATATGTTGTTAAGTACAAGAAAGGAAAAGAGAATGGTAGCCGACGCTTATCTAGAAAACATATGCTTTTAACTCACTTGGAAGTAAAGGTACCCTGATTAGAGAGTTTGAAAGATTTATATGCTTCTAACCATGAATTTTCGTAACCATATTCTAAATGCAAAGATGGAAAAGGATGGGACAAGTTTCATGTTCATGATGGGTTCTTATTTCGTGCTAACAAATTATGTGTTCCGATTCGTCAGGCGCTTGCTTTTATCGCAGAATCTCATGTGTGGATTAATGGGACACTTTGGGAGAGAAAAGACCTTCATGATGCCGAGCGATCACTTTTATTGGCCTAAAATGAGGCGTGATGTCGAAGGTTTGTACAAATGATGTGTGACATACCACAAAGCTAAATCTAAACTTAATCCATCGGTTTATATACCCCACTTCCTGCTCCTAGTGTACCTTGGGAGGATATTAGTATGGATTTTGTTTTAGGATTGCCTAGACTAAGAGGGAGGGATTCAGCTTTGTAGTTGTGATAGGTTCTCTAAAATGGCACATTTTATTCTCGTCACAAAGCGACGATGCGCTGCATGTAGTCGATTTGTTTTTCAGAAAATTGTAAGATTGCATGGCATGCCAAAGATGATTGTTTCAGATCGTGACGCCAAGTTCATGAGCTACTTTTGGAAGACTTTGTGGGGCAAGCTTGGGACAAAGTTGTTATTCTCACAACTTGTCACCCACAAACGGATGGACAAACTGAGGTGGTGAATAGAACACTTTCAATGCTACAACGAACGATGATCAAGAAGAATCTAAAAGAGTGGGAAGATTGTTTGCCGCATGTGGAGTTTGCGCATAATAGGGCGTACATTCGACTACTCAATTGTGCCTGCTCGAGGTGGTGTATGGTTTTAAACCAATTACGCCACTTGATTTGTCGCCACTCCGCATACCTAACATGCTAATATGGAGGCGCCAAAACGTACTGAATATGTGAAACAAATTCATGTCAAGACTAAAGAAGAAATTGAAAAGAAGACACACTACTATGCCGAGAAGGCGAACAAGTCAAGAAAGAAGATACTATTTGAACTCGTGACTTGGTTTGGGTGCATCTACGCAAAGAACGCTTCCTGACAAGCGTAAGTCCAAGTTGATGCCTCTGGGAGATGGTCCATTCAGAGTACTTGAAAAGATCAATGACAATGCATATAAGATTGAGCTTCGGGTGATGATTATGCCGTGAGTTCTACATTTAATGTTGCTGATTTGTCACCGCTTCTTGGGTAGAAGAATCGTAGTCGAGGACTCTCTTTTCAAGAGGGGAGGATGATGAGGGCATCCCGATTGGACCGATTATCCCGATTGGACCGATTACACGAGCCCGAGCTAAATTAATTAATCATCAGTGAACTCGCCCTAATTAATTTTAATCTTGATTCTAATGAATATATGTTACGCCTAATAGTCTCATATTGTGTGTGCGCTTTATACGATAGAAGCATGGGAGACTGACGAATCAAGGGGCAAAGATGTCATGCTAATACAAACTCGTGTTTGATGACGATACAAATGATGTAGCACCATGCAACCGGTTACATGCATGCAAAGACTTGGAAACCGAATCAACAAGGGAATAAACAAATCTTGGTTCATGATTGTCTCACGCCATAGTGCATGGAGCCAAGGAATAAACAAATCAAGGTTTCCATTTAATTAAGTCCAAGGTGTTGGTGCATGACGTGCATGCAATTGGATTTGAAAGGAAGGACATCTTGTTTTTTTAATTAGGTATGAGTGGCCTGTTCGCCATGTAACCACCGAACCTGATTAGGACCGAGTCCGTTGTCGCTTTTTGTTTTGACCAAACCAACTTTTGTTTCGGACCGCCGCACGACGGCTCGCTATTAAAGCCGAGGTAGCGCCACCAAAAGGGGGACGGCATTTTTTTCGATATCAATATATTCTGATTCTAGGTTTGAGCAATATTGCCCCACTAGAATAGGGAGTTCCAATCACAGCCGCCCGCCGCTCTTGTGAATCCTTGTGTTTTGCGGTGAGCAATGACACGCCTACTCCGGTGGTCGGTAGGTGGGATCACGAGCGGTGGTTGGGCGAATTCTTTGTCGCAGTTACCGCTTGATGCTGGTTGGCGCCATCGGTTCGTCAAAGTTGCACTGGATCCAAGTTATCATTGACCCTACGTCGTGAAGATCGGGCATCCCCCGTATCAGATACACTTTCTAGAAGAGATGTGGGTTATCATGCAATCACTACGGTTACTCCTGTGTGAATGGAAGAGGTAGAGAAGAGTTACTTGACTGATACTCACTGTCAGGAACTGCTGAGTAAACTGGTTATAGCTACAGATCTTGAGAACCAGTACACACTTCATTCAGGTATAATCAGATATCAAGGAATGATTTGTGTGGGAAATGAATCATCATTGAGAAGAAAGATCCTGGACTCTCTCAATGCATCTGCAATAGGAGGGCATTTTGGAATTGCTGCAACTTACTGGAGAATTAAGAAGTTATTCTCTTGCCGGAATGAAGAAAGAGATCCAACAATTTGTATTGGAATGTGCTATATATCAGAGATCTAAGAGTGAGCATTGTCACTCTCCTGGGTTACTTGAGCCTCTACCCATTCCTAGCATGGCTTGCACACACATATCCATGGATTTTATGGAGGGGCTTCCAAAGTCCAATGGGAAAGAAGTGATTCTTGTGGTCATTGATCGACTCACCAAGTATGGATATTTCATCCCTCTTGCACACCTATATATTGTTCAGATAGTGGCTCAAGCATTTATTAATAATATGTATAAGTTGCATGGGTTGTTTCAAAGGCCATTGTGACTGATAGAGACACAATCTTCATGAGTGGGTTCTGGCAGGAGATGTTTAAGGCTTGGAAGGTGTTATTGAGGTTTAGTATGGCATATCACCCCCCAAACTGATGGTCTAACTGAAAGATTGAATGAATTCTTGGAATCTCATCTAAGGTGCATGGCTTTCTCTCAACCGAGAAGATGGTTTCACTGGTTAGCCCTAGCCGAGTGGTGGTATAATACTACCTACCACTCTTCACTCAAGATGACTCCTTATCAGGCTTTGTATGGGTATCCACCTCCTGTGATCAATGAAGTATCCATTCCAGGTCCTAACAATGTGGAGGCTAGATATATTTTTGACTGAAAAGGAAGGCATGATCAGGAGATTAAAGAGAACTTGGCCCAAGCACAAGCAAGAATGAAGAAATATGCAGACAAGAATTGAAGTGAAAGAACTCTTGAAATAGGAGACATGGTATATTTGAAGATGCAACCATATTGATTAGCTGCTTTTGGGCTAAGACAATCATGAAAGCTGTCTAGCAAATTTTATGGCCATGTTAGAGTTCTTCAGAAAGTGGGTTCGGTGGCATATCATCTGTAGTTACCTATCAATGTCGACACTCATCCCGTGTTCCATATCAGTCAACTTAAGAAGCATCGAGCTGTGCCTGACCCAAATTTACCTTTAGTTGATAGAGAAGGTAGAGTGAAGACAGAGCCCGCAGCGGTGATTGAAACTAGAGCTACGCCCAGACCTCTTCATCTAGTTACACAATGATTGATCAAATGGATCAATATACTAACTCAACGTGGGAGGATGTGGATTTTATCAAAGGGACATTTCCAGGGTTCTATTCACAAACCATTCAAAGCTGGTTCCCTACATCTGAACCTTGAGATAAGGTTGCTGTCAAAGAGGGGGTATTGTCAGACTGTAGCTCGTTAGGTGAAGCTTTTATCAAGTCTGTTAACTGTGCGCGGTCACTTATGAAGCTTGGATGAACATGATCGTTCCATACCGGTTCGGCCTTCATCAAGGACTGAGATGACCTAAAGAAATTACTGTTTAGTCGTTAGTTATTTTTGTTGTGAACTTTCACCATTTACTCTTACCGCATTCATTTACTACTTTGTAAATTAGCTGTATTAAAACCTGAAAATGGATTGAATGAAAAGGTAATTGAAATCTTGCCAACTTATTGTTCTTAGCTAGGGTTAGAGTTAGATAGTTCTTTCTCCTTTCCACACGATTAGATGAGAGCTATTTATCCCCAAATCAGATCGATTTCATGGTGAGGTTATACATCTACGGAGGCACGGCTTGGCCTTGGCGTGCGCTTGGGCCTCAGCAGGGCGGCGGCCGGGCAATGCAGCAATGGTTGGGGCCCGCACGTCAGCGCCACTAAGTCTGGATGACAATTGAAAATATGAGGATCGATGCCGAATCGTGATAATCATGATGCTGAGAATGTGTATGCGGGAGTCGGACCACCATTTTCGCACGTTTAATCTGTCTTACGTACCTGGTTTGTTCTTTCAATTTCAAGCATAATAATAAGCTCCAAGGAAGAGTTGTCGAGATGGTCAAACAAAGAACATTCCCTTCAAGGACCCTCGGCCACAAACTTTTTTGTTGTGTTGATATAAGCACATGCATGGTTGTTATTGAACTATATTGCTTCTTACAGTTTTCCTTTGACCTTCGGTTTCTCATTGTTTGCTACAGGATTTTGGACGAGAGCTTGCAGTAATTGTCTCAATTCTCAAATTTAATAATGGATGATGGATTGTATTTTTGCTGCTAAAGAAGCAACTACGAGTGCCATTTTGTTTTGGAGGTTGCTACCTAACATTATACCGTTAGAATCAGTTCCAACGGTATAGGAGTTTCAAGTTTCAGCTTCGTAGGTTTTAGTAAGTTTCATCCGAGTTTGAACATTAATGTTCACGTTTCTTGTGATTTTCGAGTGGTTTCAAGTTCTAAAAATACAAGTTTGTTTCAAGTTCTAAAAATACAAGTTTTATCAAACTTTCAACTTTCAAAGTTCAATATTCATGTGATTTTCAAGTAGTTTCAAGTTCCAAAATGCAAGTTTCATGTGGTGTCAGTTTCAAAAAAACACAAGTTTGGTGTGGAAAATGTGGTTTCTGTTTCCAAAATGAATGTTTCACCAAAAGTTTCAACAAATTCCACTGAGTTTCAGCCACACAATTTTTAAACAAGTTTTAGTAAATTTTTTGAAGAGTTTCGCGGAGTTTTAAGTTCCAAAAATACAGGTTTTGGAAAAAAAATCGAGAAGTTCAAAGTGCTTCGAGTGGTTTCAAGTTTCATCAAAGTTTCAACTTTCAAAGTTTAGAATTCGTGTGAGTTTCAAGTGGTTTTCAGGTTCCAAAATGCAAGTTTCATGTGATTTTCAATTTCAAAGACGTGAGTTTCATGTGGTTTCAGTTTCAAAAATGCAAGTTTGACAAAGAGTTTCAAAAAATTCAACCGAATTTCAAACAAGTTTTGAACAAGATTTAGTAAAAATTTCAAAGAGTTTCAAGCGAGTTTCGAAGAGTTCCAAACGAGTTTAAATAACTTCAAATTTCAAAGTAATTCGAGGCAACATTCAAATCAAAACATCATGTTTCAAAGAGGTTTCAAAACCACGCTTCAAGTTTCAACATGTTCATTCTCCCCATAGTTTATTGACTTGAGACAAGGATGATATGGCGGGCTTGCCGTCATGCACCGCCTCTGCACCAACTCGTGGAGTCGCTAGATGGCTACCCGAGGATTTCGCACCTCCACCTTGCCTTTTTGTGCTCCCTGTTGCTGCCAGGAATGGATGAAAGTGGGTCGGCATGAGATCCGCAGTCGTCATCACTGAGAGGATGGGATGGAGGTAGCTCGGTATGAGATCCATTCTTCCGTCATGCCCTAATCGAGCACTGCCCCCATGCATGCTTGGGCTCGCTATCGTGGCCTGCTTGCGTACTACCGCAACACATGCTTAAGCTCGCCTCCACTAGGATCGAATAGTTGTGGCTTGGCATGAGATCAACCCATGGTAGCGGTGAATCGCCCAGGTGGTGCTCAGTGAAGATAGGAGAGGATGGATTTGGATAGGGGATATAGTAAGAGAGGGGGGATCTGGAAGGGTGGGGGAATGGAGAGAGAAAGAGCGATGAGAAGAAGATGAAGTCATCGAGTGATTCGAGAGGCAGTTGTGGTCGCTCCGGCACATGGCTATCCCATTAGAAGAGGTAGGGACGGTATAGCATGTTGTAGATTTTCTTTTTGATTTTTTAGGTATTCTTCGATGTCCTATCTTTATATCTTCACATGTTGTTGATTCTATTTATTGTCGTTATATACTCTTACTAGTGTGATTGCAATATAGTTTGCATATAGATTCCTTTGTTTTTGTGTAATACTCTTTGGTCCACGCTGACCACTCCACCATACCTAAAATTTAGTCATAGGTTCGACACTGACAATGTATCACTTGTTTTTGTAA
This sequence comes from Ampelocalamus luodianensis, assembly GCA_036346255.1. Classification (NCBI taxonomy): domain Eukaryota; kingdom Viridiplantae; phylum Streptophyta; class Magnoliopsida; order Poales; family Poaceae; genus Ampelocalamus; species Ampelocalamus luodianensis. Next base: position 7,956,100 of record CM070632.1, on the reverse strand, counting down.
GAATGACTAAAAATAGTGGGGAATTGGTTAATCGCAGCTAAGACATCCCAAGATTTGTTTCGAGGGAACTTAGATGTATTATGTATCAATCTTGCTATCCAAAATGCAATTCTATTACCACAATTGTAAAGAGTTGTAATCTTTACAATGCTCAACCCTTTAATGTTCCCATATTTACTAATCAAACAGGGCAATTTAAAGTTTTCAGCGGTGTATTTCCCATTCCAATTCCTACAAACCAAACACGCCACTAGATTGTATCAAAATAACGGTACACGATGTTAACGACTTAACGTCCGTACCATACCTCTAAATCAAGGCTTGGGAATCTTGGGATTGGCAAGGCAAAGCAAGAACAAAAAAGGTCCCATGGGATCCCCTCAGCTAGGGATTATTTGGATGATAATTGAGGGATCATACTCCAATCTTTTCGGATTGAAACGAATTTTAGTTCAAATTTTCAGATCATTCAGGGTGACTAGGCCTAATCGCTACGTTCCGAACAAGCAATTAGAGTAACAAAGTGTAGAGTTTAGACCCATGGTGTAAACAAAAACATAATTTTCAAGCCGGTCGATAAATCATGTGAACCAAGTTACACGTGGTGACTTTACTGATCATTTTTGCCCACGGGATAGTGTCAGTGCGTGCATACTGCATGGATAGCACCTACGCATTTTTCGTACGCACGCCTGATGGACGGGCCCACGTAGATAGTTGTCCACCCAAAGATTTGTCCTCAGGCCCACAAGTCAGCGTCAGGGCATCTCCAATAGTGTATTTATTATCGTCTCTTAGATATATCACGTCAATAAAATCCTACATAGAGGAGAGGGGGGAGGAGAGAGAACACAGGTCGTCTCTTCCTGAAGAGACTATCGTGCACGCGAAATAAGACATGATACATTAATCTACTCTAGTTGACATGTAGGCCCATTTCAAAGGAAAATTATAAAATATAAATGTTGGAGAGTGTGCTAGAGACTATCTATTGGAGATGTTGTCTCAAAGATGATATAGCATATGTTAGAGGCAAGGTTATCTCTAACTATTTGAGATGCCCTCATATGGCGAAATCCTACGTGACGTCGTGGGATCCCTGACTCGAAACACGATGTGCTGTCGGTGGCAGCACCCGTCGCCACTTGCCAACTGATGATAAACTTTGCTACACCCACGCGAGGGCGGAGCTTAAGCCAGACCAAGGTGGGCCATAGCCCCCTTCAAATTGATATGTGAGTACTAATCAAGTGTTAAGTTGTCGATGAGGCCGACTTGGTCGCTCGCAGCAGCGCGATGAGGTCGGGTGCCGAGTGGGCCGCCGCTCAAGGCGGCCAAAGATGCGCCGCACTGACTGCCCGGTCCGTGGGTTCCGTGCCGAGGAAGTCCGTGAGTTTCCGCCCATTGTTGTATCACCACAAAGACAATCGGGCCGAGGTAGAAGTAAAAGACGCCGCAAGTTGTGTCACCGTGGTATAGTCAGAAGAAGAAGGCAAAACTCCTTTGAGATGCCTTGGGAGTAGTTAGCATCAAAATTAAGGAGGAGAATGTTGGAATTAATCTTGATGATTTGTTATTGGTTCCGTAATTAGCACATGTAGTTAGGGGTTAATTAGTAGTGGCCACGACGCGCGTGAGAATTGGTCTAGTCTGTAGCATGTGTGTGGAGTTGCACGGTGTGCGTGCTTGAAGTTCGATCCCAACGTGGTTGTTAGTCCGTTGGTTAGCTCATGTATTTAATCTGTTGTTGAGAGTGAAGAAAAGACTAACGTAAAAGCTGTCTTGATCGCCAAAACTCTTCTGCTCATCTTGAGTGCGCGTTCCGAGAGAGGCAGATGAGTGAGTTTTCTCCCGTTAATCTCAACATTTGGTATCGAGCTAGATCGCGAGGCCGCGCTCGCAAGGGGATCGCTGGCGCAATGGTGAGCGCCGCCGCGCAGCAGGTGCATGTCTTGGCCCAAGGCATCATGGATGGAGATGGACTCGATGGCCATGCAAGAAGAGAGATGGCCATACAAGAATGGAAAGCGAGCACGACGGCGATCGCGCAGCGCCAGGTGTGAGTGCGCGCAGCTGCCGGTGCAACGGCGCGCGTGCATGAGCACGCGGCAGGAGCGCCGACGCGGCGCCAAGGCGACGCGCGGGAGGCAAGGTGCGGGCGCGCGATCGAGCACGGCGCAGGTGTGCAGCGCGGAGCGCGCGTTAGTGAAAGCCCACCAACCGGATCGCCGCGAGAGCGCCAGACTGGCCGCTCGCAGCCGCCAGACGATGAGGTCGGGTGCCGGAGGGGCCGCCGCTCGGCGGCGGCCAAGATGTGGCCGCACTAGACCGCCCGGCCCAGGTTCCGTGGTCGGGAGGAAGTCCTGTGAGTTTCCGTCGCCCGCTAAGTTGTATCACCGCCGAAAGACAATCGAAGCTGAGGTAGAAGTAAAAGACGTCGGCAAGTTGTGTCACTGGTGGTATAGTCAGCAAGAAGAAGGCAAACTCCTTGAGATGCGCTCTTGGGAGTAGTTAGCATCAAAATTAAGGAGGAGAATGTTGGAATCAATCTTGATGATTTGTTATTGGTTCCATAATTAGCACATGTAGTTAGGGGTTAATTAGTAGTGGCTACGACGTGTGTGAGAATTGGTCTAGTCCGTTAGCATGTGTGTGGAGTTGCACGGTGCGTGCTTGAAGTTCTGATCCCAACGTGGTTGTTAGTCCGCTGGTTAGCTCATGTATTTAATCGCCGTTGAGAGTGAAGAAAAGACTAACGGTGCTGCCGTGACGCCAAAACTCTTCTCGCTCATCTTGAGGCGTGTTCCGAGAGAGGCGAGATGAGTGAGTTTTCTCCGTTAATCTCAACATTTGGTATCGTAGCTAGATCCGCGAGGTCGTTCGCAAGTGGGATCGTTGGCGCAATGGTGAGCGCCGTCACGCAGTAGGGTGCATGTCTTGGCCCAAGGCATCATGGATGGAGATGGACTCCTGATGGCCATGCAAGAAGAGAGATGGTCATACAAGAATGGAAAGCGAGCACGACGGGCGATCGCGCAGCGCCAGGTGTGAGCGCGCGCAGGCCAGTGCTGCAGGCGCGCAGCATGAGCACGCGATGTGAGCGGCCGATCGCCGAGCTAAGGCGACGCGCGCGGAGGCAAGGTGCGTGCGCGAGTGGAGCACGCGTGGTGGCCGGGCGCGAGCGCTGCGTAGTGAAAGCCCACCAACCGACCGGCCGCAGAGAGCGCCAGACCGGCCGCTCGCAGCCGCGATGAGGCTGGGTGCCGGAGGGGCCGCGCGGTCAAGGCGGCCAAGATGCGCTGCACTGGACCGCTCCGGCCCGTGGGTTCCTGCCGGGAGGAAGTCCGTGAGTTTCGCCGCTCGTTGTTGTATCACCGCGAAAGACAATCAAGCCGAGGTAGAAGTAAAAGACGCCGCAAGTTGTGTCACCGTGGTATAGTCGCGAAGAAGAACGCAAAACTCCTTTGAGATGCGCTTGGGAGTAGTTAGCATCAAAATTAAGGAGGAGAATGTTGGAATTAATCTTGATGATTTGTTATTGGTTCCATAATTAGCACATGTAGTTAGGGGTTAATTAGTAGTGGCCACGACGCGTGATAATTGGTCTAGTCCGTTAGCATGTGTGGAGTTGCACGTGTGCGTGCTTGAAGTTCGATCCCAACGTGGTTGTTAGTCCGTTGGTTAGCCTCATGTATTTAATCGCTGAGAGTGAAGAAAAGACTAACGGTGCAGCTTGTCGATCGCCAAAACTCTTCTCGCTCATCTTGAGTGCGTGTGTTCCGAGAGAGGCAGAGATGAGTGAGTTTTCTCCTGGTTAATCTCAACATTTGGTATCAGAGCTAGACTGCGAGGCTGCGTTCTGGCAGTGGGATCGTTGGCGCAATGGTGAGCGCCGCGCGTGCAGGTGCATGTCTTGGCCCAAGGCATCATGGATGGAGATGGACTCCTGATGGCCATGCAAGAAGAGAGATGGCCATACAAGAATGGAAAGCGAGCACGACGGGCGATCGCGCAGCGCTAGTGTGAGATGCGCGCAGCAGCCGGTGCAGCAGCGCGGCGCGTGCATGAGCACGTGATGCGGAGCGCCAGACGCGCGGCGCAAGGCGACGCGCGCGGGAGGCAAAGTGCGCGCGCGATCGGAGCACGGCGCAGGTGTGTGCAGCGCGGAGCGCCGCAGTGAAAGCCCACCAACCGGACGCGCCGCGAGAGCGCCAGACTGGTCGCTCGCAGCCGCGATGAGGTCGGGTGCCGAGTGGGCCGCCGCCGATGGCGGCCAAGATGCGCCGCACCTAGACCGCTTCGGCCCGTGGGTTCCGTGGCCGAGGGAAGTCCTGTGAGTTTCACGCTCGTTGTTGTATCACCTACGAAAGACAATCGTTCGAGGTAGAAGTAAAAGACTTCTAAGTTGTGTCCACCGTGGTATAGTCAAGAAGAAGAAGGCAAAACTCCTTTGAGATGCGCCTTGGGAGTTGTTAGCATCAAAATTAAGGAGGAGAATGTTGGAATTAATCTTGATGATTTGTTATTGGTTCCATAATTAGTACATGTAGTTAGGGTTAATTAGTAGTGGCCACGACGCGCGTGAGAATTGGTCTAGTCTCTTAGCATGTGTGTGGAGTTGCACGTGTGCGTGCTTGAAGTTCGATCCCAACGTGGTTGTTAGTCCGCTGGTTAGCTCATGTATTTAATCGTTGAGAGTGAAGAAAAGACTAACGGTGCTAAAGCATGACGGCCAAAACTCTTCTGCTCATCTTGAGTGCGTGTTCCGAGAGAGCGTAGATGAGTGAGTTTTCTCCGTTAATCTCAACATTTGGTATCGAGCTAGATCGCGAGGTCGCTTCCGCTCGCAGGGGATCGTTGGCGCAATGGTGAGCGCCGCCGCAGCAGCAGGTGCATGTCTTGGCCCAAGGCATCATGGATGGAGATGGACTCGATGGCCATGCAAGAAGAGAGATGGCCATACAAGAATGGAAAGCGAGCACGACGCGCGATCGCGCAGCGCTAGGTGTGAGCGCGCAATAGCCCGCAGCAGCGGCGCGCGTGTGCATGAGCACGCGATGGAGCGGCCAGATCGCGGCGCCAAGGCGACGCGCGAGGAGGCAAGGCGCGCGCGCGATCGAGCACGCGCAGGTGTGCAGCGCGGAGCGCGCATAGTGAAAGCCCACCAACCGGACGGCCGCGAGAGCGCCAGATCGGGCCGCCGCAGCGCGCGATGAGGTCGGGTGTCGGAGCGGGCGCCGCTCGATGGCGCCCAAAGATGCGCTGCACTCTAGACCGCTCCGGCCCGTGGTTCCGTGCCGAGGAAGTCCTGTGAGTTTCGCCGCCGTTGTTGTATCACCGCATAAAGACAATCGGGCGAGGTAGAAGTAAAAGACTTCGCAAGTTGTGTCACCGTGGTATAGTCAAGAAGAAGAAGGCAAAACTCCTTTGAGATGCGCTTGGGAGTTGTTAGCATCAAAATTAAGGAGGAGAATGTTGGAATTAATCTTGATGATTTGTTATTGGTTCCATAATTAGCACATGTAGTTAGGGGTTAATTAGTAGTGGCTACGACGCGCGTGAGAATTGGTCTAGTCTGTTAGCATGTGTGTGGAGTTGCACTGCAGCGTGCTTGAAGTTCGATCCCAACGTGGTTGTTAGTCCGCTGGTTAGCTCATGTATTTAATCGCTGAGAGTGAAGAAAGACTAACGGTGCGCTTGTCGATCGCCAAAACTCTTCTCGCTCATCTTGAGTGCGTGTTCCGAGAGAGGCGAGATGAGTGAGTTTTCTCCCGTTAATCTCAACATTTGTATCGAGCTAGGCCGCGAGGCTGCGCTCGGCGCAGGGATCGTTGGCGCAATGGTGAGCGCCGCCGCGCAGCAGGTGCATGTCTTGGCCCAAGGCATCATGGATGGAGATGGACTCGATGGCCATGCAAGAAGAGAGATGGCCATACAAGAATGGAAAGCGAGCACGCGACGCGCGCTCGCGCAGCGCCAGGTGAGAGCGCGCAGCTACCGTGCAGCTGCGGGCGCGTGCATGAGCACGCGATGTGGAGCGCCAGACGCGGGCGCCAAGGCGACGCGCGCGGAGGCAAAGTGCGCGCGCGATCGGGAGCACGGCGCAGGTGTGCAGCGCGGAGCGCGCAGTGAAAGCCCACCAACCGGATCGTCGCAGAGAGCGCCGCACCGGTCGCGAGCAGCCGCGATGAGGCTGGGGTGCCGGAGTGGGCCGCTGCCCGATGGCGGCCAAAGATGCGCTGCACCTAGATCGCTCCGGTCCGTGGGTTCCGGCCGGGAGGAAGTCCGTGAGTTTCGTCGCCGTTGTTGTATCACCGGCGAAAGACAATCGAAGCTGAGGTAGAAGTAAAAGACTTCGGCAAGTTGTGTCACTGGTGGTATAGTCAGCAAGAAGAAGGCAAAACTCCTTTGAGATGCGTCTTGGGAGTTGTTAGCATCAAAATTAAGGAGGAGAATGTTGGAATTAATCTTGATGATTTGTTATTGGTTCCATAATTAGCACATGTAGTTAGGGGGTTAATTAGTAGTGGCCACGACGTGCGTGAGAATTGGTCTAGTCTGTTAGCATGTGTGTGGAGTTGCACGGTGTGCGTGCTTGAAGTTCGGATCCCAACGTGGTTGTTAGTCTGTTGGTTAGCTCATGTATTTAACTGCTGTTGAGAGTGAAGAAAAGACTAACGAAAAGCAGTTGCTGCATCGGCCAAAACTCTTCTGTTCATCTTGAGTGCGTGTGTTCCGAGAGAGGCAGAGATGAGTGAGTTTTCTCCTGGTTAATCTCAACATTTGGTATCAGAGCTAGGCTGCGAGGCTGCGTTCTGGCAGTGGGATCGTTGGCGCAATGGTGAGCGTCGCCTGCGCAGCAGGGTGCATGTCTTGGCCCAAGGCATCATGGATGGAGATGGACTCCTGATGGCCATGCAAGAAGAGAGATGGCCATACAAGAATGGAAAGCGAGCACGACGCGATCGCGCAGCGCTAGGTGTGAGCGCGCAGCTGGTGCAGCGGCGCGCGTGCATGAGCACGCGATGTGAGCGGCCAGACGCGGGCGCCAAAGGACGCGCTGCGAGGAGGTAAGGTGCGTGCGCGCGATCGGAGCACGGCGTGGGTGTGCAGCGCGGAGCGCGCAAGTTAGTGAAAGCCCACCAACCGGATCGCCGCAGAGAGCGCCAGACTGGCCGCCCGCAGCCGCGATGAGGCCGGGTGCCGGAGTGGGCGGCCGCTCGATGGCGGGCGAAGATGCGGCGCACCTAGACCGTCCGGCCCGTGGTTCCGGCCGGGAGGAAGTCCTGTGAGTTTCCGTCGCCCGTTAAGTTGTATCACCGGCGAAAGACAATCGAAGCTGAGGTAGAAGTAAAAGACTTCGGCAAGTTGTGTCACTGGTGGTATAGTCAGCAAGAAGAAGGCAAAACTCCTTTGAGATGCGTCTTGGGAGTTGTTAGCATCAAAATTAAGGAGGAGAATGTTGGAATTAATCTTGATGATTTGTTATTGGTTCCATAATTAGCACATGTAGTTAGGGGGTTAATTAGTAGTGGCCACGACGTGCGTGAGAATTGGTCTAGTCTGTTAGCATGTGTGTGGAGTTGCACGGTGTGCGTGCTTGAAGTTCGGATCCCAACGTGGTTGTTAGTCTGTTGGTTAGCTCATGTATTTAACTGCTGTTGAGAGTGAAGAAAAGACTAACGAAAAGCAGTTGCTGCATCGACCAAAACTCTTCTGTTCATCTTGAGTACGTGTGTTCCGAGAGAGGCATAGATGAGTGAGTTTTCTCCTGGTTAATCCCAACAGTGACTTGTGAATGTCCTCACAAATGCATATCTATTACCAGTAGGCCTAGTCATACGAGTACCAGTGGCAGCGCCATGTGTCTATTGCTTTGAGCATAACTGATTGGTTTCGTTTTTGTTTCTACGCGACTCTGGACTCCGCGTGGTACCTGCTGCTAAGCTTACCGGAGGAGCTCTGAAATTACTAGTTTGTGAAACTAAACTTGATGCCACTATCAGGCTGGCTGGCCGGCGTTGGATCGAACTCTTCACATATATTGTCGGAGAGGCGACCTGTATCTTGAATTCTTGACAAGTCAATCTTGTATCGGAGCAATTCGCGTTAACTTTGGTAAATATGGTATTTACTGATACCGTATCGAAATAAATTGGTATTTACCAATACCAAACCGTATTTTTAAAAATATCATACTTACCGAACTAACAATATTGTATTTACTATATGTACCGTATTTACCGAAAATACCGAATGAACACCCCTAGTCACGCCGACACCACAGTTTACTAGCCGTCGATGGTAGTCTGGGCTGATCCTAACCGTTGAACAAATTGGATTAATCGGTGGCTTTGGATTCGGAGCCTTTCGTGTGTTGGATGGATCCGATGGGAAGGTGGCAATAGCGTGTGCGCCACACATCGGCCTACCTCGTTAGGGTTCCGGATCCTCTCTGTGTACTGCAAAGGTCACTGTTTGAACAGTGTTTCATGAACACGTGAGCAGTGCTCCGATGTGGTACTACACATGAGCAAATATTGTAGCTGTTGATCTCGATCTTTGATTATTATTTTTTAACAGACGGTGGAGATAGTTCCTAATGTCATATATTGTAGATCAATGTAGAAGATCCCAATCCCCTCGTTAGTACTAACAGAGTTAGATTTGCCGACGAGTTCATGTTTGATGACTTCGATCTATCTATCTTCACTATCAGTGCCTTAAACAAAACAGGGTTGCTAAAGTTGACAAACCGAAATCCTTGGGAAAGGCAAACAAGCCACAGGCCGACAAGTGCCTTATCCATCCCGTGGCCGTGTGGACGAGGTGCCACGTGTCGGCCTGTGGCTTGTCCGTCCCATGGCCGGACGGACAGGGCATCACGTGTCGGCCCGTGGCCAGACGGATGAGACATCACGTGTTAGCTCGTGGTTTGTTCGTCCCGTGGCCGTGCAGACGAGAGTATCATTTTTACAATTGCGGCTGCGTGTGCACCTTTTTTCTAATGCTGCTTCAAATAGTGCCATTTAGAGGGGGTTTCATCAGTGGATGCTCGTACGTAGTGGTTCTGCAACCATAATGTATGCATTCTTGGGAATGATTGAATAGAGCGGAAGGTCTTTCTTATGCACTATATGCAATCCAAAACAAAATTTGCACATTTCTCCACTCGTATCTGATACGTTCTGCCTTTTTTTGTTAAATGGCAGGAGAATTGCCAAAATAATTTCATTAAGCAATTTCCAAAGAAGATGAAAAAAAATGAAAAGGAAAGTTGTACATGCATGTTCTTTGACTATGATAAGACCAATACAGTTCTGAGATGTTTTGCACCAACCACCATCTAGGTTGATCGTTCTGCCATAGGAGTAGGGGCGTACCCCTCCCTTCGGGCATGGTCGAGCGGCTTCCCGAGCTCCCTCCGGTCGGACCCCCCCTCCACTAGAGGTAATCTGTGGCATTGGTACCCCTCTCCTCAGTCCTTCCCGCATGGCGCGTGGCAGCAGAGCATGAACACGCAGGCTGTGAGGGTGACGACTGACGGGCACTTGTGGGATGACAATGAACACGCAGGCTATGAGGGTGACGACCGATGGGCACTTGTGGGACAACACGGTGAGATGCATATGGGCCACCGAGAGGGCATATGGGCCTTGGTGGCTTGGTCCATGAGTGAAACTATGGAAGGCCAAAAGTCCAAGACTAAGAGGGCAAGAGTGAAGCAGTGAAGCACTAACCCTAGGCTGGCGACGGCAAGATCCTCCTCTCAAGCGGGCGCGGTGGTTTGGGCTCAGGCGCAGGCGGCGGGGGGGTCCTCCTCTTGAGCGGGTGCACGGTGGTTCGGGCGCAAGCGCAGGCGGCGGAGGGTCCTCCTCTCAAGCGGGTTCGCGATGGTTCGGGCGTAGGCAAAGGCGGTAGAGGGGGGAGCCGAGGAGGTGATTGGGGACGAGTGGAGGTCCGGTGTCGGTTGGGGTGTAGGCGTAGACGGTGCAATGGCGGAGGGGGAGACGATTGGGGGTGCGGCGGGGCTGATTGGGGCGGGGCACGGTGGGACCATGGAGGTGATTAGGGCCTTGCGGGTGAGGCAAGTAGTGGCTAGCAGCAGTGCGGGCGGGCGAGCGTGCGACACAGATCCATGGTGTCGGCCAGCAATGTCTACCTCTAAAACATCTAAGGAAAACTCTAACAGTAAGTTGATTCAATGATTTGCTAATTTATTTTCTAGGAATTGGTTTAAATTAAATGATTGTTGGTTGTGATTTTGAATGGTTGATTATTTGATTTGCTACAAATGGATTTGAAGAGATATTCTAGCACTACGTCGATTTTGAGCCGAGAATAGGTGCAAGCGAATCGCTACCATACAAGGGCAAGCTTTAATATTGGATAGTAGTAGTGGTACGCGGCTACACACCGTCATAGCTCTAATTTAGTCCTACGCCCACCACTGGTAGAGAATCGGGGTCCCTTTCTCTAATGTCAAGTTTAGTTTATAGCTACGGCAGCGATCCCGTCGACACCAACGAGGCAAGGCACGACGAGGGCTCGGGCGCGTGGTGGCCAAGGGGGAGGTGGGGCCGCGGGCAAGGGCTCGGGCTGTCGAGCGCGCAACGAGCTGGCGAGACAAGGCAACCACGGGTCTTTGGTCAATGCTTGCGATTTCGCCCTACCTAAAATTTAGCCCTAGATCTGCCCCTGCATAGGAGATTTGGAGTTTAGACTTCAAGGAATGACAGAAGAACATAGTGAAATCGCATCAATTTGCTGCACCCTGCGCTACTATGAAATTCGAATTAATGTAACAACACATTTTTAGTTTTTTTTTTTACCGTCATTCTTAGCAAGGGTCCGCAAAGGAGCGTTTACAGTCGGAAGAACAGAAATCTAAGGTTCGACGTGTCTGTACGTACGTAGTGGAAAAAATGGCAAGATCGCCAGGGAGGAGTAATGATCCTGATTGGCGCCGCTCCCAGATTCAACCCAACATCTTCTCGTGCGAAGGGAAGTACTCTCATGCATTTCACTAAGGCCATGTTTGTTTATGCTTAGGCTTTTTGGCTTATAGCTTAAAGCCATTTTTAGCTTAACCAACTTATAAGCCAATCTTTGGTGTTTGTTATCTAGCTTAATCGTTGATGGCGGCAGCACTAGGGTGGTGCTGCTCGGGTTGGGATGGAGGGAGGCGGCGGCGCGGATTGGCAAGGGAGAGGCGAGGGGAGCGATGGTGTTGGGGGAAGGGAAGGGGGAGCGACGGTGTTGGGGGAGGGGAAGGGGGAGCGACGGTGTTGAGGGAGGGGAGGGGGAGCGGCGACGTGGGGGGAGGGGAGGCGATGGTTGTGGGAACCGAAGGGAAAGGGAACAGGTGGAGAGGAGGATGGAATAGAAAAAAAATGAAAGGATTTGCACTTATATATAATGACATTTTGTGGGTAATTTTAGCGAACTTCAGTGGCAAATGGTTATTCCATTCGTAAAGCCAAAAAGCACATCTCCCATAGCTTACGACTTTTAGGTTTAAAATGGCTTAACCTTTTTATAAGCTAGATGAAAAATGCACCCTTTGTTTAGGCTTAGACTTTTTTTGTTTTCAAATGAGACAAAAAACCTAAGCAAACAAGGTCTAAATACGTCCTCTTGGTAATAGTCATTTCCATGAGCAAAATATCCATTTGTCCCCTGAAGTATCGTGCTCGGATACTTAATCCTCTAAACCTAAAAATTGGCCATTTGACTCTCTCATCTTTCAAAATCAATGCACTTAACCCCCTACGATTGTTTTACTTATGTAGTAGTGGGTTCGACCGGTTTCACCACATCGGTGGTTGAGTTGGTGACATGGCGATGACGCGACGATTACTCCGCAAGTAAAAGAGATTATCTTTCTTCCTCCTCTCTTCTTCCCATTCCCTCTCTTCAATCTCAGAGACGGCGTGGGCCGAGGCGGTGCTAGGTGGAGGTGGAGCTCACCTGCGGTATTGTCGTCCCTCCCCACCTTCTTCCTATCCTCTGGCACTCTCTCTCTCTCTCTCTCTCTCAAAACAACGGTGAAAGAGAGAGAAATAGAGAGAGGGGCGACAGCGAACATCGATGGTCGAGCGACAACAATGGCAAGCGCAAGCAGTGTTCTAGGATGTGACGAACCAATTTTTGGTGGTGTTCGTGGACGAGGATGGCTACAGCGACCAGAATAGAGTAGAGAAGGACGACGACTGCGGGGAAGATGGACTTGCTGGTGGTGAAACCCGGCGGTCTTTCGACCTGCTAGGGGGGCACGAGCACGACGTGGACACAGGGAAGCTCTAGCCGGCAATGGCATGGTTTGGGGCAGCTTGAACGGGGCTGGCGGTGATGAGAGGCATGGAAGCGAGGAGGAGAAGGGTGGCGGCGTTACACATTGAAGAGGAAGTAAGGCGAAGGTGGGGGATAGCTTCAGATCGACGACGCGCACCTTGTGATGCAGTCAGCGTGGCGAGTAGACAACGAAGGCGACGGATCGTTCGAGATGACGGCTAGCACGTCGAGTTGCGTCGCGACGTGCGCCGCCTGCTTGGGAGTGAGGCACGACGCAATACCCGTGGTGGCGTGCGCATAGGAGTAGATCAGGCGCGGCTGTGGTACGCGTAGGTGGCACGGAAGGGGGAGGCGACCAAGGAGCGTGTTGCCGCCATCGGCGCGTGTGGCGGAAAGCGTCGGGTGTGCGGGCACGAGGTGGATGAGGTGGAAGACAGCAAGATGCGCGAGGAGGAGGTAGAGTCGCCTCGTGCGTGGCGACGAGGAGGGGAAGAGGAGGAGGTGAGGAACGGCTGCTACTGGAGCTCGACGAAGCAGCGACGCTGGTCGGCCTATGCGCGCTTGAGCGTGTTGGAGAGCGTCGGGTTGGTGGACTACTTTTGCGTATTCCGATTAGGCGGGTGAAGGCGTCGATCGCGAGAGGCTGAGTGAGGAAGAAGAAGGGGGTAGAAGGCGTCGTCAGGGAGAGAGACCGAGGAAGAAGAAGGGGGTAGAAGCTGATATGTGGGCCTCATAATATTATAACTTTGATTTGCTGAGTCATCGTCAAGTCGCAGCAACGTAGTTGTCATGGCGATGAAACCGAGATGACTGGGTGCCACATAAGCAAAATTGCCAAGCAAAACAACCATAGAGGGTTAAGTGGACTGGTTTTGCAAGGTGAGAGGGGTCAAAAGGCCGGTTTTTTAGTTTAGGGGGTAAATGTCCAGAGCACAATACTTCAGGGGGTCAAATGGACATTTTCCTTTTCACAATGTATGTTCATTAGTGTAATCGAGATGTATCCAATATATTACCACAATGTACCAGTATATCAAAATTTACTCTGAAAACATTGATTTTTTATCGAACAACTGGGAGCCCAGGACCCCAACTGCACAATGACATGTAGGGTGCATCTATTGTATAATTAAAATAAGAGTAAAAAGAAGTCACATGTTCATTCTGAAATGCTAAAAATTACCACGTTAATCGGGAAAAATAGAAAGATCTACATCAGCGGCTGTGGTGGGTACATATTCTACGGGTGTTGATTAATCATATATATATATATGGGAGCTATTAAAGTATTATGAAAAATACAATAGTATTTTCAGCAAGGCGTTAGGCGGGCGGTGACCCGGGGCCTAGCACCTAGACGGACTAGGCGGCGTCTAGGCGGAGGCTAGGCGGAGGCTGGGCGGTCGACTAGCCTCCTCTATTTTCTACACTTTACGCATACCGATCGACGGTACCGGGTCGCCGACTAACAACAAATGATGACGGAAGGTGAAAGAGCTTCTGTGCCAAAAATCTTTACTCACCCACCGGAAGTCACTAACTCTACTAGCTAATTGTCTTTGGCCGCAAGTCGCATAGTCTTGGACGTAGTGGAAGTCAAATAAAAAAAGAAGACAAAGAAGTAATAAACAACTTAAAAGTCATGACTTTCTATCAAAAGAAGACAACAAGTAATAAACAAATCAAAAGTCGCAGCTTTGTATCTACTCCATGAGCGGTCTTGAAGCTCATTCTCTCTCCTCTTTCCTTTCGCTCCTTCCGCTTCTCCAAAAACCCAAGACCTCCATGAGCGCCTTGGAGCTCATTGTCCCTCCTCTCTTTACTTTCGCCTTTCATTCTCCAGAAACCCAGCACCTCGGCGAGGCCACCAAAATCCCAGTTCTTCTTCCTCCTTGCGACTTCTTCGCCCAACATCTCGGCGCGCTCAAGCTCATTCGCGCTAAGCTCGCCGAGGCCTTTGACCGACCAGGACCGACTAGGCGGCCTCCCCGCCTAGCTCGCCGACTTTGAAGAAATCACGGCTTGAGGTTGCCGCCGAGCGACTAGGCGGCGCCTAGATCCGATTTTTAGAACCTTGATTTTCAGTCATATGTAAGTATTGGAGTTGGAATACAATACTATTTTTTAGAGGTATTGTAATAGCTAGCCGTGCAATTGTGTGGGAATTTTGGTTGTCTTATTAGGGAAAATCTTGTTCTTGCCACTAAAAATATGTGCAATTTAGTTATGCTATTGGAAATTTGGCCATTTCATTTTTTCCCATACATTCTTTCGTCGGTGCACATTTTGTTTTTGCCACTCCGTCCAAGTCAACGGGGTTTGACCATGAAGAAATATGGGGAAAATAAAAAATACCAGAAAATCATAGAAAAACCATGAAACACAAGAAAAATAGAGTAAAATATAGGGAAAAAAATCAAGGATATCATTTGAACAATTTTGTTTTTTAACACATTAATAAAATTTCTCAAAAAAACTACACTAACGAAAATGTTTTAATATTCCTCGACTTTTATGGAGCATTGCTAAAATTCTTCTTAGTGTAATTTGTTTGATTTTTTAGAATTTACACTGAGAAACTTTTGTGCACTTTTTTTAAAAAAATTCTGTGTTTGTTGGTATTTTAAAAAATTTATTTTCAAAATTTTCTGATAGTTTTGCATGACGGAAAATTGATCTTAGTGGCAAAAATGATACGTAAAACTGATGGAAGAATAACAAAATCGAAATGATCAAATTTACCGTTTCACTTTCTATCAGTATTTGTTTGACGAAATGGTTCACTGCCAAACGTCTTCTTCAGCCGAACCCTCCCTCTGTTTTTTCATTACGTCTTCCGCAGTTCCTCCGCCCACCTCCCTGACACGCCAGCTGTTGTGGCCATTGCACGACACCAGCTGTTGAAGCAATAATCTATCTTTTCTCATCAGTTTAAACTTTTAGGTGAATTAATTGATATATACAACTCAATATAGTACCAAAGCAAGTACCTAGTACATGCAACTCATTACACTTTTCTTATCAATTTAATTTGTTTTATGTGAACTAATTGGTGTATGCAAATATGCAACTCATTACCAGGCCACCACCCCAGTCGCCACGGCGCACCGATGAGGGGTAAATCAGCTTAGCCCAGCTCCAAAACCCCATTACAACAGGATCAGCATTTCAGTATTTATACTGGGCTCAGACCGGGTCAGTTGGCCCAGCTCTCTCCTTCCCTCGCATAGTCATACGGCCTGCCCAATTCGCTCCCTCCTCGGCCCAGTCAAGCATAGTGAATGCATGCGGGCGTAACAACCACGGCATTTGCTGCATCGCACTCGCACCGCCAAAAATAGCATCGGCGTCAGCTCGGCACGCACGGCCGCAGACCGACGTACATGCCGCCATTTTCGCCTCCTACCTTCTCCATCTCCCAACTATAAATAAAAGCATCACATCCGCCACCACTTCCACCTCCCGAGTTCCAGCACCACGGCTTACCACAAACCAAACAAGCCACAGAAAAATGGCTCGAAGCCTCGCCATTGCAGTGATCCTCCTGGTCGCCATAGCCGCGGAGGCGTCGTTCGCTCACGCGGCGGAATCCCCATCCAGCGCGCCCGGGCCCGCGGCGGAGTCCCCAGCGGGGGAGCCCGGGACCGCGGCGGCGGCTGGCCCCGCTGAGGGTCCCGCGTACGTCGAGTTTGTTATCAACAGCCCCTCCGATTCCGTCGCCCCTGCGTCCTCGAAAAACGGCGGCCCTGACGGCCTCCCGATCGACCCGACGCCGGACGGCCAATTCGCCTGAGAGCGGACTCCACTTTTGGGCGGAGGATTTGTGTTTGAAATGGTGTACGTATAATGTATGTATGAATGCTCCAAAGAGAATTTAGAAACACGCTTCGAAAAGTTTGCCCCGTGCAATACGGAGCAAGCTTAATTTGGAGCAGTGTTATGCTAGTATAATCCACCGAAGGGATTTTAGGCATGTACAATCTTTTAATTCTTACGTTAAAAAATGTTTTTTATTAGAGGCATCAACTTATACAATGATGTTGAATTTTGTAATATCTATATATCATTCATTATTCATGAGCTTAGGTCGTCTCTTCGCCAAGAGACAACATCTCTCTTTATTCTCTCTATTCCACGCTAACAAAAATCATAGTGTAAGATGAAGAGACGTCTGAAACCATTGAAGGATTTTGATTACTCAATATTCCATTGGAATGGAGTCTTTCTGCTTTATCACTCTTGTATTCTGAATAGGTAGGAATCGAATACCCCCGGCGCTCAATTTGCTCTCTGGTGGCTGCAACAGCAGCAACTCAAGTTGTTTAAGTCACTTTTGAACTTTGTATTGGTTGATTTTTCTGGCTCCGAGCTGAAAAACAGTTTTGGGGAGCTGTAGCTTTTACTGAAAGCTGCTTTTGCCTTTGAGCAGAAAAAGTTGTAGAGGGTGGCTGTAGCCTTTTCTGATAGGGCATTCAGCTGTGAATGAATGTTGAATTGTCTGAAATACTCTTTGAGTTTTGAGGGTTCTAAAGGCATATTTGTGTGCTGATTTAGTGTAAGTATGATTGCTTTTTATTCTTTTTGCAAAAATATTGATGAAACAACTTAATTGCACTAAGTTACGAATAATTGAGCAAATTGAACTTACTTATACCCAGGACCACCTATAAAAGAAATTTTAGAACCTGGTGAACGCTGAAGGATCATGCCTCCAATGTGACAGAACTTGATACTATTACGGATAATATATCTAGTACAAACTGATACAAGGATTATTTCATTCAAACATGGTTCAATTCATACAAATGAGTGACAAACTGATACAAATGCTCTCATACATTGATCACATCATGTTCAATAATTCAGGAAAATCAATGGTTCCATTCCCATCAGCATCAAACTCACTGACCATATCATGTAGTTTATCTTCACTGTGGTTTTGACCCAAGGTCCTCATCACAACTCCTAGTTCTTTGCATCTCCAATGAAATGTACATGTAATGTACTGGATGCATCCTCAGTGACATGGAGGCATCAAATTGATGAAAAAAAGGGAAGATTCTTGGAATGAGAAGGCAATTACACAAATGCGCAAAATGGTTGAGCACTAAGCATGGAAAATATTTAATTTCTGCTCATCAAAATCACATCGAAATATGAAAAAAAGAAAAGGGAGTTGTGGGCGGCATCGGGACCGGAGGGAGCAGCGGCGGCCGGCCACCGCGGGGAACGGAGAGGGCTGAGGACGGAGGGGAGGGCGGTTGTGGGAGGAGCAGTGGGGCCGGTCGGATCTGAGGGAGAAGGGCGCGGGGGCCGGCCGGAGTCGAGGGGGGAGGCGGAGGGGAGCAGCCGGTGGAGGGAAGGGCGGTTGGGGTTGGAGCGGCGGGGCCGGCCGGATCTGAGGGAGATGGGCGGCGGGGTTGGCCGGATCTGAAGGAGAAGGGAAATTGGGAGAAGAGCGGTGGGGTCCGCCGGATCTGAGGGAGAAGGGCGGTGGGGGCCAGCCAGAGCCGAGGGGCCCGGACGGCCGGTGGAGGGGAGGGCGGCCGGGGGAGGGCGCAACAAAATTAGAAAACTCCAGCCACGCGAAAACCACTCTACCCCACCGACCTGTGGGCCTTTAACCAGCCACGTCACCGATCCGCGCCGAAAACCTCGTCCTCCCCACGCCACGTCACCGATCCGCGCCGACTCTCATCCCATCCGTCCCTCTGGAGCCAACTGCAATGCCCCGATGCCCGTCCACGTCACCGATCCGCGGCACGGACCTCCCACCAATCGCGGCCCAGCTCCCCACCTCTATAAAGCACCACCCCCACCTCTTTCCCCACCTCACAGCGCATCCCAATCATCAAACCTTCCTCCAATCCCCCAGCTGGTAGCTACAGCACTCGCCGATCCCTACCCATGGCGCCCAAGGCCGAGAAGAAGCCCGCGGAGAAGAAGCCGGCGGAGGACAAGGCCGGCGAGAAGGCGGAGAAGGCCCCGGCGGGGAAGAAGCCCAAGGCGGAGAAGCGGCTCCCGGCCTCCAAGTCCAAGGAGGGCGGCGAGAAGAAGGGGAAGAAGAAGGCCAAGAAGAGCGTCGAGACGTACAAGATCTACATCTTCAAGGTGCTGAAGCAGGTGCACCCGGACATCGGCATCTCCTCCAAGGCCATGTCCATTATGAACTCCTTCATCAACGACATCTTCGAGAAGCTCGCCGGCGAGGCCGCCAAGCTGGCGCGGTACAACAAGAAGCCCACCATCACCTCCCGCGAGATCCAGACCTCAGTCAGGCTCGTCCTCCCCGGCGAGCTCGCCAAGCACGCCGTCTCCGAGGGCACCAAGGCCGTCACCAAGTTCACCAGCTCTTAGAGCGCGGTCTCTCGCTCCTACCTTCTAAGATCTAGTTGTTGTGCTCCTTTTGGTTCTTCAGCTGTAGTAGCGTGGTCGTTGCAGTGGCAGTAGTTGCCCTGCTTCTTCTCTGTTCTCCCTCGTGGCTCTTTCATGGTTAGTGTTGAGTCTAGTGGTAGCTGATTCTTGTAAGAAGCTTGTCGTTGTAATTCTGGTATCCTGATCCGAAACAGTTATGGTGATTAATGCAATTTCTCATTGCTAAATTCGTGTGGAAATGTTTGGACGTCTCGTAACACGTTAGTGGAGTGAATTTTTGCGTTTGTCGAATTGGCACCGTTTGAATGAAATGCTGGGCCAAATCTGCTTATGCTGTTCTTCGATGCACATCTTGGAACGCTCAGCTTCTGTTCGACCAGAAGACCACAATTGTTTGCTTTGTTGCAAATTCGGTTGATTCGAATTGGTGAACGATGTGCGGCTCGGCGGGATTTTGAATTTCGGAGTCTAAAGTCATCCTCCAAATTGTTTGGGCGGGAGGTTCTCAAAAGATTCGAATTCCTGTGGTGCTTGGGCGGGACCGCGTGAGCTTCACAATTGGAAGAGACGATGGAGCAATCGTTGCTTTGGCGGGGTTCCAACTCGGGGGACTTGAATATTTTTTTGCCGCAAGAATTTGGCGCGGTTTAGATTTTAGAATTGGGAATCTGACTTCGGCGGCGAAATTCTGGCGGTTCACCAATCGTGCATAAACCAATAGCGCGCGCCTGCTTTGCGATTCGCGCGGAGGAAAGAAGCCCACAACCTCCGCTTCCATTTCCACCGCCTCCGCCTCCACTCCTAACAAGCCTTAGGCGCCTGATGCGCTGCCCGGAAGTGGCGGCGGCATTGGCCGCGGGGGATGAGAAAGTGCGCAGCTGCATTGGCCGCTTCGCGGAGATCGGGGCCCCGTTGACACGGCCACCGGGCGCAGCTCTGCGTATGGTCGCCCTGTGTGGCGCTCACGCCGGCCTCACCCTCTGCGACCGCACCGGCAAATCCAGGTCGATCTGTTCTGCTGCTAATCATAATTTTGCAGCTTCTATCGCTTCATGAATGTTTTGTAGGCGGCAAATAGTAGACAACTTAACCTGATTTAGTAATTATAATGTTGCTACCTGGCACTCTTGTGCGAGTACTCTCTGTATTTCTAGAAGGGCAAAATTCATCATATACTATCTTCATAGTTTAAAATCTAGAATATACCCTTCTACACATCCAAATTCATAATATACCTTCCTCTAATCTATTTGCTTTACAAAACACCCTCTTTATACCTTTTCAATGTATTTTTTCATATCCTTGTGTATTCCATCACTTGAAATGACCAAAATACCCCTGATTAAAATTTGTGCACATTATTTATATTTATATCACTTGAAATGACCGAAATGGAATAGCATCCACTAAACTGACAAGTGATAAAAATATATTTTAATACATCCACTAACAATAGCATCCATTATTTATATTTATATCACTTGTCCATTTCGGTCATTTCAAGTGATATAAATATAAATACTGTGCACAAATTTTAATCGGGGTATTTTGGTCATTTCAAGTGATGGAATACACAGGATATGAAAAAATACATTGAAAAGGTATAAAGAGGGTGTTTTGTAAAGCAAATAGATTGTGAGGAGGGTATATTATGAATTTGGATGTGTAGGAGGGTATATTCTAGATTTTGAACTATGAAGAGGGTATATGATGAATTTTCCCTTTTAGAAGTGGGCTCATATGTCGTTGCTGGCTTGCTGCCACTGAAGTAGAAAATATCTAGTGGTTATGCTGAGTGAGATTTTTTTTTGTGTTGACAAGTTGTACTGGTGGCGTTCTACTGATCTTTTCTATCTGAGGCGGCATCAGGACCGGAGAGGGCGGTAGGCCACCGCTAGGAATGGAGAGGGCGTTTGACGGAGGAGAGTAGCCGGCGGAGGGGAGGGTGGTTGTGGGAGGAGCAGTGGGGCCGGTCGGATCTGAGGGATAAGGGCGGCAGGGGTCGGACGGAGTCGAGTGGGGAGGTGGAGGGAAGGGCGGTTGGGGTTGGAGCGGCGAGGTTGGTCGGATCTGAGGGAGAAGGGCGGCGGGGCTGGCCGGATTTGAAGGAGAAGGGCAATTGGGAGAAGAGCGGTGGGGTCGGATTGGATCTGAGGGAGAAGGGCGGTGGGGGCCAGCCTGAGCCGAGGGGGCCGGTGGAGGGGAGGGTGATTGGGGGAGGAGCCAGTGGAGGACAGCAGCCGACTGGAGGGAAGGCCGACGGGACCGACTGGATCCGAGGGAGCGCATTGGGTGAGGGGTTGGAGGAGGAAGAAATGAGGGTGGGAGTGCTGCTTTAGATACATATATCTATCCCCAGTCCACAAAAGCCAGAAAAATACCTCCTCTTCAGCTTTGGCTTTGGCTATTGCTTTCACCAAAAGCACTTATGAAATTGGTCTGTTTGGAGGGACTTCTAGCTTTTTTGGAAGCAGATGAGCGGAAGCTAGCTGGTGGCCTGTGTTTGAACTCTTAAAGTGCGCCATCTATCCGTTATCCGTGACGATTGAAGACTACTAGAAACCCGCGTGCGCCATTGGCGCGTGGAGTTGGAAACGTACGATTGTGATCTAAGACAAAGAAATTGTTGGAGATGGACCGTATGCAATATCAGAAACCGTAATAGATGAACAAGAACCTTATAAAAGGGAATAGAGCAGCTGCGTAGCAGGGTTTTTTCATAATATAAAGAACTGAACGAAATGAAATACAAGATTAAAAACATAATTTTTCATGTTTCGGTCGCTAAACGGTTCATGCAAGAAGCTTTGGGTCGTTAATTGGTTTATGCAGCGAAACACTATCTTTGACACATTAAGGAACAGAAAACGGGAACAACTAGTACAAAACCCTAGAATACATGATATCTATCACTCGGGTCGCTGTGACGCCGTAAGCTCTTCCATCCTCCTAAGACATTTTGTAATGTACTATGGTCAAGCACGCCCAAAGGAGTTTCCCCTTCTGAACAAATTCATGAATGTTAGCAATTCCATCATTGGAATAAATATATCTAGATAATTTGAGATGAGCACTGTCAACAGCTAGCATTTTGAACAAAGCAGTCTAGAACAGTTTCTCCTTTTGCACGCTGGATGTTGTTGCGTCAATTTTAGACTATCTACCTCTAGAAGTCTAGAGTCGTCATTAAAAATCGGATATGTTATCAACCAAGCCTTTTGCAGCTAGCATGGAAGGGTTTTTCTGGAAAAGGCGATAGATAGATATGCTGTTCTTTGTAGAGCACAGCCCAAAAGATGCATGGATATGTGATAGTATATACTAATCTAGAACTGGCAGTTAATTTCAGCCACTTTTCTAAGATAAGTTTGATATATTTACCAATAAAATAAGGCTATGCTTGAACCCTCTAATACAAATACTCCCTTTGTTTTTGTAAGTATGACGCTGTGATGTGAGTACCAGTGCTACAGGACATCAATCTTTTAAAAACGAAGGGAGTAACAAAATAGCCTACACTCCAGACTTCCAAGTTTCTGATACACACCTCTAATTGGTTATGAAGCTGTTTCTGAATCTCCATTCGCATCTTAAGAGCTTCTACCACTTGTGATATTTTGCTAGTTAATACCTCAGTACAACAAGTATAGGTAGAACCTAAGTCACAATTTAAAAACACATAACAAATACTTGTTTTTCCTGTTTTCGCTGGGGTGTTCTTAAAGTGGCACCTGTAAGATCCATCTAGGTTATTTTGGTAGCTATGCCGCTGTTAGTCGATCAATGGCAAAAGCACATATGCCGGCCTTTTCTTGATTCTATCTGCTGCCAACATGAAAGCAGACACACAGCGAGCAGCAGCATCAGCTCTATCTGTTGCTGTTAAATTAACAAGAATTTTGTAGCAACAATTGCTAGAACCTAAAAATGCATCCAAGTGGAAAACAAGCTTGTACCCGTAGCTCTTATCGGAAAGTACCGTAATAAGATTGTTAAGACAACTCATAGGTTAAAGAGTAGGAAGATCCACTATCACTTCTTTTGGAGGTGAGCGCAACCTTACAGACAAATATGAGCGCTTAGATAAGTACAGTAAAGAGTGGATCACACATCCTATCTTAGTGTAATATACATGATCAGAGTCTTAACTCACCTCTACCTAATGTTACCTTGAACTTTTGGGGGAAGCCTGAAACTAATGAGATATTCCAGACAAATATGAGCGCTTAGATTTGATGATCATATCACATAATAGTTTGGGTTTGAGCAACTATCAACACCAAAATCATATACGCTTAGAAAGTCCCCTCGTGACACTGCACGGATAGATCTCGTGCTGCCCAGTATTGCTCGGCACAGTAACATATACTGCACCCCTTTTTCGTCAGCATCAGAAAGACCAACAGGTGGCTACGTCGGCAGGAAAGGCGCGCCCGTCCGATGGCGCCCACGCGCTCTCGTGGCCGTCCGCGTCGTCCTGCGGTCCTCGCCCGTCAGGTCGTGCTGCTTTCGCTTTTCGCCGTTAGATCCGTTTCGTGGCTCGCCAGACGTGCGCTGCGCTTCATCCGTTGCGTGTCTCGTGAAACGCCACCCAGCCTCGTGCGTGCGCGGCGCTTCCCTCGCTCGCATTGACGCCCGGCCCTGTCCTCTCGTGGTCTTTTCAACTGTTCTGACGCCCTGTTTACGCCTGCCTGCTACGCCTACCTATCCACACGGTCGCAGCGCCCGATTTGTTTCGCTGCTGGTGGCTCCCGCGAAAGCGGCACACGCTGTTCGTGCCGTTTCTGCCTCGGATGGTGCCCCGCCTGTTGCCCGGGGCCCGCCTTGCAGTGGCTTCCTCCCCTCGCGTCGTTGCTGCGTGCTCTTCTTCGCGTGCCACCGCGGTCAAGCCTCCGTGTCGACGCGCCGAATGCTAGCGCCCGCGGTTCTACTGTTTGGCGCTGTGGCGATGCGTTCGCTCCGAGCCTCCGACAGAAAAGCCTCGTGGCTCGCGCTTGCCATTAAAGACCTATTGACCCTGCGCCGAGCGGTCTCTTCTTCGCCGGTGCCTCCGCCTGCTTCCGCCGGCTGCCGGTCATTCGTTCGCCTCTCACCGCTTCCGCTTTGCTCTCACCGCACCAGCTTGCGTCCTTGCGATGGAGCCTGCGTGACGCGGCCGTGCCTGCGTTCGTTCTTCGATGCTTTTCTGTTCATGATTTTCTTCTTTGCTGGTTTGTATGCTGCGCCGCGGTGTTTCCGAGGTTCGCTTTGGTTTAACGCGCTAGCGTTTCTGCGAGCCCACGCTTTGTTCGTTCTGCGATGCTTTTCTGGTCATGGTTTCCATCTTTGGTCACCTAGAAATACAAGCTTGCTATCACTGCCTAATTACCATACTGTGACTAGAGGTCATTTTATCTATTGTTGCTTGAGATTATCAGCGTCGAGTATCCTATAGCCATCAGTAGTATTCCCGTTTCCCATATAAGAGTACATTATTAGTACACAACACAACTTGCCAACAGTGGTACGCCAGATGATCATGCTTTACTACTTTTCCATAATCTTCCATCCGTACCATCCTTTTTGCTTCTGCATTCTACTATCATCTGTTATGCTCTTATCCGTTTACATAGCTCTCTAGCATAAAAGCTAACTCTTCGACACCATGACAGATCGATGACGAGCATCCACAAGATAGGCCGGTATCAACAGAAAAAAAGAAAAAGAAAACCACAATAAGCACTTCCTCAAGGTACTCAGTCTTTAGTACAACATCTTCTACCTAGCAGTGCCAAACCTCGATTTTTACAGGCACATTTTCCCCATCGTCACCGCTCTAAGTACATATTGTTTAACGCAGTCCAGACTCCAGAGCACACCCCTTTATCACAACCTCTTCGTAGAACCTTATTTCCTGATCACGCTTCGCCGAAACATCCTATGAACAGAGAGGCATGTCTGTAAATTCAGCGTACAAGAACCATTCCTGTAAACATATTACCCATGTCGACATCATTTACAGATTTGCACAGAGCTCTTGTGCTTCATGGTTTATATACTCAACCAAAACAACTGTTTGCAGACAATCCTACATACATTCGTTTGCTTCGCTTTTATTACATACTATAGCATTGCCTGTTTACTTCTAGCAGTCCTTAACCACCAAACAGACTTATATTACCATAGTTAACAGCCCGTGGAAAGGCCGGCTTCTCGCGCGGGACATGTCACCCCGAATAGCCTCCGCCGTCAGATTGTCGATGGGCGCTCCGGATCACACGGTCTGTGGAGGGCTTCCGTGCGCTTCGATCGCGCCCGCCCGATTTGAGGCGATGCGCTTCGTGCGGAGGAGTGGCCGAGCGCGGGCCATGTCGCCTCGAAGCCTGCTGTGTACCCAGCCCTAGCGTAGCTCCAGCTCGCTCCTCCCGTCTCCTCTCTCGTCACGAACCCACGTGGCCTCTCCTCCGCTTCCTTTCCCCTCTCTCTCCCTCCTTCGACGATTCTCTCCGCCAGCGTCGCCGGCCCTTCCCTCTTACTCCCCTGCCCCCTCTCCGGTCTCCCTTACCCGCCGCCGCCACGCCCTCCGTCTTCTTCCCTCCCGACCCCTTAGGCTCCTTTTCCCCTTCGCCTCCCTTCCTTGCCTCCACCGCCGGTCCTTCCTCTAATGTCGCACACCCGCCTCCCTCCCTCTCCACCGCCCCCTCGGTCTACCTCCATCTTCTTCCCCTTCGGCTCCTCTCTCGCTCCATCCCGTGTCGCCGCTCCTCCCCTCGCTGCTTCTCTTAACAAGTGACATGGAATATTGCAGATGCTCTGAGGGCAGCTTTTTTTATCTCTCCTCTAAAAAATATGCTAAGCTGTGCCACACCATATCCCTCTGTCTATGTATTGCTCCGTCTTGTAACATCTATCGACTCACAGCATGTTCCTAAGCTAGCGACTCACAGCATGTTCAATGCATGTGTGATAAGTTGTTTATATTGTAGCATCAATGCTTAAGTAGATATCGGTGTTTAATGAGTGCTTATGTATATAATTATATTTGATTAATACATAATATTGTTGGGATACGGGTAGACTACACTAGTGCACCATAAATTGTTCTACCACGTAAACCACGAAGTCATAAAAGTAAGAGATTATAGATCGTTACAATTAGACACACAGTGCAACGAAAAAATAGTTGAAGCATCTCGATCCATTGTCGCGCACGTCGATGTGGTGGAAGTAATCGATCGTCTCTTCTAGCAGTCCCTCGTGTTCCTTACATACATCGCGAATCGTCCTCGATCAACGCAGAAATGATTATAACAACGTCTATACGATATCCATACGTTCAGGGATGAAACGTCGTGCGATAGCGTCGATGTGCTAGCACCAGAGCGTATGGCAGGGCCTTGAGGGAGGCGGCGGTTAGGATTTAAGTGGGTGGTGCAACATCAACCCAAAAGCTTCTTACGCCTCCTCTTATAAAGAGCTCATAACAGATCCCTATGTTAGAAACTCATTAGGACACTTAACCACATACGGATTATAATCCGAACTACTTTGTTTCAACCCATTAAGTATGACCCTATAGGTTTATATGTAATCGGTTGTGATATGAAAACTCATTTTTTTATGCACAAGTCGGTAACTGTTCTTAGCAGACCATAGCGACTCCTGAATACACATAAGGATCGTATCAGACGAACCTATATAAAGCTCATGTGCTGACTCCTTTGCCTCATGATACCAGATCGAACTCAATACGAGATATGTGCCATCCTATGATAGCTCGATTCTTCACTGGATCTTGTAGTGGATTAATTAGTTGTAGTTGACTCAACCATATTAGGTATGACCATGCATTTCCTTAATCCAACCACATCGAGGGGCCTAGAGACATCTCTTTCGTTAAAGAGGAGGGTCAAATTCCATCTTGATCGTTCAAATTCATCCGCATATTTCATAGTAAACTTGAAAAGCTATCTTTATGATTATCCATTTACGGAGTAGCATTTGACAACCCATAAATAGACTATTACACATGTAGGGGACCATGACAACATTAGGTCTAAGAATCCCGCATACACTATGTATGCAACCAACTGATGATACTTAAGAATATAACAATTCTCGTAGTGTCTCAATGCGGGTCAATCTAATACTATGTTCTATAACATATGTCCATATTTTTGATTTGATATCTTATATCCATAATTTGTGAAACGTGAACATGAATCAATACATGTGCCGATCTATAAATCATAAGTGTCACACATAATGGTACATAAGATCAGAGATGTTTAGAATGACATCATAAACATAAATAGAAAGTTTCACAAGCAAGATACATACCCACAAATCAATATAAATGTTATTCTATTCAAAGGACAAAATAACATATTATACAAAAGCTCATAAACATAGAAGCAAAATAAATTATCTTTATGATTGCCTCTAAGGCATATCATTGACAAATATAACATCTAAGTACCTACAAAAAAATATGCTTGCATCGGAGAAAATGAATTTTACATGTATGCTTATTAGTTTGGTTATATTCTCTTTTTAGGCATAGTATATCGTAGCAGTGCCACTCTTGCGTCCCACGTTTTAGCCCCAACTCCTTGCGCCTAGGATGGAGGTGGCCTAACAAATTTGAAGCACCATATACGTGTTCGGTTTTTGTCCGAAAAAACCATTCAAACAAACAGCTAAGGAAAAGATAACCTTTATAAAATTTTGGAATCACACCACCAAACAGGTGCGAGTTTTGATCAACACTACCTATTTGAGTACAAAAACCCTCGACTACAAATCAAACTCACCCGAACAGTGATTTGCGAGCATCAGTTTTCGTTGAAACAGCTATAGAAAATATAGCTGTGCTATGACGTGATATATATGAGGAGCTATTAAACGCTGGTTTTAGTTTTTATAAAAACTGAGTTGATCTAGTTTCAAAAAAAAATGAGGTGCTATATTCGGTCAGATCCAATATGTTTGATCGATGTTATTGAAGGCTTGAAACAATGTAAATCTACCATAAATATGCTGCTCATGGAACTAATTTGATGATTATTCCATACCCCATTGCCCTACACATGTCCAAATAAAACTGAAACGATCCGCGCCGAAAACCTCATCCTCCCCACGCCACGTCACCGATCCGCGCCGACTCTCATCCCAACCGTCCCTCTGGAACCCAACGCGATGCCCGATGCCCCTCCACGTCACCGATCCGCGGCACGGACCTCCCACCAATCGCGGCCCACCTCCCCACCTCTATAAAGCACCACCCCCACCTCTTTCCCCACCTCACAGCGCATCCCAATCCCCAAACCTTCCTCCAATCACCCAGCTCGTAGCTACAGCACTCACCGATCCCTCCCCATGGCGCCCAAGGCCGAGAAGAAGCCCGCGGAGAAGAAGCCGGCGGAGGACAAGGCCGGCGAGAAGGCGGAGAAGGCCCCGGCGGGGAAGAAGCCCAAGGCGGAGAAGCGGCTCCCGGCCTCCAAGGCCTCCAAGGAGGGCGGCGAGAAGAAGGGAAAGAAGAAGGCCAAGAAGAGCGTCGAGACGTACAAGATCTACATCTTCAAGGTGCTGAAGCAGGTGCACCCGGACATCGGCATCTCCTCCAAGGCCATGTCCATCATGAACTCCTTCATCAACGACATCTTCGAGAAGCTCGCCGGCGAGGCCGCCAAGCTGGCGAGGTACAACAAGAAGCCCACCATCACGTCCCGCGAGATCCAGACCTCCGTCAGGCTCGTCCTCCCTGGCGAGCTCGCCAAGCACGCCGTCTCCGAGGGCACCAAGGCCGTCACCAAGTTCACCAGCTCTTAGAGCGCGGTCTCTCGCTCCTACCTTCTAAGATCTGGTTGTCGTGCTCCTGGTTCTTCTTCAGCTTTAGTAGTGTGGTCGTTGCAGTGGCAGTAGTTGCCCTGCTTCTTCTCTGTTCTCCCTCGTGGCTCTTCCATGGTTAGTGTTGAGTCTAGTGGTAGCTGATTCTTGTAAGAAGCTCGTCGGCGTCCTTGTAATTCTGGTATCCTGATCTGAAACAGTTATGGAGATTAATGCAATTTCTCATTGCTAAATTCGTGTGAAAAATTCTTGCCTGAATGTTTTGTCGTCTCGTAACACGTTTGGTGATCCTGTGAACAATCGTTGTATCTTCTGTAATTCTGCCAGTCTATTGAATTGGCACCGCTTGAAAGAAATGTTGGGCCAGATCTGCTTATGCTGTTCTTCGATGCACATCTTGGAACGCTCAGCTTCTGTTGGACCAGAAGGCCACAATTGTTTGCTTTGTTGCGAATTCGGTTGATTCGAATTGGTGAACGATGTGCGGCTCGGCGGGATTTTGAATTTCGGAGTCGAAAGTCGTCCTCCAAATTGTTTGGGCGGGAGCTTCTCAAAAGATTCGAATGCGTGTGGTGCTTGGGCGGGACCGCGTGAGCTTCTCAATTAGTCAATTGGAAGAGACGATGGAGCAATCGTTGCTTTGGCGGGGTCCCAACTCGGGGGACTTGAAATTTTTTTGCGGCAAGAATTTGGCGCGGTTTAGATTTGAGAATTGGGGATCTGACTTCGGCGGCGAAATTCTGGCGGTTCACCAATCGTGCATAAACCAATAGCGCGCGCCTGCTTTGCGAGTCGCGCGGAGGAAGAAACCCAGAACCGTCGGATCACCAGTGGCTTCCCTGCACCCTTCTCTCTTGCCAGTTGCCACAAGCCCACAACCTCCGCTTCCACCTCCTCCGCCTCCGCCTCCGCCTCCACTCCTAACAAGCCCTAGCCGCCGCCGCCGCCGCCGCCACCTCTCGTCAGCCTACCTGATGCGCTGCCCGGAAGTGGTGGCGGCATTGGCCACGAGGGGCGAGAAGCTGCACAGCTGCATTGGGCGCTTCGCGGCGATCTGGCCCCATCGACATGAGCGACGAGCGCAGCTCTGCGTATGGCCGCCCTGTGTGGTGCTCACGCCGGCCTCACCCGTCGTGACTGCACCGGCAAATCCAGGTTGATCTGTTCTGCTACTAATCATAATTTTACAGCTTTCTATTGCCTGATGAATGTTTTGTAGGCTGCAAATACTAGACAACTTAAGCTGATTTAGTAATTATAATGTTGCTACCTAGTACTCTTGTGTGGGTACTCTCCGTACTACTAGAAATGGGCTCATATGTGGTTGCTGGCTTACTGCCATCAGGGTGGGATTAGAATAAAATGATCAGGTTCATCACTTTAGCATACATATAGTAATATATATAATTTTCAAGTAATACTGTACTAAATAGTAGTGTATCTAACAATGTTTAGCATCAATATTTAGACATAACCCACGACAATGTACAATGATAAAGAAGTGGTGATCAAAATGCTTATCGAAACGAAGAAACTTATTAATAATATTAGTTAATTTTGCATTTGATTTGCAATGAACTAGACCGGTATTCCAAAAAAACCATATTAAACCCAAAGTCCTAACCCCACAATTCGACAAAAACTAAACCAACAATCATCACATTGAAACCATAACTCACAAATTTAGACCCTGTGCTTGAAACTTATTGAAAGAATTGAGAGAAATTTAGAGCAAAGCAAATACCACATAACGATTCACGACTCGGGTGATCACCTTATCGGGTGGGTCTAAGCCTCCTTCGATGACTTGGTTAGGCATCGGCGAGGCAATGGGGACTAGGCGGCACTGCGGCGATATAGCAGGCGAGGGTGGCAACCGATTTCTCCAGCAACCAGTGGTTGGGTGCGGTGCAGCGTGTGTCTCCTATGACCATGTGAGACGAACAGGAGGCGTCATGGCGATGCGAGGGGTGCAAGGTGACGGTAGCTTCGATTGGGTTTGGGATCGATCGAATTGATTAGACTTAGGGGCAAACGATGCCTTAGTCCTCATGCAGCTCATGGGCTAGCTCAGTGTTTTGCTGCTGGTTTTGTTGGCCCTCATGCGCCTCATGGGTTGCTGCTGTCTAGTGGTTTCGTTGGGCTGGAGAGAAGGATCCGGGTGCACAGACTTTCGGCTGGGGGTGCACACATGGGCGGGGGTGCCGACCCTACTAAAAATTGTTTTGGACCCGGTGTCTTGTGACATCAGGTGGGCTAACTTGGCTTTGCCCCTGGCTGCCACTGAAGTAGAAAAATATCTAGTGGTTATGCTGAGTGAGTTTTTTTGCGTTGACAAGTAGTACAGATGGCGTTCTACTGATCTTTTCTATTTGATGAAGAAAGTTGGAGTTGCAATAGTTGCTTATAAGAATAGTTGCTGAATTGATCTGTGTTTTGGGGGTTTTGCCTATGGTTATTAGATGTATCACTGCAATATCAGTCGCTGTGGTGTACTAGCTATTTGCATAGAGTGATTTGGGAGTTAAGAACAAGGTCTCTTCAAGTACCATTTCAATTCATCATTCATTTTGAATGATGGTTGTGGTTTCTCTGGTCAATTGGTCATACTTAGATTTTTTTATTTTGAATATCATAAAATTGGTACGTCGAACAATGTTATTGCAAATAAGTATAGAAATTTGTGAACATTTCAATTGAAGCCCATGTGCCCATGTTTGTAATTGCATCCCTTTCATGGTCTTGTGATCTTGTCTATTGCCAAATCATAGTCTTACTCATACCACCACCTCTTGCGTTCTTCTATTCCTCTTTTATGAAGAATGCTGTTGGAACTTTTTTATTGTACCTAAGCAAGTAGGTTTCGTCCAATTCTTTAAGATATCTCCATCCTTGATTGTAAACCGCCCACCACTATCTTGCACCAAAGCCTGAAGATGCGAGTGATCTAAGCCAGCTTGTGCCTTGGCCTATGGTATGATCTACATCAGAGTACAGGTACTTTCTGTTTTCTTCTATTTAAGCAACTAAAATGATTTTAATGCATTCATTCTGTTTATGAATAAGTAGTAACACATGAAAATGCTAACATTCTGGTAATGTAATATGTACTCTGTCAATTTTAAAGGTTTGGTTGATTTGATGCCCTTGTGTTATCAGCATGGTCATTTTATGGCATGTTGCTAAAAATCCATCTAAATAAATACCAAAAGTGTTCTTATGTAATGCAGTTGCTGTTGAATTCAATTTATCTGTTTTGTAGTAAATGATGAACCTTTCCTGCTAGTGCTAGAGTACAAAAGATCATGTGAACGCTAGAATATGAATAAGGGCATTCTATTTGGTGAAAAACATGATCTGTGTTGCTATGTTATTCATATGCTCATTTTTAGTTAGTTAGGAGTTTCTGTTATAGTGCTTGCTTAATTAATGCCCTTTTGATACGCGACTATCCATGTCTGGAGTAAGCATGTAATTTATGGTACTTGGTGCTGTGGAAACACAACTTGCTGCTCATGGCTTCATGTGGTTCTTTATTTTTTGATCTGCAATAGATCCAATAGCTCAAATTTTGGAAAACATGGGTGAATCATATTTGTGAGGCATCTTTGTGGTCCAGCCTTCTATGGTGCCTTTTGTCAGTCAAAATTTGTTTGTTTTATAGCTCAATAGGGAAGTAAACAATTTCTTCTGAAATTATAATATCAAGTGACTTTTTTTCTTTTTTACAACAAGAAGTGAGTGGTCAGCTATAGACATCTGAGGTTTTTGGCTATTGTACTCACGAAACTGATCTTATCCTAAAAATAAGATTTAACCATTTAGGCAACATCGAACTCTTCTGCCCTGTACAAACTTTTTAATTGTTTCATTTGAAAATCATATCTTGACACAATCAAAACATTGATGGATGAACAAACAGTTTTACACAAATGGGTGCTTACATTCTCAGCAGATGGCTGCATTACAATGCCCTTTTAGTGTTCCACTTCCACTCCCATAACAAAATTACAGAATATCAGCATTGTCTCTACATTCAGTTCATTTTTATTTATTAGGCACATGTGTTTCACTACTGGATGATTTTCACAATACTATGTTTAAATGCAGGCACATGAAACTTTTGGTTACATTTTGTAATGTTTTTGGCATGGGTGTTCCCCACGGTATACTGTCTACCACTCTACCTCAACATGAAATTCCCTTCATCTCACAATACAACCTGCATCCATTTTACCATAACCCACAAACGTTAGTCTATCTTGTAATTGTTTAGAGTTGTTTTAAATTCATGCTAATGTCTGCCTAATTCTGTGTTTGCTCTTGTCTACACTATGCAATTTTCTTTTGCTTAAATTTTTTAAAACAAATCTGACCTTCGTTCATCATCTTATTCTTATGGCAGGTGTTGCTTATGGTTTGGATGTACGGATTGGTGATGCTTCTGGTGAAAGCCCGATCCGTTATGTCAAAGGCTGATCCCAAAAACACCCTGATACAATACATTTGTTATTGGATTGATCATTGGTCTTTGTTGCAGAAATGGGAGGGGCGAGAGGTGCTTCGACAAGGTGCTGATCATCTATGCAGGATTGTAGTGGAGATCTTCAAGAGCGTATGGTTAGGCGCCTGTGTAAAGAAGTTCGCAGTAGGGTCTTTCTTTTCCGTAGCAAATCTGATAATCTGTAATATTCGCTGGTTATGTTTTGTCTGAGAGCCAACAACCAGTTTGAAGTATTGCTTAGCCTTGGTTGAAACCTGGAAGCATCTATCTGTGTTGTTTAGCTGTGGCAGTCGTGAATGGTGGACTTTGTTCTGTCCATTTCATGTATGTTCCTTCTATGTTTCGAACCATTTGTATCTACTTGGTTGGTACTAGTTTCCATAAATGAAAAGGGGAGGGGGTCCCTGTGGATAAAAAACAAAGGCTAATCCCAAAGATCACGGAGGCCTAATGTGCAGCAATGAACAATCACCAACGCTCAGTCCCCTTCTAGAAGATCGATGGATGTCTCCTCGTTCCCTACCTCATGAGACTGTTGTTTTGTGCTTGTTAAATTAACTACTGCTTGTGATCAAGCGAACTAATACTGTTTACATCTGCAGAGTAGCCTGTTGCTAGGGTATCAGATGCTCGTAGTCTGCGAATGAGCTTTTGTTCTAACCAAGCAATTTTTGAGTTTGTCTGGAATCTCCCTTTTTTATTCAAGCTAACTGAATTTCTTGTGCAGTTTTTACTGCTAGTTATTATAATGCATATGTTTATGACTTTTATAATTTATACCTAATAAAATAAGTGGGCCAAATTTTCAATTTTTTCTTTGATTAACGGAGTAAATTATAATGTCTTAGAGCGACAGTGAACATGGTAACTTCTTTTACATTGATTTAACAAGATTATATTACTATTATAGATATATTTTCATCCAGCGTATCTTTAAACTCTGCCAAAACTATTTGGTTTCTTTAGAAGATGGACACAACTAGCACACGGACGCACATTCCAAGTGCCAGCGTCGTATGCCACGTCTTGCCGTCCGATCTGGCGCCATGACGCTCAGCCATTCGATTTCGGTGTGTTTTTCCTTCCTCTCGAAACAAGCGAAAGTACCATGCAACATCACGCATACTCGACGCAACGGAAACTCCTCTCCGCTCGATTTCCTCTGAAAAAATATTGGAAAAAATAACCTATTCTCGCCAAAATTGCATAGAAACTAGCTGCGCTTTAAAACTAATTCAAATATACAAATCAAACAAATTTTGATGTTACAACATTGCAACATTTAAAAATAATAGTCGCAACATCCGAAAATAATTGTTGTAATATTTAAAACTAATTTATGAAACATTTTGATTTCATGTGTGCAACAATCGACGACAATGATTGCAACAAAACCAAAATTCCAGGAAGATGTATTGCCACAAACCAAATCACTTTCTGCAACAATGGAGAAAAGTTGCTGCAACAATTTGAGAGAAATGCACGGAACAAAATGTTTACTCTTGTGCAACAAAAAATACCTATTGCCACAACATTTTGTCTCCATGGACTTGAGGAACTCCGCGCGGGAGGCGTACGTTGACACCGAGATTCGCCGCACCACGTCGTCGTCCTCCTCGCAGGCGCGCAGAGCCTTGGTAGGGGTGGCGGCGGGCAGTGGCGAATCTAGGATTTTGTCTAAGGGTATGCCCACAAAAAATTTTCATATACAATTCGGTAAATCCATTTTACCAATTCGGTAATAATTGTAAAATTGACAACATGATTTGGTATATATGCACTAAATAACACAATAAGGCTTAAATTCATGAATTCAGTTCAAACCATCCACTAAATATAGTCCAAATAGTTCAAAAGCCATACTGATAATTGAAATATAGGCATAAAAGAGAACCGGAGACTTACAATGCTATTTTCTGACTATTTTATTCGACGCTTTCGAAGGGACATAAATGTCTTGATTATATCATCTTCATCAACTTCAAAAAAAATATCCCGATCAATGAAAGTGACTAGACAATCATCCAAAAAACTATCTCCCATCTTATTTCTTAACTTTGTTTTCACTAGAACCATTGCAGAAAATACCCTTTCAACACTTGCCGTTGCCACGGTAGAAGCAATACCAATTTGAGGAGCTCATAAACCATATCATACACTTTGTGCCTCTTCGTTTCAACAAGCTTAACCGAGAGATCAACAATATTGTCTAGATCTTTGAAGCTATCATTCGTCTAATGTCATCAATATAATTCAGTGTTGTAATTCAAGTTTGAGCAAACTATTATTTGAGAACTCCTTTGGGTAAAACTCACTAGTCTCGTAGCTTCGTGCATCAAAAGAAGCAAATGAATTGGAAGGATGAAGGCCGACATACAAGACAACAACTCCATATTAATCACGTCAAACCGATTATCAAGTTCTTGACTTATTTGATCAATGACACCAATATATACTTCTCTTCTGAAGTGGTCATCATTGGTTTGCTTTGGGGCACGAGCTTTCCTTGCTGATTTTCCATAAGGAACATAATAGCCATCCATAGCAGGAACTTCAACACCATTTTTATTGCAAAATGATGTGACCCTCTCAAGAAAATTATTCCAACCATCAGACCTCAATTCTTGCATTCTTTGCTTTGCCACATTAACAAGTGATATTGCATTAAGAATATCTTGGTCCCTTCTTTGCAAACACTCAGATAACTCATTTGTATATCCAAGAATAATATACATTAAGTGTGCAAAGAAAACAAACTCAAAGTTCTCAAAAGCACCTGTCACAAAATGTATTTTGGTCCAATCATCCTTATATGAAGGATCATCCCAAGATCAATCAAGACATCATGGATTGCTTCATACATAGTAATGATGTCAGTATCTGCTTTGTAATGAGATCCCCATCGAGTATCTCGTGCCTAGGCAAACCCATCTCTTGATGTAATCCGGTTCAGATTCAATTTCACCACGCTCAAGTGCTTTCTTGACATTCTCAAGCCTAGCATTTCTAAGCATGTCATGACGCTTACAAGAAATCGTAGGATGTTAATAACAATCGAGCGGGTGAATGATTATGAAAGATTTTTGCACCTCACGACAAAATGCTTCCGGTGAAAGCTCTAGAGAGAACTTCGGCAAAACGCTCAGTGAGAACCTCGTCAGAAACCAATCGGAGAACCCAAGTAGGTGCTCGGTGTAGTAGACGCTGACACCGATCCGAGATGAACACACGCACATGTCGCCGAAACACGGAACCTCACGTATGCAATACGCCGCACCCTAGCACCTCACGTCGGCGTCAAACAAATGCAAAGAAACACCACACCGCAATGCACTGCCGCCGCTAGCAATTTTTCTCTGCCGTAAAAGCCAAACCACTGCTAGCCCAAAACCCTGTCCAGAAAATCACAAGCTGGAGCCAACAGCTGCACCAACAGACGTACGTCTATACATGCACGCCAGAATTGCAGGGTATGCCGGGCATACCGCATACCTCGTAGCTCGCCATCGGCGGCGGTCGCGCCGCGTCTCCGACGTTGAGGACGCGACAGAGAAGATTGGAGGGCAGATCGTAGAGGCACATCTAGAGCTCGTGGAGGCTGTGTGGCCCCACGGTGATGGAAGTTCACGAGCGATGGCGACCTCCCTCGGCCTTGGACGGGACACCCGTGGTAGGCCCTCATGAGCTGGAGTAGCAACGCTGACTTTGGAGCTCCCCGAGAGAGATATGTGGGGAGTCAGGGAGAGAGATGGGAGGAGACGTCCATGAGAGTGAATGAGAGAGATGTGAGGAGTCAAGGGGAGATATGAGAGGGAGGTGGTCATGAATTGATCGTGCAAGATACTAGTGGATAAGAAACAAGTGGATTCATGGCGTCTGATTTTCTTGCCTAGAGGTCCGCGTGTTAGCATTATCCTTAGAGGATTGTTCCAATTTCCAACAAGACCTGAAACCATCCAGGTAGAGGTAGTTAATGCTTTTGCCGTGATTCCTCGCCATCCGATCTAACAACAAATACCCACGCAGAGACTTCTCGGCCGTTCGATATGTCATCACAAAATGGAAGCATAACCCCACCGCTTCCCAGCCCAGATCCCCTCCTCTCGTCTTCTCCCCTTCCCGATTCAAAAATTTCGAACTCGTCCATTTCGCCACTCGCCCACTCCTCCGCCGCGGCCTCCATGACCAAACCCTAGCCTCCGATCGCTACCACCCTTCGCCCGCGATGGAGGAGATGTTCATGCAGGTCTTCGAGCGCCGGGACTGGGTGAAGGCGCAGATGCGGCAGCAGGTGGTGTCCTACTCCCAGTCCCTCGCCTGCACCCTCCTTGCCGACGGCCACTGCCCCCCGCCATGGCTCCTCCCGCCTCCCTCCGCCGCCGTAGAGATGCAAGGTCTGTTGGTTTCTCTCCTCGCGTGGTGTTACCTTTTGGTTGCTGGGGGTGGTGTACTGGCTGGTGCTGGGGTTTTGCGTCGATTCCGCTTGATTAGGTTCTATTATTAGAAGTTCGATTTAGGTTTTGCTGTGTTTACCACTGTATTCTATTAGGGTCTATTATTAAAAGTTCGTGTCCCCATGGATGGACAAACTATGGGAAAACCCCCGAGAAAAGTAGCATCGATGTGAATTGCATCTCGGTAGAAGATTGCGGCGTTCTAGTGATGTAATTAGCTTGCAGATGATAAGGTGATGCCTAGTTTGCTTTACAAAGTTTTCAACTGATTTAGGGGGAAGGGTCATGTTAGCTTGTTTGACCGAGGTACAGTTCACTCGTTTTAGTTCAGTGAACATTATGCGAAGGATCATTTTTGGATGATAGTGCGTGTAAAAATATAACGTCGATGGCATTATTGGTGTCATTGGATTTT
Organism: Ampelocalamus luodianensis; assembly: GCA_036346255.1. Lineage (NCBI taxonomy): Eukaryota > Viridiplantae > Streptophyta > Magnoliopsida > Poales > Poaceae > Ampelocalamus > Ampelocalamus luodianensis. The sequence continues at coordinate 7,918,230 of CM070632.1, read as the reverse complement.
GTGCTTGCCGCTTGGAGATGCTGAAGTACGAATATTAATTATGGGTGTATGAGCCTATGACTTAGAGATGGGCTATCTATTGGTTACTGAGATATTTTTCTTTTATTTTTTGGAGAAGAGTCTACTGACGACCAAATCATGAAGTTAGTAAATAACAAACATTGCAATGAATTAAGATATACACTGCGTTGCTCTTATCGCTTAGGATTAACTGGCGTCTAAATAGCCAGTTTGAGAGAGATTGGATGTTTTGGATGAACATTGTAATGTTTTTTTTTTGAGAAACACGCAAAAGCTTTGCGCGTCATTTCATTAAGTAGAGATCAAAAACAAAGAGCAAACAAGGTGAAACAGGACGAAGGAAAACAAAGGAAGAAACGAAAAACAAAGGAAACTACAACCAACAAGACTAAGGGGTAAACCCCGAGCTAAATGAATTACTCCTGAAATGGTAGCGCCTCTAGACAACAGCCACCCGCCAAGCGCCAATTGACGAGCTCTTCAGTAATACGATGAACCAAAGTGTGTAATTCTGTATGGTCTTGGTTGAAGATCCTGAGATTGGATGTTTTGGCTGAACATTGTAATGTAAGTAGTAAGGAAAAACTGTGCTGTGATTTTGTCTCTTTCTGATCTGCAGTACTTTATCCCTTTTCTCTGTGGCTTTACAAAACAAGAATGTCAACTCTGCGGTTTTTTTCTGCAGGAAATACTCTAATAAAGCCATATCTAGATCTTGCTGATCAGAAAAATGCAGATGGTGTACATCATGCACTGCCTGAAACCCATCAGAGGGTCGAACAAAAAACACTTGAATTTGATGGTGTCAAAACAGGCAGCTTGCATATCGCCAGTTGTTCTGAAACAGTTAACCAGTGCAAGAAACGCGTGTCTGAAACAGTCCTTATTGAGTTTACTGCCACACAATCTCTAAATGAAGACACATTGTCTACCAATTCTCTTGAAGTAACGCATTATGTTGCCAGTTCTCTGCTTCAAAAGGATACACTGCACTCTGTTGAAGCTAATTTGCATGAAGTACCACATTCTGTCACCAACTCACTAGCTGTAAAGGAAACAATACATTCTGCTGAAACTGATTCTCCTGAAGGGCCAAGTTTTATGGCGAGCCCACTGCTTCAAAATGATCCATTGCAGTGTATTAAACCTAATTTTCTAGAAGGACCTGATTCTGTGGCCAGTCCACGGCCTCAAAAGGATGCAATGCACACTGCTAAAACCGATTCTCTTGAAGGGCCACATACTACAGACAATTGTCCGCTTGACAAGGATACATTACTCTCCGATGAAGTTAGTTTTCTTGAAGGACCCCACTCGATGGGCAATCTATTGCCTGAAAAGGAATCAATACACATGTCTGAAACTGATTCTCTTGAAGAACCGCAGCCCATGGCCAGTCCACTGCTTGAAAAGGCTACATTGCACTGCGTTGAAACTAATTTTCTTGAAGGACCTCATTCTGTGGCCAGTCTACTTCTTGAAAAGGAAACAGGGCACGCTTCTGAAACCATTTCGTGTGAAGGACCTTATTGTATAGTCAGTCCACAGCTTGACAAGGATCCATTGCACACACTTGAACATACTGAAACATTAAGAGGACCCCACTCTATGGGCAGTCTATTGCTTGAAAAGGAACCAACACACACATCTGAAACTGATTCTCTTGAAGAACCGCATCCCATGGCCAGTCCATTGCTTGAAAAGGCTACATTGCACTGTGTTGAAACTAATTTTCTTGAAGGACCTCATTCTATGGCCAGTCTACTGCTTGAAAAGGAAAGAGAACACTCTTCTGAAACCATTTGTCCTGAAGGACTTTATTGCATGGTCAGTCCACAGCTTGGAAAGGATCCATTGCACACAGCTGAACACACTGAAACGTTAAGAAAAAGAAACAGTTTTTCGGATAGGAGCATCGATGAAAGTTCCAAGATTCTTGAACAGCACTTGCTTGAACATACTGAAACATTAAGAGGACCCCACTCTATGGGCAGTCTATTGCTTGAAAAGGAACCAACACACACATCTGAAACTGATTCTCTTGAAGAACCGCATCCCATGGCCAGTCCATTGCTTGAAAAGGCTACATTGCACTGTGTTGAAACTAATTTTCTTGAAGGACCTCATTCTATGGCCAGTCTACTGCTTGAAAAGGAAAGAGAACACTCTTCTGAAACCATTTGCCCTGAAGGGCTTTATTGCATGGTCAGTCCACAGCTTGGAAAGGATCCATTGCACACAGCTGAACATACTGAAACGTTAAGAAAAAGAAACAGTTTTTCCGATAGGAGCATCGATGAAAGTTCCAAGATTCTTGAACAGCAGAGCTCAGAATGTCATGTGCTGCCTCCTCCATGCAATGAATCTTCCGTGCAACCCGCTCAGCTAGATGATACTACTTCTGGGGCTCCAGAAATGTTTGGGATGCCACAGGAGAATATGTTGGATGATGTCTGTCGACGCTCCTCGCATCCACTGGAGAATATGTTGGAAGATGACTGTGGACACTACTCGCATTCAAAGTTAGGTGATGCATTTAGCAGATGCTCCCTGGCCAAGTCTGTTGCCGATCTTGAGAAGCATCTTCCCAAGTCTGCCAATGATGGTGATGTTTACCAGAACAGCATTGTTTCTTCAGGAACAATAATTAATCACAATGATTCCAATAGCGTTTGTGCTACAGATGTCTTTGTATCTGCACACAACAAGCCATCTCAGATGCAATCTTCATTGGCTAAACCATCTTTAAAATTTGATAGGACTGGTACTGTTGTGGATACACACACAGTGTCTGCTGCTCTGTTCATATCAAATGAGAGCCTTCAAAAAGAACCAGTATTAGATTCAGTTAACAGTCATCCAGAACAGTCTGGTCACGCTCAGGCAAAATTTTCGGCTCAGAGTGAAGCATATGATGTTTCTTTTAGGAATAACATGGATGAATCTGTGTCACCAGAAGTTTTGAGCGGTGCTTCATCTAAGAGTGCACGCGTATTGCACACTGCAGAAAGGGATAGTACAATATCAGCAGAGAAATGCTTAAGAAGCCTACAACATGAAGGTTATATTTACACTTGCTTTCGGTTAAATGCCTCATCCTTATTTAATGACATGCTTCTTGCCTTCCAATCTTACCAAACTCCTAATCCTGCAGGGGCAGAACAAAAGATAAATGCCGATTCATGTACAGCAGTGAGTGATAAGCACACCCAGTCTCCACGGCCTTCTGCTCAGCACCTTTTACGTAGCTCTGGATCTGGCGAGATGGTCACTTCATTCAAGTCAGATGTTGAAAGCACTGATAGTGACCTAGACAGATCGACTGCAAGTGGAATCCAAGTACAAGGGAATTCATCTTGTGAAAAGATAGCGATGAACTGCCAATCAGATTATGTCCCGAATGCCTCTTCTAGCACAATGAGTCCAGCATCTATGGACTGTCAAGATGACATTTGTGACCAGATGGAAACTAGAGAAGATCTCCCGAGGAAGCCGCAACCTTCAGTTTGCTACTTCTTAAGTAGTTCAGGATCTCGTGAGTGCATTTCACTCAATACGGAGGGAAGAAGCAGTATGGCTAGCCTATCAGATGTTATCCGTTGTAATTCTCCAAGGATGAAAGCTTCATTGTATAGGGGCAGCAGTCAAGTAGAAATGGTTCCTCGATGTTTTCGATCGCATTCTTTAGAAAACGATCTAGATGCAGTGACCAATTATTCGGATAGCTGCTCTGATATTTTATCCGATGGTGATGGATGCTGCGTAAGGAAGGTATATCTTTAGCAAATATATACTACTTTTTCCTTCAAAAGTGTTAGATATGTTCCTAATTGATGATTGATGATCCATTTGAAAACAGGTGAAGTTTACATAAACCTGTCCACAGTTCTACTTTGCACTCACAATTTTACTTGAAAACTTAAAATTTGTTCCAACTATTAAGTGCCATCTGAAACATTCATCCAGTTTGGTCACATTGTATGTTTCATATGATATTGCACTCCATGGTATCTAGTTTTTTGCATGTATTTTGTTTTTTTCTGGTGCTGTTGTGTGGGGGTTGTGAAGTGTTATTTTATAGGCAAACTCGTAAGCTCTAACATGTTTTGTTCTTTGTTTACAGATAAATTCTTGCTTTAAGTATCCTGATATAGATGTAAAAACTGCGACAGTAGAAGATCAGGTATTGACTCAGATGGATTATGTTGCACCTGGAAGTGGAGTATCCAACCCAGAAAATTGTCCCAGCACCACTTCACCAACTACGCTCCCAGGCTATGCTTCAGATCAGCAGAGTCAACAGGCCTGTGCTTCGAATGAATCAATTCATGAGAAATTATATTATGACTCCAATCTAGAACTCGATAAGACAGATATTGATGATGCTCCAGAAGGACAACCAGTGTCTGATGGTGCTATTACACGGCAAAACAGTGATAATTATGCTGATTGTGATGAAAGTGTGCAACAACGCCAGAGCTTTAGCATTCCTATTCCATCTAACAGTCCAACCATCGAAGAACGGGCATTTGAGGCATTTTGTGATTCCACAAAGTTGGTCAACCTGAGCTCCAATCTCTCTGCGAAGTATAAGATGAACAATAAGATGGAATCACTGAGTGGTGTTTATCAGTCATTAGCAGCTAGGTTTGAGAAACTTATGAACCGTTCCTCCCTCGATTCTGTTGGTACCAAACGGCATGATCCAAGTTATGATACAAACAAATTGGGAATATCTGGTAAATATAGTTTGGAACTTGATGGCTCCTTTCTGATTCCCAGTGTCCTTACTTATGATTCTTCAAATGCTAACAGTGTTCAAGGGGGTAGTGAAATTCCTTTGACCCCATCAGTTGAAAAGTATAGCATGGCAAAGCTGTCAGGAAGATCTGAATCTAGTTCAGAGTGTATGGGTTCTATACCAGAACCTGCATGCTTCCGAATTGATGAAGATAGCAGCATAGCAGAAGAAAGTGAAAACCAAGGGAAATTACCTGAATCTCTTGGTAGAAACTATTCGAGCCAAGGCCTGACTGGCAGAAAAACACTTGAGTATGTTACTAGCTTGTATCAAAGTAGAGAAAAATCTGCCTCTTTGTCCAAAAGATTTGTGGATGTAGGAAGGCTAAACTTGAAAACCACAAACGCTTACAGTAGGGAGCCTGATCATCATTTGCATCTCAGAATTGATCAAGCCATCAAGAACCCAAAGAACCGTGCTCCTTTGATTAGGAAAGAAGGAAAAGTGACACAGCCCCTCCAAGACAGAGCAAGCAGGACAGGAATTCTGGGTAGCAAAAATGATAGGCACAGAAGCGAAGCAAATCTTGAGAAAGGATGTAAACCTAGTAATATTGTCACTAACATGACATCATTTATACCACTTGTAAAACAGAAGCAGCAACCATGTGGTAAGTCTTATCTGTTTGCGGTCATTTTTAGTTCAAAATGTATGTTAAATCAATTATGCTAATGCAATCTTGCAAGAAGCTAAGATCGTAAACTCAAAGGCCTATAAAATTACTACATTTCTCACATATTTTGAATGTTTCTAACCAGAGATCTCAAATGGAACTTCTGATTTGTAGTGAAAAGAGATGTTAGAGTGAAGGCACTCGAGGCAGCTGAAGCTGTAAAGCGCCGCGAAGAGAAGAAGCAAAATGAGCGTGAAATGCGCAAAGCAGCTGCAGAACTAGAGCGTGAAAAACTAAAGCAAGAGAGAGAGCAAAAGCAAAAACTGGTGGAGCAGAAGAACAAAATAGATGCAGGTACTGTTACTGGGAAGAGGCAGAGGGAAGATGACGAAAAGAAGGAAAAGGATAGAAAAAAGAAATGCATTGAAGAAGTACGGAAACAACAAAAGCAGCAGGTGGGAAAAATGCATGCTGCAAATGGCGAGAAAGATGCTTGTCGGAAGGATTCTGTGAGTGAACATTACAACTTATATTGTTGTTTGCTGATTACCATAAAATCTATGTTTTGTTTCTCAATCCATTTAAATCATGGCAGGACGACAAGGAGGTGGGGAAGGATTTAGTAGGAGGGGTGAAAAATCAATTAATACCTGATGAAAGGACAGAATCTGTTCTTCTATTTATAGCATCTGAAAACAACAATCTGAAGGCTGTGGTTGCAGATGGAAGGTCTGAAAGTTCTGGACTTCAGGTGCAGGAAAGCTTGTCAGACGGTGTTGATAAGGTATACTCGTTCATTCATCCAACAGCATAGAACCTTCTTGTGTGTCTGTGTACAGTAATGCTGATCATTCCCCTTCAATTGCTCAGTTGCTAACATATCATGCTTCCAAACTTTCAGCACAGCTGAAATGTTGAGTAGTTGTACAAACATGGTGTTTTAGAGCAGCTGTTGGACAATTTTGTTTAGTCCAAGTCAAGTGTAATATACTGCATGAACATATAAATTGCATTTTGAACCTTTGGATGATATAGGTTACTGAAATCTAAATGTTTTCCCCTTGTGGTCCTTTGATGACTTGGAGAAATGTTCAGTTACACCCATCAGTTCCTTGATTACAGCTGGGATAAAACTACAAGCAACTACAATATGGGCTGTTTTGATTGCTTTCATTTGCCTGAATTTTTTAGAGATCATAATCTTCTGAGAATTGTACCGCTTATCATTTTTTCTGTGAATCTGTTGCAGTCCTACGAAATGTCTCCTTATGAAGATTCTGGTGAAGAGGACGACGATGACTTGGAGCGTAAAGTGGAAGTAAGGCGTAGAAGGAAATTGATTCCATCATGGGCTTGGTGAGTGTTCTAGACTTATAGATAGTAGATACAAATCTACTTTCCAAAATAGTACAAGTACTTTTGGGACGTGGTACACGGTATCAAACTTGTCACGGGCCACCAGTGCTCTGTTTCAAGTTAGTCGCATTTGTTTTGCTTTTGAATTTCAACATAACGCAAGTCTGCTTAGATCTTTAACCTTCTGTTGGCCGTATGCACTTCTTTTAAAACAAACCTTCAATTTGACATGGCTGACAGAAACTGAGACTATTTGTTCATGCCAATATACGAAATAAGAGGTCTTGTTGCTACTCTTTGTTCACTCTTATCATTCTCTGTGAGCCTGGTAAGTGCTAACTGCATAGTGTCCATTCTTATTTTCAGGAAAGAATTCTTGGATAAAATCTTGTTATCCAATCAGACTTTAGACCCCAGAGAAATTTTTGCACGCAAGTGCTCTTTCAATTTATCTGATGGTAAGCTTAGTTACAACATTTCCATTATGAGCACATCTATTGTAGTTATTGCTGTGACTAAATTTGTAGTTTCCTACCTTTTCTGCAGTTCTTCCAGTCCACATTCCCCAACGGAGATTCAATTAGTTGGCTGTTTTACAACCACTGTAGAAATGATATTGCCGTTGCTCTTGCATCACTGAATTCCTTTAGCAACAAGGTGTACAGGCTAACCTTTTTTGCGTTTCTATCGTTTGTATGCTACAGTGGGAATAATGCATGTAGAACAACTGTTGTGTTACAGTCCCCACTTTACCTCAATTATTGATGTACATAATTTGATTTTGTTTACAAATACAAGACCAACCTTGTCTGAAGTTAAGATTACTAAGTGCAGGCTAAGCTACTACTGGTGCAGTGGAATTGGGCTTCCTTATGTTTATTTTTGTAGCAGGTGATGTATTCTTCATGGGAAGAAATTTCCACAGTCCCCTCTGTTAAAAGAAATTGCAGAACTACTTAGGATAACCAAAATTTCCGAACTATATTACCCAAGAGGAGCAATCCAAAGAGCCAAGTTTCTGCATATATAGCTTGTTTGCCCAACTGTTAGGGTCCAAATGGATCTGGGGTTAGTCACTTTAGCCTTTACTTCCCCTGTGAAAAGGCTTGCCTAAATGAACATTTCTTTTCCGGTTATCAACAAATCAAGTTGCTGTGTTCTCCGACGCCCCAAAAGTAGGCAGATCATCTTTCAAAACAAATCTGAGTTGCAAGTTGCAACCTTGTCAGCACCATGTGATGTGTATCAGTCTATGGAGATGATTAAAAAGAGGAAGAAAAGGAAAGAGACATATCTGACCAACAGAGCTGCTGGCAGAGTATCATCTTAACTACACATCCATCCTGTTAGGATCAACCATATATCTTCTTGCCTTCCACTTAATTGTTATTTAAATCTGCAATTGCCTAATATTGCCCCTCTAGAATCTAGATCCATCAGTGTTGATTAGTCTGTACTGTGCATGACATACGGCAGGCTGGCTCCACAAAATTGCTATAATTTTTGGCTGAGTTGTATGTAAGTTGTAACCTCACAATTTTCAATTGAGTTGCACCTTTGTGGCCTCTGATGTTGATGAATCTACTGTTGATGCGTGCTGTTCCTGGAAGTCCTTTATGCACACTAATCAAACCTTTTCCCTTTGCTGGTGACTGATAAAAGGCTGGCGTTTTTGTCTCTCGGCATCTTTTGCATCTAAACAATTGCGACTAGTCTTCACCTGCCACTGTCATTTTTTGGTACCGTATAATCTTACCGTTGTTCCAAAGGATTTGGACCCATCCTACTCAAGCCCAGTTTGTTGCTAGGTTAGTAAGCACATTTTGCATTTAGGGTTCTGTTATCTCTCATTATCCCCTCATGAGTATTCTGGGAAAAATCCAACTCCAGCATGGACCCGGCACATGTACCCTCCAGGATTAGAACAAGTATCCTTGGAAGGCATCTCAATTACCTTTGCCCATTGAGGGGCTCCATGTGCTGGAGCTCATGGCTCCAAACCTAGGCTTTGTTGTATCAAGCTTAAACTAACCTCCATTTGTTTATGCTGCCTCTAACCATCTCACTGGCCATTAATTAGGATTCAATGGACTATACAATTAGATTTCAGCCCTTGTATAGTTGTATATGCCTATCCTGCTGTGGATGCTGCAAGAATTAACTGGTTAAATGGCAAGGTTTGAACGGTCAAGCATGCTGCATAACCTAACATAGGCCTTGGTCACCTAACAACCCTTGAAAGATTCCTTTCGAGCTGCACTTGCATGGCTCGCCTTGATGTAGATCCATGGACCACGTAGAGTAGAATAGCCGAAAACTTTATGGTGATAGGGAAGAGCCTAAGGGAGCAGAGAAAGTAATAGAACAGTGTAGGCGTGTAGCCTGGCACAAAAGAGACGGCATAGGTTTTTTTTTTTAAAAAAAAAAATATTTTTAAAATATAATTACAGAAATAAATATCTGTTTAGTAAAATTACAAAAATGAGCTTATATTGTCGTTTGGACTGACGATAGGATCCCTGTTGCCAGCCAAGCAATGTTAAATATCTCAGTAGTCATTTGGAGTGGCGACAGAGAGCAAATCGATAAGAACTGGGTTTTTTAAAAATATATATTTTTGGCAGAAATAATTAAAATAAAATAATATTTATATTTGTAAAAAATGCAGCTTCAAATGTTACCATATCGATCTAAAAGGTGGCATGACAGAGTGTGATCATTTCGGTCTGAAAAGGTGGCATCGTGTGGTGTGACAGAGTGTGATCATTTTAGTCCGAAAAGGTGGTAGCGTGTGGCGTGGTAGGGTGTGATTTTTCTGTCTGAAAGGGTGGTGTGATAGGGTGTGGTCATTTTGGTCTGAAAAGGTTTTGCTGGCAGTGTGTGTTCAATTCTGGTCTACATGACGTGGGAGGCGCAAGGTCGGTCATATGCACATCAACAACAAATGAGATTGAAAACTAAACACAAGCATATTGTTAGTCGTATAAAAATTAATATTTACATAATATGAGTCATACATCTAGTCGCGGTCCCTCTTCGGGCGTACTCCACGGGTGGCCTCTGCCCTTGTCCGGCGGACCCGCTACTGGTGCGTACGTCTAGGGGTTCAGTGCCCGAACTACCCTATAGGGGCGAGAAACCTCTGCAGGTGTGGCGAACACCGACAATGTCGGCTGGGACGGTGGAGGCGCACAATAGAGCTGTAAAGCCCCAACAGAGACTTGGTTGGGAGCGCCCTTGAGCTATGAATGCACATTGTTGTCTCGCGGAAACAGGTACTCGTCGACGTTGTAGTCCGAGACCTCTATCCTCTCCTACGCGGCTTGGTGTCCCTCCTCCCAACCATGTTGACGCCCTGTCAAGCATTAACACATGCATTTAAATGTAATGCAAATGCAAAATGGATACACAACGAGGGAGCAGTAACCAACCTAGTCGTCGCATCGGAAGGGATGTCTCCCTGTGCTCCGGTCTTACGAACGCATGGAACTAAGGCCTAGTTTCAATAATTTGGCATTAGATAAAAAAACTAGTTAGAAATGAACAAGCTCAGGGGAGTTGTAGAATTGTACATGCAAACTCGGTAAGGGTACTACTGGCATGGTGCCACGAGGACCCGCCCAGGACTTATGGATGCAGAGCCGTATTCGTGGGTGTCGGGCGTGACACACTGTGGCTCAGCTCTGACCATGTACTCTGTTGGCGCGTGACAGTGCGACTGCCACGTCACTCGGCCTCTGACAGGACGTGAGCTAGTGATACGCCTCCCATAGTGCCTGAGTTGGACCATGGCCTCTCTCAGGTTGTGCATCGTCATGTCGAGGCGATCCCCCATCCGGGATAGAACGGAGCTCGCCTTGGAGTGCACCTCCCATCCGAGACCGCTCTGTTAGGCACTGACAACAAGTTAGAACGCAAAAACATGACAAGTAAATAAATACTATGGACCGTTCATTACGTACCGCGCGGTGGGATGCATAGTCTGGTTGTGTGGGGTAGGTGTCAGTCATCACGACGACGTGTGGCTATGGTTCGTCCATGACCTGGACGCAACACACTCTTGTCCGAATGATGTACCACTCGACATAGTCATGGTACGTCCGATGGTCATGCGGGGCAGCCTCCTGGACCACGTTGTCCAACGCATTTACCCACTGCTACACCCATGGCTCCATGCGTACTGCCTAGGATGTGGTACCTAGGACAGCCTTCCTAGTGTGCCTACGGAAAGTAACACGACAAAATGTTAGTACACAGGGAAAATAATTAACATACTATATTCAAGATGAACTTACCCATGGACGTTCGACGACAATTACTCTCCCCAGGTGATCGGGACCTACCGTAGACTGAATTGTCTCATCACCCGATGGACAGAGTACACCTCCACGTACATGTCGTGTACCAAGCAACTCCGTGTGAGCCAGCTGACATATAGGGCGATGGAGTACGCCCTGAGGTCCAGTTGTGACTGTCCGATCTAGAAGCGCTCGAATGACCATAGCTGCAGTAGGAGCGGGCATTCGGAGAGTATGAAGCTATCCTGAACTCCTCGACAAGCGTCATAGGGGCCTTGGTACGTCGTGCACAACACTGTTGGGCCCCAAGCGCACTGCTGGATCTCCAACTCCGCGTCCGTTAACTCCTGTGCGTACCGGATCATGTGCTTATCGGAGCTATCGTCGTGGGACCCGCAGAGCCACGACAAGTAGGCCTCGAAGTACCTCCTCACTGTGTAGTCGTGGGCGTCAGGGGCCATACCCTTTGGCTGCAAAATGACAAGGACCCGTTAGTAAGTTCGACGAAAAAATTGCAGCGCGAACACTAGAGAGGGGGGGGGGACTTACGTAGAACTAGCAGAACCACTTCAACGAAGGCCCATACGTACTGTCGAACCTGTCGCCTTGTGGTAGCACCCCAGGGAACCTAGTGAGGAAACCCGCATGCCACATCAGTGTGACTTTGTGTGCAACCGCAGGAGGGCCCGCACGAGGGAGCCGTGAGATACACAACGTCCCCTACAGCGTAAGAGCCATTTCCTCGCACGGAAAGGTGGAGTGCGTGCGTCTTTGGCCTCCACCAGTCCACCAACAAGCACCAGTCGTACGAAAAACGCTTGGACATACAGACGTCTTGGTTGTCCTCCCAAGTGGCCTTCACCATCGGCGTAAGTGAAAGCAGGCCAGACTCTCTCAACCTATGTCGAAACGATCAAGAGGGCATGTCAGTACACCCACATAAGTTGTATTTAAATGGAGTACAAAAATGTTACAACCACACGTACCTGGGAAGTGGGAACCTAACGTGGGTCGATCCTCTATGCCCTCATGGGCGTGTGCAGACACAACACACTAAGCTCAATGGGTGCCTCGCCAGGCTGGAGTTGGACGGTATTGAGGCGGCTATGGTGGCCCGCGTCAACAGTCGGGTCCAATAGCACGAAGGGTCACTTCGTAGAACCTCCTGCGGATGCCATACCTGAAATAATATGAAGCGGAAAAGACAGCGCTTACATTATTATTAATAAGAAACATAAACATAAACATAAAAAAAAATAAACAATATTATTAATATTCCCAAGCCAATCGTTGTTCGAAATGGCGACAAATGCATTTGGAGGGCGACGTGGCTCCTGTCACCAATCAGACTGGCAACAGGGGCATGTCGCTAATCAGACCGATGACATGGCCATATCATCATTTCAAACGGCGACATAAGCCTATTTTTCTATTTATATTAAGCATGTATTCATTTCTATAATTCTATTACAAAAGAACTATTAAAATAAAAATATTAACGACATATTTACAACTGAACTACATACACTTAAAAAGATTTACTAGACTACAAAACCATATATCTCAAACTATCTAATACATTCGACTACTGCACCATAAAAAAATATTTACATAAGTAACGACATATCTAAAACTAAACTACACACATAAAAAGATTTACTACAAAAACTACACTACATAACTATACATCTAAAACTATCTAAACTATTCAATTGCTACACCATAATTAAATTCTTTACGACTAACCACATTTCTATAACTAAGCTACACATGCCTAAAAAGATGTACTACACCGATCTACAGTACATAGCTATACATCTAAAACTATCTAATCCATTAAATTACGGACATATTAGTTTTAGTTGCTAGCTTACCAGGGTTTCAAATTTAAATGTAAAGTTACAACAAAAAAAATAATACTTGCAACATGAGCGACCGAATATGCTCCTCCCTCTCCTCTTCTCGATACGGACAGACAGGGCTTCGCTACCTCTTCTCATCCGCTCTCCTCCTCTCCCTCCTCTTTCCTCTTTTTCCCTCTTTCTTTTTTTTTCCGGATTAAAAGTGAATTAAGGCCGATATTTCGCCCTTTTATAGCCTAGCCTCTGTCGCTATTTCGAATGACGACAGGATGCTACGGATTCCCTATTGCTATTTCAAATGGCGATTTGGGTGCCAATCGCCATTTGGAATAACGACAGGGGCATTGACTCCGGTTTGGCTGGTGACAGAGCTCCTGTCGCTAATTCAACCGGCGACAGGGGTCTGTCGCTAGTTGAAATGGTGACATAAGCCTATTTTTGTAATTTGACAGGAGTCTGTCGCCAGTTGAAATAGCGACATAAACCTATTTTGTATTTTTTTAAATGGACATTTATTTTTGTAATTCTATTTTAAAAGGTATTATTTTTAAAAAAATCGATGGCATAGTAGTACTTAACATACGGTAGGGAATGTCATCCGCTCTCGAGTTTGTGCGTGGCAATTGGTGCCCTAGGTGTTTTCATGTTTGTTTTCTAATATATTGACACGCAAAGCTTTTGGTGTTCGCAAGAAAAAAAAACGGTGAATCTGAATAAAAACCATTAGCTAGCTGTGTTTTTATTTGCTTCAGAATTCAGACCTAATGCATATCTGTTTTTGACAATTCCCATTCGTTTTGTTTGTCAAGTTCATGGGTAACAGGAACAGAATTGTACAAGTACGCCTGAATAGGAGCTTTCGGAAACTTTAGATGGTGATAGGGATGGGGTGAGCAAGGCTGCTCCGTGCTGCTTGCTGATGGGGCGACATGGCAGCTACACAGATTCTGCAATCCTGGCCCCCCATAGATCTGGCTGTCGAAACTCTTGTCGATCTCAAGCCATCTTATAATACGAAATCATGCTGTGCGAAAATTTTACACACTACACGTATAGTCCATGTCCGAATTTTGGTTCACTTGGTATAGATTGCAGGGTTCGTTTGATCGAAAGCTATTTTTTTGTCATCAAGTTGGCTTTTCGAAATAGTAGTAGACGTGTAACAGATGGAAACGTATCCTCTAACATTATATAATAATGTTATGGATGAACAGTACCATAATATTGCTTATGGCCCGTCGGATCGAAAACGAGAGGCTGAGATCGAGACATGCACGGTTCCCAAACACAGTGGCGTAAGCACTGTTCATGAGCACTATAGGCCTGTTTGGATTGGTGTCCCATTTAGCTTTACCAATTTTTGGTGTTGCCTTACAATTTGGCCACCATTTGGTTTAAAGCCAAAATTTGACTTTGCCCAAAATTTTTGGCTTGCCCCAATCTCCTAAGCCATTTTGTTGACAAAGTTTTGGTTGAAAATTTGGACACCAAATGTTGGCTTGGTAGCAGTGATGCATTAATTGTAAGATAAGTTTGATTAGTAAGTTTTAAATGATCATATTTTCTAAACCGAGTATCCGATTTGCGATCCGATTAAACCGTTGTGTTCCTTATCATTTAATCAACAAAACAAGATCACTGTTGACATATTTTAGTGTAAAAAAGAATATATATCACTTTTAAAAATAATTACTGTATAAAAATAAAAATCAACTTTAAGTTGAAATTATTTTTATTAAGTTCAAAATGATTATAGGAATTTTTGTGAATTTTTCTATGATTTTTGAAATCTATTTGCTATTTTCTAAAAATCTATTTGTTTTATTGCTATTTTTATGTATGTATGTGTGCATGTATGTCACATCCCCAAATTAATAAAGAATTTCTATGAATTTTTTCATATTTTTTTTATTTAATTAGCTATTTTCTAAAGCTATTTTGAATTATCAAAATTAAATCAATTGCTAAATCAAAATAAATCGAAAAATAGTGCTTGGGCCGAAACCTCCTCAGCCCAACCCTATTCTTTCCACGCGCGTAGCCCACTTGGCCCGCTCCTCGTGCGCGTTTCACTTCGACCGTTGGATCGAGATTGAATAGCTAGATCTCAGCGGTACGTTCGGACTTCCTGAACGCTCCAATCCAGATGGACCGGAAAATGAATGGTCCGATCTTGATAACACCTTCGGATGGTCCGAACGTCCGAATCGATGTGGACCGTTCGATCTAAATCGAACGGTTCAACACGACCTCTTCCCTTTTCCTCTTCTCGCTCCTCCCGCACCTTTTCACTTCGACCGTTGGATCGAGGTTGAACGGCTAGATCTCAGCGGTACGTTCGGTCTTCCTGAACGCTCCAATCTAGGTGGACCGTCCGATTGAAAATGAATGGTCCGATCTTGATAACACATTCGGACGGTCCGAACGTCCGAATTGATATGGACCATTCGATTTAAATCGAACGGTTCAACGCGACCCCTTCCCTTTTCCTCTTCTCGCTCCTCCCGCGCGTGTCTCGCTGCCATTGGTTCACTAGGCCCTACCAGTCAGCGTCTGAGGCTAGCTCAGCCTTGGTCAGAAAAGTATTAAAACATTTATAAAATCCGATATCCATTTATTCACACACTGAAAAGCATGTTAAACTTTTCATATGCATAACTAATTCATTTTTACTTCAAATACAGTGAAACCAATTTTGTTAATTTTTATTTTAAGTGAACTTATTTCTAAAAATGGTTTCAATCTTACCTCTATCACAGAAGATATATTTTGTGGGAAATGATCCCCAAAAAAATTATATGCCATGCCGGACCTGCGCGTCATACTCACAGTTTTGGCATGGCTTCAATCCAAACACATCAATTTCGATTTTGCCCGTGAATTGATATGGCTACAATCCAAACACTATTTTTTGCCCTGGTTTTGGTACTACCCCGGTTTTAGCATTACCAAAATTTTGATATGATTCCCTGGGGTCACAAACCAAACATGCCCTATATCTCTTGATCTGAACCGTTCTTTCCAGATCTGACGACTCAGATCGACCAAATGTCATGACATTATTCACCATGACATTCAAATTCAGAGGATCCCAATCCGTAACAGATGCATAATGGCCAAGAAAAATATGACGCTGAGTCGGATCTGATCAGATCCACGTCAACGTTTATAACACTGCAGCTTTAATTATTGCTCAGCGAGACAGCATCGTACTGCAAAGACAACCCAGTTACCCAGGTAGTACTAGCAAATTGTCCGTTAAAGAAGCCCTCTGCCTGTGTGTGTCACACCACACAGTAGGCGTTTTCTCAACCAAGCCGCTTTCGTTCCACGAAAGCGACTTTCAAGTACTGTCAAAACACACTGAAGAAGCCCATCTCGATCAGAGAGCAGCTGCGGTTTCAAAACTCTCTGGTCCCCGGTTAATTTTTCTACCCGCGCTTCAAGATTGGTGCGCCCAAACCAAGATCAACCCACCAACCATTTCCCACACTTGAAGCTCGGCCCGAATTCCGAGGCTCGGCGTGGTGCTTTGCGCCTCGAGGTTAGCGGCAAATTAACATTAAGCGGTAGTACTAGTTTACTATACTCTCTGCTGGTTATCCAGAGCCAAAGCCGCATCGGGCCGCGGGCGGGGGACAGGGAGTGATTGAAGGCTGTGAAGGTTGTTTCCTCCTGCCATTATCGTGGATTCCGAATCTGCCCTTGGCGAGGATAGAGCTTTGCTGGGTTGGCTTGTTTCGTCAGGTGTGCGAGCGGTTTGTCTGGGCTCGATTTTAGACCATTTTGATGATTTAGGTTTAGTATATGTACATATTTAGTGGTTAAAGTGTGTGTTCATACTTATGTATTTTTTTTAAAAATCTTTCCTTGGCGAAATCGATGGCAAGGAAACTGCAAACATCTTTTTTGCCCAGTTTTTCTTCCCCCTATTTTTTTGTGCATAAACCCCTCTTCAACATTTTTGTGAAACTATTTTGGCGTTTTAGCACACTCTTCCTATTGTTTTCTTAGTAAATCGTGCTGAGGACCTGCTTCCGATTTTTATAGGAACCGAATTGTTTCCGGTGAAATTCTTGCGTTAAGAATGAATATGTTTGCACTAACAAAATAACAATACGACCCCTGACGCTGCTAATATAATTTTGATGCCCCTCTGCCTTGGCGTCACATGAGGAGGGGGGCGGAGAGTTAAAAAGGGTCCCCTTGGGGCTTGGGGGCTGCACCAAAACCAAAAGAGACGTTGGGTGGGTCAAAACTGGATTTAATTGGGAGGGTGGTCTTGAATAGTGTATGAGAGTGGAGGAGGACGAAGGAAATTGATTTTCTGGTAGCAACAGAATCAACGGCTGACAACGAGGATAAAGCCTCACGCAAGGGAGGAGTTTTTATTATTTAATTTTTTTAAAAAGTTATTTTAAGAATGATATTTTCTTAACTTTATTTCCAATTCTGACCTCTTTATCACGTTATGACCCGTGACGTGATCAAACTATGCTGTCACGCCACTCATCTTAGTGTGACAGGACTTAGAATAAAAATAGACGCATCCAAAAGAGTCGATGGCGTGATAGCACACTTTGGTCAAGCCGCGATCGGTGGCGTGACAGTACAGTTTGGTCATGTTATCGGTCATGGTGTGATCAAAGAGGTCAAAATTGAAAATAAAGTTAAGAAGAGACTATCTTTAAAATATTTTTAAAAATGATTAAAAATAAAAAAAACTCCACGCAAGGCTCACTCCTATCAATTTTTTTCTCCGAAGGGAGGAGTTTAGGGCTAGGAGACCACACAGTGCCGAGTGGCTCGGGACAAATCTTGATATCAGTGGAGTGAAAGGTTACATGAGATTTTACAAACAACCATCAAATGATTTGATACTAAACCTTGATACTAGAGGACTCTACATTATTGTACGGATCTATAGAGAGGATTGACGCACAAAAATAGTATCAAGTCATTCCAATGCACCATTTGTTGCTACTATTTTCTTAGTTTCATAAAAAAGTTTGATACTTGTTGCTACTATTTTCTTAGTTTTGTAAAAAAATTTTGATACTTCTACGAGTATCAAGTTCATTTTCTCTATTCCCCTCTCTCTCTCCTACCCTCACCAAAAATATAATGTAATGTAGCTATAATATCAAACACAAATGACTATTAGGAGTGCCCTCGGAGCACGCCCAGGTTAATGACATTTGTTTATGCACCCAAAAGACCAGCTTTAGCCCACAACCCCTCCCTTTGACCCTTCTCTTCTTTACATAACCTTGTTTGTTATCCAGCCTCCAACCCCCGACACGCAGCAGGGAGAGCATGCACCACCCCACTTTTCCTTTTTGCCATCTCCAACCGCAATCCATGGCTCCATTGTATGAGCAAATATAATCCAGAATCCATTATACACACACACACATACATACGCTTGCTCTCTCTCACTTTCCCCAACCTCACAGCCAGCAGCTGCAGCGGCACCATGGCCTCCTCCTAGCAAAGGTACCTTGATTTCCCTCCCAGGCTGACTGACTGACTTGATTGATTGATTGGGGCCATGGCCATCCCCGCCTCTGATGCTGGTTTTCTTGCTTGATCTGTTGATGCAATGCCACCCATCACTTTCTAGATCTGGTCTGTTTGTTTTCCGTTCCTCTCCCCTCTCACCTTGCTGCATTTAATAGCCACAAGAGTTAGTGCCTCCCTCCATGCTCAACATCTTGATGTGGATGCGCTGCTCATATGATTCTGGTGTGCTCCATCATGGCCGCCTCTTCTTTTGAAGGGAGGAGGGGAAAGGGGAGCTTGTGATTTTGCAAGCTGTTCCAGGTTGCAATGTACCAATCTTTCCCAATCTTTCCTTTGGTTTTTTCCTTGTCTTTGTGGATATTTAAAAGAGTCCCTTTTGTTTTAAATTCCTGGTTCTGGCCCACACCCTCTTCTTTTTCTGAGAAATGCTGGGGCTTGTCTGTGGTTTTTATGCCCTGTTTGTAGTGCTGTGCCCTTCGGTGATGCTTGATGCAACGAACTGGGTGTTGGATCTGTGCGGTGCTGCAGGTGCTCCGTTGTGCATATCTCCATTACCCCCCTGTCTGCTAATCTTGTTTGTTGCAGCTTGCCATTTGAGCGGTTTCTTTGATCAGGTTAGGTTTTTCACCCCGTTGGTTTGCATTTCTCTGCAAATTTCTCTCTTTTTTTTTTCGTTTGCATCTAGGGGGTTGGGGTGAATAGGAGGCAGACTATTTTCTTTACTCTGTTTCTGTTGGTATGCTAATGTATTGTTTTTTGTGCTTAATTTCAGATGTGGAGTTGGACATAAACTCGATTAAGCAGTGACCGGTTCTCCAAATGTTTGGAGAAAGTGGAGTGAGCTTCGGGTATTCACTCATCAAGGAGTACTAGATTTCCATTTGTGCAAGTCTTTCCAACCGTCATGTCCGTGGAGGCTGCGAAGCAAAATGTGCCTGGGCACCAGGCCAAACCAGCAGCTGATCCAGTTCCTGCCAAGGCGAGCAAAGAAGCTAAGGATGGCACACCAGACCTTACTGCTAAGGAGATTTTAGAGGAGCAAAAGCCGTCCCATCGGCGGCAAGAGTCTTCTGCATCTATGTTGGACAAGGGTCCTTCTAGCGTCGGCTCGGACTCTGGTGTCCTGGATGTGCCATTAGCCCCACAAGGAGATTCTGGGGAGCTGAAAGAGATCCAGAGCTTGGATTGCAATGGGAATCAGGAAAAGAAGACATCGCAAAAGAGCAGCACAAGTGAGAGCTTTGCTTCTGCTAAAGTGAGCGATGGGACAAATAATCTGAGAAAGACCAGTGGAAGTGCTAAAATCAGTGACCGGGCTGATTTTACCGAGAGTGGGAAGAGCAGCATGTGTCGCCCGAGCACAAGCAGTAACATTAGCGATGAGAGCTCGTGCAGCAGCATGAACAGCAGCACAACGAAGCCACATCAAGGGAGTGATTCGAGGTGGGAAGCAATCCGAATGATCAGATCTAGGGATGGTATTCTTGGTTTGAGCCATTTTAGGCTGCTTAAGAAACTGGGCTGTGGTGACATTGGCAGCGTGTACCTCTCAGAACTGAGTGGCACAAAGGGTTACTTTGCAATGAAGGTCATGGACAAGGGGTCTTTAGCAAGTCGGAAGAAGCTGCTTCGAGCACAGACAGAGCGGGAAATACTGCAATCTCTGGATCATCCATTTCTGCCAACACTGTATACCCACTTTGAGACAGACAAATTCTCATGTTTGGTGATGGAGTTCTGCCCAGGAGGGGACCTGCACACACTTCGACAAAGGCAGCCTGGAAAACATTTTTCAGAGCAGGCAGCAAAGTATGTGATAACTACTAAAATAGTTTTTGTCATCTGTTGAAAATCAATCTTCTTTTTGAGGTTTACAAGTCTCATATCTATAATTTGCAATCCCGTTCCGTTTTCTTACTGTCTATTGGCATCGTCAGATAGCTTGTCATATTCATGCATTAACGCATTCTTAATTTCTTATGCATGGATTCCTTTAGTGCTGTAAAATTTGTCAATTGGAGCTTGTATTTTATGTAGTATATGGCTGTGCAATTAAGAATCTATAATCCACTGCTTTATAGTAGTTCAGAAATGCTCGTGATCATTTGTTGATTGCTTAATTCTTCAGTATTTTTTTAATGCCTTGAAAGGTATGCTATTGGTGTCGGTGAATCATCTCATTCAAACTTCTGGTCCATCTCTTGTTTCAGGTTCTATGTAGCAGAGGTTCTCCTTGCATTGGAATACCTGCATATGCTTGGGATTATATACCGTGATCTTAAACCAGAAAACGTCCTTGTTCGGGAGGATGGGCACATCATGCTGTCTGATTTTGACCTCTCCCTTCGTTGTGCTGTAAGCCCCACTGTTGTTAAGTCTGCCAACCCTGGACCAGATGCATTGCAGAGGAACAACCAGGCGTACTGTGTTCAGCCTGCTTGTATTGAGCCATCCTGCATCCAGCCATCGTGTGTCGCTCCAACCACTTGCTTTGGTCCCCGTTTTTTCTCCTCCAAGTCCAAGTCCAAGAAGGAGAAGAAGTCGAAGCCTGAGATTGTCAACCAAGTTAGCCCACTGCCTGAGCTCATAGCAGAGCCGACTGATGCTCGCTCCATGTCTTTTGTTGGCACCCATGAGTACTTGGCACCAGAAATAATCAAGGGAGAGGGTCATGGTAGTGCTGTGGATTGGTGGACCTTCGGTATATTCCTCTATGAACTCTTATTTGGCAAGACCCCTTTCAAGGGGTCAGGAAACCGGGCAACACTTTTCAATGTTGTTGGTCAGCCCCTGCGGTTCCCGGAGTCCCCAGTTGTGAGTTTCTCGGTGAGGGATCTGATAAGAGGATTGCTGGTCAAGGACCCGCAGCATCGTCTTGCCTACAAGCGCGGGGCTACTGAGATAAAGCAGCACCCGTTCTTCGAGGGTGTGAACTGGGCGCTGATACGATGCGCGAGCCCTCCAGAGATACCAAAGCCTGTTGAGCTGGAGCGCCCACCGAAGCCAGCATCAGCTAACGAGAAGGTTACCCCAGTTGCCAATCAGAAGGGCTCAGATAATTATCTAGAGTTCGAGTTCTTCTAGTTTTGCTTTTCTTTTGGTTTTTGAACATGGAATGGTTCATGCAAGCTGATGATGTATGAAAGGAGAAAGATGTAGAGAGCTCTCTGGTGCGTATGCTTGTGTTGGCTGGTGATATTCTGTTGTAGATTGTTAGCTGTATTCCAAGCAGCTCTTGTTGTTTTCCTATTGAACTGCTTAAGAGTTAAGATCTAATCCGTACTCGATGCATGTTGCGATTTTTAAGAAAATCCTGTGGTGCTTAGAAAGGATGCAGGGTGGTTTGTTCGGCCCTGGCATTGTAATTCCTGTCAGTTCGACATAAATTGCGAGTGACGCTTCTTTCTTGACCATGTGTGGAACTGCACAAGTACTTGGTTGACAATCTCAGGCTTCTTATTATCCTTTTGTCTTATTATGCTTCCGGTTTTCAATGCTAATGAGCCTTCTTAGCTCTTATCAGGCCTCACTTCACTGGCATCTAAGGTTGACGATTCGACACTTTACTTCCTTTCGTTTTGAGTGATCGCAGCGTGTGCAAACTGGGAAATACTTCTCTCACGATCAGGAGACGCTTCGCCGTACGCTGACTGATGAGCGAATGCACACGTACCGGCTGTAACGTGCAGTACTTAAACAGTGTTGTTGCCTGCCTTGTTGGCGTCTAATGGCGGTACAGAATTGGTCCAAAATTTGTTCTTCACTCGCGGCAGAATATTGATTTTGCCAACGCGGCAGATCTGGCGAAGCGGCGTCGGCGCTGGGCTAACAGCTCCTGGAATAACTCGCGGCCGAGATATTAGACACCAAATTGCGATGCTCGCTTCCTTGTGGCCGCCCGGTGCAGTTTCGGCCGCGTGCCGGCCCAAACTATCCCGGCACACGCGCACGCGGTCCAGGGATCCAGATGCTCCGCTCCACGCGGGACGCCGGCTCAAAAGTGTAACGCCTGCTCCCTGTCCCGGCACGGCCTGCCCTGCATGGGCACGGCGCCGCCGCAAGCGCACGTCGAGGAGGCAGAGGCTGCACGCTGCCCGCACGTTCCCCTCCTTTTCACCTCTCCAGTCTCCAGTGTCTACTCCGCACTGCCTCAATCAAACACCAAATTGTTTGGATTGATTATGCTAAAGGAACGGTTGCTGTCCCAAGTCCTAACGCAGCAACTCTACTGCTTCACGGCTTCACGCGCCATTAGCTCTCGTCTCTGGACAGTAAAAAGATTAGTGGTTTTCTCCCCCGGCCCAGTACGCTTACCACCACCCTCGGGCGGAAGCGGGCGGGCTCATGCCACACCGTCTTCCGGCGAGCAGATTTTCTTCCTCCGCGTCCCGGGCCAGCAACTGCCAACCCGCGTTTCCGCGCGTGAGCTTCCCAGGGCCTCCACGCGCGCTACCCAACACGCCACGAATTCTGGCCCATAGGAGACGGTCAAAAGCGAGCGCGTCGTGCGGTGCCCCAGCTCGGGAATTTTCTTTTAAATAATCTATATTTTATTATAAATTACAAATTTATTCTTGCCTTTTTTTTATTACAGGAATATACGCCAGTCGCCCAACGGTTGAGCGACAGGGTCCAGTCGCCCAACCGTTAAGCGCTTCATAATTACGGTCGCCCAACCGTTGGACAATGAATGCAGTCGTCCAACGGTTGGCGACAGGTGCCTCCAGTCGCCGAACCGTTGGGCGACTGGAGGACTTTATATAGCCCGCGCGCGGTCCCCCCGTGACCCTACGTTTGCTTCGCGGGAGAGAGAAAGAGGGAAAGAGGGAGGAAGAAAGAAGAGAGAAAGAGGGAGAAAGAGGGAGGGAGAAGAAGACTTCTTTTGTGAGGTAAGTATTTTGATTTTGTAATGTATATTTTGTAGTAAGTGATTAGTTTATGTAGTTTGAATAGTAGTATCTGTAAGAGATTTTAGGTAGTGGAAAAAAAATTAGGATTTTAGGTAGAGGAAAAAAATTAGAAAACGAAAACATAGTTAATTTGTATATAAGTAGTAGCGATCGATAGAAAAATAGTTGATGTAGTTAAAAATAGAAATATAAGTAACATCTGTAGGAAATTAGAGTTAGAGGGAAAAAATTAGAAAATCGAAATGTTATTCAGTTTTACGTAAGTAGCAGCGATAGAAAACTGTAATTAGAGACAAAACCGTAGTAGCGATCGATAGAAAAATAATTGATGTTTATGAGAAATATTGAAGTTGTCTTGGTGCACGTGTGACCGACGACTGTCATTGCACAAATAATGCGTGACCGAACGCATGGAGACGATGAATTAGGTGTGACGAGGATCTAAATAATCCTCATTTATTAATCAGGAAATAAAACGTCACAAAGCATACCCCTTGAATATTATAAGGGAAGAACGAGTCAGGAAGTCGTAGGTTATCCTACGACTACCCCCTAGTCGTAAGCTCTTCCACGACTATGGTATAATCCTACGACTACCCCCTAGTCGTAAGCTCTTCCACGACTATAGTATAATCGTTACGACTACCCCCTAGTCGTAAGTTCTTCTACGACTATGGTATAATCGTTACGACTACGTCTGATCGTAAGTCTTTCTACGACTAGCTCTACTACAGATTCCTCACGATTTACTGGACCCACCAGTCAGAAGATTCACTAATTAGTGAGGATCCAAACAGTCAAAATACACAGTTATATTTTGACATAATCTGCGATAATTCCCACTATCTCGATCGATAACCGCTTGACAAAGATGGGAGGTTACTACTCGAAGAATTACTCTCATTATTGCGCAATAATGAGCGACTAATTAGCCTGAAACGACGACGTCCACCACTGCTTAGTATAAATAGGTGTCTTTTAGAGATAGTAGAAGGAGGACCCTTTTGGGGACAGAGAGAGCCTTTCCGGAAGACGCTTAGGAAAACCTTGATCGATTGTAATCCGAGGGCAAATACAAGATACACAGGAGTAGGGTTATTATTCTCATCCGAGAAGGCCCGAACTCGTATAAAAATCCCGTGTCTCATTCTGTCTGCGTGATCAATTGTGGAGACCCGAATCAAATAATCTTTACGTAAGATCGGTTATAAAACACCAACGATTGGCGCCACCGTGGGGATCTTCTGGTAATTCCTTGTCAACAGTTCTTTCTTTTCTCTTTGATGCTACCATGGCAGGAGAATGGAACGAGGAGAATTGGTTCGACTTGGCCGATTACGCAGACGTCGACATGGATGCCGGTTTCGACTACGAACCAAGTATCGAATCTTCTGACGGTGTTGCCGCCTCTGAAGATCTTCTATCAGATCTCGGAGACTGCATTACCACCGGAGTCGAGGAGGGATCCTTATCCCCCACGACAGTACGCCCAGCCGAGGGATCAATTTCCTCGGGAGGCAAGGATCAACCCGACCAAAGAATAAAGCTGTCTCTCGGGCAAACTCGCAACACGACGAGAGTTTTTCCTCCAAGTGTTCGAGTCCCCCCAAGGCAGTACGATCTGGCAAGACAAGTTCAAGAGGCCATCATTCCGGAGCTCCATCGACATCTGATGGTCCTCTCTCTCCGAGTGCTTCCGCAGGGAAGAGAATCGAACATGTTGTTCATCCAAATCCAACCGTCCCGACGCAGGACCTACCTGCAGACGGAGACGGTTATAACCCGGAGTTCCCCCACCTGGAGGGGTTTACTCCAAGTCGCCAGATGGTGTCGCTCGACTGCTCCTCAAGTGAGGAGGTCTCGAGCGCAAGTGGAGTTCATCCATGGGAGGTCTTTGTCCTTCCCTCTGATAAGGATCGTTCTCCCAGAAGAGGGATTGAACATGCTTCCCACCGAGCATACTCTACACCGCCTCGTCGTAATGGCAAGGACACCACAGCTGGCGAACGAAACAAACACTTTAATGAACGTGCGGGACATCCTCAACGTTCTCGCACTCCATTAAAGCAAGCTCAGGGGTATGAAACAGACCATTCTGAGGCAACCCGACGGAAAAGAATAGTGGCTCAGAAGAACCTTCCCGAGCGCGCTTATTTCCAGTCGGAGGAAGCTCAAGAGCTCCAGCACATCAATGATTTGCTGGAAAACCCAACCCAAGAACTCGCTCGAGCACCAGGTTATGACCTCTTTGCAGAGGAGATCACGCAAAGGCTTCGTAACACGATGGCCAAACTCGAGCGACTGCGTCGACCACAACCAAGAAGTCGTAATAGTACGGCTACTTCTTCTGCCAGTCGTTCAGAAAACTCGTCGCATAGAAGGCGGCACGACTCTCCCTCACGTCGTTCTCTCGACATGAGGAAAATACCACAAGCCCACGGGGGAGGTGATATTTCACCACTTCGGCGACAAGACGCACGACGACAAGTGGGGTACGAGGAGTATTTCCCTCGTAAGGCTGAGACCTATTGTAGGCCTAGTCCCCCCATGGCTGGGTATCGACGAGTTCGATCACCCAATACATTAACCCTCGCTTTTACAAAGAAGAAGACAAGAGGTTATCTCGGGATGTCGGCGTTCTCACCCAACCTTCGAGCGGTTCGTTGGCCGCCTCGATTTCGACCAACGAACATGGAGAAATTCGATGGAACTCAAAACCCCATCGAGTTCCTCCAAATCTACACTATAGCTATCCGAGCTGCAGGAGGAGGAGAGCATGTCATGGCAAATTACCTTCCGACTGTACTCGAAGGATCGGCGCGATCGTGGCTTTTAAACCAGCCATTTGAATCGATCTACTCGTGGCAACACCTCTGTGATCTATTGTTGGCGAATTTCCAGGGCACTTACAATCGCCCAGGAAAGGAAGATGACCTGCACCGAATAAGGCAAAACAACCATGAAACGCTACGCCAATTCATCAGCGCCTGATCAGTTCAAATTTATTCGGAAGTTTCGACTCGCTTGTGATCGTGGCTTTCAGCGGGAGTCCGTGAGCGAAGAATAACAGAGAACATCGCTTTACATCCACCTGCTACCGTCGCTGAGCTCTTTGAGATGGCTGATAGATATGCGACTGCTGCTGAAGCGGTCGAATGGAACAATACTATCGATCTCAAAGACGACATCCCCAAGGAAGCAGGCGAAAGTGGTAAGAAAAAAGATAAAAGGCTAGGAAATCTAAGAACAAGACAAAAAGGTAAAAATCTCCAGTTGCTGGTTCTAAGGAGGTCCTAGCCGTGAGCGATAAGGAGCCACGCAACCACAAGCAAAATCCCGATCAGGGTAAAGGTAAACGCCAAGATCGGAGAAACGACAAACAAAGGTGGTGTCCTTTTCATAAAAAAGAAGGGCATGATTCAGAATCGCCGAGTTTTCTTACTAAACTCGAGGACTATTATTCTGGCAAAGGGCCACTTCCTACTCTTGAACAGGTAGGTCAAACCAGTGGACAAAAGGAGTCGGATGGTGAGGAGATGCCGTTCCAGGACCCACAACACACCATTGACCACATCTATAGGGGATCTTTGGCATACGAATCACGGAGACAGCTGAAAGCAGTTGAGCGCGAGGTAAATACAATCGACTCCCCCCTTGTCAATAAATTACCGAAGTGGTCGGAAGTCACCCTTGCTTTTGAGAAAGGTGATTGTCCGATCCCTTCGACTAGACCAGGTCGATTTCCGATAGTGGTCGAACCCACCATCAACAATTGTCGAGTCAATCGGGTTTTAGTTGATGGTGGAAGCTCGCTAAACATACTGTTTACGAGTACCCTGGACGAGATGTAGGTACCCAGGACAAAGGTAAGGCCGGTACGATATTCATTTCATGGAATCGTACCGGGGTCTTCGGCCAAACCCATTGGCCAAGTTTCTCTTCCTTTAACGTTTGGATCACCAAGCAATTTCGTGACGTAAAAGGTCTCCTTGATGTAGTCGATTTCGACATCGGCATATAACGCCATACTCGGACGACCTACTTTGGCAAAATTCTTGATAGCTACTCACTATGGGTACCAATGTCTTAAGATGCCAGGTCCCAAAGGGGTGATCACGATACATTGTGACAAGAAGATGGCGCACTCCTGCGACCGTCGTTCCCTTGAGATGGTTGGACAACTACCAACTCGAGATGAAAGTCAGCCTTCGACTAGCAAGTCGAAGCCTAAAGCTACACCTAAGTCGAATGACCAAGTCAAAGAGGTTCCTCTGGACGCAGAGGAGCCCTCGAAGATAGTTCGCATTGGGGATTCTTTCGACCCCAAATAGGAAGACACCCTCATCACCTTCCTCCAGGCAAACGCTGATGTCTTCGCGTGGCAAGCATCCGACATGCCCGGAATCCCCAGGAATGTGATCGAGCACAAAGCTAGCTCTACTACCGATAAACTACCCGTAAACAAAAGTAACGGAGATTTGCCCCTGATCGACGAGATGCTATTAGGTCAGAATTGGACAAGTTGTTTAAAGCAGATTTTATAAGAGAAGTCAACCACCCAGAGTGGTTGGCCAACCCTGTAATGGTTAGAAAGTCTAACGGCAAATGGCGTATGTGTGTAGACTTTACTGATCTCAATAAAGCTTGTCCAAAAGATGATTTCCCTTTACCTCGCATCGATCAGCTGGTTGACTCTACTGTAGGATGTGAGATGTTGAGTTTTCTATATGCATACTCTGGTTATCATCAGATTAGTATGCATCTCGAAGATGAAGAAAAGACCACATTTATTACACCGTTTGGGATATTTTGTTATGTTAAAATGCCATTTGGTCTAAAAAAATGCTGGAGCTTCTTTTCAACGTTTGATGCAAACAACTTTCGCTCCTCAACTAGGCCGAAACTTGGAAGCCTATGTTGACGATCTAGTCGTAAAAAGCACAAAACGACTCAACCATATCATAGACTTGCAGGAGACTTTCGACAACCTCAGAAAACACCAATTGAAATTGAATCCCGAGAAGTGTGTGTTCGGGGTCTCTTCAGGAAAATTACTTGGATTCCTGGTTTCTGAACGAGGAATTGAAGCAAATCCCGAAAAGATCAAAGCCATCACTCAGATGCCCCCCGCCCCCAACCAGGAAAAAAGAAGTCCATAAACTCACAGGATGCATGGCGGCGTTAAGTCGTTTCATAGCACGACTGGGAGAAAAAGGACTATCTTTCTTCAAACTTCTAAGGAAACATGAAGGTTTCGAGTGGTCAGAAGAGGCTAACTTAGCCTTTGAGGAAGTCAAGAGGTATCTTACGAGTGCTCCTGTTCTAGTTTCCCCGAAGCTAGGAGAGACGTTCTTAGTTTACCTAGCTGCCACGCCACAGGCAGTAAGCGCAGTACTGGTCGTAGAACGTGAAAACATATAACGACCAGTATACTACGTAAATGAGGTTTTGCACGGACCTAAGGAGCGTTACCTCGAGTTCAAAACTTCTATATGCCCTCCTCATGTCTTCGAGGAAATCATGCATTATTTTCGACGCACAAACTAGTCAGCGGTGCCCGAGTTTCCTTGGGAGCGATCCTCCGTAATAGGAAACAGCGGACGCATGGCAAAGTGGTCGATCGAACTTGGGGCGCTCGACATCCATTTCGTGTCCCGAACGGCCGTTAAATCCCGATCTTGGCGCACTTTGTCGCCGAATGGACAAATCTCGAACCTGCTCAGATCCCCAAGACGATTCCCACGACCGCGGGCGATGTACTTTGACGGGTCGCTACGATAAGTGGCTCGGGTGGGGTGGTCCCGAATCTCCATCGGGAAATCTTAAAGTATGCCATACAATTAAACTTTCGTGCCACTAATAACATGGCGTATCATTTAAGGTTTGCTAGCTCGATATCGAGCCGCGAGCGCTCGATTCGACGACTACTCGTGAGGGGAGACTCTCAACTAGTCGTGAATCAAGTCGGAAAGGAATACCAGTGCTCCAATCCGACCATGTCCCGATATCTATCGGAAGTACGAAAGTTAGAAAAGCACTTTTGGGCTTTGAGTTACAATTTATCCTCGAAGGATAATTTCTCGCACCAACCGCTCGCCTAGCTTCCTCCCGATCTTTGGTACCGAAAGGGTGTTTTTGGAACAACTGTAAATCGTCTATAGTCGATTTAACCGAGACACCTTCTATAGAAACAACCTCTCTAGAGTACGAAGATACATGGATGACACCCATCTACGAGTATCTTCGATGGGTTCTTTACCCAATGACGATCTAGAATCAGATCGATTATCCCGAAAGGCCAAAATGTATACTTTGGTCGAAGGTGTCCTTTATAAAAGAGGAACCCAAGGGGTGCTCATGCGATGTATTCGCAGCTAAGGATTAAAACTCCTTCACGACATACACGAGGAATCAGTGGAACTCATGCTTCCTGCTGAACGCTGCCTGTAAAGCTTTTGACAAAGTTTTTATTGGCCAACACCTCACGATGCCAAGGAGATGGTTAAAAGTGTGTACAGTGCGAGTTTCATAGCCGGCAAATACACCAACCAGCACAGGCGTTGCAAACAATCCCTTTGTCGTGGCCTTTTGCAACCTAGGGTCTTGATATCCTAGGACCGTTACCCAGAGCTCCAGGAGGTTTCGAGTTTCTTTTTGTGGCCATTGATACGTTCACAAAATGGATAGAAGCCAACTTTGTGGATCGGGATAACAACGAAGCAAAAAAATGGTTCATGATGAGATGCGTGATCACTCGATTTGGAATACCAAGTCGAATTATCACGCATAACCAGAACAGTTTACAAGCGCAAAATTTCAGGAATTTTACGACGAGTTGGGAACTCGTTTGTGTTACGCTTCTGTAGCCCACCCCCAAAGCAACGGGGCAGTTGAGAGAGCGAATGGCCAGATAATGAAGGGAATCAAAACCCGAGTCTTCGATCAGCTTGTCAAGCGCCGGGGCTTGGGTACATGAATTACCTTCAGATATGGGCAATTGCACGACGACAGCCGAGCTACAGAGAAACACCTTTCTTTCTAGTTTTTGGTGCCGGGCCATGCTTCCGCGTAACTAAAGATCAGTCGCAAGAGTCGATAAGTTTAACGACTCCACTCAAGAAAACCTTCGAGCGCGACATTAACTCGCCGAGGAAAAGAGAAACCGGCTTTATTCCGTTCTGCAGTTTACCAACAAACCCTGCGCAGATACTATGATCGCAAGGTCCAACCTCGCAGCCTCGCCAAGGTGACTTGGTATTGAGGCTTATCTAATCCTAGTCTAATCGGAACAAACTCTCCCCCAAGTGGGAGGGTCCTTACACCGTGGTCGGCGTAACACATCCAGATCGAGATGACTTGCAATGGAAGATGACCGCGTTCTCTCAAACTCTTGGAACATTGACCAGTTGCGCAAATTTTATGTGTAACAAGCTTCAACGACAATAAAGTGTCAGGTTATCCCTATCCTTGTTGTCTATTTTTGAATCTCTCTTTATTTTCGACCATTTTTTACGCTCATCCTTCCTGTCAGACGTTAGCAAAAGGACAACACATTTAGTCGAAATCTCTCCTCTCGCATGTGGTCCCGCCCGCTAGAAGGAGTTTCCTAATGTTACTGCTTCTTAAACAACATGTACAATGCTTATTGGGCTCAGAAAATGGTCGAAAGTTGTTAAGCAAATTCATGTCACCTTAGCTTATTTCAAAAATAAACTAAGAAAAGTGAACTTTTTGAGATACATCCGACTACTTTTCGAATAACTCGATTAGTTTTTTACTTGGTCGAAGGAAGAAACACACCTAGTCGGCCTCTCTCTCTGCACGTGGTCTTGCCCACTAGAAGGAACTTCCTAGCGTGCGTTCTATTTCCTACTTTTGTCGCCGTGACAACTTCGGGAGAAAATGAATGTAGTCGAATGAATCCTTAAGGTACTCTAGACGGTTGTTTCACTCTAGTTGTCATTATCGAGTTGACTCATCCGGCCTGGAGATGGTAACATCACCTAGTCGAAGCCTTTTTCTCTGCACGTGGTCCAAATTTCACTAGAGAAAACTTCCTAGCGTCGATTTGTTTCCGCTCTTCGACTAGTACAAACAAATCGATACTCGACAACTACAAGTCGAAAAAACCTCTGTGTTTTCAGAACCCTTTCTATACTACTTCCTTAGTTTATTTCTAATAAACTAAGTAAGCAGTCAGGGGCTAGGATAAAGTTATAAACATGACTTCATTTCTTAGTCTTATTTTTTCCGGGTTATCATCTTAGAGATAATTTGTAGGAAAAGGGCCATATATTTATACGTCACCACAAAAAAAGACTTGTTTTTACAAGGTTATATTACAAGACTACTCACAAGGAGATTCTATTTGCATCTCCTCTGCGACCTTCTCGCCAACCGATCGCATCTCTTCGATTAGCTTCTCGCTTCTGCCGGTGCGATAAATCGGCTTCAATAGAATGAAGATTAAGGTTAGAATCACGGGCCTTGAGTTTTGCTAAAATAAAACTCACGCCTCCTTTGACCGCTTCCTTATTGAATCATTCGATTGGCCTTCGAGTAAATACCAACTCGCTCGAGTACCGACTTGTTCCCAATGGCATCAGATGAGCGCCATCGTGTCGTCGCGAGGAGCAACCCTCCCGACACGGCCCATCGAGTACATTGTTCGAAGTGAGATATTATCTTGAAGATTGATCTTCATTGATTTTGTCTCCTCACGAATAAGTCGAAGCCTCGTGGAGTCGCTTTATTTCACCAATCGATCCGGAAAGAGCGAAGATTGAATAAGTAAAACGATCCTATGAGAAGATAAAATAAATAAATAGCAGTAAAGTTCTACTTACTACTAATTGAGAACCTAAGTTCCCAATTTCTTGGTCTTTCTCCTTCGCAATGCGGGAGATTTCACTGACAACTGAGGATTTCTCATGAACCTCGACCGGAGAGTTCCCACATCGGCCAAGGGCCTTATTTTCACTTCTTTTTCGCAAAACAATGAGAGGTTAAAGGGGGAAAGTAAACCAAAACCGAAGGTAATTACACGCATCGCTTATTTTTTCCCAAATCGCTTAGTTACGGAGTTAGCCTCCTGAAGCTTCTTCAGGAGGTCGGTGACGTTATCTCTTAGTTTCTTCGACTCGGCCTTTTCAAAGTCGAGTGAATCAACTAAGGTCTTTTCGTCGCTCTTAAACCTGAAAGAGTAAAGAGCAGACATGAACACCATACGGTTGTAAGTATTTCTATGACCGATGGGTAGTCGTAAGTTATTCTACGACCACCCCCTAGTCGTAAGTCTTTCTACGACTAGTACAAGTCGTAAGTTTTCTACGACAACCCGATTGCGAGTATTGAATAAATAATCGGAACGATTATGACAATCAGTCACTCACCACCTCTCTGCTTGCTCGCAGAGTGTTGCCTTTTCTTGTCGAAGCTTGACAAGTTGCCGATTATATTAGCAAATCGTAGCGACTTGCTCCACTCTCTCAAAAGAGAAAAACGATAAGATAAAGAGATAAAACCCCAAGTGAGTATCGATGAATACTTACGTTCATGTTTGACCAAGCAAATATGGAGACTATTCGTGACGGATCCTTCAGCCCATCCATCTCCTCGACTCATTTCCACCAAACCCCTTCGAGTCGTTCATTGTCAAACACATCTCCGCAATTGACAATGTCTTGGGGTGGGAACTCGGTCGCGGAGCGTAGCCGAAGATCCTACGATGGAGTCAGGCCAAAGAAATCGAGCAAAAGTTAAAATACTCCTCTTCCTCGACTCAGAATGGGGACACCACCGAGGACCGGAAGGAGAATCTCGACAACCTCCTTACCGCACGGTGATCAACACTAACACCGCCACCTACTTCCTGATCCCCGAGGCTTCGCCGCCTCCTCTCGGCCTCTACGACACCCGGTTGTCGTAGCGACTTCAACATCCTTGCCCACCGCAGCGATTTCAGCAACCGCAGCTTCCTCCGCCGCGGGGATAGTAGCTAGATCTTCAGCTACTATCGCTGTCACACCCTTGTCAGTTGAGGGGGAGACAACGGGATTCTCCATGGGAGTATCCCTAAGGGCTGAAGACGCCGGGATAAAATCACAGAACGCAGAAGTAAGTCAAAAAAACAAACATTAAGTAGTTACTACACTTATGTCTTTTGTTTTACATACCTCTGCGCGCTGGATCTAACTCGAAACTTGGAAGCAACCTTCCCGACGGAAGATTTCTTTGACTTCTTCTCGACCACCGTCGAGATGCACTCGGGACACCAGAGTCACCTCCTCCGACTTCCCGGTGGGCGAGATCGCCTCGACTTCCCGGTGGGTGCCGCTTCCTCGGCCGATCCCACCGAGCAGCAGCCTTCACAAAGATATGAATTCCTTCCGCTTCTCCTTTTCTAACTGTCTTATGAAGCCACGAGAAATCAAATCACAAAGACTTGTCGTTGTAATAGAAAGGTACCTTAACCTTGGGGACCTTGCGCTTAAGGGCAAGGGCCTCTTCTTCGCTTTTTTCTTTGCCGCGCTAGGTCCAGGCAAACTTAGTAAAGGAGCAGGAGGAGCCGAGCTCGAACCTCTTGTCGCCGACTTTTACCAATGACGCTTCTTGGATGGAGGGACTTCACGACTACCGGGCGCGCCCCAACAACCACCAACTCGACTTCTTCGCCGCCTTGGCGGTTCTCCATGCCAACTTTCTCGATTGAGGAAGGAAAAGTGGTCGAAAGATCTTTCACGATCACTATACCGGTCCATCGATGACGACCAGCTCAAAAGTCGTAAGTATTTCTACGACATTGTCTAAATCGTAATTTATTCTACGATTACGTTCGATCGTAAGGTTTTCTACGATCAGTATCCAGTCGTAAGTTTTTCTGCATGCAAACCGCTTAGTCGATACCATTCTACGACAACGTAATACCTAAAGGCAAAATCATTCGATTACCTTTAGGCGCCTTTCTTTCTCCTCTGTGGTCAAAACCACGAGGATTTGAGGAGCCACCGTGTTCGTCGGATGCTTCTCGCAGATGAGCCTGACGCGCGCGTCAACCTCCGCCTGCGAAAGATCTGGGTGTATGGACAATACGATTAAGCGGACTAAATCAGGATTAAACAAGGATAAAAGCCAAGAGAGTAAGTTTTTCTACTCACCGTCCTTGTAATCCCTGGTTGGGTCATCCTTTCCTGAGTACCTCCACATGGGAGGGACCCTTGTCTTTAAAGGACTGATCCGGCGCGTGATGAAGTCTTTCACCACGTGCCAACCGATGAGCCCCTCCGACTTCAAGTCTTTGACAGCTTGAATATAGAGGGTTATCCGGTCGAGATTACTGGGAGTCGAGTCCCAGGAAGAAGACCGCTCGGCGGCCTTTCCGACGAACGAGAGGCTATCTTCCTTGGTAACCTCCCAGTAGAACCACTTGAAAGATCTAGACCCGCCATTATGTGGTAATGGAGTTTTGGTGATTAATGATACATCTAATTAGGAGACTAACACTTTTATTGATATACATATTGTGTAGTCTTATTTGGATATAAAGGTGAAAATCATGAAAGCATGCAAGTGATTAAGTGATTAATGACAAATGCACTTGTGAGACTAACACTCCTATTGTTATATCAAGTTTAGTCTCACTTGGATATAAAAGCAAAAATCCAAATGTATGTATTCATAAATGACAATATATTTGTGAGACTAACAATTCTATTGATTATCTATTGCTTAGTCTCGTTTGGATATAAAGATGGAAATACAAGAGGTATGCATTCTACTGCTTTATTATATCTTGTTGCATTCTCGGATCCAAAATATAGGTTAAACTCCACCAAAAAGGTTAACTTGGATATGTGCATATGTTTCCATTACACATTTGTGTATGCACACATTTAGGGGGAGTTCATTCTATATTTTGTGGTTTCATTAGTATTGATCCATATTCTCTTTCCACATATATTAAGGATCTTTACTTTGAAACATATCCTTGAATATATTTAACTTGTGTAGTTAATATATTCATATGAGTATATACAACTTGTGTAGTTTGTATACACTCATATTTAGTATATACAACTTGTGTAGTTCGTATATACTTGTAGTATATATAACTTGTGTAGTTTATATATACTCATGACCTTGTTGTTTCAGTAGTATTGATCTTTGTGATCTACTTTGAAACATAACTCTTGAGTATATATATAACTTCGTGTTTATATATACTCATACCAATTATATTCAATTATTTGCAATTGTGTTGTGGGACTAATGTGTGTGCTAAGATGTTTTGAAGGCTTAGTCCCGGAGTTTGAATGATGACATGAAAAGGAAATGCAAAGGTGATAAAAGATTGACATGACTCAAGACAAAGGAGTCATGCATTGCATTTCGAAAAGCTTCTGGAAATGCGGTAGTACCGGCGTTGTATGCGCGGTAGTACCGCACCGCGGATGTACCGATTTCTGTGCGGTATGAAAATTCCAGTAGCATTGCTTTTTGGACTTGGTTTGCTCTGAGGTGGAGCGGTAGTACCGGAGTTCATGTGGCGGAACTACCGCGTAGCGGTATGACCGCAAATATGTTGGCGGTATGTAAATTCCAGAGAAGGTATTTTTCTGTATTTCTCGAGCCTCTGGAAATCGGTAGTACCGCATCTGAGAAACGGTATTACCGGAGAGCGGTATTACCGGATGCTAGTTGGCGGTAATACCGCACCTTCAGTAATGGCTTGTTCAAAAGCATTTATGCAGGTATATCTTGTTAATTAATGTTAATGACATTGTGGGACTAACATTTTCCATGAGTTGGATAAATAGGTTATGTTCCAGGGTGATGAAGACTTTGGATGACATCATGAGTTGATTGTCATCAAGTCAAGGTTCAAGAAGATGATGCATCATGTGTTGATGCATATCAAGATCTCAAGAAGAGATGATCATGAGTTGATCATCAAGTCAAGAGAAGACTCATCATGTGTTGAGTGAGGATGCATCATGGGTTGATGCATATCAAGACGATGACCGGACTTGAAGTGAAGATGTGCGCCATCAAGCTTCAAGAAGATGGTCAAGGCAAAGGTATGACTAGCTAGGGCTAAGGATGTGTTCCTAGTCTTTTATCGGTCTTGGTGTTTGGTTGGAAGACCGGATTGCTAGTATAGGTTGCCGTATCATTAAGAGGGTCTTGTCTAGTAGCTTGAGTTAGTCATGTGTTGATAGCTCATTGTGTTTGCTCTAGCTCAACTTAACATGTTGCCTATATTTGCGAATGTGTTTTGCAAATAGTTGAGGCTCATGGATAATCCTTGTAGCATGTGACTATACTTTGCAAATGTGTTTTGCAAACGGTTGAAGTCCATGTACCTACCCCTTGTAGCATGATCTAAGTTTGCAAATATGTTTTGCAAATTGTTGGGATTCATGTATTTTCCTTGGCATGGTCTAAGATTGCTTGTTGCTAACTCTTGGACTTAGACCATGGTAGTGGCTCTTTGAAGTTGTGCTTTTTGATTTGATAAAATGTGTTTTAGATCAAATCAAATAGGTGGGTTGTGTAGCCCTCTGAATAAGCTTTCAATAGAGTCCAAGATCACTCAATTCCGACATCGGAGTCAAAAGTTATGACCTTTTTACCGAGTGTCGTCTGTGCTGAAAATCGAGCTGCGGTAGTACCGCCCGTATAACTGAGGTAGTACCGCAGAACGGTAGTACCACCCCTTGTGAGTGCGGTACGACCGCAAAAGGCTGTAACGGCTAGTTTTTGGCTGTTTCGTCTCCAAACGGCTAGTTTTTGGTTTGGGGCTATAAATACCCCTTGGCCGTTGAGAGACAACCTTTGGCATCCCATTGAGTTCCTTTGAGCTAAGAGCAAGTCCTCTACTCCCATTTGTGCATGTGTTGCACTTAGTGAGGTTTGAGAGGCAAATCCTATTGCATGTGTTGCATTAGGTGGTGGATTTAGTATCCACGAGAGCTTTGACACTTGATTGGTTCAAGTGAAAGTTGGAGACTTGTTACTCTTGGTGTTTGCCGACACCTAGACGGCGTGGAGGCGTCAGGCGCCGGTGATCTTCTCAAGTGAAGCTTGTGAGAAGACCCGGGCGATTTGTGAGTGGCTTGGTGCTCGCCATCTCGGAGCGGAGTAAGAGCGACCCTAGTGGATCGAGGTGATAAGTTCAAGTTGAGTCGGCCTTCAAGCGGTTGATCTCACTTAGAGGTGTTGGTTCGGTTGGAACCGGTCCAAGTTGTTTGGACTTACCTCTGAGGTGTTGCCTCGCGCTTTGGAGCCGATCCAAAAGTTGAACTTACCTCAACGTGGATTAGGGAGACCGGCAAGTCTTCGATCACCACGGAAAATATCGCCGTGTCAATTGTGGTTTGCATTCTTGAGCTTTACTTTGTGCAATTTACATTCATTGTATAATTGCTTATTCATTGTGTATGATTGCAATAGTATTATTTACATTGCTTAAATTGAATTGCTTACAAGTCAATGCTTGATTGATTATTATCAATAGACTTGTATTGTTGGTGCACTTAGTTAAGCCTAGTGGTTTTAGGCCTTATTTGTGCAAAATCGTATTTGTATTAGCTTCCGCATTAGAAATCGGTTTTAGCGCATAGAAGTTTTAAAACGCCTATTCACCCCCCCTCTAGTCGGCCTCCTCGATCTTACAAGTGGTATCAGAGCTTGGTCTCTCATTTATTAGACTTAACCGTCTAGAGAGTAAAGGATGGCGACTAGTGATATTATGCACCTAGGTGAAGCACCACAATTTAATGGCACAAATTATGCACATTGGAAAATCCGCATGTCATGTTATTTTAAGGCCATGGGCCTAAATATATGACGGATTGTAGATGTAGGCTTTTCTCCTCCATTGGATCATCTTGCTCCAACAATTGAGGAAGAGAAATGCTTACATCTCGACGCTCAAGCAATTAACGCTTTATTTAGTGCTTTGAGTGTAGATGTGTTTGATGCCATATGCGATCACGAGAACGTTCATGAGATGTGGACCCATCTTCAAGAATATTATGAAAGGTCCACTTCCACAAGTAATGATCGCATAGAAGAATGGATGTCGGGAGAAGAATGTTCAACATCAAGCTCCGACAATGATGAGATCACAAACCTCCACATCAACTCATTGCCTTATGGCTAAAGGTAATAAGAAGGTAAATAATGATGATGACAATAATCCTTCTTATGATGAGTTGATAGATATGCTAGAAGATCTAAATGAATATTTAGGAATGGAGAAATCTAAATACAAAGTTTTGAAGAAAGAACATGTCTTACTTCAAAATAATTATGATGTCCTAAAAGATGAACATGAAAAGCTCCTCCTAAATGAATATACTAGCTCCAAGGTGGATATAGGTGTAACATGTAATCTAATAGATGATTTGCCATGCATAGCTCCTATTTCTTGCAATTCATCTAAAGTTAGCATATCCACATCTTGTGATGATTTAATTGATATGCCTTGTAGCACTTGTGAAAATGCTACTATTTCCTCTATGCTTGTTGAAACTAATCTTGTAGAGGAAAACAAATGCTCAAGGCCCAAGTCGCAAATTTGAAAAATGACTTGGATAGAAGCCACAAAGGGAAGGTCACTCTTGATGATATCTTGAGCAAGCAACGAAGCTCAAATGACAAGAGTGGAATCGGCTTCACTCCCATGAAGAAAAGGGAGAATAGCAAGATGAGACACAATCAAAGACACAACAAGAACATCAAGTGCTTTGATTGTCATCAAAAGGGTCACCTCTCCTCAAAATGCCCTAATAAGGAAGATTACAAGAGAGGACTTGGCTTCATCGAAATGAAAAAGGTGAAGTTCATCCCAAAGCAAAAAGGAAAGAAATACTCAAATATCAAATGCTTTGGATGTTATGAAAAGGGACACATTGCTTCCGTGTGCCCTAACAAGGTAAATGATTTAAATGATATACCTTGTTGCTCTAAATTAAATGATTCGATTTCTCTATGTCTTGTGAGACTAATCTTGTAGAGGAAAGTAAAAGATCAAGGATATAAAATGCTTTGATTGCAATGAGAAGGGTCACTTTGCCTCCAAGTGCCCTATCAAGAAAATAGACAAGAGAGGACTTGGTCTCACCGCCAAGAAGAAGGTGAAGAGTCACCCAAAGCAAAATGGAGATCAATTCAAAATTATCAAGTGCTTTGATGCAAGAAGTTTGGACACATTGCTTGGTGTGTCCAAATCAAAAGGATGTCAAGCCAAGACATTCAATAAAGAGGCAAGACGGCAATGAGCAAGAAAAGAAGATATCAAGGGAAGCAAAGCCCTACTTGCTACAATTGTTGGGAGAAAGGACATTTTAGTAAGGAATGTCCTAAAGGTATCTCTCCTAAGCCTATTATTTATAATAATGATTATTTGCTTAGGAAGGATAGAAATGGCAATGTGTTTGCTAGGAATGTTAGTTTCCATAAAACTAATGCTAGGGCCATTTGGGTGCCCACATCTATTGTGACTAACATTCATGGACCCAACCAAGTATTGGGTACCAAAATGCGCTTAAATGATTAATAGGTACTTGGAGATGCATTGGGGGTTTGGCTCATTCATGAAGAAGTGAATTTCACCATATGCAAAATTGGAGCCAAGCTTGAGGATAATCAAGTCACATCATAAACCAATGCTATCTCGGTAACAAGTACTTACATTGAAGTATCTAGACCCTTTACCTTGTGTAGGTTGCATTTCATGAAAATATTATAAAAAGGGTTATTCTTGCTCTTGCGCTTAATCGTAATTATTCAAATCTTGAGCAAGATGGTTGTGGCACATTAAGGGGGAGTGCTAAGTAATAATCATGTATATCACATCCCTATGTGTGCCCAAATTAATTAAGTGCTAATAATGTTTTTTCAAAATTAAGCCATTAAGCCAAAAGTCAAAAATTTGAAATTATAAGTATATCCTTTGAAAAATTAGTTGCAAAATATATACAAATGCATTTCAAAGGTTTACCAAAGGTTTTGGCTTAAGAAAAAGCTATTTTAAATGAAAATGAGTTTCTACCCAAAATTCTAGATCATAGAATCTTGTTTTTGACATAAACTAGATTTTTGTGTAAAATCTATTATAAAAGGAATTTGATCTTTGTCTCAAAAGGAAAAAATCCTAGAGTTGGTTATTCTAAACACTTTTCGTATTCAAATGACTTTCAAAAGACCAACTCATCAAAAGTTATTTGATTTTGAAACTCGTCCAAAATACTAGTTTGACCTAAGTGGTCACTTTCTAGCACTTAAGTGAGTTTAGCCATTTGAGCCTAAATTATTCATATGAATAGGTCCATGATGGTATTTATGACTCATACATGAAATTGGATGCTATAGATT
The DNA here is from genome assembly GCA_036346255.1 of Ampelocalamus luodianensis. Taxonomy (NCBI): domain Eukaryota; kingdom Viridiplantae; phylum Streptophyta; class Magnoliopsida; order Poales; family Poaceae; genus Ampelocalamus; species Ampelocalamus luodianensis. The sequence continues at coordinate 7,877,467 of CM070632.1, read as the reverse complement.
TCATCTTTTGCTCAATTTGGCTCTTGTTGAGAAATTTCCTGAAAATCTGATTTTAATTGCAAATCAAAAGACTAATTCATAAAAAACTAATTTCTTGAATATTAATTAGTCCCCTTAGTGCATAATGATCCTTAAAATATTTAATTGAGTTCAAAACTAGGGATCATTTGCATAAGCTTCAATTCTCTTCTAAATTCCCTGATCAATCATTGTTATCCCAGAAAAATCGGAACTACCAAGAAGATTCTGCGGTACTACCGCTTTAGTAATACCTGGTCTTTGTATGGCAGTATTCGATTATCCCGATAAAACAGCCAATCTCAAACTCTTTCAATTCTAAATCTATTGTGGTTGTTTCCCAAAGTTAAGATTGATCCTTGCTATCTTTGCAAGCTACCATCAAATGCTTATCTTGACCACCTTGTGATATTCTTATCATTACAAGTGGTACTCTTTCAAGTGGTAGCTCTTTTGATCATCTTTGATCTTGGCATGAGAATCATTTGTGTTTGATTCAAGTGGTATCCTTGTTTTTACAAGTGGTACTCTTCAAGTGATATCATCTTGTCCTTACAAGTGGTATTCTCAATTGATATCATCGCACTCTTCACGTTGTATCTTTTAAGTGGTATCTCTTGTTCTCATTCACAAGTGGTATCTAACTCTTTCCATGCCAATCAATTCTTTGCTTACCAAGCCTCCCGATACCTAATCACTTCTTATCCATGTGGTCTCTCCGATACCTCAAAATTCTTGATATTGTTTTTCAAGAGGTATCTTATCCAAGTGGTTTCTCCGATGCACCCGATATCTTTTCAAGTCTTATCTCTTCAAGAGATATATCTCAATTGTATCAAGTGGTATCATCTTATCTCAAGTGTTTTTTTCTCTCTATCTCTTCTCTCTATGCCTTCATTGAAGATCTTAAAAGAGAAGTTCAAGCACCTTGAGAATGCAAGACCTGCTGACGCATGTTTTCCACAAGTGGTATCAACATATGGATTTACAAGTATTATCTACAAGTGAAATTTACAAGTGGCATCGTCGACTGTAGTATCCACAAGTAAAGTTTAAAAATATCTTTCAACAAGTGGTATCTACAAGAAATCTCTACAAGTGGTATCTACTAGAATTGTTCAAGGATTACCTTACAAGTGGATACACATAAAGAAAATGGGAGAGAATGCTTTTGTGTCAAAAGCTAAAAGGAGATATTTGGACAAAGAATGCTTTTGTGTGTCAAAAGCAAAGATAAGTGGACGAAGAAATCCTTTGTGTGTCAAAGGAGTAGAACCTATGCGTAAGGGGGAGTTTTCCTAAAATCTTTTGAAAAAGCTTTATTGAAAACCGTTTTGAATTTCAAAATGGGTAATCTATTATATGGGAAAACTAGTTTGTAAAACTCCTTTTGGCCTCGCTTTTGATTCTTCGGTGTTTATGCCAAAAGAGGAGAAAGTTTATTTGATTAATTATTTGGATTCTCTCTTGTGAGTTCACCCTATCTTATGATTAGTCCAAAAGTGGGAGAATGCTTTTGGAGAACATAAAAGGGAAAATGTTTAGGGAGAATGTTCTCACCTTATATCTTGCATAGATCATAAAAGGGAAGAATATTTCGATGATCAAAATAATGAATTCTATTGCCTAGCTCATAAGTTTTACAAAGACTCTCCTTTGCTTTAAGATTTGTTTTGGATTTTTGGTGTTTAATGCCAAAAGGGGGAGAATTTGTATGAGCTACATTTGGATGTTCTTATTTGATATCTCTCGTGATGCCTTAAGTGAGAGAATTATTTCTCTAAGTTTTGTGCATACATATAGTCAAATATGCTTTCTCTCTTATTATATGTTGACTTATATCCAAATGTTGCTATTAATGATGGATTTGTCATCAATCACCAAAAAGGGGGAGATTGAAAGATCTAGACCCGCCATTATGTGGTAATGGAGTTTTGGTGATTAATGATACATCTAATTAGGAGACTAACACTTTTATTGATATACATATTGTGTAGTCTTATTTGGATATAAAGGTGAAAATCATGAAAGCATGCAAGTGATTAAGTGATTAATGACAAATGCACTTGTGAGACTAACACTCCTATTGTTATATCAAGTTTAGTCTCAGCTTGGATATAAAAGCAAAAATCCAAACAGGTATGTATTCATAAATGACAATATATTTGTGAGACTAACAATTCTATTGATTATCTATTGCTTAGTCTCGTTTGGATATAAAGATGGAAATACAAGAGGTATGCATTCTACTGCTTTATTATATCTTGTTGCATTCTCGGATCCAAAATATAGGTTAAACTCCACCAAAAGGTTAACTTGGATATGTGCATATGTTTCATTACACATTTGTGTATGCACACATTTAGGGAGTTCATTCTATATTTTGTGGTTTCATTAGTATTGATCCATATTCTCTTTCCACATATATTAAGGATCTTTACTTTGAAACATATCCTTGAATATATTTAACTTGTGTAGTTAATATATTCATATGAGTATATACAACTTGTGTAGTTTGTATACACTCATATTTAGTATATACAACTTGTGTAGTTCGTATATACTTGTAGTATATATAACTTGTGTAGTTTATATATACTCATGACCTTGTTGTTTCAAAGTATTGATCTTTGTGATCTACTTTGAAACATAACTCTTGAGTATATATATAACTTCGTGTTTATATATACTCATACCAATTATATTCAATTATTTGCAATTGTGTTGTGGGACTAATGTGTGTGCTAAGATGTTTTGAAGGCTTAGTCCCGGAGTTTGAATGATGACATGAAAAGGAAATGCAAAGGTGATAAAAGATTGACATGACTCAAGACAAAGGAGTCATGCATTGCATTTCAAAAGCTTCGAAATGCGGTAGTACCGGCGTTGTATGCTGTAGTACCGCACAGCGGATGTACCGATTTACATGCGGTATGAAAATTCCAGTAGCATTGCTTTTGGACTTGGTTTGCTCGAGGTGGAGCGGTAGTACCGGAGTTCATGTGGCGGAACTACCACAGAGCGTATGACCGCAAATATGTTGGCGGTATGTAAATTCCAGAGAAGGTATTTTTCGTATTTCTCGAGCCTCGAAATCGGTAGTACCGCATCGAGAAACGGTATACCGGAGAGCGATATCGGATGCTAGTTGGCGTAATACCGCACCTTCAAGAATGGCTTGTTCAAAAGCATTTATGCGGTATATCTTGTTAATTAATGTTAATGACATTGTGGGACTAACATTTTCCATGAGTTGGATAAATAGGTTATGTTCCAGTGGTGATGAAGACTTTGGATGACATCATGAGTTGATTGTCATCAAGTCAAGGTTCAAGAAGATGATGCATCATGTGTTGATGCATATCAAGATTCAAGAAGAGATGATCATGAGTTGATCATCAAGTCAAGAGAAGACTCATCATGTGTTGAGTGAGGATGCATCATGGGTTGATGCATATCAAGACGATGACCCGGACTTGAAGTGAAGATGTGCGCCATCAAGCTTCAAGAAGATGGTCAAGGCAAAGGTATGACTAGCTAGGGCTAAGGATGTGTTCCTAGTCTTTTATCGGTCTTGGTGTTTGGTTGGAAGACCGGATTGCTAGTATAGGTTGCCGTACTATTAAGAGGGTCTTGTCTAGTAGCTTGAGTTAGTCATGTGTTGATAGCTCATTGTGTTTGCTCTAGCTCAACTTAACATGTTGCCTATATTTGCGAATGTGTTTTGCAAATAGTTGAGGCTCATGGATAATCCTTGTAGCATGTGACTATACTTTGCAAATGTGTTTTGCAAACGGTTGAAGTCCATGTACCTACTCCTTGTAGCATGATCTAAGTTTGCAAATATGTTTTGCAAATTGTTGGGATTCATGTATTTTCCCTTGGCATGGTCTAAGATTGCTTGTTGCTAACTCTTTGGACTTAGACCATGGTAGTGGCTCTTTGAAGTTGTGCTTTTTGATTTGATAAAATGTGTTTTAGATCAAATCAAATAGGTGGGTTGTGTAGCCCTCTGAATAAGCTTTCAATAGAGTCCAAGATCACTCAATTCCGACATCGGAGTCAAAAGTTATGACCTTTTTACCGAGTGTCGTCTGTGCTGAAAATCGGGCTGCGGTAGTACCGCCCGTATAACTGAGGTAGTACCGCAGAACGGTAGTACCGCCCCTTGTGAGTGCGGTACGACCGCAAAAGGCTGTAACGGCTAGTTTTTGGCTGTTTCGTCTCCAAACGGCTAGTTTTTGGTTTGGGGGCTATAAATACCCCTGGCGGTTGAGAGACAACCTTTGGCATCCCATTGAGTTCCTTTGAGCTAAGAGCAAGTCCTCTACTCCCATTTGTGCATGTGTTGCACTTAGTGAGGTTTGAGAGGCAAATCCTATTGCATGTGTTGCATTAGGTGGTGGATTTAGTATCCACGAGAGCTTTGACACTTGATTGGTTCAAGTGAAAGTTGGAGACTTGTTACTCTTGGTGTTTGCCGACACCTAGACGGCGTGGAGGCGCTGGCGTCTGTGATCTTCTCAAGTGAAGCTTGTGAGAAGACCCGGCGATTTGTGAGTGGCTTGGTGCTCGCCATCTCCGAGCGAGTAAGAGCGACCCTAGTGGATCGAGGTGATAAGTTCAAGTTGGAGTCGGTTCAAGCGGTTGATCTCACTTAGAGGTGTTGGTTCGGTTGGAACCGGTCCAAGTTGTTTGGACTTACCTGAGGTGTTGCCTCGCGCTTTGGAGCCGATCCAAAAGTTGAACTTACCTCAACGTGGATTAGGGAGACCGCAAGTCTTCGATCACCACGGAAAAATATCGCCGTGTCAATTGTGGTTTGCATTCTTGAGCTTTACTTTGTGCAATTTACATTCATTGTATAATTGCTTATTCATTGTGTATGATTGCAATAGTATTATTTACATTGCTTAAATTGAATTGCTTACAAGTCAATGCTTGATTGATTATTATCAATAGACTTGTATTGTTGGTGCACTTAGTTAAGCCTAGTGGTTTTAGGCCTTATTTGTGCAAAATCGTATTTGTATTAGCTTCCGCATTAGAAATCGGTTTTAGCGCATAGAAGTTTTAAAACGCCTATTCACCCCCCCTCTAGTCGGCCTCCTCGATCTTACAAGTGGTATCAGAGCTTGGTCTCTCATTTATTAGACTTAACCGTCTAGAGAGTAAAGGATGGCGACTAGTGATATTATGCACCTAGGTGAAGCACCACAATTTAATGGCACAAATTATGCACATTGGAAAATCCGCATGTCATGTTATTTTAAGGCCATGGGCCTAAATATATGGCGGATTGTAGATGTAGGCTTTTCTCCTCCATTGGATCATCTTGCTCCAACAATTGAGGAAGAGAAATGCTTACATCTCGACGCTCAAGCAATTAACGCTTTATTTAGTGCTTTGAGTGTAGATGTGTTTGATGCCATATGCGATCACGAGAAACATGAGATGTGGACCCATCTTCAAGAATATTATGAAAGGTCCACTTCACAAGTAATGATCGCATAGAACAATGGATGTCGGAGAAGAATGTTCAACATCAAGCTCCGACAATGATGAGATCACAAACCCCTCCACATCAACTCATTGCCTTATGGCTAAAGGTAATAAGAAGGTAAATAATGATGATGACAATAATCCTTCTTATGATGAGTTGATAGATATGCTAGAAGATCTAAATGAATATTTAGGAATGGAGAAATCTAAATACAAAGTTTTGAAGAAAGAACATGTCTTACTTCAAAATAATTATGATGTCCTAAAAGATGAACATGAAAAGCTCCTCCTAAATGAATATACTAGCTCCAAGGTGGATATAGGTGTAACATGTAATCTAATAGATGATTTGCCATGCATAGCTCCTATTTCTTGCAATTCATCTAAAGTTAGCATATCCACATCTTGTGATGATTTAATTGATATGCCTTGTAGCACTTGTGAAAATGCTACTATTTCCTCTATGCTTGTTGAAACTAATCTTGTAGAGGAAAACAAAATGCTCAAGGCCCAAGTCGCAAATTTGAAAAATGACTTGGATAGAAGCCACAAAGGGAAGGTCACTCTTGATGATATCTTGAGCAAGCAACGAAGCTCAAATGACAAGAGTGGAATCAGCTTCACTCCCATGAAGAAAAGGGAGAATAGCAAGATGAGACACAATCAAAGACACAACAAGAACATCAAGTGCTTTGATTGTCATCAAAAGGGTCACCTCTCCTCAAAATGCCCTAATAAGGAAGATTACAAGAGAGGACTTGGCTTCATCGAAATGAAAAAGGTGAAGTTCATCCCAAAGCAAAAAGGAAAGAAATACTCAAATATCAAATGCTTTGGATGTTATGAAAAGGGACACATTGCTTCAGTATGCCCTAACAAGGTAAATGATTTAAATGATATACCTTGTTGCTCTAAATTAAATGATTCGATTTCCTCTATGTCTTGTGAGACTAATCTTGTAGAGGAAAGTAAAAAGATCAAGGATATAAAATGCTTTGATTGCAATGAGAAGGGTCACTTTGCCTCCAAGTGCCCTATCAAGAAAATAGACAAGAGAGGACTTGGTCTCACCGCCAAGAAGAAGGTGAAGAGTCACCCAAAGCAAAATGGAGATCAATTCAAAATTATCAAGTGCTTTGGATGCAAGAAGTTTGGACACATTGCTTCGGTGTGTCCAAATCAAAAGGATGTCAAGCCAAGACATTCAATAAAGAGGCAAGACGGCAATGAGCAAGAAAAGAAGATATCAAGGGAAGCAAAGCCCTACTTGCTACAATTGTTGGGAGAAAGGACATTTTAGTAAGGAATGTCCTAAAGGTATCTCTCCTAAGCCTATTATTTATAATAATGATTATTTGCTTAGGAAGGATAGAAATGGCAATGTGTTTGCTAGGAATGTTAGTTTCCATAAAACTAATGCTAGGGCCATTTGGGTGCCCACATCTATTGTGACTAACATTCATGGACCCAACCAAGTATTGGGTACCAAAATGCGCTTAAATGATTAATAGGTACTTGGAGATGCATTGGGGTTTGGCTCATTCATGAAGAAGTGAATTTCACCATATGCAAAATTGGAGCCAAGCTTGAGGATAATCAAGTCACATCATAAACCAATGCTATCTCAGTAACAAGTACTTACATTGAAGTATCTAGACCCTTTACCTTGTGTAGGTTGCATTTCATGAAAATATTATAAAAAGGGTTATTCTTGCTCTTGCGCTTAATCGTAATTATTCAAATCTTGAGCAAGATGGTTGTGGCACATTAAGGGGGAGTGCTAAGTAATAATCATGTATATCACATCCCTATGTGTGCCCAAATTAATTAAGTGCTAATAATGTTTTTTCAAAATTAAGCCATTAAGCCAAAAGTCAAAATACACAGTTATATTTTGACATAACTGCTGATAATTCCCCACTATCTCTGACTGATAACCGTTTGACAGCATGGGGAGGTTACTACTCCGGTAATTACTCTCATTATTGCGTAATAATGAGCGACTAATTAGCCTGAAACGACGACGTCCACCACTGCTTAGTATAAATAGGTGTCTTTTAGAGATAGTAGAAGGAGGACCCTTTTGGGGACAGAGAGAGCCTTTCCTGGAAGACAGTTAGGAAAACCTTCAGTCGATTGTAATCCAGAGGGCAAATACAAGATACACAGGAGTATGGTTATTATTCTCATCCGAGAAGGCCCGAACCTGTATAAAAATCCCCGTGTCTCCTTCGTCTGCGTGATCAATTGTGGAGACCCCCCGAATTAAACAATCTTTACGTAAGATCGGTTCTAAAACACCGACAAGGTGTATGAACAAATTAGTAGACGTAAATTAGTATGAACAAATATGTCCGGAATGCCACTTGTAGCATTTCGGATTGCAAGTTAGCGTCAGAATCAGATGATGACTTCTGTGGAATATAGAATCCGTTCTTATGTTGAATCCGAATATTGTACTGCACGTTCATTGTGGCCTCTGCCTTAGGGAATGAACGGGGTCTTCATCATGATGTAGTGTAGTTGTCGACGATAGATGAAGAGCCTGACAAATGTAAAACACAATGTAGCAGTGCTTGCATGTCGTGCATTGCGATCTGACTAGTTGCAATATTAAAAATATTTGCAGACATATGCAGTACGTCATGCCTGTACCCACTACACTGAAAGTGCATTACGGTGTTGGCACCGTTCGTGAAGGTCCGTGCGGTGTTGACCTGAGTAGTTTTTCTCAAACCACTCTGGTACACCCAGACGGCGAGAATGTACAAATCGCAGATGTGATGTACTGGCTCACCCGTAGCTTCTCCCTGGACCCTGAGGTGTGCAGCGTCTTCATACAAGGGATTTGGAGCCGGTCTCCCACGGACATCAGATGGGAGTTGAGAACACTGATGCGCACCGCTGTGTGGAAGGGCTTTATAGAAGGTCAGAGGCGGCGTGGATATGAGTGTGTAGTGCTTGTTCAACTATGCCAAAAGAAGGCATGCGGGACCGTCGGCGGATATCATCACGGTGGTGGGAGCAGGCTGGTGCTCGGCATGTTGGTGAAGAAGAGGAGGTGGAGGGCGCACTTGGAAGGGTTCAAGGATGTCGCCAGTGATGACCCGACGCGGTACGTACAGAAGAGGAAGATCGGTCACCGCATGGTGAGCCTACAGGATAGGCTGATGAAGGAGAGCACATGGAGTACATATTGCGTCAAATGGATAGCGATGATCGGATGGCCTTGGCTGAAGAGGAAGCTCTACAGGAGGACGACGATGATAGTTCCGATGAGGACGGAGCTCCCATCCCCTAGGAATGGAATAGATTTGACGTTGAGGGTGTAACTACGCATGACGAGCACGAATCACCGTGGGAGTACCATGCTAGTGAGGTTCGGTTGCACTCAATGTTTGCTGATAAGACATCCTTACAGGATGCCATTAAGTTGTGGGCTATGTCCATGCAGCGGACGTTTCGGGTCATCAAATCTAGCTGTGAGCAAGATGTCGTGAAGTGCGAGCAATCCAGCTTGTCCTTGGGAGTGCACGATATAGACCAAAGTACGAGACTCACTGGATTGTCTCGAAGGTAGAGGCGCACTCCTGCATGCTCAACACTGTTTTGTTGAGACATCGTAACCTAACGTCGACCTTCGTAGCCAATTTGATGTATGGAGAGATAGTAGAGAAGAGGGATGTGGAGGCCAAGCACATTATGGTGGCTATCGAGAAGAAATTCAAGTACAAGTTCAGCTACGCAAAGGCGTGGCGTGCGAAGCAAAAGGTTTTGCAAAGACGGTTTGGATTTTTTGAGGCGGCGTACGACAACCTTCCTCGTATGCTGGGGGTGCTGCAGGAGAGAAATCCGGGAACGTACACTGCTGTGAAGGACATGCCATCTAAAAAACCACGAGGTTTTTTAATCTTGCAAAGGGCCTTCTTAGCCTTCGGTCCCTGCATCGAGGCTTTTAGGCATATGCTACCCGTGCTATCAGTTGACGGAACCTTTTTGACTGGGAAATACAAGCGGAAAATCCTAACAACCATAGGTGTTGACGGGAATAATCAAATTCTGCCATTGGCCATCACATTCGTCGAAGGTGAGAATTGCGACAGCTGGTTGTGGTTCCTTCGACATCTAAGGGTGGGAGTTGTTGGAGCTCGTCCTGGTGTGTGCGTGATCCATGATCGCCACGCCGGGATGCTTAAGGCCATAAGAAAACTTCAAGAAGACCCCGAGGAGCCGTTCCCTTGGTCGGATATGAGGAGTAGATGGTGCATTCGGCATTTAGGGGCGAACTTCTTTAAGAAGTTCCCGAAGCAATCGCTGGTGAAGCTATTCAAGAGGCTGGCTATGCAGAACCAGCAGCGAAAATTTGACACCTTATGGATGCTACTAGATGAACACAGTAGGAAACACGTGGACGGGGGGACCACGGACCAGAGTCTGTACCTGCTAGAGCGAGGCGGAGGACATTGGGGAACATCGAGTGCTTCTCGCACTGGATCGAGGCTGTGCCATTGGAGAAGTGGTCATTGCTGCACGACACCGACGGGGCGAGGTATGGCATAATGACGACTAACCTTGCGGAGGTGTACAATCGGGTTCTTAGGGGCCTCCGCTTCACCCTCGCCGCCATCGTCGAAGGTGTTTTGCACAAGACAATCGGGTATTTCGTGGAGAGGCATTCAAATGCCGCACTTCATGCCACCAACCCTCAAACACCGTACTGCTCGAAGATTACGGCCTACATACAGGCGAAGACAGCAAAGGGCCAGTCGCACACGGTGCACGTGATGGGCAATTCGGAGCATCGTTTCGACGTGCTCCTCCGGGATAGAGCCGATTTGGGACGGCTCGTTCTCTTGTCACGCAGGAGGTACGGCTTGGAGATCATGCGAATGAACCTAGCTGTACATGCAACAAACCGAGGCTATTACACAAGCCATGCTCCCATGTCCTTGCCGCATGCGGGATTGTGCGCATGGACCCGTCGAACTTTGTGTCCGAGTACTTCTTGAAGGATAGGGTGGTGTAGGCTTGGACTGGCGAGCTTAGGGGCTTCAGGGTTGTGGGTAACTTCGCCACCTTAGACATTGCAAACATGATCTGGATTCCGGATATTGACATGTGAGGACCCGGTTTATTTGGCTTGTAATGCTTAACCACCCATTGGTCCTAGCATCACAAATCAGATAAACCAAGCCTCAAGATATGTATACTTCCCAGAATTGCAGTATACACACCCCGTTACAAAATCATGCATCAATTCCATTCATTCACATAGAACCGAACAAGCAACGAGCTGAAAGACATATTTAATATAAAGAGTTATTACAAAAAGAGGCCGACTGCCAAAAGACATACAACTAAATAAGTACACAATGAAGCAAAAGTGCCATAAGATGGCGATAAACAAAAGCCAATCGGTGTGCCTTTACCCACAAGGTGACCAACCGACCGCCAAGCTAGTCGTCCCGAACCCGCACAACTCATAAAAGTAAGGCCCTTGGGGCTCACCTTCTTCCTCTGCAACAAAACAATTAAGATAGCATCCGAGTACAAAAATTGTTTTTGTACTCGCAAGACTGAACTATAATTAGCTACATGCAAGCTTTATTTAAGTGGATGAGGCTCGGACTTATTTTCAAAGATAAAGTAAGTTTTATTTGCAATAATGTAGTACATTTAAAAGCAAGTTTGCAATTAATTCTTATTGTTCAAATAAGAGAGAAACAAATATAACAATAGGTAGATGACAACATCTTGGAAGTGACTAACCCAAATAGCCACCACAACAATAGCATGAAGTACCCCTTCATACCACCTATGTCAAGTTTTAAGTTTTTAAAAGGTTGTAGTCTAGTTCTTGCACGACCTTATCAAGCATGTCCATAACCTAGGACGAGGCTATTCGAATAGTTTTAACCCTGCAGGGGTGTACCAATGTACCCACACGATAGACCGCCTTTCCACCAGCCACGGTTAGCATACTTCCTTTGGTATGCAGGCACGGCTAAGTCTAACAAGACGCTTTCAACACACCCACCGACACCACAACACCACACACACACACACACACACACACACACAGTTTCAACACACGGGAGAAGAACACATTAGACAGCCTAACCGGTCTGCTAATGCTCCCCTCCAACACCACACACACACACACACACAGTTTCAACACACCCACCGACCAGCTCATAATTAACACCTCCCAAAGTACTTAGTCAAGAGAGGTCCCATATCCCCCTCGTGTGGTTAGCACGCAATAAGCGCTTGGCTTAGTGACACAAGTAACTCGGTCCTTGGGGACTTAGGCATCATTCCATTCACACCCAACAGATCACACTAACATACCGTTGTGCCCAAGTCAAGATATAGTTTTGTTTTCAGTTTTTTTGATTTGTAAATCAATAAAACACAAGGATTGGACATAACGGAATAGTATAAGTATTTGTGTGATCAAGATCATCGACTAAGTCGATGATCGCCCAATACTACCGATAACTAGGCATGGCTAAGCAATATTTATTCGAAATCTACTAAGTGACAAGAGCTCATCCAACGAACTCTAATCACAACAAATAACCTAGTCTCAGGTAGTAGAGGATAATTATTTACCTACAGATTATGCAACTAGAGGATTAACTAATCAATTTAACAACAAAATAGCAATGCATACATACAAGTTAAACAAAATATTAGACTTTAAAATTAATGGGATCAATTGGGAAATGATCAAACTGTTTGCCTGGCTGCTGTTGCTCACTATGCTGCAGAGGATCACTCTCAAGGATGGCACAATCGTCGGAACCTACCGAAAGAGCGGAAAAGGATCGATAAGAACAAAGAAAACGAAAAAGACTCTAAAACCAAAGTGTTCCAAATGCTCTGAAAATTTTACAGCAGCAAGAGCATGATTTAAAATGAATTTAGAGACAAGAACCAATTGGTTTGGACTTTTATTGCAAAAGATATGATCAAAACAATTTGGTTCGGCTGAAAAATTGCAATCTGCTACTATTCACATAATTAAATTATTTGGTGAAAATTTCTAGAAAGGTGGTGTAGCTGAAATTTTTATGGTAGGTAGTTACTGACATCTTAAGGCTAACACAAGTGGTTTCATCTTAATTGGAGTTAAAATGATTTAGTTATGATTTTTCTAAGTTATAAGTCTAAGGCATGTTTAATTTCGGGATTAAAGACTCATCAAAACCTATACTATGCTAAAGTACTTTAATGATGCAATTATAGAACTTTAGTTTGTTAAATTTGGAACTACAGAGAAAAGATATGCATTTTTGAAGTTTAAAACAATTAATAAGTGCAAATAAAAGCTCTCGAACTAAATCAAAACCAACGAAATCGGGAGGTCGTGGGCGTTGATCAAAGATCGCACGGCTCATGAGCTCAGATGCCAAAACCCACACGAGCACTGGCGCAAAGACCTCATCGCGCCTAGGGAGGTCTTAGCCGTTAGATCTAGACTTGACGGTGCGGATCTAACGAGGAGGTCCTGGGTGGAGGTCTAAGAGAGGAGGTCCGACGGTGAGATCTCGAAGGAGGAGGTCTCGGCGGCTAAGATCTACCGAGGAGGTCTTAATCGCCAACGGCTCCACCGATGGATTTAGATCCGATGGCCCACGATCAAGATCGCATCCGAGTGGTGCCAATGTTCTCCGATCTGAGCCGTAGATCTAAAGATGAACGACAAAGAGAGAAACTAAGCGATAGAGCTATAAATAGACTGAGGAGGTCTAGCCCGTTAGATCTAAATCTAACCGCCCGTAGCCGACGGGAGGTCCTAGACGGTCACGATATCCGAGGAGGTCGTGAACGGCTAAGATAAAGCGAGGGAGGTCGGGACGGCGGATCTCACCGAGGAGGTCATGGATGGCCCCGATCTTGCGGGAGGTCCTATGAGATGTGTTTAACAGAGAGGTCCGGGCGGTTCAGATCTCGTGAGGAGGTTCTGAACGGTCCAGATCTGAGCGGAGGGAGGTCTTGCGGCCTTCTTCACAAAGGACCGGAGGTGGTATTTTTGTAAAGAGGACCCCAAAGGTAGTTTTGAAGGTTCTCTTTACAAAAGACCAGGGGTGGTCTTTTGCAAAGAGGACCTCGGTGCGGTGGCTCAGGGGTGGTTTTTAATAAACGACTAAGGGAGGTCTTTTCGCACAGAGGACCTCAAGGAGGTCTTTTGCAAAGAGGACCCCAATGCGGCGGGTGATCCTAGTGGCTGGGATTTAACCTACGGAGGTCTTTAACGGCCAGGATTTCAACGGGGAGGTCCTGGCAGCTAGAGACTTATACAAGGAGATCTAACGGCTGAGATCTGGGTCGGGGTGGTCCTAAATGGCCCCGATTGAAACTAAGAGGTCGGGGACACTAACTACACCCACAGCTTGCCGACAAGAACAACATTAAATTCTAATGATTGGGCCTTAGGACAACTTAAATGCTACTCATAAAGCTACATCACTTGCCCGAGTAAGGCACGACAAAAACATGAGTTCGATTTTTAGCTCACTGCCGGCGATGGGGACCTCGCCGGCGAGAACCAAAGGCTCGGCTGGGTTCCAAATAGTGAGAAGAACCTAAAGATACCGGAAACTAGGGCTAGAGCGCATCCTACCGGCGGCTAGCTGGAGATGACCGAGGGAGACCAAATACGACAAAACAAAAAGCTAACGAGGTCTAAAAGAACCAGGTTTTCAACACTACAGTACTAACCTGGGAATGAAGAAGGTCCAAGAATGGTCGCAGGAGCTCCGGTGACGGTGGTGCTCGCCGGAGTTGGGGAAGACGACCAATCCGGACCCGGAAACAGGCTCCCCAATTTGTCAACCTCTGTAAAGGTTAAACAAAACAAGTTAGGGAGACTGAGTTGACCAAGATGACAAGATGGCAGCCAATATTGCAATATTGAACCACTGGAGCTTCAAAGGTCGCCTGGGAGCTCCAAAGTTCAGCAATGGTGGCAAAGACTTTCGGGTGTTTTGAGCACAAGAGCAGAGAAAGAGTTGGAGGTGCAAGAATGGATCCAAAGAAGCTTAAGGGAGAAGCTCGGGCTCAATATATAGCCGGAGAGGAAGAACAAGGCAGTGTCCACAGTTTCAACAAGCTAGGACACTCGACATGATGGGAGTAGGTTGTCAGAGAGACTTTTGAGCAAAAAGGGGCTGCCAGACATTTAATGTTGGCAGCACATAGCCGTTTGTCAGCCCTAGAGTTGACAAGGCACTGCTCTCTACTACTATGCACAAAATTTGATAATGACCAAGCCCCACCAGTCAGTGAGAGAACCAGGGAGGACCGGTCAAAGAGCTCAACGGCTAAAATCAGCACAGAGCTCCAACTAGGGAGGTCGTGAGCTGTTGGATGGAAATATAAGGGCTCAGATTTAGAACTATGTGTTAGAGGTCCTAACACTTAGGGGAGGTCCGAGCCACAGATCTCAAGATGGATGGCCCACGATCACCCAAGTGCTAGGGGTGGTCGTGGAGGGCTGAGGAGGTCGCCCCAGGGTGGTCTTTGCAAAAGGTGCAAAGAAGGTCCTAGGGGAGGTCCTTGAGGGTTGTCTTTGCAAATAGAACAGGAGGAGGTCGCGCGGGTGGGAGGTATTTTACAAAGACCAGAGGAGGTCTTTGCGGTTGGATTGAGATCCAAGGGCTGCGGGCTGGTGCTTTTAATGGGTTTGACCGAGCTAGTTGGCACGAGCCAAACTCTGGTGCGCACCCAAGGAACAGTGAATCCCCGCTTGAGTTTGAAATTAAAAGCTGAGACTTGGGGATTTATTTGAGGTAGCAAACTAACTCCAAATTTTATGAAATTTTGACAGTAGCTTGCTAACCTTGAGATGGACCTTGTATAAAATTTCCAGAGGTTTTATGCTGAGCATTTTCTCCGTAAATTATACAATGCTTTGAGCTAGGGTTTGACTACAGTCAAACAAGTTTGACTGACCCTTAAAAAATATTTGAACAATTTCTAAAAATTGTGAAATTTTTCAGAGGGGTCACATATCAACCCTAGGACTTAGGAAAAATATTTCCCCGAGAAGGATCACAAGATTGGACAAGATCGTTTTTGAAGGATCAAGATTTGGATCAAAAGACTTGTGACTTTGTATTTTCATACTCTGGTACAATAATTGTTTAGTACACACAGGAAATACATGATGTAAGAAAAAGTTTTAAATTCTACTCATTTTCTTATACTTGAAACACAAGTACAGAATTTGGGATGTTACATGACATGCTGAAGGGTGGGAAGGGTCGTCGGTAGAGTCGGTGTATTACCAATGATATGGACGAAGCACAAGCCGGGGCGTTGGGTCAACGCTGCGGGCTCTGCGGCCAGGAGGGCCACACAGCCAGACGATGCAAGGCACCAGCTGAGGAGTAGGCTCTGCCATGGCTTGCGGCACCACTTCTTGCAGTGTGCAAAGTGGGACCGTGTGTACGTTGTATTATTTATGTAACTGTTCTGCCACTATGTACTTTGTATTGTTTACGTAATTGTTCTGCTACAATATAACTTGTATTGTCATGTGTCCTTTGTATTGTTTGCGTAAATGTCGTGCCACTCTCTATTTTTGAAAGTATTGTTTGTTTGTTTACATTCGATGTCGTGGTCTCTTGGACGAGCGCATCGACCGGCTACATCGCGCGTCGCGTCGTGTCCCTCATCCCGCAGTGCGGCCGACGCGATCGTGTTGGGGTGATCGCATGCGACACCTCGTGGCCCGAGGCTAGACCCACGCCGACACCAGTTAGCATTCATTGGCACTATCTTCTCGCCAAACGCACATCTCGTACTAACCTTTTGTTGTTTTGCAGGCTCAGCGCTGCCGGTATACTACCACTCGCCCGGATGGTGCAGGCCACGGACGAGGACGAGCCGGCAAAGACCACGCGGCGACGACGACGAGACGCCCATGCCGCCCCAGAGCGGTCCCGACGCTTCCCATTCAATCGGTCCTGCGACGCCTCTTGTGGACCGGTGGCGGCGGAGACGCACACGCCCATCTCCCATTCGAGGAGATGGCCCTACTCTGAGACGCCTCCATGCTTCTTGGCCTCCTATCACGGGAGGTGCCGCTTCCACAGAGCCTCCAAGAACCGGCGTGCGGACCTTCCGCCGTGTTCGTGGAGTCCTTCCGCCGCGGCCGCGACCCGCACTACATCTTCCCGAGGCACGAGGCACGACCGCCCTGCGGTGGTCGCCGCGCTTCGGCACGTGGCGTTCTGCTCGAACCACTGCGCCTCCTATTCGTGACTACACGGTATACTTTCTTTTTGTTGTACACGGCTGAGCGGATGGACCTGCGCCATGGCGACCGGCAGTGTCACGCCACCTCGAGGCGCATTTGTTGTGGCTATTCGGTTGGGTCCTATTCACCACCACCCACGGCGACACCGCCGACGCTACTCTCATCGCAGACGCCAGGGCTATCGCCGACGAGAGGCCCCGCAGATCACCGGTTCGCCAGCATTTGCGCCACGTGATCGCGCTTGTGCGACTCGTGCTTCGTGTCGCGCCGAACTCCGTCCTCACGGGTGTCCTCTCTGCTGCGCTTGTGGTCGCTCGAGCGCTTTAGCCTCGGACGACCCTTGTTGGGCGACGCTCTCCCTACGGCAAGAGATGTACAACACAGCGAGGTTGATCGCCGACTATGGGCTCGCTTTGGTGTCGGCGACGGTACATATTCGCTTCGTGACTTATCTTTAATACAATCGATCGCTCAATCTAATATGTTGTGTTGTTTTCCTCGCAGTACGCTTGCGCGTCACGCAGTCACACGCGCGCGTCTGAGCCATTCGTGGAGCCGCTCGACCGCTCATGGCGACGACGCTCGTTGGGAGCCATACTCCCTAAGGAGTTAGCTGCCCGCGCTCCTCACGGGCTTTCCTCGCCGTGCTCGCGCGATCGGACTATCGCTCACCCGCAGGTGCTCGCCTTCGACGCCTTCGTTGAGGACTATCGCGCACATCGTGTGATGCGCCAGATTCAGCCTTACCAGAGGTTCCATACCGATTCGGCGGCGGTGCGCAGCAGCGTGCTGCGAGTAATGGCACACATGCCTCGTTATTTGCCGTCGCCTACTACGCATGACTTCTAACTACATGTTACATCTTGCGTGTTCGATGGGAAGGAGTTCGCCGCGATGCGAACCGGGTGGTAGGATGAACGATCGGGTGGGCGTGGGACGACGCGCTACAGACCGCGTGTGCGGAGGACACCCTTACGACCCTACGACCTACGACGCGCACTCTCGCCGATGCGCTCCTAGACACGCATCACGCTGCGTTTGCCGCAGATGAGCCCGCACGGTGTGTCCCGGCAAGACCGACAGACACATACCTGTGCATTTCGCATGTGATGTCCACAACACGATGCGTTACATCCTACTAATACTTTGTGGCCTCTGCCATTACGCCACGAGGTCTTGTTTTCGATGTAGGCGAGCATCGCCATGGAGATTACGACGATCGCTTCGGCCATGGCTTCGAGGTTGACGGACGGTGTCGAGGGCACACGCGAGGAGACGGTCCAGCCGCCGTGCACCGTGCTCCGGAGGTTCATACCCAGGTTGCTTGGTCGATGCGCCTACGCCCGCCGCGCCGCATCGCCCAAAGAAGAAAGCCGCAAAGCAGAGGTCGGGCGAGGCCACGCCCGACACCGACACCACACGCCGAGGCCCGACGAGGCCGAGGGTCCGCCGGGCACAACCCATACACCGGCAGCGGCCACACTACGTCGGTCCTCCACACCCTTCGCCTTCCACACTCGGTACACAGGCCGTGACGGCGTGCCATACTTCCCTACGGGCGCCAGACGCGCTATGGCGGTAGCGGACGATGCGTAACATCTCTGCTTGTCAAGACACATCGTGTTTTTCTTAATTAATTAACAATACTTTACGTGCGGTGTCCAATTTCTATGACGGAGGGTCCTCCCGAGCTTCGCGAAGCCCATGACTTCTTGGTGGACGACAACCCGGCACCTCAGCCCACTTCGGCTGAGGTGCTCCCCGCCCATAGCTCGCCAATGCGCCAAGCACCAACACAAAGAGCTGTTCTGCCCACCCCTTCGCCTCTCGGTCCTCGCTGCACCGGGGCTCTGCATCGTCTTTCACTGCCGGCCGAGGCCCCGACACCAGGGCCAAGGAGGGGGCCAGCGAGCCCGTAGGGGAGGAAACGGAGGTGGAGTGGGCCGTGGTGATGGAGGAGGGGATGATGGGGGTGCGGTTGGCGGGGCCTAGTAGGGGGCTAGTAGGGAGGATGCTAGCGGTACATCCGCTCGCTATGTCGTACTTAAATTTTGCACTTCGGATGTCATGCATGTAATACTTTGCGTATGTGATGCATGTAATACTTTTGTGTACGTGATGCATGTAATACTTTTATGTTCTAGTCTCAGACTGCTCATACAACACGTGTTTGTCCGATGCTTTTTCTAGACGATGTAACCCGACGACCCAACTTTTTCTAAGGACATTACCAGACGAGGTAGCTTTTCAGGACGATGTAACCCGATGACCCAGCTTTTTCTGAGGATATGACCAGACGAGGTAGCTTTTTAGGACGATGTAACCCGACGACTCAGCTTTTTCTGAGGACATGACCAGACGAGGTAATTTTTCAGGAGGATGTGACCCAACGAACTGGCTTTTTCTGAGGACATGACCAGAACATGACCAGACGAGGTAGCTTTTCAGGACGATGTAACCCGACGACCCAGCTTTTTCTGAGGACATGACCAGACGAGGTAGCTTTTCAAGATGATGTAACCCGACGACTCAGCTTTTTCTGAGAACATGACCAGACGAGGTAGCTTTTCAGGACGATGTGACCCAACGAGCCAGCTTTTTCTGAGCCCGGCTACCACTTCGTCCGCTGCACCTATAAATACAGCGCAACTCATCCAACAACTCCACACCAGCACCACCAAGTAGAAAACATGAACAAGGAGAAGGAATGGGAGAAAATTCGCAAACTTTTGAAGGACTGGGTGTCTCCCCATGAGACCGCCGCTCGCGACCATGCCGCTAGTCAGCAGCCTTTCACACACCAAACTTTTCCAGAACTAGTGGATGTAAGGAGCTGCCTCGTAGTACGCCCAATGATTCTGGGTTGAGCCGCGGCCCCACCAATGCCCGCGGAACGCCCTCCGGAAGGGCCACCGAGAGGGGTGGCGCCACCGTATCTGCCGTGCCGGACGCTTTGTAAGTGCGTGAAATCAACCGATGAGTGGACCATTGGCCAGCGCTATTGGTGCTGCCCAAACTACGCCGCGGACTACAACGACAGGCAGTCGGTAATGAAACCGTATCTCGGGGTACAATGCTCTTTTTTCCTTGCGTAACGGCGTAACGAACTATCTTTACCCATTGCAGTTTTCGCCACCCCTATGCGACTTCCACCAGTGGATCGACGATAAGATCCACCCCTACGACATGTGGTGGTTGCTGACACGGAAGAGTTGGGTCAGGGAGGACATCGAGACCCGTGAAAGGCGCCTCAAAGAGGTGAAAGCTAAGCAGGCAGAGCAACGTATGCCGGATGTGCAACATGCGCGAGCAGGAGCGTGAGCATGCCAGCGACGGAGGCCGAGAGGAGCTAAGAGGGCCATCGCGGCGAGAGCTAAGGCGCAAGGCGAGGAGTACAACGCCGAGCTAGACAGCAAGGGCAAATGGCCCCGTTCCACTCAGTAGTTCTACCCTATTGGTCCATCAGTAGTTCTACCCTACTCATCCACATATCCTATGTATTTCTATTTCCTAAAGGCATGCGTGTACCGTCCTGCCTGTCCCTGCGTGCCATGTAACCCCCGCTCGATGAAACGTTATGTTCTTATTGTAATATCGCTTGCCTTCGACGCATTTAATCATTAAAACCGCAATCATCCTCAAAAAATTCTTGCAATATTCACCTTACTACAGCAATACACGACATATTTTTTAAAAAAATATTCAGATATACCCACCGCTTTTTCATTTTTCATGTTCCACTTAGCCGCTTTTGATTTTCATAAAATTTAAACGGTATCAAATCTTTTGGACTCGCAATAACACTTTGTCATCGTAGTATGTTCTTGTACTACGGTTAAATTTTGGAGAATAAGTCGACAACGTTTGAGGTGCGAACGATTCGTAAACGGAAAGATAAGTGATATTGCGACTGGTACATCCATTGACGCTCAACTAGCGATAGGTTCCATATTTTTGTAATTTTTTAGCGACTATGTATATTTTGTAATTGATTCTTACAAAAATATTATTTTCAAAAACATCAAGAGAGCCCTGCCGCCCATCGGTTTGGCGATCGCCACCGCCGCCTAATGGTTGGGCGGCGATATGCGCCGCCAACGGTTGGGCGACATGGTCGAATCGCGTCCGCCGCGGTTGGGTTAGGCCAATCGACCCATGTCGCCAATCATTAAGCGATCGCGATATTCTGTAATAAAAAGGCAAGAATAAATTTGTAATTTATAATAAAATATAGATTATTTTAAAAAAATCCCCAGCTCGGCAGCTCCCCCCCACCTGCGCATCCCAACACAGGCACGGCCACTGGCCCAGGGAAATATCTCTCGCCGCGCTTAGCCGCGCACGGCTCCACCTCCACCGCGACTCAGCGAGGCACCACGCGCGCGGTGGCGCGCCGGCACTGAAACAACCAAAAAATTTAAAAAAAATCAAAAGTTTTTCAATTTTTGGCTTGAATTTGGTTTTCTTTCCCAATTCGGAAAGCCTTTCCCTTTTCCCGCTTTCCCTTTTCGGCATTTCCGCTTTCCTTGTCCGAAAGCACATTTCGCCGATACGCTTCTCCCCTGCCTTCTTCTTCCTTCTCGCGTCGCCACCGCCGCACGCCTTGTTCCTCCTTCATCCCCATCACCAGCTTCTACCATCTTCGTGATGCCACCTCACTGGCCACCTCGCCACCCTTTCTCCCCTTCCCCGGCGTCATTTGCGTAGCCACACACACCAATCCGCCACTGCCGCCTCACTGCTTCCACCGCCTCTCCCGGCTATAAAGCCCCCAATCCCGAACGGAATTGCATCGCCAGCTCCTCCCAAACCCCACCCCACCACCATTTCGTCCCCAGAGCCGGCCATCCGCGCTAATTTCCGTCGCCTCCTCCTTCGCCTCCGGTAAGCGCGAAGGTAATCTCGCTGCTCCTATCCATTCTTCTCCCTTACAACCGCGTCACTGGCACCGCTAGGGATGGTAATGGGGCAATTCTCCGTCGGGGAGTGGTGGAACATCCCCATCCCCGAGAGATAGAAAATTTCCCATCCCCGTCCTCGGGTGCTATTCTCCCCCCATTCCCCGTCCCCATCGGGTTATCGGGGCCCCACGGGCCCCATACCCGAAAGTTGGATCCTGAAAGAAGAGAAAATAAGATCCATAATGTAATAAAATGAGTATAAACATTCACATGCAATACTAAAATGATAATATTTTTTTTGATTAATTAGCATCTAAAAGTAAAGGATGCAAATGAGATTATCTGGCTATCGCCTTATCGGGTTGTGCGGTAGTGGGCTAGTGGCCAACATGTCTTATCGGGGGCCATACGGGTAGCAGGGATGGGGAGTAGGGGAATAGCCCCATCCCTGCTTCACCTGATGGGGAATTATATTTGCATATTAGCATGCCTGTGGGGAAGAAATAGCTCCATCCCTGTCCCCTAATGGGTGAATTCCCCATCGGGCAATGGGGAATGGGGCCACATTGCCATCCCTAGGCACCGCTCCACCGCACCGACCTTTTTCCCCCAACCTCCCTACCCCTGTCCTCACTGGAACCTCGCTGGCATCGCCCTTCTCCGCCGCTCCCCTCACGGCCACCGCCGTCAAGATGCCTCACCGCACCCCCCACCAATACTTCCTCTGAACTCACCTTGCCCCACTGATGCTTCATCACCCATCACTTTGGCCAGAGTCTCACCGGAGTGCCGCCGCGCCTCTCCCCTGCCTCGACCGTGTGCCATCACCGCTGCCACCCCATCCCTGAACCTCCTCCATCCGTACAAAGCCCTAAAATGGGTTGCCCTTGTTGTCCTGGTGCTTATCGCACCATTCCCCGTCGTTGCCGGTCATCAGAACCGCCGGAGCGCTGCCGGCCTCCTTCTCCCCGGCTCAGGCACGCCATGAAGCGCGCACCAGCTCAAGAGCCGTGTGCAGCTCTGGTGTCGGGCCCGGGAGCGAAGGATCCTGGGTCATCTGTGTATTCCACACTTGTCCTATGATCAGTAGCTAGTGTACACAATCAACAAGAGTGGATAACATAACCGTACCACGCATTCATTGAAATAATCAGAGTTGATACAAAAAGGGCATAAAGCCAACATGCAGATTATAGTGGAAGCAAAAGCAGCAAGTGGACCACACGATTCGCCACAGGCAATCATCTGGAGGGCGTGGCCTACTCGTCTAAGATCTCTGACTCCTCATAGCATTCCTCTCCTGCTCAATAATTAAATTAAGCAAGAGTGGGCACAACAACCGTGCTCGCAAGTCACAACCGTCAAGTAACAGATTATAATGCATGCAAGAATATCTCAACGGAAGGTTTATAGAGTTGATTTGCATAAAGTCATATTTCTTTCCAAATACTTGTACTAAGTTCCACAACAGTTATTATATACTAAAATTCATTTTTTAATACTCAAGTTTTATAATCAGATAACATTCATCAACAAGTGGTGAAGGATACCCTCATATCACAAGGCTACTTGCCCAAAACCCATTTGGATAGAGATCCAAAACCATTTAATAAAGTCTTTTGAAAACAAAACCAGAAATCTAACTTGGAGTGACTTTGCCAACATGTCCATGACCGTGGACACGACTATTCGAATAATTCTTAACACTCTACAAATGTTGTACAACTTTACTCACACGACACGACTTCTCTAGTTTGTTTGGCATCCGTCGATACCACCGCTCACTGTCTTAAGTGAGCAGTCTAGAGCACATGACAAGACCTTTACAAAGTGTCATTCCACCGCAGTCCCCCCTCGCTAAGGTTTCGCCCCCTTTGGATAGAAACCCGCAGGGTTCAGGCCCCCTCTTGCGTTAGGTGGGAATACATAAAAGTAGGTCGTAAACGACACCTACACAACAGGATGGAACGATCACGGTGAAACATTGCAAATTAGTTAGCTAGGTTCTGCCCACTCAGAACATGTGGTCGTATGATAAGGCGTAGCAAAGGGACGCTCGAAGACCGGTCCTTAACTGACTTGGGCGACTTCTAGAAGAACCCTATGCCTCGATCATAGAAATGAATCGATCCCGTGCATGAACATGCACCCATCCAAACATCCAGTTCGCCCAAGTCCAAACCGATTTTTTTATTTAACAAGTCAAATTATTTTATAAATCTCTATGGTAAATACAATACCATAG
This sequence comes from Ampelocalamus luodianensis, assembly GCA_036346255.1. Classification (NCBI taxonomy): domain Eukaryota; kingdom Viridiplantae; phylum Streptophyta; class Magnoliopsida; order Poales; family Poaceae; genus Ampelocalamus; species Ampelocalamus luodianensis. Next base: position 7,853,532 of record CM070632.1, on the reverse strand, counting down.
TAGCATTTTAAATCATGATTGAATTTGTGGCTAAATTCTCCAAAGTAAATATTTTTGAGCTAAGCTTCGACTAAGCACAGAGTTTTTGCAACAAGTGCTACTTTATACTAATGTACCAACTAGCTTTCACTAGGGTATCAAGGGTGACTCAAACAACAGTCAAGTATGGATGTACAAAGGAATTAGGAATACCTATAAATTTAAAATAGGGATTTAAAGTACTTGAATTAAAATACGCATGTAGTAGTAATTTAAAACAGAATTTAAATATTTTGAAATACTGGATTTCAATATGATCAAAGGTATGACTTGTCTTGCTTGAATGCTTGAGCATCTACTTCTTCGGAGTACTCGGGGTTCTCCGGAGTCGTCGAAATCTACACGCGAAAACGAGCCACGTCAAATAAACTTCAAATAAATACAAATAAAATCAAATGAACTCCAAATTAAATACTTTTAGTGTATATAGCTAGATGTGGAAGTTAGATGGATTTAGACATTTGAATCGCTCAAATCAGAGTTCGAACAGAGGAGAACAAACTCTTAAAAGTTTGAGAGTTACATGGTTTGAAGAAGGTTCGACCAACTGGTCGAAAGATGGTTGAAAGAAGGCTTCGACTACCAGGTCCAAAGAGGGATATGATTACTCAATGTGGTCGTAGGAAGAATACGGAAAGGATACGACTACTCAACAGCGGTCAAAAGGGAAGGGAAATTCGACTACTCGACAGCGGTTGAAAGAGAAGAAAGGACTCGACTGCTCGACACAGTCGAAAGAACAAAAAGACTCGACGGCTCGACGTGATCGAAAAAAATAAAACAACAAAACAGGGCATGGGAAGTTGGCCAAAATAATAAGAGAGAGCAGGGTACGAAGAACCCACCAGAACAGAAAGAGAGAGAGAGAGAGAGAGAGAGAGAGACTGGAGGAGGCTGGTGGACTACGAACGGCGGCGGGGAAACTCGTAGCCGAAGGAGGACGGCGGCGAGCAGTGTGAAAAGGGAAGGAAAAATACGGCGGGGCGGAGACAACAACAAGATAGAGCGGTGTGAAAATGGAAGGAAAAATACGGTGAGGCGGAGACAACAACATTTAATGCGCACGTCAGAGGGACAGGATGGGGACAGGCACGATAGAGGGGGACAATATTTAATGCGCATATCGTTGCGAAAACAGAGGGAGGAAAGAGAAAGTGAGCAAGGACTGATAGGCGGGGTTGGTCGAAACTGAGCGACTAATCGAAACCAAAGGGTGGTCGAGACTGGTCGAAACCCAAGAGGTGGTCGAAACCAAAAAGGTGGTCGAAACTAAAAAGGTGGTCGTAACCACAAGGGTGGTCGTGACTGAAGGGTGGTTGTAGGAGGTCCTCGGGGGACGTCCTGAGGAGGTCGAGGGGAGAATGGAACAAATAGAGAAAGGGGATTTTAAACACCAGAGAACTCCAGCAAACTCCAAACCAAAATTTTAAATTAGTTGAAGTTAGATTTAGTCATTTAAATTATTTTTAATTTCTAAAATCTCAAGTTAAGCTTTAGAACTTCAACAAAATCAAATGGGTATTTTTATTTTGAAAATTTTCAAAAAGCTCAGAAAAACAGGGCATTACAAACCTACCTCCCTTAAGGGAATCTCGACCCTGAGATTCAGACTTGGTCAGCAAAAAGGTGGAGATACTATGTTTTCAGATCTTCTTCTTGTTCCCGGGTGGCTTCTTCTTTTGAGTGGTTACTCCATTGAACTTTGCACGAACGGATAATCTTGCTTCTGGTAACGCGCTCTGCGACATCAAGAATCTTGATCGGCTGCTCCACATAGGTGAGGTCCTCCTGAAGATTAATGCTCTCCAGCGGTGTTTGCTCTGTTGGAACTCAAAGACACTTCTTCAGTTAGGACACGTGGCAGACGTCATGGACTGCAGACAAAGATACCAGTAGCTCTAACTGATAGGCGACTTCGCCTCTTCTTCCCAAGATCTTGTATGGCCCAACAAATCTTGGTGCGAGCTTCCCTTTGGTCTGAAATCTTCGCACTCCTCTGTAGGATCAAGGATAACCGACTAGAGGGGGGTGAATAGGAGGTTTTTAAGTTTTTCAAACAATTAATAACTTGAGCCAAAAAGTAACTTACTTTAACCAAGATACACTTCTAGTTGAGCAATTCAATCACAAGAGATAAGCTAGAAATGTAAATACGGAAAGGTAAAGACTAGAAATAACCACAATGAGACAATGAAGTTTTTCCTGTGGTATCGAAGACTTGTCGGTGTTCACTAGTCCACGTTGAGAAAGCTTGACAACTCAAGCTGGCTCCACAAATTAAGCCTTCCTCGATCACTATGGTTGTTCTTCCTCCGCTCCGAAGATGGTGAACACCAAACCACTCACAAGCTTGCACCGGGTCTCTTCACAATCTTCTTGAAGAGATCACCATGCTCCACCGCCAAGGCCGTCTAGGAGTTTGGCAAAACTCCAAGAGTAACAAACCAATGACCTTCACTTGATGGCACTCAAGTGCAATAGGATCAACTAGGATGAATGGATGCACTTGAAAGAACTCAACCACATCACAATGAATGCACAAGAGAATTTTGGTGTTGAGTGAATGCTCAAGGCTCTCAAGGCTCTATGGATGTTAAATGAACACTAGCAGCATGTACTTGAGCAGTTGGGGGGGTATTTATAGCCCACACCAACAAATATGACCGTTAGGAGGCAGTCCCTAAAAAATCAGCGAAATGCGGTATGACCGCCAACTAAGGTCTGGTACGACCGCATCCAAGTCAGACCACAGTAACGGTTAGAACAGAGGCATTAATTACTCTGACATAGCCGTTGAGAAAATCAGTGTGATACGACCGCCAACCAAGGAGCGGTACAATCGCTTCACCCGGTCATACCACACGGAGGAGCAGTACAACCGATCGAAGGGTTTCCAAATACGCCGAAATGACATGCTCTCTGTAAAAAACGTACCACCTTAGAAATATCGGTACAACCGCATATCGGTACGACCGTTTGTTAATTTCTGTACGACCGATTTTCTTAGAGAGCTCTGAGCTAAAATGCATCGGTTCTGGTTTTATTCAACCGTCAACTAAAATTGAACGATCAGAATGCGTAGTACCGCCAAAGAGCCTCGTCATCGCATTAGCACTCAGCTGGTCGAACCAGTCAAATTTTGGAAGTACCACCAAGAAAAGTGCGGTTATACCGCTTAAATCGGTACAACCGCCGGTGTAAAACCAGTACGACCAATTATGAACTGATGCACTTAAAACTTTCAAACTCAAAAACAATTCTAATTTCAAATGCATGCATGCTCCTAAATTGATCTATATAGCATAAGAACATGCTATCAAGCTATTTGTCATGATCCCTCTTAATAGTACGATATTTAACCTATAATCCGGTCTTCCAACTAATTCTCCTAAGACCGGTAAAATATAAAAGGATCCTAGACTACTTTTAGCTTGCATCTTGACGTCATCAAGTTCACCAATGGGATTAAACCTTGGAGATACTCAATAAACACATTAGTCCCATATTCTCATATTATCATTAATTACCAAAACCATTTTTAGGAGCCTAGATGCTTTCAATCTCTCTATTTTTGGTAATTGATGACAACACAACTAATAAGAGAGAAAAATTGTTATGAATATAATAAGAGTGTATATTCTTTTGATGACTTAACAAAACAAAATATTTCTTGTTAAGGCCAAAAAAGAGAAGAACTCCCTCTAAACATGTGCATAGATTTTAAGAAATTTTGGCGGAGTTTCTTTAGTAATTTTGAACTTGAGGAAAATGCAATACTGAGATATGACCAATAATAGGGATTGCATTTAAGATACTAACATAAACAAAAAAAAACATCATCCAACATCATCAAGTTCAAGTAACATGGATAGAGACAAGTACAAGCACATAAGACCATTACAAAACACATAATCATAATCCCATATATAATAATAGCAGCTCCCCCTAAAACTTGCTTTCCACTTCTCCCCCTTTGGCATCAAGGTACCAAAATAGCTCAGATGGCTGGGTCCTGAGGAGGAGGAACAAGATCCTGCGAAGGCATGGCTTGAACAAAGCCGAAGAGAATCCCGAGGCTCGACTCAGAGCTGTGTAGGAGAAGCCGAGTCCGAGCGGGGGCAAACCGGAGCATCGTGAGTCGGAGTAGGAGACTCACATCAGTAGCTGGGCCATAGGAGGAATAGCTGACGAAGAGGTGGACCTAGGAGGTGGAGGAGGACGACGAGAAAATCGCTGAGGAGTCCTCAAAATCTCCTCTAACTCATTAAGACCCTCCATCATAGCAGCTATCCGGTTATGAGTCTCATCAAAGTAATCATTCTGAACTGATTCCATCTCATGTAGCCTCTTGCGAGTCTCAGCTTGAAATTCAGTTTGTTATGATTTTATTTCTTGCAATGTGTTGAGAATCAGCTGTTGATTTTGAAGAATCTGTGCAAGAGTACCTTCTGCAGGAGCAGCAGCAACAGCAAGAGCCTCATCAACATCAACCTCAATCCCACTACGACTGGGTGGTATACCATCTCGAGGCTTGTAAGACTTATGAACCGACCCCAAACCACCTCGGTACTCAATCTTCTTCATAATCAATGCCATGATGTATGGAGCATAGTAGATCCTTTTAACCCTATCATTCTTTGAATTAACTATGCCCTGGAGAATCACGTCTACAACATCAAATTTTATTCCTTGCATAATATGATCAATAATATTCCAAGCATATCCTCTGATTGCATAAAAATTTCCACTCTTAGGGGTAAAAAGTATGATTAATTATTATGTTAACCATGCTTGGTAAGGGCTTAAGTTCAGTGATTGTTTCTAGCTTACACCTGACAGAAGAATCATAATAGTCAGCCCAAGCAGGAGCCAGCAAAGCAGGACTGTCAAAGATCTTCTCAAAGGATCTAGACTGAATCCTCAAAATTCGCTCAAATTCTTCTTTAGTGCTCTCCAAATTTCTGGTAACTGTGATTCATCTAAATGAAGACAAATCTAGAGATACATGCACAGTGGCATAAAATTGCCTGATAAGCTCATCATCATAACTCTGCCTCAGTGCAACAAGGTCATGAAGACCCACTCGATGAAAAAGCTGATAAACACCACTGTACTTATCCAAGGTGTCTATGTGAGCCCACTTAATCCACTTGTGATATGCAAACTTCTTGTGGTGTCCATAAATCTGCTCATAAACTTGTTCTTGAAAGATAGTATGGAACCTTGGATTAACTGAGTCTGATTTGAAAAGATATTGATTTACATGTCGCTTGATGGCATACTCATCCGCTGTAAGGAGTCTCAAATCAGTTGGAGGTGCTAGAGGCTCTCCCAAGTCATCTGGCTGAGCTTCTAATTCAGACTCAGTTTCAGTCTCAGAATCTGCCTCTGCTGGTGGTAGGCTTTCTTCGGTTTCATATTTAGAGTCATCTTCTGTCAGTCTTTATCTTTTGCCCTCACCATGCACGATATTTAGACGAACAGATCTTGTGCTTTGAACTGGATCTGCAGGGGATCGAGATCTTGGAGGTTGAGAAGATGATTGCCCTCCCCTAGGTGGTCCATACGACTTTCTAGTCGCAATTCTTGCCCTAGGCATCTTCACAAGGATAGGAGAAGTTACAAGGAGTTCAAAGAAAAGATCAGAATAGAATTTAGTGAAAAAGAATTGAACATTCTATTTTCTGTCAGGAAAATCGGTCGTTCTGCCGTTCTATGGCCGGTACTACCGCGATGCGGTGGTTCCGCACTTAAGAACCGGTCGTTTCGATCTTCCTGGCCGAGTTCTAGGGCAATCTATAAATTGAATTTTTGATGGTTTTTCATGGGGTGAATCCATGGATTAGATGCGCAAACATCATTAGACATCAATTTTGAACTTTTGCCCAAATAAAACTCCAGAAATCAACTACATTTTTCATTAACCCTATTTTGACTTCTAGGGTTCCAAAAGACGGTAAAACACGAATCAAAAGAGGTTTTACCTTAAAGAATGGAGGATGTCAATCCTAGAGATGCAAGAATCAATCGGAGACGAGGAAACTCCGAAGATTTGAGAGAAGTTGAGAGAGCGGTTTGAGGGTTCTTCGGGTTTGGAGAGAAAGAGAGAGAAAAAGAAAAGACGCGGTTGAGCCGATGCGAGGAGGTTAAGGCACGAGTGAACAGTAACTGAAGGAAGTTACTCACTTCTAAAAACGGACACGGTTGAACCGTGAACAGAATGTCAGTATTACCACACAAGCGGTAGTACCGTAGTTATATAGCCGGTCATACCGCACTGCGGTCGAACCGCGCGTATAACGTCGGTTGTTCCGATTATCCCATAGGTTCAAGGAATTTTAGAATAATTGCAAATGATCCTTAGTTTTGCACTCAATTAGAAGTCATTAAGGACCATCATGCATAGAATATAAGAACATAGTTTTTATGAACATAGGAGTCTTTTAATAACATTTTCTAAAATACTTTCATAAAATAGTCAAATAACATCAAATGAAGCACAAAACATGAGGCAAGAGTTCAACCAACATTTGAATAGTCTATGACATTTAACTCATTTCTCAATTTGCAAAAATGGCCTTCATCTAATGGCTTGGTGAAAATATCCGCTAATTGATCTTCGGTTCTTATGTGGCTAATTTCAATATCTCACTTGCTCACATAATCTCTCAATAAATGGTGGCGTATATCTATGTTCTTGGTTCTTGAGTGTTGAACAGGGTTATTAGCAATTTTCACGGCACTATCGTTGTCACACAAAAGAGGCATTTTATCAAATTTAATTCCATAATACATTAACACAAATTTAATTCCATAATCAAATTTAAGTCCTTATGGATGTCAGGTAAGATTAACACAAGTACAGATATTAGTCTTTTTTTCAACTCCTGGAAACCTTACTCACAAGCATCTGTCCATTCAAACTTCTTCTCTTTCTTCAAAAGCTAAGTTAAAGGTCTAGCGGTCGTAGAGAAACCTTCAATGAATCTTCGGTAATACCCAGCTAAACCAAAGAAACTCCTTACTTTGGTGACGGACTCGGGTTGCTTTCAATCCATCACAACTTTAACTTTGGCGGGATCTACTGCAACACCTCCTGCTGACACGATATGTCCAAGAAAAGCTACTTGGCTTATCCAAAATTCATTTTTACTGAATTTGGCATAGAGCTATTGCTCTCTGAGTTTTTCCAAAACTACCCTGAGATGCTTCTCATGCTCTTCTTCATCCTTTGAGTAGACGGGAATGTCGTCGATGAATACGACCACAAACCTATCCAAGAATTTCATGAATACTTTATTCATCATGTTCATGAAATAAGCCAGTGCATTCATCAACCCGAATGACATTACTGTGAACTCGTACAATCCATATCTTGTGGTGAAAGCAGTCTTGGCGATGTCTTCTCGTCTGATCTTCAACTGATGGTAACCAGATCTTAAATCAATCTTGGGGAAAACACTTGCTCCTTTCAACTGGTCGAAGAGGTCATCGATCCTGGGCAAACAATACTTGTTCTTGATTGTGACTTCATTGAGTGATCTGTAATCCATGCACATCCTCATGTTGTTATCTTTCTTTCTGACAAATAGTACTAGTGCTGCTCCCCAAGGCGATGAACTTGGTTGGATATAACCCTTATCCTGTAGCTTTTTTATTTGTTTCTTCAATTCTGCTAACTCATTGACGAGCATTCTATAGGGTCTCTTCAAAATTGGAGCAGTCCCTAAGACTAAGTCAATAAAGAACATAATGTCCCTATCTGGTGGCATATCGGGTAATTCTTCAGGAAATACATCCGAGTATTCATTCACCACTAGGATGTCTTCCAACTTCACTTCCTTTAGATTGGTTAGGATAGGGCTTTCTCTAACAGAGGTATCGGGTCTGAACTCCACTTCAATTCCTTGTTCATTAGTGAGGGTGATAGACCTATTGGCATAGGCTATCTGGCCTTGATTCTTGGCTAGCCAATCTATTCTGAGAATCACATCTAGCCCTTAGTATTGCAAGACTATTAAGTCTACCAGGAAAGGTACTCCTGATATTTCCAAGGTAAGGTTTAGACATAAAGAACTAGTCCTTATTTTCGAGCCCGAAGAATGGATTAACATAGGGTTAATCAAAGGAGAGATAGATAACCCATATTTTCTCACAAACTTAGTTGAAACAAAAGAATGAGAAGCTTCCGAATCAAATAAAATTGATGCTGGTATTGAATTGACAAGGAACGTACCAAGGACCACATCTGGTGTAGTCTGAGCTTCTTCTTCTATTGTGATGTGATTCACACGCCCTTTGATGAACTGGACTGATGGCTTTACAACTGGAGTGCTGCCAGGTGCTGGAACTTCCTGATTTGGTGGGGTTTAGGTTATTGGCTGCTGCTTCTTCAGGCACTTATTAGCATAGTGCCCCAATTCATTACAATGAAAGCAAGTAACTCCTGCGGTTGAGGTAAGTGCCTTCTTCTAAAATTGGCCTCCGGGAGAAGTGTTGCGGAGACCGGAGTTGACTGGGCGCTGAGCTGACGTAGGTGCCTTGGTCAAAGAGGACTGGAATCTCCCATGCTGAGGTGGCTGAGGCTGCGTGGTGCGAGGCTTGGGAAAACCTCCAGAGTTGAACTTGTGGGATGCCATCCTTCTCTTGCGATTCTCCATTTCTAGGTGTTTGCCCTCCTGACGGATAACCTTGCTCACCAACTGCTGAAAGTCGGTGTAGTCTTAGGCAATGAGTTGGACTGAGAGATCATGGTTGAGTCCTTCCAAGAAGCATTCTTGCTTGGCTTCATCCGTTGCCACGTCTCCTGGTGCATAGCGGCCTAACTGGTTGAACGTGTGCAAATACTCATTGACGGAACGGTTGCCCTGGCGCAAAGTGCGAAACTCCTTCCTCTTCAGGGACATCATGCTCGGTGGGATGTGTACACGGTGGAAAGCCTGCACGAATTCGTTCCAAGAGATTGTTTGAGCATCAGCGTGAGACTGGGTGAAATTGTCCCACCACTCTGATGCTAGTCCATTCAGTTGATGAGAGGCGAACAGAACTCTCTCACGATCAGTGCACTGGACCATATTCAATTTCCTACCGATTGCCCTGAGCCAATCATCAGCCTCCATTGGCTCGGCACTGCTGAAAAAGGTCGGTGGATGCATCCTCATGAACTCTGATATGTTGGTCATTGGAGGAGGTAGAACATAAGCTAGGAGGTTGTGCTACTGCTACTGCTTACAAGGACTACGTGTTGTTGATCGACTAGGCAAGTAGGTTGATCAACTGAGCTTGGTTGGCCATTATTTGGTTCCAGTCGGGTCCTTCAGCTAGAGGGGGTGCTAGTGGTGGAATTGAGTTCTCTTGGCCACCCACATTCTCTTTGTCCTTACTGTTGGTGCTACCACTACCGTTGCGAGTAGTCACCATCTGCCAGAGGCCTGAAGACGCCAGGAGAACCTCATCGTGCAAAGAGAATCCATTTAACATTATAAAATGGTGAAAAGAGAATTAGGTGAGAAAGAATTGCTAAGAGAAGGTAAGGATAGATAGATGACCCAGATGAGAGAAGAATAATTTACTTTTCTTGTTATATAAAATAAGTTTTAAAGTTTTCGACTAACGACCATTCTAACTAGGTTACAACCTACAGTCGATATGGCTCTGATACCACCTCTTGTCGGGCCCGGGAACGAAGGATCCTGGGTCCTCCGTGTATTCCACACTAGTCCTATGATCAGTAGCTAGTCCCGTGTATCCCAGGAAGGTGGTTCGGCCGTCGGCAGGAGAAGCTTGACGGCAGCCCTAGAGGCTGTGGCACGAGCTCCAGCTGACGGCGGTGAAACTCGAAGCGTGGAGAAACAAGATGAGAGGGAGCGAGAGTTGAAAGCTGAGGGGAGAAACAAGAGGGCAAGCGCTCCCTGGTGCTCTATTTATAGAGGAAGAAAGGAAAACCGGGCAACAAGATAGAGCGGTGTCAAAAGAGAAGGAAAAATGCGGCGGGGCGGAGACAACAGCAAGATAGAGTGGTGTAAAAAGGGAAAGAAAAATACAGTGGGGCGGAGACAATAGCATTTAATGCACACGTCAGAGGGACGGGATGGAGGCAGGCACGACAGAGGTGACAACTTTTAATGCGCACATCGCTGCGGAAACAAAGGAAGGAAAGAGAAAGTGAGCAGGGGCTGACAGGCGGGACTGGTAGAAACCGAGCGACTGGTCGAAACCGAAGGGTGGTTGAGACCGGTCGAAACCAAAGAGGTGGTCAAACCCAAAGAGGTGGTCAAAACCAAAGATGTGGTCGTAACCACAAGGGTGGTCGTGACTGAAGGATAGTCGTGACCAAAAGGGTTGTCGTGATTGAAGGGTGGTCGTAGGATGTCCTCGAGGGAGGTCCTAAGGAGGTCGAGGGGAAAACGGAACGAACAGAGAAAGGGGATTTTAAACACCAGAGAACTCCAGCAAACTCGAAACCAAAAATTTGAATTAGTAGATTTAGTCATTTAAATTATTTTTAATTTTCAAAATATCAGGTGAAGCTTTAGGACTTCAACAAAACCAAATGGTTATTTTTATTTTGAAAATTTTCAAAAAGCTCAGAAAAATAGGGTGTTACATCTGGCTTGGGCCAGTGGCCTTTGGCCCATTCGCATGTTGTGCCAGCCCAACACTTTGCAGCCTATTTACTATTCATAGCCATGAATAGTAAACACTATTACTGTTCATAATCCGGCCCAAACACTGTTCAAACTCGAAAAATAGTAAAGCCATTACTATTTATAGAGATTGTTGTTCACAATCGAAAACAGTGAGGCTAATCACGGTTCATAACATGTTTTCGTACATGAATAGTAAAAACAACACTGTTCATTATTAGATACTATTCACCCTAAAACCCTAATTCAACATTATATATCCATTTCGACCTCATGAATCCATTTCTCAACTCCATTTAGTCCAATAAAGCTTCCAATATATTCTATTCACCGCCAACCATTCCATGTTAGTTCTTTTCCGAATTTCTTTACTTGCATGTTGTTCCCAGCTCTTCCTTTGTCGAGCTGGAAAATTTGTTTGGTTTATTTTAAATTATTTCACGTTAGGTCACGACTTTGATGACCAAGCCCTGGAAAGCGCCGAACAAGACGAGCTTTTAGAAGAATTTATGCAAGGAGGCAAGTCGCATTCTTTTGATCATTTTGAGCCTATATTTCATGTACTTATATTATTACTTTCATTACTGTATTTATGTCAATTACTTTAATGCTGAAATAATACTTTTCAATGTCATGATAAATAGATAAATCCCATTAACCCCACATACGAGCCACCTATTCTTTGTAGGTCATATTCACCTTGACAAATCTAGGCCACATAAAATATTAGCAAATATTCAACAATGTCACACAAAGCTTTCTTTGAAACACTGGTAAGGAAGGTTGGCTTTACGCCAATAGGTTTTGTGAAAAGTTGAGGGTTGAGAACAAAAGGATGGACAACTCAATAGACTTGATAAAAGTGAGTCGAAGGTGAGGGTGGACAACCACGAGTTGATGTTGGTCCATCGCCTCACTGGAGATAGGTAAGGATAAGAACCTTGTGCTAAGTAACAGACACAGAAATAGCTCAACCACAGGTGTGGTCATTTCTCCCTGGTTTAGTACACTGCTCTTTTAATTGAATATCTATAGGATGTCAATTGCTCTTGTGTGATAGAGCAGCCGCGGAATGGGGGTGAGTTAGGAGTGGGTCGGTTAGGGCACCGCCAATGCATAAACTGGCTGTATGGTCTCACAAGATCGGAGTGCGAATTCCATCTGTTGGTCACTGCGTCTCGAGGGTCAGATGGATTTTGAACCTACCGGGTAGAGACTAAAAAGGTTGAGCAGTAAAAGAGCTTTGTTATCTCAGCTCAGTCGTATGCTATCGGGTCGCGTGTATATTGCACTATAGTATGAGTATGAGGTATCTTGTGGGTAAAGTTGGGTAACTCTGCAAAATATAATTAAAGGTATTCGAATACACCGTCCTTCCCATCAATGAAGCTGTGTTTATGGGTGATTCCAATTCACGAGGCATAAGTAGAGATTTACATATGTTAAATTGGTAATTGAAATTGTTGATTAAACCCCTGCTATTATATTTATTATTGTTTTACTGTTTCAATGATAGACCGCTTTAAACATAAAATACATCCACAAATACCTAATATGGTAAACCCTAATCAATCCATCGATCTCCTTGCATGTAATTATTTAGCTTTTCCATGTGGCTTGCTGAGTACGGTTGTGTACTCAATCTTGTTAATTTTCATCAGAAGGTAACTTAGAAAGAAGATTGAAGGACACCTTTGAGAACGTGTAGGGTTGCGACCGCACTCAAGCTTTCCTGTGGAAGCCTTTGGTTCTTTTAAATGTAAGTTTGGGCTTAAGATGCCCATTTTGTTACTACAAAATAGCCGTTAGGCTATAATTTAATCAAATTAATATTTTTCAACTTTTTGTAAGCAGGTTTGATTCCATTTCGGTTCGCAACCGAATTCCTGGGTGGTTGCGCAAATCGGGTATGCCCTATTTGAAAAATAGGGGCGTTACGCATGGCTCCACACTCCACAGGCTTGTTGCTCAAACGGTCCGAACATGGCCACACTTCAGGAAACAAGGCTGTTACATTCCTGACACATGTTCATGCTACATTACTCTTCAACTATGTCTAATATTAATTCTTGTCGAACAGAAAGAACACTATAATCTTTTTCTGTCATGAGTGTCTGTTGACTGAACAATGAACTGTGATTAGGATAGGACCTCGCATTACACCTAACGATCTAATATAATGGTCTATCTGACAATCAGTGCTTACTATAGGACATAATCTCATCCCAATCAGGAAGTCGATGGTGTATACTTTTTTAGAGAACTACGATGGCCTTTAGGGCAGCTCGAACCAATTATATTGCCAAAAAAATTTACAAGATGTGTTAGAAGAGTATGACGGACATTACATTTTAGTTGTGGGCTATTACAAGAAACTTCGCTCCCCACTCGACTAAGCTCTGCCGGTATATCAACTTATTACGTCTATTTGCTCAAAGTAAGAGATCATCTGTGCATCTTGTAACAACCTAGGAGCTATGTTCCTCTTCATGCCGAAAGACTTTGTCGTTCCAGTTCTTCCATATATTGTAACGCCCCGGCCTATCCTCTGGGCCCAGAATGCTACAACTACACAATAACCATCACGAACTTTGCGCAGCTAATTTACCAACTAAATATACTACAACAAAAGTAGTTATCTAGGGAGTATGGTTTGCATCAGCGTCTGCATGTGACGTGGATGTGCTATTCCCGCTCCCGATGCATGTCGTCTTCGACGTTCACCTAAACACCAATAAATAAACAAGAGTGAGTCCGAAGACTCAGCGAGCACATAATAGAAATGATAAACACTGCCACACGCCTAAGCCATAACCTTGCCATGTTATTTTCCACATGCTTCAACACAAACATAAACATAACCATATCATTATTCTCATCATTCTCTTTTCATTAGTGCAATGCATCATTATTCTACATGCTCATTTACTCATCACATTGCCTATACAGGTATAGTTGAGTAAACACCCGTTGATGTTCACTCAAATCATGAGCCCGTCCTCATCAGCACGGGGATCTCTCCACTCCCGTGGAGGACTACCGAGGTAGGTCTTACATATCCTCCCACGGTGGATATTTTTTTCCCATCATATGAGCGCACATGATGTAGATGCATGTGTCCATTGTCATTACCATTTTTCATCATTGTCATCATTAACAGGGTAGCCTCATTGCTCACCCTGTTCCATCATTATTGCCATCATCATCATTTTTTTTCTCTAATCATATGAGTGCACATGATGTAGATGCATATGTCCATTGTCATTACCATTTTTTTTATCATTGTCATCATTAACAGGGTAGCCTCATTGCTCAGCCCGTTCCATCATTATTGCCATCATCATATAAGTATCATCATATCATGAAAACATCACATATTTCATAATATTTACAGTCTATCGCTCTACCATGCACTTGCCTGTTTACCAAGCGGAGCGGAGCAACGTGCGGATGGCGTCGTTCCAGAATCTTCACTTGAACAGGAATTCAACCAGACTCAATACATTGTAGTAATACATGCACACATATGGACGACATTGATCCTACACGCAATCCGACAAGAACAAATCCCTCTCACTGGGCATTATTCTGCTGATTCGTGTCGAAATAACCATAAGTTAGGGATCGCGTCGTCTAAACTTGCAAATAAAATTTATTTGCGCGCCCCTAATTTCTTTCCCCCTTTTTTTCTTTCTTCCCTCTCTTTTTCTTTCTTTCCTCCTGGCCGAAGCCATCCCCTCGGCCTAGCCTTATCTCTTCCCCTCCTTTTCTTCTCTCTCTCTTGCTCCCACACAGCACCGTCCTATAGCTCAGGCACCGAGGGTGAGTCGGCCATGGGTTCACCTCCGGTCGGGTTCACCGCCGGCGGCTTGCCTCCAGTCCTGGCCAGCCCTCCGCTCGGCTTCCCCCTCCTGGCCTCCAGCGCTTCCCCTGCTGGCTCTACACCGCCTTGCCATGGTGCCATGGTGCGGCCGGCTGATCGGCCCGCCGCCCTCGTCAAGGCGCTGACGGCCCCTCGCGCTGGCGCCGCCGCCTCCTACGAGCTCTTCCCCGGGAAAGTCGCGTGACCGTGTTGGATAAAAATGGGGGAATAGGGTAACCTACTTGGTTTGTCGATTTAGAAGTGGGAAGTGGCGATGACGATGCTTGTGGTGGCCGTGACTTTGCTCTCACGCACTCGGTGATGTGGTCGACTTCTTTTGTCGGAGTTGACCGAAGGCAATCATGTGGGGTCCTCACCTCCCCCTTCGCCTTCCCCAACTCTTCATGCTCCTCTCCTCCAACTCTCTTCCTCACTTCCCCTCTGTGGTTGCCATGGCTCGACGGCCCTCTTGGCTTTGCTTTTTGCCTTGGCTGTGTGATGGTTTGATCTTACCACTTCTCTTCTCTGTGACTGTGCGATGGGTTGGTCTTAGTTAAGGAGGGAGGAAAGGGTTAGTCTTATCCCTTGCTCCTCTCTCCCTCCTGTTGGCTTTTCTACCGCGGAAGGTAAGTTGGTAAAAATCATGGGCATTGGATTCTCTACTTCAGAATGATGATGCCCACATAAGTGAGAGGTGCCGACCGACCCAGGACGGTCTGGGAGCCTCAAGGAGCAATAATTCATTCGGAGCGATAATTCATTCGGTATTTCTAAAACCGAAGGGTTCTGACGGCAAAAACCCTTTTATCCCTATTATTCTCCCTTGGATTGTTCTC
Organism: Ampelocalamus luodianensis; assembly: GCA_036346255.1. Taxonomy (NCBI): domain Eukaryota; kingdom Viridiplantae; phylum Streptophyta; class Magnoliopsida; order Poales; family Poaceae; genus Ampelocalamus; species Ampelocalamus luodianensis. The sequence continues at coordinate 7,838,149 of CM070632.1, read as the reverse complement.
AATTTTCGCTTTTCCTCTCTTTTCCTTTCTACTGGCATTACATATATTCCACACGATATGAATTGTGTTACGAACCTTCGCCAGAAGTGGAGAAGTGCTTGGGAGGACAGAGTCTCAGAGGTCCTTAAACCCGCCGCTCGCAGAGTGGATCTTACCTCCGAGCGCTGCCCAAATGGAAGGGCATGATTGTAGGTGAAGAACATATGGCAGGTATCTTCAGCTTCGGTGCAGAAGGGGCATTGAGCGGAGTTTGCTAGGCCTCGGTGTGTCTCCTTGCATGGATTGATTGAGTTAAATATGCATTTATGCAGCGTTTGCTGTTCGAAATTACACAGAATTCTGAAATTTCTGATCTCGTGACCTCCGTGGCATGTGACTGTGAGTTCTTTGAGCTCCGAGTGCACCAAATCTGCGGCGAAGTACAGACACTTCTGAAGCGCATGTGCTTAGCCTGAGATTTTATTTATTTTCCTTTAAGACCAGTTGTTTCTTTAAGATCTTTTCTTCATTGTGGAAGAAGCCGTTTGGAAAATGAATAGTATTAGTAGTTTAGCACCATTTTGGCATGCAAGTTGCAGAGGTTTTCTTTCATTTGATTTGTCAGTACTCTGCAGGTTCTCTGCTATACGCTCTGGAGTCACTAAACATTTCCTCCTCGTCCAATACCATGAACAAAGTACTCTCAACACATAATTTACTACAATGAGTTGCTGACAAGCACATATCTGCTACACTTTGCATTGGTAAGCCCTGTCTTTTCTATGACAAGTGGACTGAGCGGTGCAGTTCATATATGTAGCAGAAGCACATCGATGCCTACAAGCTAAGAGAGTTAAACCGAGTCACATGTTGAACAATGGGACAGTTCGTCTTGAATACTGAAAGGATATGTTCAGCTTGTCACATGCTATGCCAGTAGGACAACCTCAAGGTGGATCAGTACATTGTTCTTTTGCAATTATTGTTCTTCAAGACTGTTACATACATCATGTGACTTCGCCACTTGCCACCTCAAGCCTGGTATATTTTCTTCTTCGGATCCAGTGCATTGAGCCTTAGTGTCACTAAGAAAAGAATGCACTTGCTGTAGTTGATAGTGAATGCGAGAGGACCATCAGAAATATCCATCCATCTTAATGGTCGTGCTATAAAGTTCAGTGACAGTGAGTCAATTTTGAAGTTGACTTGATCGTGGACTCGTGGTGTGTGCCCGGTGGCGCATGGTGTTGCATTGGCATCGTATACATATTCAAGCGCACAAAAGTATGCAGTGCCACAGTGACAAATCAATTTGTTGAGCCTTGCATTATGAAATGACAACACACTCGTTCACACTTGTTATAGAATCATGTAGAACTCACACGCACTTGGACAGGCCTCTGAATTCCTCTCCCTATAATCGATCCTACATGGTAGCTACCAGCTAGCTTCTCAGTGTTCTGCAACAGAATTTTTTTTATTTAATCTATTTTTAAAAATATTTTAAAGATACAACTCTCTAACTTTATTTTCAATTATGACCTCTTTAGATATGCTACAACATATGGCATAGCAAAAGCACGTTGTTACGCTACGGATCTCGGTGTGGCAAACGAGTGCTGTCACACCACTCCTCTTAGCGTGACAGGACTTAGCCAAAAAACAGACACGTATTGACTTAGAGAGCTATCAAGGTAGGTTTGATCACACCGCGGTCGGCGGCATGACAATATAGTTTGATTACGTATGGGTCATGGCGTGACCAAAAGTGTTAGAATTAGAAATAAAGTTAGAGATATATTATCTTTAAAATATTTTAAAAATAAATTAAATAATAATAATAATAAAAGCTCTTTGCAACACAAGGAATATGCTCATATTTGCACGTAACAACGCTAAGATCTGATTATTTGCCACTGTCAAATATGCGTAATTGGTGATTTATCATTGATTTGGGTATGCCATGTGATCCTAAGAATCATATGTCATACTCACATACAATGACAAATCATAAAATTCACCCTTTTGCAGTGGTAAATAATCAAATAATCCGTATATGTATATCCATTGCACATAGCATGTGATCCTCGAGTTTTGGGCCATATTAGCACATTTCACAAAAGTATTAGCAAAAATAGCTCTCGTCACACCGAATTTGTAGATATAGAACATCATCTGCACGATCTTCGTACGGTTTTCCCAATAAAGCGACACGAAGCCACCATACGGTCGGACTGGAAACCGCATGACCACGGTGGGTTCAGCATGCATGCACGGTTCCAGAGCTAGAAGTATGTATTGCCATTGCGTGTAGTACTGGTTCCGAGTGTTAAAGAAAGCTAGGCGGCCAGAGGAGATCGAACGATGAGCTTGCTTAATCTCTTGTGGTGCAGATTGTACACACACTGTAGAGTGCAGACGATGATCTAGCTAGTGGTCTGGGCTGATATGAGTTAAAAGTTTGCGACTCCGTGAAAACTACTGCTAATAGATGCATGATAATGAGGATCGATCACAATGATCAACTAATCAACGTATGTTACTTTCTTGATCTTGAGTAAGTATCCGTCCTTTTCCGCCGACCCAGCTGCTAGCCGTAGCAGTAGCAGTACTGTGGCCCTCCGCTTTAATTATATTATTACTGTATCAATTCACATGACCATTCATTCACTCCGTCGTCTATATCAAATTAAGGCAGAGAGATGGGTCGTTCAAGCATCAAATTAATTGATTATCGTAGACAGGGATGGCTAGATAGGAGTTTTTTTTGTCGTATTGGTACATTTCATAGAAGTATTAGCGAAAATGGCTCTTGGTGCGTCAGATTTATAGATATATAGAGCTTCATCCGCACGATCATTGTGTGATTTTCCCAATGAGCCGACACGGCCAAGGGGCTACCACACGGCCGAGGATGCCGCACAGTCACCATGCGGTTGGGCTACAAATCGCATGGCCACCGTGCGGTGAGCATGCATGCACGGGTTGTTTATCCTGCCCATTAATTAAATCACAAAAGATTAATTAGTCAGAAACATAGCTTGTGTTATCCTGGCCTATTAATTAAATCCCAAAAGATTAATTAGTCAGAAACGTCATGTAATACTCTAGCAGCTTCTAGTGCCGAACAAATTAAGTATGTACACAAAATTGTTAGAATTTATAAACAAAGAAAAAAAATTACTTACTAATATAGCTGCAAATGACAATGATTAATAACGTTAAAACGTCCCGAAAATAAAATCGACGGATAACCAGAGAGCAAGTGAGAGAGAGCGAGACGGCCAAACTAAATCGCACTCAGCATTTCACCTCAATCAATCGCCGTCGCCTTTAGTGTTATTTCCCGTCCTATATATCGTCGTGCGGTCGAGGGATGCCAGACGGCCGCAGATGGAAACCGCATAGCCATCATGCGGACGAAGTTAGAGTATGCTTAATCTAGTATTATCTAAATAAATCAAATAATCCAGATGACAGATGATTTTAGATATGTATTGATGCTATAAATCATGCACAGTGATGGGATTTAAATCCAGATGACGACGGATGATTAAATCACGCACACACTGGATGATTAATTCCAGATGGGATTTAAATCACGCACAGCGATGGGATTTAAATCCAGATGACGACGGATGATTAAATCACGTACACACTGGAGGATTAAATCCAGATGGCCGTGCTTGAACGACCCATCTCTCTGCCTTGATTTGATAGACGACGGAGCGAATGAATGGTCGTGTGAACTGATACTGTAATAATATAATTAAAGCGGAGGACCACAGTGCAGCTGCTACTGCTGGTCCGCGGAAAAGGAAGGATACTTACTCAAGATCAAGAAAGTAACATACGTTGATTAGTTGATCATTGTGATCGATCCTCATATCATGCATCAATTAGCAGTAGTTTTCACGGAATCACATATTTTTAACTCATATATCAGCCCAGACCACTAGCTAGATCATCGTCTGCACTTCTACAGTGTGTGTACAATCTGCACCACACGAAATTAAGCAAGATCATCGTTCGATCTCCTGTGGCCGCCTAGCTTTCTTCAATACTCGGAACCAGTCACTACTACAAAACAGGCAATAGCAGACACTGTAAGTGTGTACAATCAAGTTCTACATTCATGTACATTCACGTAATATAACAACTCATTGCTTATGTATAGATACATGATTAAAACTGCCCGGCGATTGAAAGAACCGGTGGGTTTCCTCGACCCACACGTGGTCTCTGAGCAAACCATCTTGGCAGACGCATCCTCACGCCGAAATACATAACGGCAGGATTGCTTGCTCAAAACTACGTGGACTACATAATGGTGCCCTACAACCAGAAATAAGTGCTTCACTACTTGCTATACAAATTTCATTTGTACTTTATACGCAGTATGAACTTAGGTTTAATGACTATAGCGACATACATGAGTAGGCATCATGGATCCTTCTAGTCATTATACAAAGAGGAATCAGTACTATACCTTGATTCCCTAATGAAAAAGGCCACGACTTCACCCTTGTGCAAGAAGTAGTCGATGTGTGCTCATTTCTCCATACATAACTCTATTGTAGTCTTCCTTCGCTTGAAATGGCCGAGGTTAACTTTTTGAAACATGTAGGTCGCTCATCTCCTATATTGCCGAGGAGGGCTATACAAGGAACGAACGCCACACTTAATCACAGGACGCGATTTCCGACGTGCTACAACACAATAATCCTATATCATACTGTAATAATGCGCCTCGAACCGACTATACCTATATATGTAATTCTATTTTTTCAAAGGTCACAAGAAAAGCGTAAGAATGTGCATTCTACGTTTGCCATCATATGCGATTCTCATGAGTGCTAGGTTGCTTGATCCCGAGGTTGGTCAATCTCGCAATAATTGCTAATTATAAATTTAAATATATATGTGTAACACTTTACTCTTGTTTGTAGGTTTTGAATATAGATTTAGATTCACTGCTCGTAAAGAGATCTCGGATGTTCGAGGAGGCTCTGCACCTTCATCACGACGGATATCATTGCATGCCAACGGAGAGTTTCACTCACCGAACGACCTTGAAACAATTAATATAGTTGATATAGTTGAAATTCACTTTGAATAGTTGTGATTCAATGGTAAACTTTGGGTTGTCACTTTGGGTTGTATGACAATATTTTCTCAACGAGTTGATATTACAATGTTTGACCGTATTTGATATATGTTCGCTTGTATGACAATGATCACTTTGGGTTGTCAACGATTGATATCCGTGATGTATCTATTTTTGTCCGCTTATTTTCGAGGGCATGGCTAGCAATCCCGAGGCTAGCGAAAATTTTTAAAAATAGTTATCTCAAATAACTATCACGCAGCGGTTTATCAATCAAACCGTCTCGTGATATGTATAATCCTGAGACGGCTCTATTATATAACCGCTCGTGATATACACATATCCTGCATTTCGTAAATATAACCGTCGATATCCTTTTTATCGACGGTTCTATTTACGAACCGTCGATATGTGTATATCACGACGATTATATAATGATAACCGTCTCGATATGTGTATATCACGTAGCGGTTCGTAATTAGAGCCGTCGTGATATGCGTCTATAACGCATTTGTTCTTGAATAGAGCCGCTCGTGATAATTAGATATCACGCACGGTTATATAATTAGAACCGCCTGCGTTGTGACTTATCACAGACGGATGTTTAACCGTCTCGTGATAACCGCCAGCTTATCACAGACGTACAAAAACACAGACGGTTCGGAACCGTCTGTGATGACTGTTCGGAACCGTCTGTGATGAGGCTGTGTGTAGTAGTGAGTACTACACGCAATAGCAATACATACTACTAGCTCTGGGAACCGTGCATGCATTTGGCCATGGGGTTTCCAGCCGACCGCATAGTGGCCGTGTAGCATCCTCTCCACCGTGCCGTGCGGTAGCCTCTTAGCCATACAGTAGCCGTGCGGTTTTACTACGTGTTGGTTTATTGGAAAACCGCACGGTGGTCGTGCGAACGAGACTCTATATCTGCAAATCCGCATGATAAGAGCCATTTTCGCTAATATATCTGTGAAATGTGCCAATACGGTCAAAAACTCTGTGATCCTCTAGTTCTAGACTACAATACAAATATACAATGAACACTGGACCACCTGTTAGCCTACCATGCGTTTACATGTGACGCCTCGGTTCAATCAAGAGATTAATTAGCAGTTGCTACATGTATTCACATTAGCGTCACTATTGTATATATATCCCTATACACCAATGAATCAGTTAAATGCATCATTTTTATGAGCCTTCATTGTATCGGATAGGTTACGATCTTGATCTCCTCCTCCCGTCATGACGGGTACACCTGATGCTGCAGCTCTGGCCGCCGCGGCCAAGACCGCGTTGTGGGCGCAAGCGGTCGGTGTTTCCATCGTCAAGCTCCTCGTCCCCATCACCCTCGACCGCCAGGCGAATAACTATGCCCAATGGCGTGGCCTGTTTGAGGTCGCCCTCCAGAAGTACGCCCACGACGACCACATCCGCGAGTCTTCCTCTTCGGCTCCCGACGGACAGTGGACTCGACTCGACACCCTCATCCGCTCTTGATTGTACAGCGCCATCTCACCCTAGAGTCTCCTCCTTCCTCCTGTCTCCCATCCTCCTGTTTCCCGTGCCTCCTCCCTCTTCCTCTCTCCCATCCTTCTCCTCCTTCCTCGAGCAGTGTTGCCCTGCTTCCCTTCTCCTCCTCCTCCCAGCCGCCGCCACCCTCCCCTCCTCCTCCTCCTTCGAGCCGCCGCCGCCCATGCCGTCCTCCCTCCAACCTCCACCGCCGGCCCCGACGTGCCGCTGCCGGCCTCCTCCTCTCCTCGTCTCGGTGCCTCACCCCGGTCGTGACGCTGTCGCCACGACCTCAACTACCCACACCCCTTCCTCTTCTTCTCCCGCCGCCCGCTCCCACGCTTCGTCACCTTCTTCCTCCTTGGCTCCTTCCTTGGCCTCCTTCACTTCCTCTACCACCTCCCCCTTCAGTCGCTTTGCGACCTACCTTGTGTCTTTGGGGTTTCTCCGCCTCCAAGGCAGACCTCTCACTATTCATCTACCAGCATGACATGGATACTGTCTACCTCCTGTTGTACATCGACGACATTATCCTCACCGCCTCCTCACCAGCACTACTTCGCCAAGTGATCAACTCGCTTCAAAGTGAATTCTCCCTCAAGGACCTTGGCGACTTGCACTTCTTCCTCGGCGCCTCCGTACAGCGCACCGGCTCTGCGTTCTTCATGTACCGACCACCTCGCAGTACGTTGACGTCTTCACCAAGGGCCTTCCCACGGCCATCTTCAAGGAGTTCTGCTCTAGTTTGCATGTTCGTCCCACTCCCGTACCAATTGCGGGAGGGTGTTAGCCTACCATGCGTTCACATGTGACGCCTTAGTTCAACTAGGAGATTAATTAGTAATTGTTGCATGTATTCACATTAACGTCACCATTGTATATATATCCCTATACACCAATGAATCAGGTAAGTGCATCATTTATGCGAGCCTTCACCACCCACTATAGATACTCAGAATTTTAATGATTCGGTTCCAAGTACTTTGGCTAGGCTAGCTGACCTGACCTCCTATATATTGTTTATCCAGCAGGCACATATATATGATCTAAGCCGGACAGTCTCCGGTAGGTATGCTAAAACTGTCTTGCACTCACTACCGGACACAGCCCCTTTGCCGAGTGCAAAAAACTTTGCCGAGTGCCAAATATCGGACACTCGGTAAAGAGCTATTTTGCCGAGTGCGACACTCGGCAAAGAATTACACTCGGCAAAGCCCTCTTTGCCGAGTGCCATGCACTCGCAAAGATTAACACTCTAAGACATTCACTCTTTGCAGAGTGCGGGCACTCGGCAAAGCGGGGCACTCGGCAAAGCGGCCGAGGTAACGGTTCCTTGCCGACGTCAAAGTTTGCCGAGCCGGCCGCTTGGCACTCGGCAAAATAAATCTTTGTCGAGTGTCGTATGAGCGCACTCGCAAAGACCCGCTGCTAGAAGTGCCATGGCACAGACTTTCGGCAAGATTTTTTTATTTTGGCCTCAAATTTTTTTACTCCACCTTTCTGATGTCAGTACTATGTTAGGATTTGGTACATTTTTGGGCTTTTGTTATACTTAGTTAATTTATTTCATTTACTAGAATTATTTGGAAAATGCAAATTTGAATCGCGTGTATCGAATAATGGAATTTAATGATTCAAAAAATGATAGTCATGTTATTGATCGTAGTGTGGCGGTCGAGAGCGGACCGAAATTTCGGACATCTTGTTGTGAAACATGGCCGTGAACTTGCGGGCGAAGTGTTTTAAATTCTATAAAAAGCAAACAACGTCAGAAAATTATGAAACTTCGTGGAGATGTCATGATATCATATGTGGAGGTCGTGATAAAAATTTGAGAAGGTTTCGTGCGTTGTCACGCGTCGATGCTTTCAAACCGTGACATCTCCACATGTGATACTTATATCCCACCGAGATGTCCCGGTTTGAAAACATCGACGTGACAACGTGCACGAAACCTTCTCAAATTTTTATCACAGCCTCCACATATGATATCATGACATCTCCACGAGTTTCATAATTTTCGGACGTTGTTTGCTTTTTATAGAATTTAAAAACACTTCGCCGCGCAAGTTCACTTCATGTTTCACAACAAGATGTCCAAATTTCGGTCCGCTCTCGATACTGCCCTCACACTACAATAATAACATGACTATCATTTTTGAATCATTAAATTCCATTATTCGATGCACGTGCAGTTCAAATTTGCATTTTCCGAAATAATTCTAGTAAATGAAATAAATTAACTAAGTATAACAAAAAGCCACAAAAAATGTACCAAATCCTAACATAGAGTACCTTATACTGTAGTAGGGCTGCAAAAAAAAATTGGAGGCCAAAATAAAAATAAAAAAATCTTTGTCGAAGTCTTGTGCCATGGCACTCGGCAAAGGGGGTCTTTGCCGAGTGCCGCACATACGACACTCGGCAAAAGATGGGGAGAGGTCCTGTTGTTTTAAAAAAATTGGAGGAAGAAATTTTTTAAAAAAATTTGAAAAAATTCCTCTTTCAGAGTGCCATAGCTCTGCACTTTCGGCAAAGAAATTAAAAAAATTAAAAAAATAAAAAACCTCTTTAGAAGTGCCAAAGGTAATAAAAAAATTTACAAAAAATTAAAAACTCTTTGCCGAAAGTGCGGATCTTGGGCACTCGGCAAACAAAATAAAAATTTTGAAAATTGTTTGCCGAGTGCGGATCTCGCACTCGGCAAACTTCGAACTTAAGTGTGGTGTCGCGGCACCCACACACGCGACACGCGCATGCGGCGGCGCAGCGCCGCCGCCGCCGCCTGCGCCGCCGCGCGCCGCGCCAGCGCCTACCGCGCCGCCGCCGTACCACTGCCGCGCGCGCGCGCGCCCGCCGCCGCTACGCCGCGCGCCCGCCCGCTTACGCCGCCTCGCCCCTTGCCCACGCGCCGCCTCGCCGCCGCGGCGCCGCCCGCCCCGCTGCTCGCCGCCGGCCGCCCTCGCCCGCCTCGCCGCCCACGCATCGCCGCCGCCGCTTATCGCCGCCGCCATCGCTTTCGCCGCCGCCGCCAGGGCCGCGCACCGCCCGCCGCCGCCCCGCCCCGCCCCACCGCCGCCTTTGCCCCGCCCCCACGCCACGCCTATACCATCAGCTTTCCCATACCGCGAGGTGAGTGAAGCAAATCTCCTCCGTTTCTTGATATATTTTTGTTAATCGATCTTTTTGTATGTATGCATGCATGCATTATCTGAGGATTGGCTTAATTGGTAGCGAATCTAATGAATTAAATCTATTGAGGTGATCTTTTGTATGTATCTTGTATGCGTGCATTAGCAGGGAGGATTGACTTAATTGGTATCGGTTAATGACTTCTTGCCGATCGTCATGTTAGTTACTAGGTTCTTGACTTCGGGCATTCTATCAATAAACCGATTACACTTCCCGATAAAATTATTTGGTGGTGTGCTCTAGCAAAGTGGTAGCAGATATACAAGTAACTATTAGTTGCCACCAAGGTCCGCTATGATCTGTCCTTAATCAAACTCAATCATCGATTTGACTAATAATTTCTTAGTACAAGAAAGGGTTTGAACTTTGACGAAATTTTAGTACAAGAAGTAATGACAAATTTTGTAGATGGGATGTGGTCAACCGAACAATACTTAGAAAGATGTTTCAACTATATTCGCTCATCGATTGAACTCGTATATGGTTTATGAAGTATTGTTTATTAGTGTTAAGTCCGAATTAGAGAGCCATTATAAGGCCTACCCTATACAGATTGTGGCCAAATGATATGTTTACTCTCATAATGATTGTGGCTTGGCGACGCCTCATCGACACGGCCTCTACTCCATCTCTCCCGGATCCGAGCACGAACACGAGCGAGAGCCCGCCATACGCCCACGGCAGACGGCCGACAAAGACCGGTCGACGCACTCGAGGTTATTCTGTTTTACTCGTCGACATTGATCTTTACACACCTTTATTAGCTTTGCATTATCAAAACATTGGAGTGAAATATTGCAGGCCCGACCGGAACAAGAAATGAGGCAACGCCGAGTCGAGGTCGAAAGCAGAGAGGATGTCGGCCACCGAGGCCGACCGGGCAAGCGGCAGAGGATGTCGGCCAGTGAGGCCGAGCAGCGGGCGAGCGGCAGCCCGACGCAGAGCTTGGCGGACATGATGGAGTTCCTACAAGGTCTTGGGCAACATACGGCCACTGCATTTGGGCCGGTCGCTCAACCTCCGCCACGCGTCCGCACCGCAACTACTCCCGTGAGTATGAAAGTTATTTGCTTTCGCTTGTGCTTTGCTTGTATGACCTCTACCTTCCTAGATTAGGTATCTAATGTAATCTTGTCTCACATGCAATCTCTTCTCTCTTTGTGCGACCTCAATCGGCGGGTTCGAATAATCCACCTCATGCGCCCGAATGATAGAGCTTTTCCTTCACCACGATCGCAGTGGCCACCTTCGAGATGAATGGTAGTTGTATTTTCATTTGTTGTTCACTTGGTGATGGACTTGTGATATACTTATGATGCACTTGTCATTGTGATGAACTTGTGGATTTGTTTGGATGGACTTGAGCACTTATTGTTATATATGTGATGGATGTGATAAATATGTGATGGATGAGATATATGTGTGATGGATGTGATATATGTGTGATGGATGAGATATATATGTGATGGATGTGATATATATGTGATGGATCCGATATATGTTTGGATGGATTTGTTTGTCGTGATGGAATGTAAAAACAAATAAAAATGCGCTTTATCACTTTGCCGAGTGCAACACACGGCAAATAGGTCACTTGCCGAGTGCCATGGTCATGGCACTCTGCAAAGCTAATGGGCACCTCAAAATCTCTGTTTTCGACTTTGCCGAGTGCCATGACCATGGCACTTCGCAAAGATTTTTTAAAAAAATTAAAACTTTGCCGAGTGCGGGACTGCGCAGACTCGGCAAAGAATTTTTTAAAAAAATTTACAACTTTGCCGAAGTGCCATAAGGGATTGCACTCGGCAAAGGATTTTCAAAAAAAAAAAAAATTAACTTTGCCGAGTGCCATGGCCAAGGCACTCGGCAAAGGATTTTCAAAAAAAATTCAAAACTTTGCCGAGTGCCATCATTCCGACACTCGGCAAAGACATTTTCAAAAAAAAAAAGTAAAAACTCTTTGCAGAGTGCGCGGTTTGGCACTCGGCAGCGGCGCCAACAGGGCGGTAGCCAGAATCGGGCCTTTTCTTTGCCGAGTGCCAAACCGGCACTCGGTAAAGCCTTTGCCGAGTGCCCGAAAAAATACACTCGGCAAAGGCTACTTTGCCGATTTTTTTTTTCCGAGTGCCCTTTGCCGAGTGTCGCACTCGGCAAAGCCTTTACCGAGTGCAAAGGAGCCTTTGAGGCACTCGGCAAAGTGCCTGAGTCCGGTAGTGACTATGCATTGCATGCTATGTGATATTGGCTGGTCCATGAAGGAAGCAAGCTTTATGGGGACCTTACTTGAGACGCACACTCTCCGGTTGCTAAGAACCGCCGGATTGTGATCCATAATTCTATGCCATACAACAGCTCAATCTTAACCACCTTGCAATTGGATCTCACTTGAGTGGGTCGTCATGAAAATTCGTTTCTTTTTATTTATTTTTTGGCTCATAACTAACCATAAGTTTCTTGTACAAATCTGCTGCAAAATCATTTCATACCGGACGTTAACCACCACATCAATGTAGTGCTAATCTCCAATAGTTCCTGCGGGGGCCAGAGAAATTAATGAATGTTGAATCTCGGTTACAGGAAGATGCAAGAAAGATCCAAGATTCCTTCTTGGCACAATGGGATACGGAGAACGCAGCGATGACCGGCTGACCACACGACGAATAAGTCGTTACCACCACGACGAGGGCAACAAAAACAAGCGCTGTCAAGCAAGTTGACGCCGCTATATTCGTGCCGGCACGGGCAAATAATGAAGCAATATGTAGTGCCGATCGTTCTCGTGCGAAATGCGGTATCGTACGATTATTTTCGATAAGGTTTGCCTCCTATTTTGGTTTGCTGTAGTGGCAGAAATGATAGATACGTACTCTCTTTAGGTTGGATCAGTGTGAAAATATCAGAGATTCCCGCGCATATGTATACTGACACGGACACCCTCTTTTCTTTTCATTTTAGACCCAAGAAGGCGATTTTTTTTTTCGAGTTAAGTATTGGATATTGTCCGAGTAATACGCAACTGAATTTCGGCTTTTATGCTGTGAGATATTAGCCAGTCCTTGGCTTTCTTGGTAAAGCTCCGGCAGGTAATCATATTTTACGGTCAAAAGTTGGTGTCGCCTTAAAAAAAAGGAAAAAAATGTTGGTGCTCCATGATATTTTCTTGATACTAAGCTAGTTATGATTTGCACTCTTCTTAAAGCAAAATCTAGTTGGATTTGCTAAGAGCGTACTACTCTCGTAGTGGAAGCCATGTATCTCATATATTGATAAGACTCTTCCCGCAAATAAATAAAATGATACGACTCTATGGTCATTGGGTTAGGCTCGCAAAAAACTTGCATTGATACTAGATATAGCATCTTAGAGCTGAGTTCCGCACAGATGTAGACCTGGATATATACTTCTTGATATACTCAAAAGTTAACATCAGGTACTGTAACTTTGTTAGATACAATCATATAAAAAAACGCTGGTGTAGAGCGATGAGACTTATTCACCCTACACAGCGTATTTAAGTAGAGAGGATTCGAATCCAGGTTGACTAGCTCACCATCTGTGGTGTGTAGGATCAAAGATGACCGATTAGAGGGGTGAATAGGAGGTTTCTAAAAGACTTGTTCGTCTAATTAACAATTTTATCCAATATAGTCTAATTAAAGATTTCTAGCACAAGTCAAGAAATAAATTCTAAGTTCACTAAGTTACAACAAGGCTATGTCAATACTAAAAACAATTCTAACTAAACAATTCTACACAAATAAGTAGCTAGAAATGTAAATGCGAAAATAGTAAAGACAATAGAGAAAAACCGCAATGAAGACAATCGATGTTTTCCCATGGTATCGAAGACTTGTCGGTCTTCACTGATCCACGTTGAGGTAAGCCCAAACAAATTAGACCAACTCCACGAATTGAGCCTAATAAACCTTACTTCCACTAGGGTTGCTCTTCCTCCACTCTGGAGATGGCGAGCACCGAACCATTCATAAATGGTGTTGGGCCTCTTCACAACTTTTTTTAAGAGATCACCGCACCATCTTCCTCCAAGCTGTCTAGGTGCCGGCAAGTACCAAGAGTAATAAATCACAGCCCTTACTTGAAAGTTATCAAGTGCCAAAAGATCAACTAATGATGTAAATACACTTCAATGCTCTTAACTACCTCAAAATATAAAATGAGCAAATTATTGGTGATATGCTCTAGAGGCAATTATAGAGATAATTGTATCACATCTATGTTTATGAGTTATTGAATAAATGTTATTATGTTCCTTGAATGAATCATCAGTTGTAAATATTAACAAGTATGTGACTTGTTGGTGAAGCTCTTTAACCTATATGATGTCATTCTAAATGTATCTCTGATCGGATGTCACTGGTCGGAACATTAGTGACTTATCGACCAGTACATGTATTGATCGATGACCATGTTTCACGGGTCATTGATATAGGAATATCGAATCAATAATGTGAACACATGTTAGATAACATAGTGTTGGATTGACCCACCTTGAGACACTATTGAGATTGCTATGATTTTATGTGTTATCAGTTGGCCTCAAGCAATGATGATGTATAATCATTAGACCTGAGATCGGCATAGTTTTATACATATGTAATAGTACACTTAGGAGTTGTCAAACGCTACTCCATAACTGGGTAGTTATAAAGGTAGCTTTTGAGTATGCTATAAAACATGTGGAGGGATGTGACTGGTCAGATATGATATTTGTCTCTCCTAACATAACAAGAGAGATATCTCTGGCCCCTCGATGTGGTCGAATAAAGAAAGTGCATGGTCATGCCACTAGTGGCCGAAGAGTCGATCACATGAAGTTATCTGTCACTTGATCGAGAAAGTATTGAAAAATCCATGGATGACAAAATATCTCATCTGGAGTTCAACCAGATATCGTGAGGCAAAGGGAGAATACACAAGAAGGTCGTTCAGTTCAAACAAATGCGAACTAGTCATATAGAGATATGAGCTGGTCGTAGACTGGTCGAACATAATTACTGACTAGTCGTAAGGTGTTACGAACTGGTCATAACTAAATATGAACTGGTCGTATAAAGATACGAGCTGGTTGTAAGTGATAAGGATCTGCTCGTAGATCATATTGCATTAAGGTTCATTCAATATAATTTATGTGTATTCGAGAATCATTATATCCTGCTAGGAACCGCTAACGACTCGTAGTTGGAAAGATGTTTTCGAGTCACAACTGAATACACATGAACCTACAAGGTCACACACTTAAGGGGTTGGAATAAACGAGTTCGGATAGGATCCGTCATGGACTCTATATAAGGAGATGCATGAGGCTGTTGGGAGATAGAGGTTACGAATCACTCAAACGAAACCCTATCCCCCATCTTCTCAAAGACCCAGCCGTGCGAGTTGATACTATCACATTGGCGCATGGTGTTTCATCCCTGGATGTATGGATACCGTAGAAGCACTGTTGCAGTTGCTGTTACGCTCAAGGACTATCAACGATCTTCACGAGGAACGCGATTGGTTGCTAGAGGAGACGATCGGCATCGAGGAAGCTGGACGATCAACTACAACCACTACACTGACGTGCTCGACGTTGGATCAGGCTACTCCAACTCTTCTTCCGCTGCATTGCGCGTCTGGTGATAACGATCTACGATCTCTTACTTGTATGACTTCCTGATTTACGTGGTATAAATTTTGAATTGTCAGCTAGCATAGCCTACCCATATCCCTTCACAAATGAGTAGTAGAGAGTGCACCAATGGCTCTAAGGTATTCAATGAGATCAGGGGTATTGAGCTTGGTGCTAGCGAAGGGGTATTTATAGTCCCCAACCACAAATTCGACCATTTGAAGAAAACCTCTAAAAAATTCAGCAGGTGCGGTACTACCGTCTACCGTCATTGATCGGCCGGTACTACCGTACCTACTGTTCAACAGTCATATGGGGTTCATTAAATGCTTCTGAACTAGCCGTTACAGTTTGATGTGGTACTACCACACTCACATGGTCTGGTACTACCGAGCGACTCAGTTGGAACTATCGTTTTCCAGGAAAAAATGCTCAAAAACATGCTCTCTCGAAATAACATACTGTCAATTATAAATCGATCCTACTACACTGCGGTACTACCGGTCCTAAGGTGCAGTCATACCGTTTTTACTAATATTTTTCCAGATGTTGTTCTAAATGCAATGCATGATTCTTAGTTGATCAATGTGGCACATCATAAGTTTTTAAGCTACTAGCCATGATCCATCTTTATAGTACTGCGTTTAGCCTATAAATCCGGTCTTTCCACCAAACACCGAGACCGGTAAAAATTATAAAAGGGTCCTTAGGCTACAAAATACCTTTGCTTTGAACCATGTCAATCCTTTATTGTCTTTGCATTGATATTTCCATGTTGTTATCCATAATCCGGGACTAAATCTTTAAAACATCTTAATACACACATTCATATTGTTGTTATTAATTACCAAAATCATTTTTAGAGATCTAGATGCTTTCATAGTGCTAACCAACTGACCTCGAAAGACTCCTCAAAGAGACAATCATATACCGACATACCATCGTTCAACATGAATTAAACTGTTTCATGACAAGGGGTTTGTGAAGTGCTTTGGCTCTACCAACTGTTTCTTGAGATGTGCTTGATAGTGCATTTGTTAGACATGGCGGAACCAAGCATTACTAGGAGAAAAGGCTTGCTCAAAGAGTCACTAGGATTGCACTAAAAAACACTGGTTGATTTATTCGCCATCTTTAAGCATTGCTTCAAAGAGTACATGTTTTCTAGAGGAAATTTAAAAGATGCATTCGAGATAGTTTTTGTGAGGACCCGCGTTTTTAGCCCTAACCTCGTAGCAGTAATCGGGGTTTAGCAGCGTTAATCTTTTCTTAGTGGTGAGTTCACGATAGTATTAGATCGTTGTTAAGCAGTTGTTTCGTTGTCAGTGCGTTGGTTTCGTTAGGTTTCGTTCGCGAGCATTGCATAACTAATTAGCTCAATCATAACGCATCATTCATGCAACTTCATCACTCAACACAACAGTAAAATCAAGGCGGTAATTGAAGTGCATTCTCTTTTGCATTAGATGCATAAATCAACAATTGCATTGTTTACAGTAATGCATTTTGCATCAACCAAATATAGAAGCGTATTGCATCATTCATACATTCGCATCATCCATGCACTCGTCATTCAGCACAACCGTTTGATCAAGCAGGTAAATAGAATGCATTATCAATTGCATTAGATAATATATCAGTAGTTCAATTTACACCAACAAAATCTAGAAGCATTGACATCATTTACATTAGTTCATCTTGCATCATGTAGCCTGTAAACAATTGGTAGCATAAGTGCCTAAAACCACTTCCCGCTGCTCACAAGCATTACAGTGTATCACAAGTACAGTGCATCCTCATCCAAACACACAGTGCATTCCCAGCCGAGAGCATCCTCTATTTCCCAGCCCCCTCTTTCATTCCCCCCATTCCCTTCCCAGTCCAGAGCCAGCACAAGCAGTAGAGCCGAAGGGCACAGGCCACCAGGAGCTCGGCGTCGCCAAGGTCGGCGACACCACCCTGCTCATCGTCGGCATCCCCACACCAAGCAGCCGCAGCCATTTCCGCAAAACCAGCATACCAAAGCAATCCCACTCAATGTTTCATCTCCAGGTAAAAGCATATACATGTTGATCTTAAGGTGAGCATCTTACCTTGAAGCTACATCTTTCTACCTCCATTAGCACCCCCACCTCCAGATCCACCCCACTGACCTGCATTCATGAGTAGTAGCATTCATCAGTAGAATGTTTAGCAAGAACGAGTGAGCTGAGTAGAGGGGGAGGCGTCGGTGCATGGTGCCGGCGGCCGGAAGGCCGAGCCGGCCGGACCCAAACCCTAGGACGGTAGATCCGGCGGCGCCAGGTGAGGAGGAAGCCGGAGAGGCAGCCCCGAGCCGGGGGGTAGTCGGGCCGGACTTGGGGTAGGAGGCGAAGGACCGGATCTGGGCCGAGCCTAGGGTAGGAGGCGACCCGATCCAAGCCGAGGAGAGGGGAAGGCAGAGGCACGGCGGCGCTGGCCTTTGGCCGCGCCGGGAGGAGAAGGCCGAAGGGGGAGCTAGAAGCCGGCGGCGTCAGGGGAGCGGCGTAGAGCCAGATCCGAGCTGAGCTGGGCCAAGTAGGGGCCGGCGGCAGCGGAAGAAGAAGTGAGGAGGGAGAGACCCAGCCGGGAGGAGAAGACCAAAAGGGAACCGGGCTAGACCTAGGGGAAGCAGTGCGGGACATATCTGAGCAGGGCCGGGCCTAGAGGAGCAGTGCCCGACCAGATCCGGCCGCGCCGGGAGGAGCAGTCGAAGAGGAGCCGGGTGTCGGGCCGGGGCCGGCAGAGGCGGGGGCCGGCGCGAGAAGAGCAAGGCGGCGGCTCTGGGAGCTGGTGCTAGGAAGACAGGGGCGGCGGCACTTGGGGTTGAAGAAGGGAAGAAGGGGATCGGGAGAGTAGTGTGAAGGTTGTGTTTGTGCGCGTGCGTGCGTGTGTGGGTTAGGGGGAAGGCAGCCGAAGGGGGAGGGGTAAGAAAGGGAGAGTGGAGAGAAATTAGGTGAGTTTAGATTGGAGTTAGGGTTAGGTTAGGATTTTAGATTTAGGGGTAGATTTCCTTTATTGGTTGCAGATTATTGCCCTCTCGGCGGTAGTTGCTAGTAAATTATTGGTTAGCCGTTAAATGCTTGCGACTAATTAAGTTAACTTGGTCTTATCAGTTTAACCAACTTAAAATCAATTTGTGGTTGTAGTGCTAGAGCCGGTGGTATAGCTTTTATTCTTTTTTTTTTAATAGGCTGGCTTGCTCGTGTAGCGATCTTGTGCGTCGCGGGTATTTAGTTAAGCGTGAACCTCGGGTGTTCGATCTTAAGAGTGAGTAGACATCAGGGCGACGATTTCGGGGAGTGCTAACTTCGCCTAGATCTCGAAAATGTTTTAGTTAATTAAAATATGCTAACTGGTAGTCGTCACTAACTTATGTATTCCTATTATCACTCAAACCAACTACGTATTTACTTATACTATTATTCGTGTTGCCGACTTGCTACTGTATACGAATCAAGATGAGCCGAGCAAATGACGAATCGCATCGGCGCCAACCTTTCCTACGTCCTCGAAGGCAAGCGATCCTCTTGAACATTAATATAGTTACTTTAAAAATATACCCTATCTTGCACTATTATATGTATTGCATAAAAATGATTTTCCGAAACCTAAAGAAAATGATTGAGATAAGATAAGATAATTAAGAAAGAATGAGACTTATTAGGAGGGTAAAAGGGGGCCCTGGCTGGGGAAAACGCGATGATGATGTTGAGGTAAGAGGTGGGCCCCTTTTTACATATGGTTATAATATAAGGACCAACAAGCTCTTGCTCGGTCGGATGTCAGAATCGGTGCCAACCATTTTCCGCTTTGACGGCAGAAATGCTACCTTGTTACGTGACTATGCTCTCCACAACGGGTAAGTATTAGGTGTGAGTGATTGTGATGGAGGAACCCAGGACCGGTGGGGATAGTCCGGAAGTGGGGGATCCAAGGCGCTATAAGCGCTAAGGTGGAGTGTTGAGTGCAGGATAGAAGCTACCTCAACCAACCTCACCAGAACTCGGTGGATGATGAGGTCAGCAGCGTGACTAAATCTGCACCGGCGGAAGGTGATGGGTGGAGAAATTAATCACGTAACCTGGAAAACGTTCTGTATTCTGATCTCGAACCCGCATCTAAGGCAATGCGGTGGACCCTGTTCACAGAGAGTTCAGAATAGCTATGGGTAAAGTGGTACAAAGCCTGCGCAGTGCTAAACAAATCATGAATTCATGCCAGTCTCCAGGATTGGAGTCTACGGGAACCACAGGGGGTCTTTCGTCTCTCCGAGTGACTAGTAGAGTTTTTCAGTATTAAAACTTGCCACATTTTTGTCAAGATCTATTTTCTAAAGTGAGATGATTTAGAATTTGTGATAAAGAGTAGAGATAGTGCATCTTGTGCATCTTTGCTATTAATGCTTGCTGAGTACATTCGTGTACTCAACCTTGTTAGTATTCTCCTTTGTAGATCCTAGTCCGACCGGGAACTATCCCGAGTGGGACGAAGGACTTGCAGGTACAGAAGCAACAACTGGAGGAGAAGGCTCGGACTAAGAGGACCCAGGGCGAGTTGGGAGCTATTTTGGCTTGTGGGACGGATAGGCTGCCGATACTTCAGGGCATACAAGAGAAGCGGGGAAGTTCCCTTGGGTATTTATATAAATCTTGTATTAAGATCTTAGCCCTGCGTGGCTAACTGTTGAAATAAAGGACAGTTTATATCTTATTGTTCTGCTGCGTAACTCTGGTAAAGGCTTACTATTCGTTGGAGCAGTGTTCTACTGAGCAAACGAATAGTAATTCGTGTGCCTAAGTATTATTACCCCTAAGGTAATGACACGGGACGTCACAGTTTTGCAGTTGCTTCAATATCTCTCTGCCAATATCAACCTTCTTGTCTTCATATATAGCTTAGCTATCCCTTCACAGTTGTGAACTGGCTATGTAAATAGCAGCAGTGAAAGGGGACCAAAGAAATGAAGAGGAAGCTCTGTTAGGTGAGCACCCTTTTATGTGCCATCCACATTTATTTGCAGCACAAGAGGATGAAAACAACTCCTAACCTTTCTAGTTGTCATTTGGCAGGAACTACTAGCTACCAACACTGCCTCTAATTCTATTTTTTGGTACATTTTGTAAATTGCCTCAACCACAGGAGCTTATAAACAACCAAACTTAGGTGGAAGATTGGCAAGGAGTACTGCAATGGAGCCACCGCAACTTGAGCTCAGCAACTTGGAAGGTCGGAATGCAAGACCAGACACCACAGATGAAAAAACAGGTGAATTTTCCTACCTAGTTTTTTTTACAACAATCTGACCAATTCTTAGTACAAAACAGTAATGCATGCTCAGCAGCCTGAAACCTGCAAAATAAAAGGATTTGTTTCAGTCCTGAGTTTTCCTTCTTCCACTGTGAATTTCCCCTGCAAATGAGACAATATTTGTTGTTCTGCTTCTGCAGATGAAGTAGACGACTGTCCAATCGAGGAGGTCCGGCTCACCGTGCCAATAACCGACGACCCGGCATTGCCGGCTTTGACGTTCAGGACATGGTTTCTTGGGCTCATCTCATGCGCGCTCCTGGCCTTCTCCAACCAGTTCTTCGGCTACCGGCAGAACCCTCTCTACATATCGTCCCTCTCGGTGCAAATTGTCGTTCTGCCGCTCGGCAAGCTGATGGCCGCCTGCCTTCCTCGGAAGGTCATCAGAATCAAGGGCACAAAGTGGTCCTTCTCACTGAACCCAGGGCCGTTCAACCTCAAGGAGCATGTCCTCATCACCATCTTTGCAAACACCGGCTCCAACTCCGTTTATGCCGTCGGCATTATCACCATTGTGAAGGCGTTCTATCGCCGGGAGATCCATCCCCTTGCTGCCATGTTGCTCACTCAAACCACACAGGTATAACAAGACTAAACACCAAATTTATCTCTTAGTATTTCTTAACTGTTACTAGTTTTCAGTTCATATCCCCTTATCTAACAGAACTGTCTTGTGTTGATATGTTTGTACCCAGTTGATGGGATATGGTTGGGCCGGCCTCTTCAGAAAGTTTCTTGTGGACTCCCCTTACATGTGGTGGCCTTCAAACTTGGTACAAGTTTCACTCTTCAGGTTACCTTTCTCAAGCTATTTCTTCCAATCTATTTATTTGCCTTGAGCACCAACCACCAACCACCAACCTGTTATAAAGCTGCAATGAATTGATCAGGCTAAGCATTTGATTGATTTCTGTCACACACGCAGAGCTCTGCATGAGAAGGAGAAGAGGCCAAAGGGAGGGAGTACAAGGCTGCAGTTCTTCCTCACCGTCCTGATCACAAGCTTCGCCTACTACATTGTGCCGAACTACCTCTTCCCGACCATCTCCACCATCTCCTTGGTCTGCCTGATATGGAAGAACTCGGTTACCGCGCAGCAGATCGGCTCCGGCGTCTACGGCCTCGGCGTTGGGTCGTTCGGCCTGGATTGGGCCACCGTGGCCGGCTTCCTCGGCACACCGCTGTCCACGCCGGCGTTCGCCATCATGAACATCATGGTCGGCTTCTTTATAATCGTCTACGTGATCGTACCCATCGCGTACTGGACCAACGCGTACGAGGCCAAGCGTTTCCCGATCATCTCTTCCCATGTCTTCATGGCCAACGGCAGCCGGTACGATGTGAACCAAGTCCTTGACCCGGCGACGTTCAAGTTCAGCCAGGCCGGGTATGACAATGTCGGACAGATCAATCTGAGCATCTTCTTCTCGTTCACCTACGGCCTGAGCTTTGCGACGCTGGCTGCCACCCTGTCCCATGTCGCCCTCTTCCACGGCAGGTAATGGCAATTCATTGGTAAATGACGTATGTTCTCTCTTGCTGCTGTTTTGGCTGCTGCTTCAAATTATGGGCATATTATCATGTTGAAACTGTTCTTGGTAGATCGATATGGAGGCAGACGAAGGCGACGGTGCGCGACCAGATCGGCGACGTGCACACCAGGCTGATGAAGAAGAATTACGCCGTGGTGCCGCAGTGGTGGTTCCAGGTGATGCTTGTGCTCGTCCTCGGCCTCTCCATATTCACTTGCGAGGGCTTCGGCCAGCAGCTGCAGCTCCCTTACTGGGGCGTGCTCTTAGCAGCCGGCCTGGCCTTCTTCTTCACGCTCCCAATCGGCATCATAACCGCAACGACCAATCAAGTAAAGGCTGACACTTTAACGTCAGATAAATTTGTGTTCTCCACGATCAGAATCGTCAGATAACCGTGTGACATTTGCACTGATTTCCTTTTCTTGTTGAACAGCAACCTGGACTGAATGTTATTACCGAGTTGATCATCGGCTACCTGTACCCGGGGAGGCCGCTTGCCAATGTCGCATTCAAGACGTACGGCTACATCAGTATGTCTCAGGCGGTCATGTTCCTGCAAGACTTCAAGCTGGGCCACTACATGAAGATCCCGCCTCGGTCCATGTTCATCGTTCAGGTGATTCTATCGATCGATCGATCAACTGACCCCGTCAGATGATCAGAACGTGAATCGGTTCACTCATAAGTTTTGTAAGGATTTTAACACCGTTTGTAGTAATGCCGGCCGTCGGTTGAAATCGCAGCTTGTAGGGACCATCTTGGCGTCGTCGGTATACTTCGGCACGTCGTGGTGGCTGCTGGAGAGCGTGAGCCACATCTGCGACCCGGCGAAGCTGCCGGAGGGCAGCCCGTGGACCTGCCCCGGCGACGACGTCTTCTTCAACGCGTCCATCATCTGGGGCGTCGTCGGCCCGCTGCGCATGTTCGGCCGCCTCGGCCTCTACGCCAAGATGAACTACTTCTTCCTCGCCGGCGCCCTCGCGCCGGTGCCCGTCTGGGCGCTGTCCCGCGCGTTCCCGGGCAAGACTTGGATCAGGCTGATCAACATGCCGGTGCTGCTGGGCGCCACGGGCATGATGCCGCCGGCGCGGGCGGTGAACTACCTCATGTGGGGCGCCGTGGGGCTCGTGTTCAACCACTTCGTGTACCGGCGGTACAAGGGGTGGTGGGCGCGCCACAACTACGTGCTGTCCGCCGGCCTGGACGCCGGCGTGGCGTTCATGGGCATCGTGTCGTACGCCGTGCTGCAGTCGAGGGGCGTCAACGGCGTGAACTGGTGGGGGCTGGAGGTCGACGACCACTGCGCCTTGGCTCGCTGCCCCACGGCGCCCGGAGTCCGTGCCACCGGTTGCCCCGTGCAGTAAGCAAAGCAGCGGAGGCGTCACCTGGGTATAGCTCTTCCAGACTAGGAACGACGAATGATGTCAACCAAACAGACGTATATACTGCGTGCCCTCATATCGTAAGCGAAATTACTAGCTGCTTGCTCCGCGAAGGCGTGGTGGTACTCTACGAAGGCTCGAATTGTCCTGCCGCGTCTCTGCTGAACGATCATGTGTGTACGGTTCAATTTGCTGTACCTAAACAGTTGGTAGGCTAAATGGAATATTTCGGTTGTAGCACGTTGTATATGCATCTATATTTTTTGTGCTCGCAAATAGGAACTCATGATATCTGACAAAGGCTAACGTTCAGACGAACTAGCAAACATGTACAGAATATTAAGCTGGGCTCAAATGCTCAATCCTTAGCATGCAGCGTGCCTCACTGACAGGCAGCTAATATCACAAGATAAACTAATAACTTGTGGAGAATATTAAGCTGGGTTCAATCCTTCAAAGGCACTTTTTATTATCCATATGGGTGATATCGGCCTGAACCACCAGCAAAGCTTCCCCAATTCCTGTCAGGTGTGCTACCAATTCCATAGCCAGCTAGAGCAGGATCATATGCCCCACCGTACATAGCGCCACAATATCTAGAATTACTGGGGCCACCAAAGCTCTCGTCACCACGACGCCTGTAACCACTTGAGTTCCCCCCAGGTAAGCTCCGTCAAAACCTCCTCCGTACGACCCAAAGCGACTAGGATAACTTCAGGAAGACATGCCTCCCCTCCATAGCCTCCTAATCCTGCATAGTAACGACCGTATCCGACACCATATTCACCTATCCCACCGACACTAACACCGAAACCTCCTCCATGGTTCCTATAAGGACCAAATCCATCACTGTTGTAATTGCTATAAGCACCGGCCAATCCACCATTGTCATCTCTAGAAGGATGGTCCCTAGAATCCCTACCATATGCTGATCTAGAATCACTACCATATGCTGATGGTGGTGGATTTGAGGATTTCTTTGGTTCTGCTTTCTTGATCTCCACCTACAAACAAAGCAAATGACCTAAGCTCTGTCAAATATAAACCTATGGGCCATTGCTACCAATCATCCGTAAAACATGACGTTCCATGACATTAGCAAAGTTGTCAATTTGAACAGAAGATTGCAATTTCTTTTGGCAGACATTAGTTTACACATTTTGCACCAAAAGTATACATTGGAGGGGCTAACAACCGGTGTCATTTCTCAAATGAACTGCACAAGACTCACCTTTGAACCAGCAAGATCAATCATATTTCCATTTGCTAACAAATCATCTACAACTTGCTCAGAACCTAAAACTATAAATCCAAAGCCTCGAGAGTGTTTGGTTTGATGATCACGCATAATCTGGTGGTCTACCACAGTTCCATATTTTGCAAAGAAATTCTTGAAGTCATCTGAGCAATAAAACATATAGAAGGGCCATCAGATCAAAAATCAATGTAAAAGGAAGCAGACAATTATAATCCATATTGATAATACCTTCTGTCAGTGTTGGGGGAAGCCCACCAACAAATATCTTTGTAGTCTTGAAATCCTTAGACTGCATAGAATTTTTTGGAATGGTTCTCTTAATCTCAACCTGGAAATTACGAAAGGCAAGCCTACTAAGTAATTTATTAATTTTCAATTGTAAACATGTGAATTGGGAAGTTGTAACACGAACAAACTAACAGACTTGAGTCAAGAGGGATAACTGAGGAATGGAAAAACATATTTGCACAGACTTCATTGAATGAAGCGAACAAACTAACAGACTGATAAAACTGATATGAAATTGAACCAGAAAAACAATCAATTGTTTACAAATCCAGCTTTGAAGAACAATACACATTAACATGCCCAATGCTTGAACTCATGAAGCAACCAACCGATTAATATAGATGCAAAGACTCGTAGTCAGTTAAAATACTTTTGCAGCAAGGTAACCGGAAAAAAAACTATGCGCTGCAAAATCCTCATAAACATCACAATGAAAACCTAATGATCTATGGACAAGTTTCAACGTACAATTAACCCATACACTAACATAGAACTTAGAACGGCAGATGTTATATCAGAATATCAAGATTTTGTAATGAGCACACAACAGACCTGAAGGGAACATCAGTCTAATACTGAATATGGAAAGACACTGTCAGGTGCACGTGTGCTAGATCGAAGATTGTAGCTGTGTGCCGGCGCCGGACGAGATACGCCCGCGTCGTTGGATCGTGATGGCTCCGTGCTGTTCGTAGCGAGAGCAAAACGCAGGGGAAGGGCGCCGAAAACAGAGGAATTGGAGAAGATAGTAATTCTTTTCTTACGTCTCTGGATTACAATAGCCCTCAATTTATAGAACTAGTCTGATCTAAAAAATAGTATGCAAACTGTCCGTAAGGGACTTAACCAAACAACTAGAAACATACTAATTAGATATAAGTATTCGATTACAACTCCAACTGGCTAAGTCGATTCCGTCTCATCCGTATTCTCCTATGCAACCGAACCAGACGTATTCTCCTTTCCTTTACGGTGTCTCCGAGTATACGTACGCCCCCACATAACATCTGCCGGGTCTCCAAGAAACAGGTTGTCCTCAAGCTGAAAAGAAGGATAGTGTTGCTTGAACTGTACCACATCCTCCCATGAAGCATCTGCTGCTGTCAGACCTTGCCATTGAACTAAAATCTGCCATGCACAGTGGGCTTTGCGTGTGCGGAGAACCTGATCAGGTACTGGGAAAACTTTGCCATGATACAAATCAGGTAGTGGAGGCGGACTTGAAGGCGGCTGACCCACAAAAGGTTTCAAAAGACTAACATGAAATACGTCGTGAAGTTTTGCTTTGGCTGGAAGACGTAAGCGATATGCCGCTGACGCAATTTTTTCAGTCACTTGATACGGCCCGTACTTCCCTTGAGGCTGAAGGACAATAGAGGTAGCCTTTCTATGCTGAATGCGCAACCAGACCCACTGGTCAACCTCAAGTTGAAGATCACGATGATTGGCATCGTAATACTTCTTGTACTGCTGCTGTGCTTGCAATAAGCGATCACGAATATCAGCTAGGAGTTGATCTCTGTCCTGTAATAGAGTATCAACTGCAACCGCCCAAGCTGTGCCCGGCTCATATGTGCATAAAGACGGAGGATTTCGGCCATAGACAACTTTGAAAGGAGTATCTCACAGAGAGGAGTGAAAAGATGTGTTGTAACAATATTCAGACCAAGGCAACCAATGTAACCACTGCGCGGGCGATCGCCTGTCAGACAGCGTAGATACATAGCAATCACTTTGTTAACCACTTCAGTTTGGCCATCAGATTGAGGATGAAACGTTGAACTGCGGTTAAGTTGCACCCCGGCGAGACGAAATAATTCTTCCCAAAAGCGGCTAGTAAAAATAAGATCGCAGTCGCTTACTATGGAAGAAGGGATCCCATGTAACCAGACTATCTCCTCAAAAAACACCCGAGCAACAGAACTAGCCGTGTATGGATGTGACAAAGCAATAAAATGGGCATATTTGGAAAATCGATCCACCACTGTAAGGATAACCGATTTACCATTGACACGCGGTAGACCTTCAATGAAATCCATTGATATATCCTCCCATATTTTAGATGATACTTCCAATGGCTGCAAAAGGCCAGCGGGGTGGAGGTGAGTACTCTTGTTACGTTGACACGTTGGACATGCTCGAACAAATTCCTGAACCAACCTTCTGACATGTGGTACGAAAAAATCGGAACGCAACCGATGTAGCATTTTTTGAACTCCCTCATGACCCACTGTATGTGTGGCTGTGCGGCTGTGAGAACAAAAGGCAACGTTAGCGAGGCCTCTGCAACATATACGCGGCCTTTGAACGTGAGCAAGCCATCCACAAAACCCCATTCTGATTCTGCTGACCCAACAAGAATTCGATCCTTGAGAGCTGTCAAGGCAGAAGAACTAGTGATCTCGCTACGCAGGTCATCAAAAAGAGCAAAACGAGGAGATGATATTGCAAAAACAGTCGATGTCTCACAATCGCGCCGAGATGAAGCGTCAACCACAATACTCTGACGACCCGGCCGATATTCCACTCGAAACGAAAATCCCAGGAGTTTGGTGACCCACTGATGTTGAGGTATGGTAGCCAAACGTTGACCCAATAAAAATTTCAAACTATAATGGTCCGTACGAACGAGAAAAGTACGTCCCCACAAATAAGGTCTCCAATGTCTGATTACCTGCACCAAACCAATGAGCTCTTGCTCATATGCCGCCAATTGTCGGTGGCGAAGCGCCATGGGTCTACTACAAAAAGCGATGGACCCCGCTCCTTGATGTAAAACGGCCCCAATTTCGAAACCAGACGCATCACACTCCACAATAAATTACGCCTGAAAATCAGGAAGTTGAAGAACCGGAGCAGACGACAAGGCGTGCTTCAAAATATCAAAAGCGCTGGAGGTTGCTATTGTCCAAGCGAAACTCTCATTCTTTAACAATTTTGTTAAGGGAGCTGCAAGCGTGCCATAATCCTTGATGAACCGGCGATAATAGCCGGCTAGGCCTAAAAATCCACGCAATGCACGTACAGATTGAGGAACCGGCCAATCAGCCACAGCCTGCACTTTTGTTCATCCATGGCAACACCGTTACTAGTAATCACATGACCCAAGTAAGCCACGGACGAAGAGCCAAATATGCACTTGGACCTTTTAAGGAAAAAATTGTGCTCCTGAAGAACCCAGGAGGATGGTACGAACATGGAGGAGATCAGACCAAGAGGAGTTGTATATTAGAATATCATCAAAGAAAACCAGGACGAATCGTCGTAGGTAGAGACGAAGAGCTTCATTCATTAAGGCTTGGAATGTCGCTGGTGCATTAGTTAAGCCAAACGGCATGACTAGAAATTGAAACAAGCCCTGATGCGTCCGAAAGGCTGTTTTCTCCACATCCGCAGAGTGCATGCGAACTTGATGATAACCCGAACGCAAGTCTAACTTGGTAAAGAACTTGGCATCCTTGAGTTCATCCAAAAACTCTTCCACAACTGGGATCGGGAATTTATCTTTGATGGTTTTGTCATTAAGAGCGCGATAGTCGACACAAAATCTCCACGACCCATCTTGTTTATTCACTAGCAACACAGGTGCTGAAAAGGCTGAAGAGATGTGGCGAATAGTGCCTTGCCGCAACATCTCCTCACACTGTTTCTCCAATTCAGCCTTTTGAATGTGAGCATAACGATATGGTCTTACTGCAATAGGAGGCGTACCTGGAGTAAGGTGGATCCGGTGGGTGCGGTTCCGCTCTGGAGGAAGCCCATGAGGAGCGGCAAACAGCCCACTGAACTCATCCAACAAAGTCGACATCAGATCAGATGGCATATTGCCGAGTGCGTGTATAGACGCTGATGGAACAGAAAGCCCACGCCAAGTCACATGCTGATCTTCATGTCAGAAGGACAATGTCATTTGCTGAAAATCCCAAATGATAGGTCCAAGGGTGCCTAGCCATTGCACACCCAATACAAGATCAAAACCTGCTAAGGGAATAGAAAAACAGTCCACTGTATAGACCCGCTGATCAATGCGCAAAGGTAGTGCACGGCAAACTCCATTGCTGGCCACATGATCCCCATTAGCCACTGCCACCCTGAGTCCTGCTTGCGGCTGTACGCTGATGCCTGCCCGCTGTATCGCTTCTTCAGCAATAAAATTGTGCGTCGAGCCAGAGTCAATCAATGCCACCAACCGTGTCGATCCAACCCACACAGGCACCTTCATAGTCTGTGTTGTTCTTGGTTGCACGCCTGAAAGTGCATGTAGGGATATTGCAGGTTCGTCGCGCTCTTCCTCGTGGGCAGGTATGATGTCGTCGGCAGAATCGTCTGGCAGGACTTCTAGGAGGAATAGGCGTTTGCAGCAATGACCGGCGAAAATTTTCTCCTCACAGTTAAAACAAAGTCCTTGTCTTCTTCGGTCCGCCATCTGGGAAGCCGTGAGTTGCTTGCGAGGCATTATTATAGCGCCAGGATTTGTAGTCACGCTGGCAGTGCTAGAGGAAGATGCGGCCGCGGTACCCAGCTGGTTTGATGGGAAACCAGCGGTGGAACTTGTCTGCCCTGGCCAATGCCATTGCTAGTTGTAGGCTCCTTGGGTGCTGAAGTTCAACATCCATTCGTACCGGTTCCATGAGCCCGGACGTAAACAATTGAACCTGTTGGGCCGGAGTCAGCGAGTGTGCTCGGCGTAATAATGCCACAAAGTTTTCTTGGTACTCGTCAATTGTTCCTGTCGCCTGTAATTTAGCTAATTCTCCCAAAACATTATTGTGAATTGATGGCCCAAGACGCAAACTGCAATAATTTTTAAAATTGTGCCAGGACGGTTCACCCTCGTCCCGGTCCAGTTGGTAATACCATTGCTGAGCTGCTCCTGTCAGATGGTAGGAAGCCAACCAGACCTTCTCGTGTTCCGGCGTGTGTTGTCCCCTGAAAAACTGTTCACAATGGTTTAGCCATCCGAGGGGATCTTCTTTGCCGTTGAACGTGGGGAAGGAGAGCTTGTGGAGGCGAGCCCCCCCATGATTGCCACTCTGCGTGTTGTGCTGAGATGAGGGCGGCAGGGTGGGCGCAACTCCTGATGGGATCGGCAGAAGTCCTTCTCCCGGCCTTTTCTCTAGCAGAATGATCCTTTCCTTGAGTGCAACAACCTCTGTTGACAAATCGGTCTTCAACTCTTCAAACTTGATCGTCATGGCTACAGTGAGATCTGCGACATGCCATGTTAATGCCGCCATCTCAGATGTGCCAGCCATTGGCTCTGATACCAAGTTGTCAGGTGCACGTGTGCTAGATCAAAGATTGTAGCTGTGTGCCGGCGCTGGACGAGATACGACCGCGTCGTTGGATCGTGATGGCTCCATGTTGTTCGTAGCGAGAGCGAAACGCAGGGGAAGGGCGCCGAAAACAGAGAGGAATTGGAGTAGACAGAATAGAAGATAGTAATTCTTTTCTTACTTCTCTGGATTACAATAGCCCTCAATTTATAGAACTAGTCTGATCTAAAAATAGTATGCAAACTGTCCGTAAGGGACTTAACCAAACAACTAGAAACATACTAATTAGATATAAGTATTCGATTACAACTCCAACTGGCTAAGCCGATTCCGTCTCATCCGTATTCTCCTGTGCAACCGAACCAGACGTATTCTCCTTTCCTTTACAGTGTCTCCGAGTATACGGACGCCCCCACATAACAGACACAACAATACAACTATAGAGCAGAAGTGAAGAAATGCTTAACAATTGGGCAACTCAACTCCAAGTGGTGTGCTGAGAACGAAACTTGCTTTCCATTGATGACATGGTTGTCCTCTATCATTTTATCAACAATAGCAGGGTTAGAATATGTAATGAAGCCAAAACCCCTTGGCTGAGATGTGTGCTTATCTTTCATTATTACTGAATCAACTATTTCTCCATACTGGCCAAAATGCTTCACAAATATGGCTATCATCGAAAATAGATTAGTATTACAAAAATAAAGTTATCGTGATAATCTATTAATTATTTAATTGACGAGTATACATCATAAAACTACATAAGTCAGATTGGTGAAGAAAAAACATAATTGATTCAGTCATAGTGCTATACAGGGGCGGAACTAGAATGGAAATAACTGGGGTTCACCATTTCACCGTACGTGAAACAACATATATAATTTCGAAGCAACATGGTACTAAATAGTAATGTATTCAACAACTTTTAGCATCAATATTTCAACGTAACCAATAGCAATATACAATAATAAAAAAAATAGCGATCATAATGCTTACCAACATAAAGTAACTCACTAATAATATTTTTAATTGTAGCGAAGTGAAGCAACTAAGGGCGAAATCATGGATAAAGATAGTCGACATTGGCAAAATACATCATCCTACCTCAATGACCTATAAAAAAAGAATAAAACAAATTAAAATTATCTAGTAAAAAAGTAGAATAGTCGAATTAAATTAAATACAATACCTTTTATTATTTACGTTCTTTCAAGTTCATGAAATGATGAACCACAACGTCATTAGTAACTTTCTTCATTTCTTCTCTCCATATAACAAATTAGGCTACCACTCATGAAATCGTCACTAATGCGATTGCGCAAATAATTTTTCACAATTCTTATGGCTGAAAACACCTCTCAACTGTGGCACTGGCGACAGGCAATACTAATACTAGCTTCAAAAGTTGATAAACCAAAGGATAGCAAAGATGTTTCCTTGTCTCCACCATTTTTTGAGAAAGTTAGTCAATAGTCTGTATGTTGAAGAATCTATCATCTGCTCGCACATCGACAATGTAGAGGCAAAGATGATGATTAAGGTCCCTCAATTCCCCAAAATCAAAATCAATAGGCTAAAGTTTAGCTATGCTCATCAAATTATCCAAATTGAAATCATGAAATAAGTCTCTTGGACTCAAAGCAGCCGACCAAACAAGCAAGTTAGAGGTTGTCTCGTTAAAGCGACTATCAAGCTCTTGAAGTAGCCAATCAAAAACATCATTAAAACAATCCACTTCATAATGATGCTTGTTAGTAATTCCAGTTCTTTGTCGTAGCTTCTTTGGATTAACGTAAGTTTCTCCTATTTCCAACTTAGGAATACCATGTTTATCACAAAAGGCATACACTTCATCTAGGACAGATTCCCACCCATCTCTTCTAAGCTCATCCAAATGCAATCTAGTTGATTTCACACATTTAATGGCATTCACAGTGTTTTGATCCTTTCGTTGCAATGCTAGTGACAAGCTGTTTGTTTGTGATTATCAAGATAGTCAACATGAGATGCAAATAAAAGACAATCAAATGACTGAAAGTACACTAGTACACCCAATGCTTGATCTCTATTTGTTCTGCCCTTGTCTTCTTCTTCCACAAATTCTAACACTGTGACAACTGTTGGAAACAAGTCAACCAAACTCTTAAGAATTTTATAATAAGAACTCTAACGAGTATCTCAAGGTCTTTGAAGACATTGTGCTTGATTTAATCCCATCCCAGTTTAAAGTAGCCCACAACTTAAAGCCTTGTGCACTTGTTCATGGTTGATATCTTGAACCATGTCCCTCCTCTTTGAAGATCCACCCACAACATTCAACAAGAGAGAAATCATACTAAAAAAATTACTAATACATTTATGCTTTCTTACAATGGCCACAACTACTAATTGAAGTTGGTGAGCAAAACAATGGACATAATAAGCTGTGCTACTTTCTCTCATGATCAATGATTGCAAGCCATTGAACTCACGTGGGGCCGTGGGCATTGCCGCTCGCGTCGCGTGGCCGGCTCGCCGCGTGGGCCTGCAGCCTACTAGTGCTAGCGCATGAGTGCGTGAGCCTGCGCGTGCCACTTGGAGTCGTGGGCCATGTGGTGCTGGGCCTCCTGGTGGTGGTGGGGAGTGCCGTTAGGCCTGCTGCGCATGCAATCAGCGAAGAAGTCGTTGCAAGGGGCATGGGCCGCGTGGAGCCGGGCGCGTCTGCGCGTGGGTTGGAAGAGGCCCGGGTGCACAGTTTTTTTTCGCTTGGGGGTGCGTGCACCCATGGTACTAAAGAGTTGATCTCCACTAAAAAAATTTTGGACCCGATGTCATGTGACACCGGGTGGGCCTATTGGGCTCTGCCCCTGGTGCTATAGATGCATATGCTAATCCATTATCCCCCTTCAAGCTAGGGATTATCCCCATGGATTAAAGTACAGACAATATATCTTTGGTTGCAATGATAACTGCACGAAACAATTTAAAACAGTCACATAACAGAGTCATCCCTTATAAATTAAAACATGGTTTGATTGGATATTATAGATACCTAGAGTTATACAATATGCATGACAGAGATATTTTTTTAGCGGAGCATGACATAGATTGACAACGAATCAGAATACAACCGCACAAAATCTGCAATACTATGGAAATTTACTCCACCAAGATTAACAGAATCCGTTGCGATTTGTTAAATATTAAATATGACAACGAGACCAGCAATCACATTATACAACAACAACAACAAAGCATTTGATCTCAGACAAGTTGGGGTAGACTAGGAATGAAACCTCCTCAAAGTCAAAAAGACGAGCCTTGCAAATAAAAAATAAAATAAAATAAAATAAATAATAATAATAAAACATACAAGGCTAAAACCCTAAGCTGTACATCCTGCTAACCGAGCCGAGAGCCTAAAAACACAGCCCCTAAACTTTCTTATGGTTCCGGTACGTGGATCGCTAACTTCCATGCACTCCTATCCAAAGCTAATTCTTTAGCTACATTCCAATCTCTCAAATCTCTTTTAACTGCTTCCTCCCACATTAGTCTTGGTCGACCTCTACATCTTCTTACGTTTTTAGTACTTCTTAAAATTCCACTACATACCGGTGCTTCAGAAGGCCTCCGTTGGAGATGTCCAAACCATCTCAAGCGATGTTGGACACGCTTCTCTTCAATTGGTGCTACCCTCACCCTATCACGTATATCCTCATTGTGGATTCGATCTCGCCTTGTGTGACCACATATCCATCGCAGCATCCTCATCTCCGCTACACTCATCTTCTGTATATGTTGTTTTTTAGTCACCCAACATTCTGCTCTATATAGCATCGCAGGCCTGATCGCCATCCTATAGAACTTACCTTTTAACTTTTGAGAAACTTTTTTGTCACACAGGACACCCGATGCATTTCACCCATCCCGCTCTAATCCTGTGGCTCACGTCTTCATCAATCTCTCCATCTCGCTGTAGCATCGATCCCAAATACCGAAACGTGTCCTTCCTAGACACTACTTGTCCGTCCAACCTAACATCTCCATCATCTGCCCGGCACCGCTGAAATCACACTTCATATACTCAGTTTTAGTCCTACTAAGTCTAAAGCCCTTCGATTCTAAGGTCTTCCTCCACATCTCCATATTCCTATCGACACCTATCCTACTCTCATCAACTAACACTACATCATCAGCGAAAACCATACAACAAGGGATATCTCCTTGTATGTCCCGCGTGACCTCGTCCATCACTAGGCCAAAAATGTATGGGCTCAACGCTAACCCTTGGTGTAGCATCACCAAAATTCTCGGTGGCCGACCTGCCCCGCACATATCTCAGTATCTCACATTAATCACGACGCAATGTAAAGTTCATACAAAGCCCTAGACATGCCGGCGAATTCCGATATACCCACACACTGTAGTTAACCAATACACCAACGAACAGCACCGCAGCAATCAAGTGTAGAACACCACATGCCTAAATACCGATCGCAATACCATACAACTGAATCGTGGTCAGATCACCAGATCCAACACAAATCACTACAAGCATCGCACACCAACACCATAATAAGAAGGGACCAAGCGAATTACCGGGTGTGGTTTCCCGCGGTAGGCCCCCGACGAAGATATTCCTGCACAATCCGAACCGAACCGAACCAATCAGACCGCTAAACCAGGATCGATCGGAAGTCTATAATGAGAGGGGGTGGGGATTTTCTTACCCGAGGGCGGCGCCGCCGCCGTGCTCCTTGGGCCTCGCCTCCGCCCTCCCCATGGCCGCGCTAGGGTTTCCGCTCCGTCCGCTCCTGTGGTTTCCGCATGTGCGCTCGATTGATGCGTGCGTGCCATTGCCGCGATTGCGCTTGGGCCGCCTCGGCTTTAGAGTTTAGGCAATCTACTCAAGTTGGCCCGTCCAAATTTGGATCGCGGTTGAGAGACGAGACCCGGGTTGGACACCTGGGCCTAACTGTGAGAAACAATAAAAACCTCGTCCGTCCGCCCATATTTCTATTTTCTGGTCATTTTGGGGCTAACGCCGATGGATTTCGGCTCAAATGAGAAAGCCCATGATTCGCTTTAGATGGACCTTTTTTAAAAGGAAAATTTGATCATATACCCTCTCCTTAGATGGAAATTCAGGATTTATCCTACTGGTCCACATGTCATTGACCTATAGTGACCCCACATGTCATTGAGGTGGGAGGGTAAATCCTGAAATTCAAAGAGGGTATATGATCCAATCCCCCTTTTTAAAAAAACAATGCGAGGAGAAAGAAGCGTTATGTAATGGTCGGGGCATGTTTAATAGTTTATTTTTTAGTTATCTCTAATACTCTTTATATTATCTTGAAATAATTTTAGAGATAACTATTCTAATACGTTGTCTCTTGAACTGTCTTTTTAAAATCTCATAAGCATTTAAATTTTACATGAATCAAGTGCTTGTTTCGCATAAATAAACGACGACTGCACTCCAACAGCAAAAAAAACTTCGTCGTTAGTGTCTTGTTTCGCGTGATACGCCGGTTGCTTCGTAAGAGGACGACCACATTCTCTCTCTTTCACTCTCCTCTACATTATCAGAAAATCTATATAGCAACTTTAGAGACAACCGAAGTGAGATAACCACGCGTGCATGTGAGTTTTCAAATCAAAATTTCTTTTTTTTTCCTGAATTGGTGTGATGGATCACGAGGGGTGGTTGTGATCTGTGTCCTGTAGTCAAACACTCATTTGTGCATACTAATCACATTTCGGTGCTAACCACAGGAAGCTTCCTTGGTAGAGTAGATGCATTAGCAGGATAAAGAAAAATACACAATCAAATTAGGATGTGACAGTGAAGCAAATAATGGCGTCGTGGACTTGTTATGCATGTCAAAGGATAAGCTATGTACGATCTCAAAACGTCACTGAAAAACTACTTGTGCACGCAAAAAAGGTAAGCATCGACGTTTTCACGTCGATTTATTCATATAACTTTTTGGCTATGAGATTTAGAAGTCATTGGATTAATGACTGAATTTTATAAGCTCACAGTAATAACGCTAGAGGTGGCAAGGAGGTGGGTCTCGAGGACCGACCCGACCCGCTGGGCCTCCCGCGGGAGATGGCTCCTATCCCCGGGATCCGACTGTTAGAATTGGGCCATAAGTCTAAAGACATATTAATTCATAAAATTCCAAAGAGTCTCATATTATCTAGCCAAGTGGTGGGAGAATAATTTATAAACTGGATTCATTGCCACCCTTTGAAACATGCGACACATGACCTGAGGTGATTATAGCTAAAGTCACACACACGCGTATATTCGTGTGGCAATCGCGTGCCTTGTGACTTGGTCGAAATAAAATGGTTAAAACATAGTGATCGAAATATAGTGGTCGAAATACATCAGTCGAAACTGTAGACCAGTGTGTAATCAGGATCTGATAAACATTGCTTAATTACCATTAATTGGTTTTGAATTAGCAGTTACAAGTGGTTTAATATGTGCTTTGTTATGCAGTTACTATAGAGTAATTGTCTCAACCTTTAAAAGATCTGGAGACGTCCAGACCTAAGATCAATCCGTTCTTCTTCCTCTCTGTTTTATTATGCTGAAGAGTTGTGCTGTTGAACTAAATCATTCCTTCTTCTCAGCGTGCACCAGAAAGGAGAGTGAGCGGATATCTCTGAACTGTTATCACAGAGTTCATCTGCACGAGGCGACAATAAGGTTTCTGGGCAGCGCATATGCGTGATCACTCGCTTCACTGTATCATCTACGTTCTGTACTGTTTCGGGTTTGCGCTGCTTCCTGTTCTTCATCAAGCCCGTCTGTAAGTTGGTTGTGTGACCAACTATTCTGTTATAATCATATTATTGTGTATGTTTAGAAGTACAATAAGTTACCTGTTGTTAGTATTGTTTTATGCATCTTTAATTTTATATGATCTTTGTTTCATAATAAATTTTAGAATTAAAATATTATCCATATTTACAACATCGACCCCACGGGTAGGGGTGGATAACGAGCTAGCTCGGCTTGACTCAACCAAACTAGTTAGTGAACACAGTTCAGCTCATTAAGCAAACGAGAAAAAATGTCTGCTCGGCTCAACTCAGCCTGAAAGCTCGAGCTGACTCGTTTGGCTCGTTTGAGGCAAGCACTAACAAAGTAACAATGTCATGTATGTTACTATGTACATCATGAGTACTTGACACTCACTAAGGAGGCAGCCACAGTGGTCAGCGCCGGTTGGTCAGAGTGAGGTGGCTTTGTAGTGGAGGAGATAGGTCGATGAGGGGTTCCATGGTTCAACACCGGTGTCGATTGCGGAGGCAAACGCCGAATGATTCTTAGACTCCACGCTCGATTGTTGTTCCATCACTTGCGGAGGCCGGACACAAGGGGCGGGACCGCGGGAGGAGGCCGAAGTAGGCGAGTGTCGAGGGGAGTCCGAACGCGTAGGGGGAGGGCGGAGGCGAAAGGTGTTGGTGTTGGCTGTGGCAACGGCAACATCTCGTGTGGCGTGCGTGTGCGCGTGTTGACTTTGGTTGTGCTTATGTGCTAGCTAGTTAGGGTTATGTGGCTATGAGCTAAGCTAACCATGGGCTTATTTCTTGGCTATACTATGGACCGAATTGTTTGCTAGGCTGGAAAGCTAGGTTTTATTTTTTTTAGCCTAGTAAGCCTAATAAGTAACTTGCGAGCTAGCTCGGGCTCAGCTCGTTAAGCAAACGAGCAAAAATAACTACTCGACTCGGCCCGTTTATGGCACGAGTTCGAGCCGAGCCGGCTCGAGAGCTTTGATCTTTTTTTTCGCACTTACCCATAGGATAAGGGATTTAAAAATAGATTACATAGTCGATAAACAATATAATTTTGTTTATTAATTATAAGTATTTACATACACTTTTGTTCGAAATATAGCTTTAAAATTTACATCTTAATATATAAATTTAAGTTTTAGTCAAATATATAATAAAACAAATAATCTAATATATTATAAAATAATACTTTCCTGCTGAGAAATTACCGTCCCTAAATGACACATATGTAAGGGCAACCATATATGCATTCTGATCACGTATGACTGCTCTACCATGAAACCTCCATCTTTTACGGGAGGTCTGTTCCAAACAAATTAGGCAAGAACTTTGGAAGCACATTAATGACGTGGAATTCATGTTAAGATCTATTTGAAACACATAAGAGCATCTATAATAGTTTCTTTATTAGCTTGATACTAAGAGAAGAGAGAGTACTCAATCTAATAAAAAAAAAGTTTTACAATGGATTGTTTCTTAAACTTGTATCTAACTTTAATTGTTATAAGTGTGCATGATGATTCTTGATATTAACAAAATGTGTTTTTAGGTAACAAGTAAGTCTCTAATAGCTATTTTGTTATTTCTTGTGTCTTTGGTATCAACAACTTGCTTGTTTCTTCATCTAGAAAAAGCTTGTGACATAGACTATTGTAGATGTTTATGGTTTGTTTCTAAGCTTGTTACTAAGTGGAGAGATAATACTCAATCTAATAAAAAAAATAAGTCTTCCAATATATTATTTCTTGAGCTTGTATCTAATACTTTAATTGCTACAAGTGTGATTGGAGACAGTGGAATCCACAAAACGAGTTTTCCAACAGAGTATTTTGTTGTTTTTATGTTTTGGAATCAACAACTTGCCTGTTTCTTCATCTAGTAACAAGCACATCTCATCTTCTCACCATCTCTTCTCCACATCACCTAAATACTGATGTTTTCAGTCCTCAGTAACAAATAACATGGATCATTGTAGATGCTCTAAATTCCACATAAAACTAGTTTAGTTCCTGTCGAAAATCAGGGAAATTCCCGTGTTCTTGGTCTGGGCCTAAAATTTTGAGATACAAACATGCTCGGCATGAAAAATCCATGTTGAGGATCAAATATGTTAGGGGGAGATATTCTCGAAAAAAACTAATTTATTGGCATCTGAACTCTCGCGTAATCGAACAATTCTCAGAAGGCAGATAGCTCAGATTTCTCAATCTAGACCATCCGTTGCAAATCGGACGGTTCACAACAATCCTGAATTCCTCACGGGACATTCCGCAACTCACGCCTAAGGCTACGATTTCTTACTGTAGTTTCTTATTGCATGAAAGGCATTTAGATAACATCTTTCCAATGCATAGTATCTTAAAGTGTTGTATCTTAGACATTTGATATAGAATATTTATTAGTATTTCTACCTAGGAAACTGTGTATGAGTGATATCTAAATAAGATATCAATCTGCTCTCTTTCTTCCTTAATTACAGTGAAACATCAAATTTTTATCTACGTAACAGCTTTAAAAAAACTTGACAAGGTGGAGCATTGGGAGCCGCATAAGTTCCAAAGTTTCAAGCGAGAGCGACGGTGACCAACAAACGCGGGGTGGAGAACCGCAGAAGACAAGACGAAACTCCGAGTCGAATCAGGAACACCGAAAAGGCGAAGACGCACGCTAATTTAATACTGCTGTGCGCATCATTGCATCGAGAATACGATGCCTTTCTCCACCTCCTCGTTTTCTATTTCTTTTGTGTGTCCTTGACGAAATCTCGCGTCCATGTGGGGAGGTTTGACTTGATCCAACCAAGAACGCGACTTTGAGCCGTATAAAACTATTACTAATATTTATTTTTGGTCGCGGTTTGCTTCCATCATTTTGTTTTTCATGTTCCCTGGCACTCGCGTGCACGCCTGCTTACTTTTTCTTGCTGTTACATTGGTGCGTTTTAAATCTGATCTACTCGTGTTTCCACATCATTTGGGGTTCTTCAGCTGAACAGGGAAATTTGTCCCTGGAAAGTAGTTGCTGTACTTGTCAGCCTTGTTATTTTGCTGGAATTAGTAATGGGTACGGAAGAGGTGGGGGTTTGATCCAGCTGCGTGAGAGTTCTTGCTACTTTGGTTTTGGGATTGGCCAGGTTGGAGAGCAGCGGTGTTCTGGTCCGTTTCTTGGATTCCGTTTAGGATTGGGGAAGAAGTGGGGCCTTTGATCGATTTCTGCCGTTTCTTGGCGATTCTTGTTCTTTTCGATTGGGGGGTTTGTGTGAAGTGAAGCAAGTTTGTTGGTGGAGTGAGTTGAGTTGAGATGAGGCTGGATGTTCGTGTGATCAAGGCCCGCAACCTGCGGGCCATGGATTCGAACGGGTTCAGCGATCCGTATGTGAAGCTGCAGCTTGGGAAGCAGCGGTTCAAGACCAAGGTGGTCAAGATGAACCTGAACCCGGCGTGGGATCAGGAGTTCAGCTTCGTCGTCGGCGATGGCCGGGATGTGCTCAAGTTCTATGTCTATGATGAGGACATGCTCGGAATCGACGACTTCCTGGGGCAGGTGAAAGTATCACTTGAGGATGTGCTCGCTGCGGAGAACTTCTCGCTCGGTACGCGGTGGTACCAGCTTCTTCCCAAGAGCAAGAGTGACAAGGCAGTCGATTGTGGTAATTGATGGAAATTTCTCTAGTTCTTGAACTCATGAATGTTTGTTATGTTAAATCATGCTTCTTGCTTTGTTCATGTGAATTCAATGTTCAACTTTCTGAAGTTGAAACATCTATTCATCTTAGTAATTACTAACTAGCTATGTAGTAAGATCTAGCAGTGCATAAAATCTATTTGATTTCATTGTGTGACGGATGTCATAATCACTTTGTTTTTCATTTGGTTTCACCCTGCAGGGGAAATTTGTGTTGCAATATCTTTAGAAACAGCTGGAGCCACACGATCAAGGTCTGATGATCTTGCAACTGAATTAACTGACATACAGAGAGACTATTCATTATCAAGTCAAAGCACAGGAACATCTATTGCATTAGCTTATCAAGAAGTTGAAGCTTCTAAAGAAGATAATGCCAATGGGTATTTTGATGGATCTGAAATCCCTGCAGAGGACAAATATAGTGAAGGTACTTACAGAAATCAAACAGCTGCAGAGGACAATATTAATGGGATTCCGAATGCAATTTCTAATGGAATCGAAACTTCTAAAACGGACAAATCTGATAGGCCATCATTTGTTGATCGTGTCTGTCAAATGTTTGTCAGGAAAAATGATGATGCTGCGCCATCCTCCTTAGTAAAGACTGATGCTTCAGAAAAAGTTCAGGAAGCACCAACAGGATATGAGGCTGCTGTAAGCCAAAATGATAACGTGTGTCCAGAGGCTACATTTGATGAATTACTGAAATCTTTTGAATCAAGGCATGAAGGAGTCGAAATGCCTGTAAATTTACAAGGGATTCTTATCAACCAGTCATATTTTACCTCGCCTAGTGATCTGAATAACCTTCTCTTCTCACCAGATTCAAATTTTCGACAAACAGTGGTCGAGCTTCAAGGTTGTACTGATTTCAAAACTGAACCCTGGAAAATTGATAATGATGAGGAGTCCTTGACAAGAGTGATAACTTATACAACTGCACCATCCAAATTGGTCAAAGCTGTTAGAGCAACAGAGGAACAATCTTATTTGAAGGCTGATGGAAAAGAGTATTCAGCTTTATTGAGTGTTAGCACCCCTGATGTTCCTTGTGGTACTTATTTTCGGACAGAAATTCTTTTCCGTATTATGCCAGGTCCTGAACTTGATTCTAAGCAACAGACGTCACATTTGGTAATATCTTGGCACATGAATTTTCTTCAGAGTACTATGATGAAAGGTATGATAGAAAGTGGAGCAAGACAAGGCTTGGAGCAAACTTATGCACAGTT
Source organism: Ampelocalamus luodianensis (assembly GCA_036346255.1). Taxonomy (NCBI): domain Eukaryota; kingdom Viridiplantae; phylum Streptophyta; class Magnoliopsida; order Poales; family Poaceae; genus Ampelocalamus; species Ampelocalamus luodianensis. The sequence continues at coordinate 7,795,934 of CM070632.1, read as the reverse complement.
TTCTGATTTACTGTCACAGAAGATCAAGCCTATTGATGTAGAAGATGCTGGATCTGACAAGGAACAGGTCTTAGCCTCATTGCAAGGGGGTCAGGAGTCTGATTGGAAGATAGCATTTCTATACTTCTGCAACTTTGGTGTGCTATCCTCTCTTTTTGTAGCCATGTACATTATTGTGCATGTTTCACTAGTGAATTCAGGTGTAGTTCAGGGGCTTGAGTTTCCTGGGTTAGATCTGCCGGATTCTCTTGGTGAGATTGTCATGGGTGGGCTGTTGTTTCTCCAGGTACAACACATATTTAAGAAAATCTCGTGCTTCGTTCAGGCAAGGGAACAAAAAGGTACTTTCCCGTTCCCCCCTTTTATCTTCAGTTTCATCACATTCCACCTCTAATGTGTATGTAATTAAAGCAACCTTCGGAAAATGCGAGATTTTTATGATTAACAACCAGGCCTATGTTTTGGGATAAGAAAGTTCAGGTGCAGTTGATGTTTAGCATCAAATTTGTAAAAAGAAAATATTGAATAGTCTCCACTTCCCTGACATTAGCACGTTATAAAAAAATGGAGCTTTTAGGTTTTCTTCATGCAAAAGAAATACAAAACTTCAGTCCTGACAGTCTTTTCTCAAGGAACATATGGATAAATACTACAATAATTTGACTCGCATTTCTTGATGTACACTATAGAATCTTGTACAGATGAATGTAATTATGTGTTTATTATGCTAACACTTTCCTTCATGTAGTTGGTGATCATGGTGTGAAAGCACAAGGCGATGGATGGTTGTTAACAGTTGCCTTAATTGAGGGAGCAAAATTGGCACCAGTTGATGCTACTGGGTTCTCTGATCCTTATGTGGTATTTACTTGCAATGGTAAAACAAAAACAAGTTCAATCAAGTTCCAAACACTGGAACCTCAGTGGAATGGTATGTGTTTTGTGGTACTATTCTGCTTTTCCTTTTTAAACCTTTACACTTTCTTCCATAATTACATATCAGGAAGAAAACTTGACATTGGATTTCACTTGTTTCAGTAGGAAAGAAAGGGTCATGTGATACATCATGCATCAGGCAACTAAATCTATTTCCCTAAATGTTGCAGACATCTTTGAATTTGATGCCATGGACGATCCTCCATCAGTGATGAATGTACATGTATATGATTTCGACGGACCATTTGATGAAGTTACCTCCCTTGGACATGCTGAAATTAACTTTGTTAAATCAAACTTGTCAGAGTTAGCTGATGTATGGATTCCTCTTCACGGTAATTTGGCTCAGTCCTGGCAGTCTAAGTTGCACCTAAGAATTTTTTTGAGCAACTCAAAGGGCACTGGCATGGTCACCGAGTATCTGAGCAAAATGGAGAAAGAGGTTGGTAAGAAGGTGAGCACTTTCCTTCCTATCTTCTAGGAAGCATACTGTTACTAACTGACTATGTGATTTTCCTATAGTCTGATTTGGGTAACTGCTGCCAGATGACGTTGCGGTCTCCTCGAACTAATACTGCATTCCAGGAGATCTTCTCTCTGCCATCAGAAGAATTTCTCATCAGCAGTTTTACCTGCTACTTGAAGCGGAAATTGCCTACTCAGGTGCTCTTCAAATTGCGACCTACACATATGCTTAAATTGTATAATTTGTTAATTTTACACTCCTTATTCAGTTATTCTCATGAAAGAAAGCTGAATCTGATAAGAAAGTTTCAGTAGTTCACTATCTTGTTTGGGTGTTTGCACTTTTTGTCAACTATGAACGTCTCACATTGCCATTATCAAACATATGTATTGAAATATAGAGTAAAGTTTAGAACATCTTTTCATGCAAGTACTGCATATCTGCATGTGTGATTTCTTTTTTTTTCGAGAATACCTAGGAGGAACTAGGTATTTTTTCTATTAAGAAGTTTTTTTGTTTTGTTTTTTTAATCCGGGAATTTACCCTCCGGCTACCGTGAGAAATCGGGGGTCGAACCCCCGACCTGTCGCTGGCCTCAGCGCCAGCCGACCAAACGAGCTACGCTCGCTTCTCCTGCATGTGTGATTGCAAATAGTAAACGAACAGAAGATGGGAGCATATCAAGTTCTTCCTATGGAATCGGAATTAAATGTTGGTATCCTGTTAGATTGCTTTTGATTGAACTCTTAGATATTACATTTGTGCATCCCCATTGGTTCTGACCTCTGAACAACTCACTAAATGTTCAGTCAATTAACAAAGATCCTTTGTACTTTACTACTTTTAATTTCAGGGCCATCTTTTCTTATCTCCAAGAACAATTGGGTTTTATTCAAGCATGTTTGGCCGGAAAACCAAATTTTTCTTTCTATGGGAGGATATCGAAGACATACAGGCAATACCTCCGTCACTATCATCATGGAGTCCATCCGTTGTAATAACTCTTCACAGAGGTAGAGGCATGGATGCAAAACATGGTGCAAAGAGCATGGAGAATGGAAAGCTAAAGTTTTGTCTGCAGTCTTTTGCATCATTTAGTGTGGCCAATAGGTAAATCTCCACCTTCCTAAAATAATAGAAAGTACTTAAGTTTTCCTTTAGCTCCACTAAAACAAACCACTTAAAGGGTTTTTTTTCTATTACAACCACTTGAAGGTTTTTTTCTATTACAACTGCCAGTTAAAACCATCAAAGAGTATCTGGATTGACCTGCAATCCTGCATAGTGTCTTGACATCTCCTTTTGCATGGCATGTATGGTTCTTGACATTTTACTCTTGCTAGAATAGATAATTTTTTTGTTCTCCACAGGACAATAATGGCGTTATGGAAAGCAAGATCTTTGAGCACCGAGTTTAAAGTTCAGATTGCTGAAGAACAATCCCAAAATAATACTCTTCAGAGTGAGGACAGTGGAATTTTTGTTGGTGTTGAGGATGCCAAGAGCCTTCAGATGAGTGAGGTTTACTCCTCAGTCATTTCTGCCAATGTTAGTCCATTGAATTTTACAGACCATGGCAATACAAATTTACACTCACAAGTTTGTTAACTACTTATTATGTAGTTTTTTGACAAGAAGTTGAATTGACATACATGTTCCTCTTGCCAGATGGCCTCACTTATGGAGGTGTTCGGAGGTTCATTGGAGATGAAAGTCATGGAGAAAGTTGGATGCCTCAAATACTCAGCTACAGAGTGGGAATCAGATAAACGCGATGAATATCAAAGACAAATCCATTACAAGTTTAGCAAGAAGTTGTCTCCTGTTGGAGGGGAAGTGACTGGAACACAGCTGAAATCTCCTATGGCCAATAAGAAAGGGTGGATTATTGAAGAGGTGATGGAACTCCAAGGAGTCCTTCTTGGTGACTTCTTCACGGTATGTAGATATACTCGAAACTTATGTTCACTCCTTTCGGTTAACCTTGCATGTTCCCTTTATTACGTTTTGAACCCCCTCCTGTAGTGCTTTGGATTATGACCGGTTAGCTGTTGTTACTTATCACCCGGGAAGTTTAGTTGGCCATGCCATAGCAAAATATAATCACGCTTGTAGTAGTGGGCAAGTTGACTTGAGAGTAGCATGATCTAAATACGACACTACTTCCAGGAAGCCAAGTCTAGAAAAACTTTTGCTGTTGAAAACTGGTGCCATTCTTCATTTACATGCCATTTGTTCTTCATACTAATGTGGGTTATTGTACTAAAAGTACAGCATTTATCTTTGTTGAGATAGAGGATTTGTTTTATTCAAAAAGTTCGTAATAAATAAAACATTGGCTTTTTATGAGACAAATGATATATAGATTATTCTCCGCTGGTTAGAAATATGAAACGATTTCAGTGGACGACCCAAACTATAGTAATACTGTAATAAATGTGAGTATAGGTTTAACATGAGGTATATATGGCATAATCTTTTGACAGTAAAAAATGAGGGATGCAAGGTATATATGACAAAATGTTGCATAATTTTGCAATGTAATGTTTGTTCTGGGGGTTGTTATCTGGAGCCAAAGATTGTCTAGCTTGTTTTTTTTTTCCGACCGAGGAAACCATACACCCTTCGTGTTATGGGCTAAGATCCCAGCGAGGCACCGTAGCAGCGAGCGAACAACACTGTGGTACTGTAGCACCACACGAACAGTAATGTCCGCGAGTATTAGGAAGGATTTATTATTTAAGAATCTATCTATTAGTTGTTTAGTATAATCTATTAGTTAGACAAGTTATTATTAAATTAGGTTGTTAGAGATAAGTTTTCTTATAGATTATTTCTTAGAGATTAAGTCGGGTTGCTCCTATAAAAGGGATGACATGTATTCATTATCAATCAAGCAAGAAAAAAACAAAGATAGTCTCTAACCGGTTGGTTAAACATCAGAATCTTTTTGTTTGTCAGGAAGAGTTCTGGCTGAACTTGGAGGACGATCCCTCGCTTCCCTAACTAATCAAACCTCAGAACATCGTTACCTCAACAGAGAATAGCCTTGCCGACGGTTAGATAAGGGCAAGTGCACTACCCTCGGTCATCAGACTCGTACCCAACCAAAACCCACAACACCTGGCCTCTACTTCCATCGGAAGCACAAAAACCAAAGTTCACAGGATACAAGTTAGAACAGTAGGCTTGTACTAAGAGCTGACTAACATAAGAGTAGGCGCTGCCACTTCAAAATGTGAAAAACAGGAGCCCATTCCAAAGCAGCAAACATTAGCAGATGCCAGCACCCCTTCCATCTTAACAGACCCATTGCGCCAACTTGTCCGTTTGTCTATTCTAAGGAAATCAAATATGTTCCACTGATTTTCCGCATAAAACCAGAATAAACACTGTAAATGATCTCTTCACATGACTTATACATGCAGCTTCATATAAAGTATCAAATCGAAGACCTTGCTCCTAAACAAAGGGCGTGTAGTGTTCAAGTTTATCTTGGAATTGAATGGTCAAAGACCACCAGGCATCGGAAGAGAATTGAGAAGAATGTCCTTTCCAGTTCATCTGCTCGCCTAAAGGAGATGTTCAGCCTTGCATCAAAGCAGCTCTCACACGCCAGATAGGAACATTCATCACTCACAATCCCTGTGCATAATACTGAATGAACATTTCCTAACCACCGGTATGACCCCCTGTACATACATTGCTTGATGGAAGATACACAGGGACAACTGATTCATTTGTTAGACCAATTTAGAGTGAGCTTTGCAGATCCTGCAGTAGCTGAGGCATTGCGGTGGAATTTTTGCTGAACTCGGGATGACAATCCATTTGTTTGTTGTATTTGATCAACTGTAGAAGCAGTTTGCATAGATTGCAGCATTTAGATACCACACGAAGGCTACCAGCATTAACATGCGGTAATGAACAATGAGGCCGGGGCCTGCAATTTGTTTCTCTGTACTGTACGTTTTTTCATCGATGTACATAGAATAACAGTATTTTCTCCCTTTGTAGCATTTTGTGTGTGGAATTGAGTCAGCTCAACTCCATGTTTCAATGGTCACATGTTGATCTGTACAAAAGCAAAAATAAATGATCCAATCCAATAAAGTTCTGAAGTTTACAAACAGATAAGTCACTAACCGCATTTGCTTGTGTTCATCTTCTTTTTTTTTTTGGGTCTTTTCTCATTTTCAGTATGATCTAAAAAAAAAGATAAGGATGGCGAAGGCTTTAGATATTATCCGAACCCGACACTGAACCAAAAAAAATGCTATACTTTTAACCCGAAAAGGACCAAAAACTGTTCTTATCCAATCTGAGCAAAGCAAAATTGGACTCCAAAGTCTCCTACAGCATTTTCAGTCAAGATTCAAAACGTTCCTGATGCAACCTGTGATCTCCAAAAATCCGATGATATATTTCTCTCCATAGTGATGCGATCAGTTCGGTGCTAAAGATAATCACCGGGAGAGCAACCAACCATGTAGTGCAGTCAGCAATTTCAGTAAACACAACAACTCAGCAAAACTGTTGGAGACTCCACTTGGTGTGACAACTCGGTTTCCTGGACGACGGCTAGAGCTTGATTAATGATTCCCATTGGGTATTCCCTCGAAATATAAGCCATATAGTTTTTTTTCCGTTTTGTTTCAAAATAAAAGACATATGTATGTGTTTTTATTGACATTTTCTCTCTTTTACTCCTCATTTACTTCCTCCCTCTTCAATTTTTATTAGTAAACACCCGCTTATACTATTGTTTCTTATTCCCAAAACATTAGCAGCAGGTACTTCATGGCCATTTCCCCACCACTCTTGGTTTTACAAGTTTTCTAAAATCCACGCATGACCAAAATACGACTTATAAAAAGAAACGGAGAGATACATGTTAGGTAAATTATTTCTATAGATTTTCCATTGTAATATGTGAGCTTCAAGACGATCACACCATTATAAAAAAAACCCTATCAACTGGACTACTAGCATGCAATTAAGATAGGTAATGTATAACTAACTAGGTAAATACTTATATTCTGTGTTTCTTTTCTTTTTCTGTGCCTAAATTTTACTGCATGATGGATTGGTCTGAAGAACCATGGAGGCAGAATTGCGATGAGCAGTGAGCAGCCGAGGAGTTAATGGCGAGATTGGCCGCACGCACCCTTTAGCGTGAGGACACGGCGAGTGGGGCCATGTTGACAAGCACACACCCCATGTGACTCGCGTAAACAAGTGCTTGCCGTGCCTTTCAGCGCTTTGTCTCCCCCGCCCCCAAATGCGTAAAAGCTCTAGAGATATCCTCCAGGCGACCCACCTCCTACTCCTCCCCAAAATATCAACCATCTCTTCGCCACTAGAACATTCCTCCCTTACTACCATTTCTCTTCTCATTTCTACCATTTCTCCTCTCTCGTTTGCGCATAAAGGATTTACTATCAATTTCCGTTTTCTTTGCACAAGACCTTAATTTTAGTTATTAGCAAGTAGTGGTAGTGTGGTACGAGTACATGCTTTTTTGGCATAAAAAGGTATTTAAAGAGCATAGAAAAGCAAAAGCAGCTGAACTTTTTTTGGCATCGATTTTTTCTTCCTCATCTCTTCGCTTTCCAAAAGCCTGCACACAGGAGTGCCACACCTCCATCGGGGGAGCACTCCGCAAATATTTACAAGGTACAGCAGCAACACAATAAAGAAAGAAAGGAAGGAAGAGAGGCCACTAAAAACACAGCAAAAAAAAAAGGTGAAGGAAGAGAAAAAGGAGAGGAGCACTAAGCTAAATAAGCCTCAAATTCCTACGCGCACACGGCAGGGCCACACCGAGCAGGCCCAGTGGCGGAGCGGTAAATAAACGCAAGATCTCTAAATCCGGGCGGCGAAATGAGGGGTGGCCGGCGAGGGCGGCTCGTCGGCGGCGGGGAGGAGGCGGAGGCGGAGGCGGCAGAGCGGGCACGTGGAGTGGTCGTAGCCCAGCCACGTCTCGAGGCAGGCGCGGTGGAAGAGGTGGCCGCAGGGGAGCCGGTTCACCACCGACTCCGGCTCGAACCGGGCCAGGCAGACGCGGCAGTCCGCCGCCGCGCCCGCGCCGCGCCGCCGGCCGAACCGCGCCGGCCTGAAGCTGCTCCGGAACCTGTCCGCGAGGCTCGGTCCCCCGGCCGACGCCGCCGCGGCCGCCGCGATCGCGGCGAGCTGGTCGTCTCCGTCCTCCCCCTCCGGCGGCACGGGGACGCCGAGGAACACCAGCGCTGCGCGCACCAGGTCGGTCAGGATGGCGATCGACACCGCCGTGTTGTACAAGAGGTAGGTGAGGAGGCTGTCCTTGGGCGCCGGCATGCTCGAGATGCCCATCTCGCCGGTGGTGGTCGGGGCGGCGGCGGCGGACGATCCAGGAAATCCTCGCGAGAAATTCCTCGGGCAATTCCGGAATCGCGGGCTTGTTCGTGGGATTTGGGGGCGCCTTGGACTGGATTGTAATTTTGGGTTTCGGAGGAGGTGGGCGCGAGAGATGGAGGTGGTGGTGGATAAAGTGGGAGGACGCGACGTATTTATAGACGCTTCTCCGGGGGGTGGGGGTGGATTGGGCTGGGCTAGTGGGCTCCCTTTTCTAGTGGTACGTAACGAGGAAGCTGCTGCTGTTCACAGTAGCCAGAGCATCTTTGACACTGATGTCAATTCAAAGTTATATTATGTAAGTATTTAATAAATTAAGTTTATTTTTCTCTAATTTATTGTATCAATTTCTACTAATAACTGGAACCCACGTTACATTAAAAAGCAACAATAATAATAATATCATGTCTCAACTGCAATCTCTCTTTCATAAATGAGTTATTTAATGTTTTGAATCGACTCTTAAGTAGAGTTCGGTTTCAAAAAAAAAATTGTTGGAATCGACCTCTACAATGTATTGAATCGATTCAATGCATTATCTCTTCTCATTTGAACCGACTAAAACACAGCATTGGAGATGATCTTACCGTGGGAAGTTACCATGGTTTAAACTTTAAATGGTTATCTTTGTTGCAACCGCAATTTTTTTCTAAGGGCTTGCTACCACGTTTGATTTGTACCCTTAAAAATTGGAAAGTTTTTGTGCAATTTTGTACACAATTTTTTTTATATTGTTTATTTATGTAAAAGTCTTCAGAAATTACTTGTACATAAAACTTTCCGTTAATTAATACATATAGCGATGGTTAATTCGCTATATGTGTGAAACTGAGAGACATTGTTTATCTCTCTGTAAATCACTTGACGGATGGTTTTGATTGAATGAATAGACCAAGTCTAGAAGTTCTTTTAGACTAAGTCTAGAAGTTCTTTTATCTGCTTACCTTTTGTTGCGAACTTGGTGCCAACATGTTTACTTTTCAGCGATGATTTCTTTGTACCTTCTACTTCAGGGCATAAAATCCATTGCACCGCTACCAAGTTGCTGTACTGGCTGTCTAGCTGTTGCTATGGTTATTATTAGACGGTTCAATTGGTCAAGAGCCTCCTACACTATAGTCATTGGATAAGATCGATCATGGCAGCTGATGAGACCAAACATCCAAATGGTACGAAAACCATTTAGAGCCGATGTCGCGTTCGGTGTTGCATTGATATTTGTGAGTTGTCGACATAGCTACGACGGTACGACTCCACTGTTCTTTTTGGTGCACTATGCGCACCACTTACGTCAGTTGAGTACAGAGAAGTTAACGTGGACGAGCCATCCTTGATTGTTGCTAAATGAGCGTGTGATATTTTTTTCCAATGGAACCGAAAAATGACGAGCCCATGGCCATCACACTGAACGATATGGAAGCTTCTCCTACCCCTACGTACACGCGCACAACCGGGCTTACTTACATTGATGAGACGGATGTTGATTGACAGTTACATGTTACACTGCGCGCCCGTCAAAACGATGACCTGTCACGCGAGCAGCCTGGCGCCTTGAGGCCGCGGGCCGGATGCTCGACACGTCGCGCTCGTCCCGTGTCCCATCTAACCGGATGCCGCCACCTGTCCTCTCGACCCGTCATAAGTTGCTTCAAACCCAATTTTAATTGAACAAGATGAGTGGAAAGAGGGGAGCATCATTGCTGGGCTGATGTGATCGAAAGGGAGAAAAAACAAATTTGTGCAACGCGCATTTGAATCGAGCTTTGTTGATTAATCCCGTTCTATTGACGATTACTCCACTTATTGGTTAATCCGAAGTATATTAGCCTCTGATCGATCAAAACTCGCGCAATTGCGATACATGCGGAGCACCTCCGGTTAAAGAAATGTGATTAACCAACAGCTAATCAAGTTCGCATGTGCACGTACTGATTTAAAATTGTCACTTGCGGATATTAATTTTTCCTAAACTTTGCTTAGCGGCAAGGGGACGGCCGTTCTTGCGGTTGAAACCTCCGACATTGCGAATATGTTTGCATGATTTCCATGTACAAACCCGATTAATTAAGGTTAGTGCTTGTGCCTGGCGTCGGGCAAGATACTAAAAGATGAACTAGTGCCGTAGTGCGGATCAGACACTGTTATAATTGTACAGTCACATACACGGAGGGAGAAATTAGTCTCTAAGCGGCCGTTGACAAGAATGTGTATGTGAAGGGTTTGTTTAGAATGCATGAAGTACATAGGTATTTCACAAGAATATAATAGAAAACAGTATAAGATTCCTGCAGAATTCCTACATTGCGAACGCCGCCTCGTATGAACAGGAAGGGAGCCAAACAAAACAGGCCAGTTAAGCAATTGGTGGTTATGGTTGATGTATTCCTTAAGCAGGATTTTGTTCAAAGATTTTGCTGGTATGGGCACATGTGGAGGCGCTATAATCCATAATGGGCATCCGATGGGAAATTCAGGGGTCAATTCATTGGATCAAATTAGGTGCGCCTAGTGGACGTTATATTATCTATGCTTTCCTGTGTTTTTATTGAAGTTGCCAAATAAACTAACCCACTTCATGTAAAACAGCATAGAATAATCCACTAATAATCTCATAAAGTGCATCATTTATCCACTATAATAAGATATTCTGTTTAACTAATGAAGTTTTTAGTTGGGGCCCTTCTTTTAATTCGGTACTACCACTGATTGCTCTACATCTGTGTATAGTGTAGCAGTGTTATTCGCACTAGTCATTGCTACAGATATCAATATTCGATGAATCTGATAAAATAGCGCTCTACCTGTAAACGTGCCTAATTTTTCACATATCAAGTGTCAAATTTACCACTATCCTCACTAGTACAAATGTGCAACAAACAAGTACAAGTCAAATTACTCCGGTACACCACGGCGCTGCACAGTACGTAGCACTGGCAGGGGTAGTCCCAGCTCAGCAGGCAGCTACAGTGTCTAGGAACGAGTTCCCTAGCCGCTAGACAAGTTGCATCCCCCGCTGCCGCGGTGCCATCGCACCGGGCCACCCAGAGGAAGCCCCAGGAAAACGAGCGGATGGCCCATGGCGGATGGGACAGGCAGTCCCCCACCGCGCTGCGGTGTCCCCTTGTCACCACGGCGACTCGCGCGGCCCTGCCGGCCTGCCTACGGTGCATGCAGACGCAGGCGCGCGGAAGCAGCCAACCGGCTGCGCGCACGCGGGTGTGGCCGTGCGTGCGTTTCGGTTGGTGGCGCCTAGCTCGCGCGCGTCGTGGCGGCTCCGCACTGCGGGCGCGGCCGAGCTGGGGCCATGCGGCGCGCGCTCGACACTTGGACACGGACACGTCCCCGTCACCGCGCGCTCCCCATCACGGGCTTTCTCCCCGCGCACCGCGCTTTCTTCGCTTCCGCTTCGGCTGCTTGCGGTGCTTTCACCCCCGGGCCCGTGCGCGATCACCTGCGCTGCTGCGGCTGTTGGGATTTACGGACAGAGCGTGGTAAATCTTATTACGTCCGTCGCGGTTTACTATTTACTATACTTTCGTCTGCTCAAAATCTCGTGCCTATGCGATGCTCGACTTCAAATGTTTGTTTTTGGAACCCTCCGTTTGCACATGGCACCGCGGCGGCGGGAGATGTTTTGGTGGTGCGACGTGCGGGAGTAGTTGTAGAGGATCCGAGCCTTGTCTCTGCGGTGTTGCACTTGTAGGCACCTGTTTACAGATCGACTCATCGACCCATAGATGGGCTAGGCGGCTAGCTAGCTAAGACGCCGTAAAGGCTACTAGACAGGGGACGCGCGCTGCGCTGCGCATGAAGAGCCAGCTGTGATCCAGATGAGTAACACATATACTGTAGAATTGTGACATGTGTATCTAAATTTAGCCTGCTGCAAAGATAAATATCTGGCTGTGGAGTATGCACGTGAACTGCTGCTCCTAAATCTCCTAGGTAAGGTAAAAATCCTAGATGAGAGAAAACAAAGGAAATACATATAAGATAAGGCATCCTCAACCTCAGGGACCAAGAGATATCACTGTAATAATCTAAACTCTCTAGTCGTGTACTGCTGATATGAAACATTTTGAATAGCTAATCTAGCATGATATTGATACCCCGTCGTCAAATACACTGTAAAAACAACAATCTAAATTTTAAAATAAAAAACAAGAAGCATGCAATTTTTTTCATGTAAGGAACTGTACGCCGCCAGTCACAAGCATGCAACTATCATTTCTTTTTTAACCTGATGTAAAATTTCTAAGGATAATATTGTAAGTAATCTTGCAACAATATATTAGAGTTTTGATGGCATAAGCGGAAAGAAAGGTTGATTGTAGAGGTCCAAAGCTGGAACCACTTGGGAAAAAAGAATAGTCCCAGGAAAATAAGAGAAGATATCCGGAGCATTCACTGTAGCATGGTGATAATGTACATATCATTCATAAAATCGATATAGTGCAACATGACACGTTTGCATCCTGCTTTGCAGGAAGGGCCTCCGAAAGAACAAGAGGAAGGCAAACAACGAGAGATGAAGGCGTACATATAACATAAGCATATTTTCAACTATCAGACTGATATATGTCAGCCCATATGCTACATTTGGAATCTTATGATTTGGGGATAAGACGGTAACAAAGGAACTTCCTTTAAAAGATAAAAATAATTTAAGCTACGACAATAGATAACACTGTGTACATGTAACATCTAATGATCCATAACTTGACAATAGAGAATCTATCAATGAACTGAATATATGCGAGAATTTCATTTATGATCATGGAAAAAACTACAGCGATATCACCATCCTTTTAACTGAGAATAAATGCATATATGGACTGACCTGCAAAACTGATAATCTTTTTGTGGATTGATAACCTTTGACACTTCAACGTATATATCCATCATAAACGCCCGTATAATATTTTCAAGGCAGTAGGAAAAAGGCAGACACAAAAAAATGATAAACATCAGAACATGGACAACATAGGGCATGGCATATATGCGTGAAGAAAATATTAAAGCTAGCTTTGCAGACTATTCGAGTGGGAAGTAATGTATAGACCATCAACTTAGGGAATAATGAAATATAGAAGGAAGCAGAAGGGATAGATCCACGCCTTTATATACTACTGCACACACCTCAATGTATTAAGCTTGTTATAAGAAGTTAGAGAAACCAATGGACTACATTGTACAATGAAAGAGATATCATTACTGATTAAATTGGATAAAACATTGTGCAGAATGAATGGCTCATAGACAGGTGAAGCTAGAAACAAATCTAATTCGCAATATTTGAAAAAATCCAACCACATGCAGACCAGGTGTACAAACAACTTAAGTTTGTTGGAAAGAAAGTAGGACTACAAGGAGGATGGATCACTTCCTACACTTCCTAGTTGCTACATTTTTACTAAAGAACAGTCACGAAACTCCAAAACCCAAACCCATACCAGACCATAGCCCTGTCTCTTTTTTTTTTGTCCAGTCGGATATAAAACTAAGAAGAGTTGAATATCTCAGCAAAAGAGTGTACCTTATTCTTATCATGTCATGGGCACATAACATAAAAAAGGTAACAAATAAGCACCTAGCCTCTATAGCTGTATTGTGTTCTATATAAAGTAGTTACTTGGTCATAGGTTAGTAAAAAATGGATAAAAATAATATATCAATAGAAATGCAAGATTCCTGAAGGGCAAGGGCAAGGGCAAGGGCAAGGGCAAGGGCTAGGGTAACCCTAGCGCCCCCCTTTTTGCTGCGTGCGTAGCAGGTCGGGCGGCGTGTTAGCCTGGCCGGCCCATGAAGACTTTCGACAAAAAATAATGGTCCTACTCTTGCTGAGCATCTCTTATCTTTTATTTTAAGTTGGAACCTTATGCATTAGATTGTTTTTCCCAAATGGCATAAATAAAATAGTAGTCTAAGGCCCTGTTTGGTATAGTTCCAGATTCTGCTTTTGATTCTCTGAGAATCCACTTATATAAGAATATGAAGCTATCTCAAAAAAGTGTTTGACTGGTAGGTTGGCTCCAAAAACCATACGAGACAGGATTAGAGACAAATAGACCATATTGCCCCTAGTTGTAATACTTCAACTGTATTTATGTCTTACTCCTATGTATTTGTACACAAATTATAGAATTTTTCCCCCAAATTTGTTAAGATCATATGAATGTATATATGTCGTTGTATTTGTACACAATGCTAGGTAACATTGCATTTACTCTTCATGATAGATTACAACTTTTGGAAATAACGAACTGACGCACAACTATTGATTGTGTACAAATAATGCAATGTTTAAGCGAATACTTTCATAATGCAATGCAATGCAATGGGGTCACGAGCTGGAGATAGCCGAGCCCAAGTTGTTCTTCAGCTTCTCAAGAGCAGCCTCTATTTCAGGCACTCTGTCATCAAAGCTGTCTATTGTTGTATTGTCATCCTGGGCATTTTTGCTCCTCCCCTCTCCAAGATGTGTCTATGGATGTAACATCCCAAAATTTGGTTTGTTTTGAAGTTTTAAAAATAAAAATAACCATTTGATTTTTTTTGCTAAAGTTAAAGCTTAACTGGAATTTTCAGAGTTCAAAACCAATTTAATATGAATAATGTCAACATCAAATATTGTCAAAATTATTTTATTTGGATTCTATGTGCTTAGATATATTTTTTGAAATTTTCTAAAAAAAAATTCGAGTTCATTTGCTATTTTCTATTTGCTATTTGAATTTGCAGTATTTTCTAAAAAGAAAAACTAAACTAAAATCTCAGAAAAGGTTTGGGCCGAATCTCTTTATACCAACCCAACCCTATTCACGCGCGCGAGCCCGCTTCCTTTCTTTTACGCTACACCACGCTTACGCAGCGTCGTCTTCTTTCTCCTCTCGCCGTAGGGCTCGCCATCGCGTCCTCCTCCTCGCGTCGTCTTCTCCGCGGAGTCATCGCGTGCATTCGCCATTGAAGCCTTCTAGAAGCTCGTCCGGCAAACCAAATCCCAACTAAAGAATCACATGCCCGGTCTGTCCTACTACTGCTTGGCGCCCTTGCCCGGTCTGTCCTACTCCTGCCCGACTGCCCGCCCTGACCCTCCTCTTTTCCCCCACCACCTGCCCCTCGGACGCTCTGCCGCGTGCGGCACTGCGGCACAGATGCTGGTGCACGGCATAGCCGCACTGGCCACAGGCCCACGCCGACACGTGGCACGGCACAACAACGGCGCCTTCCAGGCCTCCACGCCGACGGCGTCCTCCACTACGCCTCCTCTATGGCTCTACCTCCGTTCCCGAGCGGGCCCCGTGGCCCCCGCGGCCTTCTCCTTCCTCTGCGCCGACGACGCCCCACCCTCCTCCTCCCTCTTGGCCTCTGCCCTCTTCTCCCTCTGCTCTTCCCTCCTCGCCTCCTCTCTTCCCGAGTCGGCCGCACGCCCGCGCCACCCTCCTCCTCCTCCCTTCCCAAATCGGTCCCGCCGCCATCTCCTTCCTCAGAGTCGGCACCACCATCCTCCTCCCTCCCTCACCGTCGCCGCCCTAGCGGCCTCCCTCGACCTCTTCACAATCAGGCTACACAGGCCGTATTGTACCAGGTCAACCCGTCGTGCCAATGGGGCAACCCAAGCACGGCATAGGTTTTCATGTCATACCGAACCGACTTATAAACATTACAGATTATATCGTGCCTAGGTCAGATCAACAGTTTCATACCACATGCCGCCCGACAGACACGTCGCGCCAGCTCTAGAAGCAGCCAAAGCGCCAGACCAAGCTACGGCCAGACGAGAACATCCCCGCCCATCATCACAGAAGCGTACAAAGTCACGTGGAGCCGGCGTGGGGATGGGCGTGCGTGACACCGTAGGGCGATAGGCTGGCGGCGTGGTCTCGCGCTCCTGGCTCGTGTCGTATCATACCCGCCCGTGTCAGATTGGAGCCCGGTGTGGTGAGGTGGGCCGTGAGCAGCGGACGACGGCCGCGTGAGCCTTGAGGGGCGCGGGCTCACGTGGTGGCGGCGGACGGTCGCCTCGCGCCTGGACTGGACGCCGCGTTGCAGCGCATCCCGTTCCGTGCCCGCCGTCTGCCGCGTGGCGTGCTACGTGTCACCGCCGGTTGGGCCGGGCCGAGCCGAGCCGAGCCGGGCCGACACTTCGGCTTAACCCATACCCGGTGTCACGACTCACCAAACTTGCCCACTGTGCAGCGTAAGGTGTCACGTAACTTGCGAGTGGAGCACAGAACCGAGCATGTGGATCAGCGTTTACCCCCAATTTGAACCTTTTGGAAAATTTTGTCAAGAAAGATATTAAATCCAATATGAGAGGATCTGAGGTTGGACCAAGTTTCAATACTCAACATAAAAAGTTTTTCTTGATTGGACAAACGATACCTAAAGAAACCATCAAAACTTACCTCCGTTGGCAAGGTTAGCGGCCGCCCAAAGAACCATACTTCTAAAATTATTATTATTATTATTATAGGTTTTGCTAGTTTTAAGTTGTCTGAAATTTTCTTAAGTTTAAATCACTTGTTGTGATCATTGGATTTGTGTAGAAATTGGTGTGTCATATGATTGAATATTGATCCAATGGTCACAACAAGTGACTTAAATTTAAGAAAATTTCAGACAATTTATGAATAGACAGTCCCTATTATTATTACTTTCTACGAAAAGTTATCGGGGGAGAGCATCCCACATAAACTGTATTGTTTTTTATAAAGTTTTTCAGTGAATTACATGAAGAGATGAAGAGAAGAGCGATTTTTCGATAGAGTTCACATGCCGATCTTTAGATAGTAGTCTTCCCATAGTGTTACATCTTCATCGCATTTAAAATTGTTTGTACCATCTGAATACGAATAACAATAACATGCAAACCCACAGTAGGAATTTAGTGCCGTTGATATTTGTGAGGAGAACCGAGAACATTGCCACTTAACGAGATTGAGTTCTCAGCTCTCTCATGCTGCTGCAGGCAGATAGTTCATGAAAGATGCTGCCTATACGGAAAAAAAAAGGAAAATGATAACTGCTTTTGGACATGATGGGCCTTGCTGGGCCTATTTTATTTTCCTCATCAGTAGGCGCCAACAAAATCTATTCTCGATAAGAAACCCTGGATTAGAAGTTGATAGACATAATACTGAAACTAACTTTGGTGGGTTTTAGTATTTAAATAAGATCTTATTGTACTCAGAAAGAGATCGATCAATTAATAAAAAGGTTCCCCCATATTGTGTCTCCATAGAGGTTATCCATATTGTGTCTCCATCTATTGTCTCTCTATTGATTGTCTATTGTTTGGTGATTGATTGATTGGTTCCTACGACTATTACGTTCTTCAACACATTATCAGCACGAATCGCTCTACACAGCCGAATCGGTATGTCGTCAAAATTCCATCTTTCAATCTCTAATTTCGCTAAGAATTAATCCGGTAGATTAATTTGCATAAATATGTTTAGATCCGTTAACCGCTAATTAGCCATTACATTAATTAGTGTTCTAAATCAAGATTAGATTCGGTAGTTGGATTACTGTTAATCTTTACTGTTCACGAGAGAGAATTTTTTTGGAAGCTGTCGCCCGGCCCGGAGCCGACCACAACCACTACCGGCTCGACACCGCCCGCCTGCCCACCGCACGCCACTGCTTCTGCTCGGCTAGTGCCGTGCGCTTGCTGCGCCCCGGCCACTTCGCATCACCGCACCGCCCAAAGCCGCGCGCGCCGCGCTGGCCGCCTCGCACCTTGTGTAGCGCCATCGCGTCCGCCCGCGCCCGCGGCTTCGCCGCGCCCGCGTGCCAGCCGACATCCGCCGCGCGCCATGTGCGCTGCTCAGGCCTGCAGCCACCAGCCACCGGCCGGCGTGCCCCCGCCACCGACACCGTGTCGTCGCGCCGTTAGGCTACGCCCTGCGCCTAGCGCTCACGCCACCATCATCACTTGCATGGGGCGGGGGAAACCCTAAATCCCTCTCCCTTTTGCAAGCAAGCCAGGTGGCCTTATGGGCCAGCCTGGCCCACTGAAAAAGGGAAAATCGAGAAAAAAAAACTAGATAAAAAAATAGAAATCCCAAAAATTTACAAATAGGCCCTCAAAATTTTTTGAAAATTATGAGGAATTTTTCACATATAATAAAATGTTGCGAAACCCCCCTAGGAGCTTGGGAAATTTACGGCGGGTTTCAGATTTTTATATATTTTTGCAGAATAACCGTTTGGGAATCTAATTTTTATGACAGATCAATATGTTTTATGGTTATTTTATAACATAGACCCTCGGCTTATAGTTATTTGCTTTAATATTACTTATTTTATGCAATAACCTTAAATTAATCCTAAAAACTGAATTTCTAAGGTATATGAGCTTCCATAAATTATGAAACCTTAGACCTAGTACACCTTGGAAGCATAATATTTTTATGTCTTATTTTTCATGGTATTGTGTGTTTTGTGAAATTAATTAATTGGTTTAGTAATTCTGAAAATTGCTCCCATACCTTACAAATTATCAGAAAAATCCCAAAAATACTAGAAAATTATGGGAAATGTATAAAATTATCTACTGAATAGATAAAATTAATCATTATTATTTTACACTTGTTTCATGTATTTAAAATGTTTTACCAGCTATAGACATATAGAAAATTGCATAAATTATGTGAGAGATGTTAGACATTACTAAATGAAAATTTGCTTGCCCTGGATGGCAGCAACATATCACCTTGGTTTATCTCCATGTCATACCATTGCTGAGCCTACCGCTGGCACACCTGGACTTGTTGCCGCTGAAAAGGCAAAGGCTTTGCAGTTTATGAGGTTCTGCCTCTATTCTGCCATCAAGAATGATGACGTGGTGACTAAGTGTGATCCGTTGGCTCTATAGTTTTCTCCACAAGAACGCCTGAAAGTCCAATTGTGTTCCTATAGACACAGGTACCTAGGACTAGAAGTCCGTAAAAGGCAATGATAAGCCTATGGTATGTTCTATGGAGACCTATTGAAATCTCCTAATTATCCATTAACTTTTTAAAGATGTCGCTTTCCTGCACGAGTTGCATTAGTAGTTTAGATTCAGCTCATGTCAAGCTTGATCCTGCTCATGATGAGTATCTCTTATCTTTTGCTTTATGCTGAAACCTTATGCATTAGATTGTTTTATCCCAATTTTCTTGAGCCGCTAACGCCAAAAGCAATCTCACTATCTCCATTCTTGTGACAAGAGCAAAACCTCATTGAAATCAATTCCTTGCTTTTGTACATACCCTTTGGCCACGAGACGAACCTTATGCTTCACGATCTCTCCCTCTGGGTTCTTCTTAACTTTGAACACCCATTTTAGACCAATGGCTCGATGTCCTTGAGGCAGCTCGGCATACTCCCAAGTATTGTTCTTGCGTATGGTGGTGATCTGCCAACTACCATTGCATGTTGCCTCCTCGAAACTCACAGGCTTATGGATGGATACAAAACACAAGCCTACCTCATCATTGACCTCCATGGTCTCATCATACACCTCTTGCAGCAAGCGATAGCGATGTGGCCTCTCTGAGCTTGACATGGACTCTGATGACCCTGGCTCTTGATTTAATCCAATTGATGATGCTGCTGTTAGAGTTCCTAGCGCAGCTGTGTTGTGAGGTGCACGTGTCCTACTCGCTGGACTAAAAGTATCCAAGCCCGCTTCTGTTTGGGTTGGCACGTCTTGTTCACCCTCTGCTTGAGACGGATCAAAGTGTACGGTGAAAACTACCCATGTTTGAGCTCCAGCATCAATAAGTACTTGTGCTGAGTCCCAACCTTTATCTTCCTCAAATATGGTGTTACTGCTTATTCTCAGTTTCTCGGCCTTCGGATCATATACCCGATAAGCTTTTGAGCCGGGTTCATAGCCCAAAAACACCATCTTGATACTCCTATCATCAAGCTTCTTTACATGAGTGCTTATGATCTTCACATGGACCAGACTGCCTAACACTCTCAGGTGATGCACATTCGTCTTGCACCCAGTCCACTTCTCATAAGTGTAGCTCCATCTACACTTTTATTTGATGCCCGGTTTAGCAAATAAACTGTTGCACTCACTGCCTCGGCCCAGAACACACCTAGAACATTTATGCTCTTCAATAAACTTCTTGCCAACGCCGACACCGTCTGGTTTTGCCTTTCAACAACAACATTTTGTTGTTGACTGTATGGCATAGTGAGGTACCGGGTGATGCCATTCTCTTCACATAATTCATTGAACTCGACACTTGTAAACTCACCGCCACGGTTTGTCCGCAAAGCTCGTAGCTTGACATTCGCCACCGATTCTGCTCTGGCCTTGATCTTCTTGAAAACGGTAAAAGCTTAATCTTTATTTTTTACCATCTCAACCCACATGTAGTGACTAAGATCATCCACCACGAGCAAGAAGTTTTTGTTGCCTCTCAATGTCGCAGGTGAGATTGGCCCACATAGATCACCATGAACCAACTGGTGTAGGCTCTCAGCTTTGTAGCTTGAGCTATGATGAAATGGCGCACGGTGGTGTTTTGCAAGGACACACCCATCGCACACTTGAGCAACATGGTTGATCGGTGGCATCCCGTTCACCAGACCGCTTTGGGACATATTCTTCAAGGTTTGAAAATTTATGTGCCCAAAGCGAGCATGTCATAACCATGCATTTTTATCTATCTTTCCCAGCAAGCATACTGGTTGAGTTGTGTGCAAGCTCAGAACATACAACTTGTTCCTTAAGCGCCTTACTTTTGCAAGTAGGCTTCTAGTCCTGTCGTACAATGACAGTGTCCCTTCTTCTACTACAACTTTGCATCCATTCTCGTCCAATTGTCCCACACTAACAATGTTACTTCTGAGTTTAGGTATAAATTGTAGATATTTGTGAGGAACTTATGCTCACCAAACTGAGTTTGGAACATCACTAAGCCTTTTCCATGAAATTCCACCATGAAACCATCACCAAATTTTTACCTTGCCTGTCAAAGTTTCATCCAAGTCTGAAAACCACTTCCTACAGCCCAACGTGGTTGCTAGCGCCTATGTCAATGTACCAGGCACTACTCTCATAGGTCACCTCCACATTTTCCTTCAGCTTCAGCGTCACCTTTTCTTCAAAGAGCATCAACTTCTCATGCGAACTGGGTTCCAGTTCATTGATCTTGCATACCTCTGTCACAAGTAGTGCCAGCTCATCGTCCTCCTATGCATCAGCAAAGTGAGCCGCCTTATCTTCCTTCTTCTTGTTTTGGCATTTTGAAGCAAAATGCCCAAAGTTTTGGCAGTTGTAACACTTGATCTTAGACTTATCAAATTTCTTGTTACGCTGCCCAGAGTCACCACTGCAGCCGCCTTCACTGCGTCCACGGCCATGTCCATGACTATGGCCACGCCAACGGCCACAACTGCCTCCATCTCCTCATCCTTTCACATTGGACGAGCTCTCGCCTCCGGCTTTCCATTCGGTGCAGGTTAGCAGGACATGCTCGTCATTGTCGCCGCTACTGCCGATTCGCTCCTTGTGCATCCTGAGGCGACCAATGGCCTCCTCTGTGGTCATGTTCTTGAGATCGACGAATTGCTCGATCGTGGATACGATCTGCAAGAACCTTGAGAGCACGACGCGGATAAACTTCTTCACGACATAAGCTTCCTCCACCTTGTTGTCCGATGCATGTATCCTGTTGACGATCCCTGTCATCCTCACGTCGGAGTCGTCGATCGTCTCCGCCTCCTTCATGTGCATGATCTTGAACTCACTCTTTACAGTTTGGATCTTCGCCTCCTTGACACGTGCAGTGCCTAAGTGCTTGGTCTTGATAGTCACCCACGTCTCCTTGGTCGTTTCCTTTTCGGCTAGCAGCATCAACGTGTCCTCATAAACTCCTTGATAGATGGTAGCAAGGGCCATCTGATCTTAGCGCTCGTCGATCGCCTCCTTCGGGTGCCGGTTTCCTTCGTCGCCGGCTTGGATGTCTCCACACCAGTGTCTCTGTTGTTTGGTATAATCTTGGGCATTCACCAAGCTCTAATACCAATTGTTAACCAAAATTAGAGAAGGTTTACATACCCACGCTATCTGAACACACGAGGAAGAGAACGAACAGAAGACTTTTGCGATGCAGCCAATTCAGCTCTCGTCTTTTTCGTTTCTGTTATTTCTCAAAAGCAAACGTACAAGGAGTCAACACACACGTCGTGCAACTGCACGATCCGAACTCGATGCAACGCTTCCGGCGCTCTACCCACGCCTTCTGGAGACGTGCACAGCTATGACACCTATCCAGCTACGTGAAAGGAACAGACTGCACACCTGCAAAAGTGCAACGCACAGTGAGCACTACGTACAGGACCATGCAACATGAATAGAAACATGCATGACTCGAGTACTCGACTGAACAAGTAAACACATGATCAAACAAGATTAATACCCAACATCGACGTACTGGCTCACCGCGCGCACCGACCGGGTGATGTCGCTGGACCTCAAAGACGAGCGTGTCACGTCCGTCCAGTCGCCGCCGATGTTGCGGCCTGTCCAGACGCCGACTGAAACCATGTCCAGCTGACGAATGTGCACGCCAGGATGGGCGTCGCGGTCAGTACGGTTGAGCCGGCGGGGACAAGGGTGGACGTGTGGGTGCTGGAGGATGGAGGAGAGCAGCCGCGGTGGAGCCGGATGTACAGCGTCGAGGCGCGCGGCGAGGAGTGGCGCTGGATCACGGCGCCGCACCTGACGCACGACGAGTACGTTCTGAGCAGGCTGTTGGATTGGAAGCAGCTGTACAGGCGCAAGGTGGGCGACGTGGCGAACGGCGAGGACGGGCACCCGCACCCGCAGGAGGGGCTGGAGGTCATCATGAGGCGCGAGGCGGGCAATGGCGGCCTGGCGGGCTCAAGACTTTTGCCTACGCCGAGACTCGGGAGCCATTGCTAAGCATTTAAGCGCGTGGTGGCAATGGCGGATCCAAACTGTCCCGGGGAGCTGGTGGCGCAGAGGAGAAGATCTTAAGAGTTAAAACATGTAGGGACTGTCTATTCATAAGTTGTTTGATTTTTTTAAGTTTAAGTCACTTGTTGTGACCTTTAAATCAATATCCAATCATATAATATCCATTGGATCAATATCCAATCATATGACACATCAATCTCTACACAAATTCAATGGTCACAACAAATGACTTAAACTTAAGAAAATTTCAAGCAACTTAAAACTAACAAAACCGAAACATGTATGAGTAGTAGTGCCTTTGACACGGAGGCCTTCTTGTTGAACTAGATGTGTTACATGTGTATGGGCGTACTACCTTGTCACAAATTTCACCATGCATGGCAAATTGGCAAGTGTGCTTTGGAACTTTCTGATTTTTTTTTATCGATAATATCGTTTTAAATATTTCGATTGCTCATTGAAATACTTCTGGCGATGTTACAAAATACAAAGTACTTTTGTGTCGTAACTTGGAAAAGAGCAGAGAACTCGCATGAGTAAACACTGCGTCATCAACGTGAAGAGAGTTAAGAGAGACGATTGCGGCTACGAGCCTACGAGTGAGTTGGAACGGAGGAGGTTATGGGTTAAACACAATCGTTTTCCTTTCCCGCCCACGGGCCACTGCTACGATGGAACGGCCCATGTGATCATACTGCACAATCTGCGCCATTGCCAAAATCCAAAATTCGAGATTATCCCATGACCCGAGAACACTGACAAATTTTCTTAGCCAAGTTATCAGGAATGGCGCGTGAGCAGAACGCATTACTATTTTACAACTGATTTCCGGCCCCAGCAACCTATGCTCGAATCGTTGGTCAGTGTTCCATTCTTGCAACATCGACTGCAGTGGTCCATTCTTACGCTGTTTCTGAAGATGCCTCATTCTCGCCGCAGGCTGACAATGTTCGGACATCCTGCTACATGAACGTCACGCACCTGACTTTATTTGCATCCTCTTCTCCATTCGGTTGCATGCATGATGCTTTCCGTGGTTCCAGATTTGTCAGTTGACTCCGCAAGAGCGTTATCTGACGAGCGCATGGCAGATTTTCAGGAAACCGTGCGAGTTCCCAAGTGCAGAGGCCAGAGCGGCGTACCGCAGCGTTCATCATTTCAAGAACGAGCTGCAGAGCTACATGCCTAGACGTCAAGGCGGTGCTTAGATTAGCAGGCATGGTCTGTTCAGTACTGGCCAGTGGATTGCTCAGAGCCTGGAACCTCATGTAGTGATGTGTTTCTTTTGAAGGCAAGTAGAAAGGTTCATTTAAAGTTGTGTTCCCTAAGCACTGGTCAGCTTGGCAGTCCTCTCCAAGCCTGAGGAAATTGTTTGGCTCTGATGACTTGATATCTTCAATTTGCAGATTTAACAACTTCTCTTTGTAAGGCACAGATCATATACAGCAGAGTAGTACAACTGTAGAACTAGAACTCGCCTTAGTCTGCAGGTTTATTTGGAAAAAAAAGTAGTGCCTACGCCAAAAAAAGGAAAAAACGAACCTAATAGTGGAAAAGGCATAGCTAAAATAATGATACATCACACGCAAATAAGTTTTGCACGGATGCCGGCCGGAATGCAAACCCAACACGCCTGAACAAATAGATATATGCAAATCCATCTGCAGGCCCAATTATATTTGTACTCTATGATTTTGGCTGATAGATGACAAAGTCTTTAACATTTCATTATTTGAGAAACATCCAAGTCTGATGACTCAATCATAGAGTCGGTAATCAAATCAACCAACACTGTTTTCTGTTTTTTTCGTTGCCCCTAATTGGTCCACTCATACAAGCATGCACACTTGGTCAAAACACCATGCAATTTAGCCTTTTCGAATACTTGCAAAAACTTTCACACATGACACATATAGTTTCTTTCTTTTATTTATGCATGTTTTTGTTGTTCCATTGTTCTTCTCGTGGACCTCCATTTTTTTTCTGTCTAAAGTAATCAAAGCAATAGAATGCCCGTGCACAATCTATACTTAATTGCAGGCTAATTAGTGTATGTGCTCCACTTAATAACCCACTCCCTACATAGAAAAACTGCCCAGAGACATAAAGACAAAGACAGTGATGTGGGTCTTAAGAGAACAAAATCCTGAAATTAGGGAGGACAATATCGTCTCCAACCACTAGGTCTTGTGCCTAGGGGACACTGAAGTGACACATGGAACTGTTTGAAAACATCACACTGTAATCTATATAATTTCTGATTTCTTAATACTATGGTGAGTTAGTTTCCAATAAAGACATGAAAAGGGCAGGCAGAGATATGGATGTGACCCTCCTTGTGCTCCAAAGTGCAAGACAAAACAGTCTTTTTGCCAAGTTTTATAGAGAAAGAAACAGGGAGTAGTGCCGAGCGAACTACCAAGGTGGTAGTCCACATCTTGCTGATGAACGAACGCACCAGTGCACTGCTGGTCTGCACGGCCTTCTCAATTATGGTAAGAGAATAAGGTATTTAATTTTGGATAGGCAATAAGGAGCAAAAGTTCATTGTACTATGCTGCTCAATTTGTTTGCATGTATGTGAGATTGTGAATAGGAGATATGCATTTGCGTTATGGGATTGTTCATGTAAATTATGCAGATTTGTAGGGTAATTAAGTGGCCATGATGGCCTCCTAATCCCCTCTGGGGCTACTCAATGGCATAACATGTGGATAATTCAAAAGAGAGTCATATGGATTCGTTAAGATGCTATTTGATCCTTAAACTTTGGCTTTCACTCATATAGTCATATCCTGTGGTCCAACCAGATCTCTTGCTTTGTCATGCTGTGGAGCTCCCAAATCACCAAAAGCAGTGTGTCAAAGTTCATAAATCATGTGCATTTTAACCAAATATTTCATTATAGTTTCATTAATTTGAGCTTTGATCTTATCTACTCTGGCCAAAATTTGAAGGCTGCAAATCATGGCAAGCTATCATCGGTTAGACTCTGAGGCAGACAGAAGCCCCCAAACTCAGCAATTTGGGTCCAGTAATTGTCAGACTAGAAACTTGGATGGCTATCTCTAGTAGCACTTTAGGTATTGCACTTTGGAAGCAAGAAGCGACTATATGAGACCTTTGCCTTTCTGCAGCTATCTTTAGCTGCTGCATCTTGTTATCAGTAGAATGTTCCCATCTTTTCAGTAGTCACTAGAGGTAAATGACTCATGCATTATCAAATTTACCTTTTGACATTGTAGCTACTAGCTGTCTTAGCTAGTAGAATTTTAGGTGGCTAACTCTAGCATTACAGGCATGTCACCTTTCAAGCAAGAAATGTACGCCCATCTGCTGCAATAGTTCAGTGTTACATTTTGCATGTGGCACAATGTTGGTAACTAAAATTAAAAGTAACTGAATGTGGTAAAGTGCTAAGTATTTGGATTTAACAGCACGGCTATAAGAACATCTATGGAGACAACACAATTCAAGAAGTGTCTAATGACTGGGAGGCTAAATTTTTATCCTTTCTGCATCATTGTTTAACTACGTTCTGCAGTTTCTTAACAGCAGAATGTTCTGAACTGACAGGAATCACATTCAGTAAATGTGATAGAAACAATCATAGTTAGCTTTTGACAATGTACCTGCAGGAATTCTTGAATTGGATCTATCCAAGTACATAAAGTTCGACCATGTTCTGTAAAATTTTAAAGTAGTATAAGATCAGATCTTGGCTGCAAGTAGGCCTCAAAAATGCTCTGGTGTCAGAGAACTAACGGAAGAATGAGATGTAAAAGAACATGCATCACAGCTAGAACAAGGTACAGATTTTATCTTAATTAAACGCGCGATAAGTCCGCTTAAAACTTAACCATGTGCTCCATGTCCTCACACCACCATTCACCTCGCCCCCTTGAGCTTGATGGGATCTAAATCCAAAGCCTCTCTTTATATTCCCATGTTGCTTCCATCCCCATTACTCAAACATTGTGAGCCATGTGTGACACCTAACATGTCTCCTAACCTGTCCGTCGTCGCCATGTGGTTGCATTTTTAACCTAAAGAGATTTGTTCATGCTCTTGTGGTGTTACCTAATTGTTGGATGACATTGACTAAATGCATGTTATAACTAACACAAGGTTAATTTGAGATCAATCCATTCAACTGGTAGCAACAGTGTGAGTCTTGAAACTAGCTGATGCTAACTTAAACAATCAATGGATAGATTTAACTAGCATAGCACAAATGTTATCTTAACATGTTATCCCTCATAGTCCCTTCTACTCAAAGACATGTACATGTTCTTGCTAAAAGTTGTAAGTTTTCACTCGCATCTATTCTTTTCGGTTACTTTCCAGCGGTTTCCCACCCTTTTGCATGGTTAAGTTGCTAATATTTTATCTAGGCTAATATACTAACCTTTACCCCTTTACTGCCATGTGCGCCCTAAGATTCCTGGCTTATTCTACCTCACTTTCTCATTTTCTTACACCAAAAAACCTCTCTGATGCCTATGATGAGTTCACAGGCAGTAATAAGAGGTTGCCGGCTCTTGTATTCTATTGCTGTCTTTTCGGTTTCTTCAGAAAGTGAGGCATGTGATGCGAACATGCGCTTTGAACTTCGCAAAAACAGTACCATATGGAAGCTGCAGAAAGAGTAATTTAAGTCTCTGAATACTGGTGAATTCACCGATGGCTTGTACAGTTGTATTTCCCTTGTAGTCTTCTTTTCTAATGTCCTGATTAGTGTACACACACAAAGTGGCTCACCTTGCAATTGTTTAGTTCTGAACTTCTGATCCATGTGAATTACTACGGAAAAACTTAGTGCTGTGTGTGATTAGTGGGTATAGCCAAGGATCAAAATCTCGGAACCGGAGGAAAAACCACTCGGTGGCCGAAAATGGTAACCGGAAAAACCGGAAAAAAAAGACAAAAATTCGAAAACTGATATTTGATTTTGCTTAAAAACCTACCGAAATTTGAACTTGCTAAACCAAAAAAAACTGGTCAGTTTTTTAAATCCCGATCCCCACCAGGTTTTCCGGTAACCGCCGGGATTTTGAACCTTGGGTACAGCCCTAAAACCCTGCAATTCTTCGTCGATGCGCAAGAGCACAATTTCTTGTTGGATCGCAGTTATAATCAGTAATAGCCTACTAGTAGTAAATGCTTAAAAATTTGCTGTATGAAGTGCTGCAGAAAATACTACACAGAGAGAAACATGACAAGAGGCCAGTATATGTTCAGTATCTGTGGCACTGCTACTGTAAGTTTTGCAGATCTGAGAAAACTGCTGGAGAACAGAAATGCAGGGCATATATATAAGATTGATTTTGTAAAGGAAATATGAACCGGATCATCGGTCCCAACAAGGTTAGATTACCAAGAGCATGTTGAATATATTAACATTTTTCAAATTACTTTAATTAAAAAATATGATAGATAAATCATGAAAATTACTCTAATCATTTTCACGAAGCAAGTAAACAAGAACACTATAGCCATACTAAGATATAGAAGAACAGAAACTAGCATACATATCTCAGTGTTCATGATAACAACAGATAATAAAACTAACCAACAAATAAGTGCGAGATAGCCATACCCAGATCCAGTGGAAGGAGCAGCAGCAGCAGGAACTCCAGATCCAATAGCATCGTCGTTCGTCATAGCGCAGTGGACGTCGTGGTAGTAGTCGTGCAGTTGATGTAGACGTAGTAGAGAATCAGATGAAGAAGAAGCAGCGAGTAGTCGCACGAACGCTCCCCAAAAACCTTATTCGTCCTCGCTCGTGCAAGCCTTCAAGGATGAGGGTTCCGGGGGCCTGCTCTCCCGGTGCGACCGTACACACGCCTCGTCGGGATGGAGATCGTCGGAGACAACAACAAAATTGTAGAGTACTGTCTAAGTCTTTCGTATGGAGGTCCGTTGCAGAACCAGTGCTCACGCACGCACCGCACGGCTCAGCGAGGCGTGGCGTGGCGAGGCGAGGCGAGCGCGCGTGTGTATTGGTTCTTTTTAATTTCACAAGGGGGCTACCACGTTCCACCTTTTAAAGTGGTGTAACTCCTATTCAACTCTCCATATGGGACTAAACAGTTTTAGCACGTGCACATAAGCCTTTGAGATTTTCCAAAGATTAATTAGAATTAAAATTGAGCCTAGTCCGTATTAATTCCAACAGAGCACAGAGCATGTTTCAACTGCATCACTGCTGCATGATGTTTTTTTTCTTCTGGGAACTCGAACTTCTGAATCTTCCATTGTCAAGAAATAAAACGGTAGCACAACAAAAAAAATTTGTTTGTTATCTTTTGTTTTGTTCTCTTTTGTTCTTCTACGCCTTGTTTACGGGAATTTTGTAAATTTTGAACTTTGTTTTTCATCCGTCTTTAATGCAGTGTTGACAGTCTCCTACCTCGCCTTAAAAAAAAAAAAATCAGCCAATAAAATACAAGCAATTTCTCTCAAAGCTTAAGGTATGATAGAAGTTTGACATAGCAAAAGTTACAATTTGGTAAGCATTTTAATTACACTACCCACCCCGTAAAATAAATTTATTATCTTATTTAAAAAAGTCAAACAAAGTCACCACGCTCCCAATGACTAGAAATTACCACGTTAATCAGAGTAAAAAAATCTATACCGTCGATTTTAGGTGGTTCTAAATTATAACGGCAATGGTTGATTGGATCTAGGCAATCATAGCATTGGAATAGGACTCTGTTTTAAGATAATCCGTATTTGATATGGTTGGAGAAAAACTAGAGGCATTAAAAAAGCTCTTCGCGTACAAGAGCTCGCATGCAAGAAGGCAGAAGCCCTCCTCGGCTATGCCCAGCAAAAGGCACATCGGCTGCCTAAGTCGCTTGGAGATCAGAGCAGGTGCATGGGCAACTAAAAGAAGGAAAGAAAACCAGGAATCTCGCAGGCACCCAGCACCAGCAGCTCAGCAAGACTCGCGATCGCGTAGGAGCAGAGCTGCCAGATGCTCGACAAATCGACCTCACAGGCATCCGGATTATACAAATGCACGACCAATTGATGATTAGTGTTAAGAGATCTGCAGCCCTACTGCTATTTGCGATCTCGCCGGGGCCATGGAATCTTTTCTACCTTTCTGCATCCTCATCGCCGATTCACAACAGGAGTTTGGATGAGTAACGACTGATCGATGTATGTGTAACACGGCCTAACGGGTTAACCACGTCAATGAGTATCGCCGGATCAAGCAAAAGCAATTGGTCTCTTAATTTTCCGATGGTGAAAGTTATAGCATCCAACCATAAATAGGAAGAAAAAGAGAGACATTTGTACCGCTTTTCTTTGTCTTATTTGGAGGGTTCAACAACTGTATTGATGTATCAGATTCACACAATGCAGTCATATATCGAGCAGAAACTGTATTTTTAATCATAGGGATTAGAATTGTATAAAAAAGTTGTTCATATATATATATATATAAATGCATCTAGCCGTGCAACTGTAAGTCGGCTAGAAATTACACACTAAAACTATGTTGAAAAGGGCTAGAAATTGCCATTTATTTTGGTACGTTCGGATTGATTAGACGGTCTAAATACACATAGCAGGTACAAGTTCAATCGGTAAAAGCTAGAATCGAAAGACACCAAATTCGGATACAAGTAGTTAGGGATTAAATATTTAAATAAGGTTCATGTTCCATGTACACACAATATGTTTCGTGCTGTCCTCAAGCTTTGGCCAAGACGCACACGACGTTTCTACGTAACAACTGCACATATGCCTGACGAGGATGTCCTCTGTTTGCAGGAGTACCAGAGATAGAAATTTAAACGACGAGCCAAGAGAGCCCGACTAGAACAACGTAGATAACCATGTGCGTGAGAGAACATGAACAACGGAATTTCGTATAGATGGACAGAGGAAAGAGGATGCGTTTCATTCTGTGTCTAAACTCTACCTTGCAAGTACGTAGCTAGCCATTTATTAATTTTGTGCTAATTATCTCTTGGCTTTTGTTTATGTTGATCTGATCTTTTTCTTAGGTAAATGCAACATTCTGATGAGCTAGGAACTGTCGCATACATAGGAGACTTTGCATGATCTTTTTATACTAATCCATACCAGTGTGACTATTTATTATAGTTCTATGTTGATCCTAGCCTTGCAACTACAAATGATTCGTACGCATAACTCAAAAATCGAGAATTGAATGTGGGTAGAAATAGATGCTAAACGCTGATGCTTAAGTGCAATTTCCCCTCATGTTATCTGAATTACTGATTGTTTTTTTAAAAAAAAAACGAACAGATAAGAGAGCTGTCCTATTATATTAATAAAGCAGGAGTAAACAAGGTCAAAGGTACAAATGCTGACCGCTATAGGGATAAACCACAGGCTGGGAATGATCCCCTAAAACACCTGGCTAAGAAGCCAAACACCACCTAGAACAACGCCGAGCACACTAACCAGCTCGCACGCATGCAAAACACATACAACAACTAAGGGAAGGACAAATGCCTCCCACCTAACACACTGAAGCTTCGAATTAGTTAACAAGTTAGACATGCAGAGGATCACCATTGCACAGTGCTTGAGAGAGAAGAATAGAAGCAATGACATGGAAAACCACAGCTCCACCACGACTGAAGACCAAAATCTCTTGCAAGGGCTTGAAGTGCGTCGATACCAAGTTTCACACCGCGGAAACAGCCCCACCACATCTCACCATGTTGAGCCCACCATGGCACACCACACCCTTGGACTGCACCAACAACGCATTGCCAACACGATAACACCCGCACGACAAGCCAGGAACAAAGGAACGAAGAACCGCGGCAAGCACCACACACTAACATGACACCAACAAGCAGATTTAAAATGCAGAGGATGAGGACGCCATCCCTCCACTCAACGATGACATTGCACGAGGCCGCAGAGAAACCGATGACCTGGTGCTCCTCTCCACTTCGTCAAATCCTGTGGTGCGAAGCGGGCTCGCATCCCGATCCAGCCGGCCTCCCGGTCGATGTACCGCCGGATCCAACCTCGAGACACCCCTCCCTGGGATCCTCCCAGTGGACGCATCGCCATCGCCGGCCGCCGTGACACCCGAGCCAGGTCTGAAGTGTTGTCCTCGGGGGCACGGAGAACCGGGGCCGGCGGCAACAGCAGCTCATTCCATGGACGAGGGCCTCGGGAAGTAGAGGCCACACCCCGCCGACCAGGATCCAACGGTGACGGCGGCGGCGACTCTTTGCCGTCAAGGCGCCCAGATCTGGGCCCCAACGACGACTGCAGGACGGGATGCACAACATCTGAAGAGGGAGGCGACGGGGGGCTCCGGATCCACCGGGATCCGAGGTCGATGGCGAAGAAGAAACCGGCGGAGGCCAGATGTCGACGATAGGTACCTCCAAATCCAAACAACGATGGGGGAGGGGAAAGCGAAAGAGAGGGGAGGGGAGCTGCAAGAAGGAGGAGAGGCCCTACCACCGCCGCCGCACCAGTCGGGGAACTGCAAGAAGGCGGCGGTGGTGAGGGGGGAGTGGTGGATGGGGGGCTCTTGCGCGGTTTGTTTGAATCGCCTCCTGAGTCGCTCGAGAGCAGCTCAGGAGACGGGCTCAGGGGTCCATTCAAAAAAATAAATCCTAGGTGGAATTGTCTTTAGGGACTGTCTATTAATAAATTGGTTGAAATTTTCTTAAACATAAATCGCCTTTTTTTTATCTATTAGATCAATATTCAATCATATGGTACATCAATCTCTACACAAATTCAATGATCACAACGAGTGACTTAAACTTAAGAAAATTTTAGACGACTTAAAAGTAGCAAGACTATTGTCTTTATTACACTGATTGCTTCTAGAAGATAAGCCAAAAGCATAATTAATAATATTGTTTTGAAAACGAGCCATCTCGAAAAGGGCTAGGTTGCATGTATAATGATGCTAGCCGGCAATTGCCCGGATCATCTTGCTGGTTTGGAGTATGACAGTGTATTTTTGAAAAAAAAAAAAAAGAAGAAGAAGAAGCAGCAGCAGCAGCTCTGAAGCACCGCAGACCGGAAGAAACATTTCAGAAGGTAACATTCAGAAGAGAGCATGTCAAAGCAATAGTAAACAAACACCAGCCGCAGCCGCTGTTAACTTCAGAGTTCTGACCATCCTGCATCAGTACAGTACAAAAGAACAAACTTTCACAGGCACTAGAATGCCGTACTTAACAATGGATAAAAGTTGGATTACCGTGAGAATTACAAGCATTCCCCAGAACCCGAGAGAGAGGAGATGTTTTCACTCACCTCCTGAACTGAACACAGCAGCAGGCAATTAACAACGTAGGATCACCCAATGGCAATAGTCTGAACGTCAACTAGGGCTAAACATATCCAAATGATGACATCAACAGGGCTCGATGCCATCTTCCTCCCATCTTCTCCCTGCTTAAAGAAATGCTCATATTCCTTTCTGATCCAAAACTTCAAGAACTAAAATTTGCAACATCCAATAGAACAAACCACTCCCTCACACTCGACACTCGACACTGCACCCAAATCAAATCTGTTGTTTATTAAAAAAATATCCTGCAAAAGCATAGCTATGCTGCTCATTTGGATCCAGATCTCCCAAGCTTTTGTGCTATAAACAAATTGTGGGGTTTCCCCCTCCACAATCCCAAGGCCAGGAGGCGCCACCATCAAGTCTTCACCACGACGTCGCCTCTATCGCTCTCTTTCTCTATACACGCACCACACTGCCAATGCCTCCTCGCTTACGCGCCATCGCGACGAGGATTCTTGTGCTTCTTGTGTGTGTCTGCACGGTGTTCTTCGTGCCTTGTCAATGTGTCAACGATCAGGGCCAGGCATTGCTGCGATGGAAGCAGTCTCTGAACGCCACGAGCGGCGGCGCACTCGACTCGTGGAAGGCGTCGGACGCGAGCCCGTGCCGGTGGTTCGGCGTGGCGTGCGACGCGCGTGGGGATGTTGTCTCGCTGAGCATCAAGTCGGTCGACCTTGGCGGAACGCTGCCGGCGAACCTGCAGCCGCTCAGGTCGTCGCTCAAGACGCTGGTGCTCTCCGGCACCAACATCACCGGCGCGATCCCCAAGGAGCTCAGCGACTACGCCGAGCTGACCACCGTTGACCTCAGCAAGAACCAGCTCTCCGGTGCGATCCCGGCCGAGCTGTGCCGGCTCAGGAAGCTCCAGTCGTTGGCGCTCAACACCAACTCGTTGCAGGGCGCCATCCCCGACGACATTGGCAACCTCACCAGCTTGACGTACCTCACGCTGTACGACAACGAGATCAGCGGCTCCATCCCGGCGAGCGTCGGCAATTTGAAGAAGCTGCAGGTGCTGCGCGCCGGCGGGAACCAGGCGTTGAAGGGCCCGTTGCCGCCGGAGATCGGTGGGTGCACCGAGCTCACCATGCTCGGCCTCGCCGAGACCGGCCTTTCCGGGAGCCTCCCGGAGACGATCGGACAGCTCGAGAAGATCCAGACCATCGCCATCTACACCGCAATGCTCACCGGCCCGATCCCGGAGAGCATCGGCAACTGCACAGAGCTCACCAGCCTGTACTTGTACCAGAACTCCCTCTCCGGCCCGATACCGCCGAAGCTCGGCCACCTGCGCAAGCTGCAGACGGTGCTCCTGTGGCAGAACCAGCTCGTCGGCACGATACCGCCGGAGATTGGCAACTGCAAGGAGCTCGTGCTCATCGACCTGTCGCTGAACGGGCTCACCGGCTCCATCCCGAGAAGCTTCGGCGGGCTGCCGATGCTAGAGCAGCTGCAGCTCAGCACGAACAAGCTGACTGGCGCCATCCCGCCGGAGCTCTCCAACTGCACGTCGCTGACCGACGTCCAGGTGGACAACAACGAGCTGTCTGGGGAGATCGGCATCGACTTCCCGAGGCTGCGCAATCTGACCCTGTTCTACGCGTGGCAGAACCGGCTCACCGGCAGCGTGCCGGCTAGCCTGGCCCAGTGCGAGGGCTTGCAGTCGTTGGACCTCTCGTACAACAACCTCACCGGCCCCGCCCCGAGGGAGCTGTTCGCGCTGCAGAATTTGACCAAACTTCTGCTCCTCAACAATGATCTCTCGGGGTTCATACCGCCGGAGATTGGCAATTGCACTAATCTCTACCGGCTCCGGCTCAACGGCAACCGGCTGTCGGGGACGATCCCCGCCGAGATCGGCAACCTGAAGAACCTCAATTTCCTTGACATGGGCAGCAACCACCTCGTCGGTCCGGTGCCGGCGGCGTTGTCGGGGTGTGACAACCTCGAGTTCATTGACCTGCATTCCAATGCTCTGTCCGGAGCATTGCCGGACGAGCTGCCGCGCAGTCTACAGTTCGTCGATATCTCCGACAACCGGCTCACCGGGCTGTTGGGCCCCGGCATTGGGTCGCTGCCTGAGCTGACGAAGCTTAACCTCGGGAAGAACCGGATCTCCGGCGGCATCCCACCTGAGCTCGGTTCTTGCGAGAAGCTCCAGCTGTTGGACCTCGGGGACAACGCGCTCTCCGGCGGCATCCCACCGGAGCTCGGTAAGCTTCCTTCGTTGGAGATTTCGCTTAACATCAGCTGCAACCGCCTCTCCGGGGAGATTCCGTCGCAGTTCGGCGGCCTCGATAAGCTCGGCTGCCTCGACGTGTCCTACAATCAGCTCTCGGGCAGCCTTGCGCCTCTCGCAAGGTTGGAGAACCTCGTCACGCTCAACATCTCATACAACGCCTTCTCTGGCGATCTCCCTGATACGCCCTTCTTCGAGAAGCTTCCGCTCAGCGACATCGCCGGCAACCACCTGCTTGTCGTCGGCGCCGGCGCCGAAGAGACCTCCCGGCGCAAGGCCATCTCGGCGTTGAAGCTAGCCATGACAATCCTCGTGGCCGTCAGCGCGCTCCTCCTCCTGACCGCCACATACGTGCTCACCCGCTCGCGCCGCCTGAACGGTGCCATCCACGGCGCCGACGAGACGTGGGAGGTGACCCTGTACCAGAAGCTCGACTTCTCGGTGGACGACGTGGTGCGCGGCCTGACGTCGGCGAACGTGATCGGCACCGGCAGCTCGGGCGTGGTGTACCGGGTGGGGCTCCCCAACGGCGACACGCTCGCAGTGAAGAAGATGTGGTCGTCGGACGAGGCCGGCGCGTTCCGCAACGAGATCTCGGCGCTGGGCTCCATCCGCCACCGCAACATCGTGCGGCTGCTCGGGTGGGGCGCGAACCGTAGCACCAAGCTGCTGTTCTACACCTACCTCCCCAACGGCAGCCTCAGCGGCTTCCTCCACCGCGGCAGCGTCAAGGGCGCCGCCGACTGGGACGCGCGCTACGACATCGCGCTCGGCGTCGCCCACGCCGTCGCCTACCTCCACCACGACTGCCTGCCCGCCATCCTTCATGGCGACATCAAGGCCATGAACGTCCTGCTCGGCCCAAGGAACGAGCCGTACTTAGCCGACTTCGGGCTCGCCCGCGTCCTGTCCGGCGCGGTCGGGTCCGGCTCCGCCAAGTTGGATTCGTCCAAGCAGCCACGCATCGCCGGGTCATACGGCTACATCGCTCCAGGTTAAACTTTGTTCGTACACCATCTTAATTACTTCTTGTAGTTTTTAAGGATTTCTTTTCTGATATTTTTTCTTGTGTAACAGAGTACGCGTCCATGCGAAGGATCACGGAGAAGAGTGATGTGTATAGCTTTGGCGTAGTGGTGCTGGAGATTCTGACGGGGAGGCACCCGCTGGACCCGACGCTGCCGGGTGGGACCCACCTGGTGCAGTGGGTGCGGGAGCACATGCAGGCGAAGCGAAGCGTGGCGGAGCTCTTGGACCCGCGGCTGCGCGGGAAGCCGGAGGCGCAGGTGCAGGAGATATTGCAGGTGTTCTCGGTGGCCGTGCTGTGCATTGGCCACCGCGCGGACGATCGGCCGGCGATGAAGGACGTCGTGGCGCTGCTGAAGGAGGTCAGGCGACCCCCGGAGAACGCCGGTGACGAGGGGAAGGAGCAGACGCGTAGTGTCGCGCCTCCGGTGGAGCAACGGTCGCCAGCTCGAAGCCCGCTGTCGAAGGGCGGCTCTTCAAGCTGCTCGTTTGCCATGTCTGATTACTCAAGCTGAACTGCTCGTTGAAGTAGTAGATAGCAAGCACTAAATGCGTACAAATTTTGGAGATAATAATAAGACAGTAAGATTAGTCATCAGTAAGTAATGATTCGTTTAAGTACTTTAGGTTGTGAGGTTGTACTTCATATGTATTTGTACTTGTAAATTAATTAATGGAAATTATTTTCAGAAGAAAGAAAGAAAGAACACCTCCGACAACTCGGATTTTTCGCAGAGTGTTGTGTTCGTGAATCGGCTTGTTTCAACGCTTAAAAGGATCTCCACCATCTCACTTGTGAAACTTATTCTTCTCTCTCCAATATTCTTCCCAAAGACTCAAGCGATCGGAGGATATCGTGAGATAGAATCAAGTTGAAATCCACCGTATCGTTGTTCAAGGGGCTACTGAGGTCGCTATGAGCGACTCCTAACTTATTTTCATACCTTTGTAAACCTCAGATAACCGAGAACAAACTTAAGTATAGTCTAGCCCCGTAGCATCACTAAGAAGATCAAGCAAGCGCCCTAGGATCTAAAAGAAATGCAAATGCATATAGGTAAGGGATTTGTCTCCAATATTTAAGGTATTTAGATTTCATGGCAACAACAAATTTCACATAAAACTAAGTCATTTTCATGCATTTTTAATTGGGTAGCAATCCGTGATTTTATCTTCTTGGCAATGAACCAATGTTGCTCGCCATAAAAGAGCACTTACGTTAGAATTATTCAAGAAAGAAATCGATGCCTTTAATATACTGACTCAACCTCTTCAAACCACATTTAACTATAAGGTTGATAATATGACAAGCGCATCGTTGATGTAGTAAGAAGGAATCCATCAAATTTTACAAATAGCATATGATACCTCATTTCCCGCCGCCTTGCTTGTCCCGTCGAAATTCTCCCATCTGTAGAATCTCTTTGCCCGGCCAAAGCCCGATGACGAACTCCACCATGCTTAAACCTCCGGTATTGTCGTAAAAGTCCGCATTTACTAAGATCAAAGTTGTCTTAACGAAATCGCAAAATTGAAGCTAACACTATTACTACTTTCATCTTTGGAAAAAATAGTATTGTACCTCTTTCAGAAGTTTTCCAGAAAGGGCCTTCAAAGAGAGAATGGAAAGATAAGAAAATTACATACATGTACAAGATGCATAAACCCGCGCGCTCCTCGCGCCCGCCGCCTAGAAGGCCGCCTCCCGCGGCCTCGCTCCCTGGCCCCGCCGACCTCGCCTCGCTTGCCGCCGCCTCCCGCGCCTCGCTCCTCGGCCCTGCCGACCTCGCCTCGCGGTTGTCGCCTCGCGACCGCGCCGCCTCTCGCCGACGCCTGCCCCCACGGCCGGCCGCGCAGCAACACTGTACCGTGCCGAGCACATTTGGCCAAGACTAGCCAAATGGTTAGGTATTGTCGTAAGTTTATTTGTTAAGGAAACCAGAAGTTTTCAGAAAGGGCCTTCTAAAGATAAGAAAATTACATACATGTACAAGATGCATAAAAGAAGGGTTGATCAGAGCAGAAAATTGAAAAACCTACGGCTTTTTTAGCCAATGAATTATCATCCAGTGGACCATGAGAGTTGTTTGTTGTTGTGTTGTTTCGGTTTGTGGGCTATTTTTTTAGCTTATCGGGCCCACTAATATGAAATTTCGACTCGTTAATCCAATTGGGCTATTAATATGTTGTTGGACTTGTCAGTTTCAACCCATCAAGTTGAGCGAATTGTTATGTGTTGTAAATGAAGACACAAGTTTCGAATCTCACCCCATCAACTGTTGATTAAAAAAAATCAGCCCAATATGTTAAGTTCATGACTAGCACACTGAAGTAGCTCAAAACTTTTAACTAATGTGGTTAATCTCAATCTTTGCAAGACAGATTTTTTTTACAAAAACAGAAGACGATCTCAAACTATATTTATAGAAACATCAATCTCAAACTATATTTACAGAATGCAATGAAGAATTTCTCTTTGGTAACTTTTAGACTTATAGAAACAAAAAAATATTATTCTATCCTGGGAAGAAAAGTCCTAGGCTTGGTGAACCCCTAACAATAAATACAAATAGAAAATATTAGTCTATCCTACACAAAGATAAATCCTAGGCAAGGTAAAC
Source organism: Ampelocalamus luodianensis (assembly GCA_036346255.1). Classification (NCBI taxonomy): domain Eukaryota; kingdom Viridiplantae; phylum Streptophyta; class Magnoliopsida; order Poales; family Poaceae; genus Ampelocalamus; species Ampelocalamus luodianensis. Next base: position 7,756,976 of record CM070632.1, on the reverse strand, counting down.
CCCTAGCAAAAGATAGAAACATGATTGTGGTAACATAAAATTGTAGGATTTCGAACACTAAAATTCTCAAACCACTAGTAGGGTGTCCGTGCGTTGCAACGGAATACCAAAAGAGAGTGATACATATCAGCAGACGGGATCCTAAACCATATAAGAAATATTAATTTTCTTTCACACACATATAAACATAAACATTAACTCTGCCTATTGCATCACCTACTACTACTACTACTATCTGAAAATTAAAATTTTGAGCTCATAGATTATTTACCTTTGAAGTTGAAGTTGATGCCGACTTCCCTCCCTAACGTCCTACCCATTTTCAGCCATTGCCAGCTGACAAGGAAGAGGGCTACGCGTTGATGGCCACCTTCTTCCACCCTGAACCCAAGCCACGGCTCGGTTCTCATGGCCATTGGTTTCTTCAGACCTCGCCGCACATTGCGGCGAGGAGGTGGGAGGTCGGGGGAGGTGGCAGTGGCGGCATCGCAGTGGTAAGCGAGGAGGAGGCGACGATGCTTGCTCGACCAGTGTGGAGTAAGAGATGACTGCGGCGCATGGGAGTCTTAGGATGAAGAGGACATGGTGAGGTGAGCTCGAGACGACGGTGCGGCGTCTTCAACCTCTTCCTCCCGCACCGGGAAGGACGACCACAAAGGTCGATTCCCGCATCTCCAAGAAGCACACTAAATAAACCTTGCGAATATGCACCTAGTCACACAAGCCAATCCCCTCCATAGAAGCTAACTTTTAACCAAAATTCAAGGAAAACTAGCCGCTTCTTATATAGGGAGGAGGAGCCACCTAAGGTAGGGTGGGACTAAAACTTATGGTTACTCCTCCTCTCCTCCCTTCCCGATAGATGGGTCAAGTTCAAGATGATGCCCCAGATTGGCTCATGTCCGTGACACCGATCCGTTGGAAAGAGGACGAAATAAGCTTTCCGCTACCTCCTCCTATCACCGGCGCTACCTTCCTACATCGATTCCAAAACGGGTCCAAATGAATCGCTTGCTTGTCTTGGACATTGTTGGCGCCCCATCTTCATGCATCATATAGCATATAATATAAAGACACTCCAACTCACCCGATAATTTAAGTGAAACCTCTTGAGAACAAGAACATAGTTGTATCCATAGAGGTCATGTCCTCATCGGGTCCGCGACACTGCCTCCCTTCCCGCTATCTCTATCAGGCGCTACCTTCCTACATCGCGAATGCCAAAGCCGCAACCTCGCGAATCGAGTGTCAGTGGCTCTTAGGCAGTCGTGGCGCGCGAGACATGAAAGAGTGGGATAGCGATGAATTTTAGTGTGTGCATGTGAAGAAGAAGTGGGGTGACAACGATTTAGGTAGTTGTGGAAGAAGTGGAGGACATGGATACATTCGTGAGTCACGAGGGATGGCGGGGCAAGACCTTGTCCCTGTCATGTTGGCTCAACATATTGGTGCGCCTCAATGAGGAATTCGGTAGGAGTGGGAGAGGCCAACTTTGTTCCTATCAGGTTGGGTCCACATGTTAGCGCGCACGGGAGGAATTTAGTCTATCCTACACAAAGACAAATCCTAGGCCAGGTGAACCCCTAGCAAAAGACAGAAGCATGATTGTGCCAACATAAAATTGTAGGATCCCGAACACTAAATTTCTCAAACTATATTTACAGAAACAAAAGACATAAATGAAAGACTTATTCTAAGGTAGACAAAAGATAGATTCTTAGGCTAGGTGAACCCTACAAAAGACATATACAAAAAAATATAAGCGAGGCATAATTTTTTAACTGTAGGCGTGTAGCATGATTGTGCCAACAGGTGCTCTCACAACTTTTAGGAGTTGCTAACAGCAAGATGAATGTGGGTATAACATTTCAGTTCTAAGCACAACAACATGCCAACATATTACAATGGCAAAATCTATTAAAATAGTCACCAACTAAAGCAATATATTGGATGATTGGATCCTTATAAACAAATCTACACATAATTGCATATTAGTAACAACTAAAATATGTTGGAGCCTTCCTACAAATCTTTACACAATTGTGAAATAAAAGAAATTTCTTTGACCATGATTTTTTACCAAAATTGGTAAACCCAAGGCCTGCAAGAAGGAAAGTATAATATTGAATAGGATTATTATCTATTTTAAAAGAAACATATTAAATGAGGCTAAAATGGAAGCAACTTACAATAAAAAGATACAAAATAAATTAATATAATCTAGACAAATACAATCCTAGACCTGGTGAACCACTTACAAACCACATATTGATAACAAATTAATCTATCTTAGGAAAAATCCTAACTTTGTTGAAACTTATCTTATTAGAGAGAAAAAAAATAGTTTTGAGCTACACATAAACTAAAACACAAACAAAAGGTCTAGTATTGACAAGGAAATTTGATGTTTTCTTTATATATATATATATATATATATATATATATATATATATATATATATATATATATATATATATAACATCTAGTGCTAATGGGTAATTCAATGCTAAGGTGCTAATATCAATCTTGACCGTTGAATCTGCATCTTGACCATTGGATGTGAAAGCATGCAGAGTGTTTAATGAAGGTGTATTAATGAAGACGCATTGGAGGTGGGAGCATGCAAGGTGATTAAATGGTTTGGAGGTGAGAGACTGCATTAATCTCGGTTGTTCAATCCAAATCCAACGATCATATATATATATATGACGCGAATCTAATAATTCTCATTTAATTATTTACCACTAATTCTTATTATGGATAAATATACCATCATATGGTTCTTGAGTATACCCCTTAATGTTCATAAGGGAGCAGCTGGCCAAGTGGTTGTAAGTTCTTCTACGATCACTCCCATAGTCATAAGTCTTTCTACGACTACCTCACGATCGTAAGTTCTTCTATGATCACCCCCTGGTCGTAAGTTCTTCTACGACCAGTACCTAGTCGTAAGGTTTTCTACGACTACATTATGGTCGTAAGCTCTTCTACGACCACTATATGGTCGTAAGTCCTCCTATGACCAGGTCAGTTACGACCACCCTGTAATCAATGGAGCTTGCAAACGAGTAGGCCCAATTAATTAGGAAACCTAAGCAGTAATATACGCTGTTATTCTCAGGAATAATTGCACGTAATACACCTCTATCTTTGACAAGTAATCGCCAGACGACGTGGAGGGGTTACTACTCTGGTGATAACTACCATTAATGTGCCCGTTATATAAAATGATGAGACGCCTCTTGACATTGAGAAATGTCCACCTCCTTGTACACTATATAAGGGTTACAGTCGAGGAGAGGAAAACAAGTGCAATCAGGAGCATAAAGCCTTAGTCTTTCTCTTGATTGTAACCAACATACTCAATACAATACACACAGGAGTAGGGTTGTTATTCTCTTTGGAGAAGGCATGAACCTGTATAAAAATCCATGTGTCGTTATCTCTGCGTGATCAATCTTGGAGACCCTCGAATCAAACAATCATACGTAAGATCGGTTATAGATCACACACACACACACACACACACACACACACACACACACACACATATATATATATATATATATATATATATACATACATACATATACATACATACATACATATATAATATATGTATATGTGTGTGTGTATATGTATATGTATATGTATATGTATATATGTGTATATGTATATATATGTATGTGCGTGTGTGTATGTGTATGTGTGTGTGTGTATATACTATTCTGTAGCCGAGCTTAGAATAATTATTCTACGCCTAGCCACCCACTGCGCGCGATCCAGGCCAGGTGTGATGACACGCGCGCGCAACCCCTATACGGCTGGCCCACCAACTACAGTTGGCGAGCCAGAAACGTCCGCACCCCGCGCGACACTCGTTTTGACAGTAAATAATATGAGACATGACAGTAATGCGTGAATAATTTTACTGCCTTTTTTGCGGTAGCGACTTTCTTCGAGCTCGTATGTTTGATAGTAAAACATAACGGTAAGACAATAAAGTTGTTTTGTGTTTTACCACCATTTATTGTGGTGTGTGACTTTTTCGTGCTCGTGTGTTCGATAGTAAAACACGACGGGTAAGACAGTAAAGTTGTAATGTATTTCGCGCATAAGAGGCATAGATAAGAAATGATACTAAGACTAGAAAAGAATTGTAGCATAATTTTTTATTCATTCTCTACATTATTTAACCAACACCTATGGTTTATATTCAGTTCATAGTACCCCTTGGTCTTTATGTATAATTAGACCTTTGTAATATCAATCAATTTAGCACCAAATGAAGGTAAGAGGGGTTTAAAGAATAGTACATAACATCATTTTCATAATATAACTAGGTTCTGAAATTTTTGGAAAGATCCATCTAGAGTGACATCTTGGTTAGTTTAATAATGGATTTCTAAAATAACTTCATGTAGGATGTTTTAGGGATTTTTTCAAAATGTTTTTGTTTTGTTTTAATGCTTTAAATATGGTTAAAACACTTATTTTCAGAGGGCATTTCTTCTCCCAAAACTAGGATCATTTGAAGGAAGATGAGAGGAGATATCAAAAGAATGACTTAGATGAGAGGAGAATGCTAGGAGAGGTAAGAGCAACAAAAACTCCTAAATTTTCACAACTATTTTTTATGATTAAATGGGTTGCTTTTTGAATACCAATTCCTAATTTAAAGACAATTCCAATTAGGTCTTGTCCTACAGTCAGTATGGCTTTAATACCAACGCTGTCGGACCCTGGACTTGGAATAACCGAAGCCCTCGTGTGTGTATCATACTAGTCACATGATCAGTGTCTAGTACACATATCCATAATATTGATAATCATATCCATACATTCACACATACAAAATAAAACAAAGTATGGTACATAACTTAAGCGGTTACATTATTTACAACACAAGAGCCGACCGGCCAAATAAAAACTTAAGTATTAGAAGTAGAAAATATAACAGCAGAAGCAAAATATGTAATAAGTCCAAAATTCCAGCGGCATGCCCATTTGAACCCTCAGGCAACTGACTAGAGACAAGTCTTAGAAAGACTTGCCATCGAATCCACCTGTTCCGGGTGCAAAGAATGCATCATCCAGCGTAGGCTCATCCTGTAAGTCTGAATAACAAATAAGTACATTGTGTACTCAGCAAGACTTGTAGTGCATCGCAAAGTTTATATACATGCATGGCTAACAAAAGGTAAGGCTCTATACTACAAGTTATTTTCAACATCAAGCAAGTTTTATTTGCAATATCAATATGTAGTACTTTGCAATGGAAATTTAAAGAACAGTTAAATAGATAAATGACAACAAGTAACTGAATAAATAGCGACTCACAACCCTCCTCGGCTATGAGTAACATCTCATTTTCAGCCATAGACATGGCTCTCATCTCAAATATAAACCAACAACCATTTCCCCCATTTTCCCAACGAAACTGTTTTTTTTTATGAAAACCAAGACTATACCCATTAAGTCTGCACTAAGCACACTCATGACCGTAAGCACAGCTATTTAAATATATTTACACTCTGCAGATGTGTATAACTTTACCCACAACACACGAATTCTCTAGTTTGTTTGACATATGTCGATACCACCGCTCACTACCTTCGATAAACAGTCTAGAGCATGTGTCAAAACCTTTACATCATCTAGTCCTATCCTTGCACTACCCCGGTGAATGAACACCCTCACTTCACCAGGGTATACCCCGTCTCAGTGAGACATTCACCGTTGTATCGAAGGCTTTGTGCCCAATGCCTAGGGAGCCCTTTGAACATGTCTACACTGGTCGTGCTCACACTACTGCGGCCTACCAACGTGCAAGGCTTGTTTTCAATGACTTAACTAGCTAATGCCATCCCATACCGGTGCATGTGGTTGTACGCTTAGGCTTAGATTGGAATTGATGGCATTCAGTCCTTAATTGACCCGGGCTAGGATCTCCCGCTATCTACTTGTGAGATACACCTTTCACACTTCTCAGAATATAAGATAACTTGCTCGCGTTACAAACTAAGTTTTTTATTTTTATTTTTATACAAAATAACAGAGGTAAACCCATCTAGTTCATTATTTAAAAAACTCCCAATTTCATGTTCATCATGTCATCTCTTTTAGAAATTTTTAGCAAAGACTAGCTTGACTGAGCAATTGTCTCACAATACTCACACACAAATTTCCCAAATTGACACCATCTATTATCTAAACCATAACTTAATGGCTACAACAGTAAGGATATCAATATTTCAAGGAGGTTCATGCATCGAATAGAATTACGACTACCATTATCCCCAAATGTAGCAATTTTTAATCAAACATACACGCGTGCATAATAAATTTTGCAAAAAGAAGTACAATAATTAAAATAGTAGGATCAACATGGTCAAAGGGGGTTCTTGCCTTGCTCTGGTTGCTCTGAATATGAGGATGGAGTATCGTCGTAAAAATCGTTCGAACAATCAACGTCTAATTTAAAGAGCCGGAAGCAAATTAAATATAGCAAAATAATTTCAACAGCAACAAAATCCAAATATTTTTGCATATTCAAGTAGAGCATGATTTTAGATAATTTTTTTAAAAAATATTCATCTCATTTGGAGTTTGTATGCAAAAGTTATTGACGTTTTAATTTGCTTCGGTTTGAAAATTCTAGAAAATAGAAAAGTGCTAACGTCGAAAGCGTATTTTCTGATATTTACGCTTTCCAACAGAGAAAGCATTTTCCTCTAAGCTCTACTGAGGTTTACACTTTCCAGTAGAGAAAGCATATTCTCTTCTAACTGAAAGCAACTTTTCTATATATTTTTATTTTTATTAACTTACACTTGGGGCCTACTTGTCAGTGACTCATTTACTAAACACATTTAAAATTATATTTTTAGCTGGTCTGACATGTCATTGACTTAGTACTCTTAATCACTATCATTAAGAGTTAATCAACTTTCAAACGTGTGGGTCCCACTGGCAAAGAGAGAGAGAGAGAGGAAGGGAGGACTTGGGCACACACATGGCCGAAAGGGAGAGATGCTCACCGGTGGCGAGGCACATGCGAAAAAGCTCGGGGGAGTCCAAAATGGGTAGAGGGTGTCCATGCGATGCCAGGGGTGGAAAGTGGCCGGAGAGGTGGATGAAACCGGTGGCACGATGATGACAAGCGGTGGAGCTCCTCGAGTAGGGCTGGAAAAATAGCTCGAGGCTCGTGAGCCAGCTCGACTCGGACCAGGCTCGAGCCGGCTCGGCTTGGGCTCGTGAAATTTGAAGCCAAGCCAAGCCCAGCTTTTGGCTCACAAGACTTTTGAGCCGAGCTTGAGCCGGCTCGCGAGCCGCTCATTCCCAATCCGGTGTCGCTCATTCCCTTGACTGCCTTATCCCCTTCAGTCTACCTTATCCTTTTCCTTCCTCCTACCCCACCCCATGGCCCCTTTCTCTCCCCAAACTCTCGCCGCCTCCTCCTTGCCCCACCTTCCTCGCCTCCTCCACCTCCAGCCCCACTCGCTGTCTCCCGCCCCTTCCCCTCGCCCACCACCCGCCTCGCCTCCTCCACCCCTCGCCTCGCTCACCTAGCTCCACCCGTTGCCTCCCCCTCGCCCCGCTCACCCAACTCCACCTCTAGCCCCGCCTGCCTCTCCTCCTCCTCCCCTCAAACTCTCACCGCCTCCCCCTCGCCCCGCCAGCCTCACCTTCTCCACCTTCGGCCCCACTCGTTGTCTCCTGCCACCTCCCCTCGCCCCACCTGCCTTGCCTCCTCCACCTCCAGCCCCGCTCGCTCTCCTGCTGCCTCCCTCTCGCGCCGCCCGCCTTGCCTCCGCCACCCCTCGCCCTGCTGAAAAGCATCTAGGCCTCTAAAAATTGGTTTTGGTAATTAATGATAATATGTGAATATGGGACTTATTGGTTTGTTGAGTATTTACAAGGTTAAGTCTCTTTGGAGAAAATAATCGTGAAGATGCATGCTAAAGGACTTATGAAGAAAAAAAATATGGTTCAAGGATGAGGTACATGTGGTTTTGATTTCTTTCACTTTTTACCGGTTTAGGAGAAATGGTTGGAAGACCGGATTATAGGTTAAATACCGTACTATTAAAAGGGAACATGACTAGTAGCTTGATAGCATGTTCTTGTGCTTTATGGATTAATCTAGGATCATGTATGCATTTGGATTCCTTTTTTATTTGCCAAGTCTGTTTTGTCAGGATGATCGTAGTAATACCGCGTTAGTTATGCGGTACTCTCGCTCAACGGCACGATCAAGCCAAGAGAGTGCGGTACTACCGCACCCCGGTTGTTCCGCTTGTTACTTGGCGGTATGTTTTTTCCAGAGAGACACTTTTTCTGATCTGGTGCAAAACCCTCCGTGCGGTAGTACCGCAAGTGTTCAGACAAGATGACCGACTACGGTAGTATCGCGAGTCTGAGCGAACTACCGCACCGTTGTTCCGATTGTTACTTGGCGTATGTTTTTTCCAAGACGCACCTCTTTGATTCTCTTGGGAAGCGGTAGTACCGCACTTGCGTTGCGGTATGACTGTGATGCGGTAGTACCGCGAGTTAGTTGGCGGTAGTACCGCAGTGCAGGTTAAACGGCTATGTCAGAGCATTTAATGCTACTGTTCTAGCCGTTACAATAGTAGTTGGAGATGTGCGTAGTACCGCCTCGGTATACGGCGAGAGTACCGCATATGGCCCGAAAAGTCGATTCTTCCTCTCCAACGGTTATAATTGTTGGTGGGGTATAAATACACCCCCACCTGCTCAAGGACAGTGTGTTAGACCTTATTTAACATCCTTAGAGCCTTGTGCATTCATTCAACTCCTCAAATTCACTTGTGCACTATTTGAGAGGTTGTTGAGCTCATTCAAGTGCATTCATCATTCTAGTTGATCCTCTTGCACTTGAGTGTCGTCAAGCGAAGGTCATTGATTTGTTACTCTTGGGGTTTTGCCGAACTCCTAAACGGCTTGGCGGTGATTGCACGGTGATCTCTTCAAGAAGATTGTGAAGAGGCCTGGTGCCGGGTTTGTGAGTGGTTTGGTGTTCACCATCTCCGGAGCGGAGGAAGAACAACCAATAGTGATCGAGGAAAGGCTTAATACGTGGAGCCGGCTTGATTTGTTCAAGCTCCCTCAACGTGGACTAGTGAAGACTGGCAAGTCTTCGATACCACGGGAAAACATCGTTGTCTCATTGTGGTTATTTCTAGTCTTTACTCTTCCGTATTTATATTTCTAGCTTGTTCATTGTGTTTGTATTGCTTAGCTAGAAGTACAACTTGTTTAGACTAAGTTATTATTTGACTTATCTTGTTAATTTGTTAAAAAGTTTAAAACCTCCTATTCACCCCCCTCTAGTCGGTTATCCTTGATCCTACACCTGCTTGCCCAGCTCCACGCCTCCACCCATCGCCTCCTCCTCGCCCCGTCCACCACGCCGCTCCCCTCGTGCTTCCCCTGTGCCTTCGCGTCGCCGCCCCGTGCTCCCCCCACTCCTCCACGTGACTCCCATAGGCGATGTCGGCGGTGGCGACAGGGACATACTCTCCGGTGGGGGCTGCTGGTGACAAGCGGTGGGAGAGGAGGGAGGAGTTATAGCACCACCTCACTGAGGATGCCGACCGGCCCTGCTCCGACGATCGCTCCTTCCACGACTGCCCACCTGGATGCTTTCCTGATGTGCTTGACAGATGTGCATTCATTTGAATTGGAGCTGTTCTGATGTGCTTGATAGACGTTTGTCTAGTTTGTTCTTAGTTAAATTCAACACTTTGCAAGTTGAAATTTCCTTGCTGAACTATCAATTTGTGTGTTCTTGTCATTCAAGTATGTGCTTGATGTGTTAGACTCAACATATGAGATTCCTTACTATCATTTTTGTGTGTTCTTGAGATTCTAGGACATCTGATACTTGAAGGCATCCTCTCCTGTTCCTGGCTCGTGAGCTCGAGCGAGCCGACTCGAGTTGCCTTTCGAGCCGAGCCACTCTCCTGGCTTGTTCTCGAAATGAGCCGAGCCTACTATTGAAATGAGCTCAAGCAAGCCTGGCTCGAGCCAGCTCAGCTTGGCTTATTTCTAGCCCTATCCTTAGGTTTGTAATGCATTTTGTATATGGGGCATTCCCTAGGCTAAATGAGTGGCGCACTGGACTCAGTGAGTCCAGGCGATGTTAATGGGTCAGGCATGGGGACTTAGGGTCACCGGAGGCGTGCCAGCGGCATGCAACCGCGGCGGCGCTATGAGTGACTAGGGGGAAATGCAATAGGGACTCGCCCATGGCAAATCAACGCATGTGTGAGGACCAGTGAGTCACCACGACCACGAAGGTGAAAAAGTTGAGGTCAGAGGGGCTCTGGAATGGCTTATCGATGACGAGCAGCGGCGGTGCAGTGAAGATCCACGACGACAGCTCACCACAACAATGGAGGTGCTACAAGAAGTGTCGTGTTAGGTTACTAGGGTGCTAAGGATGGTGTAGACGCAAGGAATCGACCCGAGGCTCACTAGGTTTCAACAAAATCAGAAATGGCCGCGATGGCCGTGAATGGGAAAGATGAGGGTGATGCTCGGATTTAGGGTGAGATTGCTTGCATTGAGTGAGGTGTTAGCATTAGTGGAGTGGGAAACACCTTATGACGCAGTTGGTTTGAGCTCGAACTCACCAGAGCGATGGAAATGCTTTGGCGAGCTCGATTGTGCGACGGAGCTAAGGATGAAGACAGTTGCGATCGAGCTACAAGACTTTCGGGGTTGCATTAAGCACAAGAAAGGAGTGAGTGAGGTAAGAGGATCAAGATGGCGCAGGTACCATGGTTGAGGAAGCTCACCAAAGCAAAAATGGTGCGGAGGCGCGCTCACCGTCGTCAAGAACGACACAAACTTTCCGTGAAACCAAGGAGCGATGAAGCTCGGGTTTGCATGAAATGCAACGCGGGTGAGCTAAGGAAGACAATTCGCGCTAGGGCTTAAATAGTTAGGACGTTTGCACGAGAAACTCGTGGTCGGCTTTGGGACTCTTTGCCAGCACGGGTTATACTCACCATGAATGGGGTGGCTAGCATGGAAAGAAGTTGGCGGAGGTGACACGGTAGCTGGGCGCAAAACTGTGGGCGGCGAAAGGAAACAACGGCGAGTGACGGAGCTCGCGAGGCGTGCTAGTGAGTGAGGGAGTGAGTGAGGTGGAAGACAAGCACTGACAAGCAGGGCCCACACATCAGCAAGCGCAGGAGCAAGGGTGGCTTGGGCTGGAGTTGAGTGTGAGGGAGTTTGGGCTGGTTTAGTTTCGGCCCAAAGGGTGAGAGGGAAATTCAAATTTGTTTTTAGATTTTTTTCAAAACTGGTTGATTCTTTAGTGAATTTGTAAACCTATGAAATATGTTCCAAACTTTATGAATTTTTTTAGAGTTTCTGACAACATCTAGTTTCCTATGTAATTTTTCCATGATTTTATATGCTGTCATTTTTCCGAAAATTCTTACAAGTTGTGGCTTGTATGAAAATTCATTATTTGTTTTATACAAAAGTTCAAAAATCATGCATAATTTTTTCCCATATAAAATAAACTCAAAATTACATTCCCATTTATTTTCACTATGTCTTCCCAAAAATAAAATTTTTGGGATGTTACACACTGAGCCTAGTGCGACACTCCTTTAGCCGAGGGATGCCTCATACGCGAAGTACATCACGGACCCGAGGCATTCCGCCGCTCTTCGCCACTGCAATGCCGCCTCCGGCCATCCCTGTCTCTTCAACCACCACCCATAGCTTTGCCCTACTTCCCTCTATCCATTTCGCCACTCAACGTTGCCGCTCATCACGCGGTTCGCCGGCGGCGAGCTCGCCATGGCGCTCGGCCATGCGCGTAGGTTTGCTGCCTTCCACCTCTCTCTCTCTCTCTGACCAGTGGGACCCACCATCGATTAGGATTTAGTTAACACTAAATGACAGTGGTCAATTGTACTGAGTGGATGACAAGTGGGACCAGCCGAAAAGATAATAAAAATCTAATTTCAAACGGTTTGAGTAAATGTGTCACTAACATGTGGGACCATGCACTATTCTCGACTTTAAAACACATTTAAAAACCTGAGAGACTCACATGTGGGCCCGAGTCGTCAATTAATTAATATAAAAAATAAGGTTTAATCATTAGTTAATAAGTAATGAGTCTATGACATGTGAGACCGTCCATGTTTTATAAATAAAATCAATAAAATAAAAATATAAGTCACTACAAGTAGGCCCTACATGTAAGTTAATAAAAATCAAAAAAATGAGAAAAACCGCCTTTAGTTCAGAGGAGAATATGTTTTGTCTACTGGAAAGTATAAACCTCGGTAGAACTTAGAGGAAAATATGCTTTCTCTGTTAGAAAGCGTAAACCTCAGAGAATACGCTTTCGACGTCATCACTTTTTCTAATATCTAGAATTTTCAACCTCAGAGAATACGCTTTCGACGTCATCACTTTTTCTAATTTCTAGAATTTTCAAATCTAAGCAAATGAAAACGTTAATAACTTTTCCATACAAACTCCAAATGAGATGATTTTTAAAAAAATCATTTAAAATCATGAGATACTTGAATTTGCAAAAAATTTGGTTTTTGATGCTATTGTAATTATTATTTTTCTATATTTAATTTTCTTTTGGCTCTTTTGATTAGATGTCGATTGTTCGAATGACTTTTACGATGATCCTTCATCCTTGTATTCAAAGCAACTAGAGCAAGGCAATCACCCTCTTTGACCATGTTGGTTCTACTATTTTAATTATTATATTTATTTTTGCAAAATCTATTATGCATATGTGTATGTTTGATTAAAATTGTTATATTTGAGGATAACAGTAGTTGTACTCCTATTCGATGCATGAACCTCGTTGAGATATTGATATCCTTACTGTTGTAGCCATTAGGTTATGATATAGACAATAGATAATGCCAATTTGGGAATTTTGAGTGCGAGTATCGCAAAATTGCTTAGCCTAGCTACAGTCTTTACTAATATTTGCTAAAAGGATGACATGTTGAATATGCGTTTGGGAGATTTTAAAATGATTTTTCAGAGGGGTTTACCTCTATTATTTTGTATTAAAATAAAAATAAAAAACTTAGTTTGCGACGCGGGCGAGTTATATTATATTCTGATAAGTGCGAGAGAGGTATCTCACAAGTAGATAAGGGGATCCTCGCCAAGTCAATTAAAGACCGAACGCCAGCAACTCCTATCTAAGCCTAAGCGTACAACCACATATGACGATATGGGATGACATTAGTTAATTAAGTTATTGAAAATTAGTCTTACATGTTGGTAGGCCGTAGTAGTGCGAACATATGTGATTGCTCTAAGAGGCTCCCTTCACTGAAGTGTTGGGAACAAAGCTTGTCAACACAATGACGAATGCCTCACTGAGACGGGGGTGTGCTCGAGTGAAGTGAGGGTGTTCATTTGTGGGCTAGTACAAGGTTAGGACTAGATGATGTAAATGCTTCGACACGTGCTCTAGGATGCTTACCAAAGGTAGTGAGCGGTGGTATCAACGGATGCCGAACAAACTAGTAAATTCGTGTGCTATGGATAAATTTGTACACCTCTAAAGAGACAAAAGAAAGGAACAAAGGCCCAAACCTTCGTGCCTACCGACTTCGATGGTGGAAAGCCCATCCTTAGGCTCCCTAGGAGTGACGCTCCAACCCTACATGAGGGGCCACACCCGGAATGCGCAAAACTCTTCTACCAGGTCTCGCGTGGAGAGCCTAGCTGTAACAACCTAAAATCCCTAAGTTGGATTAGTTAAGCATCTAATGTGCATTTGTGAAATTTTGGACTTTTTAAAACTTTTTGTTGCAGCAAATAGGTTTCAAGTGTGGGAATATTTTAGTTGGATTCTATATTATCTGACATGCTTGTTTGAATTTCCTGGAATTTTTGAAGATTATTTGGTTCCTTGTTTATTTGATTATTCAAATTGACTTTGAATTTAAAATGCAAACAAAACTTGTGAACAAGTTCCTGGAAATATTTTCCTAGGTTCTGGAACAACTAAGAAAATTACTTGCAAAATTTCATAAATTTTAAAATTAGATTAATATGTGTAACAACCAGTCAAACTTGTAAATTAAAAGTCAAATACTTAAAACAGGAACTTAAAATAATTTTAGGGGAAAATGTACTTCAAGTAAAATCCTGAAAAATTTACAAAATAATCATCTCTACTTCCTCAACCTCCACTAATTTTTTTTTATCAATTTTGGAGTTAGGGAACTATATCTAAAAATTCGCTAAACCTTCTTAGCCACTTTCTAAAAATCAGAAAAACTCTTTTTCCTCTCTCCTCACTGTTCCTCTGGTTCAAACCAGGTTCCCACCGAACCCGCTCACCGAGCCACCTCCTCCATCTGCCGACCATGGGCCCCACCATGAGCCCTTCTTCCCAACGCGGCCGCCGCATGCTGCGACGCCGCAGGGAGCGCGCGCCACACCGCCCGGCTTCCTCCGTCTCCCTCCGTCAGCTCCATCGCGCCACCGCCCAAGACAACCAACCGGAGCTCTTCTCCTACCGACGCCATCGCTCCACTCTTCGTCCACGCCGAGAAATCGCGGGAAGACTGCCACTACCGAGAAGCAAGCAACTCGAGTTCTCGCGAGGAACTCCTCCTTTCTCACCCCCATTTAAGCCGAGCGCCGAGCTCGCCTCACCCTTCTCCACTTCTCTGCCGCTCCCTCTCCACCCTCCTTCCTCCCCGAGCTCAATTGAGCTCCAAGCCCGAATGCCATTCGGCCATGGCCGCGCCGCCTCCAAGCACGCTGGCCACTCCGGTGATCCCCTTCCACTCTCGACCGCGTCACGTCGCGACATTCATCGCAAGGAGTCGAAGCCCTCTGTCAATTCAAGGAAATCGCCACCGAGGAGCCGCGCGCCTCCTTTCTTCTTCGGGTCCAGCCAAAACCGCCGCCACCATCGGCGCGTCTCCTCCAGCGAGCCCCAGCTCAATTCCTTCCTCCGTGAGCATTCCCTAGACTCCCTCTTCCTCACCCCATTACTCACTCGCTCTCTTTTCCTCTCTAGGGACCCCTCCACGGTGAAGCACCCCGCGCCGCCGCAGGCTCCCGTCGCCGGACCACTCCGGCCTCCCTTCGCCTGCGCCGACTACTCGGGTGAGTTCCCTGCACCACACTGGTGCTCATGCGCACCTTAATTCTGCTCCAACCTCACCTGTGCGCCGTCGCCCCTTTTCACCCCACGGCCGGCCGCCGCGTCCTGTCGCCGCGCCGCCACCGTGCCTCTCCGGCCACCCCGCGACCACCCTTAGCTTCAGCAGCCCTCGAGCAACCCATTTTGTCCGTCACCTCTGCCTCGCCGCTGCTCCTTCGTCGGCGACGAGCCAGGACCAGAGCCACGCCCGAGCCTCCCCTGCTCCTCCTTCGGGCTCCCTGTGGCTGACAGTGGAGCCCACTCCCTTAAGCCAAACCATTTGCTGCTAATCACCTCTGTGAATGTCATCTAAGTCACTCTATTGCATTAGTAAATTGGAAGTTTAGATTTAAAGAAGGTAGTCAGTAGCATTTTAACCTGAACAATTTTGTTGTTAAAGAGGCATAAGCAGTAACCGAAAACACCTATGGATGTTGATCTAACAAGAAGATTAACTCTTGCAGCTAAGTTTGCTGATGAACTATTTAGATCACTCATGCTTGTGCTTGGCAAATGGAAAATTAAATTAAGGAGAAGTTGAGTTGACAGTCTCTTTTCCCTGAGCACTGTCCTGTTGTAGGTTGGTTTGTCCAGAAAGGGGTGGATTAGTGCTTAATGCTGTGTCTAGGTATTAAATCACTCAAAACCTCATTTAACAAAGGGAAATTTGAATTAGTAAGAAGGCTTAGTAACAAACACTTTTGCTCTGAATTTTCCTCTAATAGGATGAATCAGGAATAGTATTAAGCTGTTGTTAGTTTTTGTCAATCCTAATGCTTGTGCTTACAAAGTTGGTTGCAGATAGCTGTTAGGTCAACTGAAGCTACCCAATTTGACAAAAACAGTAAAATCTCTTTTATGAAATTGAGTAGAGGAGATGTTTAGGTAAAAGATTGTATTGTCAGTAAGCCCTCTTGCTAAACCAACCCTTCTTCTGTTAACCAATGTGATGATTGCCTTTTTAACTACTCTAAGGAACTATGTTAGTAAAGTTTGAGTGTTGTATGAAGTTGGGTTAGAAGCTTTTAAGTTTTGTTGGAGGTGTTGAGCATGGAAGATAATCTGAAGCTTATAAAATGGCAGTAGGCTATCTTTTGCTAAGTCTAGTAGTTAGTAATACTTTTGTTCTTTTAGCCCTTGAGCACTTAACCAATAGTAGCACTAGGTCAATATGATAGTTAGTACCAAGTGGTAAAGCATTAAGATTAACAATCGTTGGTATGGTCTTAGCATAAAGTCTTAAGATTATTGCCCCTAGTTGAAAATCCAAAATAAATTGTGTACAACTTGAAATTGGGTAAACTTCACAATTACTTAACTAATTCAAATCAACTCCAAGTCCAATTATTTTTGTTCTTAAATATATCTAAAATCATAATCTATCTTTTGTATTAATTTCTTAATTGTTGGAGATTTTTTTTGGCATTCTGGTGTTTATTCGCTGTTTTTCGCTTTAGCAGTTTTTATCGTTAGATGACGTTGATTACGAGAGTGATCCTCTGCAGCAAGTCGAATATCTCTAGCAAGGCAAAGGCAAGCAGTTTGATCATATCCACTTAATCCCATTACTTTCAAAATCTAATACTTTGTTTTACTCGTATGTATGCATGCTTTTGTGTCAATGATTAATTTTATCGATTAGAGGTAGTTAATCCCATTGCATTGTTGCCCTGAAATTATTCACCCCTGCCACTACCTTAGGAATATTATCCTCACTGGTGAATTAGAGACCGGTGAATGATTTAGGGCCTTTTATTTGTCTTTACGATATGATGCTTAGCAATGCTTAGTTACCGGTAGAATTGGGCGGTTATCGACTTAGTCGATGACCTTGATCACACAAAAACTTGTTATTACTTTTAATCTGTACCTTGTGCTTTGTTTATTTGTGAAAACCAAAACTGAAAACAAAATGATTTAGACTTAGGCACAATGGTATGTTGGTGTGATTGGAATGGTGCCTAAGTCCCCAAGGACCGAGTTACTTGTGTCACTAAGCCAAGTGATATTTGCGTGCTAACCACACTAGAGGGATATGAGACCTCTCTTGACTAAGTACTTTGGAGGGTGTTAATTAATGAGTCGCATGGTGGGTTGCATATGGGATATATGCAACATGGACATGTTTGTGGGGAGGGGAGCACCCGCCGAGGCCGATGTCTCCTACTCCACGTATGGGTCCTTGTGATCCATATTTCGTCGGCAGATCACTAAGGGTTAACCCCCATACGTGCGGCTCTTGACTAGCTCAATCCATTGAAAATGTCTCGTAGGACTTAGCTGCGCCGGCATACCAAAGGAAGTGTGCTTAATAGCTTGGCAAAAAGGCGGTCTGAAGTGTGGGTACATTGGTACACCCCTGCAGGGTTAAATCTATTCGAATAGCCTCGTCCTAGGTTATGGACATGCTTGGTAAGGTCGTGCAAGAACTAGACTACAACATTTAATTAAATCTTGATGGGTTGGTATGAATGGATGTTCATACTATTGTTGTGGTGACTATTGGGTTAGTCACTTCCAGGTTGTCTTTATTGTTATTATTATTATTGTATCGCTGTTATTTCAACAATTACAAACAGTTTGTCAAATTGCTTTGAATCTATTACATTATTGCAAATGAAAACTTGCTTTATGCTAAAAGTAAGTCCAGAGCCCCCTCCACTTAAATAAAGCTTGCATATAGTTAATTATAGGTCTGTTATCCTTACACGTCAGTCTTGCGAGTACATCATTGTACTCAATTGCTTTGCTTAATGTTTATGTTGCAGAGGAAGAACGTGAACCCCAAGGGCTTCCCTTTTGTGAGATGTGTTGCGGGTTTGACGACTAGCTTGGCGGCCCAGTTGGTTGCCTTGTGGGTAAAGGCACACTAATTGGCTTTTGTTTATCGCCATCTTATGGCATTTTTGCTTCCGCTGTTTACTTAATTTTTTTTTGTATGTTATTTGGCCAGTCGGCCTCTCTTTTGTATTAACTCTCTCTATTTTAATTAACTTCTAGTTTGTTGCTGTGCTTCGGTTCTATGTGAATGAATGAAATTGATGTATGATTTTGTAACGGGGTGTGTATACTGCATTTCTGGGAAGTATACATATCTCGAGGCTTGATTTATTTTATTTGTGATGCTAGGGTCAATGGAAGACTAAGCATTACAAGCCGAATAAACTGGGGTCCTCACACTAGCCGTCACACTCAGCAGCAGCACAAGGTGGGCCTCCTCCCGCGAGGTCAACACAATCTCAGGGGAGGAAGGGAGATGGATGAGCCCCCCGGTGGACTAAAGACCATCATCCGCTAGGGATGCATGGTAGAACCACCTCCGGATCCAATCAGTTTCCCACCGATTCCACGCCGTCGGAGCCGACACGTACATTTGGTGGCGAGCCTTTGGTTGGAAGTTCACGCTGCCAAAGTTCAACGTCTCGTCGGTCTTCTTCTTCTTCTTCGGCTGGCACCAGCCGTCGTGGAGGTATGCTAACAACCGAGCCTAACCGTTCACCGCCATGGCGGATCGCATGATCCACTCGAAGACCCCCAGCTTCACGACGGAGTTTGGCGTCAGTTGCGCCAACTCCACCCCGTAAAGTCGGAGCACTTGGGAAACCAGCGGGACATAGGGCATCCGAAGGCCTGCGTCGAAATAGGCCACGAAGACAACCACCTCGTCCAATTGAGGCGCCGACACCGTCTCCACCGTAGGAGCGCACACCACATCAAGGGACTCCAACTCCCCTCTTGGACAAGGGTCCGAAGGACGCGCTCCGTCATCATCGACCGGCCGAGTTCGCTAGTGTAGAACACCTCACCACCTCCCGTTCTTGCTTCGATTCGTCATAGCAAAAAATCCGAAGGCCACGTTGAATAGGCAAAAGCGGAAGCACATCATGCAAAGTGCACGAAGAAAATCATGCAAAGCAGGGTGCATGAAGCAAAAAGCAAAAGGCCAAGGGTTTCCCAATAATAATAGCAGAGCACAAGAGCAAAATGAGGGGGTCCCCTCCCTTCTTATAGGCGTCAGGGGCGCAAGGAGACAAGGAGCAGAAGTTGAAGAGACACGGGTCAGTTACAAAGTGACACGTGCCCCACTCATAGCACCCCACATACCATCAATTGGCGCACGACTCGAGGAGGCACCATTACTGCCAACCACAAGCATAATGGCGCACACCACTCGACGCAAGACAATAATAGCGACATTGGCCCCGCGCCACCTGAGGGCGCACCATCACTACCACCCCACACATCACGGCACGCAGCACTTGACGCGCCACCATAACAACAGCAGCGACCCGCACGCCACTTGAGGGCCCCTAGCAAACACGCTTTGCCAAGCCGAATGGGACAGTGTGCCTGGACCTTTCAGTCATGACAAAGCAGGACCTCGACCACGAGAGGCTTGTTGTAGAGGCGACCCCAACGACCAGGCGAAGGCCACAAGAAGGCCCTCGAGGGCCAAGGCCGAAGGAGCGACTGGGTGCCTTCCCAAAGGGCACCAACCATGCCTTCGAGACAACCACGAAGGGCGCGTGAAGGCCACCCGAAGGCCTATGGGGACCAAGGCCGAAGATGCGGCTAGGGACCCCTGGAGGACACCATATGTACCTTCGGAGGAGCCCCGAGGGGCGCCCGAATGCCATCGGGAGGCTCCCAAGGACCTCAGGGAGAAGCGCATCCTCCCGCGAAGGGTACCTTGGGGGGGGGGACGCCGAAGGGTGCAGGAAGCCCCCAAGATCCTGCCCAGGGGCCACCTGCTGGGCACCGAAGGGCGGCCAGAGCCCTTCGTCCCGGGGGTACCCTACACGGTGCGAAGGGAAGAGGTGTCGATGGACCGCGTGTACCAACCAGATGGATCGGGATCAAGAGGGTCCACCATGAACCGAAGGCTATACGAGAAAGAAGGAAAAGCCCCTGCAGCCCCTACAGGCGTAGGGTCTTTTTAGAGGTAGAACTGTAATCTCGGCGCCCTGATCGGAAGGCTATAAATAGCCGCCTCCCCAGGTAATAAGCAGGACATTTCAAGGCAATTAACACACATTCACTTCTCTTGGCATTGGTCCCCTTTTCTGAGGATCCTCTGTTCCCCTCACGGTAACCAGGGTCTCCTTTTTGTATACTATCCAGTCTCTTTGCTACGACAAAATACAATACAATGCACAATCAATTAAATCACTCTACATAGAAAACTACACATAGCCACCATTTTGAAACACAGAGCAAAAATAAAATAAAATAACAGCCATATCTTTTAGTACACTTCTAACAGTCACACGGGGAACTAAAGGGTCTATAGTAATAACAATATAAAACATAAATGAGCACCTGAACTATTTTACACAAATTTAACACCAATCAACCGCAGCTAAACCATTCAACACCAAAATTACCACCTAAAGTACATAGAAGTAGGTTCAGTGTATGCGGGCAAATGGAAAGAACATGGAAACACTACAAATGTTATGGTACGACAAAAACTATTGCCATGATGCACTTCAATTATACCATCCAAGCATCCTAGAAAGCTAGTAGCTCAGCTACTACTCATTTGAGATTTAGACAGGCTTCAATTATTGAAATCGATAAAATAATGGAGGGCGTCTCTAGCGAGTTGAGGAACAGACGCCTGCATCAGTTCGAGGTATATGTTGGCCCTGCCACCCTTGCCCTGGCCGATGACTGCGAGGAGAACGAGCTCCTCGTCCATTGCGGGTTAGGGTTTTACAAGAGTAGGGTTTTGCGATAGCCGTTACGGGAGGCAGTTATGGTGTCCAGGGTTGGCATCCTCTCCTTTTAAAGTTTGTTTGGATACATTGTGATTCGACTCAATTTGTTTGGATTGACTGAGAATTTGAGCTAAAATCCTTTCTAATTCAAAAAATTAGTTCTAATCCATCCCTGTCCAAACAAACCCTTATACGGGGAGGAATGAGGCTCACGAGAATGTGGTGTGAGGGGAGGAGCGGGGCAGGGGTCAGCGACGAGTTAGAGAGGTCATCGACCATGAGGAAGGGAAGCTGCAAGCCATCAACGAAGGGGAAGAGGGTTTGGAAGACGAGGAATCTAACGTCGCAGCAACGAGAACCAGGACCGACCGCACCGGACGTGTGAAACTGCGAGGTGGGGACAGAACTCGACTAACCAATGGGTGCTCGTGATGCCCGCAACGTTTCCTCTCTCGGAACCTGCTGCTACGGTGTATATTCTGCATAATATTAAACTGAAGATCTGTCATCATCTATGGTGTGCACACTCTTCAGTTCCACTATATGGAAAAGGCTATGATATGAAATTCATAGCATAAGCAAGAAGCCAAGAACTACTTCTGTCTTACTGTCTTGGTGTCTTCTGAGTTCAGACTTCACTTCAGTCTTCAGACTACCTGTCCTGAGCGGCTGAACTGAGCCGGCCGCCGGGCGTGGAGGTGGAGGGAGGGCGAGGGCGTGGCCGCATAGGGAGGGCGCAGAGGAGCCGGGAGGCGGCGATCGGTGGCGGGAGGGCGAGGGTGCCGAGCTGCCGAGGGCGTGGAGGTGGAGGGAGAGCGCGACCGCAGCGCCGGGCGGGCGCGGAGGGAGCCGAGATGGGCGACGAGCGGCAGCGGGCGGGGCTCGCGAGGGCGCCGCCGAGGCCCGAGGGCGTGGAGGAAACGCGTGGTCGGTGGGGATTACGATTAGGTCTGCAGTCGCTCTCCCACCTCCACAACAGCGTGGCTGGAGCCGAGGCGCCTGAGCGCCGGGCAGCAGCCGACGTGGGAGGGAGGGCACGGGGCCATGGGCTGCCCGAGCCTCGGCCAGAAGCTAACACTTAGGCCCTCTTTGTTTAGGCTTTTTGTCTGGCTTAAAAGCAAAAAAGCCTAAGCCTAAACAAAGGGGTGCTTTTTGTTTAGCTTATAATAAGTTTAAGCCAATTTAAGCCTAAAGCCATAAGCCGGGAGAGGTGCTTTTTGGCTTTTACGGAATCGTTAAAATTACCCTCAAATGAGGAAAAATAGGCCATGTTTCATGCACATCAAACAATGAGAAGTTCAACTGAAATCCCAAACATACAATCGTTAAATGTTCTAATTCTTGGCTCCCATGGTGTCCTCCGTGACGTGGACGACCTTTTGTCCAGGGGTGACGAGCCGGTAGAGGTAGAAGACCAACGGGGGAAGCGAAGGTCCACTTGCCATTTTCTCATGACCTATGGCCCGCTTGCATACTCTACAATAAGTCAGTTCCACTTCTGCAGCCGCGACCGCCTATTCCTCTCCTCCTCTTCTCCCTGTATTCATGGCGTCGTTTTCTTCAGCACAAGGATTTGTTTTTTTTTCTCGAGGATTTTTTCTGTTTACCATTTGGTCGCATTGGGTGTTTGTATGCTTAACAGAAAAAACACATAAATTTTTGATGTAAATGTTTGTTAGTAAGAGACAGAGAGGACATAGAAAGATGGGAAATGGCTTGGCACTCTCAATGGAACGTGTACGAGAGGTTGTAACCTCAAAAATACCCTTTCAAATTTTCTTTATTAAAGCAATCCTAAAAATCCAAACACTTACTCCTTAAAGGAAAATTTCCATGGTGAAATATCATGTGATAATTTGAATTTGGTTAAAATTCGCATTTTCACCAAACTTTGAAGTTTCTTAAAAAAAACTACTATATGCACGGAGGATATGTTCTACGTCTATAAAGTATTTGTCTTTTTCATATCTCACAAATATGATTGAGTTTGGTCTTCAAAATTTTCAGATATAAGAACATACCCTCCCCTATATATGGTAATTTTTTTGAGAAATTTGAAAACTTCAAAGTTTGTTTTTTTAGGAATTTTCAGCAATTCTTATTTTCACCGCACACGCTGCCTTTTTCCATTGGATTGAACTACGCTACTTTTTCCTCCAAAATTCCTTTGTTCCAAACACCCCTTAAGATTTGTCAAAAACAAACAAAAAAAAACTTCTCGAAAACATTGTCCAAAAAAGTAGCATTTTAGTACTAATCGTGATGAAATTTTGCATGTTACACTAGTCTGCTAACATACTACAGCGTACTGCTATGATAAATTTGTTTCTTAAGCCCTGTGTGATTTTACCCTATACCGATTAATGTCGACGATCATGAAAACAATAAGATGTTTGCAACCCTGACCCTGTGAAGTTTGAACATGGGACCACCTCTTGGTAAGTTCGTTCTACCCTTTAGCATCTTTTCAGATCGAATGGACAACCTGGACACACTTTTACCGGTGAGTATACAACACTCATCAGTCATCCTACCTTTTCAGACAGAAATAATCACACTATGTCACGTCACCTTTTAATACCGAATTGATCACAAATTGTCATGTCAACCTTTTAGCCCAAAATGACAACTCAGACTAGCTTTTCTCAGTGTGTAGACATCACTCGCCAACCTTCCTACCTTTTAAGACAGAAATGATCACACTCTGCCACACCACCTTTTCAGACCGAAATGACCACACTCTGTCATTCGCGTTATTTACCCCCTCAACATTACACCCTACACGCTTATAAAAGCAACATACACTTCGCTACCACAACCAACACTCCACTTCAACTAGTGTGGAGATGTCAGGCTACGGGGGAGATGATATGGATGCGGAAGTAGCTTACCGGGAAGGCGGGAACCTACCCGAATCGTTTGATGAAGGATGCGCCTGTACCACCGGAGTTTCTACGCCCGCAATGCGACTGCGGTAACCCAGCGCATATCATTCAATCCACGCACCCATCGACCGCCGCCCGGGCATACTACACATGCTCGGATATCCGTCTAAGAGAATCTCACGCACATATTAATTTTTCATATTGTACGTTGCATTTCACTTGTCGCTAACTCTATTCATGCAAAATTATAGCCGGAGGAGCGTTGCTTTTTCTTCCAATGGATCGATGGCCTGGACAAGTACAACCGGAGGAGGGTTGAACTATGCGTTGTCACTCGAGATCCTCCACCACTAGAAACCTTACGTACCCGAGAGCGGAGAAGATAAGAGAAAAGGAACCGTTGGAGCCCAAGAAACCAGGGTGGTGATGGAAGACCCCCAAACAACATGCTGAGGATGGCCAAGCTGAGCGCATGGCGGACAAGGGGAAGGCATCCATGGTCCCATCGGGGGCTCGCTGAGCTCCCAATGCTCCTGCTAAACGAGTGGTTACTCCTGAGGAGCTAATGAAAGTCCAGTACAATACTGCCTTCGGGACTGGCAAGACACCGATGGGCCCTCGAGAATGACTTCTTTCTGATCCACCAGTTTTTTCGATTTCAAAAGACGCGCATGTATCCTACATGTAGATCGGGTTGATGATTCGTCCATATTGTCATTTCGACCATAAGAGTAACGGGACAAACAAATGTATGTAACCAAACCCTCTGTGCCATGTAATTTGTACCTAGATTATGAAGTCTTATTGTCGCAGTTGAAATATCATCTTTTAAATTTAATTCCCTAGTTGTTCTCTATTTAATATTTCGTTCTTTTTTCCGAAAATAATTGGTTGTGCGAACACTACACTAGGTAACAACAACTCAGGTCCAATTAACATGTAAGGTTTTTATCCACACAGTGAACAAACTCCGGTTGATTTAAGCATTGCAAGATATTACCAAATAATTTAGTAAAATCCTGTAAAATTTGAAGTTGCATTCTCTCACAATTAAATATAAATTTATTTCAATTATTTCTGAAAAAATAGTTATTGTCGCCATTTAGTTTGACGATAGGAACATGTCGCCATTTGATGGCGATTTGCCCCCTGTCGCCATTCCAGTTAGCTACAAAGACATTTAATACTGTTTGGCGCCAATCCAACTAGAGACAGGCCGGTGACAGAAGGTTATTTTTGTAATTTTATTAAACGGATATTTATTTTTGTAATTATATTTAATAATATATTATTTTAAAAATCCTGAATTCTCAACAAGACCAGATGCCATGAAAAAGAGCAATTCAGAGTAGTTCTACATTCGTTGAAAAGAAAAGACGGATCGTGACGCACCCGGGTGGGAGATTAGATTTAATTAGCCGGCGACATCAAAGCCGCAGGCATTGGCCGCGAGCGTGTACATACCGTATACAGCTGGATCATCGATCAGGGCAGCGGCTCAAGAACCGGTTTACTTGTATTTTCGCGTCGTGGATGAACAGTTGAACACTGATGTGACAAATGTCCCCTGTGATGAAGTAGACGCGGCTATCCTCCACGCCGAGCTCGCCTGCGGGGAAGGACGCCGCGAAGCGCGACGGGCCGAGCACAACAAACACCCGATCACGGAGCTGGAACACCTTGGTCCACTCGCGCTTCATGAAATCCATCCTTTACGCGCCATGCCGTTGATAAGTCCAGCCGTACTGAGGATATTGTTGAATAGCGTTTGTATTTATGATAGGACCAATGAGCTATAATATATATATATATATAATCTAGAGAACTGCTATACATCTTTCAATTTTAGTGCTATGTGATTGGTGAGAGAGAGGGAGAGAGGATGAGAAGTGAGATTAGATTAGGGATATAGAAGTGGGGGTGATATCTGGAGCATTGGATCTTCATCTGATGGCTCAAAAAGTGACTGATTTCCAAAAAAAATCAGTCGCATGTTGTACAGACACTCTCATCTATTATACAACAGGAGAAATACACCGATAATAATACATCTAACGCTGGACAACCCGAACAGCTCCCCGCGCGACTCCACGAGGTAGTGCGGCGCCTCTTCCCAGGGAAACCCACCGGCGAGATATATCTCCTCGTGCTTGGTGCTCGTGAACCGCGGCTCGGGGTTGAGCTCGTAGCACATGAGCTCAATGCACACGAGCTCCGTCGGTGACACGTCGAAGTAGAAGTCTCCGTGCGCAGCCGCGATACTCTGGAGCAAGAAGCCGGGTTGCTTCTCAAAGCTGTACTCGTGCGTGTACCACCGGTCTTGAGTAACGCGGCAGTCCCAGATCACCGGCCTGTCCAAGTCCACCACCACGAGCACGCATCCATGCGAGGTTGGCCTCTCGTGGCCTCGTCGGATGGGAGAGCAAGCACTTGCAGTTCCTGGGCAGGTCCTTAGCCAAGCGCGGGAGGTCGACTCTGTCCTGAGCCACGGCTCCCACGGCGCGGCGTGCAGCTAAACGGGGTCTAGGACGAGCAGCACTGCGCCTTGCGTGCCGAGCGTCCGCTTCCGTTGGTTATAATCTGTTGGAATGCGCTCAGAAATGCTTGGGGTTTGTTGCCGCTGCCGCTGCCGCTGCCGCCGTCGTCATCGGGAGTGGCGGGGCGGCGGATGAGGGCGTCTATCTGCCCGATCAAACCTTCCAGTGACGGTTCTTTCTTTAATTTACTCCACAAGGCTTGTGTTTCTGAAAGTCAAGATTGCACAAGCCATGGAGAAATTGTTGCATCATGATAATTGATAAATCATGCAGCTGTAAAAGGTAAAGGGAAAATTTTCTTTATTTTCTTTGCCACTAAAAGGAGCCATATTCTTCATTTTACCAAAAAAAAATGATCGTTTTTTTTTGCCACTGATCCTCCGTTATGTGAATGCTTGTTTTTGCACTTGGGCGATTGACTTCCGTCAGTTAGTGAGTTGTATGCACCACTATGACACTATGAGCTGTGACTGAAATCTAGGTTTTGCCATCGCTTTGCTAATTGCTACTGCTTGTGTTGTAGTTGGGTGTGGCCTGGAGCTAGTGTGGTTGTCAACTGTTTGTGTTGCTAAGATCAATATTGTGCCTTAAAACAGTTGAGAAATTTACATAGCTGTCTCCAAAGCTATAGTAATGTAATAAAACACTAACCAAGCAACTCATTCATGTAATCATGTCCTCTTCCTATGCTCATGTTCATATGAAAAAGATGGTAGCAAATGCATAAAAAAGGAACTCACAGTATATTTCCATTTACAACATCAAAACTCCCACCATGGCCAAATGAGTTGGCCAACCAGTCAATTCTGTGACTGTGAGATGCTTACTTCTTGGTCCCACAGACGGACAGTGATTGAAGGTATTTGCTACTTACATTTTTTTTTAAAAAAAAATGTAAGTGTCTGGGTCAGTCGAACCATGCTGGCCAAAGGGCCGTTAAATAACACTGGCAAAAGTAAGCGTTACACATAGCAGAAAGAGTGACGAGCAGAAAAGCTCAATCTTTTTAGCGGCATAATGAAGATTAGGGTTCATCCTTGATAGGAAAAGGAATTTTTCGCTAGGTACGAAGACGAACGAAGGGTATGCTAATGCTATTGCTATCTTGCCCTGATCCTATCATACAATGGATTTCGTAATCCTTATACGCTAATCCGGGTATGCAGAAGTCTACGGATAAAGAAGCGTTTTGATAAACTGAAAGAGCTCAATTTACCCCGAGCCCTTTTTTCTTTCAGGTTTTCGCGTAGAGGAATTTACCGGATGAGAAAAAGGTAAGGAAAGCTCTCACCTCACCCTCACGAGATCAAATCTATTTCGCTTCCTGAAACTCTTCCTGCAGAGGGAGAGGGAGAAGCACGAACAGCAACGACACGGCGGATAAAAATTAAGCAAGAAGACTTCGATCCCTCAGTCATATAGGCGGCGATCAAGATATCATCGCTTGTCCGCGCGATCGATGATAACACGAATCCAATTCAGTAGTCCAGATTAGAAAGATTTGGGCCAGATCCAGGCCGAACATGGGCTGGACGACTCATAAAGCGCACTTTTTGCACTGGAAAACGAGATGCTTTTGGGCCTGGGCTGGGTATAGAGTATAGACTAGTAAAGCCTGCGTGGCTGCACCTTCTGTAACCAAACCCTGACTGGACCCTAGAGCTTGCCATCGCGATGCCGCCGGCGGGCGGGGAACTCGCCGGAGCCCCCCGCGGCGGGGTTGAGGTGGAGAGGGTCTTCGTGGGCGCCGGCTGCAACCGCCTGGTGAACAACGTTTGGTGGGCGCCTGCGGCCTGGTCGCCTTCGGCGCCCAGAACGCCGTCGCCCTCAACTCCTCACCCCCCCCCCCGGTGGGTCCGTCGTTCTTGATCTTCGCTCTCCCTTTTCCGTTTTTAAGTTTCTTGTTTGGTGTTTGTTTGATCCGATTGGTTTCCGGTTCGTGTTTGTGTGGGCGGACAGAGGGGGGAGATCGTGACGACGCTCCCGGTGAACTGCAGGCTGTGGCTGCCGACCAAGAAGGATGTGCTCCAAGGTTTGCCTCCTTTTCGCACCATTTTTCTTATGTCTCTTAACTCTCTTTCTGATGTATCTAGACTGAAATGCTTAGCTTGGAGAATCATGCTGAAACAACGCCATGTTCTGACAACATCATTGTTGAACTGTACTGCATTCTGAGGGAAAGTTTTATTTTTCCGCTGTGGAAGTGTACAATCTGTTTTATTAAGGGGGAATTGATTATTTACCCCCGCTTATATGTGATTCAAGGATATACCCTCGTTTTAGATGCAATTGTGTTTTTACTGTCGCTTAGTTTGATTCTTGATAAAATACCCTGTTGCATTATTATAATAATATCAACTGTTTATCTGCTGTTTTTTATCTAGATAAAATAACCCTATTATAATAATGCAAACAAGGTGTTTTATCGAGAATCAAACTAAGCGAGGGGTAAAAAAACAATTGCATCTAAAATGATGGTATATCCTTGAATCGCATCTAAGAGGAGCGTAAATAATCAATTCCCCCTTTTATTAATTGTTGTGAGTAATTGTGAGGAGCTAGCCGTAGCCTGTAGGCTAGTGCTGTTTCGTTTATTATTTTAGGTGGTAAGCTATAGGTAATATGTACCACTAGTTTAGATCAAAGAAAAAAAGTTGTTAAAAAAACTGGTCTGGTTTTCAGGTCTTGAGTGCTGAACCGTTAGCTGTTGTTCTGTTTGATTTGCACTCTTGCAGCTCTCCGGTGGTTCTGATGGTGCTATTATGGCATGGAGGATTGGTTCTGGCAAAGGAGAGGAATTCCTATTCTAACACCCCCCAAATTGCAAGGCATATGCAATTGCATTTGGAAAGGATTGATACTAAAACAGGGAAAATCCAAAGTCCGAGTTTTGATAATGTTATCGTAGCGTGCAGCTCTTGGAAAATATGTCGAGTATCAAAAGATCTCCCATTTGGAGTCGTGCGACAGCCCATAAAGCACAAGGTGCAGGGGCTGAGAAAGTAGAGGCAAGCGGGAGCAAAATCGACTGTGGCAACACGACGAAGAAGATGATAAAACCGACACGAATAGAGAGATCTGTCAAATCAAGCCGAATGGGAATAGATAGAAGTACGACGGCGCAGATCGAAGCCCAAGATAGTGGCGGCGTAGTGTACAAGAAGAGCAACAAAGGCGTAGTGCTGAAGAAGCGCGGCGGCTTTAGAAGCTCGCGGCGGCTTCGAGAGAAGCGGTGGCATCATAACGACTTCTACGATCTGCAGCGGCTCGAAGAGAAGAACGGCGGCGGCTGCTGCCATGCGAAAGGGAAAAAGGAGCGCCACTCTTGATCCAAGAGGACAAACTGTGGCTAGCAAAGCAATCAGCTGGCTGACAATGAATTTGTGGACTCGCATGATTTAAACGAACTTAAAAATAGAGTGGTACGGACTTTAATGGACGCAACGAAAGAAAAAGGACTCAAAGGAGGAGCACATACTAGCAACACCAACCCTTTTTTTCACTCTCTCTCTTTTCTCCATCTCCACCAACACCCCCCTCTCTCTGTTTTCTCAATCTCCACCAACTCCCCGCATGAGCAGGAGCTTAGGGAGGCGGCGGATTTGAGTCGGCGGTGGCACGAGGTCGGCGGCGGATCCAGAGCGGCTGGGCGGAGCTCGAGCTCGGGGCCGTGGGAGGCTCGGAGGAGCATCGGGCAGCGGTCCTCGTTGAGGAGTCGGTGGAGATCCCCCGTGGGATGCCGTCGAGCGAGCTGGAGATGGCGCTGTTGAGGGCGTCGACGAACCAGTTCTTGGACTTGGAGGAGTCGTCGAGAGGAGCCGAGTGAGGAGGAGGGCTCGGGCTTGGCCGGGAAGAGGAAGAGCCGGATCCGGCGAGATTTGGGACGGCACAAAGGGGCCCGAGGCAGCGCTTGGCAGCGGTGGCACATGCGGCGTGGTGGCGGCCGAGTGTCCTCCGAATCCGGGCGTCTTCCTCCCCCCAGTTGTTGGATTCGTCTTCCTCCTCTACTCCAGCGGACAGATGCGGCGTCGGGCGATGAAGACGACGGAGAGACCCAGATCCGGATGAAGATGAAGATTGCTTCTGGATTGGGAGCGCTTCCATGAAGATGCTGATTGCTTGAAGATGAAGATGCTGCTGCTGCTTCTACGAGGAAAGCCTAATCTTATTGATTGTATCTTGGAATGTTGCATTGATGATTGATCTTTAGCCAGTTTCTAAAATAAGTTATATTAGTCAAATTATATTAAATTTTATAACCTTGGAGCTTTAGAAAATGTTTATTGTTATCCCACTTAAATTATTTGCTTTCTCTTCTGCCGGAAGCTGCAAAGTGTCTTGCTTGTATTGTCTATCCGTTGGTTCGAAACCAATGGTTTCACTTTCATTAGCAGTGTTGCCAGAACAGAAGGCCGTCTAATTTTAGCAATGGGAGGTTTAGATCACAAGGTCCACATTTATTGTGGGGATCAATCAGGCAAGATTTGTAACTTGATGTTTTTATGATTCCTTTCGCTGTCCCTTCTTGCTTTCTTATCCTAACTATGCATTTTTCCATGCACAGTTCATTAATTCCTGTGAACTTAAAGGTCATTCTGATTGGATTAGAAGTTCAGACTTTTCTTTACCTGTGATGATGGGTAGTGAAAAGCATAGCCTTTTCCTCGTTAGCTCCTCTCAGGACAGAACAATTCGGATATGGAAAATGACTTCAGATGCTGTTTCTTCTGGCTCCATGGTGCAATCCAGGAAGGAAAATATTGGGATGACCTCCTATATTGAAGGTCCTTTGTATGTGTCCGGTAATACAAGTTACCAAGTATCAATGGACTTGGAGTCTCTTCCTGTTGAGCATGAGGATTGGGTATATTCCGTAGTGTGGCAGCCTCCCACGCTATTACCTGGTGATGAAGCTCATCAGCCAATGAGCATATTATCTGCATCCATGGACAAGATAATGATAATATGGAGGCCAGAGAAAAATACTAGCCTTTGGATAAATTCAGTGACTGTTGGTGAATTAAGTCACTCAGCACTTGGATTTTATGGTGGCCTGTTGTGTTCCTTAACTCTTGATCTCAGGTTATACGTATGTGATGGAGGAATCGGGTCTTGATGCCGTGAAACACTTCTTGGCTCGCGTGGTTGATAAACAACGTATAGAATCGGGGATAGAACAGAGGAGAAGCTCTTTTAATTTCTCTTCCTTTTCCTCTGCTAAAGCACAAGAGAATACTTATAGGTTACAATTGCGGACTCGAGAGAGTCCTAGTCGGATACAACTCCTTATGTAAAAGCGAAATAAAAGACTTTCCTAAATCGAAACTACTAAAGATAGAATCGAGCGTAGAGTCCAATGCAGTCTGTTAGTTCTTGGGAGCTTCGATTGCATGTTTGGATCTCCACTGTAATACTTCCCAATCACGTATCCACAACATTTCCCTCCTCGAGGAAACGGCTCGTCCTCAAGCTGAAAATTAGGATATTGACGCTTGAAATCGTAAGAAGAACCCATGAAGCTTGGATGCGGGTTGGCCAATCCATTGCACTAGTACCTCGGTTGTCTTTATAAATACGAGCGAACAATCATAGACGGAGACGGCATAACTCGACCATGAAGAGTAGAAGGAAGAGTGGTGGATCGAAGGAGGACAACCCACAAACTTCTTCAAAAGCCCACATGAAAAACATCATGGATACGTGCGAAGGAGGAAGCGAAGCTTGTAAGCAGCGAGACCAATTCGGTCGATGATCCGATAAGGCCCATAATACTTAGGTGATAGTTTGGATAATTTTGTTGTAATGTCGACAGCTTGGCGATGATGAAGCTTGATTAAAACCCACTGGCCAATGTCAAATTCAACTTCACGATGATGCTTGTCATAAAAATCCTTCATACGCTGCTGAGCTTGTAATAAACGATCACGAATTTCAATCAAAAATTCATCACGTGAACGTAAAATAGTGTCAACTGCAGCAACCTGAGCTGATCCTTCATTGTAAGGAATAATGGCTGGAGGTGGCCGGCCATAAACAACCTGAAATGGAGTCGCCTTTAGAGCAGAATGATACGATGTATTATAACAAAATTCTGCCCACGAAAGCCATCTAACCCAATGACGAGGACGATCCCCACTGAGACAACGGAGGTACATTTCAATTGTACGATTGACGATTTCACTTTGACCATCAGATTGCGGGTGAAAAGCTGAAGTCATATCGAGAGATACTCCTGCCAAAAGAAACAATTCTTTCCAAAAGTTGCTAGTAAAGATAGTATCCCGATCACTGACAATAGATTCAGGAAAACCATGGAGACGAACAATGGCCTCAAAAAATGCATGAGCCACAGATTGAGCCGTATAAGGATGAGCCAATGGAACAAAATGAGCATATTTAGAAAATCTGTCCACCATCATCAAAGCGATCGATTTCCATGGACGCGAGGAAACCCCTCGATAAAATCCATAGATATATGTGACCAAACCTGAGTGGGAACCGGCAGAGGTTGCAACAAACCTGCTGGATGAAGGTGTTCCGCTTTATTGCGTTGACACACGGCACAACAATTAACATGATTGCGGACCAATTCTTTAAGGCGAGGAATAGAAAAATCCTTTCGAATGCGATGCAAAGACTTTTGGATGCCCTCATGACCAATAGCATGTGCTGCTGAAATGATGTGCGGAACACAAGCGGAAGAAGCTGGAACAAATATACGGCCATTGTATAAAAATAAGCCATCAACAAAAGACCAATTTGGAGGAAGTTCATGTGCCGCAAATTGGGACCTTAACAGCTGAAATTCTGAAAGAGAAGTGACATCTTCTTTAAGCTTATCAATCAATTGAAATGTCGGAACAGATATGGCCGAGAGGGACATGTGTTCATCTCGACGAGATAAAGCATCAGCAACTATATTCATTTTACCTGGTTTGAATTCAATCTGAAAATCAAACCCAAAGAGTTTGTTGACCCAGTGATGTTGAGGAATCGTAGTCAACCGCTGATCCAGGAGGTATTTCAAGCTATAATGATCCGTGCGAACAATGAAAGACTTGCCCCAAAGATAATGGCGCCAGTGGCGCACTGCCTTGACCAAACCGATGAGTTCACGCTCATAAGCAGCTAATTTGGCATGGTGAGGCTGAATTGCCCGACTGAAGAAAGCAATAGGCTGTGATCCTTGATGGAGGACAGCACCAAACCCACTACCGGAAGCATCACATTCCACTATAAAGGATGTCGTAAAATCTGGAAGAGCTAAAAAAGAGGGCGTGCAAAGAACCACCTTTAAGGCAGAAAAGGCAAATTCCGCCTCCGGAGACCAACAGAAACCTTCCTTGGTAAGTAATTTGGTTAGAGGTGCTGCGATGGATCCGAAGTTACGTATAAATTTACGGTAGTAACCCGCGAGCCCCAGAAAACCTCTCAATTGTCGAGGTGAAGTAGGAAGCGGCCAACGCCTAATATCTTGTACTTTGGACTGATCCATAGAAACACCGTCCGCTGAAATCACATGGCCCAAGTATGAGACTGAAGTTGTTCCAAAAGAGCATTTTGATTGCTTGAGGAAAATCGATCTTTGGCGAAGAAGGAAAAAAGCGCTCGCATATGGCACAAATGTTCAGACCAAGAAGAACTGAAAATGAGAATATCATCAAAGAAGACCAAGACGAACTTGCGAAGATATGGTTGGAGCATAGCATTCATAACAGCCTTAAATGTGGCAGGGGCATTAGAGAGCCCGAATGGTAAGACCAAATATTCAAAGTGACCTTGATGCGTCCTAAAAGCCGTCATATGAATATCATCCGGATGCATCCGTATTTGGTGATAACCTGATCGTAAATCCAATTTGGTAAAATATGTAGCATGTTTTAATTCATCTAATAACTCATCAATCACGGAATAGAAATTCATCCTTAACGGTTTGGGCATTAAGAGCACGATAGTCCACACATAGCGCCAAGCGCCATCCTTCTTCTTGACCAAAATAAGCGGTGAACTAAAGGGAGTTCTTGGGGCGTATGATACCTTGTGAGAGCATATCCGCTTCGCTTTTCTATTTCGTCTTTGTGGTGGTGCGGGTAGCGATATGGCTCGACGGCCATCGGTTTGGACCGGATGAAGGTGAATGCGGTGGTCATAGAGCCGTTGAGGGGCGATCGAAGGAGTGAGAAAAATATCCTGAAAGTCCGACAACAGATCTGGTAATAAAGCTTGAGCAGGCTCGGTCATAGTAAACAAACGAGATGATGGTCGTTGAGGGACACCCAAAAATTTAACTTGATGTCCTTGATGCCAAAAGGACATCGACATAGTGGAAAAATCCCATAAGATAGGTCCTAAAGTACGCAGCCAGTGGACTCCCAGAATTAAGTCAAAACCATGAAGGGACAATGCATAGCAATTGGTGGAAAAAATTTCTTGATCAATGGTGAACGGCAAAGATTGGCAGACGCCTGGGCAGGGTAACCGCTCGCCATTAGTGTTGAAATAAGGGATATATTGTGATCCGAATTTCTAATATGGAAGTGTCCGGATTAGTTACCATATTAGCGGATTAGTTTCCTACTTGGACTCTAAGTCCTTTTACCCCTTTATATACCTCTTGTAAGCCGCGACGGGAGAGTTGGCGCCTGACGCCTCATACCTCATTGTAATCCCCGGCGTTCTGTAATCGCTCCACATATAGTGTTCATCGCCGGTTGGCGCCCGTGGTTTTTTCCGCAAGGGTTTCCACGTAAAATTCGTGTCTCTTGTCCTGTTGATCGTGCATTATTTCTAACAAGTGGTATCGAGCACGGAGATTAGGGTTTGGAGAAGAGACACCAAAAATAGCAGATCCGTTCATTGCGCGCCGTCAGCTGCGCGCTGTGACTCGGCGCAGACGCCCCTTCGCCTCGATCATCGATCCGTCGCGCGTCTTCCTCGTGGCGTCTCTCGGCGCGTCATCCACAAAGCAGCGCTCGCGTTGGCTCTTCGTCCGTCGCCCGGCCGTCCGAAGCAACCGTTAAATCATCGCCGTCGGTCAGCGTCGCCAAGTCCTAGCGTCGCCAATTCCAAGCGAACGCGGCTGGTCAAGCGAGCGTGGCGCCAATTTTTTCTTTGCTCGATTAATTGCCAAACAAAGCGAGATCGGTCGCAACGAAGACGAGCGGACAAGAAAAGAAGTCATCGTCAGCGAAAGACAAAGCCACGGGAAGATTCTTCTCTTTCTTCATTAATCACATAGCAACTTTGTCTCGAGAACACAGGATCTGTTGCTTCATGAGTTCACGTGGAGTTTAACAAATCCGGTCATCTTTGTTACGTCCTTTGAGAACCGAACCGGGATATTGGTAGATCTTTGATTTGCGTACGAGAAAGTGTACCAAGCAGTCGTGATTGTTGCTAGGTTTACGGTCGATGCATCAACTTTGGTGTTTTATTCCTCATGGCGACTTTGAAATATGATCTTCCACTCCTGGATCGTGACACAAGATTTTCGTTGTGGCAAGTCAAGATGAGAGCTGTGTTGGCACAGATGGATTTGGATGATGCATTGGAAGGTTTTGCAAAAGAGCCTACCGCATGGACCGCAGATGACAAGCGTAAAGACCGTAAGGCTTTATCTCAGATTCACCTTCATCTATCTAATAATATTTTACAGGATGTTTTAAAGGAGAAGACAGCTGCTGCATTATGGCTGAAACTGGAAAAAATTTGCATGACAAAAGATCTCACCAGCAAGATGCATCTCAGCGAAGTTGTACTCTCATAAATTGCAAGAAGGAGAATCGTTGATCATCTTTCGACGTTTAAGGAGATTGTTGCCGACCTAGAGTCGATGGAGGTAAAATATGAGGATGAGGATTTGGGTCTTATTCTTTTGTGTTCACTACCTAGTTCATTTTCAAATTTGGAGATACCATATTATATAGTAGAGATACTCTCACTCTTAATGAAGTTTATGAAGCTTTGCATGCTAAGGAGAAGATGAAACAGATGGTACCTTCTGAAAATTCAAGCTCGAAAGGAGAAGGCTTGTTTATTCGTGGCAGGCAAAAGGAGAAGAACTCAAACAATAGATTTCGAGGTAAAAGTCCGAACGACTACAATAACCGATCGAAATCTAGAGGCAAGTACAAGTCGTGCAAATATTGCAAGAAAAGTGGGCACGACATCTCGAATCTGGAAGCTCCAAAATAAAGAAAAGAGAAGCGGTCATTATAAGCAAAAGGTAAACCGGATGATGAAGGTAAAGCTTCTCTTGCTGTGATGATAGTCCTAATGGAGAAATCCTTGTTGCCTTTCTTTGGATGTGCTAAGACCAATGATGAATGGATTCTTGATTCTGCTGTACCTTTCATATGTGTCATAATAAGGATTGGTTTGCCACCTATGAACTGTTGAAGGTGGTGCTGTGTTGATGGGTGATAACTCATCTTGTAAGGTTGCGAGAATTGGTTCAATTCGGATCAAGATGTTTGATGGTATTGTCGAACTTTGACAGATGTGAGGCACATTCAGTTTGAAAAGAAACCTCATCTCTTTGAGTACTCTTGATACTAAAGGGTACAAGTATTCAGTGAAGGTGGAGTTTTAAGGTATCAAAGGCTCTCTTATTGTGATGAAAGTGATATTAAAATCGCCAATTTGTACCATCTGCAGGTACTACAATATCGAGTAATGTTGCTGTAATTTCAAGTTCATTATCGATTCGATGCTACTAATCTTTGGCATATGCGTCTTGGGCATATGAGTGAACTTGGTTTGGCGAATTGAGTAAGAGAGACTTCTTGATGGACATAGCATCGGCAAGCTTAAATTTTGTGAGCATTGCGTGTTTGGCAAACACAAGAGGGTGAGATTTAATACCTCGGTTCATACTACTGAAGGTATTTTAGATTATGTGCATTCGATTTATGGGGCCATCTCGCAAGACATCTCTAGGAGGTGCTCGTTATATGTTAACAATTATTGATGATTACTCTAGAAGAGTGTGGCCTTATTTCTTGAAGTATAAGTCGAAGCATTTTGACATTTAAAGAGTGGAAGACTATGATTGAAAGGCAAAGCGAAAAGAAGGTAAAGAAACTTCGACCGATAATGGGATGGAATTGCATTACGATGAATTTGAATCATATTGCAAGATTGAAGGCATTGTTAGACATTACACTTTGTTCTGGTACTCCTCAACAAAGCGGTGTAGGCGAGCGTATGAACAGAACCATCATTTCCAAGGCGTTGCATGTTGTCTAATGCGAGTTTGCATAGACGTTTTTGAAATTGAAGCGCTTCCATTGCTTGCTATCTTATTAATCGGTCACCCAATATTGCAATTGAAAAGAAGACTCCAATTGAGGTATGGTCTGGTTCCCAAGCAAATTATTCAGAATTAAGAGTTTTTGGTTGTACTGCTTATGCTCATGTTGATAATGGAAAATTAGAGCCTAGAGCTATTAAGTGCATTTTCTTGGTTATAAATCGGTGTTAAAGGATATAAGTTGTGGAATCTGAAACAAGGAAGGTTGTGATTAGCGAAATGTTGTCTTTAATGAATCTGCTATGCTTCCTGATAAACTGCCTACTAACGTTCCTGTTGAGAGTAAGCAGAATTCAAGTGTTCAGGTGGAGCACTCTGTTGGTTCAGGTAACACATCAGATAAAGAGAATACCATTGTTCATGATGCACCTATTGTTGGCAACCACCACAGTCTATTGCGCTTAATGAGGCCTAGGAGAGATTAATCCACCCGGAGGTTGATTGAAGAAGCTAACATTGTTGCTTATGCTTTAAGTGTAGCGAAGAAATTGAAGGTAATGCGAACCTTCATCATACTGAGGCTATTAGCTCCATTGATTGTAAGAAGTGGATAAGCGCTATGCATGATGAGATGGAGTCACTTGAAAAGAATAACACTTGGGAATTAGTGAAATTGCCAAATGAGAAGAAGCCTGTTCGTTGTAAGTGGATTTTCAAAAGAAAGGAAGGTATTTCTTCTATTGAACCAAAGAAGGTATAAAGCAAGATTGGTTGCTAAAGGCTATAGTCAAATTCCGGTATTGATTTTAATGATGTCTTTTCCCGGTTGTGAAGCATAGTTCTATTCGCACTTTACTCGATATTGTTGCTATGCATGATTATGAACTTGAGCAATTAGATGTTAAAGCGCATTCTTACATGGGGAGTTGGAAGAAGACATTTATATGGACCAACTGAAGGTTTTGTTATTCTGAAAAGAACACCTTGTTTGTAGATTAAAGAAATCTCTTTATGGTTTGAAGCGATCTCTAGGCAATGGTACAAGAGATTTGACTCTTTTATGCTCTCTCATAATTTTAAGCGGTCGATTATGATAGTTGTGTCTATTTAAAGATCATTAATGGTTCACCATTTATTTGCTTCTCTATGTTGATGATATGTTGATTCTTTGCAAAAGATAAGTCGAAATAGCAAAGCGAAAGCACAATTGAGTAATGAATTTGAGATGAAGGACCTAGGTGCGACAAAGAAAATTCTTGGCATGGAGATTATCGAGAGAGAAAATCGGCAAGTTATACCTTAGTTAAAAAGGTTATATTGAGAAAGTCCTTCGTCGTTTTAATATGCATGATGCAAAACGGTGAGTACTCCATTAGCTTCACATTTGATTATCTTGACTTTATGTCCTAAGTCGATTATGATATTGAGTACATGTCTAGAGTTCCATATTCGATGCGATTGGTTCTCGATGTATGCCATGGTTTGTTCTCGTCTGATTTATCTCATGCACCGAGTGTTGTCGGTAGATATATGGCTAATCTGAAAAGAGCATTGGAAAGCGATTCGGTGGATATTCGGATATTTGCGTGGCACTTCTAATGCTTGTTTGCGCTTTGGGAATTCTAGAGATGGACTTGTTGGTTATGTTGATTCGATTATCTTGGTGATTTGGACAAGAGGAGGTCTCTCACAGGTTATGTTTTCACCATTGGTGGTTGTGCTGTTAGTTGGAAGGCAAGTTTACAATCTACTGTTGCCTTATCTACCACTGAAGCAGAATATATGGCTATTTCTGAAGCTTGTAAAGAAGCTATTTGGTTGAGAGGTTTGTATACTGAGCTTTGTGGAGATAATTCTTGCACTACTATATTTTGTGATAGTCGAGTGCTATATGCCTTACAAAGGATCAGATGTTCCATGAGAGAACAAAGCACATTGATGTGAGATATCACTTTATTCGAGATGTTATTGTTCAAGGTGATGTCAAAGTGTGCAAGATAAGTACTCATGATAATCCAGCTGACATGATGACAAAACCAGTCCCTGCTGCTAAGTTTGAGCTTTGCTCAAGCTTAGTTGGTGTTACAGTCTAGTCCTAGAGACTAGTTGGCGCACGGTGATTTTTATCTTATTATGGAGATATTTGATGATTGATGATTCTTCATTATGCTGCAAGAGGAAATTCGTCTCAAGGTGGAGATTGTTGAAATAAGGGATATATTGTGATCCGAATTTCTAATATGGAAGTGTCCGGATTAGTTACCATATTAGCGGATTAGTTTCCTACTTGGACTCTAAGTCCTTTTACCCCTTTATATACCTCTTGTAAGCCGCACGGGGAGAGTTGACGCCTGACGCCTCATACCTCATTGTAATCCCCGGCGTTCTGTAATCGCTCCACATATAGTGTTCATCGCCGGTTGGCGCCCGTGGTTTTTTCCCGCAAGGGTTTTCCACGTAAAATTCGTGTCTCTTGTCCCTGTTGATCCGTGCATTATTTCTAACAATTAGCCACAGCCACATGAATACCTGTTCGGTCTTGAAGTGGAATAGCTGCCAACTTAGCTGCCTCAACGCTGATGAAGTTATTAGTGGAACCCGAATCAATCAAGGCACAAAACTTGTGGTGATTGATGAGGACTGTGAGTTGCATTGTATTCCCAGAGGAGATTCCCGTCAGCGCATGTAAAGAAATCTGGGGGTTGGGATCCTCAGTACTGGCATCCGGCACATCATCTTCATCCAAAATCTCAATCCAATACAACCGTTTGCAACGATGGCCCCGAGAGAATTGTTCATCACAATTAAAGCACAACCCTTTCTGTCGTCGCTCAGCCATCTCCGAAGGTGTAAGGCGTCGGAAGGCACGCTGGGATGGTGTAGCCGACACTGTCGACGGCGCCGGGAGCCTGATGGTAAATCCATTCTTGCACATGGCTATGGTGGATCTTTTCATATGTGGAGAGATGTTGGAGTTGATTCTGAAAATTGGCAGCCTCGGATAGTCCCATCTGGTCATTTGTCACCCGTATCTGACTTAACATGGTCAAGATGTGGCGAATATTTGCTATCAGTAAGCCATGACCATGAAAGTTCTTGTACTTGTATCAGTTTTGATCCAAGTAATAGAACTTATATGTCTGGTTGGTTGTCATTTTCTCGTACTGCTTGCTAGTCCTCTTTTGCATCAATGTTAAATATGCAGACAACACGCATATTTGCTCCTTGGAGAAGTCAAGTTAACCCAGGAGATGTGATTTGTTGGCGCGAAATCGCTTGTCCGCAAATTCATGGGCATGATATTAATTGTGTGTTATTCATTCAGGGTACTGGGAACCACCGGTTTGTTAGTGGTGCTGATGAAAAGGTTTTTAGTCTTTGAAGCTCCTTTACCATTTTTGAAGACCTTACAAGAAGCAACTTTGGAAACCTTTTCCAAAGTATGGTGACGGCCAGCCGCCTAGCTCACCGACTGCCGAAATTGCGGCTGCCGGCCGTCACCAAGCGCCTAGGCGCCGCCTAGATCCGATTTTAGAACCTTACCTTTGAGCAATAATGCTCCCCTTTGTTTGTAATAACAAATTGTAATTGTACCTAATTTAATTTTTTCTGTGTTTTTTCATTTGATTGATACTTTTTGTATTGCTGGTGTATTCAGGAATAAAGGAATCCCCAAGCAGTATTTCTAATGATGGTCCAGATTCTATTGAGAGAATTCCTGATGCAGTGCCAACTGTGTTTACTGAGCCTCCTGTGGAGGACCAACTAGCATGGAATACTCTATGGCCTGAATCTCACAAACTCTATGGCCATGGAAACGAACTCTTTTCCATCTGCTGCGATCATGCAGGGAAGCTTGTTGCATCATCTTGCAAGGTATTACTGCTGCATGTTTTCTTGTGATGACTGAAATTCATGTACGACATCTAATATAAATTTATGTCCATCCAGACATCACCATTGCACCATGATCATGTTACCTTACTTGCACATCGTTGATTGATTATTATTATTATTATTATTGAAAACGGGAAACATCCCAGCTTTTATAGAAAGCTTATAACAAGTTTTACAAAACCAGTAACAGACTAGCTTTGATTGATTATTTTGGTTCAGAATATCTGAACATGTACAATGTGCAGATGCTTGTTTTGCATCCTCGTAGAAACAGGGAGAATGCAAAAATGCACACTTGTACAATGTTATTGGACCTTGTTTATTTCTGGGGATCCCTGAAACATTTTGGTACAGGAGAATAATAGTGTTGTGCATACTCATCTATCAATAACGCATTTCAATTTGTTGCCATGTGGCATACTGAATTTCTGACATTAGTTGATGCAAGATATGCTTATGGTTTATCTTGGTCATTCTGATGTGGCTTTTACTCTCTTGCAAGCTCAATCAGCACCAGTTGCTGAGATCTGGCTCTGGGAGGTTGGAACATGGAAAGCTGTCGGCCGTTTGCAGTCTCACAACCTGACAGTTACACAAATGGAGTTTCCTTGTGACAATGCTTTTCTTTTGAGCGTATCAAGGGATCATCATTTGTCAGTCTTTTCAATTAGGAAGACTGGTAAGGAATCCTTCTTATGATCTTGTAGTTTCATTTAATTTGTCGCCTTTTCAATTTTGTTGCTTTAACTGCTGATGTTTGTTTCATAATTGCTGATGTCATTCCACTTGTGTAACTCTAGAGGATGGAGCAGAGCATCACCTGGTTGCAAAGCAAGAGGCACACAAAAGAATTATATGGGCATGCTCATGGAATCCATTTGGTTACGAATTTGCAACCGGATCAAGGGACAAGACTGTCAAGATATGGTGTGTTCAAGATGCATCTTCTGTCAGACTGTCTAGCTGCTGGCAACAATGCCTCAGTTCCATGACAGTGTCACGGCATTGGCCTGGATGGGTCGTGACCGTGCTCGTAATGCTGGTCTTCTTGCTGTTGGCATGGATAATGGAATGATCGAGCTCTGGACTATTTTTGGGGGAAGAGCAGACAATAGTTCAGATTCATCTCCGCTCAGCGTTGCATGCATGCTCCGATTTGATCCTATGTTGTGTCATGTGTCAACTGTGCGCAGTTTATGGTGGCAGAAATCTGATTCATCTGATGAGAAATCAGCGCTTGAGCTGGCTTCTTGTGGAGCTGATCACTGTGTAAGGGTGTTTGAGGTCCGTGACAGTTAAGAGATATTTATACAGTGGAGCAGCTCCCATATATGAACAGCTGCATCTAGTTTTTGGCAGGACAGAGACATATACGTCCAGATTTAGTTGATTAAACAGTTGTGCTTGGCAGTTTTTGGTGTTATTGGCATCTGCCCAGATGTGTTGTAAAACTAATCCTGTTTATGAGAAGTATCGCCATCATAAAGCATTTGCTGTTCATATGTATCATTAGTTGAGTGGTACAGGTTGCAGTGTGTTGGCCTTTCACTCCCATTTTGTTTAGTAAGCTCTAGCATTGATACATTGTTGACCTTATGCACAACTTTGTGCTCCCTGTACCTTCCCTATGTGCAACAACTGGATCAAATTCACTGTATTTTCCATACACAAGCAATGAGCTCCATGATGTACAAACTTTGTTCAACTATATTCAGGTAGCTACTACCTTCGC
Organism: Ampelocalamus luodianensis; assembly: GCA_036346255.1. Lineage (NCBI taxonomy): Eukaryota > Viridiplantae > Streptophyta > Magnoliopsida > Poales > Poaceae > Ampelocalamus > Ampelocalamus luodianensis. The sequence goes on along the minus strand of CM070632.1, from coordinate 7,713,758 downwards.
TGCTGTGTGGCAGGAAATTTCCAGGCTCCAGCAGCAACTGAGCAAACAAGAAAGAGGAAGCAACAACCTCAAATCCACATTAGTATGTTTTGCTTTGCTTTGCCTTACCCCATTTCATTCCATGGTATAAAAAATACTCTAAAAATTTGATACAACAAAAGAAAAAGGTAAGAAATCAAAAGCCAATCACTTTGTTCTGCATCTCCTAGCAACAAGAACTCCACAGGGAGGTGCAGTGAGCTCCAGGTCACAAAGTGTAGACATCCAGTAGGTGTAATGTCGAGACCAGAACCCGGCCCGCACCTTGAACGTGCCTCTGATGGTAAACACGATCCTGTTGCTCTTCACCTGGTTCACCAGCTCCATGGCCACCTCCGGCGGCAGCATCACCTGGCTGGACACCATGTGGATGTTCAGGATCCTGGACTGGCCCCGCCGCAGAGCGAACGGCGGCTGCGCCTGCGCCGCCATCAGTCTATGCCGGAAGAAGAGCTCGACGCCGACGGACTGGAACACCACGTCGATCTTCTGGTTGGGGTTGGAGATGTTGGCCACGAACGTCATGTCGCCGTTGAAGTAGGCCGGCGAGTCTATGTAGACGCTGTTCAGGCTTGCGTTGGCGGTGTCGAACGACGGGGACCTCGGCTTCACTGCCAGGAACACGATCAGGATCACCACGCCGGCGATGATCAGGAGGAGGCTGAAGGCGAAGCAGAAGATGGCGGCGCACCACATGGCCGGCGTGGTCCGGTGGCGCGGCTGTAGAATTATCTTCGCCGGCTCCGGCGCCGGCAGCGCCGGTGTCTGCTGCTTCATGTTGATGATCTTGGTGATGATGGTTCTTGGAGACTGGAGGTGGTAAGGAGTGGCCATGAACTTGAGTGGTAGTAAACTAGTAATCACCAAGAAGAGTGTGGTGTGTCCTAATGGGAAAGCAAAAGCTAGAGAGAGCAAGAACAAGAGCAAGGGAATGGAGTAATGGAGTTAAAAGGAGGCTACGCTAATGGGGGTCCAAATTAAAGATGGAAGGGAAGAGAAGCTTTTTAAAAAAGGGCCATGGGACCATGCAACGCATTTGCCTCCCCTGTGTTTCGCGGCCGCCATTGAAAATTCGGAGCTGCTTCGAGTAAAGGTGTGAAGTGGGGCAGCGCATTGTGTGTGGCGCCTGCAATTGATGGGGCTCTGCTTTGCTTTTATCTCACAAAAGCATATTTCCTTGAGCTGGGCAGATTAAAGTTTTAGTTATTGCTGGTCACCTCAGCAAACAAACGATTTGATGCTGCCTGCTTGATGTTTTCTGGATTTTTCCGAATAGCTACTTGGAATGTGCTCTTCCACTCGTATTAGTAGAAGAAAAGGTTAGAATTTTTTTTGTTGATCTACTCATCAAGGATGCCTAGTCTATGTTTTTCTTATGCCTCTTTTACACTAGGTATAGTAAGACGCAACTAATAGCATGTGTCACTGTCAATGTTGATTTCTGAAATCTTGAGCATAAAGCTCGATTAAAAGTTTAGAGCATGCGAGAACCGAGAGGAAGTGGTACCTTATTTGGGCCTGTTTGGTACGGTTGCAGTCTTTCTGAAAAGCAGCTTCCGACTAGGTTGTGATGTTTGATAGTCGACTTTTACGTAGGCTGATTAGAGATTCCGAGTTTGGAAATGTCTGAAATGCTATTGAGGCAAATGATGGTTTGTTTGATGTCGTTTAACGACAATTGAAGGCACTTTATGACAACTACCGACAATTAATAACAATTCGCACACAAGTAAATTGTAATGACAATTGACGACAATTAACGACATTTTGCACAAAGTAAACCTTAACGATAATTAACACAATTGACGATAATTTATCTAATTCTATGATTAAACAAGTAATCAATTCAATGATTATATAAATAATTCATTAGTATCGAAAAAAAAATGAACAGTTAAAAAAAGAAAGAAAGAAAAAAGAATATGGCGGCTACAACGGGAGGAGGACAGTGGCGGCCGCATCTGGGGAGGAGGCGCCAACATCAGGGAGGAGGAGGAGGGTGGTGGCCACGTCGGGGGAAGAGGAGAGAGGAGGCGCAGGCGGGTAGGGAGCGGCTAGGGTTAGGGTTCGGGCGGGGGAGGCTGGTGGAGGAGGGGGGTTTTGTAGAGTAGCAATGGCGGGTAATTACAACCGAATTCTAGGGGCAATCTCGGAAGTCAATCCCGCCGAAGGCGTGGGAAGCTTCCCTTGGGCGGCTTTTGGCTTTTCCATGTTATAATCGGCTTTCGATTTTTCCGAGGACCTTGAGTTAACCAGAAAAGGCCATGTATGAATAAGGGTTAATTTTACTTCCGCACTTTGGTCCCTAATCTTGAGGGCTAAAGAGGATGTACACATTTCCTTCTTGAGAGCAATACACTTTGAATTAGAATTGGAACGCTTGAGGCCCAAAAAGGACAAGAAGGCATTGATTAAGGAGTTCAACTGGGGCTTGCTACAGTGAACGAACGACTCGAAGACACTGGGAAGGTCTTCTTGCTACGTCGAAAATGACGCTGGCTGGATGTGTCATATAGGCTGGACGTGGTCAAGAGATGATGGCATTGTTGGTGATGTGGTGAGGGTTTTTGATGGCGTTCCCTGATGAAGCTTCTCGTCGAAGCCTCGCTGGAGGCTCGCTCCTCCATCCATCTCCGCTTGTCGTACACGCGTCACGACGGAGGGGAGATGATCTCAATTCATCCCTTGATGGTGAGCGCGTGCCACGGTTGGTGGTGAATATCGATGAAGCTTCTCGTCGAAGCTTTGCTAGAGGCTCGATCCCCCATCCATCTTCGCTTGTACATGCATCACGTCCATCTCCTGATGGCGAGTGCGAGTTACGGACGGTGGGTGATGGTTTCCAGACCACCAACGAAGCTTCTCGACGAAGTTTATCTGGCGGATCGATCCTCCGTCCATCTTCTCATGGCGAGTACGTGTCGCGACGGGAGGGGGAAGATATCAGGCCCAAGGAAGGAGTCTCTGGCCGGCCCATAGGTATGGAAACAACCTCGCCGATATCTTCGCACACTCCTGGCGTAGCATTCCGAAGCATGCGTGTGTAGGCGATTTAGGGTTCGTCGTGAGAGCGAGTGAAGTCCGTCGGTGGGGTTCGGGAGCTAGAGTCGCTCGGCGGATTTCAGATCCATCGCCTCTCTCTAGATCTTACGCAGAAGTTGTGAGCGGGGAGGCGATGGATCGGGGACGGGGAAGGTTTACTCGGAGGTTCGGAGGGAGTGGTCACACTTGGGCTGGAGGGAAGCGTAGTGCGCCTGAAGCGTGGATGGAAGATGACGATCTGTTGGGGGAAACATATCTGCGTGTGAAACTTCAACGAGAGCAAGACCAAAAGTGGAGGTCCCAGGATTTTCATTCTGGGGGTGATTCGAGATCTGGTATGTCCTCTGTTGCTCCAGGTTTAGATCGGGCTCGTTTTGATTCGAATGTTCATGGGGGAGTTCTAAGAGATAATTTTTCTCAAGATAAGGGGTGGCAGAATGAGATTCGTCGTGAGAACTTGAACCGAGAAGGGGGATCCCGTTGGGAGGAACCTCAAAGAGGGAGATCTAAGGGTGGATTTAGAGGAAGAGGTGGTAACCTCATAGAGGAGTCCAGTAGAAATCAACTCAAGTGGGATCCTCCTACGGTTGCTGATAAAGGAGAGGATATGAAAATGAGCTAGGGTGATATTGGTCCGAATACGGGGGTGCTTCGATCTGAGGATCGTGGGACTTGTTTTCGTTGCTTACAATCAGGGCATCATCAAGATCGTTGTACTAATCCTCCTGTGTGTTACAAGTGTAAAAAGATAGGGCACATGACTTCTGGTTGTCTTGAGGAAAAGGAAAATATGGGTTTGAAGTTATGTGGTTTTGGTATCCTAGGGCAATGTTTTTACAGCTTACAAGTTGCGGGTTTGCAATTGTCATAACAGTTAGCTGCTTCAGGAATTTTAAGCATCAAGGAGGGGGCAGCGTTTGTGAACAAAATTGAGGCTGAATTGAAACATCTAATCAAATCTGACTAGGATTGGAAAGTCAGGAAGCTTTCTGAAAATGAATATGCGGTGGTTTTCCCCTCTAAGGAACTATTAGAGACTTGGTCTAAAGCTAGGGGGGTTGAACTGGATCTTCATTCTATCAAAGCTAAGATTGACAAATCAAGTTTAGATCCTAAAGCTTCTTCTGCCCTCACTGCAGCTTGGATTAAGGTTTCTGGGATTCCAATTCCTGCAAAGACAGTGAAAATAGTAAAAGAAATAGCCAGCACGGTGGGCGATCCTTTAGAAGTCGATGAGATAAGCTTGATGAGGACGGATCCTATTAGAGTCAAAGTTCTTAGTAGAGATCCTTCTAGTATAAACTATTTTGTTGAAATTTTCACTAATTCTATGGGGTATGAAATTAAATTTGAAGCAGAGGAGGTGTGGCAGGAAAAAAGAAAGGGCCAATTTATGATCATTTTCACAAAATTCATGCTCACAAAAAGTATGATGATGATGAGGACGACGAAGCGGAATCTAGCGAAAGCAATCGCAAAATTGAATGGGAAAAGATGGCAGAAAAATTTGGTGAAGATAAACATCATTCTTCTGACCATAAAAGTGGGAGTGGGAATAACAATTATAAAGGTAAACAAATTATTTATTCTAAGAGGGAAGTTCAATGCTCTGACATGGTAGTTTTTCATCCCAATAGTCAAAAAGAGGATATGATGATTGTGAATGCTCCAAAAGGAAATGGTATTGAAGGAGAGAATTTGGATGATAATGTGGGGGGTGCCCTTGAGGAGGAATTTCCTGATGCTCTTCTGATTGTTCCTCTAGCTTTTAGGTTCCCAAGTGATATCAGTAGTGATGGTGTTTTGAAGAAAAAGGAAGAGAATAAGGTTACTACGGAAACACATGGATCTGGCAGTCTCAAGATGCCCAGGTTGGAGTAGGAACTCAAACTGGTTCTAATCCTCGGGTTTCATCTCAAGAAGATATAGTAGTTCATACTGAAGGGGGCCCTGCTTTGTTATCTGCATCTTTATGGCCTTGTTTAAAGACTCCTTCAGATAAACAACCTATTAAGAAATCTTTAGGGGGATCAATAACTTCTCAAGACAGCATTAAAGGTCCTGGAGAATGATGTATGATTTCAGATACTTTGGTTGATTTGGATAAAAAGCTGGATGATAAAGATATAGATCCAATGGGGATTTCTATTACTGAGGGGGTGACAGAAATGTGGGTGTCTCCTAAAAAGAAAGGCAGGAAACATAAAATCCTGGAACCTCAACAAGCCATTCGAAAGAGTTCTAGGATCCAGGATCAGGGCATCCCCATGGAGAAGAAGGCGTCTAACCTGAAGTCTATTTAGAATTTGGAGTATCAAGGTAAACCTGAAAATTCTTTTAATGTCCTTAATAATGTCTCTTTTGATTATTTAGAGAATATTGCTATTTCTTGTGGAATTGTTCTGGGAAATCAGTCTCAAAATGCTAAGGAAGTGATCTCAGCCATGTAGGCTCAGGAGCTTGTTAGAGCTGCTGTAGCCAAAGCTGAGAATGACAAGATGAATAAGCAAGATCAGGAGGTCCAAGATTCTGAAGGTGAAAAATCTAAGAGGGGTGAAGGTATATGTAAAATTGATATTGATAAGGGGGTGCTTCAGATACCATTGTGCATCAGAAGATGAATGATAAGCAGAAAAAAGTGGGTGATGGTCGAAATGTGTCTACATCATGAAAATTTTATTCTGGAACATTAGAGGTTTAGGAAAGGCTGCTCGAAGGAGACAACTCAAAGAGCTTGTTATTCAAGAAAATTTAGATGCTGTTGGGGTGCAAGAAACTATTAAGAAGAGTTTTTGTGAGAGAGAACTTAGGAACCTGATGGGGAATCTTCCTTTTAAATGGCATTGGATTCCGTGAGAAGGAAATTCAGGTGGCATTCTGCTGGGGGTTAAAGAAGATCTTCTGGAAGTGGAAAGTTGGAACTCAGGTAATTTTTTGTTAGCATGGGGATCCGAAGTAGGCTGAGTAACTTCAGATGGGAGCTGATCATGGTTTATGGGCCTGCTCATCATGACTTGTCTCAGAATTTTTTGGACGAACTAGATAAGAAATGTAAGACCAGTGTTCTTCCTATGGTTCTAGGAAAATATTACAATTTGATCATAGAAGCAGGAGACAAGAATTCCAATAATTTGAATTTCAATCTTATGAGACTTTTGAATGATTTTATTTGTGATAACAAATTGCTTGAGATTAAAAAACCGGGTGCTCGTTATACTTGGACTAACAAACAAAAGTGTCCCATTATGGTTAATCTAGATAGGATTCTAGTTTCAACTGACTGGGAAGTGCAATTTCCTTTGTGTCATGTTCAAAGTTTAGTCAAAGTTGGTTCTGATCACAATCTTATTCTTTTAAACTCTGGAGAAGATGAAGTGATTAAGACTAGGAGATTTTATTTTGAAAAAATTGGATCTGCCATGAGACTTTCAGGGGTGTTTTGCATAAAAAATGATTGGAGTTTGACAAGAGAGCTCTTGATAAGGTGTATTCTCTTGACAGATGGAACAGCCACATAGCTTTGCTTAGGAGTTTTCTGAGAGGTTAGGTTACTAATCTGAATGGAGAGTATAAGAGAAAGAAAAGGTTCTTCTTGATTAGCTCAAGTGTTTGGATTCTTTAGCAGATATGAAAAATTTAAATCCTAATCAGAGGTACTTTATTGAATCTGAATTAGAAAAGACTTATGCAATGGAGGAAAACCACTGGCATCAAAAGAGTGGTTTAGATTGGATCACTAAGGGGGATGCAAATACTAGCTATTTTCATAGTTGTGCTAATGGAAGACGAAGGAGGAATTATATTTTTAGCCTAGAACAAGATGGAGTGCAACTGAACAATAAAGAAGAAGTTAGGAGACACATTTATGATTTTTACAAAAACCTTTTTGGTTCTGGAGAAAGTCAAAAAGTGAGTTTGGCTAATGAGATTTGGAGCAGCAATTTGAGAGTTTCAGATCTAGATAACCTAATGCTGGTACAGGACTTCTTTGAAGATGAGGTTTGGCAAGTGATTAAAGGTTTGCCTGTCAATTTAGCTCCTGGCCCTGATGGTTTTCCAAAATTTTTCTTTAAGGAATTCTGGGGGGTGATAAAGAAGCAGTTCCTAGAAATGGTTAAAGACTTCTCAAAAGGAGCTTTGGGCATGAAAGACTTAATTATGGGGTGATCACTTTGATTCCTAAGTGAAAGAGGCAAATAATATAAAGCACTTTAGACCCATATGCCTTTTGAATGTCAGTTTTAAGATTTTGACTAAACTTCTAGCTAATAGGTTGGGTCAGATTGCTGATAAGATCGTTAATGATTGCCAATTTGTCTTTATCAAGGGTAGGTATATTTTGGATGGAGTTGTTGCTCTTTATGAAATTTCTCATGAGATTAGATGTTCTAAAAGAAAGGGGTTATCTTGAAGCTTGATTTTGAAAAGACGTGGAGTTTCTTGGAGGAAGTAATGAGAAGAAAAGGTTTCTCTAAACTTTGGATTGATCAGGTCATGGGAACAGTGAGAGGGAGGAAAGTCAGTATCAATATAAATGGAGAAGTTGGCCCATATTTTAAGACTTATAGAGGCCTAAGACATGGAGATCCTTTATCTCCCCTCCTTTTCAATTTGGCTATAGATGCTCTAGCAGAGATCATTAATATAGCTCAAAAGAATAATCTGATTAAAGGGGTTCCCATTCTGCAATATGTAGATGATACTGTACTCATGTTGGAATATGATGAGACTTACTTTCTGAATCTGAAATTTATTCTTTACTGTTTTGAATGGATGTCTGGTTTGAAAATAAACTATCACAAAAGTGAAGTTTTGTGCTTGGGGTGTCAAAAGAGGATTCTGTTAGAGTAGCAAATATTTTTAATTGCAAATTGGCTTCCCTGCCTATGACTTATCTGGAGATCCTAATTGGAGACAGGCCTATTGGGGTGAAAGCAGCAGATAATGTGATCAACAAATTAACTAAAAAGCTTGATAACTGGAAAATTAACTTTTTATCTTCTGGGGGCAGATTAATTTTGGTTAACAGCAGTTTGAGTAGCCTCCCTACTTACACCATGGGCTTTTACAGATTTAATGAGGAGGTTCACAAGCAAATGGATACCATTAGATCTAGATTCTTTTGGAGAGGGGCAAATAATAACTTTAAGTACCATATGATGACATGGAGTGATGTTTGCAGACCTAAAAATTTTGGGGGGTTAGGGGTGATTAACACGAGGGTTATGAATGATTGTCTTATAACTAAGTGGATTTGGCGTATTAATTCTTCAAGTAATGAACTTTGGTTTAGAATTCTTAAAGCGAAATATTTAATGAACTTCGGTTCAGAATTCTTAAAGCGACATATTTCCCAAATTGTGCTTTCAGGGATGATCATTCTCACGGAGGCTCTCAGTTTTGGAAACATGTTCTTAAAGCTAAGTCTTTGTTTAACTGGGGTGCCAAATATAAGCTTGGGAGTGGGAATAATATTTCTTTTGGGGGTGATGTCTGGACTGGAGACTGCCCCTTTAAGATCAAATTTAGAAGTCTTTTTAATGTCTGCCATTTTTTGAAATGAGTGTGGCAGAAGGTTTAGTTGATGATAAATGGAATATTTCTTTTAAGAGATATTTGGGAAAAGAGGAAGTTAAGCAGTGGGAAAACTTGAAAAAAGTGTTAGCAGAAATGGAACTTAACAATAATTCTGACAGAGCTATTTGATGTTTCAAAAAATCTGGGATCTTTTCAGTAAAATCATTATATAGACAATATCTCTTTGGGGGTGTTGTTAGTAGGAAATTGCAAAATTTCTTTAAAAGTTAAAATCTTTATGTGGCAATGTTATCATAACAAAGTTCAGACTTTGGAACAACTGAGCAAAATGGGGTGGAAAGGGGGAATGAATTGCATTCTTTGTGGTGGTCTAGAGAACATTGATCATATTATGTTCAACTGTGTTCTTGCTAGTTTTTTATGGCTTTGTATCAAAGAGATTCTTAACTGGGAACGCTCACCAGTTTCTGTTGAAGATTTTCAATTGAACTGGTTAGATAGGAGGGGGCTACTGATTACAATGTTACTTTGTTTAGTTTTATAGCTTCAGCTTGGATATCTGAAAAGTTAGAAACAGAATGGCGTTTGAGGGGGGTTTTCCTCGGCAACCTGCAGATGTGATTCTTAAATTTCTATCTTGTTTGCGGTATTGACGAGCACTCACCAGCGGGCTGATCGAAGAATGTTGGATGACTTCATTAAGGTTGTCGAAGACTGGTCCAAGTACTGTTGTAGTTTGAGCAAGTCTGGTTCTGAAACCTTGTAATTTTTCAGTTTAGGTGTTTGTTTCTTTTGTCTGTTTGGAATTGTAAACTGGCTCTCTCCAGTAGTTCAGTATCATCTTTTGTTGGAACTTCTATATGCTTTATAAAAGCCGGGTTTCTTTCCCTTTTCAAAAAAAAAACGACGCTGGCTCCATACCGGATGGTAACACACAAATGGTATAGGCTTTTCTGAAATGTTTTTGAAAACCTTAGATTTTCGATCGGAATAGCTCAGTTCGAGAGAGGAAGAAGGTTTAAAGGGGTATGTAAGAATTTAGCGATGCAAAATTTCGCTGCAAAAATTATCAACAGATGAGAAGTATGCTCTCTGGGAAAGAGCAGAGGAAGAAAATAGCACAGGTTGCTTAACCTCGAAAAAGGCAAAAAGAAGCTTGTTTTGTTTCAAAATAAAGTCAAGGGATGGGGTTAATTCATGACTAAGGAACCTATGGAGTATGTACTGACAGAAGCTGGCTGCTACAGTATCTGACAGGAACATTCCTGAGGCCGTGGCTTTGGTGCTCTTACTTTCTCAGAAACGCAGAAAGCTGATGCGGCACTGCACATCTTTACATGGATCAGGATAGCACTATCTCTTCATTCTTCTGGCTGGACCTAACAGATCAAGAATTCAAGATTGAGCATGTGTGACATTGCATGTGTCGAATCAGACAGCGCGCGCGAAAGAAACAAGTCATCTATACTATATTAAGTGACTGATTCATTGCATTAGCGATTTTTTGCATAGACTTTGTGAGCATATAATTTTGATGTAGAGTTTACACATGCGTGTCTGCGTCACCATGTGGCTTTCTTGCAAGCGCAGGTGCACCACCACTAGCAGAATCGAAAATTATTCTCTTATGATTCTGGTGTATTATTGTACAGCTGACGAAGTCGTCAGGTCAGGTCAGGATAGCTCATCTCAGGCCATATTCGCCGGCGGCACGTTGCTGTCGTAGGCCATCACCGGCGTGCCGGTCTCGTCGCTGGGCACGTAGGAGCAGCTCGCCGATGCCTCCACCTGATCCTGCGGCACCATCCCCTGCTGCATCGTCGGCAGGTACTGGTCGCCCGGCCCAAGGCAGTGCTGCATCCAGCAACAACGAACACGTGAGGTCGTCGCGCGAAATCAAGAACTGACGACGTGCGCCGCGTCGCCGTCGATCGTGGCGTCCGCCGTGGATGGGTGGCTGACCGGCATGAGAGAGAACGGCGTGGTGGGGATGAGCGTGGAGAGCAGCTCGGTGCAGGTGTACGCCTGCCGCCACGCCTCGGCCTGGCTGTCCGCGTCGACGCACGCGCCGCCGGCCGCCGCGCACGGGTCGCCGTGCTGCCCGGCCACCTGCAAGTTGGCGTCGTACACGTCTTGGTCCCTGAAAAAAACAATACTTTTCCTCACGTTCACGTACGTATGTACTTACCGTGCACTGCTCACGCATCTGGTTTGCAATGCGGAAATGCTTTCCGCCGACGTATTGGTGCTATTTGCGACCATATTAGTAAAAATGACACTTATCGTGTCAAATTTGCAAAAATAACATCTTCACCGTACAGTTAACGTGCGGGCGACAAACGAGCCGATATACCTACCCACTCTCACACGGCCACCGTACAATAGAGCTGCTCCCACGGCCACCGCACATTTTCTTAATGCACTTGGGACACCACTGTTCTGCGTGTGAGTTTGCAATTAACTTTGCATGTTTGCACTTAACTATTGATTTGAATTTCGAAGCGGATACATGCATCGCTGTATATCAATACTTGACTAGCCAAATTAATCATTTCAGCCACAACTTATAGCTTAATCTTAGTTAACTAATCACAGTGGCTAATGTGTCATTATGGCGGTGCCTGCCCTACTAATCACAATGGTTAGTTAACTATTTTTCTTTACAACTTTACTGTAGTTTAGTAGGGCTACTTGTTTAGCATGTATGTGTACGTGTGTGTTAGCGTGCTTAATTGGGGCGTCCTGCACTGTGCGTAGGCTTGGGAGTGTAGTAGAACCATGCATGCATCACACTACTCCATTTGCATTGATCAACTAGGTGCACGTGATTATAACTAGGACGCAACTAGCGCTCCCTCCGACGTATGTCATTGTACGCTCCGACACAATATTTGGACACAACGTTTGTAATAAAAATAATCCATGTGTGTAACAAAATGCGCAAATGATAAATATTATGCCAAGAAAAAAATAGAAAAAATACCAAATTCTCACCGAAAATGTATGAAACCATCAGTATAGAACATGACTGTACTTTTAAAAACTACTTCAAATATCCCGAAACAAACAAATTTCGATGTTACAACATGTACATGAAATCAAAATATTTCATAAGTAAATTTTAAATATTGCAAATTTCTTGATATTGCAACAATTATTTTCGGATGTTTCCATTATTATTTTCAAATGCTTAACACTAGCACTATTGTGTACAGATGTTGTGTCAGAGCGTACAATGAGATACCTCGGAGTGCTAGTTACGTCCTTGTTATAATCACGTGCACCTAGTTGATCAATGCAAATGGAGTAGTGTGATGCATGCATGGTTCTACTACACTCCCAAGCCTACGCACAATGCCGGAGCGCCCCGTTCATGCACGCTAACACACGTACACATACATGCTAAACAAGTAGCCCTACTAAACTACAGTAAAGTTGCAAAGAAAAATAGTTAGCTAACCATTGTGATTAGTAGGGCATACACCGCCATAATGACACATTAGCCATTGTGATTAGTTAACTAAGATTAAGCTATAAGTTGTGGCTGAAATGGTTAATTTGGCTAGTCAAGTAAGTATTGATATATAGCGATGCATGTATCCGCTTCAAAATTCAAATCAATAGTTAAGTGCAAACATGCAAAGTTAATTGCAAACTCACATGTGGAACAGTGGTATCCCAAGTGCATTAAGAAAAATACGGCAGTTGCGCCTCCACCACACGGTGGTCATGCGGCAGCGGGTAGGTGTCTGCTCGTGGACGTCCCTTGCGGTGACCGTGCAGTGGAGGTGTCGTTTATGCAAATCCCGCGTGACGAGTGCCATTTTTGCTAATACAATCGCAAATAGTGCCAATACGGCCAAAAAATTCCAGCCGCCTGCCCACGCAGCCCGCCCCCTCATCCTGCCGCGCCGGCCAGCGCCTTCTCCGATCGCCCGCAGACTCCGACCGGCCCTGCCGCCCGCCTGTGCCCTCGGCTTGGCCACCCCCGAATGCCCGTCCAGCAGCCACCACGTGCATCGTACACGTACGATGATAAAAATTATCGTGTGTATCACATTCCTGTTTCCAATGGGTAGATCTGTCGGTGTACCTGAGGTAGATCAACGGGTCAGATGCACCGAAGATTTGATGGCCAGGATTGGACCCTCCCTCGGAGCCCCACAGTGCAGTGTCGCCGCCGAACGTGGCCATGTCTTCCGCTTTGATGGGATGGACGTACATCTGCGTCCCATTTGCCCCCTGCATAGTCAATGCATTGATACGTAAGATTTCACACGTTTTGGTATGGTTTCAGTGCTGAAAAAGTGAAAATCTCCATACCTGCATCCCAGGCGCCGTTGGGTCGAACGGGGCCATGTGATTGCTCAACAGGTAGTTCTGCGAGTTTAATTGTTGGACAATGATGGTCAGTCCGGTATCTTGAGCTATGCAATGCAAGAAAAGTTTTTTCTGTATGTCACGGTGAGCGTGCATTCTTACGAATGAATGTACAAAGGATCGAGCATTTGCAATTCATAAACATTTCTCCCCTTTTCTATATATGTGCATCAGTGCGTACCTTTCTTTCGACAACCTGGGTCAGCACGTCCATGAGGAACTTCTCGCACCCATCGATTTCGCTCGTCGAGCCGAACGCGGCAGGATCTGGCTCAAAGAGCCTGCAAAAAAACAAGAGCAGAAAGTGTCATAATACAAGTATATCTATGAACGAAAAATACTGTTTTTGCCTCACAATTTCAACTCTGGCCAGTTCGGTATTGATAATGAGACGTGTATCGGACCTAAGGCGTTCCTCAAAGATGTGCAGCTGTTGCTGAGAAGCGTATATCTCTTGCTGAATCTCCTGCAATGCACAGAAGAATCAAGATGGTTCATTGAAATGCACCAAGGAATGAAGGTGTCAAGTCAACACTGGAGCAATTTAAAGGCCAAAGCTCTAAGTTCCTCACCTCTATTTTCTCATTCAGTGCCCCTGGGCTGAAAATTTCAAAGAAGAAACATTTATAATCAGGATGTGAGATGTGCTTTCATGCTTTTTCCAGATAAAGTGAGCATAAGTATGTAAACTTGAACTAGATTGATATGTTAAACAGAAGAAGATAGGAAATTGAAGATTGGATAAATACTTGGCTAGTTGTGTCGCAATGTCGCTCTCGCGCTTGAGCCTCTGAAGCATGCTGATGAGGTACTGCATTGAATTGTTACCTGAGTGATGACCTCCTTTCATGAAAAAAAAAACCCTTGCTAGGCAGCTTCTCTTACCTCTCGATTTTGGATGGCTCTGCAATGATCAGACAACCCAAATTATGAAACAAAAAAAACATAAGTCGCATCGACAATGATCCATGGATTTGTTGAAATGATCACGTTAGATGGTGCATTCTGACACTCACTCTCCCCTGTCGTGCTCCGAGAGGTTCATGTACCGAAGAAGCACGTCCTCCACCCTGAACAACAGCAGAGCCAGCCAAGAATCAGACATGCGCCTGGAAAAAACTCTTATCATGGGATCGGTGACCCTGAACAACAGTGTCAAGGATGATGGCGCCGGCGCGCACGTACCCACGACGGCCGGAGAAGTGGTTGAGGCGGACGGAGGGGGAGAACATGATGAGGGCGATGTCGATGTCGCATAGGACGGAGAGCTCGTAGGCCTTCTTGATGAGCCCGTTCCGGCGCTTGGAGAAGGTCACCTGCCGGTTCGTGTTGTTCTCTATCCTCTTGATCGGCAGCTTCACGCGCCCCATCTCTACGACTTACGATACAGTAGTAGTATCACGTAAGATTGTTAAATCAAGAACAACAGCGATTCACGAGGAGAAAGCCTCAGAGGTCGAAATGGTGAGAAGAAACAAGGCTCGAACGGCAGTGCAAGACGAAATTTATACGCACACATCTCGCAGGTAGGAGGAGGCGCGCGATCGAGCGTGGTCAGGTGGAGGTGGTGGGATCGGAGCGGGTGGGTGGGAGCGGTCGTAGGAGCGAGAAAAACGGCGTGGAGTTGAGCCAGCCAAAAAGAAGTTATCCATGCGTCTTCCCTGGGAAAAATGACGTTTTTCGCAAGAGTATAAAAGTGTGCAAAACGTCGTCCTTTTGATCAGAGCAGCGGAGTTACTCGAGGGCTTGACGTGGTTAATACCGAGTGGCAGAGTTACTTGAGTTTCGAGGTATGCAAAATGCACCACACTATTTCGTGATATTTTTTCCCCGTTTTGAATGTTGCCTTACATTTCAGTCGAGTACATTATGAGTAGCACAATTGAGACGTTGTAATTGGATGGTTCTTTCTTGCAAGAAAACTATGGTATGGAGTGTTTTCTAGTTACAGAAACCGACGGTTGTGACCCGCACGAAAGGTGTATCGATATAGGCACCGTCTCAGAGAGAATTTTGGTCATTTGATGATGCGTCTATTCATTTGGACGATGAATAGGAGCCAGTTAAATTTATCCCAGGTTACGTTAAAAAGAAATGCAGTGCCAATGTGCCATATCTAATCTCTTTTCTTGAACTTAATCAATGTGCCATTTGCTCTTACTCCTGATACGTATGCGCAAAATGGGGGGAGAGAGGGGGATGAGGAAAAGAGGCAAAGAAATCTAATCAATGACAGGCTTGGGCCGGGCTGTACGGTGACCACCGCTGTTGCGATGCTTCCGTCTGATCGGACCAAGACGGCGCGAGCCCATCCGAAGATCCACCAGGACAAGGGCACACGAGCAAGCCCGCGATGCCACAAAGGCCGAACCAATCTACCGCGCCGCGCGCTCTGCCTGGGCCGCGCTCCTTTTCAAACAGACACTCGCCGCACCTGTCCGCACTACGCGCTGTCACGTCTCACGTAGGCCGCCGCTCCCGTTCCACTCCCGCGGCCCGCCTCGGCCGCGTGCCCTGCGGCGCCGCGCGCTCCGCTGCACGTACGGTCGCGGGCGCTCAGCCGAAACCGCGCCTCGGACGCGCGCGGCGCGGTGGTTTCCTTTTCTCGGCCTCCGCCCCCGCAAACCTCGCGCGGCCGCGCCTCGGCCGCTGCGACCAGTCCGATTCGTCCGGTGCGCCGCGCGAGCCGAGGACGCTCCCGCTGCTCGGCTGCTCCACACGCTGTCACGCAACGCCCGCTTGCGCGCAAAAACGTGGGCTGGTACGGTGGCATCACTACAATTTCCCCAAGTCCCAGCGGCCCAGGACCAAAGACAGTTTCACTACCACTCTAGTCACTTTTTTTATTAAAGAGTTGATTATCTCTCCCGATTTTAAATAGTAAAATCAGTAACAGTATCATCTACAGTACCATCTATAGTATCCAGCTACAGTATTATCTACAGTAGGCTGCCCGAGGGACTCGTAATTACGAGGATAAGATAGTACACAAGATATCAATACTCCTTGTTCAAGAAAAGGAATTACTCGTAGACTTATGGGATTAATCCTGAAGCCCTGAGACGGTAGAAAGAAGATCCAGTGTGTTGCGGTTGTGTGGTGGGTAATTGAATTCCTCGGTCATTTCCCGATGTGCTGAAGCAAAACAGTACTGTACCACTCTGGCTACGTTGCGAGTTGCGAGTTGCGAGAAGAAAGCTAGTGGGAATTACTTACTCCGATCTGGCAGCGTGCATGCATGCATGGTCCTAAAAACGACAGGCACTGAGCTGTAATCCTGTGAAGGAATCGTCCGCTACCTATCCGAGCCCCCCCTGCCCACAACGCCTAGCGCCTGTCGACTCCAAGGCAATGCGATGCTACCCCCCACTTTCGCCACTCTGAAACGTGCAAAACTGCAGTTCCACTGTAGCTACCGTTGCACATCACACCCATCGCACGTCTGCGTTGTGCCACATGGAACAGTGTAGCCAGTAACAGCAACGCATGTTAATTATCAGTGTAAATGTAGGTGGTGTCTAGAGAGTATCTGAGTATTTTGTTGCTAACAAGTACTCAAATTTTAAACTCTTAGATCTAAATTTAATGTATGAGATCACTTTGACTCTTCTCCTAGTGAGATATCACCAAGCATAACATAGATAAAAAAAACTTAAGTACTCATAAACCCTAAAAACACTCGAGTAATCTCTAACAAACCCCGTAAATACTAGCACCGGTCAAAAGTAGAGTGGATCGGAGGCAAAGAGACGAGGGCCCAGACCCAACATCCTCAGCTGTGATGCATTTGGCTGCGTCCATGGCTGAACCCCTGTGACTGGCTGGCTAGCTCTAGGCTCTAGCAAGACAGACAAGGGTGCCAACCTTTTCTCCTCTGATCGACTGCTACTGCGAACAGGTCTGGCCCTCCGACGCACATGGATGCATGTATGGCACTGTGGTGTAGCCTCCTTCTATATGCATGCTTGTCATGTCGCCATGTTCATTGTTCTCCTCATCGGTCACTCCTTACCTCGCACGTTTCTTTCTTCAATCTACACATGCATGCAGCTTTGAGGTTGGGTGAGACTCTGATGGCACGGTGTATATGTGGGAAGCCAACAAGGTGTATCTCTCTTCCATCTTCTTTCCTTTCTTGAATTGTTCAGCTCTTCGGTGTTGTCTGCTGTTGTGCTAGGCTGCTAGCTGCTTCACCATGGATGGATGCACGGTGCAACTGACGCATGGGAATTCAGAGAAGAGGAGATTATAATGGCTAATTCTGCCTGGCTCCCTGAATGCCATCTGAGAAGCATGCCAATGTGGCTGGCGTGCCTCCCGGTTGGCATTGAGGGAGTCATGCAGGTTTACTGAGCTCTGAGCCGCTCCCCGAGTCTTCATGAACAAGGACGTACGGTTCTTGGCTTCTTGCCGCCGTTGTTCAGGTGCGTTATATACCTAACAGAATCAGATCTGGCACCTTCTGCATCACCCATGCATGATTGTTAATTTCGTGCACCACTAGGCTCGATCATCGTAATGTTCATGTAGCATAGACCGTACTGATCGATGACTGATGAGTGATTGAGTGGCGATTCATGGCTTTGAGACTATTGGGTCGAGAGACGAGACATCGGCTCGACAAAATTGTTGATAAAACTTAACGCAACAAGTCAACGCATAAACAAATTGTACAATACTTCACTCCAGGTTTCCACCAGGATGACCTGTACTTGTGCGCACCACTGGCGAAGCATCGGCGGCACGGTTGAGTTGACACAGCAGGTAATCTATGTCACATGGAGAGCTACATTTTGCTCTAAACATGATAGCCTGATAGGTGACTAGGCCTGGTAATGGGCTAAGGCCCGATCCAAGCCCCATCCTAGCCCATGATTTATAACAGACAGCCCAACCCCAGTTCGAATTTGTCGTACTCCTCGATGGCATCCGAATCGAGGAAGCAGTTGGGAGGAGCAGACACATGGATCATAACTTGAATCGATGAGAGATTCGTCTAGGTGAATTCAGCGTCGCCTCTTTGGCGAATCTAGTGCTCCGCATCTGCAAAATTGGTCCAAACCAACACCGCCATAATGGATATTGCTTCGATCCGGCTGTTCCTCCCCAATTGCAGCAACATCCTTTGTTGATTTGCTGCAACCGCATTGCACCTTCACTTCTCTTGCAACGCGCAAGGAAAGAAAGATCTCACTTGCCATATCGATGCACATCGTCGTCGGTTGTCAATGGCAGCATCGAGCATATGGACGTCCAACGTGGGCTATATTACTTCTATGTGCCCATTATGTGCATGGGTTGTAAGTGCGGGTTAGGCCCTTACATGGCCCAAAATAATCAGCCCATTCGAATCCTAGCCCAAGCCTATATAGAGATAGCCCGACCCTATCCTTACCCATTTTTGTTTCAACCCATTTGGTATGACCCCGACCCTATCCTTACCCATTTTTGTTTCAACCCATTTGGTATGACCCGAAGTCAACCCATTTTAAAGCCCAACCCTCTCGGCCCTATAAACCTTAGCCCATTACCAGGCCCATAGGTGATACATCACTGATACTTCAACATTCAGTAAGCAAGTGATACGATTAAAACGAAGAACAAACTAGAATAGTAAACAATAATTATTTGAGAAGATCATTCATTTGCCAATCAGATGTATTTCATGACCAAAACATATGCTCTTCTAATAGGCGGAGGAATTGGCACCCCCTCGGAGCGGCCACGTCGGCATTTTTGCGAAAAAACCACCCCACGTTCTTTGAAATCGCGTCGAGGTCCCGTTTCGGCCACCCACAGCCATTGGATTGTGATCGTGCGGCCAGCTTCGAGCGGGTGCACAACCATGGGCACGCTCCCCGTGTTTCCCGACCATTTTGGCCCACTCATGCGCCCACGCATGGCCTGCTGCAGCAGGCCTCCAACTCCGTCAGATGGAGCCGATCATGACACACGGTCCGGATTGTCTGACGCACGCTCCGTGACACGAAAACCCTAGGCGCTTGAGCCTCCACTGCAGTCTCGTGTCCTCCTCTTCCTCTCACACCGCTCGTCCCCTTCGGCCGCACCGCCCCTGTCGGCCGTGCCACCCCCGCTGGCCACCTCCTCCCCTTCGGTCGCGCCGCCCCCGTTGCCCCTCCTTCCCTTCCGGCCTCGCCGCCCTCCTCCTCCCCTTCTCCAGGGCCGCCCTCACCACTCCCTTCCTCCCATTCCCCCGCGACGCCCCTCCCCTTTGTCCACGTCAGCTCCTCCGCCCCCACTGCCCCTCCTCCCCTTCGCGCGCGTCGGCTTCCCCTCGATGCTCTGCATCCTCCCCTTCACCCCGCGCCACCCTCCCTTCGCTCCCGGCGCCGCCTCCTCCCCTTCGCCCACGCCCTCACAGTTCCCCTCCTCCCCTTTACCCGTGTTGCCGCCGCTAACCCTTCTTCCACTTCGTCTCCTCCCTTCCGCCTGCGTCACCCATGCTGCTCCCTCGTGCCCTTTCGCCCGCGACGCCCTCGCCACCCCCGTTGTCTCCTTCGCCTACGCCGCCCCTGTCGCTAGCATCGGAGGGCCAAACCCGCCGTGTTGGACGCTAGTCTCCCCTCCATTGAAACCCATTCCAATTCCTTCTTTGGGGAGGATCTTCGTACCATCCTGTCTCATGCCCACAGAAAGACCTTCCCTGTTTCGTCTCCCCGGCTTTGGCACTCCGTAAGCGACTGACGGTGCCTCTGGCCGCCGCTGAGGTTAGCTACTTCACCACCGCACAAATTATTTTCCCAATGCTTTCTAAGCTTTGTCACTCCGTTTCCTCATTGTTCTGCCTCTTTTCTCCGCTCCCTCCTTCGGTCGACCGCGATTTCTGCGGTGTTGCCATCACTCTGGTTGTTGATTCAGTGAATGCCGCCGGCTCCCACTGATTTCTTCTTAGCTTCGTCGTACGGGTAGGGTGGAAACGAGTTGAGCCGAGCCGACTCGAGCTAGGCTCGTTCTGACTCGGATGAATAGTAAGCTCGTCTCGGCTTATTTCAAAAACTAGCCAGGACAGGGGTTGGCTTGGCTCGGCTCGGCTCGAATGGAGCTCGAGCTGGCTCAAACGGGCTCGTGAGCCCAAGCCAAAAACAACATCAACAATTCAACATTACATAAACAAGCATTCATACATTCATCCAGCACGAAGAAACTAAGAACATGACAATTGACAACACATAAACAAGCATTCATCGCAAGAATAGCACAGAAACAGGCAAATCGCAAGATCAAGCTCCTTCTTGATCTCATCCATCCTGGGGTCCTGCGGCAATCACCAACCAAATCCATCCTTAGACTTTGACTAGTGGATGAATCGGATCTGGGGTGGGGCAAGAGGATGCGTTACACGGCCGTGGAAGAAGCAAAGGGGCGCTGCCGGGGTGAGGTGGAGGCGGAGGAGAGCAAGGGTCTCGCCGGCGTCGGGGCAGCTCCGCGAGGCAACAACGTGGTCGGAGGCGACGACGAGGGCGTCGAGGCAGCTCCGCGAGGCGACGGTGTGGCCGTGGAGGACCCGGGCGGAGCCGTGGAGCTGGAGGACTAGGGCGGAGGACGGGGGGTGATGCCAAAGGAGGACGGGCGGCGATGGAGGACGGGGCGGCAGAGGAGGATAGGGCGGCGGTGCGGAGGACCGTGGGGAGGACGCGGGGGGCAGAGGTGGCGGGCCAGAGCCCAAAGGACGGGGCGGCCGAGCGAGGTGGAGAGTTGATCGAGGGATTTGGGATTTTGAGGGCGCTCGGGACTGGGAGGAATCGGGAGGAGGGAGGAAGGAATGGAAGCTTGGTGGAGTGGAGGCGCTCGCGTTTTGGCCAAGGGATAAGGCCGAGCGTTTGGGACGAGCGGGCTCGAGCTCGGCTCGAAAATCTTGCGAGCCAGAAGCTTGGCTCGGCTCGGCTCGGCAATCTTACGAGCCCGAGCCTGAGCCGAGCCGGCTCGAGCCTGATCCGAGCCGAGCTGGCTCGCGAGTCTCGAGCTATTTTTTCAGCCCTACTAGCGTCCAAACATTGTTTGATATCAGACTTTCAAGTTATAGCGACAACGGCCACTGCGTTTGGCATAGATGCTAAGCAAGTTCTCTCTCCTCTGTATTTCCAAAGCAGAGAATTGGAGATGCTCCCCCTTTTCTGAACATGCCAATGTGTTTTTTTATGGTTTCAAAATAATGCTGCGATCGCTAGAGTGATTTCATATTGTAGAATTAGATTGGGGGAATCACCACACTCAGGTATGAGGGGTGCCTTGCATATATATAGCCATGTACAGGTACAGGGGTACAAAGGTAATAATCCTAATACCCGCCGCAGTCAGTGGCGGTAGGATCACTGACGCACTGATCGGTCCGAAATCGATGAAACAATCAGATGTGGAGACCCTTGGTCATAATGTCCGCGAACTGGTGTCTCGAGGGAACATGTAGTACTCGAACCTGGCCCAAGACAACCTTCTCGCGGACGAAGTGGATGTCGATCTCGATATGCTTCGTACGACGATGATGGACAGGATTGGCCGTCATGTAGACCGCACTGACATTGTCGCAGAAGACGACCGTCGCGGTAGTGACCGAGATGTGTAGTTCCTGAAGAAGCTGTCGCAGCCAGCAGCACTCGGCCACGACATGCGCCACAACACGATATTCCGCCAAAGATCGAGCGGAGATCGTGGTCCGGGCGCTTGGACGACTGAGAGACCGATTGTCGCCAAGGAAGACGCAGGCGGAGGTGGAGCGGCGCGTGTCGAGCGACCGCCCGGTCGGCATCGAGTAGGCGATGATCGGCTGACGCGCCGACGCCGAGGTGAAGACCGCAGTGAACCCGACGTATCGCAGATGCGCTTGATCGCCGCGAGGTGCGGCTCGCGGGATCATGCATGAACAAGCGATCTCGCCGAACGGCATAGGCCGACGGGCCGTGTCGTGGTGAGGTATCGAGCGCGCCAAGACTCGCAGACGGAGGTCGCCACGGAGCGCCGTCGGTGGCCGGCGAGCTTGCTTCGAGCATCCGCCGTGTCGTGGTCGGTGGCACTCGGACATGCCAAGACGCCGAGTAGGTCGACGCAGCGTCGACGCCAAGCGACAGAACAGCCCGTCACCGCCGTGCGTCACGCGAGATCCCGAGGAAGTGGTGCAGTCGCCGATCCGTCATGGCGAACTCCGAGTGAAGCGCGCGATGATGTGTTGGAGCGATCTTGTGACGAGGCCGTGAGAATGATGTCGCCGACGTCACGAAGCGTAGGCGACGCTATCTCCATCTTTGTAAACAAAGAGATGCATCGTGCCCAGTCGCAGTGAAGCCGTCGCGCGAGATGTACGAGGTGAATCGCCGTTCCATGCCCGGGAGCTCGCTTGAGCCTGCATGATGACTTCGCGAAGACAAACATAGTCGTGGTTGTCGGGTCGATGAAGCCCGACGGTACATTGGCGAGAGACGGTTTCCTCGGTGTGACCGTGGAGGAATGCGTTCTTCACATCGAGTGATGGATAGGCGTGCACGCGAGGTCGCGATCGCCGAGGACGGTGCGGATCGTCGCGGTTTGACAACCGGGTGAAGGTCTCGTCGTAGTCGACACCGGCCACCGGAGAAGCCTCGTCACGACCCAACAGCCTTGTGCCGGTCGGGAGCCGCTGAGTGGAACTTGTGCTTGAGCAGCACTTTCCGTGACAATATTAGCACCGGCGGTCGAGAACGGGCGCCAGTGCCGTTGTCCATGAGAGCCTTGTACTCTTCCGCCATCGCAGCGCCAACCGGAACGGACAAAGGCCGCGTAGTTCGCCGGTCGGCGAGGCCGTCGTGGCGAGAGGTTGAGGCGTGGACGGGGCGTAGGTCGCCATTCGAGATCGCGTCGTAGGCGCGAAGGTGTCACCGACATCGCGCACCACGGGTGTCGGGACACGGGCGCGGGCGGCGCGCGCCGCCAGTAGATTATGGACGCCGCCGCAGACGAGCGCGGCCGAGGCGCGTCGGCCGTGAGCGTAGGGTCGACAGGCGCCGCCGCAGCGCGAGCGGCGGTCGGGGCGCCGACTAGTCGGCCGGTCGCGTGCAGGGACCGGCGTAGATGATGGCCGGGTCCGGGAGGTCCGGCTGCTCAACCTCGCCGGACGAGGGAGCAACCGAGGCAGCACGCGGTCGCTCAACGCCAAGAGGCGGAGCTTCCGTCGTTGAAGATAGTCCCTGCATCAAAAAATCCAGTGAAGACGGCGCACGAGGCGCGCCGAGGTGCCGAGGCGACGGAACACAAACTCATCGAAGACAACATGACGTGAGATAATAATGCGACGGCTGGACATATCCAGGCAACGGTACCCCTTGTGGGAGGAGGGGTAACCAAGGAACACGCATGGAGTCGAACGAGGGGAGAGCTTGTGAGGTGTCGTGGCACTAAGGTTCGGATAACAGAGGCAGCCGAACACACGAGTGATGAATAACTGGGAGTTTGTGGTGCAGAGCGGTAGGGGATACTTGTGATGTACAGAGGAGGACGGCGCCATATACATATGTGGCGCGCGGCAGGGCTTCGCCCGAGGGGTGGAGGCATGGATGCATGAATCAGCAGGGTGCGGATGGTGTTGTTTATAGTGCGAAGGAGGCGCTCAGCTTTGCCGTTTTGTGGCGAGGTGTACGGACACGAAAAACGTAAGGCAATGCCGTGACTAGTAAGGAAGGTAGTGATGGCATTGTTGACGAATTCGGTGTCGTTATCGGCTTGGAAGCATTTGGGCAGAATGCCGAACTGTGTATGGGCAAAAGCTACAAAATCGACAATATGACGCTGCACATCAGATTTATGGCGTAAAGGGAACGACCAGCAAAAGTGAGAGTAATCATCAAGTAACACAAGATAATATTTATAGCCGGAAGCGCTAAGAACTGGAGATGTCCAAACATCACAGTGAAGTAAAGCAAAAGGAGTAGTAGTGACAGACGTGGAACTACTAAAGGGATGCCGCGTGTGCTTGCCAAGCTGACAGGCATGACACAAGGACCGCGGACTTTTATTACAAGTTATGACCGACATGTGTTGTAGTTTGGCGAGGACGGAAGGACCGGGGTGACCAAGGCGATGATGCCACAGGGTGGACGAGGTGGCGAGATCGCAATCGTGGGGCGTGGGCGAAGGAATGGTGTAGAGGTCCCCGCGCTATTGCAATAAAAATCACGCGCCCGTCCCGTGGATCCTCAATGAAAAACCAAAGCGTTAAACTCAATAGAACACTGATTATCACGAGTAAACTGACGAACAGACAGCAAGTTGCGCACTAGGGCGGGAGCAATGAGGACGTTGCTAAGGTGAAAATCAGTGCCAGCAACTGGTAAGGTGGATGTGCCACGACAGGAAATGGGGATGGTGCTGCCATTGCCTACGGTGATGAAAGAATTGTATTGAGGTAGGCGGGAGAGCAGTATACCATCCAATGACGACATGTGAGCGGTGGCGCCGGTGTCGAGTACCCAATTGTTGGCGCCCTGAAGCGCCATTTGGTTCGAGCGGCGACGAGACGGATCGATCCCATCCGCCGGCGCTGGTCGCGCGCGGCCGGCGCGGCAGGCGGCATGGCGCCGAATCGGGTGGCGCAACGCGGTGTGCGCTGCTGCGCGCACCTGTGATGCCGGCCGTGGAGGACGCCACGGCTGCTGCGGTGCGCCTGCGGGTCGCCATCGCTTGTTGTATCGCGCCACGGAGCGAAGCACATCCAGGGCGGCCGCGGTGCGCCGCGATGCCGCCGCCGCTCGGTAGTTGCCGCCGCGCGCTTTCTTCCGATTTCGGTTGCCACGCGCCGCCGCGCCGCTTTGGCGGCCGTCGGCTGGCTGCCGCTACTGATAATGCCGCCACCATGGTCGTGTTCGCCGCCGCGCCGCCGCGTGCCGGTGGCGTGGCATGCCACCGCAGGCGAGTGCGGCGTGAAGCCCGATCTCGGTGGCGACCTTGGCTTCGCGGCGAGACGAGTTCCTTCGGGACCGCCTTCGCGCGGCGGTGGCGGTTGGGTAACGGATCGAGTCGACGATGTTGTCGGCGGTGCTGGAGAAGCGAGGGTTGAGGCCGCGCAGCAGGTTGAGGACGAGCTGCGAGTCGAGGACGGCGTGACCAACGTCACGCAACGCGTCGGCGGTGGCCTTCATCTTCTGGCAGTACTCGTCAATGGAGAGAGTACCCTGCACCATGGAGTGGAACTCGTGGCCGAGGAAGACAGCGCGGGAAGCCTTGTTCGCCTGAAAGAGGGCTTCGATAGCGACCCAAAGCCGGGCGGCGCCCGTCGCGCGAGGGCGAGGCCAGGGACGCCGTCCCGCGACGAGCCGAGTAGCCAATCAGGACGCATGAGTCGGCGACGCCACCGAGCATCCCGCGGCGTCCGCGGCGAGCTGCCGACGGCGAAGCGAGCCCGAACTTGCCGCATGAGGGAGAGGAAGAACGGGACCGGCGGGTGTTGGGACGCTTCAACTCTGTGGTCACCGGACGTGCGACTTGACGGCGATTGTCGCGTAGGGGCGGCGAAGATGGAGGCGCGACGTCGAACCGGTGGAGGCCATGGTAGCACCGATGACGAGGAGGACGCCGCCATGGCGTGGTAGGGTGGCGCCGTGGCAGGGAAGCGGCCGGCGGGCGGGGGGGGCGGGCGTGCGCCGGTGGTTGGGGTTGTTGAGAGTCGCCGGGAAGGGGAGCCGAGGCCGGGTGGTGGTCGCCGTGGTGGTGGAGGCCGGAGAAGAGAGGCGCCGGAGGCCGGGTGGTGGTCGCCGGACCGGGTGGTGGCGCCGGGTGGTGGTGGGGCGGGAGAGAGGCCGGCCGAGGAGAGGCGCCGGGAGGCCGGGTGGTGGTCGCCGGGTGGTGGTGGAGGTGGCCGGGAGGGAGAGGCCGGCCGGGAGAGGCGCCGGGAGAAGAGAGGCCGGGAGGTGGCGCCAGTAGAGAGAGAGGCGGCGCCGAGAGGGAGGTGGGGTGGCGGCTGTGGGGGGGTTTGGCTAGGGGGGGTTTGGCGGCTGGGGGGGTGGGCTAGGGTTTGGCCCAGAGTCGCTCTGATACCATGTAGAATTAGATTGGGGGAATCACTACACTCAGATATGAGGGGTGACTTGCATATATATAGCCATGTACAGGTACAGGGGTACAAAGGTAATAATCCTAATACATATGTTTGAGTTGAGAACAACGTTCTAGTCCTGAAAGTCATTTTCGGTGCTGTGCCTCTGACTCTGAATCTCTGATTACAGCTACAAAGAATTCCATCTCCATCACATCTGCATCGCCAGCATGTCATTTGCTGCTTTGACAACACGGTACAAACTCCCAACCATTGGTGGTAGATCATGGTCGAGCCCACACCACACACATGTCAGTGCTGCAGCTATTACCTAGTAGCCACGAGTGCAGGGACATCTACAAGTTACGTGCAATGTTGGGTTCAGGTTCACACAAGAGCCCGGCAAATCGCAAAACACAATGAAGTGGTTCTTGGAGCAAACATAGTATCTGTTTTTGCTGGCAACATGCATCTCAACTCACATCACACACAAGCTAATTTTCAGAACGCTGTAGTGGTTTCTGTTAATAGAAATCGAAGGACTGCTTTGTTTCAAAAAAACAAGGGAAAAAAAATCATACACACGCTAATGTGAGATCTTGCATTCTCTCTAGGCACACGGAAGAAAGCTGAGAAGTTTTTTTTAGAGCAAAAAGCTGAGAAATTGGGAGAGTCAGGAATCGAACTCACCGCCTCTCTTTTGCTTAATTAGAGAAAATATCCTGCGATAAAGTACCTTCCCATAATTGCGTAATCACATTGAATGTACTAGTGATCAAACTAAAAATACTTCTCAGGATTTCTCGTTGATTAAATTCAGGTGATTCACCAGCTTTTAGCAATCGCTGGAGATGCAGACCTAGGAAAAACAATCCGGTAGAAAACTATTTTATTTTGAGGTAACGGCAGGAGGAGCTGCCCTTATGCATTAAAGAAAGCTAAAAACTGTTCATTCTCACAAGATCAAACCAGAAGCGAGACATTCAATGCATGTCTCACGTAAAAAGCAACCAGACAAGGAAGAAGAAAATTAAGCTTAGCTACAGCAGGTCGGGAGAAGAGAAATCGGTGGGTTTAGGATTGAGCCATGTTGTGAATTTCCCCTCCCAGCAAATAGACATGAAGCTTAGTCGCCCAGCTTATCGTTCACACCCGGGCTTCTTCTTCAATGATCGTCATTATTCTAATTACATCGTCTCTCTGTTGTTGGAAAATCCGTCAATTTCTTTCCTTCTAGATTTGCCGAAGGCTCAGAATGATCAGTGAAGCACTTTCAAAGGTAAGTGCAAGTGCAATTATATGC
Organism: Ampelocalamus luodianensis; assembly: GCA_036346255.1. Taxonomy (NCBI): domain Eukaryota; kingdom Viridiplantae; phylum Streptophyta; class Magnoliopsida; order Poales; family Poaceae; genus Ampelocalamus; species Ampelocalamus luodianensis. The sequence goes on along the minus strand of CM070632.1, from coordinate 7,686,438 downwards.
ATCCTCATGTCATTTTCCCATGTTTGAGTTGTAATCTGCAGGCTTACCCATCTGTCCTTCATCATTAAGAGGGGGTGACCGGCTAAGCCACATAAGCGCTAGCTTCACAACAAAAATCAAATTCATTCCTAGTTTGTCTTGGCCTAAAAATTTGTTTTCTGGGCTTGTCATCAACACTCGAGGTGATGGCTACTGTATTTAGTAGTTTGCATGAAGTGTAAATACAGAGCACATGACTGATAAATTGAACAGGAGAGGACTGAGCCTAGCTCAGTTGGCGGAGGGAGCTTCCAGGCTCTCACCTGCCCGCGTTTGAGCGTCGGCTCACGCAGGGCACCTCCGCCTCACGGTACTTCTTCTTTACTGTAGTCGGAGGGAAAAATATCCCGGCCATCCAAAAAAAGAAAGAAAGATAAATACAAATGAGATAACGATTTGAGGCTGCACCTTACTCGAACTTGCCTGTCGTAGCAGACTAACAATTGATTAGTGGGGCACAAATGACTGGGAGTGGTTGCAACCGGTAAAACCGCACGAGGAACTCTATACATGTCTTGGACCACTTGATCTCATTGTCGATTAATTGTTCAAATCAAGGTACCTTTAAAACAAAAAGGAAGCGGACATGTTGTCTTCCATGTGTTAAATTGCATGCATCAATCAGTTCACTCAAAGCTTAAAGTGATGAGAAAATATAGATAATAATAATAATTATTATAACAGATTTTTTTTAATATTGTGTTGACCATGTTTTGAACTTATAACCTCTTGATTCTGATATCATATTAATTACATACACCAACTAATTTATCCGAAAGATTAAACTCATGAAAAAATATAGACAATATACTTAAACACCACGTTCACCCATTATCAATCCAACAACTTGAGTTACATGGGTGAAAACCAAAGCGAATAGTGCTTCGAACGCACGACCTGAACCACCGCAACCTTGTGTTCTACGCTGCCCATCTACAAGATCTAACGGTTGCAGTTGCAGAGGCGTACGTTCTCAGTTCTCACACAGTACAGAGTGTACAGTAGAACCGTATGGAGCTTCTATATATCACAGTGCAGTACCTCACTACAGCAATGTACGGTGAACAAGGCAAAATTGGAGGTTGGCGCACCAGTCACTGCCATGACAAATTAGTTGCGCCGTCTGACCCGTACCTATGCATCCGCTCACCAACCTGCCCATCTTTTATTCCATCTTACGCAATTGATAGGTAAATTTAGCCACTAACTCCCAAGTATAACCGGTCAAATTGCAAAGAGACATCCATCGAGTTGCATGCAATGCTTGGATGCCTTTTCCGGTCCTAGGTTCTTCTCTGGCTTACTGGTTTAGAACTTTAGATACGCCACATCAAGAATTAGTCAGAGTTACACACGTAATCACACACTTGTTTTTCTATTTGTTATAACTAGTAGAGTGGCCCGCACATTTACACAGTTAGATTTGTTTTAAAGTTTATTGTATAAAATGATATGACTTAGATGCTTAATAATATATTTATGTTTCTTGTAGGCTATTTAGATTTTTAAGACATTATAAGCATTGGAAACGACAATAGAAGTTTTGAAAGAAAATACAATTTGGAAACATAATTGAAGCATGACTTTTGATGGAAAAAAATCATTGAACATAATAAGTTGTTGGAAGTTCTTATAAATATAACCACTCTCTATCATGCACGGATCATGTAGTTGCATACCCCTATTTTTCTCCTATTAGTTACTCTTTTTTCCAAAATGTATTCATGCACATCTCCTATTTAATTTTGAGTAATATGTTGATTATGTGCGCGGCAAATTATTTTATTAGTTTACATGGTATTAGAGTACCCTACTCACACATACACTGAGAGTACCTTACTCATGCATGCACCGATGCACCATAGGCGACCTATCTTTCCTCACACGCCAGCTGCTTCACCAAACCATCTGTTTTCTATCTCTTCTCGCTGCCATAGTTTTTTTTACTTCAACCTCCAACAACAAAACTCAATTTTTTTTTATCAATTCCTCTCAACTGCTACCACTTTCCATGCAATACTCTACCTCATAGTTATCTTATACTTCACTCTAATTATGCTTACCGGCTTACCGCTAACCGTTGTGACAAACGTGCAACCATCGCGCAATCCCTGTCGGGGATACCCGTCACACCATCTCCGGTGGCTCCGAGCCTATTCCCTACAACTGCACTATTTCTACTTTGAGCTCTTTGCTCCCCCTGCTTCTATATACTCGTGCTTCTATTCGTAAGGATACATGCATGTATATACACATGCATGATGCTATACGTGCTTGATGTCCTCTTCTCTCGCATCGATCGCTCCTCTTCTTCGACGTTGGGCAACTCAACGTTGTGTCTTCCTCACTAACCGCGGCAACCTCCCATCTCCACTGATGTCGGTATGTCTGTTTTAGTCGCTGTCTAATGATATGAATTATATTCTCACCATCGTCGATGACGTCGTGCTCTCACCAACGATGACACGCTCCTAACTACCTAATGGCCCCATGTCGTCCATAGCTCATCTTCAATGCAAAACCTCATCTCCTCTCTGTCAAGGCTTCCCCATCACCAAGCTTTTTTGGCCACTGACTTCTTCAACAACGCCAACGCTCATAACTCTTTGTCGCGACCCTTGGCTCCTTCGACTCTACTTTCTCTTCAATGGCACCGGCGAGTAGCAGGCAATTGTCCTCGTCGAATGGCTAAGGTGAGAAGCACAATATTATCCTCATCTCCGTCGCCGCCACTTTGGCTCTTCACTTCCCTGTGAGTCAATGTCTTCTTGCATGACAAATTGACGTTATTGTATGCCTCCTCTGATGCCATTCGTGTTATCCATATTATAACTTATTTTTATTCAAAATTTTAGTTATTTTTTATTGGAGTTCATATACGAATAAAATTGCTAATTTTATTTAATTTATTTTGAATTTTACTTATTATGTATTTTACTTTAGAATTCATATAGAAATCAAATTGCAAGTTTTTAGTTATTTTTATTCTAAATTATAATTATTTTGGGACTTTATATTGGAATTTGTAGCGAAATCCAATTGCTAATTTTAGTTTTTTTTTTATTCTGAATTTTCAGTTATTTATTTTGGACTTCGTATACAAATCTAATAGCTAATTTGTTTAATTTTTATTCTAAATTATATTTATTTAGGATTTTACTTAGAAATACGTATGAAAACCAAATTACTAGTTTTACTTTATTTTTTATTCCAAATGTCAACAATTGTTTGTTGGAATTCATATACAACTCCAATTGCTAATGTTTTTATTTTTTATTCTAGATTACAATTATTTGGGGATTTTACTATGGAATTCGTATCGGAATCAAACTAATAATTCTATTTTATTTTTTATTCCTAGTTTTATTTTTTTAATTCATATACAAATCTAATTTTTTTTTGTTTTGTTTTATTCTAAATTATATTTATTTAGGTATTTTACTTAGAAATTCGTATGAAAATCAAATTACTAATTTTATTTTATTTTTATTTTTATTCTGAATTTCTGTTATTTATTGATTGTACTTGACATGAACTCTTTCTTTTAATCAAGAACATCATAATCTGGGCCAACCACAATCATCGGTGTAGATCTTTCTCTTTTTCCTCCGATTAATATGAGAATTTCTAGCCCTTGAGAGCGAAAGTGGTAACTTCTTTTGCCTTTGGTTTAATAAGATAATAGATGTGAAATATGACATACTACCTCTGATTCCAAATGTAAATCGTTTTAGAATTTGTGCCGATCAAACATTTTTAGGTTTGACCATCAATATATAAAGAAATATCAAGATCGACAACATAAAATTGATATTACTAGATCTATCATGAAATATACTTTCATAATGTATAATTAGTTTTATTTGAAACAACATATTTTCATATAAATTGATGGTCAAAGTATTACCTTGGTGACTGTCAATGTTTGAAATGATTTAAATTTGGAATGAAAGGTAGTATATTAGATTGTTATAAGGCTTTGTGTTTTTTTTTTTTGCAAGTGACTAGGCTATAGTTCTTAATTAGCTTGTGCAAGCGAATGAGAGGTATCTGTTATGAATATTGTGTGTATATTTAAGAGGGTCTAATAGGCAATATATATAGGGAGTACAAGGGGTATGCCATATACAGATAAGGAATACAAAAGAGTCCTATTCTAACAATATCTACAATCTATGGATTGATTTAGGAATGCAATAGATACTCTTCCATTGGAAGACAAGGAGTAAAACCACTTTGTTGGGTCCATGTTCATAGATTATATCCTTTGCTTGTAAGTGTGGATAATGGTTTTACCAGCCAACCATTATGCCCAATCAAACTTGGCACAGTTTGACAATGAAGGTTTGCCTTATTCTGTTGGGTATTTGTGTGTCTCTTGCGGGGATTTAGCTAATATTTCAGTCTTTATGTCCTAATACTAACCTTTTTGTCTCGTCGTTTTCTTGATAGTTTAGCAGAAACCATTAGACTTTGTGTCCAACTGATTATATCATTTGCAAAGTAAAAGGAAAAAAAACGTCATCTGTTGCTTAACACCAGTGTAAAGGATCCTTGGACTAACCTTACTCTTTTTTCTTTTCTTTTTTTTTTTTTGAAAAAGAACAGGTATGAGCGCGGCCTATTTCATTAATAAAGAGAAAACAGAGTACAGGACCGAAGATCAAAACAGAGTACAGGACCGAAGATCCAAAAATGTACTCAAAGTTAATTACTCAAAAAAAAAAACTCCAGAAACGAGTAACCTTACTCTAAATTCACATTACAATATGAGTTATATTCTTCTACTAATTATGGGCTTACCAATCCAATTTTTCATGCGCCAATCGTTGGTACTGCAATGGGAGAGACACTGATCAGTTCTCCCAGGTGAATATCATACCGGGGGTTCAAATTCCACCACTGTTCAAGAGTTGCTTGTAAGTTAGTTCTACGTCTATTAGAATTTGATCCCACAATCACTGTCGTCTATGTGATCTAAGTGTGTGCTCTTACCAGCTGGGATAGGGTCAGTACCTGAAAACTTCCATCTTCCATGAGATTAGTGACCAACGTGTACTACACAAGCTGCCACATCGGCACAGCCAGAGAGGATCAAATATTCCAAGGCGTGGGGCCCCATCGGTTCTTCATTGCTTGTCATCTTGGGGTGGTTCAGAGGGAGAATCCAGAGGGCAAGAGGTGAGCGCCACGTAGAATCACACAGATACTTCCCTTGTCCACTGGGGATCTCCAACGAACAGGTCACAATTAACAGGGGCTCTCACCTCCTGCTGTGCTTCACACTCCACTAGATTAGATTTTAAACCTACCCTTTGTTTGAAGTAACAGAGAATATGACATGACGAAAAACCTATCACAAAAAGTCTACAAGAAAACATTTGGGTCCTGTTCATGTGACAATGGCCTGATAACCTCTGCGGCTGGATTCTTTGCAGGGTTGTTTGCTTGCTTAGCCTGCATGCCATTCAAGGCATATACTATATGTATAAATTGTCATCAGAAAATACTAAAAGTTGCGCCAAGATTCCAGGCAGTGCGTATCTCCGCAACAATAATTACGCTCTTGATTTCCCCCTCCCTTGTTTAATCCCACTTGTTGCATGGAATTCAGCAAGTGTTCCGATGAAAGAAAATTCAGGAGGGGAGGAGAAAGAAAGGTGCAGAAGCAAAGTGGGCAATTTGTTGCGTTTTTTTGTAGTCAAAAGAAAACACTTGGTGCCATAAAGCCAAATCTGTGTTAGCGACCAGAAGAAAAGCAGAAATGTAGAGCACAAATCATGGGTCCATGGACAAGGACACTAGATACATGAAGTATACATCATACATGTATACATACGAGTGCCGAATCGTTGTTCGGTTAATTTCCCACTAACCGCGCCTTGGTGGCCAGCAATTGACCACCATTTGCTGCTCCTGTTCTTAGAACATGTATCTATATCAAATCTACAACTCATGAACAAATCATGTAATGATCATCGCAAGAAACTCTCTCCAGAAAAGAGAGAGAGAGAAATTAAATTGCAGTGCTTGAAGTGGAGTGGAAGCGACAGGCAAGAGAAGAACAATCGGAGAGGAGAGGGGAAGATGGATAATTAATCAAGGTATTCACCATCCGTCTTCCACTCGCGTAGAAGTCGCTCTCCCATTGCGTACCGAATCAATTCTCTTCCTCCCCCGCAACCGCAACGCCATCCCAGTCCCACCACCATATAGCCAGCCGCCACCCTCCGTTCCACTTAGTTGCGGCCCCCAAGAACCGGGACAAGCAAGTTGCCGTCCTGCCAGTTCTTGGCGCACACTTCCTTCGTGTCCTACCAAGTTGTCTTCTTGGTGTTCTTGAATTGTCCTAGTGGCTTGTCGTGTTCTTCTTCTTCTTAGTGATCTTCTATGTCGTCGTGTTGAGCTGGGAGTGGCGAGTGAGTTCTTGGTGTTGAGTTCGATTGACGGTACATGAGGAGGGGTTGTGTGGTGGGAGGGAGGAAACCTGGGGAAGGCGGGGGAGGCGCTGGGGCTGCTGGCCTGCGTCAATGAGGTGGTGGCGGCGGTGGCGTCGTCGTGGGGGCCGATGAGCGGCGACGGGGCGCGCGTGGAGGCGGCGCCGCGGCTCGCGCAATGGCGCGTCGACGCGCTCCCTTGCTACACCTACCGCAAGTCTGAGACCTTCCGCATCGGCCTCTGGAACTGGTCCGTACTACCCAGCCCCTCCCCTCTCCCTTCTCTCCTCCTCTGCAAATTTGTTGCTTGTTACTTGTGTGTTTTCTTGATCGCCATGTCGAGTAGGGTGCAAAAGGTTGAGAATTTAGGACTATCTAGTGTACCTTGTGCTGCTCTGTAATTAGTTTAAATCGCCTTGAATTGAATTTGACATGAAGAATGATTCTTTGTTAAGATAATTTGACATGGAATCGCCTATATATGTGAATCTTGGGTGGTTTTTGTTGTGATTAATCTGAGGTTTGTGGTGGTGGTTTATGAGTTCAAGTGTTTTCGGTCTCCTTGTTACATGCTAGTGCAAACTGCAAAGGGAGGGGAGAAGTAGGCTGTTTCTGTTGTTTGAGTTCTGAAAGTAGTCAGCTATTCAATTCTGTGATGGTTTTGGTTGCGGTGGTTTGAAATACCATCATATTACGATTCTTTGATTGTGGCTGGAAAAAAGTTCAGATTTTCGGTACCAGAGCAGCATGACTTATTTTAGTTTCAGCGTAATACTTTTCAGTTTGCTACATTGTGTTTATTAATTTTGGATGTATCCACTTAAATTTTATATTTCTAACCATGACTGTGTTGAACTTACTTTTTAGTTAGATTTGGATACCTTTCCTCACCAACCTATATTTAGTTGGGATGTTTTCTTAACCATATTTGGTCTGTAAGAGAGAAGTAGTGGCTTTGCTTGGAACCAAAGATATTTCAGACAGAACTTTTCACTTTCTTGAACCATCACTTTTAACTGTTTCTTTTCTACTATTACCAAGAAAAAACTTTCATTAAGCTGTATGATTTCTTCCTCGAGTTTCCTTAGGAGAAATGCAACTCATCATCCCACTCTGACACAACTGAAATAGTCAGGAATTCTTCATTACATTAGTAGAAGGGAGTTTTGAGGGGCTATCATTGTATCGTGAACTAACATAAGGTTTCTGATTCTGCAATATGAAGGTACCTATCTGTGGAGAGAAACAACAAGCAAACTTGTGTTAAGCTCTTTGCGGAGTTATCAAATTCTGCCAAGAACACTGCCCCAGCACCTATAGCTTCCTTTGTCACTAAACTTCTCATATCCTTTCCTCCAAATCAAAAGACCATAGTTCATCCAGGTATTTTCCTTTCACTACTAGAGGTCTTCTACTTCCTCTCCCTGTAATTGCAATGTACTTTGTATTGATGTGTACGAAAGATGAAGATATATTTCAGTATCTCTGTACATAAGTGGATTATTAAAAATAAAGTGAACGCTTGTAGTTCATATGGCTACGAGCTGAGTTTGTGCAGAAATCAAGTGTCATGCTACAAGCAGTACAAAAAATTTAGTTATTGAACATTTATAAATGATCAGGTAGACAGGCAGGTTTCAAATTTAAGGTTTTATTTTTATTTCCATCTTCAAGTTGAGTTCTGCGCACAAATCAGCGAGTGCATAAAGTATGTGTAGGGTGATGCCATATGTGACTTGTATCTAACTAACAACTGATTTTCATATCTGCAGGAATTTTTGACAAGCAGCTGAAACACGACGGTTTTGTGTGGGCAATTGATAGTACCGTTACAGGAAGATTTGTGATTGAGATAGAGTTTCTTGACCTGAAAGTTGCAGATCCATCTGTAAGCACTATCTCACACTCTCACTGTCTGCTCCTCTTTTGTCAATGTTTGGTACAACAACAATTAGGATACGTGGAATGACATCCTTGAGTCACCTGAAATCCCGTCTAATCCTAGACAGATACAGGTTCTATTAACATAACATAGAAACGTCTATAGCTGCTTTCTAGCGTTGAAATGAACAACCCCTGATTTATGAGATGTTGTTGGGTTGAAATCCTGTGTGCAATCGACATCACATCTGGACATGTTGTTTCATCAGGAAAGCAGAAGCTAGCAAGCATAACAGAAACCTAAAACAGACATCCGGTGCCACTTGTCAATCATTACTGAACTCAGATAAAAAAAATCAATCCAATATCAGAACAGTGTCTTTCCAAACTAAAATTTGCAAATGTTGCTAATGAACATTGAAACTTCCACTGAGTGCTGATATCATCAACTGACAACACCCTACCAGATGGAAGTGCAGCATGGTCCAATACTTGCTAGGAGAGCAAGTCAAACTTTTGGTCTATTATTAACAAGCACACTTCAATCAAGACCCTAGAAGAAAGAATTCAGTGTATTGAGCGAAACACATCTTTTTCCTTTTCATTATGATCAGTTCTTGGAAAAAAAAATCGCACTGACAAGAAACAATATAAGAAATTCTTTAGCATTCACTTCTTGTGTTTGTAACAAATCCTTACGCATTCCAGGGTGGTGAACCAGCCTCAATTTGGGCCTCCCACCAAATCAAGCAGTCTTCAGACAACACTGCACTGTCAGCCCTGGCTCGAATGCTGCAAGAAGGCATCCTCACCGACATCACAATCAACGCCACTGACGGCAGCATTAGGGCCCACCGTGCAATCCTGGCCACCCGTTCGCCTGTCTTCAGGAGCATGTTCTCACACGACCTCAAGGAGAAGGAGCTCTCCACTGTTGACATCTCTGACATGTCCCTCAACGCATGCCAGGCCTTCCTCAACTACATCTACGGCGATTTACGCAACGAAGAGTTCCTCACCCACAGGTTGGCCCTCCTCAGAGCTGCCGATAAGTATGACATCTCCGACCTCAAGGAGGTGTGCCATGAGAGCCTGGTAGAAGACATTGACATCAAGAACGTGCTCGAGAGGCTTCAGACAGCGCATCTGTATCGACTGCCGAAGCTCAAGGACAGTTGCATGAGGTTCCTTGTGGATTTCAGGAAGGTGTATGAGATGCACGACGATTTCAATGCGTTCCTCCAGACAGCGGATAGGGATCTGGTGGCTGAAGTCTTTCAAGGTGTTCTTGCGGCCTGGAGTGGCCGGTGAGAGCAGCATGTGTATATCTGGAATGGTTCGCAAGAATTGTTTGCAGAGCTCCTGCTGTCTTGCTGATATAGCATGTAAATAGTAGTACATACATGCCGTCAGTCGGCTTAAAATTTAATGCGTACACCTTGATTGGATTTTGTCCATATCATGTTAGCATATGGAAATCTAATTCTCGTATCCTACTGCACATTTTGTAAAACATCTGCTGTTCTTGGCAAAAGTCGCACCCTTTTTTTTTCATTCTTTTTTATGTTGGGGATTGCATTAATAATTCCCTGTAATCCAGCATGGCATCAGCAGGCCACTATTGACACAAATCAGTTTGAGTTGAGACCAAAGTACAAGGGTAGAAAGGACTAGAAAATCCTCACCATCGAACTGACATGAAGCTTAGAGCCCCTGAAACTGAAGGTACGTTAGGCGTTGATGACGACGGACAGGGAGGCGAGGCGCTTGCCGCTTGCCAGGTCGTGAAGAGGAGGAGCGCGCCGCCTGGACGGAGCCGGCCGGCGGCGTGGCGTAGGTGAAGAGTTTGGGTGATCGATCGGCCTTTTCTCTGGCTGAGGCGTGGGCCCGAGTTGGCAGTGGATGGGTACGAGGGGGACGTAACCTGGTTACGTCCCAAGTATTTATTCTTCTTCCAACACAAAGGCCCACAGCGGTGGGTACGTACTTACGTCCTAAGTGTACAAAAGGCGTTTGGCTGCTGGTCGAGCATCCAGTGGCCTATTAGCTCAGTTGGTTAGAGCGTCGTGCTAATAACGCGAAGGTCGCAGGTTCGAGACCTGCATGGGCCAACTTCTTTTTTCAACTCCCCCCACTAATTCTCTCATAATTTACATGGTATCATCCGGGTTTTTTTAAAGAGAAAAACGGCAGGAGCTCTCCCATCCAAGTTTTTTTTTTCGGAAGACGGAATCGCTGCATATACGCTCAGCATCTTGGCATCCACAAACAAAGCCGCGGTGTGACCGGGCCTGTTCTCCGCCTCCCGTTTCTCCCTAGTGCGGCCACGCCCGGCGCCCTTGACTCCCCGCCGGTCTCACCTATCCCGGCCTCCTCCTCCTGACGTCGTCCTCGCCCCGCCTCCTCACTGTCTTCGTTGTCGGGCCACCGTGTCGTGCCAAAGTACGGACCCAAACACGGTTTCGTGCCAGTCCTACTCATGAACAATACTGACCGTGATACGGTCTAACTAGTAATTTGGTTAGAACGTATATAATGATCCGATCTTTCACGGTACTAAAACCAGCAACAAGTAATATCTCTCTTACGTGAACAACAACCAGCAACAAGTAAAATACTGCTATGCCCAGCGCCCTTGGCTTCCCGCCGGTCTCACCTATCCCGGTCTCCTCCTCCTGACGCCACCCTCGCCCCGGCCTCCTCATTGTCTCCGTTGTCGGGCCACCGTGTCGTGCCGAAGTGCGGATCCAAACACGATTTCGTGCCAGTCCTACTCATGAACAATACTGGCCGTGATACAGCCTAACTAGTAATTTGGTTGGAACGTGTATAATGACCCAATCTTTCACACGGTACTAAAACCAGCGATAAGTCATATCTCTCCGATGCGAGCAGTAACCAGCAACCAGTAAAATACTGTTCATGTGAACAGTATTTTGATCTGTGTTGGAACAGCAACTAGTAGTCCTTGTTCCTCTTCTCACATACCCAAACAACGAGCAGCAGCCCCAAATACTTTAATCAACAGAACAGCAACACCAATTAACGAAGGAACTCAGTTCTGATGCATTAAACAGTTCGGGAATTGGTATGGAAAATCTCCAGCGTGACTTCCGGCCGACACACAGAAAGCAATTGGACGCTAGACGTCAACTTCAGCAGCAATCAAGAGATAACAGTTGGTCTCTTGACTTCCAACGCATCAACAGAGTAGGCACCGATTGATCTCCTACGCAGCAACAGCAAATCAAAAGTAGATTGGTTCGGCCGCTTCCAACGAGTAGCGATCCGATCCGTGGCAGCTTCTCCACCCGAAGACAAGTCAGTCCACGAACGAAGAAAAGAGATCGATTTCGATCAGCATGTGAACTTGAATCACAGAATCAAACTCACGACGCAAAAAGTGAGGCACCCAAGAGGTACAGCCAACCTGAACATAGCACGCACGGCCACGGCCTATTGTCGTTTCCTACCCGAACTCACGTATCCTAATCTGGCTCCTATGAACCGAAACCGGTTTTGGTTAAACCGACTCTTAACATGTTTCACTTGTCTCTCGTATGTAGCAGTTGGCGTCCAGAACTCCAGACAGAACCCACGTAGAAGCCTTCATGCCCCCCTGCTGGACGCCTCTCCTTGCTGCGCATGCAATTCCTCTTACGCGCCCAATTCTGGGCAGCCGCGCGGCCTCCTGGCTCCTCGGCTCTTCTCTTGGCCTCTCTCTCCTTGGGCCACTGCCCACTGGCAAGCAATGCAATCTTCCCTCTTGTTGCAATTCTGTACCAACTAGAGACTTAGAACTAGATTGCATTCCAGAAACAAACACTGACCAAAATATCAGATGCACTCAGCGCCGTATCAGGCCGTGTTGTGCGCGGGCCAACCGTGCGGTTGCTTCTGCCCATCACTATGCCTGTCTGAACTCTCAAAATGAAAACACTCGCACCAATCACGAGGCGGAGTGTGTGTAGTGGGTGTGGGTTGGGGTGGGGGGTGCTCCAGCTCCATTCCATGGCCACGCCTAAACCCCACGATTTTTCCAATTCTAAACCCGACGAGACGACCTCTCCCCGCGGCCGTCTTCCTCCCGCAAGCCGCCGCGCCACCGGCCATGATGGGGAGCAGGGTGGCCGCGGCGCTGCTCCGCCGGGGCAAGGACCAGGCCTCCACCCTGATGGCCCCTCGCCTCCCGCGGAGCCCTCCGGCCCCGGCTCCTCCTAGGGTTGGATCCGGCTCCTGCGGCGGCGGCCACCTCCTCCCGCCGCCCCCGCGGTCGACGGGTAGCTTCCTCGCCGCGTCCCGATTCGCCTCCTTCCACGCCTTCCGCTCCGTCGGTCCCGAGGTGCGCGTTTCTCTGCCTTTCCCCGCTCCTCTCTTTGTGTGGTTCCTCGTGTTGATGCCATCGTTTGCGAGGCGAGTGAATCGTAGACTTCCGAGGGAAATGAACCGTGGACGATCACTCTATGAGGACATTTGCCACTAAAGTGACATTAGCGTCGGTTTGGATGCGAGACATTTTGGTTTTGGATTAGCATTTGAACATTTTGTAGTGGAAGGGTTATCTTTGCTTGCTGTGATGAACTTATAGCAATGATAAAGCTCGGCCATGCCTGTGGTGTAAATTTTGGGGGTGAGAGGAATAGCATACGCCACTGACCTCTGCTCGATAACGTTTTTATGTTGATGAGAAAATGGGGTCTCTGTTCGCAATGATTACTCAAAGTAAAAAAAAAATGTTGTTGATTTTGTTAATGCGGATATGTGGATGTAAAGGATGAAATCTTGTTTCATTTATGAAATGCACACTTAGAGCATCTTTGGTGTATTGAACGAACCGATACTGATTCAAAGAGATATCATGTAAGCACTCAAGGAACTGAGCTTGTTTTTCGCCAATGTATTGATCCGATTCTAATTATAAGTGGGATCCACATGTATTAAAAAACCAACATCGTCTCTCTCATCTTCCTCGTTCCAAGATCTAACAGGTGGCCTCATAATTTTTTTATTGTGTTTGAATCGACTCTAAACTAGAGTTCGGTTCTAGGATTAATTTTGTTGGAATCGATAACTCCATTGTATGGAGCCGATTACAACCATGTAAAATGGCTCTTTGAACCGGTTAAAATCCAACATTGCAGATGGTCTTAGGCTATAGAATTCATATCTTAAATTAAGGAATATGATATGTAATTTATCACATTCATCTGTTTACCTTGGCTTCATATTTGTGTTACAAAATGCTATTCTTGTTGAAAGGAATTCACCAAAAATTACAGCCCATTCATTTGTTTCATTGTAGACTTTATTGGGCCAATGCACATGGAAAATGTCTACCGCAGCAGCACCGCTGAATTCAACCATGGCAAATGCAACAGCGAATTCAGGACTGAAGTTGCTCGTTACCAAAGGGCCTCAAGCACAGAAGGCAGTTGGGATATGGCTCTTCGGATGTGCTGCCTGGGTATTCAGCTTGGTCATACTTGGAGGAGTCACTCGGCTCACACGTTCTGGGCTGTCAATGACTGACTGGAAGTTCATTGGGGGCTTGCCTCCAATGTCAGACAAAGAGTGGCTAATGGAATTCGAGAAATATAAGCAGTTGCCTGAGTACAAGAGGTAAGAATGCAATTGTTGCCTTTCATTTATGTGTCGGTTACTGCAGTCTACTATAGCCAAGCCCCACTGGTGAAACTAGGTGTTGAACCGTTGCAGATGCAAATCATGCAATCCACTTAATTTTCTAACATATTCCATTTTAATAGTCCTCTCAGAATCTCAGATGACCCTAGCATCTCAAGGAAATGTCAATCTCATAGCTTTGGTGCTACTGAACTTTTACTGCACTTTTGCTAATTGCTAGTCCTTAATAATTCCTCATGTTGATCAACGAACCTGAGAACAAATGTTTACACCGCTATGCAATAATCATCTTAAATATATAGGTCGTTGGAAATGGATTAGAAGATATTTCATTACTATAGAATAGAGATGCTTATCAAGGATTGTTTAATTGTCATCACTAGTGGTATGCCCACCACCTGTGCTAAATGATTAACTACAATATTGTCAATGCCTCAAGGACCATTAGAACATGTCAGTGAGAACATCTTCTAACTTTTTAATCTTAATACTAACAGCTTGTTAGCAAAAACTTGTGAGGAAGTTTGATTGGGCTGTTTCCTCCGATCCAATTAACCTTTCAGAGAAGTCGATACAAATTTGCTAGTTATGTGGGAAAAATAAACTCTACTCATGAACTCTCAGCATAAGGTGCCTTTGGTTCTAATTGCCTTGAGATCTTTCCTTTCTCCCACCCGTGGTCAGTCGCATCTGTTTTTCCCCTTGAAACATCTATAATTGTTTCATTTAGATACTGTTTTGGATATCATATTTCTCCTAATGCAATAGCAGCATTCCATGAACATATCTAGGGTGAACAAAGGAATGAGCCTTGAAGATTTCAAATTTATATACTGGATGGAGTATGCGCACAGATTGTGGGGAAGAGCTTTGGGTTTTGTATTTGCTGTTCCTTTTGCATACTTTGTTGCAAAAGACTATGTTACCTGCCAACTTGGACTTAGACTCTCAGCTCTTTTTGCACTTGGTGGTGGGCAAGGACTGATTGGCTGGTGGATGGTTAAAAGTGGTCTTGAGGTACTAATACAATGCCCTTCTTGTTGAACTATTAGCTTTGTTTCTTGGAGGTTCACCAATTCCTTTTTCTCATCTTAGGAACCAGCATCTAAGTATGTTCAACCAAGGGTTAGCCCCTACAGGCTGGCAACTCATCTGACATCTGCATTTGTTATATATTGTGGACTGCTCTGTCAGTAGTGATGCCAGATCCTCCAGCTGGATCAATGAATTGGGTAAATGGGGCAGCAAAAATTAGAAAGCTGGCAATTCCTGTCAGTGCTGTGGTAGGCATTACTGCCATATCTGGAGCATTTGTTGCAGGAAATGATGCAGTATGTCAACATTCTCTTTCTTTTGCTATCTTGAAAACTATGTATAGCTAAGCGTTTGTCCTATCTGTCTTATTATATGCTATGACCAGGGGCATGCATACAACTCATTTCCAAAGATGGGTGACACTTGGATTCCTGAAGATTTGTTTAGTATGGAGCCTTTCATACGCAATTTCTTTGAGAATACATCTACTGTGCAGGTAACTTTTGTTTTTCCTCATGGTAGGAGTTTGCAGCTCTGAAAACTATGCTATCTTGAAGTTATGTTCTTGATTGCTTTGCAGATTCATTATCTTAGCTTCTTAACCTTTGAGTTATTCTTTCTGGAAGAAGGAACACCTGTTAGAACGACAAACAGTTTTTAAACTAGCCGATAACAACTGGTTTCTTCCAAAAGAAATGCATTGACCAATCTTACTAGAACAGTCCTATAAGTACTAATGTTCACATGGTGTTTATTGACTTGGAGAAAGCCTATGACAAAATGCCAAGAAAGGTCATGTGGTGGGCGCTTCAAAGGAAAAAAGTCCCAACAAAGTACGTTACCCTAATTAAGGATATATACCAAGATGTTGTGACTAATGTCAGAACATGTGGTGGTGATACTAGTGATTTCCCTATTAAAATAGAACTACACCAAAGGTCAGCGTTGAGCCCATACATTTTTGCTTTAGTGATGGACGAGGTCACGCGGGACATACAAGGAGATATCCTTTGGTGTATGCTTTTCACTGATGATGTAGTGTTAGTTGATAAGAGTAGGATAGATGTCGATAGGAATCTAGAGATGTGGAGGAATACCCTAGAATCGAAAGACTTTAGACTTAGTAGGGCTAAAACTGAGTATATGAAGTGTGATTTCAGCGGTGTCGGAGCAGATGATGGAGATGTTAGGCTGGACGGACAAATAGTGCCTAGGAAGGACATGTTTTGATATTTGGAATCGATGCTACAGTGAGACGAAGAGATTGATGAAGACGTGAGCCATGGGATTAGAGCGGGGTGGGTGAAATGACGTCAAGCTTCGGGTGTCCTATGTAACAAAAAGTTCCTTAAAAGTTAAAGGGTAAGTTCTATAGGACGACGATCAGATCTGCGATGCTATATGGAGCAGAATGTTGGGCGACTAAAAGACAACATATACAGAAGATGAGTGTAGTGGAGATGAAGATGCTACGGTGGATATGTGGTCACACAAGGCGAGATCGAATTCGCAATAAGGATATACGTGGTAGGGTGGGGGTAGCACTAATTGAAGAGAATCTTGTCCAACATTGTTTGAGATGGTTTGGACATCTCCAACGGAGGCCTTCTGAGGCACCAATACGTAGTGGAATTTTAAGACGTATTGAAAACGTAATAAGAGGCAGAGGTCGATCAAGACTAACGTGGAAGGAAGCAGTTAAAAGAGATTTGAGGGATTTGAATGTAGCTAAAGAATTAGTTTTAGATAGGAGCGCATGAAAATTAGCGATCCACGTACTCGGAACCATAAGAAGGTTTAGGGGCTGTGTTTTAGGCTCTCGACTCGGATGGTAAGATGTACACTTTAGGTTTTAGTATTGTAGGTTTTATTATTATTATTAGTTTATTTTATTTTTTTATTTGCAAGACTCTCGTCTCTTTGACTTTGAGGAGGTTTCATTCCTAGCCTACTCTAACTTGTTTGGGATCAAAGGTTTTGTTGTTGTTGTTGAGTCCTATAAGTACTAATTCTTGTGATCAGTTCACCAATGCTTGCAGCCCAGAGCCGCCTTCTTTTCACGAGGCGAAGATTTCCTGAAGTTTTTCATAGTGCTTTATCCTGTCTTGTGGATTAACATGTTATTTGCATTCTTGTAGCTCAATCACCGAATTCTTGCAACAACCACCTTATTGTCTGTGGGTGGCTTGTGGTTGGCCGCAAGGAAAATAGACATGCATCCAGTGGTCAAGTCTCTGATTGGAAACACACTTGGGATGGCTGCTCTTCAGGTATAATTCACAAATTCAGTTCTTTGGCTTTGTTTGATGTTAAAGATTTCAACGATCGATGCCGTTTGGACAATAAACTGATTTAAAAAGCAATTGTTGTGCATGACCTAATCTGTATAGCTGATGAAGTTACTGTATCACATGAGAGAATATGTTCACATAACATTACGAAAATATAACAATGGACGATTTTGGTACTCACTAATATACAAAACCACTAACCATTTTGTTTCAGGTTACATTGGGAATATCTACACTTTTGATGTATGTTCCTATTTCTTTGGGCTCAGCTCACCAAGCTGGGGCAATGACACTACTATCCCTGATGATCCTTCTCACTCACACTTTAAGAAGGCCGTCACCAGCTCTTGTGAAGTCACTTGCATCCGCTGTGAAGTCAACATGATATCGTGCCATAAATTTTCCATCAGACAATGGCTCACTGATTTTTTCTTTCCCTTCTAACGTGCCTTGGTGCCCTTGTTTATTCGCACCACCTAACTACGGAAGTCTTTGGCCAAAATATTTAATTCTTGAATAAGGAGTTCTATAGTTTTCTAGTGACAAATATTACAAGCCTTTTCCAGAGTTATTTGGATGTGTTACAATTTTTCATGCAATATCGCATTTTTGATATGCTATCCGGAATTGTGCACTCTGATAAATTCTCTCTATTAAAGCTACTGTGTTATGGGCTAATTTTACTAAGACTTGGTTCATCTTTTGTTGTATATACTAGTCAAGAAATTTTGGTGGCCCACCCTAAGTAATGTTGAGAATATGTGAGCTCATTACGTTTTAATGTACATCATGATTGGTACGTAGAGGTGGCCAAATGAACGGTCTGAGCCGTTTAGGCATGGCTCATCTGCCTTGTGAACTAAATGAGTTGTGCTGTGTCGGTCCTCATGTTGGTGAGGCAGCCCAAGCATATCTCGATGGTCTTTTGTGTTGTTCCGGTCTAAGCCCGTTTAGCTCGATGGGGCAATTCCAACCCACTTAGCTTGTTAGGCTCAAAAATTCAAAAAATTAGAAAAATAAAAAAAATCAAACAACGTGTAGAATTCAGAAATACGTATGAATTCCCTTTTCTTCTCTCTTCTTTCTATTTTTTCCTTTTTTTTTTCCTTTTCTTTTCCTTTTTCCTTTTTTTTCTTTTTTTTTTTTTTCCTCTTTTCCTTCTTTCTCTCGCACAGCCGCACGACTGCCTTTGTTCTCCTTTCTTTCTTCTTCTCCTCTCTTCCCCCTTTTGTCTTCTCTCTCTCTCCTCTCTTCTTTCCTCCACTAGCAACACCTCCCTCCTCCTTTCTTCGGCCGAGCGAGTTTAGATCCAGCTAGAGGCCATCGGATCTGGCCGTCGCACTTGTCTCGTTGCCGCCGTTCCACCGTCGCCCACGGGTGTCGCCTTAGCACCGCCGCTTAGCCTCGGCTCCGCCACCGTCGTCGCTATCGCCCTCTGCCTCAGCGTCCATACATGCTGCCGCGCGCCGGCCTCCTCCTCCAGGCCCCTCTTCTCCCTCCACTCATTCCCCCGGCCCCCTCTTCCCCTCCTTGCGCCGCCGCAGCCACACCGATCGTGCGCCCGCCCCGGCCTCCTCCTCCTCGCCGTCGACGTTGGCCTCTCCCTCCCTGCCCTCTCCTCCTCGCCCTTTCCGCAGCCGGACCGACGTTCCGTGCCTGGTACGGTCCGATACTATGCATGTTGTGTCGGGGTGGCGCCCCAAGCACGACCCGGGTTGTCGCGCCGATCCGGTCCATGAATAGTATGGGCCGTGTCATGCCTAGGCCAGACCAACAGTGTCATGCCTTAGGCCGGCCCAACCACCACGGCCCATCTGGCCACCTCTATCGGTACGTTTTCATGTACATAGGCCTGGTATTGTTGTGCATTTGCATGTACTGATATACACGGTGCCACCATGTTACACAACCATCCGTATATGTAGAATAACTCAAATCATCGTGTGATGTTGCTTGTTGTAGCCCATTAAGGGGCTATGGGCTATTCAGATTGGGAGGTTTAAAAAGGAATTATGGAGGATCCATTCTGGCTTTCAGGCCCTGTTTGCAATGATGGAATTTTTCTCGGTTCCTATGGGAATTAAACTGCTTCCTGTAAAATTTCTGGTAAATTCTTATACTCGAAACAAGACCTTACTAAAATTCTCCTGCATTCCAAACTGGTCCTAAGTTTTGCGTTGTGACCCGGATGGTAACTTCTATGCTAGTAACAATATGTTCGTCTGGCCGTAGGCGGATTTTGCTGTATATGGCACTATTGGCGTCCGTTTTAGCAAAATGGCCATTCACGCGATGTAATGCCATTTTTGGCACCCATGTCGTTCCCTAGTAGCCCGGACTACCATCTGCCTGTTGTGTCGCCCTTGTCTGTACGCCCCTGGCTCGAGAGCCTCATCCATGCGCTCCTGGCCTGGATAGCACCATTCGTGCGCCTCCGCCCGCCACGTTGCCTTTGTCTGTGCACCCCTGGCCCAACAGCCTTGGCCGTGCGCCCCTGGCCCGGACAACACCATCCGTGCGCCCCTAGCCCGGTAGATCTCTGCCGTGGTTCGGTGGCCCGGACTTCTTTTGTCCATGATTTGGTGCTCGTAGGCTTGCTGTGTCATGCTTCAATGGCCCGAACGGCACCAAATCCATGGTTTGGTGGCCCGGACACCTGTCGTCCAGCCACGTGGCCGCTAGACCTGTGCCCGCCTCACCTTTTCTCCCTTCCGATTGCTTTTAGTGCCGAAAGCGCTCCCCTGTCCCATCTATCACGTCGCTGCCTCCGTCCGCATGCATGGCTCGTCTACGCAAAACGCCTTCGCGCGCCTATAAAAACCCACGCCGCGCTCGCTCTCGCTCTCATTCCGGAATTCATTCTCATTCTCGCGCTCGTTGTTGAGAACAAAGAGAATTGAACCAAAACTTTGTTCGGATTATGCTGTGAAGTAAATAGTATTTAGAGTAGTGGTTCGGATTGCGACCATATAAGTACCGTGAAGTTGACATACGTAAAATTATTTCCTATGCTTTAGTTGCAATTATTTCAATCGCAATTAATTAGCGGTATTTTTTTAGTTGAAGTTAGTTAGTGGTAATTTACTCGTAGTTTGTAAATAGTAATTAAACTAGTTGTAATTACATTCTCATAGTTAATTAGTCATAATTATTTAGTACAAATCAAGTATTAATTAATTAGTCATAATTAATATATTGTAATTAGATTTCATGTAGTTTATTAGTGGTAGTTATGTTAGTGCAAATTAAGTGGTCGAATTTACATGGCCATAATTAATTTGTTGTTAATTAATGACTCATAGTTAACTAGTGGTAATTAAATAAATATAAATAATTACGAATAATTAATGACACATAGTTAATCAGTCTTAAGTAATTAATCATAATTAATTCAGCGGGAATTACTTGGATGTAATTAATTACTCATAAGTAATTTATTGATAAGTAATCAATCTATTTCTAATTAATTAATTAATTGTATTTAATTACTCGCATTTAATTGCTTACTTATATGTAATGTGTCATAGTTAGTCTAGTCCTATTTAATTAGTTGTGAGTGAAGAAATAATCCCATGTAAATAGTCGTGGATAGTAAATTAATTAGTGTTAATTGTATACCTGTTTGTTATATTATGTACCATAAATCGGGTTGTTGTGGCTATAGGTAATTTTAAACATGCAAGACTTGGTAGTGTTTTATGGCGACAGTCTTGTACAGGCCGGCCTCGATGGGTTGGATCTGTCGAGATGCCAGTACAAGGTGATCCAGACGAAGGGGCTCGATGCGATGAATATTCACGACCTTAAGAGCTGCATCCGAAGGGAGTTCGACACAGAGCCAACAACGAAGAAACTTGTCATCGAGGTGATCACCTAAAGAAGTAGGGGAGGGCAAGGCGTATGAGAGCTAGTCAAGGTGAACGGAAGCGTAGCATGGAGCCAGCACATGCAGATTGCTTCCCAGCCCAAGGCGACAGTTTACGAGAAGCCGATAGTGTACGTGAATTTCGTACGCAGGCTGTCGGAAATCTTGATGATGTTGGTGCCTTGGGAAGTGGGCAACCACAGGCTGAGCTTGAAGACAGTAGCACAGAATATGCTGCTTTGGAGGAAGTCCACGAGAGAAGAGTTACGCATAATTTTATGCAAAATGATGGGGCGGGACAGTGGTGGTCAGCCTGCATTGGCTGCCACGAGTATGTACCGGACTAGCCTTCCGGGTTAGAGTCCGACAAGGACGCCGACCTAGGCTCGAATGGTAACGAGAGGATGCACCCCAGGGTGCTAGTCCTGCCGGCGAATTGTGCCTTCGGAGGTGATGTACGTGGCATCCAGACTTAATGATATCGCAGTGTAATCGCTCGTACTGCCACAAAAAGAAAGGTCTCAGTGGGGGTTTGATGTTGACACCCTTTTAGTTGGGCAGCACTTCCCTAGCAAGACAGCCGTGCAACACGCTATAGCACGGTACGCCTTGTCCATCAACTGTGTGTACCATGTGCACTGGTCTAACCCGGGATATTACGCAGTGAAGTGCGTAGTGGACAGCTACCGAGGCAAGGTCAATGCTCACCAAGCTATGTTCTTTGGCTCAGTCCTCAGGGCGGTGACCAACCATACTTGCGAGCTTAGCGAGCCGCTGCAACAACATCGAAAGATGACTTCCGCATATGCTGCAAGCCTCATCAGCCACCTAGTTGCGAAGGACATGTCTGTCTCCCCCAAGGTGCTGCTATCAGAAGTCACCAATCTGGTTTGTTATCTAGTCAGCTACAGCATGGTCCAATGAGCTAAGTAGAAGGTTATCAATCCATGTACAAGACATACGAAGAGGTGTACAACTTTGTACCGAGAATGCTTCACCAGATTGCCGAAGCAAATCCCGATACGTACATAAACAAGCTTGAAAGTGAAGATGCTGATGGAGACGCCAATTGCTTCATATTGGACCGGGTGTTTTCGGCTTTTGCCCAGGCCATAGAGGGCTTCAAGTTCTGTCGTCCTATGCTCACGATGAGTGGCACTTTTCTCATGGGGAAGTACAAGGGCACCATTCTCATCGCGGTGGTGGCTGACGCGAATGACCAGCTTCTCTCGGTTGATTTTGAAAATGAGAACACAACCAGTTGGCTGTGGTTCTGTAAGACCCGGGATTAACATCCCAGATCTTCTGTGCATAACTGAACTAGTCCCATGATCAGTGGCTAGCTCACACAGTAAACAAATGTGATAACACAACCATAAACGCTAAAATTTATTGATAAATAGCAGAGTTGATTACAAGATAGCCTTACAGGGTAGCAACATTAAATAATCACAGCGGAAGACGATGCGTGCACGGGCGCGGAGAATGGGGAAGAGATGGAGGCGCTAACGGAGCTCCCGCGCGGGCGAAAATGGCGGCGGTTGACTCGGGCGCGTGAGGAAGAAGAGGCGAGGAAGAAGAAGGCACGGGGCCGTCGGATCTCCATCCGACGGTCGGGAGAGTGAGGTGGCGTGGGCGTTGGATGGCCGTCCGATTTACATCGGACGGTGGGAGGAAGAGGGGAGCGGCTGCAGCTGGGCTGTGTGGAGATGGGCCAAGTGGGCCGGGCGCGTGGGAAAAATGGAGCGGGCCGCGGGGGTTTCGGCCCAAGGACATTTGGAAATTTTTAAATACTTTTGCGATTTAATTAATCCAATTAATTCCAAAAAGGCTTTAGAAAATAGTAAATAAAATCCAAAAAATATGGAAAAATTCACAGAAACTCCCATGCTTATTTTGGACTTAATAAAATTACTTCCAACTTAAAGTTGGCTTTTAATTTTGCAAATAAATTATTTTGACTTTAAATTATTTATGAAAAAGCTTTTAAAATTTCCAAAAAATCCCAGAAAATAACTTAATTTTTATTTTTCAATTTAAATCAAGTAAACTTCAAGAACTTCAAATAAATTTTTTTACTTTTGACTTTTAAAACTCCAGAAATTCAAATTAGGTAATCAAACGCCTCCAATTTTTTCAGAAAATCCAATAAAACAACAACTTTATTTATTTTATTTTGGTAAAATTACTTTGGAATGTTACAAACTATCCCCCTTAAAAGGAATCTCGTCCCCAAGATTCGGAGTGACTAGAAAGAAAGCAAGGTTTTCAATTGGAGTTGTTGTCGTTCACATCCTGCTCATCATCTGACAGAACTTCAGCTGTGGCATTGTACAGACGCCCTTTTCCTGAATTCTGCGGTTTCTTGTTTGCTTGCATGATGTTGACTTCAGGGTTGGCTGGATTTGTTGCCTGCTGCTTCTTTGAACATTTACTGGCGAAATGCCCAACCTCATGGCAATTGAAGCACGTGATGCCTGCAACATAGGATGAGTTCTTCTGTGACTGGCCTCCAACAGAGGTGTTGGGATGCAACCATCTGGCCGGCTGGTTCATGGTTGTTTCTTGAGGTATTGGCAACCCTAAACTTCTGTATTTATGCAGCTGTGACATGTATCTTCTGTTGTTTTTGCCACCTGCTCCTGGTGTTATTGTTGCGATCAGAGTAGCTTTTGGAATGTTGTTGGAGGTGAGTGCTAAGCGTCTTTTTGGGCATCGATTGGCATAATGCCCCATATCCGGACAATTGAGGCATTGTACTCCTGCCCTTGATGTTTTGTTCTGCTGAGATTGGCCACCATTGTTGTCGCGGAACATCTTGGGGTTTCTTGCAATGTCTAGCACTTGATCTACCACCTTCCTTTTGTGACAACTGTCGTGCTGATCGAACGTCTTGTGCTTGATTTGGTCGGAATTTTGTCCACCTGATTCTTGAGCTTCTTCTGTACTGACTTGGCTCCTTATGTCGGACTGAGACATCTCTGCTAATTGGTGTGTCGTCCGAGGTTCTTCTGTTCTGTCCTCCAGTGCTGAGGTTGCTTGTGGTGCCAAGAATGCTTGCAAGGGGCATTGTTTGACAAAGTGCCCTTTCTTGCCACAACAGTTGCAGGCTTGATACTGGATCACCTTCCTCTTGGAACACTTGATGAAACAATGTCCAATGCTATTGCAGTTAACACAATGAACATCTTGGTTTGGCCTTCCTTTTTGAGGGCATCTATAGGCGAAGTGTCCTGGTCCACCACATCTATAGCAGATGACATACTTCCACCGATGGTGACTTTCAGGAAGAGTGTGGCTTATGACATCATTATGAGATACTTCTTGTGGCTTGTTGTTGTTCATCTGTTGCCATTCTGATCCATTGGTTGGAGCACTTCTATCACCATTGGCGTTGGCTCCACTTCCTGGGTGACGAGGGTTCACCATTTGCTGTTTACTCCAGAGAGTTAGGGAAGGAGACAAAGGATAGGGGAGAGACAAATAAGAGAATTAAGGGGATAGAGTAAAACAACCCTTCCAAACGAAAGAACCATCTTAAAAGCTTTTCAGACAATCTTAACACAACGTTCTATTGATTGAGACTCTTTTAATTCGGTGAAACGATTCAATACACAGAGTGAGTCTTGGCAACTTAACTATATTGTTTGGCTGACAAGGCATCTTCTGCTCGTGGTCTTTGATAACGGTGCTTCTTTGATAGCTTCATGCCTTGTGGTCTTGAACATAAGGGTTTGACCATCTATAGAAGTTTATAAGGAAAGAGGATCCATATATATTATAAAATGGTGAAGAAAGAATTAGGTGAGAGTTTCTATAAGGAAGCTATAGATAGACGACCAAGATGAGAAGGGAACACATTATTTTTCTTGTTTATAAAATAAGTTTTGAAGTTTTCATCTAACGACCATTCTAACTAGGTCACGACCTACAGTCGATATGGCTCTGATACCACTTTTGTAAGACCCGGGATTAACATCCTAGATCTTCTGTGCATAATTGAACTAGTCCCATGATCAGTGGCTAGCTCACACAGTAAACAAATGTGATAACACAACCATAAACGCTAAAATTTATTGATAAACAACAGAGTTGATTACAAGATAGCCTTACAGGGCAACATTAAATAATCACAGCGGAAGACGATGCGTGCACGGGCGCGGAGAATGGGGAAGAGATGGAGGCGCTAACGGAGCTCCCGCGCGGGCGAAAATGGCGGCGGTTGACTCGGGTGCGTGAGGAAGAAGAGGCGAGGAAGAAGAAGGCACGGGGCCGTCGGATCTCCATCCGACGGTCGGGAGAGTGAGGTGGCGTGGGCGTTGGATGGTCGTCCGATTTACATCGGACGGTGGGAGGAAGAGGGGAGCGGCTGCAGCTGGGCTGGGTGGAGATGGGCCAAGTGGGCCGGGCGCGTGGGAAAAATGGAGCGGGCCGCGGGGGTTTCGGCCCAAGGCCATTTGGAATTTTTAAATACTTTTGCGATTTAATTAATCCAATTAATTCCAAAAAGGCTTTAGAAAATAGTAAATAAAATCCAAAAATTATGGAAAAATTCACAGAAACTCCCATGCTTATTTTGGACTTAATAAAATTACTTCCAACTTAAAGTTGGCTTTTAATTTTGCAAATAAATTATTTTGGCTTTAAATTATTTAGGAAAAAGCTTTTAAAATTTTCAGAAAATCCCAGAAAATAACTTAATTTTTATTTTTCAATTTAAATCAAGTAAACTTCAAGAACTTCAAATATATTTTTTTTTTACTTTTGTATTTTAAAACTCCAGAAATTCAAATTAGGCAATCAAACTCCTCCAATTTTTTCAGAAAATCCAATGAAACAACAACTTTATTTATTTTATTTTGGTAATATTACTTTGGAATGTTACAGGTTCCTAGCGAATGTGAAGCAGAGCGGTTGTGGGAGACCAGCCCAACGTATGTCTTATCACAGACCACAATGATGGGTTGTTGTCGGCTCTAAACACCATGAAGAATGGGACGGAACCCCCTCATGAGTGGAACGATGTGGAAACTCGGTGGTGCAGGAGGTATCTTGCATCGAACTTCTTCACGCAGTTCCACAATCAGGAACTTATGAAGACATTCAAGGCGTTGTGTCTACAGAACTAGAGGCGCAAGTTTGAGTCCATTTGGACAGATCTTGAACATCAAACTACGAGGCATACAAGGGAGACCCCCTGGAGGCACAGGAGGGACAGCAGTCCGCGAGCAGGCAATCGAGGAGCACCATAAGTTTCACGCAGTGGATTAATCTCCATACTCCTGAGTTGAAGAAATGGTCCTTACTCTATGACACGGATGGTGCAAGGTACGGAATTATGACGGCCAATATATTTGGAGTGTACAACAACGTGCTCAAAGGAGTGTATTGCCTCCCTATCACCACGATTGTTGAGGAGACATGGACTCACACGATCGGCTTCGTAAATAGAGCCACCGTAGCGAGGCAACAGCTGGAAGAAGGGAAGCAGTGGTCCGAGAACATGCAGAGGTATATGGACCAGGAGATGCAGAAGGCTTGAATGTACGACATCTGGGTGATCGATGGCCTCAGGAGAAAGTACAAGATCAGGCTGCGGCAAAAATATGTCAACAGTCATGCCAGGGGAAAGAAAACATGCATGCACCCTAGGTGATGTGGCTACATGCACCTGCAACAAGTCAAAACTCCTGCACAAGCCATACTCGTATATGTACAAGACGTGTGTGCAAATGAGGCAGATGTCTAAGCCATATATCTTTGAGTACTACAACATGCAGCATCTTTTCGGTACATGGAATGTAGAGTTTCACTCGTATGACTTGGATGGTAGTGAGCACTCTGACATGTAGCATCTTTTCGGTACAAACACTTCTATGCACTGCAATTACACACGGGATACAATATAACTCACTCGTCTGAGCCACTCTTTGCTCATTGCATCTGCATCTACGTGCACGTCCTGATTTTGCGTTGAGCATGTCCTGTGGGATATGTTAACCGATCTGAAGAGCGCATATCGGTCCGAAGGAGGTACGGAGACCATTGAATGAGCTGAGGTGCGCTAGTAAGCTAACTCTTGCCTAGCTAAGTCTGTCCAACGTCAATGTCATTCAGCTGAGTCATGTCAAACTGGTTACCACCTGCAATCATGTCAGCAATAAAGGAATCAAGAAAACCATGCCCAGATCATCCGCCCCCAAGGTACGTTGTCTGCAAATCCGGTCATGTGGAGGAGCTCTGGCCTTGACGATGCGAAGTGCCAGCGACCCTGGAGGAGCTCTGCCCTTCGTACGGTACTCTGTACTAGCCAACATACAACAGGGGTGGGTACCCTGGGTGCCACAGTCCAAACCCTAGCGCCATATACTGCTCCCTGGCAGTAGTTGGGATGGCGTCTCCTCATCGGTTGATGGATGGCCATCACCCCCACACTTAACGGAAGGCTATAGGATGGAATCATACTAGGCCAAATAGAAATTCGGATGCAAACTAAACATCTCGTACCTCCCAGAAATGCAGTGCGGATGACTGATGGGGTGCGCTAGTCTGAGTACAGGGTTCAGACAGGAGAAGAGATGTATCCCGACGAATGTGTAGCTGCAGGACGACATGATGTTAGCACAACCTAAGGCGTAATAAAAAATAGGACATGAATTTATACATAACTTACCTTCCCGCTGATCCGCAGCGTGGATGACCAACTGGGAGTGCTAGGATGCCTGCCGGTCCTACTAGGCCGTGCCCACCTAGCAGGTGAGCACGGTCGGGCCACTCGGTGCGCGGCGTGTAGGACATCGTCTCTCGAACGACCACAGCTTATGTTCTTAATTACATTCTTCAACTCCACGAAGATGTACTTCAAAGTGCTCAGAAGCCCCAGTACGGTGTGCTTTGGGATGCGGATGGCGGTCTCAGAAGCGCTTGTGATCCGTTGCAGCCACTTGAGCTGAAATGACAGACAACACATGTTCACTAACAAACAGTACAAATATCATCAATGAAACGAGCAAAGATTGTCAGTGTTTTACGGTTTCGTCACGTCGTGAGGCATTGTGTTGATCGAATGAGTGACAGAGCCTCTCCTGGTGCGTCACCTACTCCGGACGCTCTTGTGGAGGACGAGTCAGTTTGGTGCGCAACCATCGTGTGTACCACTCCATGTACTAGCGGTATGTTCATACGTCGCACAGTCTCTGCTCCTGTAGGACCTCGACGTGCACCGTCTCCATCCAGGCCGTAACCCACTCATGCTGGATTGCTTGCCAGTCCTCAGCATGTCGGTCCGTCCTCGATTGCTTTCACTCGACATGGATTCGTGTCAGAACAGAGAATGTGGGTACGAAATGCAAACCCTACTAGGATGGAGTTGGACTCACAAGTGGGCGGCTCGCTGCAATATCCTGTCGTTAGGAGGGGGCACAAGATGGTACAAATCAAACTGTCGTATTACGCGCTATGGTGCGTAAGGCTCTACCATATGGTAAACACCAGGTGGCAGGTCATCGCCCATAATCTGACGTCCTGCATGCATTGCACGGACAGTCCATGCGACGCTATTGTGTTTATGAAATCTGGGCTCCATGGAGCCCATATGATGTCGTTGTCGTGCAACAACTTGAACTCGTTGTGGAACTACGAGTAGCACCTCGCTAGCCTATCCTTGGCCCAACGTGACTGGGCGGTAGTCCACCGGTAGCCTATAGTGGGCCCGTCTATCGGGTCGTGCAACTCGGGGTACGGTGCACTGCTCTCCCGAAGGATGGCCGCCCAACAGGGAAATGCTCCCAACTCCACAACTGCAGAAGCACGTAGCAGACGGCAAGGACCAGTTTCACACTGGTGCCGCGCCGTGAAGCATCACACAACCCCTGTATGTGGCGTAAAGGATCAGCGGCTGATCCCCGACTGTACTGAAGCATCGCCCCAACCTCCGCGTGAGCCAAAGACTCGGCGATGCGGACGAAGCTGAGGTATAACCAATTGCCTTGTGTGGTGGGAAACAGGGACCAACCGAAGAGATAGAGAAGGTAAGTGACGACGTGCGTCCTAACAACCTCGTTAGGTGCATCCGGTGGACATTGGCTGAAATTCCTCAGCCAGGTCTGAGGTACACCACGGGTGCTGTCCGGGACAGGTATGCCAAATCGATGCCCCAACCGGGCCTTCCAGTTTGCCGACGAACAACCAAGAACAAGTGGCTCACCCTTGATCGGAGACCGGTCAAGAATGAGACATCTTGGAGAGTGACTGTCATCTCTCTCCATCGAAAGTGGAAGGTGTGAGTATCGGGTCTCCACTTGTTAACAAGTGTCGACATCACACTTCTGTCCAGGGTGAAGTAGTATCCGGCTGAGAGCAGCCTCACAAAGCTCGACAAGCCCATGTACCAAAGGATTGAGACGTAACGAGCATCGAGCTCCCAGTAATGCTTCTCGGACCGAAGCACAAAGGGTGGAGGGCCATCCTCATCCCCCGTGATCCACAGCTTGCACCGGTGATGCTCATTGTAGCAGGGTTCCAATAGCTCCGGTAAAGGCATGGCTAGTAAGAGATGAAAGACAGAGATTATTAGTGAATAAATTAATAATGACGATGAATTACTAGAAATTAAATATTACGAATAAATAAAGAAAGACAACAAATTAATATACACTAATGAACTACGACCAAATTAATTACGACTAATTAAGTAGGACCAATTAATTAATACATACTTAATCGTGACAAAATAATTACAACTAATTGAGTACGACTAAATTGGTTGTCATTAGATCAGGAATAACTAGTTATCACAAATGAATTACAAATAAAGAATTGTGACTTAATAATAACAACTACAGTATTTACGACTAAATTATTTACGATCAATTAATAGCACTAATTAATTATGATTAATTAATTACCACAGATTAATTACAAATAAATAATTACGACTTAAGATTAATTACAATGCCACTAAATAATGTGTTACTAATTAACTATGCCACGAATAAATATGTAAAATTAATTTAACTATGGCTAATTAATTACGACCTAATTAATTGCAACTAATTAACTAACACATATTTAATTATGCATAAATGATAATGACTAAATTAATTACACCTAAATAACTACAACTAATTAACTAACTACATAGTTAATAAAGAAAATAAGTACGAGAAAAAAAAAACCTGCCAATATGGTGGCTAATGAAGGCTTTAAACAAGTCTTAATTGTCTGTGAAAACGAATTCGATCGAGGCTGCGAAGGAAAGAGCACGTGAGAGCGAGAGAACAAGAGAGTGAGCAAATGGCTTGCACGAATTTATAGCCGCGATCTCACGGTGGAAACGGCGACGGGGAATCGATTCCCTCGATCGCAATGGATGGACGAACACCGGAAAGCCAAGACGGGAAGCTCGGCGCGAGGAGGATGATCGCCGACGTGGTCGTGCGTCCGCGCGGGTGGCGCGAGGCGCGAGCCGCGTGTCACGTGTGTGGCATAGGCGCGTCTATGCCAGGGCCAACCGAACAGGGCACATGCTATAGTGTGCGTCCGACGCACGGGTGAGCGGACAACGCCGTCGTACCGGGTTGTCCGGGACACAGCCGGTTGGACAAGGCGGTTGGGCGCGCGACAGCTGGCGACTCGTCCGGGCCACGAAAGAATGGACATTGGCTCGTCTGGGCCACAGAACAACGGACAAGGAGTTAGTGCTCTTGTCCGTGCGCTAGGAGAACGACATCGGCCACACGGCGGGACGAGGGGGCTCCGGGTGCTAGATGAACGGTGCAGGTTGACTCCGAGCACCAGAGGCGCGGTTTAGACAAGTGTCGGCCGCCGGCTCGTCCGTGACATCATTTTTGGCAATACAGCGCGCAAACAACCAGTTTTGCTAATATCAGCATGAACAGTGCTATTTATGCCAAAAATTCGAGAAACGGCAGAGGAGTTAATCAGTAAAGAGGGTGGCGTGAGCATAGTAGAAGTGGATTTAGGATGGACGTTGGGTGTGCCACAGTGCCAAGATCATGCATACATTGGATCTTTCTGAACCATCTTGGAGATGAAACGGAGGCAACTTTGCAAGCATCCCCCAAAGTCTTCTTCATGCATTCGGTATTTCGGATCCACTGACACACGCCATCTTCATCGTCGGAGTGGATCCCACTATCAAGTGGCGGCGATCAGTTGTCATGCAAGGCCAGTGTGCCGTTGCAGCCTCGTAGGAGCGGATGCACACGTAGCCTGAGTAAAGGCGTACAGAAAAGGATGACGACAGTCTATCCGTCTATCTATCTGCCCACTGACTTCCGATGAGCATAACAAATCTACATGTTGAGCGTCTCGATCCATGGGCACGACTACACATATGTTATTCATAATCAAAGATCCGCTTGTTTGTTGAATCATGGGCAGTATATTTGCAGGTGACAGTACAACAGAGTCTATCTCTACGTACGCCCGGGGACACTGTGAACACACACGTACCTGGTTGACTTCACGTCCCTCGTCACCTGGAGCTGTAGGTGGTTCCAAGGGCCGGGCTGTTCACCTGTTAATAAAGTACGTGAGCTGAGTTTCAGAACGTTGTGACACAATTCGGTCCATATATGGTGTATATGCATTAGAGCATTGAGGGGACATGTCCCTAGTACGAGAGGACCGGGCTCGACTTCATGTCCCTCGACACCTGGAGCTGTATGAGGTTCCAAGGGTTGGGCTGTTCGCTTGTTAATACAGTACGTGAGTTGGGTTCAGAACGTCGTGACACAATTCGATTCATATATGGTGTATGCATTAGAGCATTGAGGGGACATGTCCCTAGTATGAGAGGACCGGGCTCGACTTCATGTCCCTCGACACCTGGAGTTGTATGAGGTTCCAAGGGTTGGGCTGTTCGCCCGTTAATACAGTACGTGAGCTGGGTTCAGAACGTCGTAACACAATTCGATTCATATATGGTGTATGCATTAGAGCATTGAGGGGACATGTTCCTAGTTCGAGAGGACCAGGTTCCTTTTCTGCAGGCACCCGTTACATTACTGATGTTTGATTAACAAAGCCAATTAAGTTCTGGTATAACATCAGCCGGGCTATTTGATTTACGGTCTAAGATACTCTCAGGCAGTCTCGTGGAAAAGAAACTTTTAGGCCCCGTTTGGAACTTGGTAATTTTACATAAATTTTATGAAAAGATCAGTTTAATTCCTACGTGAAACAAGAAAAATTCCCGCAGAAACGGGACGCAAACCAAATCCTGCGAGCTATAGTTGAATTTGGGCGTGACAGGCTGACAGCCCATGTCGGACCCGGATTTTCTAATCCGGAATCCTTTGTGAATATACTGTGCTATTCCCTGGATCAGTAGATAGCACTCACAGATACATTGCTGAACCATTTCATACATGGCGTAGAACCATACCATTCATTAAATTACACGAAAGAATTCACATAGACCGCGTCGGGTCAGGTTTTACAGTACGGGCCGAACAGGCTAAATTTATTACATTACAAAAGAGCGACGGTGGATATAGCGGAAGCAAAAGGGTGAGAGCTCATCTCTTCACAGGCAAGCGACTGGGGCAACCTGTGTACAACTGATATTAACCAAGGACCTGGATAATATCGGATGTACGCAAGTACCAAAGAGTCCGCTAGACTGGGACGGGACCTAGACTATAGAACCTAGACTATTCTTCATCGACTCCTATACATGCAATAATATACATGCAAGGCTTAACAAGGATGACTCGGGTTATTTTATTTGCTAAAGCAATGTTTTCAATTATCATAACTACAAATTCCTATCACTTAGCGTTTTAACAAATTGCATTTGGTTAAAGAGAATAATTGTGCAATATTTGTATCAGCAGAGGTTACCTCCGCCTTCATGCTTATTTTGATTGTGGTTACATCCACCACTAAACGACACTGGGTACAAAGACCCAGGAATAACCAATCTCAGGGCTAGGTGAGCCCGCCACAATTTTCATACCACCCAACAAGGTTTTTGAAATAGAACTAACTCAAGTTAAGTTCCC
The DNA here is from genome assembly GCA_036346255.1 of Ampelocalamus luodianensis. NCBI lineage: Eukaryota > Viridiplantae > Streptophyta > Magnoliopsida > Poales > Poaceae > Ampelocalamus > Ampelocalamus luodianensis. Next base: position 7,653,218 of record CM070632.1, on the reverse strand, counting down.
ATGTCCGCCTTTGACCGTAGGCACGGCTGTTTAAACAGTTTATAACTCTGCAGAGATTGTACACTTTACCCACAAGAGACAATTAACTCGTTGCCCTACACGATTCCGTAGTCGTGTAGTCGAGAGGTTGTCACAATAATCTTTCTAAATATCTCGTCCTTTCCATCATCTCACCCATATGGGGTTACGCCCATATGTTGCGCGGGATGTCCACCTCAGCGACTGGCGTAGCGTGGCTACACCTCAGCGACTGGTGAACTTCACCCTTGACTCGGTGTCCCATCCAACCCGACATACCTGAGCTTTTGTCCTTTGTCCCTCCAAAGGAGGTGACTTTCGTGATTTGATAAATGTACTAAGCCAAGCCGCAGCTTGTTGCGCACTTGTGGTTGTACTTGTTATACACAGGAGGTCGTGACAAGATTAAGTCCTTAGGGTTGTCTGAACGGCTCAACCACATTCCCGCCATTCTCGTGCTACATCCGCACCCACCATCTTACCATCCGCCCAGACGGGGTATTAGCAGTTTAGGGTTTTTGAGATGTAAAATACAACAATTCAACCAACTCAGTCATTTACCCGCAATGACTGCCCAAATCATTTTATGTTTGAAATGATGATGATTAGGACATTTTAATGTCCCGGTACTTAAGCAAGTCTAGCATGTCGCTTAAGTACAACCTATAGCTAGTATTACCATATAGTTACTAGGGTGACAACGGAATTAAGGGATTCAAATTATCAAGGATGGTATATTAATTAGTTATTCCACAACTGGGTATTTATCTACCTTAAACATTAACATACATTGATTATGAAATTAAAGCATGCATTTTGATATTTTTAAAAGAACATAATTTACATGAAATGTAGGCTCAATATGATCAAAGTATTGACTCGCCTTGAGTGTAGGGGAGAGGGTCCGAGTAGTCTTGTTCTTGATCAACGTGGAGGTCTCCGGTGTCTCCGAACTCTACGCGGGCGAAGTACCGAAAAAAGACACAATAGGCAAAAGGACCAATAAATACACAAGAATATCCAAATAAACTCCAAAATGAACAAAACCTATGCCATTAGCAAGGTCTTGATTAAACAAATTTTTAGAAATTTACTTTACAATTTTTGGAGTTGAAATGGGGGAGTTATGTATAATTGAAGCCTCTCTTTTAAATTAAAATGGAAAAGGGAAAAGAAAATCGATAGAAAAGAAAACGCACTGCCCACGCTGAAAACGCCCCGCCCACCACGGCGCATGGGAGGAGGCCCACGGCGCGGCAGCAGCAGCCCGCAGCGCGTCTCCCTAAAAGAAAAGGGCTCAGGCGAGGCGAGAAGGGATTCTGGCACATGCACAGTGGGAGAGAAAGGGGAGGGCGCACGGCGACACGACCGAAGGAGCACTACAAGCATGGTTGTAATAACCTAACTTAGGTTTGTATTTCAAATGTAAATTATGAGGAGAAATAAAACTTTTGTTGTCTCATCAAATCATTTGGAAGTTTTCCAATTTTCCTAGCAATTTCCATTTTCTAGAATTAAATTCTTGTGAATGGAAATTGTTGTCAACAAATTCTTAGCCTTCAAACTTGTGCTCATCCTCTAAAATTATTTTTCCTATCATCTTGACCATCCTAGCTACCTCTCTGAATTATTTCACAATTTTTAGATTTTATTTGCTATTTCAAATGCCCAAGTCAAACCAGTTTAGAAATCTGGTCAAACCTTTAGGCAACAGCTTGTGAATTTTCTTGGGAGAAATATAATGCATGAAAATTCCTGGAAAATTTACACAAGGTAGTCCTCTGTTCCAGTTAGCTACCGTACAAATTTCAAAATTTTTGGAGCCCTGGAGCTACCTCTAAAAATTCCCCAAACCTTCTCTGTCTTTCTAATTCGAATCTGGAATCACTGTTCCTCCGCTCGGACTCAACTCGGATTTGAGTCCGACCGCGCCACTTGACTTCGGCCGCACCGCCTAGCTGCACCGTCGCGCGCGATCGTTACAACCGTCCGATGCAAATCGAAAGGTCCACATTGCTTGTCTCGTCGACTGTCCGAATGCATACATTGATCTCGGCCGCCCATCCAAGATCCAACGGTCGACATTTTCTTGATCGAGCGCACCAAATCGTTGAACCACACTTGGTCCTACTCGCACCGCTTCGTCGCCGTCGACATGTGGGCCATCCTTGTCGTTCTTCCTCACCGACTCGGCGCCCACACGGAGCTCATGGCGCTCGCGCGCGTGCGTGCGACGCACTGTCGCCGCCACGCCGGACGCGCGTGTTCGCCTCTCGAGGATCGCCGAGTCCATCTACCTCCTTGGGTCATCCATTCTTCCTCGCGTTCATTCTTGTGTTTTCTCCGCCCATTTCTTAGCTTCACGAGAAGAACCCGAGCACGCGCCACCACCTCGTTGCTCGTGCTTCTACGACCCGTCTTCGACTTCCTTGTTCAACGCCGCTTCCATTTTGGCCATCCCGACCCTTGGCGTCCAAAGAATTGCCAGAGCGACCGTCGTCTTCGACTCGGCGCCTCGGCCCGCAAGCTCGATTGCGCACCTGAGTCTCTAGCCTCGTCACTTGGTCCCTTAGGATCGCACTGATGCACTGAATCTAATGATGGCTTCATTTTCATCTTTGGTGCATCGTTGAGGCTGTGCGACCCCTTCTTCTCCGAGCTCGGTTTTCCGCCGCCGTGGAAATTCCGCCGTCCTCGGCCTTCTTCATCGACGTTATCGTGTGCTTCTTGCTCCCGGTGTTGAGGCGGCTTAAGCACCTTCCGGAGTCTTCTAGAAGCTTGTCGTGTCCTCTCCGCGGAAGCCGCACCTTCTTCTCCGCCTCCGTTCGCCGCCAGCTCGCCGCCGGCATCCTCGAGGTCCCGGGTCACCGTCATCAAGTTCGCAAGGACGCGGTGAACCCGAAGGTACCACTCTCTCGCCCAGAAACCCACTGGTTAGCTAGATCACCTGCGCGGCCGCGCCGCCGTCCCCGTGCGCGCCGGTGAGCCGCCGGTGATGATTAGTTTAACTCTAATCATGTCTAGTTTGAGTCTCTGACTTGTGGGCCCTATTGGCTAATCACGCGAGAATCTTTAATCCAGCCCGTTATTTGTTCTCCGAGTCGCCATGTGGGTCCGTCTTTGTCGCTTAGGTTGTGTAGCTCGTAATGCGCTTTCTCTGTCGGTAGCGTATTTCTGCGAGAGTATGTTAGGTTTGCACTTTGGTAAGTCAAAGACGTATTCTTAGAGTACGCCTTCGACGTCACCGTTGGCGCTGCTGGGTCAAGTTTGACCTAGTCGCCGTTTCTCGCGCGGGTCCGCCTGTCAGTGTCTAGGGCTAGTTGGCTGTGGGTAGAAAAAGGATTAAATGCTTTAGTATTTCTGTAATGTGTTTTCTGTTGTGCTGTTAATTCATTTAAACTTAGAAAATTCGTAACTAATTCAATTTTTCTCCAAATCACTTGAAACCAGTTCTGTTAATTTTAATTTTAAATGTAATATTTACCAAAATTAGATTCAACCATGTTTCTGTTAGCTAGAATCTGGTTATTGAATAATTGGTGTATTATGTACTTTCCAATTTAGAAAATTCCTATCTTTCCCAATAATTGTCCAAATCTAATGAATCCAATTTTGTAAATTTTCATTTTTAGTGTACTATTTATCAGAATAGATTTTAGATACTGTTTCTGTTCATGAAAAATTTGTTAAGCAATTAACTAGTGTTTTGATGTGTTTTTAGCTTAGAAAATTCATAGAAAATTCTTAATAACCTAAAATGATTTGTTCTCTGTTTCTAAAATTTTGTTATATCTTGCTTAGGTTGCTGTGTGAGTTCGGTATGTTTTGTTGTTGTTGTATGTCCGAGTTTTGTCGGTGTTATTCGCTCTTATTATTCACTGTTTGTTCAATCGTTAGGCTTCGACATTTGCGGTAACCACGAGAGCGACCCTCTCGCAACAAATTGAGCAACAAAGAGCAGTGCAAGCGCTTGATCATTTTTATCCCAGTATTTTAAAGTCTAATATTTTGTTTCAACCGTATGTATGCATCGCTTATTTTGTGTTAAATTGGTTAGTTAAACCTTTAGATGCATAATCTGTAGGTAAATATTTGTCCTCTACTACCGAGCCTAGGTTATTTGTTGTGATTAGAGTTCATTGGATGAACCCTCGTCACTTAGTAGATTACGAGTTCGCTTGCTTAGCCATGCTTAGCTACCGTAGATTTGGGCGATCGTCGACTTAGTCGATGATCTTGATCACATAAAATTATTATCGTTCTTATATTCCACTCGTGCTATGTTAATTGCAAAACTAAAACTGAAAACAAAATGATTTAGACGCGGGCACAATGGTAAGATTGGTGTGATCTGTTGGGTGTGGCGAAAGGTGCCCGGTCAATTAAGGACCGAACATCTTGTGAGTACCGTTATCCAGCATTTCGTGCTAACCACACTAGAGGGTATGTGACCTCTCTTGACCTAGTACTTTGGCGTGTATTGGCTCGGGTCGCAGGAGGTCGCAGGAGGGATGGAGGTGGGAGTATGGTAGTTGTCCAAAAGCTTTATCCCGAGTGGGTAGTTGTCTTTTCGGCTTTACCATGTAAGCGTATGGATTTCTATCCATACGAGCGCTCAAATAGTTAATACACAATATTGGAAAAAGTCTCGTGAGGACTTAGTCAGTGCGGCATACCTTCTAAGTGTGCTTTGGCTTAGCATGCGGTCCAAGTGTGGGTGCAGTGGTACACCTGCAGGTTAAAAACTATTCGAATAGCCTGCCCTAGGTGATGGACACGCTTGGGTAAGCTTATCAAGAGTTAGACTACAACATTTAAAATTAAAACTTGATGGGTGGTAACGAATCTGGGATTCGTGCTGTTGTTGGAGTGACTATTGGGATAGTCACTTCTAGGTTGTTTATCTTCCTCTTTGTTATTATTATCTTTCTTGTTATTTCAACATTAAAACGAATTGCAAACTTGCCTTCAAACTGTATCATATTATTGCAAATGAAAATTGGCTTTATGCAAATAAAACATATGGCCTCCACCAACCAAGCTCGCATGTAGCTTATGAACAGTGCCGCTAGTTCACACGTCGGTCTTGCGGGTACAAAGACAATCTTTGTACTCGTGTGCTTTGCTTAATGTTTTGTTGCAGAGGAAGAAGGTGAGCCCCAAGGGCCTCACTTCGTGAGTCGTGTTGCCGTTTCGTGGACGACTAGACTTGGCGGTCCTGGCCGATGCCTTGTGGGTTGGAGGCACGCCGATTGGCTTTGTTTATAGCCATCTTATGGCACTTTGCTTCACCGCCGTTCTTGTCTATTTGTGTATCTTGTGGCACCGTCGGCCTGGCATGCGTAATAATTCTACTATTTGTTTATCTTCCGTTTGGTAGTGTGGTGTTTGGACTCTATGTTTGGAATGAAATTGATGTCTAATTTTGTAACGGGGTGTGTATACTGCTTTCTGGGAAGTATACATACCTCGAGGATCAATTTATTTGATTTGTGATGCTAGGACCAGGTGGTTGGTTAAGCATTACAAGTCAAATAAATTGGGGTCCTCACAGCGGTGGAGCGACCGGAGGGGGAGAGGAAGGGATGGCGACAGCGCACGGGGGAAGAGGAAGGGGGCTCGGGGCGGCGGCGGCACGCGGGGATGGAGGGGATCCCGGAGCTCACGGCGACGACAACGGAGGAGGACGGCGACGACGAGGACGGCGACAAGAGGTAAGGCCTCGGCTCCTTCTCTTTTCTTCTTCTTTCTTCTTCTCCTCGGGTTCTTGCTTGGGGAGGGAGAAGGGGGGTGAGGTGGGAGACGAGATGGTGGGGGGGCTTTTGTAGCCGGCGGGGGAGGGGGAGAGGACGAGGAGGTCCGGGAATCGCGGGGCACCGGCGGAAGTGGTGCCGGGGAAGCCGGGATGGGACGGGGGCGGGTGCGGCAGGACGACGGCGACGAGCGACGCGCGACGGGCGACAGGCGACGGGCGATGCGTGACGCGAGTGGAGTGGGTGGGGGAGGCGACGGCGCGGCAGCGGCGAGGACGGCTCTGGCGCGGAGGGGCCCGGCGAGGACGGGTCGGTGGGGAGGGGACGTGCCGCACGTGGGGGGGGGGGGGGTTGACGGCGTCGGGTCAACGGGAATCGGGGAAGGAGGGGGAGGGTGTTACAGCCCACAGGCTAGCAAGGAACCTGTGGCTGTGAGAGCATGCATGCATGGAGATCGCTGCAAGCCGGAGCTGTAACGTGCGGTTTTTGTGGCCGTTTTGACCTAAAATCTGCGTGTCACGCGCAGGCAGTGCACCGGCCGACGCAACGATGGCCTGGCGATAGGATGGATCCAGAAATGCCGTCACGCTAGCTACACATCGCGCTGTTGCGTGCGTACGTGCCAACAAATTTGCTCCTTCCGGATTCCTGCCGCTCAAGGCCTGCGTGCATGCTGAGCTGTTCACTTCATCTTTCGTTTTGTGTGACTCAGCAGGGGCTAGACATGGATTAGAATGAGTGGTGTGTATTGATGATACTCTGTCAAATTAAGAGAAATGGGAAATGTGTTGTTGAGATTTTTTGACCCGATTTCTCTAGGGAAAAAAAATACGGTTTCCCAAGAAGCTAATGACAATTAATTTGTGTGTCAAAAGGACAGTTAGCAAAGACGCACAATGTTCTTGTTTCATGGATGGGTCATATAATGATGGAACACCATTTCGTGTCCATGAGATGCTATTGTGAAACTACTCCTCCTTTTATTGCTATCGGATCTCAATTTTTATCACGTTTTTGCCACCACCATCGATAAACTATGAGTTGACTGTCAAATTGTATGCGAAAAGACTTATTTACCCTTCATGCACTTCCATCTCCATCCCTCTATCTCTCCCCGTCTCTCCTCTCTCCACACCGAAGAGCAAGGAGAAAACCGGTGGTAACCGGTCGGTAATCGGAAAAACCGGTGGGAATTGGGAGAAAAAACCACCTGAAATTTTTTAAATTTAAATTTATGACCGCATAATGCACTTCTTATATTGGTTTATGCCTTTTTTTTATACTAGATTACCTATTGTATGAGCTAAATATGCTTGAATTATTGTATGAGTAAGTCCCAACATTTTTTAGACAATCAAGCCTAGCTAGTACATTCTAGTTGGAATCTTGAAAAGGACATTGGGCAGTGGGTGGAACCTGCATATTACCAACTAATTTATAATCATTAGGTAGAATATGTTCATCAAATATACACTTGGGATCAATACAAAGCCCACCTAACTCAATCTAAAGGACTTCTCCTAATTGATAATAATCAGTATATTGCACAATCTTCGCGTTTCTCGATAATGTATTGGTATGCATTGCTACTCTATTATCGTTTTTAATATGCTAGTCAAGTTATCATTCATTACTATTAACTTATGATTTTATTATTTTAGATGCTTTAAAACACTTGAAGGAGATGGCTTCTCTAGATAGTCAAGCTAGCAAGGAGGACTTTTATGTAAAACATTAGGCTCCTTACAAATTTTTAACTAGACATCAAGCTCCTTATATATCAGGATTGTTACTTTATTAAGCACTTTCTAATTAATATTTGTATTATTTTAATTGCTAATTACACATAACCGGTTTTCTCTATTTTTTCGGTTTTTGTAGCTGTTTTTCTTGGTTTTTGAAGTGGTTTTTCCGATTTTGGGCGGTAACCGATCCGATTACCGGTTTTAAAACTTTGTCAATTCAATTTTTCATTTTTGAATTTTAACCGGTTTTCGGTTACCGTTACCGACCGCTGGACGGTTTTTTCTCCAATTCTGAGATTTTATCCTCACCGACGAGAACGGGAGCACATCACGTTCTTTTAAGTTGCATCCTGTCGAGCCAGGATTAGCGCAACCAATTCTCTGGATGCTAGAGTACAATATCAACTGGGTTACTTCAGCCACAATTCGATTTAAAGACGAGGATGTCTGCTTGAATCTAACAATAAAATTGGAAGTAGTCTTCCACAATTCTTTTAAATATTCAGTAAACGCGTAATAACACATGTAAAACAGAAATCGCTAATCCACAACAACGAATAGCACACAAAAATCTAGCATTGGACCAGAGTGAATGTATTCAAAAGTCATAATTCCAATGATAATCTCATCCAAGTAGCAAGAAGATTGTCAAGAGGAAAAAAATGTCCTAGATTAGAAAAAACCGAACTAAATAACAATGCAACTGACTAGACTCGAATTCAGTACAAATTAGCAGTGGATTACACTGACGATTTACTGCCATTACTCCATCCGACCCGATGGCGACGAGCTCAAAATCCAAACAGCGTGCTCAATCGCATTTTACTCAGTCCGATGCCGACACCATGAAAGCTCATTAATGGCTCACACCTTGAAGCTGAAGCTGAGTCCGCGCTTCCGGACGCCGCTTCCCTTCCTGCCGGGGCTAGAATTCGTCGTCGTCGTCGTCGCCCCCGCCGGCTCCGACGTAGCGTCGTTGGCGACGGCCTCGCGCGCGGCCTTCTGCCAGAGCAGGAAACTCCTGCACCCGTTGAAGCTGACCCTCTCATCGGCCTTGAGTGCTGCACGGCACAAAAGATTAAATCAAGAAGGGGTCAGCCAAGAGAAAGGGCAAATTGTGATGGATTAAACAGCAGATCGAGAAACTGGTGCTTGAGTTGGGGCGTGCCGTCGGATCCTCCATTGGTGGTGTAGAGGAGAAAGTCGGCGGCATGCGGCCAGGAAGGCGACTTAGGCGAGGCGGAGGTGGTGGCGGCGTGGCGCACGGCTGGACGGAGGCAGCCCGAGACGGTGGTGTGCAGCTGGTCAGAAGTGGCCGGAGGCGATGGCATGCAGCAAGTCAGAGATCGCGGCGGTGGCGGACGAACCCAACTGGAGACGGTGGTGCGTGACCGGAGGCGATGGTGCGGGAGGTGGGGGCGGAGGCCGGAGGCGGCGCTGGCGAGCCATGGAAGATGAAGAGGAAGGGTGAGGTGACGTGGGCTTGGGGAGGCGGCGCGGGTCGGAGAGAGGCAGCGTTGAGGCGACCGGGATGGCGGGTAGAGGGGAAGTCCACGGTGGAGACGGAGGGGTGAAGGCAGACGGCTGGGGTACGAAGAAAAACAGGAAGAGCGAGCACGAAGAGAAGAAGAAGAAGAGTAAGACGTATATTTTGATAATTTTTTTAGTGGTTAACAGCGGCCGCATCTAACGACACTAATGAGAGTGACAAAAATAGAATGAAAGTTGAGATCCGATGATAATAAAGAGAGGAGTAGTTTTGCTATGATATTTTAAGGACCCGATCGACTTTTAGTGACAACAAGAAATTAATCCTTTTTCATTACTCTCTACCATACAAAAAAATGCTACCTATCCTAATCCAAGAATCATCCACTCCACACATGTACAATGTACAATAGTATAGATAATTGCTGTTTACAGTACATCTCTATGTTATTTATAAACAACACTAAAGACAGCTCTTATAATGAATTGTTTTTTTATATGTTTCTATAGACAACCCCCTCATGTATAATGTGTCATATTTATCATGTTACAGTCGATTATTGTATGAGAGACGGCCCAATTCTCTATGATATCCCTCTCTCATCCACGTCATCTAATATCCTACGTGGCAAATCTTACAGACAGCTGACGTCATACTATTGTACATGCTCTAAGGACGATAACCTAGAACTTATCCATAGCATTTACTACTTTCCTCAAAATCACCACATACACACATAGATTCAATTCAAACCACCTCCCATAAAAATTCAAAATTCAGAACCAAATTGAAACCACAAAAAAAGGAAACAGATAGAATCAATCCCCTTCCCCTAAAAAAATTAGATAGGATGAAGCCCCTCTAGCTTTCACATTTTATCCATTCATAAAGGAACAAAGCCATAAATAAAGTTAATTAGTAGCATGGCTGTGAGGATCATATAGTTAGTTCGGATAGATCCAAGTTTATTTAGGTAGGAGGCCGGGCAAAACGCTCACCCATTACCCTCGGCCTCTCACCCAGCCCAGCACAGAGAGCGCGTGCATATATACGCACCCACACATCCCCTTGGACACATACACCAACCACCACCGCGCGCCTCCCCCTGCCAAGAATACCTGAGGCGAGGCCGCCTCTCTCCCCACCATCCTATCCTTCTCCTTCCTTGCTCCGATCAGGTAATCGAATGCATGCATGTTTGTGTTCTTGTCATGATCAGACGTTCTTGTGTTGTTGTTGCGTTCTTGCATGCAAGAATTAAAGGTTGGTTCTTGTAGCTGAAATGTTCGTGCATGTGTTGTTAGCGGCGCGCATGGATCGGCGGGAGGGCAGGAAGCGCGCGCGGGGGGAGGAGGGGGAGGCCTCGGCGGCGGCGGAGGGCGGGGAGGCGTGGCAGCGGCCGGCGGGGGTGTTCGATTTCCCGTGGCAGAAGTGCCGCGGCGGGCTCGGCGTCCCCGGCGGCGGCGGGTCGCTGGAGCTCCGGGACGTGTTCTTCCGCTCGCTCGTGGACGGCCGCGCGGCGGCGATCGGCGTGCCCGGCGACCGCCTCTTCCCGCCGCCGAGCAAGCGGACGCTCTTCGACGACGTGGACGCGTGGCTCGCCGCCGCCGGCGACGGCGAGGTGGACCCCGTCTGGCGCTCCGTGCTCGAGGGGCCCAGGCCCGCCGCATGACGCCAACGTGGTGAGCCGCCAGGAGCCGTGGGCCCCACCTGGCATCCACACAACGGGTCCGTGTCAGCAGCGCCATGCTGACGTGGTAGGCCAGGGGGTAAAGAGACTGATACTTGAAGGAAGTGATGGATACAGACAGTAACCAAGGAGAGGCCATCTTTTTTGTTGTTTCCTCGCTGTTTTTTATTACTTTTTAAATTGCCAAATTTTAGTTTGCAGGGTTGGGGTTTTACAGTCCCCGATAATGACGAAGAAGACTTTAACCATGTGTGTGGTGGTTAATTACACATAAAAAAAAACTTCTCTCTGGGAGTCATGGGATTCCTTTTCTTTCAGACTTGGCGTTAGATTTGCTAAAAACCATAGCGAAACCATTGGAATGTATGACTAATTGGATTGGACGATATCAACCTATCATATCACTGCGGTCTTGGTCGATTTGTTGGCTAGAACTCCATTCAGTGCAGGCAAGCTGGAACCAGAGTTGTACTGCTAATCACTTTGCATTGATTTGTCTCGCGATTGCTGGATGAGTAACTGTTCGATCCTACAACTCTGACAACTGAAAAAACAACAGCTGAAAGTTGGTTTTGCCCTCAAAAATTGGTTTGGCCGAATTACCATCTACTACTCAAGTCATCCCAACACCGGATTCGTTTTGTTTAACCCAGTACATTAGTTACGATGAGATAAATGAGATGCCAACGAGTTGGATTTAGACTCCTGGTCCATACATACACACCTGGGCATAATTAGGTTCAGTCAGTATCATGAACCTGTAGCTTTCTATAGAAGCCGGGTTATCCCTTTGTCAAAAAAAAGTATCATGAACCTGCATGCAGATTGGAATGGAACGGGACAATCCGCGGCGGTCGCTCTCAGGAATCATTTCCACTAACTGAAACCAACCGGAAACATGGTACAAAGGACGCGAAAGGCATTGACGTGTTGCACCACGTAGATTTTGTTGTATCTGACGCCCAAGATCTGTGGCTTCATTCTGTGGCCAAGCTTAGGCCGCGGTCCACGCGGTGAGTGCTCGCGATCTGCATGGCTGCGCGCGTGCGCAATAGCGGTGGCCAGATGGACCGCCTGGCACGGCGGCACAGGGCTGGTTAGACTCGTCACGGTCGGCCTGGCTAGCTAATCAGACTGGAGTGGGGTATCGATCAAAGCATAGCACGCCAGCCTTTTGGGCTGTGCTGGGTCAATTCAGACACGTTTAACCCGATGGGTTAGGGTTGGTCCATTTAGCCCATCCCGGCCACCTCCTTCTCCTTGTGTCCAGCATCCTCTTCCTCGTCGGCGCCAGCCGTCTCCTCCTCTGCGTCAGCCGCCTCCTCGGTTGTCGATAGTGCCAACCATGTCGGCCAAGCCGCATCGGATCGCTCACAATACTGTACATGTCGTATTGGGTTGGCCCGTTGGACGAGGTGCTAAACCAAGCATAACATCATGCTCGAATAGACCACAGTCCTGTGCTTCTGGCCCGCCTGAGCGGCGGGGCCCATTTAGACACCCCGGTCAGGGAAGGAAGGACTGTGAGAGTGTGAGGTACGGATACCTCGAGATATTTAGGGGGGACGTGCCGCTGTGTAGCTTGAATAATTGGAGCCGAGAACTGCTATGCGTGACTCGTGTTATGGGATAGTTACATGCGGAGATAAGTCATTGACAATTGGCCCCTACCGCCGATGACAGATAGGTAATGTCGTAATGGTGTCTCTCAGGACACCTAATTTGATTTTGATTTTGATTTTGATTTTTGACAAGGCGCGCCCAAAAGGTACCTCCTGAAGAAACCTAATCTGATTGTGAAAACCTTTGATCTGACCTTCAATGGTTGGATCCGGTGACGACGACGTACTGAGTATTGATTTGGCCTTCACTGGTTGGGTCAGACGACGAGCGTTGTGTCCTTCTTGAAGGCGTTGTCTTGGAGCACCAGTATCTGCTCACCGGGGTGAAAACTCTAGATTTGGCCTTCATTGGTCGGATCCAGCAACGTTTTATGTGTCGTTTCCCTCCTTGGAGGCGTCGCTTTGGTGACTTGACTCTCAAGCACCTTGTTGCACAGCTACTATTCGGATGTGTTGGATGAAGGAGAAGCTAGCTGTCGTTGGTGGCAGGCCGTTTCCAATGCTGGCCACAGAATGATAATTTATTTGTCATTTAGTTCTTGGTAAGCCGATTTGTTCATTTGTAATAAATTATGGCTGTGTGTATCGTATGATGCAGAGATCGGAGGCTTGCCCTTCTATTATCTAAAAAAATGGTGATATGATACTGGTACCTATCATGTAGTTTCCTCTTACTGTTTAGTTGCAATTTGCATTGGATAGCAACTACGATCTATGAAAAAAAATGCACTACAAATACGAGCCTATTTAGTACGGCTGTAGCTTTTCTAAAAGCACTTTCGGTTGGGCTGCAGGGTTATATGGCTGCACGGCTGAGCTAAAGAGGTTTGTTGTTTGACTGTCTGGCTTTTCGGTAGGCTGGTCGTAGTTTCTGAGATGAAAAATATCTAAAATGCCCCTGAGGTAAATAATAGCTTGTTTGATGTCGTTTAAAGGCAATCAATGACAACTAACGATATTTAACGATAATTAACAATTAACGACAACAAAAGCAATTGATGACAATTAACACAATTGACGACAACTACCGCAATTAACGAGAATTATCGCAATTAACGAGGACTACCGTAATTAACGATAATTAACTATAATTTACGATGACTATCACAATTAACAATAATTAACTGCAATTAACGACGACTACTGCAATTGACAACGATTAATGCATTTGGCCGAAATTTAATGACGACTATCGCATTTAACGATAATTAACGCAATATACAAATATTACATAAATAAATATTATAAAAAAATTATTTCAATGAATAATTATTACAATAAATAATTATTAAAATAAACAAGTATTACAAACAATTACTGTACAATAGAAAAAAGGGAAAAAAAAAGGAAAGAAAAACAGAGGCAACGACGGCTAGGGTTTGGGCTGGCGAAGGAGATGGGCATTGGGGTAGTAGGAGGAGGGAGGAGAAGATCCGATGGCGAAGGAGATGGGCGCCGGGGTAGTAGGAGGAGGGAGGAGGAGGTCCGAGGGGCGAAGGAGATGGGCGTTAGGGTAGTAGGAGGAGGGAGGAGGTGCTGGCGTTGGGGGAGGAGGGCGGCGGCCATGTGGGTTGAAGGAGGAGGAGGGCGGCGGCGGGAGGGGCCAGTAGGAGGAGGGAGCAGGACCGCGGCGGCTCATCGGAGGAGGAGGTCGGCGTCGGGGGAGGAGACGCCACGTCAAGGGAGGAGGACAACGGCAGCGCGAACCAGCGGAGGAGGAGGGAGCTGGAGGCGAGGCGGCGTCCAGATCTGGGCGGGGAAAGAGGACGTGATGGGGTGGCAAAGCGAGGAGGAGGAGGAGGGAGGAGGATGCGGCTGCATGGGCGCAGGAGGAGGGAGCCAGGCACGAGAGGGGGAGGAGGAGGGAGCCGGGCACGAGAGGGGGAGGAGGGAGGAGATGGCGTCGGGGGAGGGAGGAGGAGCGGCACAGGGGGACGGAGGCTAGGGTTTTGGGCAGGCGGTACGAGACGGAGAGGGGTTATGTTGAATGGCAAACGACGGGTAATTGCCCCCAACTTTGGGGGCAAATGTGGAATAGGGGTTGCGGGAAACCGCGGAAGCCCCCCGTGGGTGCCTTTCGGTTTTCGGCTTCCGCTTCCGCACGTTGTAACGTGAAACGGCTTCGTGGAAAAGCAAGGGAGAAAAGCTAGGTGTTTGGAATGGCTTCCGACTTTTTCGAGCAAAAAGCCGAAGCCGAAGCTGTTCCAAACACACCCTACATTTGAGTTTAGTTGGCTTTTGGCTAACAGTGCTAAGTCGACATTTGCTTCTGTTCTGTAATGTTTAATGCATTAGAAAAACTAACGAACACTATAGGGTTCGCTCACAATCTAATGTTGCGTGTGATCTTGGTGTTTTTTTCTCAGTGACCGGGAGCGCCTTCGGTCGTGATCCGTCCAATTTGGTATGGCCGCATTGGAAATTTCTACATGTTTTAATCAGGCTTTGGAGGCTAAAGTTGCGATCTTGACTTGTTTTCCGTTTCATAGATTGCCCGAAATGAGGTGGGGAAGCGGCTAAACGCGCTTCCACAGGTGAATTCTGCTTCCCGATATGTCCATCCATTTGCTGCTGTTCTTCTTTTGAAATGAATTAGCGAGATTGCGATCTGAAGGTTATGGTGGTGAATATTGTCCTAGGACACATTTGACGCGGTGAAGGAGCCTGTTCAGACGGCTGCATCCGATGCAGACGCTCTCAAGGAGCACATGATTATTGTGGGCAACCATGGCACTCAACTGGGACAGGATTCAGGGTGCAAGCGGGATGAGTTGCGGCTAGCCCGCATTTGTCCGTCTTGCCGCCGAACATTATGCGGATAGATGCGGTAGCCCGCCAAATATTACGCGGGTAGATGCGGAAGTCGCTAGCCCACAACTAAAGTACGTTGATTTTGTCATTCAAGGCATGCATGTCTCCGGCCGAGGCCATGAACCAATGCAGCTACCTGATACCGGGGCTCGCCGGCTGACCGCCACCGGCGCGGCCGTGTCCGCTGGGACCACCCCGAAGCTCGGTCTCAGGTACCGTCCTTGCGAACCGAGCCCTTCACGGTGTTGTGCCACTGCAGCGTCGCCCGGTGAGAGGATCTCTGCTCGGCGCTGGATCCTGGCCCGGTCGTCTCGTAGTCCGATGCGTCGTCACGGGCGTGGAGCTTCCCGTCACGCGGGACGTGGCTCTGGGTGTGGGTGTCCGTGTACGGGCTGCTGGTGCTGAGAGGCTGGTTCGTGGGGACGGGGAACCCGGAGCTCGGCCCGTACGCACCGACGCGGCCCGGGACCAGCTCCCCGGAGTGCACGCACTGGAACGAGTCGGAGCACTCGGTGAAAGCGCCATGCGTGTGCGGCTGCTGTACGAACACGCATGTTTCGGGTGGGCTACAGTGAAGTTTCAGAGAGATTCAGAAGAAACGAGAATACACATGTTTTGCCGCACAACCAACTCACGGCTTTTCTGTTTTCTTCTTCTATTTATTCCCGGCTGATTACAAGAATCAGTTACATGCCAATTAGTGGCCAATTCAGTTACATGCCAATTAATGACCACGATCCACGATCGAAGAAACGTTCTGCTGAATTGACTGCAGGACAGAACTAAATGCAGAGAACTACATGCAGGACTGAATTCGAACAGAAAGAACTAGTAGCTGAAGACCAAACAGAATGCAAAAATGAAATTAAACTAACAAATCCTGACATGGTAGAATTAGCAGCCTCTCATTGTTAGCGATAGTTTAAACCTGCAACTAACTAGTAATAATCATGTGTATGACCCAGTGCTTGTCTTACCATTAAGTATGTGTTGATTGCTTCGTATAGATGGTCATGGGTCTTCCGGTCGCCGGCCGGAACGACACTGATAAGTTCTGCTAGCCTCTGGCCGGAGCTTCGGATCACCGACGATCTGCACAAGGTAGCGATCCCCCAACTCCACAATGGCCTCCGCGCCTCTTCTCTGCATGGAGACATGGTTTGAGACGATGCTCTCCATTGCCCTCACCTCCGGGCTATCGGCGATGGACCGGCCAGCTTCTTGCTCCGGCAGCGGCAGATCGTCCACGCGGGCTATCTGCAGGTGGGACGCGACCTGTTCTCGCAGCCTCGTCCGGCTCTCCTCGCTCGGCTCAAGGGTGATCACTGCTAGAGATATATGTATATTGTACTATTCTCCATTGTTACGAGGGGTTATTTGCATATTCATCACCTGTACTTTGTGTATATATACTGGCCCATTGGCCTTATATTGAATACAAGCGTTATTTATAACATGGTATTAGAGTAAACCTAGGGTTTGTTTCGCTTCGCTTGCCACCCGCCGCTCGGTTCTGACGGCGTCACCTCTCCCGATCGGATCTTCACTGCCTCCGGTCTCCAGACGCCGCCACCTTGGCTGCATCCTCTCCCGATCGGATCCTCGCCGCCACCTCGGCTGCGTCATCTGGGCCATCGTCAGGCCGTGCCGCGCCGCCGTTGCCTGCTCCGCCGTGCTCGGGACGACCCGCGCCGCCTCCTCGGCCGAGCCGATGCCGCTGGTCTTCGCTCGGGCCGCCGTCATCACCTTAGCTGCTCCAACCGTCGCCGACATCGCACGCCGTCACCGCTCGTCTCCGGGGTCTCCGCTCGGGGGCCGCTCGCCATCACGCCGTGCGTCCGCCGTCCGCGCTGCCGTCATCACCAACTGCTCCTGAAGAGCAGCGCCGACGCCGTCGCGAGTCGCTGATCCTGAAGAGCCGCACCGCCGGCCGTCCGACGCTTCCGGCAAGGATGACGCCGCTAGAGCCGCTTTGCCATCAGGGTGGTCATCCTCGACATCGCCCGGTCTCCGTCTTCCTCGGCGTCGCCCGTCGTCGCTCGCCCCACGGCGTCGCCTCTGCTCCGGCGGCGCCCCGGTGCCTCCTCTCGCTCGCGTCGGGGAAGAGCTGCCCCTGCCGCCGGCTCCGCGCTCCGAAGTACCCGGCGAACCGGGCCTCTACCGCCGCTGCCGCCGCCGCTAGGGTTCCCCCCTTGCGCGGCGCTCTTCTATGCGGTGCGGGCCTTCGGCTGTAGGCTGGCCCGTTTTATTTGACCGGTTGAGCCGGCCCGAGTAGTTAAAAAAAACGTTGATCTAACCGCCGCGCCGTCCAGCGCCGCCTGTTAGACTTCGTTGCCTTGGTCGCCGCGCCATCCAACGCCGCCTACCGATGGCTTCCGTTCGCCTGAGTGGTGATGGTCTGCTGCCACTCCCCTCCGTGCTCACCACTCGTCCACCTGCTACACCGATCGCTTCCACGCCAAAGACACCGCCTCCTCCGCCGGTTGCCACGGTGGTGGTGGCCGCCCTCCATCTGGCGGTGGCTGTCCTCACTGCTCCTACTGCGATAAGGTCGGCCACATTGAGTCTCAGTGCTATAAGAAGCAGCGATATCTTTCACGCTGTTCTTCTACTAGCACTGGCACTAGTGCTTCTCCATCGACGTCTGCATCGACTCTTTCAGTAGTTTCTCTCACTGAGCAGGAGATAGCCAGACTTCGATGCTTGCTTGCCGCTTCAGGTTCTCCCTCGACAGGTTCTGCAGTTTCTACATCGACGTCTACATCGACTCCTTCAGATTTCTCATCGAGAAGGAGATAGCGGACTTTCGACGCTTGCTTACGCCGAGTTCTCCTCGCGGGTTCTACTACTTACTCTTGAACATCGCGAAACCACCACCTCCACAGTCAGGCACGTCCCCGTGGATTCTTGATTCTGGAGCATCTTTTCACATGACTCCTGATTCTTCCACTCCGTCTTTCATTACACCTCTTGATTCTCCTGTCAGTGTTCTTACTGCTAATGGTACCTCTCTTTCTGTCTCTGGTCGAGGAACTCTTAGCAACTCATCTTTTCATGTTCTGTTTGTTGCTCATGTTCCTCGCCTTACCATGGAGCTTCTTTCTGCTAGGCAGATTACTGACCTTGGTTATCGGGTCATTCTCGACTCTGACTCTTGTTGTGTTCAGAACCGCCACACGGGAGCTCTGGTTGGTTCTGGCCCTCGGCGCCGTGACTCACAGCGTCTCTGGGAGCTTGATTGGCTTCACATTCCTTTCGCTGCCACCGTCGCCGCCAGTCTCTCCGCTTCTGCCACTCCGTCTACCGGCTCTTTTCAGCAGTGGCATCACCGTCTTGGTCATCTGTGTGGATCTCGCCTGTCGTCTTTAGTTCGTCGTGGCTTTCTGGGGTCTGTCTCAGGAGATGTGTCTTTAGATTGTCAGGGCTGTAAGTTAGGTAAACAGATTCAGCTTCCTTACCCTCACAGTGAGTCAGTGTCTCAGCGTCCTTTTGATCTTGTTCATTCAGATGTTTGGGGTCCGGTTTCCTTCGTTTCGAAAGGGGGTCATCGTTATTATATCATTTTTATAGATGATTTCTCTCGCCACACTTGGATCTATTTCATGTCTTCTCGTAGTGAGGTCTTATCTATCTATAAACAATTTGCCAATATGGTTCACACACAGTTCTCCACCCCTATTCATGTCTTTCATGCTGACTCCGCTGGCGAGTACCTCCCTCGTTACCTACGCAGCTTTCTTGCTGAGCAGGGTACTCTCGCTCAGTTCTCTTGTCCTGGTGCTCATGCTCAGAATGGTGTCGCTGAGCGTAAGCATCGTCACCTTCTTGAGACGGCTCGTGCATTGATGATTGCCGCCTCTATTCCACCTCACTTTTGGACTGAGGCTGTTTCCACTGCCACCTATCTTGTCAACCTCCAGCACTCTTCTGCTCTTCAGGGTGCGATCCCTGTTGAGTGTCTCTGTGGTCTTCTTCCTGACTACTCTGCTCTTCGTTTGTTTGGCTGCGTTTGCTACGTTCTCCTCGCCCCTCGAGAACGCACCAAACTGACTGCTCAGTCTATTGAGTCAGTCTATTAAGTGTGTCTTTCTGGGATACAGTGCCGAGCACAAGGGCTATCGGTGTTGGGATCCTGTTGGTCGCCGGATGCGGGTTTCTCGGGATGTGACTTTCGACGAGTCGCGTCCCTTCTATCCACGCCCTGCATCTCCTTCGGCCTCCTCTGTGGCACCTATATCTGTCTTGCCCTCGTCCACCCATTCCCCTGAGGGCACCCATTCCCCTGAGTCTCCATATTTTTCCAGATACACCTATATCTGTCTTGCCCTCGTCCACCCATTCCCCTGAGGGCACCCATTCCCCTGAGTCTCCATATATTCCTCATGTGGCCTCTCCGCCGTTGTCGCCGCCTACTTCGCCTCCTGCGGCTCCTCAGGCTCCTCCCACTACAGCTCCTTCTTACCCTCTCTTCTACACTCGTCGACCTCGTACTGAGGACATTCCAGATGAGCCATCTTCTGATGCTCCATCTTCCCCTGTTGGGCCATCTTCTCCTCGCTACGCTCTTCGTGATAGCCAGTCGATTCGGCCCCCTGCCCGTTTTGGTTTTGCTGGTGCAGCTCCTCGTGAGCCTGTCTCCTACCGGGATGTTGTTACTCATCCTGAGTGGCAGCATGCCATGGCCGAGGAGATTGCTGCCCTCGAGCGTACTGGTACTTGGGATCTTGTTCCTTTTCCATCTCACTCTCATCCTATCACGTGTAAGTGGGTCTATAAGATTAAGACTCGCTCTGATGGCTCGCTTGAGCGCTATAAGGCGCGTCTTGTTGCTCGTGGCTTCCAGCAGGAGCATGGTCGTGACTACGACAAGACTTTTGCTCCTGTGGCTCACATGACTACTGTCCGCACTCTTCTTTCAGTGGCGTCTGTTCGTCATTGGTCTGTTTCTCAGCTTGATGTCAAGAATGCATTTCTTAATGGTGAGTTGCGTGAGGAGGTCTACATGCTTCCGCCACCTGGGTATTCTGTTCCTGAGGGCATGGTCTGTCGCCTCCATCGCTCTCTCTATGGCCTTAAGCAAGCCCTTCGTTTGAGCGCTTCTCCTCTGTGGTCACTGCTGCTGGCTTTTCAGCTAGTGATTATGATCCTGCGCTCTTTGTCCACACTTCGTCTCGTGGTCGGACTCTTCTTCTTCTGTATGTTGATGATATGATCATTACAGGAGATGATTATGAGTACATTGCCTTTGTCAAGGCTTGTCTTAGTGAGCAGTTCCTTATGTCGGATCTTGGTCCTCTTCGTTACTTCCTTGGGATTGAGGTTACTTCCACTCCAGATGGTTTCTTTATGTCCAAAGAGAAGTATATTCAGGATCTTCTTGATCGCGCCTCTCTCACCGATCAGCGTACTGTAGAGACTCCTATGGAGCTCAATGTTCACCTCCGACCCTCTGATGGCGAGCCTCTTTCTGATCCGACTCGCTATCGTTATCTTGTTGGGAGTCTTGTCTACCTTGCTGTTACTCGTCCGGATATCACTTATCCAGTCCACATTCTGAGTCAGTTTGTCTCTGCTCCCACTCAGGTCCACTACAGCCACCTTCTTCGAGTTCTGCGATACCTTCGTGGGACTATCTCTCGCCGTCTCTTCTTTCCACGCTCCAGCTCGTTATAGCTTCAGGCTTATTCGGATGCTACTTGGGCCAGCGATCCCTCTGATCACCGGTCTATCTCTGCTTACTGTGTTTTTCTTGGTGGTTTTCTCATTGCCTGGAAGACGAAGAAACAGACTGCAGTATCCCGTTCGAGTGCACAGGCTGAGTTGCGCGCTATGGCTCTCTTGACAGCAGAGATTACTTGGCTACGGTGGTTACTTGAGGATTTTGGTGTTTCTGTCACTACACCAACTCCTCTCTTGTCAGACAGTACAGGTGCTATCAGTATTGCTCGTTATCCTGTGAAGCATGAGCTCACCAAGCATATTGGTGTTGATGCTTCCTTCATGAGGTCTTGTGTGCATGATCAGGTGATTACTCTTCAGTATGTGCCTTCAGAGCTTCAGCTAGCGGATTTCTTCACGAAGGCCCAGACTCGAGCACAGCACGGCTTCCACCTCTCCAAACTCAGTGTTGTTGATCCACCATGAGTTTGAGGGGGTGTTAGAGATATATGTATATTGTACTATTCTCCATTGTTATGAGGGGTTATTTGCATATTCATCACATGTACTTTGTGTATATATACTGGTCCATTGGCCTCATATTGAATACAAGCGCTATTCATAACAATCACACCCTCGACAGCGACAACAGAGCGAAGTAGAACGACGCCGGGCTGGTCTCATAGCTGCTCGGGGTTGATGATCTCCATGCACGCCATGGGCTATGTGGGTACGTGGACATATAGTGACGTCCGCAAATGGTCACTTAATTTTTTAACTAGCCCGCGGGTGTTCACTTAGTGTTTTTTGCGGGATAGGCTAAGTGGGTTTCGGGCAACCCGCGCCCACTTACACCCCTAGACAGGATAGTGTAATTCAGCAAGTTGATGGGGGAAGTAGTATAAATAGATCAGGTGAATCCAGGGGGAATAAGGATGACGGAGTGCGCAATGTAGAAGAGATGAAGGACACATGATCCGAGTAAGAGAGAGCGTGTTGATGATATGGTTATTACTTTGAAAGAGGGTGCTCAGTTAGGGAAACAGAATGGCCTGAGCAATGATGGTGAAGCGGGGGAGAACAATGTTCATGCAATGCACAATACTGGATATCTGAATGTTCCATTGAATAAGGTGAATGGACTGCTGTTTGCTCGGCAAACTAAACTTATGCAGGTTTACCTACATTCCTGCTCAAAGAGAAATTTACAGGCGTTAAATTTGTAGGTATTAAAGATTCTGAATTATGTGAATGAACTAGATCCATGGGTGTAGGGTCAAATCGTAGAAATAATAAGGCCTGGCCTTTTACATTTTGTAAGTAACAAAGTCATCCTAGGACTACATTCAGTTTGCTGCTGCAGCTATGCCGGCGGCCTGGCGGAATATGCAAAGTACTGTTTTTTTTTGTTTGGTAACGGATCTTATGTTTGGTTGCTTTCCTCGTGGTAACCAATTCTTTGGTGTATCTCTTTTCCCTTTATTGAGGTAATGCTTTCCTTTTGTTTTTATTTTTGTAGGTGGTTCCTGTGAAGAGAATTTGGAAAATCTTATTATTAGTCACTCTCTTGTAGAAGCCTATTATATCCCACTTTAAGTGTGTAATTTTATAATGTAATCTTCAGGTTGTAGTTTGCGCAGTCTGAAAGTGATAGTTTCCCTGTCATTTCTTTCAGGGTTAAGTAATGATTTGACTGCTAATGGTTTAGTTTTCCAGGAAAATACTGCTGATAGATCTTCTGGGCATATTACAGACGCTACCTCAGAAGAGTCTGATGCAAGGACAATTAGCAGTAATACTAGTCATTCCACAACTTCTCCAGATAGTACAATACGTATTATCAAGGACCAGCTAAAAAGAGCGAAATCATATTTTGGATTTCTATCTTCTCAGAAGAAGGACGAGGGATACCCAGCAAGCACTCAGGGGTGCAACCATTGATAGGCAGTTACCAAAGAAGTACTTTCTCTTTCATTGTATTACATACCTGCTGTTCATGTACTCTTTTAAGCGAATGTCTCACATGTTTTACTCAATTTTATGCCTACACAGTGTTCATGGAAAAATCAAAGCAATGGAGTTGACATTAACAAAGATCAAACAAGTGCATGATAACTGTGCGGCTGTTATCCATAAGCTACTAGCAACCCTTCACTCAACAGAGGGCCAACTCGAGGCTCACAAGCAAGAGGCTAAATATGTAGCACAAATAGCAGCTAAAGCTCTACCAAAAAGGCTCCATTGTCTCGCACTGCACCTTACGAATGAGTATTATTCTTCCAGCTCCAATAAAAAGCATTTTCCATGTGAAGAAAAGTTAGAAGACTCGAGACTACAACTGTTGGACCGAAAAAGCGACTAGAGGGGGGGTTGAATAGGAGCACGATCTCTTTTTCTCCCTAATTGAATTCAATACGAATCTCACTCCAATAGCTATGAAAGCTATGAAGATCAATCAATCATGCACAGCGGAAGACTTGTATTGAATCCAATCAAAACCCCGAAGCAAAATCTTCAAAAACATAAAAAAACTCAAAACCTAAATGAGTTGGGCGGTCTGACCTCCAACTAGAAATCGGTCTGACCTCTCAATACATGACGGTCAGACCTCCAGGCCAATGAACAGTGAAATCAGCCCGAAAAACCAAAATGCAAATTGATATAACTTTTGATTCGTGCGTCCAAAAATCGTGAAACTTGACACACACCTTCTCAAGGATGTCAGGAACCTATTCCAATCAACGATCGTGAAGATCCTTGCCAAAGTTCAGACCTTTCTTCAATTTAGTGAAGGTGGGTCAAAAATCGAGTCAAATAGCAAATATGATCTTAAGACTTGCTCGTGGGTGATTGATGATCTTGATGATCCTAGATGTATTCCCACATGTCACGAGCAAGCTAGATCACGGCCGAAACCAAGTAAAACTCATGGATCAAAGAAAGACTCAAAATCACCAAATAGAGAGAAAGAAAGCAAATGAACTCATCTTTGAGGAAACTTTCTTTGGATTGATTTGATAGGGTATTGGTTTACAGCCACTCCATCAATGGAGGACAAAGACTCAATACATGAGCACGAAATCAAATCCAACTCTCTAGAACCCTAACCTCCAACTATCAACTCCCTAAGCACACAAGCAAAAACTAGGGTTTACAAGTAATGAAAGGGTTAAGAGGGTGCAGCCACCTCCCTCCTCTATTTATAGTGGAGGCCTAGACCTTCTAGAAGAGTTTCCCTAATAGGCTCCCGTTAAGGCCCAAAACAAACGGGTCACACACGCACGTATTTTAAAGCGCCGTCTTCATCTCCTCTTGACCTAATCCGCTTCTCCACGCACCGCCTTGCGCGCGGGTTAGCAAAAGGTCACCAAGGCGGTATTCGGTAAGATTACCAAATACCCTTCTCGGTCCTTCTCCAAGACCGAGTCCAGTTGTCGCGGCACTCGCTGCTCGCCACGTGTAGGTTGATCCAACGGCTCTCATCATGTCGGCAAGTCTCTCCCATCCGGCTCCCACCGAAACCACCATGGCACTTGCACCACCCCGCACCGCTTGATCCAACGATGCCGCACCGAATCGCCTGTTCGGTCACCTTTGTCCATCTTGCACCATACTTGAGTCCAATGACTTCACCCGCATCGTCGATCATTCGAACCTCGGCTCTCCAAGCCTAGTCCCGATCATCCTCGCCGTTGACCGTCGTTGACCACCAAGCAACTTTGCACAACAATAGACAAGCAAATCGAAACCGGAACAAGTTCTTCACAACTTGACTCACGTTAGTCAAAACATGCATCATGCAACACATATGCACCAAACCCATGAGATTGACCTAACAAGCAACCATCGCCACACACGGGCCTCGAGTTAAGTGAAAACCGGTCGGACCGCCACCCTTGGCGGTCGACCACCACCGCGATCGGACCACCATGAAGGCGGTCGACCGCCACCGAGGACTTAGCCAAAATTTCAACTCAAATCCGCAACCTCTGGAAATTTCAAGCGAATAGAACTTTTGTCCGGAGACTCCAAAAATTATGGGACCAAGAGTAGTAGAACCTTCTCTCTTGCCTACACCTCTATTTTTGGCCCACTCCAAAATCAAACTTCACTTAATGACCGGTCGACCGCTCGGTGAAGCCGGTCGGACAGACCAACATCGCCGGTCCGACCGCCTCTGGGCGGTCGGACCGCCACCGCCACCAAAAAAATTTCCCAAGATAGGACCGGTCGACCGCCACCATGGCGGTCGGACCGCTGAGACCCGACAGAATTTTTACCGAAAACTCGTGTTTTCGCAAACCTTCAACGTCATTGCCAATTGTCACATCATCCTAAGATCATGAGCATATCCCCATGATATCCACAACAACGCTATGCATTATTCTCAGATAATGTACTGGCAGCTTCTCATATGCATCATGATAGGAGCGACGATAACGTACAGAAATACAAAGCAGTAAAAAAGAAGGCAAGAAAAGCGGTGAGTGAGGCACAAGGTAAGGTCTATGAAGAAATTTACCAGAAGTTAAGTACAAAGGAGGGCGAGAAGGAGGTCTACAAGATGGCTAAACTTCGGGAAAAGAAGACGAGATATTTCAACAAGTTAAATGCATCAAAGACGGCACTAATAGACTTTTGGTGAAAGACGATTAGATCAAGGATAGGTGGAGAGATTACTTTGATGAGTTGTTCAATCATGACAATGACGATAGTATGGTCGAACTGGATGATGCTTTTGATGACACCGATATGCGGTTTGTTCAAAGAATCCAGAAGTCAGAAGTAAAATAGGCCTTAAAAAGGATGAAAGCGGGTAAGGCGTTAGAGCCTGATAATATTCCAATCGAGGTGTGGAAATGCCTGAGAGAAGTGGCGATCGTTTGGCTAACTAATTTGTTCAATAGCATTTTTAGATCGAACAAGATGCCTAATGAGTGACGGAGGAGCACATTAGTACCAATTTTTAAAAATAAAGGAGACATTCAAAGTTGTACTAATTATAGAGGAATTAAGCTCTATGTTTTGAATTTATTTGAATTTGAATATTGAATTTGTCGATTTTACAGATAGACATGAGCCACACAATGAAGATTTGGGAGCGAGTGATCGAGCACCATTTAAGAAGAGTGACTAGCGTGACGACAAACCAATTTGGTTTTATGCCTGGGAGGTTGACCACGGAAGCGATTTTCTTGACATGACAGTTGATGGAGAGGTATAAGGAGCAAAAGAAGAATCTTCACATGGTGTTTATCGACTTGGAGAAAGCCTATGACAAAGTGCCAAGGAGGGTCATGTGGTGGGCGCTTCAAAGAAAAAAAAGTTCCAACAAAATATGTTACCTTAATTAAGGATATGTACCAAGATGTTGTGACTAATGTCAGAACATGTAATGGTGATACTAGTGATTTCCCTATTAAGATAAGACTACACCAAGGGTCAGCGTTGAGCCCATACATTTTTGCTCTAGTGATGAATGAGGTTACGCGGGACATACAATGAGATATCCCTTGGTGTATGTTTTTCGCTGATGATGTAGTGTTAGTTGATGAGAGTAGGATAGGTGTTGATAGGAATATGGAGATGTGAAGGAAAACCCTAGAATCGAAGGGTTTTAGACTTAGTAGGACAAAAACTGAGTATATGAAGTGTGATTTCAACGGTGTCGGGGCAGATAATGGAGATATTAGGTTAGACGGACAAGTAGTGCCTAGGAATGACACATTTCGATATTTGGGATCGATGCTACAGTGAGACGGAGAGATTGATGAAGACGTGAGCCACAGGATTAGAGCGGGGTGGGTGAAATGGCGCCAAGCATCGGGTATCCTGTGTGACAAAAAAAATTTCTCAAAATTTAAAGGGTAAGTTCTATAGGACGGTGATTAGACTTGCGGTGCTATATGAAGCAGAATGTTGGGCGACTAAAAGACAACATATTCAGAAGATGAGTGTAACAGAGATGAGGATGCTACGGTGGATATGTGGTCACACAAGGCGAGATTGAATCCGTAATGAGGATATACGTGATAGGGTGGGGGTAGCACCAATTGAAGAGAAACTTGTCCAACATCGCTTGAGATGGTATGAGCATCTCCAACGGAGGCCTTCTGAGACACCAGTATGTAGTGAAATTTTAAGACGTACTGAAAACATAAGAAGAGACAGAGGTCGACCAAAACTAACGTGGGAGGAAGCAGTTAAAAGAGATTTGAGGGATTGGAATATAACTAAAGAATTAGCATCGGATAGGAGCGCATGGAAGTTAGCGATCTACGTACTGAAACCATAAGAAGGTTTAGGGGTTGTGTTTTAGGCTCTCGGCTCGGGTGGCAGGATGTACAGCTTAGAGTTTTAGCTTTGTAGGATTTATTATTAATAATAATAATATTATTATTATTTGCAAGGCTCTCGTCTCTTTGACTTTGAGAAGGTTTTATTCCTAATCTACCTTAACTTATTTGGGATCAAATGCTTTGTAGTTGTAATGTACTGGCAGCTTCTGTGGTTGTGAATTCAACTATTATACATGCTAAGGTACACTACTTGGCGCATCAGGGAGTCCATATAACTACTTGAGCTGCTAATGAATCATGGCAAATCAACTTATGTTGCAGTAAGCAAATTCAGTTTCATTTTATATATACTAACATCTTAACCTAAATTCCAATGCAGAAACCAGCAAACCATGTCTTCCATATTGCGACTGATAAGCCTAATTATGCTGCAATGAGGATGTGGTTCTTGGCAAATCCCCCGGGTAAAGCTGCTGTTCAGGTTCAGAACATTGAAGACTTTACATGGCTAAATTCGAGCTACAGTCCAGTTCTGAAGCAACTGGGGTGCCATTTCATGATCAATTACTACTTCAAGACCCCGCAGGACAAACCTGATAAAAATCCCAAGTTTCGGAACCCCAAGTACCTGTCCTGCTGTCCATTCTCAATCATCTGAGGTTTTATCTTCCTGAGATCTTCCCAAAGCTTAACAAGGTGTTATTTCTTGATGATGATATTGTAGTCCAGCAGGACCTAAGTGCACTTTGGTCGATAGATCTCAAAGGCAAGGTTAATGGTGCTGTCCAAACCTGTGGAGATACTTTCCGTAGGTTTGATAGGGTATCTGAACTTCTCAAACCCTCACATTACCAAGAATTTTGATCGGCGTGCTTGTGGCTGGGATATGGCATGAACATGTTTGATTTGTTTGAGTGGAGAAAGCAGAATATTACTGATATCTACCACTACTGGCAGGAACTGGTGAGTATTCATGAGCTTTTCAACAATGTTCATTTGTTTTTATTCAATGGTTTAGATTAGTTATGATTTAGTTATACTACACTTGACAGTATGAGGTGTAGAAACTTGAGGGGGTAGAATTGTAATTGCCTATGTGGAGATCGCATTGGCATAAAAGTAATATTTTCAAATCTAGTTGAAAAAGTTCATAATACTCTTACGAAAAAAATTATAAATACAAAGAAAGATCAATTATACCCTTAACAAATCAATAGTCAGATTTGATTTATACTACCACCGTATACTACCAATAGAATGTTTCGTAAAATTTCTCTATCTTTAAGCATTGACTGTGTTAAATTCTGTAGTATCATACTCAACCAAAAGTTTGATTTTGCTATTATTTTGTGTTGTATTCAGTTCTTGTGCTACCATATATTTCACCAAGGACTTATATCTCATTTCTGCAGAATGAACATAGACTACTATGGAAGTTAGGAACACTCCCTGCTGGCCTTGTGAGTTGTGACATTCTGGAACTCTTGATCGCTCGTGGCATCTGTTGGGTCTAGGATACAAGCCGAATGTCAATCAAAAGGATATCGAGCGGGCAGCAGTGATACACTACAATGGGAATCTGAAACCTTGGCTTGAAGTTGGATTGCACAAATACCGCAAATACTGGTCCAAGTATGTCAGTTTTGATCGAGTTTTTCTACGGGAGTACAACATACATCCGTGAGTTGTTTCTGCTGCAGAATCCTGTGCGTATTCTGCCGATGACTCGTTTTTTTTAGCTCTGTAGGTTCCTTCTTCCCTGGTATCTAAGTGATCTAGGGTTTTTACTGATTAATCTATTCCCTGCTAAATCATAGTGCAGGCAATTTGTAGTAGGCCTTAGAATATGATGTGCAATAGAGGCTAGAGCCACGCAGTGCTGCAGGGTATATATAGGCTATAGTCATAGTGTGTTCCATTGATTCTTACTGATGTTAATATTGCAGCTGTGAGCACTTGGAATTATCTGTTTGATCTTGTCACTACTGCTATGTATAGGAGTAATAACAAAAGTAGCTTTTGTTTGTCCACTCTACTCCGTGTCTGTTCTGTTTGATCTGATGAATATGTGTTACTAGATGCATATTTTTTCTACTCAGCAATCGAAGTGCGTGAGCATGACAGTGGTTAATTTCGACAGATGAAGCTATGTTAGCCTTGTTTATGCTTTACGTAATAGATCTTGTAACAAACATGAGAAATTAATGGAATCTTGTGCAGACGACATTCAAAACACAACATAAGTAAGAGAAATTAATTGACACGCGCAGACGGATCGATGAATGAGCATAACCTAGAGACGGATACGTTGCACGCCCCGGTTTTACATGGTACTCAGCGGAACAGAGGAATCAGAACAGTATACGAATCAAATCAATATGTAAGTCCTGTTTGGTATGACTTCTACTTTTTTTTTTTTATTTTTAGAAATAGAAGTACAACTCCCGGCCTCTGCACCAACTAAAGATGCATACAGCCATAATAGGCACCTAAATTCGCCTCAAAGAGGATTTGAACCTGGGTGATGGGGGTGTACATCCACACATTTCTCACCAACTGAGCTAGGCTCAGTTCCTATGGCTTCTACTCCTAACTTCTTAGTTAGAGTAAGTGAAGCTGTGCTAAATGAGCTAACTCTATAAAACTTTTGGAGTTGAAGCAACCTGGAGTAGAGCAGCTCCTAGTACAATTTTTGGGAGCAGGTAAAATATTGCTCCAAGTGAGGAGCTATAGACCAACAATAAAAAAATACTCCTAGAAGTTGAAAGAAATTACCCGCAAAATACCCCTCCATTGCCCCTTCGCACCCGGCACCCCCTTCCCTCTCGCACGCATTTCTCCTCTCGACTCCCAAATCCCCAGCCTAGAGAAAACCCTAGAGGCGGCGCTGACGTCTTCCTCCCTGGCGTCCTCGTCCTCTCCCCATCCTCCGCGGTCTCTTCTCCGTCCCCAACATCCTCGTCCTCTCCCTGGCCCCGGCCTCGTCATCTCCGGCGTCCGCATTTCTCTCCCCGGCGCACGCGGCTACTCCTTCCCCTGCTTTAGGGGCTGTTTGGCTCTGATCCTAGCGTCAAGCTGCCTGGCCGGGCCAATCCCTACACATTGCCGGCTCAGCGCTTGGTTTCGTCCCTGGCTGCCAAGGTCACAGGCGGAGAAAACCAGCGCTGGGAAAGCGCCTGGCAGGCAGCTAGTTTATCCACCGTTCGTTCTTTGATCCATCGTTCTATTTTTCATTCATCAATTTTAGGCATAGGCTTCCAACCAAACAACTCATCTTCAAGTTTGTCTGACCAGACAAAAATCATCTACTTTTCAAGCTACCTTCAGACACCACTTTTTTCAGACATAAAATCCAGAACACCAACCAAACAAACCCTTACTCCCCAATTTGGCTACTCCTTCCCCTGCTTTACTCCCCAATTTCTTTACCGAGCAAGGCACTGCCGTCCAAATCCGCTACAAGTGACAGCGGATCTCGACGTACTGAAACAAGATTGCAATTTACCCGATCTACTACTGCTGCATGCATCTTTATTTAGCAAAAGAACTAATTTGGTTGTGAAAGTCTTGGTGTCTTGCTCTCACCATTAATTTGGTCTAATCTGCATTATGTCGAGATTAATGGGAACATGCTTTGCTGGAAAGTTTTGTTTAGCCTTTAGTTACTTCAAAAATCTATCTAACCAAAATTCCTATTTTATCAAATCTGGTCATGCTTACATGCTTCAAATCCTCGTTTTGGTCTTGATGCCCTCTAATCCAAGGGATGTTAATTATGCCACTTTTCATGCTTCAAGTCTTGTTTTTGGTACTGCTGGGTACTGGTCAACTAGTCCATTCTTTAGTTGTTGCTGTCTTTTTTTTTTTTTGGAATAATCTATTATTTGCCATTGTAAAGATGTGGATTTTAGGATTTATCACTTTATGTGTGAATGATATCTGGATCTCGGGACCACATGTCATACACACATAAGTGACAAATTCTAAATTTTGCATTTTTTTTCTGTTAGACAAGGTGATGAGAGGGCTACTGCTAGTTTATGTTCTACCGCTAATTTTATGATTCAAGTCCCTTACCTCTGGTGCTATCTAGTTTGGCCGAAAGACTTCCTATTCATCCATGCTGCTGTCTGTGGGCTTTAGGAGGGTTTGATATCGATCGGGCGTTGCTGCTAGGGATGTGAAGTTATTTGGGTCCGCGACATGGTTAGGTTTAGGCCAAGGGCCTCTCTCTGGCTTTGGTGATGCTGTGTCTATGGATCATGTGCAAGCTCGTTGACATGGAGATTTGGTGGTTTCTGTCACTTGTTCAAATGCTAGGACTAGAATGAAGATATAAGGAGGCAACTGTCGCCTTCTTTGATAGGAAAAATGTGTATTGCTTAGCTATCCAACGCTATGCATCAAATATTGTTCACCATTTGCCAAAAAGAGGGTCCTTCCTACATAGTTTTAGGATATCGTTTTCATGATCAGCCATGTAATCTGCCTTTTGCATTGGTGTAGGTGTTGCATGCTGGCAGTGGAAACAAGAATGCATTGAAGGCACTCATTGCGGCTGAATACAGTGGTGTCAAGGTTGAGTTGGTGAAGACCTTCCAGATGGTTCAATGCTAATATGTTGAGTTCAATGCAAATATGTTGTTCGAATTGTTGAATGCAAAATTAACTTCTCTGAAAGTTTTCTTTGAAAATCCTGCAAATTAGTTATTGAAGATTCAATGCAATGCATATTGTTGAATAGAAATGGGAAGTACCAGACTTTTGGCAATGGCTGCGAGGGTGAGGTGTGTGTCCTGTGGCTTCCCCTGATCTCCATATGTGCTGGTGTATGTTTTTTTTTTGAGTAAAATTTTTGAATGTGGGCGAAAAAGATGGCACAACATGACTCAACATGACACACACACACACACACACACACACACACACACACACACACACACACATATATATATATATATATATATATATATATATTTATATAGGAAAAAGTCCGGTTTACTCCCTCAAACTATCAGAAAAGTCTGGATTACCTTTGAACTACAAAACCGGTTATTTAACCCCCTGAACTTGTCAAATCCGGTCAAATAACACCTCGTAGCGGTTTGGAGCGGTGGTTTTGCTGATGGCCAACCAACTCAGCACACTGAGTGGCAGTCTGCGTGGTAGTGGAGCCATATAATTGCAGCGGGGCCCCACATGGAAATGAGACAAGGGGGAGAGAGAAGGCCACGGGCACAATCCCCATTTGGTTTCCTCGGCTGCAAAGAAATGGGAGCAGAGGGAGGGCTCGGCGGCATTTGGGCGGTGGCGGCGCCGATGGGTGGTGGCGTGGGGAGCGGGCGAGCGGGCGGAACGGGCTCCTCCGAAGACGGCGACCTCAAGGGAACCAGCGGTGGGTCCGGCGGTGCTGCGGAGCGGCGGCTCGGCGGAAGGTGAGCGGCGGCGACAACACGGGTCCGTGCAGCGCCGGCGAAGTAGCGCCACAAGGAGGAGGGCGGCGCGCGCACCGACTGCGCGGCAGCGAGGGGAACCCGGAGGTGGAGCCGGGGTGACTCGAGGGTGACCGTGGTGGTCCGACGTCGGCGGCCGGGGCGAGAGGAGAAGGGAGCCCGGTGGCGGTAGCTCTTGGTGATGGGGAGGACGAATGGTGGGGGGACGGGTTCCTCGGTGCCGGGGGCACGCGGTGACGGGGTCGCCCGAGGCGGAGGTGCTCCAGAGCGGCAATGGAATGGTGAGGTGGAGCGGCTGTCAATGGGTGCGCAGCTCTGGTTCTCCCGCTGCCCACCGCGCTGCGCCTTTGCAACGACTAGGTGGAGAAGACCCCGCGGAGCGCAACAGGGGAGGCGTAGAGCGCACGGCGGTTGCGGCGGTGGGTACAGGGAGGTCGCGGGGGAGCCGTCACCTGTGCCGACGACATGAGGATCTTGGGAGGCAGCTACTAGGATGGAGGTGGCGGCGTTGGGGTCGGAATGGCCGTCGAGCAGGCCAGGCGGCGGCTTGAGTGGCCGGATCTTGCCCAATCTCCGCAGGCGGAGCTAGAGAGGTTCATGGTGGCGGCGACGGCGCCAACAGCGAGGATGTCAAGGAAAGCGACGGGGAAGGCGAGGGAGTTGGGGAGGAGGAGGAGCACGACGGGGAAAGCTTCGTCTAGTTCTCTTGTGAATGCGGCGGCAATGGTCCTGCAGATAGAGAGAGGGTGAGGAGGGGAGAGGGTGAGGGGAAGAGAAAGAGATGGAGAAGAAGATAGCCACCTCACACATGCTGATTTGGCTACCACATATGCTGATTTGGATACCACATATGCGTTGACTTGGACAAAACCGGTCATATCAGCAAAACCACCGCTACGGGGTGTTATTTGACCGGATTTGACAAGTTCAGGGGGTTAAATAACCGCTTTTGTAGTTCAGGAGGTAAACCAGACTTTTCTGATAGTTCGAGGGAGTAAACTAGACTTTTTCCTATATATATATATATATATATATATATATAAGCACAACATGACTGAAACCAACCTATTAAACTATTATAAGTTAAGCAATACAGAAAAATGATTACAAGTCACAAAATAAGGGTAGTGCAGTCTTTTTACAAAGATCATTTTTATGCTGAAGTTGGAGCCAACTTTCTAACCAAACATCTCATCAGATCCAGTGGCACACAAATTTTTGCATAAAAGCCCAAAATCTTTATGAGCTTACACTGAAGTTCAAAAAATTATAAAGACTTAAGTGTAACTGACACAACAGGTTTAACAGTCTAGTTCCGCCACTGCTCAGATCGTTCCAACTTCTCATATGAGTGAATCAAGAGTAAAGCTGAAATTAGAGCTACAAAAACTTAAGGTAGAGCTATAACAAACAGGCCCGTAACATCGAGTTAACCGATCTCGATCGATCGTATAGTAACAGTATAGAGATAAATACTCCTACACACCCTCAATCGACAGCGTTACGGCCGGTTTAATTTGCAAGTGAGACGTCAGTTCCCGTACGTAAATACGCCACACGAATTAACCACCTCTTTACAAATACTACGCGCTCCGGCCAGCTTCTCCGCTCATCTCCCACGAGCACAACACGTTGACACGTACGCCACAGTATAACATACAACCTGCTACTACGTGCAACAACGGCAAGTTGCTCGTCCCTCTGCCTTTGCCTCCTCCTCCTCCTCGTAGTTGTCGAGCACGCCGCGGTAGCCAAGTCGACAGACGCCGCAGCGGCAGCGGAGGCCTCGGGGCACGCGCGGGCCCAGCTGCCCCGTAAGCACGACGACCTGGCCCCGGCCGCCTGCTGGAAGTCTATGCTGGAGACGTCACAGCCCTGCGCGCGCGACTGTTGGGTTGATCTCTCGGCTAACGACCTCCGAAAGACACGGGAGTCATGGCCCTCTACGTGCCCTGGTCGGGGGCGCTACCAACTTGAAGTGGTTTCGGTCTCGTTCATCGAGCGCAACAACAAATACTGAGGGGACTCGGTAGGCCTACACCTGAACGTGTGCTAGGCTAATGAAATCCTGAACAACCCGATCTCGCTCGAGCGCACAGGTGGGCGAAGACCGGAGGCCGAAGATCGACGCCGTCACCGTCAACCGCCATCACCGCCGGTCTTGCCTACACCATCTACACCCTCCGACCACCTCTACATCAACCGATCTACACCCTAATGGCATCGGCAAGCTCGGGTACGCACAATCACGCTTCCGCTCTAATGTTTATGTAGGTGTTCATGATTTGGAGCTAGGGTTCATGTCTAAGTTCGAGATTAGCCCTAAGTTTATGCCTACATTTGGTATCAGAGCAACCCTAGCTCTTCTTGAACCCAAATCAGTCAAAACCGAACTTGTTTTACCCGGATCTAGTGTTTAAAGTTTTAGATCTAAGGGGTAGAGGCTCGGGTTAGCACTTAGAAGGAGGGGATTTAAGTTTTTATGCCAAATCGGAACCTCCCGAAGCCCTCAAACCCAAATTAAAATCCCAAATCGGAACCCTAAGAGACTAAGATGCGGAGGAAACTTACATCTTTTGGAGTTCGCCGGAGTCTCTCCGGCCCTGAGGTGCCACCGTAGCTCCGCTCGACGGTGGTGTGCGCAACCTCGGCCGCACACACGCGCCGGCGAAAGGGACTGCGGCGGCGCCACCTCAAGCCGACGGCTCTCCTCTGCGCGCGCTCCGTCGCCGCCTCCTAGCGCGCGCCGCCTCAAGCCCCCGCTGCCGCCGCCGCGACGTCGCATCCCCTCGCGTGCGTGCCGCTGCCGTCGCCCGATTCTTTCGGGAGAGAAGGGGGCATATGAGATTAGGGTTAGGGTTTTCGAGGTTTTATCTCGCTCGGGCGCAACGTCATCCGTCCGATCGGATCCGAGGGTCACGGTTCTGCGGGCCGGTGAAGAGCTATTGGGCCGAGCCATTTCCAGCCGTTCGATCGCATCCGACGGCGGCTGTGCTTTTCGGGCCGGCAGAGAGGATTTGGGCCGCGCGCGTGGAATCGGGTCACGCTCGTTTTGGGTCGTATGCGTGGAGGTGGGCTGAATTCTTTTGTGCGGTCCATGAACAGTGGGTTTTCTCCTTTTCTTTTATTTTCAGTGCATTTTCTTATGATTAAATCCCTTTTGTGCACTATTTTAATTATTGTTTTTGCCCAATTATGATATATCATGTATAATGTATTATTACCCAATATTATGCTTAGTCTCTGATTAAAATTGAACCAACGAGATATTTCAATTAGAGATTTTTACATTTTATGTTTTGGCATTAGGTATACATACGATTACATTCTGACCAACGTTGATTGTAGTCGTGTGTAGCCACATTAATTGTTTAGTTCTTTTTCATTTTCTGCCCAAAGGTGATATGAATTAGAACTATAGTTTTTGCATGTTATTAATCAGACCAACGTAGGGTTAATTGCATGCAACATATTGTTATGTTAATTCTAATTTGTGCCCTGTATTTTGGTATTCAGCAATAAATGCGTCAAATGTCGCTGCCACAATCAACAACATTGAGCAGCTTACGGGGAGCAATTTTCCCACCTGGAAGGAAAGGATCCATGTTGTCCTTGGGGTTTTAGATCTCGATTATGCTTTAAGGGTGCCAGCTCCCATTCCCCCCACCGAAGGTGAGGAAAATTATGATGACAAAAGGAAAATTTATGAAACTAATGCTGAGAAATGGGAGCGGTCCAACCGTCTATCACTTATGATTATGAAGACCTCCATTTCAGTCGGGATCAGGGGAGCAATCCCCGATTCCGAAAATGCTACAGAGTATTTGGCATCAGTTGAGGAAAAATTTAAGGGCTCCACAAAAGTTTATACCAGTACTCTAATTCAGAGGCTCTTGACAACTAAGTATGATGGATCCGGCAGTATTAGAGAACACATTATGATGATGACTGATATGGCCGGAAAACTTAAAGACATGGACATGGAAATATCTGATGGTTTCCTAGTCCATTTCATTATGACCTCTCTCCCTTCTGAGTATACAGCTTTTAAGATCAACTATAACACTCAGAAAGAAAAATGGAACATGAGTGATTTAATCGCCATGTGTGTCCAAGAGGAGGAAAGAATAAGGACGGAAAAGAGGGATCTTGCACTTCAAGTTGGTGGCTCCAATAAAAGGAAGTTCCAAGGGGATTTCAAATCTAAGAAAAAGCTGACGTTCTCCCCCAATACAGATAAGTCGGGGCCTAAAGTGCACAATGCACCTAAGCCCCATGTGGCTCCTGCTGGAGCACCTAAAGGGGGTGAATGTCATTTCTGCAAGCAGCCAGGGCATTTTCAGAATGCTGTGTCGGATTCCTAAAGTGGCTCGCAAAGAAGGGTAATGATACAATAACGTTTGTTGACGAAACTCTTTATGCTAATTTCTCCATTAATTCTTGGTGGATTGACTCAGGTGC
This sequence comes from Ampelocalamus luodianensis, assembly GCA_036346255.1. NCBI lineage: Eukaryota > Viridiplantae > Streptophyta > Magnoliopsida > Poales > Poaceae > Ampelocalamus > Ampelocalamus luodianensis. The sequence goes on along the minus strand of CM070632.1, from coordinate 7,616,219 downwards.
AACTGTGCACGTTACTAATTCTTTACAGGGATTTCTTACCGCGAGAACACTAAGAAAGGGGGAGCGAAGCCTTAGAGTCGCGGATGGAAAGGAAGTCGAAGTAGAATCAATAGGATCTATTTCATTAGTTTTAGACAACGGCTTCTTGCTTCGTCTCAATAATGTAGTTTATGTTCCTTCTATTAGGAGGAATTTGATTTCAGTCTCTTTGTTGGACGATGAAGGTTTTAAGTGTGTTTTTGGCGATAATAAATGTGTTATTACGTTTAATTCTAATGATGTTGGTCTTGCTTTTAGACGAAACAAGCTCTATATGATTTCCCTTAATGAATCTCCTGTATCCTTAAATATGTGTGATGCTAAGTGTAAAAAGAATAATGAGACTTCTTCAAAATTGTGGCACTGTCGTTTAGGCCACATTTCGAAGAGGAGAATGGAGCATCTCATTAAGGAAGAGATTCTCCATTCATTAGATTTCTCTAACTCAGACCACTGCATTGATTGCATTAAAGGAAAATATGTGAAACAAATAAAGAAGGGAGCTACTCGCAACACAGGACTCTTAGAATTAATTCATACTGATATTTGTGGTCCTTTTCATGTGACATCAGTGGATGGTTTTGATTATTTTATCACATTTACTGATGATTTCTCCCGTTATGGTTATATCTTTCCCATTAAAGACCGATCTGAGTCACTTGACAAATTTAAGATATTTAAGGCTGAAGTTGAAAATCAGCACAACCTAAGAATTAAAGTGGTAAAATTGGATCGTGGGGGAGAATATTATGGAAGACATGCCTCTTATGGGCAAATTCCTGGCCCTTTCGCTAAGTTTCTTCAAGAAAATGGCATTGTTGCCCAGTATTCTATGCCAGGCGAACCTCAGCAGAATGGAGTAGCTGAGAGACGCAACCGTACACTTATGGATATGGTACGGAGCATGCTCAGCCACTCTAGTTCACCAATTAGTTTGTGGATGGAAGCACTAAAGACAGCTGCACATATTCTTAATCGGGTTCCCGAGAATCGAGACCTAAGACACCTTATGAATTATGGACTGGGAGGAAACCGAGTATGAAATATTTACGAGTGTGGGGTTGTTATGCTGAAGCTAAGATATTTAATCCACATATTAGGAAATTAGACCCTAAAACAGTAAGTTGTCATTTTATTGGGTACCCTGAAAGATCCAAAGGGTATTGTTTTTATTGTCCTTATAGGACAACTAAGTTTGTAGAAACAAGGCACGCTGTGTTCTTAGAGAATAATGAGGAGCTGGAGCCCAGGAAAATAGATCTTGAGGAGAAGCGGGTTTACGTTCCTTCACCGCTTATCCCAGAGACCTTTATTCACATGCATCGGTGGTTGCACCTCCGATGAGAAAATACATTGTTGCATCCACTGTTGAGGTCTCTGAAATTCCTAATGTTGCACCTAATGATGAGCCTCAGCACTCTCCTGTAATAGCTAATGAACCTATTAGAAGATCACAGCGGGAGAGAAGATCTGTCATCCCAAATGATTATGTTGTATATATGAATGAGGATATTAATGATATAGGGAAGGTAGATGATCCCACCTCTTATAAGGAGGCCATGATGAGTGAACATTCTCCTAAGTGGCTTGATGCCATGAAGGATGAACTAAAGTCTATGAGCACTAATGATGTATGGGACCTAGTAGAAATTCTGACGAGTCAAAGCATGAGGGTTGTAAATGGGTCTACAAAACCAAGCATGACTCTAAGGGAAATATCGAAAGGTTCAAAGCAAAACTTGTAGCAAAAGGCTTCTCACAAAGAGAGGGGATTGACTATAATGACACATTTTCTCCTGTCTCAACTAAGGATTCATTCAGAATCGTAATGGCACTTGTAGCTCATTATGATTTAGAGCTGCATCAGATGGATGTTAAAACGACATTTCTTAATGGCGACTTGCAAGAAAATGTTTACATGGCTCAACCGGAAGGTTTTGTCGTGGAAGGTAATGTAACATCCCACGTCAGAATTTGAATTTCAAATGTATGAAATTGAGGGGAATTTAAAACTTTTGAGTATCATTTGCCTTTTTGGAGCATTGCATGATTTGTTGTTTTTGAAAATTTTGAAATCAATAAAAACTTACAACTCAAGTCATAACTCCAAAGGAAAATAGGAACAAAAACTTGTGATCATCCTCTGGAAATATTTTTCCTATCATATTGACCATCTTGGTAACCTCTCTGAAAAATCTCATGATTTTTAGATTTTATTTGCTATTTCAAAAGAGCAAGTCAAACCAGTTTGAAATTTGGTCAAACCCCTAGGGCAGTAGATTGTGAATTTTCCAGGGATTAATGCAGTGCATGAAAATGTCTGGAAAAATTACACAAGGTTGTCCTCTGTCCCAGGTAGTTCCCATAAAAATGTCAGAATTTTTGGAGCTACGGAGCTACCTCTAAAAATTCCTCAATCCTCTCAGCCTTTTTAAATCGAAACCTGAAAACTCTATTCCTCGGATTCGGACCGCACCCGGACTTGAGTCCGACCGAGCCCAGGCCGACTTGGCTCGGCCCAACCGTCTTAACCACACCATCGCTTCGCAGCCGTTCGATCGCGCATCCACAGTCGAAATCGCGTACCGCTTCGGCCTGAATCTTATTTCCTCTCGCGCGCTGTCGGCCCTTGGATCTTGATATAACGGCCCGCCCTGTCAGATCTTTCTTCCTCCCTTCGCGCCGACACTCAGAGCAGAGATGCCACGCGCCCGCAACGCTCTGCGCGTCCCCGTCAACGGCGTCAATCCGCCGCCCACCTCCTCCACTCAGGGCTTCGCCCGTTAACGCCGCTTCCATCCCGACCGTTGCCCACCTATATCCCGCCCCCTCTCGCTTCATTTCCCTCACTTCTCCTCTCGGTGGCTGAGGAGAGGGAAGCTGGTGTGAGCTTTCCTCTCGGGTAAGCTCCTATCCGTAGCGTCCCCTAGTTTCCTCCATGTGCATCCTCCCCATTTTTGCTCACTGGAGGTTTTGATGTTGCTTGTAGGTTCCTAACCGAGTTCGTGCTCTCGGCGGTCTCGGAGCGCGCCCCGAAAGCCATCTTGGTGCAAACTTGGTCGCCGGTGAGTTGTTTCCCAATTCTTTCCGCGTCACTTCATGTTCTAGACTATAAGGAGTAAAACCCCTCACTCAATTTGTCGGATTACTCACAGGAGCTCTTAGGATTTGAGGATTTTCCTTTTCGGCCGAAAAGCTTCCCTTTCTTCCTCGTCTCCGGTGTGGTAAGCCATCCATCAATTCCTCGCTCTGACACCTTACTTGGGTCTAGCTTGAGCTCTCTTGACCTCCCTTTTCTCCCCTCTTAGCCCGAGCCATCGCATCCTCGGGGAACCTCATCGCCGCCGTCACCTTCTTCGTCGTCAACCCAACTCCGACAACCTCGACACCTCCGGGTCATTGTGGTGAGTTCCTGGAGCCCTCCTATTGCCCATGCGTGCGCTAGTTTGCCGCGGGCGTCCCTTATTCGCAATGTGCCATGAGAGTCGTAGTTTCCCCTCCGCCCCTCGCCGTCGCGCCGCCGCTACAGGCCACCGTAGAGGTCGCCGTCGGTGCCAGTAGGAGCGCAAGGCTATTGCGAAGCTATTCCGACCCTCACCTTGCACTGCCGTGGACCACCGCGCCGGCAAGTCGCCGTGCCAGCAACCGGAGCGGCAGCTCCGTTGTCGGGTGGCCGACCGACACTGTAGCATCGTCATTAGGGGTTTAATCGTGATGATTGGCATTTAAGTGCGAATCTTTGTCGGAATCGCGTGTTTAGGTGTAGCTCTGTGTGGCTTACACGCGGGCCCAAGCCACTTAAGTGCCTGGTGAGCTGGCCCGTGGACCGTGAACCGGGCGCATGAGTTTTAGTCCATGCACTATGCTTGTGGACTGTGTGTATGACAGTCGGACCCCACATGTCAGTGCTCATTTAAATCAGAAATTTAAATAGAAAATGGCACTATGCTCTGGACCCCACTTGTCCGTGTCTGTGGCTAGGGTGAGCTGGGTATAAAAAGGATTTTGCGTTTATATTTATTTCTGAAATGTTTTATTTGTGAACTGTTAAATGCTTTAAACTTCAAAATTGCATAACTAGTTCATTTTAGCTCCAAAATGGGTGATTCAAATTTTGTTAGTTTCTATTTTAAGTGTACTTTTATGTAAAAATGTATTGAATCATGTTTCTGTTCCAGAAAATGATTATGAATAAAATGACTTTAGGTTAGGTTTATTTTTGCACTGAAAATTGCTTTAACTTCAAAAATGCATAAGTATTTCTCTGTAACTCTAAATTGAGTGAATCCAATTTTGTTGGCTTCCTCTATTAATGAACTTGCTGTCAAAATTAGTATTAGGCATGTTACTGTTGTTAGAGAAATTGCTAATACAATTAAATTGTGCTCATATTCATGTCTTTGAAAATTCATAGAAAATGCATTATAGCTCCAAATGAGATGAATCCAATTGGGTTGTTCATCTTATGAGGTGCTTGATTTACTGTGAAAATTTCAAGTGCACCCCCTTTCCAGAAATTTTTGCCAAACAAATTAATTATGGTGAATAGTAGCTTTTTGCATTTTTAAAGCTGAACAGAATTGTTTTGCTTATAACTTTTGCTTAGGACATCCAAATGAATTGATTCTTGTTTTTAAATTCATTATAAATCATGCTCTTGCTGTTGTAAAATTTTCAGAGCATTTGGAGAAAGTTGGTTTTTGACTCTTTTCAGTATTCTTCGTTCTTATCGGTTCCTATTCGCTTTTTCGTTAGGTGCCGACGAGTGTGTTGACCTTGAGAGTGAACCTCTGCAGCAGACTGAGCAAATTCAGCAAGGCAAGCAGTTTGATCATGATAATCCCTTTATTTTAAAGTCTAATATATTGTTTTCAACTTATATGTATGCATTGCTATGTTGTGTTAAATTGGTTAGTTACTCCTTTAGATGCATAACCTGTAGGTAAATGATATTCCTTTACTACCTGAGCCTAGGTTATTTGCTGTGATTAGAGTTCGTTGGATGAGCTCTTGTCACTTAGTAGATTACGGGTTCCTATTGCTTAGCCATGCTTAGCTTTCGGTAGTATTGGGCGATCATCGACTTCGTCGATGATTTTGATCACACAAATGTTAATGTTATTCCATTATGTCCAGCTTTGTGTTTTACTACTTTGCAACTCAAAAACTGAAAATAAAACTTATATCTTGACTTGGGCACAATGGTATGTTGGTGTGATTCGGAATGGTGCCTAGGTCCTTAAGGACCGAGTTACTTGCGCCACCTTTGAGCATCTCGCGTGCTAACCACACTAGAGGTATGAGACTTCTCTTGACTTAGTACTTTGGCGTGTGTTGGCTCGAGTCGCGGGGGTCGCGGGAGGATGGTGTTTGGGAGCATGGTAGTTGTCCGAAAGCTTTACCCTCGTGGGTAGTTGTCTTTCGGCTTTACCATGTAAGCGTATGGGTCTCTATCCATACGAGCGGCTCGTAGTTAATACACAATACTGGAAATGTCTCGTAGGACTTAGCCGTGCCACATACCTTCCGGTAGTGTGCTTTTGTGGCTTAAAGGCGGTCCTGAAGTGTGGGTACATTGGTACACCCCGCAGGGTTAAAACTATTCGAATAGCCTTGTCCTAGGTTATGGACACGCTCGGTTACGCCCCGTGAGAACTAGACTACAACCTTTTTAATTAAAACTTGACATGGGTGGTATGAATGGGTAATTCATGCTATGGTCGTGGTGACTATTGGGTTAGTCACTTCGAGGTTGTTGTCATCTACTTACTATTATGTTATTCTTGCTATTATTTCAATGATAAAATGAATTGCAAACTCGCTTTGAAATGTATTACACTATTGCAAATAAAGATTGCTTTATGCTGAAAATGAACCATATGGCCTCCACTCAAATAAGCTTGCATGTAGCATATGAATAGGTCTGCTATTCCACATGTCAGTCTTGCGAGTACAAGTTTGTACTCATTTGCTATGCTTAATGTTGTTTGTTGCAGAGGAAGAAGGTGAGCCCCAAGGGCCTCACTTTTGCGAGTCGTGCTGTGGAAGGGTTTGGGACGACTAGACTTGGCTGTCCGGTTGGTTGCCTTGTGGGTAAAGGCACGCCGATTGACTTTTGTTTATCGCCATCTTATGACACTTTTGCTTCCGCTGCTTAATTAGTCTTTTACTTGTCATTTGGCCGGTCGGCCCTCTTTTGTAATAACTTATATTATATGGCTACTGTTTAGTAATGCGTTGCTTTGGATTCTATGTCTTGTATGGAATTGATGTACGATTTTGTGAAAAGAGGTGTGTATACTGCATTTCTGGGAAGTATACATATCTCGAGGCTTGGTTTATTCGATTTGTGATGCTAGGACCATTTGGAAGGTTAAGCATTACAAGCCGAATAAATTGGGGTCCTCACAGAGTTGGTATCAGAGCCATCCTGACCGTAGTAACCCAAGCTTGGTCGTCCTTAGGATATTTTGGAAAAGCTTATTTTCAAAAGTATTAAAAAGGTTTATGAAAGCCTAAGTAGATTCTCAGGTTTTTCTCCTTACCTATCTTAGCTTTCTACTCTCATCTTGCTCTAATTTGAGTTTTAAAAATTGGTTTCCTCTCCTTCCTCTCAAAAGATAGTGGTCTATCGGTTAAATGGGTTTTGGGATAACCATGAGAGTTGTAACTTGAAGTGTTGGCTGTTAGGGAGAAGACCAGGAGTCCCTAGAATTGGAGGTTTCGGCCTAGGACTTGGAGGATAAAATTTGGACAGCTAGTTGTTGGTTAGCATACAGGGCTGAAAATGAGAGGTTAATTCAACTAAAACTTGTGGGAATAAAAGGGTAAGAAGTGATATTAGTTAGCTAAGTACTTAACACTATTTTACCGCCTTGATATTGCTCTTAAGTAGTGTTGGACTTGATGTAGCATGCTGAAATTTTATCTTCTCAACCAATTACTTGTTCATTCAATACAGGTTAGTTGTGTTGGGAAGTTGATCCTTATTCTTATGATTCCTCGCTGTTTTGGAGCCTTTTTGGAAGCTTTAAAAATACATTTCCTTGCTGTCTTGGTCTTTGGTTAGGGTGGTATTTCACTCCCCCAGTCGCGGGTTGTTCGCCTTCTTTAGGCTTTGTTTGTCGAGAATTGTTGCTAACCAAACTTCCTTGTAGCAGGATGGCCGGTAGAACTCGCGGCAGCCAGCCGAATGGTCAGGATGAGGAGCTTCCACCTCCTCCGACCATGGCTGAGGTTCTCGCTCAGATCGAGCGAAACCGCATGGACCAGACGCGTATTCTCGAGGTGATCGCGAGAACACCTCCACTTCTTCCGGTGCCTCGGATCGGGAGGAGTGGACATCGAGCTCGTGGGGGCTTGCGGAGTTTCTCCGTCGCGACCTCCTACCTTCTCCGGTCCGAGAACCCCTTGACGCAGATGATTGGCTGCGTCGGTTGAGCGTAAGCTCAACGTTGCTCGATGCCGGGGAGCGGGATCGGGCACTCTTTGCATCGCACCGGTGGAGGGTGCGGCACTCTCATGGTGGGAGAACTTCCTCGCCATGCAGCCCGCGGGACACGTGGTCTCGTGGGAGGAGTTCATGTCAGCTTTCCGTCGGGCTCATATCCCCGGTCTTATGAAGTCGAAGAAGAAGGAGTTCCTTGCGCTCAAGCAGGCGCAAGATCGTGACCAGTACCTCCATGAGTTTAACCACTTGGCGAGTATGCTCTGGCGAGGTGGCCACCGATGAGGCCAAGTAGGAGAAGTTTATGGAGGGTTTGTCTGAGGAGCTTCAGGACAAGCTCTCCATTGTTGACTTTGCAGACTTCCAGGCCTTGGTGGACAAGGCCATCGTCGCCGAGCATAAGGCGAGAGCGCTGGGCGAGTCCCGCAAGCGCAAGTGGGAGGCCCAGCGGTCTGCGCAGGCCAGCCTCTCCCGTTCCCGGGGTGGGCCTACACCAGGGGCCCGTTCTTTGGCTGCACCACCGCCGAGGCCGTCGGCACCAGCTCCCCGTCCCCCGCAGGCCGTGATTCAGTCACGTGCACCTGCGGCCCAGCAGCAGGGTGGCCTCCGCAATCCGGCTGCCGAGGTCACCTGCTTCTCATGCAACCAGAAGGGCCACTATGCTAATAGTTGCCCTAGGAGGCCTGGAGCGACCCCTCGTCCTAATGGAGGACGCGGGCATGGGAGCGGTCATCCATCTGACCAGAAGAACGCCCAGAGGACTCAGGGCGTGGGTAGCGGCCGGGTCAACCACATCTCGGCCGAGGAGGCACAGGAGGCACCTGACGTTGTGTTGGGTACGCTTCTTGTCAATTCTCTCCCTGCTGCAGTATTATTTGATTCAGGAGCTTCGCATTCTTTTATTTCGAGATCTTTTGCTGCTGCCAGTGGACTTCACTTTGTTTCTTTGGGGGTACCTTTGCTTATTCGCCTCGGGTTGAAAATGAGAGCGATCAAGAATGCCGGGATGTTCCTATTGAAGTTGAAGGAGTGGGATTCTTAGCAAATCTTATCCTACTCAACTCAGGGAGCCTAGATGTGATTCTTGGCATGGATTGGTTGTCCCAACACTTGGGGCAAATCGATTGTGCCAGGAAGATGGTCTTCCTCACCAGCCCCTCTGGCGAACAGGTTGGATTTTCAACGCAGTTGCAAGGACCATATCTATGTGCACTTGAAGCGAGCCGCCATGGAGATTCGGGATGTTCCCACAAGATGTGACTTTGCGATGTTTTCACGAAGATTTGCAGGATGCCTCGGTTCGAGACACAGGTTTGTCATTGAGTTGCTGCCCGGCATCTCCAATTTCAAAGCGCCAGTCGGATGCCTCCCAATGAGTGGAGGAATCAAGAAGCAACTAGGTGAGCTGCAAGCAAAGGGTTTTATCCGTCCTAGCTCATCTCCTTGGGGTTGTCCTGTGATCTTTGTGAAGAAGAAGGACAAGACTTTGCGCTTGTGTGTTGATTACCGTCCACTCAATGAGGTGACGGTAAAGAACAAGTATCCCTTGCCTCGCATTGATGATCTCTTTGACGATTGGTGGAGCTCGTGTCTTTTCAAGATTGACTTGAGGTTGGGATATCATCAAGTCCGGATCAGGGCCGAAGATATTCCGAAGACGGCTTTCACTACTCGTTATGGTCTTTACGAGTATACCGTCATGTCTTTTTGGCTTAACTAATGCTCCTGCTCTTTTCATGAATCTTATGAACTCGGTATTCATGGAGTATCTGGATAAGTTTGTTGTGGTATTCATTGATGATATTCTTATCTACTCCAAGAATGAAGATGAACATGCTGAACATCTGAAGATTGTGTTGGGTAAGCTGCGTGAGCATCAGCTATATGCCAAGTTCAGCAAGTGTGAGTTCTGGTTGAAGGAAGTGGCATTCTTAGGCCATGTTCTTTCAGCAGGAGGCTTAGCTGTGGATCCTAGCAAGGTCAGTGATATGCAATCTTGGGGTCAGCCCAAGTCAGTTACAGATGTGCGGAGTTTTCTTGGTTTGGCGGGTTATTACCGTCGCTTTATCGAGAACTTCTCCAGGATCGCCAAGCCGATGACCGAGTTGCTCAAGAAGGATAAGAAATTTGTGTGGTCCCCGCTTGTGATGTGAGTTTCGTGAGCTCAAAAGCGGTTGACTTCAGCCCCGTGCTTGTTCTTCCCGATATCCACAAGAACTTTGATATCTTTTATGATGCCTCTCGTCGTGGACTCGGTTGTGTTCTTATGCGAGGATGGCAAGGTAGTGGCCTATGCATCGACACAGTTGAGGCCTCATGAACTCAACTATCCTACCCATGACTTGGAGTTAGCTGCTGTGGTTCATGCACTCAAGATTTGGCGTCATTACGTGATTGGTAACCGTTGTGAAGTGTATTCTGATCAGAAGAGTTTGAAGTACTTGTTCACTCAGCCAGATCTGAACCTCAGGCAAAGAAGGTGGTTGGAATTGATCAAAGACTATGACTTGGGTATTCAATACCATCCGGGCAAGGCCAATGTCGTTGCCGATGCGCTTAGTCGGAAGGTGTATTGCAATACTTTGACGCTCCAAGAGCAGCAGCCTGCCCTTCTTGAAGAATTTCAGCGCCTCAATTTGGGTTTGGTTGAACACGGTTCCCTTGCTACTTTGGTTGTGCAACCCACCTTGGTGGATCAAATCAAGGCCGCGCAGCAATCAGATGATGGTGTCAGTCATATAAAGCAGAACATCCAGAATGGGACAGCCAGGTGTTTCTCAGAAGATGAGCATGGTGTTGTATGGTTTGGGCAACGCCTTGTGGTTCCGAAGGTCACGGAATTACGGGAATTGATTCTTCGTGAAGCCCATGATTCCCCCTTGTCCATTCATCCCGGGGCCACCAAGATGTACCAAGATCTTCGTCAGAGATTCTGGTGGACCCGAATGAAGCGCGAGATTGCCAAGTTCGTTGCCGAGTGCGACGTATGTTGTCGTGTGAAGGCCGAGCATCAGCGGCCAGCAGGCCTTCTTCAGCCTTTGCCAGTGCCTGAGTGGAAGTGGGATTCCGTCGGCATGGATTTTATCACTGGGTTGCCCCGTACTTCTTCAGGGAAGGATGCTTTATGGGTTATCATTGCTCGGTTGACAAAGGTGGCTCACTTTCTTCCAGTGCGAGCGAAGATTGATGTGAAGCAGTTGGCAGATCTCTACATAACTCGCATTGTGTGCTTGCATGGTGTGCCACGAACGATTGTGTCAGATCGTGGTTCTCTTTTCACCTCTCGCTTTTGGCACAGTTTGCAAGAGGCTATGGGGACCCATCTTTCTTTCAGCTCAGCATACCACCCCCAGACTGACGGTCAGACGGAGCGAGTCAACCAAATGTTGGAAGATATGCTCCGTGCTTGTGTGCTTTCTTATGGGAACAATTGGGAGAAGTGTCTGCCGTTTGCTGAGTTTTCCTACAACAATAGCTTTCAGGCTAGTCTCGGCATGGCACCGTTTGAGGCTTTGTATGGGAGGAGGTGTAGAACCCCATTAAACTGGTCGAATCGAGAGCGGTTCTTGGCGAGACTCAATCAATGAGGCCGAAAGCCAGGTTCAGTTAATTCGCGAGCATTTGCGCGTGGCCCAGTCCAGGCAAAAGAGCTATGCAGACCGCCGTCGCCGTGAGTTGAGCTTCCACCCAATGACTTTGTTTATCTCAAAGTCTCACCTTTGAAGGGTCATCGACGTTTCGGCATCAAGGGCAAGTTGGCTCCTCGGTATGTTGGACCTTATCGCATCATCGAAAGTGGGAGCCATTGCGCATGATTGAGTTGCTGCTACACTTGAGGGGGTACATGATGTGTTCCATGTGTCCCAATTGAAAAAGTGTCTTCGTGTCCCGACTGAGGAAACTCCGTTGGAAGGTCTCGATGTGCAGGAAGATTTGACCTACCGTGAGCGTCCTTTTCGCATCCTCGAAGAAGCAGAACGAAGGACCAGAAATCGTGCCATCAAATTTCTTAAAGTTCAGTGGGCGAATCACTCCGAGGATGAGGCCACTTGGGAGCGAGAAGATCGCCTGCGTGCAGACTACCCCTCTTTCTTTTCCGAGTGAACCAAATCTCGGGACGAGATTCTTGTAAGGGGGGAGATTTGTAACATCCCACGTCAGAATTTGAATTTCAAATGTATGAAATTGAGGGGAATTTAAAACTTTTGAGTATCATTTGCCTTTTTGGAGCATTGCATGATTTGTTGTTTTTGAAAATTTTGAAATCAATAAAAACTTACAACTCAAGTCATAACTCCAAAGGAAAATAGGAACAAAAACTTGTGATCATCCTCTGGAAATATTTTTCCTATCATCTTGACCATCTTGGGAACCTGTCTGAAAAATCTCATGATTTTTAGATTTTATTTGCTATTTCAAAAGAGCAAGTCAAACCAGTTTGAAATCTGGTCAAACCCCTAGGGCAGTAGCTTGTGAATTTTCCAGGGATTAATGCAGTGCATGAAAATGTCTGGAAAAATTACACAAGGTTGTCCTCTATCCCAGGTAGTTCCCATAAAAATGTCAGAATTTTTGGAGCTACGGAGATACCTCTAAAAATTCCTCAATCCTCTCAGCCTTTTTAAATCGAAACACGAAACACTATTCCTCGATTCGACCGCACTGACTTGAGTCCGACCGAGCCCAGCCGACGGCTCGGCCCAACCGTCTTAACCACACCATCGCCGCGGCGCTCGATCGCGCATCCACGGCCGAAATCGCGTCACCGCCGGCTGAATCTTATTTCCTCTGCGCGGCGGCCCTTGGATCTTGATCTAACGGCCCGCCATTTCTTCTCGCTCGCACTCGCGCGTCGCGAAGTCGCGACGCCGCTGGCCCGCCCGCCGATCTTTCTTCCTCCCGCGCGCGACGCCAGAGCGAGATGCCACGCGCCCGCAACGCTCTGCGTGTCCCTCGCCAATCGTCAATCCGCCCACCTCCTCCACTCAGGGCTTCGCCCGTTAACGCCGCTTCCATCCCGACCGTTGCCCACCTATATCCCGCCCCCTCTCGCTTCATTTCCCTCACTTCTCCTCTCGGTGGCTGAGGAGAGGGAAGCTGGTGTGAGCTTTCCTCTCGGGTAAGCTCCAATCCATAGCGTCCCCTAGTTTCCTCCATGTGCATCCTCCCATTTTTGCTCACTGGAGGTTTTGATGTTGCTTGTAGGTTCCTAACCGAGTTCGTGCTCTCGGCGGTCTCGGAGCGCGCCCCGAAAGCCATCTTGGTGCAAACTTGGTCGCCGGTGAGTTGTTTCCCAATTCTTTCCACGTCACTTCATGTTCTAGACTATAAGGAGTAAAACCCCTCACTCAATTTGTCGGACTACTCACAGGAGCTCTTAGGATTTGAGGATTTTCCTTTCTAGGCGCTTCCCTTTCTTCCTCGTCTCCGGTGTGGTAAGCCATCCATCAATTCCTCGCTCTGACACCTTACTTGGGTCTAGCTTGAGCTCTCTTGACCTCCCTTTTCTCCCCTCTTAGCCCGAGCCATCGCATCCTCGGGGAACCTCATCGCCGTCGTCACCTTCTTCGTCGTCAGCCCAACTCTGACAACCTCGACACCTCCGGGTCATTGTGGTGAGTTCCTGGAGCCCTCCTATTGCCCATGCGTGCGCTAGTTTGCCGCGGGCGTCCCTTATTCGCAATGTGCCATGAGAGCCGTAGTTTCCCCCTCGCCGCGGGCGCGCCGCTACGAGCCACCGTAGAGGTCGCCGTCGGTGCGATGAGGAGCGCAAGGCTATTGCGGTTATTCGACCCTCACCTTGCCGCTGCGGACCACCGCGGCAAGTCACCGTGCAAAGAACCGAGCGCAGCTCCGTTGTCGGGTGGCCGACCGACACTGTAGCATCGTCATTAGGGGTTTAATCGTGATGATTGGCATTTAAGTGCGAATCTTTGTCGGAATCACGTGTTTAGGTGTAGCTCCGTGTGGCTTACATGCGGGCCCGAGCCACTTAAGTGCCTGGTGAGCTGGCTCGTGGACCGTGAACCGGGCGCATGAGTTTTAGTCCATGCACTGTGCTTGCGGACCGTGTGTATGACAGTCGGACCCCACATGTCAGTGCTCATTTAAATCAGAAATTTAAATAGAAAATGGCACTACGCTCTGGACCCCACTTGTCCGTGTCTGTGGCTAGGGTGAGCTGGGTATAAAAAGGATTTTGCGTTTATATTTATTTCTGAAATGTTTTATTTGTGAATCATAAATGCTTTAAACTTCAAAATTGCATAACTAGTTCATTTTAGCTCCAAAATGGGTGATTCAAATTTTGTTAGTTTCTATTTTAAGTGTACTTTTATGTAAATGTATTGAATCATGTTGCTGTTCCAGAAAATGATTATGAATAAAATGACTTTAGGTTAGGTTTATTTTTGCACTGAAAATTGCTTTAACTTCAAAAATGCATAAGTATTTCTCTGTAACTCTAAATTGAGTGAATCCAATTTTGTTGGCTTCCTCTATTAATGAACTTGCTGTCAAAATTAGTATTAGGCATGTTACTGTTGTTAGAGAAATTGCTAATACAATTAAATTGTGCTCATATTCATGTCTTTGAAAATTCATAGAAAATGCATTATAGCTCCAAATGAGATGAATCCAATTGGGTTGTTCATCTTATGAGGTGCTTGATTTACTGTGAAAATTTCAAGTGCACCCCCTTCCAGAAATTTTTACCAAACAAATTAATTATGGTGAATAGTAGCTTTTGCATTTTTAAAGTGAACAGAATTGTTTTGCTTATAACTTTTGCTTAGACATCCAAATGAATTGATTCTTGTTTTTAAATTCATTATAAATCATGATCTTGCTGTTGTAAAATTTTCAGAGCATTTGGAGAAAGTTGGTTTTGACTCTTTTCGGTATTCTTCTGTTCTTATCGGTTCCTATTCGCTTTTAGTTGGTGCGAGTGTGTTGACCTTGAGAGTGAACCTCTGCAGCGGACCGAGCAAATTCAGCAAGGCAAGCAGTTTGATCATGATAATCCCTTTATTTTAAAGTCTAATATATTGTTTTCAACTTATATGTATGCATTGCTATGTTGTGTTAAATTGGTTAGTTACTCCTTTAGATGCATAACCTGTAGGTAAATGATATTCCTTTACTACCTGAGCCTAGGTTATTTGCTGTGATTAGAGTTCGTTGGATGAGCTCTTGTCACTTAGTAGATTACGGGTTCCTATTGCTTAGCCATGCTTAGCTTTCGGTAGTATTGGGCGATCATCGACTTCGTCGATGATTTTGATCACACAAATGTTAATGTTATTCCATTATGTCCAGTTTTGTGTTTTACTACTTTGCAACTCAAAAACTGAAAATAAAACTTATATCTTGACTTGGGCACAATGGTATGTTGGTGTGATCTGTTGGGTGTGATTCGGAATGGTGCCTAGGTCCTTAAGGACCGAGTTACTTGCGCCACCGTGCTGAGCATCTCGCGTGCTAACCACACTAGAAGGTATGAGACTTCTCTTGACTTAGTACTTTGGCGTGTGTTGGCTCCGAGTCGCAGGGGGTCGCAGGAGGGATGGTGTTTGGGAGCATGGTAGTTGTCCGAAAGCTTTACCCCGGGTGGGTAGTTGTCTTTTCGGCTTTACCATGTAAGCGTATGGGTCTCTATCCATACGAGCGGCTCGTAGTTAATACACAATACCGAAATGTCTCGTAGGACTTAGCGTGCGGCATACCTTCGATGAGTGTGCTTTTGTGGCTTAAAGGCGATCAAGTGTGGGTACATTGGTACACCTGCAGGTTAAAACTATTCGAATAGCCTTGTCCTAGGTTATGGACACGCTCGATTCGCCCGTGAGAACTAGACTACAACCTTTTAATTAAAACTTGACATGGGTGGTATGAATGGGTAATTCATGCTATGGTCGTAGTGACTATTGGGTTAGTCACTTCCAGGTTGTTGTCATCTACTTACTATTATGTTATTCTTGCTATTATTTCAATGATAAAAATGAATTGCAAACTCGCCTTTGAAATGTATTACACTATTGCAAATAAAGATTGCTTTATCTTGAAAATGAACCATATGGCCTCCACTCAAATAAGCTTGCATGTAGCATATGAATAGGTCTGCTATTCCACACGTCAGTCTTGCGAGTACAAGTTTGTACTCATTTACTATGCTTAATGTTGTTTGTTGCAGAGGAAGAAGGTTCAATGGAGCAACCACTCAGAAGGAGAAGCAACGTGGGAACGTGAAGAAGAGCTGAAAGCCGAGTTTCTAGCCTTTTCTCTAGCTTCTTTGAATCTAAGGTCGAGATTCCTTTAAGGGAGGTTTGTAACATCCCAATTTTACGAGTTTAAAAATCTTTTAAATAGTTAGTAGGGGAAAATTCACCATTTGGATTTTATTTGAATTTAATTTCAAAAGCTTAATATTGGACTTTACAATCAAAAACATTTAATGTGAATAATCCCAACATGAACAATAGCCAAAACTATTTTATTTGGGTTTTATGTGCTCAGATATATTTTTCTAGATTTTTCTAGAATTTTTCTGAGTTCATTTGCTATTTTCTATTGCTTATTTGAATTTCTGGTATTTTCTAAATTAGAAAACCTATTAATAATCTCAGTTAATCCTTTGGGCCGAAATCCAAACCTCCGGCCCATTGTCCCATATGACCCAGACTCCGCGGCCTGGGCCACGCCATGTAAGCCGCCTCCACCGGCAGTGGACCCGCTGTCGGCCTCTCTGCTTCTCTCTCCTCCGGTTTACCCGTTCCTCTCGCCGCCGTGGATCAAGCGAGAACGGCGGATGTGCGTGAGGTAACGCACGGTCGAATGTTCCTTCGATTGTGGGCGTTCGATCGGATCTGGCGGTCGATCTTGAGTCCGCCGTGATCGCACCGCTTCACGCCGCGCGGCGTCTAACCCTAGCCACCGGCGTGGGCCCCGCTTGCGCGTCGGCCGTCTTCGTCGCGGACTCTAGAGTCCGTGTCAGAGCCCAGCGCCGCGCCGTCTCGCTCGCGGACTCCTCGCCCGAACCCTATTTAAAGCGCGATCGCGTCCACGAGTTCGCCTACACCGCCGTTTTTCCCAAGACCGAAACCCTAGAACGCCGCCTTTTCGCGGATTGGGCTCGAACCTAGCGCCGCCCTTCGGTTCTTCGTCGATTGCGCCACCGGTGGTGAGGTTCCGCCGCCTTTGAGACACCCTCGGGTTCGCCGCATCACGGCCTACATGATGCGCGCTTTATCTTCGTCGGAGAGCCCGTTCGCCGTCACCTTCTCAAGCGCGCGCTCGCGCTTAACTCGTCGCCGCCGCCGTTGTAGTCGTTGCGGCGAGATCTAACCGCGTCACCACCTTCGTGCGTGTCACGACGGTCCAGTTGCGCACCTTCGCCGTCGCCTAATCGTCGCTGTCGCTAAAACCGAAGGTCGCCGGGGCTTCGTCGACGTCTAGCCGACGTGGCAGTCCGACGTGGACGCCACCTCACTGCCACCTCGTCGCCACCTCAGCGTCCGCGCCTGCGTGTCGTCCTGCGTGGCTGCCTGCGTCGGCCGCGTGGGCGCCACCGTTCCAGAAGCGAGGCTCTGGTGGACCTAGTCCACCGTGAGCCTAACCTCCCGACATGTGGGTCCACATGTCGAGATTTCTTTATTATTTCTTTTCTGAAATTCCTCATTGGCGTCGTGATTGCGCAATAATCCATTTTTTCTTTAGAGAAATAATTCAGAAATTCGAAAATCCAAATTAGGGTTTCTTTTAGATTTCCAATCTTCCAAAGCCCATAACTTTGCATCCTAACTCGATTGAGCCCATTCAAATTTCTAAATTTGTCTCAATTCAAGCTCTATTTATCTGAGATTTTTATTTAATTTTGGAGTTAGTTTTGTCTCTGTTATTTATTTGTTTTGTTTGTTTGTGTCTCGTTTTGCGAGTAGACGTCGATCTGTCGGGAATTTTGTGGAAGAAGGAGCACCCCAAGATCAAGACCAGTACATAGACCTTTTCAAGGCAAGTATACCTTTGATCATCTTGGATCCAGTTTTCAAATTACTTTGTGTTAAATTATTGCATTCTACTTTAATTATTTATTTAAATACTTTGGGCATAGTTATTATCCAAATTGTTATCACACCTTGGCCTTGTATGTCATAATTCCTTGTCACCCTAGATTGGTTATTAGTTGGTAATATTATAGCACCAACGTGGGTTGGTTAGATCTTGAGTACAATTGCTTAGCCATGTCACGGGTCATCATCACATGTAAGTTGCAAATATTAATTATGACTAAGTGACTATGGAACTTTGTGTAAAACGCGTGTGCTATGTGTTATTACTTCGTGATGGCATGTGTTTGCACTAAAACCAACCGGGTGGTAAAGGATTTAGGCCGAGGCAAGTGGTGGAGACGTGTGACATGGTGGACTATGTGATGGGTATGATAATCTGTGTGGCCTAGTTAGAACATGGAACTCTTGCCTTGGTCAATTAAGGACTTAACTTTGTGCGCCATTGGTATCGAGCTTCTTCATGCGACCACATGCAGGTATGGGGCGTGCCTAACTTAGTAAGTTATGAATTCTCGGCATTGATGTTCGTGGTAGGTTAGGCTTTGTGATAGGGTGGAGGTGTGACTACTTGGTGGTTGCATCACGGGAGGATTCGTCGTCCTCGTCCCAACGGTGTGTGTTATGCATGGGCTATGTGATATGTATAACGGTTTGTAAGCACATGTGGGAATGTCAATGTTGGAGATGAAGTTTCAACTGCTTTGTTATGATTGGTGCTAGCTACATCGGTTATATCGTGTGGGTAAAGTGTACAACCTCTGCAGAGTGTTAAACAAACTATTCGAATAGCGCGTCATGATCATGGACATGCTCGGGGATTTCACACGAGGGGTAGATTTTCATAAAACCTTTGGGAAGGGACAGCTGTGTGATTTAAGTCATATGGCTGTGTGAAAGAATTTGATTAGGCTATGTGTCTTTGTGATAATAACTGTTAAATTAATATTGTCTATTTGTTTTGAATTATGTTTTCAATCTATTATTCGTATTCAATTGCAAATGTTGCTTTATGCAAAAGAAACACAGAAGCCATTTCCTTCGGAATAATCCTGCATCTATACATTGCATTCTGTGGTATGATTTGCGAGTACGGTTGTGTACTCACGCTTGTTGTAAAACTTGCGCCCAAACCTACAGAAGAGGAGGAGTCTCACGCTTTTTTTGAGGAGTTCGAAGGCCGATCGTTCGTTAAGGTGCGGATCCCGGTTGGTTGCTGTGGTGAATTGGTGGGATCTACGCTGGAGTTGTTCCGTTCATTCTTTGCTTTATTTCTGTTAGCCTGCGTGGCTTAATAAGTGTAAACTTCGACCATAAGGTCAAAACCCTTATTTGTTATTCAAACTAATCGTTTACTTTATTTATCGCTTGTGTGGATCGATATTTACCGTGTTAACCACTGTGTGCACTAAGCGTGATCTGGACTAGTGCGGTATACGCAGGGTTCCGAATCGTAATTATGGGTCCCGACAGAGGTGGTATCGAGCCATCTTGTTGTAGGTCTTGACCTTAGTTAGATTGGCCGTCTTTAGAGTGTCCAAATTATTTTCTAAAGAAAAAATTAACTTGCAAAGTTAATTGATTGCTTAACTCTCCTCATATCTCTCTCGCCTCAACTTTTGCTATAATCTCTTCTCTCCCCGCTGTTTTAAAGTTGCTCTTACCTGTTGATCTGTCTTGACAGATGCCTGCTTCTGTGAGCTATGGTGGCGATCGGAGGTTATCTTCTTAGAGCTTTGGAAGTCACATTGCGAGTTCTTGGAGGTTTTGATCGTCCACAGACGTCGGCAAAACCGGGCGATGAATGGACAAAACCGTGGGTGATCCATGCGCTGACGATCTACGCCGGGAGGAGCGACAAGGCAAGCCAACCTTCGCCCGTCTCTATGAGGAAGATCACTTGGGTAAGGTATCCGAGTCGTCGCGCTTGGCCATGCCGTATCGCAACATCGCCGCGCGGAGCTTCAAGACACCGTCTTCCGTTACCACCCGAGCTGCCGTGTGGACTTGCCGGCACGCTACCCGTCCACGAGAAGGAGAGAGCAACGCTTCGATCGTGCACCTCGCACGGTTGTGGCCGCCAGAGGAAGCCTTGGAGGACCATCACGAGTTGGATCATGTCTATGAAGCCTTGCGGAGAGTCGAGAGAAGGTCGCCACTCTGCAAGAGATCCTCGACCAAGTTCCGAAGAAGAGGAAGACCAGGAGGATTACAAGAAGATCCAGAGGAAGGCCAGTTGATCCGAAGAAGATGCAGAGCCGAGAGGAGCCGGCGGGCCGGTTGCACAGAGAGCGCTGTTCTCGCCGCACGATTCGAGCATCGAGATCGGTTTGCCAAGATGCCGGCTCACTTCCAGTCTCATGTCGTCGGGAGCGTCGCGCCATGGTTGTGGAGGCTTTCTCAGTAGTTGGCCTTAGTTCGAGCTTTGAGCTTAGCGATTTCAGTTTAGTGAGTGCGTCCTTTGGCGGTAGTTTTGTGTGCATAGGTCGTTGTTTCTTTTTGTGTGCAGTATGGTGCTGCAGGGCCCTTAGGCATTTGTTGCGACCATGCTAAGACCCTAAGTAATAAAGGTATTTCATTTGAGTTTCTTGAGCTGTGTTTTGTTGGGTTTAACCTACCCCGCTTAGTTCTTAACTTATCTCGTGCTTGCTACCTTATCTAACCTATGGAGCTTACGCGGATGGTTCAAACTCGTCGATCTAGCGCTAGTGGTTCCGGTACTGGCAGGGAAGCAACGAGCAACCGACCGCGAGAGCGATTCCGCCACAAGCACCCCAATTGACTTGCAAAACTTTGGAGCTTTCATGGCGGCCGACGGACTCGGTGATGAATACCATGATGACTCGGATGCAAGCCATGCACAGCGAACAATAACAACAACAATCACCGGCATGGAGCCCAGTACTCATGGTCACCATGGACCATCAAGCGGCGAAATTCGCGAGGACTCGTCCACCAACATTTTTCGGACACGTCTCCGGTGAAGGCGCACGATTGGCTCGAGTTATCGAAGGAAGCTGCGATCACCCGGTCGGCAATGACCGTGAAAAGGTTACGTATGCCACTCACGGATGGAAGGCACCATTCTTGCGAATGGTGGGAGAACTACGTGCCGCTCATGAGACGCCACGAGGATATCACACAGGAAGAATTTTTCATGCGACATTCCGCTAGTATCACGTGCGAAGGCATTATCAATCAAGAAGAAGGATGAGTTCGCGCGCTCAAGCAAGGAGCTATGTCGATGTCGACTACCTCAACAAGTTTTCTCGGCTAGCTCGCTATGCGTGGAAGATGTAGCCACGGACAAGGCTCGCGAGTCGCTTTTGAAGGACTAAACACCGGATCGCAAGTCGGTTTGATTGCCCATACTTTTCACGATTTCCAAGAGTGGTCAACAAAGCCTTTGTTTTAGAGGACAAGCGCAAGGAAATGGAGGATAACCAGAACGCGGATGGCTCGGCAAGGAACCATTAATCACAAAGAGAGGGCAAGAAACGGTGCGGCCGGTTCAGCGAGTTTCCACCGGACTTCGTTGAGCACTGCACCAACTTCAACACCCGCCCGGTACTTCGTAACTTCCGCAACCTCGCACTGTCAACCCCAATTCAGAAGCAACCAAAAAGCGTACCAAAGGTCATTACGCTGTCGTCGGCCAGACATTTGCCAACCGATGTCGCAAAGGGGAACGATCACTCGATGCGCTTCAACCTTGGAGCTACTCCATCCAAGACGCCAACACGAGGCATCAACCAAGGAGCTTCACAAGTTGCGGTCAAGCGGGAGAGCACCGCGATCCGTGATCGAGGCCGTGTCAACCACGTCACTCTGGAAGGAGCCGAGAATCACCGGACGTCGATCGGGTAAGTTTCGTTAACTCGATTACTGCATCGATTTTGTTTGATTACGGGCTTCGCATTCGTTTGTTTCGGAATGTTTGCAACCAAAAATAAATTGGAAGTTATGCAACTTGAGCATACTCTGTTAGTCGATCGCTGGAGCGAGCTAAGTACTAGAGTGGGATGTTTAGGAGCTAAGTTACTCATAGTGGAGTTGAGTTTCTAGCCAACCTAATTGTCATAGATACCCAAACCTAGATGTCAT
Organism: Ampelocalamus luodianensis; assembly: GCA_036346255.1. Taxonomy (NCBI): domain Eukaryota; kingdom Viridiplantae; phylum Streptophyta; class Magnoliopsida; order Poales; family Poaceae; genus Ampelocalamus; species Ampelocalamus luodianensis. The sequence continues at coordinate 7,594,565 of CM070632.1, read as the reverse complement.
TCTTGGCATGGATTGGTTATCCAAGCACAAAGTCGTGCTAGATTGTGGCGAAGAGCCGTATGATCGAGGATGCCAAAGGAAACAAGGTAGAGTTCCTAGCCACCTCCGTTCGTGATGGACATTTGCTAGTAAGCAGTTTGAAGACCCTTTCCTTGGAAGAAGTACCAAAGTGGTCGGTGAATATCGGATGTGTTTCCTAAGAATTACCAGAATGCCACGGATCGTGACATTGAGTTTGTCATCGACCTAGTGCTAGGGACAGCACCAATTTCAAAGAGACCTTATCGGATGCCGGTGAATTGGTAGAGATGAAGAAGCGGATAGAAGAACTTCTTGAGAAAGGTTTCGTGAGACCTAGTTAGTCGCCATGGGGAGCACCGATGTTGTTTGTCAAGAAGAAGGATGGAAGTATGAGGATGTGTATTGATTACCGTTCTCTCAGCGAAGTTACCATCAAGAACAAGTACCCACTACCCGGATAGATGATCTGTTTGATCGGATGAAAGGATCGGATTATTCTCAAAGATCGACTGCGATCGGGTTACCACCGACTAAAGATTTGTCCTAAGGATATCACAGAAGACCGCGTTCTCAACACGGTATGGACATTATGAGTTCTTAGTCATGTCCTTTGGTCTGACTAATGCCCCTGCATACTTCATGAACATGATGAATAAAGTATTCATGGAATATTTGGACAAGTTCGTAGTTGTGTTCATTGATGATATTCAGTGTACTCAAGTCGGAGGAAGAACACGCCAACATTTAAGGATAATATTGGGAAAACTTGAGAGCATCAATTGTATGCCAAGTTCGATAAGTGTGATTTTGGAAGAAGGAAGTGGATTTCCTTGGTCACGTGATGACAACCGAGGAGTAGATTGACCCGGTAAAGTTAAAGCGATACTACATTGGGAGCAGCCCAAGGCCGTGACTCGAATCCATGATTTCTTGGGAATGGCGAGTTATTACCGCTGTTTCATCGAAGGATTCTCATCGATTGCTAAGCCCTTACGCAAGCTGTTGAAGAAGGAAAAAGTTCACTTGGACTCGGCTGTGAGAAAGTTTTCAAGAGTTGAAGAAGCGTTTGACTTCATTCATGTTGATTCTACGGATATTGAAAGGATTTCGATATCTCACCGTGATGCCAGCGTCAAGGATTAGGATGCGTCTTGATGCAGAAGGAAGAGCGTAACGCTTATGCATCAAGGCAATTGAGACCTCACGAAGAGAATTACCCTACTCATGATGCGGAATTAGTGCGTAGTGTATGCTCTAAAGATTTGGCGTCATTACCTCATCGTGTCGTCATTGTGAAGTCTACACAGATCATAAGAGTCTAAAGTATATCTTCACCCGATCGATTTGAATATGAGACGAGAAGATGGTTGGAATTGATCAAGGATTATAATCTTGGAATCCACTACCATCCCGAAAAGCCAGCGTGAGTTGCGGCGCTCTAAGTCGTAAGAGTTCTTGCAATGCCTTGAAGTAAAGGAAAGTTGCCTGAACTTTATGAAGAATTTCAGAAGCTAAAGCTAGAAGTGGTGTCTGAAGGATTTGTAGCCAATTTGGAAGTACAGTCTACCCTGGAGAAGCAAATTCATGAAGCACAACCAAAGGATCCTGTGTTGTCAGACATCAAGGTCAAAATGGTAGAAGGAAAATTCAAAGATTTCACCAAGAATGATCAAGACATACTCTGGATTAATGGTCGTATCTGTCTACCAGATATCGATGGTCTAAGACAGTTAATCTTGAAGGAAGCCTATGACTCAAAGTATTCAATACACCCTGGAAGTACCAAGATGTACCAGGATGTTAAGACTAAATTTTGGTGGCCAAATTTGAAACGAGAAGTCGCGAGTTCGTTGCCTTGTCGCGACACCCGCGAAAGTAAAGGCGAACACGAGAGACCAGAGGTTTCTTTGCAATGAAAGATTCGAGTAATGGAAGTGGGAAGAGATCGAATGGATTTTATCACCGTTTACCTAAGACCCAATCAGGTTACGATTCGATCCGGTAATAGTCGATCGTCTAACCAAGGTCGCCCATTTCTTGCCGATCAAAACCACATACTCGGAGATTGCCTTGCGGAGTTGTACATGGCGAATTGTCGGTTGCGGTGTGTCCAAGAAGATAGTGTCGGATCGAGGATCTCGGTTCACCTCGTTTTTGGCAAAGCTTGCATGAAGCATTGGGTACCCATCCGAATTTGATTACTCGTATCATCCACAGACATGATGGATGCACGAGAAGAGTTAATCGATATTGGAGGATATGCTGAGAGCTTGTGCTCTAGCTAATGCTACCCGTTGGGATAAAAGTTTACCGTATGCGAGTTTTCGTACAACAATAGTTATCAAGCGATCGCAAATGTCACCATTTGAAGCTTTGTATGGCGTGTCTGCCAACCCGTTGAACCAGTGAGAGCACCGAGCGATCGATGTTCGGCCGGACATCATTCAAGCGCGTAAGAGCAAGTGGCTATGATTAGGGAAGGATTGAAGATAGCTCAGTCGAGCGGAAGAGCTATCGTCGATAATCGTCGCCGTGATCTCGACTTTGAACCCGAGGATTTCGTTTATCTTGAGTGACCCGCTCGGAGGTGTCAAAAGGTTTCATGCCAAAGGAAGCTTGCCTAGGTATGTTGGCCCATTCGGGATTTTGGACGCAGTGGAGAAGTTGCTTATCGATTGGAGCTACGCGATGCGTTAGCGAGTACACGATGTCTTTCATGTCTCGTAGTTGAAGAAGTGTCTTCGTGTGCGAAGAGCAAGCCCGTTGGAATCAATTGAGTTGAAGGAGGATCTTACCTACAAGGAGCGGCGGTCAAGATTTTGGATGTCATGAGCACCTCACCGTAGAAGCACTGCTTCGTTTTGCAAGGTTCAATGGAGCAACCACTCGGAAGGAGAAACAGCGTGGGAGCGTGAAGAAGAGCAAAGCGAGTTTCCTAGCCTTTTCTCTAGCTAGCTTTGAATCTAGGGTTGAGATTCCTTTAAGGGGGGAGGTTTGTAACATCCCAATTTTCTGAGTTTAAAAATCTTTTAAATAGTTAGTAGGGGAAAATTCACCATTTGGATTTTATTTGAATTTAATTTCAAAAGCTTAATATTGGACTTTACAATCAAAACATTTAATGTGAATAATCCCAACATGAACAATAGCCAAAACTATTTTATTTGGGTTTTATGTGCTCGAGATATATTTTCTAGATTTTCTAGAATTTTTAAGTTCATTTGCTATTTTCTATTGCTTATTTGAATTTCTCGTATTTTCTAAATTAGAAAACCTATTAATAATCTCGTTAATCCTTTGGGCAAAATCCAAACCTCGGCCCATTGTCCCCACATGACCCGACTCATGCGCCTGATTCGCCCATGCAGCGCCTCCCCCACCGGTGTGGACCCCTGTCGACCTCTCTGTTCTCTCTCTCCTCCGGTTTACCCGTTCTCTCTCGCCGTTGGATCAGCAGAGCGGTGGATGTGCGTGAGGTAACGAACGGTCGAATGTTCTTCGATTGTGGGCGTTCGATCGAATCGACGGTCGGATCTTGAGTCCGCCGTGACCGATCGCACTTCCGCAGACGCGCGCGTCTAACCCTAGCCAGCGGCGTGTGGGCCCCGCTTGCGCGTCGGCCGTCTTCGTCGCGGACTCTAGAGTCCGTGTCAGAGCCGCGCCAAGCCGCCGCCTCGCTCGCGGACTCCTCGCCCGAACCCTATTTAAAGCGCGGCCGCGTCGAGGTTCGCCTCTACACCCACCGTCTTTTCCCAAGACCGAAACCTAAGCGCGCCTTTCGCGGGATTGGAGCTCGAACCTAGCGCCGCCGCCTCGGTTCTTAAAGTCGATTGCGCGCCGGTGGTGAGGATTCCGTCGCCTTTGGAGACACCTCGGATTCGCCGCATCACGGCCTACATGATGCGCGCTTTATCTTCGTCGGAGGCCGGTTGCCGTCACCTTCTCAGCGCGCCGCTCGCGCTTAACTCGTCGCCGCGCGTTGTGTGTGGTGTTGCGGCCGAGATCTAACCGTCACCACCCGTGCGTGTCACGGCGGTCGATTCACGCACCTTCGCCGTCGCTTAATCGTCATTGTCGCTAAAACCGAAAGTCGCGGGAGCCGTCGGCGTCTGGCCGGCGTGGCGATCCGACGTGGGCGCCACCTCACGCCACCTCGTCGCCACCTCGCGTCGCGCTGCGTGTAAATCTGCGTGGTGCCTGCGTCGGCGCGCGTGGGCGGCCACCGGGTTCGAGGCGAGAGGCTCGGTGGACCTAGTCCGCGTGAGCCTAACCTCCGACATGTGGTCCCACATGTCGAGATTTCTTTATTATTTCTTTTTCCGAAATTCCTCGTGACATCGTGATTGCGCAATAATCCATTTTTCTTTAGAAATAATTCGAAATTCGAAAAATCCAAATTAGGGTTTCTTTTAGATTTCCAATCTTCCAAAGCCCATAACTTTTGCATCCTAACTCCGATTGAGCCCATTCAAATTTCTAAATTTGTCTAAATTCAAGCTCTATTTATCTGAGATTTTTATTTAATTTTTGGAGTTAGTTTTGTCTCTGTTATTTATTTGTTTTGTTTGTTTGTGTCTCGTTTGCGAGTAGACGTCGATTCGTCGGGGAATTTTGTGGAAGAAGGAGCACCCCAAGATCAAGACCAGTACATAGACCTTTTCCAAGGCAAGTATACCTTTGATCATCTTGGATCCAGTTTTCAAATTACTTTGTGTTAAATTATTGCATTCTACTTTAATTATTTATTTAAATGCTTTGGGCATAGTTATTATCCAAATTGTTATCACACCTTGGCCTTGTATGTCATAATTCCTTGTCACCCTAGATTGGTTATTAGTTGGTAATATTATAGCACCAACGTGGGTTGGTTAGATGCGAGTACAATTGCTTAGCCATGCCACGGGTCATCATCACATGTAAGTTGCAAATATTAATTATGACTAAGTGACTATGGAACTTTGTGTAAAGCCCATGTGCTATGTGTTATTACTTCGTGATGGCATATGTTGCACTAAAACCAGCCCCAGGTGGTAAAGGATTTAGACGAGGCAAGTGGTGGAGGCTGTGACATGGTGGACTATGTGATGGGTATGATAATCTGTGTGGCCTAGTTAGAATATGGAACTCTTGCCTTGGTCAATTAGGACTTAACTTTGTGCGCCATTGAGCGAGCCTTCTTTATGCGACCACATGCGGTATGGGGCGGGCCTAACTTAGTAAGTTATGGATTCGGCATTGATGTTCGGGTGGTAGGTTAGGCTTTGTGATAGGGTGGAGGTGTGACTACTTGGTGGTTGCATCACGGGAGGATTCGTCGTCCACGTCCAGCGGTGTGTGTTATGCATGGGCTATGTGATATGTATAACGGTTTGTAAACTGCTGGGAATGTCAATGTTGGAGATGAAGTTTCGAACTGTTTTGTTATGATTGGTGCTAGCTACTCGGGTTATATCGTGTGGGTAAAGTGTACAACCTCTGCAGAGTGTTAAATAAACTATTCGAATAGCGTCATGATCATGGACATGCTCGGGATTTCACACGAGGGGTAGATTTTCATAAAACCTTTGGGAAGGGACAATTTGTGTGATTTAAGTCATATGGTGTGTGAAAGAATTTGATTAGGCTATGTGTCTTTGTGATAATAATCATTAAATTAATATTGTCTATTTGTTTTGAATTATGTTTTCAATCTATTATTCAGTATTCAATTGCAAATGTTGCTTTATGCAAAAGAAACACGAAGCCATTTCCTTGAATAATCTCGCATCTATACATTGCATTACAATGGTATGATTTGCGAGTGCGGTTGTGTACTCACGCTTGTTGTAAAACTTGCCCAAACCTACTGAGAGGAGGAGTCGCTTTGCTTTTGAGGAGGAGTTATTTGAAGGCCGATCGTTCGTTAAGTGCGGATCGATTGGTTACTGTGGTGAATTGGTGGGATCTGTTGGAGTTGTTCCGTTCATTTTTGCTTTATTTCTGTTAGCCTGCGTGGCTTAATAAGTGTAAACTTCGACCATAAGGTCAAAACCCTTATTTGTTATTCAAACTAATCGTTTACTTTATTTATCGCTTGTGTGGATCGATATTTACGTGTTAACCACTGTGTGCACTAGCGTGATCCTGGACTAGTGCAGTATACACAGAGGGTTCCAGAATCGTAATTATGGGTCCCGACAACCGTGCACCTCGGCAAGGACTGCTGCGCGGAGCTCGGCCGGGCCGGCGAGAAGTGCGCCGTCGACGTCCTCTCCAGCCTCCCCGTCGGCGCCGCCTACCTTCCCGTCGTCAAGCGCATCTGCGGCTTAGTCTCCAACTCTCCATCATCATGGTCTAGTTGCTTCTCTACTCTCTAGTAGCACACAACCCAATTTTTTTAAATTTACCACGAAAGATTGCATGCTTCATGCACGCCAATTCTTTTTATTTGTGCATTCCGTTTTTGCTTGGAGAATGAATGAATAAATAAAGTCTTCAATTTATTAATCTTATGTTAATTTGTTCTCCCATCAAGAGTCCAGCGCAAAGCAATCAAGGTTCCAGGTGATAGCCACCCACCTCTTGAGCAGTTTCTGAGTTGGATGAGCTCGGGTTTGGAATTGTTGGGCTTGGATTGGGCTGGGCCGATTTCAGGAATGGCTCGAGCTGTGGAGCGTGGGCTTTGGCTGAACTTGGTTTGTTTCAGGCAGTCGAGCTTGAGCTAAGCTTCGATTGGGCAGTATTGATAGTCTTGGGCTGACGCGACAAGGAAAGTTTTAATTGGGCCTCATCGAAGAGAAAGTCCAAGCTGCACAGCCCAATGGGTTAAAACCATCTTCCTCTAAAAAAGAATAATGGGTTAAAACCCATTTTCATTTTGCCAACCAACTAAGCAAAACTTGCAAGTAACACCCATTTATATCAGTTAACTATGCTGTAAATTGGTTGCTGTAAAAGACAATCTTCTTTATTAATTAACCTATTTTTTAATCTATGTTATTTATTAACTCCTCGCCAATTTTATTTCTAATTCTGACTCTTTTGGCCACGCCACCACTCGTGACGTGTTAAAACAACATTAGAGCGTGACATGTTGTTTGGTCATACCACCACTAGTGGTGTGACAAGAAGTGATATTTAGCTAGACTTACTCTATGGCGTAGCAGTATTGTGTTACCACGCCACAGGTGATGGCATGGCCAAAAGGATCAGATTTGAAAATAAAGTTGATGAAGGGTTAGTAATAAAAATAAATTAAAAAATAGGTTAATTAATAATAAAAAAACCCACACCACACCGTTTTGCATGGATCTAGTGATCAGCCATGTGTTGCTACATCAAACAGTCCAAAAATAGTATCACCTTTGGTGTTGCAAATATAAGTTGCCAATGTAAAAAAAGGTTTAATTTCCGATACATAAAAAAACTTTTTGGATTGATCGTGTGAAATTGGCATTACTCATCATGAAATATATGTGTGTGTGTGTGTGTGTGCGCGTGCGCACGCAGTCATGTGCAGGTGGAACGTGCGTGTGCAATCCTCCTCCGGAGCAGGCCAATAAGAACAGTTTTGGGCCAGGGACCTCGCACGCCACACGCCACGTATATCGGAAGTAAACGGAACATGTGTAACAGTAAATATAACACCATTTTTACTGTCAGATTACCACGTAGGAGTTTTGTTCATATCGACGGTAATAGATAGTGTATGTGATAGTAATTCTAAAATAATTTTTACTGTCGGACTATCTTATAGCGTACTGCTTTTTTCGGGACACGGTCACACGATCCGCACACGCACGACAATAACTTGCAGCGGTGAGAAAAGTAATTGTGACACCTTTTTGCTGCCCCATCACACCTAAACGGACGTACGCTTAGTGTGACAGTAAATTTTTTGTAGTGCTGCAGTAAAAGGCACAATGAGATCGTAGTAAAATCTCTTGTAGTGCTGCAATAAAGGCACAGTGAGGTCACATCAAATCATTTTGTAGTACTGTAGTAAAAACACAAGGAGGTTGCAGTAAATGACACAATGAGATCACAGTAAAAATTTTGTAGTGCTGCAGTAAAAGGCAGAATAAGGTCGCAATAAATCTCTTATAGTGCTGCAGTAAAACACAAGGATATTTACAGTGAAAGGCACAATAAGGTTATAGTAAATCTCTTTTAGTGATGCAGTAAAGGGGGGACATCGGAATAGGTGGTGGATTGAGGGCGCACGCGTGGTTTTACGATCAGAGAAACGATATCTAGCAGACTCGTGGGGGGAGACGGAGGAGATCATGAACGTAATAATGGTCCACGGCCTGGCTTAGGCTCCGACCAGAAAGGTGCTCGTATATAAGTGTGAGGTAGGCCAGAACTACCATGGGCAGGGAAAGGAAGAAGATCTCAAAGGCTTTTTTTTATTGTCTAGCTTTTGGAAATCAAATGGGCGGTGGAGATGGGTGGCTTGTGTTTTTTTGGTTAGCAGATGTCCATCCTTATAAGTCGTAGTGGGGGAGATAAAGAGACGCATCGGGGAGCCTGAGCAGCAGTGGTACATTTTAAAAAAACACGATGAATTGGTATATATATATGGTATCGTTTTTCATTTTTTAACGTGCAGTAAACTATAAGCCACACTACAGTGAATTTGTGTTAAAATGCAGTAATTCTAAACAAAATGGAAGGTCGGTAATTCCAAGTGCATATTACAGTAAAAGAGCTCTCACATATCATCTTACAGTAAATGACCATCTCGAGAATCGTTTAGCACCAGTAATGTTCAACGGGTAGTACAGGAAAAGTTAGTGTGACAGTAAAGCGCATACATGAAGCGGTAAAATGGACAATACAAAGTAAAAAAATTTCTTCTTTTGAGCTTTCTTCGATGGTACTGTATCCCTTATATCTTAGATAGTAAGAAGGGGGAAAGGGAATAGAAAGGGACTCCCTAGTGGCAGCCCTCAAGCATGCGTAAGCCCGCTCGTGGACTTCGGGGGGGGGGCGAGAGGGGCGGGGGGAGGGGGCTGGATTAGAGAATATGTGGAGAAACGTCTCCACCAGCTCCTTCATAGCGGCGAGTCGAGCTTCGCGCTGATCGCGCGAAGGAAGCCAATGGACGATAGTCCAAATGAGGTGGTTCCTCTCTTCCACGATCTCAACAAGGTTGATTTTTGTGTTCAGCATGTCGATGTAGTCATCGAGCCTCTGGATCGATGCTTTCGCATGATCCACATAGCTTGAGAGCACGATCTCCATGATGAGGTTGGTTTGCCGGACTTCGGACACCATCATATTGGTCCGACTAAGCAGGAGGCGCAGCGTGCGGATGATGGCAGCTAGGCTCTCTGGTAGACAGGGGGCCAAGCACGGAGGAGGTCGTAGACATAATCATGGTTGGCAGGCTTCGACCAGATAACTACTCGGATATTAGTGCTATGTAGGATAGAACCATCTTTGGCAGGGGAGCGGAACAATAGTCTGAAGGCATTTTTTGTTCTTTTTTGTGTTTTTTGAGTCTGAATGTGTGTTTTAGAGTTTTTCAGTCGGGGTGGGTGTGGGGGAGGCTACGGATTGTGTGAATTCAACATGCACGCAATTTGATGCAAGGTAGTTAAAATCGCGATCCTACTCGTAGAGTCTTACGATTCTACGATCCCACGACAGCCTGTCGATTCAAATCGCACTATGAATCAGAATCAGGTAGAATCGTGGTAGAGTCGTGATCCAAAGAGTAGAATCGTGTAGAATCGCAGAGTAGAATCGTGGTAGAGTCGTTAGAGCAAAAAAATTCATAATTTTTTTTACATTTTTTTATAGGCTAGGCTTTGCTGATATTTTATTTTAGAGAAAATTTGTTAATATTAATTTCAAAGAATGAAACTATAAATAAATAAACAAGGAGTATGCAAAATATTATATCAGTGTGGTAATGCTAGTACCAATATCTATATTATGACGTGAGCAATCTTGAGCTTGATAATGATAAGTTATTTTTATTTCTGGAGTATGTCTAGCTGCTTTTAAGGAACATACAAGTGTTGCAATTAGATATTGATTTACAAAAATTATGAACATTTCTCATGTAATTGTAGTCAACTAGTCATGATCGTTGGCTGTTCTCATGTAGTTCAGAACTATGACCCATCATGTCAGTACCATTATGCTTTTCTGTTGTGCGATAAAAAGTGTTTTATCCCTTTTTCGGTTATAAGTGGTAAACCATATAAGAATTATACAAATTTATAGTATAGATGTTAAATATGTGTATTTTTACAATTCCGTAGAATCGTCGATTCTACTATTTGATACTACCAGAGGCAAATCAATCCAACTTAGGATCTCGACTCTGACTACCTTGATCTGATGTACATATTTATAAGGCGTTGGGGAGGGGGGATAGACTCATCGGGAGCTGGAGCGGCAGTGTTATGTTTTAAAAGTATAGTTTTTTTACGCATACAGTAATTCCAAATTAAAACACACGTTAGTAATGTAACATCCCAATTTTAGGCTTGTGTTTCAAATGTAAGAAAATGAGTAGAAATTAAAACTTTTTCTTACATCCTGTATTTCCTTTTGTACCAAACAAGTTTTGTACAAGAAGTTATGGAAATACGAAGTCACAAGTCTTTTGATCCAAATCTTGGGCTTTCAAAAACAATCTTGTCAAACCTCTGGATCATCTCCTGGGAATATTTTTCCTAAGTTCTTGGGATGATATGTGACCCCTCTGAGAAGTTTCACAATTGTTAGATATTGTTTGAATATTTTTGGAGGTCAGTCAAACCGATTCAAAATCTGGTCAAACCTTGGACCAGTGCCTTGTTAAATTTTTGGAGGAAAAAGCATAGCACAAAGCCTCTAAAATTTTATGCTAGGTCCTCGTTTGAGCTAGCAAGCTCTGTAAAAATTTCATAATTTTTGGAGTTCAATTGCTACCTCAAACAATTCTCCAAATGTCAGCCTTTCTCTAATACCAGAAAAAGTCAAATCTGGTTGAGTCAGACTCGGGCTCGGACCCGAGCCCAACTCAATCGACTTCGGTCGAGCCAAGTCGCGGCGCCGCACCGAGCCGATCTCGTGCGCGCTCGTTCTAGCCGTTGGATCTCCATCCAGCCGCTCACGACCTCCCCCTGATCCGGAGCTCTTGAGCGCCCTCAGCGCTTTGGGGTGGTCCGAGCCGTGGGATGTCCATCGTGGGGCTCACGACCTCCCAGGACCTCCTCGCCCGCGCGAGACCTCCCCACCTCGGCGATTCTGGAACGTCCAGGACCACCCCAAGCAATCTGGGACGTCCAGGACCTCTCCCTCGGCTCTGTTCCTCTTCCTCATGACCTCTTGGAGGTCTGGTCATCATGGTTTTCCCCGCACCGTGCGTGTGTCAGGGTCAGAGCAGTTGGGGGGCAGTGAGATGTCACCTTTTGCCCTTGTCAACGACTCTTTCTGCTGACATGCATTTATTGCTAGTCAGCTTTAACCTCCAAAGTCTCCACCTGCTCTGTCACTTGTCCTGTCGAGCGTGCCTTTGGCAGGGGCATGGTTCTTGCTCACGATGGGTTGCCTAGCCCTTGCCAAGCTCCCTGGCTATACATAGCCTGAGACCTTCCTCTCCTATCCTTTCTTCGTTCTTAGCTGTGCTTGAGCTCCCTCAGTTTGAGTTGGTTCTCAAACTCCACCCCCACGAACACCACCACCCCGAAACCTCCATTGTCACTTTTGGAGCTCCCCAAGACCACCTTCGAGCCCCAGGGGTTCAATATTGCTATCTTGTTGTCACTTTGTCATCTTGGTCTCCTCAAGCCTCCCTAACTCGTTGTGTTTAACCTTCACAGAGGTTGACAATTTTTGGGAGTAGCTGCGGGGGTCGAGGCCATCTTCTTCTTCCTCTCCGGCAAGCTCTTCATCGCCGGACTTCGTCGACCTTCTCCAAGTCCCTCCGTCTTCCTCCGGACCTTCCCTACACTCGGGTGAGTTTATTTTAGCCTCCTAGAGCTCGAGCGCGTGTTAGGTTAGGTCATAGCGGGCCTTTTTCCTATTTTCGGTTTTGTCAAAGGCTTGCTCACGCTCCTCTCGGCTCGCCGACGTTCAAGGTCGTCACCGCGTCGAGAGTGTCTCCGTTAGGTCATTGCGCTATTGTGAGCTTAGTGTGCTCTTGGTTCCCGCCGGCGTGGCCTCGTCGCGTGGTGAGCTCGTTGGGTGCTCGGGCGTTTTGCCGTGTCGTACTCGGACGGAGTTGTGATCTAATGATTGGCATTAATGCCGTGCGAGGATGTTTAATGCTGTCAGAGATTGCTCTTTAAGAATGTCTTGCTTGGCAAAACGTGCGTACCACTAAGTCCCGACCTCCTAGAGCTCTTCGTAGCCGTCTAAGACCTCCCCACGTTTAGATCTGGACCTTTAGATCTTCCCGTGAAAACCCATAAGTGTAAGACCTCCCCTCGCTTAATCTCGGCGTTAAGACCACCCTCGGTTAGATGCATGCCGTAGAAGGGTTTCATAAAAAATGTCTCGATCCCGGACCTCCCTAGTTCCACCTCGGCCTTTAAAGACCTCACGGGATTAGCTCTTAGCCGTTAGATCGGCTCTGTGTTAAATCTTTCGCGCTAGGACCTCCCCTGGTTAGATCCTAGCCGTTTAAGACCTCTTGGAGCTCCATCTGAGCCACTAGGAACACTCCTGCGCAAAAAGACCTCCTCGAGGTCATTTTTGTAAAAACCACCTTCGGGACCTCCACCGAGGTCCTCCTTGCAAGAGACCTTCCCTTGGTCATTTCGCAAAAACCACCCAGCTACCATCGGGTCCTCTTTGTCAAAAGCCACCCCGGCCTTTTACAAGGAAAACCACCTTGGACCTCTTTAGCTCCATCCTAGCCGTCCATGACCTCCCGGCTTTAGATCGAGCGTTAGGTTTTAGTTGTAAATCTTTAAGTCTCGGGACCTCCCTCGCGTTGTTACGGACCGTTCAAGACCTCCTAGGTCTAATCGAACCGTCGAGATCTCCTCCGATAAAACACTATAGCTTAGGACCTCCCGAGAAGATCTTGGTCATCCAAGGCCTCCTCGTGTCAATCTCGGCCGATCAAGACCTCCCTCCGGAAGATCTTGACCGCCTAGGACCTCCTCCTTTGGATCGATGGCGTTATGACCTCCTCCTCGGTCTAAACGGTTAGATTTAGATCTAACGGGTTAGACCTCCTTCTGAATTTAGCGTAGGACCCCTCTCCGGAGATCTAGGCCGTTGGGACCTCCTCTGTGAGAATCGGCCGTCGAGCCTCTTTCCGTGGATTTAAAGCCTTAGGATCTCCCCTAGTGCTCGGGACGCGGATCTCGTCGGCGGTCCACGACCTCTGATAAGCGCGTGACCTCCTTGCGTGCGCGTACGCGCCGGCTGCGTCGTGATCGTTGGATCGGATCTCAACGATCCGGACCTCCCAGCGGGAAGAGGTCTTGTGCGGCTGTGCGTCGAGGCTCGTGGCCGTCGGACCTTGATCTAACGCCCACGACCTCTCCTTGTCTTCGGATCGTTGGACCTCCAGAGCTCAAAGTTTCCTAAGTCTTTTCTTTGTTTCAAATTTCAAAAGTGCATAACTTTGTCATTTTAACTCCTTTTGAATGATTCCAGATTCTTTGTAGCTTTGTTATGGTATGAACTTTAATCGAGAATAAAATTAGGCCCTGTGTTGTAGCAGAAAATGATTTAAATAGCATGAGCTTGTTTAATGAAAAATGAGGTCTAGAAATTCATGAAAAATTTGTAAACCACATAACTTCCTCTCTGTAGTTGCAAAGTGAGCAAACTCAACCTAGTAAATTTGGCCTATAGACATGCTTTAAATTGATCTAGGCTTTGTCTTTATTCATGTTCTGAGAAATGATATATGCTAGTTGTAGAACTTAGAAAAATCATAACTAAATCATCTTAACTCCAAATGACCTAAAATTTTATATGGGTTACCACTATACTAGTAGGTAGCTACCATAAAAATTTCAGCTTCAAAATCTTTCTAGAAAATATTTTTGCTACAGTGCTAATTATGGCCGAAAATGAGTTTTTAAGTAATATCTTTTGCACCACAAATCCAAATTAGGTTTTTCCAGTTTATATGTCTTGGTATATTTGTATTCTACCTTGTGTATAAATTTCGTTGTATTTGGATAATTTTTGCTTGCTCTTTTGTTTAAGTGTTGCTAGTCTTATTGGTTGTTCTTGGTTCTTTTTGCCCTTTCGCTTAGGATTCGACATTTGCGGTAACCCCGAGAACGATCCTCCGCAACAAATTGAGCAACAACAAGCAGGCAAGCAGTTTGATCATGTTAATCCCAGTATTTTAAGTAGTTATGTTGATTACAAATTCTATGTATGCATTGCTACTTTGTTTTAATAGTTGGCCTAGTAGATGCATTTCCTTAGCAAATGATTATCCTCTACTACCATGAGCCTAGGTTACTTGCTGTGATTTAGAGTTCGTGGATGGGCTCTTGTCACTTAGTAGTTGCGAATTAATTGCTTAGCCATGCTTAGCCCGGTAGAAATGGCGGTTATCGACTTGTCGATAACCTTGATCACTAAAACTTATTATGATTTATGATTTCCACCTTGTGCCATGTCTACTTTTGAAAACTAAAACTAAAAACAAAATGATTTAGACTTGGGCACAATGGTAAGATGGTGTGATTGTGGGGTGTATTTGGAATGGTGCCGGGTCAACAAGGACCGAACATCTTGTTACACTAAACCAAGCATTTTAGCGTGCTAACCACATTAGAGGGTATGGGACCTCTCTTGACTTAGTACTTTGGCGTGTATTGGCTCCGGGTCGCGAGTCGTCGCGGGAGGATGGTGTTGGGAGCATTGTAGTGTCAGAAAGACTTCACCCGTGATGGGATTTGTTGTCTTTAACGCTTGCAATGTAAGCGTATGGTGTTTCTACCCATCTGACGACTCGTAGTTAATACACAAGATTGGAAATGTCTCGTAGGACTTAGCGGGCGGCATACCTTGATGAGTGTGCTTGTGGCTTGAAGGCGATGCGAGTGTGGGTACATTGGTACACCCCTGCGAGGTTAAAACTATTCGAATAGCCTCGTCTAGGTTATGGACACGCTTGGCAAGGTCTTTCAAGAGTTAGACTACAACCTTTTAAATTAAAACTTGATGGGTGGTACGAATCGGGGATTCGTGCTATGTTGTGGTGGCTATTGGGATAGTCGCTTCTAGGTGGTTACTTGTATGTATCTTTACTTACTGTTACTTTGATAACAAAACAGATTGCAAACTTGCTTTTAAAATGTATTACATTATTGCAAATAAAGTTGGCTTTATGCAAAATGAGACATATGACCTCCACCTAAATAAGCTTGCATGTAGTTTATGAATAGGTCTGCTATTCCACACGTCAGTCTTGCGGGTACAAAGACAATCTTTGTACTCAGTTGCTATGCTTAATTGTTTTGTTGCAGAGGAGGAAGGTGAGCCTGAAGGGCCTCACTTTTGTGAGCTGTGTTGTGGTAGCTTGCGGGGCGACTAGCTTGGCGGCCCGGTCGGTTGCCTTGTGGGTGTGTGGCTAACCGGTCGACTTTTGTTCTAGCCATCTTATGGCACTTTTGCTTCCGCTGTCATTCTTGTATATTGTTCTATTTGGCCGGTCGGCTCTCTTTGTAATAACTTACTTATTGTATGTCGTTGTTGAACTTAGTGATGTATGTGTATGGAATTGATGTGTAATTTTGTGATGATGTACATATGCTGCAATTCTGGGAAGCATATGTCCATCGAGGCTTAGAATGTTTGATTAGTAACGCTAGAATTAATTGGAGGTTAAGTGTTACTAGTTAAATATTCCGGGTCCTCACAAAGTTGGTATCAGAGCCATACTGACCGTAGAAACCCCTAGCTTGGTCGCCTTTAGGATATTTTGAAAACTTACTTTCAAATAGTTTATGAAAACTTAAGTAAGTTCTCTAAGTTTGCTCCTTACCTATCTTAGCTTGCTCGTCTCACCTTACCCTCACTTAAGTTTGAAAAAGTTGTTCCTCTCTTCCTTTCAAAAATTAGCCTCTATCGATTAACTTGGTTTTGGGAGAACCATGAGAGGGCTTGGAGAAAGAAAATAGGACAGCTAGCTAGTGGTGAGTAATTAGGGTAGGAAATGAGAGATAAATACAACTAAAACTTGTGGGAATAAAGGGTAAGAAGTGATATGAGATTAGCTAATGCCTATACTCTATTAGGTGGTTATACCTTGATTTTTGGACTGTTTTGAGCTGGAAGTTAATGCTGGAATTTTGGGCCTTCTTAAGCGATTGCTCGTTCCTCCATACGGGTTGAGTCGTTTGGAAAGTTGATTCGGTGACTTGTGGTCTCATGATCTTTTGTGGCTATTCTTTGGTCATTTTAACTAAGTTTGGATTTACGTGCTCTTGGGTCTTGAGCTGTATCTAACTTGTCTTAGTAAATCGGGATGGTGGTGGGACACGTGCGGCGGAATCACCGGGTAGTCCCGATGAGGAGCTTCCCCTCCTCCAACCATGGCGGAAGTCCTCATGCGAGATCGAGCATGTCGTTCGGAGGACCGCAGGTGTTGGAGGTTATCGCGAGAACACCTCCACTCCCTCGGTGCCTCTGGATGCGGAGGTGGGCACGAGGCGCGTGGGGGCTTGCGGAGTTCCTCCGTCGCGACCTCCTACCTTCTCGGTCAGGATCCCTTGGGCGCGGACGGTAGCTGCGTCGATTGGCGGAAGCTCAGCGTTGCTCGATGCCGAGAACGAGGCGGGCGCACCGCATCCCATCGGTTGGAGGGTGCGGCACTCTCATGGTGGGAGAATTTCCTCGCCATGCGGCCCGCGGGACACGTGGTCTCGTGGGAGGAGTTCGATCGGCTTTCCGTCGGGCCCATGTCCCCGCCGGCTGATGAAGTTGAAAAGAAGGAGTTCCTTGCGCTCAAGCGAGGCGCGGATCGTGGCGAGTACCTCCACGAGTTCAACCATCTCGCGAGTGCGCTCCTGCTGAGTGTGCCCAGTGAGGCCAAGCGGGAGAAGTTCATGGAGGTTTGTGCGAGGAGCTTGGGACAAGCTCTCTGTGTGGACTTCACGACTTCGGACCTTGGTGGACAAGGCCATCATCGCCGAGCATAAGGCGAGGCGGTGGCGAGTCCCACAGCGCAAGTGGGAGGCCCGGTGCGCGCGCAGCGGCCTCGTTCGTCCGTGTTGGACTGCACGGTGGCCCGTTCCTTGACTTCACCACCGCCGAGGCCTTGGCACCAGACTCCACGCCCTCCGCGGTCGTGACTCGATCCGCGCGCTGCGACCAGCGGCGGTGTTCCCGCAACCCGCGGCGGCGTCACCGCTTCTCGCCACAACAAGGGCCACTACGCGGTAGTTGTCCTAAGAAGGCTGAGCGGCCCCTCGTCCTAATGGAGGGCGGGCAAGGGAGTGGTCACCCACGACGAGAAGACCCGGGCTTGGGAGCGGCCGAGTCAACCATATCTCGGTGAGGAGGCACGAGGCGCCCGGCGTGGTGTTGGATGCGCTCCTTGTTAATTTGCGTCTGCTACTGATTTTATTTGACTCGGGGCATCGCATTCTTTTATTTCGAGGTCTTTTCTTTGTTGATTGTGGGCTTCACTGTGTTCCTGCGGGGATTCCACTGGCGATTCGCTCTCGGGTTGGAAATGAGAGCGACCAAGTATCTTGGGATGTTCCTATCCACATCGAAGGAGTGGGATTCTTGGCGAATCTTATCCTACTCAACTCGGCGCGCTTGGATGTGATTCTTGGCATGGATTGGTTGTCCCAACACTTGGGGCAAATCGATTGTGCGGGAAGATTGTCTACCTTACCACCCTTGGGTGAGCGAGGTTGGGTTTCGCGCGATTCACGAGAGCCCCATCTTTATGTCCTTGAAGCAAAGCCGGCATTGGAGATCCGGGATGTTCCCACGGTATGTGAGTTCGTGGATGTCTTTCAGAAGACTTGCGGGCATGCCACTGTTCGAGATCAGAGTTTGTGATCGAGTTCTTTGCCCGTGCCGCCCTATTTCTAAGAGGTATCATGCCTCCTAATGAGTTGGAGGAGCTGAAGAAGCAATGGGTGAGCTGCAAGAGAAGGGTTTTATCCGTCTAGCTCATCTCCTTGGGGTTGTCGATTATCTTTGTGAAGAAGAAGGACAAGACCTTGCGCATGTGTGTTGATTACTGTCAAGCAATGAGGTGACGGTAAAGAACAAGTATCCTTTGCCCGGATTGATGATCTCTTGATCGAGTTGGCCGAACACGAGTCTTCTCAAGATTGACTTGAGATTGGGCTATCATCAAGTCGAGAATCGGGGCGAGGATATTCCTAAGGCGGCCTTTGCTACTCGTTATGGTCTTTACGAGTACACCGTCATGTCTTTTGGTTTGACTAATGCTCTGCTTTATTCATGAACTTAATGAACTCTATATTCATGGAGTATTTGGATAGGTTCGTGGTGGTGTTCATCGATGATATCCTTATCTACTCCAAGAGTGAAGAAGAGCATCTTGATCATCTTGACTTGTGTTGGGCAAGGCTGCGTGAGCACCAGTGTATGCCAAATTCAACAAGTCACGAGTTACGGTTGAAGAAGTGGCATTCTTGGGCCATGTTCTTTCAGCGGGAGGTGTGGTGTGGATCCTAGCAAGGTCGGTGATGTGCTATCTTGGGGTCAGCCCAAGTCGATCCACGGATGTCGGAGTTTTCTTGGTTTGGTGGCTACTATCGCGCTTCATCGAGAACTTCTCCAAGATTGCAAAGCCTATGGTGAGCGCTCAAGAAAGACAAGAAGTTTGAGTGGTCATTGCTTGTGATGTGAGTTTCGGGAACTTAAGAAGCGTGACCTCGGCCCAGTGCTTGTTCTCCACGATATTCACAAGAGCTTTGATATCTATTGTGATGCTTCTCGTCGAGTCTTGGTTGTGTTCTTATGCGGGAGGGCAAGGTTGTGGCCTATGCATCGCGGCAGTGAGGCCTCATGAACTCAACTATCCTACTCATGACTTGGAGTTAGGCTGCTGTGGTTCATGCACTCAAGATTTGGCGGCATTATCGATTGGTAACCGTTGTGAGGTGTATTCCGACCACAAGAGCTTGAAGTACTTGTTCACCCGACCGGATCTGAACCTCGGGCAAAGAAGATGGTTGGAATTGATCAAGGACTATGACATGGGCATTCGGTACCATCGGGCAAGGCCAATGTCGTTGCGGATGCACTCGATCGGAAGGTGTATTGCAACATGTTGATGCTCCAAGAGCGCACCTACCCTCATTGCGAAATTCAGCGCCTCAATTTGGGTTTGATCGAGCACGGTTCTCTCGCTACATTGGTTGTGCAACCAACCTTGGTGGACCAAATCAAAGCGGCACGTGAGCGGATGCGGTGTGAGCGGATCAAGCGAACATCAAGGGTGGGATTGCCAAGTGCTTTCGGAGGGCGAGCATGGCGTTGTGTGGTTTGGGCGCGTCTTGTGGTTCCTAAGGTCATGGAATTGCGGAATATGATTCTCCGCTAAGCCCATGACTCTCCTTTGTCTATTCACCCGGGGCTACCAAGATGTATCGGGACCTTCGTCGAGATTCAGTGGACCCGAATGAAGCGAGATTGCCAAGTTCGTTGCCGAGTGCGGCGTGTCTTTGTCGTGTGAAGGCGAACATCGGCGTCCAGCAGTCTTCTTGACCTTTGCGGTGCGAGTGGAAGTGGGATTCGTTGGCATGGACTTCATCACCGGATTGCCCGCTCGTCCAAGGAAATGATGCTATTTGGGTGCGTCATTGACCGGTTGACTAAAGTGGCACATTTCCTTCCGTCAAGACTACGGCCGTGTGGGGCCTTTGGCGAACTTTATGTCTCGAGGATTGTGAGTCTTCACGGTGTACCAAAGCGATTATTTACGATCGTGGTGCGCTTTTCACCTCGCGGTTTTGGCATAGTGCGCAGAGGCTATGGGGACCGCCTTCATTTGTCTGACCTTTCATCCTCGGTGATGGTCGAGGCGGGCGAGTCAACCAAGTGTTGGAAGATATGCTCGTGCTTGTGTTCTTTCCTATGGGAAGAAGTGGGAGAAATGCCTACCATTTGCGAGTTCTCCTACAACAACGACTTTCGAGCCGGTCTTGGCATGGCACCATTTGAGGCTTTGTATGGGAGGAGATGCGAACCCGTTGAACCCGGTGAGAGGCGGTGGCGGCGATTTCGGCCAGTTCGATCAATGGGCGAAAGTCAAGTTCGATTGATCGCGAGCATCTGCGCGCGCCCGATCCGGACAAAGAGCTATGCGGTCGTCGTCGCCGTGAATTGAGCTTTGAGCCCAATGACCTTGTGTATCTCAAAGTCTCACCCTTGAAGGGCCATCGGCGTTTTGGCATCAAGGGCAAGTTGGCTCCTCGATATGTTGGGCCTTATCGCATCGTCGAGAGTTGGAGCGATTGCATCTGATTGGAGCGCCGGTGCACTTGAGGTGTGCATGATGTGTTCCATGTTTCACACGAAGAAGTGCCTCCGTGTCCCAAGCGAGGAAACTCCGTTGGAGGTTCTTGATGTGCGGGAGAATTTGACCTCCGCGAGCATCTGTTCGTATTCTTGAGAATCGAGCGGAGAACAAGGAACCGTGTCATCAAGTTCCTTAAGGTTCGGTGGTCAAACCATTCGAAAGTGAGGCAACTTGGGAGCGAGAAGATCGCCCGTGCAGATTTTCCTTCTTTCTTCTCAGAGTAAACGGAATCTCGGGTCGAGATTCTTGTAAGGGGGGGAGAGTTGTAACATCCCAATTTTAGGCTTGTGTTTCAAATGTAAGAAAATGAGTAGAAATTAAAACTTTTTCTTACATCCTGTATTTCCTTTTGTACCAAACAAGTTTTGTACAAGAAGTTATGGAAATATGAAGTCACAAGTCTTTTGATCCAAATCTTGGGCTTTCAAAAACAATCTTGTCAAACCTCTGGATCATCTCAGGAATATTTTCCTAAGTTCTTGGGATGATATGTGACCCCTCTGAGAAGTTTCACAATTGTTAGATATTGTTTGAATATTTTTGGAGGTCAGTCAAACCGATTCAAAATCTGGTCAAACCTTGGACCAGTGCCTTGTTAAATTTTGGAGGAAAAAGCATAGCACAAAAGCCTCTGAAAATTTTATGCTAGGTCCTCGTTTGAGCTAGCAAGCTCTGTAAAAATTTCATAATTTTTGGAGTTCAATTGCTACCTCAAACAATTCTCCAAATGTCGACCTTTCTCTAATACCGAGAAAAGTCAAATCGGTTGAGTCGGACTCGGGCTCGGACCAGGCCCAACTCAATCGACTCGGTCGAGCCAAGTGCGCAGCGCCGCACCCGAGCCGATCTCGTGCGCTTCGTTCTGGCCGTTGGATCTCCATCCGGCCGCTCCACGACCTCACGATCGGAGCTCTTGAACACCCTCGGCGCTTTGGGGTGGTCGGAGCGTGGGATGTCCATCGTGGGGCTCCACGACCTCCCGGGACCTCCTCGCCCGCGAGACCTCCCCACCTCGGCGATTAGGCGTCCGGGACCACCCCAAGCAATGCAGGGCGTCCGGGACCTCTCCTCGGCTCTGTTCCTCTTCCTCATGACCTCACGGAGTGCGGTCATCATGGTTTTCCCACTTGCGTGCGTGTGTCGAGTCGAGCGGTTGAGGCGGTGAGATGTCACCTTTGCCCTTGTCAACGACTCTTTCTGTGACATGCATTTATTGCTAGTCGGCTTTAACCTCAAAGTCTCCACTGCTCTGTCACTTGTCTGTCGGCGTGCCTTTGGCGAGGCATGGTTCTTGCTCACGATGGGTTGCCTAGCCCTTGCCAAGCTCCACTGCTATACATAGCACGAGACCTTCCTCTCCTATCCTTTCTTCGTTCTTAGTGTGCTTGAGCTCCCTCGGTTTGAGTTGGTTCTCAAACTCCACCCCCTGAACACCACCACCAGAAACCTCCATTGTCACTTTTGGAGCTCCCAAGACCACCTTGAGCCCAGGGGTTCAATATTGCTATCTTGTTGTCACTTTGTCATCTTGGTCTCCTCAAGCCTCCCTAACTCGTTGTGTTTAACCTTCACAGAGGTTGACAATTTTGGGAGTAGCTGCGGGTCGAGGCCATCTTCTTCTTCCTCTCGGCAAGCTCTTCATCGCGGACCCGTCGACCTTCTCCAAGTCCCTCCGTCTTCCTCAGGACCTTCCCTACACTCGGGTGAGTTTATTTTAGCCTCCTAGAGCTCGGCGCGTGTTAGGTTAGGTCATAGCGAGACCTTTTCCTATTTTCGGTTTTGTCAAGGCTTGCTCACGCTCTCTCCGGCTCGCCGACGTTCAAGGTAAATCACCGCCGTCGAGTGTCTCAGTTAGGTCATTGCGCTATTGTGAGCTTAGCTGTGCTCTTGGTTCCCGCCGGCGTGGCCTCGTCGCCGCGATAAGCTTCGTTTGGGTGCTCGGGCGTTTTGCCGTGTCGTACTCGGACGGAGTTGTGATCTAATGATTGGCATTAATGCGATGCGAGGATGTTTAATGCTGTCAGAGATTGCTCTTTAAAGGTGTCTTTGCCGGCAAAGCGTCGTACCACTAAGTCCCGACCTCCTAGAGCTCTTCGTGGCCGTCTAAGACCTCCCCACGTTTAGATCTGGACCTTTAGATCTTCCCGTGAAAACCCGTAAGTGTAAGACCTCCCCTCGCTTAATCTCGGCCGTTAAGACCACCTCGGTTAGATGCATGCGTAGAAGGGTTTCAGCAAAAATGTCTCGATCCAGGACCTCCCTAGTTCCACCTCGGCCTTTAAAGACCTCCTGGGATTAGCTCTTAGCCGTTAGATCTGGCTCTGTGTTAAATCTTTCGCGCTAGGACCTCCCCTGGTTAGATCCTAGCCGTTTAAGACCTCTTGGAGCTCCATCGAGCCACTAGGAACACTCTGCGCAAAAAGACCTCCTCGAGGTCATTTTTGTAAAACCACCTTCGGGACCTCCACGAGGTCCTCCTTGCAAAGACCTTCCCTTGGTCATTTCAAAAAACCACCCAGGCTACCATCGGGGTCCTCTTTGTCAAAAGCCACCCGGCCTTTTACAGGAAAACCCGCCTGACCTCTTTAGCTCCATCCTAGCCGTCCATGACCTCCCGGCTTTAGATCGAGCGTTAGGTTTTAGTTGTAAATCTTTAAGTCTCGGGACCTCCCTCCGCGTTGTTACGGACCGTTCAAGACCTCCTAGGTCTAATCACAGAACCGTCGAGATCTCCTCCGATAAAACACTATAGCTTAGGACCTCCCAGAAGATCTTGGTCATCAAGGCCTCCTCGTGTCAATCTCGACCTATCAAGACCTCCCTCTGGAAGATCTTGACCGCCTAGGACCTCCTCCTTTGGATCGATGGCGTTAGGACCTCCTCCTCTGGTCTAAGCCGTTAGATTTAGATCTAACGGGTTAGACCTCCTTCTGAATTTAGCGTAGGACCTCTCTGGAGATCTAGACCGTTGGGACCTCCTCGTGAGAATCGGCCGTCCGACCTCTTTCCGTGGATTTAAAGCCTTAGGATCTCCCCTAGTGCTCGGGACCGCGGATCTCGTCGGCGGTCCACGACCTCTGATTAAGCGCGTGAACCTCCTTGCGTGCGCGTGCACGCGGCCGGTCGTGATCGTTGGATCGGATCTCAACGATCGGACCTCCCAGGCGGGAAGAGGTCTTGTGCGCGTGCGTCGAGAGCTCGTGGCAGTCGGACCTTGATCTAACGGCCCGACCTCTCCTTGTCTTCGGATCGTTGGACCTCCAGAGCTCAAAGTTTCCTAAGTCTTTTCTTTGTTTCAAATTTCAAAAGTGCATAACTTTGTCATTTTAACTCCACCTAAATAAGCTTGCATGTAGTTTATGAATAGGTCGCTATTCCACCGCGTCGATCTTGCGGGTACAAAGACAATCTTTGTACTCGGTTGCTATGCTTAATTGTTTTGTTGCGGAGGAGGAAGGTGAGCTGAAGGGCCTCACTTTTGTGATTGTGTTGTGGTAGCTTGCGGGCGACTAGCTTAGCGGCGGTCGGTTGCCTTGTGGGTGTGTGGCTAACCTGGTCGACTTTTGTTCTAGCCATCTTATGGCACTTTTGCTTCATTGTCATTCTTGTATATTGTTCTATTTGGTGGTCGGCTCTCTTTGTAATAACTTACTTATTGTATGTCGTTGTTGAACTTAGTAATGTATGTGTATGGAATTGATGTGTAATTTTGTGATGATGTACATATGCTGCAATTCTGGGAAGCATATGTCCATCGAGGCTTAGAATGTTTGATTAGTAACGCTAGAACCAATTGGAGGTTAAGTGTTACTAGTTAAATATTCCGGGTCCTCACAAGTAACATTGTTATCATCATATAGTAAAGCGGCTAACACATACCAGTAGATGAAGATGGCGTTACTAATCGTTGCATTCTCTCCTCGACCAAAAAGAACAACAGTAACTGATATGCATAAAGACAGTAAAGAATATGATCAACACAGTAAAACAAGCAGTAATACCACGTGATATTACAGTAAGAGAGTTCGGATATACAATAAAACATGTAACGTGAGCCGAATTGCGCGCTCTATTTTCCAGTTGGCAGATGTAACACAATAGCGCACATAAGAGAAGGCGGTAAATGGTTTACTGAATGTAAGCAAAAATCACTGCTATTTAGTACGCATCGCTGCCACTAATCCTGTGGTGAGACTGTCTTCATCATCGTCCTCTTCTGATTCGTCATTATGAATCAGCTGGCGGCGTGTACCAGACCTTCCTCTCCCTCGCCCCCTCCTTCCCCTCCCCTCCCCCTCCCTTGCCAACTCTGCCCACACGCCCTCTGGATGTGGAGTTTTGGGGTTGCGTTGGGGGCAGGTAGTACTGTTGTGACTAGCTTTCAGGCTGTATATGTTGCACGCCCTCATCATCTTCTTCCCCACCGGGGCAGAACTATGCCCTAGTTCGTTATCGGCTCGTTTGAGACCTTTGGTTTGTGACAGAGGAGACGCAGATGGATTTGTCGTATTGTTGTCCACTTCATCGAGCTCAGCGATCTCGTCAGCCACCGAGCCAATGTTGTTGGGTACGGTATCAAGCTGCATCCGAAGCGCCTTGAGGACCTCCATGGTTCTATCGTAAGCAAGACTCGATGTGCACCCTGACCTCACCACGCCCATAGCCTCTGTCAGTAAAATGGTGTGCCAATACATCTCGATCGTCCCATCGGGTACGACCTACATGAGGTTGTATCTGTCGTACGACACATCCACCCTTGCATTTCTTGTGTACCTACGGAGCACATAGCAGCTGGGGATAGTCTCGACCTGCAAGTGGGTGAACGCCCGTACCAGGTGATGAGGATATCCCTAACTTGTATACAACCGCGTCTACACACACAGCTGATCCACAACAAATGTTACAAGGACCAATTACTCGAGCTCGTGCTCGCCAACTTAATCACCAGGTGAATTCGTTCATAGGTTTATATATTACTGAGAATAGATCACTACCTAATGCAAGTGATTTAATTGTGCTTAGGAATATGGGAAAAGACCAAGGAGAGGTATGTGGAGTCATGGACAAGCATAGGAGGCATAATGGAGGTCATCACATCACTTTGGGTCCGAGCCAAGCAAGAATTCGGGTTGGGCTCGTTCTGGATTCGAGTTCGGACTGCTGCAACAGCACTAAGTTCAAACGGACGTAACTTCTTCATACGGACTCCGTTTGGGACGTTCTTGGACTTCATTGAAAGCTTATCAAGTCTACTTTTTAATGGATCCAACCTCAGCTTCAAATTCCAATCGAGCCGGCCACAATAAACAAAACAATTCACGTCTGTTTTTGTCCAAGCCAAAAAGGTGTCTGCGCCACCTCCTCTTGGGCCCATGGGCCTTGTAACCCTAGAGGCGTCGTCCACTTCCACAGCCACCACCCTGGTCGTATTCCGTATAGGAGCGCCGTTCCTTGGCGAACTTCGGATTTCGTTGAGTTTAGGTTTAACCATTGTGCAAACTTACGTTTCTTGATTGTGTCGGACGACCACTGTCAAGACGACCTTCGGATCCACCTTTGATTTTCAATACCATCTACACTACATTCTTATTCGCAATATCAGATTGCCTATATTTTATTCTTGCTAGTTCTTGATTGCTCGCGAGGAATCGAACCTCGTGTTCGAGGTTGATCGCGCTTCTAGCACGGTCAATAACATCTCGGAGTTGGTTCAACGATTGCTAAGGCGCAAGCGTCGTCGTACGGTTGTAGTCGGATCGCGAGAGTCACCTCCACCAAAATCGATAGTTATCAATCTCATCGAAAGATCGGGTACCCCGCCTCCATCACCAGGTGCGTGCAGAACAGCCCTACGGTGGTAAATGTAATATGGATTAACAGTAAAATACAAAGTCAACGATAGTAAAATAACTATATGTACTGGACAGTAAAAGTATAATAGTTGGACAATAACTATTAGCCTAGAGATAGCTAAAGTACCAATGTGCTCCCACTATTTGCATTCACAGCTGTATCTACCAATTTCCTCTTCGGCTACCACCTTGAAATCGTGTTGCAACCACGCGAACGTCGTAGACTACTTCCTGTGAGACACGAGGAATAGGCCATCTCAGGTTGTGTCGGCCCTTATGCAGAAGGTTGTACTAGAGAAGTATGCCTCCTTGTACTCTTTGAACACCGTAAGTGTGTACACCTTGCCCAGCTGCTCCTCAAACGGGAACATAGTGGCTCTCATGGTTGGCTCTATGAGCACGCAAGACGGGATACGACACGCAAGAAGACACATGAACAACACGAAGTAATTGTATGCATGATTTGCAGTAAAATAAGGATGGGGCACGAGACGCATAAAAATAAGTCAGTTTAACAGTAAATCATGGTAAAAAGTAAAGTAAATTTGTACAGAAGATGCAATAAACCTTTTTTTCTACGCACCGTGGAGCAGTGCATCTCCTGAGCTTCGGAGTGTTTCCTCTTCTACAAAACCCGGTGCATCTTTCGCGCGAACTGGTGGAGCGAAGTCATGTTATCCACGAAGTTCAGTTTTACCATCTTGTTCATACTCTCGCTTCTCTGCGTGGATATCATTCTAGCACAGTACACATCCTTGAAGTATGCCGCAATCCACCTTTCACGCAGGTCATAGAGTTTAGCAATGACTTGGCTCTGCTCGAGGCTGTACTCTATCACCAGATCCTCCCATGCATTCTTGAACTCTCTCAGAGTAAGCAGATTGTTTATGATGGAAACTAAACGCTCCTTCAGCCCGCTGTGTTCCCCGTATAGCTTGTTCAGGTTCTGCTTGTACTTCCTCAGCACATGCCACCAAGATAGAGATGCAGTAAATACATACTTAATAGTACATTCAGCCCAGCTATAGGAAACACAGTAAACACACATGTGATAGACAGTAAACGTGAGCGACATATGAAGTAATTAGGTTAGAACAGTAAGAAAAATCACCGGTTAGCATGCATATAGGATCCTTGCCATCCATGCAAGTTTGGAATATCCTGAACATCCACTCGAAGGATGTCACCTTCATGTCACGGAGCAGCGCTACGCCAAATATGGTATTCTGCAGATGGTGGTTGGAGCCAACAAATATAGCTAGAGGCATCTCGTACTGGTTTGTTCTATAGGAAGTGTCGAACGTGACGACGTCTTCGAAGTTAGTTTACTCCGCACAGCAGCTCGCGTGGCTCCAGAAGACGTTTTCCCCAACACCGTCATCATCCACCTATATGTCGTTGTAGAACTTGTCGTTCTGCGACCGACACTCCATAAAGAAACCCATCAACTTGTTCACATCGTCGGCGTGATTAGCGCTCGTATTCGCAGCATTCCTGGGTTAGACAGTAGTATGGATGGTAACCAACAGTAAATCGACAACGTCTTTGCAGTAAAGATGAGAATAAGAGGAGAATAGTAAATCGACACGATCGTAGCAGTAAAGACGTGAATAAGGATATGACGGTAAATCAACACGATTACATCAGTAAAGATAATGATTGAACACAACAACAAAACCTATTTTCTAGGTCACACGCGGTGAATGGTATGTTATGCTGCCCCCGTGCATCTCCGATAGAACGTTCATCGTAGCGTTGTGAGGGACCCTACTGACCTGCATGGTGTCGACAAGCTGCATCAAGGAGGGATCAAAGTTCTTGTGTGACTGCATGAACACAACCAAAGACAAAATCCTAGCGAGGGGATGGTTGTGCTCCAACACAACCCACTTGATGCAGACGGAACTATCTTTCGGGCTCTTCTACAGCTTCACGAACGCCCTGCACCCAATCCTCTTGGAGGTCTTGGAACGTTCACGCTCCTTCTCCGGCATGTAGAAGTTGTGTTCCCCCTCCAGACTGCAACATAACTCCTTGATTGTCTTCCTGCTCCTATTTTTCTAACGCCAAAACTAGCATGCCACGTGTATCGATAGTAGAATTGGTAAGCAACACCCAGATTATCGAACCTCATGCAGACCTTGGGCACCATATAGTCGGGAACGTCATCGTCCTGACATCATCAAATACCAGTTAAGACAATAATATCTAAAAGAAAAGCAAGTAAATTATAGTAGACATGATAGTAAAACATTGAAGAGTGTAAACTCAGTAATGGAAAGCCATACTAGTAGCAAAAGAGCGCGCAAAGGCTCGTAAAACACACATACATGAGTGTACGTTCGATCGGTGTCGGGTGCCCTCATCTCGCTCAGAGAAATAGCGGGCGGTGGCATGAGGACCGTGGCGTGGAGGAGAGGATCCCAGTTGTCGGGGGGCTTACAACCAGGGGTACAACGTTTACCGGTGGCGTAGCCGTCTGAGTAGAGGGACTCGGGGTGCCCGCCGTCCTGCTGGGCATGTCAGTAAACGTGTAACATCTCAAATCTTGGTTTGTGTTTCAAATGTAAGAAAATGAGAAGAAATTAAAAATTTCTTGCATCTTGTTGTTTTTGAACTTTTCTATAATTCTTGTAAAGGAATTGTGGAATTCAAAAACTTCAATCTCCAATTGACTAAAGTCAGGACACTCCTTTTTCAAATCCTTGTCAAATCTTGTGATCATCCTCTGAAATATTTTTTCTTTGTTCTAGGGATGTTGTGTGACTCCTCTGAAAAATTTTACAATTTTTAGAAATTGTTTGAATTTGTTTTAGAGGCAATCAAACCACTTTGACTCTTGGTCAAACCTTAGAACAAACCTTGAAGAATTTTTGGAGAAAAATGCCTTGCATAAAAACCCTGGAAAATTTTCACAAGGTTTATCCTAGAGCTAGGAACCTCCAGTCAAAAGTTTAGAATTTTTGGAGTTAGTTTGCTACCTCTAAATATTCTTCAAAGTTTTCACCTCATTCAAACCCTTAGTCAAACCCTTGGTCAAGTTGCTGTTGGACTCGAGTCAGACTCGAGCCCAACCTCCGTTCTTGGTTGAACCCAACCTTCTCAGCTCAGCCCGAGCCTATTCAACTGCGCATCTCGTTGTGGGTCGTTGGATCTGGATCTAATTGCCCTTATTGCTTGAAGCAACCGGACCTCCGAAACGTTCTTTTGATCGTGACCGTCCATTTCTATTCCAACCGTTGAAGTGTTTTGTCTCAAACCACCTTGGGTTCTTTCACTGGCAGGTGGGCCGCGCCGCACCTGTTCATCCCCTTCTTCGTGCCCGCGCCATTGCCAGCGCATGGGAGAGGCTCTACAGTGCCTTGTCACTTCCTCTTCGTCCTTGTCAATGGCTCTTTGCTGCCAGCCTTAAATGCTTGCCAGAAGCTTTGCCCTAAAGTCCTCCTTCTACCTGCTCCCATCCTCTCGGCGTCCATGGCAAGCTTGACCACCTGTGGAGCTTTGCTTTGCTCAACTCCTTTGCCCTTCGGCTATAAAAGGCCCCCGAGCTCCTCCTTAGCTCTCTTTCAACACCACCTTGCAAACCCTAGCTCCTCTCTCTGTGTATTTGTGCTCAAATCACCAAGAGTCCTAATTTTGCCATTGTCGGCCGCTCAAGCTCCTTGTCGTCGACGGTGCTCCTGTGGTTCCATTCCCGATCTTTTCGCGCCGCCTTGTTCCTCTCATCATCTTTAGCAAAACCCCTAACTTAATTTTGTTTGGCATTCACAGAGATTGTCAAATTTGGGGTTTATTCAAATTCAGTCGAATTCATCTCCTTTCTTCCTCAACTCCAGTAAGGTGCTTCTTTCTTCAATTAATTGCTCACAGACCTTCTCTGAGCTATTACGAAGCTAACCCTATCACCCGGTTCTATTATTTTTGCTCAGGCCATCTTCCCCACGTCGTCTTCTTCGGCGCCGGCAAGGTCCTACGTCGTCAGAGCCCCTCCGTCCACCCCTGGACCGCTTATGTGCTCAGGTAACTCCTTGGTAGCCCCTAGTTGCGGTGGCACTCGCTATCTTGGACTGTTGAGGAGCTCTTTTGCATTTTCGTTTTTGGTGTGTTGATCACCACCGCCATTTTCCGGCTCGCCACCGTTTTAGGCCAGCTCCACCGTTGAGATCACCTCAGTGAGCTGCGTAATGTTATTGCGCACTCGTTTCGGCCCTTAGCTGGCTCCGCCGTGGCTCGTAGCGCCGACGAGCCACCGGGCAAATCGTGTCGAGACGTATTTTGTCTGTTGTCGTAAGCCACGACCACTCCTTTTGTTTTTGCAAAGACAACCCAAAGACCACCCTCAGGGTCCTCTGTGCAAAAGGCCACCCCCTTGGACTTTTGTAAAGAGAACCTTTAGGACCTCCTCTAAGTAGATCTGGACCGTTCAGGACCTCTCTATGGAGATATGAGCGTTCCAGGACCTCCTCTCTTTTAGACCTTATCGTTTAGGACCTCCCCGTGGAGATCTTGACCGTTCAGAACCTCCCCATGGAGATCTGAGCCGTCCAGGACATCCCCTCTTTTAGACCTTATCATTTAGGACCTCCCTGTGGAGATCTTGACCGTTCAGGACCTCCTCATAGAGATCAGAGCCGTCCAGGACCTCCCCTCTTTTAGACCTTATCGTTTAGAACCTCCCTGTGGAGATATTGACCATTTAGGACCTCCCCATGGAGATCTAAGCCGTCTAGGACCTCCCCTCTATTAGATCTTATCATCCAGGACCTCCTCTTATAAATCTTAGCCGTCAGGACCTCCTAGTTTAGATCTTGACCGTTAGGACCTCCCTCTGTGAGATCTTAGCCATCAGAACCTCCCTCAGTTTAGATTTTGACCCTTATGACCTCCTCAGGGACCTCCCTCAGAACCTCTTCACCTTGAGGGTTTAGCTTTTTCTTGTACTAAAAATTGTTCAAACTTGTAAAATACATAAGTTATTCTCTGTAACTCCAATTTGAGCAAACTAAAATGTGTTAGGTTCCTCTATTCATATGCCTTAGTGTAGAGTAGGTTTTAATTATGTATTTGCCTCTGAAATTAATTTTATGCTACTTTCATCGCTTAGAAAAATCATAAGAAATTCATTTTAACTCCAAATGAAATGAATCAAATTTTGATGTTCTTAGAATGTCATTCTCTGTCTACCATAAAATTTTCAGGTTCACCAACCTTCTAGAAATTTATGCAATGAACAGCAACAAAAAGCTATTAAATTGGATTTTTCCAGCTGATTAAAATTGTTTAGGCTATAACTTTTGCATGCTTAGTCCAAATCAAATGATTCTTGTTGATAAATTCATTTAAAATCATGCTCTACCTTCTGTGTAAATTTCATGGATTTTGGTTGACTTTGGATTTTGAGTCTTTTTCGGTGTTCGTCGTTTTTATTGGATTTTCTTGTTTTTGTGATATGTTCCGAAGAATTTGTTGAGTGCGAAAGTGATCCTCTGCATCAAGCAAGTGATCTCCAGCAAGGCAAGTAGATGTAGCATTTATTTGATCATATTGATCCCATTACTTTTAAAGTTTAATATCTTGTTTGCAAAGAATATGTATGCATGCTTCTTTGTGTTAAAATTAATTTTTGTCGATTAGAAGTAGCTAATCCTAATGCATTGTTTTCCTGAAATTATCCACTGAAGGATCTAGAACCGTCATTATGTGTTAATAGAGTATTTTGGTGATTAATGACAAATACACTTGTGAGACTAACACTTTTATTGTCATATCACGTTTAGTCTCAGCTTAGATATAAAAGCAAAAATCCAAACAGTCTCAGCTTGGAGATAAAAAGGGAAAATCCAAACAGGTATGTTCATATTGATAAATCTATTTGTGAGACTAACTCTTCTATATTGCTATATCTCATGTTTAGTCTCGTTTGGATATAAAGATATAAATACAAGAGGTATGCATTCTACTTCTTCTTATTATATCTTGTTGCATTCCTCGGATCCAAAATATAGGGTAAACTCCACCAAAAAGGTTAAGTTGGATATGTGCATATGTTTCCATTACACATTCGCGTATGCACACATTTAGGGAGTTCACTCTATGTTTTGTGGTTTCATTAGTATTGATCCATATTCTTTTGTCCACATATATTTAGGATCTTTACTTTGAAACATATCCTTGAATATATTTAACTTGTGTAGTTCATATATTCATATGAAGTATATACAACTTGTGTAGTTCGTATATATTCATATGAGCATATGAGACTTGCGTAGTTCATATATGATCATATATCTCTTGAGTATATATAACTTGTGTAGTTTATATATACTCATACCAATTATATTCAATTATCTGTAATTGTGTTTGTTGTCATCAATTACCAAAGAGGGAAAGATTTTGGTATCTTGTCCCACTATTATGAGTTAATGGTATGATGTGGTAATTAATAACAATCACCTTGTAGACCTAACATTTTTTATGAGTTGGATGAATATGTTATGTTCTAGGTGGTTGAAGACTTTGGATGATATCATGTGTTGATTATCATCAAGTCAAGATTCATGAAGAAGAAGAAATCATCATGTGTTGATGATATCGAGAGAAGAATATCATCATGTATTGATGATATTGAAGTGAAGAGTTTGGAGTAAAGGATGCATCATATGTTGATGCATATGAAGACCTTGAAGAGGAGATGATCATGAGTTGATCATCAAGTCTGGAAGATCCATCGTGTGTTGATGGAGATCAAGAGAAGAGTGTATCATGTGTTGATGCATGTCAAGATCTCGAAGAAGAAATTCATCATAAGTTGATGATGATCGAGATGAGGAGATGATCATGAGTTGATTATCAAGTCAAGAACCCAGACTTGAAGTAAAGATGTGTGTCATCAAGCTTCAAGAAGATGTGCAAAGCTAAGGTATGACTAGCTAGGGTTAAGGATTTGTTCCTAGTCTCTTACCAGTCTCGGTGTTTGGTTAGGAGACTGGATTGCTAGTATATGTTTTCGTACTATTAAGAGGGGTCTTTGATTAGTAGCTTGAGTTAGTCATGTGTTGATAGCTCATTGTGTTTACTCTAGCTCAACTTAACATGTTGTCAATATTTGCAAATGTGTTTTGCAAATAGTTGTGGCTCATGGATAATCCTTGTAGCATGTGATTTTAGTTTGCAAATATGTTTTACAAATGTCTTAAGTCCATGTACCTTATTCCTTGTGGTGTGATTCTAAAAGTGTGCAAATGTGTTTTGCAACTTGTTGAGAATCTCACTTAAACCCTAGTTTGCATCGCTTGTCAATTGTGCAAATGTGTTTTGCAAATTGAGTTGAGGTGGAGTGCAATTTGTGGCTATGATTCTAAAAAGTGTGCAAATGTGTTTTGCAACTTGTTGAGAATCTTGCCTTCATGCCTTGCATGCATCTGGCATTAATTTGCAAATGTATTTTGCAATTGAGTTGTTCTTTGAAAGCCAGTTTGTGCTTGTCTTTGGTTTTACGATAATACCGGCATGTGTTGCGCGGTGCTACCGCTGTGCGGTATGACCGGTGGTTCCTTGGCGGAACTACCGCACCTGTTGATTATGTGTTGCTCTGATGAAGTGCGGTAGTACCGATGGTCCTGAAGCGGAACCACCGCATCGTCGGTTGTACCGGTCTTTGTGGCGGTACAAGTTTTCCAGAGAGACACATTTTGTGTGTGCTTGCTCTTTTGGAAATGCGGTAGCACCAGAGGACTCTGTACGGTACGTGTCTTTTGGAGAAGCATTTGTTGCTCTCTTGGAAGCACGGTAATACCGACGCTTTGTGCGTGGTATGACCGGACTAGCGGAACTACCGTTCATATGCTAGCGGTACGTAATTTCCAAAACGCATGTTTTTCTTGCCCTTAGCTGAAATTCCGAGCATGTGTTGCTCTTTCGGTTTTGCGGTAATACCGCAACGTGTTGTGCGGAACTACCGCATATTGGTTGGCGGTAGTACCGTACCTCTTCTCAACGGCTAGTTTTATAGTCGTTACTTTGTTGATTCCTTTTCCCAACAGCTAGTCTGAGTGTATAGACTATATATACCCACCGTGGTCGTATTAGTGAAAAAGCTGAGAACCCTAAATATTCTATTGAGCTAAGAGCAAGCCCTCTCTAGTATTTTGTGCATGTGTTGCACATAGTGTGGCTAGAAGGCAAACCCTAAGTGCATGTGTTGCCTTAGGTAGTGAACAGAGTGTTCACTTGAGCTTAGACACTTGATTAGTTCAAGTGAAAGTCTAAGACTTGTTACTCTTGGTGTTTACCGACACCTAGATGGCGTGGAGGCGTCGTGCGTCGGTGATCTGAAGCTTGTGAGAAGGCCCAGGCTGTTTATGAGTGGCTTGGTGCTCGCCATCTCCGGAGTGGAGTAAGAGCAACCCTAGTGAATCGAGGTATTGGTTACCTCGGAGGCGGGTGCTCAATTTGTTGGAGCCGGTCCAATTGGTTTGGGCTTGCCTCAACGTGGATTAGGGGAGACCGGCAAGTCTCCCGATCACCACGGTAAAACATCACTATGTCTTCTTGTGGTTTGCACTCTTGAGCTCTACCTTATTGCAATTCACATTCATATAATTAATTTGCCCATTCTTTGTGTATGAATGCTTGCCATACTATGTGCTATTTTCATTGCTTACAAGTCCTTGCTTGATTGATTATTATCAATTGTCTTGTATTGTTGGTGCACTTAGTTTGAACCTAGTTGTTTTAGGCTTTAATTGTGCAAAACCATACTGTTATAAGCTTCCGCATTAGAAATTGGTTTTAGCATATAGAAGTTTTAAAAACGCCTTTTCACCCCCCTCTAGTCGGCCTCCTCGATATTACATCCACACCTGACACAAACCTAAGTTAATATCCTCACTAGTGAATTAGAGCCTGGTGAATGATTTATGCTCTTTTATTGTCTTTACGATATGATGCTTAGTAATGCTTAGTTACCGGTAGAATTGGGCGGTTGTCGACCTAGTCGATGACCTTGATCACACAAAACTTATTGTTACTTATGTCCAGCACCTTGTGCTTTGTTTAATTGTGAAATCTAAAAATTGAAAATAAAATATTTTAGATTTGGGCACATTGGTGTGATGGTGTGATCTTTTGGTGTGAATGGAATGGTGCCCAGGTCATCAAGGATCGAGTTACTTGTGTCACTAAGCCAAGCGATTTTTGAGTGCTAACCACACTAGAGGGATATGGGACCTCTCTTGACTTAGTACTTTGGGAGGTGTTAATTAATGAGTCGCTGGTGGTAGTTGTTAGAGAAAAATGTTCGTGGTTGGTTATGGGAGGGGAGCATCCGCAGTTGCTTAGGCTGGGTCGATGCATCCTACTCTTCGTATGGGTCCTTGTGGTCTTCGTCGTCGGCGGATCACTAAGGGTTAACCCCCATACGTGCGACTCTTAATTAATACAATCCTTTGAAAATGTCTCGTAGGATTTAGCCGTGCCGGCATACTAAAGGAAGTGTGCTCAATAACTTGGCAAAAAGGCGATCTGAAGTGTGGGTACATTGGTACACCCCTGAGTTCAAACTATTCGAATAGCCTCGTCTAAGGTTATGGACATGCTTGGTAAGGTCGTGCAAGAACTAGACTATAACTTTTCATTAAAACTTGATGTGGGTGGTACGAATGGGTAATTCGTGCTATTGTTATGGTGGCTATTGGGTTAGTTACTTCCAAGATGTCTTTATGTTACTAATTATTGTCTCGCTGTTATTTGAGCAAATAAAATCAAATTGATAAAACTGTTTTCAATTCTATTATCTATTGTAAATAAAATCTGCTTTATGTTGAAAATGAACCTTTAGCCTTCTCCTTTGATTAAGCTTGCATGTAGTAATATCTAGGTTTGTTACTCGTAAGTCTTGCGAGTATATTTTTGTACTCATTTGCATTTCTTAATTGTTGCAGAGGAGGTTGATCCCCAAGGGGTTGACTTTTGTGAGTTGTGCTTCGCTGTGGACGACTAGCTTGGCGGTCCGATCGGATTGCCTTGTGGGTGATTGGCAAACCAATTAGCTTTTGTTTATCGCAATCTTATGGCTTTTGCTTTCGCTGTTTATTTAGCTCTTTAACTTGTTTGTGGCCGGTTGGTCTTTTTTGTAATAACTATACTGTATATCTTTTTCTTGTAAAGCTTTAGTTCGGTTGTATGCTCTTGTATGGAAATGATGCATGTTTTTGTAAAAGGGTGTGTATACTGCAGTTCTGGGAAGTATACATTTTACCGAGGCACGAGATATTTTGTTTGTGATGCTAGAGTCAAGGGAAGACTAAGCATTACAAGCGATATACCCCGGGGTCTCACAAAACGACGGGGGGAATCTGCATCTGCTGTAGGAAGATCCGATCGACACAGACAATGGAGAACGAACACTGCCGCGGGGTTCCTCCGCGTCCTCAAGGGTGGGTGTCCAATAGTCATTATTGCTACGATTCGTCAAAAGGGAGTCATCGGAAGGGGCTGGGGTGGCGGGGGATAAGTGATAACGATCAGGCGAACGTGGGAGGTGGCGGATTTTATGATCGGTTATGTGGGGAGATCATTTAGTGGGATGTATGGGGTCGTCCACCCTTTTTTTTGGCTCCACAGGAGGACATGCGGAAGCAATTTTTTTTTTGTTGGAACGAATGGGGGATTGAGTGGATATATCGAGAAGTTTTGACGTATAGCAAAACTCATTTCGTAGTCAAGTAAAACGTATCAATAGGAGCAGTAATTACAAACACACACGCAGAGCGGTAACAATTTATGACACTTATAGTGATATAGCTCACAACAAACAGTAAAAACTACACATACAACAAACCAGGGGGGGTGACAAGACTGTAAATAGTGGGTGAGTCAATAGTAAAAAAAGGTCGGGTACATGAGGGGGAGGGAAAATGCGTCCACATGTGCCTTCCGGTAAGTTTGTTACCATCGTACCAGTGTTTTTCGAGTGTAATTTTACCGTCAACCACCGTCTGATCTGCAGTGCACCAATGATTTGCAAGTTTTATCATCGATTCCAAGAGCAACCGGTCTTTTTTTTACCGTTGATGTGGGTGACGCGCGATTTTTTTACTGTTGTTTTCACCGCTAATCGCGTGATATGGAATTTTTACTGCCATATTGGAGGACACTGAGACTTTTACCGTCGATCGTAACGTGCGCCCTTGTTTTACTGTCGATCCCATGTGGGAAGCACGCGAGCTGCGCGCGTCGCGCACAGCACGGCCGACGTGCGCGCGCGTGTGTATATGAAAATGGTATAGTACTCTTAGGAGTATGTACTCCCACTTCTCATATACCACTTAAATCGTATGATGATACATTTTTATCAATCCGAGTATACTCCAATAATGATTATAAGATACTCCAAAGTGAGTTCTATGAAATTTTTTTAAAGTCTACCTTTTATAGCAAAATTTGTGTGTATACCTTTTTTATATATGAAAAAGGATATATAGCAAAAATAAAGTGCTCTAATGAAAATTTTCAATCAAGTCGCATTGTAGTATCTTATAATTGGTATTTAAGTATATTGAAATGATAAAGAAGTATAATATATTCGTTTATGTGGTATATTAGAAGTGGAAGTATGTACTTCAAGGAGTTTGAGTGTGTATATATATTTCTAATAACATATTACAATCAAAGGGAGCAATACCTAGATGCCACTCGCTTCCATCTTAGCGAGTGATAATGTGACGTTGACAGCAGATATTTAACCCCGCATTTGACACGTCTTACAAGCCACGCAAGCGGCACCACCCTGCTGCTAATGTCTAAAAAGATTTACATCTACAATCGAAGGTAGTATAATAATACACAGATGGCACTCGTTGTCATCTTAGGCAGTGCTAATGCGACGTTAACGGCAGATATTTAACCGTGCACTTGACGCGACACGAGAGTCACGCAACGCAAGCAGCCACCACTGCGCAGCGCTGCGCTGCGCATGGGAAGTGGTTAGCTCACCGCAACACTATAACCTCGAATTGAGCCAGAAAGCAACTCTAATAAATCCCCACGCGGCCTTCCCATTCCTCCGCATCGACAACAAGCCATCGAAACCCAATCCGCCCCCAATCCCCTCCCCAAAACCCTAGCAATGGAGCCCAAATCCACCACCCCGCTGCCCGTCCTGGGGGCCCCCATCGGGTACCCGCAGGCCCCCGCGTACCCTCCCCCCGTCGCCGCCGCCTACGCCCACGCGCCGGCGCTCTACGCCCCGCCGCCCGCCGCCGCCGCCGCCGCTTCGCAGCAGGCCGCCGCGGCGCAGCAGCAGCTGCAGATGTTCTGGGCGGAGCAGTACCGCGAGATCGAGGCCACCACCGACTTCAGGAACCACAACCTGCCCCTCGCCCGCATCAAGAAGATCATGAAGGCCGACGAGGACGTCCGCATGATCGCCGCCGAGGCGCCCGTCGTCTTCGCGCGCGCGTGCGAGATGTTCATCCTCGAGCTCACCCACCGCGGGTGGGCGCACGCCGAGGAGAACAAGCGCCGCACGCTCCAGAAGTCCGACATCGCCGCCGCCATCGCGCGCACCGAGGTCTTCGACTTCCTCGTCGACATCGTGCCGCGCGACGAGGCCAAGGACGCCGAGGCCGCCGCCGCGGTCGCCGGGATCCCCCACCCCGCCGCCGGCATGCCCGCCACCGACCCCATGGCCTACTATTACGTCCAGCCGCAGTAACATTTTCGTACCGTATAGGTTCAAGCTTAAGCGATTTTAATTAAGAGTGTGATGTTGTTTTAGTGCTGCTATGTTTGTTTGTTGTTGCTGCGTAATAATTAGTATAAGATGTGGTGATCATTTGAGGGGCCTCCTCTTGAGTATAAGCTATTCGATTTGAGGATTGGGCGAGGTTGTTGTGAATTGAGGCAGGCCGTATGATGGTGATGATGCATGTCTAACTTATACCATAATTAATTATTATGTGGCCTTCTCTGATAATTGTTGTTCGACTTCATTTGCCGTGAAATGTTTTGATTTCTATTTCCTGTAGCTATAATTTGGTTGTGTCATGCTGTATTCTAGGATTTTAGGTTGGAAAGTCAAATGCAATGTTTGTGATCCCAACAAAGCTTTTGTAATTTTGAGCTATTTGTGTACATGTTTAATTGGTATAGTTTACCTTTGTTATATTGTTCAATCTATATGGTTGTTTGGTGGTGTATAATATATTAATATAATGATTAGTGAGCATGCTGTTTGTCCTTTTATTAGATTCAAGCCAGAGTGGTTTGCTAAGTTTTCAAAATGTGGATGTATTACTGTTCTTTGTGTATAGTCCTGTATTTGTGACAGCTGATGCTATATACTTGTATCCACTGAACTATTGAAGTCTCCTTTGTTTAATGTGTAATTCTGGGTGCTGCAATATCTGTTATGCATCCTAGGACACTTGCAATGCAAACTTCCTGACATCTCCTGCTCATTTAACTAAGTGTTGCTTAGCGCACATGTTTATTTTCTTCAACTTGGTGGTTCTTCAGGTCATTTGGGTGAAAGGACAGATTATGTTTAGCAACTGACCAGTGGCCTCTGAATTATTTGGATATCTGCTCCTTGACATCCTTGTCTTCCAACTTAAGAAAATATTTTATACAGAACATACCAGGCACTGCAATGCATATTTGCATGGATATATCCTTTCATTCCACATCCAGTGACTATATATTAGACTTGCATGATGTAGTGGCCGAACCTATTTTTTATATAGTTTTTTAACTTCTGAACATCTTCAAGTATATTCTGTGGAGCCACATAACTAATGTAGTAGTTGTTTTTTTATGATCATGATTACCACTGGCATTCCACCATTCACACGGTACCTCTTTCACCAATAGACCTGAAAATTTAAGTGATTGTATCTAGAATTTGTTCATAGCTGAGAATCGGCAAAGCATCCAAATTCTTGTGGTTTTACACTTTTACTAGTGGGAAACGAGTGTTTGTCTTAGATTCAGATATACTGATGTGACTGCTCGATAATTTCTTTGTACATCAAATTTATTTCATATATCGCTGTTGTGGAGTGATCCCCCGCAACAGCGTGCTTAAACCGAAGCTTTGCAAGTCTTAAAACCACAGAATTGCAGGGAGAATATTGCAGGTGGCATGAGCTCATCGCTTCTCCTGAGAAATGGCTTGTCCGATTCCGTTACCAAATGGCTATTCGAAAGATGACATAGTATTTACATGCTCAGATAGTCGTTGAACGATTGATCTGGAATCATAATATCATATTATATTGAGATTAGGTCTTTAGGGTTTCAACCTTTAAGTGTAGTTATCTGTAAGAAAGCTGAATATTTTGGCAAACAGGGCAATTTTGCAATGAAGTTCAACAACAACAACAAAGCATTTGATCTCAAACAAGTTGGAGTAGGTTAAGAATGAAATCTTCTCAGAGTTAAAGAGACGAGGGCCTTGTAAATAAAATAAAATAAAATAATAAAAATAATAACAAAAATCTACAAGACTAAAACCCTAAGCTGTACATCCTGGCATCCGAGCCGAAAACACAGCTCTAAACCTTCTTATGGTTTCGGTATGTGGATCGCTAACTTTCATACGCTTCTATCCAAAGCCAATTGTTTAGCTACATTCTAATCCCTCAAATTTCTTTTAACTGCTTCCTCCCATGTTAGTTTTGGTCAACCTCTGCCTCTTCTTACGTTTTTCAGTATGTCTTAAAATTTCAATACGTACCGGTGCCTCAGAAGGCCTCCGTTGGAGATATCTAAACCATCTCAAGCCATGTTGGATAAGCTTCTCCTCAATTGGTGCTACCCCCACCCTATCACGTATATCTTCATTGCGGATTCGATATCGCCTTGTGTGACCACATATCCACCGCAGCATCCTCATCTCCGCTACACTCATCTTCTGTATATGTTGTCTTTTAGTCGCACAATATTCTGCTCCATATAACATCGCAGGCCTGATCGTCGTCCTATAGAACATAACCTTTAACTTTTGAAGAACTTTTTTGTTACACAAGACACCCGAAGCTTAGCGCCATTTTACCCACCCCGCTTTAATTCTGTGGCTCACGTCTTCATCAATCTCTC
Source organism: Ampelocalamus luodianensis (assembly GCA_036346255.1). NCBI lineage: Eukaryota > Viridiplantae > Streptophyta > Magnoliopsida > Poales > Poaceae > Ampelocalamus > Ampelocalamus luodianensis. Next base: position 7,553,120 of record CM070632.1, on the reverse strand, counting down.
CGTCTCGCTGTAGTCAATCCCAAATATCGAAACGTGTCCTTCATAGGCACTGCTTGTCCGTCCAGCCTAACATCTCCATCATCTGCCCCGGCACCGCTGAAATCACACTTCATATACTCAGTTTTAGTCCTACTAAGTCTAAAACCATTCGATTCTAGGGTCTTCCTCCACATCTCCAGCTTTCTATCGACACATATCCTACTCTCATCAACTAACACTACATCATCAGCGAAAAGCATACACCAAGGGATATCTCCTTGTATGTCCTGCGTGACCTCGTCCATCAGTAGAGCAAAAATGTATGGGTTCAACGCTGACCCTTGGTGTAGTCCTATCTTAATAGGGAAATCACTAGTATCACCACCACATGTTCTCACATTAGTCACAACATCTTGATACATATTCTTAATTAGGGTAACATATTTTGTTGAAACTTTTTTCTTTGAAGCGCCCACCACATGACCCTTCTTGGCACTTTATCATAAGCTTTCTCCAAGTCGATAAACACTATGTAAAAATCCTTCTTTTGCTCCCTATACCTCTCCATCAACTGCCGTGTCAAGAAAATCGCTTCCGTGGTCGACCTCCCAGACATAAAACCAAATTGGTTTGTCATCACGCTAGTCACTCTTTTTAAACGGTGCTCGATCACATGCTCCTAAAGCTTCATTGTGTGGCTCATGAGCTTAATTCCTCTATAATTAGTATAACTTTGAATATCTCCTTTATTTTTGAAAATTGGTACTAATGTGCTCCTCCACCACTCGTTAGGCATTTTGTTCGATCTAAAAATACTATTGAACAAATTAGTTAGCAAAACGATCGCCACTTCTCCCAAACATTTTCACACCTCGATTGGAATGTTATTAGACCCTAACGCCTTACCCACTTTCATCATTTTTAAGGCCTTTCTTACTTCTGACTTCTGGATTCTTCGAACAAGCCGCCTATCGGTGTCATCAAAAGCATTATCCAGTTCGATCATACTATCGTCATTGTTATGATTGAACAACTCATCAAAGTAATCTCTCCACCTATCCTTGATCTCATCGTCTTTCACCAAATGTCTATTAGTGCTGTCTTTGATGCATTTAACTTGGTTGAAATCTTTCGTCTTCCTTTCCCGAAGTTTAGCCATCTTGTAGACATCCTTCTCGCCCTCCTTTGTACTTAACTTTTGGTAAATTTTCTCATAGGCCTTACCTCGTGTCTCACTCACCGCTTTCTTTGTCTTATTTTTTGCTGCTTTGTATTTTTGTACGTTGTCGTCGCTTCTATCATGATGCATATGCTTGTAGCATGTCTTCTTCTCCTCAATAACCTTTTGCGCTTCCTCGTTCCACCACCATGTGTCTTTAGGTTCGCATCTTGTCACTCGGGTCACTCCAAGCACCTCCGTAGCCACCTTCCTAATGCGAGATGTCATCTCTATCCACATACTATTCACTTCTCCTACGTTCCATTTCTCTTCCGTGATCATCCTCTCCTTAAACTCCTGCAAGGCGTCCCCTTTGAGTTTCTACCACTTCGTCCTCGTGGCTCTGGCGACCTTAGCCTGTCGAACTTGTGTTCTAAAACGAAAGTCGGAGACTACCAACTTATGTTGCTGGACAGCACACTCTCCACATATAACCTTACAGTCTATGCAGGCTTGTTTGTCCTCTCTCCTAACAAGCACAAAATTGATCTGGCTACTGGTAAAGGTAACTAGATGTGAATCTCTCTTTAAAAAAAAAAGAAAGATGTTAGCTATTATGAGATCATAGGCTACGGCAAAATTTAAGATATCTTCTCCATCTTGGTTCCTATCACCATAACCAAAACCCCCATACACCCTTTGAAACCCCCCACTAGTTGTACCGACATGACCATTGAAATTGTCTCTTAAGAAAAGCTTCTCACCATTAAGCACACTTCTAACCATATCATCTAGACCTTCCCAAAATTGCCTCTCAGCAGTCTCATCTAGACCTACTTGTGGAGCATAAACGCTAACAACATTCAAAACCAAGTCGCCAAAGATTAGCTTGACTAGGATAATCCTATCCCTCTGTCTCCTCACGCCGACAACTCTGCTCTTAAGGCGCATATCAATTAATATGTCTACTCCATTCATGTTTCGATCTGTTCTAGTATACCACAACTTATAGCCAGTATGCTCCACCTCCTTCGCCTCCTGACCCATCTATTTAGTCTCTTGAACGCACAAGATAAATACACATCTCTTAATCGTTGTATCAACTAACTCTCTTAACTTACATGTTAAGGACCCAACATTCCAACTACCCAGACGGATCCTACTCTCCTCGGCTAGTTTCCTTACCCCTCGCACTCGTCGAGTAAAGTACGAAGACCCTTGCATATTTTCCACTACATCCGGACAACGACGTAGCGTGTCACTAAGGGAGTGACGTCCCGGCCCTTGCTCATTTATCACCACATCCGGGTATTTATCACCACATCCGGGTTCCGATATGGCGCATTGCTGAGGTTACGCCCCCAATGAATTTTCAATTTTAGATTTCATTCCATGAAAAGATGGCTTAATTTTTACGTTGGCTCGCCGAGCCTAACACAACTCTCTTCCTTTTTCCTAGTTTGGGACAGACTGTGTTGAAAACTACACAGGTGGAACTAAAAAAACATTTCTTTGTTAAAATGCATAAATTTGTGATGCTAAAAGGCCCGACAAAGGACACTACTAAGCATGAAGTGAGAATTGCCTGGAAACCATGATAGCATAGCATTTGAGTTGCAGTCACTATAAATCATACAAAGAATTACACCCTTTTAACATCTCAGGGCGGAGCAAAATAATGTTGTTAGTTCACTCTAAGCATCGGAGCACAAGCAGTGATCTGTCCTACGCAAATTTGCAGCGACGACGAACACTTGCATTCCCCAAATCAGGTAAGAAGCCGGCGACCCTGCAAGTAGGAAAGCAGAATTTCGTCAAGAATCATGATCAACATTTCAGGCACCGAATATTCCAATCAGCGAAAACCTACAAAGTTTTAGTTATACAATTATGTCTCCACAATTTTGCATTTCTTTTGAATCTTTACTAAATTACTAGTCGCTGAATGGGAATTAGTCGTGAAATTTTTCTGAAGATCTGCTCCAAAGAAGCTAAAGTCTGAAGAAAACCACAAGAAAGCGACTAGATTCACGACTCACCAAAACTCATTAGCCCCCGTCCTACGCGCACAGGACGAACTTCACAGAGGGCAAGGCGGCGGCGGCGGCGGCGATCAGGCAGGCGGTGACGACGTTCTGGTAGCACCACCGGAGCGGGCGCCACGCCCCCGTGCCCTCGACGCTGGCGCACTTGGCCCGCGTCACCCCGTACTGCGGCTCCTTGGACAGGTCGAACGCCGCGCCCTTCATGCGCAGCTCCTGCACACACCGCGCGAGCGCGCGGGCGTCGCCGCGCTCCCGCCGCAGCCGCCGCGCGGCGCGCCAGTAGGCGCACACCCGGAGCTGCACGGCCGCGGCGAGCGCGAGGGAGGCGGCCAGCGACACGGACGACGGCACCCACCACCTCCTGCAGGCGCGCGTGGGCGGCTGCGAGGCGGCGGCGGCGGCGGCCACGGAGGCGGCGAAGAGGAGCGCTAGGGAGAGACCGTGGAAGGCGAGGAAGGCCGCGCAGAGGTAGAACGCGTCCCGGCGGGCCGCGTCCATGAGCGCCTCGAGCGCGCAGGCGCGGCGGCCGAGGCGGGACTCCTCCCGCTGCCACAGCTTGAGCAGCAGCAGGTGCCCGCGCTGCCGGCGATCTCGCCGAGCGGGTGGTGCCCAGACGCCGCCGCCGCCGCATCGTCAAGGAACGCAGCGGCCTCCACACTGCCGCCGGCGGGGTCGGCTCCGTCACCGGTGACCGGGATCTCCACGATGTGGGCGTCGTTCTTGGCTGGTTCCGCCATCGGAATGCCTCTCTCTCCTTGGTTCGAGTGTGCAAGAACGGATCTTTCTGGGAGGAAAGAGACGATCTTTTTTGGGAGCTTTTGAGTTTATGTGAGATTGGAATCGGGAGATGGGGAAGCGGAAATGGAAGGGGGAGAGCGGAAGCGTGACGATCTGTGCGGGTTGGGTGCGTGCGGCGGCGGCTTCTTAAGGGGTTGTGCTGCCCAACGGTCGGGTGCTTTAGGGAGGCAGCCAACGGTCGGATTTTGGCTCGGGTTGGTGATTTTTTAGGACGGCAGGGGCCGTTTCGCATGTTGATCCATGATTATTGGCACTACCGGTTGTTTCTCTATGTCATGGACCTCACGGTAGGACAATGGCTCGATGACTCGATGATCTTGCGTAAAGCAGCCACGAAGCCCAGAAAATTCTCTCTTCCAACCTAACCTGTTGCAGCCTGCGCTTTGTTGCCTGCATTTGTAGAATTCTTCGATATGGACTTTCCAATTTTCGCATAGTGATTCGACGTTGTGCTGCCCTTGGACTGGGTTTCCCCCCCCCCCCCCCCCCTCATTTGGCCACTTTTTCAATCGCTTTAGCACATGTAGCCCCGTGCGTCCCAAATAACAAAAATGGCACTGCTGTAGGTTAGGCAAACGGCACATGTCCCCCCATCGTGCTCAAATACCGTAGCTGCATTCTACCGCACACCCAGACCGTTGCGTGTGCCTCTCGCGGATCCGATCCACAGGATCTATCATGCTGCGGATCCGGACCGTGGATGCAACTGTCGTGGTCCGAAACTGTTGCATGTGTCCCGCCGCTCTCTCGGTCGGCTGCCGCGGGCCAGGTCCGCGGCTGCATCCCCTCTGATTGTTACACCGCATTCAGACCGCAACATGATTTAAATTCCTCACAAAATGGATTTTATTATAAAAAGAATGACATATTAAATGGAGAATAATCATGGAATTAAATTAAGATTTCAACCCTGGTAATAAGAAACTAAAATTCGCTAATCCTTACCGAATTATTTTACCTAATCATTATCTAATTAACAAACTGGTAAAATAATGACGACTATTTTTCTAATCACGCATGTCAAAAAATGCCATAACAATCAATAACCATGTTTAAGCAACCATGGCATTGCTAAATAGCTAATCAAACAATTAATATACAACATGCATGCGAAAAAATTACCTCTTCTCGAAGTCTTCACTTGATATACAACTTTATCAACTACTACAACTTCTAAATGCTTCAAATCATCTCCAAAAGCCGATTTTATCACTTCACCGCTCACTCCCTTTCTCTCGCTTGCTCTCTGTCTCTCTACGCCGAAGAAATGAGCACTGCCGGCAAGAGGAGGCACGAGCACTGGTTAAATGGGGACCACGGCCCAAGACCTCTAGCGGATCAAGAGTGTGGCAGGATACCTTCAGCGAACCGGGAGCACGACAGTTCACATGCAACCGACTAGGGGCGCAACAGGTCACATGCAGTGGTTCTGGACTACAACAACGACATCCAGCGGTCCGGATCCGCGGTAGGCACATGCAGCAGTCCGGTTGTGTTGTAGGATGTAGCCTCTGTCCGGGAGCACAGTATGTGATACGTGTCGTCTGTCTAACCTACTGCGGTGTTATTTTTGTCATTCCGGACGTGCAGGAGCTACATCTGCTAAATTGTTTCAAAAAGCGACCAAATGAGACAGACTCTTGAACTAGTGATACACTAAGGCCTTGTTTAGGAAGCCCAAGTTCCCGGCCAATCCAAAGAGATGGATCAGGAACTTAGGCTTTCCAAACAAGCCATAAGGGTCTGGTTGGCCGAGCCTCAATTTCAGTTTTTGGGCTCTACAGAGCTAGGAGCCAAAAAAATGTGGGGTGTTTGACCCAAACCTAGCTCCAAAACAGCCCAAAGATGTATTGTCATATTTGCCCCGCATGTATATCCTTCCATCCCAAAATCGATTCTTGACTCACAACTCATCTCACCTCTAGCTCGTTCCCGAACACGGTAGCACGAAGAATCAAGTGGGCAGCGCGACCTATCCGGCGGCGACCAGGCGAATGGGGCCACAGCCCAGAGAGTCCAAATGGTGTCGCGGCCAATCGGGCGGTGGCTCGACGAAGCCAGTGACGGGGCCGTAGATCGGGCCGATGACACCACAAATCAAGCCAGAGGCATAGGACTTAGGGATGGCAATGGGGTCATTCCCCGTCGAGGAGTGGTAGAATATTCCTATCTCTGAGAGAAGAAAAATCCCCTATTTTCATCACTGTCCTCGGGTGCTATTCTCCTTTGTCCCCGTCCTTGTCCCCATCGGGTTATCGGGGCCCACGGGGACCCATACCCGAAAGTTAGATCCCGAAAGAAGAGAAAATAAGATCCATAATGTTATAAAATGGGTATGAACATCCACATGCAATGCTAAAATGATAATATTTTTTGATTAATTAGCATTTGGAAAGTAAAAGATGCAAAAGAAATAATCGGGCTATCGCTTTATCGAGTTATGCGGTAGTAGGCTAGTGACCTACATGTCTTATCGGAGGTCATACGGGTAGCGGGGATAGGGAGTAGGAGGATGACCCTATCCCCGCTTCACCCGATGGGGGAATTGTATTTGCATATTAGTATCCCTATAGAGGAGAAATAGTTTCATCCCCGTCTCCTAATAGGTGAATTTCCGGTCGGAGAATAAGAAATAGGGTCATTGCCATCCCTAATAGGACTCGGGCTGATGGATCAGTGGATCCGGCGGTGGCGCGGCAAACAATGATGAGGGTAATGTTGGTATTTCTCTCTTGTTTTCTTCCGAAACCGTCGGAGCCTCCCATCCCTTGCTTCACCCCGCACGTTCATTTTGGTCTCAGGTTTCTCCCGGTTTCTCCGGAGCCTGGCTTCGGAAACTGGGCATTTGGCCTGAAAGCTCTAGCTCTGGCCTAGAAGCTAGGCTCTGGAAGCTAGGCTCTGGAGCTCGTCCAAACGTCACCTAAATACAACACTAAATTGCACCGAATATTAGTAATTTTGTATTTTAAATATTTACACATCAACAAAAAATTACAATTTACTTCAATTTCATAATTTAGAACTTCAGTGATATCTACATTCAAGACTCAATGCATCATCATTACACAATACTTACAGCTTATTGACATGCTCGCTCTGTTTCACAATATTTTTCCATAACTCATCGTGCACACAGACCAAATCTATAAAAAAAGCTAATGAGAAATGACCATACATACCCCTATTAAATGACATATTACAACCACTAAACGTTTTTTAGAAGCATTTAAATAAGGGTAGAGAGTAGAAACATTACAATAACTACACCGTTGATTCCCTTAATGGACAAACATTTTGAAAATGAGACTCCTGAGGTAACGGACAAACATAGTGAAACGGATGGAGTACTTTTCAAGGCTTAGGAACAATTGTCTAGCACTATCTTAAGACTTAAAAAATTCAGTGGCCATGGGGTAAAATTCTGATAAATTCACAAATAACCTGCCTTTTTAATTCAGTGAACACAAATAACCTAACTACATAATACTCCCTCCTATTTTTCCATAAGATATCTATGTATTCTCTTGTGTTGGACTACGGATCTGGATCATTTGTATTACTGTAGAGAGGTCACTATGTAAACAGTGTTTCTGAGCACGCCAATAGCGCTCTGCAGTGGTACTATAGCAACAGAGGCACTGAAGCAATTTTATCGTAGCGAGAATACTATAGCTATTGATCTCGACCTTTGTTTTTTAATCGAACGGTGAAGATCACTATTGTGAGACCCCGGTTTATTAAGCTTATAATACTTAACCTTCCACTGGCTCTAGTATCACAAACAAAATAACCCGTGCCTCGATGGACATGTGCTTCCCAGAAAATGCAGCACACATACATCTTTTCAAAAGTATGCATCAATTCCACACATCATATTATAACAAGTCTAGCGAAAGACATACATAATAATAAGTTATTACAGAACAGCCGACCGGCCAAATGACAAGTATAAAGTATCAGCGGAAGCAAAAGGTGCCATAAGATGCCTTAAACCAAAAGACGACCGGTTAGCCACATAAACCACAGGGCAACCGACCGGACCGCCAAGCTAGTCGCCCCACACACTGCCACAACACAACTCACAAAAGTGAGGCCCTTCGGGTTCACCTTCTTCCTCTGCACACAACAAGCAATGCAAATGATTACAATAATGTACCCGCAAGACTTACGAGTATCAAGCCTATACATAACTACATGAAACCTGTATCAAAGGGAATTGGTTATATGGTTATTTGGACGCATAAAGCAATTTTCATTTGGAATAATGTAATAGATTGAAGGCAGTTCAACAAATCAGTTTTAATCATTGAAATAACAACGAGTAACAATAGATACAAGTAACCACCTAGAAGTGACTAACCCAATAGCCACCACACATAGCATGAATCCCCGATTTATACCACCCATCAAATTTTAATTAAAATGTGGTAGTCTAGTTCTCACGGGGCGTTTTCGAGCATGTCCATAACCTAGGACGAGGCTATTCGAATAGTTTTAACCCTACAGGGGTGTACCAATGTACCCACACTTCAGATCGCCTTTAAGCCACAAAATTAACACATTTCCAAAGGTATGCCGGCACGGCTAAGTCTTGCGAGACATTTCCAATATTGTGTATCAACTACGAGCCGCTCGTATGGATATAAACCCATACGCTTACATTGTAAAGCCAAAAAGACAACTACCCCTCGGGGTAAAGCTTTTCGGACAACTACAATGCTCCCATCATATAACCATCTCATTTTACCACAACCCAACACACATACGCCCTCCTGCGACTCGTAGCCAACACACGCCAAAGTACTAAATCAAGAGAGGTCTCATACCCTCTAATGTGGTTAGCATGCAAGAATGCTCAGAACGGTGGCGCAAGTAACTCGGTCCTTAAATGACTAGGGCACCATTCCAGTCACACCCAAAAATCACACCATCCTACTATTGTGCCCAAGTCCAAATTATTTTGTTTTCAGTTTTAGTTTTTGCAATGAAACATAGCACAAAGCTGAACCATAAAGATCATAATAAGTTTGTGTGATCAAGGTTATCGACTAAGTCGACAACCACCCATTTCTACCGATAGCTAAGCATGGCTAAGCAACAAACTCGTAAACTACTAAGCGATAAGGGCTCATCCAACGAACCCAAAATCACAGCAATTAACCCTAGGCTCAGTAGTAGAGAATGAACATTTGCCTACTGATAATGCATCTACTGGGTTAACTATCGACAATAGTTAAAACAACATAGCAATGTATACATAGAATTTGCAAATAATATATTAGAATTTAAAAATAGTAGGAACAACATGATCAAATGATGTTACACTGCTTGCCTTGCTAGAGGGCAGAGTCTGGCTGCTGTGGATCAGATTCAATATCAATAATCTCTTCGGAACCTAACGCGAAAAGACGATAAAACCAATAAGAACGAAGAACACCAAATAAAATTCAACAGCAAAAGTCATCCAAATCTCATGAAATTTATACAGTAGCAAGGGCATGATTTTAGACAAATTTAGGAACAAGAATCATGCAATTTGGATTTAGTATGAAAAAGTTATAGCTAAAACTATTTCTCTCAGCCTGTTAATTCACTAAATTAATCACTCGTACTGTTCATGGCAAAAATTTCCAGAATGATCTAGAGTCTGAAATTTTTATAGTGGGTCGGTAATGGTATCTAAGAACAGCAAAGATGAGTTTACTCAATTTGGAGTTAAAATGAAATACTTATGATTTTTCTAAGTTGCAAAACTAGAACATGTCATTTTTCAGGAGTATGAATATGAGCAAACCGATTTCATATTAAAGTATATTAACGGAGGAAATTTACAAAATTGAGTTTGCACCTTTTGGAGTTATACAGAAAAATATATGCATTTTTAAAGTTTCATGTTAATTTCTGGGATATTCAAAATGATTGAAAACTAATCAATATTGTCTACAAGGTTTTCTGGCACAAAACAATGTCTAAATGCATTTTTAAATTAAATTTTAGTCAAACGTGAATTTATCCCAACTGGAAACATCTAGAAAGGATTTAAAATGAAATAGTTGTGGATTTTCAAAGTTTAACACAATTTTCAGTTGTTAAATAAAGACTTACCAGAATTATACAAAACCTATTAAAAAATAAATGACGTGGACGAACATGAACCCTAGATGCGAAATCGAACGGCCCACGCGCACAAAGAAAAGCGCACGCGTGCAAACCTACCGAGGCTCACCATTGGATCTAAATCCAACGGTCTACGAGGATTGGGATGTCCGGGGACGCGAACGGCCCAATCAATCTCGACCGCAGATCAACAGATGGATGGCTCTGAGCGCTGCACACTCCAGGCGACTCGAACGGCCCAATCCATCTCAGCCGCTCATCGCGAGATGGACGGCACGCGCGATTTGGAGCGCGGGTGGTCCGAACGGCCACACGTTCTTAGCCGAAGATCTAGAGATGGACGGCCCAGATCTATGTGCGCTTCGGGTGACCCAATCAGCACATTGATCTCGGCCGTTGATCGTGAGATCGACGGTCGCTAGTGATGTGGAACCTTCGGGGGCCCGAAAATCCTAGAAGATCTGGGCCGCAGATCTTGAAATCGACGGTCCAAGATGCTCGCGAATAACACATGTGGGTTAAAGTGTGTGGAGAGATGTAAATGTGCGGGCCCACATGTTAGTGAGACGAAGGACCAATTAGGACAACAATTAAATGCTAAACCCAATGATTATTGATGATTAGCATTTAATGTGCCCTAAAGATTTCGCACAGAGAGGATTTATGTGGACAGGGGCCCACAAGACAGTGACTCTAAAGGTTATCTCCGACACCAATTAATGCTAAGCACTAATTAACAATGATTGATTATTAATGATGTCTTAACGACTTAGTAGAGTGCCAACGGGGGACTTTAAGTGGCTAGGCCCACCGGTCAGTGAGACAGTACACCAGTTTAAGACATATTAATTACCACCAATGATTAACAATGATTAAGCAATGATTAGCAATTAATGATGTCTTAACGACAACAGCTCAGAGAGGCACCCGCCTGGCAAAAACCGAGCGGCAAATAACGGCTTGTCGCCGGCGGCTCCGGCCATGGCGTCACCCACAAAGTACCAAAATGGGTTCGCAATAGCCTTACGGACCCAATGGTGGTGACTTCGTCAGCGGCAAAGGCCCACAACGCCGGCAAGCCGGAAATTAAAGATGATGACAAAATCGGTCGAAAGCGAAAAATGATCAAAAGCTCTGCAATAGTCCAAAGAAGCGTGTGCCACAGCATCTAAGGACTAGTAAGAAGCTGCCTTGGCCAAGAAGAGCTTCAAAGATGGCCAGAGAAGGTTGACCACGGAGGAGCTTGCCAGACCCGAGGAAGAAGATGTGAAAATAGAGACCTGAGTCATTAAAGCTTATAGAAGGTTCATGAGCAATTAATTGCCAAAAGAACCACTTACCGGAGTTGGAGAAGAAAGGTGATAAAATCGGCCGAAATGATCCAAACTCAAAATTGGTCAATTCCTGTGAATGAAACCCAAAATTGAGTTAGGGGAAATGATTAGGGTACTAAGGAGCTCAAAAGGGTACAAAAAGATTTGAAGAAGAACCACTGGAGCATCAAGACCCACAATGGAGCTTCATGGCCGAAAATGATGGATTGGATGCTTTTCGGTGTTTTGAGCTCTACAAGCTATGGGGAGCTGATGGTGGTATAAAGGAACACCAGGAGGGGTTTTGGGAAGCTTATAAAGCTATAGGATTAGGGTTTGGGCAAAAACGAAATGCTTGGGTGAGTTTGGTCCACCGCACTGCCATGGACCGAAAAAGAGAAATGATGGGGAGCAGGCTAGGGCATGCCTCCTGCCGAAAGTGAGCCGCAGCACTAAATGCCCGACCAGCGAGAGATGAGGAGGGATCAGGAATTGACCAGAGCCATGCCACTCCCTGTTCACGCACGGCTCGAGGAAGAAGATGACCAGAGAAAGAGAAAATGCTAGGGTGCTTGTGGGCCGTTGGATTTTAATCCAGCGGTTGAGATTTGCCCAAGGCCCCAAAGGTTTAAAACGCTAGGAAAGATCGTGAGCATTGGATCTACAATAGACGGTCATGATTGAATGGGACAACCGAGTGACCCGAACGGCCCATTTCACCTGGACGGTGAGATCTTGATCTAACGGCCCAAATGAGTTGGCACAATCGCGAAGTCCGAAATTCACGCGAACGTGGGCCGTGTGATTTAAATCCAACGGCTGAGATTGGATGCGCGCTTTAAGCTGGACCGGGTGCAGTTAGTTGACTGCACCAAGTCAAGTGGTTTGAGCCCGAGTTTGACTCGAACCCAACGAACAGTGAAACCAGGTTTTGGGGTTTTTAAATTGAGCTGAGACTTTGGGGATTTATTTGAGATAGCAAACCAACTCCAAAAATTCTGAAATTTTTACTGAAACTTGCTAACTCGGATTTTAACTTTGTGCAAAATTTTCAGAGGTTTTTATGTAGTGCATTTTTCTCCAAAAATTCTGCAAGGTTCTGGAATAGGGTTTTGACTAAAAGTCAAACATGTTTGACTGCCCTCCAAAAATATTCAAACAATTTCTAAAAATTGTGAAATTTTTCAGAGGGGTCACATACCATCCCTAGAACTTGGAAAAAATATTTCCAAATGATGATTACAAGATTTAACAAGATTGTTTTTGGAAGATAAGGTTTTGGATCAAAAAACTTGTGACTTTGTATTTTCATAATTCTTGTACAGGACTTGTTCAGAACATACAGGAAATACATGATGTAAGAAAATATTTTAATTTCTACTCATTTTCTTACATTTGAAACACAAGTCCAAAATTGAGATGTTACAACTATCTAATATCATTTACTGTAGATCATCTACATTGATAGCTTCAATGCAGAATATCCAAATCACTAGCCCATCAGTAACATCATTGCGCACTCCTTTCAAAAAAAGTAACATCATTGCGCAGAGATAGAGGGAGAATAAAGGTCAATGAGCAGAGAGCCAGAGAGGGGGTAAAGGTGTGGCTACATCAGTGCTAAGAGAAAGAGAGAAGGGGGAATAAGGCCCTATTTGGGGGACTAAAGCCAACTTCGGCTTCCAAAAAGCCGAAGCCCCCAAATAGCCTAGCTTCAAAAGTGCTTTTCTGTTAAGCCAAATGCTACAATACAATAGAAGCTGAAAGATGGGCGAGGGGTGTTTCTTATGCTTTTGTGGGTGGGATTTTGGTGATTGCTAGTAGGATTTGGGGAAAATTTCCCGCCACTGCCTCTGGGCAAAAAGGGCTGATAGGGGAACCCAACCCCCTCTTCATCTCTCGATCACTCCTCACCTTCCCCCACCCGTGTGCCGTCGTCGCCTCCACTGCCCGCGTGCTGCCAATGTCTCTTCTCCCCACGCGTTGTTGCCTCCACTCCTTGCACCTCCTCCCCATCGCCGGCTCTCGGAAGCGGTGTTGCATGTCTCCTCTCCCTCTCTCTCTCTCTCCCTCTCCCAGTCTCCCCTTGCCTCCCCCACCCATGCGCCGTCGTCCCCTCTTCTACCTCTCCATCTCCTCTGCCTCTCTCCTCTCCATCTCCATCTCCCGGCAGCGACGTCGCCTCTCTCCTCTCCCAGATCTGTGCCGCCACCCAAGCCCGGATTTGCATTGCCGCCTCCTACCCCGGATCCACTGCCGCATCTCGTGTTCATGATCATGTTGGTGTTCACGTTCATGTTTATGTTTGGATAATCACACTTATTTGCTTGGATCCGAAATATTACAATTTGTATGTTGGTGTGTTACCAATCCGAAAAAAGAGCATGAACTTGATCTCAACATGAACTACAAGGAAGTGTGGGTTGAATAAAAAGGAGATGAATCCGAAAATCCGAACAGGAGATATGTAAGTTCATTTTCTTGTAATTTCTTATGATTTTTTTGTTGTAGGGTCCGAATCTCTAGGCGAAATATACGGCAGATAGGGTAGTTGGATATCCTCCTAGGTGGAGAAATGTGCATTTTACCTTCTACACGTGATTTTTTATGTTGCAAAATGTTCCTCGCTTATTCACAACTTAGTAAAATTAAGTCATTTAATCAATATTTCCGCAGAAAGAATAAAAAACAATGATATTTATGCTAAATTAGAACACAAACATGTCTTTTAAACCCCAAGGGTATTTCAGATATTTTATTCTTCTTCCACAGCTGAAGCAGGCAGCTAGCTTAACTAAAAGTCAAACTGTCAAACAACATTTTAGAAAAAGATACAACCATCGGTTAAAGCTGTTTTTTCAACCAAAAAATAACTTATGGCAAAAGCTACAACTCCCCCAAACATGGCCTAAATGTGTGGCTCTTCTTCCACCATACAGTACTCCAGTTCATCCAGCTCGCCATTTTCCCCAAGTAAGGAAGCCCACCTCTCTCCATTGAAATCCCTCGTCACTTCATCTCCCTCACCATTTCCTCAAAACAAATAAAGCTGAGAATCCTAGTCTCCAATTAATGGATGTTACCAAGATCCTCTCATATAAAATCGCTACATTAGAGCACCATGATTTCAATCTATGCAAGGACTCTATGAATCATATGATTGAAGATTAAATGGAAGAAGTTGAAGACTCCATAGAGTACGCGGTGGTCGAAGATTTGTTCGGAGAATTTGAAGACTCCATGAGGTATGCAGTGGTCAAAGATTCTTTCGAGGATTTGGTTGAGGACTCCTTAGAGAAGAAAGATGAAGATGAAGTGAATCAAAGCTCTCGTGGACTGTGGAGATCACGGCAATTGTACGCATTGTTGTTCTTTTCTGGTTGAGGATAGCATGGTCTTTTATCCCATTGTCTCTACAACTTTGATGCCATCTTGATCTACGTGTTGAGCCAATATTTTGATACCACGCCCGCCAAAGCAGCTTACTGCAAGCAGAGACGGACCGTCCTCCTCTTCCCCCATGGCCTACCACTGGAGGTTTGCATCTCTACCTACACCTCTACCCGCGTCCGCATAGCGCATAAGAAGGTCCACTAATGACTTGGTCCAACCCACCAAGTCAATTAGACTTCCAGCCTCACACAGTCAATTTCTAGTTTCTAACCCTAATTCCTCCCTCGTGTGGCGTCAACCTGGATACTAGAGGCAGCATGGGGCACTGCTAGCAGCATCGGCGAGCCGACAAGGGGCACTGGGGCAGCATGGGCCGAGGGGCGTCACGCGTGGGCGCAGCTGCAAATTGGCTGAGAAGTTGTCACGCGTGGGCGGCATGGCAGGTCGTGGGCAGCGGGTGCTAGACCATGGCCCGCGGGGTGTGGACCACAGTAGCACGTAGACTGCAAGTTGACGTTGAAGATGCACAACCACAACGTCCAGAAGATCCAAAACCACTGCAAGAAATTGAAGGTATTAAGGGTTTCAACTAGGATGTTCACATTGTATGTATTGCTTTTCTATCGGATAATACCATTGGTTCACCCCACCCGACCTAAACTATATTCCTGAGTCCGCCAGTGATTGCAGGAGGCTTCTAGTTTACAATTTCTTCTCAAGGGGTAGTGTGTTGCGAGGCCCGTCAGTATCAGTATTGCAGGCAACCCAACCAAGTGCACCATTAGAGTACACACAATAGACAAGGCGGGTAGCCAAGTTAAAAAAAAAAGAAAAAGAAAGACAAGGCAGTAGCCGCTACGGGCAGCCCAAACAGAAGGCCCATATCTCAACGTGTGCCTACGTTTAAGCGCCAGGCACCGTGGAAGCGAGCACCGAGCTTGGCCTGTACTCTATGTATAGCTTCAATCGGAGGGAGACACCTCGTATGCTGTGTACGTGAGAATTCCAACGCTAACAAACGTCAAACGGCGCGATATAGATTCCGAACGAATGCGCGCGCAACCGTCGGCAAGCCGGCCAGCCAGCAGGTGATTGATTCGGTGTGACGCCCGCGAGAATCACGAGCGCGTCACGCCTTCTTCCCCGCATTCGGTGCGCGCGGATGGCATGCCGCGTGCGACAACGCCAGCGGCGTGGACGACATGGGCGGGGCCGTCACTCGACGCGGCCGTGCGCCCGTGCCACCGCCACACGCAGATCAGCAAATGTCACGCCCAAGATTACCTTCTCTCCCACAGATCCAATCATATATACGATCACCCAAGTACCCAACTCACGTCAGGGAGCTCTTCTGTTTGATGTCACCGTCACTGTTAAGCCCGTACTGTTACTTTAACCCTGTTGCAAAGTAGTATGATTAGTCAGACTTTGACGTGCCGAGTCCTAACCCATCATATAGGGCATGTATTAGTGCAAATGCAAATGCATTTCTTGTCGACTCGACGACGCCTGTAAGTATCCGCCTGGTCGCCTTATTCCCATTATCCCGCACAAGAACTCGAGAATTGGCCCCTGTCTCTCTCAGTCGCATCCATGGTGCGCTTCATCATCGCTCTCTTCGCTGCTGGCACCGTGCTTGCGGTACTGATCAAAGAAACCACCGAACTATATATGCATGCATCTTAATCTGTATGATGCTTCAAAAGTACGAACTAATAACACATTCACAACGGCATGTACTGCCGCTTTTTTCCTCGGGTTCAGGCTGGACAGCTGAGCCATGCAGCGCCGTCGACGGCCGAGGTGTTCTGGCGCGCCATGCTGCCGGGCTCCCCCTTGCCGGACGCCATCCTCCGGCTCTTCCGCCCTGGTCGGTCTTCCTTCTCTCCCTCCCTTAATTTGTCAAACTTTTGGTCAAGTTCGAATTAATGCATAGATCATGATTCATACATGGATGTTGCAGACACCAACTTCGTAAACGAAAGCCGAGGTCAATGGCGCAGCGCAGCGCAGCAACCCCTTCTATTACCAAAATTACAAGCGCTCGACCGGTGACTTCGAGTACGACGACTACGGCAAGGACTCGATCAAACGTGCGGGCGATGCCCGCGCGGGTGAGCCAGCGACTTTCAGCTACGGCTACAAAGGCTCGGGCAAACGCGACGACGCCACCGCCAGAGGGCGAGAGTTCGACTACGACGACTACAATGGCGGGGGGAAGAGCCGTGGCGCCACCGCTGGAGCGCGAGAGTTCGACTACGACGACTACCATGGCGCGGGAAAACGCCGCGGCACCATCGCCGGAGAGCCTGCACCTTTCGGGTACAGCTACACACGCTCCCAGAAACGCCCCGGCGCTGCTGCTATCGCCGGAGAGCCGGCGCCTTTCGGGTACGACTACAAGGCGCCGAGCAAAAGCCACGCGGGAAGGGGAGCGAGCGACGCGGCGTCGACAGCGCGAGCTGGCGGGGCGGCTACGACGATGGTTTTCTTCCACGAGGAGGCGATGCGCGTCGGTCAGAGACTTCCATTCTACTTCCCGCTAGCGGCGCCCGCCGCGCTCGGGTTCTTGCCGCGCCGCGTTGCGGACTCCATCCCGTTCTCGACGCCGGCGCTGCCGGGTGTCCTCGCCCTGATCGGCATCGCGCCGGACTCCGTGGTGGCCGCCAGCATGGAGGAGACGCTGCGCACGTGCGAGTCGCCGACCCTCGCCGGGGAGGCCAAGTTCTGCGCGACGTCGCTGGAGGCCTTGGTGGAGCTCGCCATGGCGGCGCTCGGAACCCACGACGTCAGGGCGGTGACGTCGACGCTGCCCCGCGCCGGCGCGCCGCTGCAGCCGTACACCGTCCGCGCCGTGCGGCCGGTCGAGGGCTCGAGCTTCGTGGCATGCCACGACGAGGCCTACCCGTACACCGTGTACCGGTGCCACACCACCGGCCCGGCCAGGGCGTACATGGTGGACATGGAGGGCACGCGCGGCGGGGGCGCGCTGACCGTGGCCACCGTGTGCCACACCGACACGTCCCGGTGGAACCCGGAGCACGTCTCCTTCAAGCTCCTCGGCACCAAGCCCGGCGGCGCGCCGGTCTGCCACCTCATGCCGTACGGGCACATAATCTGGGCCAAGAACGTGAGTCGCTCGCCGGTGTAAGGACTCCAACTCTGTCTCGCAGGAATTATGATCGATCTAGTATGTGTCTATGTATGTTCTTGTTCATCATGCCACCTGCTCTACTGTTGTACGGTACCTCTACACTGAATGATCATCAGAGCAGCTTTTGTAATAAAGAACAGCTTGTTCACCTGTGTAATCTTAGTATCGTACATAAGCTGTGTAATCTTAAACCCGACCATGTCACCGTGATACTGGTTCATAGCCATGCTCAGTGTACCAGTGTAGCAACTATCAAGAATAGCAGACAGCAGTTGTGATCACTGAAAAAATTAAGCAAGAAACCATCATACTACAGACAAGGAAATAAATAGCAGTCCCAAACTCCCAATCATATTAAATTTTTGTCAAGGAAATAGATAGCACTTCAACCGTATTAAAATTTTGTCAAAGAACAGACAACGGCTATGTCACTTCACAGAATAGAATTTTCTCCAAAACAGGTGGCTACCATGCCATTTCAACTCAGATTAGAATTTTATCCAACATTCACAAGAATAGACGTATCATTGCTCCTAAACCCTTACAAAGCTGGGTTGCAATATCTAGAGTAATTGTAGCAGTTACAAGCTCACAACAATTGGAATTGAAAAAAGATACTACTACATCTACTTGGGGTGATTGCATCCCATCTACTTAAAAGCATCTGCAGCAGATCAAGATCACCACGAACAGTAAACTATGCATCTCAGGGTGAGGCTCGCACGAATAGTCCGGCAATACAAATCCAAAAGGCCAAGGAATACAGCAATCATTCATCAATCAATCTTTATACATGCCTGTTTGGTTCTGTACCCTAACTTGTCAAGCCAAATATTGGTAATGGCTAGGTATTTTGGCCTCCATTTGGTTGATGGCCAGAATTTGGCATGCCCAATAGATTTGGTAAGGTTTGACAAGATTTCAAGGCAAAACATGGGTGACAAAATTGATGACCAAAATTTTGGTAACTTTCCTCTCCAAGTCATTTGGGCTAAGCATGGGCTATCCAAATTTTGGCTTGTCCTAGATTTGATTATTGTTTGGTTTGCTACAGAATATTTTAGTCATGCTATATGATTTTGGTTATGCTAAAATTTAGCAAGGTTCATTAGCTACAGAATCAAACAGGCATAAAGGTGAACGATGTCAAAAAGCCAATTGTTCCCGTGGCCAGCATAATTGCGAATGCCACGAGGAATGAGTAACCGAGGTGAAGTGTTGCAGAGACGGGACCACTCAGGCTTCTGAGGTCAAAGACCAAGTAGTTGATGGAGTGGAGGAAGACGTACAGAGCCGCAGTGCCCGAGGCAAAGAAAGCCTTCCACCACCACCTCCAGTCCTTCGCGCAAAGATTAATGTATGTCAGGACAACGGACACCTCAGCTCAGACAATCACAAGCAGCACAAGGACAATCAGCAGGAAGCCAAACATATAGTAGAACTTTCCAAGCCAGATTCTCAACAGAATGAAGAAGAGCTCGATAAACAGGGTCCCGAATGGCAGAGTCCCTGCAGCAAGGACATGATGGATATTTCAGTGCTGGGATTTGGTTGGTTCGAACAGGGAATTCTATTTTCTCTGCTCTTGTACCAAGGAAACCGCCGACAAGCGTTGACGGCACGGAGATGCAAAACCACAGAGCAAAAAGGGTGAAAAATAGCGAGATAGGTAAAGCTCCAGTGCTCTTGCTTCCCCACAACACGAAGTTTAAGATAGTAAGGACCATAAACATGATACCAGGGGAAAAGCACGCAATTGACCAGGACACTGATCTCCATCCTTCGGATGTGCCCTTAATAGTCCTCCATAGCCTAACACTGACATACCCAGCTGCAATACCAAGGAATAGACAGAGAATGATCATCCCAGTAAGAAGCATTCCTCTCGAGGCTGGAGACATGAACCCAAGTGTGGCAAAAACGACAGTTACGATTGCCATGTCCAAAATCTGAACCCCATCACCAATCATGACGCGTAACAAGTTGGGGCAAGTTGGCTCTGAATACATCTCCAACGACAAGCTTCCATCCAGATAGCTCCTCGTTCATCTGTGCTTGTGGTTCCTTGTCGAGCTCTTCATACCTGATCAGGTCCCCCTGACAGTTCTCACGAATATAACAAACAAAATTGCAGCCAAGAACAAGATCACCATGAGGGAGTTCATAATACACAGCCAGTGGACCTTGGCGCCAGCTTCCATCTTCAGATAAGGATCCCACCTAAATGGCCACTTGATGTTGCTCTTCACAAACTCAACATCATAAGTGAAAGTGATCCTCTCATGTTGCCTGATCACCTAAGACTTCTGAAGCTCCACTGGGCAGCTCACAGGCTCAATGCTGTCATACATGTTAAGTTTAGAGAAATCCTCGGCATTACGCTTCACACTAAGCGGTACAACCTCAAAACCAACAATATGATACCCAGACATCCCCTTCTTCTCCAACTCTGAGATGACACCAGATCCTTCTTCTCCGGTGCCAATGATTTCCACGTTCCTGCCCTCATACTCGTGGACCAAGACCTTAAACTTTAAATGGTTGATGATATAATCCTCAGAGCTGCCAGCTGGAGTGTAACCTACTGGAAAGCCAGTCCACTGTACTGTGACACCATTCTGCTCAGTGAAACGCGTGACAGGAAAATTGTCCAGCATCATGTTAACCTGGTAAAGATCACGGGTGCACTGCTCGAGGAGCTTTGCATCATTCTCATTAAGCCCTTTCATGGTGCAGAGGTAGAGGGATTTATTGACATTCACACCGAATCGGTAAGGTGAGTTGTCGATCTGATCACCCATGAGAAGCTCACCCAGGTTCTCAGCGCTCTTCTTGATGCCACCCTGGGGATGGTAGTATGGCAGGCTGTAGTAGCTGAACGGCATCTGTCTCAATTGACGTGAGTGAATTCACCTTTGCCCATATTTGCTCACCTGGGGAGTATGTGTGCATGTAGTAAAAGGATACTGGTAGGCTACACTAGCGCACAATTCAAAATTTTACTAATGTGACAATAGGTGTTCCGATCTTTTGATGAGAATGGTAAATCGATTTGATGAAAACGACTCTCATGATTCGGCCACCAATCGTACACGACCAATATGTCTGACAATCGCTGAACCAACTCTGTAATTGTTATCAACCTTGCTAGAAGCACGATCGACCTCATCATGAAAATCCATTCCTGTATGCAATCGAAGAACAATCAAGAATAAGATAATAAGCAATCTGAAATTGCAAATAGAATTGAAGTACTCAATAAGGAAGGAGTTCTGAAGCACGATGATGTTGTTGCATTAGTCGAGCAAGAGGACACTGTATAGTTTTACATGTGGAAAACTAAACTAAACAAAACCCAAGTTTTGCAAAAAGGGGCAGCGGCTCCTATATGAGTTGCGGCCAGGAGGTGAGTGCCCTAGGGAGGGGGTGTCGGCCAGGGGGTGGCCGAAACTAGAGTGACACCTTCCCCTTGGGCCCAAGCAATACAAGGCCATGGCCAAAAATAAAAAGGTGTCGCGGCACCATGGATAATAAGCCTAAATTCATCGATCTGATGAAGTAGACTTGAATGCAGCCGAATTGGAGGAGATGGCCAAACTAAATGAAATCCGTGTTGCTTCCCTTGTCGTGAGTGGCTCCTCCTCTCCATGATTGTTTCCCTTGCCGTTAGTTGGCTCCTCCTCTCCATGATTCCTAAGAATCAAGAAAATCACAAGTCTTAGGAAGTATCGGATTCTCATCGGAAATATTGTTTACTCCTAAGAACGAGTTTACCTGATAGTTTAATTGTTGTGATTTTACCCTAGGTCCCGAAGGTTGAGAAGCATTGGTGTTTCTATCCGAAGAAGGGATGTCCTCATCATTTACCATGTAAACTAGGAAACAAAGTAAGTAAGAGTAATATCACTACTACAAAACAGGTCATACTAAACGCCTCATCATAGACGTTCCTTTGGAATCGTCTGTATTGTACTTATCACAGATGGTTCGTATTAAGAACCGTCTGTGAAGTATCATAGACGGTTTGTGATACGAACCGTCTGTGATACTTCACAGACGGTTCTTAATATGAACTCTCTGATTTTACCATGGCTTGAAATTTTCTTACTCTCTGATTTTATCATAGCTTGGAATGCCCAAATCCTACCGTGGCAGAGGATTGGCTGCCCAAATCCTACCACGGCAGAGGATTGGCTGCCCAAATCCTATTGGGCTCCGATCCTCCCTTGCTCCTGCAGTCCCCAACCTCTGACGCGGTCTTCCTCCCCAACAGCCGAGAGTCGACGCCGACGCCGACCTCCTCTAGTCCTCCTCTGACGTTGACGCCGACCTCCTCCGGTCCTCCTCCGACGTCGACATTATGAGGTTCTGTTGGTACTTGTGTCTATGAGCTTCTATTAGATTCTCCTCTAGATTCTACTTCTGTTGGTACTTGTATATGAGTGTATCCATGAATCCATGGCTTGATAAATTTATTGGGAGGCTTGGGAGCTGGGAATCTATGTATGTCTATCCATGAATCCATGTTTGGGAGACTTAGGAAATGGCAGTGTATGTGTATAAGTGTATCAATGATTCAGTCTGTGAGTGTATGAGTACTTGTATATGAGTGTATGAGTGTATCCATGAATCCATGTTTGGGAGGATTGGGAAATGGTAGTGTATATGGCAGTGTATTTTCTGTAAACATTTAGTATTTTTTTGCAATAGAAAAAAGTATCACAGACGGTTCTGAACAAAAACCATCTGTGATAGCTTTTTTCACAGACGGTTCAAAAACCATCTGTGATAACTGTCTGTTATCACAGACATATAAATTCAGACGGTTCACAAAACTGTCTGTGATGACGGATCTGAACCATCTGTGATGACCCTTTGTGTATGTCAGAACCCGGGATTACCATCCCAGATCCTCTGTGCATTTCTGAACTAGTCCCATGATCGGTCGCTAGTTCACACAAGAAACAAATATGGTAACAATCCCAATTGGATTGAAATACAAACCATTTGATAAAGTATTTTGAAATCAAAACCAAAGTCTAACTTTGAGTAGTTACGCTAGCATGTCCATAACCATGACACGGCTATTCGAATAGTTTTACACTCTGCAGAGGTTGTACAACTTTACCCACATGACAAGACTTCTCTAGTTTGTCAGGCATATATCTATGCCACGGTTCACACTACCTTGGGTGATGCGGTCTGAACCACGTGTCAAGGCCGACTAACATCGATCGTAACATGACTACCCATTTCATCATGAGAACGACCACGGTGGAACATTGCAGATTAATTAGCGGGTCCTACTCCCCATCATGAGGACATGTGGTGGTATGGTAGTGGCATAGCATCATGCGCTCGAAGACCGGTTCTTAACTGACTTGGGCAACTTTCCAACAAAACCCATGGGCCTCAACCATCCCCGATTGAGCCCGTGCATAAACTTGCACCCACCGAACATCCATTATGCCCAAGTCTAAACCCGTTTTTATTTTATTTTCCAAGTCATTTGTAAAACTCCCATGACACACCAATGCCAAGGGTATAATTTAAACAATAATTGATTGTTGGCTGAAATTCTCCAAATCAGACAAGTTTGGTCTATAAGCATGGCTAAGCCTGATTTTTCTCAAAATGTTCTAGTTCATACTATCGTATCAACCAGGTTTTACCTATGGTGACAATATGTTTGCTTCAATTATCAAAATTGGCTATACAAAGGAGTTTAGGCATAACTATACATTTAAAACAGGACTTTAAATTACTGATATAAATAAGCATGCAGTAATAATTTAAAACAGAATATAAATAATTTGAAATAATGGGATCAACATGATCAAGGGTATAACTTGCCTTGCTTGATGAGGTGACGTTGTTTTTCTTAACAGATCACCTTCACAGAACGTCTGGTGTTGAGGTGACGTTGTTTTTCTTAACAGGTCACCTAGTACTCACAAGTACTATCTTCAGGTAGTCCAAGTGTACGATTACGATGATCATACAGTCAAAATCAATCCTCTTATGTTGTTCTTCAATCGGCGTTGAAATCTGATTCTCCGAAGTCGTCGAAATCTAATCGTGAAAAGAAGCCAAATTCAAACTAAATTCAAATAACAATTCAAATGAACTCCAAATCAAAAGATTTTGGTTTAGATAGCTAGATAATAGTTTTATATGAATTTACCAACTTGAATCACCCAAATCGGAGTTTGGACGCAAAAGATATGAATTTTAGAAGTTTGGAATTGCATGAAATGATAAGTTAGGGTTCTTCTAAATCTAAATAAACCCTAAAATCAGATTTTATTGAATTTCTTGAATTACTTTTCTAAAGGAAATTCGAATTATTGCCTTTGTGTAGTAGTGTATATTGTTACAACTAGACGCACAATGCACGCGGGCGGGGAGACGGCGTGGCGAGGTGGCGTGGCGTGCAACCACGTGGCGGGCACGCGTCGATGCCGAGAAGCGGCGCTGAGAGAAGAGTTTGAGCGATGAGGCTCGGCGGTGCTCCGGTAAGTGAGGTGAGCACCGGGTTCGCGAGACGCCGCGATCTCGATCCAACGTCGAGCGGTCGGTGCGCCATTTATAGGGGCGGAATGTAATGGTTGTAGTCGATTGTCCAATGTACTTGGCCTCCTATTGTCTCCTCCAGCATCCTCTCGCATTCCTTGCGTAGATCGCGGATCACCTCGATCAGTGCAACAACAAGCTCAAGCTTTAAATAAATTTTAAATTTTGACTTTTAAAACTTAAGGAATTCAAATAAAGCAATCAAACTCTTTCAAATCTCGTAAATTCCAATAAAACAATAACTTTATTTTATTTTATTTTGTATGACACTTTGGGATGTTACGGTGTAGTAGTGTATATTGTTACCTAGGCAAAGGTGCAGAGAAGAAGAGTTTGGTATCCACACGTCGAGCGCGTCCGTAATGGTGGAGTCGATCGTCCAATGTACTGGCCTCCTATTGTCTCCTCCGGCATCCTCTCGTGTGCTAGCACTAGTGCGCACGACAGGGCCTTCGGAGAGGTGGTGGCTAGAGGTTCAGTGGATGGTGTAACTCGTATAGCAAAAGCCCCTCCACGTCTCTCTTTATAAAGACTCCATAATGGATCTAATCCGAACTAGTTTATTCCAACCCATTGAGTGTTTGACCCTGTAGGTTCATGTATAATCGGTCGTGACTCGGACCATAATCAGTAGCGGTTCCTACTAGGACATAGCGACTTCCGAATATACACAAATATTATATCGCACGATCCTTATGCAATATGATCTGCAACCAGGCCCTTATCACTCACGACCAGTTCGTAACTCCTTACACGACTAGTTTGTAGCACCTTACGACCAATTCACCGACCAGTTTGTGATCATGTACGACTAGCTCACGATCAGTTCATTTTTGGTCAAACTAAGCAAACTACTTGTGTATTCTCCTTTTGCCTTATGATATCTTGTCGAACTTCAGGTGAGATATTTATCATTCATGGATTGTTCAATCTTTTCTCGATCTAGTAACGGATAACTTCGTGTGGTCGACTCTTCGACTACTTGTGGAACGGCCATGCACTTCCTTTACCGACCATATCAAGGGTCCCAGAGATATCTCTCTTGTTATGCTAGGAGAGGCATATCCTATATCCAACCAGTTACATCCCTCCGCATGTTTTATAGCATACTCGAAAGCTACCTTTATTTTACGGAGTAGTGTTTGGTAACCCCTAAGTGTATTGTTACACATGTAGGAAAACATGTTCATCTCAGGTCTAAGAAGTTGTACATCATCATTGTTGAGACGAACTGATGACACATAGAATTATAATAATCTCAATAGTGTCTTAAGGTGGGTCAATCTAATATCATGTTCTCTAACATGTGCTCACATTATTGATTCAATATCATCATATCTATGGCCGGTGAAACATGGTCATTAATCAATACATGTGTTGGTCGATAAGTGTAACATCTCAAATTTCATGAGTTTTTGAAAATTTTCAAAATAAAAATAACCATTTGTTTTTTCTGTTTTGATAAAGCTTAAACTAAAATTTCATAAATCAAAAACAATTTAATGTGAATGAATCCAACTTCAATTAAATCAAAAAGTTAGTTTATTTGAGTTTTCTGGATTCTACTTGGATTTTAAGCCTTTTCTTGCTTTTTCTAGATTTTAGAATTTGTTTTTTTCCTTTGGTTTGAAGTTAAAATCTATTTTGTTTACAAAACTAAAAGCTAAAGTATAGTTAAAAGTATTTTTATTAAGTTCTATATAATTTAAGAGACTTCTGTGAATTTTTCTAGAATTTTTAGACTTTATTAGCTAATTTCTAAAAGTCCTTTTTGTTTTTCGGGATTTCTTTATTCAGAAATCCTCTTAAATCCTCTAAAAGCCTTGGGCCGAATCTCCTCCGGCTCATTTCCCCTCTCCTCCTCCCGCGGTCCGCTCCGGCCCACTCCTGCGCGCGCCCGCGCCTTCCTTCCTCGGGCACCGTCCGATCAAAATCGGATGGCTCCCAAACCTCCGCGCCTTCTCCCGCGCCTCCACCGATCGTGGACCGCCCGATCTCAATCCAACGGTCGCGATCGCGTCGGTACGCCCGGAGTTCCGATCGCCTCGATCATTTTGAGCTGTTCTATCAAAATCAACGGCGCCCATCGCTCGCGCCTGCTCCCGCGCGTCTCTCTCTCTCTTTCTCGCTGACTGGTGGGCCAGCCTTGTCAGCCCCTTCGTCTCCGCTGTCTTCGTCTACCACTGACCCGTCGTCGCAGCGTCAGCGCCGCACGCGTGCGCGCGTTTTGCGTCGGCCGCTTCCGTCCCGTCGCCGCCACCCTCACACGCGCGTTGAGTGCGGCGTGCTCCACCGCACTCATTGCCGCCACCCGCGCGTGATCCCGCGCCCTGTCGCCGCCTCGCGCTGCGCGAGCCCGCGCTGGACCCCCATCGCCGTTGAGCCCGTAGCCCAGCCCCCTCCTAGCCTCCTCCCTGCACCTATTTAAAGCGCGCGGCGGCCGCCCGAGCTCCTCTCTCTTTTCCCCCTTCTCCCTCGCCCTCTCTCGCTCTCCTCCAGCCGTAATCGAAGCTTCTTGCCGCCGGCCACCGCAGCTCGCCGCAGCCTTTTGCGCCACCACCAAGCCTCCCCTCCGGCATCGCCAGCTCGCCGCCATCCCCGTGCGCGCCTCCCTTCGCCGGAAGCTTCCCGGAGCGCCGCCGCCGCTTTCGACCGCCGCTGCCTCCGCTTTTCGTCCCCGCCGCCGGTGTTCTCGTGACGCCGCATCCTCAAGATCGTACGCATCGAGATCCCCGTGAACCCCTCTTCGTGTTGCCGTCCTCACCGCCGGCCGCCGTGTCGCCAATCGCCGGCGAGCCTTGGGCCCCGAGCACCGCCGGCTCGGGTGCCGACGTGGCTGCCACCTAGCGCCACGTACGCGCCACCTCCGTGCCACCTCAGAGCCCTAAACCCGCGTGGCTGCCACCTCCTCGGCCCCGTGTGCGTGTGTCGATGCTGACGTGGAGCGCCACGTAACGGCCAGTCAATAGCCACGTCAGCCCTTTGTTGACACGGCAGTCCAGTCAGTCGCCACGTGGCTTTTTCGATCTTTTCCGTTGAAAAAGAATTCAACCAAAAATTTAAATCCCACTGTTGACATCAGCTGACGCAATAAATCCCTTTTCCTTTAGAAAAATAATTCCAAAAATCAGGAAAATTCCTTTTTCTTGATTTTCAATCTTCTGGAGGTCATAACTTCCTCATTCGAACTCCGATTTGAGTGATTCAAATTTTAAATTCATCTAAAATCCTCCTATTGCTGTTAGTGCTAATTTGGTATTTATTTGGAATTTATTTGGAGTTGTTTTATTTATTTGGCTCTTTTCGCACGTGTAGATTCTAGTGTTTCGGAAGATTTCTCGGACCCGATGACCGAAGCACCTCTACTCTTCAACGAAGGCAAGTCGTAGACCTTTAATCATGTTGAACCCAATTTCTAAAAGTATATTGTTTGATATAAACATGCATTGCTAAGATTATAACAAATGGTTTTAGGATTAGTTAATTACCTAATTGCCATTATGCTTCCTTGATAAATTACAAATGATATGTATCCTTGAATGACATTAAACCTTGGTCACCATAGGATGGTTCTCTATTAGTTGGATGCCTTTGTATACCAACAGTGGTACGTTTTGCTTGCTTAGTCACGCTCTAAGTAGACGTGGGTCTCTCGGCATCATAAATCACCAATGTTATTTTACCCCCAGCGCACTTGGTTTGTGACTTGTGTAGTAGCAGCCAGTGTAGCTGATTAAAATGAAGTGTGGCCCTGTGTGAGGCCACGACATTTGTTGTCACCTTAACTAAAAGTGTGTTGTGCCAGGATCAGGGTGGTCCTCTGGCCAGGTTGAACCCATCTACGATTGAATTTGACTAATGAACTATGGAACCGTGGTAATGTCACTTGATGAAATTGTGGTGCCAGGACTAGGGTGGTCCTTTGGCCGGGTTGAACAAAAAATGTTTTATGCTCGGGTGAGTGGGCGGTGGTGAGTGTGGGTGCCATAACGCACATTGGGATGTGGATTAGTCTCGCCTGAACAGATCACTAAGGACTTAACCTTGTACGCCATTGTTTTGGGTCTTACCGTGCAACCTCATGTCTAGACTGGGATAGACCTGGTTGACTAATTAGCTATGTTTTGATTCGGTTCTGTTTGGGTTGAGAATGGCGTAAGAGGGGGCCCGTAACGGCGAATCCTTAGCTAGCAGAACGGGGACAAAGCAGAACTTTGTAAAGGCCTTGTCACATACTCTAGACTGCTTACCTAAGGTAGTGAGCAGTGGCATCGCCGAGTGCCAAACAATGTAGAGAAATCGTGTCATGTGGGTAAAGTGCACAACCTCTGCAGAGTGTAAAACTATTCGAATAGCCGTGTCCCCCGTTATGGACATGCTGGAGCTTTCACGCAAGGGGTAGAGTTTTTATCAAAAAAAATATGGGAATGGTTCGGTTGGTTTGTGTAGTTGGATCTGGTTCTTGGTTGGGAGGTGAACAGGGTGTTCACCTATTGTTTCAAAGAAAATTAATTACTTATGTATTAATCTTTTAAATTGTGCTTTCCATCTACTTATTGTATTTACTGTCAATATTACTTTCTGCAAAATAGCCATAAAGCTTTCCTTGTCTAGTCTTGCATAAATATTAATTGCATACATTTCCTACGACTTGCTGAGTACATTCAAAGTACTCACGGCTTGCGCCCTGTGTGATTAATCTCCACAGAAGAACCAGGGAACTCCGAGTTTCATGAAGAGGAGAACTTCGAAGACTTTGCGAACTAGGTCGCGTCCTCCACTCGATTGCCTGTGGGCATGTTGTGTGGCCACCAAAGGAAGGGGAGGAGAAGAGGTGGAGAAGAGCTCACCGCGCTGATCGCCGGAGAAGGGGTACTAGATCTAGCGAACAATAGAAACGAAGAGAAGAGGTGGAGAATGTCTTGGTCGCTCGTCGCTCCTTGTGGTCTTGTTCGTACCGACCTTTTCTGACGGTCGCCGTCTGCGTCAGGTTAATAGGTGAATGTGGGAAAGAAGGAACAATAAAGATAGAATATTTCTCTTACAAAGTACTTCTCTGGTTCAAAGAACTACAAGGATATTCCACATGTTGCAGTGAAAATTTATAGGAATCAATTTGTTGGTTTTAATGTTTGAATCAATCCAAGTAAAACATGGTAGAGCCTAAAATAATTAGAAGATAATGCAAATGAGGGAACATATATGACACCCAATTTTCATTCAAAGGTTGTGAACAATAAAGGTGATGTGGACGCAATGTTACATGAGAGAAGGGAGAAATAGCATTCATGGTAGTTAGTGGGGATTACTTGTTTAATGTACATAATTAGTCAAATTTTGTATCATTAGATTGACATCCAACTGTCCTAACTTTCCTCGCTCTCTCTCTTATTATAACCATCCCCATCCTACCGCAAGCTACAACCCTAATCAGCCACCACCACCCCTGCCCCGACCCCACGCACTGCCATCCTCTACCACCGCTACTGGCGCCAACCCCTCCATCTCTGCCTCTCCGCCACCTCCCCGCCGTCGGATTCATTGCCCCCACCACCCGCCACCTCACCTAGACCTAACTCGCCACTCCCAATCGCCCCCCTCCCTCGACACCATCCGTCGTCCTCCTACCGCTGGTACATCATCGTCTTGCCGCCCAACGCTGGTCCATCGTCGTCTTGCCGCCCAACACTGGTCCATCGCCGCTCTCCTTCCTCTATAGTTAGGGATTTCGGTGAACCCAAACACTAACCCTATCATGGCTGTTGAAGACCTCGTCGGCCGAAACACAAATTATGGTGCAAATCCAATTGTGAGAAATTCTACCAATTTCCTCATATTTTTATATCAGTATTATTAAACAATTTCACTTAAATTATATAGTAACATCTTTTTTTTAATCAAATAGAGTAACATCTTACCCTACAATTTCATATATATAATTCTTTGCGCAACAATTCTTAAAAGATAAAATTTGCTCTATGCGACAGATGTTTTTAGGCTTTTGAATTTTGCCATTGCTTTTGTCTTATTGGTTTTATGCCGTCGGAATAGCAAACTTCTTTTGAAAATGCCACTAGTTACTCAACTTTTCTCAAAATGCCAGAACTACCCTTAACGAGGATTAAAATCTCTATGTATTATCTTTAATACATAATAAAAGATCATACGTCTTCATGGTCGTAACCTCTAAGGCTCACGACCTCCCTGGTCATAAAGATTCTAGAGGTTACTCAAATAGGTACCTGGTCGGATAAAGTCTTGTACCTAGCCTCCGACCAGGTAACCGCTCGTAAAAGGGGATAAACTGATTCCACGTATATTCCTTACCGTGTAATGAATGGAACACATATGTGTATTCCATACCACGCGATGTTTCTTTATGCTAAGACACTGACAGACAACCACCATACGGCTGAGTATCTCACAGACACTCAATCGCATGGCAGTTGCTACATCATCAACTGTCATCTCGCTTCGACCAGTCACAACGCTTCACAACAGACGTCTTCTCCAGAAGAAACTGCCACCTCTTCAAGGGTTATTTAAAGATGAGGCATGGACGAAACCAGGGATCAAGTGGCATCGGATTGAAGCATAGACATTAGCATCAGATTCATGTTTCAAGCCCAATATTGTAGCATAGCAAACATTACTCTCAGTGTAAACATGATTAGTCCACCGCCTGGTCATAGGCATCCTCTGTAATAGTCAGTTCATATTAATCAAAGAGCAGTCCTATTCTCTCCCTAGAAATCCCGTACCATTTTCCTCTATTTATTTCGTAAGATCGGCGACTCGATCGTCGACAACCTTGACCATTTTATTTTTGTCCTTCCATCTCATGTTCTCCCCCATTACCCATCTCTATATCCTCTTTCCTTTTCTAGGTGCTAGTTGAAATGCTGGTACGTGAAACGAGCAAAATGGCATTTGGATATATTTTTTTGTGAATTGGAAAGGGCACAAGGGTCATTTCAATTTGGTCGAAGGTCTTTGACCTTGCGAGAGTGGCATTTCCCAAAGGAGTTTGCAAGTTCAATGGCATAAAACTAATAAGGCAAAAAAGCAACGACAAAACCCAAAAGCCAGAAAACATCAGTGGCGTAGACCAAATTTTCTCTTCTTACAAACTAGGTAGATAAAATATTTCTCCTTACTACTCTACAGAGATATACAGATATAAACATACATCTTATAGTTAATTTAGTTGGATAATTATATTTCTAATCTTGTTTTACTATATATTAGGGTCTAGCACGTAAATTTATGGAAACACATATAAGCACACATTTGGATATAACAATATCGAAATCCTTGTGCCACCGCATGAAGAGTTTGAGAAAGGAATACATGTGTCTTATATATATTTTTTATGCATTCTTCATCAATTGCATATATGAGGTTTTGGCTATTTATTAAGATAAATGGTATTTCTCAAATTGTTCTGTACATAGTGTCCGCTAATTTCTCTCTTAGCTCTATTTGTGTTTAATTAGTTCCATTACACAATTTCTTTTAAACAATGGAATTAGTGTATTGTTATTTTTTACCATTTTTTGTTATGGAAAATGATAACATGGACCATACCATGTTAATGATATTCCGTGCAATGTGTATGCACCCATCTAGTTTCTCAATGATCGAAAAGGAGATAATTTCATGAGAAGGTTCTGATTATCCAATTTAAAAATTAAGAAATCCCTAGAAATATCTAAGTGTTTCATTTATTTTCTTTGAATGAATGACCATGTCTATTGTCATGAATTTAATTGTTATAATAGTCTATATATACAAGCAAAATACCTCATTTCTCGTATGCAGATATGGTAAGATGGAGCAAAAGAAAGGAGAAAAGTGTGGAAGCTAGATACCTGTTTAAAAAAGTGACTTAACTTGTTACTCCTTCTGAGTTTTATTTTAAATCCACGGTAAAATATAATAACTCTATAGTAGTATAAATAAAAATAACAATTTATGAAAAACTTTAGCGAGAATGTCAATCTAAATCATTGTAAATATACTAATTGCCAAAAAAATTAGAAATTTTGATTTCACATATTTTAAAATGTCATTTAAAAGGAACTAAAGGAATATTAAGATATTATTATTTCGAACCCCGTTGATAAAATTCGGTGTCCGTCACTGACTACTATAGTACTACCAAACTAGACAGCAACTTCTAAGTCCAAGAACACCACAAATTCTCCAATAATCAAAACACATAGCCATTTATTGGGAGTAAAACATTGCAAAAGATCCTATGAACAAACAAGACAAACGCACCATTTTTTACTTCTTACACGCCCAAAATTGGGAGCGTTCCGTAAACCATAAAACACTTCACACATCAATAATCAAGCAAGTACATCCCCATATTCGTATGCCTAGAACGAAGAAGCTCGTGGATCTACAGACTACAGAGTGGTGGCTAAAAACTCGAAGATCTAGGGCAGTCAACCACAGGGGAAATTATGCATTCCAAATAGATTCTTCTCGAAGATTCTCAATTGTAATGTTCTCTATAAAAATATCTATAAAATTTGTGCAGACCTCAACTGTTCAGGCGGAGCAGCACAGTGCCGCCGGAAAACATTCCAGACCAAGAAACAAAAGAAACACCCTACACAGACAGCCTTAGGCCCAATTCATGTAAAGTAGAGAAGCTCTTTCGTGCTCCCCAAATTTACAATAGGCTGGGAGCTCCAAACCCACCTGCTCCCACGAGCCCATCACAAACAAAGCCCACTTTATCGCCTGACTACTCCTCGCCACTTGCAATGCAACTGTGCAAGTTTACAACACAGCGTACGCGAAATAGGCCACATCAAGTAACGAGACTTGTATAGTCGATCCGTTCTTTGCAAATGGCAGCGCCACTACCGGAGCTTACGTGAAACTGTCCACGTGAACAGTCCCCAACCGTGAGGCCACTGACTGCGCACACGCATTAGTTGCCGCGCTGCCGCCTGTCGGCCGCCACCGACGCGCGTCGGTGGCGTCGCACGCGGAGCCCTTAAAATCGAAGGCGTGCCGCGTGACGAAGTTATAGCCGGCGTGCCATCGCGCCGAGGCGGTTAGCGGGAGGAGTGCTACCACTACTCCGCTAGACCACTACGAGTAGCAGGGGTAGACTTTATTTAAGGACCAAGCGCAAACAGTGCGTTGCACGAGATCCAACGCATTTGCCATTCCATGGGCCGCGCGTAGGGCAGGATCAAGCGTTGCATGCATGCGGAGACGCACGCCGTGCACCTACTCGTCGTAAATGCTCTTACGTTCTCTTCACTCCGTCCCTGGCCTCTTTTAACCCCGCCTGATCGCAATTCGCGCGAGCTTGCCTGCTTCAGGGAATGAAGAGGAGCAAGCCAACGAATTTACTCCCACAGTACACTGCGCAGGGAGTCAGATTCCCTGGACCATCCTTTTGCATACAAAAAAACTTCCCAGCTGCAGAGTGGCCACTGCATGAGAAGAACTATACAAATTTAAGGAGGAACGTTTTTTCGTACAGCCAGCAAATTACTACTACTGGCACTAGTATACTAGCGTGGAAATTTGATCCGATATACGGTGCGGGTAAGATAAGGACGACGCGCCGGTGCGTGAACAATGGATCGAAACGGGACGGAGCAACGGTGGCGTGCAAACGGCCAAGGGCCCGCGCAGAATCTGTGATCCGCCGCGCCGCTTAACGCCAGCACGCGTCCTGTGGCCACCGCGCCGCGCCGCGGCCTGTACTGACTGCCCTGTCGCGTCCCCCGCCTGCGAGTACTGCGCCACCGCACATGCACGTCGTCTCTCCGGTTCGAAAACGAGCCCGCCGCGGCATCCGATGCGCAGGGCGCGGACGTGACCTTCCGCGGATGGAATGGAATTGCGTGCGTAGTTCGGTCAATGAACAGGTAGATACCAAACTCCTACTCCTACCTTTCTGTTGGAGGGTTCGTGACAGGACGGGCGCTTTCTGTTGGAGAGCTGGTTACGGGACGCCGTGAACAGTTTCTGCATCTTTTGCACGGTGTGGAGTAACGAGTACATTTTCATTCTAGCCTGGGAGTACTGCACGGCATTGTGACAACACTGGCTAATGTTGCATTTTGCGCAGCTAACAGTAAGTATTCCTGTGAGTGAAGAAAGTGCACGTACGTGCGGCTGTGGCAATGTGCGCTTGTACATTTTCACAAAATTCACCTACACAACTAATGGATTTCGCAACACTATGCATCACTATTTGAAGTTTTTGAACCGGATGGCAACACATGCAGGGCCGTCGATGGCCATGAGCGAACTGAGCGATTGCTCAGGGCCTCCACCTTGGCAGGGGCCCTAATTATATGGAGTATACCTCTGGCAACTTGCCGTAAAACTAAATTTACAGCCAAAGATCTGCACGCTTACATGCCGTCATCCAATTTTTTTTCTTCTGAGAACGCACAAAATGATTGCACGAGGAACCATAGAACTGCAGTTCAGTTACAAACGAAGCCGGCCCAAGGCTGCCATCCAATTCAACCACGGTTCTTCCTTTTCCCTTGTTGTTTTTTGGCTGATTTCCCCAAGCCATATAATTTCCCACCGAAACCATCCTCGAAGAAACCTCAAAAGTGAACCCCTCCAATTTGGGAGAGAGGGCTACCACCCCACTTACCTCAAGGCAGCGAACATGCCCACGACCAGCAGTTATGGCGAGAGGTCGGGCAGGAGGCTCCTGTGCGGCTGCGCCCGCCCCACATGCCCACTTCACCACATCACCGCTTCACCCGCCCGTCCTTCCACTCCGACTTGAATTAACGGCGCCGGCCCCACTCCCACGTTGCAGGGCCGCGCACCAGTGCCGTAGTACGCTCGCTCACTCTACAGTCTTCGTTGCCATTGCACCTGTACAATCGAACAAGCAATTCAGCCCCACATGCAGGTGCAATGCAATGCGAAGCAGCAGCCGGTAGTCCATTATTACACCTGCATTGTTAGTTCCTATTGTTCCCACCGAGCCACAAGCCCATATGCGGTGGGGATAGCCATATAGGCCCATCGATTCGCCCATCATCGCGGCGGCGGCAGCAGCAGCGGCTAGCATCCAAACCTGCCCAATTACGAGACCATCATCGTAGGCAACCGGTCACTGACCGCTGGGCCCCGCACCATGTTCCGTGCGCGCGCAGAGCCACTTACGAGGTAATCATGGCGCGTTGGTGCCGTGCTGCCCTGCTCGAAGCGGCTGACATGTGGAGCGCGGCGGGCAGGGGGAGATGGCACGCGCGCGCGTCTTTGGGGGGTGTAGGTTCCCGGTTTGATTGATTACGGTTTCGGCTCGTCGTTTCGGCTAGGATTACGGAGGCTGGCAGGAGCAGCGCCACGTGGGCGGCCCCCACGGCCTTTTTGCGTGAGGTATCACGAGGCGACGCTGCGCCCTGCGCTGCGCCGGTGCTGCGACGACGATGCATCGAGAAGCGTGTGGTTGCGCAAGGGAAAGCCTGCTCACTGCTCAAGCCCTGAAGGCCTGAAGCCGTCCGTTTCTTCTTACCTTATGTGCGAGCTATGAGCTCTTTTGTTACGACTTACAAGTAGTATGTACTTAGACACTGACATGTGGGTTAGGGAGCCAAAAGGACAGAACGGTAGAGCGTAGGCTGAGACTGTAGGGATTGTAGCTGACAGGAACGTAACGATGCAAACTACAGCAGCAGCGCAGCACGAGGAAGAGAGCTGAGAAGTAGTACAAAGTATAGGAGAGTCTCGTACAGAGAATGAGATATGAGGAGGGCATCGAGCGCCCTAATCAAAGCACGCAGTACCAAATGGGCAATGGCAAGGGCAATGGCAATAGACGGACATCTTTCTCGTGCTGGAATTTATGTCGCACGCAGAGCTCTCGCTCGCTCGGCATGCCTGGGCCAAGCTCGCTCCTGAGTTGTTAAGAGGGAGCCGGCAGTACGTGAAAAGACAAGCGAAAAAGTGCATGAAACAAAAACGGTGCAGTGCGTCCATCCATCCATCGATCGATCGATCACCGGCGCCGCGCTGTGAAAGTTGATGATGTTGGAAATATGCCTTAGAGTCAATCATAGAAATGATTATATTCCATTATGTTCATAATATTTGATAATATGTTATCTTGTTCCTTGAATGAATCATTAGTTATATAGATTAATGAGTATGTGACTTGTTGGGGAAACTTTTTATCTTATGTGATGTCGTTCTAAAAGTATCCCTGGTCGAATGTCACTAGTCGGAACACCAATGACTCTACGACCAGTACATATATTGATTGATGACCATGTTTCACTGGTCATGGATATAGAGATATCGAATCAAAATGTTGACACATGTTAGAGAACATAGTGTTGGATAAGACCCACGTTGAGACACTATTGAGATTGTTATTATTCTATGTGTCGTTAGTTGGTCTCAAGCAATGATGATGTATAATCCTTAGACTGAGATCGACATGATTTCCTACATGTGTAATAGCACTCTTAGGGGTTGCCAAACGCTACTCAAAATGCGGGTAGTTATAAATGTAGCTTTGGGTATGCTATGAAACATGCGGAGGAATGTGACTAGTCGGATATAGGATTTGCCCCTCCTAACATAACGGAAGAGATGTCTCGGCCTCGTTTTGGTCGAATAAAGAAAGTGCATGGCCATATCACTAGTGGTCGAAGTGTCGACCACATGAAGTTATTCGACACTTGATCGAGAAAGTATTGAGCAGTCCATGGATGACATATTATCTCACCGAGTTCAACCGGATGTCGTGAGGCAAAGGAGGATACACAAGCAGTCGTTCGATTGCGAGGTTGTAGACGATCGAAGTCGTATGGAGATACAACCTAGTCGAAGACTACTCGAACATAATCACCAACCGGTCGTAAGGAGTTGCAAGCGGTCGTAATTAGATACTAGCGGTCGTGAGGAGTTCTGAATGGTTGTAACTAATTATGAATTGATCGTGACTAAGTGCGAGTTGGTCATAAGTGATAAGGATCCGGTCGTAGATCATATTGCATTAAGGTTCGTCCGATATATTACGTGTGTGTTCGGGAATCGTTATGTCTTTGCTAGGTACCGTGACGACTCATGATCGGAAAGAGTTTCCGAGTCACAACCGATTACACACGAACCTATAGGGTCACACACTTAAAGGGCTAGGATTTGATTTGGATGGTGATCCAAATTCTTATAGGCTATGAGTTCCTATTGGGCCTCTGTTCGGGCCCATTATGGATGCCTATATATAGAGGAGCGGTGGCATGGGGTATGATCGATCAATCTTTACGAAAAAATCCCGAAACCCTAATAGTCACGTTCTCCTCAACCACGCCGTCGGCGCTAGCACTCCTGCGCGTGGTGTCCCTGCCCGTACGTGTGGATACCTTGGAGGTGTTGTTGCGAAGCATCAGCACTAGGACGATCCGCGACTCACGACGTTCATCGAAGTAGGAGGAGAAGACGCGCGGCAAAATACGACTCGATCGCTTCAACTCACTACATCGACTCTACTTCCGCTACGAGTCGGCGCGTCTAGTGGTAATCTCGTGATCTATTACTTGCGGTGGTTCTTTGGTTGCGCGGTAATTTTTTTTGTTTGTGCTATCGTAGCCTTCCTGCGATCCTTCAGATGCATCGTATACCTATCGATCCGATCGGTTCTCACTCCATCCTGCAAAAAAAATAGCTG
The DNA here is from genome assembly GCA_036346255.1 of Ampelocalamus luodianensis. Classification (NCBI taxonomy): domain Eukaryota; kingdom Viridiplantae; phylum Streptophyta; class Magnoliopsida; order Poales; family Poaceae; genus Ampelocalamus; species Ampelocalamus luodianensis. The sequence goes on along the minus strand of CM070632.1, from coordinate 7,514,908 downwards.
TTTGTTATACTGATACTCCTCCTTACGTGCAACAGCTATCACATCGGATCAGGACTTATGAGATATGGCACGAATGTACACGGTATCAAGAATGTAGTATATAAATCTCATAGAGAACTGAACTAATGGTGACAAAACAACAATAATAAGAGAGAAAGATTTGGCGAAACCGACCGAAAATTTCTTAAACACAACCTCAAAAGATTACAATGGATTGTCGCTCTCACAACTCTCTCTCACAAATTCCTTGCCTTGTAGAAGAATATAGTATTAAAGAATAACCCATCATCTTATCCTCTCGTACACTTTTACTTTGGATGAGTTCCTCTTGCTTGACTTGCTTTGTATCATTCCTATAGCCACCCCTCATGGGTTTATATAGTCCTCCTCTAAAGTAAAGTAGAAATCATATTTTAAATAGAAGTATGAGTCCTAATCCACTACTACAGAAAAGGTCTTCACAGACGATTCAAAAACGTCATCACAGACGGTTTCATGAGCCGTATGAATTTATGGGTCAGTAATGACATTAGATCATCACAGACGGTTTTTTAACCGTCTGTGAAAAGAGCTATCACATACGGTTATAAACAAAAACCATCTGTGATACATACTATCACAGACGGTTATTAACTAAAAACCGTGTATGCTAGTTGACTATCATAGAAGGTTTGTAGATGAAACCGTCTGTGATAGATGATGTATCACAAACGGTTTTTAGATGAACCCATCTGTGGTAGTTGCATATCACAGACGGTTTATAGCTGAAACCGTCTGTGATGACATTTCTCTATAAAGTCTCCAAGCAGTGGCTGCTTGTGCCTTTAAAACCGGCATCATATTATATATATATATAGGAAAATGGTATGGTACTCCTAGGAGTACGTACTCCCACCTCTCATATACCACTTAAATTGTATTATGATACCTCTTTTTCAATTTGAGTATACTCCAATAATGGTTATAAGATACTCTAAAGTGAGTTCTATGAAAAATTTCATGAAAATCCTCTTTTTATACCAAAATCCGTGTATATACTTCTTTTATGTATGAAAAAGGGTATATAGCAAAAATAAAGGGCTCCAATGAAAATTTTCCGATCAAGTCACATTGGAGTATCTTATAATTGATATTCAAGTATACTGAAAGTGATAAAGAAGTGTAATATATTCGTTTAAGAGGTATATTGGAAGTGAGAGTACATACTCAGAGTACTGAACAGTGTCATATATATATATATATATATATATATATATATATATATATATATATATATATATATATATATATATATATATTGTAGTCCTCGGCACTTTCAGGGGGTCGTCCACACAGCATGAGGAGAATAAGACAGCAGCTACAGGCAACTTCATCGAGCTTATGCAAGTTTAAGAAGCATGGCTGCTAGGAGAGCGTCAGGATATCCAATTACCTAGATGTCGTCGATAGGTAATTGGACGTTGCTATGTTCAGAAAGTGACGTGGACGCGCAGGTACTCCGACTAGGAAGTGGCTTCATGTATCAACAACTAATCATTTCTTGATGTCAGCTACTCAAGGGCTTATACCACACTAGCAGTATCATCCATATCATCACCAACACCATCACAGAGCAAAGCGAAGGGAACGGGGTAGAGAATAAAGTGGAGTAGTTTACCTCAGTGCGACGCGGCAATGGTGAAAGTATCTAGGCCCCTAAAAAGTGTTTTGGTATTTAATGACAATATGTTTTATGGGACTAATGTGATTATTAAGTGTTTAAAAAGGTTTAGTCCTAGTGATGAACACAACTACATGGAAATGCATGCTTGAGGACAACTTGAAGATCAATATAGCTCAAAGACAAGGTACAAGTAGGTTAGGATCTTTTTTGTTTACTAGTCTCAGGAGAACTCATTGGGAGACTGGATTATAGGTTAGATGTTATACTATTAAGAAGGATCACAACTAGTAACTTGATGACATGTTCCTAAGCATAATGAATCAATCTAGGATCATGCATACTTTTGAGATTGTGTTGAAAAGAAATCTCTTGTGTTTTTCAAGTGGAACAATAGTACCAAAATATACCTAACGGAACTACCGCTCAACGGTAGTACCGCAGTGTACTTGGCGGAACTACCGCTCAATGGTAGTACCGCAACTCCTTTTAAGAAACTACCGTAAAGTCTTTGAAGTAGTGTTCCAAGTCGTGTGGTCAAAACTCATGTTCCGTGAAAGTTAAAATACTTTTTGGGGTCCACTTGGATACTTTCTTTGAGAGATGTTCTGTGTTTCTTTTATGCGGTAGTACCGACGTTAAAATTGCGGAACTACCGCTTGGCGGTAGCACCGATCTTTGTGCGGTACGTTTTTTCCAGAACACTTGTTATTTGGAATCTGTGTGCTCTCTCAAGGAACGGTAGTACCGCTGTACTTTTAGCGGAACTACCGTATCTCCGGTACATCCGAAATATGTGGCGGTATGTTTTTTGGAGTTGTTTTGATCTTTTGAGGAACGGTGGTACTGGAGTTCAACTCGCGGAACTACCGCATTCCAGTTCTTCCGATAGTTAAGTAGCGGTACATTATTTCTAGTAGTGATGTTTTTGGAACTCAAGAAAAACGGAAGTACCTGCTCTTAATCGGAACTTCCGCTAAAACGGAACTACCGCATGATAGTTGGCGGTGGTACCGCGTCGAATTTCTAATGGATTTATCAGAGCATTTAATGCGTGTCTGTGCTAGCCGTTACAGGCCATTTTGGGATGATGCGGTAGTACCGGCCGTTCAATGACGGTACTACCGTTTGTGCTATTTTTTGTAAATTGATCCCAACGGTCGTATTGGTTGTGGGGGGCTATAAATACCCCTCCACCTGCTCTTGGACAGAACTAGTACTTACACATTTACATTCTTGAGTTAAGAGCATTCACTCCACACCTCATTTACACTTGTGCATTCATTGTGAGGTTGTTGAGCAAAACATCAAGTGCATTCATTCTAGTTTGATCCATTGCACTTGAGTGTTGTTAAGCAAAGATTATGATTTATTACTCTTGGCGTTGTTAGCACCTAGACGGCTTGGCGGGAGTTTGCACGTGATCTCTTCAAGAAGATTGTGAAGAGACTCGGTGCCTATTGTGAGTGGTTCGGTGTTCACCATCTCCGGAGTGGAGAAAGAACAACCACTAGTGAAATCGAGGGAAGACTTAATTCATGAAGCTGGCTTGATTGGTTCAAGCTTCCTCAACGTGGATTAGTGAAGACTTAGGTCTTCGATACCACAGGAAAAACTTTATTGTCCTCACTGTGGTTATTTCCTGTCTTTACTTTTTGCATTTACCTTTTTAGCTTCTCTGCTGTGATTCATTAGTTTAGCTAGAATTGTAACTTATATTGACTTTGCTTCATTATCCCGAGTAGCTGTTTAGTTCTACTTTTGTTTCTAAGACTGTGCTCTGTTAAGAATTGTGCTACTAAAAGTTTAATTTGGTCGATTAAATTTAGAAACCTCCCATTCACCCTCTCTAGTCGGTTATCTTTGATCCTACAAACGGTGGTAAACACCACCACCAGCACAGCCGACATCCATATCTCCACTATGCATAAATCAACCAAACATCAGAACACCACTCAATACTCAAGCATAAAAATCAAACCGTAGCAGAAGCAACCAGAGGGAGAGAGGGAGAGCCCCATGCGCAACCTCAGCCAAAGGAAGCAACCACCAGGAGGGGAGCAGAGAGGGGAAGGTGGCGGCGCAGGAGCGGGAGTAGAGAGGGGAGGTCGGCGGCGCGGGAGCAGAGGGGAGAGGTGTACCTCGATTCGGCGGCGTAGATGGCGGGGCGAGCTCGATTCAGTGGGGGAGATGGCGAGGGAGATGGCAGCGAGGTCGATTCGGCGGGGGAGATGGCGAGCGAGCTTGATTCGGCGGCGGCGAGATTGAATCAACGGCGGGGTCGAATCGGCGGCGGGGGAGGCGCGATGCGGTAGCCCAAAGTCCCGAACCCTAGCGTGCGATGGGGAGGGGAACGAGCAAGAGTAAGGGTGCTTGGGAGTGATGAGTTAGGGCACAAAGCCTAGCACGCGGGCTGTTATTAATAAAGGGATATCACAGACGATTCTATTATGGAACCATCGGTGACACTTATCACAGATGGTTCCATAATAGAACCGTCAATGATATGGTCTCATATCACAAACGGTTCTATAATGGAACCGTCAGTTATATGAGACCATATCAATGGCGGTTCTATTATAGAACCGTCTGTGATGTGGTTATTCAAAGTTCTATGTTTTGAGCATATATACTATCACAGACAGATACATATCACATATAGATATTTGTTCCATTAAACCATCTATGATATATATATATATATATATATAGTTTAACATATAATATATAGTAATTTGATCACCTTCAAACTATGATTTTTTATTTGGAATTTACATATGGCCAAACAGCGTGGCCACTCACTTCTTACAAAGATTTAAAAAAAGTAAAAACCTAAATAAACAATTTTTTCTAGTGGCAGAGGTAGGCTGCTATCTCTGTCTTCAAAACTTCGTAGGCGGCAGCGTCGACATCGGTCGGTTCGTAAGCAAACGAAGCCCGAAATGTGTCCACCCATTGACGCTCGTTAGAGTGTCTCTCGAAGACCCTCGGACTGCTAAATCAAGAAGAATTGAGCTTATAGGCTCTCTTCCCTTGCTTGAGGGGTCTTGGCATGGTCGACTCAGTAGCCGCCGCCTCAATTAAGCAGTCCAAGTGACGGTGAGCCTCCTGGAGACGTGCAACATCGTTGTGGAGGACCACGTCGATGACGCGGTAAACTCGTCGGAAGTGGGAGATTACTCGGAAGACGTGGCGGAGGAGGATGTCAAGACGGGGAGGTAAACTATATACAAATCTATGTTACGTTTTTTTGTTATGCCTTACGTTGCGCTAACATCATGTCGTTCTCATGCCGCAGGTCCGTCGGGATGAATCACTTCTACCGTCCGTGTTCGGTACACAGACTAGCACTCCTCGTCGATCATCTGCACTGCACATCTGGGAGATATGAGATTCTCAGTTCACGTCCCGAGTGTTTATTGTACTAAGATCGTTCGCCTTGCAGCCTTCAGCTGATCGTGGGGTGACAGCTAGTTCCTAGCAGGGAGCAGTTAACGCCATCAGGGTCAGGGTTTGGACCATGGCAGGCAAGGTTTGGAGCATACGCAGGGTAGAGCTCATCCGGGTGGGTTGGCACCTTGTACGTCCAGGGACAGAGCTCATCCGTGCAACCAGAGTTACAGGCACCGTACCCTAGGAGTGAATTTTTTGAGTCCATCACCGACATGCAGCCTCCGGACTGGCTTACATATCCCACGGGACATGCTCAGTGCAAGACAAGGCCACACACGTAGACTCAGCCACAACGAGCGAGAGCAGCGGCTTAGATGAGTGAGCCATATTGCGTGTCGTGTTAAGCAATTATGTTTTGGGATATTCGTATTCATAATTTGTTTTGTTACATTTGTATGCGTATCTTGGTTGTTATGTGTGTACTTCTGCGCCATATTGTATATCAACATCTTCCATGGAGTTGCAATACATATTTTTTCCCATACATTCAAAGCCACATGAAATCATGAAACCCTAATTTATGAAACCTAAAATCCAAATTTTCGCGACCTAAATCCTAAATTTCTAAGACAATTCCAGAACATATGAAATTGTCGAAACATTACACAATCAAGTCCACTACTTGTGGAGCCTTCAAAAAAATTCATAATTTTTGGAGCTTCTTTTCTACATTTACAAATTCGTACAAATAGTACACGTTTATGAAATTACGAGAAAAATCATGAATAGATAAAATTATGGCAAATTTACACAAACAAGTAAACTGTGTCGGGAGGCTCCTCGTAAAATTTTCTAATTTTTTGAAGACGTTTGCTATATTTTAAAATTCCTACGAACAACCGAAACCTAAGCGGCATAACCCTAATCTAACCCTAACCCTAATTTAACCTAACCCTAATGGACATGTGACGGCCCTAGGGAGCTACCGCACGACGGCCGTGCGGACAGTGACACGTGGTGGCTGGAGAAGCGCCGCCGCACAGCGGCCGTGCGAACAGAGACCAAAATTGCCAAAAAAAATTCACATCCATTTATGTAAATACGTAGCCGAAACGTGCTAATACGGCAAAAAAAAAATCCCTTTCATCTATTTTGGTCTCCCCTCTCCTGCTTCTTTTGCCATTTCCACGTAATGCTTAAGCCCTCTTTGTTGTTGCTTTGGCGTCGGCGGATCCAGAAATTCTACTATGTGTTAACTATTGTACTATTTCATATTTTGCTAGGGCTGATTTTGTAAATTTATAGATTTGCATGTAAATTTGATAATGTATAGGGCTGTTTTGCACATTATTGTGGGGTCAATTGACCCATAGCTAATGCACATCTCTGCCACTCTTCGGAGCACCGGCCGACGGTCTGCACTCTGGGACTCCGGAGAGACTCCATTGTGCCACCCCACAGTCGAGATCGACCTTCATCGCAACGCTACCACGGTACCACCCATTGAGTCACGTTGCAATGCTGCACAAATCTGCCACTAGCATCTAGGACCCTGCCTCTGATGAGCTCCATTTTTAACAACATCAACTAATGGAGACCTTAACTACGGTTGCATTTTACTCTCTCTCTCTCTCTCTCTCTCTCTCTCTCTCTCTCTCTCTCTTTGCCTTTGTGATGGTATTAGAAACCTATCATTGGTTATGATTGTTTTAAAAAGTTAGAGAAATAAGCTAGCTAGATGTTCTAAAAAATTTATAAATGTTGTCACCATCAATCATAATTAGTTTTAGACAGTTAGATGTCTTGGTGGTGCCGTATGCCCTTAATTTGGTAGGCCTAATTACGAGTAATCAACATCAACCGTCAGATGTTCCATAAAAAAGAGAGAGAAAAACAGTCACAAAAACATGACATTTTGAACATCTACACGGTCTTTAAAATGTAACTTTGATCACTAATTTATATTGTAATATATTTATAAAACTCAATAATATTATAATATTATATAAATATTTTTCAAGACAAATCTACATATGATTTTCATGTAAGAAACCTACATATTTTAAAAAGATAGCGACAACAAAAGTTTGAGAGTTTGACTGCACGTATAAAAAAAACGACATGTTTTTGTGACCTGAGAGAGTACAAATCAATTCTCACCAGAAATGTTGTAAAAAATCGTCACCAGAAAGTAAAAATATCTCACTTTTGAAACGATAGACCCTCATTATGAATAATTAACAACAACAAATATATTTTGTCCACACTTTATTTAAATTCAAAATATAAAAGAGAGCCTAAACCATAAAACCAACTGATCTCATTAAGATATACTCACGTATTGAGTACTACGCCACACTACACAATTGCATGGGCTAAGTAATATAGTTTCCCTAGGATTTTTGCTAGCCCTTGCGCAGTTTTATAGAGTTTCGTGAGATTTCAATTGCATATAAGTTTCATGAAGGCTTTAGGGTTTTGTGTTTGAAGTTCCAAGCATGTTTCTAGAGTATCGAAGAAGTCTCGAGTGGCCGAGTGGGTATGAGGTGTTGTAATTAATACGGGCTGGGTCTATGTTTAATCCTAATCAATTCTTGGAAAATCCCAAAGGCTCATGTGCACGTGCTAAAACTATTTAGTCTCATATGGAGAGTTGAATGAGAGTTACACCACTTTAAAATGTGGAACATGGTAGCCCCTTTGTGGAATTGGAGAGAGCCAATACACGCGCGCGCTCGCTCGCTCGCTCGCCTCGCCTCGCCTCTCCACGCCGAGCCGTGTCGTGCCGTGCGTATGCGTATGCGCGCGTACGCAGGCGTGTCGGGTGCGTGCGCGTTTTTCTTTATCTATTCGAAAATCGAAACGCATTGACTCGCAGTTAATGGCATTAACAAGCGGTGGCGATGCGGTTCGCGAGTAAACGAGAACCATCGTCATCGAAGGCTTCGGCGGCGGCGAATAAGGTTTTGAGACGTTCGCGCGATCGCCGCTTCTTCTTCTTCATTCGTTTCTGCGCTCGCTACATCATCGCAGACTACCACTCGTCGCGACAAAGACAAGACTCCTGCTGCCGCTCGGATCGGAACTCCTACTCGCTACTCCTTCTCGCATCCGGTATGTCTATCTTACAGGAACCATCGTTTGGGCGGCGGCGAATAAGGTTTTGAGAGCGTTCGCGATCGCCGCTTCTTCTTCTTCATTCGTTTCTCTGCTGCGTCTACATCATCTGCACGACTACTACCACTACGCCATGACAAACGACAAGACTCCTGCTGCCATCGGATCCGGAACTCCTACTCTCGCTACTCCTTCTCGCATCCGGTATGTCTATCTTACACATATTAGTTGGTTAGTTTTCTTATCTGTTGTTAACTTGAACACTGAGATAGGTATACTAGTTTATGTCCTTCAGGATCTTAATATGGCTATAGTGTTCTTGTTCATTTACTTTGTGAAAATGACTAGAGTAATTCTCATGATTTATCTACTATATTTCTGAATTAAAGTAATTCGAAAAATGCTCATACTTTCAACAATCCAAAAACCTTATCTTAGGCATTTTTTGTCGACTGGTTTTGCCGCTGCGCTAAAACCCTCAGAATTCGACGGTGCGAATTACAAGAGGTGGCGCACAAAGATGGTGCTTTGGCTAACTGCCATGAACGTTTTTCATGTGGCAAGTGGCAAGCCTGAAGGAACACCTACTCCTGAACAGGAGCAAGCGTTCGAGGCTGTTGATAACCTTTTTAAAGGTGCCGTGATTAGCGTTCTTGGTGAGAAGTTAGTCGATGCATACATGGTGATTACAACTGGGAAAGAGATGTGGGATACACTCGAAGTCAAATTTGAAGTTTCGGATGCAGGCAGTGAATTGTATCTCATGGAGCAATACCATGACTATAGAATGGTTGACAACCATTCTGTAGTTGAGCAGGCTCATGAGATACAATCCATGGCCAAAGAACTAGAGCACTTCAAATGTGTGTTACCGGACAAGTTTGTCGCGGGAGGTATTATTGCCAAGCTTCCTCCTTCTTGGAGGAATTTTGCTACTTCCCTGAAACACAAGAGACAAGAGTTTTCTGTTGAAAATCTCATTGGGTCTCTTGATGTTGAAGAGAAGGCGAGAGCAAAAGATACACACATTAGAGGTAATGAGGGACATTCTAGTGCCAATGTGGTACAGAAGAAGAATGGCCAAGCTCAAAAGTTCAAAGACAAGAACAAGACCGCACAAACAACTAGCTTCAAGAAGAAGAAGAAGAACACAAAAGATAGCCCTTGCTTTGTGTGTGGCGAACCTGGTCATTGGGCCAAGGATTGCAGTCAACGCAAGGGTGGGAAGAATCAGCAAGGGCAGAATTCTAAATCTGCTAATGTTGTTGTTGGTACTACTGAGACGGGAACATCAGGGTATGGTAATTTACCTACTGTTTTTTCCGTATGTCAATCTACCGATTGGTGGATAGATACTGGTGCTAATATACATGTGTGTGCTGATATTTCATTGTTCTCTTCTTACCAGGTCACTCGGGATTCAGCCGTTCTAATGGGGAACAGGTCACATGCCACTGTTCATGGTGTTGGCACGGTTGATCCAAGTTTACTGGGAAGATTGTGCAACTGAAGAACGTGCATCATGTGCCATCTATCAATAAGAATCTCGTGAGCGGATCTCTTCTGTGTAGAGATGGTTTTAGAATGGTATTTGAGTCCAATAAATTTGTAATGTCCAAGTGTGGACAATTTGTTGGTAAAGGCTATGTGTGCGGAGGCTTGTTCCGCCTATCTCTTTCAGATTTATGTAATAATGTTGTGAACCATGTTTTCAGTGGTAATGAGACTACTATTTGGCATTCACCACTTTGTCACATAAATTTTGGTTGCATGACGTGTTTGCTTGCTTTAGAGTTAATCCCAAATTCATCATTGCCAAAGGTTCTAAGTGTCAAGTTTGTGTTCAATCAAAGCAGCCTCGTAAGCCTCATAAGGCCGCGGAGGTAAGAAACTTAGCACCATTAGAACTCATACATCCAGATCTGTGTGAGATGAATGGTGTGTTGACAAAAGGTGGTAATAGATATTTCATGACTTTGATTGATGACTCCACTAGGTTCTGTTATGTGTATCTTTTGAAAACTATAAGGCAGAAGCTGAGAACCAACTTGAAAGGAAAATCAAAAAGATTAGGTCTGATCGTGGTGGAGAGTACTTTTCTAATGAGTTCAATTTATTCTATGAGGAACATGGTATAATTCATGAGAGGACGCCTCCCTATTCACCCCAGTCAAACGGGGTTGCTGAAAGAAAGAACCACACTCTAACTGATTTGGTTAACGCCTTGTTAGACACAGCGGGTCTTTCCAAAGCATGGTGGGGGGAGGCTATATTGACTTCATGTCATGTCCTAAACAGGGTTCCCACAAAGAATAAAGAGATAACCCCATATGAACAATGGGAGAAGAAAAAACTATCACTTTCATACTTGCGCACTTGGGGTTGTTTGGCGAAAGTCAATGTGCCAATTTTCAAAAAGCGTAAGTTTGGACCAAAAACCGTGGATTGCGTTTTTCTAGGCTATGCACATCATAGCGTTGGATATAGATTTCTAGTGGTGAAATCTGGAGTACCTGACGTGCATGTCGGTACAATTATGGAGTCCAGAGATACTACATTCTTTGAGGATATTTTTCCGATGAAAGATATGCCTATTTCATCAAGTCAGGAGCCTCATACAACTCCTGAACCTGCCATTCCAATGGAATATTTTGAGCAAACCCCTGAGCAAATTCCTGAGAAGGAAGACAATGAAATTCTGAGGAAGAGTAAAAGACAAAGGACTGCAAAGTCTTTTGGTCCTGATTTCATTGTGTACCTTGTGGATGATACTCCAAGTACCATTTACAAGCATATGCTTCTCCGGATCTTGAATCTTTGGAAGGAAGCAGTCCGTAGTGAAATGGATTCCATTATCTCTAATGGAACTTGGGAGATCACTGAGTGTCCTTATGGTTGTAAACCTGTAGGATGTAAGTGGGTGTTCAAAAAGAAGCTTAGACCTGATGGTACTATCGAGAAGTACAAGACACGGCTTGTGGCCAAGGGTTATACTCAAAAGGAAGGCGAAGATTTCTTTGATAATTACTCACCTGTGGCTAGATTGACCACTATTCGAGTACTACTATCTCTGGCTGCCTCACACGGTCTTCTCGTTCATCAGATGGACGTTAAGACGGCTTTCCTAAATGGAGAGTTGGACGAGGAAATTTACATGGAACAACCAGATGGATTTGTAGTAGATGGTCAAGAAGGAAAGGTGTGCAAGTTGTTGAAATCTTTGTATGGTCTTAAACAAGCACCTAAGCAGTGGCATGAAAAGTTCGACAGAATTTTGACATCTGCAGGCTTTGTTGTGAATGAAGCTGACAGATGTGTGTATTATCGCCATGGTGGGGGCGAGGGAGTCATTCTATGTCTGTATGTTGATGACATACTGATCTTTGGGACCAACCTTAATGTAATTAAGGAAGTCAATGATTTCTTGTCTCAGAATTTTGAGATGAAAGATCTGGGAGTAGCTGATGTTATCTTGAACATCAAGCTGTTGAGAGGTGATGATGGTGGGATTACATTGTTGCAATCTCATTATGTGGAATAGGTTTTGAGTCGTTTTGGTTATAGCGACTGCAAATCCTCTCCAACACCTTATGATCCTAGCATGTTGCTTAGGAAGAATCGGAGAATAGCCAGAGACCAATTGAGATATTCTCAGATAATTGGTTCACTCATGTATTTAGCTAGCGGTACTAGGCCTGACATCTCGTTTGCTGTGAGCAAACTAAGCCGTTTTGTTTCTAATCCGGGAGATGATCATTGACATGCTCTTGAGAGGGTAATGCGCTATCTAAAAGGTACTATGAGTTATCACATTCACTATACCGGGTACCCCAGGGTACTGGAGGGTTATAGCGATTCAAATTGGATATCTGATGCTGATGAGATTAAAGCCACAAGTGGATATATCTTCACACTTGGAGGTGGCGCTGTTTCATGGAAGTCTTGCAAGCAGACCATCTTAACGAGGTCAACAAAAGAAGCAGAACTCACAGCATTAGATACTGCCACTGTTGAAGCCGAATGGCTTCGTGAGCTCTTGATGGATTTGCGGTGGTTGAAAACCGGTGCATCGGCTATTCTCGATGAATCGTGACAATTAGATCGTGATCGTCAAAGTGAGCAGTTCTAAGGATAATATGAAGGCATCAAGACATGTGAAGAGAAGACTCAAATCATCGTAAAAATAAGAAACTCCGGAGTAATAGCTTTGGATTATATCCAAACAGCTAAGAATCTGGCAGATCCCTTCACAAAGGGTTTATCACGGAATGTGATAGACAATGCATCGAGGGAGATGGGTTTAAGACCCAAGTGAGTTATACCATAGTGGTAACCCATCCTATATGATCGGAGATCCCGTGAAGTAGGATTGGCGAAACAAGCCTTTGGTTAACTGGGATGAGAGTACTTTTATAGACCCACTCCATTGGAGATGCAATTCTCTCCTAAATCCGTATGGCAGGTTTATTATTATCTTAATGTGTTCTGTGCCTTGTTTAAGCAAAGATGTTGTCCTACAGAGCAGTCTTGAAAGAACACACCTATATGAGCCCGACTGCTAGTCACAGTCTATGAGATAGGGTAATCTCTAGGAAGCTCGTGAATAGGCCAGGAGTATGACTCATATGCTTCAACTCGTGGGGATGCCTGGCAGCCTGGTATCAGTTAAGGACTTAAGTAAAACTTATCCACACAAAACTGTCAATTCAAGGCTCAGTCCATTGTGCAGTTGTGGATAAGTGTAGCTTTTATTCTAGGTGGATGTTCAACCTTAACCGGTCTCCATCAAAACACTGGTATATCAAAACAATATCAGGATCAAGGCATTTGACATGTGCCCTTGGGATCTGGTGGGGGATTGTTGGAATTAATACGGGCTGGGCCCATGTTTAATCCTAATCAATTCCTGGAAAATCTCAAAGGCTCATGTGCATGTGCTAAAACTATTTAGTCCCATATGGAGAGTTGAATGAGAGTTACACCACTTTAAAAGGTGGAACGTGGTAGCCCCCTTGCGGAATTGGAGAGAGCCAATACACGCGCGCGCTCGTTCGCTCGCTCGCCTCGCCACGCCACGTCTCGCCGAGCCGTACCGTGCGTGTGCGTATGCGCGCGTACGCAGGCGTGTTGGGTGCGTGCGTGTTTTTCTTTATCTATTCAAAAATCGAAACACACTGACTCGCAGTTAATGGCATTAACAAACGGCTGGCAGTAACGGTTCAGTTACCAGTGAGTAATGGTGACCGTTTCTAGTCTCTTTGTTTTTGTCATTTAGTAGAACATGCTCTGTTTCAGAAATCGGTAGCAGTAATGGCTGCGGTTACTAGTGACTGGGTAATGGCTGCGGTTACTAGTGACTGGGTAATGGATGCAGTTACTAGTGGGTAATGATGACCGTTTCTAGTTTCTGGGTTTTTGCCTTTATATGGAACAAAGCACTTGTTCTTCTGGCTGATGAACACTCTCCACGAAAGACAATAGTATACCACTGGTTTTGTTGCTGTCTCCGGCGATCTCCATCCCGGCGAGGCACGTGTGTCGATCGCGATCGGGAGAAGCGGGCCTCGGAACCATCGTCATCGAAGGCTTGCACGGCGACGGCGAATAAGGTTTTGGGAGCGTTAGCGCGATCGCCGCTTCTTCTTCTTCATTCGTTTCTCTGCTACGTCTACATCATCTGCACGACTACTACCACTACGCCATGACAAACGACAACACTCCTACTGCTGCTACTGGATCTGGAACTCCTACTACTGCTACTCCTTCTACTGCATCCGGGTATGTCTATCTTACACATATTAGTTGGTTAGTTTTTTTATCTGTTGTTAACTTGAACACTGAGATAGATATACTAGTTTATGTCCTTCAGGATCTTAGTTTGGCTATAGTGTTCTTGTTCATTTACTTTGTGAAAATGACTAGAGTAATTCTCATGATTTATCTACTATATTTCTGGATTAAAGTAATTCGAAAAATGCTCATACTTTCAACGTGAGGAAGTTTCAAAGGTTTCATTAGTGTTTTAGCAAGTTTCATTAAAAAAAAACAGACGAGCCACACATAAAAAGCAAGTTTTCACAGAAGTTTCAAAGAAGCTTCGAGTGGGTTTCATCAATGTTTTGGTAAGTTTCATCAAAAAAAGTGATGGAAAGCAAGTTTCACGGAGTTAAAAAAACCCGAGCGAGTTTCTCATAATTGCGAACTCTTGCTAGATGCTGTGAACGCTTGCTCGATGTTGTGTCGGTGGCCATCACACCATGCTTGCTCACTGTGGCCGTACCCACTCATCCACGGCCACCGCGCTCACTCACCCGCGGCTAACGTCGCTGCACCCACTTGTGGAGGCGCTTGTCCATTGCCATGACGCTCGCTAGCCCACCGCCCACGACAAGCGCACTTGCTCGTCACCGCACCGGCTCGTGCGCGGCCACCAAGCTTGCTTGCCACTCGCAGGCGGTGCTCGCTCGCCACCACCGTGCTAGGGGCAAAATCGACTTACGCAATTGAGGCGGATCAGACCCGAGTGAACTCAGGGTTCATACTTTGGCCGCCGGTGGCGACATCTGTCACTGGCATGGACCAAATTTTCACAGTTTTTAAAATTCGTGAAGTGAGTCCACATTACTCAATTTAGTGCCGGCATCATTATTATGGAAACTTCTCGCAGGACAGCCAGAGATCACATGAAATCGACCCCGATATCCAGAATCTCGATGGGGATGGAGACGCGAACCCCACCTCCATAATTACCCGGTTAGATCTCGTCCTTGGGATCACTTCGTACGCGTGTGAATCGCTTCTTGTTTCTACTCGTGCATGGCTGCTTGCCTGCTTGCATCCATGGCTAGCTGGTCCCCTCGGTCTCAGTACCAGAGGAGTAGAGACAAATTGGACCAGGACAAGTACTTACAGGTTGGGTGAAAGTGAGCTCGGGGCAAAAGGGCGAAGTAGAATACGCCCAAGGGGAAAACGAACATATATTATTCCAAGTCGAACCTTGTGGTGGATTAATTACTAGTAGATCCTAGCTCTAGTTCATCCCCTTGGATTGGCTTGTACCAAGATATGGTTTGACTGCACGGTCTACACTACCTTCGCAACATGTATGTTGATCCGTGGATCAACTCTTGTCATTTCTTTTTACATTCGGCGTGTTTTCTTGTGTACTGTAACGAGACCATGTGCAAAATAGCCCTAGCTGCTGGAAACCAATTAGTAGCTGGCTCGTAAAATGCCCACATGAGTAGTGCTTCTGTTGTGTATAGCTCATAACTATGAGTCTGAATCAAGCATGTAATTGGGGTATAAATATATACTGTCGATCTTTTGTAACTCTAATCAGAAAGAAAAAAAAAAGAAACTTTTCATACGGATGAAGCCGCGCGATTCGACTCTCAGGGACGTAGGATTTACCGAATCTCGTAAACAAGTTCTCGTGTCTCCTGTGTGCTTACTGTGATTGTTCTCTTGCGTAAAGGATTGTCGTTGTTCCAATAGCTTCTGTGTTATTCTGGAAACTAATTTCATAAATGTCAAAACAGCATAAGTAGCAATGAGATATTATTATTATGAATTATATCCATAATCTGCTTCATAATGTGGAGTATGTTTTTCACTATACAGAGCATTGAAGCTTGCCAATGCAGTCTGCAGTGGATCGCCGCCCCCCCCCCCACCTTGTCTAAGTGCACACTCCAAATTGGACGCGCATCCTCTGACATTGCGTAAAAATGTCATGGTGCTACAGTATCATAATATTACGTAACAACCGTCGGATCAGAAAGCGATTTTCAACTGTAACAAATAATATTGTGGCACTGACACTATTCACAAGCATTATAGCATTCCTGCAGCAATTAATCTCCATTCTTTTTAGATTAGACGACTCAGATCTGCCCTCCGTGAATTATGAAAACCTGTGTACATACACTGCTTAACACATTTGTTGTCTACGCTTTACTCTTGCCACGCCAATTATTGCAGTACTTCCACATAAAAAAAAAATCTCTCTGTTTTGTCCTGCGTAAAAATAAAAAATAAAAATTGCCTGACAACGTACCGAATCTACTATCAAACAGTACACACAAAATGCCCATTTTGTACCGCTCGCACGGCGTTAAAAAGGACGTCCCCTGTCAGCCAGGAAATCGTGTTATTAACCTATTATATTAGCTAGCTCCCTGATCTATAATTTTGTTTTGTAGGCGAGTCAGGCAAAGACAATATGTCGAAGTATCATAATTTTGTTTTAGCCTATTATATTAGCTAGCTCCCTGAACCATATAATTTTGTTTTGTAGGCGAGCCGGGAAACGACAATACGTCGAAGTATGTCAAAAGGTGCCTTTCCATTCGGGTTACCCTCTAGCAGTGTCATCATTGTTCGCCGAATGGCAACATGCAACGACGTCCCGGCCGGCGAAGATCGTTGCGTGTGCTCGTTGCGGCATTAATGGTGCTGGATACCGGCCTCTCGATGATCCGCGGGTACTGCGGTTGGGATCACTTCGCAGCTGCATCAAGTTGTTTTGGATGGATATGAATCTGACGAGGCTTCACCATAACATCTACCGCTACTGCGACGTAATCTGATTGATGCTAGCAATGATCTGTTATCCAATTGATTGGGAGCATCTTTGGAACATGAGAGTTTTACTTGATTATTATCGAGTTAATCTTGTGGGGAACGCTGTAATTGTTGGAATTAATATGGGTTGGGTCAATTTTTAATTCTAATTAATTCTTGGAAAATCCCAAATGCCGTGTGCACGTGCTAAAACTGTTTAGTCCCATATGGAGAGTTGAATGGTAGTTACACCACTTAAAAAGGTGGAACGTGGTAACCCCTTGTGGAATTGGAGAGAGTCAATACACGCGCGCGCTCGCTCGCTCGCTCCGCCATGCCGTGCCATGCGGGTGCGCGCGTACGTAGGCGTGTCGGGTGCGTGCACGTTTTTCTTTATCTATTTGAAAATTGAAACGCACTGACTCGCAGTTAATGACATTAACAAACGGCTAACAGTAACAGTTCAGTTACTAGTGAGTAATAGCGACCGTTTATAGTCGAAATGCTCTGTTTCAAAAATCGCTGGCAGTAATGGATGCGCTTACTAGTGAGTAATGGCGACCGTTTCTGATCTCTGGGTAATGTCTGCGGTTACTAGTGAGTAATGGCGACCGTTTCTGGTCTCTGGATTTTTGCCATTATATGAAACAAAGCACTTGTTCTTCTCCACTCTCTAATACTCTCCACGAAAGACACCACTGGTTATCGTTGCTGTCTCTGACGATCTCCATCCCGGCAAGGCGCGTGTATGGCTACACCGGGAGAGTAGGCCTCCGGAACCCTCGTCCTTGAAGGCTTGCACGAGCGAGGACGAATAAGGTTTTTGGGAAGCGTTCGCGCGACTGCTCGCTTCATCTGATTCTCCACTACGTCTACATCAACTGCACGACTACTACCACTACGCCATGACGAACGACAATCCAGTCAAGACTCCTGCTGTTGCTACTGGATCTAGAACTCCTACTGCTGCTACTCCTTCTACTGGATCTGGGTATGCCTATATTGCACATATTTGTTGGTTAGTTTTCTTATCTGTTGTTAACTTGAACACTGAGATAGGTATACTAGTTTATGTCCTTCTGGATCTTAGTATAGCTATAGTGTTATTGTTTATTTACTTTGTGAAAATGACCATAGTATTCTCCATGATTTATCTAGTATATTTCTGGATTAATATAATTCGAAAAATGCTCATATATTCAACAGTAATTACACTAGGCTGGTTTAGGTTACCCAGTGCGGTTCGTTGGGAGTTGTTTTCAGTGGCGGATCTAGAACGAAAATGACCGGGGGTCCCTGAGGCAAGATGGGTTACGTTTGGCTGGGCTGTGGCTTAGGGTGTCCCCTCATGTTAGTCTAGTGGTGTCCACATTACATATATATAGTTATATAAAAAAAAAAAAATTGGATCCGGTGTCCTGTGCATCCCTGATGCTACAGTAGATCCGTCTCTGGTTGTTTTCATACTGCACGTGGCATTTCCTCTCATTTTTGTCCGTGCACCACGAGGCTGATAGCAAGGTAACATGCGGGGATCCGGGGCATCCGTTGCACCGCAAAGAATCACTGTGTGAATAGTAACTTTTAGTGGGTGAATAAGGCTCGACAGTAGTACTGTAGAAAAATACTATAGAAATTGTGAAAGGTCTACAGTAGCAAAATACATTGTAGCTATTTATTGTAGCAATTTCTTGAGCACTATAACTCTTAATCTAGTCCGTTCGTTATGGATCAAACGGTGGAGAGCGAGCTAATGTGTGTCATTGTGCTCCTCTAGATTAGCATGTGCTAATACAGATAATCCGTTTCCAGCTCAAATAGTCAAGCTCATGTCCTGTATGTTAAGACCAGAATCCATGTTCCATCTTCAAATGCCCAAGTCATGCTCTTCGGCACCCGAATAACCTAGACGTACAATGCTCCTAAAATACTTTATCGCCGTTGAAGAATCCCCCTGCGACCATCATGGTCAGCGAGACATTGGTTGTCATGCTCGGAAGTCACACAGATAGATGGAACAAGACGAGTAAACAAAGGTGGTGAAAGGAAAGTAGGGAGGAGAAGAGAAGGGTTTTGCCAAGATGCTCGGCTCAGCTGCCAAGATGCTCGACCTTTTGCTCGCCCAATGCGGAGGCGGCAGATCATGGAATGTTGAGGCGATGGACCGGCGCCGGGCAGAGGGCCGGCCGTAACATGCGCCTGGAGAGGGAGGCCGAAGCTATGCCTACCCTACATGGCTAGGGGCTAGTGCATCGTCTCGTCGTCCTGCACCGGTACACCGAGTTCATGGCTCCGGGGACGGGGACCAACAAAACCATGGCAAGGGGTTGCACTAATACGGCCAAACTCGATATGGCCCACTAATTTGGGTTACGAGGGTTTTGCAGGGCTCGTGCAGAGCTAAATTTTGTTCGATAATTTCCTTAAAAAGTTATACTAAACTGTCCATTTTCTTTACTAATTTGTTCGTCATGTTTAGGTTGGTTGGCTGGTACTCTGCTTATATAGCTGTTGTTTATGTTAGCTATAGGATGTCCAACTTATTTAGTCCTATTATCCCTAACGGTAAGACTCAATTGTTAAACTATGTCGTAGCAATTATATGATTTAGTTACGATGAAACATCGCCGAAATCTTATTTCACCATGGATGAAAAGTTGAGAAGTTTTTCCTCACAAAGATTTTGTCATTCAAGTTTTTAACCCTACCCCTCTACAACCAAGTTCTTCCGAAAATTGGAAGCATTCGGAAACAAACATAGGGTTCGTGCACCCCATCCATGGGCATGGTCCATGGTACAGAGGCGCAAGCACGGACCCTAGAGGGGCGCGCCCTTGAGACCTGGAAAAAACAGGCAAACTGCACGCACCGAACTCCGTACCGTTCCGACCAGACCGCAAGGCGACAAGTCCCCGTCCCATCCATCCTTCCCAGAGCCCCACTCTCAATCTAATCGCCATCTAGTCCTAATCTTTAAGTAATCCCCAGCACCTACGTCTAATCTGGACGAGTGGACCCAACACAAACAAACACTGACAGTACAAGTATTAGGTCCTGCTTGGTTGATCATGTCAGTTTTTTTTTTGCTAAATTGATATTTTTTAAGAACAAAATAGCAAAAATAATAGTATAAAATAGAGTTGTGAATTAAAATCGAACTTGAATGGACCCTTGGTACCCCTATTCTTATAGGCCACGCCCTCTTCTAATTAATCAAGTAAGTGATGCGTATGGGGTCACTAGTGAGGACATCAATTAAATAAGATGGCCAGAGTCAATGGTTTTGACCACCTTTCGTTACATTAATCCAATGGTGGTTGAACTGTCCGAGGAAAATCGCGACATCGGACGTTCGAGCCGTAGCAGCGTAACATCTGCGTTCACTGTATACGGGGTTTACAAAACCAATTCCCGTGAAAATTGTGTGTTCCAAATCGCCTCGACCACTCGGAAACTAACACAAGTCTAAATGAAGTCCCGCCGTAGCAGTGTAACTATGGTTCTGTTGGTGTTGGGTGCAGCCTGTAGGGCACGGCGGCACGCACCCACCACCCACCGTTGGCTCGGCTGGTTGCTGGGTGGGCTTCTCGGCGTACGCACCGTGGGGGCGCGAGGGGGCTTGAGCACCCGCTCCGCTCGCCGCACTCTTGGTACCTTCTCAGTATATTTTCTATTATTTGTATCACTAATTTAATTAATTTTATTATTAAGATTGCTACTTATACATATTCCTGTGCTTTTGAAATGTCCTATATCCTACTAACACCTCCTCTATTTTCATCCCGGTACGCCATTGCTTCCCGCTCTGGTGCTGCGCGAGCTAGCGCGTCCGCCTCAGAGACAGAGACCACCTCCTCCTCCTCCTGCGCCGCCGCTGCGTGCATGGCCGCTGGCGCGAGTGCTGGTCCAACTGACACCCGCACAGGCACACCGGCGCAGGCACGGTCACGCGCCTAGCTCGCTAGCTGGTAGCAGCTGCGCGCTCTTTGACGACCAAATAATGCTGTCCCTTTTGCTTTCTTCCTCCCTCCACTACCCATGCACTTTGTTTGCCCCTTTGGGTCGGTATACACAGCAACGTTTCCTCTCCCTTCTCTTCTTCTTGTAGCTTGCAGCTCTCCATCCATCCTGCCGCCCCAGCACTGCGTCTCTTGTCTCCTCTCGTTTCGGTTTCAGGGGAAAAAAACCTTTGCAATACCACAGTGTAAATGTGTAATAGATAGCCGTGGAGGACATGGGGTACAGGGAACTGGTACTGCGCGGTGTTTGTATCCTGCCGTGCCGGCCGGCAGCGAAAGGGAAAGGTGCAGCTGGTCGATCGTGGCCGGTCGCTGTTCCGCGACCTAACAAACAACGTATATTGCTCACCTCGCACGGAGCTAGCTCCCCCTCACCAACTTCGGCAACGCCCAACTTATGCCGATTTATTCATATATACATGCTGCTCAAATTGTTCCTCTCTTGCGAAAATGTTAAGACCTGTAGAGAGAGGTGGAGCGGCAAAGATTTGGACTGCTCGATCCAAGACACGGCCAAAGGATGTATGACAGTAATAGAATGGCCATTTAAACTTTGTTACCTGGCACATCAAAATAGCGATAGGTGATCTAATCGTCATCGGGATCGGCGCGTGGGAAACCAACCTTCTCGGGACAATTGAGTGCTGTACATTGCAACGGATTTTAAATAAAACATAATTTTAGCTATGAACTTAGAAAACTAATATACATAAAGTAATTATCCATACAAATGAAAGTTTCATACATAATTTGCATCCAATCAACAAGTCTATATAATCGCAAACTACAAATACAGATAGTCTAATTATCAACAGAAGATCTTTCAAGTCTCTTATACATATGTGCACATATTTATCCACAAAAGATCTCACAAACTCAAAAGGAGTAGATAACAGACTCACCAATACCACTAAATCATTCTTTTATAATAGTAAAGATAAAGCCCAAAAGTTGATCCTCTGGATCAGCCTTCACTCCCAAGGAAGTGTTCTGAATAAACTTTTGTGCTATTTTTTCAAATATATAATAGGGTTTTGGGACATGGTTACATTGCTGAAAAACCAGGCCATTGTGGAAGTAATATATTCTTTTTTCCTGCTAGAAAAAGCAATATATTCCAATATAGAATCTAAGCAATATATTCCAATATAGAATCTAAACAAACAAATGGACATATAGAAGGATCGTGTAAAACCTTAACAACTAAACCAAGATAGCATAGATTTGATGCTATTCGTGTTGGGCAGTGCATATTTCGATTTAAGCACCTTTTCGGATTCTAAATAAAAAAGGAATACTTTTTTGAAATATCTTGCACTCTTGTTCCAATCGTCTTGCTTCGAAACCAACATCTCAAAAGATAAAGAACCACAAAATATCCCTTGCAAAATTAAAAACTCAACATTGTCTGTACTAATGTGAGGCCCCACTAAATAGATTCGCCGTGTAAAAAACCTATTGAATTCTCCTTCTGCGCGCTTGAAGAAGGTGGTTAAGCGGCTAGTTAAACTGGGAAGGAGGTTACGGAATCAAAATAAATTGACACAAAGTTTTTCAAGCCATTGAAAGCCTTAAGTAGTCGTCTTAATGCTCCAAGTGGAGTACTAAAGAGATTTGCATGAATCTTAAGAGCATTAATGGAACGGGATATCAAAAAGGCCGTGAGATATCAGAAGAAATCCAGGTCCACCTCATCAACAGGAAAGCCACGTGCCACATTTGTAGGCAACAAGACCATTTCTCAGCCGCATCTCTGATCTCTTGCTCAATGTGCGACAGAAGTACTAGGTAGTAAGTAGGGGTGAATCGGGCCAGATTTTGATGCATATTGCTCATATCATATATTAAAAAAAATTCTAGATACGGTAGAGCTGGGAGCTGAGTAATGCCTTTCCGGATCGGTCCAAAGCACATCATGACTAGTTGGGTCATACCCGGGCTATCCCGGCACGAAGGCGGCACAGCCCCCACTATATCCCAATCTCTCCTGGCCTATCCCAATCTCGAACCCCTTCTAGCTCTCCTCCCTCCACATTTGTTGCCTCTCCTCTCTCCACAATCATTGCGGTCGAGCGTCGCTGACTCCCCCTTCCGCTGACTCCCCCTTCGCCGTCGTTGCCGCTGACACCTCCTCGTCGTCATCCTTTGCTGTCGTTGCATGGCCCGACTCCCAGCTCTAACGATCAGGTCGGATACGAATACGAATTTGAGATTCGAACATGATACTGTCCGGACAAATACATCATGAATTCGGATCGGAAACAAATAATATAGACATATAGTACACACACATATAAAAGGAATATATGTTGAACCGTACCACCATCGCTTCAACTATTCAACATGAGTACATACATATTTATCACACTGTCGCATAACATAGTATCGGTTGTGAATACAAATTGAATCAAACACTTATACATAAATACAGTCCCTTAGAAACAACAAATCTTAAGAGAAAAAGAAAAAAAAGCGAAGCTAAAAAGCAAAAGGAATAAAAGAAGGCACAACTAGCTAGCCTTGTAAGTCGTAATATGACTAGCCCAGCCCCAACCTTAGCTTGAGAAGACCATCGTCATCCAATCATCTTCCTCGCTCGCTAGACAATCCAAACTCCAAAGATCGAGACAGAGAGATGGAGCAGGGCTTCTCGTGGACCACGACATGGATCAAGAGGTGGCAGCAAGCCACTAGCGACGATGGGCGGAGGCCGCGGCGAGCTGCAGTGATGGCGAGTTGCGGGGATGAGAGAAGGCGGCGGCTCCCAGCGACGGGTCATCGGCGGTGGGCGAAGGTGGCAGCAGGGGTAGACCGTCGGTGACGAGCGAAGGCGGCAAGAGGCGCAAGTATGATTCCGGATATCCAACTGGATAATATTCGGCTATCCGCTTACCAATGCTATTTATTTAGATATTAGCTCTCCCGATTTCGCTACCGAATCCAAGACTAACTATTCGATATCGATACCGAATCTGGCCGAATACTGAATTCCCCTCCAGAATTCGGTATTGACCGGATTTGATACCAGATCGGTACGGAATTACCAATAAGTTTGCACCTCCTAGGTAGTAGTGTTGCGGTAGTAGTAACAAGGACTTTACTTTCTACGCGTATGTATATATGTATCCATGTACCGTATACCTCGGCATTAAAATACACATAAATAGGAGCAACACTACGTCGCTACCTACCTCTCCTCCAGTTACCAACCAGGAGGAGCAAACAGAGGCAGGCAGAGAGCACAGGAGGGAGAGAGGCAGTAGCAGAGGAGGGGAAAGAAAGCTCCAATCTTGCTTCTGCTCTTGCCGCCAAGTTTCTTGATGCCTAGACGTAAATGTGAGTCTCCTGCTATCTCATCAGAAATTTAGTGTTATTTTTTTTGCTTTTGGTGTGTGCTTATTTTGTTTCTTGGATCTGTATTAACAAAGGATTAAGCGAGAAGGTGATTTGGAGTTTGTTTTGTTGTTCTTGTGTTCATTTCTGGGGTAGGATTCGAGCTGTCCTGTCAAGTTCGATCTTTTTCTTTAGGAGTTCCTAGGATGAAATAAATGCGATGCTGCATTCTGTTTCTCTGGGCGGAATTTATTGCGACGCTTTTAGTAACCAATGCAGGTTCTTCTTCTGGTCCTGGAAACTGCAAAAAAAAATTTGCTCCGAGATTTGTTCCTCTGCTCAGTTTATTTCTGCTCAGATCTGTGGCCCAGAGTTCACTCCTCACCGCGACAAATGTGTCTTATTTTTTCTTCCTTTTTCTCTAGTTCCTGCAAATAACTAATCCTTAGAGATTTCTCTGTAGAGGCGATTCAAGATTGGCCATTCAAACGCGAGCTCTGAGCTATCCAAGAACCCGAGTTTGGCGAAGAAGATGTCAGGTGAGAACATATTCTTGGGCTCCCATGTTTGTAACTTGTTTCTTGCGATGTTTTACTTTTTCGAGGAAATGAGCAAGGTGCGCTGTGTGCAGTGAGCCATGCGGAGGACATCGAGATATCGCTGTGCGACGGCAACTCGGAGGACGAGCGGCGGCGGCGGAAGATCGGGTCTCTGCGGCGGAAGGCCATCCACGCGCTCAAGAAGCGCGGCCGGCGGCGCGTCGACTTCCGCTTCCCGGCCATCTCCATTGAGGATGTCCGCGACGCCGAGGAGGAGCGTGCCGTCGCCGCCTTCCGCGACCGGCTCGCCGCGCACGGTCTCCTCCCCGACAAGCACGACGACTACCACATGATGCTAAGGTCTCGTCAAGAAACTTTTATTTGGATGCAGGATGCCGTTGTGAAATGCCAGGATCTGAAACCTGACATATAAATGTGTGATGCAGATTCTTGAAGGCCAGGAAGCTTGATGCCGAGAAGGCAATGCAGATGTGGGCCGATATGCTGAGATGGAGGAAAGAGTTCGGAGCCGACACAATCCTGGAGGTGGTTACATTGACCTGAAAGCAATTGTTGTTGACAACTTGTGGTCTTTGTTTCATCTGTTGATGGTTAATGCCTAATTTGCTACGGGTTCATGTGCTCAGGATTTTGAGTTCGATGAACTGGATGAGGTGCTGTGCTACTACCCGCACGGTTACCACGGCGTTGACCGCGAGGGCCGGCCGGTGTACATCGAGAGGCTCGGGAAGGTCGACCCCAACAAGCTCATGCAGATCACCTCTGTGGACCGGTACATCAAGTACCATGTTCAGGAGTTTGAGAGGGCTTTCAGGGAGAGGTTCCCTGCCTGCACATTGGCTGCCAAGAGGCACATTGACTCCACTACCACCATCTTGGATGTCCAGGGTGTGGTATGTGAATGATTTTTCTTGGACTATGCTTGCAGTTCTTGTTCTGTTTGTATGTTTTATTGATTGTTGTTTCTTCAATTTGTTGTTATATGCAGGGGTTTAAGAATTTCTCCAAGACTGCAAGGGAGCTTGTACACCGAATGCAGAAGATAGACAGTGACTATTATCCTGAGGTAGTTTCACTTTGCAATGGATGCTTGATTGTTAGCATTTTGGCATGATGATGCAATAATTTTAAATGTAAAAGTGCAGACACTGCACCAAATGTTTGTCGTGAACGCGGGCAGTGGGTTCAAGTTGATCTGGAACAGTGTGAAGGGCTTCCTTGACCCAAAAACTTCATCAAAGATTCATGTAAGCTCCACAAATTATTCATCAAGATATTGTAATGCATCATGTGATTGCGAGTAACAATTAGTTTTCTTTTCTCCTTTTATGTAGGTTCTTGGTTCGAATTACCAGAGTAGACTTCTTGAAGTAATTGACTCAAGGTTGGTATAAACTCTTGGCGAGGAATATTTGTCTGAATTGTTACCCATTTCATCTATTCAGTTATATGCTTCTGTCTCTACTCTCCAGCAACATTTTGACAATACTTTTATTTTTTCAGTGAATTGCCAGAGTTCCTTGGTGGTTCATGCACATGTAGTGACAAGGGTGGTTGTCTTGGGTCGAACAAAGGGCCGTGGAATGATCCTTTTATTCTGAAGGTACCATTTTGCACTCTAATTATGTCAAAGTGATCCATCGAAGTGCTGTTCATGTTTTTATTTTATGATTTGAAATGTATCCTGTAAGGCTACTTATTCATATTCCATTTGTAGCTGATACACAATTTGGAGGCTGGTTGTGTGAGGGAAATCAAGCCAATTTCTGACGGGGAAGAAAGAAGCAGCTGTTCTCTTCGGTTAGAGCAGTTGAAGGCAAGATTCCGAAATTACATTCTCCATTCGAGTGATACAACCCGCTGATTTCTGCTTCTGATCTTGTTCTAAACTTCATATTTATGCTTTCCAGTGGCAGGGCATGATTAGTGACACATCAAATGCTGAATCAGGGTCAGATGTTGATGATTTTGGTTCATCGTTTTTTCAGAAAGCTGCTGACTATGGTTGCCTCACTCCAGTCCACGAGGAAGTAAGAATGCTCGTCTATTGATTCATTTTTTTGCTTATACTTTGGTATTAGCTTTGTTCTATTCAGCTCTATGTTTGCCTTATGTCTGCTGATCTCTTGATTTGTTTGCACACCTTCTATGTCTGCTGATGTCTTGATTTGTTTGCACACCTTCTACGCGTTGATTTTGGTATTTATTCTTCTGATAGGTAAAGGGCACAGATTGTTCAACTTACTTCAGCAGCGACGATCAAACTCTCCGGTATATGTCTCCTGAATCTTGTAGGGGGGTGCAACAAACTACTGAAATGGTGCAGGCACAACTGGATGATAACAGGCAATCCTCCACCAATCGAAGCCCACATGACTTAGGTAGTTCCTGTTTGCTTAGTGACCCTCTGTGTCATCAAATATTTAATTGCTTGCTAATATTGTTATCGCTTTAGGACTGAAAATTGTCTTTGGTTGTTACGCTAGCCTTGGAACCATGAAAATAAAATTTTGACTAAAAAGATAACTAGATGCATTTCTGGTTCTCGCTGCACAGGCATGTATCCATTGACTCAAAAAACACTAAATGATGTTGTAACGCTAGATGCCTAGATGGTTGGCATTGGCATAAAACACTTTAATTCTAACCAGAAGGAATGAAATATGGTGCATGTGGTATATCTGACAGTTACAGAAGCGCTGTGCTGCTGTGTAATGTCGTCACAGAGTACTGATTCATTTAATGTCATGCACAGAAGTAAATTTGTTTGCTTGTTTTTAATATGCACAGTTGACTTTCCCCTGATTGATATACTTGGGTGTGGTACTGTTTGATCCCACAAGTTGAAATAATAACATAAAACTTGCTTCATTGCAGAATGGGATAATGGAAACATTCTGTTTATGCTACAATGCCAATCTTGTTTGCTGTGCACTTCCGGAATTTCTAGAACTATTCTCTATTCAATTTCTCTGGATGAGCATCTTTGCCTTATTTATTTGTTTTGAGCTAGCACTACATTATGGTAGGAACATTAGATGCAAAAATGTGAACCTGGTTCCAGTTGATTGCTCCTTCAGTAGCGATATGCTGCTGTTGATTATTCTCTTCATTGTTGATTTTTGTTTGTTTTATATTAATGGCAGGGAGCACTGCTTTTAATTTGGATGCTTCAATTGCCCGAAGGGGTTTGGGAAATCTTGTTAAGGCTGTGGTCACAGCCTTGATCAGGCTATTCTCCTTCCTCCACCTTTTCATGTCCAGACCAGTGAGGAGGCTTGATAATGTCCATCCGTCTATGGCACCAGTCCAAGCTTCAGATAAGCTGCAGCCTCGGTCTATAAGCGATGCTGACATGAACGCTTGTTTACAACGTCTTGACAATCTCGAGTCTTTGTGCAACCATCTTGCGAGCAAACCACCAGACATTCCCGAGGAGAAGGAGCATATATTACTGAACTCATTTGAGCGCATCAAATCCATTGAGGCTGACCTGGAGAGGACCAAAAGAGTAAGCTTTTATGCTGTACCATTTTAATTGATCATGCAAGCTTTAGTTGTGCATGTCTCAAATAACATTTCCTAGAAATAAATATGGTAATCGGCCAACTTTATTTTGTGCAATTGTGCCACCCCTTTCTCAATCTCTAGACCATGGCTGTTTGGAGCATTGCAAATTTGCAACAGCCATAGTTCCTTTTAGAAACTGTGATGGAAAATCCCATCCTTGGGACTTGAATGACTTGTTACTTTCCAACTTTCTTTTTTACCCCTGATATGACTCTTCATGGACGCATCGAGTTGAGTTATAGTAAAGCCATGTTCATTTCATATCAGGTACTGCATGCGACAGTGGTGAAGCAGAAGGCATTGGTGGAGTCTCTGGAGGCTGTACAGGAGTCGTCTAGAGTTAGGGTAAGCCATATACATCCAGACTCACTGAACTGAATGTGTTTTACATATGATCGAAGTATACCGAACTATTATCGTACTCCCTCCGTTCTTTTTTAGTTGATTTTTTACGGTCTTTGAGACGTGACTTTGATCACAACTTTTTATAGCTTTTACATTAAAATGTATTAATAAAATTATAATATTATAAAAGTATTTTCAACGACAATTCTAATGATATAATTTTCATATAGCCAATCTAGATAATTTTAAACCTATTGGTGGCCATGAAAAATCAACTGTGTCAAATGAAAAAGAACGGAAGGAGTACTATTAAAGGTGTCTTCTGAACTGAACTAATGCGCACCCTTATGCTTGTGCAGAAGAGGTTGTTTTGTTCATAGGATACAACAAACTACACCAAATCAGAACCATGTCGACATTAACCGTGACGCATGAAGCTGCCAGTGCCATTTTTGACCTTCCCGACTTCAGCCTGGTCCAGAAGAAAAGAAAGAGAAGATAGCCATCGATGCTAGTTACTTCCTTTCAGCATCCCATTCTGTGCCTGGCTGTGCCGTGCGTAGTGCTATGTTTTTTATTCAGCCAAGTTCATCTCACGGTCTTGCATTCAAGGCAGGAAAGATGGTAAAATTGCAGTGGAACTCATCGAGTTTTACTGACCCCATGGCTGAAAGGACAGTGGCAAGCTTACTGCTAATGACCCTAATGTCAATGTAAATGCTACCACCGATCTGATAATAGATTATGACAATGCAACGCTCCATTTCTCCACTGGTGTCTGTAAAGATTTCGTAATCTTGTTGTAAAAAAAAAGAGATCCGAGTGATCCCGACATGGCAACTTGGATCGTGGCTCAGTTCACTAGGCACGCCGTACTGCGTCGGTCTTGTTAGGAGGGTCACGTTCCACCGTCGGCGTGCGCCGACGCTGCCCACTTGCGAGTTTCCAGTGCCACCGGCCGAGGGCCACCTGCCTCTGCTTGCCGTCGGTGTAGTGGGGCAGCGATGACGCCCACTCCCGGGGACCGCGCGCGCGTGCGCGTGGTTGCGGGAACGGTGAAAGGCTGGCTTCACTCGTAGAAAGTGTTTCCCCGGGCCGCGGTGCCGCACGCCGAGGCCCGTGGCTGCGCGAGGCGGAACTGAAAGTTGGGCCTCCATTTTTGCCACCAGAACAAAGCAGCTGAGCACGCCCTCGCGTAGGACGCGTTTCCCTGCGCCTGTCAGCCTCGCCAGCTACTACTCACGCGCGAAACGTCTGGAA
Source organism: Ampelocalamus luodianensis (assembly GCA_036346255.1). NCBI lineage: Eukaryota > Viridiplantae > Streptophyta > Magnoliopsida > Poales > Poaceae > Ampelocalamus > Ampelocalamus luodianensis. Next base: position 7,485,086 of record CM070632.1, on the reverse strand, counting down.
CACACGCACAAACCTCTGGTAACTCAGAGAGAAAACTGAAAGACGATGAACTCAAGACAGTATTTTGTGCTGTAGCAACTTGTTATGAATATGGTGTATATTTATGAGGTCCAATGGATAATATATATATGAAGTATAATAGGGATATGTTATATATAAATAAGGAAATACAAAAGTTAGATAAGGAAATACAAAATGATTCCTATTCTAACACTCCCCTCAAACTCATGGTGAATCATACACACTGAGTTTGGAGAGAAATACAAATATTGTACCATAGTCTGTGGCTTCGTAAAGAAGTCAGCAATCTATAACTCTGTGGACACAAACTGTAAAGCAAGTACTCCCTCCTGCACCTGTGAGTGAGTGTATGAAGCATCTATACGAATGTGCTTGGTGAGCTCATGCTTCACTGAATCACAAGCAATACTGATAGTACCTGTACTATCAGATAAAAGAGTCGTAGGTTTCATAACAGGCACTCCAAAATCTTCAAGTAACCACCCCAACTAAGTAATCTATGTTGTCACTATTGCCATAATTCTCAACTCAGCCTCTGCACTCGAACGGAAAACCGCAATCTGCTTTTTTTATCTTCCAAGCAACCAGGGAGGAGCAAAAAAAAACATAGTAAGCAGAAAGAGAACGACGATCAGAAGGATCACTAGCCTAGATCGCATCGGAGTACGCCTGAAGCTGTAGTGAGGTGGAGCTAAGAAAAAACAAAAGACGAGAGATAGTCTCACGCAAATAGCGAAGAACACTGGTGACTGTAGTGAATATGGGTAGAACGAGTCATGAACTGACTCAAGATATGAGCAACATAAGCAATATCAGAACAAATGCTTGTAAGATACACCAAACTGCCAACAAGATGGCGATATCGAGTAGGATCCTTAAGAAGATCACCATTAGTGGCACGAAGTTGTAGAGATAGCTCCACGAAAGTCTCAGCGGTGCGAGTGTCAGTCAAACCAGACCAATCAAGAAGATCCTGAATATACTTCTGCTAGGAGAGGTAGTAACCCTCAGGCATGGAAGAGACCTCAATCCCATGAAAATACGTAAGAGAACCAAGATCAGTCATCAAAAACTGCTCACTGAGATGTTTCTTCATATACGTGATGAATGAGGAATCATCACCAATGATGAGCATATCATCAACATACAGAAGAAGTAGTGTCTTATCCCGAGATGAGACATGGACAAAAAGAGTAGAATCGTGAGAATTGACAGTGAAACCGACAGTAGTAATCACTGAAGTAAAATGCGCAAACCAGTACGAGGAGCTTATTTGTAGCCATAAAGAGCATGACGAAAACGATAGACGTGCCCATCGGGAATAGAATACCTAGGTGGTGGCTGCATATAGACCTCCTCATGCAAAATACCATTAAGAAAAGCATTCTTAACATCCAGTTGAGAGATAGACCATCGGCGAACAGAAACAACCGCAACAAGAGTACGAACAATGATTATATGTGCAATAGGGGCAAAAATCTCATCGTATTCACGACCGTACTCCTGCTGAAAACCGTGAGCCACAAGACGAGCCTTGTAGCACTCGATAGTACCATCAGATAGGATCTTAATCTTATACACCTACTTGCACGTGATAGGACGAGCATGTACAGGTGTCGGTACAATATCCCAAGTTTTCGTACGTCGAAGAGCATTAAGCTCCTTTACCATAGCGAGCTGCCACTCAAAATGAGGAGCAACCTCACATTAAGAACTAGGATGACTGACAGAGAGAGTATGAGCTATCGGATCAAATCCAAGACGATCAGGAGGTCCAAGGGATGTCTGGTTACGAAGGACGTAACTGAGAGCATCATCAAGAAGATCAAATATGGGTGTCGGCAAGATACCAGAAGAGGAGACTGGTGAAGGACGAGAACGCCTGGAGTAGTGAATACCAAAGAAACAAGATAGTGGTGCTGCAGGAAGAAGAGGCGGTGCTGCAGTAGGTAGCACCAGAGATGGAGGTACAGAAGGTACCACTGGAGACAGATAAGGGGAAGACTGTGATAGTGGAGAAATAGGTAAAGAATCAGGAAGAGACAACTATGAAATCGACTCAACTGTGGAAACAGGACAAGTAGCCGAATCTCGATAGAAGAAAGGTCAAGATTCATCAAAGACAACATCTCGTGAAATCATGATCTGTCAAGTACAAGGATCATAGCAGCGATAACCCTTATACTCAGAACTACAACCAAGAAACACACACTCAACTGACTAAGCTAATAGTTTGGTGCGCTCACGAGGTTGCAGTAGAACAAAACAAGTACAACCAAAAACACGAATGTGAGTGTACTGGTGGGCTCGAGAGTAGAGACGCTCTATAGGACTGACACCTTAAGAGTAGTGGAAGGCAGCATATTGATGAGATATGCAGCCGTAGAACTAGCCTCAGCCCAGAACTATGGTGGAATGCGAGAGGCAAGGAGAAGAGTGCGGGCAGCCTCAATCAGATGACGGTGTTTGCGCTCAGCAACCCCATTCTGAGCATGGGCACCAGGACAAAAAGATTGATAAAACGTGCCCTGCTCAGAAAGAAAATGTCTAAAAGCGTCAGAACAGTACTCGCCAGCAGAATCACAGCGAAAAGTACAGATGGAAGAATTAAACCGAGTACGAACTATCGTTGCAAAGCTATGATAGATCGCAAGAAACTGACCACGATTAGACATAGAAAAAATTCATATAAAACGGGAATAATAATTAATGAAGATCACATAAAATTTATGCTCGCCTTTAGAGATAATAAGTGCAAGTCCCCATACATCTAAATGAACTAAGTCAAAAGGACGAGAAGACAATGACTCACTAGAATGATAAGAAAGTTGTAGCTGCTTGCCTAGCTTACAACCCTGACAAAACATGGTTGTGTCAACAATAACACATCCAAGAACACCCTGACGAACTAATGAAGAAAGACGAGACCCACACAAGTGACATAGACGATGAGGTGGCAGCAGTGGCGGTGGAGGTAGACGTAGAGGTGATAGGAGCAGCTGAAGTGGACGGAAGTTGGAGGAGGTCGAGGATGTAGAGACCCTAACGATCCCTACGGCGCCAGCCAGTCCCAAGTACCGTATCTGTCTACCAGTCTTGGATGAAACAAGAGTGAGAGTCAAAACCAACCCTACAGCCGAGATCGATAAGCTGACCCACCGAGAGAAGCTGCATGGTAAGTTGGGGAACACAGAAAACAGCTAGAACAGAGAAATCAATGGACAAAATAGTGCCCTGACAGATAGAGGAGTACCATCAGCTGTCTGAACAGAGATAGAAAAACACAGGAGACCCTACTGAAGTGAGAGATGTGGAGTCCAGTGTCATGTGGAAAGAGACACCAGAATCCAAAACCTAAGAAGTACCTGGAGGAGACATCTAAGCTAGACTAGCGTAACTCGCCGAGTTGTGAGAGAGCTATCAAGTAGAGTCTGTAGAAGCTGCCGAATGAGTCACCTCGCTGAGAATGTCCTGACATGCCGATTTGTCCTCCCGTCAAGGAAGGGCCTCCCTGCCCTCCTTGGATCATCCACTCTCACACGCTTTGTTCCACTTTTTTTTTTCACCGCACAACTCTAGTAGTCGTGGCCGAAGTTCTTGCAATAATTACACTAAACCCCAGTTGATGCAAAAACAGAAACATACACCTGAGGAGGGACTGTAGTCGAAGAATGGCAAGCATAGCTGGAACAAACTATGCTGTTAACCCGCGGCGAAGCTTCTTAGCACGAAGTGTCGAAAGGGTCTCGGTGACTATCAGTCCTGATGAGCGACTCAGCAGTTGAGCCCTAATAGGCTCAAACTCTGGACGAAGACAGCAGACGAAGCTATAAAGGCAAAGACGGTCACGATCCGCCTTCTGCACCTTATGATACTCATGGCAGAGCAGAGAATCGAGCTCATTTAGCTGGCGCCAAGATACTAGCCAAGGCTCGAAAGAAATCGTCGACAGAGGAGTCCTCGTGATGAAGCATCTCTAACTCACGCTGAAACGAAAAGAACTAAGCATCGTTGCTCTGCTAGTAGCGCTCGTGCAAGTATTCCCAGATCTAACGATATCTGGCTGGATGGAGTCGTCGACACTGACCACCAGGATGGCTCGAACACGGGCCTCATCAGCACACCAGCACTCAAAAGCGTCTATGGCACACTAAAAGGCCTCATCAGCAGCGTCAGCAGCAGCGGTGGCCTCTGCCTCCTTCTTGGCGGCCTCATTGTCTGTAGGAGGTGTAGAAGTAGGCTATTTGGGAGGAGATTGAACCAGCGACGGTGGACAAGGTCGAGCACCAGTGACATGTGCCCAGAGGCAGAGACCATCGAGCGTGATCTCCATGAGTGAAGACCACAACCTGTAGTTCATTACATGAAGCTTTATTCCCAAGAATAGGATTGCTACTGATGGAACAGAAGCCATCGGTAGGCGGTGCTGGACGGCGTGATGACCAAGGCAACAAAATCTAACAGGTGATGCTGGATGGCGTGACGGTTAGATCGATGTTCTGTTTTTTATTGATTTTTTTTTTTTTAATTAGGGCCGGCTAAAACGGCCTGATGGAAGCAGAAGGAACACACGCACACATGGGGGAACCAGGGTTCCCCCTGCTGCTGGCGGCGGTGGTGACAGAGGAGTCCTCCTCAGTGACGGCGTAGTCCTCCTTGGCAGCGCTCCCACGATGAGCGCCTCGATGGGCAGCGGATTTGAGCACGTGGCGGCCGAGGTGCAGCACACGGCAGTGCGCCCTCAGGTCGTCGCGACTTCGGGCGCGGTGGCGGTGCAGCTTTCAGGCTGGACAACAATCGAGCGGGGGACGACGTCGGCCTCGGGTCGACACGGCTTCGGGCGTGGTGACGACGTCGTGTGCGGCGACCCGTGGCGGCGTTCGGGCCGGACGACGACCGAGCGGGCGACATCGTCGGATGGTGGGGCAGCGGGATGTGGCAGCGAAAAGAGCTAGGTTAGCACCCTAGCTCTAATACCATGTTATGAATATTGTGTGTATATCCATGAGACCCAATGGGTAATATATATAGGGAGTACAAAAGGGATATGCCATATACAGATAAGGAAATACGAAAGACAGAAAATGAAATACAAAATGATTCCTATTCTAACAGAACTCACAGCTTTTCACGTTTTCCTTCGCTTTTATTCTAATGAATAACGAGTAACTGAAAAACACTTCATACGCCACGATCACCTGACGTGTGAGCAGCATAACTAGCATCATAACTAGCGTTAATGCCCACGACTGCTACTTACTCAGTCATACAAAACAAGAAACTGAAACAAAGAAACCGTTACAAGACTTAAAACAAAAACCACTAAACAACAATCAGGATTATTCAACAAACACCCCCTAATCCTTGACGTTCTTTCTTGATCTCGACGATGCCGATCCTTGTAAGCAGCTCCTAGAACTTGCCGTGGCCTAGCACCTTCGTGAGAATGTCAGCTAACTGCTCTTCGGTCTTGATGTACTCCACCTCAACTTTGCCGTCTTCAATGCACTCCCGAATGAAATGATATTGGATGTCTATGTGCTTGCTCCGGTCGTGGAACACCGGATTTTTGCTGAGGGAGATCGCCGACTTGTTGTCGACTTTGAGCATAACACTACCTGCCTCTTCATTCTTCAAGTCAGTGAGTAAACGAGCGACCCAGATACCTTGGCAGCTTCCGACGCCCACCAGTAGTCACGATACACCGTTGTCGCGCATGTACACCACATGTTCTGACGTGCTCTGCTGAAACCCTAGGAACAACAAACAGCTATCAAGCTTGGCGTTCCACGCTCTTGGTGTCGAGCTCGCCATGGAGGAACACCAAGTGGACGTCCATGTGGTGTACTGGGCATCCCTCGTGTGTGGCGAGCATGATCAGCAAGCGCACGGACTCAAGACGGGCCATCAGCGCGAACATCTCGTAGTCGACGCCCTGGCGCTGGACATAACCCTTTGCCATGAGGCAGGCCTTGTGCTTGATAACAACACCACGCAAGTTCTTCTTCACCTTGAAGACCCACTTCAAGCCGATGGAATGATGACCGACGGGGAGGTCGGCAAGTTGCCAAGTGCCATTCTCCTCGATGGAACGCATCTCTTCGAGCATCGCCTTGCGCTAGCACTGGTGCTGCTCCACCTCAGTGAACGTGGTCAGCTCCTCGGCGGCCATGAGATGAAGCTCGTTCATGTCGAGCTCTTGAGCAGTGGTCGTGTCATACACGTTGGCCACGGTCCGGAAGCGATGCAGCCCGTTATCGTCGGCATCGAGCGTTGCCGAGACATCGCGGATGGTGAAATGAATTCCACCCCACCTTGTGCCATGGGCGACGCGTCGCCGCCGCTCGGATGCCGGCATTAGCGCCCGTGGCCGGCGCGACTCGATCGCTGGTGTCAATGGCTCGTCACTCGTGTGAACTGCGGGGTGGTCATGCATAGCACCTACTATAGGATATACAGTATACTCAATAGTAAACGTCTCACCGGAGTTGGCTGTTGCTACATTGCCCTGCGTGGCCCAGTCCCACTGTGTCGCCTCGTCGAAGATGATGCCACACGTCACGTGCACGTGCTTGTTGATAGGGTTGTAGACGCGACACGCCTTGGCGCCAGGCTCATAGCCGATGAACACCATCGGTATGCTCCTATCATTGAGCTTCTTCAGGTGTGGCTTCACCACCTTGAAGACCCACTTCAAGCCGATGGAACGATGACCGACAAGGAGGTCGGCAAGTTGTCAGGTGCCATTCTCCTCGATGGAACGCATCTCTTCGAGCATCGCCTTGCACCAGCACTGGTGCTGCTCTACCTCAGTGAACGTGGCCAGCTCCTTGGCGGCCATGAGATGAAGCTCGTTCATGTCAAGCTCCTGAGCAGTGGCCGTATCATACACGTTGGCCATGGTTCGGAAGCGATGCAGCCCGTTATCGTCGGTGTCGAGCATTGCCGAGACATCAGTGGACGGTGAAATGAATTCCACCCCACCTTGTGCCATGGGCGTAGACGTGCTCGCTGCTGCTCTGGATGCCGGCATCAGCGGCCCAGGGCTGGGCGCGTGACTCGGCGCTGCTGGTGTCGATGGCTCGTCACTCGTGTGAACTGCGGGGTGGTCATGCATAGCACCTGCTATAGGATATATAGTATACTCAATAGTAAATGTCTCACCGGAGTTGGCTGTTGCTACATTGCCCTGCGTGGCCCAGTCCCACTGTGTCGCCTCGTCGAAGATGATGCCACACGTCATGCGCACGTGCTTGTTGATAGGGTTGTAGACGCGACACACCTTGCGCCGGGCTCATAGACGATGAACACCATCGGTATGCTCCTATCATTGAGCTTCTTCAGGTGTGGCTTCACCACCTTGGCGTGCGTGACACGGCCGAAGGTGCGAAGAAAATGCACCGGAGGCTGTGCGGGCCAGGGCTCGGTTCATCACTCGGTTCAGGATGAACACGGCCGTTGTCATCGCCTCACCCCAAAACATCCCCGGCATGCTCTTAGCATTCATCATGCTGTGAGCCATGGCTACCACCATCTGATCCCAATGCCTGACGACGCCATTCTGCTACGGGGAGTATGGCGCCGTGAGGTGCCGCTGGACGCCGCGATGAGTGCAATACTTATCGAACTCAATCGACGTGAACTTGCCACCGCGGTCAGTGCGAAGGGTGTGTAGCTTGCGCCCGGTTTTCACCTCAACACCAGTCTCAAAATGCTTGATCGTCACCGGTGCCTCGTCCTTTGTCGTGAGCAAGACCAGCTATATGTAGGGGATGAGGTCATCGACGAGGTGCAGAAAATATTGCTTCCCGCCTGGTGTGGCCAGCGCGATGGGGCCGCAGAGATCGCCATGCACCAGGTCGAGGACGTGCTCTGTGTGGTACTTTTCTTGCTCTGGGAATGGGGTGCGCCGCTGCTTGCCGACGTGGTAGCTGTCGCAAATCTGATCGACATGATCGATCTACGGTAGCCCGCGCACCATGCTGCGTTGCGCCAGCTTTCGCAGCGCCTGGAAGTTCAGGTGCCCATACCTGGCATGCCATCGCCACGCGTCGTCGTCGCACCACGCGTCAAGCAGACCGGCTGTGCAATGCTGAGGGTGAGCACATAGAGTCGGTTGCGAGTGCAGTTTACCCGAGCAAGTATGCGACGCTGCTGGTCACGGATCGTGAGCACGCCGTTCTGGATGAGCGTCTGGTAGATGTTCTCATTGAGCTGCACGAGGCTCACTATGTTACTGCACAGTTGTGGGATGTAATACACCCCCGTCAGCGTACGGTGTTCCCCGTTCTAGCAGGTGAACATAATGGTGCCACGCCCACGTATATTCACCACCGAGCTGTCGCTGAACTTGACGGAGCCAGTGACACCCTCGTCCATCTCCGTGAAGCTTGCCTAGCACCTGAATATGTGATTACTGACGCTGGTGTCTAGGTACCAAGCGTCATCACGGGCATCCTCCTCGCACCCTAGAGGCACCTGCGCATGCACCTTGTTGAGCACCACATCAGTGCCGGTGCCCACAGGAGCCTCGGTGAGCGCGCGCACCTGCGCCATGAGAAGCGCAGATTCGTCGTCGTCAACCTTTGTCACATTAACTTGCTCGGTGCGCTTAGATTTACGGCAGTTCCTGGAGTAATGCCTGTACTTGTCGTAGTTGTAGCACTGAACCTGTGATATGTGACGGCGTATACTGGACGAGCCACCGTCCTTGCTGTCGTGCCCGCCTTTGCCGCGCCCACAGCCACGCAGCTTGCCGCAATAATGGTTGTCACCACCACTGCCGTTGCCCTTGTCACCGTTGGAGGAGCCAGCGCCTTGCTCCCTTTTCTTGGCACGTGCGAGCTAATTCTCTTCAGTGAGGAGCAGACGACTACCAAAGCTGTCCGAGTCGTTGCGCGCGTAGCGCTGCTCCACTTAACGAAGCCGCCCGATTAGCTTTTCGATTGACAATGTGCTCAAGTCAAGCAGTGTCTCGATTGAGATTGCCACCTGTATATACCTGGGTGGCACAACACGAAGGAATTTCTTGACCGCCTTTTCATCTTCCAATGTGCCGCATAGGATTCGGAGATTGTTGACGAGTCCCGTGATCCTCATGAAGAAGTCGTCCACCGTCTCACCATCCTTGAATTCGATATCCTCGAACTCCTTGTGAAACTTCTGTGCATTCACCTCGTGGACACACTCGACGCCCATCCACATCATCTTCACGACGTTCCATGCCTACTTGGTCGTGTCCTTCACCGCCAGCATGGACAACATGTCCGACGACACCACACGAAGGATGACGAACAACGCCGTGGTGCCGCACCGAGAGGCGAGCGGCCCGCGCAAAAACTGAGGAAATCCTTTGCTAGGCCTCCGTTTTTGGCAACACACCGAGCTGCCCACGCGCGCGGTGCGCGCCCTCCTGGTTCGGCCGCGCCAAACCCGCGCGGCTTTGCGCTGCCCACCGGGCCTGTTCAACTGCAAGCGTACGTGCCGGGAGGGGCAAAAGCGGCCTCGCGCGCGTGGTCCGGGAGGATACCGCAGGCACGGGCCGCGGGCGCGGGCTCACCCTGGCGGCGGTCGTCTGTTTCAGGAGCCGTTGTCTCAGCTGTTCGTGCCAGTTTCATTTGGATATAGCTAGCGAGTACGTAGCGTCCCTGCACAACGACACAATCGGTTGTTGCAGCGTCAAACTATGGGCTTGCGTTTTGTTGGCTTGCCAGCACAAGATTTTCTGGAAATGCACGGTGAACTGTGATTCAGGCGGTGCTTAAACACTAAGGTGTGCATTTGCGGCCTCTTCTCAAGTTTTACAACGCTTAAACGCTAAGCGAAGGATCTCTCCGTCGATCAATGGGGAGCAAAAACCTTTACTTTCTTGTTTCAGTCTCCTTTACTTTTGAACGTTGGAGAGACACCCAAGTTCCTCGGAAGCACTTGTTCGAGTGTTCGAGGCCTCCAGCTCCACGCGGCCGGCCGCAGAACGAAATCGCGCCAAGAAAATCGCTTCCTAGATGGACTTTACTCCAGCTACGTACGTACGGCTTTACTGACTAACGCAACAACTTTCTTAGAGCTTGTTTGGGACAGCTCCACTTATGAAAAAGTGAATCTGGATCTGGGATTCACCATGGAGCAGCTCCACCAGTGAATCTGGGATCCACCATGGATCTACTAGGGAACTGTTTGGCTAACCGCAGCTCTAGATCCACGAAACCGAGGTATTGGTTGGAATAGCCTGTTTTGCCCTTGGGGTTGGTTGGAATAGTATATTTTTTAACACAAATAATATCTTGACACAAATATTCAAGAGTTAACACACAAGATAGATAATTAATTAATACATGTCCATGACAACATCTCAACAATATTACAATTGTCCCATCATAAAAATAACTGAAGATTAAATGAAGACTAGTCTTCCATTACATGCTAGTTCCAAACAAGAGCAAGAGCCGTGGCCAAGCCATCACGAAATGCATCCATAGTGGCGACATTAGCTTTGAAGGGCGAGAACGCTGGAGTAGTGAATACCAAAGAAACAAGATAGTGGTCTTTGCGGAAGAAGAGGCGGTCTTTGCGATGGGTAGCACTGAGAGATGGAGGTGCGAAGGTACCACTGGAGACAGATAAGGGGAAGACTGTGATAGTGGAGAAATAGGTAAAGAATCAGAAAGAGACAACCATGAAATCGACTCAACTGTGGAAACAGGACAAGTAGCCGAATCTCGATAGAAGAAAGGTCAAGATTCATCAAAGACAACATCTCGTGAAATCATGATCTGTCAAGTACAAGGATCATAGCAGCGATAACCCTTATACTCAGAACTACAATCAAGAAACACACACTCAACTGACTGAGCTGATAGTTTGGTGCGCTCACGAGGTTGCAGTACAACAAAACAAGTACAACAAAAAACACGAATGTGAGTGTACTGGTGGGCTCGAGAGTAGAGACGCTCCATAGGACTGACACCTTAAGAGTAGTGGAAGGCAGCATATTGATGAGATATGCAGCCGTAGAACTAGCCTCAGCCCAGAACTATGGTGGAATACGAGAGGCAAGGAGAAGAGTGCGGGCAGCCTCAATCAGATGACGGTGTTTGCGCTCAGCAACCCCATTCTGAGGATGGGCACCAGGACAAAAAGATTGATAAAACGTGCCCTGCTCAGAAAGAAAATGTCTAAAAGCGTCAGAACAGTACTCGCCAGCAGAATCACAGCGAAAAGTACAGATGGAAGAATTAAACCGAATACAAACTATCGTTGCAAAGCTACGATAGATCGCAAGAAACTGACCACGATTAGATATAGAAAAAATTCATATAAAACGGGAATAATAATTAATGAAGATCACATAAAATTTATGCTCGTCTTTAGAGATAATAAGTGCAAGTCCCCATACATCTAAATGAATTAAGTCAAAAGGACGAGAAGACAATGACTCACTAGAATGATAAGAAAGTTGTAGCTGCTTGTCTAGCTTACAACCCTGACAAAACATGGTTGTGTCAACAATAACACATCCAAGAACACCCTGACGAACTAATGAAGAAAGACGAGACCCACACAAGTGACATAGACGATGAGGTGGCGGCGGTGGCGGTGGAGGTAGACGTAGAGGTGATAGGAGCGGTGAAGTGGGCGGAAGTTGGAGGAGGTCGAGGATGTAGAGACCCTAACGATCCCTACGGCGCGGCCCGTCCAAATCTGTGTCATCTACAGTCTTGGATGAAACAAGAGTGAGAGTCAAAACCAACCCTCTGTAGAGATCGATAAGCTGACCCACCGAGAGAAGCTGCATGGTAAGTTGGGGAACACAGAAAACAGCTAGAACAGAGAAATCAATGGACAAAATAGTGCCCTGACAGATAGAGGAGTACCATCAGCTGTCTGAACAGAGATAGAAAAACACAGGAGGCCCTACTGAAGTGAGAGATGTGGAGTCCAGTGTCATGTGGAAAGAGACACCAGAATCCAAAACCTAAGAAGTACCTGGAGGAGACATCTAAGCTAGACTAGCAGAACCTGCTGAGTTGTGAGAGAGCTACTGAAGTAGAGTCTGGTAGAACTGCTGAACAGAGTCACCTCGCTGAGAATGTCCTGGCATGCCGATTTGTCCTCCCGTCAAGGAAGGGCCTCCCTGCCCTCCTTGGATCATCCACTCTCACGCGCTTTGTTCCACTTTTTTTTGCACCGCACAACTCTAGTAGTCGTGGCCGAAGTTCTTGCAATAATTACACTAAACCCCAGTTGATGCAAAAAGCAAAGCAGACACGAGGAGGGACTGTAGTCGAAGAATGGCAAGCATAGCTGGAACAAACTATGCTGTTAACCCGCGGCGAAGCTTCTTAGCACGAAGCGTCGAAAGGGTCTCGGTGACTATCAGTCGTGGTGAGCGACTCAGCAGTTGAGCCCTAATAGGCTCAAACTCTGGACGAAGACGGCAGACGAAGCTATAAAGGCAAAGACGGTCACGATCCGCCTTATGCACCTTATGATACTCATGGCAGAGCAAAGAATCGAGCTCATTTAGCTGGCACCAAGAGACTGGCCAAGGCTCGAAAGAAATCGTCGACAGAGGAGTCCTCGTGATGAAGCATCTCTAACTCACGCTGAAACGAAAAGAACTAAGCATCGTTGCTCTGCTAGTAGCGCTCGTGCAAGTATTCCCAGATCTAACGATGTCTGGCTGGATGGAGTCGTCGACACTGACCACCAGGATGGCTCGAACACGGGCCTCATCAGCACACCAGCACTCAAAAGCGTCTATGGCACACTAAAAGGCTTCATCAGCAGCGTCAGCAGCAGCGGTGGCCTCTGCCTCCTTCTTGGCGGCCTCATTGTCTGTAGGAGGTGTAGAAGTAGGCTATTTGGGAGGAGATTGAACCAGCGACGGTGGACAAGGTCGAGCACCAGTGACATGTGCCCGAGGCGAGACCATCGGCGTGATCTCCATGAGTGAAGACCACAACACATAGTTCATTACATGAAGCTTTATTCCTAAGAATGGGATTGCTACTGATGGAACAGAAGCCATCGGTAGGCGGTGCTGGACGGCGTGATGACCAAGGCAACAAAATCTAACAGGTGATGCTGGATGGCGTGACGGTTAGATCGATGTTCTGTTTTTTATTGATTTTTTTTATTTTTTTAATTAGGGCGGCTAAACGGCTGATGGAGCGAAGGAACACACGCACACATGGGAAACGGGTTCCCCTGCTGCTTTGGCGGTGGTGGTGAGGAGTCCTCCTCGATGGCGGCGTAGTCCTCCTTGCGGCGCTCCCACGATGGCGCCTCGATGGGCGTGATTTGAGCACGCGGCGCGAGAGTGCGGCCTGCGGCGGTCGCGCCCTCGTCGTCGCGACTTGAGCGCGGTGGCGGTGCGACTTCGGTGGACAACAATCGGCGAGGGCGGCGTCGGCCTCGGTCGACACGGCCGAGCGTGGTGGCGGCGTCGTGTCGCGGCGACCGTGGCGGCGTTCGGGCGGACGACGGCCGAGCGGCGACATCGTCGGATGGTGGGCGGCGGGATGTGGCGTGAAAAGAGCGAGTTAGCACCTAGCTCTAATACCATGTTATGAATATTGTGTGTATATCCATGAGGCCCAATGGGTAATATATATAGGGAGTACAAAAGGGATATGTCATATACAGATAAGGAAATACGAAAGACAGATAATGAAATACAAAATGATTCCTATTCTAACAGAACTCACAGCTTTTCACGTTTTCCTTCGCTTTTTATTCTAATGAATAACGATGGCGAAAAACACTTCATACGCCACGATCACTCGGCGTGTGGCGAGCATAACTAGCATCATAACTAGCGTTAATGCCCACGATCGCTACTTATTCATCATACAAAACAAGAAATCAAACAAAGAAATCATTACAAGACTTAAAACAAAAACCACTAAACAACAATCGGGATTATTCAACAAACACCCCTAATCCTTGACGATCTTTCTTGATCTCGGCGATGCCGATCCTTGTGCGGCTCCTAGAACTTGCCGTGGCCTAGCACCTTCGTGAGAATGTCACTAAGCGCTCTTGGTCTTGATGTACTCCACCTCAACTTTACCGTCTTCAATGCACTCCCGAATGAAATGATATTGGATGTCTATGTGCTTGCTCCGGTCGTGGAACACCGGATTTTTGCTGAGGGAGATCGCCGACTTGTTGTCGACTTTGAGCATGACACTACCTGCCTCTTCATTCTTCAAGTCAGTGAGTAAACGAGCGACCCAGATACCTTGGCAGCTTCCGACGCCCACCAGTAGTCACGATACACCGTTGTCACGCATGTACACCACATGTTCTGACGTGCTCTGCTGAAACCCTAGGAACAACAAACAGCTATCAAGCTTAGCGTTCCACGCTCTCGGTGTCGAGCTCACCGTGGAGGAACACCAAGTGGACGTCCATGTGGTGTACTGGGCATCCCTCGTGTGTGGCGAGCATGATCAGCAAGCGCACGGACTCAAGACGGGCCATCAGCGCGAACATCTCGTGAGTCGGCGCCACGGCGGCTGGACATAACCCTTTGCCATGAGGCAGGCCTTGTGCTTGATAACAACACCACGCAAGTTCTTCTTCACCTTGAAGACCCACTTCAAGCCGATGGAATGATGACCGACGGGGAGGTCGGCAAGTTGCCAAGTGCCATTCTCCTCGATGGAACGCATCTCTTCGAGCATCGCCTTGTGCTAGCACTGGTGCTGCTCCACCTCAGTGAACGTGGTCAGCTCCTCGGCGGCCATGAGATGAAGCTCGTTCATGTCGAGCTCTTGAGCAGTGGTCGTGTCATACACGTTGGCCACGGTCCGGAAGCGATGCAGCCCGTTATCGTCGGCATCGAGCATTGCCGAGACATCAGTGGATGGTGAAATGAATTCCACCCCACCTTGTGCCATGGGCGTAGACGTGCTCGCTGCTGCTCTGGATTCCGGCATTAGCGGCCCAGGGCTGGGCGCGTGACTCGACGCTGCTGGTGTCAATGGCTCGTCACTCGTGTGAACTGCGGGGTGGTCATGCATAGCACCTGCTATAGGATATACAGTATACTCGATAGTAAACGTCTCACTGGAGTTGGCTGTTGCTACATTGCCCTGCGTGGCCCAGTCCCACTGTGTCGCCTCGTCGAAGATGATGCCACACGTCACGTGCACGTGCTTGTTGATAGGGTTGTAGACGCGACACGCCTTGGTGCCGGGCTCGTAGCCGATGAACACCATCGGTATGCTCCTATCATTGAGCTTCTTCAGGTGTGGCTTCACCACCTTGAAGACCCACTTCAAGCCGATGGAACGATGACCGACAGGGAGGTCGGCAAGTTGCCAGGTGCCATTCTCCTCGATGGAACGCATCTCTTCGAGCATCGCCTTGCACCGGCCAGATCGTGTCTCTACCTCGATGAGCGTGGCCAGCTCCTGGCGGCCATGAGATGAAGCTTCGTTCATGTCGAGCTCTGGCGATGGCCGTATCGCACACGTTGGCCATGGTTGGGAAGCGATGCATCCCGTTATCGTCGGCGTCGAGCATTGCCGAGACATCAGTGGACGGTGAAATGAATTCCACCCCACCTTGTGCCATGGGCGTAGACGTGCTCGCTGCTGCTCTGGATGCCGGCATCAGCGGCCCAGGGCTCGGCGCGTGACTCGGCGCTGCTGGTGTCGATGGCTCGTCACTCGTGTGAACTGCGGGGTGGTCATGCATAGCACCTGCTTGCCGCAATAATGGTTGTCACCACCACTGCCGTTGCCCTTGTCACCGTTGGAGGAGCCAGCGCCTTGCTCCCTCTTCTTGGCACGTGCGAGCTAATTCTCTTCAGTGAGGAGCAGACGCCTACCAAAGCTGCCCGAGTCGTTGCGCGCGTAGCGCTGCTCCACTTAACGAAGCCGCCCGATTAGCTTTTCGATTGACAATGTGCTCAAGTCAAGCAGTATCTCGATTGAGATTGCCACCTGTATATACCTGGGTGGCACAACACGAAGGAATTTCTTGACCGCCTTTTCATCTTCCAATGTGCCACATAGGATTCGGAGATTGTTGACGAGTCCCGTGATCCTGATGAAGAAGTCGTCCACCGTCTCACCATCCTTGAATTCGATATCCTCGAACTCCTTGCGAAACTTCTGTGCATTCACCTCGTGGACGCACTCGACGCTCATCCACATCATCTTCACGACGTCTCATGCCTACTTGGTCGTGTCCTTCACCGCCAGCATGGACAACATGTCCGACGACACCGCACGAAGGATGACGAACAACGCCAATCTGTCGTCGCGGTAATCGGCGTTGCCAGGTTTGATCGCCTCCCACAGGGCTTGTGCCTACAGGTTCACCTTCATCATGAGGGCCCAGTCAATGTAGTTCGTCCACATCATTGTGGGGTAGACCATCATCCCTCCAGCTTCCTTCACCACCCACGGTACCACCGGTGCGCGGCCAGCGCCGCTACCGCTCAAGCCGTCCTCGGTGTGGATCCTGGGACCGGATGGAGACTCTTAGCGCCGTTGCGCGACATCTTCACAGACAGGAGAGCGCGAAGCTCTATACCAAATGTCTTAGAGAGAAAACTGAAAGAAGATGAACTTAAGACAGTATTTTGCGAGGCACAAACTCACAACTTTTCATGTTTTCCTTCGCTTTTATTCGAACAAATAACGAGTAACTCAAAAACACTTCATGCGCCGCGATCACCTGACGTGTGAGCGGCATAACTAGCGTTAATGCACACTACTGCTACTTACCCTGTTACCCAGTCATGCAAAACAAGAAACTGAAACAAAGAAACCGTTACATGACTTAAAACAAAAACCACTAAACAGCATTCAGGATTATTAACAGCGCCGTGGTGCCGCACCGAGAGGCGAGCGGCCCGCGCAAAAACTGAGGAAATCCTTTGCTAGGCCTCCGTTTTTGGCAACACACCGAGCTGCCCACGCGCGCGGTGCGCGCCGTCCTGGTTCGGCCGCGCCAAACCCGCGCGGCTTTGCGCTGCCCACCGGGCCTGTTCAACTGCAAGCGTACGTGCCGGGAGGGGCAAAAGCGGCCTCGCGCGCGTGGTCCGGGAGGATACCGCAGGCACGGGGCCGCGGGCGCGGGCTCACCCTGGCGGCGGTCGTCTGTTTCAGGAGCCGTTGTCTCAGCTGTTCGTGCCAGTTTCATTTGGATATAGCTAGCGAGTACGTAGCGTCCCTGCACAACGACACAATCGGTTGTTGCAGCGTCAAACTATGGGCTTGCGTTTTGTTGGCTTGCCAGCACAAGATTTTCTGGAAATGCACGGTGAACTGTGATTCAGGCGGTGCTTAAACACTAAGGTGTGCATTTGCGGCATCTTCTCAAGTTTTACAACGCTTAAACGCTAAGCGAAGGATCTCTCCGTCGTCGATCAATGGGGAGCAAAAACCTTTACTTTCTTGTTTCAGTCTCCTTTACTTTTGAACGTTGGAGAGACACCCAAGTTCCTCGGAAGCACTTGTTCGAGTGTTCGAGGCCTCCAGCTCCACGCGGCCGGCCGCAGAATGAAATCGCGCCAAGAAAATCGCTTCCTAGATGGACTTTACTCCAGCTACGTACGTACGGCTTTACTGACTAACGCAACAACTTTCTTAAACATCGTGCGACGAAGCCACCGTGCCGTACAATTTTGCAGTCAACATCATCTGCTTCCGTCAGTGAAATGTACGGACCTCACGACATGTACGGAAGGATGTTTCTTTTGATCGAGTTTTATTCCTCTAGAAGATCTGAAATGAATGATCTCTCTGAACATTTCGTCTGTTACCCAGTCCAATGGAGCACCATTAATACCATATCGATCTTTAATAGCTGACTTGTTTCAGGCTGTGCTCCTAGTTCCACATGCATATCAAATCAGGATATGCTTCTGCCAGTGAAATACAGTGAACTCAGTGACATGTATTGGTACGTTATTTCGTTTGTCTGAACTTTTCATCTCTTTCTAGAACGTCTGAACTCTGAAATTGTCTGTGTGATCCGCTTGCCTGTCCAAATGGAAAGTAGCATCATCCGATTCATCTCCCTTTCAATTGCTCATCCACTTCAAGTCCAACGTCACATACACGTCCCCAGACAAGTCACTGTTCAGCCGCCGGGTGTTCTTCGTATAGTCCACACGCAACAGTTTGTAATGTTGACAAGCTTGTCTTCTTGGTTAAGTATACTCAGATGCTTACCATGCTGCACTTAGCTTCTCCCACCTTTTGATTTCTTCTTGCTAGTACTGATGTGACCGGTTAACACGGTTGGAGGCACAATTCCGTGGTTAGTCTACACATCTATGCTCTCGAGTAATCCATGGCTGTACCTATCGAAACTGCCTTGTGGTCGATGAAATTTCCTAGGGGAAAATTGACGCCATCGGCCATCCTAGATGCATGCTGCAAGTCTGCAATTTACCATTTCAGACTTCCAGTCTTGTCCCTCTCAAAACAAGTTACTATTCCAGACTTCGTGATATCAACGATGGTACATTTTTCTAATTACCACTATAGGTTTTGGGGCAATAATTGTGCAT
This sequence comes from Ampelocalamus luodianensis, assembly GCA_036346255.1. Taxonomy (NCBI): domain Eukaryota; kingdom Viridiplantae; phylum Streptophyta; class Magnoliopsida; order Poales; family Poaceae; genus Ampelocalamus; species Ampelocalamus luodianensis. The sequence continues at coordinate 7,466,527 of CM070632.1, read as the reverse complement.
CTCTTTTGGGATCCTCACACATTTTATTTATAGTGCCAAATATTACAGACCGACTCTGACACGATTTGGACTCTTGCCTAAACTCCGGACTCTTTCCTAATCTCTAATATCTCCAACACTCCCTCCTCAAAATGGGTATAAGGTAACAATTATGGCCATCTTGTTACATAATGCAATACCATTACTAGAATCTAGTAAAATCTATCATCTATCGACTCCATAACTAATGCCATCAAAAAGTTGCTAACCACCAATACTATCAGTGACGTTATCAAATCCATCTCCACCTCCTTCCGGTCTAGCCACCCCGGATCCACCGGATCCCGTCGCCTCCACCGCTCAGTGCCGCGCACTCCTGCCTCAGCCCTCATGCGCCTACACCACCACTACGCTGACTGCTCCCCTCCACCTCGACCTTGCCTCCCACCCCGTCCATGCGCACCGCCTTCTCGCCTCCCTTGCCCGCGACCCGCACTTGGCTCGGCACTCCTCTCCCCCTTGCCGAGCGCCTGCTTCAAGCCGCGCCTTGGCGCGATGCCTCCTCACATCCACTACCGGCCTGAGCGCTGCCGGATCCCATCTCCCCTCCTCTGCTCTTCCGTGTCATGCGAGGATCCGCATGCAACCCGGCTAGCCGCCAGTCCGCTCCCGTGAGACATGATCGGGGAGGACCACGCACGGCGGGACAGCGGCGGCCGGCAGATCGATCACACGAGATGGCGGCGGCTCTTTAGGTATGGGTTTTGCTTGCTTAGGTTAGGGTTTGGGAGGTTGGCTCTGATACAATGTAGGTTTTTGGGGAATAATTGTGTGTCTCTTTTGGAATCCCCACACCCTCTATTTATAGTGCCAAATATTACAGACCGACTTTGAAATGATTTGGACTTTTGCCTAAACTCTAGACTCTTTCCTAATCTCTAATATCTCCAACAACCACTCAGTTTAGCATCCTGACGAAACATCACAGTTTTCTTCTTCCCGGATAAAATTGAGCTTGTGATAGTTCAGGATACCAGATTAGTAGAAAAACCTGCTCAAATCTGCTAAAAAGAATCCCTCAATGAACATGATTTGGCTAGGAATTAATTTAAATTTGAGCTCAATGTAGACTAAAATCATAACTGAAACCCTTCATCCAAAATAAGCCTAGCTTTAGGTCCTATTTGGAATACCGGAATCTCACATAAATTTTGTAGGAATTTCACCGAAACAATTCAATTTCCGTAGAAACACCGGAAATCCAAAGGAGGCCTTTCATCGTGTCATATTGTATACTCTATAAGATTACCTACAGATCAACGGGACAAGAAACACTTGATGATCTTGATCATCCTATCGCATTTGTCTTAGTTATAAATTAAACTATTGTAGACCGCTTACTCATCTGATGACGGCATCTAACAATGACATCTCAGCGAAAACCGGTAAAGAAACGATCATTATATACAGAGAGAGTGCGGTAGGTCTGGGAGGATACCGCAGGCAAGGGGCCGCGGGCGCGGGCGCACCCTGGCGGCGGTCGTTTCTTTCAGGAGCCGTTGTCTCTGCTGTTCGTGCCACAGTTTCATTTGGATATGGCCAGCGAGTACGTAGCGTCCCTGCACAACTGCACAATCGGTTGATGCAGCGTCAAATTAAGGGCTTGCGTTTGGATGGCTTGCCAGCACAAGATTTTCTGGAAATGCACCGTGAACTGTGATTAAGGCGGTGCTTAAACGCTAGGTGTGTATTTGCGGCATCTTCTCGAGTTTTACAGCGCTTAAACGCTAAGCGAAGGATCTCTCCGTCGGTCAATGGAGAGCAAAAACCTTTACTTTCTTGTTTCAGTCTCCTTTGCTTTTGAACGTTGGAGAGACACCCAAGTTCCTCGGAAGCACTTGTTCGAGTGTTCGAGGCCTCCAGCTCCACGCGGCCGGCCGCAGAATCAAATCGCGCCAAGAAAATCGCTTCCTAGATGGACTTTACTTCAGCTACGTACGGTTTTACTGACTAACGCAGCAACTTTCTTAAACGTCGTGCGACGAAGCCACCGTGCCGTACAATTTTGCTGTCAACATCATCTGCTTCCGTCAGTGAAATGTACGGACCTCACGACATGTACGGAAGGATGTTTCTTTTGATCGAGTTTTTTTCCTCTAGAAGATCTGAAATGAATGATCTCTCTGAACATTTCGTCTGTTACCCAGTCCAATGGAGCACCATTAATACCATTTCGACCTTTAATAGCTGACTTGTTTCAGGCTGTGCTCCTAGTTCCACATGCATATCAAATCAGGATATGCTTCTGCCAGTGAAATACAGTGGACTCAGTGACATGTATTGGAACGTTATTTCGTTTGTCTGATCTTTTCTTCTCTTTCTAGAACGTCTGAACTCTGAAATTGTCTGTGTGATATGCTTGCCTGTCCAAATGGAAAGTAGCATAATCCGATTCATCACCCTTTCAATTGCTCATTCACTTCAAGTCTTCAACGTCACATACACGTCCCCAGACAAGTCTATGCTCAGCCGCCGAGAGTTCTTCATATAGTCAACACGCAACAGTTTATAATGTTGACAAGCTTGTCTTCTTGGTTAAGTATACTCAGATGCTTACCATGCTGCACTTAGCTTCTCCCACCTTTTGATTTCTTCTTGCTAGTACTGATGTGACTGGTTAACACGGTTCGAGGCACAATTCCGTGGTTAGTTTACACATCTATGCTCTCGAGTAATCCATGGCTGTAGCTATCGAAACTGCCTTGTGGTCGATGAAATTTCCGAGGGGAAAATTGACGCCATCGGCCATCCTAGATGCATGCTGCAAATCTGCAATTTACCATTTCAGACTTCCAGTCTTGTCCCTCTCAAAACAAGTTACTATTCCAGACTTCGTGATATCAACGACGGTACACTTTCTAATTACCGCTCACTTTAGCATCCTGACGAAACATCACGTTTTCTTCTTCCTGGATAAAATTGAGCTTGTGATAGTTCAGGATACCAGATTAGTAGAAAAACCTGCTCAAATCTGCTAAAAAGAATCCCTCAATGAATATGATTTGGCTAGGAATTAATTTAAATTTGAGCTAAATGTAGACTAAAATCATAACTGAAACCCTTCATCCAAAATAAGCCTAGCTTTAGGTCCTATTTGGAATACCGGAATCTCACATAAATTTTGTAGGAATTTCACCGAATCAATTCAATTTCCGTAGAAACACCGGAAATCCAAAGGAGGCCTTTCATCGTGTGTCATATTGTATATAAGATTACCTACAGATCAACGGGACAAGAAACACTTGATCATCCTATCATAGTTGTCTTAGTTATAAACTATTGTAGACCGCTTACTCATCTGATGACGGCATCTAACAATGACATCTTAGCGAAAACCGCTAAAGAAACGATCATTATATACAGAGAGAGTGCGGTAGGTCTCCAATAAAAAAGCGCGTGGCCCGGGAGGATACCGCAGGCAAGGGGCCGCGGGCGCGGGCGCACCCCGGCGGCGGTCGTTTCTTTCAGGAGCCCGTTGTCTGTCCCTGCTGTTCGTGCCACAGTTTCATTTGGATATGGCCAACGAGTACGTAGCGTCCCTGCACAACTGCACAATCGGTTGAAGCAGCGTCAAATTAAGGGCTTGCGTTTGGATGGCTTGCCAGCACAAGATTTTCTGGAAATGCACGGTGAACTGTGATTAAGGCGGTGCTTAAACGCTAGGTGTGCATTTGCGGCATCTTCTCGAGTTTTACAGCGCTTAAACGCTAAGCGAAGGATCTCTCCGTCGGTTAATGGAGAGCAAAAACCTTTACATTCTTGTTTCAGTCTCCTTTGCTTTTGAACGTTGGAGAGACACCAAAGTTCCTCGGAAGCACTTGTTCGAGTGTTCGAGGCCTCCAGCTCCACGCGGCCGGCCGCAGAATCAAATCGCGCCAAGAAAATCGCTTCTAGATGGACTTTACTTCAGCTACGTACGGCTTTACTGACTAACGCAGCAACTTTCTTAAACGTCGTGCGACGAAGCCACCGTGCTGTACAATTTTGCAGTCAACATCATCTGCTTCCGTCAGTGAAATGTACAGACCTCAGCGACATTTACGGAAGGATGTTTCTTTTGATGGAGTTTTATTCCTCTAGAAGATCTGAAACGAATGATCTCTCTGACCATTTCGTCTGTTACCCAGTCCAATGGAGCACCATTAATACCATTTCGACCTTTAATAGCTGACCTGTTTCATGCTGTGCTCCTAGTTCCACATGCATATCAAATCAGGATATGCTTCTGCCAGTGAAATACAGTGGACTCAGTGACATGTATTGGAACGTTATTTCGTTTGTCTGACCTTTTCTTCTCTTTCTAGAACGTCTGAACTCTGAAATTGTCTGTGTGATCTGCTTGCCTGTCCAAATGGAAAGTAGCAGCATCCGATTCATCTCCCTTTCAATTGCTCATGCACTTCAAGTCTTCAACGTCACATACACGTCCCCAGACAAGTCTCTGTTCAGCAGCCGAGAGTTCTTCGTATAGTCAACACGCAACAGTTTGTAATGTTGACAAGCATGTCTTCTTGGTTAAGTATACTCAGATGCTTTCCATGCTGCACTTAGCTTCTCCCCCCTTTTGATTTCTTCTTGCTAGTACTGATGTGACTGGTTAACACGGTTCGAGGCAGAATTCCGAGGTTAGTTTACACATCTATGCTCCCGAGTAAACCTAGCTTTAGGTCCTATTTGGAATACCGGAATCTCACATAAATTTTGTAGGAATTTCACGGAGATCGAACTGAATGCGGAGGGCGGAGCGGATCGGGAGACAGAGTTAAGTAGTGGATGGAGGGTTTAGGTAAAAGATATAGAGTAGTTATTTTAAGGAAGGATATAGGATAGTGAGAGCACTGTGGGATCCATTTGGCGCGAATCATGAGCCTGGCGCGCTAATGCAAACCCTGTAACGCAAATTGTCCGCTGCCATGGATGAATAAGAGCATGTACAGTGGTATAGATAGTGGTTGTCTGTAATATCTTTCATGTCATCTGTAGATAAAACTAAACACAACTCATACAATGAGTTGTCTTTAAGTTGTCTATAAATGTCTCCCATAAAATGAGGTTACAAAACATGTGAGTTACAGACGGCATAGATACAACAACAAAAGTGATAAGGACCTTATAGACCGTCTGTTGCATGCCAGACGGCTTCTACATCTCTCTCTTCTCTCTCATCTATGTCATAAAAAATCTTACGTGACAAGTATTATAGACGGCTGATGTCACCCTATTGTACATGCCCTAAGCATCCCATCCGAGGGGTCAAACATTCCACTTTTGGAAACCTTGTACATCTCCCTTTTCGTATACAAGTCCTCAACCTGCACTCGCACCTGAAGAGCTTCACATGGAAAATAACACTTGAGAAATTAACTTTTGGAAGAAGCTAAACTCCCCAATTTGAGATAATAAGCCATGATTAACCGGTATTTGTGGGTTCCATCAAAGTAGTTCTATGCTCAGTAAATCAAATGTTCAATTCCTTAAAAAAAATGTTTTGATAATCTAATACAGATGTACGTATAGACTCATTGTGGTTTGCACGAGCGCGGTCTTGAAAAACTTAAACAAGTTCTAAAGCGTTTTGTAGGATCGTTAATAACAATCAGAAATGATGAATGATTGTGGAAGATTTTTCGCATCTTTCGTCGCTTTTGTCCAAGTTGAATCGCACTGCCTTCGTCACGCACGTAGTGCTCGGCCAAAACAAATATGTCCAGCTGTTTAATCTCCAGCCGCAACACAGATGCAGCCTCCTGCTCACATCCACGTCAAAGAAAAGAAGCAAGCTGCCAGCAAGCTAAGAACAACATCTTCACATACACAACCGCCGAAAGAAGCAGATTCTTCCAACACACGCTCGTACGAACAGGAAGCCGATGGAAGCTAGCAACACATGCACGCATACGGTGGGAAGAAAAACAATCTCACGAAATATCCTTCAAGTCCCAGCACTTAATCACCTACCACGTGAGAAAAATCAGCTGCTGGCACTTGATTTCTATCTCTTCCAGCAGCAACCAGCACAAATCCTCACGTACATAAGGGAAAAAACTCACGAGAGAAAAACTCACAGCCGCATCAAGCGCATCACGTCAAAAGTCTGTGCAGCCGAGAGCACAAATCCCAACCGCCGCTCAGCGCGCGCGTATGTATATATATATATATATATATATATATATATATATATATATATATATATATATATATATATATATATATATATATATAGAAAAATACTTTCTACTCCCGGGAGTTGCTACACCCACTAAATCCATCGTTCACTTGTTCCAAGATCCGTGCAGCCTTTATAACTATTCCGGGCGCATGCTAGCAAATAAGATTTATAAACCCGATCCGCATTGTGTGTTAAGTTCCTGCATTCTCGGGATTCCACCGTTCAAATACGTGATCAAATGCATTGATTTGCTGCTTGTTTTGCCCGTTTGATTTGCTGCCCATTTTGTCCATTCCATTTGACGTTTTGCCTGTTTGATTTGCTGCACATTTTGCCTGTTCCATTGAGCAGCACACGCACCGGAAGGGCGGCACGTTTTGCCTGTTCCATTGAGCAGCACACGTGAAATTAATATTACATATGGCCGAGAGCCGCGCATGTACGAATCAACGTACTCCATAAAGTACATTCATACGTGAAATACTCCCTTCCCAATTCCATGTACGGATGTACTAATATACTATCGTAGGTGTATATACTCCCCAATTACATGTACTAACATACTCCTGAGGTATACATACTACCTAAGTATATGTACTAAAATACTTCCTTAGATATACATACTACCTAAGTACATGTACTAAAATACTCCCTCAAGTATACATATTGCTTAAGTACATGTAGACGGTGATGCCGGGCCGTGCGATGGCGACCGCATCGACGACTCATATATGGGTCACCGGTAGATGTAGAGATGACGAGGCACTAGTCAGTCCGTGTACAGATGTTAGTACATTCATACGTGAAATTAATATTACATATGGCCGAGAGCCGCGCATGTACGAATCAACGTACCCCATAAAGTACATTCATACGTGAAATACTCCCTTCCCAATTCCATGTACAAATGTACTAATATACTATCGTAGGTGTATATACTCCCCAATTACATGTACTAACATACTCCCGAGGTATACATACTACCTAAGTACATATACTAAAATACTCCCTTAGGTATACATACTACCTAAGTACATGGAGACGGTGATGCCGGACCATGCGATGGCGACCGCATCAACGACTCATACATGGGTCACCGGTAGATGTAGATATGACAAGGCACTAGTCAATCCGTGTACACATGTTAGTACATTCATACGTGAAATTAATATTACATATGGCCGAGAGCTGCGCATGTACGAATCAACATACTCCATAAAGTACATTCATACGTGAAATACTCCCTTCCCAATTCCATGTACAAATGTACTAATATACTATCGTAGGTGTATATACTCCCCAATTATATGTACTAACATACTCCCGAGGTATACATACTACCTAAGTACATGTTCTAAAATACTCCCTTAGGTATAGATACTACCTAAGTACATGTAGACCATGGCGTGCTGCTTACAGATGATTAAAATACCACCTCTCCAGGGAATGCCATCAGTACATGTATCTTGATCCTGGACATTTCCTTCCTCCACGTCCGGACATTTCTCCATTTCTTGCTCCAAGGCCAGACCTTTCTCTGTCTTTTCTTCTTGCTTGAGGACGACGACCGAAACTCAATGGCGGGCAAAACGGACAGCAGCAAACCAAACTTGCAAAACGTCAAATGCTAATCAATGCCGACGTTCACGGGATAGGTTGCCCATATCAAAGACAATTACGTAGTACCCGGCCGGGGATTGCATATTAATTTTGAATATCTTTTTCGGGTATGTTACGTAGTATGTTAGCGGGTTGCTGGCGACTATTGTGGAGTGGTATCCGGCCCAATAATTCAATGAAGCATGTGGTATCCGAGACAGATAGACGTCAGATACAATGAGAGTAACTACACCTGAGTAGTAGCAAATAGGCTTCCTATATATATATATAAGGACGGTCACGTAATCAAGGGATCTGATACCCTTCCTTAACACACAGGTTTTCTAATTTGTCTCTACTTTTTAATTTTAGACACCCCAAAATTATCACGTGTCATAGCCTCCGAATCACACCCCCGTAGTTCTAACACGCATTATCCATCTCTGATCTCTACACACCCTAACTCGAGTTCGACCGTCTCATCCAGCATCCTCGACTCTCTAGACCATGATTTCGCACAAAGTCATCTCCGGTCCTTGCCGTAGACCACGATCTCCTCCGAGTTACTGCACATATAAAGACCAAAATACCATATTTTTTCGGTACAAGTTCTTCCCAACTTGACCGACATAAGTCCACACACACCACACGCCTCAAATAACATTAATAAGTAACATTATCAATTATTCATCAACTAAAATATTCTAGATCTAGTCACATAGTCTAACATGTTAAACTAAATCAAGAGATATTCCTTGCCAAGAAAAAAAAATCAACAGAGACATTGGTCGTCAAGAAAAATACATATTTTCAGTGACCAAAGTGCGAAACGCGCTCTCTTTATTAGGTGGCTCCATGTCCATGGTTCCAGACTCACTCACCGGTGACCTCCGTTGCACGGACACGCCGGGAAGGTTGAGAGCCCGTGTCGGACACGGATATGGCTACGACACGTATTTCAGGCGTGTCCGAAATTAGCATTGTGAAAAATAAATAAATTTCAACACGTATTGGACACGTCGAGGACAGTATCGGACACTTCGGCCCAGTGCATTCGCCCAAACTGGTAGCCCAACCCATTTCATTTGCTAACCTAACCCTAGCGCACCATCTCCAATCGCAATCGGCACGGCACACTCCATTCCCCTTTCGATGCTGCCCCCACAGCCTCGACCCTGACGCCGCCCTAGTGCATCCATCTGCAGCCAGTCCCCTGCTTCGGCGGCGATCCCCTCCCTCCCCGACCCCGACGCGCCCCCTTCTCCCCGACACCGCTCTGCTGGCTGCTGCTCCCCGTCGTCCCCGACTCCCCTGCTGGCTGCTGCTCCCCAACTCCCCTTCTCCTCGACTCCCAAAGGTAACGCCCCTTCTAGAGTTTGTTCAGTATGTTTCTTTGTTAGCATGCTTTTAGAGTTCGGTCTGAGTAATTTAGCTCATGCGGGTCATATGTAGACTTCATTTAGTTTTGTCAGTATGTCACAACTCACAACCTTCTAACAGACCATGTTGTTTTTACTGATATTTTCCTCGGCAGAAACACATTGCGCAATGCAATGTCGTCATGTTCCTGAGAGTTCTATCCATTTCTATCAAACAGATGAGTCTCTGTTGGATTGGACTTATGGTAAATAGTTTTGTTTGAACATGATTAGGACTTAGGAGTTAGGAGATGGAACCAAGTGGTTCAAGTGTAAGTGCTGAGTAGCAAAATGTCAAAGCTTCAACACTCCGTTGTGGAATCATGTCGAGTGCCATAGAAAAACATGTAAAACAATATTAAATAAATTATATATATATATATATATATATATATATATATATATATATATATATATATATATATATAAGAGTTAATTCCTTATTTACCATTTGAAGTTGACGAACTCCTCAAAATGCCATCGTAAAATTCATGTTCCCTCCATTGCCACTCGATCTCAACTTCTATCCTCATTTTTCCATTCCCATGAGTTGACCATTGACTAGGCCGTTGACTTGACCGTAAAAAGATGATTTTGCCTCTAAGTGTACTGAGATCTTTAGGAAATTGTTTGACATAATAATATAGTTTCAAAAATTATGACATTTTTAGAAAAAGTTTCTGACATAGTGTAGATTATTTTATAATTTTTACAGGGTTTTATTTGCAACATGTTTTCCTCTAAAAATCTTTCAAGTTTCGGTTGATAACTTGAAAGATTTTTAGAGATAAACATGTTGCAAATAAACCCTGTAAAAATTACAAAATAATCTAAACTATGTCAGAAACTCTCCTAAAAATTTCATAATTTTTGAAACTATATTACTATATCAAACAATTCTCTAAAGATCTTAGTACACTTAGAGGCAAAATCATCTTTTCGTGGTCAAGTCAACGACTAGTCAATGGTCAATTCATAGGAATAGCAAAATGGGGATAGAAGTTGAGATCGAGTGGCAATGAAGAGAAGAGGAATTTTACGATGATATTTTTAAAAATTTATCAACTTTCAATGGTAAATAAGAAATTAACTTTGTATATAACCGTGTATCACCATTTTGTAGAAAATAGCGAATCGTGTCCGTGTCCGTGCATCGAGCCGGTGACCTGCCTGTGCTAATAAAAAGGCACATGGTTGCTTCCACTTGCTCACAGAAACCTCAAAACCCTAGCAAGGCTGCGATCCAAGTTCATTCCAACCTCAAGACGCTAAAAACATAGTAAGGTGAGTGTTCTTGCAGAAGAAATTTCGAAGTTTCCCCGCCAAATTTGGTTAAGCTTGGCTGAAATTTGCCATTTTTTTCCAGTGCTCTTGCAGGTCATGTCGCAGTACGACGGCGAGCTCGCCGGAGTGTATCCAGACGAGGAGGAAGGCCGCCACGCCAACCTCATGGGAGACTCCGACTACGAGGAAGACGAATACGGCCAATCTGTAAGTGTCCCCGTTTGCTCGGTTCTTGTGCCATGGGATTTTGTCTCCGGCTTGCTCTTAAATGTTGCTATTTTCGCTTTCCTATTCGGTTCTTAGCTCAACTGGCGTGTGCCATGTGCATACCGTTATGCTACAGTGTAATGAAGTAGGCTAGCTTGAGCTCAACAATTAATTGTATGTGAAGTTAGTTTTGCAGATAAATGCTTCTCTAGTCAAATGCAGATTCCGATTTAGGTTAATTGTTGTGATGCCTGCATTTGCGATATTTCTAGATTCTGGGGTGCAGTTTCAGAATAGTTTTCTTTTGGTCTGATAGAAGGGGATTTTATTGTTTGTAGATTAGTAAGATTACAGAAGATACAACTGCGATGGATGTGAAGAAAGGCAAGGACATACAAGGAATTTCCTGGGAAAGGTTGAGCACCACACGAGACATGTATAGGCAGACAAGGATGGAACAGTATGCCAACTTTGAGAATATACCTAATTCCGGAAGAACTTCGGAGAAGGCATGACATTGTTTCACATTCAGATAAACTGGTAGAGTACTTGTGTTTAGTTTGGGAGGTTTTGATGTGGTGATCTTGATGCAGGCATGTACACCTGCAGAGAAAGGTCAACTCTACTATGAGTTTCAGCATAACACAAGATCGGTGAAATCAACCATTCTTCATTTTCAGGTGAGAGGATGACACCTCCTGGTGTCATAATTTGAGTAGGTTACTTGCTCGATTCATGCTAAGCACGGAAAGGTCCTCAGGCATGTTAATTGAGATAGTATATCTGTTATTGTATTCTTCCTTTCAGGCTTGTCAATTTTGTGCTGAAGTGCTGGAGAAATTAATTAATTGCAGGCCATTTTTCTCGATGTTCAACATTTAAAATACATGCAAAGAGCACCTTCAATTTACTAAAAATCAACTGCATGCCCAAATAGACCCCGCCAAAAAGCTACTTAATCGATGAATACTAACTAGTAAGGTCTACACATTTCTAGTAAGGTCTACACATTTCTCTTTAATATGTACTGCACTAAAGTGCAGAAAGTCAGTTATAAAATTATAATTATGGTAATCCTACACGGGAACAAGCATTTTCACTTAATTCTTTATGGGAATGGATGCAATGCTCTTTTCCCTACCAGGGTATAATCTGTCTTCTTTCCATGGGAAAAGTACTTCAATGTAGGGGCCTTCTATCTCGTGTGTATGGTTATACTGAACAATCAGATGTTCTCACAGTATTAATTGCTTGCTCAACTCCTACAAAATTATTAAGCTTGCTCGATCACTATCTTGCAGTTGAGAAATTTAGTATGGGCAACGACAAGGCATGATGTGTATCTTATGTCATACTATTCTGTGCTTCATTGGTCACCACTGACTTGCAAGAAGCACGAAGTCGTTGATCTTCAAGGGCACGTTGCACCATGTGAGGTGCGTATCTCTGTTCCAAATGTTTATTTGAACTTACATTTTTCTTACAGATCATTGTGTATTTGATATTTTTTTGTTGTAAGCAAATGTATACTTATGTTCCATGCTTTGACTTCAGAAGCACCTGGGGAATTTCTCTGAGGGATTTTATCAGACTCAAGTCAGTACATTGGCAGTAAAAAATAACTTGCTTGTTGCTGGCGGATTTCATGGAGAACTAATTTGCAAGGTAATTCGTTTGCATTTTGAACCTCACTTTTCATCCCTGCCATCCACAAGCAATTACAATGCAATTGTTTGTCTGGGGAATGCAGTTTTTGGATCGTGAAGGAATAAGCTATTGTTGCAAGTCAACACATGATGACAATGGAATTACTAATTCGCTGGAGATATTTGAGAAATCTAGGTACATTATTTTCTATGGGCAAATTATTATTTTATTTCTGAGAAATTGAGAATGTATTGATCACAACCTAAAATGATTTTTGCAGTGGTTCTGTGCATTTCCTGGCTTCAAATAATGATTGTGGAGTTACAGACTTTGACATGGAAAATTTTCAAATCTGCAATCATTTCCGTTTTCCTTGGGCTGTGAATGTAAGCCTTAAGTTCATTCTTTGATTGTCTGTATTTATTATTTTATTTGTTGCACATTGTATTTGATTTTTCCTAATTAAATCTCGGTATTAAAGTCGACACTTGGTGCTTTGTCAAAGAGTCTGTCTTCCATGGGGGACGAAAACCTATGGTTTTGCTGATCTTATTTTGCCCCTTGTTTTATTTCATGCAGCATACATCACTGAGCCCTGATGGTAAACTCGTTGCTATCGTGGGGGACAATCCTGATGGACTTGTGGTTGATGCTAATTCAGGAAAAGTAAGTAGAGCGCAATGTTCAGTCATTGACTTTTAAACACTGACCTCATAATTCAGATAAGCTTACTGCTGTTTGTTTCTTGCAGACGGTTCATGATCTCCGTGGTCATTTGGATTATTCCTTTGCATCGGCGTGGAACCCAGATGGCCGAACATTTGCAACTGGTAACCAAGACAAGACATGCAGGATCTGGGATACCCGTAACCTTTCTAAGTCTGTTGCTGTATTGGGTGGCAACATCGGAGCCATAAGGTCAATACGCTATACAGCTGATGGGAAGTTCATGGCAATGGCAGAACCTGTGGATTTTATCCACGTCTTTGATGTCGAAAGTGGGTACCGCAGGAAGCAGGAACTGGATTTCTTCGGTGAGATTGCCGGCATGTCATTCAGTCCTGACACCGAGGCTCTCTTTGTTGGAGTGCATGATCGCACCTACAGCAGCCTCCTCCAGTACAATCGGCGACGGTTCTACTCATACCTCGATTCAGCCCTGTGAATTTGCTACTGATAGAGATCTCTTAGATCAAGATCACAACTTGTATAAACTAGAAACCGAAGCACAACCACCATGTCGTTTTTTTTTCTTTTGGTGAACAAACTGTAGCCTTCAGCGAAGATTTGTGCAATTGCTGCTGTAGCCTTTGTTGTACATAAGTGGTCAGCTGATCCAGTCTCTCTCTGAACTGTTGCTTGCCATCTCTTTCGGAAACACGCAGTAGTTTGATCAATTCTTTTGTTTTGGCATCAGATCTTGCTTGCCATCTCTTGATCAGAAGTCAGAAGTCAAAGCCAGCAACCAAGTTTGTTCAGTGCAATAACAGCACATTGTAATTGTATTTCAGTTATGCGAAAACATAGACCACGAGAATTGCTAAATGACATCTATGACGAACCAAGAAGTAGCAGAGTAAACAATGAAAGCACAACCACAAAGATCTAGTTGAAGTTACAACGAAAATTTTATAAGGCAAGTCATGCCCTAAAAAATTACAACTTACAAGAGAACTTTTGCAAGCATGTCTACGGTCACCTGATATTCTTCTAAGTTCAAGTAGGTACGACCTCAGTAGAAGAGGGCAAGAGCCGCATAAGAAAGGTTCCTATAGCAATAAACAGCAGTATAAACTGAACGAAACAAAAGAGTGAAACCCTACTTGCTCTAGATTGCAGCTGCAGGACTTCCGAACTCCCAGAGAGCTCTTTGCATTGCGCCTCTAGCTTCTCTGCCATCTCTTCTAACATCATTGCTCTATTCTCGGTGTGTCGTAGTTTAAGTTCTAGCTGCTTGTAATCCCCAGACAGAGATTTTTGCGCTTTGTAGAGAGCCATTTGATCCTCGGCCAGGGATGTCCAAGTTTGAGACGCTCTTGTCAGGATGATGCACTGAATCTCCGCTTCCATCTTGTCCTGGAGCAGTTGATCAAGGTCAGACTGCAGCAAGGGCAAGTTGGTACTCTCTATTGCATTTCCCCCCGCTTGCGTCTGGTTGAGAGCTTCGAGTTGAAGTATTCTTGAATCCTTCTCCTTGATCACTGCTGATGCTTCTTCCAGCCTGGACTCAAGATCTTTTACCTTTTCAATTAATTCTTCAACAGGTTCCTCGAGATGGACCAAGTCGCTCCATTCATCATCATGGACATCAAAATCATCACTTGACCCTTTTGCCATCACCACAAACATTTGAATCTCTGCATTATGTATACGAGCAATGATTACCATAGATGTACTTCTCCGGAGGTAAATTTTCAAACCAAGACAAAAAAAAAAAGGTACAGCATAAGCATATTGTCACTGTACTGCTGGTGTCAACACATAGAAATGAAGTGACACATGATTGGGAATGAAGTAACCAAACTTATCAGGACAAGCCTATGAACAGACGGTTGAAACATGCATAGCAAACAAAACCGATATCTACTTAGAACAGGGAGCAGTACCCCCACTAATCATTTACGAGATGAAGTTTGCTCAATGCCATAGTACATCAGAATTCTCAACAGGGTGTCAATTCCAATAATTTGATAATGGAAACCATAATTGACTAATGCAGCCATATGATTAACGTCTTGAGCAATTACCTTTATGCCAATTTGAGATAGAAAAGACATGTTACATGGGCTGCATTATTGAATGAACCACAATTATGACTTAAGACTTCAAATAAATAGATTAATCAACTCCTTAGTAAACTTAAAAGTAAATTGACTTACCTACCAGCATCATGTATTCAAAAAATTATTTAATAATTTATCACCATAATGCAGATATAATTCATTTGTTTCCATAAACCCGAGTACCAAACGGCATCAGACAGCTAAATAACAATAACTGAACCATGACTTGTCATTGCTGAAGCATCAGGAAATATAGATAGCAATTTGAAATTGAACTTCTTACAGAATGTTGTGAGATAACCTGTACTAACAAAGAACATTGGTTTACATAGATAATTGACACAGGGTTTAGCTTGAATAAGTTCAACGCATGCCCTATTTCTCTGAAGAGACAAGCTCTATAGAAATTGGTTAGCGCGTGAAAATAAACCGGGAAAGAATTCAACTATACCATTCTCAAGAGCTTCTTGCGCTCTATGAAGTAACAAAATTGATTCAGCGTATGGTTCAGCACCAGAATGCATCCCTAATCCGTCCTCAACATCAGCATCATCAGAATCGCCACTTCCCCGGATCAATCTCCCCACCACACTGCTCCCATTCTCCTTGTAGTACGCTCCGGCTGTCGATCGCACCTCCTCACTTGGCTGCCCTTCCTCACTGTGGTCATCACCATCAGAAAGAACCCTATGAATGCCATTGCCGGTAATGCCGACACTTGATCGCCGGACGTTGACAGCATTAGAGCTGCGGAGGTCGGACTCTACGCTGGAGCGCGAGTTCTCGACCTCGGCGGGAGCGATGGCAGAGTGAGCACGCGCCCTGTCGGCTCGCGCGCGCGCGGCGCGCGGGTTCTTCCCGTGCAGAGAGGCACCAGGGGCGCGGGAGCGCGCCCTGTCGCGCTCGCGCGTCAGGAACGAGAAGTCGTGTCGCGGGGCGCTCGCGGCGGTGGAGGATTTACTGCTCCGGTCCTCACTGTTGTCGGAGTCGGCGCCGACTGAGAACCCGGTGGAGGCGATGAGCAGGCCAAGATCCGGGTCCAGCTTCGCCAGCGACGGCTCCTGCGGGATGAAGCGGGACTCGACGAAGGCGGTGGAGCTCTCCTCCTCGACGGCCACCTCGTGCTTCCCCTTCGGCGCTTCGGCAGCGATGGGAAGCCGGCGCTTGTGGAGCTGCGCCGAGTCCTCATCGATCCCAGCGGCGGCGGAGCCTTCCCTGTGGTGCTCCCGCGGGATACGGCGCCACCGACGGAGCCCGCGGCCTTTGGTCGTGGGCGCGGGAGAGCTCCCCGGAGAATCCCCCATATCTGCCGCCGGCGAATCGGCGGACGACTCGATGGCGCCGTTCGCCACCACGCTGTCCATATCGGCCGCCGGAACTGGCATCAAAGAAGCGGACTCATCGCGGGGCGGCGCGCGGGAGGCACGAGTTATTGGGATCGGAGAGCATGGCAGGGCTGGAGATGGAGTGATGGTTCTTGGAATCGATAGGAGGGTGGGGTTCTTCGGAATTCTTCAACTCGTGGGGGAGATCTGAGGAGTGGAACTGGAACTGGGACTGGGAGACGAGAAAGAGAAACGAGGAAAGGGAAGGGAAAAGGGAGGATTCTTTTTTTTCGTTAACTGCAGCCTTTTCCAACAGGTTTGCACACGGGAAAATCGATTATATCCCCCGTTTTTAAGTGTTTTTTATTATTTGCATTCATTTTAGAAGAGGTTGATTAAAAGCCCGAATGTATTTTTTTGATTGATTTTTTTGCTATTTCCACAATTTGTAATTACATTTTCTATTTTCAGGGCACATGAAATGACACATATACCCTTGGCCCTAGCGCAGAATCCTCGTCATCCAGTGTCCAGTCTAGCCTCTCCTCGATCTTCTTCTCCTCTCGTCTCCTCCACCATGAAACAAAACCCTAGCCCTTGCCTTAGCCTGGCTTAGCCCTTGTTGATCTAATCTCCCACCCACCCCTAACCTTGCCGCCTGCCCGACTACCCCTATGGCAATGCCCAAGTCCATCTAGGTGTGCCAGGCCGAGGAGGCTAAGATCAAGTCCGAGGTCGAGACCGCCGCCGTCGCCAAGGCTGCCTTTGACACAACCTTCAATGCCCTCTCTGCCTACACTGCCGACCAAGACCAAGACCACAAACGACAACGACGGCCACCACCCTCACAAGCCCTCCTCGCCAGCACAAGTTGATCGCGAGGCCAACTTTGACGACGACGACTGCCACCATGCCCCTCCCGGCCCCGTCAACCCCTCCAAATCCTCCGCCACCGGCCCTGGCCCGGCCCCGGCATCACTGGCGCCCCTGCCACCTTCACCGTCGCCACCAAGGACTGCGACTCCCACAAGGTCCCCACTGGCATCGAGCGTTCGCATACCCCACCACTGGCGTCGGTGACGATGACCATAGCGGCGCCATCAAGGACAACGAAGACGGCTTGAATTCTATACAATTGAATCCAAATGTGTAATTTTTTCCTTACAAATTTTTGAAGATGAAAACCTTGTAAAGTGAGATGTTCATATATTTGTGCATCTTGGTTGTTGGATCCGAATTTATGCATCTTAATTTTTCGCATGTTGGGTATGAACATATGGTGGATCTGTTGGTTTGTGCAGTTTCTTGATTCCGATTTGAGCTTGCCATCAGATCTGGGTCAAGGGCATATGAGTCATTTCACTGGGCCAAGTGCATATGAATTATTTCATGTGGGCTGAAATAGTAAATGTAATTACAAATTGTGAAAATAACAAAAGATCAATAAAAAATAATTCCGGAGTTTTTGACCAACCTACTCGAAAATAAATGCAAATAATATATGACACTTCAAGCGGGGGCATATAATCGATTTCCCGGTCTGCACACAGGGACTTGCACACCGTATCCAACAAAGCTTTGGTTTCCAGGCCACATCTCGGCTAAGTGCTAACCCAGCAACCCAGGTGTGGCTGGCGTAGGTCATTGTAGAGTAGTATTTGTGTTTACATCAGTTACAAAGAGTATACAGTGTTATTCTTATTTCTGTCGCAATTGATATTTCTCATGTTGCTTATACTTATTCGAAAATTATTGTAATTTTACACTAGTTTTAACGAATGTACGATTAGGAACACGAGGAATCATATTTTTATATTTGCTTGGTCTTCCATCTTTAGTCCAGTGGTCTTCTTTCAGAATTGTAATGCCTTCGTGATTACTTGCACCCCTCTCTCTCTTTTGTACTACTTTTTTCCTTCTGAAAATCTCGTGTTCCTCATTAGTGATCTATGTATATGGTTGACATCCAGGAGATACAATTTTCTCCTCAGGATTCTAGAAGCCACACTCTCTTGTCCGTAGACATAGCATAAAGAGAATATGTTCTCTCTATCTGGATCTGGAAAATAATGGCTAGGTTAATACGGCGCAGCCGACAGGTAAACGCAGCCATCGAATAGCAGTGGCCTCGAACAGTGTCGCGGGCCCACTTCACAGTGATTACATGCGGCCGGTTAGGGATGCATCCGGATTACTGTAGAGAATAACGTGTAAATAGTGTTTTGAGTAGCGGGAACAATACTCTTCGCTGTACTCTGTTAGCGAAGGATTTTGATGTTGCTTGGCCCAAGTGCTTACTTGGAAAAAGGATGCTGATGTTACATTGGCGTCAATATCATCGTACCACATTGATGTGGTGCTCTTTTTCATAGAATGCGCAAAAACGCTGCACATCATTTTATTAATAAGAAAAAGAACGAAGATACAAAGAAATTTTTTATTATTTAATTCTTTTTGAAATTTTATTTTAAAGTTGACACATCGCGAACTTTATTTCCAATTCTGACCTTTTGGTCACGCCACCATCCGTGGCGTGACAAAACAACACTGTCACGTCAGTCTATTTCTGGTCAAAGTCTTGTCACGCCATCACCAGTGGCGTAACAGTGTTGTTTGATCACGCCACCACCAATGACGTGACAAAAAAATGCGATTTTGAAAACTTATCCTGTGACGTGATAGTGTTGTTTTGTCACGTTATGAGTGGTGGCGTGACCAAAGGAGTCAGAATTGAAAATAAAGTTTGCGAGAGGTTAATTTTAAAATAAAATTAAAAAGAATTAAATAATAATAAAAGTCCAGATACAAATGAAGGGATCTACAACTCAACACAACATTGGTCTAAAACCTAGACAAACGGAAAAACAGGCAGGAAGTAAGAACCAGGCCTAAGGAAAAAAGCTAAAAGGAGAAAGAAAGTGTTGAGGAACCGTCGCTGGCAAGTCCAGTCCGAGCGATTACCTCGTAGACAAATAGAGAATCGTAAGAGCGATGCAAGAACACAAGAACGAACAATAGATGAACACAAGTATGAGAGGGGACTGCAGGCTTCTCTTTATTGCTCTTCCAATAATGAATCTGTGTACAAAGGTTGGGGGGGCCTCCCCCTCCTATATATAGTCTAGGGTGGATGAGGTGCCCACCCGGACCTGGACTCCTGGCCGGGCCCGGTTTCCTAACACTCCCCCTTGGGCTCTCACCCTTCATGTCCATGTCTCGTCAAAACTCCATAAAAACCCAGTGGGAAAATTTTTGGAGAAAGAGTACATGAATTATGTTCTGCTATGCTGCACGAATTGCCTCATTAAAAACCTTAACCGAGAAACTTCAGAAAAACTCGTCAAGGGAAAAAGAGTACAATCCACCCAATTTTATTTAATCTCCAGGATTTGCTCTTTGGGTACTCGATTTTCATGATCAAGCTTTAGTAATGAGTTTGTGAAGATTCTCCCCCTGAATTCTGCACTTCTCTAAGTCTCATCATTCCAATTCACATATGCATCTTTCAAAGTTAGACGCTGCAAGTGACTTAGTGAATAAATCTGCAAGATTCTCATATGACTTAGTATGCAATACTTTAAATACGTTCATCTTTTGCAATTCATGAGCATAGAAGAACTTGGGGTTGATATGCTTTGTGAGAGGATTCTTCACATAACCCATCTATACTTGTGCAACGCAAGCTGCATTTATCTTCATAGATAATAGTGGGGGTTTATGCGGTATTCAATCCACATAACTGCTGGATGTAGTGAATCATCCGCCGAAGCCAAGCACATTCTCGTGAGGCCTCGTATAATGCTATTATTTCCGGGTGGTTCGTCGAAGTCGATACAAGACTCTGCTTAGACGATTTTCATGGAATTGCAGTTCCAGCACATATGAATTCATAGCATGTTTGCAATTTGGTTGTATGTGGGTCCTACAGGTACCCGTCATCTGCATTGCCATTCATAGTTAGGTCTTGGTTCTTTCTATAGAACAGACCAAGTTCTTTGCTTCCTTGGAGGTATCGGAAGATATCCTTCATTCCCTACCAATGCTTTTGGTAGGTTCTGTACTATACCTTGCTAATAGGTTCACGGCAAATGCAATGCCCGGTCTAGTACAGTTTGTTCAATACATGAGTGTCTCTATCACACTTAAATATGGGAATTCCGGTCCCAGGACTTCCTCCCCCTCTTTTCAAGGTCTGTACGTGTCTTTGTCTTGCTGCAAAGATCTCCCGACCATTGGCACTTTCAAAGGGTATGCTTTCTCAAAGTCAAACCTTTCTAACACCTTCTGAGTGTAGGTTGACTGATGTACTAATATCCCTTCAGGGCATGCCCAAGATGCAAGCCTAGACAATATTTGGTTTTCACCCAAATCTTTCATTTCGAACTCTAACTCTAGGTAAGAGCTTGCTTTCTTAATATCCTTCAAGGTTCCGATGATATTCAGATCATCATCATACACTGAGATTATACAAAATCTATTCTGGGATCGTTGTATAAATACACAGAGATTATTCTCATTGTTCGTGTAGCCTTTCTTGCATAGAAAGTTGCTTCAAGCGATTATACCACATTCTGCCTAATTGCTTAAGCCCGTACAATAACTTTCTGAGTTTCACACTGTACATATTTCTATTTGCTCTATCTTGGTTTGGGACATTGATACATTCAGGTATCTTCAATGTCCGAATCCAATATTTCATAAAGGTATGCTGGTACCCCATCTATCAATTTCAATTCTAACTTCAAGTTCACTACCATTGAGATAAATGTCTAAAGGGGGTTCTGCCCATGATCGGGGAATAGGTTTGTTCATAATCATCTCCTGGATGTTCAATGAAACCTTATGCAACGAGCCTTGCTTCTTTTCATTCCTCTTTCGAACAAATATCCACTTATGCCCTACGGGGTGCACAAGGGGAGACGTGCGGCTTACAGGCCCAAACGCCTTTCTTTATTCAGAGAGAATAATTCAGTTTCTATTGCCTTCTCCCAATCTTCTCAATCTGATCTTTTCTTTCATTCAGCGAGCGATACAGGCTCTGAATCAAGATTGATGATTGTGGCAAGTTTCTTTGCAAAATATATGTCGACATTGGCTGTTGTCATATTCAAAGATTCTCCCGAGGTCATAAAGTTTATAGCTATTTCTTCAAGGGGCGATTCTTCTAATACTTCTACTTGCTCACCGTTGTTTCCAATTGCGGGGCAATTCCCTTTAGTTTTTCAGCTTCGATGTGTGCGCACACATCCATGCTGATGTCTCCCTTCATGGGGATGTTCAATTCTGGTATGCCTTTTTTTAAGGTTCCATACCGATGCCATGTCTCAACTGGCCCCCCTTCTGGTTCTGGGGAACTTCGGTGATCGGCTGTGATCAGTCCCCTCTCATCCTTTTCCACCAGGCGTCCCCGGTTACTTTGGATTCGAGGGACCGGAGTTCTCGTCCTTTTATTCTGAGGCCTTTGGACGGGATTAGGGATACCTTCATTGGTATCAACCCTCTCCGGTGCATTGCTTGCAGGCAAATGCTACTTTATCACGCTCTTCAAATCACTAAAGTGGTGTGGCAGTTGATTCGCTAATTCTTGCAAATCAATTATCTTCTGGACTTCAATTGTCTTCTAGACTTCAATTCAAATATCTTCTGGACTTCAATTATCTTCTGGACTTCAATTCAAATATCTTCTGGATTGCAATTATCTTCTGGACTTCTCTATTTGCTTCACTAGTGCGCGGGTCATATGCATAGATTTCAATTATCTTCTGGATTTCAATTGTCTTCTAGACTTCAATTGTCTTCTAGACTTCAATTATTTCCCGACATTATTATCAAGGGTTGATTTCCTTCCCCTAATGACGGGAAATTAACCTCATCTGATATACTATCAGCGAATCAGGTATTATGCAAATCTCCAGTCATAGGGTCCAAATACTTGATTATGGATGCTGTCTCATAACCAACGTATATCCCAAACTTTCAGAGAAGACCCATTGCAGTTCGCTGCGGTGATGGTATAGGTACATAAACCTTACGACCAAACCTGCGAAGATGAGTAGTTTTCAGTGCTGACCCTTGCGCTAGTTGGATAGGTGGATGGATGTTATAGGTCGACGGTCTAAAATTGATGAGAGCTGCTGCTAGCAGGACTGCGTGTCCCCAACATGTAGTTGGCAAATTACAATTCTTTAAAGTTCTGCTAGTCCATTCTGGGTGCGGACATGCGGTACAAAATGCTCAATTTTAATTCCTATCTTCATGCAATAATCATCAAATGCTTTCGGAGTGAGTTCTCCGGCGTTGTCCATTCAGGTGGACTTCTCATGATGATCAGGGAAAATATTTCTAATTTAATTATCTACGAGATTAGCTTTGCAAAAGTATGATTTCTCGTAGATAATAAACATAGTGCGACCATTCCGAGGAAGCATCAATGAGCACTATAAAATACCTCAAATTACCCTTACAGTGGCTATATAGGACCGCAAAAGGCCTCCCTGGATGCGGTCCAGGAATGCAGGGACTTCATCCTTCGCTTTCAGAGCAAAAGGTCTAGTAATTAATTTCTCGGTGGCACATGCGGGGCACACAAAATCTTCCTGATTCGAGAAATTATTTATATTCATATTATGTCCCTATGAATTGTTAATTATATTTCTCATCATCCTAAGACCTAGACGGCACAATCTATCATGCCAGAGATAGAAAAGTTCAGAGTTTCTAAATACGGTTTTCAAGGCAGTATAGGCTGCAGGTGCCTTAATATTAGTGTAGTATAACCCAATTTCATATGAAGGAAGATATTCTAATGCTATTTTTCACTTTCTTCACGCTTTGTAATGAGCAGGTATTCTGTACCATACTTTTCTTCAGTCTCTACATCCAAACTGTTAGCGCAAATATCCTTAAGAGTTCTAGTCGATTCTGGGTACAACAAGTCTTCTTTAATGACCAAAGTTGTGCCCGTTGGGAGTATAATTATGGCCCTTCCTAAGCCTATTATACAAGTATCGCGTCATGATCGTCGTAAGTGATGAGGACATCACTTCTTCTGGATACACACAACAATCCTTCACTTGACATTCAAGGACCAATCACTAGAGTTCCCCTTGAGCCTCGTGATCACACCCATCCCCACCTCTTCCAGACTTAGCCCCCATTTCCACCAATTTCCTTCACAGATTTCGTTTCGGCCTCCAACAAGGACACATTAGACAACAACTAGGACCGTGTTTGGACATTTACTGTTATATATTGTTGTTTGTTTGTGTTTATATTTGGCCCCAGCTCCATTTGCTACTCATGATCGTAAGACTACTGACATTCTTGCGAAGACTACTGACATTCTTCTTGATGTTGAAAAATTTTGTTTTCCCTTTGTTTTCTATGTTCCTTAACCATGGCGCGAAGACACGACAGGTTGACTATTAGTGTGTTAGTCGTTGACTCCATTGCCTTCGACAACAAATGCTTCATTCAGCGATCTCGCCTTAGAATGGACCCTCTGCGCCTATCATTGCGATTGAACACGTGACGGCATGTTGCGGGTGATGCGCGGATAACCTTCGTGGATGGACATTGAACCACGCTTTGTCAATGGCATCATCATCGATGATGACCAGACTACATGATTCGGTTGGCAACATCGATCGGCGGAGACACGGATGCACGCGACTACGTCGGCGTCTTGACAAAAGCAGACGCATGGTATGGGAGGAAGTAGTGAAGCCAGTCATTAGCGATGATTTTGCTGATCAAGTTTACCATCCATCTGTTTCAATATGATTCTGACATTCTTCTTTAATTGGGAATTACGGATGAAGTTTAATTCTCGTGGTTCTGCGGCATAAAGTGAACTACCACAGAGTTTAGGACTTTCTTTATCATGGTGGAATAGTTGGTTATCGTTTGGCTACGATGCATGATGTTAAAAGCTATGCGTGTCGTTTTGTTCCTCATATGCGTGATTTGAAAAAAATTACAGCGCCTAGAACAACTGTCAGAAGACTACCAAAGATTCTTGCCGATCGATCGAAAATTTCGCTTTCTCTCATGGTATTTGTTGTGGTATTTGTTGTGCCGCTACATGCTAAGCACACTTCCTCCATAGGGCGCCACACGCGTTCTAATATAATGTACTTTATTAATATGTAGCAGAAAGCAAGCAACACATAAATAAAATACTTCAGATATTAGAACGTAACTTGTTATTATAAAGACGGGAAAATAAGTCTTGCAGGACTCATAATAAGAATTTAATGCTTTGCTCTCCTAGAGCTTGCAACCATTATTCAATAATTCAAAATTCTGCTTCAATTACAAACTACAAGTTTCTATAAAAGGTCCAAGTGCAATGCGTGCACTGGATCTAATAGGTGAAGTATTCAGGAACTTCTGCCTAAATCGGCTCCATGCGCGATCTTCTCCTCTTGGCGACTACGGTGTGGGCACGTGATGTCCAAAGGAGGGACGATGGGGTCACATCTTTGTTCACATTCACATTTATAAGTGCAGCTAATGGATGTGGATCCTCTGTGCCTGCAATGGCGAGATATGCCTTATGCTATCATTTGCTCTTCTTCTTAGACTGTAAAACATCAATAATGTGCGACGCACGACCTTACCCTTCTTGCTCCTCTCATTTGCGAGAGGCTTCATCACCTTGTAGCTGCTAGCAGTGGCTTCATGGCCAACATTGCTACTAGGTGGCTGCAAGATGAAGTTCTTTCCTAGAACATCACCTTGAGCTTCTGCAACTTGCATGATGTCAATTAATTCGGCATACTTCATGTAGCCGTCTTGACGATAGTTGCTTGCGGATTGCACCGCGTTCGGGTGAAAGGTAGAGAGTCTTCTCAATCTTCTGCTCATCCGTGATTACATTACCACAGAATTGAAGACTGTTATAAATTCTGTACAAATTCTGGCCATACTGGGTCAGTTCTTCGAACGATTGGTTCGTGATGCCAGTCATATTCATATTCATGCAAAAAGTTCAAAGGATTACTGCTAGTAATCTGCATAAAATGGTTGCAAAATTCTCACAATGCTCTTCGAACTCCAGGTTCATATTCCCATATTTTTCTATGTATTTTTCATGATTTACTGCTATTTTTAGTGATTAAAAGTAATATAAACAATCACAGATAATCAAAACAGTAAATTCTGTGAATAAATTGCATAGAAATAACAATAACAAGAATAAACATGCTTCAAAAGTTCAAAATATGCAAAAATTTGTATTCCCGGGGTCTTTTTATGCTGGAAAATGACTTTTCGGTGAAAACTGCAAGTTTCAGGGGTTAACATGCGAAATCTCGATTACGAGAGAAATTTATGTAATTTCCATTTTCGAGGGTTATTCTGCTAGAATTTCTTTATCCCAGAAAATTCTCATAATTTTCAGAATTTAGAAGGTTTATTTGTAAATTTTTCAGTTCTGAGAAAAGTTTACAAAATTTCAGAGAAATCCGAGGACTTAGTTGCAAAATTCGCAATTCCTTTTTTCTTTCCCCATTATTTTTTTCTTCCCGTACGGGCCTTCATGGTTGGCCCTTTTCTTCCTTTTTTTTCTTTGTACGGGCCTTTCACAGCTAATGCGTTGCATAAGGCCTAGATGGCCTTTCTTGGGCCGACCTTCTTCTTTTGTTTTGCCCGTGCTTTTTTTTTCGTTGGCCCGTGCTTTGTGTTGGCAGCACCAGGCGCTAGGTTTTCTAGCGCCATGCTATGTGGCGGCGGCTGCTACGCACGCAGCGCGGCGACTAGCGAGCGGCTGGATCGGCGCTAGGCAGCGAGCGGGCGCAGGCTCCGAGTGGCGCGATTGACTGGCCGACGGCACGCGCATACGAGCGCAGTGGCGGGAGCCCGTGGCCAGAGGACAGGGCCTTATGCGGGAGGTCTGGGCCGGTGTCGTTGCGGGTGTGGTCGGCGCGCGACTGCGGATGAACGCCGACGGAGGCCCGTGCGCACATGGTCCAACGCCTCCCTTTTTTTTTCTTCTTTGCTTCGGGCGTCACGTCTTCAAGACTGCCGGGGCGGCCGAGTGGGGAGGCTGGTGGCGCGGCACATGCGGTGACGGGTGCAGCCCGGCTCGACGGCGCATGCAGGCGCGGGCGCGAGGCCGGCTTCGGGCCGACGGGCGTGCAATGCGGCGCGGCCGGCGGCGTCGCGCCTCGAGCCGCGCACGAGCGTATCGCGGCACGCGTGGCAGCACGGCCATGTGCGGTGGGCGCGATGAAGCGGCCACGCAGGCCGATGGCAAGTGGCGTCGGCGCGCGGCCGCATAAGGCCATTGGCCGATTTTTTTCTTCGAAGCCATCGTTTATGTAAATGTATGCGATGCAATACAATGTAATACAAGATTGCAATCGAGGCGCGGCTTCATGCCAACATGTGCATGCTTGCCGCGTGCTGGGCTGCTGGCGGTGTAGCTCTGTCGTTGCCTCCGTGGCGATGCGTGATGGCGGACTATGCCGACCGGTAACGTATCGCGGAGATAGTAACAGTCGTTTGCAGGCGGTGCCGTGCACGTGGTGCCTTTCATGCGATTGTATATACAACCTATGGTACAATCATCATCTACTCTTTCATGCAATCCACCGATCGGCTTGGCCGGCGACTTCAAGTCGGCTCGCGGTAGATTAGAGCGGATTTGCACCGTAGGAAACCAATCTAGAAAGCAACAATTGCAAAATTGAAAGCGATCTAGAAAACGATTCAATCTACGAGTGTCGTTCATCGACGGTTACCTTTTCGATGCGAGGAGAGTCGATCGTGCTGATAACGTGTTGAGGAACCGTCGCTGGCAAGTCCAGTCCGAGCGATTACCTCGTAGACAAATAGAGAATCGTAAGAGCGATGCAAGAACACAAGAACGAACAATAGATGAACACAAGTATGAGAGGGGACTGCAGGCTTCTCTTTATTGCTCTTCCAATAATGAATCTGTGTACAAAGGTTGGGGGGGCCTCCCCCTCCTATATATACTCTAGGGTGGATGAGGTGCCCACCCGGACCCGGACTCCTGGCCGGGCCCGGTTTCCTAACAGAAAGAACCTGACTGGGAGGGGCTGGAGATTTACAGGCTTTTATGTCGTACTTGGGTTTGAAGGATAGTATATCTTGGGACATGTTAAAGTCTCTTCACAAGAAGCTGGATATGCGATCAGTGAAGCTGGATATGCGAACAGTGACACAACATTATTTTGTAGCCGTCAAAGCGAAAAATGACGGATGAGATCGAGATCTGGCGGTGTGGTTGCACCCCGCAGCAATAGTACTGTTTTGCAATACTGTATTGATACTGTAGTAATCGATCTCATCCATTGGTTTTCGATCTGACGGCTCAGATCTTGGGGATGTTATGTCACTGATTGCAAACACTGTATTGATACCGTAGCAATCGGTCTCATCCATTGTTTTCCGATCTGACGACTCAGATCATGGGGATGTCATAGCATTGTTCACCCATCACATTCCCACTAGAATGTCCGGAGATG
The DNA here is from genome assembly GCA_036346255.1 of Ampelocalamus luodianensis. NCBI lineage: Eukaryota > Viridiplantae > Streptophyta > Magnoliopsida > Poales > Poaceae > Ampelocalamus > Ampelocalamus luodianensis. Next base: position 7,438,561 of record CM070632.1, on the reverse strand, counting down.
CAAGGTTGTTCTCGTCGAAGGCTGATGGTACTAATCATTATCTGTCAACAGGGTAAACCATAAAGTGACAAGTGAAATGAATGATATACTAATAGAACCCTTTTCTGATGATTTTTTTTTTTAAAAAAAGCTGCGTTTAGCATTGGAGACCTAAAGGCTCATGGACCGGACGGAGTACACGCAATCTTCTATAAAAAAAATTCTGGAATTTGATTGGAGTTGAGATTATTAATGAGGCCCGAAAGGCATTGAACACGGCCACAATCCCGAGAGGATGGAATGATACAGACATAATGCTTATACCAAAGGTGAGTAATCCTGATAATATGACACAGTTTAGGCCAATAAACCTCTGCAATTTAATTTACAAAATTATAAAGTGTTGGCTAGTAGGCTTAAAAGAATCCCCCCCTGACATAATTTCACATTCACGAGGGGCTTTTGTTCCTGGAAGATTAATAGCTGACAATGTCTTGGTAGCTTACGAAGTGTTTCATAGTATCAAAAATAGAAGGAAAGGGAAGAATGGCCTATGTGCAGTCAAGTTAGATATGAACAAGGCATATGATAGGGTGGAATGGTTTCTTGGAAGATATGATGAGAAGGCTTGGATTTCATCAGAAGTGGATTTCTATAGTAATGCCGCGTGTCTCCAGTGAACTACCGCGTCTGGTATAATGGCACCTCGACTGACACTTTTTTTACCCAGGAGGGGTTTACGACAAGGAGATCCAATATGTCCCTACTAGTCCTTAATTTGCACCGGGGGTGTGTCGAGACGAGAGGGGAGTTGCAAGGAGTAAATGTTTGCTCTTCAGCACCCTCATTTCACATCTTTTATTTGCTGATGATTTGTTGATGATGATGAGAGCAGATAAAGCAAATGCCAATACCATCAAATCTATTCTGCATCTTTACAGTGCTAGCTCAGGACAAAAGGTAAATTGTGCCAAATCAGCCATTTATTTCAGTCCTAATACGTCGGATGAGGTTGAAGGGCGGGTTAGAGCATTTTCGCAAATTCCAACAGAAGCAATCTCAGATAAATACTTGGGTCTCCCAACACTAGTTGGCTTGTCTAGGACAGATACTTTTCAACCATTAGTCAATCGTGTGACTGCCCGAGTGAGAAAGGATGGCATGAAAAAGAAGCTATCAGTAGCTGGGAAGGAAATTTTAATTAAGGCTATTGCTCAAGCCATACCATCGTATGCTATGTCGTGCTTCTTGTTGCCAAAGAAGAACTGCGATGATATGATGTGCAATAAGTCACTTATGGTGGGGGATACAGAGGAGAGGCACATGCACTGGCTTGCATGGCATAAAATGTGTGTTCCTAAACAAGATGGAGGGATGGGTTTTAGGGACCTTCATAGTTTTAATTTGGCCATGCTTGGGAAACAATGCTGGCGTAATATCACTAATCCAGAGTCTCTTTGTGCAAGAATTTTGAAGGCTAAATATTTCCCTAATACTAATCTTATGCATGTGCAGAAGAAGGAAGGTTCTTGTTTTACTTGGCAAAGCATATTGGCAGGAAGGGATACTCTCAAAAAGAGGAGCTTTGTGGAGGATCGGTGATGGTAAGCAAGTCAACATTTGGCATAATGCGTGGATTCCTACAAGCCCCAATGGAAAAGTCTTTACCCCCAGGGAGGTATGTTTTTTTTGAAAAACCTCCAGGGAGGTATGTTGTTAAATAAAGTATGTGATTTGATTGATCCAATTACTGGAAACTGGGATGGAGAGCTTGTCCGGGCTATGTTCTTTCCAATTGATGCTAATAGAATTCTGAACATCCCTCTACCACAAACAGAAATTGAGGGTACTCTATCGTGGAGGTATGAGAAGAATGGAATCTACTCGTTGCGATCGGCTTATCATACTGAATGGAAAGCACAATATCAGGACAAGAGTACAGCAGACACAAAGAAAGGTCTGGGGAAAATCTGGATACTCAGAATACCAGGCAAAGTTAAGATTTTTATTTGGAGGGCGTTGAAGAATATTTTACCAAGTTTTTCTAATCTGGCAACAAGACATGTGAAGACAAGCACTCAATGTGTCATTTTCTCTAAATATCCCGAAGATTCACAGCATGGCATCTTTGAATGTGACAGAGCAGCGAGGATATGGAAATCCTTGTGTTTGGACAAGGGAATTTGTGAGGCACTAAGAGAAGCTACTTCTGGTGCAAAGGTGATGGAATACATTATGCATATGCCAAAGAAGAAATCTCCCATCCTCGGCCAACTTGATTTCCATGGCACTGTGGCATTGGCTTCTTGGTACATTTGGTGGATAAGAAATAATGTAAGGAGGGCGGAACAAATGGGAACACCAACACAGAATGCCCAAGCTATATGTGCGTTTCTCATTTCTTATGTTCGCTCAATGGACAGTAAAACTTTCAAGTCAAAAGAGCAAGCAATAAAACAATCGATGAGATGAAACCATCGGAAGGTTTTGTTCAATTGAATACTGATGGAGCCTTCTATGAAGACTCCGGACGTGGTGGAATTGGTGCTGTGATTCGAGATGCAAGAGGTGGTTTTATAGCTGCTGCTTGATGGCCGGCTATCCATGCAATGAGCCCTTTTGCTATGGAAGCTGAAGCTATGCGTAATGGCCTTTTGCTTGCCAATCAAATTGGGTGTAACAAAATTATTGTAGATACAGATGCTCTACAAGTCTTCGAAGCTATTTGTGACCCGGATAGTTCAAAAGCTCCTGGAATGATCTTCGTCGAGGAAACTAGATTCCAAGCTCCGTCTTTCTCCAAGGCGATTTTCAGACATTGTCCAACAGACGCGAACTGTGTAGCACATTCTCTTGCAAGGAATGCTTTGTATTCGGATGAATGTGTAGCTTGGCTAGATGAGCCTCCTGATTTTATCTTAGATGTAATCTTGTGGACTATGTAACTTTGTTAAAGAAATAAAATTTAATCGCCTTCGAGTATCAAAATAACACAGCTGCCTGTAAGGCTGTAACGTACTCCTCTGTTCTTCTTTTTAAAGTGGCGTTTTATTTTCACGATTTACGATATGTGACTTTACCCATTATTTTTGTAACTTTATCTTACTATATACTAATAAAATTATAATAGTATTTTTAACGACAAATCTAAAGATATAGTTTTCATGTAACCAATATAAATATTTTTACAGACGCGAACTGTGTAGCACATTCTCTTGCAAGGAATGCTTTGTATTCGGATGAATGTGTAGCTTGGCTAGATGAGCCTCCTGATTTTATCTTAGATGTAATCTTGTGGACTATGTAACTTTGTTAAAGAAATAAAATTTAATCGCCTTCGAGTATCAAAATAACACAGCTGCCTGTAAGGCTGTAACGTACTCCCTCTGTTCTTCTTTTTAAAGTGGCGTTTTTATTTTTCACGATTTACGATATGTGACTTTACCCATTATTTTTTGTAACTTTATCTTACTATATACTAATAAAATTATAATAGTATTTTTAACGACAAATCTAAAGATATAGTTTTCATGTAACCAATATAAATATTTTTCAACATATTAGTACGACACGAATTCTAAGGAGTCACTTAAAAAAGAACAGAGAGTATTGTTTGTTGGGTGGCTTAGTTATCCAAACATGGACACAAGGCAGTTACACACCTCGTGCATTTGGTTGGGGTAATCTTCTGAGGATTACTATGAATCTTTCAAATCCCATAAGATAACCTTATTTCGTAAAACAACCAGCAATCTAAGATGGTTACCTTGGGAACGAGATTACCATAAATTTCAGGAATTTGTTTACTGTAGGAAAGATTGTTTATCTTAGATTACTAAGGGAAAGGAATCTTTGTTATTACGCTATTTGTCATTTGCTTTAATTTGTCACAATCAAATTTTGAACTTTAGAATTCAAAAATCCCAATTATGATTTATTTTAATATTTGAATGTATGAATTGCGAAAACAAAATTCCATTTTTTAATATGAATTTCAAAACCAATATATCGAAATTTGAATAACGAACTTCAGAATCTTGAATTTAGACAATTTAAATTTCAAACTTTCAAGTTTGGATTTCAAAATTTCTATTTTTTTGAAATTTTGAATTCTAGATTTTAGAAATTCAAACTCCAAGAATTTAACTTCTATATATTAAAATTTTGAAATATTTTTAATTTTAGAACTTCAAATACCGATAATTTAAATTCCAAAACTCAAATTTTAAAATTTTATTTTCGAAAATCCAAAATTTGAACTTTTGGATCATAAAAAGTGAAGTTTTGAATGTTGGAATTTTAAATTGTGAGAATTTAAATTGTAAAGTTCTAACATTTACTTTAAATTTATAAATGTTAACCTTCAAGGTTTGGAATTTCGAATCCAGTAATTTAAATTTGTGGACTTGTTGGTTCGAGTTATGAAATGTTTGAACTATTATAAGGATTATTTTGTAGTTTCTTCAGACCAATCAAACGTTGAAATATTAGATTACTGGTAATGTGTTTACCAGTAATGAGATTGAGGGGAAGGTTATGCATACCAAACACACCAGGGTATTCCAGGTGCATCATATCTATAGCCATATCTAAATCAATCCATATCATCTAGATACAACTCAAGAAACAACACCTCCAATCCATTGTATCTTTGCATTGACTCGCACAATTATTTCCATAATTAATCCACTCATCGGCCCCATCCGTCACTCTCACCCTCCTCTCCCCCTCTCTCTCCTTTATTTCTATCTTCTTGGTCCACAAGAAAGTGTCGTACTCCCTCCGCTCACAAAAGAATGTCATTTTGGGTACGTGCAGTCAATTTTTCTAAACTTTGAATATCGATGTCTTTTTCAATATTTTGATTGAACACATGAAAATGATATGTATAGATTCGTCTCAAAAAGAACTTTCATACAAATATAATTTTATTATGTTTGATAAATCTATTACAATAAAAATTAGTGGTCAAAGTTACATATCGGGGGACTGTGCCGATATCCGAAACGACATTATTTTGTGACCTGTGGGAGTATCTCCATGGAGATATGTCTTCCCTCTCTCTCATATTTAATTTCCCTTCCACATTATCCTAGGTGGCATGGCGAAGACATGGCTGATATAAGAGTACTGGGAGTGCCTAAGAGGCTAAGGCATATGCGGATCATCATATCATGTTAGGATGAAGCGAGTCTGGCTGGTCCAGACCAGGGTAGTGAATTGCTCCTGGTACCCCAAATTACTTATTTAACTGGACCGAGTACGAAAGGCCGTACCAGCGTAGTGTTATGCAGGGAGTGGACGGCACGGTCCTTAGGTTTATGATCTGTTTGAGACTAAAACGACAAGCATTTTTAGAGAGACAATTTAATCCAACGAAATCTCTCAAAATTCACACAGGCCGGGGCGGAGGCGTATCTCGTGGCCTCGTGACGCGTCAGGGTCTAGCGTGACGTGACAGAGAGGAGGTGGGCTTCCGCCGCGTGCGGAACTGGGCTGCAGCGTGAAGAGCGCGGGAGTGGCCAGGCGCCGAGCCTGCGTCGGCTTGCTGGGAGTTGGGTGGTCTTTGCGCTGCGGTCCAGTGGGCCGGGTGTCGCTAGGGCCGGCCTCTGCCTGCCCAGCTGCAGCTCCCGCGTTGGCCACGCCGCTGGCCTCGTTGGTGACCGTGCCGACCGACGACGCATGAGCCGCACTGTCGCACAGCGTGCATGCCTCGGTATTGTACGTGCTCAGACGCTCGTGGTCGTGGGGTAGTGCGGACGCCATGGGGAATCGGAAGTGGGACCACGCCCGGCGCCCTACCCAACGGCCGGCGCCCATCCTCTTTCAATGCAGACCATGCCCCAATAGCACAGTCCACTGTCATCAATCATCGTGCACATGCCGTTGTTACCCCCAAACCATGCTCGTCTCGCCTCGGCATCGTCCTGCCCATCCAGAACCCAACGTGCAATCAACGGCAGCGGAGTACCGCCATACTGAAATTAATTTTAGGCGGAAATAGCATTTTTCTGGAAGTCAATTATTAAAAATAGCACTGTGGTCATGTTATTTACAAAAATAGTTTTCGCGTCTGTCCCTAGGTGATACGAACGGCTGCCGTATTGCTACGTGACCTCGTCCGTACCTCCCAAAGATAGCGCTCCCTTGTCCGTCCCACACAAGGACGAAATTACCACGTCGGCCACTTGTCCACGTTGTCTGTCCGTCTGAGGGACGGATACTCCCTCGTACGTCCGTCCAATCAGCCTTAATAATTAAGAGTGCTACACGTACAATTGGCCTAGTCATCGTACGTACTGGTTCAGTGTTAGACATGGATCAAAGAAGTAGCTTATGCACCATGCAAGCAATATACTAGTGTACATGACAATCCCGTTTAGGACGAGGCGTCTGTTACAATTAGGCAACGCTCTATTATAATTAGGTAGGCATAATGAGGTATCTAATGATTTCATTTAATACTACTGCACTGCTTATGATGCGCGGTGGTTTGCTGCACATCGAAATCCGAAAGGCTCTCTTTCCATTTTCATGTGAACTTGTATTAGAAAAAAAATCTGCTCGTGCTTTGGACAGCAGACAATTTCCCTGCGGGTGTGGAAAAGCTTGATACATGCGGATGTTGAAAAGCTTGATATGTAGACAAGATCTGTCCCGCACGCGGTCGGACTCTCCGAAAACGCCCTCATATCTTGTCGGTCACATATGTCCCCCGCATGCATGCATGGAGTCCCCCGCGCGCATTTTCCTCCCAACAGACCGCGCTCTCATCCTCGCTATAAATGCGGTGTTGCGAGCGGGGCTCTTTGCTCGCACTCACTCATTTTCGCTTGTATTCATTTTGGCATACGCTCTCTCGCCGTTTCGGTGTTTCTTTTCGCAGAGGATTAAGTGTTGTTTAGAGCCGTCATTAGCGGTCATATCAACAGGTAATTTTTATGTATTGTGTTTATTAAATGTGTACTTAGCTAATTAGTTAATTAGTTATAATTAATTACTTGTAGTTATTTAGGCGTAATTAATTTAGTTCCCATCATTTAGGTGTTATTAAATTTGTGTTCTTAGTTAGTTGTGATAAATTGGGTCGTAATGAATGAGTCATCGTTATATTAATCGTACATGTTTTTTTGTGGCCTAGTTGAGTAGTGTTGACTACGTTAGTCTAAAATAAGTGATTGAATCTACGTGACCATAATTAATTTGTTGGTATTTAACGACTTGTTAGTTAATGGCAACGACGAAGCAACTTTACACTTAAATTTAGGTAAACCTTTAGGCCTCAGGGATTGAACAATATTATCTCCATTCTCCAACTTAATGCACTCAAGATTTCATACGACAATAGTTATTGGCCTAAAGCTTTTTGTCATAGTACTTATGTACAACACCACAAATTAGAAGTACAATGACACTGAACCAAGCAATAACTAGCTACCCGTCAGACTGGAATGGAATGTACATTTTTAGCTTCACGCAACATATTGGAAGTTCTGCTTGTGCTGTAGATGTGATTCTGTTTTCAAAAAAGCGTGCAGGTATGATTTAGCTTTTCAACCTTTCAAGACTGACACCAATTAATGATCCTAGAAAACTAAAAGACCATGTTGTAGTGCACGCATGAGAGTAGCAAAATAGTTAGTCTAAATAAGGACCGGAGGCATCAAATGATCAAGAGGGAAGGAAGAGCCAGAGCCATCAAATTATCATAGTATTGATACCTTCCATATATAGTTTGGAACATGGTCTTCCAAGTAAGAAGCGTGAATCTTATGCTGAATATTTACCTAAAAACAGTGCAAGGTGGTATACTTAGATGTCTTGTGTGCAAAGAATCGGATTATGTACAATTTACATCTTGGTTACATTTTTTTACTGTATGGTCCACTCACATCATGGAATCGCAGGACATGGATGACTTCGATACTCGCCGCCACCGTGGGTAGGGACTATGGCGTCGCAGAGACTAGTTTGCATCCTCCTTCATCTTGTACTGCTTGAAATGTCACTACTACAAAACAAGCTATAGTAGACGCCTTATCACAGACGGTTAAAATAGAACCGTCTATGTTGGGTCTGTCGGACCTATCACAGACGGTTTGTAATACAAACCGTCTGTGATACTCAGTATCATAGACGGTTCTATTAAAGAACCGCCTCTGATAGTATCATAGACGGTTCTATTAACAAACCGTCTATGATAATCTCCAGTATCATAGACGGTTCTATTAAAGAACCGTCTGTGATAGTATCACAAACGGTTCTATTAAAAAACCGTCTATGATAATCTCCAGTATCATAGACGGTTTTTTAATAGAACCGTCTATGATAGTATCACAGACGGTTCGTATCACGAACCGTCTGTGATAAGTACCTCATCACAGACGGTTGGTGATACGAACCGTCTGTGATATGTAATTCACAAGGCGGGAGTTCGAAAATTTTGAACGCGTGCGCGGGAGTAGCAGGAGTCCTTATATATAGCCGGTCCTCCAACCTCCCGCAGTCCTCCTCCTCCTCCTCCTCCTCTAGTCCTCCTCCTCCCTGTGTCGGCGTCCTCCCTCTGCACTGGCCTCCTCCCCCATGTCGGTCCTCCCAGGCGCGCATTGCCGTCTTCGGCCCCAACAAGCTTGAAGAAAAGAAGGTTAGTAGTGAGTTTTGACTAATTAGATTAGCTGCGAGCTTTTCTTTTGCGTAATGTTGTAACAATGGTGGCATGGTGCTTGCGTGTGTGCACAGGAGAGCGAGATCCTCAAGTTCTTGAGGTAATGGAGGTGGCGGCAGTCATGGCCATCGTGATGGCCAACGACGACCACCGCCGTCGGATCGGCAAAGACTCGTCGGCATCATCGTGCTCCTCCTCATCAACTCCACAATCTCCTATATTGAGGAGTGCAACACCGGAGCTCGGCCAAGGCGATGGAGGTAGCGAAGAGACGGACGGCCAAGGGAAGGCAGCGTGGCCACTTACAAGCTATACATTTAGTTTTTTTGTAGTTGAAAAAACTATCACGCGGTTCTTAACAAGAACCGTCTGTGATAATTACTATCACAAACGGTTCTTGTTAAGAACCGTCATGAAAATATACTATCACGCAGCGGTTGAAAGTAGAACCGCTGCGCGATAATGAGTTATCACGACGGTTCTACTTCCAACCGTCAGTGATATTCGTATCACAGACGGTTTGCAGACCGTCTGTGATAACCACCTGTTATCAGAGACCAACTTTTCGAGACGGTTCGAAAACCGTCTGTGATGACGGTTCCGAACCGTCTGTGATGGCTGTTTCTGTAGTAGTGTGTTGCCAATTTTATGTATGAAAAGTTACATTGTAACTCCATTGAAAATATCAAAACTCCCTCTTCTTTGTTTTCATGTGGATATAGCGCAGCAGTACACACATAACATATAAAATATGCATACAAATATAACAAAGCAAAATATGCATACAAATATAGCAACACAAAATCGCATAACACGGGATACAATATGACTCACTCGTCTAAGCCACTACTCTCTGCTCGCTGCGTGCGCGTCCTAGTCTTGTGTCAATCATGTTCTTTGAGGTACGTCAGCCGGTCCGGAGAGTGTGTATCTGTTCGGAGGGGGTACGGAGACTGTTGAGTGGGCGGAGGTGCACCAGTAAATTGACTCTAAGCTAGCCCAGCTGAGTCTGTAGAGCGTCGATGTCTTCCTTAAACCCTTCTTCCATTGATATTTTTGTAAATTGATACAGTGGTGATTTCCACAGATTCTAACTGTGCAAGGTCCACCTAAAAGAAAACTCATAAGCATGGTATCCGTGCCACCTAGGGACGGATACGAGCGATATTTTTGTAAATAATACGGCGATGGTGCCATTTTTGCTAATTGAGCTTGAAAAAGTGCTATTTCCGCCAAAAATGATAGATTAAACTGATCTTGTATGCGGTTAGAGCAACACACATTCAACCTGATGAACATGGAAACATATCAGATGACGATGCCATCGATGAAGAATTGATCTGAAGTAGTAGATGAATAATTGCGTTGTCTACTTAGGTTTTGGTCTTTTCCACCAAGAGGTAAACCACAAGTTCCAACTACAGATGGTGATATGTGGTATGGCATGAGTTACCCTGATGAGAGGACATGACCCTATTTATAGCCTTTATTAGAATCCTATCATGTCTAGAGATAGATTCCAAATAGGCCTCTACACAGATTTAAAATCCAAGTTTATATTTTTCTTAATAGATACTCGGACTCTTAATAAATACTTTATTTGATCGTTTTATATATTTGAGCCAAACCAAAAGATAGATAGCTAATATGTATATAAACTCATGTAGGTCCACGTAACATAAAATTAATCCAACAAAAATTTCTACAGAAATTCATCTGCCAAACCTTTTCTGCTGCTGTTTTCAAATCATCATTTATGTCAGCACCGGTGGCCGTTCTGCTGCTTGTCTCCCCAAGGGAAGGTACCCCTCATTCGACAAATATTCTTTAAGGATTTCTCACCTCTACGTGACTATACGTCTGCAGCACTATCCGTGCATCACACACCTCCGTCCTTGCCGACGGCGAAGCTCCAGTGTTGCTTCACCAGAGTTTGGGTTTGGGGTTCATTGCGCGCGGCCTGGCTGCAGCAGTGCAGGCCACGGGCACAGAGGAGGGCGGCGGCGTGATGAGAACGAAATAGTCGAGTTAGGGGCCGGTGGCAGGCAAATCAAACGGTGCTGAGCGGCCGGAGACGAGGAAAGAGGCGCAGCGACGGGGAAGAGGCTCACTGGCGGGCCTTGCCGGGCTTTCGTATCCTAGGGGAAGGAACGAGAGCCTTGGGATTGAGGTCCAACGGTCGCGAAATCGACCAGTATGACATGGTTTTTTCTCATCTTATAAGAAACCGACCAGAGCGCTATTTTGAGAGAGAGAGGGAGAGAGAGCATGACAGAACTATAGTTATTCCAATTCAGGACGGATACAACAACCACCTCTCTCTCTCTCGATCTTGACAAGTCCCAACTCGCAAAATCTTATTGAAACCACTAAACGCTCAAAGAAATTAAAGCAGCATGTAGTAAACCAGCACACGTGATCACTGTATCTCGGTCACACGAGGCGGCGGCAGATGGTGACGCCGTCGGCGATGGCGAGCTGGCACACCTCGATGCGCGGGTCGGCGGCGAGCTTTGCGTTGAGGTCCCGGATGGCGGCCGAGAACCGCCGGTCCAGGTCCGACATGGGCGTGTCGGGCGGCAGCGCCACCGTGCCGCACCACAGCGTGTTGTCGTACACGATGGTGCCGCCCACGCGCACCAGGCGCAACAGCTGTTCGTGGTACCGCACGTAGTTGGGCTTGTCCGCGTCCACGAAAGCGAAGTCGAACCGCGCCTCGTGCCCCGCCGCGGCCTCCTCGGCGAGGAGCTCGTCGAGCCGCTCGAGCCCGGTGCCCTCGCGGAAGTCCACCTTGTGCGCCACGCCGGCCTTATCGATGAACGGCCGCCCCACCTCGTAGCACTCGCGGTCGTAGTCGATCGCGATGACCTTGCCGTCGTCTGGGAGCGCGAGCGCGGTGGCGAGGAGAGAGTAGCCCGTGAACACGCCCACCTCGATGGTGTTCTTGGCGCTGGCCATCTTGATCAGCATCCCCAGCAGCTGCGCCTCGTCCGGCGACGACTGCATGAACCCCCTGAAATTACCATCGCGTGATTTCATGATCACACCCAAGAACCCAACCGAACAATATCGAACTAAACCACAAAGAGCATGCGAGAGGCTAGCAAGTAAACTGCACGTACCACTTGTGCTTGTCCGTGACGAGGCGCAGGTCGCGCATGCACTCCGGTTCGCGCGGCAGCACCGTCGTGTCCAGGACATACTGCACGTCAGCGGCAGCGACCATACCACCATCAGCAAAGAAAGGACGAACGAACGTTCACTACTGGCTCGTCGTACGTTCGATCTGAGTGTCAGTGTGTTACCTTGTACAGGGCGTCGCTCTTGAGCAGCGTCTTGTTGCTGCTGTTGATGTCGCTGTGGACGTTGGGCACGCTGTCGCCGCCGTTCGCCATGGCTCGATCTCGCTCGCTCGCTGCCTCCCTGAGCTCTTTCTCTGCTTCAGTTGGTGGTGCGGGTTGGAGTGTCCACCCACTACTCCAGCGTGTTATATATATCAACTGATGGAAGAGTTGGTGTCGCCGGATCACTCGCTCTTTCCACTGGCCTTTCTCTTTATAAAATCATCGCTGTATTAGGTGTTGTTTTTCTTTTCCTTTTTGAAGAGAAATCAATCACTTGCTTTGATTGTAGACCGACCAAAGGTGGCGTTTGATCAATGCATGTGTCTTTGCGTGCTCATCCTTGCGTTGTGGTAGTCCATGTGAGATCACATTCCCACCGCCACCTGCCGCAACCTACCCACTTTGTGGTGGACTGACTAGAAAAATGGCAAGGTGGTGTTAGTTGTTACTCTTGTTTATTGTTCCGGTTCTTCCAAGAACAAGAAGCCTTCAACGACAGTGCAGATTCGAATCTTCCAAGGTTCCATTCATCGCGATTTGGCTTGGTAGTGCGATCCAATTTACTCTTGTTTATTGCTTATTTGTCAATGCAACGCTTGGAGGAGAATCTGTAATTCAAAGAAGCATGTTCTGCGTGCTGCCAGAGTGGCCTGGAGAGAAAATTAATCAGCAAAAGCATCACCAGCGAGGTAATACTATTCAGGTGTCGTACGGAGGCAGCCTTGTGCGATAAGTACGAAGGCAGCGTTGTCAAGAGGTTTCTTTCTAAAAGAGTTGTCCTCCATTTGAACATTCTGAATGCTACGGTTATGGATGCAACTAAGAATTGCATTTCATCCGAACGAGTTATGCACGAAGAAACTCTGCGTTCTCAAGTCGTGCTTAGAAACAAGACGAAACGAAGCATCGGTTTCCGTCGCTATTGCGACGAGAGAAGCACGCAACAGCGTTTCGGGGGCACAAACTGTCTCATCAGGCACAAGAGGCGAGCGCGCCGAACACTCAAATCTACAGTGATTCCTTTGTTTATCATGGGGAACAAAACGAATCCATAGACAGGAATAATATGAAACACCTTCGGATTAGAGATGCCACTGGGTACCCATTACTTTTGCTCGAACCTATACCCACATTATTGGGCAGGGTATGAATAAGAAATAAAATACACTTTTAATTTTGGATAGGGGAATGTTGTTGGGATGATCTTCGGCTAACGGTTTCCGAAATCCACGGGAGACCATGTCTCACCGCGCCTTGATCGGAGGCGTGACCAACTTCTTTGGTTCGGGTCCCGGTCACCTATCGCTAGATAAGAATAGAGGGGCTCGGCAGGCCAGATGATGCGTGATTGTTCTTGGCTATCAAACCCCACACAAACCCGATCTACTCACGCGCGCTAAGGTGGACGAAGACCCAGGACCGCCGGCCCTCGTCCACGACCACCACTACGGACGCCTCTCTTCTTCATCCACGACCGGCTTCAGCTACACCAACTCATCACCATCCTAATGGCATCAGCAACCTCGGGTATGTCACGATTATGATTCCGCTCTAATGTTTTGTAGGTGTTCATAGATTAGAGCTAGGGTTCATGTCCGAATTCAAGTTTAGCCCTAAGATTATGCTTATATTTGGTATCAGAGCCTAATCTAGCTCATCATGAACCCTAATTAGTCAAAACCGAAGTTGTCTTTGCCTAGATCTAAAGATTAAAGGCTCGGATCTAAAGTTTTTGTGGCCGGATCTATTGTCTAATGGCTCGGATTAGCAATTTAGAAGGAGGGGACTCAAGAAATCATTACAAAATCCTAACGAAATCCCCAAATCCGTCCCACCCGAACCCTTAAATCCCAAATAGAAACCCTAAGAATTGATGCGGCGGAACTTACCTTTTGGAGATCGGAGATCGGAGATCGCCGGGTCTTCTCCGCTTACGGGCGCCATCGCGGCTCCACTCGACGGCGGTGCGCGCAACCTCAGTCGCACGCACGCGCCGGCGAGAGGCTGCAACGCGCCGCGCCGCCGCCGCCGCCGATGCTCTCCCGCGCTGCCGCGTGTGCGCGCCGCGCATCGCGGCGTCAAGCGTCGCCTCCGTGCTCCGCCGCAGCGATGCCGCCGCTGCCCGCCGGGAGAGGAAGGAGCGAATGATGCGTTAGGGTTAGGGTTTCCGGAGTTTTAACTCGCTCGGAGTTTAGCACAGCCGTCCGATTTGATCCGACGGTCATGTTTTAGCAGGCCGGATGAACGTTTTGGGCCGAACGATTTTCGGCCGTCCGATTAGATCGGACGGCACTTGAGGATCTCGGGCTGGCCGAGCCGTTTTGGGCCGCGCGCGCGCATGTTGGGCCGCGCTCGTTTTGGGCCGCGTATTAGTTTTGGGCTGAATAGTAGTTTTCTCCTTTTTCTTTTATTTTCAGTGCTTTTCTTTTATGATTAAGTCTTAATGCACTGATTTAATTATTGTTTTGATGCCCAAAATTATGGTATATCATGAATAAAGTATTATTGCCCAATATTATGCTTAATCTCTTATTAAAATTGAACCAACGAGATATTTTAATTAGAGACTTTTACGTTTTATGTTTTTGGCATTATGTACATGCATATGATTATATTCAGACCAACGTTGTTTATAATCATGTGTAGCCATATTAATTGTTTAGTTCTTTTCATTTTACGCTTAACGGTGATGTGAATTAGAACTATAGTTTTTGTGTGTTATTAATCAGACCAACGTAGGATTAATTGCATGCAACTTTTTTCTTATGATTATTTCTGATTTATGCCCTGTATCTTGGTATTCAGCAATAAATGCATCAAATGTCGCTGCCACCATCGACAATATTGAACAACTTACGGGGAGCAATTTTCCCTCCTGGAAGGAGAGAATCCATGTTGTCCTTGGGGTATTAGATCTCGATTATGCTTTAAGGATGCCAGCTCCCATTCCCCCCTCTGAGGGTGAGGAAAATTATGATGACAAAAGGAAAATTTATGAAACTAATGCTGAGAAATGGGAGCGGTCCAACCGTCTATCACTTATGATAATGAAGACCTCCATTTCGGTTGGGATCGAGAGCAATCCCGATCTCAAAATGCTAAAGAGTATCCGCATCAGTTGAAGAAAAATTTAAGGGCTCTACAAAGTTTATGCTAGTACTGATTCGAGGCTTTTGACAACTAAGTATGATGGTTCGGCGGTATTAGAGAACACATAATGATGATGACCGATATGGCTAGGAAACTTAAGGGAATGGACATGGAGATTTGATGGTTTCCTAGTCCATTTCATTATGACCTCTCTCCCTTACGAGTATACACTTTTAAGATCAACTATAATACTCAGAAAGAAAAGTGGAACATGAGCGATTTAATCGCCATGTGTGTTCAGGAGGAGGAAAGAATAAGGACGGAAAAGAGGGATCTTGCACTTTAAGTTGGTGGCTCCAATAAAAGGAAGTTCCAAGGGACTTCAAATCTAAGAAGAAGTTGGCGTTCTCCCCAATGTCGATAAGTCGGGCCTAAAGTGCACAATGCACCTAAGCCTCATGTAGCTCTCTGTGGAGCACCTAAAGGGGGTGAATGTCATTTTGCAAGTAGTCGGGCACTTTCGGAAGGACTGCCGGATTCTAAAGTGGCTCGCAAAGAAGGGTAATGATACAATAACTTTTGTTGATGAAACACTTTATGCTAATTTTTCCATTAATTCTGGTGGATTGACTCGTGCAAGCGCACGTTACTAATTCTTCTGGGATTCCATACCGCGAACCCTAAGAAAGGGGCGAAGCCTTAGAGTCGCGGATGGAAAGGAAGCGAAGTGGAATCAATAGGATCAATTACATTAGTCTTAGACAACGGCTTCTCACTTCGTCTCAATAATGTAGTTTATGTTCCTTCTATTAGGAGGAATTTGATTTGATTTCTTTGTTGGACGATGAAGGTTTTAAGTGTACTTTTGGTGATAATAAATGTATTATTACGTTTGATTCTAATGATATTGGTCTTGCTTTTAGACGAGACAAACTCTATATGCTTTCCCTTAATGAATCTCCGTATCCTTGAATGTGTGTGATGCTAAGGTAAAAGAATAATGAGACTTCTTGAAATTGTGGCACGCGTTTAGGCCACATTTCGAAGGGGAGAATGGAGCGTCTCATTAAGGAAGAGATTCTCCACCCATTAGATTTCTCTCGACTCGGACCAACGCATTGATTGCATTAAAGGAAAATATGTGAAACAAATAAAGAAGTGAGCTACTCAAGACACGTGATTTTTAGAATTAATTCATACCGATATTTGTGGTCCTTTTCTGTGACATCGGTGGATGGTTTTGATTCTTTTATAACATTCATCGATGATTTCTCCGTTATGGTTATATCTTTCCCATTAAAGACCGATCGAGTCACTTGACAAATTTAAGATATTTAAGGCTGAAGTTGAAAATCAGCACAACTTAAGAATTAAAGTGGTAAGATCGGACCGTGGGGTGAATATTATGGAAGACATGCCTCTTATGGACAAATTCTGGCCCTTTCGCTAAGTTTCTTCAAGAAAATGGCATTGTTGCCCAATATTCTATGCCAGTGAACTCAAATAGAATGGAGTAGCGAGAGACGCAACCGTACACTTATGGATATGGTGCGAGCATGCTCACCACTCTAGTTTACCCATTAGTTTGTGGATGGAAGCACTAAAGACACATTGCACATATTCTTAATCGGGTTCCCGATGAAATCATTACCTAAGACACCTTATGAATTATGGATGGGAGAAAACCGAGTATGAAATATTTACGAGTGTGGGGTTGTCGTGCTGGAAGCTAAGATTTTTAATCCACATATTGGGAAATTAGACCCTAAACCATAAAGTTGTCATTTTATTGGGTACCTGAAAGATCCAAAGGGTATCGTTTTCTCAGTCCTAATAGGACAACTAAGTTTGTAGAAACAAGGCACGCTGTGTTCTTAGAAAATAATGAGGAGCTGGAGCCCAGGAAAATAGATCTTGAGGAGAAGCGGGTTTACGTTCCTTCACCGCTCATCCCAGAGACCTTTATTTCTGTGCCTCAGGTGGCTGCACCTCCGGTAGAAAATACTGTTGTTGCACCCACTGTTGAGGTCTCTCAAATTCCTAATGTTGTACCTAATGACGAGCCTCAGCAGTCTCTGTCATAGCTAATGAACCTATTAGAAGATCACGGCGGAGAGAAGATCGCCATCCCGAATGATTATGTTGTATATATGAATGAGGATATTAATGATGTAGGGAAGGTAGACGATCCCACCTCTTATAAGGAGGCCATGATGAGTGAACATTCTCCTAAGTGGCTTGATGCCATGAAGGATGAACTAAAGTCTATGAGCACTAATGATGTGTGGGACCTAGTAGAAATTCTGACGAAGTCAAAGCAAAGAGGTTGTAAATGGGTCTACAAAACCAAGCATGACTCTAAGGAAATATCGAAGGTTCAAAGCAAGGCTTGTAGCAAAGGCTTCTCACAAAGAGAGGGATTGATTATAATGACACCTTTTCTCTGTCTCATCTAAGGATTCATTCGAATCGTAATGGCACTTGTAGCTCATTATGATTTAGAGCTGCATCGATGGATGTTAAAGCGGCATTCCTTAATGGCGATTTGCAAGAAAATGTTTACATGGCTCAACCGGAAGGTTTTCTTTGTGGAAGGCAAGGAGCATTTGGGATGTCGACTTAAGAAATCAATTTATGGCTTGAAACAAGCGTCGAGGCAGTGGTACCTCAAATTCGATAAGATTATAAGGAATTTTGGTTTTAAAGAGAATGAAGTTGATAATTGCATATATGTTAAGTTCAAGGGGAGTAAATTCACCATCTTAGTGCTTTATGTGGATGACATCTTATTGGCCAGCAGCGATAAGGATATCTTTGTTTGAGACCAAGAGATTTCTTTCATCTAATTTTGATATGAAGGATCTTGGTGATGCCTCTTACGTTCTTGGCATTGAGATTCACCGAGATAGGTCCAAAGGAATATTAGGTTTATCTCAGAAGGCATACGTTGACAGAGTACTGAAGAAATACAATATGCATAAGTGCTCGCTCGTCTGCTCCTATTGTTAAGGGCGATAAGTTTGGGACATTTCAATGTCCGAGAAACCAATATGAAACTGATCAGATGAAGTCGGTTCCTTATGCTTCAGCTGTCGGAAGCATTATGTATGCTCAAGTATGTACACGCCCTGATTTAGCTTTTGTAACCGGATGCTTGGCGATATCAGTCAAATCGAGACCGGACCACGGAAGGCCGTTAAGAAAGTCTTGCGATATATGCAAAGCTACTAAGAATTTCATGCTCACATATAAGATTTCTGATAACCTTGAAGTTGTTGGTTATTCAGATTCAGATTTTGGCGGGATGTGTTGATACTAAGAAATCCACGTCAGTTATATCTTCACACTCGCTGGAGGAGCTATCTCGTGGAAAAGCTCCAAACAAACACTTACGGCATCTTCAACGATGCAAGCTGAGTTTGTGGCATGTTATGGAGGCCACCGGCAGCCGTATGGCTTAAGAATTTTGTCCCGGGACTTAGAGTGGTAGACAGCATTTCTAAACCACTCACCTTATACTGCGATAACGAACCCGCAGTCTTTTATGCGAGTAACAACAAGTCAAGTGGTGCTGCCAAACACATTGACATTAAGTATCATGTTGTGAAAGATAGAATCCAGGATCAAACCATCAGTATCAAGCATATTAGTACTAAGTCAATGCTTGCGGATCCGCTTACTAAAGGCTTACCACCCAATATCTTTCGTGATCATGTTGCCGGCATGAGTTTATTGGAAAGCCTCTGATTCTGGACTAAAGGACCTTAAAAGAAAACCAACTCCCATTAAGTATAATGAACATTCATTTCAAGATAGGATAGTACACTATAGATACTGAGGTTGTATGACACTTCATTGGTCATGCGACGCATTATCTTGGTATGCTATTTTATTGAGAATGGGCTTATGATGTTAGCCTTACGATCAAAGGGGAGAATGTTGGGATGATCTTGGCTAACGGTTTCAAATCCACGGAGACCATGTTTCACCGCGCCTTGATCGGGCGTGACCAACTTCTTTGGTTGGTCCGGTCACCTAGCGCTAGATAAGAATAGAGGCTCGGCAGGCCAGATGATGCGTGATTGTTCTTGGCTATCAAACCCCACACAAACCCGATCTACTCACGCGCGCTAAGGTGGACGAAGACCCGGGACCGCCGGCCCTCGTCCACGACCACCACTACGGACGCCTCTCTTCTTCATCCACGACCGGCTTCAGCTACACCAACTCATCACCATCCTAATGGCATCAGCAACCTCGGGTATGTCACGATTATGATTCCGCTCTAATGTTTTGTAGGTGTTCATAGATTAGAGCTAGGGTTCATGTCCGAATTCAAGTTTAGCCCTAAGATTATGCTTATAAATGTAACTAATATCCACTTACCTATATTTACCTATACCCATTCAAAACTAGAGCTGGGAATGGGTTTGGACTACCCATACCCAATTACAGCTTCATATAACAATATGTGGGTTCACCTGTGCAACTGCTCCTGCCGATTTGCACAAAGTAGCTTTCCTACATGTAGAATCATCTCTAATAAATTTCAGTCAATTCCATAAAACTTTTATGTTGTGAACACGATGTTGAAATTTCAAATACCGAAGTTTGACGAAAGCTTACTATAAAATCATGCGAGGCCCACCTATACACTTGGACTTGTCAATTTGCACAAAGAATCATCTCCAATAAATTTTAATCGATTTCGCAAAACTTTTATGATGTGAACGCGAGGTTGAAAATTCAAATACCGAAGTTTTAAAAAGTTTCCTTCACAAGCCTCTTTGACTTAAGGGGCAAGTCGTTATATGCCAGCGAATAACTTTAAATCTTCATAATATATCACTTGTGTCTCACTGACATGTGGACTCTGTGTTTACATGTCGACATCATAATGAGTGACATATTGTAAATCATGTAGTTATTCAGTGATATATTGTAAATTTTTTATTGACTTAAACATCTCTCTCCTTCTCCTTTACCCATTCGGTATTACCCATTTTTATTTGGGTATGAGTAATATCAAATTCAATCGGGTATGGAGTTGGTTTACCCATGCCCTACCCAGTGGCATCCCTACTTCCGATGTCATCCTAGCTGCGTTGAAAGATGTATCTAATCTATTTGGACATCAATGCTACAGCCTACTGTAGATCGTAATTTAGGCCCTAGACGTCTATTCAAAACATGAAATTGACCTCTTTCATCAGAATGAAAAATTTCCTTAGGAATTTTAAAAGCAGGGAAAAAAAACTTTGGCCAATGTACTCTGCTTTCGACAAGAAGACGACGACGACTGACCGTCTCCTTACAAAAAGAAAGAAAAGAAGACTGACCACGAGCGTGAGACTGCTTATTAGTTCGGAAAGCAATGCGTTTCTTAACTGTTTGAACTAAATTCAGATGATCCGGGACAAGGGTTCTATAATTGCCGGCATGAATCCACCTCACCAGGCCCATGGACAGGGACACGCAACCGCCTGGACAGTCGTCGGCGTCGTGAAAACATCATGATGCTCCGTCCGATTCGCGACTTGCGAGCAGCTCTAAAGGTTTGTTTGGATAGAAAGAGATTAGAACTAATTCTTTTGGATTGAAAGGAATTTTAGTTCAAATTTCGAATCAATCTGAAGAGATTGAGTCGGATCATAAAGTATTCAAACAAACCCTAAATAAGGTCAAAACCAGGACTAGTTGAGCAGTTTTTTGGGTAAGAATCTCCAGGAACAGGGGCAATCGTACCAGTTGCGGCGCGGCGAGTTGCCATCTGAACGCAACGGCGCGTGAAGCGAAGACATCTCCGGCGTGTACTGCAGTGGAACGGAGAAAGATCATTTGGGGAAAGCAAAAGAGGATGGTGTGGTTCCACAGGTCCATATGCAAAGGAGAATTAGTACTAAATAAGATTGACCAAAGATATCAAAAGGTACAGCTGGTCACCAAATGGTCGGTAATAAAGGAGAAATGGGCACTGATTTGTCAAATGCCACCTTGGAAGCACATACATATAGGACACAGCACTTGTTGATAATAATTAAAAAAGATCTTAGGGTGTAATCGTGCAAACCATGTTTGGTTTGATGCTGCTTCTGGATTATTGTTCATGCAATCACGCAAAAACTCCTATGTTTTTTTTTCCTATTCCCCTGTTTTTAGAATCCTGTGAATCAAAGAGGCCCTTAAGGAGATTTTTAAAAGGAATTGTGTAGGAATCGAACTTCATGGAAAGTTTTCCTAGGTGACCCTTAGAACAAAGGAATAAGTTCCCAAGATTCTTAAGAAATTCCCATGGAATGACTCATAAGGTCTAACATGGAAATTTTCAATTTTCTATTGAGAAATGCAATCTCTCTGTAAATTCCTGTGGGACAACAACCATTTGGAGCAATTCTTGTGTTTTTTCCCTGCACGAATTCGCTAGGCATGTCATCCTAAATTCCCGATGTTTTTCTATTTTTGTGTGTTTCAATTCATGCATTCCAAACAGAGCCTTGAAGTTTCAACTTTAGAATTTTCCATTTGATTTATCATTTGTCACAATTTTTTTTACTCTTAACACAGACAGATCTGATCATGGAATTTTATACATACATAAGAGTAATTTGAGAAGTACCAATAGCAAAAAAAAAATGTTGATTGCTCACTGGACTGGACCTGATATTTTGCCGGTTGAAGATGGTTAAACAAAAAGCTTCTGATCCCGACAAACGATGGGTTGATAACATGATGATAACTTAGATAAATCTAGAATTGACTGCCGCCACTCCCCGTTGCGTGCTTCTCTTTCTTTGAATAGTTGGACGGTATGACAAGCAGACTTTTGTGGCAGAGTTGGTGAATGGAAAACAAATTTATATGTCAGTGGCATGCTGTCAGTACGGCCTTATTTCTGGAACATAGTATGATTTGTGTGACAATTGCATCTTTCTTTAAGAGGACTAGCAGGCCGGCGCGCGTACAAACGCGCGAGAACCAACGTGGGCGAGCATGCGCAGCAACAGCGACTGGCCTTTGGGCGCGCGGAAAGCCGAACGCCACCGCTTCGATCCAACGACGCGAAACAAGCGAGCCAGCGAGGACGACCACCTGCGTGGGATCGAACGGGCGAAGGATCGGAGGCCTCGAACGGACGAAGCGGCAGACGCGCGCTGAAGCGAAGGCACGCGAACCAAAAAAAAAATATCGGACGCTCGCGAGGCAGGGACGCGCTGGATCTGGCGGTCAAAAAATCCAATAAAACTACAATCCTATGAAATTTCTACCACATTCTATGTTCCAAACACAAGCCCTTCTTTAGTTTGAACTGACTGATGGACTAAATTGGCATATTAAAACAAAGATCATGCCTGATAAAAATGTGACGAGTAAAAATTGGAATAAACTGAAATGGGGTGGTATGGAAGGTTGCGGTATAAGCTTTCAATCGATCTCAGGGATGTGCGCTGGTGATATTAAGAATTGATCCAGGTAGAAGTCTTTTTTGGGCGACGCTGTGATTTAATCAGCTTCAGTCATATTTTGCAGTGTTGTCGGAAACTGATGTCAAGAATGGTTTGATCAGTGGAGTTCACCGTGCAATAACTAGCCTAGAAGTATCTTGTAAACTATCATTTCATTAATGAAATTGGGGAAAAAAAATACTGAAGAGGAGTGATGAATCTGAAATGTGTTGATATGACAGAGAAGATAGTTGCTTCGTATGCCTGTTTTTCGAAAATAAAAATGTAATCCGAGGAGAAGAAAACAAAAGGACAACTCTGAATTCTGTGCGGTAGCAGAACTGCAGAAGTCCTTTGTCAGGAATGCAGAAGATTACTAGTTTTGTTCGGGTAAGCATCCGATCCAATCTTTCACTAGCTTTATTCATATGAGCATTGACGAAGATTTAATGATCTTTATTTTATTATTTATCTATAATTTTTATTATAGATAAATATACTATCATACGATCACACACTATGTCCTCTCGTGGCAATGGTAAGAACGCCTCTGGTGATGAGCAGGGTCAACACTCTGATGAGTGCGAGGGAAATCCTCGACATAATCGCACTCCATTGAGGCAAACTCAAGGATCAGATGTGGGTGATCCTAAGACAACCCAACAACACTTCAGTACCAATCGGAGGAGGCTCAAGGACTCCAACACATCAATGATTTGCTCGAGAACCCAACTCGAGAGCTTGCTCGAGCACTAGACTACAACCTCTTTGCTGAAGAGATCGCACGAAGGTTTCGGAGCACAATGGCCAGACTCGAGTATCCTCGTCGATATCATTCTGAAAGTCGTAACGGTACGGCTCTATCAGCTACCAGTCGTTCAAACAGTTCATCACACAAAGATCAACACAACAACAAATTACACCGTTCCCCTAATCTTAACTCCAGTCGGAGGAGAGATCCTCGAACGCCTAATTCACCGTAGTGCAGATTCGAATATTCCAAGGTTCCATTCACCGCGATTTGGCTGAACTTTTTTTTTATTAGTTAACCCTTTTTAAAATTTTATTTTCAAGTTAATCTCCGCGCACTTTATTTCTAATTCCGACCTCTTTAGTCACGTCATCACCTATGGCGTGACAAAATAACACTGTCACACGCCAGGATAAGTCCTCAAAATAGCACTTTTTGTTATGCTACTAGTTGTGACGTGACCAAATAACATTGTCACGCCACGGGTGATGGCGTGACAAGAGATTGTCCAGATACAGGCTGACGTGATAGTGTTGTTTTCTCATGTCACCACCCGTGGCGTGACCAAAGGGGTCAGAATTAGAAATAAAGTGCGCGAGGGGCTAACTTTAAAATAAAATTTTAAAATGGATTAATTAATTAAAAAAAATCGATTTGGCTTGGTAGTACGATCCAATTTACTCTTGTTTATTGTTTATTTGTCAATGCAACGCTCGGAGGAAAATCTGTAATCTAAAGAAGCATGTTCTGCGTGCTGCCAGAGTGGCCTGGAGAGAAAATTAATCAGCAAAAGCATCACGAGCGATGTAATATTATTCAGGTATCGTACGGAAGCAGCCTTGTGTGATAAGTACGAAGGCATCGTTGCCAAGAGGCCCCTTTCAAAAAGAGTTGTCCTATGGTTATGGATGACGCAACTAAGAATTGCATTTCCGAACGAGTTATGCACGAAGAAACCCTGCACTCTCAAGTCGTGCTTAGAAACAAGACGAAACGAGGCATCGGTTTCCGTCGCTATCGCGACGAGAGAAGCACGCAACGGCGTTTCGGCGCACAAACTGTCTCATCAGGCACAAGAGGCCAGTGCACCGAGCACTTTGTTCCCATCAAATCTACAGTATTCCTTTGTTTATCACGGGCGACAAAACGAATCCTAAGACAGGAATGATATCAAACACCTTCGGATTAGAGATGTCCACTGGGTACCCGTTACTCGTGCTCGAACCTATACCCACACTATTGGGTTGGGTACGAATAAGAAATAAAATACACTTTTAATTTTGGGTATAGGAAATGTAACCAATATCCACTTAACTATATTTACCCATACCCATTCAAAACTAGAGTTGGGAATGGGGTTTGGATTACCCATACCCAATTATAGCTTCATATAACAACATGTGGGCTCGCCTCTGCAACTGGTCGTGCCGATTTACACAGAGTAGCTCCCTTCACATGTAGAATCATCTTCAACAAATTTCAGTCCATTCTATGAAACTTAATCGGGTATGATGGAGTTGGTTTACCCATACCCTACCCAACGGCATCCCTACTTAGGATGACATCCGAGCTGCGTTGAAAGATGTATCAAATCTATTTGGAAATCAATGCTACAGCCGACGGTAGATCGTAATTTAGGCCCTAGACGTCTATTCAAAACATGAAATTGACCTCTTTCATCAGAATGAAAAATTTCCTTAGGAATTTTAAAAGCAGGGAAAAAAAACTTTGGCCAATGTACTCTGCTTTCGACAAGAAGACGACGACGACTGACCGTCTCCTTACAAAAAGAAAGAAAAGAAGACTGACCACGAGCGTCAGACTGCTCATTAGTTCGGAAAGCAATGCGTTTCTTAACTGTTTGAACTAAATTCAGATGATCCGGGACAAGGGTTCTATAATTGCCGGCATGAATCCACCTCACCAGGCCCATGGACAGGGACAAGCGCCAAGCCACCAACCGCCTGGACAGTCGTCGGCGTCGTGAAAACATCATGATGCTGCGTCCGCTCCGTCCGATTCGTGACTCGCGAGCAGCCCTAAGGGTTTGTTCGGATAAGAATGGATTAAAATTAATTCTTTCGAATTGGAAGAGATTTTAATTCAAATTCTGAATTAATCTGAAGAGATTGAATCGGATCACAATGTATTCAAACAAACCCTAAACGAGGTCAAAACCAGGACGCTCTTAGTGCAGTTTTTTGGGGTAAGAATCTCAAGGAACAGGGGCAATCGTACCAGTTGCATCGCGGTGAGTTGCCATCTGAACGCAACGGCGGGTGAAGCGAAGACATCTCCGGCGTGTACGGCAGTGGAACAGAGAAAGAGCATTTGGGGAAAGCAAAGGAGGATGGTGTGGTTCCATAGGTCCATATGCAAAGGAGAATTAGTACTAAATAAGATTTATCAAAGATATCAGAAGGTACAGCTGGTCACCAAATGGTAGGTAATCAAGGAGAAATGTGCACTGATTTGCCACATGCCACCTTGGAAGCACATACATATAGGACACAGCACTTGTTGATAAAAAAAAAAGAGAACTGCTATACATCTTGCGAATAATGCGCTATGTGATTGGTGGGAGAAAAGGAGAGAGTGTGAAAAGTGAGATTGGGTTAGGGATATAGGGATATGGGTGATATCTGGGGTATTAGATCTCTATCTGGTGGCTCAAAAAGTGACTGATTTTCAAGAAAAAATCAGTCGCATGTTGTATAGACACTCTAAAAAAACAAGATCTTAGAGTGTAATCGTGCAAACCATGTTTGGTTTGGACATCAAATCAGCATGAAAGTTTTCTGAGGATGTTGTAGTTTATCGAGTGTTGTAGCACTCTTTAGGGCCTCTTTGATTCGAAAGATTTTTAGAGGAAAAGTGAAGGATCCTCGTTCCTATGGATTTGATCACTTTGAAACGTAGGAATTGATCAATGGAGGAAACTTTCCTACGCCTCTGATTCCAGAGGAAAAAGCGCGGGAAAAAAACATCCACTCTCACCTCTCTCTTTTTTTTCTTCCCTTCACCTTAAGACCGAGGCAAATCGCGCTCTAGCCATTGCAGTTGATGCCGCTTTTGGATTGTTGTTCATGCAACCACGCGAACCACGCAAAAATTCCTGTGTTTTTTTTTCCCTATTCCCCGTTTTTAGAATCCTACAAATCAAAGAGGCCCTTAAGCATTGTTTGGAACAAAGGATTTTTAAAAGGAATAGTGTAGGAATCGAACTTCATGGAATGTTTTCCTAGGTGACCCTTAGAACAAAGGAATAAGTTCCCAAGATTCTTAAGAAATTCCCATGGAATGACTCATGAGGTCTAACATGGAAATTTTCAATTTTCTATTGAGAAATGCAATCTCTCTGTAAATTCCTGTGGGACAATAACCATTTGGGGCAATTCTTGTGCTTTTTCCCTGCAAGAATTCACTAGACATCTCATCCTAAATTCCTGTGGTTTTCCTATTTTTTGTGTGTTTCAATTCATGCATTCCAAACAGAGCATCAAAGTTTCAACTTTAGAATTTTCCATTTGATTTATCATTTGTCACAAAAAAAAAATACTCTTAACACAGGCAAATCTGATCATGGAATTTTATACATACATAAGAGTAATTTGAGAAGTACCAATAGCCAAAAAAAATGTTGATTCCTCAGTGGACTGGACCTGATATTTTGCCGGTTGAAGATGGTTAAACAAAAGCTTCTGATCCCGACAAGCGATGGGTTGATAACATGATGATAACTTAGATAAATCTAGAATTGACTTTTATGGCAGAGAGTTGGTGAATGGAAAACAAATTTATATGTCAGTGGCAGGCTGTCAGTAAGGCCTTATTTCTGGAATATAGTATGATTTGTGTGACAGTTGCATCTTTCTTTAAGAGGATATCACAATTTGACAATTGCGTGAGATACTAAACGATAGTGGTATAGTTGTCATTTTCATTTGTACTTTGGCATGCTACTTTACTTGTTTAGTTTTACCATTTTAGCCCTCTATGTTAGCCCAACGATAACTATCTAATTTGACGTTGTGTTCCACTTGACAAGTCATATAAATTTTTGAGTAATTTTCACAAAACCACAGGTTTTTCAAAAAAAATAAAATAAAATCAAACAACCACATGTTCTTAAGCAAAAGGTTTCAAAAAAACCCTAGGTTTTCCGTATCCCGTTCCATCCAACACAATATGACATATGTGGAATGTTGGAATTAATACGGGCTATGTCTATTTTTAATTCTAATTAATTCCTGAAAAATCCCTAAGGCCCATGTGCACGTGCTATGTGGGGACCCCGGAGTTATCTCCGTAAGACCGAGACTAATCAAGGTCTTAGGGACATAACTCTAGATCTCCAAAGAATGGATTCCAACTTAACTCCATCTAAATGAGAGGCTTAACCCAAACTAGAGCCCCGACGATCATGCGTGCCGCTCTTCTACGAGCACTACATGATTGTCGGTTCTCCAACAAGTCAAGCACTACACTTAGTGAGTTAAATAGGAAGCCATGAACAGCGAGTATGACTTATATTGGCTCCCAAGATCAGCGACCAATATAACCATACTCTAAATCAACGCTGGTTACATCCATACAACATTCATACATAAGTAATCCAAAAGACATATAACATAGTTCCAAGTTTACAACTAATACAAGTGGCCGACCGGCCAAATTTAAAAGAGTGTCTTAAGTAGCAGCGGAAACACATAAATAGACTGGGAGTTAGATGATAGCAAACTACTCGTCGGTGTCGCCTAAATCGACACCGATAAGCTCATCGGTCTCTAAATCCTCCTCACCTGTAAAAGCCAGCAAACATCTGGCTGAGTACAAAGAGTACTCGCAAGTCTTACACAAATAAAAAATAGTTATGCATAAGGTCATTCAAAGGAAGGACTCATATTAGCTTAGTTTTTGCGAAAACGACGCAATAATGAACAACCTACACATACTAGTTTTTCAAGTGTCATTTCAAAATCAGATTTGAAGTAGAAGTAAAGCATGTGAATAAGTAATGAATTCAATAACAAATGAATCATACCAATAACAAAGTGGCGGTCCACTTTGATACAACAACAAGCATGAACATCCCATTCATGTCGATACCGAGTTTAACCACAATTTCAGTACCAAGTCTAACAATAAGCAGCCACAAGTTTCAAGCGGTCGTCCATAACCGTGGACACGGCTATTCGAATAGATTTATACCCTGCAGGGGTGTACTACTTTACCCACACGACTTGATTAGCCCGTAAGCCTCCAGATGCCTCCGAATATAGCATACTTCCTATGGTATGCCAGCTGGGTAAATCAAGATACAGTCGTTTTTAGCAAGAAGATCTCATTGAGCTAAGTCCCTCAACCCATGGCTCCTAGGAAACACAAGACGTTAACGTCTCCATCCTATATATCCTAGGAAACACAAGACGTTAACGCCCCCATCCTATCGGCCCAAAAGGAACACGGGATTTCACGGTCCCATGCCCTTACAATTTCACCACCGTGGGACTCAACACAATAAAACCTTCCCCCTACTTAACCATACGGCACCCATATACCGCGTGTGATAGCACGAGTTTTGCTTGAATCGCAACAACCCAAAGTTCGGTGCTTAATTGTCCAGACAAGCCAAACCACATACCCAAATCTCGTGCACGAAGGCACCAGCACTAACCAACACTTGTCCAGACCAAAAGCTCATTTAAAATGACAAAATTTCACTTATAAAACAGATACGAAGATCTGAAACAAAAGTATATAATGAGAGTTGTGTTTGTCCCATAATTGTCGGGTTATTCCCGACAATCAAACTACCGGTTCTAGACTTGCATGGCTAAGCAAACTCGAACAACATTACTTCACTCATCCTACCATAGCATTTCAGTAATGGAATAATTCCTGGATAGCCTCAATGACAAGATAATAGGATGTGTCTAACCATTCATCACAAAAATAGTGACATTATAAGACTATCATGCAAGCAATTATCATTGCATCTACCCTAGCAAAATTGGGATCAAATATGATGCAAAAGAAAGTTCAAAGGATGCTTGCCTTGCTGGAAAAGTAGTTGTTCACTCTCGGTAGCGTAGGAGTCAATATCAAAATGCTCGGTATCTAGATAAATACAATACCGAATAAACATCGAGAAATACCTCAAAATTCAAAATACTCAAAAATGCATGATTTTTCTACAGGAGCTAAGTCATGATTTTAGATGATTTTTGGTGAAAGAATTATTTTATTTTGATTTAGTAAGTGAAAGTTATGGTGGTTCGAATTTCAGATTCCAATATGCCTTTATTCATGTAATTTAATTATGAAGTGAAAATTTGTAGGGCAGTGGTGAGTACATGGGTTACATGGATAAATGGGAAATATTATCACAAGTTCAAAACAGTTGAGTTTGCTCAATTTGGAGTTTTCATGATTTAGTTATGAATTTCAAAAGTTATCAACATTTTCTTTTGTAAAGATAATAGTGTTAATAGCTCTTTTTCCAAAATAATGCTCTCTGTTACAGAGACATGCCTGAAACAAATTTTGATATAAATTTCATTAAATATTAAAATTATCAGAAGTGGTTTCACTCATTTTGGAGTTAACATGAATTAGTTATGTATTTTCAAAGTTATACATGTTTTACAGTACATAATTAATTCGTTTTCAGATTTTATAAAGTATTTACTCCTTTTCTCACCGAGCGCTCGCCTAGCCACGGTCACTGACCAGCGGGCCCAGTGAATAGTGTATTTTTCGGTTTCATCTCAGATTTAATTTGCGTTCTGACCCGTGGGTCCCGCTGTCAGCGACACGGTCCACAGGACTAGGCCCACGCGCGCGCGTGCACAGCTCACAGAGCTTAGGGACATGGGCCCACTCGTCAGTCTCTCTCGCATCTCTTTTAACTCCAAAGATTTCTGTGCGCGGGGCCCAGGTGTAAGTGGCGCAGTAGTACGGTTAAGACAGCGTTTAATGTTTTAACCAATCATTAGGTAATAAATGACCGAATCTTGGTCCTAATGACCTTGCTACAGCGTGCCGGACGGCCCGACAAGCTGCCGCTTGCTTGCCCGGCGGCTCGCCGGCGCTACGTGCCAAGGCGGAGCCGACCAAGGGCTACAATAGCTGTGCAATAATGCTACGCGTCTTTGAGGGGTGGCGGCGACCTCAGAGGGAGCCCGTACCGGCGGCTAGCCGGAGTTGAACGGCGGCGCTCAAAATGGCAAAAACGTAAACAGCAAAAAAAATGAAGCTCCGCAGTGCAAACAAGCAGTTGCTGAGGTCCTAAGGACTAAGTGGAAGCTACCTGAGTAGAAGGGGGTGCTCGGAGAAGCTCGGGGCTGCTGGAGCGACGTCGACGCCGGAGAAGAAGATGTTGGACAATACGACTTCGCGAGGAGAGGATCCCCTGAGCAAAACCGAGTGAAATGAATTATCAAGATGGCCTACGGATCGTCTGAGGAAACTATAGAAGCGAGGAATTGGTGAGAGCTTTACCGGATCAAGTGGGAGATGAAAAGTTTGAGCTACGGCCGAAAATGGTCAAACCTTCAATCCACCGAGATCCTGTCGTGCATTCAAGAAATTGATTGAGGGGAAAGCTTTAAAATACCCTAATACATGTTATGACACGAAAGGATGGTTAAAAATCTCACCGGAAACAAGGATGACAAGACGATGTCCCCGGGTGCGCGCTCTGGACGTGATCCAGAGCACGAGGATGGTCCGGGAGCTACAAAGCAAGATAGAAACTGGTATGAGCAAAAATGGATAAGGTGTTGAACAAGGAAAAGAATGGCATCACCCGGTGGGAGCTTACCTGCGTAGAAAGCAAGGACGAGCCTCCCTCTCCTCGGTCAACAGAGGAGAAGTGAGGGAGAAGGAGGGGGTGCAAGGGGTAATATGGCAAGGGAGATGCTGGAACGGGTGCGGTGTGCGAGAGAGAACCCGGGGATAGGCCAACGGACGCGGTGGAGTGACGAGGGCTCGGTACAGTGGCGACCGCGTGGCGAGGAAGCCCTGCGCGAGCGCCTGCCCGAGGAAGAAGAAAGGCCTGACAGGCGGGCCCGGCGCGTTAGTCTCACGGCGGGGTACGATTAAGTGGTTTAGATCGGCCGTTGGATTGGGAATGGACGGACGAGATTGGTGAGGTGTTCGGACAGGTCAATTGGATGCGAGATCTGGGCCGTTGAACCTCGATCAGACGGTTGCATGCGATGGTGCAGTTAGGGGGTTGGGCTGAGCCGCTTCACCGAGTCGGGCTCGAGCCCAAGGAACAGTAGCGACCGGTTAGGGTTTAGGGTTTTGACTGATATTTAAATTGTTTCTCCACTTTGACCAGAGACTTAAAAATATAAATAAAATTCCTAAAATCATGAAATAATTTCTGGGGGTTCCTGGGATAGCCTAGTGTCCATAAAAATTATTAAACCCTACTGTTCATAATATATTTTGTAATATATAAATTCAAACTTAGACAAGGTCTTTTAATGGGGTTTGAATTTTCATAGGGTTAAGATCAGCCCCACAAATTTGGAAAAAATTATATTAATTTGTGATAATTAATATAGTATTTGAATAAACTATTTCTAGAGATACTTTAGTAGCATTTATTTCAGTTTTTGGTTTGGAGTTCAATTTAAAGCATATGTTTCAATTGTGTTTAGAGATTTTCCAAGTACAATATGTAAATAAAAAGTTTCAAAACATGATGCATGCTAATGGGATGCATAATAAACCTCTTTATTAATTTGGGGATGTGACAAACCTCCCCCCTTACAAAAGATATCGACCCCGAGATCGGTAGGGTGGAAATTGGATAGGAAGGTCTTTAAGAGAAAACCAGACATCTGTTGTCTTGATTTCCTTCAAAGATAGTGCGAAGATATCTTTGCAAGGTTACAAAGAATGGCTATTACAATTTTCCTTCCTATTGCTTTGTTTAAACTTTCCTTCCTTGATTTGGAGACAAGTTAAGTAGAAGGAAAAAGATCTGGATAGCTAGCTCGTAGTTGATCTTCACGCTCCCAAGTCACTTCATCTTCAGTATGGTTACTCCACTGAACCTTGACGAGTTTGATAATGTGATTACGCGTCTTGCGCTCCTTTTCCTCAAGAATGCGAATCGGGTGCTCTCGATAAGAAAGATCGGATTGCAAGTCAAGTCTTTCTAGCTCAGTTGCTTCGGTCGGGACACGAAGACATTTCTTCAGTTGAGAAACATGGAAGACATCATGCACGTCTGCAAGCGATGGTGGCAATTCTATTTGATAAGCCACCGGTCCCAACTTTGCTAGAATTCGGAAAGGTCCGATGTAGCGAGGTGCCAATTTGCCTTTGACTTGGAAACGATGTGTTCCTTTCATTGGAGAAACCTTAAGATAGACATGATCATCCACTTGAAAACTCAATTCGCGACGACGACGGTCGGCATAGGACTTCTGACGAGATTGAGTCGTCCGAAGCCGTTCGCGGATGACACGAACTTGTTCTTCTGCATCCTCTACCAAGGTTGGACCATAAAATGGCCTCTCCCCGGCTTCGGACCAGTTCAAGAGTGTCCTACAAGCTCTCCCATATAATGCCTCGAAGGGTGACATTTGAATGCTTGATTGGAAGCTATTGTTGTAGGAGAACTCCGCAAACGGTAAGCATTTCTCCCAATTCTTGCTATAGGACAGCACACATGCTCGGAGAAGGTCTTCTAAAATTTGATTCACCCTTTCAGTTTGCCCATCTGTTTGCGGGTGGTAAGCGGAACTGAAAGATAGATTGGTCCCCAATGCTTTATGTAAGCACCTCCAGAAGTAAGATGTGAACTGAGGGCCCCTATCCGAAACGATCACTTTAGGTACACCATGGAGACAAACAATTCTGGAGATATAAAGCTCGGCTAACTTATCCCCGTGGTAGGTGGTCTTGACCGGAATGAAGTGAGCAACTTTCGTCAGACGGTCAACGATCACCCAAATAGAATCAGACCCAGTTTGAGTCCTTGGGAGGCCGGTGATAAAATCCATGCCAACTTCTTCACATTTCCACTTGGGAATGGGCAGGGGTTGTAGAGTGCCTGCCGGCTTCAAATGCTCAGCTTTGACTCTTTGGCATACATCACACTCGGCAACATATTGAGCGATCTGTCGCTTCATTTGGCTCCACCAAAGCCTTTTTTTTCAAATCTTGGTACATCTTGGTACTCCCCGGGTGAATAGAGAATTTGGAGTCATGAGCTTCTTTCAGAATTAGTTCCTTCAAGGCATGATCAGAGGGCACCACTAACCGGTTTCCAAACCATAGGGTGCCTTGTGCATCTTCTTTAAAGCATTTGGCCCTGCCTTGCTTTACTTCTTCCCGGATCTGAGCTACCTCTTCATCAGTCTTCTGGGCTTCCCTAATCTGGTCCTTAAGTGTAAAATTCACACTAAGGGCAGCAAGAGAACCCTTTCTAATTATCTCAAGGTGCAGACGTTGCATCGCAGCACACAAGCCTGCTGAAATGGGAGTTACCGATAAACAGTTGCACTGAGACTTTCTGCTTAGGGAATCAGCAACCACATTTGCTTTTCCTGGATGATAATGGAGTCCAAAATCATAATCTTTAATCAACTCAAGCCATCTTCTTTGCCTCAAATTCAGATCGGTTTGGGTGAAGATATATTTAAGACTCTTATGGTCGGTGTAGATTTCGCAACGATTACCGATGAGGTAATGTCGCCAAATCTTGAGAGCATGAACAACTGCTGCGAGTTCCAAATCATGAGTGGGATAATTCAACCCATGAGGTCTCAATTGCCTTGATGCATAAGCTACCACTCGACCCTCTTGCATAAGAACACAGCCGAGCCCATGACGAGATGCATCACAGTAAATGTCAAAGCTCTTGTGAATGTCGGGCAAGATGAGGACTGGAGCTTTGGTCAGACATTCCTTTAGGATCTGAAAGCTCTCTTCACATTCAGACGACCATTCGAACTTCTTTTCTTTCTTTAGAAGTTGAGTCATTGGTCTTGCAATTTTGGAGAAGTTCTGGATGAATCTGCGGTAGTAACCCGCAAGTCCAAGAAAACTGCGAATATCAGTAATGTTTCTGGGTTGTCTCCAATCAAGGACATCTTGCACTTTGCTTGGATCAACAGCAATACCGCCCTTGGATAGGACATGCCCCAGGAAACTAACTTCATGAAGCCAGAACTCGCATTTGCTGAATTTGGCATAAAGCTGATGTTGACGAAGTTTTTCTAACACAAGCCTCAAGTGTTGCTCGTGTTCTTTATCAGACTTGGAGTAGATAAGGATGTCATCAATGAATACCACAACAAACTTATCCAAATACTCCATGAAAACTGAATTCATAAGATTCATGAAGTAAGCCGGTGCATTCGTCAGACCAAAAGACATGACAGTGTACTCGTATAGCCCATACCGAGTAGAGAATACTGTCTTCGGAATGTCTTCAGTTAGAACCTTAATTTGATGATAGCCCAAGCGCAAATCAACTTTAGAGAATACTTGGGCTCCACTCAATTGATCAAATAAGTCATCAATCCGAGGAAGCGGATATTTATTCTTGATAGTAACTTCATTTAACGGACGGTAGTCAACACACATCTGGAGACTCTTGTCTTTCTTCTTAACAAAGATAGCCGGGCATCCCCAAGGTGAGGAGCTCGGCCTAATAAATCCTTTATCTTGAAGTTCTTGGAGTTGCTTCTTCAATTCTTCTAATTCATTAGGAGACATCCGGTATGGCCGTTTTGAGATCGGCGCGGTACCGGGTACAAGCTCGATGACGAACTCGACTTCTCGATCAGGAGGCATGCCTGGGAGTTCTTCGGGGAATACATCTGGATATTCACACACCACAGGCACTTTCTCAAGTTCAAGAGAGGTACTAGCTTCCAAAGCATAGAGATGAGAACTGCCCACAGAAGGTGTAAAAACAACTTGACTGCCGTCTTCACTAGTGACAGAAATAGACCGCTGAGCACAATCGATCTTTCGCTGGTTTTTGGACAGCCAATCCATCCCCAAGATTACATCAATACCCGCTGATTTTATCACAATTAAGTTTGCCAAGAAGTTGACATTTTGAATTTCCACTTTTACGTCCCGGCAGACTTGATCGGTTTGGAAAACCGATCCCAGCGACTGGATTTGATAAGGTGGCTGAAGTTTATGTATTTCAAATTGATTAAGCGCAGCATATTTTTCTTTGATGAATGAATGAGATGCTCCGGAATCAAATAAAATTGATGCTGGACAAGAATTAACAAGAAGTGTACCCAAAACGACGTCTGGGGCGTCGCTCGCCTCCTCAGCGGTGACGTGGTTCACCCGGCCACGTGCAGGGACCTGAGGAGGGGTAGATGCTGCCCTCGGAGGTGGTGTAGGTCTTGCCACAGCTGGTGGTGTAGGAGCTCGATAGACCTGAGGCATTCCCCGCTGCTTGACGAGGCAATGAGAGGCATAGTGGCCCTGGCGACCACAATGAAAGCAGGTGACATTTTGCTTGTATGTACCACTGTTTTGGGAGTTCTTACTCCCATTGTACCGCTGCCTTGTAGGTGGAGAAGGTCGTGGAGGTGCCACTGGGGGTCGCGGTGGCACTGGAGCCTGAGAACGAGGTGCCGGGGGTGGCCCGGTGCGCTGTCGGGGAAAGCTGCCGCTAGCTGAAAACTGAGCGGCCTTCCTCCTCTTCCTGGACTCCTCTACAGCCACACTCTTGTGCTCCACCACAATGGCCTTGTTCACCATGTGCTGGAAGTTCCTGAAATAATGTACAGCTAAAGCCACCGCATCTCTCGCCAAGCCGCCCATGAACCGGCGCTGGCGGCGGGCATCTGTGGAGACGTCATCCGGGGCATAGCGAGCTAAGGAATTGAACTCCTAAAGATACTCGGTGACAGTCTTCCGTCCTTGCTTCAAAGCAAGAAACTGCTGCCGCTTGATCGACATGACCCCATCAGGAATATAGGCCTCCCTGAAGGCTGCACAGAACTCAGCTCAAGTTGGAACTCCTTCATTAGGCTGCATGGCGAAAAAGTTATCCCACCACGCACTAGCAGCGCCTACCAGCTGATAGCTGGCAAAAAGAACTCTCTCAATGCCCGTGCACTGAGCAATGGCTAGTTTCTTCTCCACATCCCTCAGCCAATCTTCAGCTTCCATAGGATCTCCGGTACCCGCAAAGGTGGGAGGATTTGTTCGCTGAAACTCAGCGAGACCCCCACGCTGCCTCTGATGTCCCCCTCCCCCTACTGCCGCAGGAGAAGGAGAGGTGTTGCGAGCTATAGCTTCCAGGATCCTTGTTTGATCCATCCTGTTACGCTCGATTTGAGCCAAAACCTCTGCCATAGTGGGTGGCGGAGGGAGCACTTCCTTAGATGAACTGCCCTGCTGCTGGTGCTGCTGAGAGGGTTCACCCCCCTCTTCTCGGGCATAGAGGTCAGCTACTGAAGCAGATCGATTGCCCTGGGGTGGAGATCCCCCTTCACACTGAGCTCTCGCACGAGTGGTAGGGCCTGACATCCTGAAGTGACAAGGAAGGTTAACAAGAGGCCAAGATTGCTAGAAATAGGTGTAGATTAAAAATCTGGACAGCAAGCATATAACTCTCAATTAAGCATGCATAATGGTATAAAATGCACAAAAACATAACACCGAATGGGCGTACAAAGGCGCTAATGCCAGTATAAGATCCATAAATTCAATTCATAATTTTTTTCCAATGCAAATACATCCATAAAGGCCCGTGGGCGAAAAGCAACTGCCGGAAATATAGCTCTTACAAGAGAAACATTAATAGTTCAATTGTTACTAGCCTATTACAGAAAATCAAGGATACATGCTCGCCCATGAGCTTATGCCTACTACATCCTAAATGTTGTTCCGGTCAAAGTTTACCGGAAACTCGTCCAGGAGATGTGCCTCAGGGGATCCCGTATCATCGGGGTCTCCAAAATTAGGAAGACGTAAAGGAGAGCCTTGCTCTATCACATGGCCTCCAGCAGGTTCCATCCTACGAGTACGAGCAAATCCAACTGACATTCGCAACTAACGTCTCGTCCCATAGTTGGGTACATGCCCTAGCACTTCTGGAAGACGGTACATCGGCGGCGCTGAAGCATATGGGGAAATCTCATTTGCGCCATAAACCACATGGAGGTCAATAATCCCCATGCTACACATGAGTTGTAGGTGCTCTTGGGCCACCACGAGACGCTGACGAGTCTCGTACAAGTCATACATAGTGCACCGATGGATTTGGTCCATTACATGAACCAATATTGCCAACTGCCTAACCTGGGGTCTTCCCCAAACTGGATCCAGGCAAAGGTGTCCACCTCCGTGCCACGCTCCCTCATAGGAAAATGGTCGTAAGGCGGTTGAGACAACTCCGTCAGGTCATAACGGAGGTGGCTCATGGCCACACGAGCCACTTCCTGTAGAGCCATGGCCTCAGAGGTGCCACGTGCTCGGAAGCGATTTAATACTCCGTGACTCGTCTCGCGATAATGTTGAACACGCCGTATTCCTCCATGCCCGCCTCGTCAGCGCGATAGATGGCGATGATGGCTGATAAGGAAAGTTCGCCCTCCACATCATTTCCCGGAGAAGCGCCGGGTATCCATCCACGTTCTCAGCTTGAGTTTCCTTGACCAGGTATTGGCGACTCATCTAAAAGCAAGAACAACAAGGTAAGACTTCTTTACAACGAAATTAAGGTAAGAAAGGATACTAGGATGGATGAGGAATAAAAGATATTCCTAACTTAAACTTTCTGAAATTAATTTGATAATTTCAAAAATATTTTGACTCAAGAAGGCTTACTAACTCTAACGCCAAGCTATTCTAACCTACAACAAGATGGCTCGATACTAACGTCAGGGGACCCGGAGTTATCTCCGTAAGACCGAGACTAATCAAGGTCTTAGGGACATAACTCTAGATCTCCAAAGAATGGATTCCAAGTTTACAACTAATACAAGTGGCCGACCGACCAAATTTAAAAGAGTGTCTTAAGTAGCAGCGGAAACACATAAATAGACCAAAAGACCAGCAATGGTATGCCCCATAACCCATCGGCAACCAACTGAGAGTTAGATGATAGCAAACTACTCGTCGGTGTCGCCTAAATCGACACCGATAAGCTCATCGGTCTCTAAATCCTCCTCACCTGTAAAAGCCAGCAAACATCTGGCTGAGTACAAAGAGTACTCGCAAGCCTTACACAAATAAAAAATAGTTATGCATAAGGTCATTCAAAGGAAGGGCTCATATTGGCTTAGTTTTTGCGAAAACGACGCAATAATGAACAACCTACACATACTAGTTTTTCAAGTGCCATTTCAAAATCAGATTTGAAATAGAAGTAAAGCATGTGAATAAGTAATGAATTCAATAACAAATGAATCATACCAATAACAAAGTGGCGGTCCACTTTGATACAACAACAAGCATGAACATCCCATTCATGTCGATACCGAGTTTAACCACAATTTTAGTACCAAGTCTAACAATAAGCAGCCACAAGTTTCAAGCGGTCGTCCATAACCGTGGACACGGCTATTCGAATAGATTTATACCCTGTAGGGGTGTACTACTTTACCCACACGACTTGATTAGCCCATAAGCCTCCAGATGCCTCCGAATATAGCATACTTCCTATGGTATGCCTACGGTAAATCAAGATACGGTGCTTTTAGCAAGAAGATCCCATTGAGCTAAGTCCCTCAACCCATTGCTCCTAGGAAACACAAGACGTTAACGCCTCCATCCTATATATCCTAGGAAACACAAGACGTTAACGCCCCCATCCTATCGGCCCAAAAGGAACACGGGATTTCACGGTCCCATGCCCTTGCAATTTCACCACCGTGTGACTCAACACAATAAAACCTTCCCCCTACTTAACCATACGGCACCCATATACCGCGTGTGATAGCACGAGTTTTGCTTGAATCGCAACAACCCAAAGTTCGGTCCTTAATTGTCCAGACAAGCCAAACCACATACCCAAATCTCGTGCACGAAGGCACCAGCACTAACCAACACTTGTCCAGACCAAAAGCTCATTTAAAGTGACAAAATTTCACTTATAAAACAGATACGAAGATCTGAAACAAAAGTATATAATGAGAGTTGTGTTTGTCCCATAATTGTCGGGTTATTCCCGACAATCAAACTACCGGTTCTAGACTTACATGGCTAAGCAAACTCGAACAACATTACTTCACTCATCCTACCATAGCATTTCAGTAATGGAATAATTCCTGGATAGCCTCAATGACAAGATAATAGGATGTGTCTAACCATTTATCACAAAAATAGCGACATTATAAGACTATCATGCAAGCAATTATCATTGCATCTACCCTAGCAAAATTGGGATCAAATATGATGCAAAAGAAAGTTCAAAGGATGCTTACCTTGCTGGAAAAGTAGTTGTTCACTCTCGGTAGCGTAGGAGTCAATATCAAAATGCTCGGTATCTAGATAAATACAATACCGAATAAACATCGAGAAATACCTCAAAATTCAAAATGCTAAAAAATACATGATTTTTCTACAGGAGCTAAGTCATGATTTTAGATGATTTTTGGTGAAAGAATTATTTTATTTTGATTTAGTAAGTGAAAGTTATGGTGGTTCGAATTTCAGATTCCAATATGCCTTTATTCATGTAATTTAATTATGAAGTGAAAATTTGTAGGGCAGTGGTGAGTACATGGGTTACATGGATAAATGGGCAATATTATCACAAGTTCAAAACAGTTGAGTTTGCTCAATTTGGAGTTTTCATGATTTAGTTATGAATTTCAAAAGTTATCAGCATTTTCTTTTGTAAAGATAATAGTGTTAATATCTCTTTTTCCAAAATAATGCTCTCTGTTACAGAGACATGCCTGAAACAAATTTTGATATAAAGTTCATTAAATATGAAAATTATCAGAAGTGGTTTCACTCATTTTGGAGTTAACATGAATTAGTTATGTATTTTCAAAGTTATACATGTTTTACAGTGCATAATTAATTCATTTTCAGATTTTATAAAGTATTTACTCCTTTTCTCACCGAGCGCTCGCCTAGCCACGGTCACTGACCAGCGGGCCCAGTGAATAGTGTATTTTTCGGTTTCATCTCAAATTTAATTTGCGTTCTGACCCATGGGTCCCGCTGTCAGCGACACGGTCCACGGGACTTGGCCCACGCGCGCGCGTGCACAGCTCACGGAGCTTAGGGACATGGGCCCACTCGTCAGTCTCTCTCGCATCTCTTTTAACTCCAAAGATTTCTGTGCGCGGGGCCCAGGTGTAAGTGGCGCAGTAGTACGGTTAAGACAGCGTTTAATGTTTTAACCAATCATTAGGTAATAAATGACCGAATCTTGGTCCTAATGACCTTGCTACAGCGTGCCGGACGGCCCGACAAGCTGCCGCTTGCTTGCCCGGCGGCTCGACGGCGCTACGTGCCAAGGCGGAGCCGACCAAGGGCTACAATAGCTGCGCAATAATGCTACGCATCTTTGAGGGGTGGCGGCGACCTCAGAGGTAGCCCGTACCGGCGGCTAGCCGGAGTTGAACGGCGGCGCTCAAAATGGCAAAAACGTAAACAGCAAAAAAAAATGAAGCTCCGCAGTGCAAACAAGCAGGTGCTGAGGTCCTAAGGACTAAGTGGAAGCTACCTGAGTAGAAGGGGGTGCTCGGAGAAGCTCGGGGCTGCTGGAGCGACGTCGACGCCGGAGAAGAAGATGTTGGACAATACGACTTCGCGAGGAGAGGATCCCCTGAGCAAAACCGAGTGAAATGAATTATCAAGATGGCCTACGGATCATCTGAGGAAACTATAGAAGTGAGGAATTGGTGAGAGCTTTACCGGATCAAGTGGGAGATGAAAAGTTTGAGCTACGGCCGAAAATGGTCAAACCTTCAATCCACCGAGATCCTGTCGTGCATTCAAGAAATTGATTGAGGGGAAAGCTTTAAAATACCCTAATACACGTTATGACACGAAAGGATGGTTAAAAATCTCACCGAAAACAAGGATGACAAGACGGTGTCCCCGGGTGCGCGCTCTGGACGTGATCCAGAGCACGAGGATGGTCCGGGAGCTACAAAGCAAGATAGAAACTGGTATGAGCAAAAATGGATAAGGTGTTGAACAAGGAAAAGAATGGCATCACCCGGTGGGAGCTTACCTGCGTAGAAAGCAAGGACGAGCCTCCCTCTCCTCGGTCAACAGAGGAGAAGTGAGGGAGAAGGAGGGGGTGCAAGGGGTAATATGGCCGGGAGATGCCGAACGGTGCGGTGTGCGAGGAGAACCCCGGGATAGGCCAACGGACGCGGTGGAGTGACAGGGCTCACGCAGAGCGACCGCGTGGTGAGGAAGCCTCGCGCGAGCGCCGCCCGAGGAAGAAGAAAGGCGACAGCGGGCCCGCGCGCCGCCTCTCACGCGGGTACGATTAAGTGGTTTAGATCGGCTGTTGGATTGCGAATGGACGGACGAGATTGGTGAGGTGTTCGGACAGGTCAATTGGATGCGAGATCTGGGCCATTGAACCTCGATCAGACGGTTGCATGCGATGGTGCGATTAGGGGTTGGGTGAGCCGCCACCGAGTCGGCCTCGAGCCAAGGAACAAGAGCGACCGGTTAGGGTTTAGGGTTTTGACCGATATTTAAATTGTTTCTCCACTTTGACCAGAGGCTTAAAAATATAAATAAAATTCCTAAAATCATGAAATAATTTCTGGGGGTTCCTGGGATAGCCTAATGTCTATAAAAATTATTAAACCCTACTGTTCATAATATATTTTGTAATATATAAATTCAAACTTAGACAAGGTCTTTTAATGGGGTTTGAATTTTCATAGGGTTAAGATCAGCCCCAAAAATTTGGAAAAAAATTATATTAATTCGTGATAATTAATATAGTATTTGAATAAATTATTTCCAGAGATACGTTAGTAGCATTTATTTCAGTTTTTGGTTTGGAGTTCAATTTAAAGCATATGTTTCAATTGTGTTTAGAGATTTTCCAAGTACAATATGTAAATAAAAAGTTTCAAAACATGATGCATGCTAATGGTATGCATAATAAACCTCTTTATTAATTTGGGGATGTGACATGCTAAAACTGTTTAGTCCTATATGGAGAGTTGAATGTGAGTTACACCACTTTAAAGGTGGAACGTGGTAACCCCCTTATGGAATTGAAGAGAGCCAATACACGCGCGCGCGCTCGTTCGCTCGCTTCGCTCGCCACGCCACGCCACGCCTCGTCTCGCCGAGCCGAGCCGTGTGGTGCGTGTGTATGCAGTTGTGTCGGGTGCGTGCGCGTTTTTCTTTATCTATTCGAAAACCAAAACGCACTGACTCGCAGTTAATGGCATTAACAAACGGCTGGCAGTAACGGTTCAGTTACCAGTGAGTAATGGCGACCGTTTCTGGCCTCTTCGTTTTTACCATTAAGTAAAACAGAGCACTGTTTCAAAAATCGCTGGCAGTAATGGCTGCGGTTACTAGTGAGTAATGACGACCGTTTCTGGTCTCTGGGTTTTTGCCATTATCTGGGACAGAGTACTGGTTCTTCTCCAGACTCCAATACTCTCTACGAAAGACTGCAGTACACCACTTGTTTTTTGTTGCTGTCTCTGGCGATCTCCATCTCGGCGAGGCACGTGTACGGCTACACCGGAGAGCAGGTCTCCGGAACCCTCGTCTCCGAAGGCTTGCACGAGCGAGGACGAATAAGGTTTTTGGGAAGCGTCCGCGCGACTACTCGCTTCTTCCTCTTCATTCGATTCTCTGCTACGTCTACATCAACTGCACGACTACTACCACTACGCCATGACGAACGATAATCTAGTCAAGACTCCTGCTGCTGCTACTGGATCTGGAGCTCCTACTGCTGCTACTCTCTCTACTAGATCCGGGTATGCCTATCTTGCACATATTTGTTGGTTAGTTTTCTTATCTGTTGTTAACTTAAATACTGAGATAAGTATACTAGTTTATGTCCTTCTGGATCTTAGTATGGCTATAGTGTTCTTGTTCATTTACTTTGTGAAAATAACTAGAGTAATTTTTATGATTTATGTACCATATCTTTGGATTAAAGTAATTCGAAAAATGTTCATATATTCAACATGGAACCCACATATCGATCATACTAAAAAGTAGGGCCAACATATCAGTCTCATTTACTAAATTCAGGCTCACATTTTAGCCACAGCAGACAATATGACATTCGGTGATGGTAAGCTGGTACTTCGACGCAAGACCACGGCAACAATCGGCAACTACAGAGGCCTCAGAAAAGGAGGGTGGGTGGGTCTCAAAGGTGGGTCTTACTTGTATGTCTGACTAATAGATGTGACCCACATATCATATCCAGTTGGATGGGATAATACAAACTTTGTTTTTTTTAATCTTTTGCCAAAGAATGTATAGTTCCTTCAAAAACTTTGTAAAATCTAGGGTTATATGTCACCTATGCCCCTAAAACATGGGTTAAACATGGGTCTTATGAAATTTACTCTAAACTTTTTGCACGGCGTCATGGCGTGGCTTGGGACGTTGCACGTCTCTTCTGCTTTTCAGAAGACATGGCAGATGAGGTGCCATTGCTATGGAACTTGGGAGTCTACATGGCATGCTACGTAACTTTTTCACCACATTTAGCCCAGTTTGGAAAGCAGAAAAAAAAATGGAAACAAGAAAAGCAC
Organism: Ampelocalamus luodianensis; assembly: GCA_036346255.1. NCBI lineage: Eukaryota > Viridiplantae > Streptophyta > Magnoliopsida > Poales > Poaceae > Ampelocalamus > Ampelocalamus luodianensis. Next base: position 7,394,561 of record CM070632.1, on the reverse strand, counting down.
GCGGATTGAATATTTTGACTAGTGAAATCCTATAAGAATTGGAAACATAGGAATTAGTCAAAAGATGTGCTTGTAACTTTGTATACTCCACAGAAAAAAATGTAGGAAATGTGAAGGAAAATGGTAGCATATAGGAATTTTGAAAACGTAAAAGGAAGATGAGAGATAAAACGGAGATGTTGCCTTGAGATTCTCAAAGAAAAACTAAACATGAGGTTTGAGCTAGTATTTATAATCCTTCAAAATGTGGAAGAAAGGACGGATTCGTATAGGGATTTTTCGAAGCCATTCCTACAATTTAAAGGGCTTTATTTGGTGGGGATTTCCCCCCTGTTCTAAAAAAAACCCCATAAAACTACAATCCTATGAAATTTCTACGACATTCTATGTTCCAAACACAAGCCCTTCTTTAGTTTGAACTGACTGATGGACTAAATTGGCATATTAAAACAAAGATCATGCCTGATAAAAATGTGACGAGTAAAAAATTGAATAAACTGAAATGGGGTGATATGGAAGGTTGCTGTATAAGCTTTCAATCGATCTCAGGGATGTGCGCTGGTGATATTAAGAATTGATCCAGGTAGAAGTCATTTTTGGGCGACGCTGTGATTTAATCAGCTTCAGTCATATTTTGCAGTGTTGTTGGAAACTGTTGTCAAGAATGGTTTGATCAATGGAGTTCACCGTGCAATAACTAGCCTAGAAGTATCTTGTTAACTATCATTTCATTAATGAAATTGGGGAAAAAAAACTGAAGAGGAGTGATGAATCTGAAATGTGTTGATATGACAGAGAAGATAGTTGCTGTTAAACATATAAGCACATGTAGGTTCAATTTATTCCATAAATTAATCATGACATCATGCACGCAAAAAAACAGAACCATCACAGGCATAACAGATTTAGTCATGTCAACCAAGAAAAGGAACATGAACAGATCTAAAACGGAGAACATGACCGTTACGTACCGATGATTCTGTTCTGATCGGTTTATCGATGGTGACACTGCAGGCACGGTGTGGATGACACAAAGTCGATGACGATTCGCCGAAGCCGAGCGTCGAGGAAGACGAGCCAGAGCTACAGCAAGCAGTCGCGCAGAGCGCTTCCCAAAAACCTTATTCGCCTCTCCGGTGCGTAACTCAAGGCGACGGTTCCCGAGACTGCTCTCCCGAACGGCGCACACGCCGGCGAACGGACGGAGTAGACTACGAGAACGGCGCAGACAATGGAAGAGGCGAAACCCTAGATTGATTTCTCGTCTCTGTATGGAGGCGGCGATTCAGTATTTATGGAGGAATCAGGACGTGTGATCAAGACGCCTACACGTTCTCCATAACTCATAACCGAAACGGATTAGTCTCGTAACCGATCCGGATTCACTGCCACACAAAACAAAGAAAAGATAAATCGCAAAGGAAGCCGCGTCGCGCAAGCACTGACGCCGATTTGGGCGGACCATTCATGCAGTGCCGTGCGCCGCGCCGCCGCTCGCTCGCCTCGGCCCGCCCGGCGAGGCGAGCGCGCGCGTGTGTTCCTCTAGTTCTCTCCACACATGCCTCAAGTGACTAGGAGTGCACCATCCCTTTTAGGTGGTCTTCCTCTCCTAGAACTAGCAATATGGTACTAAAGTTCACATGCAACCTTCCTTTGCATGAGTGGGCCTTTGAGATTTAATTTAGGAATTATTCTTCTTGTATGGGCTAGGCCCACATAATCCAACAATCCCCACCGGATCTCAAAGTCCCACAGAGATTTGCTCAATTCCAATGTATTGCTTATATATCGTTGTTTCGATGGAGACCAATTAAGGTTGAACATCCACCTAGAACTCCAAGCTACACTTACTCACAACTTGAACAATGGACTATGCCTTGAATTGCAAGTTTGGTGCAAGCCACTTCACTTGAAGTCTTAATCGATACTAGGCCGCCAAGAGGCTACCCTCTGCTGGAACGTATAAGTCATACTCCTTGGTCTCTTCATGAGCTTAGTAGGAGATTTCCCAAAATCTTCATAGACTCGCGACTAACAATCGGGCTCATATAGGTGTGTTCTTTCAAGAACGCTCACAGATAACGCTCTTCGCTTCGAGAGCCAATGGAACACATTAAGGCCTTAACCAACCTGCTTTGCGCTTTTTTTGAGAGTATTGCATCTTCACATAGAGAGGGTTGAAATTACTCTCCTCCGCTAATTGATGGCTTGTTTTTCCTGTGTCCTAATTCACGGGATCTCCGATCACATAGGTTGGGTTACTACCATAGATAACTCACATGGGTCTCATACCCATCTCCTTCGATGCACTATCTATCACATTTCGTGATAGTCTCTTTGTGAAGGGATCTGCCAGGTTTCTAGCTGTTTGGATGTAATCCAAGGTTATAACTCCGAGTTTCTCAATTTCTGACAGCACTTCAATCGTCTCTTGACATGCCTAGACGATTTCATATTATCCTTAGAACTGTTCACTTTAGCGATAACGGTTTGATTATCACAGTTCATGAGGATAGCTGCACTGGCTTTTCTACCGTAGGTAGATCCATCAATAGATCCCGTAGCCATTCTGCCTCAACAATAGCAAAGGTCTAGTGCCGCAAGTTCTGCTTCCATGGTTGACCTCGTCAAAATGGTCTGTTTGCAAGACCTCCATGAAACAGCACCACCACCAATAGTGAAAACATATCCACTAGTGGCTTTGATCTCATTAGCATCAGAGATCCAGTTGGAATCACTATAACCCTCCGGCACCGACGGGTACCCAGTATAGTGAAGTCCAAAGTTCGAGGTACCTTTCAGATAGCGCAACACTCGCTCAAGTGCCTTCCAGTGATCATCTCCGGGTTAGATGTAAACCGCTCAACTTGCTCACAAAGAAAAGAGATGTCCGCCTTGTTGCACTAGCTAGGTACATAAGAGAGCCAATTATCTGAGAGTATTCCAGCTGATTCCTAGCAATTTTTTTATTCTTATGAAGTAACACGCTAGGATCATAAGGTGTTGGAGAAGACTTGCTATCAGAAAAACCAAAACGGCTCAAGACCTTTTCCGCATAATGAGATTGCAAAAGTGTAATCCCATCCTCACCTCTAACCAATTTAATGTTTAGAATAACATCAACCACTCCTAGATCTTTCATATCAAAATTTTGAGACAAGAATAATTTGACTTCATTTATCACATTGATGTTTGTCCCAAAAATCGTGATGTCATCCACATACAAGCGAGAGAATAACTCCTCACCCCCACCATAGCGATAGTATACACATTTATCTCGCCTCATTGACAATGTAAGCTCTGCAGATGTCACTGTTCTATCGAACTTTTCATGCCATCGCTAGGAGCTTGTTTTAGACCATACAAAGATTTCAACAGCTTTAACACCTTGCCTTCTTGACCTTCTACTACAAATCCATCAGTCGTTCCATGTAAATTTCTCATCCACTCTCCGTTAAGAAAAGATGTCTTAACGCCCATTTGATGAACAAGAAGACCATGTGAGGCAGCCAAAGCAAGTAGTACTCGATTGTGGTCGGCCTAGCAACAGTGAGTAAGTGTCAAAGAAATCTTCGCCTTCTTTCTCGAGTGTAGCCCTTGGCAACAAGCCGAGCCTTGTACTTTTCAATAGTACCATCAGCCTAAGCTTCTTTTTGAACACCCACTTGCATCCTACAGTTTGCACCCATAAGGTCTATCTGTCACCTCCCGAGTTGCATTAGTGATAATGGAATCCATTTCACTACTGACAGCCTCCTTCCAAAGAGTCCGCATCGAAGATGCATATGCTTCTAAAATAGACTTGGGAGTGTCATCCACAAGGTACACAGTGAAATCATCACCAAAGGATTTGGTTATCCTTTGTCTCTTGCTCCTTCTAGGAGCTCCACCGCCATCCTCCTCATTGACAAGTTCATGTGTATGTTCAAAAGGTTCTGTGGTGTGATTGAACTGGGAATTATTTCAGAGGGTTGGCTAGTAGTGTTATGTGTATCCTTCATTGGAAAGATATTCTCAAAGAATGTTGCATCTCGAGACTCCATAATTGTACCAACATGCATGTCGTACCTCGCTTTAACTATCAAAAATCTATAGGCAATACTATGATTAGCATATCCCGAAAGACACAATCCACGCCTTAGGTCCAAGCTTGCGTTTCTTAGTTATTGGCACATTGACTTTCGTCAAGCACCCCATGTACGCAAATAAGAAAGTGATGGTTTTCTCCCAATCCATACCTCGTATAGTGTTTTGTCCTTATTTCTGTTAGGAACTCTATTTAATACATGATTAGACGTTAGCAAAGCCTCCCCACCATGCCTTAGGTAAACCCGCAGTTGTCTAACATGACATTCACCAAGTCACTCAAAGTGCGGTTTTTCCTTTCGGCAATCCCATTTGACTCGGGAGAATAAGGAGGCGTCCTCTCATGTATAATGCCATGTTCCTCACAAAATAAGTCAAATTCGTTTGAGAAATACTCTCCACCATGATCTGACCTAAGTCTTTTATCTTTCTGCTTAATCGGTTTTCAACTTCGCTTTATAGATTCTAAAATAGTCTAAAGTCTCGCTTTCGCTTTCAATAAATACACATAATGTAACCTAGTTGCATCATCAATCAATGTCATGAAATATCGTTTTCCACCCTTCGTTAACATTCCATTCATCTCAGAAAGATCTGAATGCAGGAGTTCTAGTGGTGCCAAATTTCTCTCCTCGGCAGCCTTGTGAGGCTTACGAGGTTGCTTTGATTGCACACAGCTATGACATTTAGAACCTTTGGTGATGGAAACGTTTGGAATTAAATTCATACTGGAAAGCCGAGACATTAAACCAAAATTAATATGACATAGACGTGAGTGCCAAACGTTAGCCTCATCATCCACACTGCCACAAATATGGTTCACGCTTTATTGCGTAAATCGAAAGGGAAAGCGGAACAAGCCTCCGCACTCATAGCCTTTACCAATAAAATGTCCATGTTTAGACACGACTACTTTATTAGACTCAAATACCAACTTAAGCCCGTCTCTACATAAACGGGAGCCACTAACGAGATTCTTGTCTATAGAAGGGACATGTCTGACGTTCTTCACCGCACGATCTTTCCCGAAGTAAACTTCGGATCTACCGTACAACACCATGAATGAAGCATGTGACCCATTCCCCATTAGGACGGAGGAATCCCAAGCGACTGATAAGAGGAAAACAACGAAATATCAAGACACACATGTACATTAGCTCTGTATCAATCCACCGCTTGGTAGATTGACTAATCGAAAGAACAATGAGGTAAATTACCATACCCATCCCATCTCCGCCTTACCAATGGTCACGCTGATGCACTTAGAAGTCCGTCCCACAGTGCCTTCTTTCCTTTGCGTGCTGGGCACTTCTTGGCCATGTGACGAGGCTCACCGCACACAAAGCAAGTTCTATCATCCTGATTGTTGTTGTCCTTCTTCTTCTTGAAGTTGGTTGTCTGTTGGACTTTGACAAATTTTCCTTTGTTCTTGCTTGAGGGTTTCTGTACCACATTAGCATTGGATTGCCCTCCATCACCCTTAGACACAGCGTCCTTTTCCCGAGCTTTCTCCTCAATTTCAAGAGAGCCAATTAGACTCTCAACAGAGTGCTCTTGTCTCTTGTGTTTGAGTGCTGTTCCGAAATTCCTCCATGAAGAAGGTAATTTCGCAATAATACATCCAGCCACAAACTTGTCGGGTAAAGCACACTTCAGGAGTTCGAGTTCCTTGCCAATGGACTGTATCTCATGAGCCTGATCTACTACAGAACGGTTATTAACCATCTTGTAGTCATGAAATTGCTCCATGACATACATGTCATTGCTGGCATCGCTTGCACCGTATTTGGAATTCAAGCATCCCATAACTCCTTTGCGTCTCACATGTGCATATACACCTCGCATGCACGATCAAAGAAGAACACTAAGAATGCATCCAACAAAGATAGTAGTGGCGGTCTCGAATTCTTTCTCGCTTTTAGAAGAAGAATACCTTCAGCTTGCCATTACTAACCCGAATACATTCATAGCAAGAAGCCACGAGTGACCCCGATCCGCCATCTCTTAAAGTGCACACCGAGAACTTCTCCGGCCTCGGTCATCGGCAAATCCAGCCATAGTAAGACCACAAGGTTTATAATAAGGTTTTTGGATTGTTAAACATATAAGCACATGTAGGTTCAATTTATTCCATAAATTAATCATGACATCATGCACGCAAAAAAGCAGAACCATCACAGCATAATGATCTAGTCATGTCAACCAAGAAAAGGAACATGAATGGATCTAAAACGGAGAACATGACCGCATGCGTCGATGATTCTGTTTCGATCGGTTTGTCGATGGTGACACCGCAGCACGCGTGTGGATGACACGGTCGATGACGATTCGCGGCCGGCGCCGAGGAAGACGAGCGAGCTACGCAAGCGATCGCGCAGAGTGCTTCCTAAAACCTTATTCGCCTCCCGGCGCGAACTTGAAGGCGACGGTTCCGAGACTCGCTCTCCCGAACGGCGGTGCACGCCGCGAACGGGACGAGTAGACTACGAGAACGGCGCAGTACAATGGAAGAGGCGAAAACCCTAGATTGATTTCTCGTCTCGGTATGGAGGCGGCGATTCAGTATTTATAGATGAATCAGGACGTGTGATCAAGACGCCTGCACGTTCTCCATAACTCGTAACCGAAACGGATTAGTCTCGTAACCGATCCGGATTCACTGCCACACAAAACAGCAAAAGATAAAACTGCAAAGGAAGCCGCGTCTGCGCAAGCACCTGACGCCGATTTGGGCGGACCATTCACGCAGGTGCCGTGCGCCCTGCCCTGCCCGGCCCGGTGAGGCGAGCGCGCGCGTGTGTGTTCCTCTAGTTCTCTCCCACACATGCCTCAAGTGACTAGGAGTGCACCATCCCTTTTAAGGTGGTCTTCCTCTCCTAGAACTAGCAATATGGTACTAAAGTTCACATGCAACCTTCTTTTGCATGAGTGAGCCTTTGAGATTTAATTTAGCAATTATTCTTCTTGTATGAGCTAGGCCCACATAATCCAACAGTTGCTTCGTATGCCTGTTTTTGGAAAATAAAAATGTAATCCGAGGAGAAGAAAACAAAAGGACAACTCTGAATTCTGTGTGGTAGCAGAACTGCAGAAGTCCTTTGTCAGGAATGCAGAAGATTACTAGTTTTGTTCGGGCAAGCATCCGATCCGACCCGACGCTAGCTTTATTCAGATGAGCATCTTTCAGATGTCGCATTCCTAACCAAAAAAACAAGCTTCCCAGTTTTCACCTTGAGCTATAAGCCTGTAACTGGATGTATAATTCTGACATATTCCATTTCCAGATTTGTGTTACAATAAAGAAAACAGATCGATCGCATCATATTTCACACCAGAAAAAAAATCACCAAAAACCATCTGCTGTTGGTCATGATAAAGATTGAATCACGATAAATCAAATCAACAAATCAAGCAGCTCCAGATGATATTTCATAGACCAACATGTACTTGAATTGGTAACATCAATAATTCCACAATCGGCCAAGTCTGAACTTCCAAGATAGTGAGTACGGAAGGAAATTCGCTGGGAGGGCCGGCCTCACCGTGAGGTCCTCCCCTGCAGCCATTGGATTTAGAGGGTAGATATGCGATGGGCGAAGAGGGGCCTGAGCCGAGGCCCTCCCCCAGTGGATTTTTTTTCCAGTGAGCACTGGTCTCTCTCAGGACTCAAACCTGGATGTTGATACAAGTACATAATTGTTTATTCATATTTGATACACACTTTGGTATGGCGCCGCGCGCGCCACGCCAAGAGCTCAGGAGTAATTTGGCAAGCACGGATCAGGCGACGCGACGGCACAGCGTGATGCCGTCGGCGATGGGGAGCTGCACGGCCTCGACGCGCGGGTCGGCGGCGATCTTGGCGTTGAACGCCCTGATTGAGTCCCGGATCTCCCGGTCGTGCTCCGTGAGCGGCGTGTCGTCCGGCAGTGCCACGGTGCCGCCCCAGAGCGTGTTGTCGTAGGCGAGCACGCCGCCGACGCGCACCAGCCGCAGCAGCTGCTCGTGGTAGGTGCCGTAGTTCCCCTTGTCGGCGTCCACGAAAGAGAAATCGAACTTCCCCACGTTCCCTTCCTGCATGCACGCACCAAGATCGCATCGATGAGCAAGTAATTATGGCAACCGACGTTAATTGAAGCGACCGGCCGGTGGCATTGGATCATCAAGAAAGACCCGGAGATGGCGGTTGATTCCGTACGTACGTCGGCGAGCAGCTCGTCGAGGATGGGCCGCGCGGGGCCCTCGCGGAAGTCGACCTTGTGCGCGACGCCGGCCTTCTCGATGACGGGCAGGCCGAGGTCGAAGTACTCCCGGCTGACGTCGATCGCTACCACCTTGCCGTCGTCAGGGATTGCAAGCGCGGTGGCGAGGACGGAGCAGCCGGTGAAGACGCCGACCTCGATGGTGTTCCTGGCGCCCATCACCTTGACCAGCAGCGACAGCAGCAGCGCCTCGTCCGGCGGCGACGACATGAACCCACTAGTGAAAAAAAACAACCCCAAATTAATCCACCGCGATCCATGGACACATTATACTAATTAATCACGCGAGATCAAAGAAAAAAAAGAAACGAATTAGCCGTGCGTGCGTACTAGGTGTGCTCCTTGGTGATGAGCCGGAGCTCGCGCAGGCACTCGTGCTCCCGCGGGTACACCATCGTGTTCAGCATGTACTGCGCGCAACAGAGAAAACCCACGCGCGCGCATGCGCGTGCGCGTGTCATCAGGCATCGCAGTTGCAGATCAATCAACGCGCCGAACTGGCTGGAACGATAAATCAGTCATGGCGCCGGACAGACAACTCCGCGTACCTCGTAGAGGGCGTCGTTCTTGAGGAGGGTCTTGGTGCTGTCGTTGGTGTGGATGTCCTTGACCTCGCCGCCGTCGTCGCCGTTCGCAGCCATGGCCGTGCTGGTCCTTCGAGCGATTCGCCCAGGAGGAGCAGCAGCGCTGTTCTATATAGCAAGAGAGGATTAGCCTGGCGTCACTAGGTGTAACAAATAGTGAGCATGGAGCGTGAGCGTAGGCCCACTGGACAACTGGCCGCCAGCCAAGCCGCTTTCCGCCTCGCCTTCCCAGCCGTTCGCCCCGCTTTTAGGTTGTTTGGCACGGCGTAGATTTTTTTTTTTTTTTTTTTTTTAAAGCGGCTTTCAGTTTAGTTGCAGAGCTAAACGGCTATAGGACTGAATGGTTTGGCTGAAAAAGATTGATGCTTAGTTGTCTGATTTTTAGGTAAATTGACTATAGCTTTTAATACGAAGAATGTTCGAATGAGTTATGCACGCAGAAACCTGTATTCTCAAGTTGTGCTTAGAAACAAAATGAAATGAGGCATCGGTTTCCGTTGCTATCGCGACGAGAGAAGCATGCAACAACATTCCGGTGCACCTATGAAATTTCAAATACCGAAGTTTGATTTTCTAAAAAAAAAATACCGAAGTTTGACAAAAGATTACTATAAAACCATGTGGGGCCCACCTTTGTGCTTGGGTGTGTCAATTTGTACAAAGTAGCTCTCTTACACGTAGAATCATCTCTAATAAATTTTAGTCAATTTCGTAAAACTTTTATAATGTGAATGCGAGGTTGAAAATTCAAATACCAAAGTTTTAAAAAGTTTCTTTTACAAGACTCTTTGACTTAAGGGGAAATTCGTTATATGTCAGAGAATAACTTCAAATCTTCATAATATGTCACTGGTGTTTCACTGACATGTGAACCCTGCGCTTACATGTCGGCCTCACAATGAGTGACATATTATAAATTATATAGTTATTCTGTGGTATATGGTGAATTTTCTCTTGACTTAAACATCTCTCCTTCGCCTTTACCCATTGGGTATACTCATTTTTATTTGGGTATTCAATCGGGTATGATGGAGTTGGTTTACCCATACCCTACCCAGATGACATCCGAGCTGCGTTGAAAGATGTATATAATCTATTTGGAAATCAATGCTACAGCCGATGGTAGATCGTGATTTAGGCCCTTGACGTCTATTCAAAACATGAAAGTGACCTCTTTCATCAGAATGGACAATTTCCTTAGGAATTTTAAAGCAGGGGAAAAAAACTTCGGCCAATCTACTCTGCTTTCGACAAGACGACGACGACGACTGACCGTCTCCTTACAAAAAGAAAGAAAAGAAGACTGACCACGAGCGTGAGACTGCTCATTAGCTCGGAAAGCAATGCGTTTCTTAACTGTTTGAACTAAATTCAGATGATCCGGTACAAGGGTTCCATAATTGCCGGCATGAATCAACCTCACCAGGCCCATGGACAAGGACACCAACGGACCAACCCCTCTCCGGTCGCCAAAGTAACAGCAGAGATGGATACCAACCGCCTGGACAGTCGTCGGCGCCGTGAAAACATCGTGATGCTGCGTCCGCTCCGTCCGATTCGCGACTCGCGAGCAGGCCTAAATGGGGTCAAAACCAGGACGCTAGTAGAGCAGTTTTTTGGGGTAAGAATCTCAAGGAACAGGGGCAATCGTACCAGTTGCAGCGCGGTGAGTTGCCATCTGAACGCAACGGCGCGTGAAGCGAAGACATCTCCGGCGTGTACTGCAGTGGAACAGAGAAAAAGAGCATTTGGGGAAAGCAAAAGAGGATGGTGTGGTTTCAGAGGTCCATATGCAAAGGAGAATTAGTACTGAATAAGATTTATCGAAGATATCGAAAGGTACAGCTGGTCACCAAAAGGTAGGTAATAAAGGAGAAATGGGCACTGATTTGCCAAATGCCACCTTGGAAGTGTTAAGAAATCGGGTTTGGGCCGGCAGACCTGGTCTAAGGTGGGCTCCTCATCTCAAACTCTAGCAGGGTCCTAGTCTATAAATAGGAGGTGCTATTCATTGTAAAGGATTGATCGCTTGATGAAGGAATAAAGAGAAGCAAAAAGTCCCCCTACATCTCTGTGTTCTATTTTTTATTCTGTTCTTGTGTTCATGCATTGTTCTTACGATTCTAAGTTTGTCTACGAGGTAATCGCTCGGACTGGACTCGCCAGCGACGGTTCCTCAACACGTTATCAGCACGATCGACTATTTCCGAATCGAAAGGTAACCGTCGTAGCACGACGCTCGTAGATTGAATTGTATTTTCTAGATTGCTTTTAATTCTGCAAATTTGGCTTTTTAGATTGTTTTTCTACGGTGTAAATCCGTTCTAATCTACCGTGAGCAGACTTGAAGTCGTCGGCACAATGCCGATCAGTAGATTGCATGAAAGAGCAGATGTTGATTGCACCGTGGATTATAGATTGCAAATTACCTGTAATCTCCGCGAGCTGACTAGTAGTCGCTGGCACAATGTCGATCAGATGATTGATTGAAAGTAAAAGAAATTGTTGATTGCATTTTTCATCGCATGAACAGTAAAAAGAAAGAAAAAAAGACGACACAGCCCCGTATGGCCACGCCGCTGTCCGCGACCACCAGCCCCTGCACAGGCGAGCAGCATAGTGAAGAAAATAACACGTAGTACGTGTTCACGTACGCATCCCTCATGTGCAAGCACATGCACGTACGTGTGTACTTGAGCATGCAACCATGCAACCATGATCGGATTTGAGGCATGCAAACGCTATGAGGCACATGCGTGGTCGCGCATGCACATGAACGTCTAACTCGATCTCGCGCGCGTACATGCGCTGCTCAATCGAAGCCGCGCCTGCACGCGGTCGCCTCGCGCCACCCCGATGCGCCCGTGGCGTCCCCCGTAGCGCTTAAAGCCGCCCGCATGCGGCGCCCTCCGGCTTGAAGCCGCTCCACCACCGGCTTGAAGCCGTCGGCCGCCCGCCATAGCCGCATCGCTGAAAAACTCGTGAGCGCCGCCGAACTGACGCGCCGAACGGCGCGGTCGCGCTGCCCCGAACGGCCTCGCTAGCACGCGAATGAAGTCGCGCTGCCGCGCCCGCAAGCGCCGCTACTGGCCTCGAATGGCCTCGCTCGTGTGCGCACGCAGTGCGCCGTCTCCGCCTCCGCGCCTTGATGGTGCTGCCGCCGGCCTCGCTGGCGCACGAAGCGCGCCGCTGGCTCCTCACGCGCACGCGCAAACAGGGCAGGGAACCCTACGTGCACCTCTTCTTTTGGTTTTGCCGGAATGGCCATAAGTCATGTGACCGGCCCAGCAACATGGGCTGAATAGAATGAAACGGGCCCAAATAAAGGAAAAGGCCATGTTTTTTGAAAAAGCCACGTACGGGAGAAAAGAAAGAGAAAAAAAAGGGGAAATAAAAAGAAATTCTGGATTTTGCAAATAAGTCCTCGGATTTCATGAAATTATGCGAAATTTTTTCTCGAAACTGAAATTTTGCATGTTAACCCGAGGAAATTGCAGAATTCGCCGAAAATACATTTTCCAGCAGAAAAGGGTATCGGAAATTCAATTTTTGAATCAGGTTTTGCATTTGAAGCATATTTAACTTTGTTATTATTATTTCTGTGCAAATTATTTATTGTATTTATTGTTTTGATTATATGTGATTGTTTACATTGCTTTTAATCACTGAAAATAGCAGTAAATCATGAAAATACATAGAAAAATACGGGATCACGAACCAGTAGTTCGAATAGCACTATGAGAATTTTGCAACCATTTTATGTAAATTACCCGCAGTAATCTTATGAACTCTTTGCATGAATATGAAAATGACTGGCATCACGAACCAGAGTTCAAAATCGACCAAAGAAAGCGTAATTTGTGCATAATTTGTACAAGTCATCAATTATGTGATAATGTAATCACGGATAAGCAGAAGAGTGAGAAGACTTTTTACCTTTCACCTAAATGCGATACAATCCGCACGCAACTATCATCAAGATGGCTACACGAAGTATGCCGAATTAATTGACATCATGCAAGTTGCGGAAGCTCGAGATGATGTACTAAGGAAGAACTATATCTCGCACCACCTAGTAGCAATGTCGGCCATGAAGCCATCAAGCAGCGGCTACAAGGTGATAAAGCCTCTCACGAATGAGAGGAACAAGAAGGATAAGGTCGTGCGTCGCATATTATTGATGCTTTCCAGTCTAAGAAAAATGACACATGATAGCATGAGGCACACCTCGCCATTGCAGGTACAGAGGATTCACATCCATTAGCTGCACTTATGAATGTGGGTAGCCCAGTAGCAGCCCCCATCATCCCTCCTTTGGACATCGCAGCGACCGTAGCCGTAGCTGCCCAAGAGGAGAAGATCGCGCATGGAGCCGATTGAGGCAGAAGTTCCCGAATACTTCGCCTATTAGATCTAGTGCACGCATTGCACTCGGATCTTTTATAGAAACTTGCAGTTTGTAATTGAAGTAGAACCTTGAATTATTGGATAATGGTTGCAAGCTCTAGGAGAGCAAAGCATTAAATTCTTATTACGAGTCCTGCAAGGCTTATTTTCCCGTCTTTATAATAGCAAATTTCGTTCTGATATTTGAAGTATTTTATTTATATGCTACTTGCTTTCTGCTACATATTAATAAAGTACATTATATTAGAACGTGTGCGGCGCCCTATGGAGGAAAGTGTGCTTAGCATGTAGCGGCACAATGAAAACCATCCTGAGAGAAACGAAATTTTTTCAATCGATCAGCAAGAATGCTGGTAGTCTTACGACAATCGCAGACAACGATATTTGTATAATAGGCTCAGGAAGGGCCATAATTATACTCCCAATGGGCACAACTTTGGTCATTGAAGAAGACTTGTTGTACCCAGAATCGACTAGAACTTTCAAGGATATTTGCACTCACAGTTCCCACGTAGAGACTGAAGAAGAGTATGGTACAAAATACCTGCTCATTACAAAGCGTGAAGAAAGTGAAAAATAGCATTAGAATATCTTCCTTCATATGAAACTGGGCTATACTACACTAATATTAAGGCACCTGCAGCCTATACTGTCTTGAAAATCGAATTTAGAAGCTCTAAACTTTTCTATCTCTAGCATGATAGATTATGTCGCCTAAGTCTTAGGATAATGATAGATATAATTAACAATTCACAGGGACATAATATGAATGTAAAGAATTTCCCGAATCAGGAAGATTTTGTGCGCCCCACATATGCCACCGGGAAATTAATTACTAGACCTTTTGCTCTGAAAGCGAAGGATGAAGTCCCTGCATTCCTGAACTGTATCCAGGGAGACATTTGCGGTCCTATACATCCCCTGTAAGGGCCATTTAGGTATTTTATAGTGCTCATCGATGCTTCCTCGGAATGGTAGCACGTATGTTTATTGTCTAGAGAAACAATACTTTTGCAAAGCTAATCTCGCAAATAATTATAATTAGAAATATTTTTCCCTGATTATCATGAGAAGTCCACCTGAATGGACAATACTGAAGAACTTACTTCGAAGGTATTTGATGATTACTGCATGAAATGCGAATAAAAAAATTGAGCATTTCGTACTGCATGTCCACACCCAGAATGGATTAGCAGAACTTTGAAGAATTGTAATTTACCAACTACATGTTGGGGACTCGCAGTCCAGCTCGCAGTAGCTCTTATCAATTTTAGACCGTCAGCCTATAACATACATCCACCTATGCAACTAGCGCAAGAGTCAGCACCGAAAACTTCTCATCTTCGTAGGATTGGTTGCAAGGTTTTTGTACCTATACCACCACCACAGCGAAATACAATGGGCCTTCTCCGAAAGTCTGGGATATACGTTGGTTATGAGACAACATCCATAATCAAGTATTTAGACCCTATGACTGGAGATTTGCATAATACCCGATTCGCTGACAGTATATTAGATGAGATAAATTTCCCGTCATTATGGGGAGGAATCAACCCTTGATGAAAATGTCGGAAAATAATGTGGCAAGCCACAAGAAGTCTAGAAGACAAGAGAAGTCCTGAAAACAATTGAAGTCCAGAAGATAATTGAAATCTATGCATATGACCCGCGCACTAGTAAAACAAATAAAGAAGTCTAGAAGGCAAAAGAAGTCCAGAAGATAATTGAAGTCCAGAAGACAATTGAAGTCTAGAAGATAATTGATTTACAAATATTAGCGAATCAACTGCCAGGCTACTTTAGTGATTTGAAGAGCGTGACCAAGTAACATTCGCCTGTACGCAATGCACCGGAGAGGGTTGAAATACTAATAAAGGTATCCCTAATCGCGTCCAGAGGCCTCAGAATAAAAGGACGAGAACTCCGGTCCCTCGAATCCAAAGTAACCGGGGACGCCTGGTGAAAACGGATAAGAAGTACTTGACACAGCCGATCACCAAGTTCCTGTAACTGTAGGGGGCGCTTGAGACTGCATCGGTATGGAACCTTCAGAAAAGACATACCAGAATTGAACATCCCCATGAAGGGAGAAATCAGCATGGATGCGTGCGCACACATCAGAGCTGAAAAACTAAAGAGACTTGCTCCGCAATTGGAAGCAGCGGTGAGCAAGTAGAAGCATTAGAAGAATCGCCCCTTGAAGAAATAGCTATAAACTTTATGACCTCAAGAGAATCTTTGAATATGACAACAGCCAATGTCGACATTTACTTTGCAAAGAAACTTGCCACAATCATCAATCTTGATCCAGAGCCTGTATCGCTCGCTGAATGAAAGAAAAGATCAGATTGAAAGAAGGCAATAGAAACTGAATTATTCCCTCCGAATAAAAGAAAGGCATTTGGGCCTGTAAGCCGCACGTCTCCCCTTGTGCACCCCGTAGGGCATAAGTGGGTATTTGTTCGAAAGAGAAATGAAAAGAAGCAAGACTCGTGGGGGGTGGGGGGCGGCGGATGAGAATGGCTGATTAGGGGGATGCATTTCGGCTGGCTTCCCTTGTGGCTGGTCAAAGACCTCTATGCCCCTTGCCCTTTGTCCTCAATGCTCTCCTGTGATACTATTTGGGCTAAGGACCTTTTGGTCCATTTGATAATAAATCACTATACGGTTAAGGGGAGTCGATATCACGTGGGTGTCAGATTAGCCGAAAGATGGGTTCGATGGCTGGCGATATATGGTCAAAGAGAGGCTTCGCGACATGCCATGCAGGATTTAGTTATTTTCTTTTGTAATAAACTGGGTTGTAGTTTATATAATGATATGAGGTAGTTAAGTTTTGTAATTAATTTAGAGATTGAATTATTATTCTATTTCTACTTGTATGAATTCTTGTAAATAATCCTGGGTTGTAATATTTTACTTCCGCTGGAAGTTAATTTGAGAGTGTAATAGAGTTTTATTATGTAACAATATTTTATTATCACTTTAATAATCGCTACTAAATTCTTGAGATTGGTTCTTGAAATTTAATCTGCATTTGTTTTTAATGTTCTAACTTCACTTGACGTGAATTTACAAGGTAATTTGTTTCAGAGATGATATACTGTATGTATGCTTATAAAGATTCCTTATTGTAATTGACTTTGAGTTTTTAATGTGATGAATTATTCTTGTGGCAAAATTTTATAGCGCAAATTTTTGTTGTTGAATTCTGAATGTATTATCTTATAGGAATTTGCTTGGCACTGCGTTCAAAGTTAATTGTGATTCTGATTTGTTCTGCTTTAGAAAATTTTAATTTACTGCTAATTACTGATTAGCGTGGTTTAAATGAGTTTTAATTTTCTCGGGTTCTCACAGAAGGTTGCGGTATAAGCTTTCAATCGATCTCAGGGATGTGCGCTGGTGATATTAAGAATTGATCCAGGTAGAAGTCTTTTTGGGACGACACAGTGATGTAATCAGCTTCAGTCATATTTTGCAGTGTTGTTGGAAACTGTTGTCAAGAATGGTTTGATCAATGGAGTTCACCGTGCAATAACTAGTCTAGCAGTATCTTGTAAACTATCATTTCATTAATGAAATTGGGAAAAAAAACTGAAGAGTGATAAATCTGAAATGTGTTGATGACAGAGAAGATAGTTGCTTCGTATGCCTGGTTTTGGAAAATTAAAATGTAATCCGAGGAGAAGAAAACAAAAGGACAACTCTGAATTCTGTGTGGTAGCAGAACTGCAGAAGTCCTTTGTCAGGAATGCAGAAGATTACTAGTTTTGTTCAGGCAAGCATCCGATCCGATCCGACGATAGCTTTATTCAGATGTCGCATTCCAATATCCTATTGGAATTGTATTCCTAACCGATAAATCAAGCTTCCCAGTTCACCTTGAGTTATAAGCCTGTAACATCATGTAAGGTTCTGACATCTTCCATTTCCAGATTTGTGTTACAATAAAGAAAACAGATCGATCACATCATATTTCACACCGGGGAAAAAAATCACCAATAACCATCTGCTGTTGGTCATGATAAAGATTGAATCACCATAAATCAAATCAACAAATCAAGCAGCTCTAGATGATATTTCATAGACCAACATGTACTTGAATTGGTAACACAATAATTCCACAATCGGCCAAGTCTGATCTTCCAAGATAGTGAGTACGGAAGGAAATTTGCTGGAGGAGGTGAGGCCCTCACCGCAGCGGTTGGATTTAGAGGGTGGATGTGTGATAGGCAAGGAGGGGCTGAGCCGAGGCCCTCCCCACTGGATTTTTTTCTTCCAGTGAGTACTGGTCTCTCTCCGGACTCATACCTGGATGTTGATACAATTACACAATTGTTTATTCGTATTTGATACACACTTTGGCATGGCGCCGCGCCAAGAGCCCAGGAGTAATTTGGCAAGCACGGATCAGGCGACGCGGCGGCACAGCGTGATGCCGTCGGCGATGGGGAGCTGCACGGCCTCGACGCGCGGGTCGGCGGCGATCTTGGCGTTGAACGCCCTGATTGAGTCCCGGATCTCCCGGTCGTGCCCGTGATCGGCGTGTCGTCCGGCAGCGCCACGGTGCCGCCCCAGAGCGTGTTGTCGTAGGCGAGCACGCCGCCGACGCGCACCAGCCGCAGCAGCTGCTCGTGGTAGGTGCCGTAGTTCCCTTGTCGGCGTCCACGAAAGAGAAGTCGAACTTCCCACGTTCCTTCCTGCATGCACGCACCAAGATCGCATCGATGAGCAAGTAATTATGGCAACCGACGTTAATTGAAGCGACCGGCCGGTGGCATTGGATCATCAAGAAAGACCCGGAGATGGCGGTTGATTCCGTACGTACGTCGGCGAGCAGCTCGTCGAGGATGGGCCGCGCGGGGCCCTCGCGGAAGTCGACCTTGTGCGCGACGCCGGCCTTCTCGATGACGGGCAGGCCGAGGTCGAAGTACTCCCGGCTGACGTCGATCGCCACCACCTTGCCGTCGTCAGGGATTGCAAGCGCGGTGGCGAGGACGGAGCAGCCGGTGAAGACGCCGACCTCGATGGTGTTCCTGGCGCCCATCACCTTGACCAGCAGCGACAGCAGCAGCGCCTCGTCCGGCGGCGACGACATGAACCCACTAGTGAAAAAAAACAACCCCAAATTAATCCACCGCGATCCATGGACACATTATACTAATTAATCACGCGAGATCAAAGAAAAAAAAGAAACGAATTAGCCGTGCGTGCGTACTAGGTGTGCTCCTTGGTGATGAGCCGGAGCTCGCGCAGGCACTCGTGCTCCCGCGGGTACACCATCGTGTTCAGCATGTACTGCGCGCAACAGAGAAAACCCACGCGTGCGCGTGTCATCAGGCATCGCAGTTGCAGATCAATCAACGCGCCGAACTGGCTGGAACGATAAATCAGTCATGGCGCCGGACAGACAACTCCGCGTACCTCGTAGAGGGCGTCGTTCTTGAGGAGGGTCTTGGTGCTGTCGTTGGTGTGGATGTCCTTGACCTCGCCGCCGTCGTCGCCGTTCGCAGCCATGGCCGTGCTGGTCCTTCGAGCGATTCGCCCAGGAGGAGCAGCAGCGCTGTTCTATATAGCAAGAGAGGATTAGCCTGGCGTCACTAGGTGTAACAAATAGTGAGCATGGAGCGTGAGCGTAGGCCCACTGGACAACTGGCCGCCAGCCAAGCCGCTTTCCGCCTCGCCTTCCCAGCCGTTCGCCCCGCTTTTAGGTTGTTTGGCACGGCGTAGTTTTCTTCTTTTTTTTTTTAAGCTGCTTTCAGTTTAGTTGCAGAGCTAAACGGCTGTAGGACTGAATGATTGGGCTGAAAAAGATTGATGTTTAGTTGTTTGATTTTTAGGTAAATTGGCTATAGCTTTTAATACGAAGAATGTTCGAATGAGTTATGCACGCAGAAACCTGTATTCTCAAGTTGTGCTTAGAAACAAAATGAAATGAGGCATCGGTTTCCGTTGCTATCGCGACGAGAGAAGCATGCAACAACATTCCGGTGCACCTATGAAATTTCAAATACCGAAGTTTGATTTTCTAAAAAAAAATACCGAAGTTTGACAAAAGATTACTATAAAACCATGTGGGGCCCACCTTTGTGCTTGGGTGTGTCAATTTGTACAAAGTAGCTCTCTTACACGTAGAATCATCTCTAATAAATTTTAGTCAATTTCGTAAAACTTTTATGATGTGAATGCGAGGTTGAAAATTCAAATACCAAAGTTTTAAAAAAGTTTCTTTTACAAGACTCTTTGACTTAAGGAAATTAAGATATGTCGAGAATAACTTCAAATCTTCATAATATGTCACTGGTGTTTCACTGACATGTGGACCTTGCGCTTACATGTCGGCCTCACAATGAGTGACATATTATAAATTATATAGTTATTCTGTGGTATATGGTGAATTTTCTCTTGACTTAAACATCTCTCCTTCGCCTTTACCCATTGGGTATACTCATTTTTATTTGGGTATTCAATCGGGTATGATGGAGTTGGTTTACCCATACCCTACCCTACCCAGATGACATCCGAGCTGCGTTGAAAGATGTATATAATCTATTTGGAAATCAATGCTACAGCCGATGGTAGATCGTGATTTAGGCCCTTGACGTCTATTCAAAACATGAAAGTGACCTCTTTCATCAGAATGGACAATTTCCTTAGGAATTTTAAAGCAGGGAAAAAAAACTTCGGCCAATCTACTCTGCTTTCGACAAGACGACGACGACGACGACGACTGACCGTCTCCTTACAAAAAGAAAGAAAAGAAGACTGACCACAAGCGTGAGACTGCTCATTAGCTCGGAAAGCAATGCGTTTCTTAACTGTTTGAACTAAATTCAGATGATCCGGTACAAGGGTTCCATAATTGCCGGCATGAATCAACCTCACCAGGCCCATGGACAAGGACACCAACGGACCAACCCCTCTCCGGTCGCCAAAGTAACAGCAGAGATGGATACCAACCGCCTGGACAGTCGTCGGCGCCGTGAAAACTGTTGGGAAACCATGAGCCTGACCCTGCAGTCGGTCCATTAGTGGGCGCCCCATCCCAAACCCTCAAGAGGTCAGTAGCTAAATAAATAAGTGCTTATTCATCAGAGCGATTGATCGATGGATGAAGGAATAAAGAGAAGCAAGACGCCCCCTATATCTCTCGTGTTCTATCTCTTATTCTTCTTGTGTTCATGCATTGTTCTTACGATTCTGAGTTTGTCTACGAGGTTAACGATCGGACTGGACTCGCCAGCGACGGTTCCTCAACACGTTATCGCGACGATCGACTCTCCTCGCATCGAAAGGTAACCGCCGATGAACGACGCCGTAGATTGAATCGCTTAGATTGCTTTCAATTCCGCAAATTTGGCTTTCTAGATTGGTTTCCTACGGTGCAAATCGCTCTAATCTACCGCGAGCCGACTTGAAGTCGCCGCCAAGCCGATCGGTGGATTGCATGAAAAAGTAGATGATGATTGTACCGTAGGTAATAGATGCAATCGCATGAAAGGCACCATGTGCAATGGCACCGCCGCAAGCGGTATCACTACCTCGCGATCGTTACGGCCGGCATAGTCCGCCATCACGCATCGCCACGGAGGCAACGAGCGCTGCACGCCGCTAGCACGCGGCAAGCACGCATATGACAAAGATGAAGCCGTGCCTCCGTTGCAATCTCAGATACATCGTGTTGCATCGCATACATGAACAGTAATCACATGAAAATTAGCGGCTCAAGTCGCCAATCGCATTGGCACGAGTCACGCCGCATCGTATGTCATCACCTTGGTATGGGTATGTGTGCCGGCACCGCCAAGAATCAATCTATACCAAAGATAATCATGAATAGTAAAAACCGACGCAGCCCGTATGGCCGCTACCGCCACCACGCACTTTGCTCGCATGCGCCGCCACCATATGCCACATGCGCTCGAAGCCGGCCTGGAGCTGCGCCACCGCACCAATTTGCACAGCCGGCCCCTGCACGGGCAAGCCACCGCCGCCGCGCGCGCGACGACGGCCGCGCGCTCGCATTGCACAACTTGCAGAGCCCGTCGCCGCAAGAACCGACCACATCCGGCCCTGTACAGACGGCCGGCACCGCATACCCGGAAGAAAAAAAAGGGGGGGAAGCCGGGGTTGGATTAATGGCGCCGCCGGCCACAACCAGGGTTGCCGCGCCGCCACGCCGAGCACGCCGCCGCATGGCCTCGCCGCCCGCCGCCTGCCGCTCCCTCCCGATCCCACTCGCCATCGCTCCACGCGCCCGAATCGCGCGCGGCTAGTTGTGCCGAATCGCGCTGCCGCGGGCTCACCGACCGGCCGGCCGATGCCGCAGCCGCCAGCTGAGCGCCCGCCCGCCCGCTGTTACGAGCCGCCGCGATCCGGCGCTTGCTCGCCGCCGCCGCGACGCCGCCGGAGCAACGGCCGCGCCGACGGCCGCCGCCGCTCTCACGCGCACGCCACCTCGGAGCAAAGGTGGAGCTAGGGAAACCCTAGCTCCCATTTGAAGGAACGGGTGGCGGCTCGAATTAGAATGGCCGCCCGAGGGCCGTGAGATTTTAAAAAAACGAAAAACCGAAAATCTCAGAATTTTGCAAAAGGAACCTTGAAGTGTTCATAATTGCGCAGAATTTTCGCGAATAAGGAAAATTTGCAAGGAAGCCCCTCATAACTCTGAAAATTACGAGGAAGTTTTGCTGCTAATGAATTTTTGCGAAAAACCCCTCGGATGATATGAAAATTACGCGCAAATTCTCTCAGAACTGAGATTTCGCGTTTAGCCCTCGAACTTGTAGTTTTCACTAAAAATCATTTTCAATGAGAAAGGACCTCGGGAATTCAATTTTGAATCGGTTTTGAACTTGAAGCATGTTTAACTTTGTTATTGTTATTTCTATGCAATTTATGTATCGCATTTACTCTTTTTATTATCTGTGATTGTTTATATTGCTTTTAATCACTGAAAATAGAGTAAATCATGAAAAATGCATAAAAATACGAATACTGAACTCGAGTTCGATAGCATTATGAGAATTTTGCAACCATTTTATGCATTACAAAGCAGAATCCTTTGAACTTTTTGCATGAATATGAAGATGACCGCATCACGAACCAAGAGTTCAAAGCATCGACTCAAGATGGTCGAATTTGTATGGAATTTGTATCAATCTTCAATTCTGGTAATGTAATCACGCATGAGCGTAAGATGGAGAAGATTTTCTACCTTTCACCCAAACGCGGTATAATCCGCACGCAACTATCGCCAAGACGGCTACATGAAGTATGCCGAATTAATTGACATCATGCAAGTTATGGAAACTCAAGATGATGTTCTAAGAAAGAACTACATCTCGCAGCCACCTAATAGCAATGTTGGTCATGAAGCCACCGCTAGCGCCTACAGGTGATGAAACCTCTCACGAATGAGAGGGGCAAGAAGGGTAAGGTAGTGCGTCGCACGTTATTGATGTTTTTCGTCTAAGAAGAAGGGCAAATGACAAGATATGTCACACCTTGCCATTGAAGGCATGCAGACCCACACCTATTAGTTGCACTTATGGATGTGGACGACCCGATGAGTACCCTATCATCCTCCTTTGACATCGCAATGCCACACCGTAGGCGCCAAGGAGAAGATCGCGCATGGAGCCGATTTAGGCGAAGTTCTAATACTTCGCCTATTAGATCTAGTGCACGCATTGCACTCGAATCTTTATAGTAACCTGCAGCTTGTAATTGAAGCGCACTTTAAATTATTGAATAATGGTTGCAAGCTCTAGCGAGCAAAGCATTAAATTCTTATTATGAGTCCTGCAAGGCTTATTTTTCCTGCTTTATAATAGCAAGTTACGTTCTGATATTTGAAGTATTTTATCTATGTGTTGCTTGCTTTCTACTACATATTAATAAAGTACATTATATTAGAACGCGTGTGGCGCCCTATGGAGGAAGTGTGCTTAGCATGTAGCGGCAAAATGAAAACCATCCTAAGAGAAATGGAAATTTTTCCAATGATCGGCAAGAATGTCGGTAGTCTTACGACAATCGCAGCAAATGATACTTGTATAATAGGCTCAGGAAGGGCCACAACTATACTCCCAATGGGCACAACTTTGGTCATTGAAGAAGACTTGTTGTACCCAAAATCGACTAGAACTCTCAAGGATATTTGCGCTAACAGCCTCGTGTAGAGACCGATGAAGAGTATGGTACGCAATACCGCCATTACAAAGCGTGAAGAAAGTGAAAATAGCATTAGAATATCTTCCTTCATATGAAATCGGGCTATACTACACTAATATTAAGGCACCTGCAGCTTATACTGCCTTGAAAACCGTATTTAGAAGCTCTAAACTTATCTATCTCTAGCATGATAGATTATGCCGCCTAGGTCCTAGGATAATGAGAGATATAATTAACAATTCACATGGACATAATATGAATATAAAGAATTTCCTAACTGAAGATTTTGTGTGCCCCGCATGTGCCACCGGGAAATTAATTATTAGACCTTTTGCTCTGAAAGCGAAGGATAAAGTCCCTGCATTCCTGGACCGTATCTAGGGAGACTTTTTGCGGTCCTATACAACCCCTGTAAGGGTCAATTAGGTATTTTATAGTGCTCATCAATGCTTCCTCGAATGGTCGCGACGTATGTTTATTGTCTCGAGAAACCATGCTTTGCAAAGCCAATCTCGCAGATAATTAAATTAGAAATATTTTCCCTGATCATCATATGAAGTCCACCTGAATGGACAATGTCGGAGAATTTACTTTGAAAGCATTTGATGATTATTGCACGAAAATGGGAATTAAAAGTTGAGCATTCTGCATCGCATATCCACACCTGAATGGATTAGCGTAACTTTGAAGAATTGTAATTTACCAACTATATGTTGGGGACACGCAGTCCTGCTCGTAGCAGCTCTCATCAATTTTAGACCGTCGGCCTATAACATCCATCCAACTATGCAACTAGCGCAAGGGTCAGTACTGAAAAACTCATCATCTTCGCGGGTTTGGTTGCAAGGGTTATATACCTATACCACCACCGCAGCGAACTGAAATGGGTCTTCTCCGAAAGTCTGGGATATACGTTGGTTATGAGACAGCATCCATAATCAAGTATTTGGACCATATGACTGGAGATTTGTATAATGCCTGATTCGTTGATAGTACATTAGATGAGGTTAGTTTCCCGTCATTAGGGGGGAAATCAACCCTTGATGAAAATGTCGGGAAATAACGTGGTAAGCCACGAGAAGTCCATAAGACAATTGAAGTCTAGAAGACAAATGAAGTCCAGCAGACAATTGAAATCTATGCATATGACCCGCGCACTAGTAAAGCAAATAGAGAAGTCCAGAAGATAATTGCAGTCCAGAAGATAATTGAATTGAAGTCTAGAAGACAATTGAAGTCCAGAAGATAATTGATTTGCAAGTATTAGCGAATCAACTGTCAGACTACTTTAGTGATTTGAAGAGCGTGAATAAGTAGCATTTGCCTGCAAGCAATGCACCGGAGAGGGTTTAAATACCATTGAAGATATCCCTAATCCCGCCCGCAGGCCTCGTAATAAAGGGCGAGAACTCCGGTCCTCGAATCCGGCAACCGGGACGCCGTGAAAAAGGATAAGAAGGACTTGACACACCGATCAACGAAGTGCCCTGAACTAGAAGGGGAGCCAGTTGAGACTTGGCATCGGTATGGAACCTTCAGAAAAGGCATACCAGAATTGAACACCCTATGAAGGGAAACATCAGCATGGATGTGTGCGCACACATCGGAGCTGAAAAACTAAAGGGACTTGCCCGCAATTGGAAGCAACGGTGAGCAAGTAGAAGCATTAAAAGAATCGCCCTTGAAGAAATAGTTATAAACTTTATGACCTCGGAGAATCTTTGAATATGACAAAGACCAATGTCGACATTTACTTTGCAAAGAAACTTGCCACAATCATCAATCTTGATCTAGAGCCCGCATCGCTCGATAAATGAAAGAAAAGGTCGATTGAGAAGATTGGGAGAAGGCAATCGAAATCGAATTATTCTTTCCGAATAAAAGAAAGACGCTTGGGCTCGTAAGTCGCATCGCCTCCCCTTGTGCACCCCGTAGGGTATAAGTGGGTATTTGTTCGAAAGAGAAATGAAAAGAAGCAAGGCTCGTTGTACAAGGTTTCACCGACATCCGTAAGATGATTATGAAGAAACATATTCCCGGTCATGGCGGAACTCCTTTAAATATTTATCTCAATGGCGGTGAACTTGAAGTTAGAAGTGAAATTGATGGATGGGTACCAAGATACCTTTATGAAATATTGATTCGGACATTTATATGAAGATACCGAATGTATCACCGTCCCAACCAAAACAGAGCAAATAGAAATATGTACAGTGTGAAACTCAGAAAGTCATTGTACGAACTTAAGCAATCAGGCAGAATGTGGTATAATCGCTTGAAGCGACTTTCTATGCAAGAAAGGCTACACGAACAATGAGAATAATCTCTGTGTATTTATACGACGATCCCAGAATGGATTTTGTATAAAGATATCGAAAGGTACAGCTGGTCACCAAAAGATAGGTAATAAAGGAGAAATGGGCACTGATTTGCCAAATGCCACCTTGGAAGTGTTAAGAAATCGGGTTTGGGCCGGCAGATCTGGTCTAAGGTGGGCTTCTCATCTCAAACCCTAGCAGGGTCATAGTCTATAAATAGGGGGTGCTATTCATTGTAAAGGATTGATCGCTTGATGAAGGAATAAAGAGAAGCAAAAAGTCCCCCTACATCTCTGTGTTCTATTTCTTATTCTGTTCTTGTGTTCATGCATTGTTCTTACGATTCTAAGTTTGTCTACGAGGTAATCGCTCAGACTGGACTCGCCAGCGACGGTTCATCAACACGTTATCAGCACGATCGACTCTCCTCGAATCGAAAGGTAACCGTCCTAGCACGACGCTCGTAGATTGAATTGTATTTTCTAGATTACTTTCAATTCTGCAAATTTGGCTTTTTCGATTGTTTTTCTACGGTGTAAATCCGCTCAAATCTACCGTGAGCAGATTTGAAGTCGCCGGCACAATGCCGATCGGTAGATTGCATGAAAGAGCAGATGTTGATTGCACCGTGGATTATAGATTGCAAATTACCTGTAATCTCCGCGAGCTGACTTGCAGTCGCTGGCACAATGTCGATCAGATGATTGATTGAAAGTAAAAGAAATTGTTGATTGCATTTTTCATCGCATGAACAGTAAAAAGAAAGAAAAAAACGACACACCTCGTATGGCCACTCACGTCGCGCGACCACCACCCTGCACGGCGGCGGCAGATAGTGAAGAAAATAACACGCAGTACGTGTTCACGTACGCATTCCTCATGTGCAAGCACATGCACGTACGTGTGTACTTGAGCATGCAACCATGCAACCATGATCGGATTTGAGGCATGCAAACTCTATGAGGCACATGCGTGGTCGCGCATGCACATGAACATCTAACTCGATCTCGCGCGCATGCGCCGCCAACCGGCCGCGCGCGCGGCGCGCCGCGCGCCACCCGGCGCGCCGTGGCGCCCTCCGTAGCGCTTAAAGCCGCCGCGATGCGCGCCCGGCCGGCCGCTCCACCACCGCTTGAAGCCGCCGGCCGCCCGCCATAGCCGCATCGCCGAAAAACTCGTGGCGCCGCCGAATCGACGCGCCGAACGGCGCGGTCGCGCGCTCGAACGGCCTCGCTAGCACGCGAATGAAGTCGCGCCGCCGCGCCGCAGCGCCGCCATCGGCCTCGAATGGCTCGCTCAGTGTGCGCACGCGATCTGCCGTCTCCGCCTCCGCGCCTTGATGGTGCCGCCGCTCGCCCGGGCGCGCGGCGCGCCAGCCCGCTCCTCACGCGCACGCGCAAACAGGCGAGTGGAACCCTCGTGCACCTCTTCTTTGGTTTTGCTTAATGGCCGTAAGTCATGTGACCGCCCAAAGAAAGATGGGTGAATAGAATGAAACGGGCCCAAATAAAGGAAAATGCCATGTTTTTGAAAAAGCCACGTCGGGGAGAAAAGAAAGAGAAAAAGGAAAATAAAAAGAAATTTTGGATTTTGCAAATAAGTCCTCTGATTTCATGAAATTATGCGAAATTTTTCTCAAACTGAAATTTTGCATGTTAACCTCAGAAATTGCAGACCACTAAAATACATTTTCCAACAGAAAAGGGTATCTAAATTCAATTTTGAATCAGTTTTGCATTTGAAGCATATTTAACTTTGTTATTATTATTTCTGTGCAAATTATTTATTGTATTTACTGTTTTGATTATATGTGATTGTTTACATTGCTTTTAATCACTGAAAATAGCAGTAAATCATGAAAAATACATAGAAAAATACGGGATCACGAACCAGTAGTTCGAATAGCACTATGAGAATTTTGCAACCATTTTATGTAAATTACCCGCAGTAATCTTATGAACTCTTTGCATGAATATGAAAATGACTGGCATCACGAACCAGGAGTTCGAAAAACTGACCCAGCAAGGCCAGAATTTGTGCATAATTTGTACAAGTCATCAATTATGTGATAATGTAATCACGGATAAGCAGAAGAGTGAGAAGACTTTTTACCTTTCACCCAAATGCGATACAATCCGCACGCAACTATCATCAAGATGGCTACACGAAGTATGCCGAATTAATTGACATCATGCAAGTTGCGGAAGCTCGAGATGATGTACTAAGGAAGAACTATATCTCGCAGCCACCTAGTAGCAATGTCGGCCATGAAGCCACTGCTAGCAGCTACAAGGTGATAAAGCCTCTCACGAATGAGAGGAACAAGAAGGATAAGGTCGTGCGTCGCATATTATTGATGCTTTCCAGTCTAAGAAAAATGACACATGATAGCATGAGGCACACCTCGCCATTGCAGGTACAGAGGATTCACATCCATTAGCTGCACTTATGAATGTGGATAGCCCAGTAGCAGCCCCCATCATCCCTCCTTTGGACATCGCAACGGCCGTAGCCGTAGCTGCCCAAGAGGAGAAGATCGCGCATGGAGCCGATTGAGGCAGAAGTTCCCGAATACTTCGCCTATTAGATCTAGTGCACGCATTGCACTCGGATCTTTTATAGAAACTTGCAGTTTGTAATTGAAGCAGAACCTTGAATTATTGGATAATTGTTGCAAGCTCTAGGAGAGCAAAGCATTAAATTCTTATTACGAGTCCTGCAAGGCTTATTTTCCCGTCTTTATAATAGCAAATTACGTTCTGATATCTGAAGTATTTTATTTATATGTTACTTGCTTTCTGCTACATATTAATAAAGTACATTATATTAGAACGCGTGCGGCGCCCTATGGAGGAAAGTGTGCTTAGCATGTAGCGGCACAATGAAAACCATCCTGAGAGAAACAAAAAATTTTCAATCGATCAGCAAGAATGCTGGTAGTCTTACGACAATCGCAGACAACGATATTTGTATAATAGGCTCAGGAAGGGCCATAATTATACTCCCAATGGGCACAACTTTGGTCATTGAAGAAGACTTGTTGTACCCAGAATCGACTAGAACTTTCAAGGATATTTGCACTCACAGTTCCCACGTAGAGACTGAAGAAGAGTATGGTACAAAATACCTGCTCATTACAAAGCGTGAAGAAAGTGAAAAATAGCATTAGAATATCTTCCTTCATATGAAACTGGGCTATACTACACTAATATTAAGGCACCTGCAGCCTATACTGTCTTGAAAATCGAATTTAGAAGCTCTAAACTTTTCTATCTCTGGCATGATAGATTATGCCGCCTAGGTCTTAGGATAATGATAGATATAATTAACAATTCACAGGGACATAATATGAATGTAAAGAATTTCCCGAATCAGGAAGATTTTGTGCGCCCCACATATGCCACCGGGAAATTAATTACTAGACCTTTTGCTCTGAAAGCGAAGGATGAAGTCCCTGCATTCCTGAACCGTATCCAGGGAGACATTTGCGGTCCTATACATCCCCTCTAAGGGCCATTTAGGTATTTTATAGTGCTCATCGATGCTTCCTCGGAATGGTAGCACGTATGTTTATTGTCTAGAGAAACCATACTTTTGCAAAGCTAATCTCGCAAATAATTAGAATTAGAAATATTTTTCCCTGATTATCATGAGAAGTCCACCTGAATGGACAATACTGAAGAACTTACTTCGAAGGCATTTGATGATTACTGCATGAAATGCGAATAAAAAAATTGAGCATTTCGTACTGCATGTCCACACCCAGAATGGATTAGCAGAACTTTGAAGAATTGTAATTTACCAACTACATGTTGGGGACTCGCAGTCCAGCTCGCAGTAGTTCTCATCAATTTTAGACCGTCAGCCTATAACATACATCCACCTATGCAACTAGCGCAAGAGTCAGCACCGAAAACTTCTCATCTTCGTAGGATTGGTTGCAAGGTTTTTGTACCTATACCACCACCACAGCGAAATACAATGGGCCTTCTCCGAAAGTCTGGGATATACGTTGGTTATGAGACAGTATCCATAATCAAGTATTTAGACCCTATGACTGGAGATTTGCATAATACCCGATTCGCTGACAGTATATTAGATGAGATAAATTTCCCGTCATTAGGGGGAGGAATCAACCCTTGATGAAAATGTCGGAAAATAATGTGGCAAGCCACAGGAAGTCTAGAAGACAAGAGAAGTCCTGAAAACAATTGAAGTCCAGAAGATAATTGAAATCTATGCATATGACCCGCGCACTAGTAAAACAAATAAAGAAGTCTAGAAGGCAAAAGAAGTCCAGAAGATAATTGAAGTCCAGAAGACAATTGAAGTCTAGAAGATAATTGATTTACAAATATTAGCGAATCAACCGCCGAAGCTACTTTAGTGATTTGAAGAGCGTGACCAAGTAACATTCGCAGCACGCAATGCACCGAGAGGTTGAAATACTAATGAAGGTATCCCTAATCGCGCCCGCAGGCCTCGTAATAAAAGGACGAGAACTCCGGTCCCTCGAATCCAAAGTAACCGGGGACGCCTGGTGAAAACGGATAAGAAGGACTTGACACAGCCGATCACCGAAGTTCCCAGAACCAGAAAGGGGGCCAGTTGAGACCTGACATTGGTATAGAACCTTCAGAAAAGACATACCAGAATTGAACATCCCCATGAAGAGAGAAATCAGCATGGATGCGTGCGCACACATCAGAGCTGAAAAACTAAAAGGACTTGCTCCGCAATTGGAAGCAGCGGTGAGCAAGTAGAAGCATTAGAAGAATCGCCCCTTGAAGAAATAGCTATAAACTTTATGACCTCAGGAGAATCTTTGAATATGACAACAGCCAATGTCGACATTTACTTTGCAAAGAAACTTGCCACAATCATCAATCTTGATCCAGAGCCTGTATCGCTCGCTGAATGAAAGAAAAGATCAGATTGAAAGAAGGCAATAGAAACTGAATTATTCTCTCCGAATAAAAGAAAGGCGTTTGGGCCTGTAAGCCGCACGTCTCCTCTTGTGCACCCCGTAGGGTATAAGTGGGTATTTGTTCGAAAGAGAAATGAAAAGAAGCAAGACTCGTGGGGGGTGGGGGCGGCGGATGAGAATGGCTGATTAGGGGGATGCATTTCGGCTGGCTTCCCTTGTGGCTGGTCAAAGACCTCTATGCCCCTTGCCCTTTGTCCTCAATGCTCTCCTGTGATACTATTTGGGCTAAGGACCTTTTGGTCCATTTGATAATAAATCACTATACGGTTAAGGGGAGTCGATATCACGTGGGTGTCAGATTAGCCGAAAGATGGGTTCGATGGCTGGCGATATATGGTCAAAGAGAGGCTTCGCGACATGCCATGCAGGACTTAGTTATTTTCTTTTGTAATAAACTGGGTTGTAGTTTAAATAATGATATGAGGTAATTAAGTTTTGTAATTAATTTAGAGATTGAATTATTATTCTATTTCTACTTGTATGAATTCTTGTAAATAATCCTGGGTTGTAATATTTTACTTCCGCTGGAAGTTAATTTGAGAGTGTAATAGAGTTTTATTATGTAACAATATTTTATTATCACTTTAATAATCGCGCTGTAAATTCTTGAGATTGGTTCTTGAAATTTAATCTGCATTTGTTTTTAATGTTCTAACTTCACTTGACGTGAATTTACAAGGTAATTTGTTTCAGAGATGATATACTGTATGTATGCTTATAAAGATTCCTTATTGTAATTGACTTTGAGTTTTTAATGTGATGAATTATTCTTGTGGCAAAATTTTATAGCGCAAATTTTTGTTGTTGAATTCTGAATGTATTATCTTATAGGAATTTGCTTGGCACTGCGTTCAAAGTTAATTGTGATTCTGATTTGTTCTGCTTTAGAAAATTTTAATTTACTGCTAATTACTGATTAGCGTGGTTTAAATGAGTTTTAATTTTCTCGGGTTCTCACAGAAGGTTGCGGTATAAGCTTTCAATCGATCTCAGGGATGTGCGCTGGTGATATTAAGAATTGATCCAGGTAGAAGTCTTTTTGGGGCGACACAGTGATGTAATCAGCTTCAGTCATATTTTGCAGTGTTGTTGGAAACTGTTGTCAAGAATGGTTTGATCAATGGAGTTCACCGTGCAATAACTAGTCTAGCAGTATCTTGTAAACTATCATTTCATTAATGAAATTGGGAAAAAAAACTGAAGAGTGATAAATCTGAAATGTGTTGATGACAGAGAAGATAGTTGCTTCGTATGCCTGGTTTTGGAAAATAAAAATGTAATCCGAGGAGAAGAAAACAAAAGGACAACTCTGAATTCTGTGTGGTAGCAGAACTGCAGAAGTCCTTTGTCAGGAATGCAGAAGATTACTAGTTTTGTTCAGGCAAGCATCCGATCCGATCCGACGCTAGCTTTATTCAGATGTCGCATTCCAATATCCTATTGGAATTGTATTCCTAACCGATAAATCAAGCTTCCCAGTTTTCACCTTGAGTTATAAGCCTGTAACATCATGTATGGTTCTGACATCTTCCATTTCCAGATTTGTGTAACAATAAAGAAAACAGATCGATCACATCATATTTCACACCGGGGAAAAAAATCACCAATAACCATATGCTGTTGGTCATGATAAAGATTGAATCACCATAAATCAAATCAACAAATCAAGCAGCTCTAGATGATATTTCATAGACCAACATGTACTTGAATTGGTAACACAATAATTCCACAATCGGCCAAGTCTGATCTTCCAAGATAGTGAGTACGGAAGGAAATTTGCTGGAGGAGGTGAGGCCCTCACCGCAGCGGTTGGATTTAGAGGGTGGATGTGTGATAGGCAAGGAGGGGCTGAGCCGAGGCCCTCCCCACTGGATTTTTTTCTTCCAGTGAGTACTGGTCTCTCTCCGGACTCATACCTGGATGTTGATACAATTACACAATTGTTTATTCGTATTTGATACACACTTTGGCATGGCGCCGCGCCAAGAGCCCAGGAGTAATTTGGCAAGCACGGATCAGGCGACGCGGCGGCACAGCGTGATGCCGTCGGCGATGGGGAGCTGCACGGCCTCGACGCGCGGGTCGGCGGCGATCTTGGCGTTGAACGCCCTGATTGAGTCCCGGATCTCCCGGTCGTGCTCCGTGATCGGCGTGTCGTCCGGCAGCGCCACGGTGCCGCCCCAGAGCGTGTTGTCGTAGGCGAGCACGCCGCCGACGCGCACCAGCCGCAGCAGCTGCTCGTGGTAGGTGCCGTAGTTCCCCTTGTCGGCGTCCACGAAAGAGAAGTCGAACTTCCCCACGTTCCCTTCCTGCATGCACGCACCAAGATCGCATCGATGAGCAAGTAATTATGGCAACCGACGTTAATTGAAGCGACCGGCCGGTGGCATTGGATCATCAAGAAAGACCCGGAGATGGCGGTTGATTCCGTACGTACGTCGGCGAGCAGCTCGTCGAGGATGGGCCGCGCGGGGCCCTCGCGGAAGTCGACCTTGTGCGCGACGCCGGCCTTCTCGATGACGGGCAGGCCGAGGTCGAAGTACTCCCGGCTGACGTCGATCGCTACCACCTTGCCGTCGTCAGGGATTGCAAGCGCGGTGGCGAGGACGGAGCAGCCGGTGAAGACGCCGACCTCGATGGTGTTCCTGGCGCCCATCACCTTGACCAGCAGCGACAGCAGCAGCGCCTCGTCCGGCGGCGACGACATGAACCCACTAGTGAAAAAAAACAACCCCAAATTAATCCACCGCGATCCATGGACACATTATACTAATTAATCACGCGAGATCAAAGAAAAAAAAGAAACGAATTAGCCGTGCGTGCGTACTAGGTGTGCTCCTTGGTGATGAGCCG
The DNA here is from genome assembly GCA_036346255.1 of Ampelocalamus luodianensis. NCBI lineage: Eukaryota > Viridiplantae > Streptophyta > Magnoliopsida > Poales > Poaceae > Ampelocalamus > Ampelocalamus luodianensis. The sequence continues at coordinate 7,360,885 of CM070632.1, read as the reverse complement.
GAGCTCGCGCAGGCACTCGTGCTCCCGCGGGTACACCATCGTGTTCAGCATGTACTGCGCGCAACAGAGAAAACCCACGCGTGCGCGTGTTATCAGGCATCGCAGTTGCAGATCAATCAACGCGCCGAACTGGCTGGAACGATAAATCAGTCATGGCGCCGGACAGACAACTCCGCGTACCTCGTAGAGGGCGTCGTTCTTGAGGAGGGTCTTGGTGCTGTCGTTGGTGTGGATGTCCTTGACCTCGCCGCCGTCGTCGCCGTTCGCAGCCATGGCCGTGCTGGTCCTTCGAGCGATTCGCCCAGGCGGAGCAGCAGCGCTGTTCTATATAGCAAGAGAGGATTAGCCTGACGTCACTAGGTGTAACAAATAGTGAGCATGGAGCGTGAGCGTAGGCCCACTGGCCAACTGGCCGCCAGCCAAGCCGCTTTCCGCCTCGCCTTCCCAGCCTGGTAACGGCACGGCGTAGTTTTTTGGTTGTTTGGCACGGCGTAGTTTTTTTTTTTTTTTAAACGGCTTTCAGCTGAGTTACTATAAAACCATGCGGGGCCCACCTTTGTGCTTGGGTGTGTCAATTTGTACAAAGTAGCTCTCTTACACGTAGAATCATCTCTAATAAATTTTAGTCAATTTCGTAAAACTTTTATGATGTGAATGCGAGGTTGAAAATTCAAATACCAAAGTTTTAAAAAGATTCTTTTACAAGACTCTTTGACTTAAGGGGAAATTCGTTATATGTCAGAGAATAACTTCAAATCTTCATAATATGTCACCCAGTGTTTCATCGACATGTGGACCGCAGCACTACATGTCGGCCTCACAATGAGTGATATATTATAAATTATATAGTTATTCTGTGGTATATGGTGAATTTTCTCTTGACTTAAACATCTCTCCTTCGCCTTTACCCATTGGGTATACTCATTTTTATTTGGGTATTCAATCGGGTATGATGGAGTTGGTTTACCCATACCCTACCCTACCCAGATGACATCCGAGCTGCGTTGAAAGATGTATATAATCTATTTGGAAATCAATGCTACAGCCGATGGTAGATCGTGATTTAGGCCCTTGACGTCTATTCAAAACATGAAAGTGACCTCTTTCATCAGAATGGACAATTTCCTTAGGAATTTTAAAGCAGGGAAAAAACTTCGGCCAATCTACTCTGCTTTCGACAAGACGACGACGACGACTGACCGTCTCCTTACAAAAAGAAAGAAAAGAAGACTGACCACGAGCGTGAGACTGCTCATTAGCTCGGAAAGCAATGCGTTTCTTAACTGTTTGAACTAAATTCAGATGATCCGGTACAAGGGTTCCATAATTGCCGGCATGAATCAACCTCACCAGGCCCATGGACAAGGACACCAACGGACCAACCCCTCTCCGGTCGCCAAAGTAACAGCAGAGATGGATACCAACCGCCTGGACAGTCGTCGGCGCCGTGAAAACATCGTGATGCTGCGTCCGCTCCGTCCGATTCGCGACTCGCGAGCAGGCCTAAATGGGGTCAAAACCAGGACGCTAGTAGAGCAGTTTTTTGGGGTAAGAATCTCAAGGAACAGGGGCAATCGTACCAGTTGCAGCGCGGTGAGTTGCCATCTGAACGCAACGGCGCGTGAAGCGAAGACATCTCCGGCGTGTACTGCAGTGGAACAGAGAAAAAGAGCATTTGGGGAAAGCAAAAGAGGATGGTGTGGTTTCAGAGGTCCATATGCAAAGGAGAATTAGTACTGAATAAGATTTATCGAAGATATCGAAAGGTACAGCTGGTCACCAAAAGGTAGGTAATAAAGGAGAAATGGGCACTGATTTGCCAAATGCCACCTTGGAAGTGTTAAGAAATCGGGTTTGGGCCGGCAGACCTGGTCTAAGGTGGGCTCCTCATCTCAAACCCTAGCAGGGTCCTAGTCTATAAATAGGAGGTGCTATTCATTGTAAAGGATTGATCGCTTGATGAAGGAATAAAGAGAAGCAAAAAGTCCCCCTACATCTCTGTGTTCTATTTTTTATTCTGTTCTTGTGTTCATGCATTGTTCTTACGATTCTAAGTTTGTCTACGAGGTAATCGCTCGGACTGGACTCGCCAGCGACGGTTCGTCAACACGTTATCAGCACGATCGACTATTTCCGAATCGAAAGGTAACCGTCGTAGCACGACGCTCGTAGATTGAATTGTATTTTCTAGATTGCTTTTAATTCTGCAAATTTGGCTTTTTAGATTGTTTTTCTACGGTGTAAATCCGTTCTAATCTACCGTGAGCAGACTTGAAGTCGTCGGCACAATGCCGATCAGTAGATTGCATGAAAGAGGAGATGTTGATTGCACCGTGGATTATAGATTGCAAATTACCTGTAATCTCCGCGAGCTGACTAGTAGTCGCTGGCACAATGTAAATTCCAGAGAAGGTATTTTTCTGTATTTCTCGAGCCTCTGGAAATCGATAGTACCGCATCTGAGAAACGGTATTACCGGAGAGCGGTATTACCGGATGCTAGTTGGCGGTAATACCGCACCTTCAGTAATGGCTTGTTCAAAAGCATTTATGCAGGTATATCTTGGTAATTAATGTTAATGACATTGTGGGACTAACATTTTCCATGAGTTGGATAAATAGGTTATGTTCCAGGGTGATGAAGACTTTGGATGACATCATGAGTTGATTGTCGTCAAGTCAAGGTTCAAGAAGATGATGCATCATGTGTCGATGCATATCAAGATCTCAAAGAAGAGATGATCATGAGTTGATCATCAAGTCAAGAGAAGACTCATCATGTGTTGAGTGAGGATGCATCATGGGTTGATGCATATCAAGACGATGACCCGGACTTGAAGTGAAGATGTGAGTCATCAAGCTTCAAGAAGATGGTCAAGGCAAAGGTATGACTAGCTAGGGCTAAGGATGTGTTCCTAGTCTTTTACCGGTCTCGGTGTTTGGTTGGAGACCGGATTGCTAGAATAGGTTGCCGTACTATTAAGAGGGGTCTTGTCTAGTAGCTTGAGTTAGTCATGTGTTGATAGCTCATTGTGTTTGCTCTAGCTCAACTTAACATGTTGCCTATATTTGCGAATGTGTTTTGCAAATAGTTGAGGCTCATGGATAATCCTTGTAGCATGTGACTATACTTTGCAAATGTGTTTTGCAAACGGTTGAAGTCCATGTACCTACTCCTTGTAGCATGATATAAGTTTGCAAATATGTTTTGCAAATTGTTGGGATTCATGTATTTTCCCTTGGCATGGTCTAAGATTGCTTGTTGCTAACTCTTTGGACTTAGACCATGGTAGTGGCTCTTTGAAGTTGTGCTTTTTGATTTGATAAAATGTGTTTGAGATCAAATCAAATAGGTGGGTTGAGTAGCCCACTGAATAAGCTTTCAATAGAGTCCAAGATCACTCAATTCCGACATCGGAGTCAAAAGTTATGACCTTTTTAACGAGTGTGGTCTGTGCTGAAAATTGGGCTGCGGTAGTACCGCAGTGCGGTAGTACCGCCCGTATAACTGCGGTAGTACCGCACTAAGGCTGTAACGGCTAGTTTTTGCTGATTTCAGCTCCCAACGGCTAGTTTTTGTTGTGAGGGCTATAAATACCCCCTTGGCCGGTTGAGAGACAACCTTTTAGCATCCCATTGAGTTCCTTTGAGCTAAGAGCAAGCCCTCTACTCCCATTTGTGCATGTGTTGCACTTAGTGAGGTTTGAGAGGCAAATCTTATTGCATGTGTTGCATTAGGTGGTGGATTTAGTATCCACGAGAGCTTTGACACTTGATTGGTTCAAGTGAAAGTTGGAGACTTGTTACTCTTGGTGTTTGCCGACACCTAGACGGTGTGGAGGCGTGGTGCGTCGGTGATCTTCTCAAGTGAAGCTTGTGAGAAGACCCGGGCGATTTGTGAGTGGCTTGGTGCTCGCCATCTCCGGAGCGGAGTAAGAGCAACCCTAGTAGATCGAGGTGATAAGTTCAAGTTGGAGTCGGTTCAAGCGGTTGATCTCACTTAGAGGTGTTGGTTCGGTTGGAACCGGTCCAAGTTGTTTGGACTTACCTCGGAGGTGTTGCCTCGCGTTTTGGAGCCGATCCAAAAGGTTGAACTTACCTCAACGTGGATTAGGGGAGACCGGCAAGTCTTCGATCACCACGGGAAAAATATCGCCGTGTCAATTGTGGTTTGCATTCTAGCTTTACTACATAGCAATTTATATTCCTAGAATTAAATTGCTTACTTGTGTGAACGCTATCTTATGTACTTAATTGTTTATATCATTAGTTGATAGCTTACAAGTCTTTGCTAAATTGCTCTATTTATTATTGACTTGTATTGTTGGTGCACCTAGTTGTTTAGGCGTTAATTGTGCTAAACCGAATTGATATTTAGCTTCCGTATTAGAAATCGGTTTTAGCGTATAAAAGTTTAATTTGACTATTCACCCCCCCTCTAGTCGGCCTCCTCGATCTTACACGCATGCACACGGGGCTGCCACTGTATGGCGACCATAGGTCGCCTCCGCCTGCGCCGAGCCGTTGTCGCTCGCCTTCGTGACGCCGAGCACTCGCCTCCGCATGGGCATAGGCGCCGCCACCGCTTGGAGCTGGGGTAGTGGAAAACCTACCCCGTGCATTTTTTTTTTGAAGGCCGACCGGATGGGCCCTTTGGGCCGAGCGCACATGGGCCTTGAAAGGCCCAGCGAAAAGAAAGAGAAAAGGAAAAGAAATAGAAATCCCAAATTTTTCAGAAAGGCCCTCTGAAAAGTTTGAAATTTACGCAAATATTTTTCTCACTACTGAAATTTCGCGTTTTAACTTTTGGAATTGCATAATTCACCGAAAATACATTTTCCAGTAGAAAAGTGCCTCGAGAATCCAAATTTTGAATCAATTTTTTTTTTTTGCATTTGAAGCATGTTTAACTTTGTTATTATTATTTCTATTCAATTTATTTATTGTATTTACTGTTTTGATTGTCTGTGATTGTTTATATTACTTTTAATCACTGAAAGTAGCATTAAATCATAAAAAAGCATAGAAAAATACGGGATCACGAACTAGGAGTTCGAAGAGCATTATGAGAATTTTGCAACTATTTTATGTAAATTACCAACAATAATCTTATGAATTCTTTGCATAAATATGGAAATGATTGGTACCACGAACCAGGAGTTTGAAGAACTGATCAAGCATGGCCAGAATTTGTATAGAATCGGTATCAATCTTTAACTCTATGGTAATATAATCACGGATGAGCAGAAGATTGAGAAGACCCTCACTACCTTTCACCCGAATGTAGTGTAATCCGCACGCAACTATCATCAAGATGACTACAAGCAGTATGCCGAATTAATTGACATCATACAAGTTACGGAAGCTCAAGATTATGTTCTAAGGAAGAACTACATCCCATAGCCACCTGATAGCAATGTTAGCCATGAAGCTAATGCTAGCAGCTACAAGGTGATGAAGCCTCTCACGAATGAGAGGGGAAAGAAGGGTAAGGTCGTTGGTCGCACGTTATTGATGCTTTCCAGTCTAAGAAGGGCAAATGACAACATGAGGCATACCTCGCCATTGCAGGCACAGAGGATTCACATCCATTAGTTGCACTTATGAATGTGAATAGCCCTGTAGCAGCCCCAATCATCCCTCATTTGGACATCACAGCGGCCGCAGCCGTAGTTAACCAAGAGGAGAAGATCGCCATAGAGCAGATTGAGGCAGAAGTTCATGAATACTTCGTCGATTCGATCTAGTGCACGTATTGCACTTGGATCTTTTTATAGTAACCTGCAGTTTGTAATTGAAGCAGAATTTTGAATTATGATTGCAAGCTCTAGGAGAGCAAAGTATTAAATTCTTATTATGAGTCCTCCAAAGCTTATTTTTCCGTCTTTATAATAGAAAGTTACGTTCTAATATATGAAGTTTTTTATTTGTGTGTTGCTTGCTTTCTGCTATATTTAATAAAGTACATTATATTAGAACGCGTGTGGCGCCCAAGTGTGCTTAGCAGGTAGCGGCACAACGAATACCATCATGAGAGAAACAGAAATTTTTTCAGTCGATCAGCAAGAATGCTGGTAGTCTTACGACAATCGCAGGCAGCGATACTTGTATAATAGGCTCTGGAAGGGCTATAATTATACTTCCAATGGGCACAACTTTGGTCATTGAAGAAGACTTATTGTACCCAGAATCGACTAGAACACTCAAGGATATTCACGCTAATGGTTTCCACGTAGAGACTGAAGAAGAGTATGGTAAACAATACCTGTTTATTGAAAAGTGTAAAGAAAGTGGAACAATGGCATTAGAATGTCTTCCTTCATATGAAACAGAGCTATACTACACTAATATTAAGGCACCTGCAACCTATACTGCCCTGGAAATCGTATTTAGAAGCTCTAAACTTTTCCATCCCTGGCATGATAGATTATGTCGCCTAAGTCTTAGGATGATTAGAAATATAATTAACAATTCACAGGGACATAACATCAATGTAAAAGCTTTCCCGAATCAGGAAGATTTTGTGTGCCCTGCATGTGCCACCAGGAAATTAACTACTAGACCTTCTGCTCTGAAAGCAAAGGATAAAGTCCCTACATTCCTGGACCGTATCCAGGAAGACATTTGCGGTCCTATATAGCCCCTGTAAAGGTCATTTAGGTATTTTATGGTACTCATCGATGCTTCCTCGAAATGATCGTACGTATATTTATTGTCTACGAGAAATCATGCTTTTGTAGAGCTAATCTCGCAGATAATTAGAAATATTTTATGTGATCATCATGTGAAGTCCACCTGCATGGACAACGCCGGAGAATTTACTTCGAAAGCATTTGATGATTATTGCATAAAAATGGGAATTAAAGTTGAGCATTCCATACCGCATGTCCACACCTAGAATAGACTAGCAGATTTTTAAAGAATTGTAATTTACCAACTACATGTTGGGGACCCGCAGTCCTGCTTGCAGCAGCTCTCATCAATTTTAGACCGTCGGCCTATAACATCCATCCACCTATGCAACTAGCGTAAGGGTCAGCACTGAAAACTTCTCATCTTCGCATGTTTGGTTACAAGGTTTATGTATCTATACCACCACCGCAGCGAACTGCAATGGGTCTTCTCCGAAAGTCTGGGATATACATTGGCTATGAGACTTGGACGATATGACAGGAGATCTGCATACAGCCCGTTTTGCTGATAGCATATTTGATTAGGATAGTTTCCCGTTATTAGGGGGAGGAAATCAACCTATTGATGAAAAATATCGGAAAATAACGTAGCAAGCTACGGGAATCCATGCATATGACCCACGCACTAGTGAAGCAGATAGAGAAGTCTAGAAGATAATTGATTTACAAGCATAAGCGAATCAGCTGCCTGACCACTTTAGTGATTTGAAGAGCGTGACCAAGTCGTGTGTGTCTGCATGCAGTGCACCGGAGAGGGTTGAAATACCAAACAAAATAGAAGGTATCCCTAATCCCGTCAAGAGGTCTCAGAATAAAAGGACGAGAATTACGACCCTTCGAATCCCAAGTAACCGGGGATGCCTGGTGAAAAAGGGTAAGAAGGACTTGTCACAACCGATCACTGAAGTCCCCCAGAAGCAGAAGGGGAGCCAATTGAGACCTGGCACCAGTATGTAACCTTTAGCAAAAGGCATACCGGATTTGAATATTCCCACGAGAGAGACATCAGCATGAATGTGTGCGAACACATCGGAGCTGAAAAACTAAAGGGACTTGCCCCCCGCAATTGAAAGCAGCGGTGAGCAAGTAGAAGCATTAGCGGAACCGCCCCATGAAGAAATAGCTATAAATTATGTGACCACAGGAGAATCTATGAATAGAGCAACAACCAATGTCGACATCTATTTTGCAAAGAAAATTGCCACAATCATCGATCTTGATCACGAGCCTGCATCGTTCGCTGAATGCAAGAAAGATTAGATTGGAAATATTGGAAGGAGGCAATAGAGGCAGAAATAATATCTCTGAATAAAAGAGAGGTGTTTAGGCCCGTAACCCGCATGCCTCCCCATGTGCACCTTGTAGGACATAAATGGGTATTTGTTCGAAAGAGAAATAAAAACAATGAAGTTGTAAAATATAAAGCAAGGCTTGTTGCATAAGGTTTCAACTTAAAGACCAAGAGTCGATTATGAAGAAACCTATTCCCCGCTCATGGGCGGAACTACCTTTAGATATTTAATCTCAATGGCAGTAAATCTGAATTTGGAAATAAAATTGATGAATGTGGTAACTGCATACTTTTATGGGAACTTGGATTCGAAAATTTATATGAAGGTACCTGAAGGTATCCCTGTCCCGAACCAAGACAAAGCAAATAGAAATGTATACAGTGTGCAACTCAAAAAATCACTGTATGGACTGAAGCAATTAGGCAGGATGTGGTATAATCGCTTAAGCAACTTTCTCTGCAAGAAAGGCTACACGAACAATGAGGATTGTCCCTGTGTATTTATACGGCTATCCCAGGATGGATTTTGTATAATCTCTGTATATGTAGATGATCTTAATATCATCGGGACCTTAGAAGATATCAAGAAAGCGAGTTCTTACCTAAAGTCGAAATTCGAAATGAAAGATTTGGGTAAAACCAAATATTGCCTAGGCTTGCAGCTTGAACATACCACTGAAGGGATTTTAGTACATCGATCAACCTATACTCAGAAGGTGTTAGAAAGGTTTGTCTTTGAAAAGGCATACCCTTCGAAAGTGCTAATGGTCTGAAGATCCTTGCATCAAGACAAGGACCCTTACAGACCTAGAGAAGAGGGGGAGAAAGTCCTGGGACCGAAATTCTGCACTTAGAGAAGTGCAGAATTCAGAGGGGAGAACCTTCACAAACTCATTACTAAAGCTTGGTCATGGAGATCAAGTACCCAAAGAATAAATCCTGAAGATTACATTAAATTGGGTAAATTGTACTCTTTTTCTCTTGACGAGTTTTCCTGAAGTTTCTCAGTTAAGGTTTTTAATGAGGCAATTTGTGCAGCATAATAGAACATGATTCATATACTTTTTTTTCAATTTTTCTCACTGGGTTTTTATGGAGTTTTGACAAGGCATGGACATGAAGGATGAGATCCCAAGGGGGAGTGTTAAGAAACCGGGCCCGCGACCTGGAGTCCTGGCCTAGGTGGGCACCTCATCCACCCGTAGCCTATATATAGGAGGGGGGACCCCCGACCATTGTACACGTTCATTAAAAGAGCAATAAAGAGAAGTCTGCAGTCCCCTCATATCTCTGTGTTCAATCTATTATTCCGTTCTTGTGTTCTTGCATTGTTCTTACGATTCTGAATTTGTCTACGAGGTAATCGCTCAGATTGGACTCGCTAGTGACGGTTTCTCAACACGCATAAGAAAGGGAGCTATTTAAATTGAGGTCTCGTCTCGTACCTCCAGGATCGAGTCGGTCTGACTCTTGAGGGGGGTCTCACTGCCTAGTCGGTAGGTGTAACAACCCCGTTTATGATATCGTTAGATTTTTCACAACCGTTTAGGAAATGTAGTTCCAAAGCATGAAATAGTATCACAAACAGACTTACGCTTACAAAAAAGACAAACTTTTATTACAACGGCTAGGGCTTATTAGCCAGTTTGAACACAGGCACGGGCATTCAAGCCCAAATATAATATATTACAGGACAAATGATACTTCTGAACCACAAACACTCCTGAGCGTGATTGAGACTTTGTACCAGTAGTCGTTACCGTCCAATGGCTCTTCCTGATAAAAAAGATCATCTGTTTCTTCCTAAATTTCTTCTGTTGATGATTAGCAAAAATTAGGGTTTCATGATTTCATGTGACATGGAATGTATTTGAGATTTGCCGGACTGTTATGCGGAGAATTAAAAAACCTCGCGGTGGCCATCTTTTCCACAGTCCCAAATCTCAAATAAATTCCAAGTCACATGAAATCATGAAACCCTAATTTCCGAAACATAAAATCAGAATTCTCGCGACCTAAATCCTAAATTTTTTTAGACAACACCAGAACACATATAAAATTGCCGAAATATTACACAATCAAGTCCACTACGTGAGTACCCTTCAAAATAAAATTCAAACTTTTTGAAGCTTATTTTCTACGTTTATTGATTCGCATTTAACGCGATACCATACATAAGTAGCGATAACAATTCTAAACGGATAAAATTATGAAAAATTTACACAAACAAGTACACGGTGTCAGAAGGCTACACAAAAAAAATACTTTTTTGAATTCATTTGCTATATTTTAAAATTCCTTCAAATTTCAGACTCTAACTAATTATCTAATTAACCTTACCTAATTACTAACTCTAACCCTAACCTAACCGGCTACTAACCCTTGGCGCACTATTGCGGTGGAGCGGGGTGGCAACGTGCCACGACAATAGTGGATTTTTTTTTGTTGAGGTGGCGCGCTGGCGGGGCGGGTGGCGGGTGACGTGGCCATGGCGGCGCGGGTGGCGTCTGGCGCGCGAGCGCAAGCGGCGCGAGAATAGGGCGAGCGCGGTGGGCGCACGCCCGCATTGTCATTTTTGCAAATACGGATGCGAACTGGTCAGAAGTGCAAATACGGTTTGCAAACTAGCCGTATCGACCAAAAATTCCAAAAACAAATGGCTGAAATGAAGTATGTAAGACATTTGGGGCGGGGCCCACCCGGTGTCACATCGATTGCCACCACTGCCATGCATCCTTGTACATTGTGTTGAGGAACCGTCGCTGGCGAGTCCAGTCCGAGCGATTACCTCGTAGACAAGCGTAGAATCGTAAGAACAATGCATGAACACAAGAACAGAATAAGAGATAGAACACAGAGATGTAGGGGGACTTCTTGTTTCTCTTTATTCCTTCATCCATCGATCAATCCTTTACAATGAATAGCACCCCCTATTTATAGGCTACGACCCTGCTAGGGTTTGGGATGGGGCGCCCACTAATGGGCCGACTGCAGGGTCAGGCCCATAGTTTTCCAACACTCCCCCTTGGGCACCCATCCTTCATGTCTATGTCTCGTCAAAACTCCATAAAAACCCAGTGGGAAAATTTGGAGAAAGAGTACATGAATCATGTTCGCTATGTTTTGAATTGCCTCATTAAAAACCTTAGCCGAGAAACTTCAGAAAACTCGTCGAGGAAAAAGAGTACAATCCACCCAATTTCATTTAATCTCCGTGATTTACCTTTGGGTACTCGATCTTCATGATCAAGCTTTAGTAATGAGTTTGTGAAGATTCTCCCCGACTCAGATTTCTAAGTCTCATCATTCCAATTCCACATATGCATCTTTCAAAGCTAGACGAAGTGACTTACCGAATAAATGCAAGATTCTCACATGACCTAGTATGCGAGACTTTGATTACGCTCATCTTTTGCAATTCGTGAGCATAGAAGAACTTGGGGTTGATATGCTTTGTGAGAGGATTCTTCACAATAACCCATCTGCACTTGTGCAACACAAGCCGCATTATCTTCATTGGTAATAGTGGGGTTGGTGCGGTATTCAATCCACATAACTTCTGGATGTAGTGAATCATCCGCCGGCCAAGTACATTCTCGTGAGGCCTCGTATAATGCTATTGTTTCCGAGTGGTTCGTCAAGTCGGTACAAGACTCGCTAGACGATTTTCTTGGAATTGCGCCCACCACATAGGAGTTCATAGCCTGCTTTGCGATTTATCGTATGCGGGTCCTACAAGTACCGTTTTGCATTGTCATTCATAGTTAAGCCTTTGTTCTTTCTCAGAGAATGCACTCAAGTTCTTTGCTTCCTTAGAGGTATCGGAAGATATCCTTTATTCCCTCGCCAATGCCTTTGGTAGGTTCTCAGCACTATACCTTGCTAGTAGGTTCCCTGCAAATACAATGTCCGTTCTAGTACAGCTTTGCTAAATACATTAGTGCTTCTATTGCACCTCGGTGTGGGAGTTCCGGTCCCGTGACTTTCTCCCCTCTTCTTTAGGTCTGTATGAGTCTTTGTCTTGTCGCAAAGATCTTTCGACCATTGGCACTTTCAAAGGGTATGTCTTTGCCAAGTCGAACCTTTCTAACACCTTCCGAGTGTAGGTGGATCGATGCAATAATGTTCCTTCAGGGCATGCTCAAACCGCAAGCCTAAGCAATATTTGGTTTTACCCAAACCTTTCATTTCATACTCCAACCTGTAAGAGTTTGTTTTCTTAATATCCTTCAGGGTTCCGATAATATTCAGATCATCTTCATACACTGAGATTATACAAAATCCATTCTGGGATTGTTGTATAAATACACAGGGTTTATTCTCATTGTTCGTGTAGCCTTTCTTGCATAGAAAGTCGCTTCAAGCGATTATACCACATTCTGCCTGATTGCTTAAGTTCGTACAATGACTTTCTGAGTTTCACACTGTACATATTTCTATTTGCTCTATCTTGGTTCGGGACAGGGATACATTCAGGTATCTTCATATAAATGTCTGAATCCAATATTTCATAAAGGTATGCTGGTACCCCATCCATCAATTTCAATTCTAACTTCAAGTTCACTGCCATTGAGATAAATATCTAAAAGGAGTTCCGCCCATGACCGGGGAATAGGTTTCTTCATAATCATCTCCTGGATGTTCAATAAAACCTTATGCAACGAGCCTTGCTTCTTTTCATTTCTCTTTCGAACAAATATCCACTTATACCCTACAGGGTGCACAAGGGGAGACGATGACGACTTACATGTGCCCAAACACCCTTCTTTTATTCGGAGAGAATAATTTAGTTTCTACTGCCTTCTTTCAATCCGATCTTTTTTCATTCAGCGAGCGATACAGGCTCTGAATCAAGATTGATGATTGTGGCAAGTTTCTTTGCAAAGTATATGTCGACATTGGTTGTTGTCATATTCAAAGATTCTCCGAGGTCATAAATTTTATAGCTATTTCTTCAAGGGGCGATTCTTCTAATGCTTCTACTTGCTCACCGCCGCTTCCAATTGCGGGGCAAGTCCTTTAGTTTTTCACTCCGATGTGTGCGCACACATCCATGCCGATGTCTCCTTCATGGGGATGTTCAATTCGTATGCCTTTTCGAAGGTTCCATACCGATACAGTCTCAACCGCTCCCTTTTGGTTCTCGGGGCACTTGGTGATCGGCCGTGTCAAGTCCTTCTTATCCTTTTTCACCAAAGTCCCCTGTTACTTCTGGATTCGAGGACCGAGTTCTCGCCCTTTATTCCGAGGCCTCGACGGGATTAGGATACCTTCAATGGTATTTCAACCCTCTCCGGTGCATTGCTTGCAGGCAAATGCTACTTATTCACGCTCTTCAAATCACTAAAGTGGTCTGACAGTTGATTTGCTAATATTTGCAAATCTATTATCTTCTGGACTTCAATTGTCTTCTAGACTTCAATTCAATTATCTTCTGGACTGCAATTATCTTCTGGACTTCTCTATTTGCTTCACTAGTGCGCGGGTCATATGCATAGATTTTTAATTATCTTCTGGACTTCAATTATTTCCCGACATTATCATCAAGGGTTGATTTCCTCCCCCTAATGACAGGAAACTAACCTCATCTAATGTACTATCAGCGAATCGGACATTATACAAATCTCCAGTCATATGGTCCAAATACTTGATTATGGATGCTGTCTCATAACCAACGTATATCCCAGACTTTCGGAGAAGACCCATTTTAGTTCACTGCGGTGGTGGTATAGGTATATAACCCTTGCAACCAAACCTGCGAAGATGAGGAGTTTTCAGTACTGACCCTTGCGCTAGTTGCATAATTGGATGGATGTTATAGGCCGACGGTCTAAAATTGATGAGAGCTGCTACGAGCAGGACTGCGTGTCCTCAACATATAGTTGGTAAATTACAATTCTTCAAAGTTCTGCTAGTCCATTCTGGGTGCGGATGTGCGGTATAGAATGCTCAACTTTAATTCCCATTTTCATACAATAATCATCAGATGCCTTCGGAGTACATTCTTCCGACGTTGTCCATTCAGATGGACTTCACGTGATGATCATGGAAATTATTTTTTCAATTGTTAATTATCTGCGAGATTTAGCTTTGCAAAAGCATGGTTTCTCATAGACAATAAACATATGTGCGACCATTCCGAGGAAGCATCGATGAGCACCATAAAATACCTAATTGACCCTTACAGGGGTTGTGTAGGACCGCAAAAGTCTCCCTGGATACGGTCCAGGAATGCTGGGACTTCATCCTTCGCTTTCAGAGCAAAAATGTCTAATAATTAATTTCCCGGTGGCACATGCGGGGCACACAAAATCTTCCAGATTCGGGAAATTCTTTATATTCGTATTATATCCCTGTGAATTGTTAATTATATCTCTCATTATCCTAAGACCTAGGCGGGATAATCTATCATGCCAGAGATAGATAAGCTCAGAGCTTCTAAATACGGTTTTCAAGGCAGTATAGGCTACAGGTGCCTTAAAATTAGCGTAGTATAGCCCAGTTTCATATGAAGGAAGACATTCTAATGCCATTTTCCACTTTCTTCATGCTTTGTAGTGAGTAGGTATTTTGTACCATACTCTTCTTCAGTCTCTACACGGAAACTGTTAGCGCAAATATCCTTGAGAGTTCTAGTCGATTCTGGGTACAACAAGTCTTCTTCAATGACCAAAGTTGTGTCCATTGGGAGTATAATTGTGGCCCTTCCTGAGCCTATTATACAAGTATCGCTGCCTGCGATTGTCGTAAGACTACCAGCATTCTTGCTGATCGACTGGAAAAATTTTCGTTTCTCTTAGGATGGTATTCGTTGTGCCGCTACCTGCTAAGCACACTTCCTCCATAGGGTGCCACACGCGTTCTAATATAATGTACTTTATTAATATGTAGCAGAAAGCAAGCAACACATAAATAAAATACTTCAAATATCAGAACATAATTTGCTATTATAAAGACGGGAAAATAAGCCTTGCAGGACTCATAATAAGAATTTAATGTTTTGCTCTGCTAGAGCTTGCAACCATTATTCAATAATTCAAAATTCTACTTCAACTACAAACTGCGAGTTTCTATAAAAGATCCGAGTGCCATGCGTGCACTAGATCGAATCGACGAAGTATTCAGGAACTTCTGCCTCAATCTGCTCCATGGCGATCTTCTCATCTTGGGCAACTACGATCGCGCGTAGCAATGTCCAAAGGAGGGTTGATGGGGTCGCTATTGGGCCGTCCACATCCATAGGTGCGTTTAATGGATGTGGACCTCTATGCTCGCAATGGCGAGGTGTGCCACATGTTGTTTATTTGCCCTTCTTCTTAGACTGAAAATCATCAATAACGTGCGACTCATGACCTTACTCTTCTTGCTCCTCTAATTCGTGAGAGGCTTCATCACATGAGAGGCTTCATCACCTTGTAGCTGCTAGCAGTGGCTTCATGGCCAACATTACTACTAGGTGGCTGCGAGGTGTAGTTCTTTCTTAGAACATCATCTTGAGTTTCCGCAACTTACATGATGTCAATTAATTCGGCATACTGCATGTAGCCGTCTTGACGATAGTTGCGTGTGGATTGCACCGCGTTCTGGTGAAAGGTAGAGAGAGTCTTCTCAATCTTCTGCTGCATCCGTGATTACATTACCACAGAATTAAAGACTGATACAAATTCTATACAAAATCTGGCCATACTGGGTCAGTTCTTCGAACTACTGGTTCGTGATGCCAGTCATATTCATACAAAAAGTTCATAAGATTACTGCTAGTAATTTGCATAAAATGGTTGCAAAAATCTCATAATGCTCTTCGAACTCCAGGTTCGTGTTCCCGTACTTTTCTATGCATTATTCATAATTTACTGCTATTTCCAATGATTAAAAGTAATATAAACAATCACAGATAATCAAAACAGTAAATACGGTAAATAGATTGCATAGAAATAACAATAACAAAGTTAAACATGCTTCAAATGCAAAAACTGATTCAAAAATTGAACTCCCGAGATCCTTTTCTGCTAGAAAAACTATTTTCGGCGAATTCTGCAATTTTTAGGGGTTAAAACGTGAAATCTCAGTTCTGAGAGAATTTACGTGTAATTTCAGAGAAATATGAGGGCCTTTTTGCAAAATCCTGAATTTCTTTTCTTTCCCCTTTTTTTTTCTTCTTTTCTCCCGTATGAGCCTTTTTTCTTTTGGGCCCGTTTCACACTTTTGGCCCAAGTGGCCTTTGCTTTTCACGGGAAGGCAAGAAAAAAAAAGGTGTGGGATTAGGGATTCCCAACTCATTTTCACAAGTCGGCGGCGCATGCGGGTTGGAGCTAGCGAACACGTGCGGGTGGTCGGGAGTTGGTGGCGGGCGCAGCCTCTGGTGAGCGTGACAGACGCAACACGGGCGGCCCGGCTCGGTGGTGTAAGGCAGCCGCTGTAGCGGCGCGGGATCCAGGCCATGCGATGGCGGCATCTCTACGGGAGGCGGCAGTCGGCGGCTTCAAGCTCGAGAGCAGGCGGCCGGAGGAGGTGGCCGGCTGCGGGCGGCCATGGGAGCGCGGTGCGGCGGCTCTGCTGGAGGGGAGCTCCGGCGGCTCGTGAGGCTGCAGACGGTGGCTCGGCGCGCGCGCAGGCCGTGGCGGTGGTCGGCGCCGCGGCGCCCGCGCTTCAAGCGAAGCGAGGGGGCGCCAGAGCGGCTAGGGCCAGCGGTGCGCCATGCTGGGCTGGTGCCGCCAGGTGGCGGCGCGGGCGCGTCTCCTCCTCCGTTTTTCTTTATTTCTTTCGGACGGGGCGTTGCTGGCGCCAGTGCCGGCCGTGTGGGACGGCTCTGGTGGTGGCGCGATGGCCATGCGGGGCCAGTCGCGAGCGGAGGCGGTGTCGTGAGGCGTGGTCAGCGGCGTTGCGAGACGGCCGGAGGCGACGACATTTGATGGCGGCTTCAAGCCGGCGACAGGGGGTTAAGCCCATGCGGGGGCGCCGATAGGCCGTACGGGGCCACCGTTTTGTTTATACTGTTCATGCAAAGCATATTTTTCATGCAATGATCTACGATGCAATCAACATCCGCTCTTTTATGCAATCTATCGATCGGCATTGTGCCGGCGACTCCAAGTCGGCTCGCGACAGATTAGAGCAAATTTGCACCGTAGAAAACCAATCTAGAAAGCAAATTTGCAGAATTGAATACGATCTAGAAACACGATTCAATCTACGAGTGTCGTTCATCGACGGTTACCTTTTCGATGCGAGGAGAGTCGATCGTGCTGATAACGTGTTGAGGAACCGTCGCTGGCGAGTCCAGTCCGAGCGATTACCTCGTAGACAAGCGTAGAATCGTAAGAACAATGCATGAACACAAAGACGAGAATAAGAGATAGAACACGAGATGTAGGGGACTTCTTGCTTCTCTTTATTCCTTCATCCATCGATCAATCCTTTACAATGAATAGCACCCCCTATTTATAGGCTACGACCCTGCTAGGGTTTGGGATGGGGCGCCCACTAATGGGTCGACTGCAGGGTCAGACCCATAGTTTTCCAACACATTGTTTGCCTACTAAAACAAGAATGGCTGAAATGAAGCGTGTATGGCATTATCCATTATGGCAAGGTGCGCTAATTCCGTTTTTGCGCAAATTGACCTTGTCGTATCGCTGGGGAGGGAGAGGGCGGTGGCAATCAGCGAGTACCACGGGTGCTTCTGCGTGGTGGGCCGGAGCTCGCGCATGCGCTCCTGCTCCCGCGGGTACACCGTCGTGTCCAGCACGTACTTTGTGTGTTGCGTGAGTGTAGGGTAACTAATGAGGAGTTTTTGGCTCACATGACACTGTTAACGGTGTAATAGTAATTTTAGTCTCCTCCCGACGTCAATACTAAAAATAATACCACGGATCTACGCTCAAAACCTCACCAAATCCAAACCCCTGGGGCAGACTCCCCTCCACCGTACCCCAAAGGTATGGCACTGTTTCTCACGCACTACGTGGAAAATCCAACCCCAGGAGACCGGACATGGCTTGTTCGTGCTCCTAGAGGTTGGACCTAACTAAGTAGCTAGTCCGTGGCCCCATGGTAACGGTATTGTGGAGCACAGTGCCGCTAGGGCACGGTATTGCATTTCCCAAGTGTGTGTAGTGCTTGCTATCTGGCCAGCTGAATAAACAATCCTGCTCTTGGTTCCTAATTTTAGCGCTTTTAGGATATTTTTCCATAGTTAAGTGCAGTTCTGCAAACTCGAGAGAAATGTGATTTAGACGGGCGATCGAACAGTAGATATTGTAGAGAAGTAGTAGTTGCCAATAAATATCGACCTATCGATCGATCTCCCACTGCAAAAAAAAAGGTTAGCTAGCTAGCCTCTTCCACTAACTAATCAGTAATCAAGCTGTTGCCTTTTCAATTTAACACATGGATGAGCGGATACTAGCGCACACACGCGACTGGATGCCTATGTGGAGTAACAACATTGGAGATTTGTCTCATGTATGAAACAGAAAAAAATAATTCTAGCCTCAGCGCATGCATCGGTGTATACGACCGTGCATCCTCTAATTAATTAAAAGTAGTCCTGCGAGAGAATTCATGCATGAGTTCATTGCTCTGAATTGATGTGCATCTTATTACCAGCAAGCAGCAGCACCATTATGCTTCATCGGAATTGATGCGCATCGCATTATTTTCACCCACATGCAAATGCAATGCCGCGCTCCTTCCGCACGGACTAGCTAGGTCCAGCTCCCAGTGCCGGATTTGAGTATCGTGCCCCTGATTTATGATGGAGGAGAGTCTGGCTCCCTAAAGCTGCTCTCAATACGTAGTATTTTAATGTAATTTTTTAGTGTATGAGAAGTGTTAGGATATTATCTTTCTAATGTATGGTTTTTTATAGTGTAGTATCTTAGATCATTTTAATTAATTAAATGTAGAATCTCAAGAAGATAGTGTGTACAAGATGGAAAGGAGTTAATTTTTTTTGTCTATGATTTCGAGCCAAAGCAGTCTCCTATTTAGATACTGCAACAATCTCTCACCTCATTTAATCTACTGTCATCTTAGCACTTTGCCTACATAACACCCTTAAGATACTGGTTAGGGTGGAGCATTGGGAGCAACCTGAGGGCTGGACTTGGCAAGGTGTCAAGTAGATTTATAGTGCTATTTTTAGTATTGACGTTAGAAGAGAACTAAAATTGGAAAAAAAAATCCTATAGGACTTGGTCCACAACTTCATCTCAGTAGACCAACTTCACCGCGTGACACGTGTATTTACCAATCTCAAAGCGCACTACCCTATAATCCGCAACTATACGTGTGAAAACCATAGCAGCACATTAACCAGTTTGAGTGGTTGATGTATTATGGGGCTGCGCGCTTTGAGATTGACAAATACATGTATCACACGATGAAATTGGTCTACTGAGATGGAGTTATGGACCAGATCCTATATGATTTAAAATTGCTATTACGAGTTACGGCCGTCAATTAGGGGTCATATGAGCCAAAAGCCCACTAACGAGTTAGCAACGACGGACGGGCGCTCGCGTCCGTCGTGGGTTTCTCGTGCGGGCCGTCTCCGCGTGAGAGTGGCGGGCCGGCGAGCGTCACTCATGTGGCCTTCTCTTTGCCGCTCGGGAGAGAGCTGAGCTGGGTGCCCAGGAGGTAGAGACCGGTTGGGCTTCTCACGCTGGGCGTTGTCGCCGCCCCGGCCTCTCTTAAGGAATGCCCATGTGGACTCTGTTGGAAAACTATGGGCCTGACCCTGCAGTCGGCCCATTAGTGGGCGCCCCATCCCAAACCCTAGCAGGGTCGTAGCCTATAAATAGGGGGTGCTATTCATTGTAAAGGATTGATCGATGGATGAAGGAATAAAGAGAGGCAAGAAGTCCCCCTACATCTCTGTGTTCTATCTCTTATTCTGTTCTTGTGTTCATGCATTGTTCTTACGATTCTACGCTTGTCACGCAGGTAATCGCTTGATCGGACTCGCCAATGACGGTTCCTCAACACGTTATCAAGACGATCGACTCTCTTCGCGATCGAAAAGGTAACCGTCGATGAACGACACTCGTAGATTGAATCGTTTTCTAGATTGCTTTCAATTGCAAATTTGGCTTTCTAGATTGGTTTTCTACGGTGCAAATCGCTCTAATCTACCGCGAGCCGACTTGAAGTCGCCGGCCAAGCGATCGGTGGATTGCATGAAAGAGTAGATGATGATTGTACCGTATGATAATATATGCAATCGCATGGAAGGAACCATGTGCACGCACCGCCGCAAGCGGTATTACTACCTCGCGATACGTTGCGGTCGGCATAGTCCGCCATCACGTATCGCCATGGAGGCAACGACAGAGCCACGCCGCCCGAGACGCGGCAAGCATGCACATGTCGGCATGAAGCCGCGCCCGCTGCAATCTCAGATTACACCTCTTTGCATCGCATACATACATAAATGAAAAGTAATCGTGCGCGACGATGTCGCGGATGAGCGATGCTGCGCGTGAGCGAGAATCGCGGTTGAATAAGACTCGTGTGTGAGCGGTAATCACGAATGAAGCGATGTCGCGAGTGAATAGTTATCGCGGATGAGCGAGCACTCGCGCATGAACAGAATCATAGGTGAACGATTTTGCGCGTGAACGGTAATCTCGGATGAACGATGCTCGTGTGTGAGCGATTATTTGCGCGTGAACGGTAATCACGAGTGAAAATCGATTACATATGAGCAAAAAAAATCGCGCGGCGCTGCATGCGCGCGTGTGATGTCGGCCGGCCGTGCGCTGCCGGAGCGTTCTTGGCCACCTCGTAAAGGCACTGCCGCCCTCCGCCGCATTCTGCGGCGCCGCCCATGGCTCAGTAGCCACCTTGCACCGCACCGGCCGCGTGCGCCATGGCATGAAGTAAAGGAAGGAGGAAGAAGGCTCGGCCGCGGCACCATCGAGCCGCGCCGCGCCCCTGCTGTGCCGCACTGGCGCGTCGTCGCGCGCCGCATCCCGCACCGTCGAACCGCGCGCCGCCGCGCCGTAGCGCCCCACTCACCGGCGCCGCCCGCTCGTGCCGCCGCTGCGCCGCTTTAAACCGGCCCGAGGCCCGCCACGCCGCCGCCGCAGCGTCTCGCCTGCCGCCGCCGGTTACCGGTCGCGGCACGCATGAAGCCGGGCCTTCAAGCGTCGCCGCTCTCCGCCGCATGGCGCCACGCCGCGCCCGCCGCCCGGCGCGGCCTCCTCCCGCCGCCGGCCTCACGGCCGCCAGCGCGCGCCGGCCCACGAGCGTCGCCTCGCCGGTTTCGCCGCGCCGCTCGCCGGCCGCCCCACTCTGCGTGATGTCTCCGCCGCGGCCGGTAGCTGCGCGCCAGAAGCCGCCGGTAGGCTTGATACAAGGTGGTCTACCATGAGAAAAGAAAAAGGGCGATTGGAGCGAAAAGAAAGGAAGGGGCACATGAAAATCCGATTTTTTTGCAAAAGGGCCTCGGAAGTCTTGAAATTACGCGCAAATTGTCTCGAGAGCGATATTTTGCGTGTTAACCCTGAAACTTGCGCTGTTTAAAAAAATCATTTTCCACAGAAAGGACTTGGAACCCAAATTTTTGCATATTTTTGAACTTTGAAGCATATTTATCCTTGTTATTATTATTTCTATATAATTTATGTATCGCATTCTTGTTTTGATTATCGTGATTGTTTATATTGCTTTTAATCACTGGAAATAGCAGTAAATCATGAAAAATGCATAGAAAAATACGGGAACACGAACCTGGAGTTCGAAGAGCATTGTGAGAATTTTGCAACCATTTTATGCAGATTACCAGCAGTAATCCTTTGAACTTTTGCATGAATATGAAGATGATCGCATCACGAATCGAGAATTCGAGAACCGACCCGGTATGGTCGAATTTGTGCGAAATTTATAACGCCTTCAATTCTGTGGTAATGTAATCACGGATGAGCAGAAGATTGAGAAGACTCTCTACCTTTCACCCGAACGCGGTGCAATCCGCAAGCAACTATCGTCAAGACGGCTAAATTAAGTATGCCAAATTAATTGACATCATGCAAGTTGCAGAAACTCAAGATGATATTCTAAGAAAGAACTTCATCTCGCAACCACCTAGGAGCAGTGCTGGCCATGAAGCCACTGCTAGCAGCTACAAGGTGGTGAAGCCTCTCACGAATGAGAGGAACAAGAAGGGTAAGGTTGTGCGTCGCACATTATTGATGTTTTCCAGTCTAAGAAGAAGGGACATGATAGATTGTGTCGTCTAGGTCTTAGGATGATGAGAGATATAATTAACAATTCACAGGGACATGATATGAATATTAAGAATTTCTCGAATCAGGAAGATTTTGTGTGCCCCGCATGTGCCACTGGGAAATTAATTATTAGACCTTTTGCTCTGAAAGCGAAGGATGAAGTCCCTGCATTCCTGGACCGTATCTAGGAGACTTTGCGGTCCTATACAACCCCGTAAGGGTCAATTAAGTATTTTATGGTGCTCATCGATGCTTCCTTGGAATGGTCGCACATATGTTTATTGTCTATGAGAAACTATGCTTTTGCAAAGCTAAATCTTATGAGATAATTAACAATTGAAAATAATTTCCACGATCATCACGTGAAGTCCATCCGAATGGACAACGCCGAGAATGTACTCAAGGCATCGATGATTATTGTATGAAAATGGGAATTAAAGTTGAGTATTCTATCTGCACATCCGCACCTGAATGGACTAGCGTAACTTTGAAGAATTGTAATTTACCAACTATATGTTGGGGACACGCGATCTGCTAAGGGTCAAGATCGAAAACTACTCATCTTCGCGGTTTGGTTGCAAGGGTTATATACCTATACCACCACCGCATGTGATCGCAATGGGTCTTCTCAAAAGTCCGGGATATCGTTGGTTATGAGACAAGATCCATAATCAAGTATTTGGACCATATGATCGAGATTTGTATAATGCCCGATTCACGATAGTACATTAGATGAGATCGATTTCCGTCATTAGGGGAGAAATCAACCCTTGATAATAATGTCGGAAAATAATTGAAGTCTAGAAGACAATTGAAATCAGAAGATAATTAAAAATCTATGCATATGACCCGCACTAGTGAAGCAAATAGAGAAGTCCGTAAGATAATTGCGAAATTGAAGTCTAGAAGACAATTGAAGTCGAGAAGATAATAGATTTACAAATATTAGCAAATCAACCGCCGGACCACTTTAGTGATTGAAGAGCGTGACCAAGTAGCATTTGCACATGCGCAATGCACCGGAGAGGGTTGAAATACCAATGAAGGTATCCCTAATCCCGCCCGCAGGCCTCGAGAAAGGATGAGAACTCCGGCCTCGAATCTGGTAACCGGGGGCGCTGGTGAAAAAGGATAAGAAGGACTTGACACGGCCCATCACCAAGTGCCCTAACCAAAAGGGGAGCCGCTTGAGACACGGTATCGGTATGGAACCTTGGAAAAGGCATACGAGGAACATCCCCATGAAGGAGACATCGGATGGATGTGTGCGCACACATCGGCTGAAAAACTAAAGGGACTTGCCTCGCAATTGGAAGCAAAGCGATGAGCAAGTAGAAGCATTAGAAGAATCGCCTTGAAGAAATAGCTATAAAATTTATGACCTCGAGAATCTTTGAATATGACAACGACCAATGTCGACATATACTTTGCAAAGAAACTTGCCACAATCATCAATCTTGATTCGAGCTCAGACGCTCATTGAATGAAAAAAATCGGATTGAAAGAAGGCGAGAAACTAAATTATTCTCTCCGAATAAAAGAAGGCGTTTGGGCTCATGGCGTCACGGTGCACCACGTAGGGTATAAGCTGGATATTTGTTCGAAAGAGAAATGAAAAGAAGCAAGGCTCGTTGCATAAGGTTTTATTGAACATCCGGAGATGATTATGAAGAAACCTATTCCCGGTCATGGCGGAACTCCTTTTAGATATTTATCTCAATGGCGGTGAACTTGAAGTTAGAATTGAAATTGATGGATGGGGTACCAAAGATACCTTTATGAAATATTGGATTGAGACATTTATATGAAGATACCAATGTATCCTGTCCCAACCAAGATAGAGCAAATAGAAATATGGGCAATCGAGTAGAATGTGGTATAATCGCAGCGACTTTCTATGCAAGAAATGCTACACTAACAATGAGAATAAACCTTGTGTATTTATACAACAATCCGGAATGGATTTTGTATAATCTCGATGTATGAAGATGATCTGAATATTATCGAACCTCAAGGATATTAAGAAAACAAACTCTTACAGGTTGGAGTATGAAATGAAAGGTTTGGGTAAAACCAAATATTGCTTAGGCTTGCGGTTGAGCATGCCTCTGAAGGAACATTATTGCATCAGTCACCTACACTCGGAAGGTGTTAGAAAGGTTCGACTTGGCTAAGACATACCCTTTGAAAGTGCCAATGGTCGAAAGATCTTTGCAGCAAGACAAAGACTCATCTGAGACCTAAAGAAGAGGGAGAGAAAGTCACGGGACCGAACTCCCACACCGAGGTGCAATAGAAGCACTAATGTATTTAGCAAACTGTACTAGAAACGGACATTGTATTTGCTTTGAACCTACTAGCAAGGTATAGTGCGTAACCTACCAAAGGCATTGGCGGGAATAAAAGATATCTTCCGATACCTCTAAGGAAGCAAAGAACTTGGTCCATGTTTCTGAAAGAACAAAGGCTTAACTATGAATGACAATGCAGAAACGGTACTTGTAGGACCCGCATACACCAAATCGCAAAAAAGCTATGAACTCCTATGTGGTGGAACAAACAATAGCATTATACGAGGCCTCACGAGAATGTACTTGGCTTCGCGGATGATTCACTACATCCAGCGCTTATGTGGATTGAATACCGCACCAACCCCACTATTATCAATGAAGATAATGCGACTTGTGTTGCACAAGTGCGGATGGGTTATTGTGAAGAATCCTCTCACAAAGCATATCAACCCCAAGTTCTTCTATGCTCATGAATTGCAAAAGATGAACGTAATCAAAGTCTTGCATACTAGGTCATGTGAGAATCTTGCGATTTATTCATGAAGTCACTTCCGTCTAGCTTTGAAAGATGCATATGTGGAATTGGAATGATGAGACTTAGAGAAGTCAGAGTCGGGGGAGAATCTTCACAAACTCATTACTAAAGCTTGATCATGAAGATCGAGTACCCAAAAGGTAAATCACGGAGATTAAATGAAATTGGGTGGATTGTACTCTTTTCCCTCAACGAGTTTTCTGAAGTTTCTCGGCTAAGGTTTTTAATGAGGCAATTAGTGCAAGATAGCGAACATGATTCATGTACTCTTTCTCCAAATTTTTCCCACTGGGTTTTTATGGAGTTTTGAGACATAGACATGAAGGATGGGTGCCCAAGGGGAGTGTTGAAAACTATGGGCTCGACCTCGCTGGCCCATTAGTGGGCGCCCATCCCAAACCCTAGCAGGTCGTAGCCTATAAATAGGGGTGCTATTCATTGTAAAGGATTGATCGATGGATGAAGGAATAAAGAGAAGCGAAGTCCCCTACATCTCTGTGTTCTATCTCTTATTCTGTTCTTGTGTTCATGCATTGTTCTTACGATTCTACGCTTGTCTACGAGGTAATCGCTCGGACTAGACTCGCCAGCGACGGTTCCTCAACAGACTCTACGCCTCCACGGTAAACAGTGTAACTGTCTAACTGACGAATGGCTGGTTAATTTGAATAACTGCTTCTGTCGCGTTTCATTACCTTCTCGAGTCTTGACCGTTTGATTGAACGCTGTCTGAAGAGAACTGAAATTTACTACTAGTATGTGCGCAACCAACCTACAGAAACATGATACTCCTACTGTCCTACATGACAACGGAAAAGAAAAGAAAAAGAAAAGGACATGAACCATCGCTGAACATTTCTACTTACAGCTTAACAAGGTTTACAAATCACATTACAAGCACAATAAAACCTACCAAAATCATCAACTAGTTCTGCACAACCACCGGCTCCGACTGATCGTTTAACCTTTCCAACCTTTCTGTTTCTACCTTCTCTCCCGCCTCCATGGCCTCCAAAATCTCCTTGAGGACGCGCTCCTCGTCCACAGAGAATTGTTCCATGGCCTGCTCGAACTGCGCCACCAGCTCCGGATCAAACACCGCGTGCTGGTGCTGCTCGCCGGCCTGACGACCTCCGTGTTCGGACGCCGCCGCCGCCGCCGCGTTCCCAAACTTGGGCGTGACGTAGGAGCCCGGCGAGAAGATCTGCCCTCCCCGGAGCAGCCAGTCCCTCAGGCTGCCGGACTTGGAGAAGTCGAAGGCCGCCGGCACCTTCAGCTCGCCGAGCTGCCTCGCCCTCGCCCGCCTCTTCGCGCCGGCAGCCTCTTCTCGTTCGGACGCGTTGCTCTTTGTGACCATCGCGTCTTGGTCGCAGATTATTGCTGTTCTAGCTTCCTCTTGCTCTGAAGAGCTACTCCGCATCAGTGACACATCTAGTTCAGGTGATGCTAGCTCCGATGAGCTGCTCTGTGTCACCAACGCGTCGAACTCCTCCACCGTGCGAAAGCTTTTCGCCCTTCCGGCCGCGCCATCTGATGCGCACTGAGATGAAGATTTGACGTCTTGATCTTTCTGACCATCCTGATGTTTTTGTCCTTCTTCTTCTGCAGTGTTCTCTTCCTCCAGCCCGGCGAGCAATTCAGACACGTCGATCGTCTCGATCTTGGCAGACTCGGCAGCCGCCGCTAGGCTCTGCTCGGCGTCATTGGTCCTCCTGGACGCGGAATTCGACGTGCAGAGGAGGGCCAGGAACTGGTCCCCGTTGCTCTTGGAGTTGGACAGGATGATCTCCTCGATCAGGTTGCTCCTCTGGAAGCTGTGGTTCACCTTCTCCTGGAAGCTCCCTGATTTGGTCAGGATCTTGGAAGAAACACACCCCATCTCTCGCTCTAAGAATCTGAAACAGAGAGAAACAAGACTGTTAAAAACCAGCTTCTTTCAATTCTTATATGCAACTATATCACAAGCTCTGCATCTAAAACTGGAATCTCTTTCCTACGCGACCATGCAATTCTGACAACTTCTTGCTTTGACCACGAAAAGTTCAGAAACAACTTAATAATCTAAAAAATAAGAAAAAAAAAATTGAGGAGTTTACCTGATGAAACGGCTCGTCAGAATCCTATTGCCTTCCTCGGTTCCTGAATTGTCACCGCGCAGTGTGCAATTTGTACCAGAAGCAGCAGTAGGAGCAGATTAACGCAACAACACATGCAGAGCGCCGTGCCAAGATCCAATCATGGCTGATTAATGGTTAGAACACGGGAGGGTGGCAATGGGATGGAGAATTCCGAATAGAAGAGGCTCGTGTT
Organism: Ampelocalamus luodianensis; assembly: GCA_036346255.1. Lineage (NCBI taxonomy): Eukaryota > Viridiplantae > Streptophyta > Magnoliopsida > Poales > Poaceae > Ampelocalamus > Ampelocalamus luodianensis. The sequence continues at coordinate 7,333,536 of CM070632.1, read as the reverse complement.
TTTTGAGTCAACAAATGGTTTTTAATGGATCAAGAATTGTGGCCTTCGTACCAAGTGCACCACCAACCCCTGTTTGAACACTCGACATTTGTTTAGTGGGCGATGGGAGTAGTAGCCTTGGTTTTTGACGGTTATTGCATCTTTGCCATATAATTAGTGTGCGGTAAGTTATTACGTCGACCTTTGCGAGATTGCCTTCGAAGCCAGCCCACAGTACAGTGGTAAGAAGGGAGTAGTCAATGGTCATCGTTCTAAGCTGCGAGCTTCATAAATGTATCAGTTTTGGATCCATGCTGTTGACATGAATGAGAAGACGATGCGTAGAATTGTGCAGAAGATAGCGACAAGCCTTGACAATTGTAGCCCAACTGGTAAGACCTGCCAGCGCCCATTGTGAATTTCAGAGGACACCCTCTTCAGAAAGGAAAATTTCAGTGGACACAATTTGACAGAACATACAGATACAGTAGCTCTCATGGTTTGCCGCTAGTACCCGTCGATGCAAAAATATCCTGCACGACAGCAACGAGTTGCTGACTGCTAAATCTACTAGTATTACAGTGCCGATTGGCAGTGGCATTCTTGGGGTTAATGCATGAACCACGGGTGGTGTTGCACGGTGCAGCGCTTAGACACCGGTGGGCTCCGCGAGAAGAAAAGTTGGCCGTGCCGCGAGAGAACGGGGAAGCCGGGGGGGAGAGTCGTCCGCGTGGCCGGAGGCGCACTTCGCGTTGTCTGTCGACGGGTTCAGTGCCCACCGTCCGTGGCCGTTTCGACGGCCCAGGATCTGATGAGGTCGTCGGAGGTCACGCTTCGGCCCCCCACAACTTCGGACAGGCTTTCGGCCCCCCCAACAACTTCGGACAGGCTTCCACATATGTGGTAACCGTCCTTTGAGAATTGAGACCTCAAATTTGTAGTATTCCGTACATCTCTTTCGATACATATATATATTGGCAAGCATTTTTCAGTGCATTACTATTCGCCAAAAAAAAAAAAACAAGTCCAATTTAGGATCTAACAGTTCAGAGCCAAAAGAAAGTTTCTAAAGAATACTCCCATTCCGAACAAATCCCTGACGCGGTGAAAGAGAGTTATTAACTAAAATGGTACTGTCAATAAAATAGTAAAAATAGTTTTTTTTTTCTATAAACGAATTGATAAAAATAGCAACGCGGACACGCCAACAAACGACACATGCCCCTGTTGCGTCTCTATTGTGCGACAAGTGGTCTGCCCACGTCACCTGCCGCTTAGTGGGCACACGACATGCCATCTGCCGCTATTGACGCATTCAGAACGAAAATAACTAGGGATCTCTGAGACAAGATGGGTCACGTTCGGCTAGAGCGTGACTTAGGGTGTTCCTTTATATTAGGCTAGAGATGTCTACATTATATATATATGATTATATCCAAAAATAATAATAATTTTTAAACCTGATGTCATGTGCGCCCTAGTGTGCTATAATAGATTTGCTCCTGCCTCTAGACAGTGGGAACACAGCGAGAGACACATATTGCCTGTTGGCGCATCCACAATGTAATTTTTGGCAGTTCGTTTGGACAACCGTGACAATTAAGTCAAAAAAAACTCCAGGGAGAATCAAAAGGAAAAACGTTGCACATCGAACATATCACATAAACTACACCGAGTGAGATTTGCTCGCGCAGAAGCTGACAGGCCTCCCGGTTCACGAAATGCCGTGGCAGGCAGCTCAAATTTCTAGACGAGATATGACAAGCACGAAAGAATTGGGGAGTGTAACTAAAAACTATCCATCGCCGAAACTAATGAGCCACCAGTTAGCTAGCCACGTATGTATGGACAACTAGAAGTAACACCCGAGACACCAGCCTCCTCCATCTCTTTTCCACGCATTCCGAGGAAGATGAGTTATTCGAGATGCTTCCTAATCCGACTTATCAAGTTCCAAATGTTTATAAAAAGAATTCAACTCCCTACATGTAATGTGTGGCTGTGTAGACTGTAGAGTACTGTCAGTGCACTAGCATAATTACTGATACAGTATGGCACAGTGTTGTACGATTAGAAATGGTTTTATAAATTTATTCCCACTAGCTACAAATGATAACCAATTGTGCCCCCATCTTTTTCGAAGAAAAACACCACATAAGGCATAAGCTACTCCTATGCTTGTAGTTTCTCAAATGATAACGGGTAGTAGAGTTTCTTCCACGTGGCGATGATAACGGTTGACATCTAAGTTTGAAGTTATGTGTGTTGCGTCGTGATTTTATGTGAAAAAATTATAGAATATTTTTAGTCAGTAGCGGAGCCAGGAAATTTTCGAAGCCTGGGCAAGCTGCAAGCTAAGATCTATTGAGTACCGCATGCATCGGATATTCGGATACACAATTACACATCATGCAAATCCATAATATTTAAGTAAAAGAACATATATGATACATCACCAATGTAAAGGTTCATAGATAAAAATAAGAGCGAGATACGATAACAAACAACTCACTAGACACTACCAAAGTTGCGACGAGTCAACAACAAAAGTCCAAATATCCAATCACACAACCAAAAGAGAGTAAGAGACTCTACAAGATAAATAAAAAAAATGAATTAGTAAATCATATAAATTTGACTTGAAAATATTAACATCGGAGAGAATGAAACATACCGATAATGTGCTAATTAGGCCTAGACCTACGAGGCAAATGTCCTTTCCTTTTCTTCATGGCTTGAAACCGTCGGGCAATAACATCATCATCAATTTGTTTAAATATATCCCGTTCGGTGTAGCATATCATCAAGTCATTGAACCAATCATTGTTGATCTTGTTGCGCAATTTAGACTTAATAATCTTCATTGCCGAAAAAGCCCTTTCAACCGATGCCGTTGACACCGGCAATAACAAAGCCAACTCAATGAGTTTGTAGACCAATGGAAAAACCAAATATTTCTCGGTTTCAACCATCTTTGTAGCCAAACTTTCAAGATCTTTACAAGTAGAAAATGAAGCATGCCTTCTTACATGATGAATGTAAGTCTCAAGTTGGTGACTTATGATTGCACGATCACCACTAGAGAAATCCGCATGATAAATTGTAGTTAGGCGAGCAAGCTTGTCAACATCAAACTTAGAGAAAGAATTCTTTGGATCAAGGCATGAGAAGCACACTAATATCTCTGTAGATGCTTCACTAAAGCGATGATTCATCTCAGTACATATCTTATCAAGGGCAACATAGAAAACCTCAACTCGGTAATAATGAAGATTAGTGTAAGTCGTCCCATCACGCCTCGAACGACCCCTAACTGGTATTTGTTCATCCATATTTGGTACTGGAATACCTTTGGCAACACAAAATTGTTGGGCCTCATCAAATAAGTCCCCCCAACCACTTTCTCTCACGGAGATCAACCGAGCTTTGACATCATAAATTAATTCCATAGCATGAACAATATTTAGATCCTTCCTTTGCAAAACTTGTGAGAGTTCATTTGTGATGGCAAACAACTTTAACATAAGCTTCAAAATGAAAGCAAATCTGAAACTCTCCATTTTTTCTATCAAACCCACGCTTGAGACGGTCCACGCCCATCCTCATCTACCGCACTAAGCACATGTAACACTGACCTCCACATTTGATCCAAACGAAGTAAAGTTGTATGATGTGTACCCCATCTAGTATCCCCGGGTCTAGCGAGACTAGTTTGTTGATTCAAGCCTCTTCCACTAAATATCTCACCCTCCAAGCATATCCAAAATATTTTGATGATGTTCTTACATTAATGTATCTCTCCTCTTGCAAGATGCACTTGTTGTAGTCACAATCAAGGTAACATACTCAAAGAAATAATGAATAGATGAGCAACAACTAGCAACGAAACAACAACCAATTGCAAGCGGTGGGCAAAGCAATGGACATAGAAAGCATAAGGGTTTTCATCTAGAATTTTTCTTTGCAAGCCATTAAATTCACCTCTCATATTTGAAGCCCCATCATATCCTTGCCCCCGTAGCCTATGAATGGATAACTTGTAATGATCTAGAATACCAACAAGAGCTACCTTTAGTGCCTCCGATGTAGTCTCATAGACATGATGTAGAGCAAGAAATCGTTCCACAACCTTCCTTCATTGTTCACATACCTATAACAAAACAATTGCAACAAGGTTAAATGGAAGTATGGAACAACAATAGAATAATAGGTAAATGGAATAATGAACCACTACTAACCTCAACATTACCGCCATTTGCTCTTTCACGGATATATCACGCGACTCATCGATAAGCACAGAGAATTGTTTATCACCAATCTCTCTCATAATCACATCGGTGACTTCTTGTGCACAACATTTTGCAAGATCCTTTTGAATTTCGGGAGCAAGCATCTTGCAATTTTTTGGGCCACGGTCAAAAGCATGCCTCACTTTTTCATTCTTATCTTTGTACCAATCTATCATTTCACAAAAGTTACCCTTGTTCAATGAAGTAGAAGATTCATCGTGGCCACGAAAAGCCATGCCTTGACCAATGAGAAATCTTGTACACTCTAGAGAAGAAGTCAAACGGATTTGATATAGTTCTTCGGATTCCTTGGTTGCACAAGAGAGCTTACTTGACACACTTTGTCTTTGGTTACGAAAATCATCACAATGCAATCTTGCATTGTTGTGGTCACTTCTTACACCACCAATATGGTCGGGCAATGCTTTGTAGGCATGCTTCCAATCACTAAACCCGGTTTTGGTGAAGACTTCAGAACCAAAACGTTGATTATTTTCCGGCTTCTTAAAAAGAAAGCAATAGAAACAATATGCCGCATCTTGAGACTCGCTATATTCTATCCAATCATACTTCTTATACCAATCTTTTGAAAATGCCCTCCACAAACATCCAAATTGTTTGCGAGGAAAATTCACAATTGGTTGGGTTGGACCCTTCAAAATGTATGCTCTTCTCACTTGGTCTTGAACATCCGGATGGTAATCATCTATTTGTTTCCTAACAACGGGATCACACATAATTTCATCCGGATTAAACACATCCACCTCATCATTAGCCATATTTGGTTCATCTTCATCATTTGGTTGTGGATCTTGTGGTTGCGGTTGTGGTAAGCTTCTCGAGTCAACCAAAAACCTCCTCATTTCTGAAATTTTAACAATTCTCATTATAACAATACTTATGGATTGTGCATTTTCTACTGGAACAACAAAATCATCCTAACCGGCCGTCGCTCAGTGCTCCTTGCACTAGTACCTCATTGCTACTTATCACTTATGAATATGAATTTCTCAACTAAATTACAGTGAATCATTATTCAGAACATGCGGCAATTTATATCCAGGAAATCCAACAGCGAAAGGTTCTACACACATTATCCCTAGTTCGAACTCATGAAAAAAATCACTCAAATCCCAAGCCAAATATCTCTCGCACTCTTACGCCAACTTAATTATTTGTCCCCAATGGTTAAAGCGTGCATATGCAGCACGCACTTATCCTTCTTATAAGTGCATTATTAACAGTCTTGCAGTCTTGCTAGTTCTTGCTAGTTTTAAGTCATGAATGATTTTGAACGAAAAATTAACTAGGCACTTAGCATTTTCTCTGTCATTGCTCTTTGCTCACCTAGCCGATCGCCGCTGTCTGCCACAGTCGCAGAAGTCGGCGCGCCGCGCGCGCCGCGCTGGGGCTCACGGCCACCTTCTCCCGAGTCCCGCCGGCCGCCTCGTCGCTCCGTCGGCCGTCGCTCGCTGCTTCCTCCGCCGCTCCGCTCGCTGCCCGCCGCCTGCCGGCTGCTGATGGTATGCTCCCGCCGGCCGCGCAGTCTCGCTTGACGCTAGCCGACGCTGTGCTAAGTTTTGAGGAGGAAGAACCGAGAGGCAGGGGGCAGGCCTGTGCTGCTCGGCTGTGCTCGGTTAGCGTCGTGCTGCTGGCTCTTTGCTCCGCCGCCGCGCTCCTTGCCGCTGCCTGCTCCGCCGCATTTTATGTAAAAAATTATAGAATATTTTTAGTGACACATGTGATAATACATTTGAAGCTACGAGTGCGAGGTAAAAAAAAATAAGAAAAAATTAGGCGTGAGAGCTCACTTGATTTTTTTAGTGACACATGTGATCAAATTTGAAGTAAAAAAATAAAAAAAATACTCTCACTATTTTTAAGTGTCAAATAGTATAAAACACTATTTGACAAATTTCATTTGGCCGAAGGGCAGCACCGTACCCCACACGGCAGCTCGGTCCTCTGATGCATAGACTAGATATCATTTTTGTATTTAACACGAAGATAGACTAGATTTGCTATTCATTGCGCGTGCTATTTTAGCCGAAAACTGCTTCGACGTGTACGTATGAGAGAAAATGCCCATTACTTTATTTTGCCAACTTTTAGCCCATTTGAGATCCTTTTATAAGTCTGATAAAGGCCCATAGGTTAACAGCCTGATCCAGCACTCGGCCGATGACCAGCCCATGATGCGGCGCAGGAAAACAGCCATCTCCGCTCGCAGTCGCTCGCTCTGGCGCGGAGGAGAGGAGGAAAGGAAAACAGCAAGGCGATCATCGGAGCGAACGTTGTATAACGCCCTGCAGGAATTGAATTCACAACAGTGCAACCTCAGTGCACAGAACGGAGGACTTCAAATTTCCCAATGCGCCGCATCAAGCCGCGGATTTGGATAGTTTCGGTGGCTGATCAACTTGCCTGACGCACCTATTAATACCTTTTATGAGGAACTTTTGCGTTTGAAAGAGGCTGTCACTTGCCCCGTGAAGGACAGGGTTCAAATCTCACCACCCGTGTCCCGTGCTACGCAAACGAAGTCATAAAAACAGAAATTTTACGGTACATTCTACTGGTAGTATAAATCAAATCGATTACTTATTTATTAAAGATATAATAGATTTTTCTTTGTATTTATAATTTTGAATGAGAGTATTATAGACTTTTTCGAATAGGGTTGAAAATGTTACATTTTGTGCTATTTGATCTCCACATGAGCAATTACATTTCTACTTTATTGTGATTTTACTACTCATACTATCAGGTGTAATATAATTAAATCTTAATTAATTTAAACTATTGGATAAAAAGAATAAACAACCCGTATTAAATTGAGTTGACCATAAAAGAGCTCTACAAAAATGCATTGTATGCTCTTCTTTGTTTCTTCACACGGCCCAGTTTCCATTTTAAAAACTGCTGTGACTGGAGCTTTTCTCTGCATGCAACTCGGTAGATTTTTTTTAGATCAATAGGACGTGGAAACATCGATGCCCTAGTTCCATTTCTCTACGACTCTACAGTCTACATGCAACCCGGGTAGAGTTGGGAGACAGATGGAAATGGAACCCAACCACATCCACCTCTGCAAACTGCAACGTCCGGCCAGCGACCGATGCAAATCATGCGATATGGGCAGTGGATTACAAGGTGGCACTGAGAGCACATTCAGACACTCGAGACGAGATGATCCATCTGCCATCTGGTAATTGCCCCCCTGCACTTTGTTGGGCCCGGCCGTTTCTTTCGACCTGTTCGTCTCGAGCGTTCTGCTCTGCTCCCAATTCATTGGCAATATTGAAAGCATAGAAAGCAACCTGTTCTACTTCTGCATCATCATCTTGTAGTGCACAGCTCTTGGTACCTGAAAATCCATGGACAACTATTTCTTAATTTGGTTGAGATGTTGACAGGTTGTGTTAGGAAGGACTAGCTTAATTGCAGATATGTGATCGGTGATCATAATGCGCATAAAGAAAGTGATGGTTTTTAATAGGGAGTTGGAACCGATCGAAGTGATTGGACTTGTAAAGGTTAGGGTACTAGTTTTTCTTGGCTTGCTTTTATTAGTGGTAGGAGTTTAGGTATGGGACTAGTGTTGGGTTAGGAGGTGCATGCCGTGGTGGTCTAGTTCTTAGTTTAGGAACAGGGTGTCGCCTGTGATTGCCTGAAGTATTGATTGGACCTTTCATGGTATGCAAGAAGAGAACTGTTCTTCAATGTGATAGGACACATGCAAATCAACTACTACATATGTTTTGCTGAAATACTGTAGTTTTCCGTTTGGAAAAAGAATACTTTAGTTGAAATCAAGGATGTGTTTCACAAATAATTGTAATGGCTTACAGTTAATTAAACTTCAGCATGCTGAACCGATTTAAGGTCTGGATAAAGGCATTGGGCTTTTGGGATATTGTTCTCACTTCACCTGTGCACAAGGCCAATGGGATCACACGATCGAAACTCGAAAGCAAAAGATCTGGCTCCTGTTGTGCGGTGATGGCCATGTATGTCTGCTGCTCAATTACACCAGTTAGTGCCGACTCTCTTGGACTGAACAAATAATTGACCCACATAATAGATTCCATACAATTCTTCATATGAGAGCATGCCCACATACACACATGGTGTGCTCCTATACTGTTCTATCATGTAGGAGTAGCAGACTAGCAGCTATGTCAACAACAATATACTAGTACGCCCTGAAAAAATACAAGAAGTGTAGCAGCGTAGTATCCGACCATTTTCTAACTTGCTGGTTCCAAATTGGTGCTCATTGGTATTGCTTATATATTAGTATACATTTATACTTCACTAGAAAGAAAGTTGTGTAGGGAGTAGTATAGCTCCTAACCCGAGTTGGATCCCCATCAGAGGAGGTGAAAAACAAATTTTGTTTAAAAATAGGGATATGATAAGTTTGGCGGTGTTAACCTCTCATTAACCACATCTCCCATGCTTTATGATATGTACTGTTCACACATGATTTATGATATGTACTGTTCTCCTTTACTAGAGCTCAAAGAGTACTCCTCGAATTATAATTGCAAAGTGCTTTAGACTTGATGGATCATTTATACTGCAAGACGTACAGAAACGTGCTCTTTGATTGTATCTGGTTGGCAGTTTCTTGGCTGTTCTTGTTGGCGGTATCATTTGTACTGAAAAAAAAGATTTATAAGATAAATTAACAATCCTTCCGTAAATCTTCGAAAAACATAAATACAGTTACTCTCCCTACAGATCTTTGGATGACTGTACTGTTAGAATAGGAATTCATTGTATTTTCTTTTATGTCTTTTGTATTTCCTTATATATGTATAGCATATTTATTTGTAATATTCTCTTGTACTCCTTATATACATTGTCTATTGGGCCTTATGAATATACACACAATATTCATAACATGGTATCAGAGCTATGACACTAAGCTAGCTCTTTCCGCTACCACATCAATTACCATCGTCAAAGGCCGCCGACTCGCAGTTGCCCTCCGCCAACCGTAACCGCCCGACGTCGCCCGTCCCTGAGGCCGCTCCACCTGAGTACGACACGGGTCGAGCGCCGCCCTCAGCACCGACGCCGCCCATCCCTAACATCACCCACCTGATGCCCAACCCGAGGACGACGCGGGCCGAGCGCCGCCCTCAGCGCCGATGTCGTTGTTCCGCTTGGGCCGCCGCCGCTAGCAAGGGGAACCATAGCTCCCCCTCCCCGCTCGCGCCCCCTTTTAGCAACCCTTTGCAGGGCGGTTTAGTGTGAGCCGGCCCAGCCCACAAGAAAAAAAAATGTCGATCTAACCGTCACACCGTCCAGTGTCGCCTGTTAAACTTCGTTGCCTTGGTCGTCACGCTATCTAGTGTCGCCTATCGATGGCTTCCGTTCCATCAGGTGCGATCCCATTCTTAGAAACAAATCTTCATGGGATGAACTACAGGTTGTGGTCTTCACTCATGGAGATCACGCTCAATGGTCTCCGCCTCTGAGGACATGTCACTGGTGCTCGATCTTGTCCACCATCGCCGGTTCAGCCTCCTCCCAGACAACCTATTTCTGCACCTCCTGCAGAAAGATGAGGCCACTAAGAAGGAGGTAGATGCCGCCGCCGCTGTTGCTGACGCTACTAATGAGGCCTTTCAGTATGCCATAGACGCTTTTGAGCGCTGGTGTGCTAATGAGGCCCGTGTTCGAGCCATCCTGGTGGTCAGCGTCGACGACTCCATCTAGCCAGACATTGTTGGTCCACGTTCCACTCCTCAGATCTAGGAGTACTTGAACGAGCAATACCAACAGAGCAGCGATGCTCAGTTCTTTTCGCTTCGGCGTGAGTTGAAGACGCTTCACCAGGAGGACTCCTCCGTCGACGACTTCTTCCGAGCCCTGGCCAGTCTCTTGCACCAGCTGGACGAGCTAGCTTCTTCGCTCTGCCAGGAGTGTCATAAGGTGCAGAAGGCGGATCGTGACTGCCTTCACCTTTATGACTTCGTATACCGTCTTCGCCCAGAGTTTGAGCCTGTCAAGACTCAACTACTGAGTTGCTCACCATGACCGACAGTCACCGAGGCTCTTTTGACGCTTCATGCTGAGGAGCTTCGCTGTGGGTTAGCAGCATAGTTTGTTTCGACTATGCTTGCTACCCCTTCTACTTCGACTATAGTTTCTCCTTAGGTGCTTTTTGCACTCCTGTTTTTGCACTAACAGGGGTTCAGTGCAATTATTGCAAAAACTTTGGGCACGATTACCGGAGTTGTGCGGTGCGAAAAGGCGGAACAAGACGCATAGGGGTGGACGATCCAAGGGGGCAAGGAGGCCCTTCCTCGACGGGGGGACTAAGACCTTCTCAACAAGGTGACTCTGTTCTGCAGCTCTGCTAGGCTCTACTTCAGCAGCTCTCTCACAGCTCAGCAGGTTCTGCCAGTCTAGCTCAGACGTATCTTCTAGGTACTTCTTGGGTTCTGGATTCTGGTGCCTCTTTCCACATGACATCGGACTCCACATCTCTCACTTCAGTATGACCTCCTACTTTTCCTATCTCTATTCAGACAGTTGACGGTACTCATCTGTCTATCAGCTGTTAAGGCACTCTTTTGTCCACTGACTTTTCTGTTTCAGCTGTTTTTCATATTCTCCAGCTTACCATGCAGCTTCTCTCGGTGGGTCAGCTCACCGATCTAGGTTGTAGGGTTGGTTTTGACTCTCACACCTGTTTTGTCCAGGACCAACAAACAGGGACGGTACTTGGGACTGATCAATACTGTAGGTATTATCAGGGTCTCTACATCCTTGACCGCCTCCACCTTTCATCCACTTCAGTTGCTCCTATCACCTCTACACCCGCCTCCACCGCCACTGCGTCCACCGCCTCTGGAATTTTTGCGTAGTGGTATCATCATCTAGGTCACTTGTGTGGGTCTCGCCTTTCTTCATTAGTTCGTCAGGGTGTTTTTGGACGTGTTACTGTTGACACGGCCATGTTTTGTCAGGGTTGTAAGCTGGGCAAGCAGCTACAACTTTCTTATCATTCTAGTGAGTTCTTGTCTTCTCATCCTTTTGACTTAGTTTATTCAAAAGTATGGAGACCTATGCCTATTATCTCTAAAGGCGGGCATAAGTTTTATGTAATCTCAATTGGTGACTATTTCTGTTTTACATGGTTTTTCCCTGTGTCTAATCATGGTCAATTTTTGCGATCTATCGTGGCTTTGCAATGATGGTTAATACTCAATTTGATTCTTCCATCCGTGCTTTTCATTGTGATTCTGCTGTCGAGTGTTGTTCTGACGTTTTTAGACTGTTTCTTTCTGAGCAGGGCACTCTTTATCAGTCTTTTTGTCCTGATGCCCATGCTCATAATAGGGTTGCTGAGCGCAAACATCGTCATCTGATTGAGACTGCCCACACTCTTCTCCTTGCCTCTCACATTCCACCATAGTTCTGAGCTAAGACTGTTTCTACTACTGCATATCTTATCAATATGCAACCTTCTACTGCTCTTAAGGGTGTCAGTCCTATAGAGCGTCTCTACTCTCGAGGCCCCAGTACACCCACCTTCGTGTTTTTGGCGGCACTTGTTGTTTGTTTTGCTGCAGCCTCGTGAGCGCACCAAACTATCGGCTTAGTCAGTTGAGTATGTGTTTCTTGGTTATAGTTCTGATCATAAGGGTTATTGCTGCTATGATCCTTTTGCTTGATGGATCAGGATCTCACGAGATGTTATCTTTGAAGAATCTCGACCTTTCTTCCATTGAGATTCGGCTCCTTGTCCTGTTTTTACCATTTAAGATGATTTCATGATTGTCTCTTCTGACTCTTCACCCATTTCTCCACTACCACAATCTTCCCTATGGTTGTCTCTAGTGTTTCCTTCTGTACCTCTGCCTCCGGTGTTGCCTCCTACAGCACCACCGTCTCGTTTTTCTGGTATTCACTACTCTAGACGTCCTCGTCCTTCACCAGTCTCCTCTCCTGGTATCTTGCCGACACCTACATCTGATCTTCTTGATGATGCTCCCCGTTATGTCCTTCATGACCAGACATCCCTTCGACCTTGTGATCGTCTTGGATTTGCTCCGATAGCTCACGCTCTCTCTGTCACTGATCCTAGTTTTTATCGTGAGGCTGCTACTCATTCTGAGTGGCAGCTCGCCATGGCAGAGGAGCTTGATGCTCTTTGACGTACGAAGACTTAGGATATTGTACCGACACTTGTGCATGCTCTCCCAATCACGTGCAAGTGGGTGTACAAGATTAAGATCCGGTCTGATGGCACTATCGAGCGCTACAAGGCTCATCTTGTGGCACACGGCTTTCAATAGGAGTACGGTCGTAATTACGATGAGACTTTTGCCCCTGTTGCCTATGACTACTGTTCGCACTCTTGTTGCAGTTGCTTCTATTTTTCGGTGGTCTATCTCTCATCTAGATGTTAAGAATGGCTTTTTAATGGTATTTTGCATGAGGGAGTCTATATGCAGCCACCACCTGAGTATTCTGTTCCCGATGGGCATGTCTGTCATCTTCGTCGTGCTCTTTATGGCCTCAAACAGACTTCTCGTGCCTGGTTTGTGCGTTTTACTTCAGCAATTATTGCTTTCAGTTTCACTGTCAGTTCCTACGATCCTGCTCTTTTTGTATATGTTTCATCTCGGGATAGGACTCTGCTTCTTATGTATGTGATGATATGCTCATCGCTGGTGATAATTCTTCATTCATCACGTATGTGAAGAAATATTCCAGTGAGCAATTTTTTATTACTGATCTTGGTTCTCTTATGTACTTCCTTGGGATTGAGGTATTTTCCACGCCTGAGGGCTACTACCTCTCCCAGCAAAAGTATGTCGATCTTCTTGATCTGTCTGGCCTGACTAACACTCGCACTACCAAGACTTCCATGGAGTTATCCCTTCAGCTTCGTGCCACTGATGGTGATCTTCTTGAGAATCCTACTCGATATCACCATCTTGTTGGGAGTTTGGTGTATCTCATGAGCACTCGTCTTGATATTGCTCATGATGTTCATATCTTGAGTCAGTTAATAGCTCGTCCTACCCATTTCACTGCAGTCATCTTCTTCGTATTCTTCGCTACTTGCATGGAACTATCTCTCGTTGTTTGTTTTTTCTAGCTCCAACTCACTACTGCTTCAGGCGTACTCCGATATGACCTGGGCTAGTGACACTTCTGATCGCCATTCTCTTTCTGTTTACTGTGTTTTTCTTGGCTCCTCCCTGATTACCTAGAAGACAAAGAAGCACACTGCAGTTTCTCGTTTGAATGCAGATGCTGAGTTGAGAGTTATGGTAGCAGTGGCAACAGAGGTTACTTAGTTGAGATGGCTACTTGCAGATTTTCGAGTGCCTGTGATGGGATCTACGTCTCTTTTGTCTGACAGTACAGGTGCTACCAGTATTGCCCGCGACACAGTGAAGCATGAGCTCACCAAACACATTGGTGTAGATGTTTCATACACTCGCTCACAGGTACAAGAGGGGGTACTTACTTTACAATTTGTACCATCAGAGTTATAGATTACTGACTTCTTCACGAAACTACGTAATAGGATACAACATTTGTATTTTCTTTCCAAACTCAATGTGTGTGATCCATCATGAGTTTGAGGGTGTATTAGAATAGAAATTTCTTTGTATTTCCTTGTATGTATTTTGTATTTCCTTATATATGTATGGTATATTCCTTTGTAATATCTTCTTGTACTCCGTATATATATTGTCTATTGGACCTCATAAATATAAACACAATATTCATAACATGTACTACCACATGCCCGGTTTCTGAACTGTGCAGCATTGACAAGTGTGCTTTCTTCCTCACACAATTCTGGTGGGAGGAAAAATCAAAGCTCTAAAATGTTGGTCTCCAGTTTGAACTTGAGCTCAGCCCGCTTGAATAACCCTCATCCTTTTGCTCCTCTTCAAGAAAAGCCCTAAAATGCCCCTTTTCAACATCACCTTGGTCAACATGTGAGTCATCTTCACCCAGAAAAGCGCAGGAGAGAATCAAATCATCAATGGCTCCACCCAGTGGCCAGCCTGCCACGTCTATGCAGCATGCACATGTGTTAGAGAGAGAGAGTGTGTGTGAAACTGTGAAGAGAGAGCGAGGGAGAAAGACAAGGTTTTTTGTTTCTGTGCTTGGGGAGAGGGTACCATTTGATTTGATCGCAAGGGCAGACAGAGGGCAGTGTTGTTGTAGTAGTGCTGTTGGACTGGTCTTTCTCTCAAGGGTCCAGGTTTCTAGGGCAAACGAGGTGAGGGCCAGGCATGGACTGGTCTTTCTCTCAAGGGTCCAGGTTTCTAGGGCAAACGAGGTGAGGCCAAGCCATGCCTGGCCCTCGCCAGCAGTATGTCGTGTCCTCTTTTGGTCTACCCACTGCAAGATCTCCTCCCCATCTAGTCTCTCTAGTGGAGTGGATCAACGGAGCACATTGCTTCCTGTCCGATTTTACTCCCTCGGTTCTCTGTCTTTGGCTCAATGGTATGTTTTTATTTGTAATAGTAAAATTAGTTCTTTTTTATATTTGAAATGGCAAAAATAACACTTTTATCATACTGATTTACCGTGAAAAACCACATACCCCGCTCTCAGACCTCAGCAAGCGACATACTGCGCTCCTAGTCCGCGGCAGGAACGTGTGTAGGCCATCTACTGTGTTGGCATGCCATCCTGCCGCTGACTAGGAGCGCGGCAGGTCGCCTATCGCGATATAGGAGCGCGTAATGTCGCCTGCTGTGGTCTGGAATGGAGCACGTGGCTTTCTGCGATAAATTAGCGTGGTATAAGTGTCATTTTTATCATTTCGAACGTGAATATACTAGTTTTGCTATTTCGTTAAAAAAAGATAAATGAGCCAAAACTCTTCCGTTTTAGTTTACTTGACATTTTTTTACCCGAATTTTCTTTCACATATACTTGACACTTTATGATTTTCTGGATAAACATTTTCAAACTACTCCTGCCCCCCTACCACCACTTTGTTACCTCATTTATGTGCATGAGATATTATTGGAGGATATTTTAGACCATCTTCAATGTGTTGTTTTAGCTGGTTCAAAGGAGGGAGAAGATATTAAATCAATTCAATACATTGGAGGAGGGGTCGATTCCAACAAAAAAAATTCTTGGACCGAACTCTACATAAGAGTCAATTCAAAGCATTAAACAACTCATATGAGCCTATTTATGAAAGGGAGAGAGTGTGGTTGAGAGAGAATACTATTTTTTTGGTTTTTTAATATAACGTGGGCCTCAGTTATTATTAGGAATTGGATCAATACATTGGAAAAAAAAACAACTCAGTTCTTTGAATGCTTACGTGACATCTCTTTGAATCGACATCGGTTCAATACACTAAAGATGTTCTTAGTCATATTTAATCATAGATTTTTTTAAAATAATATTATATAAAAAGATAATTACAAAAATAAGTAGCCGCCTTAAAAAATTACAAAATAGCTCCCTGTCGCCAGTTCCTGTTGACCCGCTGTCACCGGTCCAGCTCCTTGTCGCTAGTTGAACTGGCGACAGGAAGTGAACAATGCTCCTATCGCCAGTTCAACTGGCAACATGATCCTATGTATAAAAGGCCCAAAAAATCATTCTGAAGCTCATTTTAATTCAAGAAAAAAAAATAGAAGAGAGAAGAAGAGGGAGAGAAGAAAGGTAGCAAAGTTTGCTAGTTCATCGCAGAGGAGAGAGATTGACAGAACATCAGATCCGGTCGGCCATCTTGCAGGTGCATTTCTTTGCAACTTTGTAGATTATGTCAAATTATGTAAAATTAAGTACATCACTTGAGTTGTAGCGAGTAGAATTATGTAGAATAGTGACATAGGATTCAATAGAATAGCGAGTAGAATTTAGTAGACTAGATAAATTGTAGTTCGTCGTACACATGTTATGAATGTTGGAGCATGCCTATTAGAAATATGTAAAAAATAATCCCAGCTTTATTTGACTACAATTTGTGCGTGGTAATTATATTGTTAATGTGGAAAATTATTTTAAACTACGAAACTAGAAAAATAGGAAGAACTTTGTTTATTGTTTATATTTGCACTTGGAAAATATTCGAAAATACCATCTAAGTTGGAAGATCTTATTACAATATGTTTAAATTGTTGAGTAGTTTATATTTGATTTATATTTTTCTGTGGTAATTATGCTACGACGTGAAGTACGACATAGAGGGATGTTCTTGGTAAGTGCACGCATTTCAGCCTAAGTGGGGATACCTATTGGAAGTGCTCTATAGTGGTCCCTCACACATGCGTCGTTTCTGAGTCAGTACAGTCCCACCGGAACCTGTCATCAGGCTTCATCGCCAACCTCATATACGATGAGATCGTGGATAATCTAGATTTTGAGCCACGATCCATCATTCGAGCGATCGAGGCAAGGTTTCAATACACAATCAGCTATGCCAAGGTTTGGAGGGTAAAACAGAAGACATTGAAATCAAGGTTTAGCACGTTCGAAGATTCCTACCACAACCTCTCTGGGCAACTCCGAGTCATACAAGATAAGAATTTCGGCACTTATATCGACATTCAAGATGCCACATATCCAAAGTGGGCCAATAAGAGGGTATTACAGCGAGCATTCTTCGCCTTTGGTCCATGCATCAATGCATTCCGACACTGCCATCCAATCTTTTGCGTAGATAGCACATTTCTGACTGAGAAATACAAGGGTCGGATATTGACTGCAATAGCGACGAATGAGAATAATTAAGTTCTTCCCGTGGTATTCGCTTTCGTTGAAAGCGAGAACACAGACAACTGGTTGTGGTTCCTGAAGAATGTCAGGATTTCTATTGTGCAAGGCCGTCCCAACATATGCCTCATACATGATCGGTATGCAGGCCTGCTGTGTGCAATAACTCAGCTGCAACAAGGAGAGAACGTACCACTTCAATGGTCGGATCTGCAAAGCAGGTGGTGCATGAGGCACTTGGGTATAAACTTCTATAAGTAGTTCCGCAACAAGAACTTAATTAACATGTTCAAGCGGTTGTGCAACCAGAATCAGCAACGGACGTTTGAAGCACTTTGGAAGATTCTGGATGAGCAGACCCAGACGCACAGAAAGGAGGCAACGAGAAGGGCCGCACCAAGCGCTGACCAGGCCCCTGAAGCATTGCCACAACTACCCATAGATGCTCCCAGACTGATGAGGAGGACGGGGGGCAGGTAAAATGCTTCTCGAACTGAATTGAGCATGGGCTTAAGGAGAAGTGGTCGCTGCTACATAACATGGGTGGTGCTCGGTATGGTGTCATGACAACAAATCTAGCCGGGGTGTACAACTGGGTCATGCACGGCGCAAGGTGCCTCCCTTTGGTTGGTATTGTGGAGGCAATTCTCTGCGGTACGATGAACTACTTTGTTGACAAAAGTAACAACGCGTCGCTCGTGATGGCAAATGACAGAGTACTCTACTCCGCCATGGTCACCAAGTACACGGAGGAGAAGAGCAAGAAGGGTAAGATGCACCGGACGTTCAAAATGGGCACAAGGGAGCTTCGCTTCAAGATAATGTGCAGGGATAAAGAAAGCTGTGGGATGAACCGTGAGAGGGTCACCCATGAGTGCACGCTACGCCGCGGTAATTGCATATGCACTTGCAACAAAGCTCCTTCTTCTGTATAGGCTTTGCTCCCATATCATGGTCGCATGTTCAATAGTGGCGCAGCATCCCGGCCAGTACCACTATGACTATTTCACCAAGGAGGCGGTGATGCAAACCTGGAGTGGAGAGATGTATGGTTATACCGTGGTTGGCCATTTCACTGGCTATCCGACCTGGGAGCAACTAATCTGGGCTATGGACATTAATAGGCTCAAGGGAAAGGTTGACCGGCAACAGGTACGACGCATCAGGAACGACATGAATGAAGCAGAAGTCAGACGTCGTACGAAGAAGTGCTCTATTTGCAGGGAGTCTGGGCGCACCTTCAAGAAACGCCCCACGAGAAATCCTCAGGACGAATGAGACATCGGCACTCCAGACGTTGCCGCGGGGACCTCATCTGGTCGCCCGACTTTGAGGCAATCCACATGGGGGACGTTGAGATCGTGGCCACGGGAAAGCACGAACAGTTGTAATATGTTATTGCCAATGTTCTGAATTATCATTTTGATTTGAAAAAATTTAAGCGTTGTGAAGTTTTGTTGAATGTTATGTAATATCAGTGTGAATTGTCGTAGTTTTGATATAAACTAAGTGTTATGATGTTTTGCTGAATATCATGTAATATCAGTGTGATTATCGTAGCTTCGATAGTAATGGCAAATTCACATTTGTTTCCTTACATAATATGCAATGCATGTACATGAGCAATGTTATGCAAGAGGCTATTTCTCCAAAGTTCTCAATTGTGTATGAATTTTTTAGTGCATCGCAATATCACTTATTTTCCTACTTACGAATCATTGATATTTCAATCGTCCTCGTAAAATTCTTCAGAAATTCACCGCACTAGAAACAACATACGACGATCACAAAATGTTATAGTGAGTTTAACAGATTTCGTACAGTTGAAAATCTACGAAAATCATAAACAGAGTAACCAGTTTAGGGTTTCAGCTTCCTGTCTCCAGTTCAACTAGCGACAGGTAGCTATCGCTATCGCCACTTGAACTGGCGACAGGGGGTCAACAGGCTCCCTAGTACCTGTCGCCAGTTAAACTAGCGATATGGAGCTATTTTTGTAATTTTTTGGGATGGCTACTTATTTTTGTAATTATCTTTTTAAATAATATTATTTTTAAAAAATCTTTAATCATAAGTACAATCTCTTTAATACACGCGAATTAGTCAAAAGTAACAAATAAACCAGAACTGAGGAGTACCGATTACCAAAGGCATTGCATTGCATTACTTTAGAACTACTGTGGTTATAGCTAAGCCTGGGGCACTGTAAAATAGAAAAGTCGGGGGGCACCACCTAGAGCACATAAAACAAGGGCTTAGGCTGTCAGATACCACCATCCAATGGCCCGACCCACCCTAATCTATGCACAACCCGCCCTTTCTAAGCACTGTTCCAAACGAGAATCGCACTTGCTTGGTTTGCTGCATCTAGGGCTGTAGTACATGGTAAAAGTTCCCATATACTGAGCTTTTGCAGATGTGATCTTGGAATTGGACGGACAGGATGATGCTCCGGCCTCTGGGCATGAGGCCAGCTTTGGCATTGCTGCATTTGGGCTCTACTGTTGGCGGGGTGGGTTTTGGCCTTGCTTGCTCATTTCAGACAATTCCAATCCTGTTTGGGGAAAAGGGGGAGAGTAACTAAGAAACTGTTGGTAGTCACAACTAGTTAAATTGTTCCAGATGTTCTAAATAAACTAGTTTACCTTGAATTTTGGCCTCTATTTCTCTCCCATCCATCTGCTCCTTGTTCAGGTCTGTCAAACAAGGCACCAGGTAGTGCAACAGATATCTAGCATACTTTCGTTTAGTTTCAGCATCAACCTCATCAGGTCTCACATTTAATTTATCTACCTTATCTGATATGACAGATGCATTATTATGAACCCCGGGTGACTTTACACCTGGGGCATCAGCCTTCCTTTCCTTGTAACTGATCTACTGCTGCTACATTTTCTCAGAACTGAGCTCTACAAGGAGAAAATACACATCTTTAGTACTCGGCAAATTATAATTTATGGCTATGATTGTAAGGCTTGTAGATTAAACAAATTGTATAACATGGAAATTTGATATTTTTTTACAACTCTCTTATGACTTAACGAATCATGCAAGTATGTCAAACTCTCCAGAGTCCAGACCATTTCGCCCTGTCTAACAACAATCCACTACAAGTCACAGCATTGCCACAACAACATCCTTTTTAAACAAGAAATCATATGTAATTTAGAAAGTCTAGTTTCTGCATCATGCTGAATTGATGATGCATCTATACCAGGGGAAAAATCAAAATCTCAACAACCAACAAGATACCTTGGGTTCACCCTGCTTGGCCTTGCCATTGCACCGCGTACACTTGCAGATTTCACGGCAGAACGACACCCTGCTCTAACCTCAGCCAACGACATCGCCGGGTACCTGAAAAATTACAGGCATTCCTGATAATTCCCATCATCTTCCCACAAATAACCGGACAGGGCGAGCGGTGGGAACGATCAGTGTCGTACTTGTTCCTGACACAGACGGCGCAGTAGATCTTCTCGCTGCATCGCGCACACTTGATCATCTCCTCCGGCCGCTACCTCACCCTCTTGCACTGGCTTCTCAGTAGTCAGTTCTCACCCCCATTGGAAATGGTGCTGGTCTTCTTGCTCTTGCAGTTGTGTCGTGTGGCACTAGTAGCACTAGCACTACTATCACTAGTTCACTACTAGTCTACTAGTAGTAGTAGCTCCTCCACATTTACATGTTCCTTTGGATGTCACATTTGGTTTCCAATTTTTAGGTGGTGGTGTGGTGGTCATCTCAAGAGACCTTAAACTGAAAGTGTACTTGCTTTGACATGAATGGGCCTCCACCCTTCATTTCCTCCTAGGACAAGATCACAGGAGGGAGGAGATAGTTATACCCCTCCCATTCAATGGCTTGAGTGGGAAAGGCAGGCTATTTTTAAAATCCAAATCCAACTCCACGCTCTCCTGCCATTTTTGGTTCTTGAAGCCTCATCAAGTGATCCTGAAGAGAGAGAAAAAATCATCCCCGGTTTTTGCTGTGGCATTGGATTCTTGAAGGACACCTTATCAGTAAGATTTTTTCTTGACCTGTTTCTGGGAACTCTCCTTTTTCTTTACACATTTTTGGATGGAATCAAGTGCAGAATCTACAGGTTATTGCAGCATTTTTTTTGTGTTATTGTTCTCAATGAGATGTGAGTATATGATTTCTTTTTTCCTGATTCTAATAAAAACATGTTCTTTTTATTTCCCTTCTGTTCAATCTTTGATAGGAAAATGAGGAGCACCAGATCATGCAGCGCTTTCCAGCAAACTTGCCAAGCTTTGTGATTTGCTAACCATGGAGGAAGAACAAAACACTCCTAGCTTTCTTGATGTGCCCAAGGATATCCCCATTTCTACCAAGTCCCTCACAATCAGGACCAATGCTGGATGCAGCAGCAGCTCCGACCGGTCCAACCCCATCTCTCCGGCCATCTCCATCACGCCGCACCTCTACTCGCCGTCGCCGCCGTCGTCCGCGTTCGTGTCGGCGCTGCAGTCCCCGTACATCTCGCCTCGAGTCGTCGAGCCGCCGGCGCCGGCGCAACCGCAGCCGCAGCTGCATCAAGAAAGCAAGGTCGCCAGTATCTCCACCACGGCGGCGCCGTCGCCGGCGTCCTACTCCAACGGGTCCCACTCGGAGGACACCGACGCGCCGAGCGCGTCCCGCACGCCGCCGTCGGAGCGCTACGATTCCAGCGGCATTGACCCAGCCAAGATTTCCGACGT
Source organism: Ampelocalamus luodianensis (assembly GCA_036346255.1). Lineage (NCBI taxonomy): Eukaryota > Viridiplantae > Streptophyta > Magnoliopsida > Poales > Poaceae > Ampelocalamus > Ampelocalamus luodianensis. Next base: position 7,311,809 of record CM070632.1, on the reverse strand, counting down.
CGGCGTCGGCGGCTGCGTCGGCGTGCCGCCACGCGTGTCGTTCTCGTTCCCTGTGCCGAGGGTGTCCTTCACCCGCGGTTCCGTGGCGTCGCCGTCGTCCAACGCGAAACTCCGGAGCTGCGACGTGTACATTGGCTACCACGGCAGCGGCAGCCTCGGCAGGTTTTGCAAGTGGCTCAAGTCAGAGCTCGAGCTTCAGGGCATTGCTTCCTTCGTTGCCGAACGGTCAAAGTACTCCGACACGCAGAGTCATGAGATTGCCGACCGGATTATTTGCTCTGTGGCATTCGGTGTCGTGGTGGTCACCATGTCAAGCTTCTTCAATCCGTTCAGCCTTGAGGAGATCAGATTCTTTGCTCAGAAGAAGAACCTGGTGCCTATATTGTTCGACACTGAGCCATCGGAGATCGCCGGGCTGTTTGATGGTAAATTGGAGGATAAGGAGGGGAAGGAAGCTTTTGAGGGGCTAATGCGGTGCCACGAGTTCAAGCTCGAGGCAAATGAGAGCAACTTGAGAAGCTGTGTGTCGAAGACGGTCACATTGCTGCGGTCCAAGCTTGGCCGGAAGAACATTGCTGAGAAGGAGAGTGAGGGGTCTCAAGGCCTGCCTTTTCCACGCAACCGGCATTTTGTGGGAAGGGAGAAAGAACTGAGTGAAATCGAGGGAATGTTCTTTGGATCCACGGTGGATATCCAAGAAGTGGATTGCCCAAGGGGTTCCAGTACAAATGACAGATCTAGTGGTGTGTCTGATGGGTTTGCTGATGAGGAGAGTGACACCGTGAGGACATCTAATGCCAGGTACATCAGTTTGGAGATGCGCAAGTGCAAGGAGCCGACATTGGAGGCCTGGATCGATCCAGTGATTGAGCTGTCATCAGGTAAAGGGAGAAGCCTTCAGAAGCAGAGATCAAAGCACAGGCGATCAAGGTTTCGGTGCAACAGCAAGAGCCATGGCAGTGCCAGTCTGGTCTGCATCAGTGGCTCTTCAGGTATTGGCAAGACTGAACTGGCATTGGAGTTTGCTTACCGGTATTCACAGCGGTATAAGATGGTGCTGTGGATTGGAGGCGAATCTCGGTATTTGAGGCAGAACACACTCAATTTATCCATGAATTTGGGATTGGATATCAGTGCCGAGGCCGAAAAGGAAAGGGGTAGGATCAGGAGCTTTGAGGAGCAGGAGCTTGATGCATTCCAGAGGGTGAAGCGGGAGCTGTTCCGTGATGTGCCCTACTTGCTTGTCATTGATAACCTTGAGAGCGAGAGGGACTGGTGGGAAGGTAAGGACCTCCATGACTTCATCCCTAGGAACACCGGAGCAACACATGTCATTGTGACCACATGTTTGCCACGCGTGATGAACCTTGAGCCAATGCAGCTGCCACAGCTCTCGTACATTGATGCGATGGTCTTGATAAAGGGAAAGAGGAAGAATGACTATCCGCCTGAGGAAACAGAAGTTCTCAGGAAGTTTGACGAGCGGTTGGGCAGGCTGAGCTTTGGCCTGTGGGTCGTTGGTTCACTGCTGTCTCAGCTCATGATCGCTCCTTCCACCCTGTTTGAGGCTGTTGAGAGAATATCGTTGAACGAGAATTTGTTTCCCCTTGGTGCCCATGATGCCGGCTTCTGCCGTAACAATTCTTTCCTAGTAAAGGTATTGGTCTTTTGTTTTGCATTGATGGACCGAGCAAAAGGAGGAAGCCTTACCTCGAAGATGATCATTGCCGGTTCTTGGTTAGCTCCTGCTCCAGTGTCTTCTACGCTATTGGCTGCAACAGCGAGCAAGCTACCAATGAAAGGCAGCATTCACCTGTTGGGTGAATCCCTCAAGACTGCATTTCTATGTGGCACACATTGCTTTCTAGCTCCGCATGGCCGAAAAGCTGAGGTGGAGTCGGCACTCTTACTTGTTAAGCTCGGGTTGGCAAGAAAGGTAACTCGGCATCCTGGTTGCTGGATCCAATTCCACCCGATCACGCAGCTTTTTGGCAAGATCAGGGGAGGCTTGGCACCGACCGCTGCGGCAGTGAATGGAGTAATGAGGGCTGGGAACCCCTCAGTGTACTCAGACCACCTGTGGGCTAGTGCCTTCCTTGTGTTTGGTTTCAAGTCTGAGCCACCTGCTGTTCAGCTTAAGGCGGTCGACATGGTGCTCTTCATAAGGAAGACAGCGCTTCCCCTGGCAATTGAGTCCTTCATGACGTTCTCGCGGTGTGGCTCGGCTTTAGAGCTGCTCAAGGTGTGCACCAATGTCCTTGAGGAGGTGGAGAAGTCTTATGCGTCACGGATGCAGGACTGGAACCGTGGGTCGTTATGCTGGAGGAAGAAGCTGCAACCGAACCACCGTGTCGACGAGTTTGTCTGGCAGGAGGTGACGCTGCTCAAGGCAACATTGCTTGAGACAAGGGCGAAGCTGCTTCTCCTAGGCGGGCTGTTCGACACCGGCGAAGAGTTGTGCAGGACCTGCATTAGCATCCGGACGGTCATGCTTGGCCATGGCCATGCCCAGACACTGGCTGCTCAGGAGACATTGGCAAAGCTGGTCAGATACAGGAGTAAGATATGAGATTATATCCAAAACCCTTGTGAGCTGTTGTAATGCGCATTCCTTTGTTACTGTGTTATATAAGGGTTTCCAGAAGGTTTCATGTTCTCAATATTTCTGAATCTGTGTTGCCAGCTACAGTTTTGTTAGTGATCAGTATAATAGCCAAGCTTCATGATGCCATATGTAACTCCAGTTGTTATGTACAGTACAATTCTGTTGCTATTTCAGAAAACTTTTATTATCTTCTTACTGTTGAGTTTCCTAGATGAAACTTACTGTTGCGCACAAAATAGTGCTGCGCACAACACGATGATCGCGGCAGCAACTAGATGCTCCGGATCTTGTCACCAACACAGTGTCTAGGCGGAGCTAATCGTAGCACGGTGCGGTGGCGTTTTGCATGGGTTGATCTTGCGATCTTGTCGAACAGGAAGTAAAAAGAGGTTGGAAAGGTACGGGACTACAAGAAACTATGATAAAAGAAGATGCGATTGGTATTTGATCGATTGGATTGATCCTTTTACAATCGGCCATGACCCTCTATTTAAAGGGCGGTAGGTCTTAGCCGTAAACGCTCAGGATTCTTAAACTAAACCAATTCTACAGATATGATTCGGTTATGACCTCTAAACCTTCTATAATTGATATATCTTTCTTATCCGGTCACGTAAATTCCCTTAAGAACTTCTGGAAGGACGTCTTGGAGACATGGTGAGAAGTCTCGTGAGAAATCCTGAAGAGGTCTGACGAGGATTAAAACCTCTATATATTAAAACGTCTTCGTGGTCGTAACCCCTGAGGTGCACGACCTCACTGGTCGTAGAGATTCCAGAGGTTACATAATGGGTACCCTGGTCGGACGAAAGCCTAAGCCAAGCTCCCGACCAGGAGAACTGCTCGTAAAAAGTATGAACTGATACTTGGAACTGATTCCAAGTATATTCTTTACCGTATGACGAATGGAGCACGTGCATATTCCATACCATACGATGTTTCTTATCCAGAAGCACTGACGAACAACCTCCATGCGGTTATATGTCTCATAGACATATAACCGCCGAACGGTTGATTCTTTATCAACCGTCACTTGACTCCGACTAGACGCAACGCTTCACATCAGACGTCTTCTCCGGAAGTAACTGCCACATCTTCGAGGGCTATTTAAAGATGGAGCCTAGACCGATTGCCCGCTCACCCCTTCCTCACACTCGTGCTCGAGCACTTCGGGGTGGAATTAGTGAACCTTGGTCCTAATTCCATCACAATGCTGAGCGTATTCGTGTACTTGTGTGAGGTCTACCTGGGGATTCCGGCGGATCTCGAGCTTTTCCAATATTACTACGGAATGGTTCGTTAAGCCGGGATTGCCGGTAGCTGTGGTCTGAAGCTCAACGACGGTAAGTCGAAGGAGTACATTCAGATGTTTACCCGGTCATCATGGTCGGGGTGGAAGAAGAAGTGGTTTTACTGGGAGGTTACCAAGGAAGATAGCCTCTCATTCGCTGGAAAGACCGCCGAGCGGTCTTCTTCCTGGGACTCGACTCCCAGTAACCTCGACCGGATAGCCCCCTATATTCAAGCTGTCAAAGACTTGAAGTCGGAGGGGCTCACCGGTTGGCACGTGGTGAAGGACTTCATCACGCGCCGAATCAGCCCTTTGAAGGCACGAGTTCCTCCCATGTGGAGGTACTCGGGAAAAGAAGACCCAATCAGGGATTATAAGGACGGTGAGTAGAAAAACTTACTACTTTGTCCTTGGTTGATCCCGATTTAGTCTTCTAATCGTATTGCTTATGTGTACAGATCTTCCGCAGGCGGAGGTTGACGCGCGTGTCAGACTCATCTGCGAGAAGCATCCAGCCAACATTGTGGCTCCTCAAATCCTTGCGATTTTGACCGCAGAAGAGAAAGAGGGGCGTCTAAAGGTAATTAAATGATTTTGTCTTTAGGCGTTTTGTTGTCGTAAAATGATATACGACTAACGGGTTTGCCGTAGAAAAACTTACGACTGGATACTGATCGTAGAAAAACTTACTACCGAACGTAATCGTAAGAGGACTTACGATTAGACAAAGTCGTAGAAATACTTACAACTCTTGAGCTGGTCGTACTAACGACCGGCTAGTGATCGTAGAAGATCTTACGACCACTTTCTCTCTTTTTTCAACAGAAAGTTGGCATGGAGAACCGCCAAGACGACGAGGAAGTCGATTTGGTGGTCATCGGGGCAACTACGCAGGCGGAGTCAGCGAAGTCCCCTCCAACCAAGAAACGTCGACTGGTGAAAGTCGGCGACAAGGGGGGTTCAAGTTCGGCTCCTCCTGCTCCTTTTGCTAAATTTGTCGCAGACTTGGCTGCGACAAAGAAGAAAGTAGAAGAAGAGGCCCTTGCCCTTAAACGCAAAGTTCCCAAGGTCAAGGTACCTTTCTATTACGACAACGAATCTTTCGCAGTTTCTGCTTCTCGTGGCTTTATAAGGCAGCTAGAAAAGGAGAACTAGAAGAGCTTCATGTCTTTTGTGAAGGAAACTGCTGCTCCTGTGGGACCCGGTGCCGAGGAGGGCAGTGGTCTTGAGGTGGTCGAGACGGGTCTCGGCCACTCGGGAAGTCGGGAGGAGGAGACTCCCGTTATCCCAATTGAATCTCGACCAGCGATGGTTGAGAAGAAATCGAAGAATCTTCCGTCGGAAAGGTTGCTCCCAAATTTCGAGTTAGGTCTAGTGCACAGAGGTATGTAAAAAACATAAGTGTAATAACTGCACTTACTGTTTGTTTTTTACGAGTTGACTTACTTCTGCATTTTGTGATTTTAGCCCGACGTCTTCAGCCCCCGGGGATACTCCCATGGAGAATCCCATTGTCACTCCTTCAGCTGGCGAGGGTGTGACTGCGGTAGTAGCTGAAGATCCGGCTACCATTCCCGCGACGGAAGAAGTTGCGCGCCGAGGTCGCTCGACCGTGTGTGGATGTCGAAGTCGCTACGACAACCGAGGCTGTCGTAGAGACTGGGGAGGAGGCGACAGAGGCCTCGAGGGAGATGCCGGAGGTCGGTGGCAGTGAGAGTGCCGACCGTCGTGCCGGTAAGGAGGTTGTCGAGGGTGTTCCTTCCGGCCCTCCAGATGGTGTTCCCGTCACTGAGTCAGAGGAAGAAGAGTACTTCAACTTTTGCTCTGATTTGTTTGGCCCTGACTCTATCGTAGGATCTTCTGCCTACCGATCTCGCGACCGAGTTCCACACCCCAGCAACATTCCCAATTGTGGGGATGTCTTCGACAATGAACGACTCGAGGGGGTCTGGTGGAAACGAGTCGAGGAGATGGATGGGCTGAAGGATCCATCACGAATAGTTTCCATGTTTGCTTGGTCAAACATGAACGTAAGCATTAATTAATACTCACTTATGGTTTTATCTCTTTCTCTTATCGTTTTTCTCCCTTGTAGAGAGTCGTGGAGCAAGTCGTTACGATTTGCGAATACAATCAGCAACTTGTCAAACTTCGACAAGAGAAGGCAATACTCTGCGAGCAAGCAGAGAGGTGGTGAGTAACCGATTCTCGTAATCGTTCTGATTACTTATTCGGTACTTGTAGAAGGTTGTCGTAGAAAGCTTACGACTTGGTACTAGTCGTAGAAAAACTTACGACTAGGGGGTAGTCGTAGAATAACTTACGACCACTCGTCGGTCGTAGAAAAACTTACGACCGCTTGTTTAAGTGTGTTCACGTCTTCCCTTTACCCTTTCAGGTTTAAGAGTGACGAAAAGATCTTGGCTGATTCACTCGACTTTGAAAAAGCAGAGTCGAAAAAGCTAAGGGATAAAGCCACCGACCTCCTGAAGAAACTTCAGGAGGCTAACTCTGCAACTCAGCGGTTGCAGAAAAAATAAACAGTACGTGTAATTACGACTGTTTCTGATCTTGGTTTCCACCCCCCTTTTTTTAACCTCTCATTCTTTTGCAGAAAAAGAAGTCGAAAACAAGGCCCTTCAGGGCGAGGTGGGGGTTCTCCGGACCGAGGTCCAGGAGAAGTTCTCAGTTGTCCGTGAAATCTCCCGCATCGCGAAGGAGAAAGATAGAGAAATTGAGAACTTGGGTTCCCAATTAGCTGGTAAGTAGAACTTTTACCTGCTATTGATTTGTTTAATCTTCTCATAGAATTGTTTTATTTAATCAATCCTTACTCTTTTCAGATCGATTGATTGAAATAAAACAACTCCACGAGGCTTCGACTTATTGCCAGGAGGAGACGAAATCAATGAAGATAATATCAAGGTCTGACGAGGATTAAAACCTCTATATATTAGGCTAATCAGCACTGTAACGACCACTATAGATGCCAAATCTTGCCATCAACACTTTCATCAGGAGAATGGCTTTGGTGAACAGAGAACAATGCTCAGTAATATAGTTTGTTTGTGTTTATGAAGCGTGATAATCTGAAGATGTTGGAAAGTGCTTTATGCTTTCTCAGAAAGAACCTGCACTCATGGGCTAATCTGTATTCCAGCTATATGTTCAGTGTTTGTGTAATAAATCTTCTTTCCAAGAGTACAATTAGTTTGTATTCTAAGAGTACAGTTAGGCTGTGTTTGGAACGTCTTCCGCTTCTGGCTTTCGTCCGAAAAAGCTGGAAGCCGTTCCAAACGGCCGGCTTTTCGAAGCCGTTTTTCCCGCAGCCGCTTCCATTCTCAACGCGCGGAAGCCGTAAGCGGGAAGTTGTCACGGGGCAGCTTCCGCGGCTTCCCACCACCTCGCTTCCGTATTTACCCCTAGAATTCTCAATTATTTACCCGCAATTTGCCATCGCATAAAACCCCCCAAACCCTAATCCCGTCTCCCTGCGCCCCCCGAGTGCCTCCTCTTCATCCTCCCGCGCGTGGCGCTCCCTCTCGGCCTCTCCCCGGCACCCTCCTCCCCGCCGCCCTCCTCCCTGGTGCACCTCCTCCTCGTGAGATCCAGATCCAGATCTGGATCTCACGCCCGCCCGCCTCCTCTTCGTCCTCCCTGACTCCATCCTCCCCACCCGCCTCCTCCTCATCCTCCCCCGGCTCCATCCTCCCCGCCGGCCTCCTCCCCGGTGCCCTCCTCCACACCTAACGCCCGCCTCCTTCTCGTTCTCCCCCGACTCCATCCTCACCTTCGGCCTCCTCCCCTGAGCGGCGTCGGCCTGGCACCATTCATCCTCCCTGTGCGCGGCGCCCTCCTCTCCTCGTCCTTCCCCACCACCGGGCCCGGCCTCCTTCGTCGCCACCGCCCTCAATCTACAATTCATGCATATGATTGCACACTGGAACAATTGGGCATTGAGCATCCATTTCATGATTGCTTTGAGGTCAAAGTAGTGACCTATGATTAATACAATTCTGGTTTTTATGGGTTAGGAATCGATTGTTTGCTTGTGAATGGTTTAAATTGTACTTTTGTCAAATGCCATACTGAAATTTTGCATTGTGTGCTTCTATCAAAATTCCTTAAGCTTGTTTAGCTAGTAGCACCTGGTGCTATATTTGGTTTGATCATATTAGATGGATGATGAGTTGGAGATGCTTGATGGATTGTGCAACCTTGTGGTAATCTGATGACATTCTGTTTATTGTTATCTGATGGTTTGTTATTATCATGAAGATTGAATGATGGATTGATAGGTCAATAGTTATTTCAACATGTCCTTGTGTTATTTGACATTAGCTAACATGAAGATATGCTGCAAACTAAATCTCCACCATGCCAATGTATATGGTCTCTATTCTCATTCCTAGACTTGTGTTATCTTATTGCCAATTATTATCATGTTGAATGTGATCATGAATGTGGTACTAATTTGAATTATGTTCACTTTTGGTTTGTTTGATCTGGACTTATGATTCCATTTGAAAATGATGAATTGCTTGGATGACCTGATACTTGATGAATCATATATGAATTGCTTGGTTATATACTAATGGATGGTAGTAGCTGCAATGATACATCTTTTTTATTATCTAATTTCACATTGCAATGTCAAATTTAACAGCAAGGGTGTAGTGAAAAGTTAGATGCTACTAGTATGATAATGTCTATTCATTGCTACAAAATCATATCTAGTGACAAATTATAGTTTTTGTTATTTCTGAGTACATCCTTAAACTTGTAAAGTATGTAATGGATTTTTTATATTTGATCTCTAATCCTCTATTATCACCTTATTCACCCTGGAGTCTTAAATTCCGTTTCAGGAGTACCTTGGAATTAGTTCACATATTTTTCTGTCATACTAACATTTAGAATGGTTTTAGGATAAATTATAGTTTCCTCTGAACTTTAGCTTTGATTTTTGCCTTGTATACTGGAACATTGTTTATCATATATACATGACTGTTCTTGTTAAATCTGTTCTGGGATTCTGGCAGTTATAAATTCACACAACTGTTTACATTGATGGACAACTTAGATGGCAATTGATGAACCTTCATTTAGAGTATGCTACAACTGAGACGTGTGATCAAAAGTGCATATATTCATATTTTCGGTGATTGATGTGGTTGTCTCGGCTCCTTGCTTATATGGACTCCATTTCAATGGTAGATACTGTAACATGACATATGCATTTCTCTGTTACTTTTTTATTTTTTGGGGTACATGTGAGGGTGGGTGTGCCTAACACTGCCAATGCCAGTCCCAAGCTTGGAAAAAAGTGGAAGGGGTATGAATTGTTTGTAATAATTATTTGTTGTAATAATTCTTTATATAATAATTATTTGTAATAAATATTTATTGTAATAAATATTTATTGTAATAATTATCGTTAAATACACGAATCCTTGATTTACATGGTGGAGAAATTCGTGCAACATGCTTCAATTCAGTGCTTGATCAGTTTTATGACCTAATTGACGTTGGTAAGGTGTACTTAATATCTACAAGATCAATAAAACTTGCTCAGAAGTAGTTTACAACGACTATGAAGTAACTTTGGATGCCTCAACATCTATAGAAATTTGTTCGTTTACTCTTATTGTAATTATATTTATTAATGCATGTTCCTCTTATTGTCAATGTCTCATCAATTGCGTTAGTCGTTGTTAATAGTTGTCAATTATCGTTAAATATTGTTAAATATCGTCAATTATCGTTAAATATTGTTAAATATCATTAAATATTATTAATTACGTTAAACGGCATCAAACAAGCTATTACTGTCCTCAGTAAAAGCTGTAGCCAAACACCAAATCAGAAAAGTCCAGTTGTTCAACTCCCAACCAGAAAACTCTGCAGCACAATCGAAAACCGCTTTTTAGAAAAGCACAGACAAACAGACCCTTAGTTTATATGAAACTATGAACAGTCTTGTTGCCTGATGCAAACTCGCTGGTGTTGCTGGCCAGCTTTTGAGACGAGACTGTCAGGAAAAATGGTACCGCCTAATGAGCAATTCCGAGGTCTTTTTCGGTGTGACAATTCACCAAACGATTCTCTTCCTGGAAAGCAATGTTTTGACTGAAAGAAAGTGGTAACACTGCTGCTGTTTAAAGCGTTCTTTATACTTGGTTTGCAAGTGCAGACTCCGATATTGTTTAACTTTTAATCTAGTAATCCAGTGAATAGAGAAGAAAATGTTAAGAAACCGAGCCCAGGATCGGAAGTCCTGACCGAAGGTGGACTCATCATCTTAAACTATAGTATGATCGTAACCTATAAATATGAGGTATTAGTCATTGTAAAGGCTGATCGCTCGATGAAAGAATAAAGAAAAGCAAGAAGTCTCGTACATCTCTGTGGTTAATCTATTATTCTGTTATTGTGTTCTTGTATTGTTCTTACGATTCTGAGTTTATCTACGAGGTAATCGCTCAGACTGAACTCGCCAGTGACAGTTCCTCAACAAAAAAAAAAAAATCTTTCAATGGTTTACTACTCTGTGAGCAGTGAGCGTGGCTTTACAGGGACAGGACTACATGCTGGCTTGCTTCTTTGCTTGTCGTCTCGTCGCTGAAAGTTTACGCATTTTCATCGCGACAATGACCTATAATTATGTGCATTTGCCACCGCAATTTCTATTGTGCGATCCTGCCCAACTGAAGTCAACGGCCCGGCCCAACCATGCACTTGGCACTCCCGTGGATCGCATGGCTCTGCAAATACGAGCTCTCCGAGGGGCAATCTGAAAAAAAACACGCGCGTGCAGTGCAGGCGTGCTTCCCTTCCTTTCCTCCCTCCCTCTCTCCTAACGCCCGGTCACCTCACCCTCCTCCCCCGCCTCGCCAAATCATCGCCAACCGCCGACGGGATCGGCGCGGCGAATTCCCCAGATCTGCCGCGAGCCCCCGAGCCCGAAACCCTGGTTTTGATGCGATCGCGTTGAGCTCGCGCTTCCTGCTCTCCATGGCGGCGAGCGACCTCGAGCCGCTGCGCTCCGGCGCCGCCGCGCTGCCGTCCTCCTCCGACCCGGACTCGCCGTTGACCCCGCGACGGAACCGCGTGCGTGAGCTTCTGCGGAACCTGGACCGCCGGTTGTCCAGCCGGGGGCGCCACCACCACGCGGAGGGCGGCGCCGCGGGCGCGGCGGCGGCGGGGGGAGGGGAGGCGGGCGCGGCGAGGGGGCAGGAGGACAGCGACGAGCTCGGGGACGGCGCGCCGCCCGAGTGGGCGCTTCTGCTCATCGGGTGCCTCCTCGGCCTCGCCACCGGCATCTGTGTCGCCGCGTTTAACCGCGGGGTAAGTAAGAGATCTGCGTGAGGAAAGTTGCGCTTTATTAGGATTCTCTTATCTGGTGCGTGTGGAAAAATATGTCTTTCCGGTGAGATCTGTAGTACAGGGGGTCTGTATGTAACTTACTCTGATCTTTCGTGAAATCTGTTGCGATGAGATAGTTGGGTGGGGAATTTCCATTGAACACTTTGGGTATGTGAAGATACAATGTCATGTATTGTAGGACACTCCCGTATGAAGTGACACAGAGATTTGGAGGAACTTTATCGTCTGATCTGTGGTAGAAGTGGCCGTTCATGCGAAATTTGTGTGCCGTTCAGGGTGTTACGTTGGAGATGTTAGCGTATTTTTGGTTTTCTTCATGTGAAATTTGATGCTATGGGAATAGCTGGTACAAGCTTGGTCTATGTTATCTAGAGTGTTTGTATTGTTGCATGAGTTCTGATGGTATGAAGTGAGCAAGGAGTATCGTTCTGTGTTTTAGTCTGCTGAGTGATGATGTTGCCAGTTTGATAATTTGTTTTGCTATTTAGTGTCTTCTTGCTGGTGATTTTGCTGAACTGTTTGTATTTTCTGTGTACTCTTTTATGATATGGAATTATGGGTTGCTTGCATATAGCCATATAGGCCTTCCTGAGTTATACTGTATTGATCAGGTAGAGACCTGGTTGAGTTTTACCAAACCATGCGGAAAGGTGTGTCCTTTTGATGGATTTTTTAAGTTGATCTACTCCTCATTGTTAGAGTGATTAGTGGATTCTTTGTTGTACTTTGTAACTGCTGTAATTTGCTTTGGAGAGATTTGGAGTCATGGGTGTGGTAGCTTGGGGAAATTCCGGTGTTATTTCGGGTATCATAATTGGTAAACTCCATTTGGTTGGGGATTGCTTAAGATACAATCAAGGTGATTTTAGTTACTTATTTGCTTTCTTGTTGTAACTGTTGAGCCTTGTGGAGCTATTGGTAATTGATTTTCACTGCAGGGTGAGATCCAAATCCTTGTGTGTATATTTTGGTGTTTATCTATGTTTTTAACTCAGCGAGTATTTAAATCTAAAGTGCAAGACCCTTGTTTTGGAAGAACAGAGTGTCGTTAGGTAGGACGTATTCAATCAGGTTTAGCTGTACATTTTTTTAAAATCAAACTATTCTTGTTCGAACCTTTCCCAATCTTCTGGTTCAAAAGTGGTTGTCTGCCTTTTTCAGGTGTATGTCATACATGAATGGGCATGGGCAGGCACACCCACGGAGGGCGCTACCTGGCTTCGCCTGCAGAGGCTTGCTGATACTTGGCATAGGATACTGTTAATTCCAGTGACTGGTGGAGTTGTTGTTGGTATGATGCATGGGCTACTGGAGATATTTGAGCAGATAAAGCAAACATTATCACCCCAAAGGGAAGGTGTTGATTTCATGGCTGCGATTTTTCCTACAATCAAGGCCATCCAAGCTGCAATTACTTTAGGGACAGGGTGTTCATTGGGGCCAGAAGGTCCAAGTGTTGATATTGGTAAATCGTGTGCAAATGGGTGTGCTGAAATGATGGAGAACAACAGGGAACGAAGGATTGCTCTTGTTGCAGCCGGATCAGCTGCTGGAATTGCTTCAGGTATTTTTAAGTAATTATCGGTATTTTAAGTAATTATCTCTATCTGTTCAAATTCCTGACATGCATATGACAAAATTGAAATAGAAGGAAAGTTTTTCCAGTTTTTTTCATCTTGCTAAGATGTTGAGTAGAAGTTAACAAGAAAAGTAAGATACAATAATTCTGCAAGCAAGCGGAAGTGCGGAACCACGAGCCATTTTTAGGAATATTTTAGATCTTTTCTTTAAAGCAGAATAGAAGCATATGTTTGCTCTTTCATATCTTTAATAACCATAATCTTCATGCCATTGAGATTTTCGTCCTATATTCTCCCCTGATGCTTGTGTTACTGTGTCTTTAGGTTTTAATGCTGCTGTCGCTGGATGCTTTTTTGCTATTGAAACAGTATTGAGGCCACTTCGAGCAGAGAACTCACCACCATTTACCACTGCTATGATTATATTGGCATCGGTTATATCATCAACTGTGTCCAATGTTTTGCTAGGGGAGAAGGCAGCTTTTATTGTCCCGACGTATGAACTAAAATCTGCTGCTGGTATTTTATCTTATTCTGACCAAATTTGGTATTACAGAAGGTAGCTTTTTCTTAGTTAAGGACTTGAAAGTATATATATATATATATATATATATATATATATATATATATATATATATATGCTAATACTCAAGGTTATTAAAGCGATAAGGCGAGGTGAGGCGACTCACCACCTTTTTACCGCCAAAGCGCTTAAAGACACGCGGCGAGGCAACACCACACACATCCTAACCTAGTATGGCAGCAAATTTACTAATTTAGTAGCACATGCATTCCTTTCTAGTATGTATCATGTATGGTATATTCACAATAACTAGTTCCACAACATATGGTACATTCACATGGCATTGGCAGATTTTCTGGTATGTATCATGTATGGTATATCCAGAGCAGAACTACATCAAGGAAATGTGCATTGAAACAGTGAACTCCCCCTCTCTCCATCCCGCTCCTCCTCTCTCCTCTTGTGCAGAGTAGAGATGCCTCACCGGCTGCTGCCTCCCCCCTCTCCTTCTCCCTCCCTCCCTCCCGCTCCTTTCTCTTGGGAAGAGCAGAGATGCCCTGCCGGCCGCAACCTCCCCCTCTTCTCCCTTCCGTGCTCCCCTCTCTCCTTCTCCCTCCCTCCATCCCGCTCCTCCTCTCTCCTCTTGCGCAGAGCAGAGATGCCCCGCCGGCTGCCGCCTCCCCAGCTTCTCCCTCCCATGCTTCACCTCTCTCCTCCCTCCCTCCATTCTGCTCCTCCTCTCTCTTGCGCAGAGCATAGAAGCAAAGGATAACCCGCCAGCCGCCGCCTCCCCCTCTTCTCCCTCCCGCGCTCTCCCTCTTTCCTTCTCCCTCCTTCCATCCTACACAGTAGAAGAGAAGCAGAGCAGAGAGAAGAAGGGCAAAGGATGCAGGGGGGGGGGGATGGGGATGTGGGGAGGGAGAAGAGGGGGAGGACCTGGATCTGGACGAGACGGAGTCGGGACTGGGATGGAGGCGTGCAGCAGAGCAGAGGAGGCCGCCGCGACGGTCGTGGGTCATGAGGGCTAGGGCGATGCTGTTGCGCGCCGGAGAAGATGGGGAGTGGGAACGGTGGCGGCGATAGGATTCACGCGACCCCGTTTCCTATCCTTCGATTCTTTGCCCACTGGCCAGCTGTTCATGCTGGGCCCGTGGGGTGCATTAGTAGTTGGGAAATAGAGATAAGAACGGTTGGGTTTACTTCCTTAGAGATATATTCCATCAATTAGAGATAAATTTCTTTAAAAATAGAGTTTGTTTCTTAGGACTCAAGTTGAGTCATCCCTATAAAAAGGGATAACATGTATCTATTATCAATCACGCAACAAAGATGATTTAATCTAGTCTCTCTCTTAAGGTTCTATCATCCCAGTCTATAGTCTAATCTCTCATCCCACCAAGCTCCCGCCATCCAGCCTTCTTCCTGGCGTTGTTTACCCCGTTATGACCAAGGTTCATGACACTTCCGCTTCCAGTTCGTAGTGATAATCAAATGTGACATGTTCATGGTTTTGTAGCTGATCTCCCTACCATCAGCAATTCAGCATGCACATGACATCCAATTCCTTGTAAAATTACTTGCGTTTTGAGCAGCCTTTTGTTATGATTTTGTTTTCTTGCCATTTGGGCATTTGGCATTGAATGACTTGCTATTCTGATATTTTCTCTAACACGTACCTGTTGCCTAGTGTTTACATGTTCGGTTGTCTAAATATGCAACTGACTAAAGTTGTATTCTGCAGAGTTACCACTCTACCTTATTCTAGGCATGCTTTGCGGGGTAGTGAGTGTGGTATTCAGGCAGTTGGTCGTTTGGTTCACAAAGACTTTTGACTTGATAAGGAAAAAATTTGGCCTCCCTGCTGTAGTATGCCCTGCTTTAGGTGGTCTTGGAGCAGGTTTAATAGCTTTAAGGTACCCTGGAATACTATACTGGGGTTTCACCAATGTTGATGAAATTCTACATACCGGAAAAAGTGCTTCAGCCCCTGGAATCTGGCTGTTAGCTCAGTTGGCTGCTGCAAAAGTTGTAGCAACTGCACTCTGCAAGGGTTCTGGTCTTGTTGGTGGTCTTTATGCCCCAAGCTTGATGATTGGTGCTGCTGTTGGTGCTGTTTTTGGAGGCTCGGCAGCAGAATTAATAAACTCTGCCATTCCGGGTAACACTGCTGTTGCACACCCTCAAGCTTATGCGCTAGTAAGTTTCCTTTTTGAGTTAGGAAGGCAGGTTAAAGTTTCATAAAGCTGAAAGAATGCTGACTTTGTACTCAATTCAGGTGGGAATGGCTGCTACGCTGGCCTCAGTTTGTTCAGTTCCATTGACATCTGTGCTACTACTCTTTGAACTGACAAAAGATTACAGAATTCTACTTCCTCTGATGGTATTGTTACATTTAATGCATTTTCTATTTTGATGTATAAACATGTAATTGAACACATTCAATGTAGGCAAGTTCACATTTGTGTTCTATTAACAGGGAGCTGTTGGTTTAGCAATATGGGTCCCATCTGTTGTAAATCAATCCGGCAGTAAAGATATGTTTGAGGCTACATCTCCTCGGCATGGCTATTCTTCACTATTACCTCCTGCGGATAGGACTGAGACAGATTCGAGACGACCAGATGGAGATGATGTCGAACTCACAATTCTAGAAGATGATCCCTACCGCTATGGTAGTAACAATGAGGAGATGCTTCTCGATGACTTGAAGGTTTAATAGTTCAATTTTTATATTTTTTAATACCATTTGTGTCAAGTTGAATCATCAGTAAATTTGCAATACTTTGCTGGTAATTTTATAGCTTTCTAACAACCAGTCTTCCAGGTATCACAAGCAATGTCAAAGCATTTTGTTAAGGTTACACCTACGGTTACCATCAAGGAGGCAACAAGGTTTATGCACGATAAGCAGCAAAGTTGTGTTCTTGTTGTAGATAATGAAGATTTTCTCGAAGGAATTGTTACAGTTGGTGACATTCGTCGTAAAGGATTTGAACCAAGTGGAAATACTGACTGTACTGGGGGAAATTCATCTGCCTTGGATGTATGTAAAACCTCACACATTTGTAATCTACAATTAAACTTACCATCTGATAGTATTTTTTCAAGTTAGCAATGCTTATATTTACTTGGAATAATTTTCAGGTAAATTCATCTCTTGTTTCATCATGCCTCACTCGAGGGTTTCAGTACCACGGCAATGAAAGAGGATTGGTCACCTGCTTTCCGGATACAGATCTGAGCACTGCTAAGGTGCTCATGGAAGTCAAAGGTATCAAGCAACTTCCAGTGGTCAAACGGGGGGCTGGTCGTAGGAATGATGGGAGGCGTAAGGTCCTCGGTCTTCTTCATTATGACTCAATAGGATGGTGTTTAAGGTGATCCTTTTTTATACTTGTATTTCTTATTCCATTAGTTGAATTACCGTGACTAACTTTTTTTTTTACATTTATGATCCTGAGCTAGACAAACGGCCCCTCTGGGAAACCAGAGAGCTCAATTGACCCCAGTGTGACTTGAATTTACAACCTCTTGCACAACAATGAGTGTCTTTCCACTGAGCTCTGACATGGGCCCTATATAGATATGATTATGGTTCTTGCAGACACTTAACGATTTCTTTAATTAACTGCTTTGGGATAAATGTTCCTTGAGGGGAATTTGATTTATCCATGTCTAGTTAATATCATTCGGAGGATTTCATAATTTGCTATTATGAGATAGATGGATTCCAGGGCCCACATGTCATAGACACATAGAGGGGGGGAGGGGGCAAATCCTGAAATCCATCTATTCAATGTGGCAAATTCTGAATTATTCCTATCAAGAAAGCTTGGACAAAGAAACAATGAGCTGTAGGCAGTAGGCACATATATCATAAGATCAAAACCATCTAAAAACATGAACTTGCTAACAATTGTATCTTACAATATTTGGCGATTATCTTTTGTAACTCACACCACAACACAGGGTAGCACAGGAACCACATTCAAACAGAGCCTTAGAGAACCTGATTGTATAAACAGTTGACTCGAACTGACTCCTTGAAAAGGAGAGGTCCTGATCTACTAGTTCTCCTTCCATATGTATAACTTTTGGGCTGTTATCCTTTTGCAGGGAAGAGCTTGAGCGGTGGAAGGCGATTTATCAAAGAGAAAATTTCCAGCAGCCAACAGTTAATGGCCACTAAGAACATGCAGTACTTAAGTTTTGATTGTACCTTTTAGTGAAGAGAAATACCAAATCATAAAGTGACACTTCAATATAATTAGGTTTAACTTGAAACACCTCAAAAGAGTCTCGTCGTGAAACGTAAAGTCCCTTGGAGTTACAAGGGCCCAGGATACACATTTCGTATCGATTACAGATATAAGAGGTGGTGGTGTGATTCATTGTTTTCAGCGTTGATGATTCTGAGTTCTGACATGATAAATATACTTGGAACACTTTGACCGGTCTTGTGCAAGGCATTACAAATGTAACTATTGTTATGGTGGAAATTGTTAATACTTCGTGACCTTTCTTCTGTAGTGCGAATGCGAGATAATATACTGGAAATGTTGCGTACTGCTGCTCCTGTAAATTCTAAAACCAGAACGGTATTCACGCAGAAAGTTCAGTACTCTTGAGATGTCAATGTGCCCAGGACTCAATTATCAAACAACTCGGGAGTAGATTCGATCACATAATGCTTGCTACTGGTGAGCAGATTACTGACCAAATTCTGGGATCAGTTAACACTGACACAATATTAACGAAAATCTGCAGTTCTTTCAAAGTAGATTGCTGCTCGAGGCTCCTAGATTGAATAGGTTGATCAGCACGACATTGCAGCCTGAATATTCCAACACCAAAGTTCTGCTCTCATCAAGCCAGAACCACCCCTTTTCTCTGCTTACAATTATCTGAATTATCTGTGTTCCTGAAAGTAAACAAAAAAGGAGCTACAATGGAAGAACATGAAAACAACACCAAAATTGTTTCATATACACAAGCTGAAAAAACACCTATATGTTTCATCTTCCTGCTATTTACATCTGAGGAGCTTGAGACAACCTGCCCATCAGCTGCTGGTAAGCTGCCTCGGCAGTCCCATTTGCTACTGGCAAGCCCGGCCGTGCCACTGGATTCACCTTCACCTCCTCTGTTGGCAGCACAAGCCTTGGGTAGCCCTGCATCGCCGGTGGATGACCAGCCATCTGTGCCGGCATGACGGTCCCCAAAGACGGTACCGGAACTGCCATGCCATGTGGGAGCATTCTGAAGGAGAAACCGCCTGCCGCTGCAACGATTTGGTCGCTTGGTAGGGCACCAATTGAGCCATACGCAGCAGCGCTGCCAAACTGAGCAAGGCTGCCTTGTGCCGGTTCTGGCCTCCGGTGATGGCCATTAGCCTCTTGTGCAGCCAGTGTCACAACCCCAGAACCGGAGCTTGGGCGCCCACTGTTTCTGGCAGCTGGAACTTCATGGTTGTGCTTGCCCTCGTACGTCGTGACGACGGATTTCAGATCATGTGATGCTCTTTCCACATGCTTCCGCACCGAACAGCCCGGATGCGTGCATTTGTAGTAGCTCCTGCAAATATATGGAAGGATGTTTCTTCTTCAGTGAAGTACTGTGAAGCTAAGCATCTACTTGGTTTCCTACTAAAGGATGAGAGAAACTGCAATTACACTAGAACTGACCTTGGATTTGGATTGCCTTTAACAACTTTCTGCCCGTACTTGCGCCATCGGTAACCATCATCAAGGATGTCGACCTCACTTGTGGTCTGCACAACGACACGAGGCTCTCGAACAGCTCTCGATGCCAGAGCCCCCATGTCAATAGTACTGGTGGTAGTGGTAGTAGCGGCAGAAATATCCATCTTTCTGAAATTAATTCAAAAGAACCGATGAGCTAACAATGAACATTGGTTTATCGGACTAGTCAGCAAGCTTGTGTTAGGTAATTAGTAACAAGGTCTAACCTTCTTTTGGATTCGGTCTCATCTTCGTTCCCCTCACAGCCTAGAGAAATGGTACCATGTGTTGCCCTGTCATCCTCAATTGAGAGTGTTGACGAGACATCAACAGCTGTGTCCGCAAGTTCTGCTGTGTTAAGAGAAGCAGACAATTTTGTCTCAGTAACTCCACCATGCGCATCTTGGAAGTGGCCATTTGGAGCATTTTCCCGTGAAGTTTCTGTATTAAGGACAGGCATGGGACCAAACTTTTCTGAGCCATCAGCTTGCAGATCATTGAAGTGTGAGAAAGGGACACTTGGCCGGCAGTTGGGATGCGGTAAAGGGTGACTATGAGAACCTTTGTAGACTATCTCTGTTATATGACCGTCTTGAGAACGCTCCACCTTTTTCTTTACACAGCAATTCGGGTGAGTGCATTTGTAGTAGCTCCTTGGATGCTCGCTGTTCTTCACTTGCTTCTGTCCATATTTCCTCCAGTTATATCCATCCTCAGCAGGGGCAATGATCGGAGCTGAAGAATATTCTCCATTTTGGTTTGCCTCACTCTCTTCTTGTTCGTCGGCAGGGGAAGGGTGATCACTTTCTAACATGGAATCAGATGTCTTAGGTTTAACAATAGTTGCCTCAGTGGCATCGTTAGTTGCAGTTGAGCTAGACTGAAGACTCAACTCCTGCTGATTATTATTTGCCGAGGACTGGTTTTGATGAACACCGAAACCCTGAGTAGTGCATATTTTGTCAGGTCAATGCATCATAAACTGAGACGTGATTTTGCATGTCAAATTTGCAAGAAAAAGAAAACCAATTCTACTGAATAACAATGACAGGGAAAAGGTGATAAAACAGTAATGCTTGAGCAAACTACCTTGTCTGCAATTGAGAAATTTGGTGCTTCAGACCTCAAAACGGGCTGAAAGGAAAATACGCAATCATCGCGTAAGCGATCTTCAGCCTTCTTAGGGACCGACAGTATTGTTGAATTAACATTAGGAGGCATAAAAAATGGTAATTTGCCCGTGGTAGGAGATGCTTGTGCCTGCATAAATCATAGCCAATTACAGAAAATTCACACCATAAATACTATATGGAAAGCATTAGGTTGTTCTTAAAAATTGCACTGTTATAGTAAGAATATGTAAAGTCACAACAGAAATCAAATTGCAGCTATCCTAGTAAGAAATAATTCAAAGATGTTGTATTTTGCATGTGATTTCACCAAGCACTGACAAAAATGTTTTCCATAATAATAATCATCTAGATGAGCATTAGAAAAGCAAATGATATTGATTGAGGACGGATAGAAACATACAATGGCATTGGGAAGAAAAACCGGTGACTCAAGAAGTTCCCTTGGACTCACACCGGGTGGAATTGCCACGGGTGACCGAATTGGTGCAGAAGAACTGACACGAGATGTATCAATTTTCAGGACAGCAAAACCGGTCCTTGCAGCCATCCTCTCTGCAAGACCGCCATGTGAGCCTGACTTCTGATTAGCACCAAACAGGTTTGATTCAAACTGGAAAGGGGCTTTCGTAACTTGAGCAGTTTCTTCCCTGCTCGAATCAACGAAAGCTTTGCTCTTCTCGATTCCATCCTGAGGTTTGTTGCTGCCATTGTCACCGAAAATATCAGAGAGTGGACCAGAGCTGAACTCTTCATTCAAGAAGCTTGACATGAGTGTTCTTGGGCTGGGTGTGGGAAGCATCCAATCCTCCATCAGTGCTCCATGACTGTTAGTCCCGGCCATGCAGGTAACAATTCTAGCTCTCGGACTGAAACAGGGAAAGCAAACCACATCATTCCGGTTGAAACACTGAACAATTCAGGTAATAAAATCAAGGACGACATGAACACTTCTCTTACCAACCGTGCATAAGAAAAACATATTGCTATATACGGCATGAAATAAGATGCCTGTAAATAAAAGCGAATAAAAATGAAGAATCCTTGCTCCCAAGACTCGGTTAAAATATACCTCGTGAATCGTGATCTTAGGACATGAACAGGACAGTTAAAAACAAGTGGCAACCTTTGCAAAAAGACATAGTTCACACACAAGAATCCTAAAGGCACAATGATAATGGACATAATTCACTGTTCAGCCCACGAAATTATAGAACAAACTGCAGGTTTCACACTCACCGAATTACTGAACACATATTAAAGATACCACAGAGATGTTTTCTTTATGGCAACTGAGTGAATTCATATCCCCATGAGCTAGCAAGTTCACATGCTAACCCCCGAACCTTAAACACCAAGCCTTTGAGTTGAATCAAAGCACAAGAGCACTGCAAAACACAGTTTGACGAGAAACGGAGAGACTCAAGTAAGCGAACTAGAACCCAACATGCAACATTTCACATGTTAGCCCATGAATTCCTTCAAAAGGATCCGCAAAGACGACATTTGGATGCAAATTAAAGAGAATTCACAGCTCAACTGTGTAAATTACGAAGTAAACCACAGACTTCACACACCACCATCTAATTCAAGGGCAAGAAACCACAAAGCCTCAATTTTGATGCCAAAGGAGTCACCTTTACCACATAACTAGACCAAACATACGAGATAAAGAACAATTAAACACAACTAAAATATCTAAATGGGCACCTGAAGTGGGCGAAGGCAACGGAAGCCTCCTCTACCAGAAAGCAAAGCAGACAGAAAAGAGAACAATCCGGAAGGTGGTGGATGTATGAATGGATAGATAGGGGCAGAGACGACAAGCTGGTCAAATAATGCGCCTGTCCCAGCAAATAATGGCTTCTACGGCGAAAACCTTTGCCTCCCAATGGCTTCCTCGATTCCTTCTCCTCCTGCAGTTCTTCCACCAACCAAGAACCTACGAACCAAGACAACAAAAATCTTGCGGCAGCAATGGAAATGAGGTTCTTGTTCCACAAAACGAACAAGAATCTGTTCTGAAAAAGACCAAATTAAACACTGCTGCTTTGTGCTGGGTGTTTCTCTTTCTACGGTTTCTTGATTTTTTAAGCTATATTTTCAAGGCAAAGAGAGAGAGAAAGATAGAAGAGAAGGGCGGTTTGGCGAGAGGAGAGAAGCGAAGGGAAGGGCAGAGAAGTTGGAAGGATTTGTTGCAGGTGATGGGCTCTAATTTTGTTCGCCGAGCTGCAGAGCTGTCGTCTTCCCCGCTCACTTTTCCCCGTCTTTTTATGGAAGCGGTTGCGCTTTAACGGTTTAGCCATGAATAATCTTTTCATGGGTTTACCTGCACCTGTATAGTAAAATACTAGTGTTCTATCCATTTTAGGACTATTTTATAAAATATTTTCTAGTTAACATTTGTGGGCTAATTCTTAAGACTAATCATGAGCTTAATACATGAACCCTAGCTCAAACATGAACACCTAGATTGAACCTTAGATGCGGAATCGTGAGCACTTACCCGAGCTTGAGGATGCTATGATATAGGTGATGAGATGGTGTAGATGTGTCGGTGGAGAGGCGTCGGTGGACGTAGAGGTGGTCGTGGACGAGGCCGGCGATCCTAGGTCTTCGTCCACCTTAGCGCTTCAAATCGATCGGGTTTTGTACGGGGTTTTGGTAGCTAAGAACAACGTTGTTCTTTTGCCTGCCGAGCCCCCTGAGTTCTTATTGCGCTAGGTGACCAGGACCCGAACCAAAGGTAGTTGGCCGCGCCTCCGATCAGGGCGCGAGTGGAGACGTGGTCTCCCTGGGATCTCGGGATACCGTTAGCCGAAGATCAACCCAACATTCTCCCCTTTGATCGTAAGGCTAACATCATAAGTCCATTCTCAATAAAATAGCACACCAAGATAATACGTCGCATGACCAATGAAGTGCCATACAACCTCAATACCTATAGTGTACTATCTCATCTTAAAATGGATATACATTATACTTAATGGGAGTTGGTTTACTTTAAGGTCCTTTTATCCAGAATCAGAGGCTTTCCAATAAACCCATGCCAGCAACATGATCACGAAAAATATTGGGTGGTAAGCCTTTGGTAAGCGGATCCGCAAGCATTGACTTAGTACTAATATGCTTGATACTAATGGTTTGATCTTGGATTCTGTCTTTCACAACATGATACTTAATGTCAATGTGTTTGGCAGCACCACTTGACTTGTTGTTACTCGCATAAAAGACTGCGGGTTCGTTATCGCAATATGAGGTGAGCGGTTTCGAGATACTGTCTACCACTCTAAGTCCCGGGATAAAGTTCTTAAGCTATACAGCTTGCTCGGTGGCCTCATAACATGCCACAAACTCAGCTTGCATCGTTGAAGATGCCGTAAGAGTTTGTTTGGAGCTTTTCCACGAGATAGCTCCCTGAGCGAGTGTGAAGATATAACCTGGCGTGGATTTCTTAGTATCAACACATCCCGCAAAATCTGAATCTGAATAACCAACAACTTCAAGGTTACCAGAATTCTTATATGTGAGCACACAAGACTTTCTTAACGGCCTTCCAGTGGTCCGGTCCTGGATTTGACTGATATCTACCAAGCATTCCGGTTACAAAAGCTAAATCAGGGCGCGTGCATACTTGAGCATACATAATGCTTCCGACAGCTGAAGCATAAGGAACCGACTTCATCTGATCAGTTTCATATTGGTTCTTTGGACATTGAAATGTCCCAAACTTATCGCCCTTAACAATAGGAGCAGGCGAGCCAGAGCACTTATGCATATTGTATTTCTTGATGACATCACAACGTATGTCTTCTGAGATAAACCTAATATTCCTTTGGACCTATCTCGATGAATCTCAATGCCAAGAACGTAAGAGGCATCACCAAGATCCTTCATATCAAAATTAGATGAAAGAAATCTCTTGGTCTCAAACAACATATCCTTATCACTGCTAGCCAATAAGATATCATCCACATAAAGCACTAAGATGGTGAATTTACTCCCCTTGAACTTAACATATATGCAGTTATCAACTTCATTTTCCTTAAACCCAAAATTCCTTATTATCTTATCGAATTTGAGATACCACTGCCTCGACGCTTGTTTCAGACCATAAATTGATTTCTTAAGTCGACATCCCATATGCTCCTTGACTTCCACGACAAAACCTTCCGGTTGAGCCATGTAAACATTTTCTTGCAATTCGCCATTAAGAAATGCCGTTTTAACATCCATCTGATGCAGCTCTAAATCATAATGAGCTACAAGTGCCATTACAATTCTAAATGAATCCTTAGTTGAGACAGGAGAAAAGGTGTTATTATAGTCAATCCCCTCTCTTTGTGAGAAGCCTTTTGCTACAAGCCTTGCTTTGAACTTTTTGATATTTCCCTTAGAGTGATGTTTGGTTTTGTAGACCCATTTACAGCCTACTATTTTGACTCCGTCAGGAATTTCTACTAGGTCCCATACATCATTAGTGCTTATAGACTTTAGTTCATCCTTCATGGCATCAGCCACTTAGGAGAATGTTCACTCATCATGGCCTCCTTATAAGAGGTGGGATCATCTACCTTCCCTATATCATTAATATCATCATTCATATATACAACATAATCATTTGGGATGGCAGATCTTCTTTCCCGCTGTGATCTTCTAATAGGTTCATTAGCTATTACAGGAGACTGTTGAGGTTCATCATTAGGTGCAACATTAGGAATTTCAGAGACCTCAACAGTGGGTGCAACAACAGTGTTTTCTACTGGAGGTGCAACCACCTGAGGCACAGGAATAAAGGTCTCTGGGATAAGCGGTGAAGGAACATAAACCCGCTTCTCCTCAAGATCTATTTTCCTGGGCTCCAGCTCCTCATTATTCTCTAAGAACACATCGTGTCTTGTTTCTACAAACTTAGTTATCCTATCAGGACAATAAAACCGATACCCTTTGGATCTCTCAGGGTACCCAATAAAAATGACAACTTATTATTTTAGGGTCTAACTTCCCAATATGTGGATTAAATATCTTAGCTTCAGCACAACAACCCCACACTCGTAAATATTTCATGCTTGGTTTCCTCCCAATCCATAATTTATAAGGTGTCTTAGGTACTGATTTACTGTGAACCCGATTAAGAATATGTGCAGCTGTCTTTAGTGCTTCCATCCACAAACTAATTGGTAAACTAGAGTGGCTGTGCATGCTCCGTACCATATCCATAAGTGTACGGTTGCGTCTCTCAGCTACTCCATTCTGCTGAGGTTCACCTGGCATAGAATACTAGGCAACAATGCCATTTTCTTGAAGAAACTTAGCGAAAGGGCCAGGAATTTGCCCATAAGAGGCATGTCTTCTATAATATTCTCCCACACGATCCGATCTTACCGCTTTAATTCTTAGGTTGTGCTGATTTTCAACTTCAGCTTTAAATATCTTAAATTTGTCAAGTGACTCAGATCGGTCTTTAATGGGAAAGATATAACCATAACGGGAGAAATCATCAGTAAATGTGATAAAAGAATCAAAACCATCCACTGATGTCACAGGAAAAGGATCACAAATATCAGTATGAATTAATTCTAAGAGTCCTGTGCTGCGGGTAGCTCCCTTCTTTATTTGTTTCACATATTTTCCTTTAATGCAATCAATGCAGTGATCTGAGTCAGAGAAATCTAATGGATAGAGAATCTCTTCTTTAATGAGACGCTCTATTCTCCCCTTCGAAATGTGGCCTAAACGACAGTGCCACAATTTCGAAGAAGTCTCATTATTCTTTTTACACTTAGCATCACACACATTCAAGGATACAGGAGATTCATTAAGGGAAAGCATATAGAGTTTGTCTCGTCTAAAAGCAAGACCAATATTATTAGAATTAAACGTAATAATACATTTATTATCACCAAAAATACACTTAAAACCTTCATCGTCCAACAAAGAAACTGAAATCAAATTCCTCATAATAGAAGGAACATAAACTACATTATTGAGACGAAGCAAGAAACCATTATCTAAAACTAATGTAATTGATCCAATTGATTCTACTTCCGCTTACTTTCCATCCGCGACTCTAAGGCTTCGCTCCCCCTTTCTTAGTGTTCTCGCGGTAAGGAATCCCTGTAAAGAATTGGTAACGTGCACAGTTGCACCTGAGTCAATCCACCAGGAATTAATGGAAAAATTAGCATAAAGAGTTTCATCAACAAACGTTATTGTATCATTACCCTTCTTTGCGAGCCACTTTAGGAATCCGACACGTCCTTCCGAAAGTGCCTGTCGCTGCGAAATGACATTCACCCCTTTAGGTGCTCCAATAGAGCCACATGAGGCTTAGGTGCATTGTGCACTTTAGGCCCCGATTTATCTGCATTGGGGGAGAACGCCAGCTTCTTCTTAGATTTGAAGTCCCCTTGGAATTTCCTTTTATTGGAGCCACCAACTTGAAGTGCAAGATCCCTCTTTTTCGTCCTTATTCTTTCCTCCTCCTGAACACACATGGCGATTAAATCGCTCATGTTCCACTTTTCTTTCTGAGTATTATAATTGATCTTAAAAGCTGTATATTCAGAAGGAAGAGAAGTCATGATGAAATGGACTAGGAAGCCGTCAGATATTTCCATGTCCATGCCTTTAAGTTTTTCGGCCATATCAGTCATCATCATAATGTGTTCTCTAATACTGCCGGATCCATCATACTTAGTTGTCAAGAGCCTCAATTAGAGTCTCGGTATAAACTTTGTGGAGCCCTTAAATTTTTCCTTAATCGATGCCGATACTCAGTAGCATTTTCGAATCGAGGATTGCTCCCGATCCCAAGCGAAATGGAGGTCTTCATAATCATAAGTGATAGACGGTTGGACCGCTCCCATTTCTCAGCATTAGTTTCATAAATTTTCTTTTTGTCGTCATAATTTTCTTCACCTTCGGTAGGGGGAATAGGAGCTGGCACCCTTAAAGCATAATCAAGATCTAAAACCCCAAGGACAACATGGATCCTTTCCTTCTAGGTGGAAAAATTGCTCCCCGTAAGCTGCTCAATGTTGTTGATTGTGGCAGCGACATTTGATGCATTTATTGCTGAATACCAAGATACAAGGCATAAATTAGAAATAATCATAAGAATATATTGCATGCAATTAATCCTACGTTGGTCTGATTAATAACATGCAAAAACTATAGTTCTAATTCATATCACCTTTGGGCAGAAGATGAAAAAGAACTAAAACAATTAATGTGGCTACACACGATTACAATCAACGTTGGTCAGAATGCAATCGTATGCATACAAAATGCCAGAACATAAAATGTAAAAATCTCTAATTAAAATATCTCGTTGGTTCAATTTTAATCAGAAACTAAGCATAGTATTGGGCAATAATACATTATTCATGATATATCAAAATTGGGCAACTAAACAATAATTAAAACAATGCACAATAATTAAAATTTAAGCATAAGAAAATGCACTGAAAAAAGAAAAGGAAAAAACAACTATTGCAGCCGGCCTTAAAGAAAATGGCCCAAAAAACATGCGCGGCCCAAAACAACGTGCGCGGCCCAATACACGCGCGCGGCCCACTACACGCGTGCGGCCCAAAACTTCCCACCGCCGGCTCTGAATCCACGGCCGCTGTTGGATGTGATTGGACGGCTGGAGGCTTTCGCGCATTCGGTCAGTCCGAAAGGCAACGACCGTTGGATCTTTGACGGACGGCTGAAAAACACTCGGCCCAACACCTCTCCGTCGGCCCGCAAAAACGCGACCCTCAGATTTGATCGGACGGCCGAGGCGATATCACGAGCCGCATAAAATGCAAAAACCCTAACCCTAAACACCATTTCGCCCCTTCCTCTCCCCGAAAGGAGCTTGGCGGCGCGTTGCGCGCGCGGAGCACGAGCGACGGCGAGACGCAGCGCGCGGCAACGTGAGGGCGCGGGGAGCATCAGCGACAAGGCGGGAGGTGGCGCCTCCTCGCTTCTCCGCGCGGGCGTGCGTGCAACCGAGGTTGCGCGCGCGGCCGTCGAGTGGAGTTGCGGTGGCGCCCGTGACGGAGAAGACTCAGCGATCTCCCGAAAAACGTAAGTCTTTTTCGCCGCTTCTAAAAATCAGGGTTCCGATTTGGGTTTTGATGGCTCGGGTTGAACTGATTTGGGGATTTCTCGGGATTTCATTAGGGTTTCTTAAAAAAAATTGAAGTCCTCTTCTTCTAAATTGCTAAACCGAGACTTAAACCCTTAGATCTAAAACTTTAATCAATAGATCCGAAACTTTAGTCGTTAGATCTTGGCAAAATCAAGTTCGGATTTGACTAATTTTGGGTTCAAGATGAACTAGGTTGCTCTGATACCAAATGTGGGCTAATTCTTAAGACTAATCATGAGCTTAATACATGAACCCTAGCTTAAACATGAACACCTAGATTGAACCTTAGATGCGGAATCGTGAGCACTTACCCGAGCTTGAGGATGCCATGATATAGGTGATGAGATGGTGTAGATGTGTCGGTGGAGAGGAGTCGGTGGACGTAGAGGTGGTCGTGGACGAGGCCGGCGGTCCTAGGTTTTCGTTCACCTTAGCGCTCCAAATCGATCGGGTTTTGTACGGGGTTTTGGTAGCCAAGAACAACGTTGTTCTTTTGCCTGCCGAGCCCCCTGAGTTCTTATTGCGCTAGGTGACCGGGACCCGAACCAAAGGTAGTTGGCCGCGCCTCCGATCAGGGCGCGAGTGGAGACGTGGTCTCCCTGGGATCTCGGGATGCCGTTAGCCGAAGATCAACCCAACAACATTGACATAGTTAAAAGCACAAATCACACCTAGAGCATGCAATTTTAAGGCTTGCGTTCCAAACAGGGTCTAACACTGTAGTTACACGAGCTATATTTTGCGGTCTAGAGGCTTAGTGAGTGCACAAAAGTCATTTGATTAACAAAAATAAGAAGGAACAATTGATCTCTCATCTCTCTGTTCTGTAGGCATGTGATTAAACTAGAAGATTTCTAGTTGAATGTACAATTCTGTCCCTAATCATTGTGATTTTCGAGTGCAGTACTAAGTACCAAACAAACAAGAAAAAAGAAATAACAAAGCGAACCTTGACAGCATCACTCTTGAATAAACTTGTGGAATGTTGTGGATTAGAATTATGTGGTGTTTGCAAAAGTAGGGGCGCTGCAGACTTCTAAGTAGTCAATTTTTATCACCTGTATTTTAATCAGATCAAAACTGACATTTTTTTATTTAATGTCTAGTTGGACAAGTCACAACTTTTTTGGGTGCTATTTGCAGGATCTTATAAACCGAAGTACTCCACTGAAGAAGTTATCCTGCAAATTGCAACTGACAGCAATGTTCTTTGGGCTCTTGCAGCAAGTTGTTGCGAGAGGACTCACTGAACACTGAGCAGAAAGCATCCACTGTACACAGCAGCATAGAGAAGCAAGGTCATCTTATCTTCTCAAACTGACTGCCGATTTTTGTCTCCAACTCAGATACATGCAATGCAAATGCAGTGCATCATGAACTCATGATTCATCATTAATGCATGCATGCATGTGGCTTGCCCAGCTCCATGTAAACCTGCACACTTGCTATGAAGTCTGAACTCTGAACAACAGTACCTGAACTGAATACTGAATGTCCGACTAGGACTAGGGACTTTCTGCTTCAACATGTACAGTCGCTGAATACCTGCAAAGAACCGACAGATGCACGCGTACTTGTGCAGAATGCAACATGATTGCTGATGCTGTATCAAGCCAATAGCACGAATGAGAATCTTTACCAATCTGAAACAAGATTGGAGTTGTATGGAAAAGAGAAAATGTTTTCTTAATAACACGTTCATTGGTCGCATATACGATTGCATCATGGTTAAACTAGTTCTCAATATTGTGGAAAATAAAACAGATGAACAACAGAGCATAAACATCATAGTTATCGGCATATCTAAAAGACCAAAAGATCAGCATGACCACACAGTGTGATTGCTTGCTTATTGCAAATTTCCCAGTTAATTAGATAATCCTTTGGTCGGTCCAGTTAATTGTCTACACGTGGTGGAGATAACTGGAGTAAACTTCAGGACGAGAGCAGATTGGCTCACCATACCTACGATTATAGAGGTCACAATCCCAACTTATTTCTCTTGTATCCTTAATTTCTATGAAAAGCATGGTATAATGTTGCAATTCCTTGTAGTTCTTGTAGTAGTGGTAGCAGTATTGTCGGTAATTTATTTTTTTTAAGGCGTGGCAGGAGAACTGCTTGCATTAAAGACGGATAAAAAAACGAAGGTTCGGAAATACATTTTGGCAAAAGAAAGACGGAGAAAAGGACAAAAGAACTCAAAACAAAAACAGAACAAAATAAAATGAACCCAAGACCCTCTAAACCCCTTTAACCGAGCTCTCCTTGTTTCCTTCGCCCCTCGCTGGGTGGCTATAGAGCATTGTCCGGGCGCCTGCCTACAGATCCAAGGGCTATGTAAGCGCCACGTCGCCCGAAGGGAGGTATGCCGCTAAACTGCTTGCCCCACTTATTATCCAGGCCCTAGCTTCTTCTTTGATTATCGCGACCAGCCCAATTGCCTCGTTCATTTGATCTTGGAAAATTCTCCTATTCCTTTCTTTCCAAATTTGCCAAAAGGTGATCATGATTAAATAGCTTTGACCCTTTTTGCTCGACGCCACTTCCTTTTGCGAGGTTTCCACCCACCAATGCAAGACCGATTCATGGGTGTCACCATGTAATGGTAGAATGCTGTTATGATGTGCCCAAACTGCTATAGCATTCCACACCCTCTTTGCATAGACACAGTTAAGAAGTAGGTGTCTTGCTGTTTCTAGGTTTACTGTACAGAAAGGGCACCAGAAATCATTTTGCATATGCCTTTTTGCTAGGATGTCCGCCGTTGGTATCCGCTCCTGAACCGCCAGCCATGCAAAAATTTTACACTTTTGCGGCACCCATGAATCCCAAAAGAGGCTGACATAGGGCCCCTCTATTGATCCCATGAACCGTGCCTCATATGCCGACCTGGTAGTATATGTGCCTGTCGAGGTCCATTTCCAAGTGATATCGTTCGGTATTTTTGGAGTGAGTGCCACTTGTGCGACCCTACCAAACAGGTGCACAAATTCCAGAATGTGGTGCTCTATGATCCTTCGTCTGAGGTCAGCTATCCAAGAATTCCTCTCTAGAGCCTCCCTCACCGTTCTATTCTTTCTGGCCACAATACGGAATAGGTTGGGGGCCGCTTCTTTCAGGGCAGTGCTCCCCATCCACACATCCTTCCATAAATTTGCCTTATCCCCACTTCCCAAAGCAATTTTGGTGGAAGCTCAAAAAAGCGCATGGTCCTTCTCATCGATTGGGAGCCGCATGCCATTCCACTGTTTCTCAGGCTCCTTCCATAGGTACCACAACCAACGAATGCGTAGAGCCCGACCGAAGTAGATGAGGTGCAGGATTCCAAGACCGCCCCACTTTTTTGGCGACACACCGTGCTCCAATTGACCCAACATTTTCCCCCTCCTGTGTGTAGGTCATTCCCACTCTAGAACCACGCCCTGCGACGTTTATCTATTTGTTTCCGCGTCCATGCCGGGAGATCGGCCAAGGTCATGTGATAGATGGGTATAGAGGTGAGAACAGCCTTGAGCATCGTAAGTCTTCCCGCTCTGGATAACATTTTCTTTTTGTAGCCCGCAATCCTTGCATCTATCTTATCTAGAAGTGGCTGAAGATGCACCTTCCTCAACTTGCGCAGAGATAGCGGGAGTCCCAGATAAGTGCACGGCATGCACCTCCTTGTGGCAGGAAAGTCCTGAAGGATGGTGTCTAAATCTAGCTCTTGGCAGTGGATAGGTATGATAGCACTTTTGTTTAGGTTTAGGTTTATCTTTAATCTGGTCACCTCTCCGAAGATGTTCATGAGCTCTTTTAGATTGTCCAAGTCTTCTTTAATAGGTGGCATAAAAATCATCGCATCATCCGCATAAAGAGACAATCGCGTCTTTACCGTCCTCCCACTCAGTGGAGATAGCCATCCTTCCTCTGTGGTCGTGTTCAGCAGATATTGCAGAGCATCGATCGCCACGATGAATAGATAATTGTGTGGTTTGGTGGTGCAGTTGCACTAATGCTCTGTGATCCCTAGTGTGGTTTGGTGGTGCAGTTGCACTAACTTGTAAATTACTGTAATTTGTGGTTCTTATTTCTTTCTTAATGCAAATGACATACAGAGCTTTTGCATGTTCTCAAAAAAATAATGTTGCAATTCATTCTGAAAGATAATTTATGTGCCAATATATTCATATGCAAGGACGCAGTGGCGAACCCAGGATTTTTAGGATATGTGTTCGGACTTTAGAGCTAGGTTGTCCAAATATGCCGATACTAATATGCCAATACCGTGAGATATCATTTCCCCTCAAAACACTGATACGACGATACACATATATATAATAAAATACAAAAAATATAGAAATTAATGATTTCATATGAGGAAATAGGCGATATAAGACAAGCATAATGACATGAATTAAACAACAAATTATAGATATAAATGATAGTTGAGGAGGTAGAAACTAGGAATAGAGCTATTTTAGCTCAAGTCTTCTTATTTTGCTGAGTTACGTTGTTGTTGCAAGGTGCGGTCAAGACTTGTACTTAGTGCTTGGTCATTGTTGTTTCTCTATTTTTTTTGTTCTGGATTGTAGCAGCTATACCGCTAAAACTTATTTTTTTCCTCTAATAGTGATCGGTAGAGCTCTTGTCCTTTTTTTTTTTGAAGAAAAAAACTTGTGCTCGGTGCTTGGTTCGTTGTTGTTTTCTCACTTTTTTCTGTTCTGAGTTGTAGCAGTTAGACTGCTAAAACTTATCTTCTTTCTCTAATAGTGATCGGTAGAGCTCCTGCCTTCTTTTTCAATTTTTTTGACAGCTGTATTCCTTACTGATCATGCTTTTGTTTTCCGTCAGCAAGAATCACATCTAAGAATATTCTTTTCATAGAGCAAAAATTAGCATATAAACATATGTAATAAGGGCCTAACTATTTGTTCATTGCCCAAGATAAAGATTGTATTTTTGTACAACATCCATTGGAAAGAACCAAGAAAGCAGAGGAAAATGCTAAACTCCAAAAAGAACCAGAGCTGGAGTAAAGCAGAGCCAGGGAGAAGAAATGGAGTACGCAGAACACACCTAGATCTAGAGAGAGGACGATGATGGCGAGCTGGATATGTTGCTCCCTTCCCGCTGCCGCGCTCCTTCCCGGCCATCGCGTTGCTCCCTTCGTGCGCCCGCTCCTTTCTTCCCTGTTTGTCACGCTGCCACCCATTTGCTCGTGTCGCATTTCTGTTTGCCCGTCCAGGTGCGCCGCTGCACGCTTGCCCTGCGCAGCCTCACACCTGCTTGCCGTCACGTCGTAGTGCTGTGTTCACCGACCGTCGCTCGCCTTTGTAGCCCGCGCCTCCGCTCGTTTGCCACTTGGAGGCCGAAGCCCCCCTCCATACACACAAACAGTCATATGATGAGAGAGAGATAGAGGTTAGATCTGGGTGGGCTGAAGTAAGAAGGAAAATGGGCATAATATGTTACATGGACTATGCGCGAGGTGTGAAGAGTTTGGTTGAATTTATTTACGGACACAAATATATAATTTTGATCTAGCTAATAACATATACATATAATATACCAGATATTTTACAAAAAAAAAAAAAATCAGCTGAACATCCATGACCAATTGAGGATCTGTCCTTGCAAGGATGATTTTAAACAGTTGGACGTCATATTATGTCTGGAACACGGGGATTCATTACGAATTTTGGAGAAGACATCTACTCTCACGGGATGTTTAGCTCACGTAGGCTCACTTGTGACGGCACGAGTTCATAACGACACGATTAACACCCTTAATTTATTCCTTAATATCCGTACTTGCGTACACGATTAGCATCAATCCAGCAAAGGCCAAGGCCGAGCTTTGTGGCAAACAGCTTTGTTCTCCAGCCTCTTGATTGAGCCCTTGTTTTTTCTATTTTGGCTGTACGTGGCATCAGATCCTCGCTTATCTGGCCGACAAATTGGGATTAGACTGATGACCTAGATAATCTGGATGATCTGTGTCAATGATGCGGTTTGGAAACAAGGAAGAGAGATTTGGAAGCAAGAAAGAATTCCTTGTTTCTAGTAACTCACTGGTAGTCCATCTGATCCTTACATTCTGTTGTCTACTACTATCATTTAATCTAGAAATCCCACTAGGTAATAGGTTTAGATTTATTATTTATAACACATGCAGTTTTTTTTTTGGTGATTTTAGATGTAATGTTGCTTTCAAGTTGAGAAAAAAACTTTTTTTTTTTTGAATTTGCAAAGGAAAAGGCAAAAGAAAATGACACAATATCATGATTCATTAAGAAACTAATTTTCTTAATTGATCCAAGTTATAAACAAGTTTTCTATAATATTTCGGTTTCCTTGAGTTACTCCAACTTGTGTATTAGGCCCACCCAAAAACCGGGCTTTTCTAAAAACGAAAAAAAAGGCCTTAATACCACTGTCTGATAGGATTATGCTAGGACCACTCGTATTGGGTTCAGAGCAGAACGGATGATCCGATGATAAGGAGGAGATAATGCCACCATGGCATTGCGGACCTTGTATAATCGAATCTGCAAACGCAGCACACAAGAATCTGTCAGCTTTGTCAGACATTTCAGCATTGTGCAGAAACTGAGCCGGAGCAGGTAACATTATTGCTTGCTTTCATGTACTCCGCTGTGAAGGAGATGTTCTTATCCTGTGAGATATTTAAGGCTTGTGTTTTTTTTTTTTTTTGTGGGAATTTCCCATTTGAGCCGTGGGTCCCACCTGTCGGACAGAAAGAGAAGGAACAAGGCTATCCTTTTCTCGGTTGAAAGAGAGAGAAGGGGCCGGATTGCCCCCTTGGGTTTCATCCCGAGAGAGAGAAAGGAGGAGGCGAGATGCGGTCTTCGTGGGGATTGATCCGATCCACACACGATGCTGTCGGCGGCCGTTTGGCAGAACCGTCTAGGCTCCCCTCCTACTTATATCGGGGTTCCTCCTCTTCGGCATAACACAGGCAAGATCCGAGAGCTTCCACCCCCTTTTCGATCCATCCTCTCCACCTTTTGTGTTTGATTCTTTGGTCTCGGGCAAACCCTGCTCTTGGCTCCATCATTGCCGACCTCTTGGCGGCGGCGACTTGGCTCCCCCACTTGCGACCGACAGTCCGCCTTCCTTTCTCCTCACAGAGAACCTTGGCTAGCGGCTCGGTTCTTGGTAGTAGCGTTGATGTGGAGGCAGGGAGACGGTGGCGAGTTGATTGGATTTTTCACTGAGTCTCTAGAGCTCATCTGTTGGTGAGGCTTGAGCGTGCTCGGTTGTTCTTGTGGTTGCTGTGGTGCTTGACTGTGAGATTGGTGTTCGGTTGCTTGGTTTGTGCACTTGGCTTGTGCGCGATTGTGATCTATGATCTTGTGCGGCACTTCCTGGACTTCAACTCTACAATCTAGTGTGCCCCTGATTGTTGGAGAAGGACATTGTATCTTCGAGGATCACGTTGATTACACCGCGACATAGTGCTGACGATAGGTTTTCTGGGATAGTGTCGCTGATGCGCCTTGTCTTGACTTCTTGGTGGCTTTGAGTGCCATAAGTGCTGTGAGCTTTCTTCAAACTCTGATTGTCTATTTTGCTTAGTGTGTTATGTTAGTGTATTGATATGTTATTTCTATTTATTCTCAGTGGTACTAGCATTGGGTGACTGTTGATGCTCGATTCCATGCATATACAACTATCATTTAGTTGTGACTTTTCCTCAGATTATTGAGCTAATCATGCCACTTGGTGACTAATCCTAACAAAAAAAATAAGAGATGTTTGCATTAAATATTCTTTGCAAGGAAATGCATAAAATAGGCATAAAAGAGAAAGACTCGGGAAGCTTCCGAAAGGAGAATAAAGGAGATAAAACCTTGTGTTTTCGAAACATTTTATCCCAAAAATTGGAGAGTCTGTGAATCAAGAGACCAGAGCACGCACAAGAGAAAGGAGGCCGAGCCCGCCTGTCTGCCATCCATGAGTCGGGCAGCGCAAGGACTGAGTTGAGTGGCGCAGATACGACCACCTCCTCTTCCTTTCCACCCAAGCCTCCTCAACGCCTATAGAAGGGCCCCAAGATCCCCTCTGGGAGGGAGGACGATTGAAGACAAAACTAGGGTTTTTGTCGGGAGGGAGGCCATTCAGCCCGGTTATCTTTGTCTTAACTTTGCACTAGTCTTGTTGTAAATAAAAGGTGAAAATATGGAATGTCTCCAATGGTTCATCCTCTCTAGACTCATGAATGAGAGAGAGAGAGAGAGAGAGAGAGAGAGAGAGAGAGAGAGAGAGAGAGAGAGTGATGCGCACCAGCCCGTGAGAGCCAATGCACCCACTTGCCCGATCTCACAGCGTAAGATCAAGAACGGTACTTTGGGGAATTTGTAACCCAACGACGAGGAAGCCAACCGTAGCCTGCTATCCGAGACAAATCGTTAGTCCACAAACCTGAATACTAACTCACACAACTACGCTCGATGGCGTAGAAGCACAAGCTAGGTGCAATTCACGGGGAATCACAAGAACTCGGGAAACAATAACACTCTCATTGTTCTTAATAGATGAATATCAAAAGTAGTAAAAACCAAAAAAAACTCCCCTTCTCCCCTGGGACGCAGCCCCATATAGCATGTATCTGCGTCCTCCAGAATATGGCAACAACAAGAATAGATGGCAACAAAATAAAAGAAAAGAAAAAAAGGAAAACATGCAGCCGAATACTTGGAGGGCTTTAGTTCTTGGACTTGGTCTCCTGATTCAAGCCGCACAATACATGGCTGATTTGCATGCATGCAAATTCTCCCTTTATTCTCTCTCCCCTCTCTCTAAACCAACCGTCCAACTCCTTTGTGCAGATTCTGCATGCATGCATGCATGAGAGAGAACAAGTGGTGCAACACTTGGACTTGGGGCATGCATGCGTGAGAGAGAAATGGGCAGCCTTTCTTTTTCCTTGCGCATGTAGCAGACCTTTTCATTTGTTTCGGCCATGTGGGGCATGCTAGCTAGCTCAAACACCTTGGCCGAATCCATCTTGGGCTGGTTTAAACGCATGCAAATAAGCGTATCGCAGCTCTTCTTTTCTTCGCTAAAGTTCTCATGCATTGGCTTCTCGCCCATGTACCTAAGTAACACCAAAGAAGAACACATGGGGAGCACTGCTAAATCATTTAAATCCAAAATTAAACTCAAGTTAGCTTTAACCTGTGATTGAATTTGTTTAGCGTGGCTGCGAGTAATTGGACCGTCGTATACTTTCTCCTTTGGTTCAGCCGAACTAGAATCACCATGTGTATGCGTAGATGTTGTTTGTGTAGGTGTATATATGCATGAGATGTCCTCATCAGAGAAGAGAGGATGGGCTGAGGAAGTATGAAGACTAAGTACCCTTAAAGTTATTGGAAATGCAAAGTAGCAAGTTCTTCGGTTGGCTCGAAATTTAGTCACCCCTTGTGCAATTCGATAAAAGAGACTTAAACTGTCCTGGGATCACTCTTTACCACTTGTACAAGTCCACTATCTAACGTCATCATTGCATTCTAATGATATTTTTGACAAGAGTTTTAGCGAAATTCTAGGTTTGGATCCTTAATTGACTCAATAATATCCATATGATAAGTATGCCTCAATTTCTCCTACCTGGCCCCTCGTAAAAGGCAGTTATAATAGTTGTGGTAGGAAAACATTGTGTTGTATGAGTTATTTTGAGTACTGAGAGAGAGCTTGGGTCCTTGATTAGGCTGTTATAAAATCTTAATCCGAGGAATTTTCCTTTTTCCTATAAACTTTTTGCAGCTATCGAAAAAAGGGTTTTAGTGCTGAGAATTTGAAAAGAGTTGTAAGATTGAGGTAAAAATGACTTTTTGTTGCTTAAAGGGATGATAGGTTGGATCCTAAGTTGATTCTTTCTTGATCTTTATTGGAGAATTGTGTTTTAGAAATTGATAAGTTTTAGATTGTTGATTAATAATTGACTTGATATCAGGAGGAAGAAGAATTTTGTTTTAGTATTTTCCTAGTCTATTTTAAGTCTTACTCGAGGACGAGAAAAGATCTAAGTGCAGGGGAGTTATTAATGCTCGATTATGTGCATATGCAACTATTATTTAATTGTGACTTTTCCACAGATTACTGAGCTAATCATGTCATTTGGCGACTAACCCTAACAAAAAACAAGAGATGTTTGCATTAAGTGTTCTTTGCAAGGAAATGCATACAATAGGCATAAAAGAGAAAGATTCGGGAAGCTTCCAAAGGAGACAGATAAAGGAGATAAAACCATGTGTTTTCGAAAGATTTTATCCCGAAAATTGGAGGACTGTTCGTGAATCAAGAGACCAAAGCACGCACAAGAGAAAGGAGGCCGGGTCCACCTATCGGCCATCTATGAGCAGAGCAGCGCAAATACGGACACCTCCTTTTCCTTGTTGCCCATGCCTCCTTGAAGCCTATAAAAGGGCCCCAAGACCCCCCCTCGGGAGGGAGGACGATTGAAGACTAAAAACTAGGGTTTCCGCCGAGAGAAAGAGGAAGAGCCGCGTGATGCATCTGGAGAGCCGAGCGGCGCACCCCCTGCATCAGCCGACACACCACTCTACCGACCTCCTTTGGCAGCGCGATGACAACGACTTCTTCCTTCTGTTCTTCCTCTGTAAATTCCATGATGTATTCTTGAACCAGGAGTGAGTAGAAATCTGTTCTTCCTCTGGGTTCGAGGGATCTTGCAATGTAATCAACTTTAGATTTATTTATGATATGGTGCTTAATATTTTGATTAGTCTATTTTCTATTGCTTTCATTAAGCTGGTCCCACATGGGAAACTCTTTAGTCATAGATTGAGGCATGGTGCTTGGGTTTATTTGGCCAATCTATAGTAAATAGTACGGTGCAAGCTACGCTAAGAATAGCCTTATCACGTGACATGCAAACCGGTGAAAAAGGTGGTATTGCGTTGTTGGGTGACAACCGTCACAGTTTAAGTACCAATTCATATATGCATTTGTTGATTTACTTGCTAGTAAACCCAACCCAGGGGAAGATTTGTTCTTATTGAGAGAAACCCTAGAATCATCTCTATTCGCAATAGTTAGCTTTAATTAATATTGTTCTTCTTATTTGTTAGTAATTGTCCATAGCCTTAGTCGTAATTCCATCCGTCCCCTGTGTTCGATAAGCTTGGAAATACTCAAGGGATAAAGCTACAATCGATCAATGTGCTTGTGGTTACCAGAGTACGCGCATTGATCGTGTCAACAGTGGCTTTGCATAATAGATTGTGGGGTTGTTAAATTGCTCAGTGAGGATAATTTGGCCTAAGTGAGGTTGGTTTGACAATTTAGAGTCATAAGATGGGCTTTGAGCTAGTTGTTGTCATTATCTTTAATACTTCTGTTAATTTCAGTATACTGTTTTGATTACTTCTATTATTGCATTTAATTGTGATATTAAATTGCTAGTTGTAAATTGATCCAAGTGGTATAGAGCTCAAAACCCAGCATATTACTTAGAAATTGCCATTCTTAATATGTGATTAGACTAGGGCATTAGCGGCAAGGAGGCCTTGCGAGCAGCCCTACATCTGATAGCAAAACTAATCAAAAATCAATTTGAGCATTATGACTGATTTGTTTCATTGGTTAATTATCTATCGCATGAATTCCTGTACAGAGGACTTGAACAGTTTATTTCGGTTTATAGTCATTTATTTGATGCTCATGTCTTACTGGAATTATGTTTTTCTATTCATAATTAAATATAAAATTAATCTGAATTATTTGCTAAAACCGCAATTACGTCAGCACCATGTTCCAAAAAGACCAGGTTCAAGCGAGACCACTCGGGCAACTCAGCGTGCATGCACAGCAATCTTGGCGATATCACGACCAATTAGCACCGATGTAAACTTGTAGACGAAATTAGCCATCATCTCCATTGGCTTCTACATGTCGAATGAACGTAAAGGACATTGAATTACTGAGGTTATTACCAGGTACTCCGGATAGAAGTGGCCAAAGGAACTTCACTTCAGAGTTGAGCTCACGTTGCTGATGGACGGAGGAAAAATTTTACCCGATAGCTGATTGCTCTCATGCAGATTCCCTTCAGTCGTTGTTGATATTCCCCGACGGGAATCCGGTAGGTGTGTGTGAGGCCTTTCTAGATATATAGATCTGATGCTGAACTGAAGCATCCACATGGACCACATGCATGCTGCTCATCTGAACAATATCAGGGAGACAGCGAAGTATCAAACCCAGATATGCATATGCTAGTGCTGCACCAATGCTGACATAAAGGTGAGAGCAATATGTGGTAGAACAATTGTTCTCAGAGTCAGGGTACATATCCGAAGTTTTCTGAAGAAGTGAAATGAAATGAAATTGTTGATTCCACAGGACCAGGAGTAGAGTTCAAACATATTTCTGCTATCTTTACGACTTTACATATGACCGAAGTGTTGAAATGGGGGCAAATGGTGATAATTTTCAGATTTCATAACTGAGCAGCATTCTTTCTGTTAAGTGTTAACTGTTAACGGAACAATGCGTGCCTCTGCAGACATTATTAAAGCGACAGAGAAGGAAGCCACTATGTTCACTATAAAGGACTAGAAATCATCATGTTAATGGGAAAAAGAGACAGATCTGCACAGTCGATTTTAGTGGACCCAGATTATAACGGCGTAGATTAATTAGATCTAGATAGGAGAACAGTTACAATTGTATTAAATGTACAACAACGTTCCCTCGAAAAAAATACATCTATGTTTCCATCATAAGTGTTACAGTTGTATAGCAAGTACACATCTATGTTTTGATATGCATTGTAGTATCTGGCCACACAATTGGCCACACAATTGCACAAGAAATTAATCTAACTAGTAGCCAACCGCGCCCTTGGGCGCGCCGCTTCGTCCCACGAGTGACGGCCGTGCGTGGGCCCGCGCATGGAAGAAACGTGACCGGTGGGGCCCGCGGCGTGGGAACGTGCAAGTAAAAGGGTAGCTTCGGCCTGCGAGTGACGCCCGTGCGCGGAAGAAACGCGGCCGGTGGGGCCCGCGGCATGGGAACGCGCAAATAAAAGGGCAGGAGCGCGTGGACGACGGAGAAGGAAGAAGACAGAGAATTGGACGGCCGAGAGCGCGAAGGAAACGCAGGCAAGCAAAACTGGAAAAGCAGGGCGTGCAGAATCCGACGGGGAGGAGAATCGGGGCGACGTGGCCCATGTCTTTGCTCCTCAAGTCTCCCACCATTTAACCGGTAGGATTCTGAAAAAAGAAGAAGAAATTAACAGAGCAAGAGCAGCATTCCAATTTTCCAATGCAGGGGATGGTGGCTAAGACATGCGCTGAAACTTGTCCACGGAACGCTCGAGCCAAGTAACGTGTACCAGCGTTCCGGCCCATATAAGGCTATAATACACGCTAGTTAAGCCCATAGATCGCACGACGGTTTTGCTTGCACTGAGCCCAATTACTCCAGGCTTTCGGTCGAGAAAAACCGTGGGCTATCACCCACCAATTCGCGAGCGAGCCCACTCGACGGCACGGTGGGTCGCGCCTCCACGCAGCCGTCGCGCATCCATCGCGGTGGAGAAATCCGCGGTGGAACTCTCTCCTCCTCACCTCCACCCATGGCCACCTCCGCGCTGGCGCTGACGTCCTAAGCCCACCTGCCCCGAGACCCAGTCCCCACTGGCCGCGAACCGCCCGCTCCGCCTCGGGATCGAGCGGATCAGATGCTCTCCCTGGGCGTCATCCGCAAGCTCTGCGCCGCCCTCGACGCCGTCGCTCTCACCATCATCGCCGCCGGCCTCTCCCGGGCCTCGCCCCACCCCCGCCGCCATCCCTTCTCCGCACACGCGCACTCCCCCCAGCCCGACTTCCCCACCATCGCTGCCTGCCGTGCCGCGGTCGCTGCCTCCAAGAACCGCCGCCAGCCTTCCGCCCCCTCCGCGGCGGCGGCCAAGAAGCTCGCGGACGCCGAGCCGCCGGTGCTGATCAGGATCAAGGAAGAGCGGGACCCGGTGCGTCTGTACGAGCTGTTCAGGGCCAATGCGCACAACCGCCTCCTGGTGGAGAACCGGTTCGCATTCGAGGACGCGGTGGCGCGCCTGGCAGGTGCTCGACGGAATGACCTCGTGGAGGAGATCCTCGAGCAGCACAAGGCGTTGCCCCAGGGGAGGCGGGAGGGGTTCGTGGTCAGGATCATAGGCTTGTACGGGAAGGCCAGGATGCCGGAGCACGCGCTGCGGACGTTCCGGGAGATGGAGATGTACGGGTGCACGCGCACTGCCAAGTCACTCAATGCCACGATGAAAGTGCTGCTGCGAGCACGGCTGTTCGACAAGGTCCTGCAGCTGTTTGAGGAGGGGTCCGAGAAGTACAGGGTTGAGTTGGATGACATTTCATATAACACGGTGGTGAAGATGATGTGCGACATGGGGGAACTGCGTACAGCCTACCGGGTAATGCAGGAGATGGAGAAGACAGGGGTGCGACCAGATGTCATCACGCACACGACGCTCATGGCTGCGTTCTATAAGTATGGCCAGCGTGAGGTTGGGGATGGCCTGTGGAACCTCATGAGGTTGAGGGGTTGCATGCCGACGCTTGCCAGTTATAATGTCAGGATTCAGTTTCTGATTAATAGGAGAAGGGGCTGGCAGGCAAATGATTTAGTGCGGAAAATGTATGTAGCGGGGATAAGTCCGGATGAGATCACATACAATCTAGTTATTAAGGGTTTTTTCATGATGGGTGAGCATGAGATGGCTAAGACGGTCTTTGGTGCGATGCATGGGAGGGGATGCAAGCCAAATGGTAAGATTTACCAGACAATGGTGCATTACCTGTGTGAGCGAAGGGATTTTGATTTGGCATTCAGGTTGTGCAAAGACAGCATGGAAAAGAACTGGTTTCCGAGTGTCGATACTATAAACCAACTGCTGAAAGGTCTCATGGCAATTTCAAAGGACAGGAATGCAAGAGAGATAATGAAGTTGGTTATTGGGAGAAAACCTTCCTATTCAGATGATGAAGTGAAGGCCTTTCAAGACATATTATCTCATGGGAAGACTGGAAAATAGGTTGACTGCTGGATGAAAAGTTTTGCTGTAAATCCACCACATGTAATTGTAAGGCTGTTGTTGACATTCTTTTATTCATTTTGTTTTCACAGCCAAATTAGAATAAAGTAGATTGAAAAGGTTTTGAGTGCTTAAATTATCCTTTGAGACACTAAGATAGCAATGGTTCAGCTGCTTAACAGAAGTTCATGTAAGTCATAACTCATAGGAGAACCTTTACCTCTAATGGAATTATTAGGAATCAGGCGGACTCTAAGAAGAATTTGTGTTATATTTATCATGGGCTAATGCTTTGAAATTTCTTAACAGACTATTCAAAATGTTCGAACATAGAAAAGTTATAGAAAATAGTTATTGATGGATATTGCTAAAATAATGAAGCAATATGTGCTGTATTTCAAGCTATGTTTGAGCAAATCTAAGCCTGTTGATTTTTTTTTTCAATTTCGGCAAGAATAAGGTAAAAGATTGTCTACTTCTGATTGCACAAGAAGTTTTATTTGTAAAAGTGTTTGTAGCTTCGGATTGATTATTGTTTTGATATTGGTGAAAAGGCATACAAAACATACTAAGTCATTTGGATGAGCCATATGAAAGTTACATTAGTCTTCAAGTTCTTGCTACATGTTTCCTCTGAAGAATATTGAGCTTCTTGATGACATTGTTCAA
This sequence comes from Ampelocalamus luodianensis, assembly GCA_036346255.1. NCBI lineage: Eukaryota > Viridiplantae > Streptophyta > Magnoliopsida > Poales > Poaceae > Ampelocalamus > Ampelocalamus luodianensis. The sequence continues at coordinate 7,267,671 of CM070632.1, read as the reverse complement.
ATTTGTAAATCATAATTCGCCATTTACCAGTTGTCACTAAATGACCAAAAAGTAATTAACATTGCATACTACTTTACTTCTATGATGCGCTGCGTGCACCTATCCCAAGCATTAGTCGAGATTATTAATTAATGGGCATTGCCAAAACAAATTAATATCACTGGGATATATTAAAAATATTTTATAAAATTTGTGTTTTTTGTACCTAGGGTTTGATGTACTTTTCTCATTGTGTATAAAATATGATTGGAACATTTGGGATTCTCAGCTCATGAGCTGATTAAACACGATTGAAATGACAAAATGCCTAACTGGGCATGAACTGTGCATATTTTTTCATAAATTACCATTTTCCACTCAGTCTTCCTCAGTTTTAGATCCACATTATACTTTTTACCATATTGTTGCCACTAAGGGGACAGTTCTTTGCCCCTTCCACCTGTTGATAATCATCATAGCTTATAAGTTCTAATAACTAACACATTGATTTTATTTTGATTGTTTTAGAAGGCTTCCCACTAGTAATCTCAGGACAGAGTTCCGCGTTCTGTTGGATTGTGAAATGTAAGCAAATGACTGAAGTTACTCAATTCATATAAAAAACCAAAATTACCCAATCTGAGCGTCTGATCTTAAAACATAATACAAATATGTTTCTCGAAGTTCCAAATGATTTATCATCATACGCAAACAAAATTGGAGACACATGGATCGTTGAAGTGTCAACAACTCAGCATGACAATTCAATGCGATTGATGCTAGTGGTCACTACCACAATGGTGTTATTTCTTTGCAGTTGGCACTCTTTCCATGCTTGACTGAAAGGAGAAGACGGCAAGGAAAACAATGATGAAAATACAGGACAATACAAGTGGGGCGAATGGGATTGTGGTCAGTCAAGCAGCATCGTTGTCAGAACCACTGGAAGTCACAAGGTAGGAGAAAATGGTATTGAGACATTCTGTTACTGCACATCTCAACAAACGTGGTCATTGTTACGTCCACTTCTCAGAACACACACTGTTGATTCATACAAAGCAAAGTCAATGATGCTCCATTGCCCTTCATATGATATTCTAGTAACTCTTCATTGTCAATTCGTCGCAGCATAGCTGTTCTGTTTGAGATGTTCCCATTTCACTGAAGGGCACTTCTTACTTATTCTTAATCTGCAATAGAGCATTGATCACCCTTGTAATGTACTAAAGCACATTTAGTTATCCGCAACATTGCAGGTTTTGCTCTAGGACAGCCAACTCAACTGGTTATCCTCCTTTTCCTTTTCTACAGGCGGATATTTCAACAGCCCTATCTATGTTGTTGATTGGAGCATTGAAGGAAAACAAGCTTATGGGTCAATAACAGCAAATCAATTTTCTTCCCTTATTACCAACAGATGGGGCATTTTGTACGCCACAGCTTTGTACAAGCACAGCCATCTACTAGAGCTTTTTGTACGGAACAGCCAAGTAGCATAGTCATTTACTTCTAACTCAGTGACCCATGGATACTTATGTTATGTGTATTAGCATGTTCTTTTCACTACCTTGTAAATTTACACTATTATTTATCGGCTTCTTGTTCTTCATTTGCATTCATTATTTAAAGAAAAATTATTCCATTTCTCCTTAGATAAACTTTCGATCTGCTGTCCGGAAATGCTGACATTCTGCTGTATTGTGTATTCTCGTCATTGTTACTATAAAAAAAGTTGGGGATCAACACCGAACTTGAAACCCAACACATGAAAATAAAAGAGGGAAGTTTCATAAATCACCTGATTTATGTGACCTATGGATTCCAGGCTGCCGTTCAACCCATGATGCCTCATGAGCCAGAGCAGATTCCAAACTTGGTGTAACATTATACTCAAACCTTTTAGGGCATGTACAATGGTACAAATAGCTGTTGTTTATAGCAACTCTTTATGTCATCTGTAGACAGCACTAAAGATAGCTTTCACAATGGTTGTGATAATACAGTCGGCTACAAGATTATAGACAACATACAATCTTCTAATGCTTTTATTGTTTTTGGTGCTACAGTCAACTACATGATTGTAGACAACATCTTTCTCTCTCTTCATTCTCTTTCATCCACGTCAGCAAAAATCCTACGTGTCAGAGGCTATAGACAGCTGATATAAGCCTATTGTACATGCTCTTATCGTGGAATTAGACTTGCTATTAATGTTGGCTTATCCGCCAGTCGCGTTGGGTCTGCCACTCAGTTGAAAGCTATGAAACAAGTTCGCGGTAGTTCAAAACTGGAATTGGCACAATATTGACCAAAATAACCTCTCCCATTGGGTACAAATTAGATATTTACATAAACTTGTGGGTCCTTGGGCAGATCCTACATTAGCTCCAAGACGTTGATCTCTATCTAGAAAAGTAAATGCTTAAGCTTGAGAAGCTTCTGGCTCTATGGGTCCATAAAACTCACTTGGATACGCCGTATTGTTGAACCAGACAACAAAATCTATAAAACGTTTAGAATGAGTTTTTTTCTTCCTTCCTACCAAGTCATCTACACAAGCCCTCTAAAACCTCTAAGGAATAGAAGTGGCCAGCAAACAATTATTTGTTGGCAGAAAGGAAGTCAACGTTTATGAACTACTGTAACCCATAGCTTTATCTCGAGTAAACTTTATGAAAACGAATAAACCAATATACAAATGTGAAAAACTTGATTGTCAGTACTTGGATTCATTTTTCAGATGGACTCTTTTTTTCTTTTAATTTCCCCACGAGTTGGCACTGTTACTAAAGAATCCAAGATTAAGGCTCTATTTGGAAAGCAAAAAATTTCATAATTTTACAGAAATTGATCCGCTTTCTACGAAATTCTTGCGCTCCAAATAGGTGCCAACTAAGCAATTAAATTAGGAAGAAGTTAACTTTTGCCCCCCCTGAACTTACACCCTGAGTCCGAATAACACTCTCAACTATGAAATCGTTCGTTGTGCCCCCCTGAACTAGCCAAACCGTGTCACTTAACCCCTTGAGCCCAATACACCTGGTTTTACTCCGATGTGCCATAAATGTGTCTGTGTGGTGGCAACTGTGCCATTGACCACCTCGTCACCCTGGCTCGATCTCTCACTTCGTTGTTCTTCCCTGAAGAAGATTAGGAATCGACCGTACGTAGGCTCATGTATTCATACATTATATACAACATACAAAAACTAGTACAAGGCACTAGAGATATACATGTACATGAATACAAACTTCCCATACGGGATAAAGTCCTACTATGCTACGTGATCCTGGCGGTATCCTTGCTTATCGTGGCCTATACATTGAGAAGTCCACACAGGACATGCTACCGGGCATCTCCAATACCATCTGTCTTACATCCCCCTTCAGACGTAGTGTCGCAAATGCTGAGGCAGTCACGAAAATCAAGAAATAACTATGTCGACAACCCTTTAGTGAATATATATGCAAATTGGGATGATGACGGTACATGGAGAACACAGACTTGCCTCGGTCGAACTTTTTCGTGAACAAAATGTATATCTATCTCAATATGCTTGGTACGTCAATGTTGAACTAGATTAGATGACATGTAAACCACGCTCACATTATCACAATAGACGAATGTGGCAAATGAGATAGGGTGGTGTAGCTTGGAGAGAAGTTGACGAAGCTAACACGATTCGACGATGGCGTTGGTCACTACACGATATTCTTCTTCAGCGCTTGATCGTGACACGGTTGGTTGTCGCTTGGATGACCAAGAAACAAGATTATCACCAAGATATATGCAATAGTTAGAAGTTGATCGACAAGAATCTGGATAGCCGACCCAATCAGTGTTCGAGCAAGCAGTCAATTGCAACGAGGGAGAAACATGAAGCTGTAGTCCAAAACTCATGGTGCCCTTGAGATACCGGAGAATACGCTTGACCAAGTGAAGATGAGGTTCACAGGGGTCATGCATACGAAGACACACCTGTTGCACTGTATAGCTAATGTCCAGCTGTATCAATGTCACATACTGAAGAGCATCGACCAAGCTGCGATAATGGGAGGCATCAACAATAGATGGTCCAGTGCTGGCAAGCTTTGATCTGGTGTCAATGGGAGTAGAGCACGGATTACACGACTCCATGCCGATACGCTTGAGCAACTCCTGAATGTATGAATGCTAAGAAAGAAAGAGTCCATGGGACGAGCATACCACTGAAATGCCCAAGAAATAATGAAGCGAACCAAGACTAGTCATAGCAAATTCTTGACCAAGAGATGTGATGAAGTGCCAAAGCAAAGAATCACTGGAGGCCATCAAGATGATGTCGTCGACATACAATAGGAGGTAGGCAGTGGAGGAGCCAGACTTACAGATGAACAGTGATGTGTCGGAGCGAGATGGTGCGAAGCCAATGGCGATGGCAAAAGAGGCAAACCATTCACTACTACACACAGCCTCATCACAAACGGTTCGGAACCGTCATCACAAACGGTTTTTCGAACCGCCTGAAAAAGTTCGTCTGTGATAACAGGTGTTATTACAGACGGTTCAAAAACCGTCTGTGATACGAATATCACAAACGGTTCGAAAGTAGAACCGTCTGTGATAGTTTTTTCAACTGCAAAAAAAAAATACTAAATGTATTCCCCTTGGTCGTCCGCCTCTCCGCCTCCGGCACCTCGTCCACTTCCTGGCTCCACTCGCTCATGAGCCTTCTGAAGAAGGCCATGATCTTGTCCTCGTCGCGGAGCTCCTCGAAAGGCACATCCTTATCCTCATCCCTGCCCTCCTTCCTCACGGCCGCATCGCCAGCTTGGGCTTCGCTGCCTCCGCCGCCTTGGCCCGCAGCTCCTGGATGTCGCGGAGGAAGTCGTTGGTCTGTCCCTCCCCGATATCCTCGATGTCGATTAGATTAGTCACTACAAGGGCTGCAAACTGAAGCATTTGTCAAATCATCAAGCCACATTGTTCCCCATCCATTCAATCACAAAACTATATTCAAGCACACATTCAATCACAAAACTGTATCCAAGCACACATGTATACCTCGATCTAGGAGAAGCCGGCAGGGGGGAGGACAGGCGGCACCGGAGGGAGGACGGCCGGCGCCTGGATGGGGGCGGCGTGGGAAGGAGAGCCGGTGGGGAGACGCCGGCCGGCCATCGGGGGGAGGATGAGCGGCGGGAGGAGGAGGCCCGGCGGAGGGAACACTGGGCGACTGCGGGATGAACGGGAGGGACGAGGGCCGGCACGGGAGAAGGGAGCCCAGAGGTCACGCTGGATTTGGGGAGTCCTTATTAATATATAAGGACTTACGCTACTCCGCTCACGCATTCAAAATTCCAGCGCACGTATTCAAATTTTTGAACTCCGCGTTGTGAATCACATATCACGACGTCTCGTATCACCAACCGTGCGTGATGAGGTACTTATCACGAGCGGTTCGTGATCGAACCATCGTGATAGTATCATAAACGGTTCTATTAAAAACCGTGCGTGATAATCTGCGATATCGAGAGCGGTTCTTTAATAGAACCGTCTACGTCTGCAGATTATCACGCATTTGATTTTAATAGAACCATCTATGATACTATCGAAACGGTTTTTAATAGAACCATCTATGATATCGAGTATCACGAGCGGTTTGTATTATAAACCATCTGTGATAGGCCCGACAGACCCAACACAGACGGTTCCATTTTAACCGTCTGTGATGAGGTGTCTACTATTGCATGTTTTGTAGTAGTGATTAATACTAAGCCTGCGGGGCCTACTTGAGTCCATAAAGTGACTTGGACAGACGGCATACATGCTCCGACCGAGAAGGATCTACAAACCATGATGGTTGCTGATAGTAGATGACCTCTGAAAGGTGCCATGAAGGAATGCGTTCTTGACATCAAGTTGATGGATCGGCCAATGACGAGAGACTGCAAGTGAAATCATGATGCAGATGATGGTTGGTTTGACAAGAGGACTAAAAGTCCCAGTGAAATCCACATTGTCCTATTCAGAGAATCCGCAAATGACCCATCGTGCATTGTAGAACTCAAGAGATCCATCGGGGTGGAATTTATGCCCAAAAACCCACTTTCCAGAGATGAAATTAGCATTGGTCGGTCGAGGAACAAGTTGCGATGAACGGTTGAGAAGAAGGGCCTTATACTCATCAAGCATTGCTAGGTACCAATGGAAATCCTTCATGGCTGAGCGGTACCCACCAGGAAGAGGCGAGATGCCAACCACTGTTGTTGAAAGGTTGAGTTTCTCCCGGGCTTTGATTGTGATACCATATGTGTTGTGAGTGTGCATGTGATGTAGGCTAGACGGTGCTGGTGCAACAGTAGAAGATGCTGTGGTAGACGACAAAGGTGCCACAACAGACGAGATGCTACTAGATGTAGATGATGTGGTAGGCAGTGTAGCAGCATGATCAGTTTCTATGGCAGAAACGACAGCCGAATCGGTTACCACAGCAGGATCTATGGCAGAAGGACCAGCATTGGGAGGAGCTGCAGCAGAGGGTGCAGAGGTGACAACAGGCGTAGAAGTATAGGCCAATTCGATTAAGAAGTCAATGGAGGACGGTGGAGAGGGAGACGTGACTACAAAAAGGAAAAGAGGTCTCATCGAAAATAACATGACGAGAAATAATAACCCGTCGAGAGGAAAGATCAAGGCAGCGGTAGCCTTTGTGATCGGAGGAGTAGCCAAGAAAAGAACATGGCGTGGAACGAGGTGTGAGTTTATGAGGAGTAGTAGCAGACAAGTTAGGTAACATAAACATCCAAACACACACATGTGATCAAGTGAAGGAGGATGGCCAAAAAGAGCTTGGTGGGGGGTTCGATGCTTGAGGTTTATGGTAGGCCTGTGATTTAAGAGACATGTGGTGGCATGAAGAGCCTCGGCCCAAAAAGATGGTGGCATGAAGGTGTGAAAAAGAAGAGAGCGAATGACATCGTTAATTGTTCGAATACCCCATTCGGCTTTACCGTTTTGTTGAGATGTATATGGACATGACATCCGGAGGTGAATGCCATGGGAAAGAAAAAACTGGCGGCATTGGGAGTTGTCAAACTCACATCCATTATCACATTGTATAGCTTTGATGGGCTAAGAGAATCGAGTTGTAGCATAAGCATGGAAGAAGAAAAGGATTGAGGCAACATCAGATTTCCGACGAAGCGAAAATGTCCAGAGGTAGTGAGAAAAATCATCAAGAATTAACAAGTAATAATGAAAGCTAGAATTACTATAAATTGGTGACGTCTAGACGTCACAATGAATAAGTTCAAAGGGGCTCGAAGTAGTAGAGGTAGATGACATATCACAATGAATAAGTTTAAAGGGGCTGAAAGTGGTAGAGGTAGATGACATAAATGGGTGTTGAACATGGCAACCTAACTAACAAGCATGGCATACACTTAGTACAAATTTGGAACAAGAAATAACTCGACTAGACAAAAGATGCGACATGGTGTGGCTTCCGGGATGGCCTACGCGTTGGTGCCAGATGGCAGAGGATGGAGCAACGGCAGTGAAGGTAGTATGTGGAGAGCTTGGACGGACATGATGAAGGGAGTAGAGTCCGCCCCCTACTATTGCAGCATATAATCTGTAACATCCCAAAGTTATGTTACCAAAATAAATTAAAATAAAGTATTGTTCTAATTGGATTTTCTGAGAATTTGCCAGAGTTTGATTGCTTTATTTGAATCTTTAAAATTTTGAAAGTCAAATTTGAAATTTATTTGAAGTTATTGAAGTTTTATTGGATTTAAATTGAAAAATAAAAATTTACTTAATTTCTAGAATTTTCTGAGTTTTTAAAAGCTTTTTCCTAAGTATTTTCAAGCCAAAATAATTTATTTGCAAAATTAAAAGCCAACTTTAGGTTGGAATTATTTTTATTAAGTCCAAAATGCCTCTAGGAATTTCTGTGAATTTTTCTAGCATTTTTGGATGTATTTTACTATTTTCTAAAGTCCTTTTGAATTTCTAGAAATAAATCAATTGAAAAATCAATTTAAAAAGCCGGAAAGCCTTCGGGCCGAAATCTCCTCCTTCGGCCCATTTTCTCCCGCGCCTCGGCCCACTCCAGCCGTCCGCCGCTCCCTCTCTCCTCACTCTCCTTTCCACCGCCCGATCGCCATCCGACGGCTATCCATCGTCCCACGCCTCCATCTCTCTTCTCTTTCTCCCGCACCGCTCGATCTTCATCGAACGACACTCATGCAACCACGCCTCCTCACCTCTCCCGATCGTCAGATCTCAAACCAACAATCAGATTTCGAAGTCATTCGGGCGGTCCGAATATCAAAGAGATAAGGACCCTCCGATCTACATCGGACGACCACCAAGCGCCCATGCGACGCCGCCTCTCTCTCACCATCAAATACCCATCCGACGGCCCACGAGCACCAGTGACTTTATTAATTCACCGTGTCGTTTCGATTTAACGTGATCGTTGGATCAAAATCCAACGGCTGCGGCCGACCCCAGCTTACCGGTTCACATATTCTATCTCCACCGTTCGATCAAAATCGGACGCCACCGCATCATCGTCTTCCTTTATTCTCCCTACCTCTTCTTCTTCCCCACGACGCCGCGCGCGCTCGCCATTATCGCCGCGGAGCTCCGTTACGCCGTTTCTCTCCCCTCTCCTGCGTCATCGTGCGCATTCAAAAGCCCTCATCACGCCGCCCACTTCCCACTTTCCCTCTCTTTACTTGCGGTTCGCCCACATGTCGTGCGGCCGCGCGCACCACCCGCCACGATCTCCCACTCCCGACCTCCTCCGCCCCTATAAAGGAAGCATGCGGTGCCCCTTCCTCCTCATTCCGTTCCGCCACCCACTCCTCCTTCACCTCTCGGTTTGCGGAATCGAGTTTGAAGAAACTTCGGCGGGCACCTTTCTTCCCGACTCGGCCGACATCGCTGCGCGCGTCCCCGACCACACCAACGACATCGCGACACCGTCGCCTACTCGTCGTGCACACGGCTCGGCCTAAGAGCACCGGAGCCCCTTCCTCGCCGTCGAGCCGCAAGCGCCGCCGCTTCTTCCCTCGCCGCGAGTGATTTCTCCGTGCGCGAGCGTTGCCAAGGTGAGCCTCATGCTCCCCGTCGCCTTCTCTCTCTATTGGTACCATCCACTCCGCCACCTCGCCGCTAAACGCCGGCGAGCCCGTGCCGAAGTCGCCGCCGGATTCGAGATGGCGTGGCGGCCCCACGTATGCGCCATGTCATCGCCACGTCGGCTCCACCCGTGCATGCCTCGCTGAGTCAGCGCTTACGTGGCGCCACGTCAATCCATGCACAGCGCACCCTCACCCCGTGCATTTGTTCCATGAACAAGATGCGGTGGATCGCGACCACCGTGGATCAGGTCCATTGACATTGGGCCCACCTGTCATAGACTCAAAGGATTTCCTTTAGGAAAATAATTCGGCCGGGAAAATCATTTTCCCTCGCTGACGTCATGCTTGCGCAATAAATCGAATTTCCTTTAGAAAAATAATTCGGGAAAATCAATAAAATCTGATTTTAGGTTTTATTTAGATTTAAAAACTTCCCGGGGTTCGTTCTCCCTCATACGAACTCCGATTTCGTCCATTCAAAAATCCTAAATTCATATAAAATCAGGATCTAGCCATCTAAACCAAAATCATTTGATTTTGGGTTCATTTGACCTGCAATTCTTTTAAACCCTAGCTTATCATTCCATGTAATTTCAATCTTCTAAAATTCATATCTTTTACTCCCGAACTCCGTTTTAGTCCATTCAAGTTTGTAAATTCATATAAAATTATTATCTAGCTAACTAAAGTAAAATACTTCTATTTGGAGTTAATTTGATCTGTTCTTTTGAATTTATTTGAATTTGAGTTGAATTGGTCGTATTTTCACGATTAGATTTCGACGACTTCGGAGAATCAGATTTCGACACCAATTGAAGAGCAATATAAGAAGATTGATTTTGACTGTGTGATCATCAACGACTTGAGAATCGATTTATTGAAGAGCAACATAAGAGGGTTGATTTTGACTGTATGATCATCGTGATCGTACACTTGGACTACCTGAAGATAGTACTTGTGAGTACTAGGTGACCTGTTAAGAAAAACAACGTCACCTCAACACCAGAAGTTCTGTTAAGGTGATCTGTTAAGAAAAACAACGTCACCTCATCAAGCGAGGCAAGTTATACCCTTGATCATATTCATCCTACTATTTTAAATTATTTATATACTGTTTTAAATTATTACTGCATGCTTATCTATATCAATATCCTAAATTCCTGTTTTAAATATATAGTTATGCCTAAAATCCTTTGTATGGCCAATGTTGATATTGAATCAAACACATTGTCACCCTAGATCAAACCTGGTTGATACAATAGTATGAACCAGGATCATTTAAACGTATTGCTTAGCCATGCTTTTAGACCAAACTTGTTTTTGGGGAATTTCAGCCATCAATCAATTTTTGATTAAATTGTACCCTTGGCATCTGTGTGTCATGGGAGTTTTACAAATGACTTGGAAAATAAAATAAAATGATGGTTTGGACTTGGGCGGAATGGATGATTGGTGGGTGCAGGTTCATGCACGGGCTTAATCTGGTTAGGGTTAAGGCCCATGGGTTTTATTGGAAAGTTGACCAAGTCAGTTAAGGACCGGTCTTCGAGCGCATGATGCTACGCCTAACCGTACCACCACATGTCCCGTATGGGCGGGACTTGGCTAAATAATTTGTAATGTCTTAGTGTCGTTTGTTCTATGTTGTTGGTATGGGCGTTGGTGGACATTAGACCCATCTGCGCAGAGGGCTTCCAGAGGATGGCCAGTCCAATGGTAGCGAAACCTTAGCGGGCACGAATACATTAAGACAGAACATTGTAAAGGCCTCGACACGTGCTCTAGACTGCTTACCACGGTAGTGAGCAGTGGCATAGATATATGTCGGACAAACTAGAGAAGTCTTGTCATGTGGGTAAAGCTGTACAACCTCTGCAGAGTGTAAAACTATTCGAATAGCCGTGTCCACGGTTATGGACATGCTAGCAGAACTACTCAAAGTTAGACTATGGTTTTGTCGGAAAAAGACTTTTTCAAAAACTGGTTTATCCAATTGGGAATTAGGCAAACAGCCATGTGATAGGAGGATATCCTTCACCATTCATGTGTGAACGTTATCTGACTATAAAATCGAGAATTTTATAAACTTTAGTTATAGAATAACTGCTTTGGAATTTAGTACCAGTATTTAAAGAAAATGCTGCTTTGTGCAAATAATCATATAAGCCATCCTTTGTTACATCCATATATGCATGTCATTACATTATTTGTGGGTGTAACTTGCGAGCACGGAAGTTGTGCTCATTCTTGCTTATGCAAACAAATTTCAGAGGAGAAGGACTTTGCTACCAATGTGGATCTCGACGACTAGGCCGCTACCCCAGTCGATTGCCTGTGGCAGATTGCTGGACCCTACTACTTCTTCGTCTTCCGCTGTGTTTATTTTATTGTTGGCCTGTAAGCCTCTTTTGTAATCAACTCTGTTGTTATTAATAAAGTTGTGATATGAATTTGTTATCATTTTGTTTACTGTGTGAGCTAGCCACTGATCATGTGAGGATCTGGGTGTATTAATACCCGGGTTCTGACATAATCTCTTTCTTGGTGAGACGATCCTTCACAGAAAAGCCAAACGAGTCAAATTCAATAGAGACATTGTTGTCAGAAGCAAGACGTCTATAGAAATGAGGCTCTTGATAAGAGAGGGGACAACTAGAACTTTATTGAGATGAAGAGGTTTGGCTGTGGTAGGTATATAGGAAGAACTGGAGAAAGAGATTGGTAAAGATGCATTGTTGCTGATAATGACAGAGGGGGGTGACGAGGAGACATGAGGGACATAAGAAGATATATTACCAAAGTCAGGAGTCAGATATGCCGAAGCTCCCATATCCATATGACAGTCGTTTTCGTTCAGCGACCAGAAGGACAAGTTGTTGAAAGCTGAGAGAAAGGACGATTGATCCCACTATGGTGGCATAGAAAATGGTGTAGCAAGCTGTAGAGTAGTGAAAGTTGGGTAGGCCTACAGGGTTGGAGGGCGTGCACCAAGAAGCTTCCCTGAGGATGCCATTGGTCAGGCCACTGAGACTGCCATACCTGAATAGCGTCGTTCCAAGGGTTGTGCGAAGGAGGCGCCACCGCCACCGCATCCCTTGCCGCGACCGCTGCCACGACCACCACGTCTGTTGTTGGGCTTGGGAGTGCGGTCACCACAATCACCATGATCACCATGATTCGAACACTCATAAGAGCGCTCGCCGCGCTGAGCGTTGCCGTTGGTAGCCGTGGAGATAAGTGATGTGATAAAGGGTGTCCCGATCTTTCGATGAGAAGGATAACTCGATTTGGTGGAGATGATTCTCATAATTTAGCTAGCAATCGTACACGACCAATATACCGAGCAATCACTGAATTAACTCTGTAATTGTTATCAACCTTGCTAGAAGCACGATCGACATGACCATGAAGATCTATTCCTGCATGCAATCGGAGAACACACAAAAACAAGATAATAAGCAATCTGAAATTTACAAATAGGATTGAAGTACTTAATAAGGTGGGATTCCGAAGTGATATTATAGCTAGTCTAATAGACACAAGCCAATACACGAAGTTGCAATGTAGCCAACTTTTAACTAAACGAAATCCGAGAGGACTAGAGGGGTGCGACCACCTTAAATAGAGGGGTAGTCGCACATAGCTAGGAGATAAGGGGAGGAAGGGGGGGTGTGGCCACAGAGGTGGGGCACCCAAAGTAGGGCAGCCTAGGGTGGCCGGCCACCATATGGGCCAAGTCGGCCAACACATTACATAGCTCGTGGGCCAACAATAGGTGACGCAGCACCATGGCATGCAGACGTAGTACCACCTGGTGAAGTAGAGGTAGCTCGGCTCGTAGGGGTAGAAGTAGCTCGGCCCAATTGGAGGAGTAGGAGTTGGATTAGCCGGAGGCCCAATTAGGAAATATGGAGTTGAAGTAGCCGAAAGTCCTATTGGAGAAGATGTGGTTGAAGTAGAGGATGTAGTGCAACGGGTTGAAGTAGTGGTTGCATCCTTAGAGTTGATGTCCTCATCAATGAGGGCAATGTCCACTGCTGCCTTGGTCGAGATCTTCTTCTGGTTCTCTTCAAGTACAAGAGCGGACCTTATCTGCAAGAAAGAAGGAAAAGGAGATTGCAGTGAAATAAAAGATCACAGGTGTGCATAGTCTTCATGGAGGTCTCGAAGAACAGTGAGGAAGAGAGTCTCATCGGAGATGGTATGGCCGACGTCACCGAGGGTAGCCGCGAGGGTCTTGAGTTTCGAGTAGTACTCAGAGATGGTGAGATCGCCTTGGCCCGTCGCGCAGAATTCAGCCTTGAGCTGAATGGCATGACTCTTCTTATTGTCGTGAAACAAGCCTTCGATGGTGTCCCAAATATCCTTAGCGGAAGCATTGGCCTTCATGACGATGTTGAGAATCCCCATAGAAACAGAGCCGTAGAGCCATGATCGTACCATGTAGTCGTCGCATTTCCAATCAGCATTGGTGGACTTGCCGGTGCCGTCAATGTGACCTTTGAGGGAGTACTCGCCGAGAGTGATGAGAAAGAGCTCCCTCCATGTCGAGTAGTTGGAGGCTTGGAGATCAAGTGCAATAGGAACATGCATCTTGATACTAGCTACATGCATGGCTTGAGCTGCTGGAGAAGGCGTTAGATTGCCCATGACAAGAGGAGGAAGGGAACCAAGAATTGGCTAGGGAGTGGGTGGACAACAAAAAAAGATCAGATTGTTGAAGTTGACTAGATTGAAAAGATGGGATCGAGCTCTAGGCTTGGCTCTGATACCATGAAGAAGATTAGGAATCAGCAACACATAGACTCGTGTATTCATACAATATATATAGCATACAACATCTAGTGCAAGGCATTAGAGATATACATGTACATGAATACAAACTTCACATACGGGATAGAGTCCTAGTATCCTACGTGATCCCGGCAGTATCCTTGCTTGTTGTGGCCTACATTGACGAGTCCATGCAGGACATGCTACCGGGCATCTCCAATAACATATGTATTACATCCCCCCCAAATCCCGAACTTTCTCGGCTTTCCCCGGCCTGTGACTCCTCTCCTCTCAAATCTGAGGCCATCGGACTATTCATCATACCGAAGGCATCACAACTGAAGATTTAGTCCGGAGCAGTGCCCTGTGGAGTTGGATTGAGAAAGGTTAGTACCCGGCACACCCGATTTGGGATTTTAGGGTTTTCAAAATTTGTGTTAGCTACAAGATCCGGTACCTATGAATGTTGTTTTAGTGTTTTGGAAAGTATGATTTTTTAAGGCTAGTTGTTGGATTTCATAGTGCGCGCAGCGAGTGTTATTGGAGACAAATCTCTCGATTTCATAGTTTATTAGCACACGGTGGGATGTTTACTTTCTTTTTTAATAGTGCATCCTAGCTGTTTGTAGTATGATTTCTGATTTGCTTGCCTTTGCACTTGCATTTAGGGCGGAGTTGTACTTTAGGGATGGATATGGTGGACATGCTTTGTGTTAGGTTTCACTTTAAGGGGAATTTTTCAACAATGGGAAGAGAACACATTACTATGGTGGAATAGAGGGATATCCTACATAGAACGTGACAAGATGTCTTTGCCTGAGGTCATTGGACACCTTAAATACCACTACGATGAAGTGGACGAGGTTTTGTTGCATTAGTTATTTTCTGGTAAAGACTTTAGCAATGGGCTTAGGGTTTTAACAAATGATGTGTCATGCCAGCATGTGCACTAGCGTTGAATGATCACTACAAGTTATTTTATTTCCGCTTCAAGAGTTTTATTAGTTTCTTAAGCCCTACGTAGCAAGTTATGTAAACATTAACCATAAAGTCTAATGCTACTATTGATACGAGGGATGCCCGATCTTCACGACGTAGGATCGATGATAACTTTGAATCCGTGCAACCTGACGAACCGATGGCACCAACCACTATCAAAGCAGCAACCTGCGACAAAAGAATTCACCCAACCACATGCTTGTGATCCCGTCTACCCGATCACACAAAGTAGACGTGTCGCTACTCCTGCAAAACACAAGGAATCACAAGAACAATGGAACGGCACAACAGATTGAAACTCCCTATTCTAGTAGGGCAATATTGCTCAAACCCTAGAATCAAGAATATATGATTATCTGAAAATATCTTGTTCCCTGAGTTACGTGGTGCAAGCAGCATTATATAGGGCGCACCTCCCATCTGTATCGGACTCAATTTCAGAAACTAAAGATACAAAGTAACCGACTCAGAATAAAAACTTCCTAATTAATTATTTCCGTCTGCAACGATGAAATCTGGATTCACCCGACTCGTGTAGGGTTACACACGCATGCATAATGCATGCCAGGTCCAATCGTCACTTCATGCCCAATTCCTTGTGGGTCCCATGTATTAATTAGTGGCAATTGTAAACTATTATTCTTGCTGGTGCATATGTAGAGACATGGTAGGGCCTGTAGCTTCGTGCATGTCATGTCCAGCCTTTTGGTTTGATTGTTCTCTTGTGGCAAACAATAGATGGTTCTTTCAGGTTCTAAAATCTCCTCACATACAAATATGAGAACAATTAAAATACTAGCATTAGATAGTAACCAGCTCTCATGTAAATTAAAACCAAATTCAATTAGGAGCGAGTTCACCTGTTGATTAATCTTTTTAGCTCGTGCTCGTGTAATTGGTCCAATCGGTGGGATGTCCTCATCAACTATTTAATAATAATTTTCTATTTTATTAGTTATTTCGTTGAATAATTGATATTTCTTCTATGTTACCACTGTGGAGTGATTGGCTCATAACGATACAGTTTGAACTTTAGATGATGTACCATACTGATGGCTTAATTGCCTTTCAGTTTGGAGCTACTATGTGTGTTGTAATATGCTAGGCTTATGGCTTAGTTATCTTTCAATTTGGAGCTACAATGTGTGGTGTAATATGCCAGACTCATGACCTATGTCGTACATATTCTCTTTCTTATAGCAGAAGGAAATCGCAAGCCCTGGGAGTATCTACATTGCTAGTTTGACGACCCTCCTAGTTTTCGAAATCACGTCGAGGTCCCGGCCGAACCAGTGATGGTAATTTTTGTGTTCGCCTATTTGCATAAAGCCCCTCATTGTTTTCAAAATTGCGTAGAGATCCTGCGTGCTTGTGGCCGTCCGATGTCGCCGAGGGCGCTAATCCAGTCGTCCGCCTACGCGTGCTAGATCCCATGCCCTAGCTCCTCTTGTTCCCCTCGTAGAGGGCTCCACCCGCCTCCTCCCCTCCACCTGTGACCTCGCCCGTGCCGCCAGCGCCACTGTCGTCGCCCCCGATTCGCTCCTCTCCTACTCTCTTCCTCCCTCTCCCATGCCACCACTACTGCAGCCGGCCTGCCTCCTCCCCTCTGCCCGTGCCCTTGCCCACGCCGCCCTCGCCACCGTCGCCACCCTCGACTTACTCCTCTCCAGCTCTCTTCCCCCTCTCCCATGACGCTGCTTCGCCGCCCCACCTCTTCCCCTCCGCCCATGCCCTCACCCTCGCCGCCCACCTCCTCCCCTTCGCCCGTGCCACCCTCGCCACTGCCACCTCCCCTGGCTCGCTCCTCTGCCGCTCTCTTCCTCCCTCTCCCACATTGCCGCTCTCTTCCTCCCTCTCCCACATTGCCGCTCTGTCAGCCTGTCCGTCGCCCAGCCTCCTCCCCTCCGTCCGCGCCCTCGCACGTGCCACCCACCTCCTCGTCTTCACATATCATATCCATGCCGTCGTCGTCGCCATTGGCGAGGTGCCACTAGGATCGAGCGGCACCTTTGAGGACCCGTGGGTGAAGGGCTTCTGCATGGAGGATAGCAACAAGAGTGACGTGTTCGAGGAGATCTACAAGGAGGAAGTGTTGTCCGTCCTCACATTGGGAAAGGTGACACCAGTTGGCGATGATAACCTATGGACGTTGGGTGGGGAGGAGAAGGATGATCCTTTCGTTGTGGCCGTGCTTGAGGAGGGGATTGAGGGGATCGCAGGTGAGGAAGGTGGACTCGATGAGTTCGATGTGGCAGAGACGAAGAGGCAGAGCAACAGTGGTAGGAGAACAGGGCGACATAGCAAGAGCTGATGGAGGCTCTCAAAGGTGATCTAGAAGTGCTCATGTGTACCTGTGTTTTTATTTCTCGGTAGTGTGGTAACAGAATTTGGGAGCATGAGGTGATCGTGTTTATGTGTGTATGTTACCGTAGCTTAAGCTATAAGATCATATTCATAAACAACTTAGATTCCTGTATTTGAAATGGAAACCACAAATATCAGTTAGATGTTGTTTACTGGTATAGGAATGAGCCTGTTGGGTTTGTCTACTTGATCGAGAGCTTGTGAGCTATGGTACATCTGCTAAGTGTTTTTAGGATGTCATCCATTTCAATGTAGCTTAAGGTTATCTTGTGATGAAGTTGATATGTAAATGTTTCTTGTTTGTGTGTTTGTGAGATTTGATTCGATAGTCCTTGGTTACCACAGTGCACTAAACCATGCAAAATTGCTTAAGTTACTGTAAGATGTTTGGTATTTATGAGTGATTTGCTTAAGTTACAGTAAGACATGCCAAGTAATAAATTTATGCTCACCTTTGCTTACCACAGTGCACTAGCTGACACATGCATATGCTTGGCAATGAAAAAACTCTCTATATAAATGTATGTTTGCAGAGACTTTGCGAGTTGCACATTAGGATAGTTAGCGTTTGTCTTCTCTTTTTTTTGTTCCTGCCTAGAGCCACGTATCCTAAAAGCACATTGGCATTTTATAGTTCCATCAAGTAGTGATAGCCATTTTTATGGACCGAACCATAGTTTATTTGTTGTCCATCAATTGGAAAATTTGTTGGTGTCGATATTATTTAGAGTGGAAAGAGGGTATTGCACCCTGATGTTTCTAATTGAAACCATGCCTCAAGACCTCACATTGTGGACTGATGTCTTTGGAAATAGTTCTTTGTCTGAATTTATACAGGTATTTATTTGCTAGGGTCTCCTGTAGCGGCAAAACATTGATGGCTAGGTTTGCGGGTGGCAATTCAGACATCTACCATACAACAACTCTAAACATAGCACAACCTTAGGGTGTAATGGTTTGTTTCCCGATAGCATGTGGGTCCCATTTTAGATTGTCTAGGTATTATATTGGTTTTGGATACAAAATGCATTCGATGTCATGAGCAATGCTTATTTGTGCAATAGCGAGCTTCCATCTTTGGTTGTTAGCATTATCATCCATTTAGTTTTATTTGGAATTGATTTATCTAAATAGTGATGCATTATCATATTTGAACTAGTTACCATCGTCTACTGGAGTGATTCGTATCTCCAGTTATACAGAGGCATTCAATGTCTGTCGACAATCAAGACGTCGATCTTACGAAAAGAAAAGGAGAAAGTGACGTGGGAAATCTAAGGAAATAATGGGACTGCTCTTTATTAATATGAACTGGGTTTTACAGAGTATGCTCTGAGAACACTGTTTGTTCTCTTACAATCTCATACCTACCACACGAATCTACGGCTTGTGCTTTAGTCTGATGGCTCTATCTTGTCTTCCTCTCTCTCCCTTGATCCGTCCAGGTTCCATCTTTAAATAGCCCTCGAAGAGGTGGCAGTTACTTCCGGAGAAGACGTCTGATGTGAAGCGTTGCGTCTGGTCGGAGTCAAGTGATGGTTGATAAAGAATCAACAGTTCGGCGGTTATATGTCCATGAGAGATATAACCGCATGGAGGTTGTTCGTTAGTGTGTCTGGATAAGAAACGTCGTATGGTATGGAATATGCACGTGCTCCATTCGTCATACGGTAAAGAATATACTTGGAATCAGTTCCAAGTATCAGTTCATACCTTTTACGAGCAGTTCTCCTGGTCAGGAGCTTGGCTTAGGCCTTCGTCCGACCAGGGTACCCATTATGTAACCTCTGGAATCTCTACGACCAGTGAGGTTGTGCACCTCAGGGGTTATGACCACGAAGAGGTATGATCTTTTATATATTAAAAATAATATATAGAGGTTTTAATCCTCGTCAGCTAGCCCCCGAACTTTAAATGAATAGGTCGTGTGAACACTTTTCTTCCGATGAAATCGTATCGGGCTGATGCTCATTAAATGCAAAGGCATTTGAAGCGGTTTGTATTCACTTTAAAGTTGAGAACTTCGCCTTGGGAATTGAAGAGTTTTTGTGTCTGTTGGACTAAAAGATTTCTGTCCGTTGGACTTTTTTTTTGGATAACTTCTTATTGCAGTTAGAAATTCTGAAGCTTATAAAAACCCCTTTGTAGACTTATTTTTTTTTTCACTTCCTACTTTCCTTCTTCATCTCCCGAGTAAAAACTGCTTCCGACCTCCTTTTCTTTTCCCACCTGAAAGAAATCTGACCATGTCGGACCAAATCACCAACTGGTCGGTTTCCAACTTGAGTGAGAAGAAACTAGAGAGCTTGGAGAAGATCGGAATGCTTCCCAACAGGGATCTGATTTCTTGGAGATCCGCGGTTGGAGAACATTCCCCGAGTAGTGAAGATGAAGAAATCCCTGTTTTTCTTGCATATGTTGAATGCGGATTTAGGCTACCAATTCACTCCTTTCTTCCCAAAGTTTTGGAGTATTATGGAGTTGAATTGGTGAATCTTGCTCCCAATGCTATCGCCAATCTCAGCATCTTTATTTACCTCTGCGAAGCGTACTTGGGGATTCCAGCAGATCTGGGTCTATTTAGGTACTACTACAGGATGACAAAGTCTGGGAAGATGATTGGGACGCCTGAAGAGTGCACCTTGCGCCTCCATGATGGAAAAGCTGATGAGTACATATTTATGTACTCGAAATCTTCGTGGTCATCGTGGAAGAAAAGCTGGTTCTATATGAAGATCACGAAGAAAGACAGCCTTTATTATTCTGGTAAGAAGGCGGTCGAGAATCCGAGATGACGCTCCTCTACAGAAAAAGAGGGAAAAATAAAGAGATGGGCTGAAGCAATCAAGCTTCTTAGTGTCAAGGGTCTAACATCCTGGCACGTAGTGAAGGATTTTTCCACGCGTCGGGTTAGTCCTTTGAAGGCCCGAGCACACCGGATGCTCTGGTATATTGGTCATGACGATACGACCAAAAATTCCAAAGAGGGTAAGCCATGAATGATTCCGACCAGTTTACCTATCTTAGTTGATTATTTCCGTATCCTTAAATATTTTATTTTACCTTTACAGCTCTATCTTCTGATGAGATTAGAAGCCGGATCAAAATGATCTGTGCCGGAGAGCCTGGCGACAAGGCTAGTTTCCCCCGGATTTTAGCGGCTGTTTCCGCTGAAGAGAGGATTGAAAGACTTAAGGTAAGAATATCAACCGTTTTTTGTTATCGTACATATTATTTCCGATCGGTATACCATAAATCCTTTTTTATGTGTAGTCGGTTGGGTTGAGGATCAATAAGGTCACTGAAAAATGTGAGCCGATTGATGATCCGACCACCCCTTCGACTATACAGGATGTCAACCTTCCAAAGGTAGGAGACCGAACATAAATAATATTTTTAGATAAGTGATGTTCATCACCTAACTATCTTTGATGATATATTAGGCGGTTGTCATACCTTCCAAAGAAGGTGGCGAAGACCTATCGGTACCTCACGAGGTTCTTGTTTTGGAGGTCGACGAATCTACATCTACTGATCCGGCGATCAGGGACCTCGACCAAATGGTCGCGGATATCGCTTCTGATTTCGATCAGTGGATGTGCAAGATCTAGTCAACCCTACCGGTTTAGAACCGGTGAAATCAGTTGAGAAGAAGAGGAAGGTCAGCGCAACGGACTTTGCTTCGATGCGTTACAAGGGTAAATTCAGAAAATCGACCAGGTATATATATTAAATGAAGAGATCGTATATATACATACCTTGGATCTTCCTTACCTTCTCTTTTTTTTTGTAGATCTTCTGGTGTTCCAGTCGTGTCCGACCAGAGCACCCCTCAGGAAAAGGTTCCTGAGGAAGAGGTGGTCGTGGAGGTTCCTGATCAGGATACTCCTAAAGCAAAAACTACCAAGGATGAAGTGGTAAAAGAAGCCCCCGAGCAGGTTTCAGCATCTGCTCAGGATCCTCTAGTAATCCTTACTCCTTCTCCGGAGGTAGTCATCTCCAAAGATCCTCAACAGGTTCCACCACCTCCTGGAAATTCCTCTCAGGTTAACAAGTTTCCTTCCCCCCCCCCCCGATTTATCGAAGATAAGGAACTTGATGAAGCCTGGGGAAAGATATCGGACCGTTAAGCTGAGATTGGTCCAGATACAATTTTTTTCGAATATAATGATATGACAATTCGGGTAAGTGTTCTACGACCATCCTTACAACTCTTTCTTTTGAAGTTTCTTTTTTTTTAAAAAAAAAAAACTTACCAAAGAAAGGGATTTTGCTTTTGTAGCATATGGTCGAGAATTATGCTGTGGTCGGAGGACTGACCCAGCGAATAAGATCTTTGGAGCAGAAACACTCCGATATGAGAAGTAAGAACATTTCTATTTTAGTTTGACTTCCTAAATTTTATCATCTTGTTTCTCTCTTAACCTTCTCTTCCTATCATATCTGATAGATTTAGAGAAAATTAAAGAAGAGATCGCGGCTAAGGAGGCCATGATAATAAAACTCAGGGAAGGAAATCAGGGAAAAGACCGGTCGATCGAGCATGCGATGACCAGGCAAAAGGAGGTTTTCGACTCTTGTGAGAGGAAAATCAAAGGTAACTGGTCGTAGACTTAACCAGTATTCCATAACTCCAATTGTAAAGAGTATGTTAACTTCTTTTTATCCACCCGTGCAGAAAAAATTGAAGCACTTGAATGAGCGGAGAAAACCCTCAAGTTTGAGCGTGGCCAAGGGGCTGAACTCGATCGGAGTCTTGAAGACAAAGTCAAGGCTCTGAACAAGATGCTCTTCGATCTGGGGTCGGGAACGCAACTGCCCATTCTAAGAGATCATTCAGAGAGAATCAATTTTCTCGGCCATCAACTTGAAGATCTCAAGGAGGTAATAACACTCTTTCGAGAGAACCATGTTAAGACAATGAAGGAAGCTATCGTGAATGGAGTTAGTGTCGCTTTAGCTAAACTGAAGGCTTCTGACCCATCTGTTAATCTTAAAGCTGTGAAAGAAGACTTCGACTGCTCGAAAAATGAAGCAACAAAACTTCTCGAGGAAGTAAGACCTCTCGGAGAGAAAGTTGCTGAAGAAATGGAAGTCGGATCTCCATCACGCAACGACCAGTCTGGTGGTCCCAACAAGTAAATGGATGTAATATTAGACTATGTAAAATGAAACTTACCTTTTATCAATGAAGATCCTGTTTTGTCTTATCAATGTTGTTAAATACTCGTATATCTCCTAGCCCCCGACTGCTTATATTAGTAGATGAACCTTACTAAAAGAAAGCAGTAGACCAAGAAATTGAGTAATAACAATGACCATGGTAGGAGTGCTGATAATGTGTATGACAGCGATCCAGTGAATACTAGGAAATCATGTGGTCGGAACCAGCTGATGATTTCGACTAGTCTAGATCTTGTCCATTATCGAATTACTATGAAATACCACTTTTAGTCTGAAGATATAACAAAGACTGGATTTGCTGATAAGAAGATATGCATTAAGAATGTATGCAAAAAAGGAAATGAGAAGATAAGTACCTTTGTTTATAAAATATTCGGATCTGGTCGTAACGAATCCCAAGAATTGAAGATTTGTAAAATATCTCGCGAGACGTGCTCATGCTCAAATCCGACTGGCAGCGAGGATCGTAGGAAAAGGACCGTCACTAGGAAGCTCCTTCCAGTGGGCAGGACCACGTGTAGAGAGGAGAGACTTCGACCAGGAGGCTTTCCGTGTCCCGACCAGTAGCCAAACTTGAGTAGAACAGAATGTTGAAATAAGATAACAATCTTCAAATTCAAGAAAAAATGAAAACCATATAAGTTGTCTGAGTTGGTACTCCTTATACTCGGATGTTTTTTTTTAAGAAAAGAGTATTTGGTTGTGCGTGTGTATCATTGAAGCAATGATCACGACTAAAGCCGGTGTGACATTTAAGTCAGCACCCATGAGTATTTGAGATCCTTTTGAAAGGAATATCGGAGAGAATGGGTGTCTTCTCCGACCAACCAGCAACAATAAAGACATATGACCAGATGCGATGAATAATGAGTATAAACAACCATACTTATCGTTTAAAAGAAAAAGAAATGCATCTTTTATTGAAATATGAAATGAAATAAAGACAGGAATGTAAACAAAGAACTTACGCAATTGATCAATATTCCAAGAATTAGACAAAATTCGCCCATCCGACATAGCTAATCGTACCGATCCTGGTCGGGTGACTTCGACCACAGTGTATGGACCTTCCCATTTAGGTGAAAGTTTGTTGCGACCCGCTTGGTTCTGAATTTTTCTAAGAACCAAATCACCTACAGCTAAGCTGCGAGGTTGCACCTTACGACTGTGGTACCGACGCATGGCTTGCTGGTAGATTGTTGATCGTAACAAAGCTTGATTTCGTCGTTCTTCAAGGAAATTGATGTCGTCAAGTCGTCGTTCACACTGATCACTTTCGGAAAAACAATCAGTTCGAGCAGAACCAATTTTGAGTTATGGAGGAAGCATGGCTTCAGCCCCATAAACCATAAAGAATGGTGTTTTACCAGTCGCACGACTAGTTGTGGTACGAACGGCCCATAATACAGAAGGAAGTTCTTGAACCCAAGCTCCTGACCGTTGAAGTAACTGGTCGAACACTCGCCGTTTGATTCCTTGCATTATGATACCATTGGCTCGCTCAACTGCTCCATTGCTCTGCGGATGAGCAACAAAAGCGAAATGTATCTTGATACCTAGGTTTTCACAGAATTCCTGAAAATTGCTGCTCGATAACTAGGTACCGTTATCGGTGATTATACGACTGGGTACACCAAATCGTGTAATCACGCTTTTTGTGAGAAACCTCTTGGCGGCTTGAGTTGCAATTTTTACAACCGGCTCGGCTTCGATCCATTTAGTGAACGTGTCAATCATGACGAAAAGGAACTCAAAGCCCCCGGGTGCTCTTGGGAAAGGTCCCAGAATGTCTAGTCCCCAGGTTGCAAAAGGCCAAGAAAGAGGAATTGTTTGCAAAGCTTGGGACGGCTGATGTACTTGTCGGCTATGAAACTGACATTGTACACACTTCGTCACGAGCTCTTTTGCATCATGAAGGGCAGTTGGCCAGTAGTATCCTTGCTTAAAGGCTTTACCAACCAACATTCTGTAGGAATGATGAGCTCCACAGACTGCTCCATGAATTTCGGCTAGCAACTTAATGCCATCCGAGTGAGATATGCATCTCATCAACACTCCGTGAGATCCTCGTTTGTACAAGGTACGTTCAATTAGAGTGTATGATTTGGTTTTTCGTGCTATACGATCGGCCTCTACATCATCTTCTGGAATTAGGTCATGCTGAAGATAATTGTAAATCGATGTCATCCAATCTCTACCGTGATTGTGATGGCGCCAACCATCATCGACCTGTGGAGCATCCATGTTTGCAGAATCAAGGTGTGCAACCTCCTTGCGAACATCTATGTCCTCGGAAGGCTCGACTACCGAGGCTGGATCGAGTTTCTCAAGAAAAACTCCGGGCGGGACGGATGTCCTTGTGGAAGCCATCCGGGCCAACTGGTCTGCCAGAAAGTTTTCCTTTCTAGGAATGTGTTGGATATGAAAACCGAAGAAATGCTTTTCAAGTTTCCGTACTTCCGCCAGATATGATGACATCTTGGTACTAGAGCATTGATATTCTTTCCCTACTTGATTCGCTACTAGTTGAGAATCGCCTTTCACTAGCAATCTGCGAATCCCGAGCAAACGAGCTGCTCGAAGTTCTGCCAGTAAACCTTCATATTCTGCCACATTGTTAGTAGCCGGAAAGTTTAACTGAATAGCATACTTTATTTGTTCGCCAGTAGGGGAAATCAAGACGACCCCAGCCCTCGAGCCGTGCAACATCAAGGAACCGTCGAAGTACATTGTCCACTCATCGTGGTGCTCGTACTCGGGCCCTTGGGTGGGTTCAGGGTTTGTCCATTCGGCAATGAATTCTGCTATTACCTGGGACTTGATTGCTGTTCGTGGGACAAAATGGAGATCGAA
Organism: Ampelocalamus luodianensis; assembly: GCA_036346255.1. Taxonomy (NCBI): domain Eukaryota; kingdom Viridiplantae; phylum Streptophyta; class Magnoliopsida; order Poales; family Poaceae; genus Ampelocalamus; species Ampelocalamus luodianensis. The sequence continues at coordinate 7,242,382 of CM070632.1, read as the reverse complement.
CGCCCCAAGCTCAACCGTCCATTTTGCTATTCGTCCTGATGACTCTCTGTTTCCTAGGCCTTGACCAAGAGGATATCCAGTAGGTACGACCACTTTGTGGGCCTGAAAATATTGCCTTAGTTTCCTTGAAGCCATAAGGAGACCATAGAGCAACTTTTGTACCTGCGGATACCTTTCTTTTGGTCCATGCAAGACTTCGCTTACGTAATATATCGGTCGTTGAATATGGTCTCGTTCTACAACCAGTACACCACTAACCGTTTGTGGCGTTGCAGCCACGTAAATTAGCAATGTTTCTCCCAATCTCGGAGAGACTAAGATTAGGGGACTCGTAAGGTACCGTTTTAGTTCTTCAAAGGTGCTGCTTGCCTCTTTAGTCCATTCGAAACTCCCATATTTTCGGAGAAGCTTAAAGAAAGGTAATCCTTTTTCACCTAACCATGCTATGAAACGACTTAGCGCTGCCATACAACCGGTTAGTTTCTGAACTTCCTTCTTTGTGGTCGGATCGCGCATCTGATCGATGGCGATGATTTTCGCTGGGTTTGCTTCGATGCCTCTAGCCGAAACTAGGAATCCGAGAAGCTTTCCCGACGAAACTCCGAACACACATTTCTCTGGATTCAACTTAAGGTTATGACGTCTTAAGTTATTAAAAGTTTCCTGTAGATCTAGAATATGATCGCCAGCATTGATGCTCTTTACGACCAGATCATCAACGTAGGCTTCAAGATTCCGATCTATCTGTGGACTAAAGGTCTTTTGCATCAACCTTTGGAATGTTGCACCAGCATTTTTGAGACCAAATGACATCTTTACATAATAGTAAGTACCATATGGAGTGATGAAGGAAGTTTTCTCTTCATCTTCTTTACTCATATTGATCTGGTGGTACCCAGAGTAAGCATCTAAAAAACTTAACAACTCACACCCGGAAGTAGAGTCTACAAGTTGATCGATGCGAGGAAGGGGAAAGTCATCCTTCGGACAAGCTTTATTAAGATCTATAAAGTCAATACACATTCGCCATTTCCCATTGGCCTTTCTAACCATTACAGGATTGGCGAGCCACTCTGGGGGTCGACCTCACGAATGAACCCAACTTTGAGAAGTTTGTCAATCTCCGACTGGATTGCTTCTTTCCGATCAGATGCGAAACGCCGTAGCTTCTGCTTGACCGGTTTTTTGTTAGGCTGTAAAGCTAGCCTATGCTCAATCACCTCCATGGGGACTCCGGGCATATCGGACGCCTGCCAGGCGAATACGTCCTGGTTAGCTCGGAGGAAGGAGACGAGCGACTCTTCCTATTTAAGGTCGAGTCCTGCCCCGACCAGTATCTTGGCACCTTCTGGAGAAGCACTTCCGTCGAGTTGTACCTCTTTTATCTGGTCGGAAGGTTTCGGTGTCATCTTCGGCCTTGAATGTTTGACCTGCATGTTAACGGTGTTAGTTCCCCTGGTCGGAAGTTCATCGACCAGTTCTAAGCATTTTCGATCGCATGCGTAGGCTATTTTCTGATCGCCTCGGACCGTGATTACACCCTTTGGTCCTGGTATTTTCAAACTCTGATAACCGTAGTGCGTGGTTATCAGGAATTTTGCTAAAGCTAGACGATCAAGAATTGCATTGTATGCAGTTTCGAAATTTACCACATCAAATGAAATTTTTTCTGTCCGGAAGTTGTCGGGCTTTCCGAACGTAACCAGTAGGGACAAGTGCCCTATTGGCTTAGCGGTAGACCCAGGAACTATGCTATGGAAGGCATATTTCACAGGTTTTACCTTGGATTTGGGAATCTGCATGTCTTCCAAAGCACTTGCAAATAAAATATTTAGAGAACTACCCCCATCTAACAAGACCCGATTAACCCTGCAATTATTAATAGTAAGCTCAACGACAATTGGAAACCTACCTGGTCGAGTCGAAGGAATGGGGCAGTCTTCTTTGCTGAAGGAGATTATCGTCTCCGACCACCTTGAAGGTTTAACGGCGATCGAAGGTTCGGTAAGGTTGACTTCTCGCTCCATGGCTTTCAGGTGGCGTCTGGACTCGTACGAAGAAGATCCACCGAAGATCACATCGACGGTGTGCTGAGGTTCTTGGTACTCCATTTCTTCGTCACCATATTTGTCCTTCTTGGAGCTTGTTTCCCCGAGCTCTTGAATCGACGGGAGTGGACCTTTACCTGCATAATAATCTTCCAGCTTCTTTTGCCAAGCGCGACAATTGCGTAGGTCGTGTCCTGCTTGCTGGTGGAGAGGACACCATTTTTTATTTTTCTTGTAATCATTGGTCGGAGCCTTAGCCTTGCCACGACCAGTATAATCCTTTCTTCCTTTGGTAAATTTTTCAGGAACAGCAAGAATCCCTTTGTCGTTGGCTCTGTCATGCTTCTTTTTCTTGAGAGTCTTCTTTTGCTTCTTTTTCGTCCTATCCAAACCAGATTGGGGAATTTTATCCACTCGATCAATGGCTTCACTGGCCGTTGCGTACTTGTCAGCCATGTCGAAGAGCTCGATGGTTGTTCGTTGGGGATGTATAGCTAAATCCTCCGTAAACCTTCGATTTCTTAATCCCGCTTTGAAGGCTTGGATAACGGAAGATTCCGCAACCTCCAGTATTGAGTTACGAATTTGGCTAAATCTTTTGATGTACTGCCGGAGAGTCTCGTTAGATTTTTGCCGTATTCTATGGAGATCGTCTTCTTTTCCGGGTTGATCGTACGTACCCTGAAAATTTGCAATTAGAAGGTCGCAGAGTTGCTCCCAAGTATACACGGACCTGACCGGAAGGTTAAGCAACCACGATCGGACTGATCCTTCTAGTACCGTAGGAAGATAGTTTGCCATTACATTTTCATCACCACCAGCAGCTCTAATAGCGGTGGTATATATCCGGAGAAATTTCAAAGGATTTTGGGTCCCATTGAATTTATCCAAATTGGCCGGTCGGAACCTATTTGGCCAACGATGACTGAGCCTCACGAGAAGGCTCGACAGCCTGTGATAGTTTCGTGGCGCCTTCTTTGAAAAGGTGCCGGATTGTAATCGGTTGGAGACCGATTTCTAGGACCGGATTGTCGGTGCTCCAATGTCCCGATTCGGTCGTGGACGTTAGTAGAACGCCTCCGACCGCTTGCCTGGTTTAGGTGATGTCGAAGATCACCAGGTCCAAGCGATTGCTCCTCTCGACGAAGTGAGGGTGAGGATTCCTGGAATAGTCTCCTCCCCTCATGACTTGTTGGTCGGAATCGTCGAGTTGGTCGCAGTGTCAACTGATCTTCAACACGACCATGCAGGCCCCTGCTTCGGGAAGAATGCTGCGATGAAGTCATGGTCTGACTTTGCGGGTGCCTTCGTTCTCGATATGCTTCTGTGTGCTGCATTGTCTGTTGGATAATCTCTGATACTTGACCTGCGAGTCGGGCAAAACCTGGAGTCTCTGCCAGGGCAGGATCAGAAGTATTTAACATATCTCTAACTCGCTGCAGGTTTTGTATTGTTACCAAAGGTCTCGAAGGACTTCTGCCAGAAGAAGGTGTTTGATGGCTTGAATCCCCCGATCCCCTTGTCAATCTTGCCTGGTCCCTTACATTGGTTGGGGGAGGATCAGGCGAATTAACTGATGGACGTCCACCAGTTCCGTTACCTCCGGCATTTGGTGCTTGACCGCCCGTACCATCTCCATTATTACGTGGTGGCGAGGCAACGTATGGAGGACCGTACACGTCATTTTGATCCGTATCTCCGATCGCATTGACCTCGTGCTTCCAGCAGCGATCCTCCGATGAGCTTCCGTCGTAATCGATGGAGAGCCTTTCAGAGCTTCTACGAGAAGTTTCCACGACGGAGAGCAGTCGGTGATCAGCACTTCCTGAGGTTTTCGGAAGGGTCTCAACCTGATCCGGCGAGTTGCCGATCGAATGCTGAGTCTTATCACCCCCACTTGGTTTATGACCAATGGAGGTTTCATTGACACCGTCACCAGGTGTCGGTTGGCTCCTGGAATTGCTAGAAGCCGTCGGTGAGTACCTATCAACCATGATCGCATCAAAGGTATATTGAACCTCGAGTTGCGGTGTTGAATTTTCGTCACCTTTTTTGCCGGTCGAAAGGCCCGGGCTTGCTGAGGCTTTAGGGTGTTCGGAACTGGTCGGAAGCACTTCCTCTGAAACCGCCACTGATCGTAGCGGTGTGTCTTCATCCATCTAGTCGACTTCGCCGGTTTCTGCCATGGGCGAACCGGTGGAGGAGGATGATGAAGAGATTCCGTTTTCCTCCATGGCGCTTGCATGCGTCCATGTCGAGGTTGGCGTAGTCCGCCAGATCGAACCAGTTTTCTTCATCCCAACTTCCCGCCATAACCGCATCAGCGATCACAAACGGGGAATGGACAAAGATTTGATGAGCAGAGAAATTCTTCCAAGATTCCACGCCGCGCTCCCCACGGACGGCGCCAGCTATCGACGATCAAGACGTCGATCTTACGAAATAAAAAGGAGAAAGTGACGTGGGAAATCTAAGGAAATAATGGGACTGCTCTTTATTAATATGAACTGGGTTTTACAGAGTATGCTCTGAGAACACTGCTTGTTCCCTTACAATCTCAGACCTACCACACGAATCTACGGCTTGTGCTTTAGTCTGATGGCTCTATCTTGTCTTCCTCTCTCTCCCTTGATCCGTCCAGGTTCCATCTTTAAATAGCCCTCGAAGAGGTGGCAGTTACTTCCGAAGAAGACATCTGATGTGAAGCGTTGCGTCTGGTCGGAGTCAAGTGACGGTTGATAAAGAATCAACCGTTCGGCGGTTATATATCCATGAGAGATATAACCGCATGGAGGTTGTTCGTTAGTGTGTCTGGATAAAAAACGTCGTATGGTATGGAATATGCACGTGCTTCATTCGTCATACGGTAAAGAATATACTTGGAATCAGTTCTAAGTATCAGTTCATACCTTTTACGAGCAGTTCTCCTGGTCGGGAGCTTGGCTTAGGCCTTCGTCCGAAACATCTGGAATCTCTACGACCAGTGAGGTCGTGCACCTCAGGGGTTACGACCACGAAGACGTATGGTCTTTTATATATTAAAAATAATATAGAGAGGTTTTAATCATCGCCAATGTCATTTTGAATAGATTTTTGATTATATTTATCTTCGACTTCAGTTAGTGATTTTCAATTAATTTGCTGCTATAGCTAACTCGTTGGTTCTTTTTTGTTTAGAAAAGTGATGTTAGGTTTGCACAGATCCATTCCATTAAAAAAAAACTTGTGTTGAAATTCGCATAGGTATGGTAGCACTATTTTTAAACAATTTTGCATGGTTTAGGCTTATTGAGATTGCAGGAAGATGTTGAATTGTGAATATGGGTAATTTACTGAAAACATATCATCTCACATTTCTTATTTCAATTTTTTTGTCGCTACGAACCTGTCGTAGTGCTTGCCATGTAAAGACCAATGCAAAAGAGGGGGCAAAAATGATAGTTGCTCTTATGATGTGGATGCTCTATTCTAACCTATAATTTTGCCTCTCATTTAACCTGGTAAGTGAAAGTACACATCCACATCATGTTATTGTTACAGACTTATAGCCTTACAATAGGAAATGCATGCAACCTTCTATACAACATTGCTGCCATCGTTCATATCATATTTTTGAATTTGTTTGGTCTCCGTTGGTATTGAATGCATCATGTGCTACGAAAGGATGATATCATCTGATACTACTGCTAATTTTAGTATGCAAAGCTAATTTATTAAACAATCTATTGGTGTTATTGATTCTTCCTCTTATATGCACAAATACCTTACTATCCAACAACTGAGTGGGAGAAATGAACATATAGTCAAAATGTTTCACTCACCAGTCTTTGGCCATTTATGAGGTAACATTTGATTGTGTCCTGTTTTTGGTTCATTCAACATTTAGTTAATCTATTATTATTACTACTAACATAGGTTGTTTTTGCCTGAAATTTTTCACAGGTACTATTCGTAATAAAAAAAACTTAATTGTGTTGTTGAAATGCTTTGGATAAAGCATCTAAGGATCGCAAAACAAAGGCTTATACAGTTACCATTGGAGGCGATCAAGCAAACAAAGGCCACATCCACCAGACATGTAAGCTTCCTTGCATCTTCCCATTTCCATATGAAAGATATAATTTCCCCCCTAGATATGAATGTTTCTAACATCGCCGTTTGCTATTTGTTGTTGCTCATGAGATCATATCATGTGCTCAAGTTTTCCCTTGGTCTTATTAATGATTAATTATAGGCTGGGCATCCCCTGTCTTTTTTTAGACTACCATCACTGCTGGCTTTTCTTTGTTGATAATATGACTCAGGAATGTGTTGTTCTATCGATGCAATAGGAATGGATGTCGTAAACCAAATCTCACTTTTTTCGCAGCTGTGGAAAAAACTCAAACAAATCTTACATGCAACTAAATCAAGACACACCATTGTTGATACATGTTTGTTGTGCCAAGCTAAATATATATATGCATATAGTTAATAATCAACCTCTTTCTTGTTTTGAAATAGGTCACATGGAAGTTTAGGGAAATATCATGTAGTTGTAGTTTGCCAGCTAATTTCTTCTACCCTTAGTGTCTGCTCGATCGGCTATTGTTGATGCTAGACTTCGATTATCAGGTTTATAGTGTGTCGTTGCCTATAACTGCATTTGGTGTTATGGCTTCTGTTTTTAGACATAGGTCTGGTATGGGTAATGCATAGATCATGATCTTGATACTCTTTTAATCCTGTATAATATTATTACCTATTGCCCTATGCTTAAATTTCTACGTGACAGGGGATTTTGCTGTGTTACTTCACAGACAACTGATAATGGTACTTGTTAGTTGAAGTAATGATCCATTCATCCTTATGTAGAAATTGCACATGTCATTTTATATTTTAGAAATTTCAATCCACGACAGTCCCTTTATATTGAGTTCTTGACGACTCCTCGATTCTATCGATCTTAGTTTAGCATAGTAATGTTATATGGTTGAAAAGACATCAACACGTCAGCTTCTAAATAGCCATTGTTGAAAGACAATGCACTTTTGCATGATCAATTATTGTCAGCGATGTTACAACAGCCAGAATCCAAGAATCAACGTAATTTTTTTTGTATCACACATTGTACCATAAGGCAATCGATTATATTCATAAACATGGAATTTTGGTAGACATCTTATATAAAGGCAGACACAGGTCTTCTTCTTTCTTTTTTTTTTGCCATGATAGTTTAATCTAGAAAAACATGCAGTAACCAATTGTAGATTTATGTCTACAACATGCAGATTTGGGATCTTCGATATTGTTTTATTATTTTAAGTGACAAAAAAGTTCCACAATAATTTTTTTTGTCGACAATATCCACATCTGATCTAGCACTGATCAAATCAAGGTGTGTTATCTATGTCATCGTCGGGGTCTTCTGTTATACTTAAAATGTGTTTATCATTTGCCTTTTTGATGATGTATATACAGATTCCTCACATAGGAGAATCTAGATGATGCTACAAATGATATCCCCGTATATTGTCACCTTCTGCAAGATACCGTGAATTTTCTATGCCTTGCGGCCCCAACCTGTATACTCATCGTGTGTAGCTATACATAATAGAGACTGTCTATTATAAGGTAACTAAAATTTTCTTAAGCATAAGTCACCTCTTTTATCCATTGAATTAATATCCAATCATATGATACATCAATCTTCACATAAATTCAATGATCACAACAAGTGATTTAAACTTAACAAAATTTCAGACGACTTAAAAATAACAAGTATGCTTTGCTCCTTTTGTTGAGCTTCATGTAAATGTTGTCCAAATTATGTGCATGTGGTAGTATGGATGTTGAGTACCTGGACTCAGTGTATAGCACTTATATACGCATTATACATATAGTCCAAGATAGCAGGATGGTATCACGTATAAAAAATAGTCCGCGTCTTTTGCCTGCACGCGGCGTAGCGCTTGTTTCTACCTAGTTACTCTTACGTGTCCGGAATGTGAACTGCAGTTATGGCAATAGCATGGTTGTGCTATGGAGATATGTGTGTTCTAAACATGCATGAATATTCAACTCATGTGCAATTTCACGACTCCAAGTCATGCACACATATCACAATGCAGAATTACATTGTCGTCACAACCAACCGAGGAAAACATAGGCAGAATTACATTGTCATCAAAGCCTTAACTTTCACTCATTCCAAAATAGGGCACCGTCCAACCATTACAACACAACAATTCAACTCTTAAACAACGAAGCAACTACCAGAACAGAAAGCACTGCAACGAGAACAAGCAGCATAATCCTTTCATTTTGGAACGCTCAAAATCCTTCTGTTAAGTTGGGCAATTGCAGCCTCATTTTTGCTGCAATGTTCCTCTCAAAGCAGTAAGCTCCAGTCGCTCGTAACGAAACACCTCGTCAAGCTTGGCCCCTTGCATCCGACAACGATGCTCTCAGTTCCTTCTTCTCCCGCTTCAAACTCCTCACAAATCAACAAAAACTTCCTTCAAGTAGGGCAGTGGCTATTGAGAAGATCTACCCAAACCATTTGAATGAAGCTATATTCAAATCTATATCTTGCTTGCAGAAGTGGCGGATCTTGACCAAGAAAAATGATTGGGGAGAGCTGGACAAGGTGATCAACATGATGGAGGATTGGATGAAACGGTTCTGCGCTTCACATGCAGTTTGAGCGTGTTTAGATATAATCTGTGGATTCTGTTAGGCCTTTTGCTTTAGTTTCAGATCTTGTGTTTGTTGTTCGTCATTTTCTCTTTTGTTCTGTATCGTGTGTGAACTGGTAACCCCAGTCTTTGTAGTGTTTGTTTTGTGTCCTGTAAGACTTGTGATTAGCTTTCTATAAAAGTTGGGTTTTCCTTCTTAAAAAAAGAAGAAGAAGAAGGGCAGGAGCGGATCTACTGTAGCACACTAGGGTGCACAAAACACTGGGTCCAAAAATCATTTTTCCCTTAGCCCAATATGGGGGGATACCCCAAGCCACGGGCCTACGGTCCAGCTGAACGTGGCCCATCTTGCCTCAGGGATCCCCAATCATTTTCGTTTTGGATTCGCTACTGAAGAAGGGAGTGTCATACTCATCATACCAGCTCCACAAATTGCACCCCCCCCCACCTACAGATGAGTAAACAAAACAACCCTAATTTCATTGCAAAACCAAATAGACACGAAAAAAACACAGAACACACAAAAAAACAAACCTACTTTCCCTCGCGCATGTCAGATACCTCTAGGCCAGATTTGAATCGCTCCACGAGATCCATCTCACCGCCTTCTCCGAGCAATGGCATGAAATGGGAGGCATGCAATCTAGTGGATGCTCTCTGTATGGTATCAGCGAGGAGGACGAAACAGCGTCGCCGCCAAGCATCGAGGAAGCGCCGATGAGTGGGAGGTCCTCGAGCTCCCACAGTTTGCCATCCTTTTGGTCTATTCTGCTCACACGGAGACAAATGAGTCATATTTATGGAGGCTAGGGTTTTTTTGGAGGGAAGGAAATTTCCTTTCGCGTCGTCTTAGCGACTCTCGCCAGGTTTTGATGGCACGGTTGCCACCTCACAAACACATTTGTACCATGTCGGAGTAAAACCAGGTGGTATTAGGTTCACGAGGTTAAGTAACCCGATTTGGCTAGTTCAAGCGGCAAAGCAAACAGTTTGTTATTAGGGTCGTAAGTTAAGACGGGACAAGAGCGAGCTTCTTCCATTAAATTAATGGAATCGAGAGAAGAAGAAAAAATGCTGGACTAAGTTCTCATTTTAGCCCCCACGTGTCATACAAAAGTTCTCCCGTGGGCCCTAAATGTCTGGTGGTATATCTGAGGACGCTCTCCGCACATCTGCTCTTCTCCGGTCCACACTAGACTCCAGGCCCAAAAGCAACCGGGAAGGAGCAATGGAGAAGAAACTCCAACTCGTCGCCGGCGGCGGCGACGGGGGTGGCGGCGAGGCCTCCGGCAGCGTTGGGGGCGGCCTGGTAGACAGGCTTCCTGAGGCGCTCCTGGTGGAGGTGGTCGGCCGGCTGGGGCTGGAGGCCGTCGGCTCCGCCGCCGCATCCTGCCGCGCCCTCCGTGGCGCCGCCGCCATCTTCTTCTCCGCCGTCACATCCCTGGAACTCTCTGTGAGTCCACCTCCCCTCCCTTCTCCTCGCCCTCCCGACCTCCCCGCCAGATGGTTTCCCCTAAACGCTGGGGTTTGGTCGCTGCTGCAGGGGTTTGCGCCGACGAATGCTATCGTGAATAGGATTCTTGCGGGTAATGGCGCACTCCGCAGCCTCACCGTCAATTGCAGCCTTCTCGATGACTCCGCGGTTGCGGCTTTCGCGAAGGGCAACCTGCGCGAGCTCTCGCTGCTGAAGTGTTCCTCGTTCTCTCCATACCTCTTCGTGGCAATTGGTGAGAGATGCACCAATTTAAGGTATGGTTCTTCAGCATTGGATTGTTTGTGTATGCTTCTTGGGAAAATTGAACTAGGAGTTATGAACTGTTGCATGGTATTGCATTGTTCAGTTTATCCTCGTTCAGATGTTTTTTCCCCCTTTTTGGAAGAAAGGTTCAGGTGTGATGGACATTGGGGATATTTGCTTTGTGCCATTTGTACATGTCATAGTGATTGGTTCTCATCTTGATCCAAATCATGAGATGTGTGAGAATGCTGATACCTGTATTTGTATTCAGATCATTTATGCTGGAGATGGGAATTTCATATGGTTATGAACATTATGTGATCTGCCGTAAGTCCATAGCACACATCTTCAAAGGATGTGGTTACTTGGAGGTGAGAGATCTTTGTCGCATATGAATATGGCACTCTTCTTCACGTAGAAACATGGCCATTGCACAGCGATATTGTATATTTGAATATGTTTTAGGTTGAATATCTTTACATACTAGTCTACATAATATTAGCCGTAGTCTTTGAATAATGATATGGGGCTCTTGGAAGAGTTAATTTGGCTGCTGAGTCTAATCTGTCTTTCTTAATTTCTTAACACAGAATCTTTCGCTGAAGTTCCCTCTGCTAGCTCCAGGCTGTGTTGATTTTGAGTCTTTGGACTCCATTATTCCTAGTACCATCAAGGTACTGTTGCTACAGCCTGTGGCTAATTGGCAGGCAAAGGGGCTCTTCCCTATAAGTGCATGTCCGAAGACACCCTTCCATGACAGTCTAGAATCACTCTCGTTAGTTCTTGACATAATAACGGATGAACTTGTTGCCTTCATCACCAGAAGTCTCCGTAGCTTAGTTGAGCTGTGCCTGGAAGACAACCCAGTAAGTGAACCACCTTTGCACAATGATCTGACCAATGTTGGGCTCCAAGCACTTGGCTTATGCCAGAACTTGACATATTTATCTCTGACACGTGGTAAGCAGAATTATTTCTCCACGTTCAGAAGGGTAAACGACTTTGGGATACTGATGCTTGCTGATGGATGCAAGCAACTCAAAACCATTAGACTTGCTGGGTTTTCTAAAGTGAGAGATGCTGGGTATGCAGCCCTTCTTCACTCTTGCAAGGACCTGAAAAAATTTGAGGTCAGCACTGGCTCATGCTTGTCAGACTTGACATGCCTTGATATTGATGAGGCAGCTCCAAAGATAACGGAAGTGAGGTTGCTGTGTTGTGGTCTCCTAACCAGTGAAACAGCCATATCTCTCTCATCCTGCACCAACTTGGAAGTTCTCGATCTTTCAGGTTGCAGGAGCATTGCAGACTCTGGCTTGGTTTCTATCTCGCAGCTTTCCAAGTTAACGCTATTGGATCTTGCTGGAGCTGACATTACTGACGTAGGTTTATCAGCACTCGGCAATGGGAGTTGCCCATTATCTTCTTTATGCTTGAGAGGGTGCAGAAGGATCAGCAACAACGGCATAGCTTCATTGTTATACGGGAGTGGCACCATCAACAAAACTTTAGCCACATTTGACATTGGGAATGTGCCAAGAATATCTGGTAGAGCTGTTACGGTGATCGCCAAGAACTGCGAGCAGATAAGCAGCCTGTGTCTCCGGAACTGCCCCCTCATCACCGATTCTTCTCTCGAGATTCTAGGTTCGATGCGGCATGACTCTGGTAAAAGTTCCCTAAGAATGCTTGATCTCTCCTACTGTTCTAGGCTGTCTCGAAACTTCCTGAGGCTGTTTGAGCCGCCATTGTTTCGGGGCCTACGGTGGCTTGGTGTAGGGAAGAACCTGCTGGAACGCCGTGGCAGCAGTCCGACTGTTGCAGAGCTCATGGAGAGAAAGCCTGGATTAACAATCTGTGGTAATGCCTGCGAGATGGGCTGCAGGAACCAGTGCCATCGCGACATTCGTATGCAGTAATATTCATTCTGATTGCCAGTCGAGGTGTTGTAATGCCAGTGCCATTCTGTAACAGCACTAAACTAGCGTCTCTTGACCTGCGCTTGTAACAATGAACAATTCCTAGGACCGTTTGATTGGTTCTCATGTTGTGTTGTAATAAACTGATGGATTTGTATTGCAAATTTAGGATAATGCGGTTCTTACCTTTGCCTGTTTTAACACGATAGTTTGGGGAGCAAGTCGTAAGTAGTAACTGGCAGATTACCATCAACAGTTAAGATTCGGTTAAAGCTTCTACAGGCTAGATCATCTTGCTGCTATATGATAGCTTGCTTGTTATTTATATGTAACGAGATCACTTAAACTAAGCAAACTTGCGAAATTTTGTCACGCTCATCAGTCATCACATCACGCCAAAGCTGAGTAGACAATAATAATAACGGCAAACAATGAGGATAGAAAGATTTTGCTAAGCATAACGAACTCAAGAAACCAGCATTAATATCCATTTAGGGAGCCAATTGAGTAACTACTATGAGGACGAACTTTACATGTCAACTTCGGCACAAGAGGGACTGACGAGCCAAGAGAACATGGGAATTTGAAGTAACTCGAGGGCTGCTGGATATAGTTCCTAACAGATTGTGGGCATACGGGAAACTATTTCAAACTCTCAGCAGATATCCAGCAGCAGGAGCACGGTGGGAAAGAAGCTACATGAAAGCACCTCGGCCTCCTCTCCTGGAAGTGGATCTCTCATAGGTCGTGTTGAACTTCTCGACCAACTCATTCATTGTGCTGGAGTTACAAGAGAGTATCATCACTATAGACATCAACATGGGTGCAATCTCTCGAACGAGCATTATGATTTGGGGGTACAGAAGAATAAGGCATCCATAAAGGAACTACATTTGGCAGAACTTTCAGATGTAGAGTTAAAAAATAATAATTATATTTTGTGTTTTTTTTTTGTGATATTCTTTGATTATTTCATATAAAAAAGTTATGTAAAAGAAATTGGGGCATACCTTGAGCAGTTAGTGAACATTGCAAGGTAAGTCATGAGGAGAGTGTCATTGTATTCCTGAAAAGAAATAGAGTATCGTCATTACATAGCAATGCAAGGTTAAATGCACAATAAAAGGATAATACAGATTACCAAACGTTACTAACAAGATCAATAACTGGCCTTACTACTTTAAATATTCACAATAGGCTAATATAAAAGCCCTTTTAATATCAACAGAACCATCTAGCTATCAAAAGAGAAAGTATTTTGTCAAATATGAGTGATGACTTAGCATACCATTAAGAAGTCATCTTGGAATTTCTCCGACTCCATAGCTGGTAGTCTTCTTACAAGGCTTGAGACTTGTCTAAGCAGTGAATTATCCAGTGGAATATCACCTGCAGTGAGGGAAAGGCTTTGCAGTTGATAAGTACTTAAACCAACAATTCAAGGACACTGACAAGTTTGCACAAATAAATTTTAAGGACTGGGTATAAAGCACATGTATGAATGGCAGTCATATTTTGGAGAAGGAACGATTAAAACATCAGATCAGTGACAAAAGACAAACCTCTTTGCATGGCAACAAGATATTGATGGATAACACGGACCCTGCTATTGAGCATCTTGATGGCACTGTGTATTCCTGTAAGATGAGCAGCCACTGCTCAAACATAACTGTTAGTATTGTTTGTTCGAAAAGATACATTGGGTAGTACAGCTCTATGACTCAAGAGATTAAACTCGTGTTAAATAAAGAATCCTTACATTGCGTTGCTGCAGAGCCACCGTCAGATGGTTTGAGATGGGCAACATGGTCTACAGATATCCTCTCTGCCTCTACAGTCTTTAATCAAAGGTACTTGTGCTAAGTGTTAATAATAATAATTCATATCTAGATCAACACATAGAGAAGGAAAACACTAACCTCAATTGTATAATTTGATCTGACAAATATGAGCTGAGGACTCCCATCGATAACATGCAACTCTTGAAATTAAAGAAAGATGATAAATAAGGGATTAGTAGCACAAACAGATGGAGAAAGGGAATGAGAAAAGAACATTAGTATAATGAACAAACTGCAAACTAATTTCAGAGTAAGGTATCTAACTAGAAGAGAGAAATCAAGGGTTACCCATGCTATACCAGTGATATCTAATTTATCAAAAGGGCAGTATATCATAATAAAATGCACAACTGACGTGCTCCCAAAATCAAAGCTCAATACAGCGCATATAAAAACCTTGAACTTACGCAAATCATTCCATGGTAGAACCAAGAAACAAGATAAGTCAATTGCAATACATTCAATGATAATCAAAATTGTAGATCAGATTCACCTACCACTCTCATAAATAGTCACAGGGAGATCCTTCTGGGAGAGGTTGATTGCGGGATTCAAGAGAAGATAAACAGGGCTTTCGTTAACGTCCATCAGCTGGATAATATAAAAAAACTAAGTTACACAAAGAGGCGAATAAATAATATATTGAGTAGATCTCAAAAGAATATCCCTGACAATAAGCAATTCTTCAACTATTGTAAAGTCAAAATAAATTTTCTAATCATGTTCTCCATTTCATTTGGCCACAGTAAACTTGACTAAAGCTCAACATAGAGTTTCAGAACAGCTGTGCATAATCTCAACAGAAGTAATATTTGTTGTTACTGGCCATGACATAAGCCATACACCATTTTGACATACAACATGATTAGAGCAAATACTTTACATCTATTGTTAACAGGATTCAGTTTCAAAGGTAGTGACGGTTCACATATTTAGCATTGTAGATTGCAGCAGTTGTAGCCTCGATTATATGCCTGATCCAGAACAGGTCAGTAGAGGGTTTGAACAAAAGATCCAAACAAACTTATATATGTAAACAAATATCCCAAAGCAAATTCTTATAAGAAGCATAACGGGAGTTACATTCTTTGGTTCATGGATAGCAATCAGTACCAAGTACCAACCATCTGCTCCACCACCCATTATAACACTACAAAAAGAGAATCCCCAGCCTTCCTTAAGCACTAAGCGACTTTCTTCCCTCATTTTGCAAGGGAACACATGAAGTACAATGGCACACACTAAAACTACTGATGAACACTTCCAATCAGATAAACAACAAAATTGCCCCCCTTCTACCTCCCCTGTCGGCATGGAAAATTGGCAATCAAAATTCAAACCCCCTATGTCCAACCTACTATTAGCAGTCCACCCCAACCATACCAGCAGTACATTACACCAAACACCCATTTTTTTTTTTGCCATAACAAGAGCAAACACCATGCAGTATGCACATTGTCAAAGTCTCACAGATTTGGCACTTGAACAAAAGGACCTAAAACTCACAGCCTTGTGGATTAGCATGTCGGTGTCCTGCACATCGCTCCCGGTGGAGTACCACCCCAGCACGTAGAAGTCGGGGAACACCTTCTTATCTGCACAGCCACAACCGCAACAAGCACTAATCAGACCACCCACAAACCCTAGCGTACTAAGCGCCACCAAACCCTAAAAAAATCACGAGATTCGTTATAAGCTTACAGAGCTCCTGCTTCTTCTCGAGGAAGGCGCGATCGAGGGTGCCGGAGACGGGGTCGAGCACGAGCTCGAAGCTGTTGAAGATCTCCACCGTCCGCCCGCGCTGCACCCCGATCACGCACCCGAACACCCTGGGCGTCTGCGCCGCCGCCGAGGGTCCGTCAGCGGAGCAGGCGGATTGGGCCTTTACGCGGGTGTGGTGGTCGGAGACGTTCACGATGACAAGGGGGTGGAGCTTGAAGGTGAGGCCGCTGCTGGAGGACGCAGCCGCGGCGGAGGCGGTCGAGGGCGGGTGGGAGGCGGAGGCGGTCGAGGGCGGGTGGGCGGGAGCGGCGGGGTCGGAGGGCGCCGACATCGTCGGAGGTGGTGGTGGAGTAACCTAGCTAGTGCCGGCGACGGGGAGGAGGTGGGGGGTTTTGCGCTGTGCCTTCCGGTGTGCTTAGGTTTCGGGCTTGCTTGTGTTGTGTGCGTGCGTGGGAGGCCTAGAGGGTTTGCGTCTCCTCTTGGGCCGGAATTCTGTGGATTGGGCTTAATGGGCTGGGAGGAAAGTGTTGGTTAAGTTGAATTGGGCCGGTAGTGTAGCGCGGAACCGTCCGATGGAGTCCCACCACGCGTCCCGCAACCGTCCGATCAAAACACGACACCGCCGAGTCTGTCTCCACCGCCTCCCCTCTGTCGACGCGCCGGTTTCCACCGTCGCCACCTCCCCTAACCTGGCCTCTGCCGGCGCAGCTCCACCTACGGACCCAGCCTAGCGGCGTAGAAGGCGGGGGCAGCGGCGGGCGGCCGAGGCCGAGGTGGCCTCGGAGCTGTTGGAAAGCGGCGCGGGCGCCGCCGGCGACGAGGAGCCAAGTGGTACCGGCGAGCTGTGGCGTTCGACCCTGACGATGCCGAGGCTGCGGCCTGGAGGTGGGTGGCGAGGAATATACGCTGATACACTTGTGCAGTGAAGGTGTTCGTTAGTCTGCTCGTGTGGGGTTCTGATGTGGTTTGTTGCTTCTGGGCCCGATGCAGGACAGCTTGGAGCTCGCCGCGTGCCATGGAGGCTGCCGGCGGGTCCCCGGGCATGGTCGGCGGCTGCATGACAGGTTAGCGAGGAGGGCGCGATCGGCAACTGCGCTTCAGCGCCAGCGGGCCGGTGAGGCAGCCCGCGAAGGCCTGGGACGCGCTGCCGCACTGAAATGAAATCTGCCCAGGTTCCATCTCTTTCACTAAAACATGTACTCAAAGTAATATGTTTGTATTATTTTTGTTAGAAACTTATTTGATTCCTCGTTGACTCCTGCAATGATTTTTGTCTGAAACATTTTTAAACCTGAACTGTACTCTGTTTGGAACATGAAACCTGATCTGCGCTGTTTCACCATTTAAAGGAAATAGAAATGCATTTAATAATGGTATTTCTATAATCATTTATAGCAAATTGTGACCTCGGTTACACAATACTATACTAGGGATAAGGCGGAGTTTTTCGTTACAATTACAAGTTACCTTTTTTTAGTTGGAAGTAGCGCAAATAAATTATTTGTCCGTGTTCAGCTGATCATACATCGTGGTATTTAGTAATGCTTCCATATGATACTCGCATATTCACACGCACATTGTTCTAAGTTCTACTAACTCGTATTCTGGGATGGGCATGCAGTTGGGAGAGGTAGCAATCCTGCTCGCGGGTTACATAGATTGATTAGTTTCAAATTCAAAATGGAAACTGAAATGTTCTCAAACAAGTAGTAGAACGTAGGAATGTCAGCTTAAAAGTAATTTTTAGAGGACCGAATAGTGATATCGCTTTGATTCGAGAGTCAGTGCACACAAGCCAACGTGTATGTCTCACCGGACGTATAATTCCCGTGGAGTCCGGGAGCTGTTACAATGCTACCATTTGCCCTGGCTACAACTAACCGGCCTCAGCACAATTACTGCTGCGAAGCCCACACCAAACCCTGGCCACCAAAAGGCTCACTCAGCCACCAACAGGCAATTTTAGCACGCGACAGTCGATATGGTGGTGGTCTTGCTAGCTACGTGTATTTTCTGAGTTTGATCGTGAAACTTGACATGACTATGGAATATGTTTTCCCCTACTCTCCAAATTTGTGGAAATTTTTTAAAACATTACACATTGGAAGCACAGAGGTAGCACCGTACAAGGGGAAGCACCGAATATTTCCCCCACATTTGATCACACGTTTCCGTTGGTTCCTCCATTTTCTTACACACTGCTGGATATATTTTTGTACAATTTCTGAGATGTCACATGTTGAGAATAAGAGCATTTTTCGAATTACTTTAATCCAGAAATATAGTAGATAAAACATGATGAATATTCTAGCCACTTTCATAAAGCAAGTAAGCAAGAACACTATAGACATACTAATATCCAGACAAACAGAAACTAGCATATCTATCACAGTGTTCAAGGTAACAACTAGTAATATTACTAACCAAGAAGTACATATGAAATAGACATACCGGATCCAGTGGAAGGAGCGAGAGTGGAAGAAGCGGCAGCTGGAGTCTTTGTGAGATCGTCGTTTGTCATGGCGTAGTGGTAAGTAGTCGTGCAGTGGACGTCGCGGTAGTAGTCGTACGGTTGTAGGCGTAGCAGAGAGTCGAATGGAGAGGAAGCGTGGCGATCGCGCGAACGCTCCCAAAACCTTATTCGCCCTTGCTCGTGCAAGCCTTCAAGGACGAGGGTTCCGAGGCTCGCTCTCCGGTGCGATCGACACGCGCTTGCCGGATGGAGATCGCCGGAGACAGCAACAAAGAACTGTGGTGTCTTTCGTGGAGAGAATTGGAGAACATGACTCTGTTCCAGATAATGACTATATATAACAACCAGACCAGAAACAGCCACCATCACTCACTAGTAACGCGGCAATTCTTGCCTAGTCAAGAGGCGAAAACGGTCACCATTATCACTAGTAACGGCAATTCTTCGCCTAGTCAAGAGGCGAAACGGTCGCCATTACTCACTAGTAACACAGAACCGCTGCGCCACCATTATTTGAATCGATTGCCTTCGTTCTTTTAATTTGCAAAAATGAAGAGACCGAAACGATGCAATTATTGCCACCGTTTATTGCGAGTCGGTGCGTTCGATTTTCGAATAGATAAAGAAAACGCGCGCACCGACACGCGCGTATGCGCGCGCGCACGCACGCACACGCGCACGCACCGCACCGCACCGCGACGCGACGCGGCGCGGCACGGCGCGGCGCGGCTCGGCTCGGCTCGGCACGCGGCGAGGCGAGGCGAGCGGCGCGCGCGCGCGTGTATTGGCTCTCTCAATTCCACAAGAGGACTCCCACGTTCCACCTTATAAATTGGTGTAACTCCTTTAACTCTCCATATGGGACTAAAAGGTTTAGCACATGCACATGGGCCTTTGGGATTTTCGAGATTTAATTAGAATTAAAGTTTTGGGCCTAGCCCATATTAAATCCAACAATCCCCACCGATCCCAAGGGCACATGTCAAATTCCTTGATCCACAGTATTGTTTTAATATATCGGTGTTTCGATGGAGACCGGTTAGGTTGAACATCCATCTAGAATGAAGCTACACTTATCCACAATCGCACAATGGACTAAGCCTTGAATTGGCGCTTTGTGTGAATAAGTTTCACTTAAGTCCTTAATCGATACTAGGTCGCCAGCATCCCCGCGGTTGGAGCATATAAGTCATACTCTGGCCTATTCATGAGCTTCCTAGAGATTACCCTATCTCATAGATCGTGACTAGCGATCGGGCTCATATAGGTGTGTTCTTTCAAGATCGCTCAGAGGACAAAGATCTTTGCTTAAATAAGCCACAGAACACATTAAGATAAAATCAACCTACCATACAGATTTAGGAGAGAATTGCATCTCCAATGGAGTGGGTCTATAAAGGTACTCTCCTCCCGATTAACCAAAAGCTTGTTTCGCTAATCCTACTTCACGGATCTCCGATCATATAGGATGGGTTACCACTATGGTATAACTCACGTGGGTCTCAAACCCATCTCCTTGATGCATTGTCTATCACATTCGTGATAAACCTTTTGTGAAAGGATTCGCGATTCTTAGTCGTTTGGATATAATCCAAAGCTATTACTCGGAGTTTCTCATTTTCTGACAGACTTGATCTTCTCTTCACATGTCTTGATGATTTCATATTATCCTTAGAACTGCTTCACCTTGACGATCACAATCGATTGTCACATTCATCGAATAGCCGCATCGTTTATCAACCACCGGCAGTCCATCAAGAGCTCACGAAGCCATTCGGCTTCAACGATGGCGATATCTAATGCCGTGAGTTCGCTTCCATTGTTGACCTCGTTAAGATGGTCTCGCTTGCAAGACTTCCATGAAACAGCGCCACCTCCAAGTGTGAAGACATATCCACTTGTGGCCTTAATCTCATCAAGATCGATATCGGTTTGAATCACTATAACCTCTAGTACCCTAGGTACCCGGTATAGTGAATGCCATAACTCATATTACCCTTTAGATAGCGCATTACCCTCTCAAGAGCATGCCAATGATCATCTCCTGATTAGAAACAAACCGGCTTAGTTTGCTCACAAAGAAACGAGATGTCGAACCCGGTACCGCTAGCTAAATACATAAGTGAACCAATTATCGAGAATATCTCAATTGGTCTCTGGCTATTCTCCGATTCTTCCTAAGCAACACGCTAGGATCATAAGGTGTTGGAGAAGGTTTGCGATCGCTATAACCAAAACGACTGAACCTTTTCCACATAATGAGATTGCAACAATGTAATCCCACCATCATCACCTCTCAACGACTTGATGTTCAAGATAACATCGCTACTCCTGGATCTTTCATCTCAAAATTCGAGACAAGAAATCCTTGACCTCCTTAATCACATTAAGGTTGGTCCCAAAGATCGATATGTCATCAACATACGGACATAGAATGACTCCTCGCCCCACCATGGCGATAATACACACATCCGCACTTCATTTACAATAAAGCTGCAGATGTTAAGGTTCTGTCGAATTTTTCATGCCACCGCTTAGGTGCTTGTTTAAGACCATACAAAGATTTCAACAACTTGCACACCTTTCCTTCTTGACCATTTACTACAAATCCATCCGGTGTTCCATGTAAATTTCCTCGTCCAACTCTCCATTTAGAAAAGCCGTCTTAACATCCATCGATGAATGAGAAGACCGTGTGAGGCACCAGAGATAGTAGTACTCGAATAGTGGTCAATCTAGCCACAGTGAATAAGTATCAAAGAAATCTTCGCCTTCCTTTGGGTATAACCCTTGGCCACAAGCCGTGCCTTATACTTCTCGATAGTACCATCGGGCCTAAGCTTCTTTTGAACACCCACTTACATCCTACAAGTTTACAACCATAAGGACGCCGGTGATCTCCCAAGTTCCATTAGAGATAATGGAATCCATTTCACTGGATCGCTTCTTCCAAATTCCGCATCCGGAGAAGCATATGCTTCGTAAATGGTACTTGGAGTATCATCCACAAGGTACACAATGAAATCGTAACCAAAAGACTTTGCAGTCCTTTGTCTTTTACTCTTCCTCGAGTTTCATTGTCTTCCTCCTCGGAATTTGATCGTGGGTTTGCTCAAAATATTCCATTGGAATGGCAGTTCAGGAGTTGTATCGGGCTCGACTCGATAAACTAGGCATATCTTTCATCGGAAAAATATCCTCAAAGAAAGTAGCATCTCTGGACTCCATAATTGTACCGACATGCACGTCAGGTACTCCAGATTTCACCACTAAAAATCTATATCCAACGCTATGATGAGCATAGCCTAAAAAGACGCAATCCACGGTTTTGGTCCAAGCTTACGCTTTTTGAAATTGGCACGTTGACTTTCGCCAAACAACCCCAAGTGCGCAAGTATGAAAGTGATAGTCTTTTCTTCTCCCATTGTTCAAATGGAGTTATCTCTTTATTCTTTGTGGGAACCCTATTTAGGACATGACATGAAGTCAATATAGCCTCCCCCCACCATGCCTTGGAAAGACCCGATGTGTCTAGCATGGCGTTAACCAAATCGTTAGAGTACGGTTCTTTCTTTCGGCAATCCCATTTGACTGGGTGAATAGGAGGCGTCCTCTCATGGATTATACCATGTTCCTCACAGAATAAATTGAACTCATTAGAAAAGTACTCGCCACGATCGACCTAACCCTTTTGATTTTCTTTTCAAGTTGGTTCTCGACTTCGCCTTATAGATTTTAAAGTAGTGAAAAGCTTCATCTTTAGTTTTTAAAAGATACACATAGCGTAACCTAGTGGAATCATCAATCAAAGTCATGAAATATCTCTTACCACCTTTTGTCAACACACCATTCATCTCACACAGATCCGAATGTATGAGTTCTAATGGTGCCAAGTTTCTTATCTCCGCGCCTTGTGAGGCTTACGAGGTCGCTTTGATTGCACACAAACTTGACATTTAGAACCTTTGGCAAGGGTGAATTTCGGGATTAACTCTAAACGGCTAACTGCGTCATGCAACCAAAATTTATGTGACAAAGTCGTGAATGCCAAATAGTAGTCTCATTACCACCAAAATATGATTCACAACATTATTACACAAATCTGAAAGAGATAGGCGGAACAAGCCTCCGCACACATAGCCTTTACCAACAAATTGTCCACATTTGGACATTACAAATTTATTGGACTCAAATACCGTCTAAAGCCATCTCTACACGAAGAGATCCGCTCACGAGATTCTTATTGATGGATGGCACATGATGCACGTTCTTCGCTTGCACAATCTTTCCAAGTAAACTTGGATCGACCGTGCCAACACCATGAACAGTGGCATGTGACCCGTTCCCATTAGAACGGTGAATCCCGAGTGACCGTAAGAAGAAAACAATGAAATATCAAGACACACATGTATATTAGCACCGTGTCTATCCACCAATCGGTAGATTGACATACGGAAAAAAAAGAGGTAAATTACCATACCACAAGTTCCGTCTCGAGAGTACCAACAACAACATTGGCGGACTTGGAATTCGCGCCTTGCGATTCTTCACACCCTTGCGTTGATCGCAATCCTTGGCCCAATGACCGATTCGCCACACACAAAGCAAAGGCCATCCTTTGTGTTCTTCTTCTTCTTTTAAAGCTTGTTGTTTGTGCATCTTGTTTTTGCCTTTGAACTTTTGAGCTTGGCCATTCTTTTACTCGCACCACATTGGCACTAGAATGTCCTCATTTCCTCTAGTGTGTGTATCTTTTGCCCTTGCCTTTTCTTCAACATCAAGAGACCCAATGAGATTTTCAACGAAAACTCTTGTCTCTTGTGTTTCGAGAAGTAGCAAAATTCCTCCACGAAGGAGGAAGCTTGGCAATAATGCCTCCGCGACAAACTTGTCCGTAACACACACTTGAAATGCTCAAGTTCTTTGGCCATGGATTGTATCTCATGAGCTCGCTCAACTACTGTAACGGCCATCAACCATTCTATAGTCATGGTATTGCTCCATGAGATACTGATTCACTTTGCTCGCATCCAAACCCCAAACTTGGCCTCGAGTGCATCCCACATATCTTTCCCATTTGTAATCACCATGTATGCATCAACTAACTTCTCACCAAGAACGCTGATCACGGCACCTTTAAAAGGTTATCGCACCTCGACGCTTGCTCTGTTCGTGAGTAAGTGTTCCTTCAGCTTGCCTTTGCCACATGAAAACGTTCATGGCGATTAGCCAAAGCACCATCTTGGTGCGCCACCTCTTATAATTCGCACCATCGAATTGAGAGGGCTTAAGCGCAGCAACAAAGCGATTGATGAAAAATGCCTATTACAATAAGGTTTTTGGATTGTTGAGAATAAGAGCATTTTTCAATTACTTTAATCCGAAATATAGTAGATAAAACATGATGAATATTCTAGCCACTTTCATAAAGCAAGTAAGCAAGAACACTATAGACATACTAATATCCGCACAAACGAAACTAGCATATCTATCACGTTGTTCAAGGTAACAACTAGTAATATTACTAACCAAGAAGTACATATGAAATAGACATACCCGGATCCAAAGGGAAGGAGCGGCAGAGTGGAAGAAGCGGCACCGAGTCTTTGTGAGATCGCCGTTTGTCATGGCGTAGTGGTAAGTAGTCGTGCGGTGGACGCCGCGGTAGTAGTCGATGCGGTTGTAGGCGTAGCGAGAGTCGAATGGAGAGGAAGCGCGGCGATCGCGCGAACGCTCCCAAAACCTTATTCGCCCTTGCTCGTGCAAGCCTTCAAGGACGAGGGTTCCGAGGCTGCTCTCCCGGTGCGATCAGACACGCGCCTTGCCGGATGGAGATCGCCGAGACGAAGAACAAAGAACTGTGGTGTCTTTCGTGGAGAGAATTGGAGAACATGACTGCTCCGGATAATGACTATATATAACAACCGGACGAAAACACCACCATCACTCACTAGTAACGCAGTAGTTCATCGCCTAGTCAAGAGGCCGAAACGGTCACCATTATCACTAGTAACGGCGGCCGTGCTTGCCTAGTCAAGAGGCGAAACGGTCGCCATTACTCACTAGTAACAGCAACCGTTACTTTCGATTTTCGAATAGATAAAGAAAACGCGCGCGCACCGACACGCTTCGTATGCGCGCGCGACACGCGACGGCACGACGCGACGCGGCGCGACGCGACGCGCGACGGCACGCGACACGCGCGGCGGCGCGACGCGGCGCGGCACGGCACGGCACGGCGCGGCGAGGCGAGGCGAGCGAAAGCGCGCGTGTATTGGCTCTCTCAATTCCACAAGAGGACTCCCACGCTTCCACCTTATAAATTGGTGTAACTCCCCTTTAACTCTCCATATGGGACTAAAAAGGTTTAGCACATGCACATGGGCCTTTGGGATTTTCCAGGATTTAATTAGAATTAAAGTTTTGGGCCTAGCCCATATTAAATCCAACATCACAGGTTACATGAGGAACCTGTCCACGACTTCGCATGCGAGAGGCCAAACAATCGCATGATGAGACATTAGCAAAAGGCAAAAATGGTTCGCTTACTTTGGAGTACATAATCAGCAAAATGTTTGGCAAGCACGCGTATCCATTGACCCATAGTCGTGACTGAGTGAAACATCAGACTTGGGTCTCTGGGGCGATGACTGACTTGGGTATACTTATATGTAACTCCACCAACGGCTGGTCGGCCACCCAACCAAGGAAAGAAACCGTGCAAGAACGTATGCAATGGGGGAGAGAGGGGAGAGGAAATGGGATCAAAGTTAGAGGGAGGACGAAGTGGCGCACCACAGCTAGTGATCCTTCTTACCCTTGAGCAACTCATTGTCAGTACTGTACGTGCATTTATTTACTAAATTTTATTCGATCCTTGTGATTTGCTTTCACCGATTGCTACATTTGGTGCTCATGCCTTTATGCCTACCTGCTTTCTGTCTGTGACAGGGATTACTGGAAGTTGCATCATCATGATTTTATCACCTATTTCAGACCTCCGATTACTTGGATGGCGAACATGCATGCTCCCCGATGTTCCTTGGCTAATACGATTTTTGTTGCTCCCAGATGCCATGCTCCCATTGACATGGATGTGCTTTGTAAATGATGCAGTATATGCTGATTAGCGTTGGGAGGAGGTAGGTTTTGGTGAATGCTGATTCAGAGTGCATGGAATCCAACTGATCCGGAAGCTGGGTGAGCGAACGGAGCGCCTCACGAAGATGAGCTTAGTTTGCTTGCTTCTTGATCAACCGATACGGACATCTATTCATCTAAAGAAAAGCCTTGGACAGGTCTCGCCGATGCACCACAGCAAAAACCTTGTATAGCTAAAAAAAAGTGTGGTCGATCTCAAGGCTTATGCAATTTGCATGTCATGGCAATATAATTTCGTAGACAGATCCATTCATGGTTTTAACACATGCTATTTTGTCTGTGTTAAAAGGGTGTAATTGTCTTTCGTCTCCACAATGCATAGTGGAAAAAAAAAAAAGAGGAAATGTCATTTTGGAATGATATTCCTTTTTGCACTTTTCATTAATTCTTCCAGTTCAGTATCAAAACTGAAAAGTGATCAAGCAAGTAGACACGGCACAGTGTGAATTTCGAAGTAATTCGCTTAAACCAAGGACCGAACATGGTTCCTACCACGGCAGGCATTCCCGCTGTTGTGCTACTGTACTAATTAGTTCATCTAAAAGCTTAAATTTATAATAAAAAGTTGACAAATGTGGAATAGAAGTGAGTTGTAATTATTATTTTTAAGTTTATGAACCCAAGACCTCTTATCTCTAGTATCATATTAAGTTGCATATACTAACTAGTTCACCTAAAAACTTTAGTTTATGAGAAAAAGTGAGCAATTCACTTGTATTTCAACATTTTCTCCTCGATTCAAAAGCAATACACATCGGGTAATTAACATATGCATCTCGCCAGTAGACGTATTGTTTCACTGTAGGGTTGGGAAGTTGTTGCGGTGCCACCATTTGCCCCGGAGATCACCGGCCTCCGCAAGATTGCCGCCGCAAAGCCCAGGACTTCAAACTTGTCGCCGTAGGATTCGGACGGCGAGGGAGCCGACGGCGGTGCCGGCGCCGGAGACTTTGATGATGAATCTGTGAGGTCGCAGTGCACAGGAAGCGGGTAACCGTACAGTCCACTGTTTCCCTGGAACGAGTGCTGTTGAACGTGGAGAAGTCCAGGCACTCGAGGGACCTCAAAGACGACGCCAACTCCGGCGGGATCTCCCCGGAGAGGCTGTTCCACGAGAGGTCGAGCGACTCGAGGCGAGCGCGTTGTGTCGTTGTGTGACATGTTGAGCACATGCAGTAAAAGCAGCTTGCCGATGGTCTTGGGGATGGGGCCGTGGAATCGGTTGTTGGACAGGTCAATCAACACGAAGCCGGCCGTGATTTCAGGCAGGTTCATGTACAGCTCCTTCATTGCAACATCAACCACAAACTCGTAGTTGGGGGGAAATGGCTCCTCCACTAATGGAGCACCTAGCGTATCATCACCACCTCTTCCAGCTGGATCAGTCACGAGCTTTGAGCTCTGAAACAAATTCGTAGGCAAAGCGCCATTGAACCTGTTCTCTGCAAGATCGACGATTTGCAAATACTTTGTGGTCGAGTTCTCTTCAACACTGGGCAACGGACCATACAGTTGGTTTGATCTCAAAACTAGTACGCCAAGTTCAGGAAGCTCTCCTAGCCACCACGAAAAAGAATCCATAACATAATTGCGACGGACGTTCAGTAGTAGTAATTCATGGCACCTGGTTAGCGACCTTGGCGAACGCCCAGTGATTTGATTCCCGTGTAAATGGATCAGATTTAAAGAGCATCCTTCTTTGATACTATTAGGCCATGATCCACTCTGGCTATTTCCACTCAACATTAACATCTTCAGTTAAGCTATTGAAATTCAGAAGATAGGAGGGGAGTGGACCACTAAAATTGTTGTTAGATAAGTCCATCATCGCAAGAGCATCGCCGGGATGGCATTCTGCATACAGTATAGCCGCTTATGTCATTGTTAGCTAGGGCGATAGCAATGGCCTTTGCTTCCCAAAAAATCTGATGCTAAGCAAATACAACAATATAGACCTATTTGTATGCTTAATGTGTGTTTTAAATTTTTTAGTAAAGTGGTTACTAATAGGCATACGAGAGTAGCTCAAAAGATTGTTCGATCATCCCCGTCGGCGTTCATACAGGGGAGATTTATTCTCAATGGTGTACTTATCCTACATGAAACCATCATGAGTTACATAAACAGGGAGGAGGTAGGTTTTGGTGAATGGTGATTCAGAGTGCAGGGAATCCAACTGATCCGGAAGCTGGGTGAGCGAACGGAGCGCCTCACGAAGATGAGCTTAGTTTGCTTGCTTCTTGATCAACCGATTCGGACATCTATTCATCTAAAGAAAAGCTTGGACAGGTCTCGCCGATGCACCACAGCAAAAGCCTTGTATAGCTAAAAAAAGTGTGGTCGATCTCAAGGCTTATGCAATTTGCATGTCATGGCAATATAATTTCGTAGACAGATCCATTCATGGTTTTAAAACATGCTATTTTGTCTCTGTTAAAAGGGTGTAATTGTCTTTCGTCTCCACAATGCATAGTGGAAAAAAAGAATCAAACGGCTCATAATGTGACTGTTTTGAACTTAAAAAAACAGTTGCAAGTTTTCTAGCAAAAGCCAAAAAAGAAAGAGGAAATGTCATTTGGAATGATATTCCTTTTGCACTTTTCATTAATTCTTCCAGTTCAGTATCAAAACTGAAAAGTGATCAAACAAGTAGACATGATACATTGTGAATTTCGAAGTAAATCACCTAAACCAAGGACCGAACATGGTTCCTACTGCAGCAGGTATTCCCGTTGCTGCGCTACCTGCACTAACTAGTTCACCTAAAAACTTAAGTTTATGAGAAAAAGCCGACAAACGTGGAATAGAAGTAAGCTGTAATTATTATTTTTAATTTTGACAATCGAGTTTTGAACATGTTGTGCGAGAGGTCCAAGTTGCCGCTTACCACGCCCCATATCAAGCAAGGAATCTCCCCACGAATAGAGGTCCAGTTGAAATTGTTGGCGTGCATCATCTGACCAGGCAGGGAAAGTGTAGGGGACCTAACCAAGAACTAGTACTGATATCAATGCTACTATTTTCTGCACTCGGTGCATGCCAAGCAACAGACAGTAGGTTATTGTTGTTGAGCTCTTTTACGGTACTCAATTTATTATGGACGGTCAATTCTTTAAGATACAATGATTCAGATTAGTTAGGATTTAGTTATACTACACCTAGTAGTATGACTAGTAGAATTCTGAGGGATAGAATTGTAATTACTTATGTAGGGATCACACGACACAAGAGTAATATTTTCAACTCTAGTTGGAAAAGTTCATAATACCTTCACAAAAAATATAAATTAAAATTAAAATTTATTATACCCTTAACAAATCAATGGTCATATTTGATTTATACTACCAATATATACTACTAATATAATCGAATGTGAGCTGAACAGAGAATTTTTTATCAACACTAAAAACCCAAGTGTTCGATTGTTTTGAATTAAGAGCGAAATTGCTCCATAAGTAAGCTGTCTTTTTTATTTCCATTTTTTCCTTCTGCAATTGCTTTTTATATTCAACTTTATAATTGATTGCTTGATTCATTTCTAAAGGATTTGTTACTGACTAGTGTTATAGTTCTGTTGTTCTATAAACCATGCAGAACAGAGAAACATTCAGAGTTATGGAGGCTTTATATAGCTATATTTTTATTAACTAAATTTTGAATATGATTCTTTGGTTAGGGTACATATGTAGCATATGCAATTATGTATTTACTGATATCATATCTTACCAACGCTATTCGCCTGTACATCAATTCGTCATGTTTGAGTGTCTGGAAATTTTTACCTTCGGATTAAATACTTCTCATTATTGATATATAGACAATCTTCTTCTTTAGCAGCTTGGTATCACCTACACTTTTAAGCAGAATGTTGCATATATAACATGTACTAGACACTGGCAATTCTCTAAGTGACACACTGGAGATGTGTGCCTTTTTTATATCAGGTTTATAGTTGAGCACAAGTGGGAAAATGAGGTTCCATAAGGCAGTCAAGCATTCTTTTGAAATTCTTTTGGTGCTCTCCATATTCAGTATGCATCATACTTCTGAAAAACTAGTTTAGTAGGTGCCAGGATATTTCCCAGGGTCCCAAACCAGTACTACTACCGCTGTCAGTTAGTGTCAGTTCTCAAGATCTTCCTGTGTCAACTGGTAGTAATGATAATAAAATATGTCATACAATTAGTTAGCCTTTGTCTTAGGCTCTTAGTTAGATCTGCACAGATCTTCTTTAACACCAACAAATCTCAAGTGAAAAGTAGTAGTATATGCCAATTTCTTTGTCAGATTTCATGTTGTCTTAATGATCTTAATCTATTACAGTGTGGCTGCCTCACAACAAACTGAAAATGGAGCCATCACCACAATTTGTTCTATGGAATCAGAGAAGGCGGCTTATGCATTTCTTCGGATTCATTGTCGTGTTGTTTTTTAAATCTTTAGTGCTAGACTGTCAGTTAGCACCATTGGATTTCAGCACTGCGAAATATCTATTTGAACTATAGTTTACTAAAGTTAGCTTATGTCCTACGTTGTTCTAAGAACATATTTTGCGACACCTATAGTTCATAATAATGTTAAGTTGTAGCTACAGTAAAGCCGCTGAATTGTGCCCTTGTATGTGCCAGGTCAATTTTTACTGGTTCTCACATTCAGCATGAGGTTTGGGTCTTTGGAAGAGACGTGTCAATGCAAAAGTTGATTTTGGTCGTAGTAGGAATCTTTGTGAATGGCGTCACGACTAATTGCAGTGTTGTTTATGAATCCGAAGGAATTATTTCCCGATTCAAATGCTCTATTAATATCAGAAATGAAACTAAAAATTTTGTGTTATTAAATACTCTGTGATTGTTTAATTGTGCTATTGTTTATGAATTTTACGATTTTTTTGAATTTTTTTCATGACCGAGATTTTTGTCATTGTTGTTTCCAAACGGCAACAAAGATTTTATTCTGAGGCGGAAAGATTTTCCCTTGGGAATTCAAAGGGATTCCATGTGCCCTCAAAATCCCCCACAGGGATTTTATCCCCTGGTTTTCTTAACCCTCACTTACAAACAAGCCCTAAGGGAAGTAGAGATGACACTCGAAAAATTACTAGTTAAGAAGCAGGGTGCTCCACGTAATACAACACCAAGGCACGGGGATCCCATCCTTGCTCAAGGGGCTACTCAAGAAGCAAGCATACAATATGTTAAGGATATAAGGGCATTTATGATATTTTATATTGTATTAGGGTTTAGACTTGTGTCCCTTTGTACCCTATATATATTGCCCATTGGGCCTCTTCAATATACACACAATATTCATAATATGGTATCAGAGCTAAGTTAGGGTTAGGGTTACTGTAGCCGCCACTAGCTCCTAGTCGCCGCTCGTCTTCTACTGCTCGCTGCCGCCGGGAGGAGCTTCTCTGCTCCCAGGGGCGGCCTGTTGTCGCCGCCCGTGCTCTCTCGCTGGGTCTCCCGAGCTGGTTGGATACGTCCTACCAGCGTATCATCTTCATAATCACAACGAGCGTTCTCAGCCCCTTTAATTGTATTTTGTACAAGCTCCATAAAGTAATATGCTTTAACTCGTCATTTTTAACAAGCATAAAGTAATATCACTTACCTTCCTCCTTATGACTCATTAATAGCTATGTACCATTGTCATCATGCATGGCTAGAAATCAGAATCAACAAGTACATACGAGCAGCCAAGAAAAAAAACAGAATCTACTAATTTGACTGATCATCTCATCTACCTATATTTGGAGCAGCATCAAAATCAACTTGCTGTAACATGAGAATGTTAGAGCATGCTGTAACATGTATTACTAGCTATTTAACTTCAAACTTTATACTTGAAACATACAAAAACAGAACCTCAGTGGTAGTCATGTCATAAAATTCAGAGAATGTTATAGCATGCTGTAACATGTATTGCTAGCTATTTAACTTCTAGGCTCATACTTGAAACATACAAAACCAAAACCCCATGGGCTCCTCATACAAACATGCATAAGCCAGGCAGTCTGCATAAGTTCACTCTGCCTATATTTGGAGCAGCATCGTCAATAACATAAGCATTAGAGAACCATATTAATTGGTAATATCAGGGAACACAAGTCTAAATGGAACTTTCACATGAGACAATTTCACAATTTCACTTCAGCTCAGGTTTTTATGTTACTTCAGCTCTGGTTTATACAATGAACAATCAAGCTGCACTTCAGCTCTGATTTGAAAACTGACATTACAAAAAAAACTAGTGATTTCTGCACTGCCCAATCAGGAAAAATTGATTTCAATACTGACTTAAGCATAAAGAGATACTGCTGCATCCTCCAACATGCTGCACTTCAGCTCTGGTTTCAATCACATATTCAAACACATTATCCAATCACAGAATCATAGCCGAAGGCATGTAGACTGGTTCTCAAATCTAAATGCAGCTTTGGCATGCCACACTCTCTACAGTTTTGGACAAACAAATGACTGGAAAGCAGCATGCCATGATAAACACGTGATTTGTTCAATAGGATGAATAAATCAACAACTAATTTGACATATCATCTCATTTAACTATATTTGGAGCAGGGAACACAAGTGTAAATGGATACGCGACATTATATCAAATGGATACACAAGTGTTGTGAACATCGCCCTATCTTTTTCTTCGGCAGCAAAGAAATGAAAGGAACACTATCCAGGCTTTGATGAATCTTTTCCATACACTGACCAATCAGGAAAGGGGACCATGTACACTCATTTGAGCAACAGCAAAGAGATGTCCACATTTTGGCCATCAAACAAGTCTTTCATAAAGCCTAGCTACTAGGTATTCTTTGCATACATAATTCTTTAGGGAAGTGCTGTACTTTGTGAAAAAAAATCCGGAAGGAGGAAGTAATGTGCGACTAGCTAGCTGTGATGTATCAGTGGCATATTGCTTCCAGATGAAAGAATAGTTTTCAGCAAATACATGACGATGATAAGCTATACAAATGGATTTCAATAATGAAGCAACCAGAGGAGACTTTTAATCCACTTTCAGTACTGACATTACAAAATAACTACTAATTTCTACATGTAGAGATGATAATCTGAACAAGAAATCTACACTAATTGCTATCATTCACAATATTCACAGATAATCACAGATTCAAACACATATCCAATCACAGAATCATAGCCAAAGGGAGGAGTAGGGAGGGCAAGGGGCAGGGGGACAGAGGCGGCGCACTGATGTCGGCCGACGAACAAGAAGGAGACGAAGGGAGGAGTAAGGAGGGCAAGGGGGACGGCCGGATCTAGAGCTCTACCTTCACAGGAGTCGGCCGGTGGTGCTCAGGAACGGCGGCGGCGAAGAAGGTGGGGAGCGTCGGCGACCTCTAGGGTTTCCTCGGTCGGCGGTCGTCCTCTTCTCCGGGCGGTGGACTCCGGGTCTGGCGGTGGCGCAATGGAGGACCGACGGGGTGCACACGGGGGGCCAGATGCGGCACGCTCGGGGACGGAGGCGGCGCGCTCGGGGTCGGAGGCGATATCGCGTCG
Organism: Ampelocalamus luodianensis; assembly: GCA_036346255.1. NCBI lineage: Eukaryota > Viridiplantae > Streptophyta > Magnoliopsida > Poales > Poaceae > Ampelocalamus > Ampelocalamus luodianensis. The sequence continues at coordinate 7,209,268 of CM070632.1, read as the reverse complement.
GGCGTGAGAGAGGAGGGAAGGGAAGCCGAAGCGTGGGCGTCTCGCGCAGGGCATCGGGGGTCTCGCGTAGGACTCGGGTCTCGGGGGTTAAGTGAAGGGCAATCGGCGGGTAAATAAGTTGAACTTCAGTGGGTATTTTTCTTCTATCAAGTTGGATTCTCACGAGAATCCAAGGAAAGACTGCTTCACCTCGCTAGTGTATTTTTGAGACATCTCCACGCGAGAATCAGAATCGAGTGGTTTTGAGAATCAATGTGTTTGGTACGACTCCACGAGAATCAATTGAGAATCTGAGAGTAGAAGCTGTACCAAACAGGGGCTTAATCGTCCTCGTAAAATTTCTCAAAAATTTAGCGCACTACAACAATATACGACGATCACAAAATGTTATTGCGAGTCTGACAAATTTTGTGCCCTTCATATTCTACAAAAATAACAAACAGACCAACCAACGTTGTCACCCCACTTTTATTTTCGAAATAATAATAACATCATACAATAGATATTTAATATTTTTAAATTTTTATAATTTTTTAATAATATCTAATATTTTAAAAAAAATTCTAAATTTTTCCCAAATTGTATTTAATTTTTTAAAAAAATTTTGAATTTTTTAAGCTGTTCTTCCTTTTTAAAAAAAATATCCAAAATTGGGGCGGAGGCGGCTGCGCTATCGCGCCAGGCAAGCGCTCTCTGCGCGCTGGGTCGGCGGCGACCATTGCCGCGCGCTGGCCGGGGCAGTGGTCGCGCGCCGGGCCGGGCGGTGTGGTGCGCCCTCGGTGGCCGCGGTAGGGGCACTGTTTCGGAGTTATTTTTGAAATTTTCGTTCGAAGGGGGTTATTTTTAAAATTTAAACTTGCTACAGGCCAAATATGCAAAAATTTCCAAATTTTGCGTAGGGGCTTGATTAAGCAAAACAAAAACAGTTCAATGACCTATGGTGTAATTTTGCCGAATGAAAATTTTCCTTCAGTCACAGTACTTGACACTAGAACGGTAAGGTAAATTCTAGGACATGAAGTACTGTTCCAACACAAATCAATCAAGTCATCCAAATAACGCATGTGCCGTGCGTTTTCACAGCCCTCTGTTCCCCATCTGTTCAAGGGACGGTGACTGGAGATGCCGCGAACCCAAGCAGGACAATAATTCAGCACTTCCAGGGGGAACATATACGTTGACGTTGACGAGAGAAGACCCAACGCTTAATATTAAATTGCTGGCTAGAAGAAAAATAAGAAAATCTATCGTCGCGGCCTCTCGTTTGTGAAGATTAAGATCAATGAATATGGAGTGTGTGAGGGTAGCGGCGGCAAGCAGGAGAGCTGCGATACTCTCCGGTGTTGTTGCAGCGGTGCTGCTGCCGCAACTGTTGGTTCCCGCCGCCGTGGCAGCATCGACGACAGCCACCGCTCCGCGCAGCCACTGCAGCACCAGGTGCGGCAACATCAGCTTCGAGTACCCTTTCGGCGTGGAGCCCGGGTGCTACCACGACGGCTTCAACCTCACCTGCAAGAACGGCTCGCGCGAGCACGGGCCGCCCAAGCTGTTCCTGGGCGACGGCACCGTGCAGGTGCTCGAGATTGTTGAATGCTATTCATGGCAGTGGTCCTGAAGTGTTTCAACTATGTGAATGCTAGTCCCGAAGCGTTCCAACTATGTGAATGCAAGCAACGAAGCGTTCCAACTATATGAACACATGCAGTATGCAAGCAACGAGGAGTCACTTCAATGCAGTATGAACGCATTTTAGAAGTAGCTGAATGGTCAGTATGAATGCGTGAGTCTATGTGTTCTATAAATAGCGATAGCTAGAATCATTGTAAGTAAGCAAGTAGTAGTCTTGTTTCCTAGAGAAAAGCTTCAGAGAATAGAACCAGAAACTTGCCCAAGTTATTTGTTCTTGAGCTCTCTTCGCCTCATTGTTAGTCTTCCATGCTAGTGTGCGATCCTAGGCATATAGCCAACATTTGGTATCAGAGCTCCCCAGGTTCATGCCCAAGATTCTACGATTGAATCCAATGTCGATCGTTGCTACGGGAGAGACGTCGCGAGCACATCAAGTCGGCGTATGCGTTCAAGACCCAATCGACACACACGAATTACACCAGTTGGGTGATTCGTGTTCAGGCCATGATGGAGGATCAAGGCGTTTGGGAGGCTGTCGAGCCGACGGGCGATGCAGTCGACGCCCGGCTTGACAAGAAGGCGAGGTCGCACCTCCTTCAAGCGCTTCCTGAAGACCTCCTCATGCAAGTGGCGAAGAAGACGACGGCTAAGCAGGTGTGGGACTGCCTCAAAACGAGGTTCGTCGGCGCGGATCGAGTAAAGGATGCGCGGCTGCAGACGTTGAAAAATGAGTTCGACGTCATGCACATGAACGACGGTGAGTCCCTCGACCAGTATGCCGGTCGGCTCACCACCATGTCTGTCAGGTACTCAAGTCTCGGCGGGACGCTGAGCGATGCCATGCTCGTGAAGAAGCTGTTCGACACGATGCCAGAACGGTTTATCAGTGTGATAGCCGGCATCGAGCAGTTCTTTGATCTCAACACTTTGGCATTCGAGGAGGCCGTGGGACACCTCAAGACATTTGAGGAGCGCACGCGCAAAAAGGGCACTGGCATCGGCGGGAACGCCGATGGGCAGGTGCTCCTCACTCAGGCTGAGTGGGAGGCGCGATTTAAGAAGAACAAGGCACCCGCAGATGGCGGGAACCCCGGCCAGGGTGGTCGTGGTCGCGGCAGAGGCCGTGGTAGAGGTGGTCGTGGCGGACCGCCACACAAAGATGAGGCAAGTGGCTCAGGCGGCGGTGGTCGTGACAAGAGTCACATTCGTTGCTTTAATTGCAATGAGATGGGGCACTATTCAACACAATGTCGAGCCCCGAAGAAGAAGGAGGAGGCTTACCTCGCGCGAGCCGACGACGCTGAGCCGGCACTGTTGCTGGCGGTCTCTGAGGAGATACCGCTGGTTGAGCAGGAACGACAAGATGTCGCTATGCTCGGTGAGGAGAAGTCGTGGTCGAGCCGCATAATGCCGAGCACATTCAGCGCAAACCGATATTTGGTACCGGACAACGGTGCTAGCAACCACATGATCGGCGACAAGGAGAAATTCCGTGAGTCGGACGAAGGAGTCACCGGGAGGGTGAGATTCGCGACGGCTCATCGGTGCGAATCAAGGGTAAGGGCTCAATTCTCTTCACGTGCAAAAATGGTGATCAATGGCTACTCGGAGGTGTACTACATCCCGGACTTCGCAGCAACATGGTGAGTCTTGGTCACCATCGAGACTGGTCACCGAGTTCTCATGGATGAGGACGTACTCGAGGTGTCCATCAAGGATCCTCTGCGCTTGATCATGAAGGTGAGACGAACTCAGAATCGTCTCTATCGCATCGAGCTGCAGTTGGCGAGGCCAGTTTGTCTGTTGACAAGCCTCGATGACCCAGCATGGTTGTGGCATGCTCGCCTCGGCCATGTCAACTTCCAAGCCTTGAAGATGCTCGCCAACAAGGGAATGGCGGCAGGTGTGCCGCTGATTACACATCCTGACCAGCTGTGTCGGACGTGTCTGGTGGCAAAGCAGACAAGACTGCCATTCTCGGCGGCAGCCAACTACCGAGCAAAGGAGCCACTCGAACTCCTGCATATTGATTTATGTGGACCGATCACGCCATCAACACCAGCTAGTAATCGTTACTTTATGCTAATTGTTGATGACTACTCCCGGTGGATGTGGCGCATGTGATCGGGACTAAGGATCAAGCATGCTCGACATTCATGAAGATAAAAATGCTTTGCCGAGAACGCAAGTGGTCACCGCGTGAAGGTTCTTCGATCCGATCGAGGTGGTGAGTTCTGTCGGTTGAGCTCGCAAAGGTGTGCGAGCAGCGTGAATTGAACGTCACTTCACCGCACCATATTCACCGCAACAGAATGGTGTGGTGGAAAGGCGCAACAGGACGGTGATGGCTATGGCGCGCTCACTTCTCAAGAGCATGAGCGTGCCCGGCAGATTTTGGGGGGAGGCGGTGCGGCATGCCATCTATCTTCTGAACCGGCTCCCAACCAAAGCGATGGGTGATCGCACTCCTTTCGAGGCATGGTCAGGAAGGAAGCCGCACCTGGCACACGTCCGTGTGTTCGGCTGCACGGCGCACGCCAAGGTGACCACGCCACACCTCAAGAAGCTCGACGACCGTAGTCAGACGCTCGTGTACTTGGGCGTCGAGGAGGGTTGCAAAGCTCACCGTCTGCTGGACCCACATCGCGGCAAGATCCATGTAAGTCGTGATGTTATATTTGAAGAGAATGTGGAGTGGAAGTGGTCGGAAGATGCAGGAGATGATCGGTCTCCCGACTTCGTGCTCGAAGAGGAGGCCAACCCCGAGCAGACAGGAGTCAACACGGCCCCGCTCATGGGCAGCTCGGCAAGCGAGCCGGTGCCCATGACAGCACTCGTCCCGACCATTTCACAAGTCGTGGCGACTAGTGCACCAGTGACGGCAGAGGGTGCCGACTAGGGCAAGAACCCGCCCACACCGTGGTCGGGCGGACACATCGGTAGTGATGATGGACCTGTTCGGTACAGGCACATGGAGGAGATCATGCGTAATGCACCGCGTGTGGAGTTGGAGTATGAAGAAGCTGATGAGGAAGCAATGCTTGTGGTGATGGAAGAGCCATCCTCTTATCGTGAGGCTACTGGTCAGCCGGCATGGGAGGAAGCCATGTCCAAGGAGATTGAGGCCATCGAGAAGAACGCGACGTGGGCGCCACCACGTTGCCAATCGGACATAAGGCGATCGGGCTTAAGTGGGTGTACAAACTCAAGAAGAACTCAGATGGTGAGGTCATCAAGCATAAGGCCAGGTTGGTTGCAAAAGGTTATGTGCAGCGGCAAGGCATTGATTTTGAAGAAGTTTTTGCACCAGTTGCTCGCCTCGACACTATACGTGTCATTCTTGCTATTGCGGCTAACCGCGGGTGGCAAGTACATCACCTCGATGTTAAGTCAGCGTTCTTGAATGGTGAACTCGAAGAAGAGGTTTATGTGACCCAGCCGGAGGGGTTCACAGTGAAAGACAAGGAGCACTTAGTGCTCAAATTGAGCAAAGCGCTCTATGGACTTCGGCAGGCACCGCGCGCGTGGAACACGCGGCTCGATAAAAGTCTGAAGCAGCTTGGCTTCAAAAGGTGTGCACAGGAGCAAGCCGTGTACACAAGGGGCAAGGCCAAAGCTGGCATCATTGTCGGTATTTATGTGGATGATCTGATCGTGACTGGGGAGGATCCAGAAGCAATTGAAGACTTCAAGCAGCAGATGATGGGTGAGTTCGAGATGAGCGACCTCGGCTTACTCACGTACTACCTCGGCATTGAGGTGGCACAAGGAGATGGTGGCATCTCTATCAAGCAGACTGCATATGCCAAAAAGGTATTAATTCAATTTGGCATGTTTGATTGTAATTCCACCAAGATTCCTATGGAGTCAAGAACCCAGCTGCACAAGGATCCAGAAGGGCACCTGATTGACGCCACCGAGTACCGGCGCGTCATCGGATGTCTACGCTATCTTCTTCACACCAGGCCGGATCTCTCCTATGCAGTTGGCATGGCGAGTAGATTTATGGAGAAGCCCACGGTGATGCATCACAAGGCTGTGAAGCAGATCCTCCGATATCTCAAAGGTACAATTGAGTTCGATGGTGTATGAGAGAGGTGGCGGAGAAGAGGAGATCACCGTTTCACGCATGCGGTGATCTAGCCGGTGATATTGATGACCGGAAGAGCACAGCGGCATGGCATTCTACGCCAACGATCGCTGGTTACGTGGAACTCACGAAGCGAGAAAGCGGGCTCTTTCATCTGCGAGGCCGAGTTCATGGCGGCGACTACGGCAGCATGCCGTGCACTCGCTCGGGCATTAATGGTGAACTAGTTGGGACAGAACCGAGGACGGTAAAGTTGTTCGTCGACAACAAGTCCGCGATTGCTCTCATGAAGAATCCTGTCTTTCATGGCCGGAGTAAGCACATCGACACAAGGTATCATTTCATTCGTGAGTGTGTCGAAGGTGGTCAGATCTGCGTCGTGTTCGTCCGCACTGATGAACAGCGGGCCGATGCATCGACGAAGGCATTGCCGCAGCAAGGCCGGTAACCATGCGCACCGCTGGTGTTCGTGAACTTGGACCACGCCAAGACTATGGGGGAGAATGTTGAATGCTATTCATGGCAGTGGTCCTGAAGTGTTCCAACTATGTGAATGCTAGTCCCGAAGCGTTCCAACTATGTGAATGCAAGCAACGAAGCGTTCCAACTATATGAACACATGCAGATGCAAGCAACGAGTCACTTCAATGCGATGAACGCATTTTAGAAGTAGCTGAATGGTCGATGAATGCGTGAGTCTATGTGTTCTATAAATAGCGATAGCTAGAATCATTGTAAGTAAGCAAGTAGTAGTCTTGTTTCCTAGAGAAAAGCTTCAGAGAATAGAACCAGAAACTTGCCCAAGTTATTTGTTCTTGAGCTCTCTTCGCCTCATTGTTAGTCTTCCATGCTAGTGTGCGATCCTAGGCATATAGCCAACAGAGATCTCCGTTCCCAACGGCACGGTGCGCATCAACAGCAGACGCATGGGCTTGGCGGACACCGATAAGCACAGGAAAGCGGGTAGTGGTAGAAGTATAACGTGGGGGGCCGGCCTCCCAGAGGGCGGCCCGTACTTCCTGTCGGATTCGAACATGATAGCGTTGGTAGCCTGCGACGTCCAGGTCGACCTCCGGGGGGGAGAGGAGGACGGGTTGGTCAGTTCATGCACTGCCACGTGCCCATCGATCCCAGGCAGCACAGCCAGATCTTACACGATCGGCGCCGGTGTCTGCTCTGGCATCGGCTGCTGTCAGGCGAGCATCGTTATAAGCTACTCTTCCTACCACATCCAGATCCACAACGTTTCACCGGAATTACCTTTATCTGTCTACATAGTCGACCAGGGATTCAACTATACCGATGACATGGTTAATGGCACCTATCCCGAAGCGCTCCCAGCCTTGCTAGACTGGGTGATCACCAACTCGACTACTTGTCCCAATGCGGCCGCCCCGGAATGTCCAAGCACCCACAGCCACAGCTCTTGCCTAGAGTATGGGTACCAGTGCTACTGCTCTGATGGTTATCGAGGCAATCCGTACGTCCTCGATGGATGCAACGGTACGTACTACAATACACGCGTGCACATATACGCTACCTCCGATACCTTTTAACTTCCAGTTCCTTCGTTTAATTTAGACATCCACGCGACCTCTAATACACGCATTTGATTTAATTATCTTTATCTTTTCTAATTGTATGCTAGTAAAAAAATATATAAAATATATAATGATATCAAAGTAATTTTGATGACAAATCTAGTAATATAATTTTTACATGACAAATCTAATTTCTTTTATGTATATTAACTGTCAAAATCTTAAAAGGTTGATTGCTTGTATTTTAAAATGGCATCTAAAAAAGAACAGAGTAATCGAGTGAGTATTGCTTAGCTCCAAGAAATCACTACAACAAGAACCATCCAATATATGTGTTTAATCGATATGAAATTTGGAGTTTGGGTATGGAATGCTGAGGACGTGCGGCTATCCTATAACCGCACAAAGGTTTCTCACGGACCGTAGCCAGATTCTGACATGTGGCAAGAGCACACCACCATCCAATAGTCTCCCTAGCTCGTTCCCCATCCCCTTTCTTCTTCTTCTTTAGGAAAGGATTTGACACTCGAAAGAACGAAATTTGATTATTTGCCATCCAAAACAATTTTTTTAATGATTTGTCACTGTAAAAATTGAAATAGCTGCAGTTTGACACTCAGCCTGTATTCATTTGTTTCCTTAAAAAAAATAGGCCTAAAAATCACCTATGACCAAGAACTTTTTTTAAAAATTAATTAACCCTTTTAAAAATTTTATTTTAAAGTTAACCCCCCACAAACTTTATTTCTAATTCTGACCTCTTTGACCACGCCACCACCTGTGGCGTGATAAAATAACATTGTCACGACATATGATAAATCTGCTAAAAACACACTTTTTGTCACGCCATAGTGGTGGCGTGACCAAACAACATTGTCATGCCACTAGTGGTAACAGTGGCGGACCTAGAATTATCAGAATGGGTGTTCGAAGTTACAAAAATATTGTTCAATGTAAAACATAAATATGCACAATAACCGAAGTACAAATTATTCGTACTAATGACAACATCTTAAATAATTTAGTAAAATTACAAAATAATAAAGAAATTACAATTTAACTCGATTTTCATTCATGCTTTTCAAATCGACAAACTTTTTTTTTGAAGCTCTGAGATCTACATTTCACAAAAAGACAAGATTTACCAATCACAATTCAAACTAACACAAACAAAATTACTGATTTAGGTATTTGGGTTTGTTCTTTATTGGTTTGGGAATTGAGGATCTGGTAATTCGGATTGAACCCACATCTACACTATTGAGAATTTGGGTAAGCCTTCTTGTCGAGAGCCATCGAGTCGTCGCCGCTAAATGCTGGCCCGTAGGGCTCCCCGGTGGCCCTCCTCGCTCGACGGTCACCCCGTCTCGCTCTGCCGCTCGGCGGCCCAATGGTAACAGCCTGCCTGGCGACCGACGACCGACCTTGCTCCTCCGGCCTCTAACTTGCTGCAATATTTGCATTGTCGTGGTCGTGCTATTGAGAAAAGGGAGAGATGTGAGAGTCGGCTGTTGTATGTTCATTGTTAGGGTTACAGAGAGAGAGAGAGATGAGGGGGAATGACCTTGTTGTGGCTCGACCGAATGATCCAATGTCTAAAGGGCAAAGGTCGAAGGGCTTATGACCATAGGCCAGCCATCACATGGGCCAGTTTGAGATTGTGGAGCATCGGAGGGAGATATGGTTTCATGAGCTGAGAGGAAGTTGTGGTCTAATTGGACCAATTAAGAGTATATTTTATTATATATGTAATACGTATACTATATTATAGATTTTTTTTTTCAAAAATTTATGGGTGTTCAGGTGAACACCCATGAACTTAAAAGGGATTGCCCCTGAGTGGTAGCGTGACAAGAGTTTGCCAAGATACAGGCTAGCGTGACAGTATTATTTTTTCAAACTACGGGTGGTGGTGTGATCAAAGGGATCAGAATTAGAAATAAAGATCGCGGGTGATTAACTTTAAAATAAAATTAAAAAAGGTTAATTAATAAAAAAAATTATATGACCAACGGCAAATAGGGCCCAGGTCATGTATACGTGTATGTATACTGTGGTAAAGGCCCAACTAGGAAGTCAAACAAGCAAAGAAGATGCTGGCACGACGCATCATTAGGCCAGTCTCAATGGAGGTTTCATGGGGGTGTCATGCACATTTATTAGGGTGCCACATCAGCAAAAAGTGAATCTTTGCATGAAACTAGGAGGAGAGAGAAGGAGAAAGTTTCATGGGGATGAAACTTATCAGCGTTGTTTCCAAAACGTTGGTAATCGTGTGAAACTCCCATTGAGGACACAATTCGTTTCATCACAGCACCATACTAAAATGTGATTGGGGCAGATGGGACCCACGAATACTAAAATAAGCTATGAAACCGTGCAATGAAACTTACATTGAGAGAGGACCCTGTTTCATATCAAAGTTTCACGTGTTGGAAACTGGGAGATAAAACTTGGCATTGAGACTGGCCTTACTGCTCGTTCTCGTCTTTCTCCGAAACCACTCCGCAGCCGCTCCAACTCCGCACGCGTCCGCTGCTCATTGTCTTCCGCTTCCTAGGTCAGTGTCATTAATGGAGGAGGAGAGTATGTAGAAGGACAGTAGTCAATTTCCTGGATTCTCAACGAACCCGCCATTGATTCCTTCAATTTTCAATGGCTCCTCAAAATCCCCCGAAAACACTATATGTGCTCATGATTTTTGCTTGCCCAACTCACTTTTCAGAAGCAACATCTGCATTATCCAAAGTGACACACAATTTTCTTGTAAATTTGGTTTCTTTTGGTCTTGATCCCCTTGAAGTTTAAAGATCTCTATTAGTTCTGAGATAGAGGCTTAAATAGAGGTGATTAGGATTGCTAATTATTGTCGATTGTTGATGGTAATGTTTCCTTTGGACGATAGCATTCTTCGTCTGAAGTTTTTGTGTTCAGGTCCTTTTGCATAGTTTATCTGGTTCATGTTTTCATTAACGCTTTGGTTCCTATCCAATACAAAAAAAAATCCAGATGCTTTTGTTCCTTGACCAAACCAATGCTTATATCATTGTGTGGTAAGATGTTGTATATAAAGCTTTTATCTTGAAGTGAAAAAAAGGGAAGGGGGGGGCGGGGGGAAGAAAGCTCTCCCTCCATTTTTGTGACATGCTAAGTAGAGGTTTTTTTTACTTAGTTGCGTGTTATAGTTTAATTTATCCTTGATACTGCTCATGTAGTAGTACACTATTAATTCTTGGACTTGTTAACGATACTAACCTATTTGATTGTCAACGATGAGTAGTTTGTGCCTTTTGTGATACGGTAAACAGTGAATTTGTAGTTGAACAAAAAATGCTACTATATGTTTGTCTTGGAATAAAGGGCCCTTTACTTTTGCCTCGCCCAGGGCCCGTAAATGTTAGGATCGGCCCTGCAGCGCAGGCACGCGGCAGCCAACGGCAATGTGTGTGTGGTAGGGGATGCGCATTTTCTACAATTGCACGACAATACCACGCGCTATAGTGCCATAACATTGGTTCGTAGCTGTTGAATAAAAAAAACGAAAGATGAAATCGTGTGCGGCACTGTGCTGTAGCAAAACACCACAGTGAAAGTACTGTAGTTGGCACAGTAGTGATACTGCAGTAGTTGATCTAGTCCGTTATTCCTAAATCGGACGGTTCAGATCGTCGCAATGTCATGTCACTATTGCTCTCTATCATTTCCTTTGCAATATCAGATAATCTGAATCCGTTCCATGTTTTATACACTTGATATATTTGCAGTGAGGCAGTGAGTTTTGAACTCAGTTGAAACTTATTTAATCGGTTTTTTTATTACTTTTTTATGATGAAACTAGCTCAAACCTGTTCAAATCAAGATGAATTTAATGTTTTTTGAGTTTGATATCTCAAACACACTTTCTAGATATGAAAAGATAGCCATGTTAAATATCGCTAATCTTGATGCATATTAGTTGTAGTATTGCCTTGGGTATATAGGCACCTATAGATGCATGAAACACTCCTAACTAATGAATGACCTTGTGCTTGTCTAGATATCGATGAATGTGATTCTCCGGACATCTACCCGTGTTACGGCTACTGCAACAACACACCAGGAGGATATCATTGCCAGTGCCCTCATGGCTTCAGGGGCAACGCTTCTATACCAGAAGGATGTGAAGGCACGTACCAGAACATATATGATTGATTACAACTCGCTTATATCAATATGGCTATAGAGTTACAATTATTACTAGCTAGCTATCCCTTAATTTTCCAACACGGTTTTATACTTCCACTGCTTACTAATCTGTATGGTTTCCTTTCCGACATATGGTGTGTTGGTGCACTGATACTTCTACTGTGCTGTACTAATTGTCTAGACATCAACGAGTGTGAAGACCCGGAAGCACACTCATGCTATGGAATCTGCATAAATACACCTGGAACTTTTCGTTGCCTATGCCAGAGCGGAACCTATGGGAATCCCTTCACAAGAGGAGGATGCATCAAGAGTTCCTTTACAAGTAAGCCACTACGTAGCATCCATTAATTACCTGATTTAATCTTTGTATTCACGTAGTAACCAGGGGTGGAGTCAGACTTGGCCATACCCCAAACTGGACTAGCTCTTTCATTAGCTAAGCCCATTGTCTTTTGCTTTTTTGGCAATTTCTTCATGGGGTTTAGGTCCTAGGCCCAGGGTTGAAGCCCAGATTTCCTGGGCCTAGATCCGTCCCTAAATGTAATTACACTGTTGTATCTATGGCACTTTGTTGGTGAGCATTCACTAATTAACTTGTTCTCAATTAAACTTGTCCTCTCCAAATCCATGAAATTCGCCTCTTCATATATTCCTTTTTTTCAGGTTTAATCATAGGTCTAGTAGTCAGCGGTGGCTTCATTCTTCTGATTCTGGCGCTTGCTGCTCCCTTCATAACACGCAAGATCAAGCTACGGAGGGTGAAAATTTTAAAAGATAAATTCTTCAAGCAAAATCACGGGTTGCTATTGCAGCAATTAATATCACAAAACACAGACTTTGGCGAAAGAATGATCATTACCTTGGAGGAGTTAGAGAAGGCCACAGACAATTTTGACAGAACTCGTGAGGTCGGTGATGGAGGACATGGCGTCGTATTTAAAGGGATTCTGGACCTACATGTTGTAGCCATCAAGAAATCAAAGATTGTAGTACAAAGAGAAATCGATGAATTCATAAATGAAGTAGCAATTCTTTCCCAAGTGAACCATAGAAATGTGGTAAAGCTCTTAGGATGTTGCCTTGAAACAGAAGTTCCACTGTTGGTTTATGAGTTCATTTCAAATGGAACCCTTTATCATCATCTTCATGTTGAAGGACCAATATCACTATCATGGGATGATCGGATAAGGATTGCGCTTGAAGTTGCTAGAGCTCTATCCTATCTGCATTCAGCTGCTTCGATGCCAATATATCATAGAGATATTAAATCTTCCAACATACTTCTTGATGATAGTTTCACAGCAAAGGTATCAGACTTCGGAACTTCAAGGTACATCCCAATTGATCAAACAGGAGTGACTACGGTTGTTCAAGGAACAATTGGTTACTTAGATCCCATGTACTATTATACAGGCCGACTAACAGACAAGAGTGATGTATACAGCTTCGGTGTTCTTCTTGTAGAATTGCTTACAAGAAAGAAACCATTCTATCGGACCGATAATGGTGTCAGTCTTGTTTCACATTTCATCTCGCTACTCACAGAAGGTAACCTTGTTGACATCATGGATCCTCAAGTAATGGAAGAGGAAGACGGAGAAGTCCAAGAAGTAGCCACACTTGCGGCAATGTGCGCTAAATTGAAGGGAGAAGATCGGCCTACAATGAGGGAAGCAGAGATGACACTCGAAAACATGCGAGTTAAGAAGCAAACTAGACGTAATACAACATCGAGGAGGTATGATGGGGATGACATTGTGGCTCATTGCATGTCCATTGAAGGTGTTACTAAGGAAGCAAGCAGACAATACACCATGGAAGAGGAAATCTTGTTGTCCGCAAGGTATCCCCGATGATCTTGTTGTCCCGACTAACAATGCTTCATATATTCAGTTCTAATGCATAGCAAGCCAAGGAACCAAAGTAGTTTTCATCGTTCGTTTCTAAATTATTCTGAAAATCTTTTGGTGACTGTATTTGTTTGACAGTCGATTTCGCATATTTCCATGCATAATTAATAAAGTCATTAGTGCGTGTGCTTTGATGTTTGCTAATTGGATGTGAAATGTTGCCTCCTTTAATTTGGTTTCCAGTTCGCTGCAACGACTAGGGAACTGTATTCTTGAGATAATGCAGCTGAATTATTTCCTTAAGTCTTGTATGTAACCACTTACGATGTAGTATGGTTTGGACACTCTGAAATGTAGCCATGTAGGCATCAACGACTGCAATCTGTGGTTGGGAAAGAAACGCAGATTGCCTGGATGATGAGCCACCCGCCCATCTTCCTCAGGATTTAAAACAAATTGAGAAGGGTGATGAACACAAGAAGCAACCTTAGTTGCTTCCCAAATCATTCATAAACCCAAACCCAATACTTAAATGGAGTACTTTAAAAATGAAATGGGGGAAGACTGTCGGACCCGGATTTTCTAATCCAGAATCCTCTGTGAAACACTGTGCTATTCCCTGGATCAGTAGCTAGCACTCACAGACACATCACTGAATCAATTCATACATAGCGTAAAACCATACCATTCATTAATTAACACAACAGAGTTTACATAGATCGCGTCGGGTCGAGTTTTACAATAAGGGCCGATCAGGCCAAAATGATTACATTACAAAAGCGGAAGCGACAACGGAAGCAAAAGGGGTGAGAGCTCATCTCTCCACAGGCAAGCGACTGGGGAAACCCGTGTGCGACCGATATTAACCATGGCTTGGGTAATATTGGATGCACGCAAGTACCGACGGAGTCAACTGGACTGAGGCGAGACTAGAACATCTAAAAACTACACTACGCTTCATTATCTCCTGTGCCTCCAACTTCTGTATCCTCGTAATAGTCGTAATCTCCAGGATTTCCTGCTCCTGAGGGTTTTGGGGGAGAGAGCGAGAATGAGCACAACTTCCGTGCTCGCGAGCCAATACACAATGCAATAATATACATGCAAGGCTTAACAAGGATGGCTCGGGTTCTTTTATTTGCTAAAGCAATATTTTCAATTATCATAAATACAAAGTCCTATTACTTAGCATTTTTAATAAATTGTATTTTTGTTAAATAGAGTAATTGTGCAATAATTTATAACAAAGAGAGGTTCCTCCCGTGGAAACTCTACCTTATGCTTACTTTTGATTGGGTCCGTCCCCAATTACCAACATCACTGAGTTCAAGCACTTAGGCAAAATCCAATCTCAGGGCTAGGTGAGCCCACCACATTTTTCATCCCAACCACAAGGTTTTTGAAATAGAACTAACTCGAGTAAAGATTCTCATGTCCGCCTTTGACCGTAGGCACGGCTGTTTAAACAGTTTAGACTCTGCAGAGGTTGTACACTTTACCCACAAGAGATAGTCATACTCGTTACCCCACATGATTCCTTAGTCATGTAGTTGAGCGACCGTCACAGTAACCTTTCAAAATATCCCGTCCCTTCCGTCATCTCACCTATATGGGGTTACGCCCATATGTTGGTGCGGGATGTCACCCCCTACATCTTACTGTAGAAGGCACTTCACCATCGGTATCCCATTCAAACGTGATCAAGTTCACACTTGCACCCTTTCTTGTTCCTTCCGTGAGACTGACTTTCAAGGTTCAATAAATCTACTAAGTCAAGTTGCAGTTTGCAGACTTGTGGTTGTACTTGTTTTACACGGGAGGTCATGACAAGATTAAGTCTTTAGGGTTGTCTAGGCGGATCATTTCATACATCAACATTCTTTGGGCTGCATCAGCACCCATCAACATACTCTTCATCACCCAGTCCGCCCAGACAGTAACAGCAATATTAGGGTTTTGAGGAATAAAACCAAATCACCACATTTATCTCAGTCATGGACCACCAATGACTGCCCAAATCATTTTAATGTCCCGGTACTTAAGCAAGACTAGCATGTCGCTTAAGTACAACCTATAACTAGTATTACCACATAGTTACTAGGGTGACAATGGTTAAGGGATTCAAGTTGTCAAGGATAGCGTAATAATTAATTAATCATCAAATGGGTATTAACTAACTTAAGCTTTAACATACATTTCATTAAATAATTAAAGCATGCAATTTGCTATTTTAAAATAATATAATTTGCATAAAATGTAGGCTCAATATGATCAAAGTATTGACTCGCCTTGATTGAAGGGGAGAGGATCCTGGTTGTCTTGTTCGTGATCACCCTGGAGATCTCCGGCGTCCTCGAACTCTACGCGGGCTAAGTACCGACAAAATAAACGACAAGCAACAAGAGCAATTAAATACACAAGAATACACAAATGAACTCCAAATTGAACAAGTCCTATGCCATTAGCAAGGTCTTGATTTTACAAATTTTTAGAAATTTATTTTACAATTTTTGGAGCTAAAATGAGGGAGATACTAATTTTTTAAGTCTCACTGATGAATTAAAAAAAAGAAAAAATAAAATAAAATCAACCAAAAAAAGAAAAACGGCGCAGCCCACAGAGAGGATTTGGCCCGGCCCAAGGCCTCGGGCAGCAGCGCACGGCGCCCACGGAGGGCGGGGTGCGCCCACGGCGCTGCCCTAAAGGGGAGGGGGCACGGGCAGCAGCAGAGGGGAGGGGGAGATGAGGGGCGGCGCGCGCGGTGGGAAGGGGGCTCGCAGCGGCGGCGGGCTTGGCCGGCAGCGACGGCACGGGGAGGTGCGGCTTCGGGCGGCGGCCACGGGGAGAAGGGAACGGTGGCGCGGGGAGAAGGGAGCGGTGGCGCCGCGCGGGGAGAGGATGGGTCGAGGGCGCGACGGCGGCGGCAACAGCGATGGTGACGGGGAGGCACGGCGACGGAGAGGTGCGGCGACAACGCTCACCGATGGCGACAACGGTGACACCGGGAGGTAAGTCCCTCGGCTTTTCTCGATCTTCTTCCTTCTTGCTTCTCCTTCCTCAGTTTCTTCTTCTTGCTTAGGGGGGGAGAAGAAAAGGGGAGGAGGGGAAGGGAGGGGAGGGCGCTGGGCTTTTAAAGCCGAAGAGGGGAGGAGAGGGGAGGCACCGGGGGGCTCGGCTGCTCGGGAAAGGGGGTCCGGGCGGACGGCGCGGCGCACGGGTGATGATGGCGGCAGAGAGGCGTGCGGGGAGCAGGTGAAGGTGCCAGGAGGTGGCGTGCGCGCGGCGACGACGCAGCGCACGCGAGTGCCGGGGGGGAAGGGGGGTCCGGGCCCGGCGCAAGGCGTGCAGGGAAGGGAGAGGCACGAGCGCAGGTGGTGGTGTCAGGGAGCACCCGATGGAGGGGGGTCCGGCGGGGTGGCGTGCTGCGCCAGAGAAGCAAGGGAGGAGGAGGTGCTCGTCCCTGGAGAAGGGAAGGTGCCAGGAGGAAGGAGACAAGGGGAGGGAAGAACCGGCGGGGGTTGACCCGGGGAAGAAGGAAAAAGGAGCGTTACAAAGACGTGGCAGGATCTTGCTGTTTGAGAGGGTTCTCTAAGAATGACTGCCATTTGCACCATCCCCTTAACTAGCATGTTAAAAGTGATGCAAGAAACAACTCAACAGCTCAAAGAAAAACATCAGAACGAGAGTGAGATGGAGATATGGGAAGCTCGGTAAGCGGATTACTCATTGAAAACTTTGATTGATTTGGCTACAGCCATTTACGACAATTCAAGACTTAAGGGTATAATGGAACCCTCGATCTTGGTACATGCAGCAACCGGCGGGCTTCCTCAAATCATAACGTCAAACTTCAAAGTTCAAAGTACGACTTATCTGAAGTCAAGGCACAGATTATCGTTGAAGCCAAGCCAAGCCACACAGCGAGTGGTTAGTTGAACACAGTGCAAGTCTGCAAGACATTTCGTTTTTGGTATCAGAATATCAGCATCTTATTTCTCTCAATCAGTATGAGTGACCTCCATGCCTTGGAGAAAATAGGCAGGGGTTCTATAAGCCTCAATAATCAGTGTTCAGGAATCCTTGAGAGTTGAGACGGTATCATGAATTAGGTATATTCATTGGGGTTTGTCTGGTTTCTAATAAGGGGACACCATCTTCCCGCCACACAATTCGGTCCTTGCACAAGGCAGTAATCAGCAAGTAGAATGAAGTCTATCTTGAGTTCCCTGTTTAAAAGTAGACATAAACATGAGTTGAGACCTGCATGTGTCAAGAAATATAACCATGACATTAGATAGGCAAGGCTCGTAGAAGAGGAGATGGGTGCATTTGGGAGCAAGTACATAATAATATATGCAGTGTATAGCTCAGAAATCAACAATGGGACATACTTGTGTATCATCCAGTTGGTAACAAGAATACCAAGTCATCCAAACGTTTTGGCAATATTTACCAAGTTTACGGATAGAATTTATGAAGAACATTTTGTATATAGTTCTGACAAAGCATCACAAAAAAGTATATACTGTGAGCAAGTTCAAATATGCTTAGAAGCTACATAACAGCAACATATTTGATCTGTAAAAGCTTTTCAGTAATTTACCAAATCATCTTAGTAGACAGCTTCAAACCATGATATGTAAGAGACGAAACAATTAGAAAATTTTCTATCACAAGTGATTGGTCTATGCATTTTGCAAGTACAACTAAAAGTGAAAGTATTAACAGCTCAAATGATGCCATTTACCACCTTCTCTCTGTAAATCCAGAGATTTACTGCCACGCAAATGAAATAAAATATCTGTTAAGTGAAAAACCGCAGCCGTGAGATGAGATCAACACTACCAACTTCAGAATATTCAACAGCTCAGCCCTTGATACCCCTTCCGGCGCCAACTTCAACTTCAGAAACACGACCACCGGAATGCCATTACCCCTCGCATGCTCCGCACCACCGCAGCCTGAAACATTCCATTCCACCACATCAGAACCTCCAATCCCCAACACTTCACCTCACAACTCAAAGAGCTGCAGGAAGCAAGCATCATCATCACCTGGCTTATCGGTGACCAGCGCAACCACATCCTCGTTCATCCTTCCGCCCATAGCGGCATCGTGGATCAACCGGAAGTTCGAGCCCCCGCCGGACACGAACACGACGAGTCTCTTCGTCCTGACCCCGCCACTCCCAGGCTCCCAGCATCGCTACCCGTCGCCGCGTAAACGCGAGCATTCGGGTGGGGCAGCCGCTTGCAGGTGACAGCGCAAGGTCGCTGTTTGGTCACAAAGCCCACTCGCGCGCTTCGCCTCTGCTGCTTCGGGATGGGGTTGGCCGAGCAGCGTAGCCCGGAGCCGGAGGAAGCAACCGCCGCTTCCATCGGGAGATTCCCCGGTCTCTGCAGAAACAATGGAAGGGAAGAAGAGGAGTTTGAATATTCGGAAGATCAGCGAGAACAAAACGATGGGATGCTTACGGATCCCGTAGTCTCGATGAACCCAAGCGCCGCCGGCCACCGGACTCCGGCGAGGGAGCGAGAGAGAGGGACGTGCGAATCTGCTGCTGCTACGCGCGGAGGCCACTCGGCCACAGCGAACGCTTCAGAGTTGAGAGAACGAGTGTCGTGATTTTTATTTGCAATAGCAAATTTTTCTTTGATGGAAGGATTGCACCCTATTTTCATTAAGAAAACAACACTACAAAAGTTTAGAAACAACATATAATATATACAGAACTGAAAACTGAAAAGTAGGCACTAGACACTAAAGGTAGTTTAACAAAATGAAGAAGCTCACACAGCCACTTGAGTGCAAAACAACAACAACATCATCATCAATGCGATAACCTGCTAGCCCATAGCTTCAAAAACTTTCACTAGCAATCTTTTCAATTGCTTTAGCGCCTTTGAGGAGCATCTCCTGTCCTCCCTCCTTCTGTAGATTGGACCAAAAGTCAATCCAATAATAGATAATATGAATTACTAAGATAGGTTCGGCAGGTCATTTTTTTATGAAAACATGCCGTATTGCAATAGCAAAATAGCCTACGCTCTCGCATAAAATTAAAAAATACCATCACGACAGACCATGCTCCCAACATAGTTATAAAGCCTGAATCGGACCGGACCGGCGGTTGAACCGAAAAAAACTCGAACCTAAAGGTTTTGCCGAACCAAGCACACTCTCAAGACTGAAGATGCAATTAACCTGAAAAAACCCGGTCGACTGACAGAGTTTTACTCATGAGGCTAATTTTCAAAAAATCCCTCAAATGAAACGGTCTTTCTTGACGAAGCTGAAGGCATATTCAGACTTTGGATGCTTTTAGGTTTTAGTAGGAATCCCCTTGTGATATTAGCAGTTACACATAAATAATCTCTGTCTTTCTCATTCTCTCACTCCGGTCGACAACTCCTCTTCGTTCTCTGCTCAACTTCGCCCCTATTACCAAGATATGGTGCATTTCTCTACTTACTTGTTTTGCTTGTCTTTTACTCTTTAGTCTTTGTTAAGGTGTAAGTGTTAGATTTTTACTGTTCCACTTTCTAATCAGAATAATATATAGTTAGATCTAAAACATCTATAGTAGAGAGATGAAATATATCTATTCAATAATAGCAAATTATGAAATCCCCAACTATCGGATACTAGAGAAGACTAATAGCCAAAAAAAAAGGTTGTTGCACTTGGCCTGTCAAACGTGACCAGCTATTTAGCACGAATGGAATCCAATATCCGATGACTTAGCAATTCCCTTGAAAATTCCATGGAACTTTTTTTTAAAAAAAATCATGGGGACTCCGGCGATTTCACAAAGGAAAGCGAAAGGGAAAAACTGAAACACTTCAACTAACTGATTTTTTAAGGGAGAGAGAGAATGTGTTCACAACCGGATCCGGATGTTGTAACGCAAAGGACCACTATATGAACAGTGATATATGTGAGCTAACAATGTCGATAGGGGCACTATAACAACCGTGAAATATTTATTGTAAAAATGCTGTAGCAAATTATTTAGACATTTGCTTTTCGATCGAACTGGAAGAGAAAAACACTATAATGATTGATCTGGGTATTTGTTTTTCGATCGAACAGTGAAGATCAATTTCTAATACATGATAGTGATTGTAGCAATTGATATGCATCTTTACTTTTCGATCGAACAGAGAGAGAAAAACACTATAACAATTCATCTGAACATTTGATTTTCGATTTGAGGGTGAAGATCGATTTCCAATATACCATACTGTAGATCATTCTACGGAGATGATCCATTTCCTTCCCAACCACCCATACGTACATAGCACAATCTTTGAAATTTTTGCATATTTAGCCCTGTAACAATTTTAAATTTCAAAAATAGCCCCCTTCGAGCGGAAATTTCAAAATGGCCTCAGAATAAAGTGCACGCATCACGTATCGAGGACGGCACCACCCCCCCGCCCGAGCAGGCAAATACCCATTTTTGGATTTTTTTAAAAAAGGAAGAACATCTTTAAAAATTCAAAAAAAATTTAAATTTAAATAAGATTTGGAAAAAATTAAAAAAATTTAAAAAAATATTAAATATTATTAAAAAAATTTAAAAAAAATAAAAATATTAAATATCTATTGTATGATGTTATTATTTTTTTGAAAATGAAAGTGTGGTGACAACGTTGGTTGGTCTGTTTGTTATTTTTGTAGAATATGAATGGCACAAAATTTGTCAGGCTCGCAATAACATTTTGTGATCGTCGTATATTGTTGTAGTGCGCTAAATTTCCGAGAAATTTTACGAGGACGATTAAGATAGTAATGAGTCGTAAGGAGGAAGGTAAGTGATATTACTTTATGCTTGTTAAAAATGACGAGTTAAAGCATATTACTTTATGGAGCTTGTACAAAATACAATTAAAGGGGCTGAGAACGCTCGTTGTGATTATGAAGATGGCCTAAAACAGTACATTGAAATGTTGGGGGCCAGAAATGTTGTGGTTCCATACTCTATATGCACTGCACAATTTTCTTCAGTCATTTCAATTAGGGTTTGCAAAAAATGAAAAAAGTAGGGTTTGCAGTCTTGATAGCAAGGTATATTTGCGGTCTAGAGGAGGTTGTGGGATATTCCAAATATGCTATACTTTCGCGTACTTCTGGAAAACTATCTGTTAGACTCGGAATAATATTTTGTTAACGCCAGACGCTAAAGTACAACAATGTCGCAAAAGCATACGTCATGTAATGCGAGGATACACGACGCTTGATCTATTTATGAAGGACTACGATACATAGATAAAGAGTGAACATTACAATCTTATTACAACTGGACTTCTACTTGGCAAGAACAAGAAATAATAGAAGAAATACCGCAAAACTAACTATGTGAAGTAATTTCTGAAGCATTTTCTCAACCCTTTCCATCCTTTCATCCATCTTTTAAGTCTGTTAGCTTCATTTTGCATTGGTTGATCGGAGGGTCGAGCCATCGGGCGAAATGCGACAACACCACGAGTGTCTTCTTGTAAGGCGACAATTTGCATTGCAATATCTCGAACTCTTCGGGCAGCTTCATCACCACCGCCAAAACCGCATGTTGTGTTCTCAAAAGGAATTGCACTTGAAGTGAAAAAGAACGTGCTATTTCGAATGGAATTCATTTGGGATGATTAGGCAGTACTTACCGTAAGATTTGAAAACTTCATGAACACTCGGGATGGACTCGTTGGCGTATGCGAGGTGAACACATTTGCCGGATCCCTGCAACGAGGGGCACACGAGGTGCTGTCGCAGCGATTCTAATTGTCTGCTCACACGAAAGTTAGATGAGGCCGAAGACATGATGTTATAGAATGGAAGAAAGGAGAAGAGGAAGTGAAGAGTGAGGTGAATGACTGCCAAAGCATTCATATATAGCCTGTGGCTAAATTGCAATTGGGTTCAAGGATATTCGCGTCCGCGAGGTAGCTGGCCTGAGGAGGAATCATTTGGCAGTGTTGCATGATGTCTTTTAGATTTTGTCCCGACTCGTCGGGTCACATCATGTACAAAAGCTGACTCGTCGGGTCACATCACTACGCAAAAGCTGACTCGTCGGGTCACATCATTGCGCAAAAGCTGACTTGTCGGGTCACGTCGCTGCGCAAAGATATGAGTTGGAAGAAAGGAGAAGAGGAAGTGAAGAGTGAGCTGAATGGTAGCCAAACCATCCATATATAGTCTGTGCCTAAATTGCAGTTGGGTTCAAGGAGAAGAGGAAGATAGGCTTGCACGGAACCAGAAGTACATTAGAATCCGAAGACAGAGGCACATTACACGTGGTCACATGGCATGCTAGTTCGGCTAATTGCTTGAGTCATCCTTGCTACTACTACGGTACAGTGCGACACAAGCATCCGGACTATGTAAGTATACATGCCTTTAGGGGATAGTAAAAAACATGACGGGTAGGACGAAGGACTACTACAGAATGGCCCGACCTACTGCGAGGATCGGGGCCATTTTCCCTTCCTTGTGAGCTCGGCGTTGAACTCCTCGCTGGCCTCTTTGGCCTTGGCTGCTATTTCCCTCTTTTTCTCGCGCTCCTTCTCGCGAGCCTCACGCTGCCTGCGATTGCACGCCTCGAGATGAGCTTTTGTCTCCCGACGTATACGCTCGTTTTGCTTGTCGTTGCGGTGCTCGTCCTCCCTGATCTCGCGGGCCCTTTTGACATCCCACTCCTCGAAGTCGAGAGTCCACTGGTCATGTGGGTGGATCTTGTGGTCGATCCACTTGCGGTAGCCACATAGCGGATCCGGGGACTACGGGTAGATGGGAGAGGTTGTTAGTGCATACTTCGAAAGAGAAAGGGTATAAGAACATACTGTAACTGGACCTTACCGGCTGTCGATAGATGCGTGTGTCCCAACGGCGGTCGGGATAGTCACAGGAGTAGTTCGCACAACCCCAGTAACGCATGCCCAGGCTTAGCCGGTTCTTAAACTTGAAGAACTTGCATGGGTCCATGCACCAGCAGAGGGGCGGCGTCTCCCCCTCTGGCGGGTGCTGCGGCGAATGCTCGGTTGGAACGTTCAGGATGGGGTTGCTGCTACGGGGGGCCTCACTACGGAGAGCTGTCATCCTAGCAAGCGCCTCTTGCTGGACCCGGGCCGCAGCAACCCTTGCTTGGTCGTCCCGCTCCCCAGCAGCCCTTGCTAGTCCGCGGATCTCATCCCATTGCTTTGCCATCTTGTCCCATTGCTTCTTCTATCTCTTGTCCATCCCGACGTGGTGAAGGAAGCTCTTGTGTAGTGTTGGGTTTGGTTGTGTAGTGTTCTCTCCCAGAGCAGGTCACCCCCTTTTATAAGCCCCCGGGGGTGGTCACGGTATGGTTAAGTTCTGGTGAGTACCCTACGAGGTAAAGTGTTGTCTTATCTTTCTGAAAAGTTTCTAGGGCGAGGCAGAGTGATGTCTTGTCTTTCTGAAAAGTTTCTGGCGAGGCAGAGTGTTGTCTTGTATTTCTGATAAGTTTCTAGCGACGCAGAGTATTGTCTTGTCTTTCTGAAAAGTTTTTTGGCGAGGCAGAGTATTGTCTTGTCTTTCTGAATAGTTTGTGGCGACGCAGAGTATTGTCTTGTCTTTCTGAAAAAAAAATTTGGCGAGGCAGAGTATTGTCTTGTCTTTCTGAATAGTTTGTGGTGACGCATAGTACTGTCTTGTCTTTCTAAAAAGTTTTTGGTAAGGCAGAGTGTTGTCTTGTATTTCTGAAAAGTTGCCGACTCGTCGGGTCACGTTGCTGCCCAAAGTTGACTCATCGGGTCACGTCGCCGCTGCGCAAAGCTGGCCTGTGTGGTCTACGCAAAGCTGCCCCGTGTGGTCTTATCGCTGCGTAAAGCTGCCCCGTGTGGTCTTATCGTTGTGCAAAGCTGAGCAAAGCTGGCCCGTGTGATCTTGTCGCTGCGCAAAGCTGCCCCGTGTGGTCTTGTCGCTGTGCAAAGCTGCGCAAAGCTGGCCCGTGTGGTCTTGTTGCTGCGCAAAGCTGCCCCGTGTGGTCTTATCGCTGCGCAAAGCTGCGCAAAGCTGCCCCGTGTGGTCTTGTCGCTGCGTAAAGCTGGCCCGTGTGGTCTTGTCGCCGCATAAGCCGCCCGTGTGGTCTTATCGCGCGCAAAGGCGGCTCATGTGGTCTTGTCGCCGCAAAGCAAGAGCCGTGTGGTCTTGTCATTGCGCAAAGCCGCCCCGTGTGGTCTTATCGTTGCGTCTCCCGTGCTCGGCTATATAAACGCATGGACACACAGCCGGTCGATCATTCCCCTCTTTCTGAGGTGCCTCCCTGTCCCGTGTGGTCAAAAAATTTATGTGTCCGTTGTTCGCACCATTTGCGAAAGTCGTCGTAACGGTAAGCTTATTTCAGCAACACGCGTACGGTTTTTACAGTGTGTTTTTGATGAAATATTGTCTTATTTTCGTCAGAAATGGAGACGCTGTACGTGTTCCACGGAAATGTGCGTTCCGGTCCAGACGGAGTGGATTTCTCCAGTTGCCAACGTGCCTTGCTTAACATTCCCAACCTGGCACACGTCGATTTGCTCGAGCTACGACGCTGCATT
Source organism: Ampelocalamus luodianensis (assembly GCA_036346255.1). Taxonomy (NCBI): domain Eukaryota; kingdom Viridiplantae; phylum Streptophyta; class Magnoliopsida; order Poales; family Poaceae; genus Ampelocalamus; species Ampelocalamus luodianensis. Next base: position 7,184,409 of record CM070632.1, on the reverse strand, counting down.
CGGCAGTTGTTCGATAGGCACGTCGTTAGGAATAAGATAGTAATAGAGGCGATCACCGCGAACACGGTCGTTCCACACGGGCACATGGTGTGGGGCCTAGCGAAGGTGACCAGCAGTGCCATGTGGGCACATCACATGGAGATTGTTAGCAATCTTCACGCTCCGATCTATCGACGACCCATGGTATATGTCCATTTTGTTTATCCAGGTCAATCCTTTGGTGGGGGCGCCGTTGAAGGAGGCAGTGACGCTCTTCTCCCCCTCTTCGGTTTGTTGACGACGGGAGAGATGTCGAGTGCTCCAGTAGATGAAAATTCGGGCAGTTTCGAACCGAATGAAGGTGTCGACAAATGGAGCGGTGCTCGTGTTGATTGTCACGAGATTATTGATGGCATGTCCGATGGCACTGCCACCGAAGATGAGGCGAATTTTGACTCGCAATCCAGCGAGGATGAAGGCGACGAAGCGGGTGGGATCGTCGGTGGCATTGTTTCGACCGACACGGACTATGTTCCAAGTCGGTTGGATTGCCAAGCGGCCTCTTCCCTTGTTCTGTCCCACGAGCACGAGTCTTCGTGGTCCTTCGATGCGGACACCCTACTTGTGGGCCAACAGTTCCCACACAAGGCTGCCGCCAGGCAAGCTATCGTGAGTTTCGCGGTGAAGACCAGTCGGACTTACCGAGTTTACAGGTGAGTTCGGACATTGTTTGTTGTTGCTTTGAACTATGTACGGTAAGTCGCACTAACTATTATATGGTTTCCATTACCTGCAGGTCTAATCCTGACACGTACATAGTTAAGTGCGTGCATAGCTCTTGCCCTGGCAAAGTTCATGCGCAGAGATTCCCTGGGGCGGGAACGACCTTCCGCATTACAGTCATTACAGGTCACACGTGTGAGCTTCAAGAGCCATTGTAAATGCATCCGAATGTAACCTCTGCGTACATCGCGAGCATCGTAAGCCATGTAGTTGTCGCTGATTTGACCGTTTCGCCCAAGGTCCTCATGGCTCATGTAGCGAATACATTAGGGTATGCCGTTAGGTACAGTAAGGTATGGCGGGCGAAGCGGAATGTCCTCGAAGGGTTGTACGGTACCTACAAGGAGGCGTACGATCTAGTCCCCAGAATGCTTAAGCAAATTGCGGATACCAATCCAGGGACATGTGTCAATAGGGAGGACAGGCCCGACCGGTCGAACAACCCACATTCCCTTATCCTTGATCGAGTCTTTTGGGCATTTGGCCCGGTAGTCCAGGGCTTCTCCCACTGCCATCCCGTCCTGACTATGGACGGTACTTTCCTTTGCGGGAAGTACAAGGGCACCATTCTCACCGCTATTGCGCCGATGGCAGCGACGGTTGCTCCCGCTTGCCTTTGCCATTGTAGAGAACGAGCACTAACGCTTGGTTGTGGTTCCTAGCGAATATAAAGCAACATGTTGTAAGGGACCGACCGAATGTGTGCGTCATAACCGACCGTCATGCTGGGTTGTTGTCCGCGCTGCTCACCATGCAGCACGGTACGAGCCCGCCGTTCCAATGGAACGACATGCGCACACGTTGGTGCATGCGGCATCTAGCCGCCAACTTCCACACGCGCTTCAAGAGCAAAGACCTCATGAAGAAGTTCAAGAAGCTTTGCCTGCAGAACCAGAAGCGCAAGTTCGATGCCGTGTGGCAGGAGCTCGAGGTCGAAACCGAGCGTGCTAGTGGAGGTTCAGACCCAGGCACACCGCAAAGAGAGTTCGCTGAGTGGATACGCTTGCATGCCCTCGACTATGAGAAATGGTCCCTTCTTCACAACACCTATGGTGCTCGGTACGGCATCATGACAACCAACATGTCTAAAGTCTACAACGGTGTGTTGAAAGGGGTTCGTGCCCTGCCCATCACAGCTGTTGTTGAGGAGACATGAAACCGCACGGTCGGTTACTTCGTCAATCGGGCAACAATGGCGAAGAAGCATTTGGACGAAGGGAAGCAGTACTCAGAGGTTACCCTCGCCTACATGGACAAGAAGATCACCAAGGCACGATCCCATGTAGCTATCACAATGGATGGCGTGAGGAGGAAGTTCGAGGTCCGCCTGCGGGACAAGTACGTTCGTGGCCATATGAGAGGTGACCGGAAGCATGTTTGCACCATAGGCGATGTGACAGTTTGCACCTGCAATAAGCCTCAACTCCTGCACAAGCCTTGCTAGCACGTATATACTGCATGTGCTGTATTTCACCAATCTTGTAACATGTATACGTCGGAGTACTATAGCATACGATACCTGTATGATACTTGGAACGGAGAGTTCAACTCCTACGGCGTCGAAGGCCACTACAGGGACATATGGCAGGGAGTAGTTAAGTGGTCGCCAGATGAAGCACTGCGACATCCAGGCCGTGGGAGGCGTCAGTCAAGGCGCATCCGCAACGACATGGATGCGAGCCAACGTGGAGATCAACCAAGACAAAAAAGGTGTAGGCTATGCAAGACTCATGGGCACTCATTTAGGAACTGCCCGAATAGACCTTCCTCCGACGCCACTGTGTATCCGTAAGCTATCCGGTGTATTAAATCATGTTGGTCGTAGTGATTCCAGTGTTGTAGTCATTTGCGTTGTAACCTGTACTACTTTCTATGTGAAACATCCCAAGTATTAGACTTGTGTCTGAAATGTAAGAACATGTGTGCAAATTTAAAACTTTTCTTGCATCTGGTATTTCAAACCTTGTGGTAATAAACAATTTTCTAATAAAACAATCACTACGGTAAGAGTTGAGAAGATGCTTCACAAATTAGTAAACTTAGTTAGTTTCGCGGTGTTTCTTCTATTGTATGTAGTTCTTGCGAAGTAGAGCGTCAGTTCTACTTGGGTTTGTACTCGCACTCTTCATCCATGCATCGCGGGCCTTCATGAATGAGGATAAAATTGTTCTGTTTACATAGACAACGAACTAAATAAGTGCAATTACAATTCAAATAAGCAACTGGATTACAAGTTACAACATATAATAGATTTCTAATGTTACTACTCCTCGCCGCTCCTCGATCGCTCGGCATAGGACCTGCTGACGGCCTTCGCGCGCAGTTCTGCCGTAGGTCTCGCCGACCGCCCCGTGAAAACGCCACCTGTCGGTGACCGTGGGTTATGCCGCAAGTCATAGCGGGGCTCTTCAACACCGTGTCGCCGTGCACGGGGCATCACCGCGGATCGGCGTTGACAACGGCTCGGTGATCCAAGCATTAGGATCTGCAGCAGGATCCACGGAAGGGCACCAACTCGGCTCAGCCTGCGAGGTGAACTGGGGGAACTGCTCCGGGTACGGTTCACCTTGCGGGGTGAACTGCGCAGGGTACGGTGTGTAGCCGGACTGATACCATGGCGCCGTATCGCCCATTGGAAATTGCCCAACAGTGAAGGGCTGGGAGGGAGAATCTGGGATAATCTCGGTGGCTTAGTGTTGCACGTCCGTGCTCTCTCTAATGTCGTCTTCTCGCCGCAGTGATGACGACGGCATCAACGTAGGGCCCCTCCGCGACGAGGACGAGATCAGCGTAGGGTTCATCTGCGACGATGACGGCATCAGCGTACGGTCCCTGCGTGGCAACTGCGAAGATGATCCGCCACCCATGCTACTGCGCCGCTGGGTCGACTCACTCGGACGGGAAGATGGAGGGGGTGAGGGTACGCGACGATGCTCCCTCCGATGCCTCAGGTCGACATCGGTGGGCCTTCCACAGCTCATGTTACGAACGACTTGCTTAACATCGTCAACAAGCGTCTTCATCACAGAAAAAAGACGCTCAACTGTGTTGTTCGTGCCCCGCTCGAGTTCTCGGCCGGCGCGCTCCAGAACGCTCTCCAACCGGTCCACCTAGATGGTTACGAAACAAACGAAATTTGGTTACTTAACCCTATTGCGGAGGGTGGTTAATATACTACATGCTGAACGTACGGAATCGTCACGCCGTGCTGCATGGTGCGGGTCCAGGCCCAAGCCCAACCGTTTGGTATGGGTAGGATCTTCATGTCAGGCCGGGGGGGGGGCGCCTGTCATTCTCGTTCGCGTGTGCCGTACGTACCACTCCAGGTACGTACCGTAAGTCCCTTCATCGTAAGGCCGTGCCTCCTGCAAAATGGAATCAGTGGTCGTTTGCCATGCATCTACCCACGGCTGCTGCATCTGAAGCCAGTCATCGCTCTTGCGGCCCTTCTTCGTCTGCCTGCAGGTGGAACAAACACAACAAATTATGGTACCGACATAACATATGAGTAAATGACCTACAACATTATTAAGCAATGCAATGTACTTGCAAGTGACTGCGCCTCGCAAGCGGTCGCCCTAGAGCAGGGGGGATCTCCTGGTGCAGCTCGAACTGCCTCATCACCCGTTGTGGGTTGTAGGCCTCAACCATGTGGGAGAAGACCAGATGACAAGTTGTCCTCCAGTACGCGCATCCTGGTGGCATAGCAAGCTCAACCCGTCGGGCGCTGTGCCCTGCACGAAGGCATCCGTCCAAGGAGCCCATATTACATCATCCTCGTGCAGGACCTCGAATTCGTTGTGGAACTCGGGGTATATGCGACGCGCTCTATCCCTAGACCACCCCAGTGATGCCAAAGTCCATCGGGATCCCATGGTTGGGCCTTCCACGGGATCCTCGTCGTCCGCCCAACCATAGAAATGTTGTGTGCACGGGTAAGGGTGGACTGCGCGGCGGAAGTACGGCCGTCCGACCGCGAAGTGCTCCCACGACCACAGCTGTAATAGCGTGTGGCAGCCCGACAGCACGGGCTCTGTTCCCATGTGACGCTGCGAAGCGTCGCACAGGCCACGGTATGTACAACATAGTACAGCTGAACCCCAACTGTACTGCGGCACATCCTCATCGTCGGCGTCCACGATGGACTCCGCAAGGTGAATATAACTCGGGTACACCATGTGTCCCTGCGTGCTAGGGAACATGACCCACCCGAAAATAAACAACAAATATGCAATTAGGTGGCATCGAACCACCTCCTCCGTTGTGTCATTCGGGCAATGCATGAATTGACGCATCACCGTCGCGAACGCCTTAGACCTCTCGGGATAGGATGCGGCGATGATGGAGACGCGCCTTCCACCCACCGACCTCGGAGGGGAACAACCACACGGCCTCGCAACGCGGTAGCGGTAATAAAGCGGCGTCTTGCGTTGTCACGGTCATCTCCCCCCACCAGAAGTGGAACGTGTGGGTCTCCGGCCGCCAACGATCAACCAGGGCGGAAAGAAGGCAGACATCAATCAGGAGGTTTTGCCCCATGTTCGGCATCCGAGCGAACGCAATCGGTCAGTTGACGAAGTCTCGGGCGTCTCGCCATCCAACGCCAAGTCTCCCGGTCCCGTGTCACGAGTTGGCGGTCCATTGCCACCGATCCAACCGTGAGCGATCTTTGGCGTCCCATGCCTCCTCGAGTAGGGGTGGTAGAGTATATGTCATTGCTACAAATGAGAACAACCAACGATTAGTAAAATCTAAATGCATTTAACGCTACAAAGCGCAATAAGAGAAAATTTAAATATGTCATTACCTAATCTAATCACAATGTCGAACGCGCTGCGCCTCAGCGATCGCGCGGCGTTCGTTCATATCTGCAGCGCAAAGCAGACAGCGAATGACCTGATGTGAAGCGATGTGACTTTAACGTGATTTAAAGAGAAAAAAACAAAAACGCTTTTTGCTTTCGGTGGAAAGCCGACGCGCGCGCGAGCTAAACGCCGCTCAGTGCATGCGATCATTACCGCAAATTAGGGACTGTTGGCGCGTCGCTCGATGCTACAAAGACGCTCTTGTATGTAGCAAAGCGGCCGCGATGGTCGTTTCAAAATTATTTTTTAATTATTTTAATAATATTTAATATTTTTTTTAAAAATCTAAATTTTTTCCAAATTTTATTTTATTTTTTATTTTATTTTTGAATTTTTTAAGATGTTCTTCCTTTTTTTTAAAAAAAAAATTCCGAAAATGGGGGCATTGCCGCGCTTAGCGTCGGGCGGTGGCTGCTTCGCGCTGGGCGGGGCAGGTCACCGCCGCGCCGGGCGGGGCTGCCGCCTCGATACCGCGATGCGTGCACGAGCTATTTTTGAAATTTTCGCTCGAAGAAGGCTATTTTTAAAATTTAAAATTGCTACAGGCAAAAATTTCACAATCTTTCACGTGTCCTGGTCTTATCGGATCTTACAGCTTGCTACTCCCCACACCCGCGAAGCGGCCACCAGGACGCAGCACGACTCCTCACCCTCCGCCTCGCCTCGGGCCGAACGCCTCTCGTCGCCGGCCACCGAAGCAGCTTCAGTGGCCCCCGCCGGCGTCGGCGGGCGCCTCCGGCGGAATCGGCGGAGATGGCGATGCGTCACCTCATCGCCGGCCAGAACAACTGCGCCCCGGACGGGGCGTCCTCGTCCAACCCCTTCGGCGCCCTCGCCAACGCCGTCCTCGGCCAGTCCTCCAAAGCGCAGGTAAACCCTAGCCCTAGCTCTAGTGGTTTAACGTGTCGAGTTTAGAGGCTTAGTCGCTGCTGCGGTGATGGTTAGATCAATTGACGTCGTTTAGGTTGGTCCTCTGTATGGTGATGATTTGGTGCGAACTACGCGATTTTGCTAATTGTCCGAAAGCCGAAGAAATTCGAGTGATGTGTGTGTCTCATTGGTTTTCTCTGGCTATAGTTAGATCGTCAATTGTGAATTTTGGTGAGGAACAAGTGGCTCTATCACGAGCGCCAGTCTAAGTCTAGATGTCCTCAATTGTTGAAAAATATTATTGTTCTCTGTGTTGTGCTATAGCCTGTATTTGATTGCGTGGTGTGTGGGTTTAGACTGGAACTGAAATTGTGAATTTTGGTGAGGAACAAGTGGCTCTATCACGAGCGCCAGTCTAAGTCTAGATGTCCTCAATTGTTGAAAAATATTGTTGTTCTCTGTGTAGTGCTATAGCCTGTATTTGATTGCGCTGTGTGTGGGTTTAGACTGGAACTGAAATTATCAGAGCATCTCCTGGTTCAAGGTTATGTATCTGTTGCCCTTTAAGGCTTTAGCTTACTTTGAAGTTCGAAATCATGCTCCTAAAGTGTCAAGTTAGTTACTGGACTGCTTTGTAAGCTTCCTATTAATTCATTCTATATAATATCAGGGAGGCTTCTCCCATATTGTTGTTTTATTAAAAAAAAAGGAAGGGGGGGGGGGGGTAAAAAAGTTCATTATGGTCCAACCTGCGGCATGTTTAATTTTGCCAATTTAAGTGCTCAGTGAACGAAGTTCAGTGAGAATTTCTGATTGACCTACTTATGGTTAAACTACTAATCATGAGGCATCTATGAAGATGTAGTTTCTCTTTCTTGCCAGGCACCGGTTTCTTTAATAAGAATATGTGCCGATCTATAATGTATTGAAGTAGAAATGTGGGATGGTTAACATCCAAATGCATTAATAAATTATAATTAACATCAAGACAAGTTTGTTCATAATCTTTTCTTACTGCAGTCAATAAAGGAGCTTCCTGGAGCTGCAATTAGTGTTCCAACTACATCTGATTTTAGCACAGCTGCTCCCTTGTCAACCATCCCAGGTTCAGAGCATGAGTTGAAGCAAGATCAACGACCACTTGCACGGGTAATGGTCATTCTCAACACTGTTTTTTGTGCCTTTTGGGCATTCATAAGAGTAATTGAACACCTGCAGGGTACCGATTTCATTCGTGGGGGGCCTGCTAATGATTGGGTTGAATCTTTTCGGCCTCCAGGGCTTCCTGAATTTGGAGGTTCAGGAACACGCTTTGCAGAATTTGAGCAAATTTATAACAATGCAGATTCAACCTTTGGACCGGCCTTGGATGGTAAATTTTTAGATATTAGAATTCCTGTGTACTGGATGACTGGATGTTTGTCTATTCACCGCATGATACCTAAACACAGCACATTATAATGACCCCCAACTTATGTTTCAGGTCCACCACAAAGGGTCTTATCTGGTGTCCTGCATTCTTTTCTTGCAAGTGGCCGAGCTGGTGTGCCATTTCAACCTGTTCCAGTACCAGCTCTTGGTTTGTCCGAAGGTGACAAACAATGTATTCGTGATCGTAGCTGCATAATGGCACGCCATATCTTGGCTGATCAACCTGAAGAATATATACAAGCACAGGTTAACTCATAATCTCTCCTCCACGTCTCTTAAAATTTCTTAGGACCATTTGAGGTTGCTCAAAACACTTGTTTCTGTCTTTCGTTTTCATTAGATTAGCACAGTAGCTTCCTTTTTACTTGCTGCGCCTTTTAAGCTGGTGTGGCCATTATCTTTCTTTGATGAATGTAACACTCTTTCATCTGTATCAGGTAAATACACTGCTGCATTCTCTTGATATTGACAGTGATTATAGAATGAGAGGCCCTATGCAAGGACCATACCCAGAGCTGGAGGAGTATTGGAATCAGTCTCAAAGTGCTTTGAGATCTGCCCCAATGCATGATGCTGCAGATAAATGGATTACCGAGTTCGGCAAGCAAAATAATAACCCTGAAGATTGGGCACACTCTTTTGATCAGCAATATGGTCCCAATGGTTGGGCCTCTGAGTTTGAACAGGTCAGAGCCCTCTGCATGCCTGTTAGGCATTTTCACAAACTCAATTATGAAGCATGCTTTCTTGTTCATAATAGCCATTTCAGCAGACAAGGCCTCCTAGAAACAAGTTCAATCATGCTCAAGATATTGTAGAGTTTAGGTGTCGTGGACTCAGGAGCGCGAGCGTAAGTTGTAGTCGTGAGCGGCCGTCGGACGAGTGCCAGAACCCGGTTCTGAACCTGACAGTCCCGTTTTGGCGAAAACGAGCAGATACGAGAAGACGCAGAGGTCGGGCGTCGAAACCAGGGTAGGAAAATAGAGAACAGAGATTGAGATTATAGATCTTTCTTAATTGCAAAGCATATTGTAGCTCTCTTTAAATAGAGATCTTACAGACGAATACGAGACTGAATCAAAATATGAAAGGCAAACTAAATAAGAGTCCTCAACTGATACTGCAACTAGAAACGGAAATTACACACAAATACTGTAGCGAATCTGAAACTGCCAGGAACTAAGCCGTCGTGACTGAGTCAGCTATCGAGGGCGCGTTGACGAGCTTCTTCCTGTTGCGTCTTCCATATGTAATGCCCCACATGACATCTCTCCCTTCCTCAAGAAACAGCTCGTCCTCGAGCTTAAAAGAAGGATATTGCTACTTGAAATGATCCAAATCCTCCCAAGAAGCTTCCGCCACCGATAAGTCACACTATTGAACAAGCACTTGCCATTTTCTACGAGCTTTGCGAGCGCGAACAACCTTATCAGGAAGGGGATCTATTCTGCCATGATACGTATTGGGCAGAGGTGGTGGAGCACTAGGAGTAGTACCCACAAAGGGTTTGAGAAGACTAACATGAAATACATCATGAAGTTTCGCTTTTGCTGGCAGAAGAAGTTGATAAGCTACCAAAGCAATCCTGTTAACGATTTGATACGGTCCATAAAAACGGGGCGCTAACTTGCCCTGCAATGGTTGTAAAAGCCCTACTGGATGAAGATGATTGCTCTTATTTTGTTGACATACTTGACAAGCTTGCACAAACTCGTGAGCCACTCTACGGACTTGTGGTACATGAAAATCAGCATGTAAACGATGAAGAGTTTTTTGAATCCCCTCATGTCCCATTGTGTGAGCTGTGGCTAGAAATGCCCGCAATGACAGTGAAGAGCCCAAAACGTATATTTTTCCTTGAAAAGTGATGAGATCATCCACAATATTCCAATTTGGATCTGCCGTGCTAGCTAGTATTTGAGCCTTCAACGCTTGCAATTCGGCCGAAACTAGCCCCTCACGCTTAATCTCATCAAAAAGAGTAAATGGAGGACCGGAAAGTGTCAAAAGTGACAGAGCCACGCCTTGATAGAGCATCTGCCATCGTGTTTTGCCGACCTGGTCGATATTCCACACGAAAATCAAACCCAAGGAGCTTACCAACCCAATGATGTTGTGGAATAGTTGCCAAGCGTTGATCAAGCAGAAATTTCAAACTATAGTGGTATGGTCGGACTGCTAATTCCGCACATTGCCTTTCAAGTTCATTTTTTTGAATATGCGGATATCGGTATGGCCGGACTGCAATGGGAATCGTCCCCCGAACAAGACGAATGTGATGATCGTGAGACCGCGTCGGTGGCAAACCGTGAGGTGCTGCAAATAAGCCGTCAAATTCCTCAAACAATTCAGACATCAGATCAGGTGAAGACCCGGTGAGGGAGTGCAATGAGTTAACAGATGATGTTAATCCTTGGCATGTCACCTGGCGACCCTTGTGAAGGAAAGACATTGTCAGCAGTTTAAAATCCCATAAAATAGGCCCAAGGGAACTCAACCAGTGTACGCCCAAGATAACGTCAAAACCGACTAATGGAATAGAGTAGCAATCCAGTATAAATGGTTCGATATCAATATGCAATGTCACGCCGGTGCAAACTCCGCTACTGGAAACGTGGTCGCCATTAGCCACTACTACTCGTAATCCTTGCTGTGATTGCACTTGTACGCCAGCTCGTTGCACAGCATCATCAATTATGAAGTTATGTGTAGACCCAGAATCTACCAGAGCAATGAACTTAGTCGAACCAATCCAAATCGGCAACTTCATGGTATGTGTGGATCTCGGTTGGATCCCAGTCAGAGCATAGCTGGCTCATCCATGTTGGACTGCTCAACTGTATCAGCATTGTCATCTAACACGTCCGGCAAAATTTCAAAAAGAAACAGTTGTTTGCAGCGATGTCCTGGAGAGAACTTCTCGTCACAATTAAAGCATAGACCCGCCCCGCGACGTTCTGCCATCTGCGAAGCCGTTAGTTGACGTCGTGGTACCGGAGGAGTAGCTGGGACCACAATACCATCATTGTGTGGTTTGGCAGCAGCAAGCGGAAGAACAGAACTAGTAGCTGAAGTATGTACATGGTGTTGCTGAGTTGGATAACGAGAAACCGACTTCGGAAGCGCTGAAGTCAGAAGATGCCGCTTCTCATAGGCACGAGCCAAGGCCATGGCTAGCTGGAGGCTGCCTGGGTTCTGCAATTCAATGTCTGTTCGAATGGGCTCCATCAAACTGGACGTAAAAAGCTGAACTTGATTGGAAGCAGACAAGGAATCTGCACGACATAGCAATGCCAAGAATTTCTCTTGATAGTCCTCTACCGTACTGACGGCCTGCAACTTGACGAGTTCGCCCAAAAAATTATTACGGATTGGCGGCCCAAAACGTAAATTGCAATAATCTTTGAAGAGCTGCCACAGTGTTTCGCCGTCATCACGTTCAAGCTGATAATACCACTGTTGTGCCAAACCCACAAGATGATATGAAGCTAACCACACCTTATCACTCTCCGGTGTTTGTTGGCATCGGAAAAACTGTTCACAACGCTTTAACCAACCCAACGGATCTTCTTTACCATCAAACGTTGGAAAGGATATTTTGTGCATGCGAGGCGCATGGGAATTACCTGGCTGCAGGGTATGTGGCAAGTTGGAATTGGGAGGGAGGGAGGGCAGCAACCTTGGCGGCACCTGCAACAATCCCCCTCCTGTACTCACTGGCCTTTTTTCCAGTAGTGAAAGACGTTCCTTGATGCCAGCGATTTCCGTCGTAATATCAATCTTCAGTTTGGTCATCTTTGTTGTCATGGACGCCATGAGTTCGGCAGTCTGCTGCGCCAAAGCAGCCATCTCCTAGGATCCTGACATCGGCTCTGATACCAAGTTGTCGTGGACTCGGGAGCGCGAGCGTAAGTTGTAGTCGTGAGCGGCCGTCGGACGAGTGCCAGAACCCGGTTCTGAACCTGACAGTCCTGTTTTGGCGAAAACGAGCAGATACGAGAAGATGCAGAGGTCGAGCGTTGAAACCAAGGTAGGAAAATAGAGAATAGAGATTGAGATTATAGATCTTTCTTAATTGCAAAGCATATTGTAGCTCTCTTTAAATGGAGATCTTACAGACTAGAATACGAGACGGAATCAAAATATGAAAGGCAAACTAAATAAGAGTCCTCAACTGATACTGCGACTAGAAATGGAAATTACACACGAATACTGTAGCAAATCTGAAACTGCCAGGAACTAAGCCGTCGTGAGTCGTGACCGAGTCAGCTATCGAGGGTGCGCCGGCGAGCTTCTTCCTGTTGCGTCTTCCATATGTAATGCTCCACATGACATTAGACCCCTTACAACTAGGATGATAATAGGCACAGTTTTATCCGAATTATCTGATTATTGAATCAGATAGGATCTGGATACTGATTTTCCTTCTGGATATTATTTTCTCTCAATCCAATTCCATATTCATTTCAATCCAATCCCATAAATGATGTATCTGCATATCCAAAGGCAGATCTGAATTTTATTTGTCTATACTCTGTACAACTTGTCTATATCTGCAGTATGTTTTGAGTATGTTTCATTTCTAATCAAAATCCTTGCTTGAACAATAGAGAACCCTGTGCAAATTGATTTGGTTCTGTTACCTATTGTTTTGAAATTTCAAATGTTCCATTTTTGTAAGTAAATAACAGATATCCAACAGATGTTGAAATCCAATCCATAATAATAATTGAAACTGGATCCACACTCATTCAGTAACTGTAAGTGAATTACCCCCATTGGATCCAAGTTCGTGTTAAAAAGGATATGAACGTGGGTTTGGTATGGCCATTACCCAATTCTAAACTGATCTTTTCTTGACCTTACACATGAAGCAAGATATGATCATATCTATGAGTATGCTGTATTTTTAAAACAATTTTAAGAGATTATTGTATGACTATAGATGTTTCTTCCTGTGGTATTCTAGAACAACAGATGTGACAAAAAAATCATTTTCTTTCAACACATCTCTCCTTAATATTAACTAGTTTTTAGTTGACTTATGAAGGGAACAAAACAAAGTCATGTAGTTTTATGATAATCCGATCAGTCATCGTGTTTCAATATCCTTCTGCCCTAACATGTTCAGTTCTAGGATCTGTGGTTTACTGGTTTATATTCTCATATGTACTTTTATCTTGTTGCAGCATCAGTCTCAGATGGCCATGGGTCAGATGGGGGGAGCGAACATGGCGAATTTGGCAGCTATGCAGCAATCCCGTATGCTTGCACAAACATTAGCAAGTAATAATGATCCAAAATTTCAGGTATATATGTTGGTCTGATTTGTTTATTTAGCTATTTTATTTGTACGCTGTGTTTTACCCGGTAATTAGTATATACTTGTTTTAAAAAAAATGGAGTGAAATTTGCTTGAACCATAACTCATCCTAATTTGTTTGAAGCCATAAGTGTCCTTTAATATGCCCTGCTTACATTCATGCCTGCAATTGATGATTCTGTATGCAATTGCATCTTGGTTGATCATGACTGATATGTAATTTACAGCAATGCTCCATATTTCTAGGCTAAACCTAAATTTGTCTAGAATGGGCACCAACATCTATTTTGATCCGTTTCAGATGTATTGATCTTGTTTCCTACACCATCATAAATGGACATAGAAGCTGTAGTATTTACACTATGTGCTTTGCTATTGGTTCTGATCAATTTGTCTGCACACACTGGTAATTGGATATGATGTGTTGATAACTAATATCCATGGCGATGTACACATGTGGACATCTTGAATCTTGACCTATCATTTTGCTACATGTAAATGTGGACCATTTTTTTCATTGTTTATGCACATCTTGCCTGGAGTGGTTTTCTCTGTGCTGTCCAGCGAAACTGTTGGGGCTTCTGGCGTTTTACTAGTTACAAAGAACTTGCCAACTTGAATAAGATGACACATGATTCATTAGTTTAGAAATTTTGTTTGTATGTTGTATTGTATGCCATTTTATGGAAGAGTTGCTTTGCATATTTTCTCTCTCTCAAGTGATATTATTTCTCCATAAATTCTATAACACAACACAGTAAAACTTCAGCAATACTTTGGGTTTCTCTCGGTTTACATGCCTTAACTACCTAAATGAATCCTCCAAAAATCAGACCAGACCTCCTAAATAGGATTTTGCTTTCCGGAAGTGACAATGGGGAACCTCCATTGGATATGCAGAGATGAGAGGGCATATTGCGATTACTGCTGTATTGTTTGCTCATACTGGCTTAGCACACCGCTATTGATATATCATGTCATGTCTGCACAATTGTTGTTTAATACTGACTGTGGTCGTTTCTAGACTTCAAGTCAACCGACTGTGTTGCTATTTGTTAGCAACCTTATTGTACTATAGGGGCATTTCGATCATCCTGTCTTAAGCACCTGATGATACTTTTTTTTTCTTTTTGGGAAGAATTCTAAGTTCTTCCAGTTTGTTTCAAAGATGAGCCGTGGTGAACTTATTATAGAAGATAATCAAGTAAAACAAGGTTCAACATCCCAATCCAGTGGCTGGGCTGATGAATTTCAAACACAATACAATGCTAATGCAAACTCTTGGGCGGATCAGTTTGTGCATGAAGAGGTAATACCAGAGAGTTGGATGTGTGTAAATACTAAATACATGTAGAGCTTAATGGGGATCTAGTTTTCTGTGGTCAACATAAACAAAATTAAGAAAAACACTGGTGTGGTACATGATGATATTGTCATTTACAACGAACAAAAGTAAGAAAAACACTGGTGTTCAGTGTTATAGCATACTTTGTGGTAGCAACTAGCAACATTACACTGATGCTGCTTCTTTCACACTTATGTCTGCTTTGCACGGTTGATTTTGCCTTACTATTCTTTATTCTCCAGCTTTCACAAGGGGCGGATAAGTGGGTTAGCGAGTTCTCTACTGAACATAATCAGGATGGATTCAATGAGAAGTGGATTGATGAGTTCTCTAAATTGCGTGTTGATGATGAATGGGCAGAGGAGTTCAGTGGAGGAGCTTTGGGTGAAAGCTCTGGTGATCCATGGGTAGATGAGTAAGTACAAGTCTCTTTTGTTCCTCTATTTATTTGCTTGTCATGGTAAATTGGAATTGCATTAATGTTGAGTCGATCTCTATGTTGATATGTTGTCATAGTCAGACCAATCTTTACGTCAGTAGACTATAAGAACTCTGGGTCTGCTTTGGTCCAACATGCCATCTAGTTTGATTAATTATGGGCAATTATAAGGGTTCGTTTTTTTACCATCGGTCTATTATGTTCTGTTTTACAGAAGCCCCTCTGGTATAGCAGTTACATCTTACCAGTATCATACTATGTTTGTAGGTTCCACGACCAATTGTCAGCTTCCAAGCAAAATTCTGGTGCTTCTCGAGGGGTTTATGTTTTTTCAGAGATGAACCCATATGTTGGTCACCCTAATCCAATGCAGGAAGGACAGGAACTCTTCCGCAAGGGCCTCTTAAGTGAAGCTGTTCTTGCTTTAGAGGCTGAAGTTTTGAAGAATCCTGATAACGTTGAAGGTTGGAGGTTGCTTGGAATAACACATGCCGAAAACGATGATGACCAACAGGTGATTGTGTGTCTCCCATTTATGTTGGATGTTCAGATGCCAAGTAGGGACATATCAAAATACCTTCTAGGCATTACCATGTACCGACAATTTTCACTATGGGTGTCCAACATGGATGCACTGCATGTTTCTGTGCATCACTTGTGTTCATGATGAGTTTTAATTAGATCAATTTTCAAGAACTTAATTTACCAACCAAACCCTAACTTTTAATCCAGGGGTGACTGAATTTGACTGTTGCTACATAGCTGCTCCGCATGCAGTATGCTAATTCTCATGAGGAATCATGTGACCCATGGTTTGTTACAGTTCTGCATACCTTGCAAGAATTACATACACTAATGTATATGAAAAATGGAAATGAAGTTTTATTGTAAATTTTCAGCACCTTATGATATATGGGTTCCATGCTTCTGCTTTTGCTTAAGGAGATTGTTATTGCTAATTTTTTGCTTTGCTTTCAGGCCATAGCAGCAATGATGCGTGCACAGGAAGCTGACCCAACAAACCTGGAAGTTCTTCTTGCTCTTGGTGTCAGTCACACAAACGGTGAGTGCTTGCCTGCTTGGTATCATGATAGTAATTCAGAGTCTTGCTCAATCTGCTCAGGTGCTCTTGCAAGAAATGAAGTGATAGAAATTATGATTGGAAGTAACAAGGTTTCTGCATTTAGGCAATCTATTTTACCAGGAATTGTAAACATCTAATCAAAACTAATCATGAATCAGGAAAAAAGGTTTATTTCCTTATCCTATTCTGGTTTAATAAAAAGCTTTCCCATGCTCCAAGATTTGAATTCACTAATGTAAAGCTGTACTAATAGCATGTTATAATTTAATATTCTAAATGTTTAGTTGAAACAGAAAACTTATCAAAATAGTAACTTTTAAACCTTGGCATTTTTTAATACTATGCTGAGAGGTTTTAGTTCTTCTATGCAATTGCTGCAGAATTGGAGCAGGGAGAAGCATTAAGATATCTTTATAGGTGGCTTCAGAATCATCCAAAATATGGGGGTCTCACCCCTCCACAGCCAACTGATTCACCTTATGGTCCAGATGTAAGTGCATACTATGTATTTCATGATGCGGATGTTTCAACTTACTCTGTGGACTTATTAAATCCGAGCATTTTCAGCTTCCAAATGGGCATCCTATATAGATGTTCTAGTTTCATGATCTAGCATTCTGTTGATTTGAGGTAGTTTTCCTCTAGTTTTTTTAGCTGTGATCATGTATTGTTGCTCATATGTAATATGTTATCTGATGTTTCTAAAAATAATGTCATTTTGACATATACTAAACAGCTTACCTCTCATCAGGTTGTTAGATTGTTTAATGAAGCTGCTCAGATGTCACCTGAGGATGCTGATGTCCGTATAGTTCTGGGCGTCTTGTACAACCTATCAAGAGAATATGATAAAGCTATAGCTTCATTTAAGACAGCACTACAGCTGAAACCCCGTGACTATTCTCTTTGGAACAAGCTTGGTGCAACCCAAGCAAACAGCGTCCAGAGTGCTGATGCAATATTGGCATATCAGCAGGTAATTAACTTTTGCAACATGTTGTATCTTGCAACTTTGGTGAAATTTTTTTCCTATTAACTACTGAAGTTATTTATATGTTTAATTAAAGAAGGATAACACTGTCTCTATTATGGTTGATGTTTAGAATAGCCACTTGATCCACTCCTTTGTTGGATGGACTTTTGCTATTCATTTTGGAGGAATATTTCTGGCAGTTGTATTCACTTGTGTGCAAACTGTAAAAGCTGACAATATGATTCTTGTCTCACAGAAATCCTTTTATAATTTAATGTATGTGGCATAGTTATAAAACCTAGATCGGCCCGACAGTTGAACCGGAAAAACCCAGAGGCTTTGCCGGGCCAGACACACTCACAAGACTGGAGATGCAATTGACCTGGGAAAACCCGGCCGACTTTACTGGGTTTTGTTCATGAGGCCAATATATAAGAAACCCCTCAAATGAAAGAGTTTTTCAAGACAAAACTGAAGGGCATGTTCATACTTTAGGTGCTGCTAGGTTTTAGTAGGAATCTCCTTGTGAAATTGACGGCTAATAGCTACACATAAATAATTTCCATCTCTCTCACTCCCACTCCCACTCCACCCGGCAGCTGCTCTCTATTCTCTGCTCAGCTTCGCCTCCATCAGCAAGATACGATGCATTTCCCTATTTGCTTGCTTTGTTTGTCTCTACTTTCTAGTCTCTAGTTAAGATGTAAGTGTTAGATTTTTACCGTTCTATTTTCTTATCAGAGATTAGTATAGATTAATATAGTTAGATCTAAAACATATCGTATATAGTAAGATCTAAGTTGGCAATTCATGTATTAAGCTAAACCTGTAGTGCATCTGGATGTGTTAATTTTTTAAAACAAGTGGTCGGACTGTTGACCCACTGGTCCGACCGCCGGGGTCAGTGACTCGAGACCTCGACCGGATCGATGACTGGTCCGGGTTTTATAACTTTGGTCTGTGGACGTGTTGGGCTTGTTATTTGAAAAAGTGAAATGACCAGTCTATAGACTGATTAATATATGGAAGCTAAGGTTGCATGTTGCAGCCTTTGCAGCCTCGAGCCACCCCTCTACGGATAAAGTTTCTGTGTGATTGGCAGTAAGATTGCATTTGGTTCAAGTTATATGCTTCATCCCAGTACTTCTAGCATTACAGTAAATCTAATTACTTCTAATTAAATTATTTTTAATATAATGTAATGACGCTTCATTTGTTGCCCAATCCTACAAACATATTTGATGTAAAACATTTAAACCCTCACTTATTTTACTAGTATACAACAATCCTTTTACTTTTATCTCCTACCTTAACGCCGTTTGAAATCATCTTAGTTTGCAGTACAGAGAAGATTGTAGACTAAAAAGTTGCAAGTCGTTAACTAATTACTATCATTGTTGATTATTCTCCAATGTAGACAAGATTGTGGCTTTACAGATATCCTAGCTTATGGAGTGCAAGCCTGGAACTAATTACAATTTATTGCTTCTGGTTTCAGGCTCTAGACTTGAAGCCCAACTATGTCCGTGCATGGGCCAATATGGGAATTAGCTATGCCAACCAGGTTATTCTTCTCCAGCACAATGCTATCACTTTATTACGTTATTGGCTGTGTAATTGCATTTTCACAATTACCTTCTGATGCGAATTTAGAAACCATATTTTGATGTTATTTATCAGAGTTTGTGAACATTACTCCACTAACATGTAGACCATCATTAATATAACTGAGCTTGCATGCTTTCAGTTTTTTACTTTGGGTGATGAAATGGTTATTTTTTGTTATTCTCTTGTCCACCCAATCATGAAAACCCTGGTTCAATTTTTTGTACAATGAAAGTCACTAGCGACTCTATTTATTCAACGCCTTGATGATAATAATGCGGACAACTGATGTTTCCTAACTTGGGAATGGATAAACAGAAACATATTTCCAGTGATGTCATGAAAAAATCTGATTGGTTGTTATCCTTTGTGGTACTTTTACGTAGCAACAGATAATCAGTGCTTACATATAACCCTACTGAGATGACATCTTTTTACGCTGCTTATGCAGGGTTTATACGAAGATTCTATTCGATACTATGTAAGGGCGGTTGCCATGAATCCAAAAGCTGACAATGCTTGGCAGTACTTGAGGATTTCTCTTAAGTATGTTTTGCTCTCTTGCTTTATCTACATATATAACAAGAAGTGTTTATTTTAGTTGACTAATACTTTTCTCTTTTTAAACCAGTAATGCGTCAAGAGCTGACATGATCGCCGCATGTGATTCCCGCAACCTTGATGTTCTTCAGAAAGAGTTTCCCCTGTGAGTCCAACATTCTAGACATTAGCACTTGCCCATCAGGAAAGGAAAGGAGAAAACTAGCAAATTGATGGACGCCTTTCTTGTCCGCATATTTTGGAATGGGAAAGATGCAAAATGGTAGTCACTGTTCTTGATCTTTTGTTTTATGTATGTTGATTGTTCTGTTTAACAAGGCGCGGCATGTATAGAAAGTCAAGGTCAACACCCTATTTGTAGGTGTGAAATCCCATGGCCGAAGGGAATGGTGGGAACCGGGGAACAACATGTGTAATTCTGTATACAGGAGGCACAAAAGAATAAAAGAATGGTCGAATAAAATCTTTAACGATGAAGTGGCTGCAGGTTTCTGCATCTCTGCATGGTCGTAGTTTCTCTCGGGGGCAAATAATGAAGGAAAAAAGAGGAGATTTGTGCGGATTACGCAGCGTACGTTCGCATGCTCTAAGGACTAAGAGCACCAGCCCTCCTGCAGTGCAGGCAAACGTAATCGGCCCAGTTAGACCCACGCCATGGTCCCATCTACACTTCAATAGGCCCAATGGTGAGCCCATCCACGTCAACAGGCCTAGCTAATTGAGCCATCCACATCAAAAGGCACAAGCAGTCCGCCCATTTAGATATGAACAGGCCTCGCTAGCCCACAAACCTAACCTTTCCCATCTCAATTCTGCGGTCCTGCACCCAATCCTTCCCTTTCTGTGCTGGGGAAAAAAAGAACTGCCCACAGTATCAAACCTAATTCAATCATTCCTTGGACAGTTGAACGAGACTGCAAGTTTACAATTACCCAAAATTGTACTTAACATTGGTACAAATTTCTGGATTCAAAAGATCTGGGCGGTATATTGTACGTACATAACACTAAAAGCCATGATACAAGCAAAGGGACAGATTTGAAGCAAGGGCCAACAGTGCTCTCAAGACATATAGATGAGGCCTGAGCTGCCATCAGGGATTCACCGCCTGAATGCATTGCTCTCATGCGCATCACGGCCACCCTGAGAATAATAAGCACGGCGCCGGATGCTCTCTTCGATCGTGGCGCTGCCGCCCTTCTGGGTTCCAAATATGCTCTTCTTTTCGTCTTCTAAGAAGTTCTTCCCTCTGAATTGGTTTGCATTCTCGGTTGCCGCCTCTTTGGTGTCGTCGTCTGCAGCTTTCTTGAGCCTCTTCCACCTCTGCTCTTCGTGGACCTCAGCGTCAGCCTGCATCTGTCGCAGCCGAGCTTCCCTCTCCTCTTCTGACATATGGTGGACGCCCCGTCGACGGTTGAATGTAGGCCCGTTGTTCCTGCCCTGTTGGTTTTCTTGCCTTCGTTGGTCTTCTGAACCTAGTTCAGAATGAGAACGGTGTTCAGAAGTGGAATTTCCGCTCTTCCTTCCATCCTCCCTTCTTTTTTGCTTTGAGTCTGAAATGTCATGCTTTGGATAAACATGGTGGCGGTCAGATGGCGAGTAATGTCTCCTTTTCCTATCATCAGCATCCGAGCGATCCCGCCGTGAATGCTCATCATGCTTTGACATTTCCTGATGTTTTCTCCTTGGTTTGTCATCTTCTGATATCTCATGTCTTCTTCTCCTTGGTTCATCAGCTGGTAACTCCTTCCCTCTTCTCCTTGGTATATCATCTTCTGAGTCTGACAAATCTTGTCTGCGGTCTTTCTTCTCATGCCTTGACCTTCTATCTTCCCTCTTATGCTCTGGGGAAGAATGAACTATCTTTCTTCTCTCATCCTTGCCATCAATTATTTCCTCTGAATCTGAATTTTCATTAGAGTGATGCCTCTTACTCTTTGACTTTTGATGGCGATGCTTCTTGTGCTTTCTCTTCTCTTTCTTTTCTTCCTTTTGCTTTTTCTCAGCTTCCACCTACACAAGAGCAAGATTGTGTCAGGGAGTGTGATCAGATGAAAATGCTTATAAACTATCCAATAGATTGCGCTTTGTAAGCTGCTCAGAAGCCATAAGTCCACATTAAAATAATGGAAAAAAGAACTTACTGATTTCTTTATCTCGGCCATCTTGATTGGATTGTTTTTAATCCTTGCAATGGCATCTTGCTCCCGCTGCCTTATTAGCAGTAGAGGATCAGAGTGGAGTTTTCTCCATGCATCATTTGCAGATTGGGGCTTATCCTCAAATAAAGCTCCCAGAGCAGCTGCCTGAAACATCCAAAGAAAACAAAATAAGCATTGTGACTGCAAAAGCAATTGTATCGTAATAGTGATGTGAGAACTGTTGTTAGCATGTAATTGTATCGCCATAGTGATGTGATAATTGTTGTTAGCATGTAAGTGTTGTGTACATAATTCAGTTTTTGAATTCAAGGGTCCACTATTAGGCAAACACTTCCCTATTGCATCGCTGACACTTCACTCTGCATATATGGAAAGATTGAGATATTGTCATATTTCCTGAAGTACCAAGTTGATAATTAAATGATACAGATTGCAAAATATTCTGCTTCTGCATCCGGGTGACAGCATGGCATCATATCATGAGTTCATGACAGTAGCTAACAATCTCCTACCTTAGCATCGTCAGCCCATCATTTACTATGGAAGCATTGTAACAGTGAATTGTGTGAATGCAACCTACTTTTTTTTTTGCGGCGATTGCAACCTAAGTTTAATATCTTTACATCGACTTAACTCTCTTCCTATCTGTGAGAATCTTTCCCCATCGCTGCATAGGCAATAACCAGAACTTTTCTATCGAATTCGTCTACAAATTACATTTAATCCAAGAACACTGATCAGACCAACTACTGAGGTTACAGTAACTGCAAGCGAGAGAGAAAAAAAAAAACAAAGGCAGTACTACCTTGGAAGAACTAGCAGCACTCGCTTGGGCAGAAGAGGAGGCAGCTGCTGCTGGGGTGGATTGCTGCAGTGCTTGGAATCCTTCCGAGCTTCCCTTGCCGACAGCCAACCCCGACTCGTAGAGGAAGTCCAATCTCTCCTGCGCCCTGCACCAACAGAATTTGTTCATCAGAAGAAGCCAAAAACATCGATTATGACACCATTTAACCCCAAGCGTCGAATCCAAGCCAACAGATCCAAAATTCCGAACCCTGGCGTTTAGCTTATAGTTGGATGAGGCCTCCTAAGCAGTAATTTTACACCAAATTCGAACAGATAAAAAACATCGAAGTCTAAAAAATTTCGCACAAATCCACAAGAACCCGATCTAGAGCACATATACTCGCGCCCCCAACCAAATAGAAGCAACCCTAAATCTACGAAACCGAACCGAAACCCTAAACCACCGCGCAGAACGCATAGGATAATCCCGCCCCAAGCTCAAATTCCCCGCACCCAGATCACCAAGAAACCCTAGCCGGACGATCCAATCGAGAACAAGACAACAAAACTTACGGCTTGAGCCCCGCCTTCTCCTGGAGAGCGCGATACTCGGCCTTGTCCTTCTCCTCCTTGATCTGCTTCTTGTACTCCTCGATCTTGTGCTGCTCCTCCTTCTCCTTCTGCTCCGCCACCCACACGCGCTCCACGTTGCGGAGGCTCCCCGTGTGCCACCCCTTCTTGTTCAAGAACTTCATCGCCATGGTGGCAGCCCGCTTTCTCTCCCCTCCCTCTCTCGAAAAGCTAGCTCTAACCCTGACACTACCGGCAGCCTGCCTCTTCCCCTCTTCTTTCTTTGCGTCTGCTTCGAAACGATCGGGAGAAGACGACGAGATCGGGAGCCGGGAGGTAGCCAAGCCGCCGCCTCGACACCGAGTGGTTGATTTGTGGCCGGTAAACGAGTGGACCTCGCCCACCACCTCGGCGAAGGGAAGGTGTATTCCACACAGAAATGGACCTGGTTGGCCCTATCGGGCCGAGCTCGTCGTGCCAAACGTAATTGGGCCGTCAATATTTTCTCAAAAAACAATTTGGGCCGTGGAGGCCCATAGGATTTTCGTAGGAGTTATGTCGGAATTGTACATCTGTACTGTTTTCGGACAAAATTCCTACGGTCTAAGTCCATTTGAACGTAAGATTTTGACATACTCTTCTTTTAAGAGGAGTCATCTTATTTGTGTTAATAATGTTTGAGGAACCGTCGCTGGCGAGTCTAGTCCGAGCGATTATCTCGTAGACAAACTCAGAATCGTAAGAACAATATATGAACACAAGAAACAGAATAAGAGATAGAACACAGAGATGTAGGGGGACTTCTTGCTTCTCTTTATTCATTCATCCATCGATCGATCCTTTACAATGAATAGCACCCTCTATTTATAGGCTACGACCCTGCTAGGGTTTTGGATGGGGCGTCCACTAATGGGCCGACTGCAGGGTCAGGCCCATGGTTTCCCAACACTCCCCCTTAGGCACCCATCCTTCATGTCCATGTCTCGTTAAAACTCCATAAAAACCCAGTGGAAAAAATTTGGAGAAGAGTACATGATACACGTTCTGCTGTGATGCACGAATTGCCTCATTAAAAACTTTGGCCAAGAAACTTCAGGAATACTCTCAAGGGAAAAAGAGTACAATCCACCCAATTTCATTTAATCTCTTGGATTTATTCTTTGGGTACTCGATCTTCATGATCAAGCTTTAACAATGAGTTCGTGAAGGTTCCCCCCCTGAATTCTGCACTTCTAAGTCTAATCATTCCAATTCACGTATGCATCTTTCAAAGCTAGATGCTGGAAGTGGCTTAGTGAATAAATCTGCAAGATTCTCACATGACTCAGTATGAGTACTTTGATTACGTTCATCTTTTGCAATTCATGAGCTGTAGCATCCCAAATTTTGGCTTGTGTTTCAAATGTAATAAAATGAGGGTAAATTAAATTTTTTCCTTCATCCTTTTACTTTTGAAACTTTTCTGAAATTCTTGTAAAAGAATTTTGGAAAATTAGAAATCAAAGGCCTCATTTATCAAGTCAACAACCTCCTTGGTCAAATCTTTTGTCAAACCCTGGGAAATAATTTTCCCTGGTGCTAGGGTGGCTTGGTAACACCTCTGAATTATTTCATAATTTTGGGAAATTATTTGAAATATTTTAGAGGCAAGTCAAACCTTGGTCAAACCTCTGTTTTAACCTTCTGGAATTTCTTGAGAAAATTCCAGTGCACAAAACCCTCTGGAAATTTTAGGGAAGGTTAATCCTTAAGTCAGAAAGCTCCAGTTAAAATTTCATAAATTTTGGAGTTGATTTGATGCCTCAATTAAATCCCCAAAGTTCCAGGTTTAAAAATCAAACCTTAACTGGGTTGTACTGTTCATTGGACTCGAGTCAGGCTCGGGCTCGAGTCACTTGACTCGACCGAGCCAACTAACTGCACCCGGCGCGGTCGAGCGAGCGCACGCGTCATCAGCCGTTAGATTTCCATCGAACGGCTCTCATTCGTGTAAGCATTCGGACAACTCCGGTTGCCATCTGATTCTCAGCCGTTGGATCCTGATCCAACCGTCGCGGGACCGTACCGGTTCACTCCAGTCTTTACAATTAGCGATCGCATCGTGGCCGTTCAAATCTCATCCGGCGGCCAGCATCTAATGAGGTTGGACTCGACCCACTAAAACACTTTGGACTCGAACCACTTTGTGTCACTGACCGGTGGGGCCACCCAGGTCGCTGGTCATCTTCCTCCTTCCGCCGCGCGCGTGCGTGCCTGTACGCCATGGCAGTGAGAGAGAGGGGGTGCCTTGTCACCTCCTTGAGCCCTTTAAACGGCTCTCTCTGCGGCGCATTAAATGCGCGTCAGCAGGCCGCCCCCGAAAGTCCACTGCTCACCTGCTCCCGTCACTCGTCACGACCGTGAGAGGCGCTGGCATCCGAGGCTTGCTGCCGTTGCTCCTGGCTTTCCCTCAGCTACTTAAGCTCCCATCTTCCTCCCCTGCCTTCCTTTACGCACCCGTGAGCTCTCCCTTGCACCCACTGCATTCGTGGAGCTCCCAAACGACCTGTTTTCTCTCGCCGCCATTGTTGCCCGCGAGTTTCTGAAGGCGGTACCACGATGGCTCTCCTCTCTTTTTCTTGCTCCCTCAGCTCCCTACTTACTCCCTGAAGCTTAACCCTCAATTAATTTTGGGTTTATCGTCGCAGGGGAGGCTAATTTTGGAGTTCCCCATCGGCCGCGCCGCCTCTTCGTCTCGGTCTTGGGTGAGTCCATCTCCCCTCAATTCTTTTCTCTGGGAGCACCAGTGTGGCACGTGGGACCTATTTTGATGATGCGGTCGCTCTCTAGTTGTCCAGGACAGCTTCCCCTCGTTGCCGCCATTGTTGCCGTCGCGGAGCTTTGTCGCCGGAGCTACTCCGACCGCCTCTGCACCCCCGCGTCCATCAGGTAGCCCCCTGGTAGTCCCTAGATGCTCGGGCACCGCTTGAATGGACCGATGCGGAGCTCTTTTGCTGCTTATCGTCGTCGTCATCTTTGCCGTGACCGCCCCTCTCCGTCGCGTCGCGCTCGTCCACCACCGCGGTGTGAGTGGTGCGAGAGGTGCGCAATAGCGAGTGCGGAGTGCGCAATGCTATTGCGCACCCGTTGCTAGCATCCTCTCGCGCCGCCGTGCCTTTGGTCGCCGGCGATTGGCCGGCGAAGCTCTCGGTCGCGTTGTCGGACGCGTCAGCGCAGTGCGCGACGTGGCCCAACGTGCGCCGTCCATCCTTAGATCTGCGGTCGAGATTTCGTGTGTTACGCGCGGTGTCTTTGTGTAGCGTTGATTGTGAGCCGTCCATCTCACGATCGACGGTCCACGACCGCCATTCCGCGCGCGCGCGTTTTCAAACGCGTCGGCGTGGTTCAATCGGATCGTTGGATCGAAGATCAACGGTGGGATTGCGAAGCATTCGTTCGGTCCGAATGCCATCATCATTTGGACCGTTGGATCTTGATCCAACGGTGAGCCTCGATGGCGCCAGTGTGTCTGTGTGCGCATGCGCGCGCGTGGCCGTCCGATCCAGATCGACGGTCCCTATTTAGCCACGTCGTAATAGCCTTTATGAGTTTCCCGAAAGCTTTATTTGCAAACTGAAAAAGGTATTAAACTTCAAAAATACATAACTAATTCATTTTAAACCCAAATCGGTTGATTCAAATTTTGTTAGCTTTAGATTGAGTTGTACTTTAATTTAAAAATGAATAGGAGTTTAGTTCGGCTCCAGAAAACAAATTTTAAAATTTGTTTAGAAATAGGTTCTACTTATTATTCTAAAATTGGCAATTAACTTGTAAAATGCATAACTTTTAATCTATAGATCATTTTTGTATGAATCCAATTGGATTAGCTTCCACTGATAGTGTATTTGCTAGGAAAATTGGTTTCACAAATTTTACTGTTTTTAGAAATCATAAGGATCATATTTTAGTTTAATACCCTAAACAATTTAAACAAATCATAACTCTTTCGATATAACTCCAAATGACCTGAAATGTTATATGGGTTATCACTATACCAGTAGGAAGCCACCTAAAAATTTCAGCTCCAAATCTTCCTAGAAAATATTTTTGCTCTGATGCTAATTATGGTAGAAAATAGGTTTTTAGGAATATCTTTTGCACCACAAATCCAAATTAGGTTTTCCAGTTCCTATGTCTAGGTATATTCCTATTATACCTTGTGTATAATTTTCAATCGCATTTGGATAATTTTTGCTTGCTCTTTCATTTAAGCGTTGCTCGTCTTATTGGTTGTTTTCGCTCTTTCGCTTAGGATTCGATATTTGCGGTAACCCGAGAACGACCCTCCGCAACAATTTGAGCCACAACAAGCGAGCAAGCAGTTTGATCATTTCCCATTGATCCCATTACTTTTAAAGTCTAATATTTTGTTTAACTTCTATGTATACATTGCTATTTTGTTGTTAAATTGATTAGTTAGACCTCTAGTTGCATAATCTGTAGGTAAATGGTTATCCTTTACTACCTGAGCCTAGGTTATTTGCTGTGGTTAGAGTTCGATGGATGAACTCTTATCACTTAGTAAATTACGTATGAATATTGCTTAGCCATGCCTAGTTATCGGTAGTATTGGGCGATCATCGACTTAGTCGGTGATCTTGATCACACAACTACTTATACTACTCCATTATGTCCAACCCTTGTGTTTTATTGATTTACAAATCAAAAGCGAAAACAAAACTATATCTTGACTTGGGCACAATGGTATGTTGATGTGATCTGTTGGGTGTGTTGGAATGGTGCCTAAGTCCCCAAGGACCGAGTTACTTGTGTCACTAAGCCAAGCGCTTATTGCGTGCTAACCACACGAGGGGAATATGGAACCTCTCTTGACTAAGTACTTTGGAAGGTGTTAATTATGAGCTGGTCGTGGGTGTGTTCTGTGTGTGTGTTTTGGAGGAGCATTAGCGGACCGGTTAGGGCATCTAATGTGTCCTTCTCCGTGGGTTGCGGCTCTTAATTAGCATCGTCCATTGGAAAGCGTCTTGTTAGACTTAGCCATGCACATACCAAAGGAAGTGTGCTAACCGTGGTGGTGGAAAGGCGGTCTATCGTGTGGGTACATTGGTACACCCCTGCAGGTTAAAACTATTCGAATAGCCTCGTCTAGGTTATGGACATGCTTGGTAAGGTCGTGCAAGAACTAGACTACAACCTTTTAAAACTTAAACTTGACATGGGTGGTATGAAGGGTACTTCATGCTATTGTTGTGGTGACTATGGGTTAGTCACTTCTAGGTTGGTGTTGTCATCTATCTATTGTTATAATTGTCTCTATTTTATTTGAACAATAAAAGTTAATTGCAAACTTGCTTTGAATCTATTACCTTATTGCAAATGGAAACTTGCTTTATCTTTGAAAAATAAGTCGAGCCTCATCCACTTAAATAAAGCTTGCATGTAGTTAATTATAGTTCGTTATCTCACACGTCAGTCTTGCGAGTACAAAAACAATTTTTGTACTCATCGCTTTGCTTAATATTAATTGTTGCAGAGGAAGAAGGTGAGCCCCAAGGGCCTCACTTTTGTGAGTTGTGTTGCGCGCCGTCTGGGACGATTAGCTTGGCGGTCCGGTTGGTTGCCTTGTGGGTAAAGGCACACCGATTGACTTTTGTTTATCGCCATCTTATGGCCATTTTGCTTCATTGTGTATTTACTTATTTGCATGTCTTTTGGGCGGTCGGCCTCTCTTTGTAATAACTCTCTTTATATTATCTATGTCTTTCGATTGTTGCTTTTGCTTGGCTCTATGTGTATGAATGGAAATGATGCATGATTTTGTAACAGGTGTGTATACTGCAGTGCAGGAAGTATACATATCTCGAGGCTTGGTTTATTTGATTTGTACTGTTAGGACCAAGTGGATGGTTAAACAGTACAAGCCGGATAAACCGGGGTCCTCACATGAGCATAGAAGAACTTGAGGTTGTTATGCTTTGTGAGAGGACTCTTCACATAACTCATTTGTTCTTGTGCAACACAAGCTGCATTATCTTCATACAAAAGTAGGGGTTTGCGCGGTATTCAATCCACACGACTGCTGGATGTGGTGAATCATCCGCTGAAACCAAACACATTCTTGTAAGGCCTTGTACAATGCTATGATCTCCAAGTGGTTCGTCGAAGTCGATACAAGATATTTCTTAGACGATTTTCATGGAATTGTAGTTCCACCATATAGGAGTTCATAGGCATTTGCGATTTGGTGTATCTTTGGTCCTACAAGTACCCGTCATCTGCATTGCCATTCATAGTTAAATCTTGGTTCTTTCTGTAGAACAGACTAAATTCTTTGCTTCTTTGGAGGTATTGAAAGATGTCCTTCATTCTCTGCCAATGCCTTTGGTAGGTTCTGTACTATACCTTGCTAATAGGTTCACGGCAAATGCAATGTCCGTTCTAGTACAGTTTGCTAAATACATTAGTGCTTCTATTGCACTTAAGTGTGGGAATTCCGGTCCCAGGACTTCCTCCCCCTCTTCTTTAGGTCTGTACGGGTCTTTGTCTTTCTGCAAAGATCTCCCGACCATTGGCACTTTCAAAGGGTATGCCTTTGCAAAGTCGAACCTTTCTAACACCTTCTGAGTGTAGGTTGACTGATGTACTAATATTCCTTTAGGGACATACTCAAGCTCCAAGCCTAGGCAATATTTGATTTTACCCAAATCTATTATTTCGAACTCCGACTCCAGGTAAGAGCTTGCTTTCCTAATATCCTTCAGGGTTCCGATGATATTCAGATCATCTTCATACTCTAAGATTATACAAAATCTATTCTGAGATCGTCGTATAAAAACACAGAGATTATTCTCATTGTTCGTGTAGCCTTTCTTGCATAGAAAGTCGCTTCAAGCGATTATACCACATTCTGCCTGATTGCTTAAGTTCGTACAATGACTTTCTGAGTTTCACACTGTACATATTTCCATTTGCTCTGTTTTGATTCGGGACAATGATACATTCAGGTATCTTCATATAAATGTTCGAATCCAATATTTCGTAAAGGTATGCTGATACCTCATCCATCAATTTCACTTCTAACTTCAAGTTCACTGCCATTGAGATAAATATTTAAAAGGGAGTTCCGCCCATGATCGGGGAATATGTTTCTTCATAATCATCTTCTGGATGTTCAGCGAAACCTTATGCAACGAGCCTTGCTTCTTTTCATTTTTCTTTCGAACAAATACCCACTTATGCTCTACAGGGTGTACAAGGGGAGGCATGCGGCTTACAGGCCCAAACACCTTTCTTTTATTCGGAGAGAATAATTCAGTTTCTATTGCCTTCTTCCAATCTGATCTTTTCTTTCATTTATCGAGCGATGCAGGCTCTGGATCAAGATTGATGATTGTGGCAAGTTTCTTTGCAAAATAAGTGTCGACATTGGCTGTTGTAATATTCAAAGGTTCTCCCGAGGTCATAAAGTTTATAGCTATTTCTTCAAGGGGCGATTCTTTTAATGCTTCTACTTGCTCACCGCTGCTTCCAATTGCGGGGCAAGTTCCTTTAGTTTTTCAGCTCCGATGTGTGCGCACACATCCATGCTGATGTCTCCCTTCATGGGGATGTTCAATTCTGGTATGCCTTTTCTGAAGGTTCCATACCGATGCCAGGTCTCAACTGGCTCCCCTTCTAGTTCTGGGGCACTTCGGTGACCGGCTGTGTCAAGTCCTTTTTATCCTTTTTCACCAGGCGTCCCCGGTTACTTCGGATTCGAGAGACCGGAGTTCTCGTCCTTTTGTTCTGAGGCCTCTGGACGGGATTAGGGATACCTTCAATGGTATTTCAACCCTCTCCGGTGCATTGCTTGTAGGCAAATGCTACTTATTCACGCTCTTCAAATCACTAAAGTAGTCTGGTAGTTGATTCGCTAATACTTGCAAATCAATTATCTTATGGACTTCAATTGTCTTCTAGACTTCAATTCAATTATCTTCTGGACTGCAATTATCTTCTGGACTTCTCTATTTTCTTTACTAGTGCTCGGGTCATATGTATAGATTTCAATTATCTTCTGGACTTCAAATGTCTTCTAGACTTCAATTATTTCTC
The DNA here is from genome assembly GCA_036346255.1 of Ampelocalamus luodianensis. Taxonomy (NCBI): domain Eukaryota; kingdom Viridiplantae; phylum Streptophyta; class Magnoliopsida; order Poales; family Poaceae; genus Ampelocalamus; species Ampelocalamus luodianensis. The sequence continues at coordinate 7,153,536 of CM070632.1, read as the reverse complement.
GACATTATTATCAAGGGTTGATTTCCTCCCCGTAATGACGGGAAACTAATCTCATCTATTGTACTATCAGCGAATCGGGCATTATGCAAATCTCCAGTCATAGGGTCCAAATACTTGATTATGGATGCTGTCTCATAACCAACGTATATCCCAGACTTTCGGAGAAGACCCAATGTAGTTCGCTGCGGTGGTGGTATAGGTATATACCCTTGCAACCAAACCTGCGAAGATGAGAAATTTTCGGTGCTGACCCTTACGCTAGTTGTATAGGTGGATGGATATTATAGGCTGACGGTCTAAAACTGATGAGAGCTGCTGTGAGCAGGACTGCGTGTCCCCAACCTGTAGTTGGTAAATCACAATTCTTCAAAGTTCTGCTAGTCCATTCTGGGTGTGGACATGCGGTACAAAATGCTCAACTTTAATTCCCATTTTCATGCAATAATCATCAAATGCCTTCGAAGTAAGTTCTCCGGCGTTGTCCATTCAGGTGGACTTCTCATGATGATCAGGGAAAATATTTCTAATTTTAATTATCTGCGAGATTGGCTTTGTAAAAGCATGGTTTCTCGTAGACAATAAACATACATGCGACCATTCTGAGGAAGCATCGATGAGCACCATAAAATACCTAAATGGCCCTTACAGGGGCTGTATAGGACCGCAAAAAGTTCTCCCTGGATACGGTCCAGGGATGTAGGGACTTCATTCTTCGCTTTCAGAGCGAAAAGTCTAGTAATTAATTTTCCAGTGGCACATACGGGGCACAAAAAATCTTCCTGATTCGGAAAATTCTTTACATTCATATTATGTCCCTGTGAATTGTTAATAATATCTCTCATTATCCTAAGACCTAATCGGCATAATCTATCATGCCAGAGATAGAAAAGTTCAGAGCTTCTATATACGGTTCTCAAGGCAATATAGGCTGCAAGTGCCTTAATATTAGTGTAGTATAGCCCAGTTTCATATGAAGGAAGAGATTCTAATGCTATTTTTCACTTTCTTCACGCTTTGTAATGAGCAGGTATTCTGTAACATACTCTTCTTCAGTCTCTACGTGGAAACTGTTAGCGCAAATATTCTTGAGAGTTCTAGTCGATTCTGGGTACAACAAGTCTTCTTCAATGACCAAAGTTGTGCCCCATTGGGAGTATAATTATGACCATTCATGAGCCTATTATACAAGTATCGCTGCCTGCGATTGTCGTAAGACTACCAGCATTCTTGCTGATCGATTGGAAAAATTTCCGTTTCTCTCAGGATGGTATTCGTTGTGCCGCTACATGCTAAGCACACTTCCTTCATAGGGTGCCACATGTGTTCTAATATAATGTACTTTATTAATATGTAGCAGAAAGCAAGCAACACATAAATAAAATACTTCAGATATCAGAACGTAACTTGCTATTATAAAGACGAGAAATAAGTCTTGCAGGACTCATAATAAGAATTTAATGCTTTGCTCTCCTAGAGCTTGCAACCATTATTCAATAATTCAAAATTCTACTTCAATTACAAACTGCAGGTTATTATAAAAAATCCGAGTGCAATGTGTGCACTAGATCGAATAGGCGAAGTATTCGGGAACATCCGCCTCAATCGGCTTCATGCACGATCTCCTCCTCTTGGGCAGCTACGACTGCGGTCGCTGCGATGTCCAAAGGAGGGATGATGAGGGCTGCTACTGGGTTGTCCACATTCATAAGTGCAGCTAATGGATGTGAATCCTCTGTGCCTGCAATGGCGAGGTGTGCCTCTGAAGAATCTAGACCCGCCATTATGTGTTAATGGTGTTTTGGTTATTAATGACAAATGCTTTGTGAGACTAACAATCTTATTGATATACCTATTGTTTAGTCTCAAATAGATAAAGAGGTAAAAATCAAAGAGGTATGCATTCGACAACATCTTATTATATCTTCTTGCATTCCTCGGATCCAATATATAGGTTGAACTTCACCAAAAAGGAAAACCTGTATATGTGCATATGTCTTAATTACACACTCTTGTATGCACACATTTAGGGGGAGTTCAATCTATATCTTGTGGTTTCATTAGTATTGATCCATATTCCTTTGTCCACATATATTAAGGATCTTTACCTTGAAATATATCCTTGAATATATTTAACTTGTGTAGTTAATATATTCATATGAGTATATGCAACTTGTGTAAGTTTATATATACTCATATCCTTGAATATATGCAACTTGTGTAGTTCGTATATATTCATATGGGCATATGAGACTTGCGTAGTTCATATATGCTCATGTATCTTTTGAGTATACATAACTTTTGTAGTTTACATATACTCATACAAATTACATTCAATTACCTGTTATTGAAGTGATTATCATTGATTACCAAAGAGGGAAAGATTGTGGTATATTGTCCCACCATTATTGATTAATGGTTTGATGTGGTAATTTATGATAATCATATTGTGGAACTAACGTTCTTCTATGAGTTGGTGAAATAGGTTATGTTCCATATGATTGAAGACTTCGGATGATATCATGAGTTGATCATCATCAAGTCAAGTGTTTGAAGAAAAAGGATATCGTCATGTGTTGATGATATCAAGAGAAGAACATCATCATGGGTTGATGATATTGAAGTGAAGAGCTTGGAGTAAAGGAGATGATCATGAGTTGATCATCAAGACAAGAAGAATCCATCATGTGTTGATGGAGGTCAAGTGAAGAGTGCATCATAAGTTGATGTATGTCAAGACTTGGGATGAAAGACGTCATCATATGTTGATGAGCATTAAGTCAACAACCCGGACTTGAAGCGAGGATGTGCGTCATCAAGCTTCAAGTGGTTGCGCAAGGAAAAGGTATGACTAGCTAGGGCTAAGGATTTGTTCCTAGTCTTTTACCGGTCTCGGTGTTTGGTTGGAGACCGGATTGCTAGAATAGGTTGCCGTACTATTAAGAGGGGTCTTAATTAGTAACTTGAGTTAGTCATGTGTTGATAGCTCATTGTGTTTGCTCTAGCTCAACTTAACATGTTGCCTATATTTGCGAATGTGTTTTGCAAATAGTTGTGGCTCATGGTTATTCCTTGTAGCATGTGACTCTTGTTTGCGAATGTGTTTTGCAAACGGTTTAAGTCCATGTACCTTATTCCTTGCGGCGATGATTCTAAAAGTCGGCAAAATGTGTTTTTGTGACTTGTTGAGAATCTAGCTTTCATCTATTGTGTACATGTTGCATCAATTTGGCAAATATGTTTTGCAAATTGAGTTGAAGCAAATGTACAAAGTTTGATCTCAGTCTTGGTGACTGCTGGCGGTCTGACCGCCTCTGGTAGCGGTCTGACCGGTGGTAGCAGTCTGACTGCCATGGGTTGGGCTGTCTCACCGATTTTCGTGTGTACCGGCCGTAAGAAACGGTACTACCGGAGTGCGGTAGTATCGGGAGTTTGAAACGGTACTACCGGAGTGCGGTAGTACCGATATTTGTTTGGCGGTACGTATTTTCCAGAAGAGATGTTTTCTGGTTTGCTCGGTTGCTCAGTTGAGCGGTCTGACCGGCCCCTCTGGCGGTCCGACCGGTGTGAGCGGTCTGACCGGCCATTGGTTGGCGGTCAGACCGATTGTGAGTCCAACGGCTAGTTTTATAGCTGTTGGCGCTTGGGCTGTCCGACCGGCCATTAGTTGGCGGTCTGACCGGTTTCTGTCCAGATTCTCTGGAATCTTCTCCCAACGGCTAGTTTTTGTGTGTGGGCTATAAATACCCACCTTGGCTGTGTGAGAAAAGTGTTGCTGGTGCCCCCATTGAGTTCCTTTGAGCTAAGAGCAAGCCCTCTACTCCCATTTGTGCATGTGTTGCACTTGTTGAGGTTTGAGAGGCAAATCCTATTGCATGTGTTGCATTAGATGGTGGATTTGGTATCCATGAGAGCTTTGACACTTGATTGGTTCAAGTGAAAGTTGGAGACTTGTTACTCTTGGTGTTTGCCGACACCTAGACGGCGTGGAGGCGTCGTGCGTCGGTGATCTTCTCAAGTGAAGCTTGTGAGAAGACCCGAGCGTTTGTGAGTGGTTTGGTGCTCGCCATCTCCGGAGTCGAGTAAGAGCAACCTTAGTGGAGCGAGGTGGTTGATACCTCGGAGGAAGGCTTAATACGTGGAGCCGGCCCAATTGGTTTGGGTTTCCCTCAACGTGGATTAGGGGAGACCGGCAAGTCTCCGAGCACCACGGTAAAACATCGCCGTGTCATCTAGTAGTTTGCATTCTTGAGCTTTACCTTATTGCAATTTACATTCATATAATTAAGTTGCTCATTCATTGTGTATGAATGCTTGCCATGCCATGTGCTATTTACATTGCTTAAATTAAATTGCTTACAAGTTCTTGCTTGATTGATTATTATCTTTAGACTTGTATTGTTGGTGCACTTAGTTGAGACTAATGGATTTAGGTCGTAATTGTGCAAAACCGTATTTGTATTAACTTCCGCATTAAAAATCGGTTTTAGCGCATAAAAGTTTTAAAACGCCTATTCACCCCCTCTAGTCGGCCTACTCGATCTTACAGCCTCATGTTATAATTTGCCCTTTTTCTTAGACTAGAAAACATCAATAATATGCGACGCACAACCTTACCCTTCTTGCTCCTCTCATTCGTGAGAGGCTTCATCACTTTGTAGCTGCTAGCAGTGGCTTCATGGCCAACATTGCTACTAGGTGACTGCGAGATGTAGTCCTTTCTTAAAATATCATCTTGAGTTTCTGCAACTTGCATGATGTCAATTAATTCAGCATACTTCATGTAGCCGTCTTGACGATAGTTGCTTGCGGATTGCACCGCGTTTGGGTGAAAGGTAGAGAGTCTTCTCAATCTTCTACTCATCTGTGATTACATTATCACAGAATTGAAGACTGATACAAATTTTATACAAAATCTGGCCTTGTTGGGTCAGTTCTTCGAATTCCTGATTCGTGATGCCAGTCATTTTTCATATTCATGCCAAAATTCATAAGATTACTGCTGGTAATTTGCTTAAGATGGTTGCAAAATTCTCATAATGCTATTCGAACTCCTGGTTCGTGATCCCGTATTTTTCTATGCATTTTTCATGATTTACTGCTATTTTCAGTGATTAAAAGCAATATAAACAATCACAGATAATCAAAAACAGTAAATGCGATACATAAATTGCATAGAAATAACAATAACAAAGATAAACATGCTTCAAATGCAAAAATCGATTCAAAAATTGGATTCCCGAGGCTCTTTTCTACTGGAAAAGGTATTTTCGGTGAATTCTGCAATTCCAAGGGGTTAAAACACGAAATTTCAGTTCTGAGAGAAAATACGCGTAATTATCAACAAAAAAAATTAAGGGGTTATTCTGCAAGAATATACATAATCCCGTAAATTTTCCAATTCCCGGGGGGGTTTCTGCAAACTTTCATTAGCTACAAAACTTCCTCGTAATTTTCATATTTTCCGAGGGCCTTTTTGAAAAAACCGAATTTTTCGTCGGCCGGCTCCCTCCCCCTTTTTTTCTCGACCCTGGGCCTTTTTGCGCCCTGGGCCCATTAGCGCCGATTCAAGGGGTAGGGTTAGGGTTTCCCCACCCCACCTGTTCATCCGGCGGCGGCTCCATGGAGCCTTGAGGAGGCAACGGCTCCATGGATGCCACAGAGAGGTGGTCGGCGAGAGGCCACGTGCGGCGGGAGGGGGGGCCTGCGGGGCGGCGCTACAAGGCGCGGCGGCGGGCGACCTCGTCGGCGACTACGGCGGCCGGAGAGCGGCGGCGCCGGCGTGGCGGCGCCAATCGGTGGCGCGTAAGCGGATGCGGCGCGGTGCGGTGGGTCGAACACGGCGGCCGGTGGAGCGGCGCGGATCGGCGGGCGCGGGCGGCGCGCGGATCTTTGCCGGCGCGAGTGCGGGGCGGCGGCGCGCTGCGCGCGCTCTGCGGTCGGCGAGAGGCGCCGTGGCGGTCGGTGAGAGGCGCTACGGGCGGCGCGGCTAGTGCTACGCCGCTACTGGCTGGTGCGACACGGCGCGATCGCCGATTCGGCGATCGGCGCGGCGACGCCCCATCCCCTTTTTCTTTCTTGTTGTGGTCATGGCCGTGAGGCTGCAGCGCGCGCGCTGCGGGCGGTTCGCGGCGCCATGCGAGGCGCCGGCCGGGCGGCGGCGTCGCTGCGGCGGCTTCGCTGGTCGGCCGTGGCGGCCAGCCGTCCATGCGGCGGCGTGGGTTCCATGCGGGCGGAGGTGCCGTGCGGGCGAAGCTCGTTCCGGTGGCGGCGCCGGAGGATCCGCGTCGCGGCGCCGCCGGCGGGAGGAAGCCGCATCGCGGCGGCCGCCGGCGGTTTGGCCGTGCGAGGCCGGGACCAGCGGTGGTGTTCGGCGCCGACGGCGCTTCCTCCTCTCTCTCCCCCGCGGCGGCGGCGGCCTCGTGCGGCGAGGCGTTCATGGTGGTGCGGCCGTAGATGCCGGTGATGTCCAGCTTCAAGCCGGCGGCTGGGGGTGCGTGTGGGGTGGCGGCAGGCCATACAGGGCCGCCGTTATTTTTCATTACTATTCATGTGATGCATTATGTTCATGCAATTTCTGTTCATGCGATGATCTACGGTGCAATCAACATCGTCTCTTTCATGCAATCCAACCGATCGGCTTGGCCGGCGACTTCAAGTCGGCTCGCGGTAGATTAGAGAGGATTTGCACCGTAGAAAACAATCTAGAAAGCAACAATTGTAGAATTGAAAGCAATCTAGAAAACGATTCAATCTACGAGTGTCGTTCATCGACGGTTACCTTTTCGATGCGAGGAAAGTCGATCGTGCTAATAACGTGTTGAGGAACCGTCGCTGGCGAGTCCAGTCCGAGCGATTACCTCATAGACAAACTCAGAATCGTAAGAACAATGCATGAACACAAGAAACAGAATAAGAAATAGAACACAGAGATGTAGGGGAACTTCTTGCTTCTCTTTATTCATTCATCCATCGATCGATCCTTTACAATGAATAGCACCCCCTATTTATAGGCTACGACCCTGCTAGGGTTTTGGATGGGGCGTCCACTAATGAGCCGACTGCAGGGTCAGGCCCATGGTTTCCCAACAATAATAACAAAAGTTAAAGGATAAGAGTACCAAACTTTTTGGTTGAAGACCCTCGGTGAACAACTTATTACCATTAACTCCTTGTGTTGAACATGTCGCATTTCATTGCCTTCCTCGCCAAAGACTATGGATCTTGCAATGGAAACATGATTACCGACGATGACGGAAGTGGGAAATAGATTGTTGAGGATCTCCATGGACGTGTAGAACTTGCGCTTTGGTAGCGGTGTTGTTCGTTGAAAGCAAACTAGAGGAGATTTATTTGTAACCAACTTGACCTGGTGTTGATCTTTGGTGTAAGCAGTCTAGGTGGGTTCGTATAGCTAAATCCATAATAGGTAAAAGAAATCCGGCAAAGAACTCGCGGAAAAACAAGAAACTAGAACAACTTGATCTGGAAAAAGCACATAAGAAACTAAAAAAATCTAAAATTACTTATGGAAAACAACGGATCCCCGTTCACTCAACGCCGGTGAGAAAGCCGGAGAAGAGGGGAGAGGGCCGGCGGCGACGTAGCTGTTAACGGCTGCTAGCCTTCCCTGGTCACGAACGCTGTAAGTGAATTGTTGATTTTGACATATTCTCGATGAATTATTACTGCATTTCATCCCAAGTTTCTTGCTTCCTAATTCAATGATGATGCAAAGAGCGCAAGATTTACAAAGTATCAGCTTGAGAATGGATCGTGATGTCCACATGTAAGGCACAAATTAAAGAAGCTTTCACTTTAAGGAGAAATCATGACCTAATATATAGGATTGAATTCTTGTTCTAATACAACAACGGCAGGCGAACATCCATCCACCATTAGAGGGGAGGTCTTACATGATTTACAAGAAGCTTCTCACAGAACAAAAACTTATACACAAACAAGTAAAGAAGCCCAAGCATGGAACACCTCCTGACAAGAGCACAAGGAAGAACAAACAATGTACACGCCTTCTGGGTCGAAACAATCCAGGGAACAAACCCAAAAATCTGCTACAACAAGTCCCAGAGACCCAAGAATTTTACACACGCTTGGCTGAAAATGCCGGTATTGGTTGAAATGTGCCTCTGCAAGCACTCAACCTGACTTCACCGGGGAAGATAGTTTTCTTGGTGTTCATTCATAGCCGCTTCCTCCAGCTGGTCGATCTCTTATCGCCTGACAGTATTCTGGGGAGGTTCAAGAGGGAATTTACCCGTGTCACGCCTTCGAGTGCAGACCATTCTTCCTCCTCGTTTGTGGATATGCAATCGGCAAGACTGCGGGCAGATCCGCACCTTTCAGGTTCCTTGGAGACTGGAGGTTCGTCTACCGGTACAATCTCATCGACATCTCTTAGTGTGTTAGAGTGTTCCAATGTGGGCTCGGTGATTTGCTCTACACTGGAGATATGTACGTTTACATCTGCAATGTTTTGATCAACCTTAGCACTGGCATCTGGGATCGTACCCTCTATGGGTTCTGCTGTTTCCTTGTTGGGTTCACTCTCTTGAACCATGTCGGTAGACTTTTCCTGGTCCAAGAATAGGCACACAACAGCACAATCATCGCTCTTGGATGTGGGGAACTTCAATCTCCAAGATCTGACAGCACAATCAACGAGAGCCCTGGCAGCTGTTGCTCGAGATGGGGCTGAAGCTACAATATCAACAGCCTCCTTGTTTGAGAGAACGTCCCAAACCTACAGTCATTTTAGTTTTTAGAATATAGCAGAGTTGAAGCAGCTGAAGGACGAAACACCCTTATATGCAAACATATGAAAATAAACTACTCCCTAGGGATTAAGTAGCAAATTTCTTCCTTCAATCAATGCACAACCATGGATTAAGGTAGAAGGAAAATTTCTTGCTCTTATGTGCATAGACGGGGGGTGGGGGTTACAAAAGCACAGAAGACCATATCACCTTTTAGCACATTTAGTCTGTAAAAATGACAAATTGTGTTGGATAAGTCTCTGTGTCGGCTTTTTGCTTTTGTAAATGACAGCATCCTTGACTGGTTGTTAGCATCTCTAGGACAGCATCTTGACCAGCATCTAGGACAAGTTGTTAGCATCTTAGAGGACAGCATCTAGGACAGATTGTTAGCATCTTAGACTAGCATCTTGGCATATGCTTGGCTGAGTAGCAGCCTATAAATATGTATACCCAACCCCTTAGGTTGGCATGGCATTGTGAAGAGAAATATACAAGAGAAAATTGCCTCATCTCCAAGTGTCATCCTCTCCATGAGAGTAAGGATCTTGCTATCACCAATAGTAAGAGTCCAGCGAGTAACAAGTGGTATCAGAGCTTGTGTATCCTGTAGCCTGAGCATCTCTGCTCATCTCCTTCTCCGCCTCGCGGCAGCCCGGTGGTAGCGGCGGCGACTCGGCATCCTGCTCGCTCCTCTCCGGAGACGGGTAGCGGCTCGTCGGCGCAGCCTCTCTCCACGCAACACCCCGATGCGCGCCATGTCCGCAGGCGATCTCGGCCTTCGGTCGCCTCGAGCACGCGGCGTCGGGCCGACGGCCGAGCTTCGCCGCAGCAGCGGCGCGCGGCGGCGGCAGCGCGGCCGGCGGAGCGGCAGCAGCGCGGCGAGGTGGAAGCGGCGGCGGCGAGATGCAGCGGCGCGTGCGGCGCGGCGAGGTCAAGGTCCTCACGCGGCGGCGGCAGCAGCTCCATCTCTGCGATGGCGGCGCCGACGCGACCTTGAGCGGCCGGAGAGGGCGCGGCGGCGGCGCGCGCGGCGGCGGCCGCGCCGCCACGAGCTTGGCGGCGATCGAACGCGCGGTCGGCGATGGCGCTCTGGAGGCGCGCGCGGCGGTGGCGCTCTGGAGGAGGCGCTCGGCGGTGGCGCTCTGGAGGAGGCGCTCGGCGGTGGCGCTCTGGAAGAGCGCGCGCACAACAACGGCGGCAGACGGGTCGATAGAGAGCGCGGCCTTCACGAGCGGCGTGGCTCTCTCCGGACCGTGCAGTGGTTACCACGGGTTCGGTGTCGTTGTCGAGGATGCGCGCCCGGCGGTGGGTGCCTACCCTCACCAAGGCCAACTACGTCGAGTGGGCGCGGTGATGAAGGTGAGCTCAGTGCGGCACATGTGGAGAAGCGGTCCGTGCGGCGGCGTCGACTACGACCAGGATCGGCGGGCGCTGGATGCCCTCATCGCTGCGATCCCGCCCGAGATGCGATTCGCTCTCCAACAAGCGATCGCCAGGAGGCTTGGGACGCCATCGCCGCGGCGACGCGCCGGCGGCGACGCGCGCCGCAAGTCCACACTGCGAGCGCCGCGCGGAGTGGGAGACCACGGCCTTCAAGCGGTGAGGCGTTGATGACTTTGCTCTCGTCTCAACACTCTGCTGCGGTTAGTACGATTCGGCGGCGACACCTCGGCGAGAGAGAGCGCCGAGAATCTCTTTCGCCGCGTCCAGAAGTACAAGCGGATGGCTCGATCGATCCGGTCTCTGCGGACCTCTCCACGATGTCGATCGAGGAGGCGATAGGTCGCCTCAAGGCCGTCAACGATGATGAGCCACGATCTCTCTCGGGACCCGTCACCATTGGCGGAAGCTCCTCCTCACTTGGGAGGAGGGGCTGCCGGCCAAGGTGACAGGAAGAAGAGCCTTCTTCCACGACAGCGGCGCGTGCGTGGCAAGCGCGCAAGCCGCGCAAAGACGCCAGCATGGGCACGAGGGCGTCTTGAGGTGATGGCCGTGGGCGCCCGGCGCGCGCGCGGCAAGCAAGAGCCGCGCGAGGCGACTCTTGCTACAAGCTGCGGCAAGCACGGTCAGCTGGGCCAAGGATTGTCGGCGACCACGACGCGGCGGACCAGCGTCGCGCGGCGGAGGAGGAGGAGCATCCGGCTCGTTCATTGCTCGGCGAGCATCGAACTACCTCGGCACGGCACCGCCGCGCGGCTCTCCTCCACCTTGACGAGCCAAAGCACCGCCTCTTCGCGAAAGTTAAAACAAAGAAGACCGGCGGGTGGTGCCTCGACACCGCGACACCCGCCACATGACCGGCGGCGGAGTTCTTCTCGGCGTGACTCGGCGTTCGAGGCTCTGTCAGTTTGGGGGCGCCTCGGCGTGGAAATCAGAGGACGACTCTCGCTCTAGGATCGGGATGGCTCAGATTCTCACAAGGAGACACACAAGACTTAGGGAGAATGTTGGATAAGTCTCGTGTCGGCTTTTGCTTTTGTAAAGGACGACATCCTTGATGGTTGTTAGCATCTCTAGGACAGACATCTTGACCAAATCTAGGACAAGTTGTTAGCATCTTAGAGGACATCATCTAGGATGATTGTTAGCATCTTAGACTAGCATCTTGGCATATGCTTGGTGAGTAGCGACCTATAAATATGTATACCCAACCCCTTAGGTTGGCATGGCATTGTGAAGAGAAATATACAAGAGAAAATTGCCTCATCTCCAAGTGTCATCCTCTCCATGAGAGTAAGGATCTAGCTATCACCAATAGTAAGAGTCCAACGAATAACAAATTGAACCTGTCTGTTGGACAGACTCACAGGTAGACCATAGACTTGTTTAAAACCAGAGGGTAAAATTCACAATGGCAACCTTTTTTGGCTAATTTTCTAAGGAAAATTCATTTTCCTGTTATTTCTTAAGGCTGTGAACCATCTAACCAATTAAATATGTTTTTTCTTATTGCTCCATAGTGTATGCTGAGTTCTGAGCATTTTTGCAAGCCCTAAGAACCCTTAAATGTACATGCAATGCAGTTATGACTTATCTATCCCTTATAAAGTAGCTGATTGGACAGCTCAGATGTATTCAATTAAAAAGTGAAATTTCTAATTTGGAGTACAATTTTAAGTAATGTGATAAGCAGCATACCCCATCAGTGGCTAGTATTATAAACTCGTCCTTTTCAGTAAGGCGGCGATAGGATATCTCTGGAACAGATATTAAACCATAATCTTTAAGGCAGAAGTCTCCAAAAGCTCTTGCCATTGCCAATCCAGGAGAATCGTTATTTGGCAACCATACTCTGGCAACTTCTGGTTCATCCTGAAGAGCAAAAACTCTTCCTCTACATTGCTGGATCCTCGCAGCTTCCCCTGAAGAATTAGAAATGAAGATTAAATATTACAACAACCAAAAGAAGGTGATCAATCTGGACAAGTAATTATAGTAAATTGATAGTTTGATCAGAGACATATCGATGAAAGAAATGGAAAAAAAACCATAAATGCACAGCTAACAAAATATTCATTCTGAAAACCCAAGATACCCAATGAAATGATCAAAGAGAGATGAACATACTGGGAAGGTTAGGCTTCAAATCAACAGTGAGTTGTACAGCAGTTAGATTGTTGGAGGCATCCCGTGTCCCCATTATTGCTCTCGAGTCCCCAAGATTTCCAACTACAAGATCCCATCCCTGGAGAATAAGCCATGTCCAGTTCATCCAATTTAAATTTTATTTCTACCATTTTTTCAAAAACTTCAATCAGTAAGTTATCTACAAACACTACGATATGTCATAAGTATCCATCACCTGTTTTACCAATGTGACTGCCGTAGTACCACTGCAAAAGCAATCAATTGTAGGATGCAACTTGAGTTCCTTGTCCATCAATTTGAAAGCCTTTAAATAAGACTGCTTAAGTGGAAGGAACATCTCAGGAAGCTTTTCACTCGCATCAGCATCAACAGATTCACCCCATTCATCATCAACAACAGATGCTGTTTCTTCAGAGTTCATACTTCCGGAAATGCTTCCGTTTTGATGAGGACTAGTGCCCCCACTAGCACTGGTTTTCCATTGTGTGCGTAACTTGACAGGAAGAGAGTCTCTAACTTTCTTGGCAACAAAATGACCATATGGCCCATGACCATCAAATACACCACAGAAGACACTGTCACTTGAATTGAAACTCTGCAGTAAAAGCAAGGCGACATCACATAGCAGTCAAGTAAATAAGTAATAGCATTTACTGGAATATAACTGCCTCATTTTCCCCTTCCAGTATCCAGTGATCTGATCAGCTAGTAGTGTCTATAGTTAATTTGTTTTAAAGTAAATGCAGCCATGCACTTCACTATTCAGCAAAAAGTATGGAAGAGATGGCATGGGTTACAACAAACCGTATTGATGGAATCTTATTTGTCTATTATGTTCATGTTTTCACCATGGAGTATTCAGAATATGGTAGTGTGACCTCAGAAGCATATGGGATTTGGAAGGGATAAATGTAGGAAATGCACCTACAGCGGAATCAGATAAACAGATTTCAAATAGTACAAAAGAAAGTATGGAAAACTTAGCAGCTAGGCAAGGAAAAGATATCAAATGAACACCCAATCATCCATGGCATCAGACCCGTACCAAGGGCAGGACCAAAGTGCTCAACTGCACAGGGCCCCAAAAAGCTCGGGGCCTCTAATTTTGATTTAATCTTCAATTACTACGTGTTAATATCTCAAGAAAATCAATCTTGTGTGAGATAAAGAGTTAAGCAAGCCTTTTTATTGCCTTCTTACCGAAAACTTTCCCGGCCTCCCTATTACTCTCTTCATCCCCCTTTGCTTTTGCACAACTACTATTTCTATCTCTTATTTGTTTGTGAAAATTGTTAGAATAGGGGTTAGAATATGTGAAAATTGTTAGAATAGGGGTTAGAATAGGAACACTTTTGTATTTCCTTATCTGCCTTTTGTATTTCCTTATCTGTATATAGCATTACACCCCTTGTACTCCCAAATATATATTGTCCATTGGGCCTCTTTAATATATACACAAAGCAAAGGTTAGGGTTAGGGTTTGCTACCACCGTTGCCTCCTAGCTTCCGCTCGTCCTCCGCTGCCGCCGCCCTCGGGAGGAGCAATCTCAGCTCCCAGGAGCGGCCTCTCATCGCCACCCGTGCTCTCCCGCCGGACGATTTTCGTCCGCATCGGGAGCCATCCTCGTTTTTCATTTGAGGACATCACTATCTCTCTGCCGTGAAGAAGCGACATCCATCTCCGCCAGATGTCGCTCGGCGCTCCGGATTTGCGCCATCGCCCCGAAGGATCCCAGCTTTTTGGACCGCCAAAACCGCCGTCCCCGGTCGGATCCATCGTCACGCAGGGAGAGCCATCGCTCGTCGTCTCCTCTCGTAATTCTCCTCCTAACTAACTCATGATTTCCCTAAAATAATCCCGTTGGTGGCAATGAATCAATCCACTCCATTGTCATCTGTTTATTGTGGTTTTCTTTGTGAACTTGAACACATAATTTATGTTCTTGTCTCATTCTTCTAATCTTCATATATCGATTGGGCTCTGGTGCTACACTGCTTGGTCGCCGAAGCGGGCCTTTCATGCTACATCATAGCCTACGGTAGCCATATGCATTGCATTGATTAGTTTGTCTAGTCCCATCTTGTAGCCACTCGGCACCGTCGAGCTAGGAGTCTAGAACTTCGGTTCTGTTACTAAACTTTTAAGACCTACTATTATTATTCTATTTTATTTCTGTGCATCTGGGTGTTGTTCTAACTTTCATCTGTCCCTTCTAAAATCAGGAGACAAAAAAAGAACCGGAGAGCTAATGTTAGGGCCTAATTATAAATGATTTTTTTAAAAAATTTTGGTAATTGACATTTCTAAACTACGATGCCGAATTTTAAATTTAGCACAAGGCCCTGCATGGCATGGAACTAGTAAACTCACAGAGCATTAGGCCATATAACAATATAAATTCAGTAGGCCCGTTTCGCGACCATTGCGGCTGACAATCTGTAATTTATGAGAATATTCCTACATTAAGAAAAATTCTATTAGCAAGGCATCAAATAGTGCCTACAAGATTATTATGTACTCACAATGAAATGTGGAAAGATGAATAGAAATGTTACTTCTGGTATAACTGACATTTCCAAAAAAAAGGAATATGATTAAAGGTTATGAAAGAGAGAAAAATAAGAACCCCAGGATAGAACTAAGAATTCAATTTCAACAGAGAAGTACCTCCCACTCTAATAAAGGAAGTACCTTTTTTGCTTTGAATATTAGCAATCAATAGCACTATTCTGAGAACCTACAGGCATGAATTCTCTTTATTGTCCTCTGAAGAACATGATCCACCATGCATCTTAGAAAGTGGATGCCTTTACTTGTTTGACTTGTTAAAACAATGCACACAAGATATTCTTAGATACCTACATACGTTTAGCTAGTCCTAGGTCTCAAGAAATGAGAAATTATCCATAATTTCACTTCACCCCTCCCTTTAGCTAATCTCGATTTATTATCAGATTAGGATCATAACAACCTATTGCGTAATGGAATCAATATAGCACTTGTTTACTTATTCATTAAACTAATGTGGAATTGATTAATTGATTAGGACGGATCCTAAATGAAACAATCCAGCTATTACTAGCGCCAAATAATCACTTGACCTCCCAAGCACATCCAACTAAAGAAAACAGCAAAGGTGTACCTTCTTTAAATAAAAGAGAACAAAACAAAGAAAGGTAGAAAAGTTTGCCAAGGATCACAGGAAAGGATTTCGCTTGCACTATACACAAAGTTTTGAATCAAGGCAATGACGAGTACAATGCTAAAATATTGCAACTAATTATCAGAAAACTTATTGAGAAATTATCAGAAAACTTTATACTAAATTACTAAGTTCAATATAATTTAACAGTTTCCAACTTTAAGAACTTCTCACTTTCAGATTAAAGCTCAGATAATCTAAAGCTGAATGCTTCGCATTTAAAATCAAGCCATCCAGAAGAGCACAAAGATGGTTCCTTTCGGACCAAATAAAACAAAATGCTACAACTCCAACTCCACTGCAAATCCGAACTTATCTAAACCATTGCTAAGATCAACTTAGTGAAAAGCAACGGAAAAAAAATCACCATTCTAAAACCAAAATCCCTCTCATTTCTAATCAAACACTCCGTCACATAAAAGTTGCTTTCTCGCCTTGAACCAAACAACACTTGCAATCCACATCGAGCAGTAATCCAAGCACAACCAAGCCATTACCACCAAGAGCTCGGAGAAGACTCAGAGTAAACGCAAGCACTTGACGTTCTAAACCGTGCGATACGGCGAAAAAGGCGGCTCTTTTGGAACCAAGAATCGTTCATGGACCGAACGCCACCACTGATCAGGACTCAGAATCCACCGGAACAAATCAACAAACAAGAAAAGTTAGCGGAATAGCGGTTACTAGCTCACCTCCCACACGAGCATGGCGTCCTGGTTGGTGCCCTTCCGCCCCTGCTGCGTGTGGAGGCACGCCACCGCGCTCGCGCCGTTCGCGCACATCCTCCCGGCGACCCGCCCGACCTCCTCCTCTGTCATCTCTCTCCCGGCGGCGCCGCCGGCGAGCTTCTTGCCGCCGCCCGCGCCGCTGGAGAAGGCGCCACCGGCAGCCACGCCCTCTCGGTCCCTGCGGCTTCTCTTCCGCCACCGCTGCGGCCAAGCCGGCGCGGCGCCAGCTCCGGCGCCGGCGGGTGGCTGGGAGGAGAGGCAGGAGCCCATGGCGACCAATGGTAGGGCGGCAACACAGTGGAGCACAGAGTGGGGGTGGTAACTGTTGGGGTATGTGGTTGTAGGGTTTTGATGTTTGATGTTTCCTCGTCTCGTAGACTTGAGCTCTTTGTATCATTTGATTTGGATGGTCTTCTTACTTGGAGATTTGGGCTTAAAAAATTGTTACTTTTGGTTTTTAAAGTGGGGTTTGGTTGGGTGTTAGTAGTTTAATTGCTTGTTATCATGGTGTTTCTCCCTTTGGGTGATGGAATCCTATGATGGGGAAATTTTACTCCAAGATAAAATCATTTTAAAGTATTAAACGTTTTGTCTAGTGTTATTATGTTATTTGTGTCAAAGAAGATAAGACTTTTTTAATTGATCACTTTTCACTTACTTCTGTTGAAGTTAAATTATACTGTGGAATTTAGATAAAATCAATGGTTACTACATTGAACATGTTTCTAACGGTTGTAATAACTTCCATTTTAGTTTTGGTTTTGGTGGTTTATAAACTTGAATTGAATGGTAACATGGTTATAACAGTGGAAAAATAAGGAAAAGCAAATCCAATTATTACTAGTATTACCCTAGTATGGATAGAACTACAGAAGTGAGGGCACAACAAGCATGTGGCCGTGTCTTCTTAGCACATTGATGGGTACAACACTACAAAATTGCATCTTTTTTGTATTTGCAAGTGTCAAAGAATCTTAAAAACCGAATTATATTGTTTAATAAACAGATCCATTTGACAACACTAACCCAACAGGCCACATGAATATATGTCTTTTTTAGTATTACTGGAGAAGAAACATTACCCCGGCAAGCTTAGAGGAAAATGTCCTCACATTAGAAACTAAACTATACATGCATTATCCAGTTATTATTGCCATTTCTTGATTAATTTTCAAGTTTTATATTGAGCAACCACTAGAGGTAGCATCACTCCAATCTAATCCTCTTTTCAAACTTCTTTTCATCTGGTATATCTTTTCTTGGATTCTAGATTGTGATTTTGCCACTATACACACACAGTGTTCTCTTTTGGCATAGCCTTTTTGTCTGCACAGGACAAGGTGATTAACTTAGAGGTTGCTCTTGTCCTCATTAGCACAAGTACAGACAATAGATTACTCGTAGTGCTCCTTCAATAAGATTGTTTATTAAGACTAAGCATCACCCTTAATCTTGATTACATGGACAGTGATGCAAGAAGGCAACACTTCGGTTGATAGTAACACCGTTGTAGATATCCATGAGTATTTCTTTTCTTTTCTTTCTTTTTTTTTTTGTTCTTTTTTCTTTTTTGCTCCTGAAACCGAAACCAAGTCAATGCAGTAGTAAAGTGTGTTATTTTAGTCAGAAACGCGAGGTGTTGAATCTGTGGGCGTGTCCAAACGTTCAGCTAAGTTTTCAGACTTGGACTGTCAAACAGAGGAATAGGTTGTGGTGAGATGAGTTGACTAAGCCACTCAAGCAGTACAATATATAACATTATATAATAGTAATTTTGCAATTAACCATACAGCAAAGTAGATATCTTATGGTTGGCCAAGAAGATCTTGCCACGCTTAAAGCTTAATAAACAATCCTGATCCTGAAAGACTTCATATGCAAAGTGGCAATTTCTGCTTAGGAAATGTTCTCAAGAACTCTGAATTTTTATTTGGTTAGGTTGAATCCAACTTATATTATATCATTCCCTTTTTACATTTTCAGGCCCATTTCGAACATGGAAATTTCATAGAAATCTCTCAGGACCCGTATTGTTTTCCTGCAAAATTCTTGTAAAATTTCTGCGTCCCAAACTGCCCCTCAGAGTTTTTCTCTGCAAGAATCAATTCTCACCATGTCAGTTTATGATAAGATCTTCGGCACGGAATGTTCCATCTTTCGCTAGAGATCTACCTGACTGAGATAGATGAGGCGACGCATGTGGCAGCAACGTGCAAAGAGAAGGCAACTGCAGGCACACACACAGATGTAGCTCATCTGAAATCTCATCTCCAAGGAGGCAAGGCAAGGCGCATAATAATAGTGAGCCGCACGCATTGCTGTCCCAGATTGTCCGTGCCCGCGTCCATTTCTCATCGATCATCAGCGCTGCCTCCTCACCCTCATCTGTGCACATGAATGTTGGGCAAGGCAACTGTAGGGGGTCCCCTCCCCTCCATGGAGGGATTGATGGCAGGCATGGGCCATTAGGGATAAAATTAGTTGCAGATGGCCAGCCAATTAGGTCACTCACCTCAAGCAGTAATATCTTATCAGCAATTCAGCATGCATGGCAGGTCATTGCTGCCTAGGATGTGTGCTCCTGCTCCTGTGTCTGTGGTCTCAGATGATGCCGGCGGTAACTGGTCGATTACTAACTAAATAGTCCAATTCATCTAAAAAACTAAGTAGTTCAATTCATAGACAGTGGCGTTTCTAAACTCGACATGTCCAGTTGTCCACTGCTGCTAAAATCACAAATTTGCACTGAATTTAAGCTGATTCCAAACAATTTCAATTTTCAAACCGTTGTGCCATTCTTCGATGTAATTACGCCGTTTCTCAGTGTTCATTTCGAAATACAGAGAATTGGCAAGGAAATAAATCAATTTAGCCATGACAGCCGAGTGTTCAGCTTACAGTAGATCCAAAGGACTCTTGCTTGTGTCTAATTATTATTGCTTTAAACTAAAATCTCACTTTCATCCTGAAAAGTCTGCTCCTCCTAATCCGGAGGTTTAGCACATGTGTACTTAAATCAGACACAGATCAACCACTCTACTTCCCTGCACACCAGATGTGGACACATTTGAGCCAAGAACAAGCTGCCTGACCACCGGGGAATGCTGCATTTCTAAGCCAAATGCAGTGAAAAGGATTTTGTCACAGATCAGACGCGTCCAAGCAGAGCTCGTTACAAGCAACCAAACACACCGAACTCATCTATCCGTAGTTAATGAGGCGACGAACTCGCCGACTAGTCACCAACGCCGAGATCGCTCGCGCCGGCCACTGAATTTAGCAGACGGTGGCGGGAATTAGTCAACCACTCCACTCTCATGCCGAGCAATCTTGAGGAGCAAACCAATACTTTAATTTTCTTGCCCAAAATTCTATTCTAGTTATAGTAGTAATGTTTGCAGCTTGGTCTTGATGTATTTGGCCGTTTCCGCGAGTAGGGATTTTCAGGGTTTCGGTTACGCCAGATCAAATGTAAATGGGGGTGAATTGCAGCCAAAAGGCATCCTTTATGAAAAAGAATAGGATTGTGCAAAATCTGATATCTCGTTGCCTCTCATTGACATGTGGGTCCCTTTGTGTTGGACCAAAATGACGACTAGAGAGAGATGAATAGGAGTGCTACTCTTTTTCGACCCCAACCGATTTCAACATTTTCTTCTCCTCAATAGTTATAGGAGCTATGAAGATCAGAAAGCATAATCACAGCGAAAGTTTTGCGCTGAAATCAACGAAGCCCAAGACAAGAACACACAAACACCTCAGAAGGGCATCGGGCCGGTTTGACCATGCTTTGGCCGGTCTGGTGGTTCTGGTCGCCTGTGGTCTAGGAGCAACCTGAGATGATCATACAAAGACCTAACTTCTACTCTGGTGATCCAAACCCTCTGAAACTTCAACCATAGATTATCAAGAAGGACATGAATCTATTCTAATCGATGATTGGAGAGATCGAAGCCAAGGTTCCACTAATTTCTTGTATGAGGTTAAGAGTGCATAAGAACCGAGGAAATTCAAACTTCGATCAAAAACTTGCTCGTAGGTGGATGATGATCAAGATGACCCTAGATAGACTCCCACATGTTCAGCAAGCTAGATCACAGTATGAACACCAAGCAAACCAAAGGAAAAAAATCAAAATCTCAAAAGGCATTAAAGAGAGAGCAAGAATAAGAGAAAGCTTATCTTAAAGGAAATCTTGTTTAGATTGATTTGAGAGATTGTTGGTTTACAACCACTCTACCATAGAGAACAAAAGCTCAACATTTGAGCACTCAATTAATCTATCTCTCTCAAACCCTAACCTCCTCTATTCCACTTTTCCCAAATCACAAATTATGGTTTTTCTTTTGGAAAGGCTCAAGAGACTCCAAATCTAGACCTATCCCCTTTATAGTAGATGCTAGGTTAAAAGACAAAATCTTATCGAGCACCCATTAAGTCCATACACAAATGGATCTACACCCACGCAAGATTCTCAAAGCCGATGACGAACTGGGCTTTCCGAATCTGTCTCTTCGTGATATTCATCTTCACTTGACCTAAATCATCTCTCTTTGTGCCGTCTTGTGCCGCGGTTTCATCAAAGGTCACCAACCCATTTTTTTGTGAAGATATCTCGATCATTATCCAAAAACCGAGTCCAATCATCGTGAAGCAATCCCATGCTTCACCACGTGTAGGTTGTCGAGACCCAAAAAAACAATTCTGGACCCTTTGTGTATATCACACTAGTCTAGGATCAACCTAGTACACACAGTGTCAACATAGATGAATATCATTCCACACAAGATGATTATAAGAATAAACGATTAATTTGAGTAACAAATAGTAGTTATGATCTTATGGTTGAGTTCACAACTATTAAGCCACGCAGGGCTGACAAGAAATAACTAAGCAACATCGAAACGAAAACAACTCCAGCGGAAACCCATCGGCTAGCCACAGGCGACCAACTAGGATCAAGACCAAACAATCACCATCCACGTACAGCTCCTCCTCGAAGGCAGACGACGATTCCTCCACTTCAGCTGAATGATTGCAGCAAGAATGAGTACTCCGAGTACTCAATAAGTTGTACCACAGAATGCAAATATAGATGATGGCTTATTACAAAGAAAATAGCTTATGTGGTTATTTTGCTATAAATCAACATCTGCAATCGAATATAAATAATAGATTGAAAGTATAATTCAAAACAAATAAACAATAATTATTTAATAATTATTTTCACAAATACATAAAGTCTAATCAATTTCTTTCACACAGCCATATGAATTGAATCACACAGCTGTCCTTTCCCATTTGTTTTATAAAAATATATCTCTTGTGTGAAATCCTCGAGCATATCCATGACCGCGGACGCGGCTATTCGAATAGTATTTAACACTCTGCAGAGGCAGTACACTTTACCCACACGATCTAATCAGTGTAGCTAGCACCAATCATAGCAAAACTTTTTCGAAACTTCATCTCAACAATTGATGCTCCCGGTGTGTTTTACCGTCGTACCAACCCAAACACAGCGCTTTGGTACAACACACACCGTTAGACCTAAAGACGGCGAACCACTCATAAATATGACCTACAGAATAGTCCATACCTTCACCCATCACTGAGCTCCTAACCTACTACCTGAGTAGTCAATATCGAGATTCTGCAACTTACTAAGTTAGACACGTCCCATCAGGCATGTGGTTGTACAGTTGTAGTCCAGTTCAATGACGCACAAAGTTAAGTCCTTAATTGACCAAGACGAGACTGTCAAACTCTAACTAAATAACCAATTTTCCATTTCCCAGTCACTAAGATCCACCATATCACACAGTTCCACCACTCGCCTCGCCTCAGTCTAAATCTTTTTCCATCCTGTTGGTTAAGTGCACACATGCCATCAATGAGTAATGACATATCATACAGTTTTACACAAAATTCCATAATCACTTAGTCAAATTTATATTTGCAACTCACATGATATAAATGACTCATTGCATGGCTAAGCAAACTATTCGTACATAACCAACCCACGTTGGTGCTATGATAATACCAACTAATAATTAACCAAACTAGGGTGACAAATGATTATGACATTACAATAGATAAGGTGAATATAAAAAAATTGGATGGATATCTAATTCCAAAGCATTTAAACAAATACTTAAAGTAAATGCAATAATTGAATCAAAGTAATTTTGAAAACTGGGTTCAACATGGTCAAAGGTATAACTTGCCTTGGAACAAGTCTTGGCACTGGTCTTGGGTTTGATCAACTCCTTCTTCCTCGAAGTATGAACGTCTACTCGTAAATAAAAGCAAATAAATAAATAATAAAATAGAGAGATAACAAACTCTAAAAATTAAATAAAAATCTCAATAAAATAGAGCTTGAATTTATATGAATTTAAAATTTTGAATGGGCTCAATCGGAGTTTGTATAAGGAAGAACGGGCTTTTGGAAGATCTAACCCTAAGAAAAAGACAAAGGAATTTTTAGTTCGAATTTTCCGAATTAACTTTCTACCATAAATCCTGATTTATGATGTTAGCATGACATCAGCCCTGCTTTCAGAATTAAAAGAAAAAACTGGGGAAAAGGCACAGTGACTGACATGTGAGCCTGAGGTCCATGGACCCGGTCCACGAATCTGGTTCATGGGTCTACAGCTCACGGGTTTACAGCACAGTTCTCCTGACAGGTGGGACCCACTCGTCATAGGCTAGGTCTACGGTGAACTGGGTTTACCGATGGTTTGGTCTAGAGTTTGGATTAGGTTGACATGCACGCACACACGTGGTGCTGATGCGGCGGACACGAGGGCGACACGCAAGCAAAAAGGGTTGACGCGGAGCTGAGGTGGCGGCTGACATGATGGCCAAGTCGACTTCGATGGCGGCGAGGCTCGAGAACCAAGGGTTTCGACGATTGGCGGCTCTCCGACGACGGCGGAGGTGTGCAACGTGTAGAGGACGCTTTCGGGGATCTTGAAGATGTGCTCACTGGTGCAAGGGAACGCGGGGCTGGCCGACAGCGAGGTCAAAGTGACGGTGAATTCTTAGGCTCGACGGCGACGACGCTAGAGGGGTCCTTCGGCGAAGGCGAGGGTGGTTCCGAGATGCGTGCGACGTGACGATCCCGAAGGTGATGAAGACGAAGCTCGAGCGGCTCTAACAGTGGCAGAATAGCTCATCGGAGTTTACAGCGACGCACTGCTTCTTCGAGCTTTTCTGGCAGCTAGGGTTTAGCTCTCAGGCTTTGGCGGCTAGGGTTGGGTTGCGGAGAGCAAGGCCCCCTCCCTTTATATGCGGCGGCAAGGAGGAGTCCGGAGCGCGAACGCCCAAACGGCCACGCGACGACACTGTCCCGATCGCACCAACTTGGAGAAGATCTACATTGATCCGGTGGGTCCCACACATTAGTGCCATAGGCTCGGGCGAGTCCATGTAGCAAACGGTGGCGCTGAGGCTAACGAGTGGGGTCACGCGTGCGGGCGAGCGAGCGGAGAGAGAGAGAGAGAGAGAGAGAGAGAGAGAGAGAGAGAGGATGGGTTGCAGCTGAAAATGGGCTGAAAGGAATAGGAATGGCCGAAGCAAAGGGAATTCGGCCCACGGGAATTTATGATATTTTAAACAGTTTTCGCATGTTAGGAATTACAGTAATTCCAAATAGCAAATGAACTAAAAAAAATTCCAAAAATATCTAGAAAATATTTTCAAGTGCATAGAACCCAAATAAAATAGTTTTGAAATTTATTGATGTTCATATTAGTCACATTAAATTGCTTTGCTATTGAAAGTTCATATTAAGCTTTAATTAAAAATTCAAATAAAACTTAGATGAATTTTTCAAAGAACTAACCCACTCAAAATGGTTTTTAAAACTTCAGAAAATTGGGATGTTATTGATCAATGTTTCTCTTCATATCGAAAAGTCTCTCTCATCTGGCTTCCACTGAAACTACCATGACACTTTCACCGACCTCCACTCCGCTTGATGCAACCCGTCGCACCAAATTTTCCGTTCGGTCATCCTTATCCATCTTGCGCCATGTTTGAGTCCAATGACTTTACCCGACATCCTCGATCATTCCGGACATCAACTCTCCTAGCCTAGTCCCGATCATCCTTGCCGTTGACCATCGTTGGCCTCCAAGCCTCGTGCAATAGACCAAGAAATCGATTACGGGCATAAGTTCTTTGCAACTTGACCCATGTTAGTCAAAACACGCATCATGCAACACATATGCACTGAAAACCATGACTTCAACCTAACCCACGATCATCGCCGCCTACCTAGCACATGATCAGTGCCTGACCGGTCAGACCGCTGCCCATGGCCCGCCAACCGATGGCCGGTTAGACCGCTTTGGGACTTAACCAAACTTTCAAGACTAAAAATCTGCAACCTCTCTAGAAACATATTTTCACTGTCTACTTTTGGCTCGATGCTCCAAAAATTATGGGACCAAATACAAACGAATCATCTCACTTGCTTACACCCTCTATTTTTGGCCGATTTTAAAAACTCTCATTTTCAACTTTTGGCCAGTCAGACCGTCGCATTTGGTCGATCAGACCGCCGACCAGCAAGTTAGAAGGCAACCGTGGCCGGTCTAACCTCAGGTCTGAAAGCAAGATGATTTTCCCCCGAAAACATGGATTTCGCCAAACGCCTCGACGGTATTGTCAATTGTTCGTCACACTGAGATTAGGAGCATATTCCTATAACATCCATACTTTGAATGTTGAACTATCAATTCTTTTGTTGACTATTACGCAATACTATAGCAAGATATGTGATACTACAGTTTCTACTTTGTAGTTTTTAGTCCTAAGATGTCATTGTCAAATGAAGAGAGTTCTAAGGATTGCAGCAAGGAGGTGTCAGCAGTTAGCACAATTGGATGATCAGAATGCTTGATCAGGCCCGGGCCATCAATGTGCCGTAATAATCATAATAGTTCTCAAATAGTAGTATGAAACAGCGACGAGTCTACATTATTCGATTCTGAGCTATTCATCTGTTCAAAAGAAAGAAGGTTTCTGAATGTTAAGTGCTATTAAGGAATGGAAAGTAAGTTGATTCTAGTAAATTCATGTACTTTGTGCTTGCGTTTAATCTTATCTGACATCTGATACAATCAAACAAAGGTATAATCTTGTTTTCCTGGCAATACATGACACTCGTAGGGCCTGTTTGCATGCGTACTTCTTTTTGGCCAGCATTTTGAGAAATGTTTGGATGCAAAAAAAAAAGGAAAACTGTAATGTACAAACTACACATGCTCATATCTCTCTGTTTTGTGGAGTTTTTTGATGATCAGAATGCTCAATTGGATGATCAGAATGCTCATATCCTGAGGTCTCAAACTCGTAAGTGCCTTTTTGGAGTTTTAATTAAGCGGAATGATACACAATTACACATGCTCATATCTCTCTGTTTTGTGGTATCCTCATATCTTGGATCACCGTGGATGATGCAGGCTAGGTTGAAACTTAGCAGGTAGGAAGTACTGATATTTGTTTACCGGGTGTTAAAGAGTTTAAGCTGGAACAATGAGCCTCCGATTATGCAGATAAACTTAACAGTTAACACTGTGACAGGCAGGCTCACTCTTGGGACAATTATACGCAGTGCTCGCGCACAACCCAACCAACAAAATCATCCAAATGCCACTTCTGCTCTCGCTGAGCAACTGCTCGATCGGAAACCGTCCAGCTGGGGTTCATGTCAACTTAGTCAGGACGGGTGATGAGCAATCAGGGACGTCCAACGTCCACCTAGTTGGTTTTGTCAACAAGGCAGAAGTGACGCGCATGGCGGCGGCGACCGGTCGGGACGCATCCATAGAGTATGAGTAGTTTTTTTCTTTCTTTTTTCTTCGTTGGGTAGTGTTTTGGTCGCCTTAGGGCGATCTTCTTTTTGCTTTGCCTTTGGTTTGTATGTATTTGATTCTTCTTAATGAAAAGTTGTACAAACCTTTTGCACTTCTTTAAAAAAAAAAGTGACGTAACCAGTCTCGTCCATGGGTTACCTACATTGTCCAATTTACACCCCTGCCTGAACTATAGCCTGAGTCAAAAAAACACACCGAACTACAAAACCGTTCACTTTACACCTTTCAATTGTCAAAATCATATCAAATTACACCCTAGGTCGGTTTTATTGGTGGTTTTAGCCAGGTTGACAGCCACATCATTAGTTTTGGCTTACGTGGCACCAAGTTGGCAGCCACATCATTAGTTTTAGCCAGGTTGGCAGCCGGGGGAGAGGAAACGAGCTAGGAGGAGGTGGCGCCATGGAGGGGAGGTCGGGCCGGGAAGGCGGCGACGGTGGCGAGCCAGTAGTCCCAGGCGGCGGTGGACCAGCAGACTGGGCCGAGGCGCATGGGCCAGGGAGGCACATGGGACCGGCGGCTCTGTGGAGCGGCGGCGCGGGGCAAAAAGGGTAGCGGCAGGCGCTCGGGCCTTGTGCGGCGCCGACGGTGGGGTGGCGCGGGGAGGAGGAAGGGGTGCGCGCGGGCTGCACCTGGGGGTGGGGAGGTCGGGGAAGCCTAGGGGTGGCCGTGGTGGCGGGGCGGCGGCGACCGTGGGCGGAGGAGAAGGAGTGGCGGCGGTGGAGCTTCTCAGCGGCGGAGAAGAAGGGTGGAGGTGGGGGAAGAGTAGAGGGGGTTTGGGGGCGCGGGGTGACACAGCGGGTTCAGTGAAACACTCACCTGTGTGTCCGAATAGCGGTGGGGTGGTGGTGGCCAAAACCGGGCGGAGAGGAGGCGGCCCGAGCCGGGGGTTGCGCGGGCTCAAACTCGGATGCCATTTTTGGCTCTGCCGCGTCGCCTCCAAGCAATCCGGCCGCTCCGGCGAACTCCGGCCGCCCCCGACCGCGTCATGGCGCGCTCTACACCCCAAGGAGGCATTCCCCTTGGCCAATTTGAAGCTACCACCACCGGAGCACCCCGCAAACGTCGTCCTCCCCGATTTCGGCCACAACCGCCATTCTCGCCGCCGCTTCTCCTCCGGCGAACCCCCCTCCAATTCCTCCCTCCACGAGCATCCTCAGACATCCCTTTACCTCCCCCAACCTCTCACCCGCTCTCTCTTCCTCCCCAGGTCGTCACCCACGACGTCCTCCCCGCGCCACCTCCGGCTTCCGCCGCCAGCCCGCCTCCAACCACCTCAGCTCCCCCCGACTGCACCGGTGAGTTCACTAAGCTCCACTAGCGCCCATGCTCCCCCTAGTATCCCTCCTCTCCCTCTCTGGCGCTGCCGCACCGTTTCGTCCCTACGACCAGCCGCCGCGAGCCACCTCCCGGCCGCCACTGACCGCCTTGAGCAGCGCCATCACCCTCATTGGAACCGCCCTCGTCGGCCTGTTCCATTTTGTACATCCACGGCTATCGGCGTCACCTCCTCTGTCAGCGCTGCCCACGTCGCCGCCGCCTGCACTTGGTCCACGATGACCAGGGAGCATGGGCCCCAGAGGGAAGCCGGACGCGAGGAGGAATCAGCACTCTCTCTCTCTCTCTCTCTCTCTCTCTCTCTCTCTCTCTCTCTCTCTTATCTGCATTCCACGTCATGAGTACGCGACGTGGACGCCACGTCATCCAAAACCGGGGTGGTTTAGGGTGAGGGGCTGATTTGCTCTGGTTTCAATAGTTCAGGGGTGTAAAGTGAACGGTTTTGTAGTTCGGGATGTTTTTTGGACTTGGGTCATAGTTCAGGAGTGTAAATTGGACATATTCTATATATATATATATATATATATATATATATATATATATATATATATATATATATATATATATATATATATATATATATATATATATATATATAAATGGTATTGTACTCACAGAGATGCATACTCCTTCTCATATACCACTTAAATTGTATGGTGATACCTCTTTATCTATTTGAGTATACTCCAATAATGATTATAAGATACCCCAAAGTGAGTTCAATGAAAAAATTCATGAAAGTCCACTTTTTATTGCAATATTTGTGTACATACTTCTTTTTATATGTGAAAAAGGGTATATAGCAAAAATAAAGGGCTCCAATGAAAATTTTTCAATCAAGTCACGATGGAGTATATTATAATTGGTATTTAAGTATACTGAGAATGATAAAGAAGTATAATATATTCATTTAAGTGGTATATTCGAAGTGGGAGTACTAACAGTGTCATATATATATATATATATATATATATATATATATATATATATATATATATATATATATATGTGTGTGTGTGCTAGCTTATGCTTTGTAATAAAATCATTTCATCATTGTACATTAACAAACATAGTCTACACACTGGTTTTGCCAACCTATATATATATATATATATATATATATATAGGACGCCCGTTTCGTACTCCTAGGAGTATGTACTCCCACTTCGAATATACCATTTAAACGAATAGATTATACTTCTTTATCATTCTCAGTATACTTAAATACCAATTATAATATACTCCATCGTGACTTGATTGAAAAAATTTCATTGGAGCCCTTTATTTTTGCTATATACCCTTTTTCACATATAAAAAGAAGTATGTACACAAATATTGCAATAAAAAGTGGTATTTTATGAATTTTTTCATAGAACTCACTTTGGGGTATCTTATAATCATTATTGGAGTATATTCAAATAGATAAAGAGGTATCACCATACAATTTAAGTGGTATATGAGAGGTGAGATACGTACTATTTTCCTATATATATATATATATATATATATATATATATATATATATATATATATATATATATATATGTCTGCTATGCTTTGTAATAAAATCATTTCATCATTGTACATTAACAAACATAGTCTACACACTGGTTTTGCCAACCAGGTCTACACACTGGTTTGGCACGTGCGATAGGCTGTGATATGCTATGTGAGACCGAGAGGTTTCTCCCCATCCGCGACACGGGGAGCAATAGCTGGATGAGCGGGAGACGCATCACGCCTAAGGAAGCCAAGTACGTGGTGGCGTGGGCTGACATCTCTTATGCCCTTCTCGTGTGGGATAAGACCGGTGTCTTTGAAGGGCATTGGTGTCGAGAACCCACGATCTGCGTGCGCTCGACGTTGTCAACTTGATACTTTGGACGGTGAAATTCAGGAGTGTTAGCGAGCATGTACCTAAGTTAGGTGAACCTTTGGTGTACCATAGCTTCTTAGACAGGTTTTTGATTCTTTGCCGCAATCGTGACATGTCACATTTTCTTACTTTCTTACCCTCATGACCCACGCGTCATAGACTCTCTTTTTTTTGCCTAACTTAATTTGTCATGCTTTGTGAGGTTACCGTATTTGGTTCATAGCCTAAGGATGACTAAGTTTGTCAAGCATTTTTGCCTAACTTGTCAAAATTGTGGCCAATAAAATTGGAGCTACAACTTAGCTTGCCTAAGAGAATCTTGTCATAACTTATTGTGTCTATGGCGTGTGAGACCTAGCTGAAAACAATTTGACATGTCTAACTTTTGGCTAGGAACCAAAATTAGCCTAACTTGGTCAAACTTTCCCGTGACAAACCGTGGCAAGTTTTGGCTTCCAACTAAACACCACTTGAATTTTATTGCCACAAGACGTATGACAAGTCACACTTGTCTGAACTTAGTCATGGCAAAAGTATTCACAAACCAAACATGCTCTTAGATTTTTTTTGATGTCCGAGATTTTTCCCCCATCCGATCCACATTAAAGAAGAAAAAATATCCAACTCCACGAGGCGTCCATGAAAGCAAATTCTCGACAATAACGGATCGAGAGTCTAAAACTCCTTAAGCCATCGTGCCCTCGCACGCTTCTCGCATCAAGCGTGCCTCAAAGATAGTCCTCACAAAACCCAGTGAGATACCCATGCCGAGCCAGGGACTCGAGCACGGGCCGACAGTGCAGACTATGCTGCAACTAGCCAGTGAGGTCCATCTCACTTCTCATGCTCTTAGATTCTCAAAGTTGTGCTTCGACCAGGCTCTATCAATAAAAATAAATAGTAGTATCCTAACTGACAAGGAATGGCATAAAATTGGTGGGCAAATTGAGAGTGGATTTTATGCCTGCCGGAGCATCTGCCTTGTGAATCTGTACCATACATAGGTTCTCCGAGATTCATGCATGGTTGGAATACAAAAAAAGGAATACATGCATATATTGTACATATTGTAGGCCCGTACACCACAGCCCACAAAAACCGAGTTTTTTTTTAAAATAATCCATTTTTAATAGAATTACATAAACCTATTTAATAAATAAAATTACAAAAATGAGCTTATGTCATTGTTTGAACTAGCGACATGCCCCTACAGCCAGTTGGATTGAGGGTAGGAGCTCTGTCGCCAACAAAACAATATTAAATGTCTCTTTCGTTATTTGGAATGGTGACAGAGAAATAAGTCGCCATTTGAATTGGTGACACATTCCTATCGTCAAACCAAATAGCGTCAGGACCTGAAAAAATGGCAGAAAAAATTGAAATAAATTTAAATTTATATTTTGATAGAATACTGCTTCAAATTTTATAGGATTTTACTAAGTTATTTGATAATATCTTGTAGAGCTTAAAGAAGCTGGAGTTTGTTAACTGCGTGGATAAACCCCTTATAGGTTAATTGCACCCACGCTATTCTTACCGAGTGTAGTGTTCGCACAATCAATTATTTTTTAAAAACAAGAATGAAATATTAAATAGAGAATAATTAGGTAATTAAATTCAAAAGATGTGATTCCAACTTCGACAATAAGACTTCGTAATGTAGGTGCAAATTACATGGTATAGAGGGTTTGGTTATATGCATTTGTTTGTCCCGCTACTCATAGGGCTTGTTTGGGAGCACCATTCCCGCCTGGGATCCCAGCCCGATCCCGTGAAAATCATAGCCCCCCCCCCCCCGCACACAAGGAACTTTTCCCCTGGTGAACTCATCTCGCGTTGCGATCTCCTTGATTTCTCGTGATCGACGCCACCGTGCACCTCCCTCCCTCCGCCTCCGCCGCCTGGCTCCACCGCTCCGGATCTCTTCCCCCACTCTCCGCGTGGTGCATTTCTTCCTCCTCCTCCTTGCGATTTTCCCCTATTTGTTTTCGTGATTTTTTTTGTGAAGATGGACTCGTGTAGTGATGGATCTAGACATCTGGTGGTGTTTGGTTTGGTCAGATTCTTTGTGTGGAGGAAGGTGTGTCGTTTGGTGGTAGAGGTGTAGTTGACTACTGCCTTTTTGGGTTGGAACTAGATTGGGGGTGGATCAGTGATGGATTGATTGATGATTTCTTTGGCTTGGTTTGGCTAGGGGCAAAGTTGGATGGTAACTTGAGGAACTGTCTAGCAATTTCAGTACGATTGGCAATTAAAGTTGGATAAGAGCTTTATTTAGCTACATAGTCTACGCCCCATCATCCTAACCATTTTGTATTGAATTTAATTGTAAGCAGCCTAGTATTAGGTGCTTGTTGTTCTGCCTAGCAAGGAGCCTAGCTTTATATGTTGTGTATTCGAGTTAATTCTTGTGCTTATCAACAAAAATAAATTATGGCAATAGTGTTGAATTGAATGTTTCAGGACAAATTTTTTTTCTATCTATCCTGGCTCTTGCTTCCAACGAGTTGTGTGCACTTTGGAGTTCCAAAATTCTTATTTTGTTTGTCATTGCATGGCCGTATGAACTTGATTGTTTTGTCTATCACACCCATATGCTTTATGAAAATTATTATTGGGAAACCAACTAGAAAGGTTACATCCTCTAACATTACATTGTAATGGTACCATCTACAATTTTCCTCAACTCTATTAATCCAGAATTTCAATCCTTTTGTATTTCTTTGAAAGTGTGCGCGGCCCAAAGGTACTGTGAAACCAAGTTCAAAATAAAGTATCGAAATTGACCGCAATTAATTTGGGACTTGCCCGATGATATTGAATATGATCAAGTGTAAGTTTGTTCATAGAGATCCAATCTTATTTATGGAAACTTATGGCTAGCAATGTGGAGCTATGGAGTTCTAGCTATTGCTTTGTATGGTGAATTCGTGTAACATGAATGCCATACAGGCTAAGAGTGGTGGGTTGGAGATGTGTTGAAATATGTGTAATTGGACTGTGATCATCTTGTATTTGGGCCATCTTTCTTATTCCTTGTTTGGATCAAATTACCCATGTATGAATGCTTGTATTCTTTCATTTGAATGTGTGGATGTTTGGATCAGATATGAATGGTGCAAATTTAATATAAAAAATTTCTCAAATTTTTCATATTTTGACGAATTTGTATTATTTGTATTTGTATTTATGAGTTTTTAGAATTATTTGTGATGTTTTTGAACTCTCTGTTTCCCCCTTTTTTTGAATTATTTCTATTATTTCTTTTTTAATACCCGGGATTTTCATCCCTATGTCTTCCAAATGGTGGCTGGGAATATTTCTAAGGAGGGAACATTTCGCCAAGGGGTTGAAGGGGATCAGTGATCCCCTAGGCGGGCGCCTAGGCGCTGGGCGTAGCATCCCCGCCGCGATTTGGCCCCAGTCGGGAGCTCTAGGCGGCCGAGCGCCTAGCCGGAGCTGGGCGGTCCGAGGCGGTGCGAGGCGGTCCCAGGCGGCTCGAGGATGGGCGGATCTAGGCGGACCGAGGTGGAGCACGGCGCGGCGGGAAGAAAAATAGTAGAGCGAGAAGTGGGAAGCGCGGCGGGAAGAAAACAACAGAGCGGGAACGCCGGGAAGAAAAACAGTAAACAGGTAAGTGGCTCTCACAATCTCACCCACTGTTGGTCGGCTCGGTTGCTCTCGTCGCGGTCGCGCGCCGCCACGTCCTCTGGTTCTCCGTCGCGCAGCTCCTCCCGGCTCCCCGTCGCCGTCGCGCAGGCGCAGCTCCTCCCGGCTTCTCGTCGCGCAGCTCCTCCCGGCTCCTCGTCGCGCAACTCTTCCAGGCTCCCCGTCACCGTCGCGCAGCTCCTCCCCATCGCCCCTAGGTCAGCCGCCTCCCTCTTGCCCTCGCCTCGTCTCCTCTCTGCGCCTCGCCTCCCCCGCGCCCCCTGCCTCGCTTCCTCCGCGCCGCCTCTTGTGCGAGTGCGCACAAGCGCAGGAGTAGTAGTAAGCACTGTGACTCGGTGCGGTGGTTGTGCGCAGGAGACCAGGAGTAGTAGTAGTAGCGCAGTGTCGGCAGTAGTATTAGTTTAGTGGTGTAGTACTTTTAGTATTAGACTATTAGTTTAGTAGTGTAGTGCTAATTGCAATGTGCTATGCTCTCTGATGATGTAGTATTAGACTATTAGTAGTGTAGTACTTCTATAGTAATATAGTATTACTGTATTACTAATCAATAACTAGTAGTAGTACTGTATATTGTTGTTGTAGTACTGTAGACTATAGTAGTAGCGCTGCAATTAGTAGTCATTACTCATTAGTCATTACTTCATTAGTCAATTACTCAATTAGCAAGTAGCATCATAATTGTAAGTTTGTAACAATTGTTCATCAATGTTCATGAATTGTAGAATGTCATCCGTTGCGTCGGCCACGGTGGAGGTGACTACGAATAGCCTTAAAAGGAAATCCGAGGATATAGGGTGGGAGTATGGAGTGTTAATTGATCCAAATAATATGGATAAAATAAAATGCAAGTTATGCAACAAAATTGTTTCCGGAGGAGTGTATAGGATAAAGCAACATATTGCTCACATTAGGGGCAATGTTGCTAAATGCCCTTTGTCCACAAAGGAAGATCAAGAGAAGTACATCAAATCAATCGAGGAGGCACAACTTAAGAGGAAGACTAGGAAAGAAAAAGAACAAGAAGTTAGAAATGAAGTTACCGTTGATAAGGATGTCACCGGTGATGGTGATGAAGATCTTGAACTTGAAGAAATAGGATGCTCGGCACATCGAAAGTTGGGGCCTATGGATAAGTTTGCAATGCCTATTGATCCTAGTACATTGAGCTCCAAAGAACTACGGCAACAAGCAATTAGTGCCGCTATTTGGAAAGAAAGACTCCATAAAGCAAGGCAATATGTTGCTAGGTGGATTTATGAATCAGGTATTCACTTGCAACTCTTGTAATGTCTACTAATAATATGCGAATGACATCCTGGTGTTGTTTACTAACATAAGTAACATTGTATAATTATTGCATGTTTCAGGTGTACCTTTCAACTCCATCAACAATGATGCTTTTGCGCAAATGTGTGAAGCCATTGGCCGCTTTGGCCCTGGTTTTATTCGCCCTTCTCAACACGATGTGCGGGAGAAGTTGTTGTATGAGGAAGTGGATAGAACCAAAAGGTTGTTGAAGGACCATGAAGAAGAGAGGGCCAAGACCGGGTGCTCTATTATGACTGATGCATGGACTGATCAGAAAAGGAGAAGCATCATGAACATGTGTGTGCATTGTAGCCTGGGGTCATGTTTCCTAGAATCAAAGGAGGCATCTGAGGAGTCATGCACCGGAGAGCTCATCTTTCAACATGTGTATTCTTGCATTGAAAAAATAGGTGTGGCTCATATTGTCCAAGTTGTCACCGATAATGCTTCAAACAACATGGCGGCGAAGGCATTATTGAAGGAAAAAATGCCTAACATATTTTGGAGCTCATGTGCAACCCACACTATCAACTTGATGCTACAAGGAATTGGGAGCATTGCAAGGTTCAAGAAGACACTTGATCAAGCCAAGTCACTAACCATTTTTATCTACTCGCATCATAATACATTGACCTTGATGAGAAAATTTACAAAGAAGAGGGACATAATAAGGCCCGGGGTGACTAGGTTTGCTTCCTCCTTTCTCACTTTGCAAAGCTTGATTGAGAAGAAACAACAATTAAGGTCGATGGCGCTTAGCCAAGAATGGGAAAATTGCATACATTGTAAAAAAGGCAAAGGCAAGGCATCCACAGCTACATTGGTGAGTAGAGCCTTTTGGAATGGTGTTTCTCTTTGCTTGAAGGTATTTGAGCCATTAGTAAAGGTTCTTCGAATGGTTGATGGGGGGATGTTAAGCCTTCTATGGCCTTTCTTTATGGAGAAATTCAAAAGGCAAAGAAAGAAATCATGGAAGCCATGAACAATATAGAGAACAACTACAACTCTATCATAGATATTATTGACAAGAAGATGAAGGATAGGCTTGATTCTCCATTGCACTTGACGGCATACTTCTTGAATCCATATTATAGTTATTGTGATGGCTTCATTTTTTTGGATGATGTTATCATGGATGGGGTATTCACTTGTGTGGAGACTTTTTACCATGGTGATGATGACAAGCAAAGTCAATTGCTAAATGTGGAGTTGGGT
This sequence comes from Ampelocalamus luodianensis, assembly GCA_036346255.1. Lineage (NCBI taxonomy): Eukaryota > Viridiplantae > Streptophyta > Magnoliopsida > Poales > Poaceae > Ampelocalamus > Ampelocalamus luodianensis. The sequence goes on along the minus strand of CM070632.1, from coordinate 7,117,947 downwards.
ATATTCAAAGATCAAGAAGGCCACTTTGGGAAAGCGGCAGCAAAGGCCGGATGCAAAGACTATGAATTTAATCCAGGTTTAATAATTACTAGTCAATGTAAATACATGCATGATTGAAAATTTGTCATATACTAATTATTTTATTGTTCCTGATTATATGCAGCTAAATGGTGGTCTACTTATGGATGTAAAGTTCCCGTGTTACAAAAAATGGCCATGAGGATCCTCTCATTGACATCTAGTTCATCCGGTTGTGAAAGGAATTGAAGCACTTTTGAAGGGGTTAGTCTCTAAACTTCTCTAAAGAGTGAAGTCTCAATTCTCAATATCTACGTTAGTACATTACATTTAGCTAACTAGTAACTATACATCACTTTATAATTTGTAGATACATACAAAGAAAAGAAATAAACTAGATGTCCACCGCCTTAACCATCTAGTCTATGTTCAATACAATGCCAAATTGAGGAACAAAAAAGAGAAAAGAGAGAAGAAGAACATAGATCCCATTATAGGTTCTGAAGCTAATGAAACTCAAGGGTGGTTAATTGAAGGCGAAGATGATGATCAAGATGTTGAGCCCGCTACAGGGCTTACATGGAAGGTAATTGAAGAAGCATGTGGAGCTAATGAGGTCTTAGAACTTCGTAAGAGCGTAAGAGTGAGACAACTTCATGAAGAAGATTTCAAGTCCGATACCGAAGAAGAGGAGGAGGTCAATGAGGAGGAGGAAATTGAGTATGAGTCTGATCAAGAAGAAGTACTTCCAACCAAAAATTATGAGGAAGAAGATGACTAGTCATTCACTCATTTGATCATCAAATTATCATACGACTCTATTTATATTTCGCTTACTTGTTTTATTTGTGAGACCTTATGAACTATTTATATTTGGCTTGCTTGTTTCATTTGTGACTTGTTTCATTGTTTGAATTATTTGATGTTACTTGTTTGAATTATATTTTTATTGCATCAAGTCATCAACTCATGAAGGTCATTACATCAAGTCTTCAAAATTCAAATATATTTGCATCACCGAGCCACCAAGGTAACATCTCTTCTTACATAATTACACATTTATACATACATACATACATACATACATACATACATACATACATACATACATACATACATACATACATGTAACATCTCTTATTACATAATTACACATATACTGATATACATACATACATGTAACATATATATAAACTTGCTATTCTGTGTTCATCCCACTTGCTTGGACTAATGCTAGAGATGATTATGCTTACAATTCTGTTCAGCAACCTAGGCGCCCTAGGCGCTAGGCGGCCACCCACCACCCGCCTAGCGCCTAGGTGAACACTGAGGGGGATTCCACGCGCCCTTCAAAACCCCCCTTGGGATTTCCCCCTAGCATCCAAAAAAAGCCCTTACAGTAGAAACAACAACATGCACGAATCATCAACATGATCTACACGTAGGATATATGTGCACCTTTTAGAATCGGAAAAACTAGTGGATCGAAAAGAAGTCATTCCCGAAGGCAACCCTATGTTGGGCTTCCAGGATCCCATTGGAAGTAACCACCCGCTTAGCAGAGCATCAGGGACCATGGCTGCCTTTCCCTTGTCTGCCGCACGCTCGGCCCGATTTTCCTTGGTGAGTTGACTTGCGGTCTTCCACCACCACATTGGTTCCTTGTGGAACATCACTACCTTTGCCTGGTCTTCCCTGCTCTCGGCCATGTAAGGTTTCCAGTGGGTGAAGTTCTTGAGCGGCACCGCATAGTTCACCATGTACGTCTGCTGGATGAATGCCCTATCGAACTTATTCGGGCCGTGGATCCATTGGAAGAAATAGCAACGCTAGGACAGCTACCATTATGCACGAATAAAGTTAGCGCTATGTGAAATGCAATGTCCAATGTGAAAAATCAATGTGTGTGTGAGATTCTCTTACGTGGATACCCAAGCACGTGTAGTACGCTCAAGCGATGGTCCCTAGGTGTGTGGACTAAATGATATGCATCGGCTTACCGCAGTCCACTGCGAGCGTGAAAACTCCGGTGGTACAGGCGTATCCTTCATCGAACGATCCAGGTAGGTTCCCGCCTACCCAGCAAGCCACTTCCGTTTTCGCATTATCTCCCCATAGCTTGACATCTCTAAGTCAACGTACTGATCTTGTCTATCTCTCTTCTCCCTGCTTTCTCTCTGTTGTGCGAAATTAGTTGGAGTGGAGTGTTGACTGTGGTGGTGGTGGTGGAGTGTACCCCGCTTTTATAAGCAACTAGGGTGTAAGTGGCTCGTGTTCCCCTTGCTGCAGCTGAGTTATTGCACTCAACATGCTAGTATGCTGGTCATGTATGACGCATACATTAGGACGTCCTGTACAACAGAAATCTTCACGTTCCTCAGAAACCACAACCAACTATCCGTGTTCTTGCTTTCGACGAATGAAAACGCCATGAGAAGAACCTGGTTGTTCTCGTCCGTCACAATTGTTGTAAATATATGCCCCTTGTACTTTCCAGTCAGGAACATGTCATCCACGAACAAGATTGGATGATAATGCCAGAATGCATTGATGCATACACCAAAGGCGAAGAAAGCTCGCTTTAGTATCCTCTTCCTGACGAACTGTAGATGCGTGGAATCGACAATGTCGACATGAGTACTGGGATTCTTGTTCTATATGACTCGGAGTTGATCGGGTAGGTTGTGGTACGAGTCCTCAAACATACCGAACCTTGTTTTTAATGCCTTTTGCTTTGCCCTTCACACCTTAGCATAACTGATTGTGTACTAGAACATTGACTCTATTGCCCGAATGATGGATCATCGCTCAAAATTCAGGTTATCTACGACCTCGCCGTACATGACATTTGCAATAAAACCTGATGATAGGTCATTGTGGGATTGCATTGATTCAAAGATGACACATGTGTGAGGGATTACTGTAGAGCATTTCCAATAGGTGTCCCACCTGGACTGGAATGCGTGCACTCACCAATGGTATCCCGCTATCTCACACTTCACGTCGTAGCACCTAGAGTCTGACTTCACTACCATGAATGTCTGTCGTAGTGACAAGGCCTAGAATTTCATAGCTTTCTGCACTATGTAACATCCCAAATTTCCTGAGTTTTTGAAAAATTTTAAAATAAAAATAACCATTTGCTTTTTTCTTTTTGTTAAAGCTTAAACTAAAATTTCATAAAACAAAAACAATTTAATGTGAGTAAATCCAACTCCAACTAAATAAAAGTTGTTTTTATTTGTCTTCTGGTTTATCTCGGAGTCTTTTTGAAGATTTTCAAAATCCTAAAAAAAACCATTTCGTTTAATTAAGTTGCAAAAGCTTAACCTTGAATTTTGGAATAAAAAACTGCTTAAATTGAATTAATCCAACTTCAACTAAATTAAAAAGTTAGTTTATTTGAGTTTTTTGGATTTTATTTGGATTTTAAGACTTTTCTTGATTTTTCTAGATTTTAGAATTGGTTTTTTTTCCTTTTGTTTGAAGTCAAAATCTATTTTGTTTGCAAAATTAAAAGTTAAAGTATAGCTAAAAGTATTTTATATTAAGTTATAAATAATTCAAGGGACTTCTGTGAATTTTTCTAGAATTTTTAGACTTTATTAGCTAATTTCTAAAAGTCTTTTTGCTTTTTCGGGATTTCTTTAATCGAAAATCCTTTTAAAATCCTCTAAAGGCTTTTGGGCCGAATTCCTTCTCAGCCCGCTTCCCTTTTCTCCCTCCGTGGCCCACTCCAGCCCGCTCCCACGCGCGTCGTGCCCCCCTCGCCTACCAACCGTCCGATCTTGGATGGACGGCTCAGATCGCGTTCACGACTCGGAGGTCCAATCGCCCCACTCGTCGTGGACCGTTCGATCAAAATCGAACGTCTCCCACTTTGCCCACGCCCGCGCCTTCCTCCTCGGGCACCGTCCGATCGAAATCGGACGGCTCGCCTTCGCAACCTCCCGCGCCTCCCTTGCTCTTGCTGCCTGGTGGGCCCGCCTTGTCAGCGTCTTTGTCTCCGCGGTCGTCCCCTACCTCCTGCACCCGGCGCCGCCGCGTTTGTGCCGTGCGCGTGTGCGCGTTTTGCGCTGGCCGCGTCTGCCCCGTCGCCGCCACCCTGGCACGCGCAATGAGTCCGGCGTGCACCGCCGCACCCGCTGCCACCACCCACGCGTGCTCCCGTGCCCTATCACCTACGCGCCGCGCGTGCCCCTCGCCGGACCCCCACCGCCGTAGTGCCCTTAGCCCAGCCCCCTCCTAGCCTCCTCCCCGCGCCTATTTAAGGCGAGCACCAGCTCCGCCTCACCCTTCTCTCTCATTTCCCTCTTCTTCCTCGCTCCCTCTCGCTCTCCTCCGGCCGCGATTGAAGCTTCCCGCCATCGGCCACCGCAGCTCGCCGCCGCCTTTTGCGACACCTCCAAGCCTCCTCCAGCGCCTTCGACCCCACCTCCGGCATCGCCAGCTCGCCGCCGTCCCCGTGCGCACCTCCCCGCCCTCTGGAGCCCGCTGGAGCGCCGCCTCCACCTTCAACCACCACCGCCGCCGCCTCTTCTTCCTCGCCGCCGACGATCTTCAGGTGACACCGTGTCGTCAAGACCTAGCGCACCAGCATCGCCACGTCTCTCTCTTCCCGTAGGTACCCTCACCGCCGGCCGCCGCGCCGCCAATCGCCGGCGAGCCCTTGGGCTCCGAGCGCCACCGCTCGGGTGCTCGCGTGGCTGTCCAAGTGGCGCCACCTCCGCGCCACCTCAGCGTCCTCGGCCCACGTGGACGCCACCTCCTCGGCCCCGTGTGCGCGCGCGTCGGTGCTTGCGTGGCAGCGCCACGTGGTGCCCAGTCAGCGCCATCGAGGCACCACCTCACCCGCTTTGCCTGCGTGGCAGCCACGTGGCTGCTGACTTGGCTTTTCTGATCTTTTTCCATTGAAAAATAATTCAGCCGGAAATTTAAATCACACCGCTGACGTCAGCTGGCGCAATAAATCCCTTTTCCTTTAGAAAAATAATTCCAAAAATCAGGAAAAATTCTTTTTCTTGATTTTCAATCTTTCGAAGGCCATAACTTCCTCATTCGAACTCCGATTCGAGTGATTCAAATTTCTAAATTCATCTAAAATCCCCCTCTTGCTTTTAGTGCTAATTTGGTATTTACTTGGAATTTATTTGGAGTTGTTTTATTTATTTGGCTTCGTTCAAACGTGTAGATTCCGGTGTTTCGGAAGATTTCTCAGACCCGACGACCAAAGCATCGCAACACTTCAACGAAGGCAAGTCGTAGACCTTTGATCATGTTGAACCCAATTTCTAAAAGTATATTGTTTGATATAAACATGCATTGTTAAGATTATAATAAATGGTTTCGAGATTAGTTAATTACCTAATTGCCATTATGCCTCCTTGACAAATTACAATTGACATGTATCCTTGAATGACATTAAACCTTGGTCACCATAGGATGGTTCTCTATTAGTTGGATGCCTTTGTATACCAACAGGGGTACGTTTTGCTTGCTTAGTCACACTCTAAGTAGACGTGGGTCTAGCGGCATCATAAATCACCAATGTTATTTTACCCCAGCGCACTTGGTTTGTGGCTTGTGTAGTAGCGGCCAATGTAGCTGATTAAAATAAAGTGTGGCCCTGTGTGAGGCCACAACATTTGTTGTCACCTTAACTAAAAGTGTGTTGTGCCAAGATCAAGGTGGTCCTCTGGCCAGGTTGAACCCATCTACGATTGAATTTTACTAATGAACTATGGAACCGTGGCAATGCCACTTGATGAAATTGTGGTGCCAGGACTAGGGTGGTCCTTTGGCCGGGTTAAACGAAAAATATTTTATGCTTGGGCGAGTGGGCGGTGGTGAGTGTGGGTGACGTAACACACATTGGGACGCGGATTAGTCTCGCCTGAGCAGATCACTAAGGACTTGACCTTGTACGCCATTGTTTTGGGTCTTACCGTGCAACCTCATGTCTAGACTGGGAGATCTGACCGACTAATTAGCTATATTTTGATTCGGTTCTGTTTGGGTTGAGAATGGCGCAAGAGGGGGCCTGTAATGGCGAGTCCTTAGCGAGCAGAACTGGGACAAAGCAGAACTTTGTAAAGGCATTGTCACGTACTCTAGACTGCTTACCTAAGGTAGTGAGCGGTAGCATCGTCGGGTGCCAAACAAACTAGAGAAGTCGTGTCATGTGGGTAAAGTGCACAACTTCTGCAGAGTGTAAAACTATTCGAATAACCATATCCCTGGTTATGGACATGCTTGGAGCTTTCACACAAGGGGTAGAGTTTTTATCAAAAATACGGGAATGGTTCGGTTGGATCATGTAGTTGGATCTGGTTATGGTTAGGAGGTGAATAGGGTGTTCACCTGTTGTTTCAAAGAAAATTGATTACTTATGTATTAATCTTTTAAATTATGCTTTCAATCTACTTACTGTATTTACTATCAATATTTCTTTCCGCAAAATATCCATAAAGCTTTCCTTGTCTAGCCTTGCATAAATATTAATTGCATATATTTCCCTATGACTTGCTGAGTATATTCAAAGTACTCATGGCTTGCGCCCTGTGTGATTAATCCCCACAAAAGAACCAGGGAACTCTGAGTCTCACGAAGAGGAGAACTTCAAAGACTTTGCGAACTAGGTCGCGTCCTCCACTCGATTGCCTGTGGGCATGTTGTGTGGCCACCACGAGATATTTTGGTTCCGCTGCAAGTTACCTTTTGGTGTTGAGCCCTAGATGACAACTCTGTAAAACTTGACCATAAGGTCTTTTACTACTATTAATATTAATTTGTCCGCTTCATCGTTAATTGGTTGTATAGTTATGATTACATCTTTGTTGTAACTGTGCGAGCTAGCTACTGATCATGGGACTAGTTCGGAATGCACAGAGGGTCCTGGGGTTGTATACCCGGGGTCCCGACACACTGCCTCCTTGCATTTGTATATAGCTCATTGTCTGACTTTGTTCTGGTGGTACTCTCACGGTACACGGGATCCTTCGTCCACGACAAGGTTGTCGAATTGGTATGTGTTCCACTCAGATGGAACCGCCTGTTGTTTCCTACCATCCTCGTCATCTGAACCTTTATCTTCCGATAATGCCTCGTAGTCCATGTCTTCAAGCGTCATCCTTTCGACTAAGGCTTCGATCTCCTAACATTTGTCTACAATCCCACTAACTTCTCAAACCAAATGAGCTTCTTCGACCCCGTCTTCATCGGCAAAATCAGTAACCACCAACCTTCGGCCATTGTGTGCATCGCGCTATGGTTGGATTCCCCAACTTCTTTCGCATCACCAGCAACTACCCCTTGTTCAGCCACATATGTAGGTGAAGCTTTCATATGTCTGGGCCAGATGAACCAAATCCCACCCGCGATCCCTCGCCATGCTTAGGTATGGCTGTCATAATTTTGTTCCCTTCAGTTGCGCTAATTGCCAATGTGTGCTCTGTCATGTCCGAGTGGCAATGTAGCTCAATTTCAAATCGTGCAGAGCATGGTCCAACTCGAATGTATAATACAACTACCACATCACAGTGCCTCATATACACTGCTCTGGTCTTGTTAGGCTGACGTTCACCTGTTGGAAATAACACAAATAAATCCCCTCGGGACCCTCTAAAACAATCCCTTGTTCGTAGTAAATTTTGAAATTGACTGCGTCCGACATATCTACGTACTGCACCATAAAATAGATCTATACGTGTCTAAAACTGAACTATGCACACACAAAAAGATGTAGTACAACAAACTACACTACATAGACATACATCAAAAACCATCTAATCCATTAAATTACAGACCTGCTAGTTTTATTTGCTAACCTACCAAGGTTTCAAAATTAAATATAAAGTTACAAAAAAATTACCTGTGAGGTTGGCGACTGGATCTGCTATGGATGGACCGCGCTTCGCTAGCTTTCTCCTTTCCCTTCCCTCCCCTTTTCTCTTTTTTGGATTAAAAGTGAATTTCGGCAGACTTTTTTGGGCTTTTATAGGGGGCATCGGAGTGAGTGCAATACAAATTTGTACGGCTTGAGTACAATACAAAACACATAGCATCAGCATAATTCAACACATGTTGATTCAAAATTCAAAAACTGAATTGGAGGCACAATTGTCAGACCTAATGTCCCATCATCTCCAATTATAAACAACACAACAATTACACAATTCTTATACACCTCCAAATACAATGTGCGGCACCAAACTCAACGCGTCTTAGACCCGGCCGGGTAGAATTGCATTTCCGCAACTGAAGTCTCTTTCTCAACTAGTCTAGCTATGGTGGGCACCACGTATGCATTCCTGGCTTCTATTTTTTGCATTCCCTTTCCTTTACACAATGGTCACTGTCGCCATGCTAACAAATAAAAATGTATGTGTGTTTTCAGAAATGACAAGCGTGATAAGCATTGCTTTTCTACTTGTTTGGCTTGATTGCGTAAGGATCTGTTGTGGCAAGGAGTTTTGTTTACATGTTGGTGGATTGTGGTAGCAAAATCTGCAGCCTATATTAAGCATGTGGTTGAGAGTTCAACAGCCAATTTATCACCAAAAACTACCTAAACTCCATTTTTTTTTTATTTCTAGGGAACTACAGTTGCATATGTTTCTCATGTGGCTGTTGAACAACTGCATGTTAGTAATGCCATCTTATATTGCACAAAAGGATTTCTTGTAATTCTCAAGGTATTATAGCAGTATATGCATAGTTGCATGCCTTCATATTCTTCCTGGGTATTTTTAGAAATAAAGTATTTTATTATTTTTTATATATACTATAACTTGGCTTTCTCTACCTTGACAAAAATATTGCAAGAGAGACAACATGAAAGACTTGAAGTACCAACCGAGTGCCTTCAAAAAGAGTTTTCCCCTCAGTGGACTTGTAGGTCCATTCACACTTCCAAATTCAACTCCTCCTTTCCTTGTCAATGGACTCTAGATTCAATTGTATATTTGTATGCAAGCATCTCTTCACCTTTCAACCATCATCCAAAGAAGTGAGGAAAAAGAAAGAGTAGCTAGATTTTTTCCTTAAAAAAAAAGGTGAGAGAGAAACACAAGGAGAGGGACGCTCTATCTATCTCTTGCAACTTCCATAGGATCAAAACACAAATGGGCCACTATTAGGGACGTAGGCTCGGCCCATGTGATGGCGCAGCTAAGGAGAGGCAGCCGTACCTCCTAGGGCCGGCTGCTCGATTAGGAATGTGATCAACTTGATTACAAATTATGATCCTAACTCTAGTTTTTCTCGTTGTTAAGATTAGTCACCTTTTCTTAGGATTCTATATTATCTCTTTACTATTTAGTTAGATCTGGATTGTACAGCTATCCTCTATTCAAAGGAGGAAGCAAGTTGAATGAAATAATTAAAGTTCCAATCCCCTTTGTCTCTCTAAAGCAGCGCTATCCTTCTAGTAATACAGTAGAGATGTGCTGGCCACTGGATCGCTACAGCATCAGTTACTGTGCTCGTACGGATACGACACCTAAAAAATCTTCCGAGAAATTCATGGCACAGTATTAGTACCCAGTCAGCCAGCCAGCTTTCCTTCCGGTGGTACGGTAGAGACGTCGTGGTCCCTCGATTGCTACAGCATTAGCTACTGTGCTCGTACGGACACAACACCTAAAAAATCTTATCTTGCGAGAAATTCACGGCACAGTGTTAGCGCCGCGGTGGATTTTCTTCGCTTCGAACGTAGAGGATCCGGCTGCAAAAACAAGGAAGCGGAAACAGAAAAGAGAAGCAGCCGCTGACTCGTCAGCAAAGCAGCTGCAACTGCAAGCAATAGGGAAGGAGGGAATGGCAGCAATAATAGCTCCTTTTTGTCTCGCGCGCGTGTGTTTTCCGCTGCGCCTCGGGGTGGTAAGGTTTGAAACAAAATGGGAAGCAACAGCGCGGCGGCACAGTACTGCGGCACAGCTCTCCGTTCCCCCAAATTCCTCCCCGCCTTTCCCCTCCTCGAGAGTCGAGACCTCGACGCCGCGCCCCCCGATCCCCGCCTCATGGTGAGTTCCCTAGCTCCCGCCTCGACCCCGCGCCGTGGAACGACCGATCCGGGAGGGTTGGGTGGGTTTGGGCCCGTGTTTCGCTCGGATTCGAGGGAATCGGCGCTTGGATCGCACGACGGTGAGATTTTGGTGGCTTGTTCGCTTCAGTAATGGCTAGGGGTTCGTGTAATGTGGTAGTAGCCGTGAGGGTTCATGCGTGTCCCGGAATTGGGTGCTGTGCTTGGCTCCAGTGCATGTCGCGCGGCTTCCGTCTGTGTGCCGATTCGTGGAATGTGCGATCCGATTCTAACAAGGTGCGATTTTTTTGCAGGGTTGGTCTATCCGCGTGTGGGATTTTCGTAGTATCTAGACGCTTGTGGAAGTTGGCGAGTTTTCTAGGTGATTTAGAAGTCGGCTGAACAGAATGATAGCAAAGTTGTGCTGTGTTTTACTGTTTCAGTTCCTTGCTCCTTGCGTCGAGAAGGGCCAGGATAATTGACTTGTCTTAAACATGATGTTCATGGACCGCGTAATTAGTTCGATAACTAGAGACAATGTTGCTTATGGCATAGTGCTACCATACAATTAATGTGGTTTGTTATTTCCAGTGGTTTTGGTTCTGGAATGCATCATTTGTTGGTGTGTCAGTCCATGAAGTGTGCTCTCCAAGTTGAAATATTGGTGAATCTTGGGTGCTGATATACCCTTGTTTACTCATTTCTTTTGTCGCAGGGTTCCCATCGGATAGTGTGGTATTGTGCTGGAATCACTGTTGATTGTCCTCTTCTATGATTATTCCTGGTTCCGATTGGAGTATTGGACCTCTTCTTTTCACCAATGGGCATTGTGAAGGCAGCAAGTGGTGTGCCTACAGCAAAGAGTAGTTACAGCTGTGGAGATGAGGACCTTACACGAGAGGAGAGAATGCTGCTTCAGAGCTTTCCTAGTCATGAATCTGATGACTCTGAACAAGTGGGGGTCGATTGCGAGCTTGCAGTGTCTGGAGGTCAGATGTGCAATGTTCCTTATGGGCTTTATGATCTGCCTGAATTGAAGGACGTACTTTCTTTGGAGACATGGAACTCATGTCTAACAGAAGGTGATAGATTCTGTCTAGCAGCCTACCTCCCGGACATGGACCAACATGACTTCTTTACAACAATGAAGGAGTTGTTTGGTGGCAGTGCTATGTTCTTTGGGAGTCCACTTAAAAGCTTTTTCCACAGATTGAACGGTGGGTTTTATTCTCCGGAAGTTTACCAGGCAAGAGAATTATTGACGATCTTTCAAAGACGAAGATATTATCATTTTCTGAAGTCGTATCATGATGGCATGATTTGGAAATTTGCATCCATGGACAAGCTGTGGAGAAATTGTGATATGAGTACCAGTCTTGAGGATAAGGTTCACATTTGGCACAAAAGGCGATATGAGAAGCCTCTCACATTTGTTGATCTAAATAGTTCTCCTTTCAATGGAAGTCTGTCCATTATCGGTGAGGGTGAAGCTGACACTTTTTCATCATTGAAGGAGTTAAACTTATGGATGGGACGGTAACCACTCATATTTCAGCCAAACACAAGGAAACAGTCCATAGAGCGAAATCAATGGAAATGAGCTCATCAAAAAGTCACATTTTCACCTTCCCAGTGAGCCCAGTGAAAAATGTATTATACTACCAAAAGGTGTGAGGACTGATTGTGCTTCCCTTACTGATGACAAAGCAGGAATACACCATACACCACGACTGATCCCACTCGATCAGCTGGGAATGCAGGCCTCCACCTTTTTTCCTTATGCTTCTGCACAGGACGTACATGATTTTGCTATGACTTCTTATTCTTACAACATAAACGCAAGCAGAAGTACTTCGGACGTTTCATGCTCAAGTCCCTGGCAGTGGGAGGGTGCACCGGAAACTTATCCTCTCTTGGTCAAAAGTCCATTTGGAGTCCAAAATACGGTTCTAGAGGAGCTCAAAAGAGGTAGCCGTTCTGCAATGCGGAGAGGCTTCTATCAGTCAGCAGCTAAACATAGTGTAGCATATTCCAATGAAGCATATGTCACTACAGGATTCCTCCATGAGAAGAACCTTTTGAAGAACTTTGGTCAACAAAATGTTTTAATTCCTGAAAGTTCTTCTGATCCATATGCAAGAACCACTGATGGTCATCAAACGAACAGATGCATGAAAATGCACAATCCGAGAAATGCTGAGATTATTTCTGAGATGTTGGCCCTTGGTACAAGCACAAACCCACCTTATAACAACTTCTCGGAGCAGTCCGATACCATGCATAAATATCATGATGAACTGAAGATGAATGCACCTCCTGCCGTTAAGTCTGTTACAAAAGTTGATGAAGGACATAGGTTCCCTTACACATACACAAGGAGGAAGCCGCAAAAGAGGCTTGACCTTGTGGATCCTGACGAGAAATCAACCATAGTGGATTCAGAGTCACCGAGTGTGCTGGCCAGCATGGAGAATGTAAAGGCGAAGGCAATCAAACTTTGAAGCTTGGCAGCTGTGAACAACGAAAGCTGAACATAGAAATGGGGACTCGGCTTAGCATCCAGCTAACATAGTAAATAAGTTTTAACCTTTTGAGCTCTGCTACATCATCAGATAGACTGAAGCCTCCCTTTGGTTAATTGGTATAACAATTCGTTGTTAATTGGGATAAGAACATAAACAATTCTATAGATAAAGTATGCAAATAAGTCAGATCTCACTCCTAAGTAGTTTTCGAAGAATGCTTACCTTGCTATATACACAACGAGGAACACCTTTTCTTCTTGATGAGTTGCAATTTTCTTCTGTAGATGCGATTATGCTCCTGCTCTTTTTTAGCAGTATATTTGGCAATTTAGTAATTTTCATACCTGATAGTACAATCCAGTTCCTTGTAATGTTAATGTCACTAGAGCAGCATCACCATCTACTTACTACGAAATTACCATGCTCAGAAGTCAGAACATCTTGCCAGTCTCAGTTTCAGTATCAGCAAGGATAAGTTTTCATATTTTTAACCGGTTTTCTTTGGGTGATTTCAATTATCAAATTCACGTTCAAATTTCTTCATTTAAATTTAGGAATTCGTCCGGTTGCTTCATTATCAACGAGAGGGGAACCGATAGATATGGTAACCAGCGGTTTTCTTTAACCCTGATCACAACCATCCGATACCAATCGAACGGCTTACGCTTATGAGGAGCTTCGAATATTCGAACTGACACCCCCTCCGCCGCCAAGAGGAAATGGCGCCGCCTCGCCTCCTCCCGCTCCTCCTCGGCCGCCTCCTCGTCTCCGGCGACCTCCGCCGAAGCCCCGCCCACCTCCGCCGCATAGTCCCCCTCCTCCCCTCCCACCCCCACCTCGCCGCCACACTCTCCAGCCTCTACTTCCCGCTCTTCCCCTCCTCCTCCACCTTCCTCCACAACCTGCTCATCCGCGCAATCGCCTCCTCCCCCTCCCCGCGCCTCTCCTTCGCCGCCTTCTCCTCCCTCCTCCGCTCCGGCCTCCTACCCGATCGCTTCACATTTCCTCCTCTCCTCAAGTCGGCCTCCAGGGTCCCGTCTTTCCCCCGCACGGGCGCGCAGGTGCACGCCCAGGCCGTCCGGCGCGGGTTCTTGTTCGACGTCTTTGTCGTTAATGCGCTCCTTGCGATGTACGCCGCGTTCCGGGATACGGCGTCGATGTGGGAGGTGTTCGATTCGTGCGCGGGGGTCGTGGACGTGGTTTCTTCGAACACGGTGATTGGTGGTTATGTCAAGTGCGGGGAGATCGGGAATGCCCGGAGGGTGTTCGAGGAAATGCCGCAGAGGAATGGGGTGTCCTGGAGCGCCATGGTGGGGCGTACGCGGGTGCTGGGGAGTTGGATGTGGCGAGGGAGATGTTTGATCGGATGCCAGCCATTGGGAGGAACGTTGTGACGTGGAACTCGATGGTGACGGGGTTTGCGCGGCATGGGCTGCTGCCGCTGGCGAGGAAGATGTTTGATGAGATGCCGGTCAGGAATCTGGTGTCATGGAACGCAATGATCCGGGGCTATACAGTGAATGGCGAGATGGATGGCGCGAGGGAGCTGTTTGATGCGATGCCGGAGAAGGATGTGTTTTCTTGGACGTGCATGATCTCCGGGTATGCGCAGGGTGGACGCTATGCAGAAACCCTTGAGATGTTCAGGGGAATGCAGAGCGAGGGCAATGTCCGGCCTAATGAGGTGACCATGGTGAGTGTGCTTTCGGCGTGTGCGCATTTAACAGCTCTGGAAGAAGGGAGGTGGGCTCACGCCTTCATTGACAAGCACAAGATGGTGCTTGACAATGAGTTCAATCTTGGTGCTGCTCTCATTGACATGTATGCAAAGTGCGGGAGAACTGACATGGCTGTCAAAATTTTCCACTCCTTGGACCAGAAGAATGTCTCCGCCTGGAATGCACTAATCACCGGGCTGGCAGTAAACGGTGAAGCTCAGCAATCCATTAATGTGTTTGAGCAAATGAAGAGGTCAGGAGAAAAGCCGAATGGCATTACATTTCTTGGTGTGCTGACAGCTTGTGCCCATGGCGGGCTGGTTGATGTGGGTCGACGGTGCTTTCAGAGTATGGCATCTTCTTGTGGAGTGCAACCGGAGGCGAAGCACTATGGCTGCATGGTTGACTTGTTAGGACGGGTAGGGCTTCTTGAAGAGGCAGAGGAGCTGGTCTGGAACATGCCGATGGCCCCGGATGTCATGGTTTTGGGTGCGCTCCTAGGTGCTTGTCGAATGCACAAGAGATTTGATGTGGCTGAACGAGTACAGAGTGTAATCCTTGGCCTCAATGCACAGCAGGCTGGCTGCCATGTTTTGATTTCTGACATTTACGCTGCTGCTGGCAAATGGGCTGATGCTCTAGAAGCGAGACGTTTTCTGCAGAAGTGTAGCATCAAGAAATTGCCCGGATCATCCAGCTCAATGCAATAGGGTTTGAGATCCTTGCAGACTCTTTAATATCTCAGATTGAGTTACATTCTTTAGCAATAAACACGGTGCTTATGGTCTATGGATATAAGATATCGGGACTAAAAATTCCTGTTAGCAAAATAGTGCTCATTGTACCTCAAAAGTCAAAACTGGTTGGGATTGCCATATCCCGAAAAACAAAAGTTTATTTCTCCTCATGCAACTAATTGTTTATCCTTTGTGTAATATTAGCTAGCATCATTCTTATATGGACCTAAACTTACGACAATTCACCGATAGAATTATAGAACTAGCTTTCATCCATTTGGTTGTATTGTCCTAGACAATATATGTATCATTCTCATAAAAATTATAGTGACAAACTAATGCTGCGCATGTGCATATCAATTACATAGTAAATATGCCCACCTCATATTGGTTGAGGTACTTTCGTCTCTCAAGATGATAATTAAAGCTAAAAGTAAAAAATGTGTTTTATTTGTTCAAATTTCAGCTGATTTCACTAACTGACCATGGATTATCATTTTTTGGTTTCTTGTCAGGAGCTTGCTGAATTCTGAGTGCAAATAAATGAGTTCCCAATGTTGTAGCTGAAAGCAGCAGTAAGGTTACCAGTACAAATGTCATGTATTCCTTAATATGATTCATGATTGTATTGTTGGTTGGAAAAATCTACAGCTGTACAAAGGATCACGCCATGACGTTTGAGGAAAGTGCACAACCACAGGCTTGCATTCCTTATTACGTATGATCTCAACTTTCTTGTCTCAAAAATCGCTGGGCTTCTTCTAAACACAGGACTTTGTTGACTTCTGAGGGACTTTGCAATATGGGCCATGATATAAATTGTGAAAAAATACAAGGTGCATTTTCATTAAAACTATTTTTTTTTTGTCAACTCCGCAGGAAATTGCCGCAACCTTCCCAGAGGACGCATGGGTACAAGCTTTGAACTGTAAGATGCTGGTTTTTCTAAAATTTTCAGTTAAACTGTTAAATTCGTTGCGCTGCATTGTATTCCTAGCATTTAGGACTACATACCTCAGATATCAAGTATCCTGGGACACCATCTTAAAATATGGGTTACAGGCTATAGCATCCACTCCACAGAAGCGTGACAAATGTAGTAATAGAAGAGCAATTCTTCTGGTATGATGCACGGGTTTTCTGTATGGTGATATGTGTCAAGTCTATTTCTTCCTCTATAAGTCCTATGCTTAGTAGCTCTTCATTTTCAGGATATCTACCCTGGACTTTACCTTGCTCCAGATTGAAGGACACGTCGCCAACAAAACAGGGCATTGGACATCGATTACAGAGTTAGCAACATCCCCCGGAACACTAAAGCAGACGACATACTGGCCAAGCAAGCAAGAGCAATGTCTGCTCCAGATCTAGGTGGTATCATCTGTAGTCGCAACCGGTTGAAACATGGCACTGTGTGCCCAGTAATTCACACTATTTATGCGACTCCAATCTACTCCAGGGAACACTTCCGTAATACCAAAGTTCAAGTATTACAAAAAGAATGTCCGATCAAAACAGATGTTCATCGCAAAAAATAAATATATAGAAGGTGGGTGAATTTTGTTAGAATTGGTTTGCTCGCGAGGCATTCTCCTCCTATGTAGTCGCAACTAGACCTGAGACTTTGCTGCCGGCCGGCCCGGCCTAACACGCCGTGTTGTGCCAGCACAGCACAAGTCACCTCTGGTGAGCCCAAGCATGACCTATTGGCACGTCATGTCGCTACCATGCTGTCCTAGGCCCAATCCTTTTTTATTGTGACGGCTAGGGTTAGAGGAGGCGTGGGGAGCACAGTGGTCACTTGGGCCATGTGCCACCTCCAGTGAGCCCAAACATGACCTGCACAGTGGTCACTTGGGCCATGTGCCACCTCCAGTGAGCCCAAACATGACCTATTAGTACGTCATGTCGCTGCCGTGCTGTCCCAAACCCAATCCTTTTGGATTGTGGGGGCTCTGGTTAGAGGAGTGGCCTTTTGGATTGTGGGGTTAGAGGAGGCGCGGGGAGCACGGTGGTCACCCAGGCCATGCGTAAGCCGTGTGGAGACTGGTGGAAGCCGTCGTCTCGTCACCATGGATGGCATGGCGGACAGTCGCTGCTGCCATTCACTGAGGAGGCGCAGAGGCCTATTGGCACGTCGTGTCGAGTCGCTGCTGCCATTCACTGAGGAGGCGCAGAGGCCTATTGGCACGTCGTGTCGTCGCCGTGCCGTCCCAGGCCTAATCCTTTTGGATTGTGGCGGCTAGGGTTAGAGGAGGCGGGGAGCACAGTGGTCACCGGGCCATGCGTAGCTGCGTGGAGACTGGTGGAAGCCATCGTCTCGTCACCATGGATGGCATGGCTGACAGGCGCTGCTGCCGTTCGCTGAGGTGGAGGCGCAGAGGTCGGCGGCGGCAGGGCGGCCGTTGTGGCGGACGGCACACGGAAGATATGGCCATGGACGTGCCGTGCCATTCTGCCCATCATGCCTGATCGACAGGCCCAGCACAGCCATATTTTCCGTGACCGCCCGAACAAGCACGGCCAAATGCCATGGTCAAGTCGCAACTAGAATATATACTAGCAATCAAAATATAGAAACGCCTAATCCAGTGTGTACCGAGAGAAGATACTATTATTCTAAAGTAGAAACAGAGCCGAATAAAAATAACAGCAGAAACTAAAAAGACATAATTAACAGGAAGATGCTAATATAATATCATATCACCAACAATTAACGTCCGAAATTCGAGAATCCATAACCCATCACTAGTCCCATGCATTGCAGGCTAGGTACAGTAAACCACACAAAATAAACCGATATAGGCACGGTAAACAAGATAAGCTAGCTCTACGGTGCATGACTGGATAAAAATGCACACGCTTAGTCGACCTCCTCCATCTTGCTCTCGCCGGCGTCGTCCTCCAGCGGAGGCGGCATGTCAGTGTCGGCCTCCGCCGAGTCGTCCTCGTCGATGCTCAGGCCAAGCTTGAGCATGCGGTGGATCCTGGTGCCGAACGTGTTGGGGTCGTCGAGGCTGAAGCCGGAGGTGAGGAGTGCGGTCTCGAAGAGCAGCATGACGAGGTCCTTGACGGACTTGTCGTTCTTGTCAGCGTCGGCGCGCTTGCGCAGCTCATCCATGATGGAGTTCTCAGGGTTTATCTCCATGGTCTTCTTGCTCGACATGTACCCGGACATGCTCGAGTCCCTCAGGGCCTGCGCCTTCATGATCCTCTCCATGTTGGCAGTCCAGCCGTACTCGCCTGTCACGAGACAGCACGGCGAGTCGACGACACGGTCAGAGACAACAACCTTCTCGACCTTGTCCCCGAGCACCTCCTTGATGACCTTGCAGAGCCCCTCAAACTTCTCCTTGAGCTCCTCCTTCCTCTTCTTCTCGTCCTCGCTCTCATCAAGCTTCAGGCCCTCCTTGGTGGCAGAGACAAGCTTCTTGCCCTCAAACTCCTTGAGCTGACCAATGGAGTACTCGTCAATGGCATCAACCATGAAGATGACCTCGTAGCCCTTCTTCTTCAGCTTCTCAAGGAACGGGGAGTTCTCCACAGCCTTCTTGCTCTCGCCGGTGATGTAGTAGATGTCACTCTGGCCCTCCTTCATCCTTGTCACGTAGTCCTTGAGGCTGGTCAGCTCATCACCACTCTTGGTGGAGTGGTACCTCAGGAGCTCAGCAATCTTGGTCCTGTTGGTGGAGTCCTCATGGATGCCAAGCTTCAGGTTCTTGGAGAAGGCCTCGTAGAACTTGTTGTAGTCCTCCTTGTTCTCGGCAATCTCGAAGAAGAGCTCAATGCACTTCTTGACAAGGTTCTTGCGGATGACCTTCAAGATCTTGTTCTGCTGGAGCGTCTCACGGGAGATGTTGAGGGGAAGGTCCTCAGAGTCAACAATACCCTTGACAAAGCTCAGCCACTCAGGGATAAGCTCCTCGCAGTTGTCCATGATGAAGACACGGCGCACATAGAGCTTGATGTTGTTGAGCTTCTTCCTGGTGTCAAAGAGGTCAAAGGGGGCCCTCTTGGGAACGAAGAGGACAGCCTTGAACTCAAGCTGACCCTCCACAGAGAAGTGCTTGACGGCAAGATGCTCCTCCCAGTCGTTTGTCAAGCTCTTGTAGAAGGCAGCGTACTCCTCCTTGGTGATCTCCTCAGGCTTCCTCATCCAGATAGGCTTCTGCTTGTTGACCAAGGACCACTCGTGAGAAACCTCCTTGATCTTCTTCTTTTTTTTCTCCTTCTCTTCCTTCTCCTCATCAACATCCTCAACCTTGCCCTCCTCAGTATCCTTCTTCTCTTCCTCATCTTCATCGTCGGAGATTTCCTTCTCAGTGGTCTTCTCTATCCAGAGAGAGATGGGGTAGCTGATAAACTCAGAGTGCTTCTTAATCAGATCTTTGAGGCGACGCTCCTCAAGGTACTCCAACTGCAGACAGGAGCAAATTGTCAGGTACAAGCCACAGATCACTACGTAGCATCAAAGACAGAATTATTACACTAGTCTAAACATACATCCACAAGGTTTTGAATGTCTGAAACTAGCAGCAGAAAATAGCAAGAATAATAAGAATGAACTCATTTCAGTCCAACTGTGCCACATTAATGGTGCAGAAGTCCTTAGACTTGCAATTGCAGTACTAACAAATCATTAGAATGATCATTTGAAAGCAGGAAACATAATTTAAACCTGGATTTAGAACAATGTGCATGCCCTCAGATTCAGTTGTAAAATCGGGACGCACAACACCTAAAGATAACACTAACATGCAAAAATGGACAAACATGAAAAACAGAAGAGAAGAAACATGATTCAACAAGCTAGGAGAAAAATAATAAACCATCTAATATAATTCTTTTGCAATTAGCACTATATTTAAGCATACACAAAGTTCTTATTAGTCATAAGTAAACAAAAATGCACATCCAAATGCCTTGTTTGGATGACGGTGCCAACAATGAGTCGATTTCATACCAATAACCAAAACAATAAGTTCCTGACTGGACCCTAGCAAGTACCATGAGGACAATCCTCCCAGCAGCTACATTCCCAGTTTCAACCAAATGATCTAACCAACACCAGCAAGTACCAGGAGGTAATTCTTACTGCTTGATTTCAACTAACCCTCACAGCAGCCATCTTCAGTTTTTTTAAATGAACTAAGCAAGAGTAGCAAGTACCAATAAGGAATTACTATCCAATTTCAATTAACCCTCCTAGCCATCATCCCAGTTTCAACAAATGAACTAAGCATCATTAACAAAACTAGATATCAAACCCAGATTATCAAAACTAAAGCACCAACAGCATTAATTCAAAAGCAAATGACCCAGGCAAGGCAACAAGTGTTTAAGTAAACAAAAAATTTGATAAAGAGTTTAGATTCTGCTGTACCTGATCATCCTTGAGGTAGAGGGTCATCTTAGTACCCCTCCCAAGTGGCTCTCCAGACGTATCACGTGTGACAGTGAAGGACCCACCAGCCTGAGACTCCCACACATACTGCTCATCATCGTTGTGCTTGGTCGTCACAACGACTCTATCCGCAACAAGGTAGGCAGAGTAGAACCCAACACCAAACTGACCAATCATGGACACATCAGCACCAGCAGCCAGTGCCTCCATGAACTCCTTTGTCCCAGACCTTGCAATGGTACCAAGGTTGTTCACAAGATCCGACTTGGTCATACCAACACCACTGTCAATAATCGTAATGGTGTTCGTCGCCTTGTCAGGGACAATATGGATGAACAGCTCTGGCTGAGCATCCAGCTTACTCTTGTCTGTCAAGCTCTCAAACCTGATCTTATCCAACGCCTGCAAAACCACATCACAACAACCAATTCAATGAAAAGTTTCGAGTAAACTATCAAATCGACCATGCAAAACTACTAGGAATCAGTTTTAGTGCCAATACTTTCCGTAAATAGAAAAATCGTGAACTGGTTCTACCAAATCAAGGAACAGCCAATGCATTCATGTATGATCTAGCTTGTAAGGTTTCCTTCTACCGATCTAGAACAAAAGACACTTAAATCTGAAAGACTATCATGTTTTTTTTTACAACGGATCATTCAAATTAAAGCGGTCTACCGATATAGAACAAAAGACAATTAAATATGTAAGATTAAACAAGTTATTTTACAAGGGGTCATTGAAATTAGCAAAAACATGGGGTTTTTTCAGATGTGACAGTCTTCAGAGATGAAACAAAAATCGTAGCTGCGTTTGACTCAAGGATTACTACACAGATCGCAGATTAAGTACAGAAAATTGGAACTCCCTGTCACCAACTAGCGCAAAACCTCACGGTTTTCAGATCACCTAAATCAGATTCACATCAACACACAGAACACACCGATCTAGCGATCTACCAGGAGGCCTTAGCGCACAGATCTGAAGCAGTGAACGAAAGCCTACGAGCGTGTAAACGAGAGCTTACATCGGAGGAGTTGGAGATGAGCTCGCGGAGGAAGATCTCCTTGTTGGAGTAGAAGGTGTTGATGATAAGGGAGAGCAGCTGGTTGATCTCGGCCTGGAAGGCGAAGGTCTCGGTCTCCGAGGCCATGGCGCCGAAAGAAGCTTCTGGAAGACCGGAGCGCGAGGAGGGGAAAGACGGCTAGGGTTAGGGTTTTGTGGGGAACTCGCGTGCGGGAGGCGAGGGAATGGGAGCGGGGGCACCAATTTATAGTGGGGATGGGGTTCTCGAATGTTCTACCAGGGGCTCGAAGGCGGGGGGGGGACGCGGGGTTGTTTGGGTTGACTTGACGAGTCGTTAGGCCCGATGCTTTGTGGCGCCGGGCTGGGCTTGGAGCTAATGTGGCCCACGAGTCGGTTGGCTTTTCTATACTGGAAGCTTCTGGAGAACGGACTGAGTCTGTATAATTAAGGAGCCCATAATTGGCATTAATCAGCCTTCCACTTAAAAAATCTATATGAATTTATTTATTTTTTCCCGATGGAATTTATGCGTTGATGTAGGGCACGTCTGATAATATCTGCAATAATTTGCTTATAATAATTTTTATATCATCTCAGAAAAAATAGCACTATAGATAGCTCATACAATGAGCTATTATCTTTTTACTTATCTTTATAGATGATACAATCTTTTAATGCTTTCATGGACTTAAGATATTTACTTCTTAGTTCTGGTGACACAATCAGCTACATGATTGTAGACAACACATTTATCTATCTTTATTCTCTTTTATCTTCATCAGTTTAAATTCTACGTAGCAGAGACTATAAACAACTGATGTAACCCAATTGTACAATACCTAACACGGTTTCCTTTGGAAAGCATTTATTCCATAGAAATAAATTTGGGAGAACTATTACTGTTTAATGTGAAACTCTTGTGTTCTGAACGGAGCTCTAATCATTGGAACGCCATAACCTCCTATTTTCCATGTGAACTTTTTTGGCAAGGAATGATGCTTGGCTTGCTTGGCCGGGTGATGGAATCAGTCCCTGGGTCCGGTTGAACAGCCAACCGTGAAGAAAAGAGAACACAAGATGCAAAGCTTCTTCGCCGAGAATTTCTGAGAGAAGGAAGCGATTGAAAACAATCGCTATCATTGGTAACCTGGTAACTTACCGTGTATTATACGGCTATTATTTACATAATATGGAGCCGTCCTTGTCTATGGCATGTAAAATTCTACTTGTTTTCTCTCTATATTTTGTTAGTTGGAGTATCGATGCTGCCTAAACGTCATCAGGTATCCCAAAGCTCTTTGATCTAATAGCACGGAAAACTGCTGCGCGATTCCTTCGAAATGAAGCTGTTCAATTCATTTGTCCAGTACGCATCCTTAATGCAGAAATCGGGAGAGTTCACTTTCATTATTTAAAAAAATCTGTCCAGTCCATCCCTCCCCAAGTCTTGCGACTCTTTAGATCTCCGTGGTGCCTCACCTGCTTTGCATTCAGAGTAAGTCAATCCAAATGGAATAGTTAAGCTATAGATAAACTGAGGTATAAAGAATCAAAGTGAACTTACTATGATCCCGATCCTTGTTGGAATTATACGGGCTGGCCCATATTTAATTCTAATTAATTACTGAAAAATCCTAAAGACTCGTGTGCATGTGCTAAAACTATTTAGTCTCATATGGAGAGTTGAATGGGAGTTATACCACTTTAAAAGGTGGAATATGATAGCCCCCTTGTGGAATTAGAGATAGTCAATACACGCGCGTGCTCGCTCGCTCGCCACGTCGTGCCGTGCGTGTGCGCGTACGCAGGCGTGTTGGGTGCGTGCGCGTTTTTCTTTATCTATTTAACAAACGGCTGACAGTAACAGTTCAGTTACCAGTGAATAATAGTGATCGTTTCTAATCTCTTTGTTTTTTTTAATAATGCTAAGCCGCGTACGTCCGGGTCAAAAGCAAAATATCGGACGCTTCACCCACTCAGCATAGTAGCCGCTCCATCGAACGCTCCGCTCACTCTCCCAGCTCCATCATGTTCCTACTTTGAGTCCGCCCTATCGTGACGTCTGAAAGATGTTTTGCAAGGTCAACAAGTTGGCTGGCTACGTACTAGTAGCAGCTAGCCTTTGATTGAACACACGAACTATTAATCTCCCCACAAGCTGGCAGTCTATAAACAAATTTTAATTGTTTTATTTGCTACATCACCACACAACGGCTAACCAAAGCATCAAACTTTTTTTAGTTTCACGCGCACGAATCCGTGAAGTGATTTAAGAGTATTCAAATTAGAATTTTAGAAATAAAATGTCTTTTTAATAAAATTATAAAAATGAGCTTATGTCCGGAAATATTGCAACCGTTGTCCGAGGATGTTGCAATCGTATCCGGGGATGTTGCAACCGTGTCCAGGTGCTAGTATCACCCGTACAATATATAGAGTAGGTATGTACGTAGGCCGTGTAATCGACCATCGGGTGATACTAGCACCCGGACGTCCGATTTGGGGGCTAGGATCGGACGCCCGGGTCCGGAGATGTTGCAACCGTCGTCCTAGGATGTTGCAACTGTTGTCCGATGATATTGCAACCGTTGTCCGGGGATGTTGCAAGTGTTGTCCTAGGATGTTGCAAGTGTTGTCCAAAGAAGTTGCAACTGTTGTCCATAGATGTTGTAACCGTTATCCGGGGATGTTGCAACTATTGTTCTAGGATGTCGCAACCGTTGTCCGGGGATGTTGCAACCGTTGTCCAGTGATGTTGTCGTACGTCTGATTTCTAGTAGCGCCCAAACTATTTACATACCTTTCATTTCACATCTAGCTTACTAAACTTCTAAAGTAGTGTAGCAACCTATACTAATTACTGTATTAAACCTTAATTAGCCCTTTGATATCTCTCTGAGGCCAACAAAAATAACAAAAAAAAGGCTTAAACAACACCACCACCATCCTGATTATCATGATCACAAAGGAGAAAGCAAGCATATGTGAATGCTTGTTTGATCTAGACAAGATGAACCAATGGCTTAATTTCTCTCTCTAATTAAGTAGCCTTGATGCTTGGTGTTTACCTTAATCAGGGGACTAATTAATATTGGATTCAGGCTGTACGTGTGGGAGCCTCTACCCGTATGTCCGCTCCCTAGTGGCTCCCTGAAATAAGGACCTGCCCACAAGATCTCGAAACCTTCCCATCTTCACCGAAAAATGCTACAGATTCTTTCATCAATCAGGAGAGAAAAGGGAAAAAAAAATTATTTTAGTAGCTCCTGTTCCTAAAAAAAAAAGTTATAGCTCCTTACATGTCCAAAACATATAGTGGACAACAGTTTATAACATGGCGGAACTCTTTATTTCTTAACTAAAACATGTAACTAATGGTTGCAGTAGAAATATACCTCTTATCTTGGAGATGTGTCCTGATATCGACAATTAGATTATGCACCTTCCAAGTGTCAGGGGGGTGGTGCGGCCGAACTTGTGAGAGCATGCTAATGAGAAGCCTCCTCATATCAGGCTTATGGGATGCCCGCACAAAAGCCCGGAAATCAAATTGATCTCCAAGCTTACAAGACAGTTCGTTGGCAAGTGTGGTCTTACCAATGCCTCCAACTCCAACAATGGATACAACCTTGAGCTTTTGCTCTCCATCCTTAATCAGCCACTCTTCAAGCTTGTTCATGGGGGCAGCAATACCAACAAGATCAGCAACCTCCCCATTCACTATGTGATGCGGAGAGCGAAAAGACACGTCATATGTAGGAGGAGTAGCACGGCCGATGCCACCAAGGTTATACATTTCGTGTCGTTGAAGCGCCTCCTGCACACGCGCGCTGAATTCTCTGATCTTGTTGGCCATCCATAGGCGCTGCTTCAGCCTCTCGGAGAGCCGATTGGTCTTACGCGAAGTAAATTTACGGCGAGGAATTTTGCAGACATATTTGCTCTTGGAATCAGCATCAGCAGCGTTTTTTTTTCTAGATACTTTGTTTTTTGGGATGTTGCAACCATTATCTTATGATGTTGCAACCGTTATCCGGAGATATTGCAACCGTTATCCGGAGATGTTGCATCTATAGAAAAAAAAAAATGTTATATCTGTAGAAAAAAATATTGCGTATTGTTCAAAACGATGAACTCAAAATCAACACGGGGGACCATACGGGTGGGAGCTCCCATAAGCTAAAAAAAATCAGCTTTTGTCACTTGGCTAAAACAATCAAGCAGGCCATCCCAAATTCTAAATTCTTACCAGTAGCATCATCTACCCTGTCGTTGCCACCTCCCCACCACACACGCAAACTCACATCCATCCATGCTTACATATGCCTCCTACACACACTTGGGCACAAGCAGCTGATCATTTGATTCAACCACACCTGCAACAACATGCATTTGGGATCTTTTGCTCATTAATTTTCGGACCATACGGGTGGGAGGCTCCACCCGTACGTCCGACTCCTAACAGCGCCCTTATTTTTGCCATTTAGTTACTAGTGACTGGGTAATGGCTGCAGTTACTAGTGAGTAATGACGACCATTTCTAGTCTCTGGGTTTTTGCCATTATATGGAACAGAGCACTTGTTCTTCTGATTTATGAACACTCCCCACGAAAGACAATAGTATACCACCGGTTTTGTTCTTGTCTCTCGCGATCTCCATCCGCGAGCGCGTGTGCGGTCGCACCGAAAGCGAGCCTCGGAACCTCGTCCTGAAGGCTTGCACGAGCGAGGACGAATAAGGTTTTGGGAGCGCTCACGCGATCGCCGCTTCATCGATTTTACACTCGACTACATCTGCGCGACTACTACCACGACATCCACGAAGGTCTCTCGCATCCACTACGCCATGACTAACGACGACCTCACCAAGACTCCTGCTTCTACTTCTGCTGCTCCTTCCGCTGGTTCTGGGTATGCCTATCTCATACTTATTGTTTACTTAGTTTTATTGTCTATTGTTTACTTGAACACTGAGATAGGTATGGTAGTTTCTGTCTTTCTAGAAATTCGTATATCTATAGTGTTATTGTATATCTGTTTTGTGAAAATGGCTATAGTATTCTCCATGATTTATCTAGTACTTTTCTGGATTAATGTAATTCAAAAAATGCTCATACATTCAATAATCCAAAAACCTTATGCTAGGCATTTTTCGTCAACTGGTTTTGCCGCTGCGTTAAAACCCTCTGAATTCGACGGTGCGAATTACAAGAGGTGGCGCACCAAGATGGTGCTTTGGCTAACTGCCATGAACGTTTTTCATGTGGCAAGTGGCAAGCCTGAAGGAACACTTACTCCTGAATAGGAGCAAGCGTTCGATGCTGCTGATAACCTTTTTAAAGGTGCCGTGATTAGCATTCTTGGTGAGAAGTTAGTTGATGCATACATGGTGATCAAAACTGGGAAAGAGACGTGGGATGCACTCGAGGCCAAGTTTGGGGTTTCGGATGCAGGCAGTGAATTGTATCTCATGGAGTAATACCATGACTATAGAATGGTTGACAGTCGTTCTGTAGTTGAGCAGGCTCATGAGATACAATCTATGGTCAAAGAACTAGAGCACTTCAAATGTGTGTTACCGGACAAGTTTATCGCGGGAGGCATTATTGCCAAGCTTCCTCCTTCTTAGAGGAATTTTGCTACTTCCCTGAAACACAAGAGACAAGGTTTTCTGTTGAAAATCTCATTGGGTCTCTTGATGTTGAAGAGAAGGCGAGGGCAAAAGATACACACATTAGAGGTAATGAGGGATATTCTAGTGCCAATGTGGTACAGAAGAAGAATGGCCAAGCTCAAAAGTTCAAAGGCAAGAATAAGAAAGCACAAACAACTAGCTTCAAGAAGAAGAAGAAGAACACAAAGGATAGCCTTTGCTTTGTGTGTGGCGAACCTGGTCATTGGGCCAAGGATTGCAGTCAACGCAAGGGTGGGAAGAATCAGCAAGGGCAGAATTCTAAGTCTGCTAATGTTGTTGTTGGTACTATTGAGACGGAACATCGTGGTATGGTCATTTACCATCGTTTCTTTCCGTATGTCAATCTACCATTGGTGGATAGACACTCGTGCTAATATACATGTGTGTGTCGATATTTCATTGTTCTCTTCTTACCGTCACTCGATTCACCGTTCTAATGGGGAACGGGTCACATGCCATCGCTCATGGTGTTGGCACGCGATCCAAGTTTACTGGGAAGATTGTGCAACTAAAGAACGTGCATCATGTGCCATCTATCAATAAGAATCTCGTGAGCGGATCTCTTCTGTGTAGAGATGGCTTTAGACTGGTATTTGAGTCCAATAAATTTGTAATGTCCAAGTGTGGACAATTTGTTGGTAAAGGCTATATGTGCGGAGGCTTGTTCCGGCTATCTCTTTCAGATTTGTGTAATAATGTTGCGAACCATATTTTCAGTGGTAATGAGACTACTATTTGGCATTCACGACTTTGTCACATAAATTTTGGTTGCATGACGCGGTTAGCCAGTTTAGAGTTAATCCCGAAATTCATCCTTGCCAAAGGTTCTAAGTGTCAAGTTTGTGTTCAATCAAAGCAGCCTCGTAAACTTCATAGGGCCGCGGAGGTAAGAAACTTGGCACCGTTAGAACTCATAAATTCATATCTGTGTGAGATGAATGGCGTGTTGACAAAAGGTGGTAATAGATATTTCATGACTTTGATTGATGACTCCACTAGGTTCTGTTATGTGTATCTTTTGAAAACTAAAGATGAAACTCTTCACTACTTTAAAATCTATAAAGCAGAAGTTGAGAACCAACTTGAAAAGAAAATCAAAAGGGTTAGGTCTGATCGTGGCGGCAAGTACTTTTCTAATGAGTTCAATTTATTCTGTGAGGAACATGGTATAATCCATGAGAGGACACTCCTATTCACCCTACCAAACGGGTTCTTGAAAGAATGAACCGCACTCTAACGGATTTGGTTAACGTCATGTTAGAAACAACGGGTCTTTCCAAAGCATGGTGGGGGGAGGCTATATTGACTTCATGTCATGTCCTAAACAGGATTCCCACAAAGAATAAAGAGATAACCCCATATGAACAATGGGAGAAAAAAAAAGACTATCACTTTCATACTTGCGCACTTGGGGTTGTTTGACGAAAGTCAATGTGCCAATTTCCAAAAAGCGTAAGCTTGGACCAAAAGCTGTGGATTGCGTTTTTCTAGGCTATGCTCATCATAGCGTTGGATATAGATTTCTAGTGGTGAAATCTGGAGTATCTGACGTGCATGTCGGTACAATTATGGAGTCCAGAGATGCTACATTCTTTGAGGATATTTTTCCGATGAAAGATATGCCTATTTCATCAAGTCAGGAGCCTGATACAACTCCGAACCTGCCATTCCAATGGAATATTTTGAGCAAACCCCGAGCAAATTCACGAGAAGGAAGACAATGAAATTCGAGGAAGAGTAAAAGACAAAGGACTGCTAAGTCTTTTGGTCCTGATTTCATTGTGTACCTTGTGGATGATACTCCAAGTACCATTTCTGAAGCATATGCTTCTCTAGATCTTGAATCTTTGAAGGAAGCAATCAGTAGTGAAATGGATTCCATTATCTCTAATGGAACTTGGGAGATCACCGAAAGGCCCTTATGGTTGTAAACCAGTAGGATGTAAGTGAGTGTTCAAAAGAAGCTTAGGCCTGATGGTACTATCGAGAAGTACAAGGCACGGCTTGTGGCCAAGGGTTATACCCAAAAGGAAGGCGAAGATTTCTTTGATACTTACTCACCTGTAGCTAGATTGACCACTATTCGAGTACTACTATCTCTAGCTGCCTCACACGGTCTTCTCGTTCATCAGATGGACGTTAAGACGGCTTTCCTAAATGGAGAGTTGGACGAGAAAATTTACATGGAACAGCTAGATGGATTTGTAGTAGATGGTCAAGAAGGAAAGGTGTGCAAGTTGTTGAAATCTTTGTATGGTCTTAAACAAGCACCTAAGCAGTGGCATGAAAAGTTCGACAGAACTTTAACATCTGCAGGCTTTATTGTGAATGAAGCTGACAGATGCGTGTATTATCCCCATGGTGGGGGTGAGGGAGTCATTCTATGTCTGTATGTTGATGACATACTGATTTTTGGGACCAACCTTAATGTGATTAAGGAAGTCAAGGATTTCTTGTCTCAGAATTTTGAGATGAAAGATCTGGGAGTAGCTGATGTTATCTTGAACATCAAGCTGTTGAGAGGTGATGATGGTGGGATTACATTGTTGCAATCTCATTATGTGAAAAAGATTTTGAGTCATTTTGGTTATAGCGACTGCAAATCCTCTCCAACACCTTATGATCCTAGCATGTTGCTTAGGAAGAATCGGAGAATAGCCAGAGACCAATTGAGATATTCTCAGATAATTGGTTCACTCATGTATTTAGCTAGCGATACTAGGTCTGACATCTCGTTTGTTGCTAGCAAACTAAGCCGTTTTGTTTTCAATCCGGGAGATGATCATTGGCATGCTCTTGAGAGGGTAATGCGCTATCTAAATGGTACTATGAACTGTGACATTCACTATACCGGGTACCCTGTGGTCTTCGGAGGGTTATAGCGATTCAAACCGATATCCGATCGATGAGATTAAGACCACAAGTGGATATGTCTTCACATTTGGAGGTGGCGCTGTTTCATGGAAGTCTTGCAAGCGCACCATCTTAACGAGGTCAACAATGGAAGCGTAACTCACAAAGATTAGATATCGCCATCGCTGAAGCCGAATGGCTTCGTGAGCTCTTGATGGATTTGCGGTGGTTGAAAACCGAGACGCTATTCGATGAATCTGTGACAATCGATCGTGATCGCCAAAGTGAATAGTTCTAAGGATAATATGAAGGCATCAAGACATGTGAAGAGAAGATCAAATCATTAAAAATGAGAAACTCGAGTAATAGCTTTGGATTATATCCAAACAAAGAAAGAATCGCGAGATCCCTTCACAAAGGGTTTATCACGAATGTGATAGACAATGCATCGAGGAGATGGGTTTGAGACCCACGTGAGTTATACCATAGTGGTAACCCATCCTATATGATCGGAGATCCCGTGAAGTAGGATTACGAAACAAGCTTTTGGTTAATCGGGAGGAAAGTACTTTTATAGACCCACTCCATTGGAGATGCAATTTTCCTAAATCAGTATGGCAAAGTTGATTTTTATCTTAATGTGTTCTGTGGCTTGTTTAAGCAAAAATGCTTGTCCTACAGAGCGCTCTTGAAAGAACACACCTATATGAGCCCGACTACTAGTCACGCCTATGAGATAGGGTAATATCTAGGAAGCTCATGAATAGGCAGTGAGTATGACTCATATGCTTCAACCCATGGGATGCCTCGGCACTGGTATCGCTTAAGGACTTAAGTAAAACTTATTCACACAAAACTGTCTATTCAAGGCTCACCCATTGTGCGCTTGTGGATAAGTGTAGCTTCATTCTAGGTGGATGTTCAACCTAACGGTCTCCATCAAAATACTGGTATATCAAAACAATACTGTGGTTCAAGGCATTTGACATGTGCTCTTGGGATCTGGTGGGGGATTGTTGGAATTAATACGGGCTGGGCCCATGTTTAATTCTAATTAATTCCTGGAAAATCCCAAAGGCCCATGTGCATGTGCTAAAACTATTTAGTCCCATATGGAGAGTTGAATGGGAGTTACACCACTTTAAAAGGTGGAATGTGGTAGCCCCCTTGTGGAATTGGAGAGAGCCAATACACGCGCTCGCTCGCCTCGCCACGCCACGCCTCGCCGAGCCGAGCCGTGCGGTGCGTGTGCGCGCGTACGCAAGCGTGTCGGGTGCGTGCGCGTTTTTCCTTATCTATTCGAAAATCGAAACGCACTGACTCGCAGTTAATGTCATTAACAAACGGCTGGCAGTAACGGTTCAGTTACCAGTGAATAATGGTGACCGTTTCTAGTCTCTTTGTTTTTGCCACTAAGTAGAACATGCTCTATTTCAGAAATCGGTAGCAGTAATGGCTGCGGTTACTAGTGACTGGGTATGGCTGCGGTTACTAGTGACTGGGTAATGGTTGCAGTTACTAGTGAGTAATGACGACCGTTTCTAGTCTCTGAGTTTTTGCTATTATATGGAACAGAGCACTTGTTCTTCTGATTTATGAACACTCTCCACGAAAGACAATAGTATACCACTGGTTTTGTTGCTGTCTCTGCGATCTCCACCCGCGAGGCGCGTGTGCGGTCGCACCAGAGAGCAGCCTCCTAACCCCGCCCTGAAGGCTTGCACGAGCGAGGACGAATAAGGTTTTTGGGGAGCGTTCGCGCGACTGCTCTCTTCATCTGATTTTCTGCTACGACTACATCTGCGCGACTACTACCACGACATCCACGAAGGTCTCTGCTGCATCCACTACGTCATGACTAACGACGACCTCACCAAGACTCCTGCTTCTACTTCGGCTGCTCCTTCCGCTGGTTCTGGGTATGCCTATCTCACACTTGTTGTTTACTTAGTTTTATTGTCTGTTGTTTACTTGAACACTGAGATAGGTATGGTAGTTTCTGTCCTTCTAGAAATTCGTATATCTATAGTGTTCTTGTATATCTGCTTTGTGAAAATGGCTATAGTTTTCTCCATAATTTATCTAGTACTTTTCCGGATTAATGTAATTCGAAAAATGCTCATACATTCAACAATCCTCGTCATCACTATCGCCATTTTGAGATGTAAAAAATGGAGTAAGGTAGTTTCTGTCCAATGTGGTGAAGGAGGGAGTGCTGCAAGAAACATTAAAGGAACTAGTGATTCCAATGCATAGAGGAAAGTTTTATTGAACAATTGTAGTTAAAACTTGATGTTATTCAAAATGTAGAGCAATCCACTAAAAATAGTGTGTGTCGGCAACTTTTGATACCCTTGCATTCACGAAGATCATGTAATATACTTTGATAACAAATTTTAGCCAGTACCAGTCTAGCATACCTTCTCTGGATCTCTCTTGAGTTTCAGTTTGAATCTGCTTGCAGTAGAAGTGCCCTCCTCAATGTGGTGTTCTATGTTGCCCACAATGTTTCTGTCAAAATTCTCCTGGTCCTGCAAGTCAATAATTACAGCGGTCACAATTTACAAATCACCAACGATCACTACTACAAAATAGGTCATACTGGACGCAAGGTAGTCAGAGTCGAGATCCCGAGTCGGATCGATTTGCCTCCGGTAGGATCGAATCGTAGTATCGAATCGTAGAATCGGCGATTCTACGGATTTGTAAAAATACACATATTTACCATCTATACTATAAGTTTGTATAATTCTTATAAGGTTTACCAATTACTTATTACCAAAAAGGGCAAAACACTTCTTATCACACAATGTAAAAGCATAATGGTTCTGACATGATGGGTGATATAGTTCGAACTACTGGAGAACAACATTACCACACCGATATAATATTTTGCACGCTCCTTGTTTATTTATAGTTTCATTCTCATAAATTAATATCAACAAATTTTGCTCTAAAATAAAATATCAGCAAAGCCTGGTCTCTAAAAAAAATTGCCCCAAGTCTCTACGAGTAGATCGATAAGCTGTCGTGGGTTCGTAGAACCGTAAGACTCTAAGAGTAGGATCGCGATCCTAACTACCTTGAGTAGGATCGGATCGACAGTGAGACTCGGATCGACGGACTGTCGTGGGTTCGTAGAATCGTAAGACTCTAAGAGTAGAATCGCGATCCTAACTACCATGACTGGACGCCTCATCACAGACGGTTCCAAAGGAGTCGTCTGTGTTAAACTTATACAGATAGTTCCCTTTGGAACCGTCTGTGATAGCTACTCACCACAGACGGTTCTTATTAGGAACCGTCTGTGAATTATCACAGATGGTTCCTAATAAGAACCGTCTGTGGTATCACAGACGGTTAATTCTACAAACCGTCTGTGTAGTATCACAGACGGTTCCTAATAAGAACCGTCTGTGGTATCACAGACGGTTAATTCTACAAACCGTCTGTGTAGTATAACAGACAGTTCTATCTTGGCACCGTCTGTGATGATAATATCACAGACGGTTCTTATTAGGAACCATCTGTGATAATATCACAGATGGTTTGTAGAACCGTCTGTAATATCACAGACGGTTCAATTTTAGAACCGTCTGTAATATACTAGTATCACAAACGGCTCTATTGAAGAACCGTTTGTGATATTATGGTTACAGACGGTTCCACGATAGAATCGTCTGTGATATTATCATCACAGACGGTGCCAAGATAGAACTGTCTGTGATATTTCCTACCTCTTCGTCTCCCGCGCGATATGTCTCTTCATCTCACCATCGCACAACCGTCTCTTCGTCTCGCACGACTCTTCGTCTCCCGCGCGATATGTCTCTTCATCTCACCATCGCACAACCGTCTCTTCGTCTCGCACGCCAGTTACTCCTAGTTCTTTATAAGACAGAATAATTGATATATCACAGACGGTTCAATTTTAGAATCGTCTGTAATATACTAGTATCACAGATGGCTCTATTAAAGAACCGTCTGTGATATTATGGTTACAGACGGTTCCACGATAGAACCGTCTGTGATATTATCATCACAGACGGTGCCAAGATAGAACCGTCTGTGATATTTCCTACCTCTTCGTCTCCCGCGATATGTCTCTTCATCTCACCATCGCACAACCGCTCTTCGCCTCGCACGCCGCCACTCCTAGTTCTTTATAAGACGTAATAATTCACCGAAGATTAAACTCCCATCGCTCTTCGTCTCACGGTTTTGAGTACGTACGCGCAGCAATCGCCAAGGTGAGCATGCAGAGCATGATGGCCAGCACCAAGGCGAGGAGGTCGGTGATCGCCGCTCTTTCTCACGATGTCGCTGCCGACATCGCCGGCCGTGTGCCGCGAGCTCTCCTCACCCATGGAGGACCTATGCACCTACGATTAACGTGCGTACATATTTATACCTACAAAATACGCACGTACATACTACTATTTATTCTAACATCTTGACTTTCGTGATGTACGTATATTGGAGTTGCAAGGCCTTGTACAAGGTGTCCAAGGAACGCTACTGTGGAGGCGCGTGCGCCGAGCGAGAGGAGGTGATGAAGTGGTAGGACAACGAGCGCCACCTCGTAGTCGCCAACCACCGCCGCGCGCCGACAACCCGGGCTTGTTTCATCGCCGGCCTCGGGCTTGTCTTGCGCCCCAAGACATGCGCGCGCCTCATGTTCCTTTAACGGCGGCCGTGGCGCCACAAGGCCGCGCTCACGTGCTCGGTCTCCTCCTCTACACGCCGCCGAGACGCGCGACGTTGGGAAGCACTACATCGGCCAGTCGAGGACGAGCCGACCGGCGCGGTGCGAGACGGCCAAGACCAACCGGAGTGCAAGGTGCGAGGCTCGCCGCGACATGGTCCGCATAAATGGCGTGGGGAAGAAGGCCGCCATCGGGCCGGGTGTGGCGCCGTCGGAGGATGGCCACGGTGCACGAGCACTAGCCGTTGTGGAAGGGTGGGACGACCACGCCATCTTCTGCAGCGGACGATCGCAGGATTAGGCATGAGTATACCGCTTTCTTTGCAAAGGTGTTGGACTATTTGCCATAAAATTTTAGTTTTTAGGTTTCTAGAAAGGTGGTGCACTGGCCTATTTTCCAAATTAAATGAATTTTTAATGCACCAAAATATACGGTCCACAAGGACAGAGCGATTACAATTCCACGTTGACATCAAAATATACGTCGACGATTACAAGTCCATAACACATGATGTTACAATAAATTAATTACAATAGAGTAATTTCTTAATTAAAATATAGTCCTTCATGATGATCGACGCGCATATAGCTAGCTTCCTCATTGGTTCTTCCTCGAGCCCGATGCCGTCTCCGAAAGGAGGCAACTCGTCAAATTGATTGTATTCTTCCTCGCCCACTATATTCTCAACTCCGACAATCCTTCTTTTTCCATGAAGAACTACGTGACGCTTCTTATTTGCCGGTCGGTTACATATAAGACTTGAACAACTTGGTTAGCCAAGATCGAATGGTTCGCCTTTGTATCCGACACGAT
Source organism: Ampelocalamus luodianensis (assembly GCA_036346255.1). Taxonomy (NCBI): domain Eukaryota; kingdom Viridiplantae; phylum Streptophyta; class Magnoliopsida; order Poales; family Poaceae; genus Ampelocalamus; species Ampelocalamus luodianensis. The sequence continues at coordinate 7,082,431 of CM070632.1, read as the reverse complement.
CGAGGTCCACGGTAGTGACGCCGTACTTGTCGACCTTCACCGTGGGAGATGGACCCAACGGCACCAAATCTTGAAAAGCACGAGTCGAGCTCCCATATCTCTTCTATTTGCCCATAGTACGAGCTCCTCAACCCATCGGCATCGAATGCATCTATGCGGACACCGCTGCTCGACTATGCTCTTCCTATCTCGAGTGCCGATAAAATGTGTACCCATTTATGTCGTATCCTTGCCATGTGACAATTGTAAATTGTGGCCCTTTGCCAACCATAGCAGCGATCATCACTTGATGACCTCCTACCATGATTCGCACCTTTAACCATTCGTTGAACCGACGGTTGTGCTATCTCGTGATCCAAACCTCCGATCGATCCGGATTCTCATTGGCGTACCATGTCTTTGTGCTCGCCGATGTACGGGGACACTTGGGTCATGTATTGCAAGACCGTGAAATGGGCTTGATCGCACGTATCCGTATCGGGAGTGATTGATTTCTTCCGATTGTCCCGATACCATCCAACCTTCCTCATGACGAGATAGAGACACACCTATCGGTTCCACTGAGCCATGTAGTCGACGCAGAACTCAATGACCTCTTCGTTGCATAACCTTCGATGATATCGCCCTCGGTCGAGATCGATTCCGACGTAGGACTTGAGAATTCCCATATACCTCTCGAACGGGTACATATGACGAGGAACACGGATCCGTATAACTTTATCTTTTCACAAGATGAACAATGAGATGGACCATGATATCAAAAATGACGGAGGAAATACATCTCAAGTTGACATAGAGTCGCCACCACCTCGGCCTATAGAGCATCTAGTCCTTCGATCGATGACCTTCCGAGCAATTGAGTTGAAGAAATAACACACCTCAAGATTGCCACTCGGACCTTGTTCGGCAAGATACCCCTAATTGCAACAGAAGCATTTGTGTCATCAAAGACATGACAATCATGAGACTTCATACCAATTAATTTCAAATCTTGCATAGAAACAAGTTTCTTAATGTTAGCGGAGTAACGAGACGGGACTTTGACACCATGCAAGCTTTGGCACAATTCATTTCTCTCGGCCTTGGACATAGTGTAGCAAGTCGGTGGAAGGTATGTTCGCCCTTTATCGGTCTCTTTCGGTGCTAACTCGGTCCTTATGTTCATATCAATCAAGTCGCGTCAGACGTTAACACCATCCTTTGTTTTGCCACTAATGTTCGATGAAGAGACCAATCAAGCTTTCACATACATTCTTCTCCACGTGCATGACGTCGATGCGATGGACGAACTTCTAAGTGCTCCCAATAAGGCAAGTTCCAAAAATTGACCGCTTCTTCCGGATGTTCTTCCGACGGGTTTTAATTTACGCCCCTTCCCAAGCACAACATCGATATCCTTAACCATATCATAGACCTCTTTCCTCTAAAAGCCCTTAGAGCCGAATCTGTCCCGCTTATTTCTCGCCGAATTGTTTCTTCATCTTGCGGTATGGGTGACTCACGGGAAGGAACCTCACGTGACGCATATACACGCTTTCTTGCGAGTTGTTCACCATACACTCCGTAGCATCTAAGCGATGCGGATGACAGCTTTGGCTCCTTTCGCATCAAGCCCGACAGTTACCAAGGCGGGAAAATCATTGATAGTGCGAGAACAACATGGCGCGTAAAGAGAAGTTCTCTCGCTTGTACGCATCCCATACTTGTACCCTCGTTCCACAGTGTCACAAGATCATCCAAAGAATGGTGCTAGGTACACATCAATATCGCTCCCAGTGTTGCTTGGCCCTTGGATAAGTAGTGAAATAAAATGTACTTCGCTTCATACACGTACCACGAGGAAGGTTGTACATACATAGATTTACTGGGCAGTGCTATGTCGGTTTGCTCATGTTACCGAAAGGATTCATTCCATCTGTACTCAACCCTAACCTTATGTTCCTGCTTCGCACCGAACTCTTTGAAGGTCCGATCGAAGTTTCTCCATTGGGCGTAATCAGCGTGGTGTCTTAGTTTTCCATCTTTCTTACGCTCCGAGTGCCAATGCAGCAATCTTGCCTCCTTTTGGTTCGCAAATAAACGCTTCAAACGTGGGATCATAGGCGATACCACAACACCTTAGCAGAGGTCCTTGCTTCACCTTAGCAGTATTCTTACGCTTGTATCGGGATGCTTTGCACACGGGACATACATGCAAGTTCGCATACTCTTTACGATACATGATACAATCATTCGGACATGCATGTATTCTTTCTACTTCCATTCCCAATGGACAAAGAACCTTCTTGGCTTGGTAGGTGGTGCTGGGCAACACGTTTCTCCTAAGAATGTCCGCTAGGAGACCTAACAACGCCGTGAAACTCTTGTCGGACCAACCATTGCTCGCCTTCAATTTCAGCGCTTCAAGTACGGTTGACAACCTTATGTATTCCGGCTGCGGCGGGGAACAAAGGTTTCCCGAGTCCTCCATTAAGCGCTCGAATTTACAAAACTCTCTCTCACTTTGTAGTTTCATACGCATCGCGTAGCATCCGATCCGATTGTCATCGCACGACCTATCGTCATCAAAAACACACCACATCCAAAGATATCGTTGACTTCCTTGGCGATGTCATCATTATTAACTTCCTCGGCGATGTCATCATTATTAACTTCATGTATAATCTGCTCTTCACCGTGGATCGTCCAACATGTATACCCTTTTTGAAACCCTTCAATCAAGTGGCCTACGATCTGCGCGGGTTGTTAAAAATCTTGATTACGCAATCAATGCAAGGACAAAGACATAAATTCTATCCCCTTATTCAAGATATCTCGCTCGCAGCTCTTTTAAAAGCAATCACGCCATTAATGTACTCTTCACTCACACGGTTCGCACCATACATCCAGCTTTGGTCCATCTACGCTACACACGTAACAATTAGTAGTATTAAATTATATTAATAAACCGCAAATACGTTACTCCTCCTATTAACCAAATACACTAAAATTGATTAAAGATAAACCTAGAGCAAATATAAAGAGTTAAAGATCGTTACCCTCGGAGCTCACGATTTAAAATTCCTAATATCCCGAGATTCTCACCGTCCTTCTCCTTCGTGCCACGGTGCAATGTGAGACTTAAATGAACAGGGCAAGAGAAGAGCCACAATGAAATGCACCTCCCCATAAGCTTATCCCACTCGTAAAACACCCACAGCCGAAACAAAACACTCATTCACAACACCCAAACCGAGAGCTACCATCAAAGCCAAGCCCTACAAAGCAAGCATGCAAGCCAAATAGCCATAAGTTGCTAGGGCAACCCACAACCAAGAACAAGGCAAGCAAAATAAACAAGCCTCCTACAGCCAACACAGAGCAAAGCTTCTCAAGCCCCTCTATTCCAAAGAAGAGATCAGAGGCGCTAGGGGGGAGAAGTGCTGCGGGTCTTTATATTTATAGGGTGGCATATCACGAGGCGGTTCTTATTCCCAACCGTCGTGATATGAGTATATCGCGCACGTTCCTCTAACTAACCGCTCAGTTGAACTTATCTGACGGCTCCATGTGGAACCGTCAGATATCCTCCATATCACGCAGCGGTTAGTAAGGAGAACCGCTTTGATATACTCACATCACGCAGCGGTTCTATTTACGAACTGTCAGGATATCGCTGACAGTTCCTCTAACTAACCGCTCGTGTTGAACTTATCTGCACGGCTCCATGTGGAACCGTCAGGATATCCTCCATATCACGAGCGGTTAGTAAGGAGAACCGTCTTTGATATACTCACATCACGAGCGGTTCTATTTACGACCGCTCGTGATATTCGAATATCACGTGATGGTTCCATTAAAGAACCGCTCAGGATACTGAATATCACGACGGTTCCATTAAAGAACCGTCGTGATATATTATCACGCACGGTGCTTTAATTGAGCCGTCTCGTGATATCCTTTTATAAAAAGCGCACCGCTAGGGTTTTGCTCTTTACTCGTCACTTCTCTCCCGCGCTTCTTAGGCTCTCGCGCTCTCTCGCTCCTCTAGGGTTCGCCGTTCACCTCCCAGTAGTAAGACCCGACGCCGCCGCCCCTTCATCGACGCACGCGCCTCGCCTCGGCGCGCGGCCTCCTCCCCCTGCACCGCCTCCTCCCGCGCCGTCCTCCTCCCTGCACCGGCCTCCTCCCGGCGCCGTCCTCCTCCCGCCGTCCTCCTCCCGTGTCGGCCTCCTCCCGCGCCTCCCTCCTCCCGCGTCGGCCTCCTCCTCGCACCGGCCTCCTCCTTGCACCGTGAGTTGTTGTGCGGCATCCTCTCTGTGAGTATTCCTCTCTGTGAGTACTAAAGATATTGCAAATTGATCGATGGGCTTTGTTGACATGCTCGTGATGAACTTTGTCTTATACCGAGATTGAATGTGATAGTTAGTTGATTCTTGAGCTCTATTGTATTACTTGCTACCACAATTTGATATACGTTTAATTTGTTACTTTCGGTTGAATGCTAGTTATCACGAGACGGTTGAATGCTATTGTCAATTTGATATACTTGTTAGTTCATTCTTGAGCTCTATTGTATTGACGAACCGTCTCGTGATGTGACTTTGATAGTCTTTGATAATATGTGAACCGAAATTGATCGGTGGGGCTTTGTTCAGTTCGCTCTGTGATGAACTTTTGACTTATACCGAGATTGAATGTGATAGTTAAGATCATTTTCGTATGATTGAGATCATTTGACAGCTTAAGCAAAGTAATCGTTTAGAGCTCATAGTTTGAATTTATACTATCATATTCATTTAATAAAGAGTATAGACAATAGGATTGAGATGGCAAAGACTTGTTCTTTCGCAACTCTCCTTCCGAGAGCACAAACTACCATCAATCCTTCTTTATATATTACGTTTGTGCATCATTTTCGTTAAGTTGAGTAAATGCTGAATCAGTCGGTTAGAGCTTACGCATATTGCTTCGTGCATATATAGATAGCAAGTAAGAGACATGGCGTCCATTGCGTCTTCGCCGCCGTCATCGACGTCGCCGAATGCATCTGGATCTCCGAGGAAAGTGGTACGTACGCGAGATGGCAGAGGAACATCGAAAATTCCTCCGTGCCTAATGACCGTCACGGAGGTTAATACCAATGGGATCCCTGTGAGTCCCCCCAAAGCAGCGGCGAGATTCCGACCATGTGTGGGATACTTGGAAGGGAACGGGTCCCCATCACCACACTGAGCTGGGACACTGTGTCGGATGTTCGAGACGCGCGCCGTGGGACGAAGTTTTAAAATCGCTCACTTTCCCACCGCAGACCGCGCGCGTGGAACGGGCAGCGTTGTCTCGATCGGAAGGCGTGGAGGACCTTCAAGAGCGTGATTGTCACAAAGCACGTGAACACGGTCGAACGCCTTCACGGCGTATAAATTCTTGTCGCGGGATATATGAGGCGCCTTTGTGCAAATGAAGACGACGCGAATTTCTTGAGGAAAGTGCGACGCACAAGGCTCTCGCATAATCAACACTCACCCCACAAACTCGGCACCGCTGGTACGCGAGTAAAACCGCGCAATGGGCGACGGAGGACGAGAACGCAACAAGGCCATTTGTTGAGATCACGACGAGCGCACTCTCTTGGTTAAGAGCGAGGGCATCGATCACGTCTTCAGCGAAATCTCTTTCACAAACCCGCGACTGTGATGTTGCCAACCGTGTGGTAAATATGTCTTGAACTACCTAGTTGTTAATAAGTCCATAACTTCATAATGTCTATAATAACATGATGACCTCTTGCAGCAAGAATTGAGTTCCACATGTTCAAGGCTCCTTCCAAGCGCATGTGGAGAAGGATATACTATCTATGGCTCACGGAAACAAGGAGCACCGGGTCACACACGAGGCAAAGGGGTTAACGATCTTGGAGGATGGATTCCCGGGCGACTCTTGCGTACGATAGGAGGAAGAGATCCAAGGCCGAGTACGACACGAGTTGGAACATGTGCTTACTACAAAATTTGAAGGAAGAGAACGGTGCTTCTTGCAAAATTTGAAGAAAAGATAGCAAGATTGCGGGACCAAGTGAATCAACTCCTACTCCTCAACGATGCAAGCCACCCCGTTGTTTTGGGAGCCGTCCTCCTCAACATCGGAGTAGCGTTGCGTCCACGTAAAATTATGAACATGATGACGTCCAATTACCTATCGACGACATCAAGGTAATGTACATCTCTGGAATGCTCCAAAGATAGACCTATAGGACGCCTTAGCTAATTGTGTATCGTTTTGTAGGAGCCGACGCACTGCATGCTCCAAGTGAGGATGGTTGGGATGTCTATTGAGGTTGGGCGTGGGGTGGCGCATCCATGCATGGAAGGGATAGTGTAGCACGGTGCCCAGGTGGTGCAGGGTTACGCCAGGGTCCAGGTGGACATGGTACATGACAATTTTAAGGCCGTCCCGCTGGAGATTCGCCCGAATGACGACATCAGAACACTAGGGGATGCCGTGTACAGTTTTATCCAGTGGCCCAAGAAAGACATCACCTGGACCTGCGGTGCGCCTCAACCTTTGATGACTCCACCGAACCATCTCGACACGACCATGCCTCTCAACAGACCCAAGAAGGACATCGCCAGACCTCGCAGGTCGCCTCAACCTCGATGACTCTACCCCAACCATCTCGGCACGACCATGCCTCTCAACAGACCCTCCATGACTACACCTCAACCTTCGCTCGAAGCCCGCCTCATCGGTTCCGTGGAGAAGACACCGAACGAACAAAAAAGCGTGCGCCGCTTGGTTCCGAGTCGTCTCACAGAGGATGCGTGCGGCAAGTCGCTCAGACAAATCAAATCGAAGAACACTAAGGCGCTTAGCCTCCTAACCCTAAGAAATACTCTTTCGAAGTCCATTGGCGACCACCGCAGATGGCCTACGCCGGATTAGGTTGTCGAGTTTGCATACCGGTACTTGCACAAGACCAAAGAGAAAGGGTGCGCTGATGGAATCATCGCCGATACACGGAGGACTATTTCTCCACGAGCCGCCCTTCGTCGTGGGCTTCACGACTTATTCGACCTATTCAACCTCAAAGCCCTTGATGCCTCACTTCTATGATGCTGGACACTGTAAGTGTGTACAATCAAGTTCTACATTCACGTAATACCGAATATAACAACTCACTGCTTATATATAGATACATGATTAAAAATGCCCGGCGATTGAAAGAACCGGTGGGTTTCCTCGACCCACACGTGGTCTCTGAGCAAACCATCTTGGCAGACGCATCCTACGTCGAGAAATACATAACGACAGGATTGCTTGCTCAAAACGACAGGGACTACATACTGGTGCCCTACAACCAGAAGTAAGTGCTTCACTACTTGCTATACAAATTTCATTTGTACTTCATACGCAGCACGAACTTAGGTTTAATGACTCAAGCGACATACATGAGTAGGCACCACTGGGTCCTTTTAGTCATTGTACCAAAGAGGAACCAGGTACTATACCTTGATTCCCTAATGAAAAAAAGCCACGACTTCACCCTTGTGCAAGGAGTACTCGACAGGTGTGCTTATTTCCTCCATACATAACTCTATTGTAGTCTTCCTTCGTTTGAAATGGGCGAGGTTAACTTTTTGGAAACATGTAGGTCATTCATCTCCTATATTGCCGAGGGAGGGCTATACAAGGGAACGAACGCCACATTTAATCACAAGACACGATTTCCGGTACGTGCTACAACACAATAATTCTATCATACTTCGTAATAATGCGTCTCGAACTGACTATACCTATATATGTAATTCTATTTTTGCAGTTGTCGTCGAAAAGCGAGAAGAATGTGCATTCTACGTTTGCCATCATATGCAGATTCTCATGAGTGCTAAGTTGGACGATCCCGAGGTTGGTCAATCTCGCAATAATTATTTTCTAATTATAAATTTTAATATATATGCTTACTACTTCACTCTTTCTAGCTACAGATCTTCAATATAGATTTAGATTCACTTGTTCAGAGAGAGATCTCGGATGTTCGAGGGAAGCTCTCCACCTTCATCATGACGGATATCATTAGCGCCAACGGAGAGTTTCACTACTCCAACACCGCTGAACGACCTTGAATGATTCATTAATGTAATTCACTTTGAATAGTTGTAATTCAATTGTAACTCCTGAGGCTAGCCAATATTTGATACATATTCGTGTCGAATTGATTTTGAGTTAAATGATCACTTTGAGTGTCAATGATTGATTCATCTGTAATGTATCTATTTTCTGCCTACTTGTTTTCAGAGGGCATGGCTAGCAATTCCTGAGGCTAGCCGAAAATCAAAATTAAATTAGTTATGCTGAAAGAGCTATCACAGATGGTTCATAACTATCGCCGTCTGTGATAGATGGATATCACAGACGGTTCGTAAATATCGCCGTCTGTGATATATGGATATCACAGATGGTTCATAATTATCACCATCTGTGATATGTGGATATTTCAGACGGTGCTAATTATGACCCGTCTGTGATATCCATATATCACAGACGGCTATATTTAAGAACCGTCTGTGATATATGGATATCACAGACGGGTCATAATTAGAACCGTCTGTGTTGTGACTTATCACAGACGGATGGTAAATAGAACCGTCTGTGATATATGGATATCACAGATGGGTCATAATTAGAACCGTCTGTGTTGTGACTTATCATGAGCGGTTTTTAACCGCTCGTGATAACCGCCGCTTATCACAGACGTGCAAAACACAGGCGGTTGGAATCGCTCGTGATGACGGTTCCGAACCGTCTGTGATGACGTTTTCTGTAGTAGTGGATGCTCAAGAGCTAAACTACAAGCCTTTATAAGTACAAGAAAGAATACATGCCAAAGCATGGTAACTCCTCGTTTCTTGAGAACGCGTGAATTTTTGCAACAGAAATAATTTATCAAGTGAGGAAAGTGAATACATCCAATCACTCAGGAATACCCCATGACATATATGCATATATAGGTGTTAGACCATGTGGCTAGATCTATGATATTTTAGTTGATGAATAATTGACAATATTGGGTACTGATGTTATTTGAGGCGTGTGGTGTGTGTGGACTTATGTCAGTCAAGTTGGAAAGAACTTATGCCAGAAAAATATGTTGTTTTGGTCTTTGCATGTGCAGGGTAACTCGGAGGTGACTGTGGTTTGCGGCGATGACCGGGAGATGGCTTGGTGCGAAGTCATGGTCCAAAGGGTCGAGGATGCTGGAGGAGACGATCGGGCTCGAGTTGGAGTGTGTGGAGATCAAAGATGGATGATGCATGTTGGAGCTACGGGGGTGCGGTTCGGAGGCTACGACACATGTTAATTTTGGGGGTGTCCAAAATTGGTTTTATAATCTGATGTAAAAGCCCACGTATTGGGCCATAGAACTTTAGTGGGCCATATGTGGGTGTTTAGATTCCGATGCTATAAGGCTTTAGGGTTTGTGGCTGTTGATGTAAAAAAAAAGGGATTAGAGTTCGGATGTCCTTTTTGGGGGCAACTGCAGACGTGAGGGTTTTTGGAGGTAGCCGAGAAAACTGGCGAGGTAAGTTGCGGCGGCCGCATTGAAGTAGTGGCGGCGGCAGGTGTTGCTGCTGTTTTGGTGAGAGGCTTTTAGGGCCGGAGGTTGTAGACATGCAAGACATGCTTGTAGCAGCTTGAGATTCTGGATTTGTTTATTGCCAGCAGCCACGGTTCTTTGGTCTTGTGCTTGACATGTGATATGATTGATGATGGCTGTTGGGTCATCTATAGCATGTAGAAGAGAAAAACTTTCTTGGTGTTTTGCTTGTGCATGATTAGGTGAGAGCTTGTGGTGGCTGTGCTTGTATGCGACTTGTGTCATCGGTGCACTCCATCACCTGCCAACAATGCACGTCCTCGCCAGTTCGCACAGCGCGTGGTGTATGTGTCGTCAGGATTTCCCGGACAGCAATACGTGTGAAGCGAAGGCAGTGCGATTCAACGCCCGGCCCAGGAAAAGGCGACGAAGGGTGCGAAAAGTCTTACACAATCATCCCCCCCTCTGATTGTCGTTGACGATCCTACAAGTGGTATCAGAGCAGATTGCTATGGCGTCAGAGAGGTATGTGAATCGTCCCACCACACTAGATGGTACTGATTTCGCTTTTTGGAAGTGTCATATGCAAGCTTATATTGAGGCTCAAAATAGTGATGTTTGGAATAAAGTTTTTAGACCTTATGAGGTTCCTGTTACTATTACTAACCTAAATAAAACAGATGTTGATTTAAATGCTCAAGCTTGTAACTTGTTGTTTCAAGGGATTTCTCGCAAAGAATTTGATCGTGTAGCTCATATTAATTCTACCCATTTAATATAGAAGACTCTTTGCGATTATCATGAAGGAACCACTAAAATTAAGAAAGTACGTAAAAATCTTTATCAAAAAGAATATTCTGATTTTGCTATGAAGCCTGGTGAATCTATTGATGATCTTTTTACTTGTTTTGAGAAAATATTGAGTAATTTGTGCGGTGTTAATGTTATTCCTACTGATGAAGATAATGCAACTAAAATTTTGAGATCTTTAGGTTCTGAATGGTTGATGGTTGTCACAACTATCAATGAAACTATTGATCTACATACTTAAACCATAGATGATCTTTTTTCTAGATTGAAAACCTATGAGATGGAAGTTTTACCATCTAAGATCGATAAATCTTCATCTTTAGCACTTGTAACTAACCCCATGCAGGTTGCTTCATCAAGTTCTTTTCCTTTGTCTGCTTTGTCCTCTTTTTCAGAAGAGCAGTTCAAACAACTTCCTGAAGAGGACTTGGTGTTGATCTCCTTACGGGCATACAAAGCACTCAATAACATGAGGAGGAAGAAGCAAGGTGGCGTATCTGGTTTGATCAACTGTTATGAGTGTGGCGAGCTGGGTCACATTAAGATTGATTGTCTTCAGCTTAAAGGGAAGGTAATCAAGGAAGATAAGAATTACTGTCGTCGGCTATCCAAGAACAACAACACCAAGGGTGATAATTTTCGTCGGAAATTGACTAAAAAGTTACTTTTGGCTATCGAACATCTTGATCTAAGTGATGCGGAATATGAGAGTTGCGATGATGACGACCACGACAATAATGATGCTAAAGGTAAGAACAAGAACAACGATAACTTCACGGGCATGTGCTTCATGGCAAGAAACGACAACGACGACGACAGTGATCCCAATGAGGTAAGACCATCATGTGATGAGCTTGAAGATGGTTTGATTAAATTTGTTATCGAATTAAAAAAGACTAAAAAGAAACTGAAAGAAAATAATTGTCTTGTTGAAAGCTTAACTTCTGAAATTAATAGACTTAGAGCTTCTATTCCTGATGATGAATCTTGTGAGTCTTGTCAAGTTTTACACTCTGAGCTAGAGACTGCTAGAACAATTAATGCATCAACCTTGGTTTAACTTGAGGATGTATCTGCTAAACTTGATGAACTAAGATTGACACATGATTCTTATAATAAAAAAATTAAAACTTGCAAATGATAAAATTGAAAAGCTCAAGTTTAGTTCCCCTACATGTTTAGAGTCAAGTACTTCAAATGCTCAAATTAAAACTTGCTCTAATTGTGGGTTACTAGTAGCTAGACTTAATTCATCTCAAGAAACAATTCAACATATACTCTATCATGAGATAGCTTCTTGCTCTAATTATCCTAAACTCACCATAGAAATAGAAGCTTTGACTAGACAACTTAATGATTTTGCTGAAAAAGAAAGGTTGGCTCAGTCTAGTGCTTCAAAAATTGTGAATGAATCTGTCACATGCACTACTTGTTCTACTCTAACTAAAGAAATTGAGTATCTTAAGGACACTTTAGAAAGATTTTCTTTTGGCAAGAAAAAATTGAATATGATTCTAGACAAGTAAAAAGTGAGTGTTAAAAATCATGGTATAGGATTTAATTTTGTTGAGCATGCCAAAAATAATCCTCCTACAGTTGTTAAGTTTCTTGAACCTAAAAAATTTGAAGTAAATTCTGAACCAAAACAATTTTTTTTAAATCTGTTAGTTTTGTGCAAAGCTCTTCTACTAATGTTGTAGGTGTTAGCTCTTCGTCTCAAAAGAATTCTACCTATGTTAAATTTCATTGCACCTATTGTGATAGAGATGGACACTTGCATGAATTTTGTTTTAGGTGTGTTAAGAAAGAGAAAAAGGAAAGATTGAATGCCTTAAGACAAAAACGTGCAACCTCTTTTGTTGTTTCTATAACTAATGTGAAATCTAGGTTTTTAGAGGATTTTTATGATGATTTTAAATCTGTTTCACGTGCTGGTATGAGTTATATTTCAAATAATTCTCGTTCAGCATTGCCTACATTTCAAGGGACAGTTAGACATGCTTCTTTTTGGCATTTTGACCGCTCAGCACACATGTTTCTGATTATAGTTTTGTTGCTCATGTTCATCGTGTATCTCAGTACTAGATTCATAAATCTTATTTCACTAACCCCAGTACTGTGAGACCGATATTTCCTGTGATGTAAGAACAGCTGACGAGGTTGGAGAACATGAGCTTGATTTGGCTCCAGCTTTTTACGTCATTGCTTGATTGGAACACTTGATGGTTCTTCATTTTCTTTGATGGCTTCCAAGAGATTTCACTTTCTGAGAGACTATGTGGAAAGGATGATGTTGCTCTACACCTTGTTAAGTTTTAATTATAGATTGATCTTTTTTTTCTTTCTTAAAACCGCTTGATTCTGCACGGTTTGCACTTTTGCGAAGTGAGTTGGGTGTGTTGCATCCTATGGGATTATTATGAGGGGGGCTTGTTGTTTAAAATTTTGGAAGTTTTGTTTATTATACTTGTCAAACAATTTAACAAGATCAAGCCATTGAAATTAAATGAGTTGTAGAGCTCTCGTTATCACATTTACTCGTATGTTGTGTAGCTTTGATCTAAACTTGTAATAATTCATGTGCTACATTTGAACTAAAACATGACATGGTGGAATACTTTGACTAGATTGATTATAGTTATTACTTTGCGATGTTCAACGAAAAGGATTACCTTGATTGTGAGTCTTATTTTAAATCTTGGCTGAGGCTCGTTTGTTTCAAATTACAATCTTTTTGTGCTCACTCAATTTGACATGTTATAAAAAGACAACGAGAAAGAGTCAATTGCAAAGATGTATGATTCAAGCATGCCATACATATGTATGTATCTCTATAAAAAAATACTCAAATGAAAAGATGTGTTATATATATATATATATATATATATATATATATATATATATATATATATATATATATATATATATATATATATGTATGGCATGCTTGAATCATACATCTTTATGTATGTATCTATATAATAAAAGAAAGTGCTCAGATGAGAAGAAGTATGCTTCAAGCATGCCACCATTGAAAAGAAGTATGCTACAAGCATGCCACATGCTTAAGAATTGAGTGTAGAGCAAAAGGTTGCTACATGAGACTGCTAGCTCATCTAGATTTAAAGTTTGCTTCACTTTTAGACTTTAACTTTTCATTATGATATCTCATTGTACTCTTTATAATCGGTTTGGTCATTGTTAAGATGTCTGTCATTAATTTAAATTGCTTAATCATTCTAAAGACTTGTTTTGACATTGCTACGGTATATGACTTTATATGATCCCGATAGTTCTACTAAAAAAGATGGCTGGGTTACTTTCTTAAATCAATGCAAAGTGATTTGGATAATCTACAAAGCTTCTTGATTTTTACTCTCATTGCTCCTTTTTAGAATTATTCTTTCTTTGATGCTTCTTGATGATTACATTGCCAAAGGGGGAGAGATTTAGAAGAGATTTGAGATTTATGGCTTAAAATACTTTTTCGGCTTCAGTTCTTCACTTATATCTGTTTGAAGCTAATTTATCATGCTATCTTGAGGTGTTGTCAATGTATTCGTCAAGGGGGAGATTGTTAGACCATGTGGCTAGGTCTATGATATTTTAGTTGATGAATAATTGACAATGTTGGGTACTGATGTTATTTAAGGCATGTGGTGTGTGTGAACTTATATCGGTCAAGTTGGATTGCGAAAAACAAGTAACCTCGGCGCCGGATTGCGAGGCCGCCTGTCTTTGGATCGCAGCGCACGTGGTGGCTCACACGGCTGCGGTGGCGAGGAGTCTGGTGCGAGATGGCCTCGCGCCGGTGGATCAAAAGAACGGGCCATCAGTGCCGCCCACCGAGGACGAACGAGGTGGGCGTGAGTAGACCGATGTGCCTCCCATTTGCGCTGCGGGACTCGCCAGCGCCTTTGCCTTATGCTCGGCAACAATGGCCTTATCTACCAAGGCACGAAAGTCGAGAAGTCCACAATAGATAGCTTGTCCCGCGGCTCCTCGGACAAGCCATCCATAAACTTCTCTGCTAGCCTCATCTGAGGCCACCTCTCCCGAGCATAACGAGCGGATGATTGAACTCGCACAAGTACTCCGTCACGCATTTGCGCCCTTGCTTGAGCGCGAGGAACTCCTTCTTCTTGACTTCATCGGCCGTGCGGGATGTGGGCCCGACAAAAGTCGACTGAACTCCTCCCACGCGACCACATGGCTGCGGGTGCATGGCAAGATAGTTCTCCCACCATGAGAGTGCCGCGCCCTCAGGCGGTGGGGCGAAGAGTGCCTTATCTGTGCTCGGCATCGAGCTATGTTGAGCTTCGCTCAACCATGCGCAGCCAATCATCCGCATCGAGAGGGTCCTCGGAGCGGGAGAAAGTCGGTGGCTGCGTGCGGAGGAACTCGCAAGTCCCCGCTGAGTCGGTGGCGCCACCACCGGCGAGTGGAGGTATTCCTAGCAATAACCTCCAAAATGCGCGTCCGTCCATGCGGTTTCGCTCGATCGGCGAGAACCTCACCATGGTCGAGGAGGGGAAGCTCCTCATCATGACCAGCTGCTGATTGCCACGCTGCTTCCCGGCCATCTGGTTCACTAAGACAAGTTAACAATAGCCTAAAACACGAAGTCGACAACCCACTGCAAATAACTTACTAACAGCACAAAACCAACACAAGACTTTTAAGTTACAAAACCAATTGACAAAAGTCAGATACTTAGCAAACTCATACATATCTTACCCTTATGCCCCCACAATTTTTAATTAGACTAATTCTCTATGGTTCTCCCAAAGGCTCGATTCTCTGGGAGCAACTATCTTTTGAAAGGAAAGAGGAAAACCAAGTTTTAAACTCAAATTAGAGTAAGATAAGAGTAGAAGGCTAAGATAGGTAAGGAGTAAAATCTGAGGATCTGCCTAGGTTTTCATAAACCCTTTTTATACTTTGAAATTAAGCTTTTTCAAAATATCCTAAAGACGACTATGCTTGGGTTGCTACGGTCAGAATGGCTCTGATACCAACTTTGTGAGGACCCCAATTTATTTGGCTTGTAATGCTTAACCAACCACCTGGTCCTAGCATCACAAATCAAATAAATCGATCTCTAGATATGTATACTTCCTGAAAGCAAGATACACACCTCGTTACAAATTTAGACATCAACTCCATTCCAAACATAGAGTCCAAACACCACACTACCAAACGGAAGATAAACAAATAGTAGAGTTATTACAGACAAAGGCCGACAGGCCACAAGGTACACA
The DNA here is from genome assembly GCA_036346255.1 of Ampelocalamus luodianensis. Lineage (NCBI taxonomy): Eukaryota > Viridiplantae > Streptophyta > Magnoliopsida > Poales > Poaceae > Ampelocalamus > Ampelocalamus luodianensis. Next base: position 7,066,786 of record CM070632.1, on the reverse strand, counting down.
AACAACAACAGAAAGACAGCGGAAGCAAAAGCGCCATAAGATGGCTAATAACAAAGCCAATCAGTGTGCCTTCAACCCACAAGGCATCTGACCGGACCGCCAAGTCTAGTCGTCCACGAAACGGCAACACAGCTCACAGAAGTGAGGCCCTTGGGGCTCACCTTCCTCCTCTGCAACAAAAACATTAAGCAAAGCACCTGAGTACAAAGATTGTCTTTGTACCCGCAAGACTGACGTGTGAACTAGCAGACCTATTCATATGCTACATGCAGGTTTATGAGGTGGAGGCCATATGTTTTATTTGCATAAAGCCAATTTTCATTTGCAATAATATAATACAGTTAAAGGCAGGTTTGCAATTCATTTTTAATGTTGAAATAACAGTAAGGATAAACAATAATAAAAGAATAAAGGTAAACAACCTAGAAGTGACTATCCCAATAGTCACCACCACAATAGCACGAATCCCAGATTCGTACCACCCATCAAGTTTTAATTTAAATGTTGTAGTCTAACTCTCGATAAGCTTACCCAAGCGTGTCCATCACCTAGGGCGAGGCTATTCGAATAGTTTTCAAACCTGCAGGGTGTACCATTTGCACCCACACTTCGCATCGCCTTTAAGCCAAAGCACACTTCGAGAAGGTATGCAAGACTGACTAAGTCCTCGAGACTTTTTCCAATATTGTGTATTAACTACGAGCCGCTCGTATGGATAGAAATCCATACGCTTACATGGTAAAGCCGAAAAGACAACTACCCACTCAGGATAAAGCTTTTGGACAACTACCATGCTCCCACCTCCATCCCTCCTGCGACCCCTGGGCCCGGAGCCAATACACGCCAAAGTACTAGGTCAAGAGAGGTCCCATATACTCTAGTGTGTTAGCACGAAATGCTGGATAACAAAAACTCACAAGATGTTCGGTCCTTCATTGACGGGCACCTTTCGATCACACCAACAGATCACACCAATCTTACCATTGTGCCCGTCTAAATCATTTTTGTTTTCAGTTTTAGTTTTGCAATTAAACATAGCGAAATGCTGAAATATAAAGTTATAGTAGATTTTGTGTGATCATGGTTACCGACTAAAGTCGATAACCGCTTGATTCTACCGATAGCTAAGCATGTCTAAGTAGTTGAAATCGTATCTACTAAGTGACAAGAGATCATCCAACATCTCTAATCACGGCGAATAACCTAGGCTCGGTAGTAAAGATCAATATTTTGTCTACAGGATATGCTTTACTCTGGATTTAACTAATCAATTTAACACAAATTACGCAATGCATACATATAAATGAAACAAAATATTAGACTTTAAAATCTGGGATAAACATGATCAAGCCGCTTGCTCGGATGTTTGTTGCTCAAGTTGTTGCGGAGGATCGTTCTCGTGGTTGCCAAATATCGAAGCCTAACGATTGAACAAATAACAGCGAATAAGAACGAATAACACCGACAAAGACTCAAAAATCAAATGCGATCACCAATTTACACAGAGGCTAGACCATGACAAAAAAAAAAAGAGAGGGAGTAACAAAATAGCAGCTACAGAGACCCACTCACTTATTTATCAGGTTAACCACAAAATCAATTCTCTTGTATATTTTAAACTTTGGACAGACTTTGATGGTGATTGGGTGCACATCTATTATTTAATCATCAAGTTAACACATCAAAAACAGCTAGCTATTCTAAAACCACTATTGACAGGTGAGAGCACAGAATCTACAAGAAGCTATTGAAAGCATAACTAGTCAAGTATCCAATTATGAGATGCTACAAAAATTCTAATTAAGTTTGGGCTTTAATAAAATTCAGCTACTAATACACCTAAGCAACATGCCAACATATTGGAAGGTTAACCATAACAGTATGCTATCACTACAAGGCCTTACCACACCAAGAAAGTAGGAAAAATAAATGCAGAGACAAACCACAAGTTCCAATAACAACTTCTTAGATCACTCATGCCAACAAGGGTTTTAAAATCTAGAATCACTAACTGACATAATTCCTTACCAAACACTGTTTCTTAAGCAATTTATCAAGTCTAACAGGACCTAAATAGCATAAGCATGAAACCAATTTTCGCCATCGACAACAGAAAAACGACAACAGGGAACAAACAGAGAACTAGAACTAAAATGCTTTCAAACCTCCAACACCCAATTTTGATCATGCAATGAAAGTGAACTAATGAACAATCATAAACATGATAAGAGACTAAAGAACTGGTTTTGAAGGAGTGGGCCCCACTGCCAGACAAACAGAGAGGAACACAACAGAAGAACAGAGAGGATCGGCTGCTCTGGACCTGAAACTGCCGCCGGCGAAGGAGTGGCGGCGCGGGCTGTGTGACGGCCAAAATGGGTTGCTAGAGGACCACCGGGCGATGGTGGTCGCGGGTTGGCGGAGAAGCACCGAGGCGGCGCGCTGGCCACGCCGCCGGCGATGGAGGTGATAAGGTCTGCCGCACTGCAGAGGCGAATAACAAGAATTAGCGCGCATGGGCATCAGTGAGTTACCAGGAACTCACCGGAATGACGCGGAGCTCAAGAGGTTGCCGGAGATGGCCCGGCGACGAGAGCCAGCGGCGGCGATCAAGGGGTCACCGAGGAGGGAGCAACCTGAGCAAAAATAGAGGAAAAGAGAGATGGAGGTAGCTCGAGTGAGTGCACTAGATGGTGCTAGCGCGAGCAATTGCTCTAGGAACTAACTCACCGGAGAAGAGGACGAAGGACCCAACTTTCGGCCGAAGAAGAGGGACACCAAAATTCAACGGCCCCCTGCGAATAAAACTTCAAATTAGTTGAGGGGAAGACATGATAGGAGTCTGGAACACGATCTGACGCGAAAAGGAGAAGATGAGCTTCACTGGTTGTGGTGTTGACACGGCGGTGGCGGCACGGTCGTGCACCAGAGCTCGAGCACAACTATGAATTGAGCTCAGAAGGAGCAATGGTTGATAGGGGATTGCTTAATGGTGTCTAAAGGAGGAAGAGGGAGCTTTGGGTGAGCTTAAGTAGGGATGAGGCGGAGGAAAACGCGGCGACGCTTTCGGCACCGAGGAGCTCAAGAACGGTGCCGACAAGCTTGTGAAAGGAACGGTGGGCGATTAATGCTGCGCGCAGGCATGGCCTCTCGGCGGAAGATGCGGCCGAGGTGATGCGCGCGCGAAAACGGAAGCGGTGACGAACAATGAGGCGAGTGGCGATCATGCGCGATGTCGCCGGCGCTTAGCACTCATGCGGAAGGTAGGTGACGACGACAAGAGGGGCCGCTTTGTCGGCGCGAAACAAAATGGCGCTAGCCCGAAGTCAAATCGGCGCAAACCGTGGTTTGACTCGACCATTTCACTCCGACCGTTGGATCCGAGATGGACGGTCGAGATTGATGTATGCGATTCGACAGTCGGTTGCATGCGCGCACGTGGATCGCTCGATGCATCGGACGGTGACGACCATCGAAGCGGTGCAACTAGTTGGTTCGACCGAGCCAAGCGGTGCGAGTCGGACTCGAGCCTGAGGTTGGGTCCGAGCCCGAGGAACAGTGATTTTAGTTTTTGATTTAAAAGACAGAGAAGGTTTGGGAAATTTTTAGAGGTAGCTCCAGAGCTCCAAAAATTTCAAAAATTTTTATGGTAGCTACTAGGGACAGAGGACAACCTTGTGAAATTTTCCAGGGGTTTTCATGCACTAGATTTTTCCAAAAAATTCACAAGCTGCTGTCCAGAGGTTTGACCAGATTTCTAAAGTGGTTTGACCTGGGCATTTGAAATAGCAAACAAAATCTAAAAATTGTGAAATAATTCAGAGAGGTAGCTAGGATGATCAAGATGCTAGGAAAAATATTTGCAGAAGATGATCACAAGTTTGAAGGCTAAGAATGTGCTGACAACAACTTCCAATCACAAGAATTAACTTCTAGAAAATTGGAAATTGCTAGGGAAAATTTGGAAAACTTCCAAATGATTTGAAGAGACAACAAAAGTTTTTATTTCTCCTCAAAATTTTACATTTGAATTACAAACCCTAAGTTAGGCTGTTACAAATCTCCCCCTTACAGAATCTCACCGAGATTCCGATCACCGAGAGAAGAATGATGGGTAATCGCTCGGAGACGATCTTCCCGCTCCCAAGTGGCTTCATCCTCGAGTGGTTTGACCACCGAACTTTAAGGAACTTGATCACACGGTTCCTCGCTCTGCGTTCACTTCATCGAGGATACGAACGGACGCCACGATAAGACAGATCTTCCCGCACATCGATATTTTCCAATGGCGTTTCCTCAACCGGAATACGGAGGCACTTCTTCAATTGTGACACATGGAAAACATCATGCACCCTTCAAGTGTAGCCGTAACTCCAACTTGTATGCAACGGCTCCACTCTCTTGATGATGCGATATGGCCCGGACATATCGAGGAGCCGATTGCCCTTGACAATCAAACGACGATGTCCCTCAGAGGCGAGACTTTGAGATACACAAAGTCATTGGTGGAAATCTCCACGGCGACGCCGACCGCATAGCTCTTCCGCTCGATCGAGCCACACGCAAGTGCTCACGAATCAATCGCACTTGATTTTCCGCCTCATTGATCGAATCCGCCAAAGATCGCTTTTCACCGCCGACCGGTTCATCGGTGTTCTGCGCGCCCCCATACAAGGCCTCAAATGGTGCCATACCGAGACCGCCTGGAAGGCGTTGTTGTAGGAGAACTCGGCAAGTGGTAGGCACTTCTCCCAATTCTTCCCATAGGAAAGAACACAAGCACGGAGCATATCTTCAAGCACCTGATTGACGCGCTCCGTCTGACCATCAGTCTGAGGATGATAGGCTGAGCTGAACGAAAGACGGGTCCCCATGGCTTCCTGTAGACTGTGCCAAAGTCGGGAAGTGAAAAGAGAACCACGATCCGACACCATCGTTCGTGGCACACCATGCAAACTCACAATGCGGGATATGTAGAGGTCTGCCAATTTACTGACGCTGAGGGCGGTACATACTGGCAGAAAATGTGCTACCTTTGTCAATCGGTCAATAACCACCCAGATAGCATCCTTCCCCGAAGAAGTACGGGGCAAACCAGTGATGAAGTCCATACCAACGGAATCCCACTTCCACTCCGGTATGGGCAAGGGCTGGAGGAGACCTGCGGGACGCTGATGCTCGGCCTTGACGCGACAACATATGTCACATCTGGCCACGAACCTGGCAATCTCGCGCTTCATGCGAGTCCACCGAAATCTCGACGCAGATCTTGGTACATTTTGGTGGCCCCGGATGGATGAACAAAGGCGAATCATGGGCCTCTGAAGAATCAAATCCCGCAACTCGGGACCTTTGGGACCACAAGACGCTGCCCAAACCATACAACCCCGTGCTCATCTTCTGTGAAACACTTGGCTGATCCATTCTTGATGTTACGCTTGATTTTACCCACGCCAACATCCGATTGCTGTCTTTGCCTTGATTTGATCCACAAAGGTCGATTGCACAACCAAGGCGACAAGGGAACCATACTCAACAAACCCAAGTTGAGACGCCGAAACTCGCAAGAAGTGCAGGTTCTTGCTCTTGGATCATCAAAGTATTGCAATACACTTTTCGGCTAAGTGCATCAAGAACCACATTGGCTTTGCGGATGATCACGAATACCCATGTCATAATCTTTGATCAATTCTAGCCATCTCCTCTGCTCGAGGTTCAGATCTGGCCGAGTGAACAAGTATTTCAAGCTCTTGTGATCGGAATACACCTCACAGTGATTCTGCGATCGATAATGTCGCCAAATCTTGAGTGCATGAACCACAGCAGAAGAAGCTCCAAATCATGGGTGGGATAATTGAGCTCATGAGGTCTCAATCGCTGGATGCATATGCAATGCTTTGCCTTCCCGCATAAGGACACATCCAAGTCCTCGACGAGAGGCATCGCAATAAATATCGAAGCTCTTGTGGATATCGGAAGAGTAAGAATCGGGTGAAGTCAATCGCCGCTTGAGCTCCCAAAGCTCTCATCACAAGCGAGAGGACCACACAAACTTCTTATCCTTCTTGAGCAATTCACCATCGGCTGCGATTTTGGAGAAGTTCTCGATAAAGCGCGTAGTAGCTCGCTAAACCAAGAAAACTCCGCACATCGTTGATCGACTTGGTGACCCCAAGATAGAACATCGACCTTCTTGGGATCCACAAACTATGCCTCCAATGAAAGAACATGGCCCAAGAATGCCACTTCCTTCAACGAACTCACATTTGCCGAACTTTGCATATAGTGATGTTCCCAATTTGCCCAAAACAATCTTCGATGCTCAAGATGCTCGCTCGATCTTGGAATAGATAAGGATATCATCAATAAATACCACCACAAATTTATCCAAATACTCCATGAATACCGAATTCATAAGGTTCATGAACAAAGTGGAGCATTGGTTAAACCGAAGACATGACGGTGTACTCGCACACCCCATAACGAGTAGTGAAAGCCGTCTTCGAATATCCTCCGATCCGATCTCGACTGATGATACCCCATTCTCAAATCAATCTTTGAGAACACACAGGCTCCACCAACCGATCAAACAGATCATCAATGCGGGCGTGAGGATACTTGTTCTTCACCGTCACCTCATTGAGAGGATCGGTAATCAACACACATGCGCAAAGTCTTGTCCTTCTTCTTCTTCACAAAGATCACCTGACAACCCCAAGGAGATGAACTGGGACGGATGAAACCCTTTGCTTGGAGCTCACCAAGTCGCTTCTTCAATTCTTCTAGCTCATTGGGAGGCATCCGATCGGCGCCTTGAGATAGGGCGTCGGAAGCAACTCAATGACAAACTCAGATCTCGAACCGAGGCATCCTGTGCAAATCTTCAGGAAAGACATCCACAAAGTCAGATACTATGGGAACATCCTGAATCTGCAAGGCTGGCTTCGCTTCTAATACACATAGATGTGGCCCCTGAAGCTGCGAAAATCCGACTGCTCTTTGAAGGGTCAGTGAGATAGACAATCTTCCCGCACAATCGATTTGCCCCAAGTGTTGGGACAACCAATCCATACCAAGAATCACATCCAGCTCATTGGCCGAGCGAATAAGGTTTGCCAAAACCCCACTCCTTGGACTATGATAGGAACATCACGACACTGTAGATCAGCTCTCATTTCCGACCCCGGAGAGCGGATGAGCAAAGGAACTCCCAAAGGAACACAATGAAGACCACTAGCAGCAGCAAATGATCTTGAAATAAAAGAATGCGATGCTCCGTAATCAAATAATACCGCAGCAGGACGAGAATTAACAAGAAGTGTACCCATCACGACATCCGCGCCTCGAGCCTCCTCACCGAAAGGTGGTTGACTCGACACGCCGCACTCGGTCTTCGATAATCTTACGTCGTCGTGGGTGACCACTCCCTGCCCCGCCCTCCATTAGGACGAGGGGCCGCCGCAACACTCGAGGCGAGCATTCGCATAATGGCCCTTGTTGTGGCAAAAAAACAAGTAACCTCGGCGCCGGATTGCGAGGCCGCCTGTCTGGATCGCAGCGCACGTGGTCGAAACACGGCTGCGGTGGGCGAGGAGTCGCGCAGATGGCCTCGGCGCGGTGGATCAAAAGAACGGCCATCGTGCCGCCCACCGAGGACGAACGAGGCCGGCGTGAGTAGACCGATGTGCCTCCCATTTGCGCTATGGACTCGCCAGCGCTTTGCCTTATGCTCGGCAACAATGGCCTTATCTACAAGGCACGAAAGTCGAGAAGTCCACAATAGATAGCTTGTCTGCGCAGCCTCGGACAAGCCATCCATAAACTTCTCCCGCTTAGCCTCATCGAGGCCACCTCTCCCGAGCATAACGAGCGGATGATTGAACTCGTGCAAGTACTCGTCACGATTTGCGCCCTTGCTTGAGCGCGAGGAACTCCTTCTTCTTCGACTTCATCAGCCGTCCGGGATGTGGGCCCGACGAAAAGCCGACTAACTCCTCCCACGCGACCACATGGCTGCGGGCCGCATGGCAAGATAGTTCTCCCACCATGAGAGTGCCGCGCCTCAAGCCGGTGGGACGCGAAGAGTGCCTTATCTCGTGCTCGGCATCGAGCTATGTTGAGCTTTCGCCAACCATGCGCAGCCAATCATCCGCATCGAGAGGTCCTCGGAGCGGAGAAAGTCGGTGGTCACGTGCGGAGGAACTCGCAAGTCCCCGCGAGTCCGTGGCGCCACCACCGCGCAGGAGTGGAGGTATTCCTAGCAATAACCTCCAAAATGCGCGTCTGGTCCATGCGGTTTCGCTCGATCTGAGCGAGAACCTCAGCCATGGTCGGAGGAGGGGGAAGCTCCTCATCATGACCAGCCTGCTGACTGCCACGCGTTCTCCCGGCCATCCTGGTTCACTAAGACAAGTTAACAATAGCCGGAAAACACGAAGTCGACAACCCACTGCAAATAACTTACTAACAGCACAAAACCAACACAAGACTTTTAAGTTACAAAACCAATTGACAAAAGTCAGATACTTAGCAAACTCATACATATCTTACCCTTATGCCCCCACAATTTTTAATTAGACTAATTCTCTATGGTTCTCCCAAAGACTGATTCTACCGGTAGCAACTATCTTTTGAAAGGAAAGAGGAAAACCAAGTTTTAAACTCAAATTAGAGTAAGATAAGAGTAGAAGGCTAAGATAGGTAAGGAGTAAAACTGAGGATCCGCTAGGTTTTCATAAACCCTTTTATACTTTGAAATTAAGCTTTTTCAAAATATCCTAAAGACGACTATGCTTGGGTTGCTACGGTCAGAATGGCTCTGATACCAACTTTGTGAGGACCCCCAATTTATTTGGCTTGTAATGCTTAACCAACCACCGGTCCTAGCATCACAAATCAAATAAATGATCCTCGAGATATGTATACTTCCTGAAGCAGATACACACCTCGTTACAAATTTAGACATCAACTCCATTCCAAACATAGAGTCCAAACACCACACTACCAAACGGAAGATAAACAAATAGTAGAGTTATTACGCACAAAGGCCGACAGGCCACAAGGTACACAAACAACAACGAAAAGACAATGAAGCAAAAGCGCCATAAGATGGCTAATAACAAAGCCAATCGGTGTGCCTTCAACCCACAAGGCATCCGACCGACCGCCAAGTCTAGTCGCCCACGAAACGGCAACACACTCACGTAGTGAGGCCCTTGGGGCTCACCTTCCTCCTCTGCAACAAAAACATTAAGCAAAGCACCTGAGTACAAAGATTGTCTTTGTACCCGCAAGACTGACGTGTGAACTAGCAGACCTATTCATATGCTACATGCAGGTTTATGAGGTGGAGGCCATATGTTTTATTTGCATAAAGCCAATTTTCATTTGCAATAATATAATACAGTTAAAGGCAGGTTTGCAATTCATTTTTAATGTTGAAATAACAGTAAGGATAAACAATAATAAAAGAATAAAGGTAAACAACCTAGAAGTGACTATCCCAATAGTCACCACCACAATAGCACGAATCCCAGATTCGTACCACCCATCAAGTTTTAATTTAAATGTTGTAGTCTAACTCTCGATAAGCTTACCCAAGCGTGTCCATCACCTAGGACGAGGCTATTCGAATAGTTTTCAAACCTGCAGGTGTACCATCGTACCCACACTTGCATCGCCTTTAAGCCAAAGCACACTTAGAAGGTATGCTGCACAGACTAAGTCCTACGAGACTTTTTCCAATATTGTGTATTAACTACGAGCGCTCGTATGGATAGAAATCCATACGCTTACATGGTAAAGCCGAAAAGACAACTACCCACTCAGATAAAGCTTTTGGACAACTACCATGCTCCCACCTCCATCCTCCTGCGACCCCACCTGCGACCGGAGCCAATACACGCCAAAGTACTAGGTCAAGAGAGGTCCCATATACTCTAGTGTGGTTAGCACGCCGAAATGCTGGATAACAAAAACTCACAAGATGTTCGGTCCTTCATTGACCTGCACCTTTCGATCACACCCAATGATCACACCAATCTTACCATTGTGCCCGCCTAAATCATTTTTGTTTTCAGTTTTAGTTTTGCAATTAAACATAGCAGAAATGCTGAAATATAAAGTTATAGTAGATTTTGTGTGATCATGGTTACCGACTAAAGTCGATAACCGCCCAGTTCTACCGATAGCTAAGCATGTCTAAGTAGTTGAAATCGTATCTACTAAGTGACAAGAGATCATCCAGCGATCTCTAATCACAGCGAATAACCTAGGCTCAGGTAGTAAAGATCAATATTTTGTCTACAGGATATGCTGCTACGGATTTAACTAATCAATTTAACACAAATTACGCAATGCATACATATAGCTGAAACAAAATATTAGACTTTAAAATACTGGGATAAACATGATCAAGCCGCTTGCTCGATGCCGTTGCTCAAGTTGTTGCGAGGATCGTTCGTGGGGTTGCCGCAAATATCGAAGCCTAACGATTGAACAAATAACAGCGAATAAGAACGAATAACACCGACAAAGACTCAAAAATCAAATGCGATCACCAATTTACACAGAGGCTAGACCATGACAAAAAAAAAAAGAGAGGGAGTAACAAAATAGCAGCTACAGAGACCCACTCACTTATTTATCAGGTTAACCACAAAATCAATTCTCTTGTATATTTTAAACTTTGGATGAGACTTTGATGGTGATTGGGTGCACATCTATTATTTAATCATCAAGTTAACACATCAAAAACAACTAGCTATTCTAAAACCACTATTGACAGTGAGAGCACAGAATCTACAAGAAGCTATTGAAAGCATAACTAGTCAAGTATCCAATTATGAGATGCTACAAAATTCTAATTAAGTTTGGGCTTTAATAAAATTCAGCTACTAATACACCTAAGCAACATGCCAACATATTGGAAGGTTAACCATAACAAGATGCTATCACTACAAGGCCTTACCACACCAAAGAAAGTAGGAAAAATAAGTACAGAGACAAACCACAAGTTCCAATAACAACTTCTTAGATCACTCATGCCAACAAGGGTTTTAAAATCTAGAATCACTAATCGACATAATTCCTTACTAAACACTGTTTCTTAAGCAATTTATCAAGTCTAACAGACCTAAATAGCATAAGCATGAAACCAATTTTCGCCATGACAAATGAAAAAACGACAACGAGGAACAAACAGAGAACTAGAACTAAAATGCTTTCAAACCTCCAACACCCAATTTTGATCATGCAATGAAAGTGAACTAATGAACAATCATAAACATGATAAGAGACTAAAGAACTGGTTTTGAAGGAGTGGCCCCACCGCGGACAAACAGAGAGGAACACAATGAAGAAGCAGAGAGGATCGGTGCTCTGGACTGAAATCGCCGCGGCGAAGGAGTGGCGGCGCGGTGTGTGGACGGCCAAAATGGGTTGCTAGAGGACCACCAAGCCGATGGTGGTCGCGGGTTGGCGGAGAAGCACCGAGGCGGACGCGCGCGACAGCCGCGGCGCGCGAGCGGAGGTGATAATGCGCGCCGCACTGCAGAGGCGATAACAAGAATTAGCGCATGGATGGGCATCGTGAGTTACCAGGAACTCACCGGAATGACGCGGAGCTCAAGAGGTTGCCGGAGATGGCCCGGCGACGAGAGCCAGCGGCGGCGATCAAGGGGTCACCGAGGAGGGAGCAACCTGAGCAAAAATAGAGGAAAAGAGAGATGGAGGTAGCTCGAGTGAGTGCACTAGATGGTGCTAGCGCGAGCAATTGCTCTAGGAACTAACTCACCGGAGAAGAGGACGAAGGACCCAACTTTCGGCCGAAGAAGAGGGACACCAAAATTCAACGGCCCCCTGCGAATAAAACTTCAAATTAGTTGAGGGGAAGACATGATAGGAGTCTGGAACACGATCTGACGCGAAAAGGAGAAGATGAGCTTCACTGGTTGTGGTGTTGACACGGCGGTGGCGGCGCGATGCGTGCACGCAGCTCGAGCACAACTATGAATTGAGCTCAGAAGGAGCAATGGTTGATAGGGGATTGCTTAATGGTGTCTAAAGGAGGAAGAGGGAGCTTTGGGTGAGCTTAAGTAGGGATGAGGGCGGAGGAAAACGAGCGGCGACGCTTTCGGCACCGAGGAGCTCAAGAACGGTGCCGACAAGCTTGTGAAAGGAACGGTGGACGATTAATGCCGCGCAGGCATGGCCTCTCAGCGGAAGATGCGGCGAGGTGATGCGCGCGAAAACCGAAAGCGGTGACGGAACGGAGGCGAGGTGGCGATCATGCGCGATGTCGCCGCACTTAGCACTCATGCGGAAGGTAGGTGACGACCGACAAGAGGCCCGCTTTGTCGGCGACAAACAAAATGGCGCTAGCCCGAGTCAAGTGCGGCGCAAACGGTGGTTTGACTCGACCATTTCACCCGACCGCTGGATCCGAGATGGACGGTCGAGATTGATGTATGCATTCGGACAGTCGTCGGTTGCATGCGCGCGACGTGGATCGTTCGATCGCATCGGACGGTGACGACCATCGAGCGCCATGTGCAACTAGTTGGTTCGACCGAGCCAAGCGGTGCGAGCCGGACTCGAGCCCGAGGTTGGGTCCGAGCCCGAGGAACAGTTGATTTTAGTTTTGATTTAAAAGACAGAGAAGGTTTGGGAAATTTTTAGAGGTAGCTCCAGAGCTCCAAAATTTCTGAAATTTTTATGGTAGCTACTAGGGACAGAGGACAACCTTGTGAAATTTTTCCAGGGTTTTCATGCACTAGATTTTTCCCAAAAAATTCACAAGCTGCTGTCCAGAGGTTTGACCAGATTTCTAAAGTGGTTTGACCTGGGCATTTGAAATAGCAAACAAAATCTAAAAATTGTGAAATAATTCAGAGAGGTAGCTAGGATGATCAAGATGCTAGGAAAAATATTTGCAGAAGATGATCACAAGTTTGAAGGCTAAGAATGTGCTGACAACAACTTCCAATCACAAGAATTAACTTCTAGAAAATTGGAAATTGCTAGGGAAAATTTGGAAAACTTCCAAATGATTTGAAGAGACAACAAAAGTTTTTATTTCTCCTCAAAATTTTACATTTGAATTACAAACCCTAAGTTAGGGCTGTTACACGCGTGGAGATCAAAGATGGATGATGCGTGTTGGAGCTATGGGGGTGAGGTCTGGAGGCTACGACACATGTTAATTTTGGGGGTGTTCAAAATTGGTTTTGTAATATGGTGTAAAAGCCCACGTATTGGGCTATAGGACTTTAGTGGGTCGTACGTGGGTGTTTAGATTCTGACACTATAAGGCATTAGGGTTTGTGGCTGTTGATGTAAAAAAAAGAATTAGGGTTCGGACGTTCTTTTTGGGGGCAGCTGTAGACATGAGGGTTTTTGGAGGTAGCCGAGAAAACTGCAGAGGTAAGTTGCGACGGCCGCATTGAAGTAGTGGCGGCGGTAGGTGTTGCTGCTGTTTTGGCGAGAGGCTTTCAGGGCCGGAGGTTGTAGACATGCAAGACATGCTTGTAGCAGTTTGAGATTCTGGATTTGTTTATTGCTAGCAGCCACGGTTCTTTGGTCTTGTGCTTGACGTGTGATATGATTGATGGTGGCTGTTGGGTCATCAATAGCATGTAGAAAAGAAAAACTTTCTTGGTGTTTTGCTTGTGCATGATTAGGTGAGAACTTGTGGTGGCTGTGCTTGTATACAACTTGTGTCATCGGTGCACTCCATCACCTGCCAACAACGCACGTCCTCGCCAATTCGCACGGCGCGTGGTGTGTGTGTCGTCAGGACTTCCCAGACAGCAATACATGCGAAGCGAAGGCAGCGCGATTCAACGCCTGGCTCAGGAAAAGGCGACGAAGGGTGCGAAAAGTATTACACAATCATTCACCTCTCCTTTAATTGTCGTTGACGATCCTACAATAGGACACAACTAGGCTGCATTATCCAGAGTGACAGAAGCAATGACGATTGACGACCACAACCATAACCATAACTATAGTATGCAGATTGTTAGAGATATATGTATAGTTTGTTATTCCCCATTGTTATGAGGGGTTATTTGCATATTTACCACCTGTACCTTGTGTATATATACCGCCTATTGGCCTCATATGAATACAAGCGCTATTCATAACATGGTATCGAGCCAAAACTAGGGTTTGGCTTACCTAGGGTTCCGCGCGTCGTCGACTGCACCACCGCCGCCGACTCCGCGTGCCGCCTCGCCTCCACTGTTGCCGCCGCCTCCCGCTGCCGCCGCGGCCTCCCAGCGCCCCGCGCCGCCGGCCTCCCGCGCGCGCCGCCTCTCCCCAGCGCCTCCTGCGCGCCGCCGGCCTCCGCGCCTCCCGCGCCTTCCGCGCCGCCGCCGCCGCGCCTCGCGCCGCTGCGCCGTCTCGCTTCGCCTTCCGCCTCGCTCCGCCCGGCGGTGGCCGACGCCGCCTTCTCCGAGCCGCCGCCGCGCCTCCACTTTGGGCGCCTTGCCGGCGCCTCCGCTTCCGGGCGCCGCCTCGCCTGGGCCGCTGCCGCCGCCTGGCGGTCGCCTCCGCCTCGCCGCTCGGGCTCGGTCGGTCGGTTTGTAAACCGACCCGAAAAAAAAAACCACGTCGTTCTAACCGCCGCGCCGTCCAGCGCCGCCTGTTAGACTTCATTCGTTGCCTTGGTCGCCGCGCCGTCCAGCGCCGCCTACCAATCAATGGGCACCGTTTCCCTCCCTCGCTGCCCGGTGATCTTTGATGGTGTTAATTACACCGACTTCGTGTCTCACATGCGCATTCACATGCGTGGTCTCTTTGGGGCGTCCTCTCTGGCGATGTCACCTGCCCGCCTTGCCCTATTCCTCCGACGGAGCCTACGCATGTTGCATTGCCTCCGATACCGAGATAAAGTCGCCTGCTGGCGATGAAGCGATGATAAAGCCGCCTCGCCTACCAGAGGCTCGGATTCCTACAAGGATCGTCGGCCGTCTACACTCGGTGGTACGATGGCGGCGCTTTCGCCGCTTCTTTGTCTTCATCGCCGATGTCCGACCTCGATTTTCTTACGAGGTTGTGGGACTCCTCGGCTTTCGGATGTGGACTCATCTTCGTCGAGCTACGAGCCCTCCGTGATGCCACAGTACTGTCCGTGGTCCGCCAGAGCACTCTCTTCGCAGGTGATGCTACCGTTGACGCCTTTACGCTCGAGTTACATTGCATGCGGCGTCGAGTTGGACTCGCCGCGCTATCCGTTTGTCGTACTGTCCGTCTTTGCACGGATGTACGTGCTGACCTAGAGTTTCAGCGGGTTTACGAGTTCCTTACCCGCCTTCGTCCTGAGTTCGAGCAAAGGCGTGCCCAGCTCCTTGCACGCCACCCTCGTGTCACTCTCTGGAGGCTCTTACCGAGATACGCGCAGGAGACTCGTTTGAGTGGTCTTTGATCGATGCCACTCCCTCTGTGCTCGCGCTCGTCACTGCTGCTACATCCTCCTCCACGCTACCACGGTGGTGGTGGCCGTCTTCCGTCTGGAGGTGGCCGTCCTCACTGTTTCCTCTGCGACAAGGATGGCCACCCGAGTCCCGGTGCTACAAGAAGAAGCGGCATCTTTCACGCCGTTCTTCTCGGCACTAGTGCTTCTCGACGGCGTCGCATCGACTTCTTCACAGCTTCTCTCACCGAGCGGAGATAGCCGGACCGGCGCTTTGCCGCTTGAGTTCTCCTAGACAGTTCTGCGAGTTACGCTCGACTCTTGAGCACCGAGAAACCACCCCTACGATCGGTACCTCCCATGGATTCTTGATTCGGAGCATCTTTTCACATGACTCGATCCTTCCACTTTGTCTTCTATTACACCTCTTGTTTCTCCTCGGTGTTCTTACTGCGATGGTACATCTCTTTCTCTCTCGTAGAGGATCTCTTAGCAACTCATCCTTTCATGTTTCTTCCATTGCTCATGTTCCTCGCCTTACCATGCGACTTCTTCTGGCGGCGACATCGACCTTGGTTATCGGGTCATTCGGACTCGACTCTTGTTGTGTTCAGGACTGCCACATGGGAGCTCTGGTTGGTTCTAGCCCTCGGCGTCGTGACTCACAGCGTCTCTGGGAGCTTGACTGGCTTCATCTTCCTTCCGCTGCCACCACCGCCGCTAGTTTCTCCGCTTCTGCCACTTCGTCTACCGGCTCTTTCCAGCAGTGGCATCACCGTCTTGGTCATCTGTGTGGATCTCGCCTGTCGTCCTTAGTTCGTCGTGGTCTTCTGGGGTCTGTCTCAGGAGACGTGTCTTTAGATTGTCAGGGCTGTAAGTTAGGTAAACAGATTCAGCTTCCTTATTCTCATAGTGAGTCCGTGTCTCAGCGCCTCTTTGATCTTGTTCATTCAGATGTTTGGGGTCCGGCTCCCTTCGTTTCGAAAGGGGGTCATCGATATTATATCATTTTTATAGATGATTTTTCTCGCCATACTTGGATATATTTCATGTCTTCTCGTAGTGAGGCCTTGTCTATCTATAAACAATTTGCCACTATGATTCACACACAGTTCTCCACTCCTATTCGTGTCTTTCGTGCTGATTCTGCTGGCGAGTACCTCTCTCGTCACCTGCGCAGCTTCCTTGCTGAGCAAGGCACTCTCTTCGATTCTCTTGTCACGGTGCTCATGCTCGAATGGTGTCGTGGCGCAAGCATCGTCACCTTCTTGAGGCCGCTCGTGCTCTAATGATTGCCGCTCTATTCCACCTCACTTTTGGGCTGAGGCGGTTTCCACTGCCACCTATCTCGTCAACATCCAGCCCTCTTCTGCTCTTCAGGGTGCGATCCCTGTTGAGCGTCTCTATGGTCGTCCTCCTGACTACTCTGCCCTTCATCTGTTTGGCTGCGTTTGCTCGTTCTCCTCGCCTCGAACGCACCAAGCCGACCGCTCGATCTGTTGAGTGTGTCTTTACGGGATCTGATGCGAACACAAGGGCTATCGGTGCTGGGATCCTGTTGGTCGTCGGATACGGGTTTCTCGGGATGTGACTTTCGACGAGTCTCGTCCATTCTACCCACGTCCTGCCTCTCCTTCGGCTTCCTCTGTGGAGTCTCTGTCTTTCTTGACCTTTCCAGATACTCCTATTTCTGTTTTGCCCTCGTCCACCTGTCCTACTGAGTCTCCACATATTCCCCCTGTGGCCTCTCCGCCGTTGTCGCCGCCTGTGTCGTCTCCTACGACTCCCCAGGCTCCTCCCACTATCGTCTACACTCGTCGACCTCGTATTGAGAATATTTTAGATGAGCCATCTTCTCCTGATGTTCCATCTTCTTCTGATGCTCCATCTTCCCCTGATGGGTCATCTTCTCCTCGCTACGCTCTCCGCGATCGTCAGTCGATTCGGCCTCCTGCCCGTTTTGCCTTTGTTGGCGCACTACTCGTGAGCTTTGTCTCCCAGGGATCTTTGTTACTCACCTAAGTGGCAGCTTGCCATGGCCGAGAGATTGTGCTCTCAGCGTCTTGGTACTTGGGATCTTGTTCCTTTTCCATCTCATTCTCATCCCATCACGTGTAAGTGGGTCTATAAGATTAAGACTCGCTCTGATGGCTCTCTTGAGCGATATAAGGCGCGTCTTGTTGCTCGTGGCTTCCAGCAGGAGCATGGTGTTGACTACGACGAGACTTTTGCTCCTGTAGCCCACATGACCACTGTTCGAACTCTTATTTCAGTGGCGTCTGTTCGCCACTGGTCTGTTTCTCAGCTTGATGTCAAGAATGTCTTTCTTAATGGCGAGTTGCGTGAGGAGGTCTACATGCATCCGCCACCTGGGTATTCTGTTCCTGAGGGCATGGTGCATGCCGCCTTCGCCGCTCTCTCTATGGCCTTAAGCAAGCCCCTCGTGCTTGGTTTGGCGCTTCTCCTCTGTGGTCACTTCTTCTTTGGTTTTTCACTAGTGATCATGATCTGCGCTCTTTGTCCACACTTCGTCTCATGGTCGGACTCTTCTTCTCCCGTATGTTGATGATATGATCATTACGGAGATGATTACGAGTACATTGCCTTTGTCAAGGCTCGTCTTAGTGAGCGATTCCTTATGTCGGATCTTGGTCCTCTTCGTTACTTCCTTGGGATTGAGGTTACTTCCACTCGGATGGTTTCTTTATGTCCCAAGAAATATATTCGAGATCTTCTTGATCGCGCCTCTCTCATCGATCAGCATCGTTGAGACTCCCATGGAGCTCAATGTTCACCTCGAACTCTCGATGGCGAGCCTCTTTACGATCCGACTCGCTATCGTCATCTTGTTGGGAGTCTTGTCTACCTTGTCATTACTCGTCCGGATATTACTTATCCGATTCATATTCGAGTCGGTTTGTTTCAGGCTCCCACTCGAGTTCACTACACCACCTTCTTGAGTTCTGCGATACCTTCATGGGACTATCTCTCGTTGTCTCTTCTTTCCACGTTCGGCTCATTCATGACTTCAGCCTATTCGGATGCTACTTGGGCGTGATCCTCCGATCGCGGTCTATCTCTCGCTCGTGTTTTTCTTGGGGTTCTCTTATTGCCTGGAAGACGAAGAAACAGACTGCAGTGTCCCGCTCGAGTGCAGAGGCTGAGTTGCGAGCCATGGCTCTCTTGACAGCAGAGATTACTTGGCTACGGTGGTTACTTGAGGATTTTGGTGTTTCTGTCACTACAGGACCCTCTCTTGTCGAGAAGATGCAGGTGCTATCGGTGTGCTCGTGATCACGTGAAGCATGAGCTCACCAAGCATATTGGTGTTGATGCTTCTTTCATGAGGTCTTGTGTGCATGATCAGGTGATTACTCTTCAGTATGTGCCTTCGGAGCTTCAAATAGCGGATTTCTTCACGAAGGCCCAGACTCGCGCACAGCACAGCTTCTACCTCTCCAAACTCAGTGTTGTTGATCCACCATGAGTTTGAGGGGGGGTGTTAGAGATATATGTATAGTTTGTTATTCCCCATTATTATGAGGGGTTCTTTGCATATTTACCACATGTACCTTGTGTATATATACCGGCCTATTGGCCTCATATGAATACAAGCGCTATTCATAACACAGATGACATTTTGGGGAAAATTATAGGGAAACCTAAATATGTTATCATCATAAAATTTATTGGAGCAAAGTTGATGTTGTCATGGTAAAAGCTATATTGAACAACTACACAATCATGCCCTCTGAAAGGCAGGAATACCCCATCACATGTATGCATATATAGGCCAGAACTAGGCTGCATCATTCAGTGACAGAAGCAATGATGACCACAACCATAACTCCAGTATGCAGATGACATTTTGGGGAAAATTATAGGGAAACCTAAATATGATAACATCATAAAATTTATTGGACCAAAGATGATGTCATGGTAAAAGCTATATTGAACAACTACACAATCATGCCCTCTGAAAGGCAAGAATACAATTCCATACAGTAACAATAGTATATAGTATATACCCTGGTTGCTGTTACAAAGTGTAGATTACTTACCTGAAATGAATGACGATGATCATTATTACTATCCCCCACGATGTGTAGAGCTTCAAGCATTGTGCTTGTTGAGCCTCCAATCAGAAGTACCTGGATTATTACCATGAGAGAAGTTATTTGGGATTAGTTTACACTAGCAGCAGCAGCAATGCCAGCATATCTTCCTACACTGATTCTTGTCATCCAGCAAACATCAGGAGTTCCTTCAATAATGACATTTCTAGTGCAGTTTAAATGTTTGATATCTTACTGTTAGAACAACGATAGATATGGTAGTGCTCAAAATTGTCCGGCCATGGCCCTCAGGAAGATCATGAACAGACTGGAGCAAGAGCAAAAGCCATAGCTCCTCTAAGCCCTGCACTCGCAAACGCACAAACACTTAGTGACAAAACAACTTTAATATAACAAATATTAAACTTACTGCGTGAGCACACTTGTCAGCCTACATACCACTATACCAAAGTGCCTGTTGATATTGCCTGGATATTTGGCGGTAGGGTGGCCGTGCCAAATTTAGCAAGTAAGCACACGAGAAAACATTTGGAGCCCTTCAAAATAAGAGGACATGACAAAAACAACGAAGTAACTTGAGCAAACAATGAAGTAATGAGCAGTCTTCCAATCCGGTGAGGAAATTTAGAGCCTACCTAGAAGTGCTTAAGCTTGAGCATAAAGCTATTGTGTGCTAAGCTCTACTGAACAGGGTTCTTTTTTGTATAAAGCTTGCGGGGTTCTGTTGGATATTTATTTATTTATTAATAAAAAGGTGCTGTTGGAGGGGATTGTCAGATATCCTTAAGCCTGTATTGTATTAAGGTTGATGTTGCCTGTCCTAGCTTATTGGCAAAAAAAATCTCCAAGCAAACCGTCAAACCCTCCAAATGAAACCTCAAGAAATGCAACCAATAGAATTTGAACAAGGCTTAATGAAATCATACCTTGCAATTAATATGAAGATCTTCATTAATCGACCAAGATAAATGCTAAGGAAAAAAATAGTAGCATAACTCATAAGGAAGGATTTCTGCACAGTACAAAGTAGCACCCAAACAAAGTGAAGGATACAATTGAGAAAAATATGAACCCAATATGTGACCAGCTTTCACGCTCCATTGCAATATCAAATCCCATGTATATGAACCTATAGGGAGCTTAGACAAGTATGTATCCAAATTTACCAAAAACAAAATGTCTTAAGTGTTAAGTGTTAACTTACACAAAAGTTTCTGCTAATGACAAAAGCAGATGGAAAAAGGCTGCTGTGAAACACTGGGAATCTTCTGACAAGTTTGAGAATGTGTATCTCTTCATCACCTGAAAAGAAAGGTTCCATAATCTTTTAAAAAACTCCAGATAAATGGCAAAATATAATCCAGAAAGGACTCATTTAGTGATTTAAGTTGAACCCACAATTCCAGTGAAGAGTATCAAGACCAAGGATCCAAAACCCGTTTTTAGGGGAAATCCCGATCGCTGGCTGGGAAAAAAAATCGGCTGATTACTGGATTTTCCAGGAAAAAAAATCCGGTTGAAATTCATTTGAATTTGCTTAAAAACTAGCTAAAATTCGAAATTTGAATTTGCTAACCCGAAAATAAACCGGGCGGTTTTATTTTCCCGGACCCAACCGGTAAGCCCAGTTACCGCTGGTAACCGGCCGGTTTTTTATTCCCTGATCAAGACTATGCCAGATAGACCAAAGCCTTGAGCTAGCATGTACCTGCAAACAAATAGGCAGTTGAACCTAGAAGCCTCAAAGCCTAACAAGCAATAGTAGTAAGATATGCTTACGAGAAGTATGAGAAAAGTACAAACAAGCAGCTCTCGAGATTACGAAGGCTGAATATATAAAATCATGAATTCAGTTGCTTATTATCTCCTTATAAACTCTTGTTTTGGAAAAATAATAATTAGGTTTACTTACTTCTCAACACCTAGTGCTGCATACTTGAAGAGGTTTAAAATAATTGAGTAACAAATGGTTGTCGGTATGGCACAAACAACACATGAATAATACTCAATAACATGCCAACTATGTGCAAAAACACCAGTTTTGTTCAATCCAGATATGAACAGAGCACATCTGAATTGAATTGCTGACATGAAAACAATTTCGTCAAATTCAAGTAGGGAAAAGATAACGAATCATGCAAAATTGTCTACATGTTTATCATGGATATCTGGTTGTAGAAAACAATATCATGTGACCAATGCTTCAAAAAACACAGACAAGAGTAAACAACTATGGAATTACAAAATAGCATTGTTGAATGGTTATATGACAAAAACAACTTGGTCCATGTGGAATCATTTCTTTAAAGGAATGCAGGATAAATGCATCCTATTTGGTTCATGCAAAATCATCACATAACACTTAAATGACAGCTTTCAGTGAGAGAAAGACATTACAGCTCTACCAACAGTGCAGAAGGTAGAGTAAAGGATATGAGAGCAGAAATAAATCCAACACCAACACCTGAAAAAATAAAAGTAGTTAAAAAGTTGGTTGTCAAATGTCATGTAAATGATTGTACCCTCTGATGCGCCGATACGGCTCCCAGGCTGCGTATTGGTATCCTGATATGTATCGGGTACATGTACAGCTCCGATACGGCCCCGATACGTATCGGGAAGTATCGGAATTCTTTTCGTTTTTTAAAAAAGGAAATACATTCCCGATACGTCCCGATACGCCGACACTCTTGTATTCTCTCGATCCCCTCCCACAACGTCGCCGCCTCTTCGCCTGCTCGCTCCAGCGCCGCGCTGTCTCCCTCGCCCCCGAGTGCCACTATGCGTCCTCCTCCTCTCCTCTGCGTGTCTCCATCAATTTGGCCAGAACTCGGTGGCTTTAAAAAGTGAGTTCCCCCTTTCTATCCCAAATTAAGTGAGTTCCCCCTTTCTATCCCAAATTAGATGATTTCAAATCCACTATTGATGCATAATTTCCAAATTCCCCATCTCATAAACATGCAATCCATCTAGATTTGTTGATGTACATGCCTATTCGGATATTCTAGGGTGGATCAATGACCGTTGGAGGAGACAACATGTTGTTAGATTAATCTTGTTGTTTCTTTGCCTTAGTTACATGCTAGTTGTGTTCATGTGTGAGTGTAGCATGTATAGTGGCTAGAGTCCAAGTTAGTTGAAGCGTGTAGCATGGTGTAGCGGGTGATTGGCAGTGCATAGTGAGCTGATCAGCAGCCAGGAGTTGAGTGCACGTATGTGTTACTTGGAATTAGTCATACATGTGTTTGTGGTTAGGTGTTCGACCGAGTCGTGGCGCATGTCCGGAGCAAGAAGCGGTTAAGCTGTGCGTGCATGCAGGAAGTTGATGCATGTACAAGTGTTGGCCTGGAATAATGGAGTAGTGGTGTAGTGCATTAGTTGAGTTAGTGGGCTGCATGGAGTTGGTGGCCTACATGCACGTTAGTGTGTTTGCATGGCGTGAGTTAGTGCGTGTGTGGCTTATATAAGCCTAATGTTAAGCAGCGTCGGATAAGTGGAAAAATATAAGGAGAAAATTGCCCCAAACTGAGTTTCTCTATTCTGCTTCCACCTTATTGTGTGTGTGTGGTTCATTGTTGCCTACCGGTGTTCTCGTGTGAGCTTGTGATCCAGGGTCGACACCAACACATGTCGGGCGGCGGCTCAGTGCGGGCATCGAATCCCCTACGGCCGACGCAGCCTGTTTCTTGCGGCGGGAGCTTCAAATCTATGTATGTGCTTCTGATACTCATATGCATAGCCTTCCTGCATAGATTTCCTTTATTTTCTTTGCTGTTGTGCTATGATTATCCTAATTGATTGTATCAATCCCATTAAATCCATCTACGTTTTTGACAAAGCTAGAGAGATGAAGCTTTGGTCTTTTAGACCCACAAGACCACAAACTCATCATATAAGTATTAGAGTTATGTCTTTGGCTGTTTCCTTCTTTTATTAGCTGCATATTTGACTCTTTTGTTTTTCTATCCTATTGTGTGTGCTGTACTTATTGGATTGCCTTATACTTCATCTGCATTGTATTAGCTAATTATTCCCTAACATGTAGATTTCTTGACAGCAAGAGGCTAAGACAGTTTTACACCACCATAGATCCATTTTATTTCTCAGTTTGCTAACCTACACATTTTGCTATCATGAGCATACAAAACTAAATATGTATTTCCGTATTTACGACATGTACGTTCATCTTATTATGATTTCATTTGTACTAGACTAAACCCACTTTACGACTTTTTATCTTATGCTTTACCCCAGGCTATACGTCTAATTTTGCATTCCTCTATTATACAGATTTAGCTATATTCTATCCAAGTAGTTCAAATATGGCGTTGCCCTGCTCTATCCTTGATGCATCAATTAGTGAGAGGGAAAATAGCTATTTAGATATATTCTATCCACTAAAAAATGTGTTCAACTAAGCCTAACTATCCCATTTGTTGTTGCTCAGGTGTTGCTCATGGTTATGGACCTTATGGTGTTCATGGTAGATGATTACAAATTAGCGTCTGCAAGTACAATAGTAAGTACCTTCGAGGCTTGCACTGTGAGAGTTACATGCTGATAGTATGATGTTTCCTGTGCAAAGTTCATTTGAGCATTATAGTTACAGTAGTTCCATGGACATGCCATTTCAAATGATTCACAAGTTTGTTACGAAGTATTCCTTCAAATTTACGGATGAGGTAGTCTTTTATGAATTTCCCCTTTTTAATGAGGATAGTAATAAAATCTTATTCAATAGTGAAGCAATAGCTGTTGTGTCGAGTAGGTGCTACTTGCGTTGTCCATACACTCTGTGGTTTTGGTAGAGACTAACAACTGAAAGGAAGTGCATGATTACAGAGTTCTTCAGCTTCAAGCTCTATTAGGATTCCATTTAACTCTTTTTTTAATGTGTTCTATCGGCTTTGACTGCTTACTGATGTACCCTACACGATTTTGTAAAAAAAAAAACTGAAATGAATGTGTAGTGTAGGCTTAAATGCATAAAGTTTTACCTTTTTTAGAGCATATATATAGTATGAATTATACCGTTGCATTTATATATGATACCACAATTGTTGAGATTGTTTTTTACTTGCTTGACAGGCTTTTGTGGATTGTTCCTGTTTTATAGTGGATACTAATAAAGTCTTATTCAACAGAGAGGCAGTACGTGTGATATCAAGCAGGTTTTGCTTACGTTGTGTGTCCGTATCCTTTCAAGGTCGAATTAGTTATCTTTTTGGTTCAGATTTTAATGAAACAAATTGCTTGCATCTATCTAGCTCTGAATTCGTACGTGATGAGTTTGAAGTATTGGCTTTCCTGCATTTTTTTGTCAGGCCAATGAGACTATAGTGTTTATACATGATACCATAATATATTCATTTGTCCATTAAACACTTGCTGTTTGGCTATGTTCTTTTCGTCGCACAAGTAACCTGCTCTGTGCTCCTTTTATTAGGTCTATTTTTTAGTTGTTACAACTAAAAAAGCGACAATTTGAAAAGATGTTATTTACAGATGAGTATTATCGTTCTTTAGTGAGTAGCGATGCCTATTTTCTACGTGGTATATTCTTTGCTTTATGTCCTGGGTTATAGTTTGACTTCACATTCACTTTCCAATTTTCAATACTATCTGACCCTACGATTTTATTGGTTTAGCTATGCAACTTCGATGTTTTAGATATGCAGACTTTGTGCTTACTACCTTTCTAGAAAAAAAAATATAACTTCATATTTTGTAGTTGCAACACATTTTGCTTCTCTTGACGGTGAAGATTTATTTATGTCTATTTCACTTGACGATTTACCTATAGCCGATGAATATTTCAACCAATGATGGATGGCACCTATGTCTTGCTGTTCTCGTCTTGCTTTTTTATGTTAGTTTATTTGCATTTTGTTTTCATGGTTAAACAGACTATGGAATGCTACAATATTGAAAATCACATATATACACTCATTTGTTGTATGCTAACCAGTAATTTGTAACCAACAATGTGCTCTGAACTTTTGAAGGCAAACGCAAGCACCATCCGCATCAGCCACTTCGGTCTACATGGATGCTGACCTGGTTATTATTATTATACTGGGCACAAAACTAAAGAGAATCCAACCTGCAGGTACATGTGCTTGGAACCCATCTCCATAGGTCTGAGCAAAATTTTAGGCCAACCCAACTTGAATGATAGTTTCGATTACCAGGTTATGTTATATTGAGAAGAAAACATAAAATATATGAGAGTATAAGCCAAGGATCAAAATCTCGGAACCGGAGGAAAAACCGCCCGGCAGCCGGTAACGATAACCGGCCGGTAACCCAAAAAACTGGTTAAATTTGAATTGGAGATGTTTTAAAACTGGTAACCGGAATGGTTATTGCCCAAAACCGGAAAAAACCGCTTCAAAAAATGGAAAACCCACTACTAAACCAGAAAATTGAATTGGGGATTGTCTAAAAAATGTTGGGACTTGGGGATACAATAATTTAAGCATATTTAGCTCATACAATAGGTAATCTATCACCAAAAAAAAACCTAAATCAACCTAGGAAGTGCATTATGCAGTCATAAATTTAAATTTAAATTTGAAAAAATTCAACCAGTTTTTTCTCTCGGTTCCCACTGGTTTTTCCGGTAACCGCCAAGATTTTGATCCTTGGTATAAGCATTCCTGCTTCGTTTTGCCTATATCCACGATTCTAAGTGATCTACTGATGGATGCTATGGATGATGGTATATTGCTACAAATAAAAACATTGCTATGATAATTTTGAACATTGCTATACTAAAAAAAGAAATTATGTCGGGGCCCCAGGTATTCAACCCCCGGGACCCTCTGTGCACCCCGAGCTAGTCCCATGATCAGTAGCTAGTTTGCACAATTTTCAACATAGATGTAATCAAATCCAAACGACAAGCTTAAGATAAAGCAGGCAAATTAACTTATATTAACAGAGGACCTTACGGTCAAGGTTGTTAAGAGGTCGCCACCACGGGCTTACAAAAACAACAACAGGAACACTTGCAGCGGAACGACAAAATGCGCACAGAGCCATCCGACAAGCCCACAAGCTATCGACTGAGGACGTCCCCTAGAAGGCTTGGTCTTCAAAGCACTCCTCTTCAAAGAGGTCGAAGCACCCTTAGTCTTCTTCGGCCACTACTCAAACAGATGGCTTAAAGCCGTGAGTACATTGAATGTACTCAGCAAGTCGCATGGAACAAGTATGCAATTAATATTTATGCAAGGCTTGACAAAGGAGAGCTTTAGGGTTAATTTGCAGAAAAGCAATATTGACAGTGAATATCGTAAGTAGATTGCAAAGCTCTAGTTAAAAGAGTAATACATAAGTAACAGTTCTTTTTGAAGGAGGTCGTGAGCACCCTGCTCACTCCCAGGACCACTCCCAAAAGGGTCGGGTTGCACCAACGACCAGAACCACTCCCACGCCCAGGTCGCACCAACGACCAGGACGTCCTAGACACCAACCACGACCACCCATTTTGAGAAAAGCTACCCCTCATGCGATTTCACCAGGCATTGTCCATAACCGGGGACACGGCTATTCGAATAGATTTACACTATGCAGAGGTTGTACAGCTTTACCCACAATTCACGACCTCTCTAGCTGGTGGGGTTCCCGTCGAAACCCCTGTTCACTTCCAAAGGTGAGCAGTCTAGAGAGCGTGACAAGGCCTTTACAAAGTTCTATTCTGGCTTGGTTCTGCCCGCTAAGGTTTCGCCATCTCAGCCCCCTCTTACGCCAAGTGTGAACGTAAATCCCAGGCTTCACACTTCCACCGCAACAGAACCAAACTATAACATTGGTAATTAGTTGGCCCATACCACCCCATAAATGATCTTGTGGTTGCACGGTAGACCCGGATCAATGGAAGACAAAGTTAAGTCCTTAGACCACTCAGGCGAGACAACCTCATCCCAATGTACATATAGCACCCCATTTACTGCACGATCACTCGCCCGAGTGAGAAAACATTTTTGGTTCAACCCAGCCAAAAGACAACCCTGGTCTTGGCACAACAAGTTTTAACAACAGTGGCATCGCACCACGATTGACACAACTGTGGCATCCCACCACAGTTGCACAACAGTGGCATCGCACCACAATTCCATAGTTCGATTAGTCAAATTTAACAACAGTGATTCATGATTCGCGAGACCAACGCAACTAAAGCATGACTAAGCATAAATACGCTCCCAGGTTGGTAATACTAGTACAAGACCAACTAAGAATACCCATACTATGGTGTTCAAAGGAAACATGTCAACATGTCAAGCACAATTATTCAAGGAGGCATACTGTCAAATACGAATTTAACTACCGCCCAAACAATTTTTATACAAGTAGCCATGCATGTTGATATAAAACAATATACTTTTGAAAGCTAGGTACAACATGATCAAAGATCTGCGACTTGCCTTCACTGTAGAGTTGCGAGTCTTTAATGGAGGTCGTTGGATCCACGAACTCTTCAGAGTAGCTAGAATCTACACGTACGAGAAGAGCCAAATAAGTAAAGCAACACCGAATAAAGACCAAAGAACTTACCAAACCAGAGCTAAAAGAAAGATTACAGAGAGTAACAGAGAAAGGAGTTTGAACCACTCAAGAAAGAGCTTGAACAAAGGAGGACGAGCTCTGGAGGGAGGTTTAAAGCACAGGGACAACAATAGAGACAGGAGGGCTCTCGGGTGCTTTATATAGGCGCGAGGAAGTCCTAAGGAAGGAGCGGGTGGAAAGCAATGGAGGATGCCGTATTCAATGCACGCAACGGGGACAAGTGAGGGAGAGGATTGGGGTAGGTACGGGAGGAGACTAAAGAGAGAAACGAGTGCTACAAAAGTGACAGTATTTAATGCGACACAACAAAATTTAATGCGCGAAGACTTTGCTGCAGCAGAGACACAACAATAGGAAGAAGAAAGTGAGTAGGGCCTACCAGGTGGGGGCTTGGTTAAAAGCAAGAGGATGGTCCAAAGGAGGAGGGTGGTCTTTGCAAAAAGAGGAGATCGTGACCAACTAGGTGGTCATGGCCGAGAGGGTGGTCTTTGCAAAAATGCCAAGAGGGATGGTCTTTGCAAAAATGCCAAGGGGGTGGTCGTTGGAGGAGTAGGAGGTCCTAAGGACGAGGGGGTTCTGACAGTCATATGAAATCAAAGGAGATCCTGACGGTCAAGATGAAATCAAAGGAGGTCCTGACGGTCAAGATAAAATCAAAGGAGGTGGAGCGATAACGAGGAAATGCGCGGTGGAGCGGGAGCTGTCAGATTTCGATCGGACGGAGCAAAGTGATAAGAACGTTTGGATCGTTCGGAAGTCGCAACGCGATCTAGCCGTCCAACTAGATCGAACGGAGCAAAACGATAGGAACGTTTGGGGATCCGAACGTAACCAATAGATCTAGCCGTCCATCAAAGATTGGACGGTGCAAGGAGGGAGGTCGCAACTGAGTCGCGAAAAAAGGGGAAGCGGATGAAGGAAACCCGATTTAAACTCCAAGTAAAAAAGCGATAGAGTTCAAATAAATCCAACATTAAGTTGATTAAAGTTTGAATTATTCAAATTAAATCATTTTTGAAATCTAAATTTTGAGTTAAGCTTAGGCAATTTAGTAAACCGAATGGTTCCTTTTTGGTTTTGAAAACTTGCAAGAACTCTGGACAAATGGGACGTTGCAAACCTTCACCCCTTAAAGGGAATCTCGACCCCGAAATTTGGGCTGACTAGAGAATAGGTGCGGGAACTCAGCTTTGAGGTCCTCTTCACGTTCCTAAGTTGCTTCTTCTTCGGTGTGGTTGCTCTACTACACCTTGCAAAGACGGGTGGTCTTGCTTTTTGTCACTCGCTTAGACACTTCTAAGATCTTGATGGGCTGCTCCTGGTAGGTGAGGTCTTCTTGGAGGTCCACTGCTTCTGAAGGCATTTGCTCTTCTGGCATGCGCAGACACTTCTTCAACTAAGACACATAGAAGACATCGTGTACTCCTGACAGCTAAGGTGGAAGGTCCAACTTGTAAGCAACTTCTCCTCTCCTGACAAGAATTGGAAAAAGCTCAAGGTACTTCGGTGCAAGCTTCTCACTAACTCTGAAATGGCGCATTCCCTTGAGAGGTGACACCTTAAGGTACACATGGTCTCCAGGAGCAAAGGCTAAGTCTCGACAACGATTATCTGCATAGCTCTTCTGCCGGGTCTGAACGGTCTTTAGCTTTTCTCTTATTGATCGCACTCGATATTCGGCTTCTTTCAAGAGGTCTGGTTTGAGCACTTGTCCTTCGCCCAATTCTGTCCAGTACAAGAGTGTCCTACATTTCATTCTGTAAAGAGCTTCAAAAGGGGACATCTGAAGGCTCGATTGGTAACTGTTGTTATAAGAAAACTTGGCGTAAGGTAGCATTCGATCCTAACTGGTTTGGTTCTCTAGAGCATAGGCTCTCAGCATGTCCTCAAGAATTTGGTTTACTCTTTCGGTCTGGCCATCTGTCTGTGGGTGATAAGTTGTGCTAAAACTGAGGTACGTGCCCAAGACATCATGCAGCTTCTACTAGAACCTTGAGGTGAACTGGGATCCTCGATCTGACACGATCTTCTTTGGCACACCATGTTGACACACAATCTTTGCCATGTACAGTTCTGCTAACTTGTCTCAAGAGCAGGTGGTCTTGATAGGTGTAAAGTGAGCGACCTTGGTTAGGCGATCCACGACCACCCAGATTGAGTCATATCCAGCTTGGGTCCTAGGCAGACCAGTGATAAAATCCATCCCGACCTTTTCCCATTTCCACTCGGGTATGGGCAAGGGTTTCAAAAGACCACCAAGTCTTTGGTGCATGGCCTTAAGTCTTTGACAAACGTCACAATGGGCCACGTACTCTGCAATTTCTCATTTCATACTAGGCCACCAATACAACTCCTTGAGGTCTTGATACATCTTTGTACTTCCGGGGTGAATAGAATACAAGGCTTCATGAGCTTCTTTGAGGATCACCTTTTTGAGCCCCGGGTGGTCTGGTACACACAAACGCTTGTCGAACCAAACAGTTCCCTATTCATCTTTCAAAAACCTTAACGACCTTCCCTTTCTCATGTTGCTCTTGATCTCCTAGATGTCGGCATCTTCGACTTGAGCTGTCCTGATCTGTCCTTGTAGGGTGGGTTGCACTTTGTAAGGCAGCTAAGAAACCTTCTTCAACTATCTCGAGCTTGAGCTCTCGAAATTCCTCGTGCAAGGCTGGCTGACTTTTCTTGACCATCAAGGTACTACTGTAGACCTTCCTGCTCAGGGCATCAGCTACCACGTTGGCTTTGTCGGGATGATAATGAATTTCCATGTTGTAGTCCTTGATCAGCTCCAACCATCTTCTTTGCCTAATGTTCAGATCAACTTGAGTGAAGATGTACTTTAAACTCTTGTGGTTGGTGTAAACTTCGCAGCGATTACCAATGAGGTAATGACGCCATATCTTCAAAACATGCACTACGACAGCTAACTCTAGATCATGAGTGGGGTAGTTTGCTTCATGAGGCTTTAACTGTCGTGAGGCATAAGCTACCACCCTCCTTTCTTGCATCAAAATACAACCAAGATGTTGTCGTGATGCATCACAAAAGATCTCAAAGTCCTTTTAGATGTCCGACAAAATCAACACGGGTGCGTGGTCAAACGCTTCTTCAACTCTTGAAAGCTCTGTTCACACTCAGGCGTCCAAGTGAACTTCTTTTCCTTCTTTAACAACTGAGTAAGAGGTCTTGCTATTCGGGAGAAGCCTTCAATGAATCTTCGATAGTATCCTGCCATTCTAAGGAAGCTTCTGATAGGCGAATCACCCTGAATGAGCCCCAATGAGTCCCAGGGACATGAATGGTGCCCCAAACATGGAGGTTCAAGGATAACTATTTTTTTGCTAATTGGAATATTACCATTCATGTCCCTAGGAACAAGTCCAAGGTTGGAGTGCTGCCCCAGGCATGGAGGTTACCAGGGTTGCGTTCCAATCATCATCTTGAAGAATCCTGCATAAAGGAAAAAAAAACATTATTGGAAATTAGTGATAAAGATCTTCAAATATTTTAGGTCAAAACTATAAATAGTGAGTAATTATCAGTAAAGACTTTGAAGCCATACAAGCCAAATATGCAACGGACAACGGAACTCTGTCGTCGTAAAATATCTCAAAGCAATCGGCTGATAAACCAACAGCCCAACGATGTCCTAATTCTAAGCCTTAACAGTAGGCGCAACTTTGTTTTTTCAGCACATTAGAAGATCGAAATAACATACACCAAAGCACATTACGTAGAAATACTTTTTTTGCTTACTTTGACGATCCAAATATAAGGAAAGGGTCATGTTCGGTTGAGCCAAATGTGATTAACTCTCAGTAGTTAGTTTCTCTCTGATTAAGTAACTCTCATATGTTAAGTCTTGACCTTTGATGAGCAAACCAGAGAAAGAGAACAACTGATAGATTCGGATGGGCAAATTTTTTTGGTCCAAATATAAGGAAAAGGTCATGGTTGGTTGAGCGAAATGTGATCAACTCTCAGTATTTAGTTTCTCTCTGATTAAGTAACTCTCATATGTTAAGTCTTGTTTTTTTTCCTGTGTGGATGCTTCCAGTCACCTAGAAGCAACAATGGTTGAGAGAGAAAATTGAGATGCGAAAAAGGTATATACTTGTTTAGGTAGCACTGCGGTTATGGAGCAGAAGTAACAGTACACCAAATTGTCATAAATTCGAATACAGTATTCCTCTAATCAATAGAAGGTACTACCACCTATATTGATCGATGCATGCACAGTTCAATTCAACTATATATGCTGAATGAAGGGCAAGGGAATTTTTTTTTGATAAGCGTACTCTTGAAGTTCCTCCACGCTTTGCACGCCGCTAGCAACGCGTACCGTTGCACGGAGGCCTTATGTTTTCTGGTATCTCGAACGATTTAAAAATTTCCTTCAGCAGCACATCTTTCTGATTCTTAACTTTGGTGTACTCCTTCCATGAATCATAGGTGATCTTGATCTGTTCGCGTGTAACTACTTCGACCGTTGTCTGAAATGCGGACACTACTCGGGGAGGACTCAGAGGGGCACCAGACACATGGACTCTTGTGATGGTAAATTGACCCTTTGGCCTTTTCGATATTCCTCTTTCCTTGCGCTTGGATTTTCCAGAGGACGGCATATCAGACGCATGAGACAACGATGACGACAAATGAGCAGACAACATCTTCACGAGAAATGGAGGTTCTGTCACAAATCAACATATTATCATAAGATTCTCAAGCCCACTACACCATATTTCAATATGAACATATCAAATGCAAATGGGTAATAAAATTGAAATGATGTGATACTCACGAAGCAGATGGCAATCAAAGCCAAGCAATCAGAGCAATGTGTGAGGGGAGGACGAGCAGGGAGCACCAAAGCAGTAGGGCGGCATCAAAGGGGAGGAGGGGCGCCGGGTTCGGGAAGCGGCGGCTCGTGCTCGGGAAGGAGGCGGCGGGCTCGGGGGAGGAGGCACGCCGGGCTCAAGGAGGAGGCAACGAGCTCGGAGGAGGAGGGATGTTAGAGAAACTTAATCGTTTGAGTGGGGGACGCGGCAAACCCTAGAGTCTGAATATAAATAGGGTTGGACATCACAGACAGTTTGTATATAGAACCGTCTGTGATATCTTTCTTATCACAGACGGTTTGTAGATAGAACCGTCTATGATATATGATGTATCACAGACGGTTTGTTGATGGAATCGTTGTGATGTTTGATGTATCACAGACGGTTATTCATATGAAACCGTCTGTGATATATAATCATATACATATGACACATTCTCATATACATAAATGTAAATTCAGAACATATGACACATAAACATTTTATTCATCATTCCACTTGCTTATCTCCTTTAAAAATTAGCCCTTCATGATGATCAACGCGTATGTAGCTAGTTTCGTCACGTCGTTCTTCCTCGACCCTTATGCCATTTTCGAAAGGAGGCAACTCGTCAAATTGTTTGTATTCTTCCTCGTCCACTACATTCTCAACTCCGACAATCCTCTTTTTTCCATGATGAACTACGTGGCGCTTCTTATTTGCCTGGTCGGTTACATAGAAGATTTGAACAACTTGGTTAGCGAGTACGAATAGTTCGTCTTTGTATCCGACACGTTTGAGGTCCACAGTAGTGACACCGTTGCCAACTGGGCCGGCTGCCCCGACACTCGCAAGTCAACTTCAGGCTACACCGTCTTCCTCGGTGACAACCTCATCTCTTGGTCTTCCAAGCAACAGCAAATGGTTTCGCTCCAAACAAGCGAAATACCGCGTGCCGCAAAAGCCGTTCTTGAGTCCTGGCAGCTACGCCAATCGCCGCGAAATCGCACCGACCACTTCATCGCGCCACCGTTGTCTTCTGTGACAACATTAGTGTTGTCTATCTCTCGACTAATCCTGTCCAACACCAACGGACCAAGCACGTCGAGATTGATCTTTACTTTGTTTGGGAGCACGTCACCCTCGGCGAGGTCCGTGTACTACACGTACCGACGCACTTGTAGTTTGCCGACATTTTTACATAAGGACTTCCTACGGGCTACGGTTGTCTTCAATGAGTTTTGCTTCAGCTTGAGCGTACGCACTGCTCCCGTTCCAACTGGGGGGTGTTAGCCGAAAAAAAATCCTATAGGACCTGGTCCACAACTGCATCAATATAGACCAACTTCACCGTGTGACATGCGTCTTTTCACGAATCTCAAATTGTGACATGCCAGCCTTCAGTATTCAATTCGTGAAAATTCACAACAGTGATTTATGAGACTGTGCGCTTTGAGATTCGTGAAAAGACACGTTGTCGACGATCAAGACGTCGATCTTACGAAAAGAAAAGGAGAAAGTAACGTGGGAAATCTAGAGAAATAATAGATCGCTCTTTTATTAATATGAACTGGTTTCTGAGAGATGCTCTGAGAACACTGCTTGTTCCTTTACAATGTCAGACCTACAACACGAATCTAAGGCTTGTGGTTTAGTCTGATGGCTCTATCTTGTCCTCCTCTCCCTTGATCCGTCCAGGCTCCATCTTTAAATAGCCCTCGAAGAGGTGGCGCTTACCGGAGAAGACGTCGATGTGAGCGTTACGTGCGGTGAGTCAAGTGATGGTTGATAAAGAATCAACCGTTCGGCGTTATATGTCTATGAGACATATAACGCATGGAGGTTGTTCATCGATGCTACGGATAAGAAACGTCGTATGGTATGGAATATGCACGTGCTCCATTCGTCATACGGTAAAGAATATACTTGAAATCAGTTCCAAGTATCAGTTCATACCTTTTACGAGCAGTTCTCCTGGTCGGGAGTTTGGCTTGGGCCTTTGTCCGACCAAGGTACCCACTATGTAACCTCTGGAATCTCTACGACCAGCGAGGTCGTGTACCTCAGGGGTTACGACCATGAAGACATATGGTCTTTTATATAATAATAATAATAATAATAATAATAATAATATAGAGGTTTTAATCCTCGTCACACGTGTTACACGATAGAGTTGGTCTACATTGATGAAGTTGTGGACCAAGTCCTATAGATTTTTTTTTTCCGTGTTAGCCGAGCATATTCCTTGCACGGGCATGTGCATAGCCTGAACGGCCAAACCGAAGGACACGACATCAGCGGAGATTAGTTTCTATTCTTAGGAGCAATCCTTCCTATTTTGTTAGGTATATATTTGACATGTAATCGATTTGGCAATATATATATATATATATATATATATATATATATATATATATATATATATATAATTAGTATATGAGTATACCCAAAGTGATAAAGGAGTATGCCAAGTTCTTTTAGGTGGTATATCGTATGGGAGTAACTACACCCTGAGTAGAAAGTATTTTTCCTATATATATATATATATATATATATATATATATATATATATATATATATATATTGCCATCGGTTCCTCATGAATTGACTAAGCGTTATCTCCAATCGCTTCCATTTGCATGTGGAGCTTCGCAGAGGAAGGAGGAGGCGTATGGCGGTGGGTGCACGCAAGCGGCAGAGGCCGAAGAGGCGGCGGGGACCGGTGGAATGGGTCTCCGGGGAGTGGAGGAGGCCCAGGGAGGCGGCGTTGGGGTCGGGGCGGTGCCGAGGAGGGGCTGGCGGCAATGGGAGCAACCGGGCATGGGGCCGTCGGAGGCGATGGCGGCGGGGAGGGGGAGAGGAAAGGAGGTGTGCACGGGCATAAGGGGTGTAGGAAGCTCACCTAGTGGTCCTTGGAGGCGGGCGAGCCGGGCGGGCAGCGACGCGAGGTCGCGGGAGGTTTGCGTAGGCGGCGGCATAGGGTGGCCGGGAGGCTTGGCCGGCGGTTGGGGAAGCTAGGGGGCGTCGAGGTGAAACTCCAGCTATGAGGAATCGGGTTGAGGGGCACCGAGGAGGAGATGGCGACAGTGGAGCTCAATTCGGCCGGCAATGGAGATGAACGGCGTTCTGGCGAAATCCTACAGCCAAAAGAGAATTTGAGTGGGAAAAGAGTTCCTTGAGGGCCGGAACACGAGCTGACGGGGGTGGCCGAGGGTGAAGTTCACCGGAGCGGCGATTCGGCGTCAGGCGCGCGGCGGCCGAGCAAGGAGCGCGGGCGTTCTTCGGGGCGCTTGAGTGATGGAGGGGGAAGCAAGGTGGGGGGAGGGGGAAAGGGAGGGTGCTGGGGGCTCTTTATAGCCGGAGGGAGGAGATGGAGCCGTTGAGGGCTTGGATGGCGCACGGCATGGGCGAGGATCGGCGGGAGCGGTGGGCGCGCGGGATGGGCGCGGCGTCAGCGCATCATGGGCGCGGCTCGGTGATGCGACGAGACGGCGAGCAGGTGGGAGCAGCTCGGGGACGGGACGACACGGCCACGCGAGGCGCAGATGCGAGCAGAGGTGGGACCTGACAGGAGCGCGGGATGGGCGCATGGCGTGTCTGGAGCACGACATGTGCGTGGCCAGAGCGCGTCGGAGACGTTTGCGGGCGCTGGGGTGGTGGCCAAGTGCCGGGAAGGAAATGGACTCAGCCCAAAGGAAGATTTTTGAACTGGAGGTTTAGAAAACTTGAGCGAAATTTGACTTGAACTTTGAATTCAGAAATTTGAAATTTGGTTAACTTGAACTTCCAACAAACACAGATGCTATTCTGAACCTGATCCTGATGATTCCTCAAATGCTATTCTGAACCAGGAGATGAGCATTGATGAGAAGCACAGTGGAGACCGATCCGATGATACTACTCGCGAGTCGTTCTAGAATCTGGAAATAAGATGAAAGTGGAAAGCGAGCGAGCGAAACTCCTCAAATTTGAAGTTTGAACCTGATCCCGATGATCGCGCGGTGATTCAAGCATCGATGAACCGCAAAGTATCGAAGAGCGATGGCGACCTCTGCTCACGTCTCGAAAGGCCATTGAAATGCTTCGTTGCAAGCGAGACCACAAGAGGCAACACGCACTTCAAACAATCTTTATCAAGAATGTGATAGATTACCCAAATGATATTAAATATAGGAGATTGCGTAAGGTATGCTTGGTTATTCTCAAAATTCTCTGGTGTTAAGGTGTATCTTTGATGTATTGAAACAAATTCTTAGAAATCATCCTTCTTTTCCAAATTTGTAGTCCAATCCGCAATTCCAAAGGAGCACATGTATTTTTTGATGAGTTCGTTCATTTACATGGCATTCCTAGTTCTATTGGAAGTGATCGTGACCCAATTTTTACGAGCCGTTTCTGGGAGGAGTTATTTCGTTTGGCGGGAGTCAAGCTCAATAGAAGTTCTGCTTTCCATCCTCAGTCAAATGGTCAAACAGAAGTCGTTAATAAAATTATTGCTATGTATTTACGATGTCTTGCGGGAGGCCGTCCTCGCCAGCGGTTACAGTGGCTTCCATGGGCTGAATATTGCTACAACACGTCTTACCGTCTTCCCTCCGCGAAACACTTTTCAAAGTGGTATATGGCCGTGATCCTCCATCGTTGCGTACTTATGAACCAGGCTTGGCTCGTGTGGCTGCTGTTGACAATCTTCTACGTGATCGTGATGAGTTACTTTCATATATCGTAGTCCATTAATCCAAGCACAACAGCAGTATAAGGCAGCATATGATGTTAATCATCGTGAGGTACATTTTGAAATGGGTTTGGTTACGTCTACATCATCGCAAAGCAGCTTCGTTGGTATCGCACCATTGTGGCAAGCTAGCACCGCGATTCTATGGTCCTTACAAAATCAGTGAGCGTGTTGGAACAGTTGCTTATCGGTTGAAATTACCCCCAAAGCAAAAATTCATGATATTTTTCATGTCAGCTTGTTAAAATTATTTGTGGGTACACCGCCTGACAGTCCTCCTCTGCCAAACTTGTTTCATGGCAAGGTGAGTCCTATTCCCTTTAAGGTCATACGCGCTCGTAAGGCTAGAGACAAATGGCAAGCTTCAAAGCGGTGGGTTGATCTTCCGATAATGAAGCTTCTCGGGAGGATTTGCAGCGCTTTCAAGAATAATTTCTCTGCTTTGTTCGTGTTGAGGACAACTTTGTTTGCTAAGGAGGGGACATATGTTATGTGGGGAATACGATTCAAGGAGGAAGCCTCATCCGAACGTTCTTGGCAACAAGACCAAGGAACCGTGTCTGTCAAGAATCCGAGTAGAACAAGCATACGTAATAGGAATATAATTCTTGTTTTGATAGTTTACTATTTTCAGTATTAGTAGATTACAACTTCTAAGTTGATTCTGTTTGTACTCCATCCTCTTTATATAGAGGCATGGGCTGGTTGCAAGGGAGATAGAAAATTCCCTAACTCCTGTCTCTGAGTCCTCTGCCCAACTTCTTCTATTTTCTGTGTTGCTTCACGCCAAAACAGAGGATTCCGATCGTCTCGCAGGGCCAACTTCCCCGCCGCACGCAACTCATAACCTCCGATCGCTTGCCGGTGCACACGACACACACACACAAACCCAGCTGCAATGGAGGTCCTTGAATTGATTGGTTTCCGCGAGGATGTCGTGTCGGGTGAGATTGGGCGTGCAGAGATTTACTTGGTATTGAAAAGGAACGATCCTGGATTGCTGTGGCTTGCGAAATCCTCTCTTGAAGTTTCCATGGCTCAATAAAGGTTCATCATACCCTATTGATTGTATACATTTCCCGAATTGAAATTATTGTATATGAGAACATCGAACTGTATGTGTTGTCTGTTAGCGCTTCTAAACTGTACATGAAACATGTGATTGCAGATAGACTCCGATAAATGAATGATGTTTGTTGTTTGTGAACTACATGCTAGAAATTGGTTCTTGATGCTCAAATATCCGACCACCCAATGACTAAATCCTGCTGTATACCATGGACCATCACAAGGTGTTGCGTGGAACTGAAATGAAAAGTTCATCCCCAGATCAGGAATACCACATTTGTATGCTTCTATTGAGGGAAAGAAATATCACATTCATTTGCCTTCAGTTGGAACCACATTATGATCCTGGGCAGTAAAAATGGTGGGCTTGTTGTACTATAGCCCAACACACCATACCAGAGAGGGCATTCGAATTTTCGCTCATTTAGCTTATTTTTTAAAACAAAATAGCAAATGTAGCTCTCTCGTGTTCAAAATGATAAAATTGACATCCTTACCGTACTCCTAGTCCGTAGAAGCCACCTGCCTGCTCCAAGACCGTGGCAGGATGACACGCGAGCGTGATAGGTGGCCTGCGCATATTCCCACCACGGGCATACACATTACTACGCGGACTGCGAGCGTGGCAGATGGCTTGTAGCAGATTGAGAGCGGGGCAGGAGGCTTCCGCGGACTGGGAGCTATAGTTATAAAACCCGGACTGGTCATCGACCCAGTTGAGGTCCCGGGTCACTGACCCGGTGGTGGGACTGGTGGATCAACGGTCCGGTTATTGACCCAGTTGAGGTCTCGGGTCACTGACCTGGTGGTCGGACTAGTTGGTCAACGGTCGAAACACATGTTTTTAAATTATATATATACACACCACAAAAAAATAAGAAAAATCAATGATACACAAAAAATAATAATTAAATATTCTGAATTCTGAACAACAAATTAAGTCAGTCAAAGAGAGACATTATAGATTCATACAATAACGAGATCATTCAAACAGTTGATGTTCTAGTCTATTTTTCTTATTTGAATGAATATGTTTTAATATATTTCAATTCCTCTCATATCCCGATGCACTACATGTTTAGCTTAATACATGAATTGCCAACTTACATATTACTATATATGTCTTAGATCTAACTATATAGTACTTTGATTAGAAAATAGAACAGTACAAATCTAACACAAAGATGTAATTGTTAGAGGCGAAGCTGAGCAGAGAACGGAGAGTAGCTGCCGACCGGAGTGAGAGAATGAGAAATATAAAAATTATTTATGTGTAACCGTCAATTTCACAAGAGGATTCCTACTAAAACCTAAAAGCATCCAAAGTATGAACATGCCCTCCAGTTTTGTCTTGAAAAACTGTTTCATTTGAGGGATTTCTTAAAAATTGGCCTCATAAGAAAAACTCGACCCGTCGAACGGGTTTTTTCGGGTTAATTACATCTTTGATCTTGTTAGTGTGTCTGGTCCAGCAAAACTTTTGGATCTAGGTTTTTTCGGTTAAACCGCCGTCCCGATGCAGGTTTTATAACTATGCTCACGGTGTTTTTTTATAATTTTGTGCGAGCGGACGCTACTCGCAAATAAAAACCAAGACACTCATTCTCTCAACTCGGCGTTATTGTGGGTCGTGGCGAGTGGCCTCCGCGCAGAAGCGGCAGCGAGATTTGCACGTCCTCTCTCCGCTCCTCGACGTCGACAATATAAAATTCTATAAAAACTACACAAACAATTACACTATGTAAGGAGCGTTTACAAAAAAATTCATAATTTTTGGACCTCATTTGGTATATGTACAAATTCCTACAAATGGTATACTTAAATAAATTTTGGAGACAAATTCAGAAGGGATAAAATTATGAACAAATTACACAAGCAACAAAATTGTATCAGGAAGCTCCACAAAAACATTTATAATTTTTTGAGTTTATTTACTATATTTAAAAATTCTTAGATTCCTATCGCCAGTTGAATTGACGACAGGAACCTACCTGCACTGTTCAGAGTTCCTGTCGCCAGATAAACTGACGACAGAGACCTATTTTTGCAATTTTTGGAGACGACTACCTAGTTTTGTAAAAATAAAAATAAAAATATTATTTCAAAAAAAATTCTAGTTTCTATATCCCATTGTTCTCTTCGTGTAGTGTACGATCTAAATTTTGCTATGATGCCATAATAATCAAGTCACGTTATTTCAGGTTGTTACCCATTGTCTAAAAAAAGTTCAAAAGAAAGCTCACATATTAATATTTATACATTATAGCTATCACTTGAGCATTTTTTTTATGCATATAGGCAAGAAAAAAGGAGAGATCATGCGTGAACAACACATAGATTAGTTCTTTGATGGTTTCGGAAAATTCAGATTCAATGGTCAACACTTTTTTTTGGCCAGCTTCTATCGGTATTATTAAAAACATAGATAGCAAACCCATATTTTGAAAATAGTATATACAACAAGCTCATCACCTGCGTGCAACAGTCACAACCGCGCCAATTGGCGCA
This sequence comes from Ampelocalamus luodianensis, assembly GCA_036346255.1. Classification (NCBI taxonomy): domain Eukaryota; kingdom Viridiplantae; phylum Streptophyta; class Magnoliopsida; order Poales; family Poaceae; genus Ampelocalamus; species Ampelocalamus luodianensis. The sequence continues at coordinate 7,025,593 of CM070632.1, read as the reverse complement.
GGTTTACTTCTAGTAGAGATCTTTAAACTTCAAGGGGGTCAAGACCAAAAGAAACCAAATTTACAAGAAAATTGTGTGTGTCACTTTGGATAATGCAGATGTTGCTTCTGAAAAGTGAGTTGGGCAAGCAAAAATCATAAGCACATGGCCCTGTTTGGTATAGCTCCAACTCCCAGCTTCATAGTTGGAGTAGGTGGAGCTGTACCAAACGGGGTTGCTTAAAAAAAAATGGAGGTGGAGCAATCGGGAGCGGAGCAGCCTGTAGTGCAATTTTTAAGAGCGGGTAGAACCTTACTTTAAGTGGGGAGCAGCAGGCCAACAAATCAAAATACCCATAGAAGTTGAGAAAAATTACCCGCAGCATGCCACTAGACTACCCCTTTGTTCGCACCCCATCCCCTCGCACAGCCGCAGTAATTTGCATCCCCTCCCCATCCCCATCCCCATCCCCATTCTCAACCTGTGAGGGCAACGACCAGGGCGGCGACAGCATCCTCGTCCTCTCCCTGGCCTCAAAGTCATCGTCCTCTACCCGACCTCGTCGAAAAAGATGGCATATGGCTAATTTTTTTAAAAAATAAATGCACAATATGACTGAAATTAACTTACTAAACTGTTATAAGTTATGCAATACGAAAAAAATTACAAGTCACAAAACGAGGGTAGTACAATCTTTTTACAAACATCCTTTCCATTCTTGGAGCTGGAACTAATTTTCTAATCAAACACCTTCTCGAACTGCTCCAACTTCTTATAGAAGTGGATTCAAGAGTGACGTTGAAGATGGAGTTGCTAAAACTTAGAACGAAACCATACCAAACACAGTCATAGTGTTTTCGGGGGATTTTGAGGAGCCATTGAAAATTAAAGGAATCAATGGCGGGTTCGTTGAGAATCCAGGAGATTGACTACTGTCCTTCTACATACTCTCCTCCTCCATTAATGACACTGACCTGGGAAGCGGAACACAATGAACATCGGACGCATGTGGAGTTGGAGGGGCTGCAGAGTTGTTTCGGGGAAAGACGAGAATGAGCAGTAATGATGCGTCGTGCCAGCATCTTCCTTGCTTGTTTGACTTCCTGCTTGGGCCTTTACCACAGTATATATACATGTGTACATGACCTGGCCCCCTATTTGTCGTTGGTCATAGATTTTTTTATTAATTAACTTTTTTAAAATTTTATTTTAAAGTTGATCCCGCTCTAGTCGTTGTTTCTCCGGGACTCTAGCTTCTAATCACGTGATGATTAGTCGAAAAACCAAATAAATCCAAAGAAGTTCAATAAGTCCAAATAAATTAAATTACGCTTGTTTAATGTTATATATGATTGAGAAGGTGAGAGAAGATGTAGCAAATGCGGGACGTTTGACAAAGTCAACGATATTTGAGCGAAAGGGGAAGTGGCGGAAAAAAAACTCTGCCAGGAGGGAAAACAAGGAAGGATCAAAGTCGAAGGGATATTTGGAGGGACATTCTACTTCGAATTTGGAAGATGGCAAGATATCGCCGATCGGGGAATGACATGGCTCAATCTGGAATTCAAAAGCTTCTTTTAGTTATTGGATACTTATTAAGGAAGTTCAAGGAGTTGGGTTTGACTTAGGATAGATATGAGTCTAAAAGAACACTGAGTATTATTTGATGAGCGTTAAACATTAGAGATTAGGGTGGGAGTTTAACATGTGAAGAGTATAATTTTACTTTGTCGATTTAATCTTGGAGTCTATATTTTATCGGAGTTCCCTTCATGAGGTTGTGCCTTGAATTGTTGGTACATTAATTGTTTCTTAAATACCATTGGTGATTTAAATCCAGAGATAAAGATAGGATGACTGATATTTGGGGCAAGATTATATTTTTGGCAAGACTTCAAATTTAAATTGCATTTTAAATTGGATGGCAAGGGCATATTGGTTAATTAGTTCATCTTCAATTTATTTGCCATTTCCACAAAGTTGAGCATATATCCATGAATATGTTATGGTTGAGATAAATATTAAGGACTTAAGATTTAAATGATTTTTTCCTTAATCATTAAATCACTATTTTAAAGGTCTTCATGATTTTTGGGGTATGGAGATGTTAATGGATATCCTTGCCGGGCTTATTTTTACACCAATTGTTTTTAATTATCATTGATAACTTTAGATCTAGGGATAAAGATAAAGATATAATATTTTGATAGGATCTACAAGTTAATAATTCAAGTTTCTAGAGCAAGATATTGAGAGCATCAAAGTTATATCGAAAAGCTTCAAATTCTATTTCTTGTAATTTGTAATTTAATTTCTTGTATCTCTCAGACTTAAACATTAGTGTAAAAATTATTTAAATTAACTTTACCAATTAAACAATCATTATTTACAGAGGGTTGATATTTAGCAAATAAGTTTTGCATGGTCTTCAATTTGAGAGATGAACTAATGACTACTGCCTCCATTATCCTTTAAAGAAAAAGGGCCCACAAGTCATTGAGAGAGAGAGCTAGCATTGCATGTTAGCCGAGCATATCCCATGCACGGGCACGTGCATGGCCTGGATGCCCAAACCGAAGGACACGACATCAGCGAAGATTAGTTTCTATTCTTAGGAGCAATCCCTTCCTATTTTGTTAGAGATATATTTGGCATGTAACTGATTCAGTTCCATACCGATCACCCCTGTACTCCATATATTGCCATCGGCTCCTAATGAATTGACTAGAGCGTTATCTCCAATCGCTTTCATGGTATCAGTACGATTCCGATCCTGATCTCCTGCTTCCACTACTTCCTCATCATGACCAGTGACACTGCTCAGGCCGAACTTGACGCTAAGGCCGCCCTCTGGGCACAGGCAGTCAGTGTGTCAAGTGTCAAGCTCCTAGTTCCGATCACCCTCGACCTCCAGGCTACCAACTATGCTTAGTGGCGTGGCCTGTTCGAGGTTGCTCTCCAGAAGTTCGCCCTCGACGATCACATCCGTGCGGCTGTTCTTCGACTCCAGACGCACAGTGGCTTCACCTCGATGCCCTCGTCCGCTCTTGGCTGTACGCGGCCATCTCCCACGACCTCCTCGCCATGGTGATGGACTCCGCCGCTTCCACGTCCACCATATGGTCCCGCATCACGGGTCTCTTTCGGGACAACGTCGAGACTCGTTCCATCTACCTCAAGCAAGAATTTTATAGTCTCATGCAGGGGTCCCTGACCGTCGCCAAGTACTACCGCAAGCAGAAGGAACTCGTCGATGCCCTCACTGCAATGGGCACGACAATCAGCGACAAGAGTCTCATCCTCAACACCTTGTGCGGCCTCAGCAAGCGCCTCGCCTACTTGCACACGCTGATCTCCATGCACTGCCCCATGCCGTCCTTCCTGGAGACGCGCTCCGCTCTCCTTCTTGAGGAGTTGACGATGAAGAACGATGACAACCCACCGTTGGCCTTCGTCGCCCCCTCTGGCGGCAACTCTTTCAGCGGCAGCTCCGGCAAAACCTCCGGCGATGGCCAGTCCCGCCCACCCGCGTCCAACTCCGGCTCCTTCAACAACCGCCGCCGCCACAACAACTGCGACAACAATGGCAGCGGCGGCGGCGGGCATGGCAACGCCCTTGGTGGCCACACCAACAGCTCGGGCTCCAACCCCTGGCCGTTGTTCCAGCATCCCTGGGCCAAGTCCATGCACATGTGGCCCGCACAAGATCCTCGTCCACCACACCAGGGTCTTCTCGGCCCCCGCCCAACTAGTGTTTGTCCGCCTGGTGCTTTCACCGCCACTGTGCCACACGTCGAACAGAGTGCCCAGTGGCCGGGTGCTCCCGTCTACGCACCTGGACTGCCTGCCTTCGGGCCCCAAGCACATGCCTACGTGTCGCATGCCTCCTGGGACTAGAACCAACTTATGCACTTGTTCAACACCATGTCGCTGACTCCACCTTCCTCCGAGTGGTATATGGATTCCGGGGCATCCACTCATATGACCTCGGATCAGGGTAACCTTTCATCCTCCTCTCCGCTCCACTTTATCTTCTTATGCCATCGTCGGCAACGGGTCGCACATCCCCATCACCCACACTGGCACGACTGCTCTCAGTTTTCCTTCACATTCCTTTCATTTGAACAATGTCATTGTCACACCTTCGATCATCAAGAATCTTATTTATGTGCGTCGTTTTACTATAGATGATCATTGTTCTGTTGAATTTGATCCTTTTGGTCTCTCTGTGAAGGATCTTTAAACTCAGCGCGTGATCATCAGGTGCAACAGTCACAGCAACTTATATCCTCTCCATTGGCCGCCGTCGGCCGCTCATGCACTCTCCATCACGCTCCCTTCATCCACCTTGTGGCATCGGCGACTCGGACATCTTGGTGCTCAAGCCTTATCACATCTTTCTAATGCATCCTACATTTCATACAATAATGTCTCAGAAGAATCCTTGTGCCATGCATGCCAACTCGGTCGGCACACACGTCTTCCATTTTATTCTTCATCTAGTCGCACTGCTACTGCTTTTGAGTTAATACATTGTGACCTTTGGACATCGCCAATTTCTAGCATTATCGGTTACAAATATTACCTCGCAATACTTGATGATTTCACGCATTACCTGTGGACATTTCCTCTTCGCTTCAAATCTGAAGTCTTTGATGTTTTTCGCAACTTTTTTGCCTATGTCCAGACTCAGTTCTCCACCACGGTTCGTAGCGTTCAGTGTGATAACGGCGGTGAGTTTGACAACAATGCTATGCGCCTCCATCTTCTTTCCCATGGCATTGCACTCCGCATGTCATGTCCACATACGTCCCAAAAAAATGGTAAAGCTGAGCGCATCATCCGTTCCACCAACAATGTCCCTCGCTCACTTCTCTTCCAAGCCAGCATGCCGCCACCATATTGGGTTGAAGCCCTCCGACTTCGATTTCCTGTCTATTGACTCACATACTTCATCGGCCGCCCCGCTTCCCATCATGCGCCCAGCTGTGCCTGTCGCATCACCATCCACCGAGTCTGTGCACGCCACTCCATCGCTTGCCGCACCAGCTGCGCCTATGCCCCTTGTGCCCCAACCACAGCTCCACAGCTAGCCGTGCCTGCGCCCCTGCTCGCCACATCACCTCCACCAACGCCTCAGTCAGCTGTGTCTGCCCACGCTCAGCCTATCCATCCAATCGTCAATGATCACTCCATGCAAACCCGTGGCAAGCGTGGATTCCGCCTCCCAGTGGATCGGTTGAATCTTCATGTGGCTGCCCCTTCGCCACTTCCTTTCACCTACCGGGCTGCACTTAATGATGATAATTGGCGCCTCGCTATGCAGCATGAGTTTGATGCTTTGCATGCTAACAACACGTGGGAACTTGTCCTTCGTCCTGTTGGTGTTAATGTTGTGACAGGAAAATGGGTGTTTCGACACAAGTGGAAGTCGAATGGCTCCTTGGATCGATACAAAGCTCGTTGGGTGCTTTGCGGTTTCACCCAGCGACCCGACGTCGACTTCGGCGAGACATTCAGCCCGGTGATGAAGCCGGCCACGGTGCTGATCGTACTCACCATCGCCCTGGCCAGTGATTGGTCCGTTCATTAGCTCGACGTCAACAACGCCTTCTCAACGGCATGCTCACCGAGACAGTCTACTGCCAGCATCCGTCCGACTTCGTCGAGCCGGCACGTAGCTCTCACGTGTGCCGCCTGAACCGCTCCCTCTACGGCCTCAAGCAAGCTCCACGAGCATGGTTTAGTCGCTTTGAGACGTACCTTGTGTCTTTGGGGTTCTTGGCGTCCAAGGCGGATCCATCGTTGTTCATCTACCGGCATGGCGCCGACACCGTCTACCTCCTGCTGTACGTCGACGACATCATCCTCACCGCGTCCTCCCCGACACTGCTGCAACAAGTGATCCACTCGCTTCACCGCGAGTTCACTCTGAAGGACCTCGGCCACCTGCACTTCTTCCTTGGCGTCTCTGTGCAGCGTACCGGCTTCGACTTTTTCCTCTCGTAGTGCCAGTACATTGAGGACATTCTTGCTCGCGCCGGGATGACCAACTACAACCCTTGCAGCACCCCGGTCGAGACCAGCGCGAAGCTCCCAGCTGAAGGCACCCGGTGGCCAATGCCACCGATTACAGGAGCATCATCGGCGCGCTCCAGTACTTGACGTTCACACGTCCGGACATCGCTTATGCTGTGTAGTAGGCTTGCCTTCACATGCACGACCTACGAGAGCCACACGCCAACCTTCTCAAGCGTATTCTTCGCTACCTGAAGGGCACCATCGACCATGGGTTGTAGCTTCATTGGACGTTGCCGACATCCTTGCACGCCTACACCGATGCCGACTGGGCCGACTGCCCCGACACTCGCAAGTCAACTTCAGGCTACGCCATCTTCCTCGGCGACAGCCTCATCTCTTGGTCCTCCAAGCGGCGACAAGCGGTTTCGCTCCAGTACCGGGCGAAATACCGTGCCGCGCAAACGCCGCGTTCTTGAGTCTTCTCGGCTATGTCAATCGCTCGCGAATCGCACCGACCACTTCATCGCGCCACTGTTGTCTTCTGTGACAACATTAGTACCATCTATCTCTCGACTAATCCTGTCCAACACCAACGGACCAAGCACGTCGAGATTGATCTTCACTTTGTTCGGGAGCATGTCGCCCTCGGCGAGGTCCGTATACTGCACGTACCGATGCACTTGCAGTTCACCAATATTTTTACCAAAGGACTTCCTACGGCTGTCTTCAATGAGTTTTGCTTCAGCTTGAACGTTCGCCCTGCTCCCGTTCCAACTGCATGGGTGTTAGCTGAGCATATCCCATGCACGGGTACTGCATGGCCTGGACGCCCAAACCGAAGGACACGGCATCCGCAAAGATTAGTTTCTATTCTTAGGAGCTACCCTTCCTATTTTGTTAGAGATATATTTGGCATGGAACTGATTCAGTTCCATACCGATCACTCCTGTACTCCATATATTGCCATCGGCTCCTAATGAATTGACTAGAGCGTCATCTCCAATCGCTTTCACTGCACAGGGAGCTTCACAGAGAAAGCAGAGGAAGGGAGGAGGCGTATGGCGGCGGGTCTGCCGGCAGCGAGCGGAGGCCAAAGAGGCGGCGGGGACCGGTGGAATGGGTCGCCGGGGAGTGGAGGAGGCCCAGGGAGGCGGCGTTGGGGTCGGGGCGGTGCCGAGGAGGGGCTGGCGGCAATGGGAGCGACCGGGCATGGGGCCGATCGGAGGCGACGGCGGCCGGAGGGAGGGGAGAGGAAAGGGAGGTGTGCACGGGCATAAGGGGGGTGTAGGAAAGCTCACCTAGTGGTCCTTGGAGGCGGAAGAGCTTCGGGGCGGGCCAGCGACGCGAGGCTGGGGCGGCGCGGGGAGGCTTGCGGAGGCGGCGGCCTAGGGTGGCCGGGAGGCTTGGCCGGTGGTTTGGGAAGCTAGGGGGCGTCGAGGTGAAGCTCCAGCTGTGAGGAATCGGCTCGAGGGCCACCGAGGAGGAGATGGCGACAGTGGAGCTCAATTCGGCCGGCAATGGAGATGAACGGCGTTCCGGCGAAATCCTACGGCCAAAAGAGAAATTGAGAGGGGAAAGAGTTCCTTGAGGGCCGGAACACGAGCTGACGGGGGTGGCCGAGGGTGAAGTTCACCGGAGCGGCGATTCGGTGTCAGGCGCGCGGCGGCCGAGCAAGGAGTGCGGGCGTTCTTCGGGGCGCTCGGGTGATGGAGGGGGATGCAAGGTGGGGGAGGGGGAAAGGGAGGGTGCTGGGGGCTCTTTATAGCCGGAGGGAGGAGATGGAGCCGTTGAGGGCTTGGATGGCGCACGGCATGGGCGAGGACCGGCGGGAGCGGTGGGCGCGCGGGATGGGCGCGGCGTCAGCGCATCATGGGCGCGGCTCGGTGATGCGACGAGACGGCGATTAGGTGGGAGCAGCTCGGGGACGGGACGACATGGCCACGCGAGGCGCAGGTGCGGGCAGAGGCGGGACGTGACGGGAGCGCGGGATGGGCGTGTGCTGCGCGCGCATGGCGTGTCTGGAGCGCGACATGTGCGTGCGCAGAGTGGGTGTGGGCGCGCACGGCGCGGCCAGAGCGCGTCGGAGACGCTTGCGGGCGCTGGGGTGGTGGCCAAGGGCCGGGAAGGAAATGGACTCAGCCCAAAGGAAGATTTTTTTGAACTGGAGGTTTAGAAAACTTGAGCGAAATTTGACTTGAACTTTGAATTCAGAAATTTGAAATTTGGTTAACTTGAACTTCCAACAAACACAGAAATGGGATGTTACAGGAAACAAGATGGAAGTGGAGACTGAACTGAGAAGCAACACCGCAGTTTTGAAGTCTGAACCTGATCCTGATGATTCCTCAAATGCTATTCTGAACCAGGAGATGAGCATTGATGAGAAGCACAGTGGAGAGCCTGATCCTGATGATACTACTCGTGGAGCTGTTCTGGAATCTGGAAATAAGATGAAAGTGGAAACAGAACAGACCAGAAACTCCGCAAATTTGAAGTTTGAACTTGATCAAGATGATCACGCCGGTGATTCAAGCATCAGTGAACTGCAAAGGATCGAAGAGCCATTGGCAGCCCTCTGTTCACGTCTCCAGAAGGCCATTGAAATGCTTCGGTTGCAAGCGAGACCCTGAAGAGGCAGCTTCTGCACTTCAAACACTCTTTATCAAGAATGTGATAGATTACCCAAATGATATTAAATATAGGAGATTGCATAAGGCATGCTTGGTTATTCTCAAAATTCTCTGGTGTTAGGTTGTATCTTTGATGTACTGAAACAAATTCTTACAAATCATCCTCCTTTTCCAAATTTGCAGTCCAAACCGCAATTCCAAAGGAGCACATGTATTTTTTTTTATGAGATCGTTCGTTTACATAGCATTCCTAGTTCTATTGTGAGTAATCGTGACCCAATTTTTACGAGCTGTTTTTGGGAGGAGTTATTTCGTTTGGCGAGAGTCAAGCTCAATAGAAGTTCTGCTTTCCATCCTCAGTCAGATGGCCAAACAGAAGTGGTTAATAAAATTATTGCTATGTATTTACAATGTCTTGCGGAAGACCGTCCTCGCCAGCGGTTACAGTGGCTTCCATAGGCTGAATATTGCTACAACACGTCTTACTGATCTTCCCCCCGCGAAACACCTTTCAAAGTTGTATATGGCCGTGATCCTCCATCATTGCGTACTTATGAACCAGGCTTGGCTCGTGTGGCTGCTGTTGACAATCTTCTACGTGATCGTGATGAGTTACTTTCAGATATCGTAGTCGATTAATCCAAGCACAACAGCAGTATAAGGCAGCGTATGATGTTAATCATCGTGAGGTACATTTTGAAATGGGTTTGGTTACGTCTACATCATCGCAAAGCAGCTTCGTTGGTATCGCACCATTGTGGCAAGCTAGCACCGCGATTCTATGGTCCTTACAAAATCAGTGAGCGTGTTGGAACAGTTGCTTATCGGTTGAAATTACCCCCCAAAGCAAAAATTCATGATGTTTTTCATGTCAGCTTGTTAAAATTGTTTGTGGGTACACCGCCTGACAGTCCTCCTCCATTGCCAAACTTGTTTCATGGCAAGGTGAGTCCTATTCCCTATAAGGTCATACGCGCTCGTAAGGCTAGAGACAAATGGCAAGTACTGGTGCAGTGGGTTGATCTTCCTCGATAATGAAGCTTCCTGGGAGGATTTGCAGCAGTTTCAGCAACAATTTCCTGCTGTTCAGGTTGAGGACAACCTGTTTGCTAAGGAGGGGAGAGATGTTATGTGGGGGAATACGTATTCAAGGAGGAAGCCTCATCTGAACGTTGCTGGCAACAAGACCGAAGGAACTGTGTCCTGTCAAGAATCCGAGTAGAACAAGCATCTGTAATAGGAATATAATTCTTGTTTTGATAGTTTACTATTTTCAGTATTAGTAGATTACAACTTCTAAGTTGATTCTGTTTGTACTCCATCCTCTTTATATAGAGGCATGGGCTGGTTGCAAGGGAGATAGAAAATTCCCTAACTCCTGTCTCTGAGTCCTCTGCCCAACTTCTTCTATCTTCTGTGTTGCTCCGATCGTCTCGCAGGGCCAACTTCCCTGCCGCACACGACTCATAACCTCCGATCGCTTGCCGGCGCGACACACACACACAAAAACCCAGCTGCAATGGAGGTCCTTGAATTGATTGGTTTCCGCGAGGATGTCGTGTCGGATGAGATTGGGCGTGCAGAGATTTACTTGGTATTGAAAAGGAGCGATCCTGGATTGCTGTGGCTTGCGAAATCCTCTCTTGAAGTTTCCATGGCTCAATAAAGGTTCATCATACCCTAGTGATTGTATACATTTCCCGAATAGAAATTATTGTATATGAGAACATCAAACTGTATGTGTTGTCTGTCAGCGCTTCTAAACTGTACATGAAACATGTGATTGCAGATAGACTCCGATAAATGAATGATGTTTGTTGTTTGTGAACTACATGCTAGAAATTGGTTCTTGATGCTCAAATATCCAGACCACCCAATGACTAAATCCCTGCTGTGTATACCATGGACCATCACAAGGTGTTGTGTGGAACTGAAATGAAAAGTTCATCCCCAGATCAGGAATACCACATTTGTATGCTTCTATTGAGGGAAAGAAATATCACATTCATTTGCCTTCAGTTGGAACCACATTATGATCCTGGGCAGTAAAAATGGTGGGATTGTTGTACTATAGCCCAACACACCATCCCGGAGAGGTCATTCAAGTTTTTGCTCATTTAGCTTATTTTTTAAAACAAAATAGCAAATGTAGCCCTCTCACATTCAAAATGATAAAATTGACATTCTTACCGTGCTCCTAGTCCACGGAAGCAACCTGCCGTGCTCCAAGACCGCGACAGGATGACACGCGAGCGTGACAGGTGGCCTGCGCACATTCCCACCACAGGCATACACATTACTGACACGGACTACGAGAGTGGCAGGTGGCTTGTAGCAGACTGAGAGCGGGGCAGGAGGCTTCCGCGGATTGGGAGCTATAGTTATAAAACCCAGACTGGTCATCGACCCGGTAGAGGTCTCGGGTCACTGACCCGGTGGTCGGACTAGTGGATCAACGGTCCGATCATCGACCCAGTTGAGGTCTCGGATCACTGACCTGGTGGTCGATCGGTTGGTCAACGGTCGAACCGCATGTTTTTAAATTATATATATACACACCACAAAAAAATAAGAAAAATCAATGATACACAAAAAATAATAATTAAATATTCTAAATTCTGAACAACAAATTAAGTCAGTCAAAGAGAGACATTATAGATTCATACAATAACGAGATCATTCAAACAGTTAAAGTTCTAGTCTATTTTTCTTATTTGAATGAATATGTTTTAATATATTTCAATTTCTCTCACATCCAGATGCACTACATGTTTGGTTTAATACATGAATTGCCAACTTACATATTACTATATATGTCTTAGATCTAACTATATAGTACTCTGATTAGAAAATAGAACATTAAAAATCTAACACTTACATCTTAACAAAGATGTAAGTGTTAGAGGCGAAGTTGAGCAGAGAACGAAGAGTAGCTGCTGACCAGAGTGAGAGAATAAGAAATATGAAAATTATTTATGTGTAACCGTCAATTTCACAAGGGGATTCCTACTAAAACCTAAAAGCACCTAAAGTATGAACATGCCCTCCAGTTTTGTCTTAAAAAACTGTTTTATTTGAGGAATTTCTTACAAATTGGCCTCACGAGGAAAACTCGACCCGTCGAATGGTTTTTTTTTGGGTTAATTGCATCTTTGGTCTTGTTAGTGTGTCTAGTACAGCAAAACTTTTGAGTCTGGGTTTTTTCGGTTAAATCGCCGGTCCGATCTATGTTTTATAACTATGCTTATGATGTTATTTTTATAATTTCGTAAGAGCGGACGCTACTCGCAGATAAAAACCAAGACTCATTCTCTCAACTCTCGAGCGTTCGCTGTGGACTGTGGCCGAGTGGCCTCCGCGCGTAGCAGCAGCAGATTTGCACGTCCCTCTCTCCCGCTCCCTCGACGGCCGCCGGCAGCCGGCAGCGCTTGGGTTCATCGAGACTACGGGATCCGTAAGCATCTCATCGTTTTGTTCTCCCTGATCTTCCGAATACTCAAACTCCTCTTCCTCCCTTCCTTTGTTTCTTCAGAGACCGGGGAATCTCCCGATGGAAGCGGCGATATCTGGAAGCAGCAGAGGCGAAGCGCGCGAGTGGGCTTTGTGACCAAACAGCGACCTTGCGCTGTCACCTGCAAGCGGCTGCCCCACCCGAATGCTCGCGTTTACACGGCGGCGGGTAGCGATGCTGGGAGCCTCGGAGCGGCGGGGTCAGGACGAAGAGACTCGCCGTGTTCGTGTCCGGCGGGGGCTCGAACTTCCGGTCGATCCACGATGCCGCTGTGGGCGGAAGGGTGAACGGGTAGTCGGGGATGTGGTTGCGCTGGTCACCGATAAGCCAGGCGATGAAGATGCTTGCTTTCTGCAGCTCTTTGAGTTGTGAGGTGAAGTGTTGGGGATTGGAGGTTCTGAACTTCTGAAGTGGTGGAATGGAATGTTTCAGGCATGCGAGGGGTAATGGCATTCCGGTGGTCGTGTTTCCGAAGTTGAAGTTGGCGCCGGAAGGGGTATCAACTACCAAGGGCTGAGCCGTTGAATATTCTGAAGTTGGTAGGGTTGTTCTCATCTCACGGCTAGCTTTTCACTTTACAGATTTTTTATATTTCATTTGCGTGGCGGTAAATATCTGGATTTACAGAGAAAAGGTGGTAAATGGCATCATTTGAGCTGTTAACACTTTCACTTTTAGTTGTACTTGCAGAATGCATAGACCAATCACTTGTGATAGAAAATTGTCTAATCGTTTCGTCTTACATATCATGGTCTGAAGCTGTCAAATAAGATGATTTGGTAAATTACTTTACAGATCAAATATGTTGCTGTTATGTAGCTTCTAAGCATATTTGAACTTGCTCACAGTATATACTTTATTGTGATGCTTTGTCAGAAGAACTATATACAAAATGTTCTTCATAAATTCTATCCGTAAACTTGGTAAATATTGCTAAGACGTTTGGATGACCTTGTTACCAACTGGATGATACACAAGTATGGCCCACTGATGATATCTGAGCTATACACTGCATATTACTAACATATAAGGTTCCTAGGATTGGGGCCTTCCCGTGCCCGCTACGTCGACATGAATTTGGCCGCCGTCGGATTGTGCCGCGATCGTGTCCGGGCCGTCAGATCGGAGGCGGTGCGCTTGCAGCAAAGGAGCGCCACTCGCGCGGCCACGTCGCCCCTAAAAAATCTTCGTCCCGAGCCCTCATCCTCATCCCACTGCTCTCCCTCCTCCCGGCTCCTCTCTCACTCAATCACGCAGCACCGCATCTCCTCCCCTCGCTGCTTCTCTTCCGCCACCGGACCTCTCCCTCCTGTGCCTGCTCGATCTCCCTTGCCGCCCGCCGCTCCTCGCCCTCTTCCCTTCCTCCGCCCCCGCCCCCTCGGGCCTCTCCCTCCCCTGTCGCATCGCTTCATCCTCATCTCGCCCCTTTCCACCTCCCGTTCCCCTCCCCCGGCTCTCCCTCCGCCACCGCGTCGCCCTTCTCCTCCTCCTCGCTCCTTCCCCTCTGCCTCCAGTCTCCTCCCTCTCCGTCCACCGAGTTCCGTCCGTCGTGCGCCGGGAAGCCCTTTACTTCCCTTTTATTCCCCCTGGCCAGCTCCTCCCCTTCGCCCGTGCCGGTTCCCCCTCGCCGCCCGCATCCTCCCCTTCACTCTCGGCGCCGCCTCCTCCCCTTTGCTCGCGCCGCGGCCACCGCCCCCTCCTCCTAGCTCGGTTAGTCAAACGCCCATTGCTTATCGTCATCCTGCTTCCTTCTCCTCGCCCAACTCCAAGTCTCCAATCCTTCTTCTCTCTCCACTTCCCAAATTACCACCTAATTCTACTAGAACACACATCAATTTTCCGTTCGCTTCGATTCCAAACTCAGCATTAGGATTTTTCGCAACAAGATTTATCATCCCCCGCCCTGCCCCCCCCCCGGGGCAGTCTTCCCGTTATATTGCTACAATTAGCGGCCGAAATCCCGAATCCCGCAAGGCTGAGCGGTTCTTGGAGGTGTTCTCGATGTAGCGTCTCCTTCAAAGCTTGATCAATGCAAGTTGGCGACCCAAAATCCATTGTTCGAGTCCAGTAGTTATTGGAGTTCTCGCTGAGCAAAATTGGTCCGGAGATTGGAGTTGTTGATTTGCCCGAGCCATGGCGCTGTTCCGGAAGTTCTTATTTAAGAAGCAGCACGACGGACTGCTCCTCATCACAGACAACATATACGGTAATGGAGTTCTTTCCTTTGCATTGACGTGCCTTTAGTTGCTTGCGATAGACAAATTTGTTTTACCCTACCAGCTTAGTAAAAGAAAGAGCCTTCAGTTTGATTGATATGATATTGACTGCTAAGTTTAGGTATAGTTTAAATGTTGGATGGAGTTGTGCAGAACATAGCACAGGATGGCTTTAAACGATAATTCACAGAAATTTCGGGTCAATAGAGTTAGACAGTGGTGGGTGGTCCTTTTAGCATACATATTTATTTGCTTATTACAATTTAACTGAGGTAAATTGTTTCAGTTTCTGTCTCCTTAAAAAATGCTTTATTTTCTGCTCATTAGTTGAATAGCTAAATTCAAAGATCTGAGTAGAGGATTGGCATATGCTTGACATGATAGCTTATATTTGTTTCGCTTTTGATCGTTGCTTCTCCATGACAAAGGCTTGAAGATGGCCACTTCGAAGCACACATCGGAGGCATTGCAGCACATCTTCTAGAAACTTTTCATGATCACTCATTCATGATCTCAAATTTTGGGACTCAAAAGGAAGAAAGCCATACATACCACAAGTATGGTATGACTGTTTTGGACTACCCAGGCCACTATGAGGGGTGTCCACTTCTCACCATGGAAATGGTCCATTTCATTTTTAAGTCCAGCGAAAGCTCTGCTCCTCATCACAGACAACATATACGGTAATGGAGTTATTTCCTTTGCATTGTCGTGCCTTTAGTTGCTTGCAATAGACAAATTTGTTTTGCCCTACCAGCTTAGTAAAAGAAAGAGCCTTTAGTTTGATTTATATGATATTGACTGCTAAGTTTAGATATAGTAGAAATGTTGAATTGAGTTGTGCAGAGCATAGCCCAGGATGGCTTTAAAAGATAATTCAGAGAATTTCCGGGTTAATAGAGTTATACAGTGGTGGGTGGTCCTTTTAGTATACAGATTTATTTGCTTATTACAATTTAAATGAGGTAAATTGTTTCAGTTTCTGTCACCTTTAAAAAATCCTTTATTTCTACTCATTAGTTGAATAGCTAAATTCAGTACATAGCTGAGGATTGGCATATGCTTGACACATATAGCTTATATTTGTTTCAGTTTTTGATCGTTGCTTCTCCATGACAGTGCTGGCAGATGACCATTTTGAAGCACACATCAGAGGCATTGCATCACATCTTCTGGAAACTTTTCATGATTACTCATTCATGATCTCAAATTTTGGGACTCAAAAGGAAGAAAGCCATACATACCACATTTTATTTGAGTATGGTATGACTGTTTTGGACTACCCAGGCCACTATGAGGGGTGTCCACTTCTCACCATGGAAATGGTCCACTGCATTTTTAAGTCCAGCGAAAGCTGGCTCTCTCTGGGTCAGCATAACTTACTGGTAATGCACTGCGAACAAGGATGCTAGCCTATTCTAGCTTTCATGTTATTTCTACTCTCGGTTTGTATGTTTGCTTCTTAATTGCCTTGAGCATTTTTCCTATAAGGGTCCCAATCTTGATGGAGAGGTACCTGAATGAGTTTTTTCGTACAGTGATTTAGTCTTATAAATTGTGACTAATTCGTTCTCATGTGTAATGGAAAACTGAATACTTGAAACTTTCCTTTGATGTGCAAATAAATTGCTTGGACCCACGCTCTTTTACATTACATGCCTTTGGAAAAGCACATGTTATTTGGCATAGCTAGATAACCTGTCTATAGAAAATTATGATTATTTCGTTCTCAGCTATGACGAGAAACTGATAGCTTGAAACTTTCCTGTGTTGTGTAAAAAAAAAAAAAATCACCCACGCTCTTCTACATTATTAGGCTATTTCGAAAGCACCTCTTATTTCTCCTTACTTAATTATATATGGATGACAGATACTGAATGATGTAGAGGTAGGCCATTTCAAAAGCACCTGTTATTTCTCCTTACTTAATTATATGTGGATGATAGATACTGAATGATGTAGAGGTACCTGCATAGGTTTAGCTAGGTAGTGATTTACTATTATTTACTCTTTGCTTCCATCAACTTTTAAAAATGTGTTCCCCTAAAGACGTACATAGATGTTATGTTGCTCGCTATGTTGGCCATGTTTGTGACCGCGTCCCAATGAGTACAATAGAATTCTTGACAATAATGCTTGATCTGTTCTCATATATAATGGGAAACCTATCACTTTTAACTTTTTGTGCATTATTTTTTTTGGAACTTTTTGGTCGCTAGCGATGTTTATCTTTTTGTCGTTATGATTACGATTGATGCGAATTCCCGCCTCATTCCTTTGCCCAGCTGATACTACATTTTCTAGGTGCACAAAGGTGCATACATGAGGAGCCAAAGAAGAAAAATTACAGCATGTTCATCTATGTATATAGAGTTAACTAGGTACAGTTTCTATTATTCCATTCTAAATATCTTTACCCCTTACCTCTTCTTTATACGACGATACTGTTTGCTATGTTGTTGCTCACTTACTGCACGGATCGCATTTGTTTCAGTGAAACATTTCACCATGCACGCACATCTCTAGAGACTGCCATATCCCAGTTATATTCCTGTTTTTTTTTTCAGTATATAGCCTATAATTCTAGCCTCATCCAAACTATAGATTCTATTGCTGGTTTGGCCTTTGCCACATGTACTTTAAATTTTAATAATTTACCGCAGTGCTTAAACTTAATGCAAAGCTATCATATGTGATTCTTAACTTACTAGGATTCAAAGACATTTCATCCGATAGGATTGTTTGTCGTCAACATCTCCGGTCCTCCTCCTCCCATTGAAAGATGTATGCTACCGACTATTTGTTTTCCTTTTTGTAGGATGTGTTTCTTTTTATTTGATATGTTGGAATTTAGCTTTGCAAACAAAGAAAACCCCCCGTGATGATGGATGTACCGGTTTAGGTGCCCATTTCTCTAATTGCTTTATCGTTAATTTCGTTTAAGTTTCTATTCGTCATACTTATCTACTGCTGACTTATACATATTGTACATTAATATTTACATATTTATATATTGCTATGTTATCTACTACTTTTATTACACTTATGAGATAAAGGACAAGTATCTAAATATAAACCTATTTACGTCATTGCACCTAGCAGTGGTACGTGTTCGTGCCTGCCAAAAGATAAGCGCAAAATGATCAAGATGTGCACCTCGACCCCCACATAGAACAATAGCATCTGCGCCATTTGGCGCGTGTTATAATGGAAAACTGATAGATTGCAGTTTTTTTTTGTGTTGCATGAACGATGAATGTTGGGTTGTTTGTTATGATCGGAAGTGATGCTTTATTCGATTCAAAATTAAAAATATTTCAATGCTATCATCTCTAATCCTACTCGCATCGTAGGATGGATGTTACTTCTCTATCTGCTTTCCCTACTGTAGGACGTTTTTTTTCCTGGTTTGGATTTATTGGAAATTATCTTCACACAAGAATGCAAGATTGCCATGGTGATGGGTGCTCCGGCTTAGGTACCTAATTTTCTAATTCCTTTGCTGATCATTTTATTTCTGGTTTCTATTCGTTATGCTTATGTACTGTTGATTTATACGTGTTGTACGGATTAATATACTTATATATTATTAGATTATCTCTAATTTGTATTAGACTCATGTGGAGAGGATACAAGTAACTAAATACGAACTTATCTATGTCATTGCGCCTGGCGATGTTCCACGTCGGTGTCTGACACAAAAAAAAAACACATAAGACAACAGCATCTGAGCCCCCGCGCCATTTGGCGCGGGTTACCTTCTAGTATTATTATATACTTGCCCCCAAATGCACCCATCTCCTCTTCTACGAGCCTTGCCTATCTAATGCCAAGGTTATATTTCTTGACACATGCAGTAGGACTCAACTCATGTTTATGTCTACTTTTAAAAAGGGAACTCAAGGTAGACTTCATTCTACTTGCTGATTACTTGAAAGTTATACCTGTTGAGCTAGTTCAGGCGTATCCAAGATCCATATTGAATATCCACCCTTGATAAACCCGAAGGTCCTATTGTTGGCCCGATCTTTCGATGAGAACGATAAGTCCGGTAGGTGTCGCTCAACTCTCACGATCCTGGCTACGAACACGCGAGGCTTGAAACCATGCAATTGCTGAACTGATTGACAAGTCGTTATCAACCGTGCACAAATACCCGGTTGACCTGACCACGAAAGTCGATTCCTGCATACACCGAAGAAGCACGCAAGAACAAGATAATAAGCAATCTGAAATTGTAAATAGGATTGAAATATTTAATTGAGTTGGGATTCTGAAGCGGTATTATGGTTGGTCTAGTTGACACAAGCCAATACACGAAGTTGCAACAAGGCTAACTTTTAACTAAACAAAATTCAAGAAAACTAGAGGGGATGTGGCCTCCTTAAACAGGGAACGAGGAGCCACAAATCTAAAGGAACTAGCAGGGAGGGACTAAACTCATGGGTACTGTTCATGTGAACAGTAACCACGCCTCTAGGTGGGCCGCCGACATATGGGCCAAGTTGAGTGCGATTACAAGGCCCAGATTGGTCCAAACAGGTGATATGACGCTTTCTTTAGATGATTACGATCAGTTCAGAAGGAATTTGAAGATGAAGCCGGATTCGTTGGAAAGAGGACGAAATAAGCTTTCAATCAAGTACTCGTGGACCTCCAATGGACTCTGTATGTGAAAGTTTTGCCCATTTGAAGTTGGTGCTGTCAGGCTGATTCCGAACTGATCTGACCAAAACGTATCCAGCTTGGCACATGCAGTAGCACCATGGCTTGTAGACATAGTACCATGGCATGTAGACGTAGCACCATGGCATGTAGACGTAGCTCGATCCAATTGGGTAATATGGTCTTGCATTAGCCGAAAGTCCTATTGGCGAAGATGTTGTTGAAGTAGAGGATGCAGTGCAGCAGGTCGTCGAAGCAGTGGTTGCATCCTTAGGTTTGATGTCCTCATCAACCCTTCCCTTCTCCCAGCATTTGGAGGCAACTGTTATTATGGTTCGAAGATGCATAAAGCAGGCATTGCATCTGGAGCCAGGTACTTCACAATTTGTCTAGCATCTACCATTAACTACCGTCCAATTTGCTTGTATACCCAATGTTATTTCCAAGAAAAGTAACACCTTTCAGTTTCCTCAAGTCGGTACCTTGCCTCTAGAAAAATAAAAATCAGAGTGTAAGCATCATTATTCCCAACTTGTGGCGAAGTTGATTGTGGCGCCCTATGTCATTACCCTAGAGGTAATCACACTTAGACATACGGATTACTATTCGTATACCCGGTAGAACACCGCTCCGACGAATAGCAAGCCTTTACCAGAGTCAGCGCAGCAGAACAATAGATAGAAACTGTACATCTTTATTATAGCATTAGCCACGCAAGGCTATAGTCTTACATTACAATTACTTAATTACAATGGGAAACATATTCCCCCTCGCTTGCCTGACTTGATCCTCCAGTTGTCTACTCGTCCAACGAATCGAATATGGCACCCATCTTGCCCTGGTTCTCATAGTCGGCGCCCTCGCCTCTTGCGGTCTCATCAGTACCCGCGGATCCTTCGTCCCACTCGGGATAATTCCCGGCCGGACTAGGATCTAAGAAAGGAGAATAATAGCAAGGTTGAGTACACTAGCGTACTCAGCAAGCATTAATAGCAAAAATGCACTGTATGACTCATCTTTGTTCATTAGTCACAATTCTAATCACCTCGTTTCTGGAAAATAAATAAACTCATTAAAACATTAGGTGGCAGATTTTAATACTGAAAAGACTACTTGTCATATGAATAGAAGATAGACTCCCAGTGGTTCCCGTAAGTTCCAATCCAGGAACAGACATGAATTCATGATTTTATTTAGCGCTACGCAGGCTTGTACTACTTTACTCATAGCTATTCTGACCCTTACTTAACTGGGTTCCCTGCATTTCCTTTGATGCAGGTTCGAAATCAGAATACAGAACGTTTTTCAGGTTACGTGATTAAGTCTCCACCCATTACTTTCTGTCGGTGCTAACCTTGCCACGATGCTGGCCTAATCACCCACCGAGTTCCAGTAATGTTGGTTGGGTCGGCCTCCCCGCACACAACACTCCACCTAGCGCTATAGCGCCTTGGATCACCCACTCCCGGACTCTATACCGGCTCTGGGTTCCTTCATCACACTCACACATAGTACTTACCCGATGTGAAGATTTTAATCACGTAACAAGGTAGCATTTTTTGCCCGTCGCAACGGGAAAATGGTAGGTACTTGATTTACGACCTCTTATTCGGTGAGAGTTTTATTGGTCCTTATATTTTAGCCCTATGTAAAGGGTCCCACCTCTTGCCATCATCTCTACCTGCCACGGGCCCACTTTACCAACCATATAATTCTCTTTCTCATATCTTTCATCTTAATCTCGTTCATTTGATTTGATTTTGAGACATAATTTTGATGTAATATATATATATATATATATATATATATATATATATATATATATATATATATATATATATATATATATATAGGTTATGTGATTAAGTCTCCACCCATTACTGTTTGGTCTTGACCTTGCCACGATGCTGGCCTAATCACCCACCGAGTTCCAGTAATGTTGGTTGGGTCGGCCTCCCCGCACACAACACTCCACCTAGCGCTATAGCGCCTTGGATCACCCACTCCGACTCTATACCGGCCTGGTTCCTTCATCACACTCACACATAGTACTTACCCGATGTGAAGATTTTAATCACGTAACAAGGTAGCATTTTTTGCCCGTCGCAACGGGAAAATGGTAGGTACTTGATTTACGACCTCTTATTCGGTGAGAGTTTTATTGGTCCTTATATTTTAGCCCTATGTAAAGGGTCCCACCTCTTGCCATCATCTCTACCTGCCACGGGCCCACTTTACCAACCATATAATTCTCTTTCTCATCTCAATTCTCTTTCTCATATCTTTCATCTTAATCTCGTTCATTTGATTTGATTTTGAGACATAATTTTGATGTTATATATATATATATATAGTAAAGCAGTATACAGTTTACATTTAATATAACTATATTCATGTTCAAGAGAATAGCTTGCCTTCGTAGTAGTAGAACCGGTCGTCTTGGATGAAATCGATGATCGTACTCCTGGTCTGCGTGGTTTCATCCTCTGTAGCAATGCGGTAGCACGAATAATATATAAACAAATACTTAATTGAGTTTGAGTGATATTACACATACATAAGTTAGTAGGCTTAATTTTGTTAGCATATTTTAATTAAATCAACATTTTTCGGTCCCCGCTAAGTTAGCACTCCCCAAGGGTGGCCGTTCTACAGTCTAATTGCTAGAGTTTAACGCAAGGAAAAGAAAATACTACCCATACTCGCATTTTACTAAGTCTACCAATTTTATTTGCGCACAAGCACCTAATTGACTTTCTTTAAGTACGACGCGTCTAAACGCACGGAAGATACAACACTACTCAAGTTTGCATCTTACTAAACTTATCCATTTTTAGCCGCACATAGACTTCTAATTGGTTTTATTAAGTACATACATGCTTATTAACTTCCCTAAATATACTCGGTGTTATTGATCTTAATTATTTTCTCGCGACGAATATACTTCTAACGCAACAAGCTATTTACTTTAAGTTAGCAGTTCACAAAGGTGATTAACCTACTTAAAAAGTCTCAGATCTAATATAATTATCGATTTTCCTAATTTTATTTGGGCGGTCTATCTACCGATATCTATTCCTACACGACGTATAGATTTTTATGCGGACTAACTGCTCATGGGTGCCGAGGTTAATACTATTAGCATTCTAATTTACTGCTAAAGCTACCCATACCAACCCTTAATAAAACTTACTAAAATACCTCCCCACCAAATCCCACTCTCTTTCTCCCCTATCTATTCCCCTGCTCGGCCGAACTCCCAGGCTCATCTCCTTCCTTCCCCACCCTCTCTTCTTGTTCCAGCCGAAAGCACAACCCCAAATCCTCATCTCCCCTAATCCCCACTCTTTCTCCTCGAGCCCTTCTCTACCTGGGTGCCGCCTCCTCCTCTGGGCACCACCTCGGCCCGCACCTCCCCCCTCTTGCCCGTGCGAGAAGCTCCTCCTACTTGCCCCGCCTCTTCCCTGGGCCCCTGGTCCGGCGCTGCCCTCTCTGCTCCCCCACCTCCTCACGGTTCGGCTACGGCTCCCGGCTCAACCGGCGCTGCAGCCCCACGGCGCCGCCGTCCCGAGCCCTCCTCTGTGCCCAGCCCTTCTGGCCCTCTTCTCCGGTTGCCGCTGCGGTTCCTGGGTCTAGCGCCGCCGCTCCCCCTCCCCAAGGCTCCCCTCTGCTCTCTAGATAAATTTGTTCACTTCAATATTTCTTTGCTTCAAGTTGAGCATGATTTAGCTTTTGATATTTTATTGATTTTTTATTTGTGGGTATAGGTTCTCATGTAGGAGTGCTGTGATGGAGGTGGGTGCTACCGGGGTTACTGAATCACTGGGATTCAGAGGTACTACTCCCCCTCTCAAATCCCTATCTCTACTCCCGTCCCCCTAATGCTCTGTGATGAAGAAAACTAAGAGTTACTACTACGTGGGTTAGTGCAAAAAGGGTATTCTGGGCCGTGGCGAATCAGGATGAAAAAGGAGGGTGGGCTCAAAGCCTCGAGTATAAATCTACAACAAATTGTATATAATTCATGAGTACTAAATACATGTAAGTACATAATATCACAACATCATCCCAACATTCCGATTTCCAAATTACTAAGTGTTGTATCTGGCCTCTGCTACGACGATGGTATGGATGGATCGGGGGTAGGCGAGGACGACGAGTATGACGACTGGGCGCCGTTGTTGAAGTACAGAAGATAACTCAAAGAATTCAGAGGGTAGCGAGATAGCAATCAGAAGACAGGAGTTTATTCTTTTCTGCCTCTTGATTACAAAGTTACTAGTTTCTTTTAAAGGGCTACATATGTAATTCGACTCGTACTCAATTCTATCTTTAATATGGAAATATATCTGTAAACCTTCCGACTTGTATTCAACTCTATTTGTCTGTTGTCGAAAACTGTACAGACTATGCTGGCTAAATCGGACTCGTAGTCGGAGTTGCTTCTGCGCCGTTGCTCTGGCCTTCACGATTGTGTTGCCTGCGCTGATAAGATTGCCCCCCAATAAGAGTCCACAACACTAAGTTTCTAACCATTTAAATCATTCCACTCACTGTCAACTACTCAACTTTATTATTTACATCAAGTAGTCAAGTTCAACTCGAGTACTCCACGTCTCCACCTCAACTCCCGTCTCGCGAAGTTCCTGCGTCCAGGCGTGGCGTCCTCCCGAAGCTCCGACTGCCTCACTGCCTGGTGCTGGCGCAGTGGCGCTGTCGCTCGCCCCTAGCCCCTGGTGCCGCCGCCGGCCGCGCGCGCCAGCGCCTCCGCCAGTCCGCCCAGTCGCAACTCCTCCGCAGCCCGCAGGCCTCACCTCAACCCCCACTGCTAGGCACTCGCGCCTCCGCCAGTCGCAGGCCGCTTGCCAGCGCCGCCTGGCCCCCTTTTTTGCTCTCGTGTCCATCCGTCCAGTCGACCACCCCTCCCGCATCAGGCGCTGCCACCATCTCCAATCCCTCACTGCTTAGTGCTTCTTCTTCTTGTTTGGTGGCGCAGCCATGGCAACCGGGGAGCCAGAGGATGGACTTGGGGTGGGGTGGGGCGGGGGGTTGGGGGTTCGGGCGCCGACGGAGGGTGGGCTTCAGCCTGATGAAGCCCACCTGGTGGATTCGCCCCTGATTCTGGGGTGTGTCATGAACTGGATGAATGCAGCTGGTTGGCTCAACATGACGTGTTCTTGAGCATAACGATGGTGGGGGGAAATGGCTGGATGATGTGGCTTTCAGTGCATGTGGATTCTAGGGTTAGTGCTCTGTGATGACAGGATCTGAGAGCTCTAGTTGAATGTGCTCTGTGATGTGATGAACTGAGGGTCTAGGCCACTATGGGGGTTATGGTTTGTGATATATGGGTATTTTGGATGTGCCAAGAAATGGGTGGATGAAAATAGACGGCTCAAAGTGATGTGTTCTTGATTGAGTCCAACAATGGTGGGGTAAAGGGTGGCTACGTGACAAATCGATGGTTGGCTCTATTTTGGGAAGAATCCAGAGTTGCTTTCATCGGTCGCTTTCTTGGGTTGATGCGGATGGTGGTCGGCTTGAGGGTACCCGTCCGCCTCTTCTTCTAGCTCCTTGCTCGTGACCTTCTGGCCGCCTCTTCTTCTGGCTCTTCTGGACTCCTGCTCCTGGCCTTCTGACTCCTTGCTCCTCCTCTACTTCTGGGTAATGTGCAATGGTGGTGTTGTGGCTATGCTTGTGCTGTTGGGAGGCCTTGTGAGGGTGGTAGTGAGGGGAGAGGCTTATGCAGGGGGGGTGTTGGGCTGTGGGGTTGTCCTCAGCTCTTATCCCTTCCCTCCTCACAATGCACTATTTGGGAGATTTTCTGTAGTTAGATACTTCAGTTTACGTGGGTGGGTGTCGGATTCTAATACACGCCGGATGATGAAACCCACGAAAATGATACGGTGCTAACTAACTTGGGTTGGCCTGGTATTTTGACGATCAAGGCGCCAACTGACTAATGTGGGTTTGGGAACCTTAACGATCATGGTGCCGGCGGACTTAGGTTAGTTTGGGAACTGACTGTACTTCGTGAAATCTGACGACACCTTTTTTACTCTACTCGTTGCTACTGTCTTTTTGTGTACTAACGGTTTTCCGAGTGTTTGGGCTGCACAAAGGGGTTGGATCGAGGAATGGTTTAAGGGTTTGGCGATACATGATCAAAGTGGCAGGAAGGCTTCGAAGATGCATGCAATGATTTAGATTGTATTTTTTTATTACCTGGTGTAATGTATGTCTTGATTGGTTGTAAAGCATTCTTGTAATGAAGTTTGATTTTGTAATATATTCCTCCTGCGTTGCAATGGATTTTAGTAATGGACTCCGAAATTATATTGATGATTTATCGCTGTGATAGTAATTATGTTTGCGAATTTCTGGTGATGAATTATTGATAGCATTATCTTGCATGAAATTGCTTGAGCTTATAATTGATCTTATTTTGAAAAGAATTTTATTTCGCTGCTAAACATTGTTTTGCATTGATTAATTAAGTTTAATCTTTTTGGGTTCTCACATTGATTTGTTTAATCAAGACAACACATGTCACATGCTAGATTTATTGTTTGTAGCTTCTGGGAAACTGATATTTTTATTTAATATTAACCAACCATATGCTGATACTTGGGTCCAACCGTGCACTTTGTTGATGAACACTGACACAGGAAGAACTCAGCCCAAAGGGTTGTGCCTGTGTTAGCCAATGATACTAGGCTCCTTAGCTGTGATGCCCTCCATGGTATATTATTATAACTATTTTAAATCACTTAGCTACCATTAATATTATCTATTCGAGAAAATTCGGTTTATGCTACACATGTTTTGCGGCTTTTGGGTTTTGCCATTGTTTTTTGCCTTATTGGTTTTATCCTATCGAAATTGTGACCTCCTTTGAGAAATACCACTCTGGCAAGGTCAAAGCCCTTTTGACCAAGATGAAATGACCCTTATGCCCTTTCCAATTCACAAAATGTATATCCAGTTGCAATTTGCTAGTTTTACGTACCAACATTTCAACAAACACCTAGAAAGGAGAGAGAAAGATGGAGATGGGTTATGGGGACAACACAAGAGGGAAGATGGAGAATAAAATAGTAAGGACAATTCTAGCATGTTGAGAAAAGTTGAGTCACTTGTGTCATTTTCAAAACAATGTTGCAATTTTGATGGCATAAAACTAATAAGGCAAAAACAAGATAAAAATCCAAAAAGCCCAAATACATCAGTGGCATAGACCAATTTTTTTATATCTATTCTTGTGCGGACTTATTAACCTGACATTTTAGGAACATAAGGTGTAGAATCGTAAGGGTCTTCTCATCCCCAAAAGCTATTTTGTGAGGCGAGAGACTCTCCCACTTTTAAGTTAGGTCCTTTGCCCTTCCACAACCAATGTCAGACTATTCCAACAATCTCCTCCTTCACACATTAGTGTCCCTCGGCCATTCACCGCCCCCTCACCGTACACCAACGGTCCATTGGGCCCACGGTCCATCGGACCTTCACACCCTAGTGTCCATTAGGCTAGAGATGTTAGAGCTAGCCTCTTATACCAATTATAGGACTGTAAGGGCCTTCTCATCCCCAAAAGCTAGATTGTGAGGTGAGGAACTCTCCTACTTTTAAGTTAGGTTTCTTGCCTTTTCACAACTAATGTGGCACTATTTCAACATAAGGTTTATGTCCAGGCAGTTGCTGCCTTGTGCAAGGACCGAATTGTGTGGCGGGAAGATGGTGTCCCCCTTATTAGAAGTCAGACAAACCCCAATGAATATACCTAATTCATGATACCGTCTCAACTCTCAAGGATTCCTGAACACTGATTATTGAGGCTTATAGAACTCCTGCCTATTTTCTCCCAGGCATGGAGGTCACTCATACTGATTGAGAGAAATAAGAAGTCTGGTACTCTGATACCAAAAACGAAATGTCTTGCAGACTTGCACCATTATACCCTTAAGTCTTGAATTGTCGTAAATGGCTGTAGCCAAATCAATCAAAGTTTTCAATGAGTGATCTGCTTACCGAGCTTCCCATGTCTCCATCTCACTTTTGTTTTGATGTTTTTCTTTGAGCTGTCGAGTTGTTTCTTGCATCACTTTTAACATGCTAGTTAAGGGGATGGTGCAAATGGCAGCCATTCTTAGAGAACCCTCTCGAACAGCAAGATCCTGCCGCGTCTTCCTCCTTCACTTTTAAAGTACTCCATTTAAGTATTGGGTTTGGGTTTATGAATGATTTGGGAAGCAACTAAGGTTGCTTCTTGTGTTCATCACCCTTCTCAATTTGTTTTAAATCCCGAGGAAGATGGGCGGGTGGCTCATCGTCCAGGCAATCTGTGTTTCTTTTCCAACCACAGATTGCAGTCGTTGATGCCTACATGGCTACATTTCAGAGTGTCCAAGCCATACTACATCATAAGTGGTTACATACTGTGGGAAGATGAATAAACTGCAATGTATGACTCGAGGGCATATTATATGGAGTACAAGGCTTGGAGGGCAAGAAATCTCTAACATCCCCCGTAATTGTAGCGGTAGCGTCGCGGACAGCAGGAGCATCGTGGACGGTCAGACTGTAGAGGGAACCGACGAGTTTGCTCAAGATAATGATAGCCCTTTGTTGCCGAGGTAGCCGAGAGTGAGGTGACCATGGTCGTAACCATGGAGGAGGGAGCCATGTTGAGGTAGCTGGTGTTGAGGTCGTCGCTGTGGTCGGGGTAGTGGAGTTGATGCAGAGGAGGTCGTGGCCGTGAAGAGGTCGTCGACGTCGTTCGGCCGTGGACGAAGATGAGGCGGGGGGCGGCCGGATCCGGCGCGGAGGAGGCCGGATCTGGGTGAGGCACCACCGGATCCGGCGCGGAGGACGCCGGATCCAGGAGCGGTAGCACCGGAGAAGGCCGAGGCAAGCTGGAGGCAGCCACGCCGTCGGCTGGGGAGCCCGGATTTGGGACCGTGGAGACGAGCGGCGAAGAGAGAGACGGCTCTAGATCCGAGTGGAGAGAAGCCCGTCGGCACATCTGATGAGGAGGAAGCCGGATCCGGGCGAGGTACCGTCGGATCCGGTGCGGAGTAGGCCGGATCCGGGAGCGGTGGCACCGGAGAAGGACCTAATCAGCGTTGACGAAGATGGTGGCGTCGATGATGGTAATGGTGACCACGGGTAGCGACACTACAGTCCGAAGGGGCGATGTAGCGGCAGCCTGTGCATGTCGGTGGTATGACCACAAGTGCGGGCTCCCGGTGGTGCGACGGCTCATACTCGCGGACGACGGGCCGACGATGATGATCCGACGGTAGACAGGGCGCTCGGAAGGCCGTGTCGACGAGCGCGTCGCATCACACCATGACATCATCGGAGGAGAGGAGGCGTTGGAGAGGTCGAAGCCAATGCGATGAAGTCCGGAGCCGAGGAACGTCGACGGGTCGGCAGGGCGACGCAAACCGATCTATGATCGAAAAAATAGAGAAAACCCGATCTGAAGATGACTGGGGAAAACTCTAATTGGTAGTCGATTGGATGATCGGTGACACGACTTAAACTACGGGTTTCGCAACCCCTGGGAGAGATCGTGGAGACGACATCATCTCCCAGGGGCGGCACGACGGAAGCTGTGGAGGCGGCGGCTCAGGAGCGGTACCGCTCTGATACCATGTGGGAAGATGAATAAACTACAATGGATGATTGTATTGAGACTCGAGGACATATTATATAGAGTACAAGGTTTGGAGGGCAAGAAGTCTCTTCTAGAGATAAGACAGGCATCACGGGATTACAAACCCTAAACTACCAAATATAGAGATATGCCAATATACTCTAGCACATACAAGACTTAAGGAAACAATTCAACTGCATTATCCCAAGAATACAGGTCCCTAGTCATTGCAGCGAACTGGAAACCAAATTAAGGGAGGCAACATTTCACATCCAATTAGCAAACATCAAAGCACACGCACCAATGACTTTATTAATTATGCATGGAAATATGCGAAATCGACAGTCAAACAAATACAGCCACCAAAAGATTTTTAGAAAAATTTAGAAAAGAACGATGAAAACTACTTTGGTTCCTTGGCTTGCTATGCATTAGAACTGAATATATGAAGCATTCTTAGTCGGGACAACAAGATCATCGGGGATACCTTGCGGACAACAAGATTTCCTATTTCATAGTGTATTGTCTGCTTGCTTCCTTAGTAACACCTTCAATTGACATGCAATGAGCCACAATGTCATCCCCATCATACCTCCTTGGTGTTGTATTACGTGTAGTTTGCTTCTTAACTCGCAAGTTTTCGAGTGTCATCTCTGCTTCCCTCATTGTAGGCCGATCTTCTCCCTTCAATTTAGTGCACATTGCCGCAAGTGTGGCTACTTCTTGGACTTCTCCATCTTCCTCTTCCATTACTTGAGGATCCATGATGTCAACAAGGTTACCTTCTGTGAGTAGCGAGATGAAATGTGAAACAAGACTGTCACCATTATCGGTCCGATAGAATGGTTTCTTTCTTGTAAGCAATTCTACAAGAAGAACACCAAAACTGAATACATCGCTCTTGTCTGTTAGTCGGCCTGTATAATAGTACATGGGATCTAAGTAACCAATTGTTCCTTGGACAACCGTAGTCACTCCTGTTTGATCAATTGGGATGTACCTTGAAGTTCCGAAGTCTGATACCTTTGCTGTGAAACTATCATCAAGAAGTATGTTGGAAGACTTAATATCTCTATGATATATTGGCATCGAAGCAGCTGAATGCAGATAGGATAGAGCTCTAGCAACTTCAAGCGCAATCCTTATACGATCATCCCATGACAGTGATATTGGTCCTTCGACATGAAGATGATGATAAAGGGTTCCATTTGAAATGAACTCATAAACCAACAGTGGAACTTCTGTTTCAAGGCAACATCCTAAGAGCTTTACCACATTTCTATGGTTCACTTGGGAAAGAATTGCAACTTCATTTATGAATTCATCGATTTCTCTTCGTACTACAATCTTTGATTTCTTGATGGCTACAACATGTAGGTCCAGAATCCCTTTAAATACGACGCCATGTCCTCCATCACCAACCTCACGAGTTCTATCAAAATTGTCTGTGGCCTTCTCTAACTCCTCCAAGGTAATGATCATTCTTTCGCCAAAGTCTGTGTTTTGTGATATTAATTGCTGCAATAGCAACCCGTGATTTTGCTTGAAGAATTTTTCTTTTACAATTTTCACCCTCCGTAGCTTCATCTTGCGTGTTATGAAGGGAGCAGCAAGCGCCAGAAGCAGAAGAATTGAGCCACCGCTGACTACTAGACCTATGCTTAAACCTGAAAAAAAAGGAATATATGAAGAGGCAAATTTCATGAATTTGGAGAGTACAAGTTTAATTGAGAACTAGTTAATTAGTGAATGCTCACCAACAAAGTGTCATAGATACAACAGTGTCATTAGTCCAGAAAACCTAGGCTTCAGCCCTAGGCCTAAGACCTAAAGCCCATAAAGAAATTGCCAAAGAAGCACAAGATAGTGGGCTTAGCTAAGGAAGGAGTTAGCCCAGTTCGGGGTGTGGAAGTCTGGCTTCACCCCTGGTTACTATGTGAATACAAAGATGCTACGTAGTGGCTTGTCACCTGTAAAGGAACTCTTTGTCATTGTGATGCATCCTCCTCTTGTGAAGGGATTCCCATAGGTTCCGTTCCGGCATAGGCAACGAAAAGTTCCAGGTATATTTATGCATATTCCATAGCATGAGTGTGCTTCCGGGTGTGTACACTCGTCGATGTCTAGACAATTAGTACAACACAGTAGAAGTATCAGTGCACCAATACACCATATGTCGGCAAGGAAACCATACAAAATAGTAAGCAGTGGAAGTATAAAACCGTGTTGGAAAATTAAGGGATAGCTAGCTACTAATAATTGTAACTCTATAGCCATATTGATCTAAGCGAGTTGTAATCAATCAAATATGTTCTGGTACGTGCCTTTACATCCTTCTGGTATGGAAGCGTTGCCCGTGAAACCATGAGGGCACTGGCAATGATATCCTCCTGGTGTGTTGTTGCAGTCGCCGTAACACGGGTAGATGTCCGGAGAATGACATTCATTGATATCTAGACAAGCACAAGGGCATTCATTAGTTGGAGTGTTTCATGCATCTATAGGTGCCTATATTCCCAAGGCAATACTACAACTAATGTCAATGTGCATCAAAATTAGCGATATTTAACATGGCTATCTTTTCATATCTAGAAAGTGTGTTTGAGATATCAAACTCAAAAATATTAAATTCATCTTGATTTGAACCGGTTTGAGCTAGTTTCATCGTAAAAAAGTAATACAAAAACCGATTAAATAAGTTTCAACTGAGTTCAAAACTCACTGCCTCACTGCAAATATATCAAGTGTATAAAACGCGGAAAGTTTTTGCTAATTTGCTGTTAACCGCAACAAAAGTTCCATCAATCAGCTTGGGTTCTATCTTCTGCTCGTGCTCCCCACATCCCCACCACACACACAAGCTCGAGTTCGAGCTCGCGCCGTTGGCTGCCGCGCGCCTACGCTGCAGGGCCGGTCCTAACATTTACGGGCCCTTTATTCCAAGACAAACATATAGGAGCATTTTTTGTTCAACTACAAATTCACTGTTTACTGTATCACAAAAGGCACAAACTACTCATCGTTGACAATCAAATAGGTCAGTACCGTTAACAAGTCCAAGAATTAATAGTGTACTACTACATGAGCAGTATCAAGGATAAATTAAACTAAAAGACGCAACTAAGTAAAAAAAACTCTACTTAGCATGTCACAAAAATGGAGGGAGAGCTTTTTTTTTTCCTTTTCCCTTTTTTTTCACTTCAAGATAAAAGCTTTATATACAACATCTTACCACACAATGATTTAAGCATTGGTTTTGTCAAGGAACAAAAGCATCTGGATTTTTTTTGTATTGGATAGGAACCAAAGCGTTAATGAAAACATGAACCAGATAAACTATGCAAAAGGACCTGAACACAAAAACTTCAGACGAAGAATGCTATCGTCCAAAGGAAACATTACCATCAACAATCGACAATAATTAGCAATCCTAATCACCTCTATTTAAGCCTCTATCTCAGAACTAATAGAGATCTTTAAACTTCAAGGGGATCAAGACCAAAAGAAACCAAATTTACAAGAAAATTGTGTGTCACTTTGGATAATGCAGATGTTGCTTCTGAAGAGTGAGTTGGGCAAGCAAAAATAATGAGAAATTTCAAAAACTCAGGCTTGTTTTCAGTTAAATCTCTTTATAGGCAGATGGTTTTTGGGGGGGTTTTGTGCTGGAAATTTCAAAAACTCTGGAAGAATAAAATGCCTTTAAAAGTAAAGATTTTCATTTGGCAATGTTATCTTAACAGGGTCCAAACCACTGATCAGTTGAAGAAAAAAGGGTGGAAAGGTGAGGAGAAGTGTGTCCTTTGCAAGAAAAAGGAAAATCTTGACCACATCCTGTTTTCTGGTATGATGGCTAAATTTGTGTGGATTTGCATAAAGGAGGTGCTCGGCTGGGAGAGAATCCCTACTTCTTTAGATGATTATCAGTTACATTGGCTTGAAAATAAGGGGGCCAATGAATACCACATTACTTTGTTTAGCTTTCCAGCTTTTGCTTGGACCCTCTGGAAAGTTAGGAACTGGATGACGATTGAGAGAAGTTTCTCCAAGCAACCTATTGAAGTGATTTTCAAACTTATGTCTTGTTTGCAGAATTGGAAGATCCTTATCAAAGGGGGTGATAGAAGGATGCTGGATTGCTTTCTGCTGAATTGCGAAGATTGGATCAAGATGTTTAGTTTGGACAATGCTTAGTTGACTTTGTCTGTCTTGGTTTTGCTTCCTTAGTGTTGTCGCTGTTCTATTTCAGTTAAATTAGCTGGTGTTCCCAGCTTGGTGTCTCTTGCTGCTTTGTAAGAAACCTGTTATCTGCTTTCTATAAAAGCAGGGTTTAACCCTATTTTTTTTAAAAAATAATGAGCACATAGTGTTTTCGGGGGATTTTGAGGAGCCATTGAAAATTGAAGGAATCAATGGTGGGTTCGTTGAGAATCCAGGAAATTGACTACTGTCCTTCTACATACTCTCCTCCTCCATTAATGACACTGACCTGGCAAGCGGAACACAATGAACAGCGGATGCGTGCGGAGTTGGAGCGGCCGGAGTTTTGGATCCAATTGGCCCCATAGAGCAACGTAATTCCAAAAATGGCCCTGATATCTCGAAAATTCCATTTTTGACCTCGCGCGTCTTCATGCGACAGACAGCCACATCGAAATGTCGCTTGCCGCTCGCGAAGACACCTAGGTGTCGCCGCACCGCGGCGGCAAAGAACAAGAAACTGCGTCGCGTTTGGGCTCGGCAAAGATCTTGGGTGCTACCAATCGCACGACAAAGACCTAGATGTCGCCAACCGCACGGCATGAACTCGCTGTCGCTGTCCCGACGGCGAAGCGTGCTAGATGGGGTTAAACTGAATTTTGATGCTAAAGA
Source organism: Ampelocalamus luodianensis (assembly GCA_036346255.1). Lineage (NCBI taxonomy): Eukaryota > Viridiplantae > Streptophyta > Magnoliopsida > Poales > Poaceae > Ampelocalamus > Ampelocalamus luodianensis. Next base: position 6,992,041 of record CM070632.1, on the reverse strand, counting down.
AGTTAATTTAGAAATTAATTTGCGCTACAGGGCCAAAACAGTCTAGAATTCGAGCGGCCGCGGAGTTGTTTCGGGGAATGACGAGATCAAGCAGTAATGATGCGCCGTGCCAGCATCTTCCTTGCTTGTTTGACTTCCTGTGGGCCTGCAGGCTGCCTCAAGGATAGAGCGATGGGTTGTTCGGCTGCTTGGGACTTTACCACAGTATATGGGTTGTACATGACCTGGGCCCCTATCTGTCGTGGACCCTGGGCAGGCTGAGTGTCAAAGTGCAGCTATTTCAATCTTTGCAGTGACAAATCATTAAGAAATTTTTTTTGGATGGCAAATAATCAAATTGGGTTCTTTCGAGTGTCAAATCCTTTCCTAAAGAAGAAGAAAGGGGATGGGGAACGAGCTAGGGAGGCTATTGGATGGTGGCGTGCTCTTACCACACGTCAAAATCTGACTACGGTCCGTGAGAGGATAACCGCACGTCCTCAACATTACATACCCAAACTCCAAATTTCATATCGATCAAACACATATATTGGACGGTTCTTGTTGTAGTGATTTCTTGGAGCTAAGCAATACTGACTCGATCACTCTTTTCTTTCTTAGATGCTGTTTTAAAATACAAGCAATCAACCTTTTAAGACTTTGACAGTTAATATACATAAAAGTAGTTAATATACATAAAAGTAACTAGATTTGTCATGTAAAAATTATATTACTAGATTTGTCATCAAAATTACTTTGATATCATTACATTTTTTTTATTTTTACTAACATACAATTAGAAAAGATAATAACAATCAAATGCCTATATTGGAGATCATGTCGATCTCTAAATTAAACGAGAAGTAAAAGGGATTGGAAGTAGCATATATGTGCACGCGTGTACATATATCGTACCGTTGCATCCATCGGGGACGTACGGATTGCCTTGATAACCATCAGAGCAGTAGCACCGATACCCACCGTGGCCAAAAGCGAGGTTATATAATCGGCCAAAAGAATTGTTATCTCGGCAAGAGCTGTGGGCACTTCGACATTCTGGGGCGGACGCATTGGGACAAGTAGTCGAATTGCTGATCACCCAGTCTAGCAAGGTTGGGAGCGCTTCGGGAGAGGTGCCCAGAGACATGTAATTGGTATAGTTGAATCCCTGGTCGACTATGTAGACAGATAAATCCGTACTGTACTCCCATGAAACGCTAAGATTGTGGATCTGGATGTGGTAGGAAGAGTAGCCTAGAATGATGTTCGCCTGACAGCAGCCGATGCCAGAGCAGACACTGGTACCGACCACGGTACCATGTGGGAGCGATGGGCAGATGGCAGTGCAGGAACTGACCAAGCTGTCATTCTCTCCCCCCCGGAGGTCGACCTGGAAGTTGCAGCCTCCCAACGCTATCATGTTCGTCGACTCCGACAGGAAGTACGGGCCGCCCTCTGGGAGGCCGGTCCCCCATGTTATATTTTTACCACCACCCGCGTTCCTGTGCTCATCGGTGTCCGCCAAGCCCATGCGGCTGCTGTTGATGCGCACGGTGCCGTTGGGAACGGAGATCTCGAGCACCTGCACGGTGCCGTCGCCCAGGAACAGCTTGGGCGGCCCGTGCCCGCGCGAGGCGTTCCTGCAGGTGAGGTTGAAGCCGTCGTGGTAGCACCAGGGCTCCACGCCGAAAGGGTAGTCGAAGCTGATGTTACCGCAGCTGGTGCTGCAGTGGCTGCGCGGACCGGTGGCTGTCGTCGATGCTGCCACGGCGGCGGGAACCAACAGCTGCGGCAGCAGCACCGCTGCAACAACACCGGAGAGTATCGCAGCTCTCCTGCTTAACGCAGCTACCCTCACACACTCCATATTCATTGATCTTAATCTTCACAAACGAGAGGCCGCGACGACAGATTTTCTTATTTTTCCTCTAGCCAGCAAGCTAATATTAAGCGTTGGGTCTTCTGTCGCCAACGTCAACGTCAACCGTATTATTTGGATGACTTGCTTGATTTGTGCTGGAACAGTACTTCATGTCCTAGAATTTACGGAACCGTCTTAGTGTCAAGTACTGTGACTGAAGGAAAATTTTCAATCTGCAAAATTACACCATAAGTCATTGAACTGTTTTTGTTTTGCTTAATCAAGCCCCTACGCAAAATTTGACACTGAACACCGGAGCAATCAAAACATTATTTTTCTGAGTATTCGAGGCTTCGCCACCCTGCCCGGTGATACCGTCCTACCGCGCCATCATGCTGCTCAGTGGCGGATCCAGAACAAAAATGTACGGGGGTCCCTACTCCCCATATATATCTTGGGTTATGTTGGGCTGTGGCTTGGGGTGTCCTCTTATCTTGAGTTAAAGGTGTCCATACTATATATACATGACTATATATAAAGAAAAATGATTTTTTTACCCTATATATAAAGAAAAATAATTTTTTGACCCGGTGTTCTGTGCACCCCTGTAGCATACTGTAGATCCACCCCTGATGCCGCCACCACTGGTCATCACAACAGGTTGCTGTAAAATAGGAAAAGATCAATCAGTGTAAAAATAGGAAAGGATCAATCAGCCTAGTGATACTGTAGCCATCCAGGACGCAGTCCAGTTTTGCCTGTTAGCGTCAGTTTAGCAAATGTATTGATCTATTGTAATACATGCCATGTACTAATTATTATATAAATGAAAACCGATCCTACACAGGGTCATTGAGGCAAATACTGTGTCTAACTTGGTATCAGAGCCCGATCCAAACGTAGGCCATGACCTCTGCCAACAACAGGTCCGACAATGCTGGTGCTCTCATCACGGCACCAGCGTCAACATCCCCATGCCGTCCATCGGAGTCTCCATGCCGTATCTGGACAATCTCATCAGTGTCAAGCTGTCCTATGAGAACTTTTTGCTCTGAAAGCGCAGGTCGATTCTTTCTTGTTCGCCCAGAACCTCTACGGTTATGTTGATGGCAGTGTCATCGCGCCGCTCGTAATGGTGACAGAGGGAACCGGTGCAACCACGCGTCAGGTACCAAACCCTTCTTATCTTCACTGGTTTAAGCTGGACAAGATTATACTGAGCACCCTACTCTCATCGATGACCGAGGCTCACCACTTCTGCCGATGTGTGGGGGGCGCTGGTAGCCATGTTCTCATCCCAAAATAGGGCAAGGATGATGCAAGTTCGGTATCAATTATCGAACATGAAGAAGAAGGACATGTCGACGTCCGAGTTCTTCTACAAGATGAAGGGGCATGCCGACACCATGGCTTCAATCGGCAAACCCCTTCCTGACGACGAGGTGATCGGCTACATCCTGGCAGGGCTAGGGTCGGATTACGACTCCTTGGTCGCCTCAGTTACTGTTGATATGTTCACCATATATACCCCTTGTAAGCCGCACGGGAAGAGTTAACGGCTTATTAAAATCTCTGCATTTTGTAAACACTTTTTCTGATATAGTGAAGATCGCCGTCGTGCACCCATGGTTTTTCCCGCAAGGGTTTTCAACGTAAAAATTGATGTCTCCATGTTCTTGATCTACTTTGTTATTTGCATGTCGATTTCTAATAAGTGGTATCAGAGCCACATTTGTTACCCGTTTTCAATCTAGGGTTTGTTCGACATGGCATCATTAAAGTATGATCTTCCGCTATTGGATCGGGACATGCGATTCTCTCTGTGGCAAGTCAAGATGCGGGCGTTATTGGCGCAATCCGATCTGGATGAGGCACTAGATGGCTTCAGGAAGAAGGCAACCAATACTTGGTCCGATGAAGAGAAGTGAAAGGACCATAAGGCACTGTCCCAAATTCAACTTCATCTGCATAATAATATTTTGCAAGAGGTGCTGAAAATCACGCTGGTTGGTTCTCTATGGCTGAAACTAGAAAAGATATGCATGACAAAGGATCTCACTAGTAAGATGCATCTCAAGCAGAAATTGTTCTTACACAAGTTGCAAGAGGGAGGTAATGTGTTGAATCATCTTTCGAAATTTAAAGAGATCGTCTCTAACCTAGAGTCAATGGAGGTAAAATATGACGAGGAAGATTTGGATTTAATTCTTTTGTGTTCTCTGCCTAGTTCATACTCAAATTTCAAAGATACCATATTGTATAGTCGTGATACACTGACCCTCAATGAGGTTTATGAAGCCTTGCATGCTAAGGAAAAGATGAAACAAATGGTGTCTTCTGAAGGTTCAGGTTCACAAGCAGAAGGCTTGTCTGTTCGTGGGAGGCAAAAGGAGAAATCAAACAATGGATCTCGAGGAAAAATTCAAACGGCTACAAGGACCGGTCAAAATCCAGAGGCAAGTACAAGTCGTGCAAATAATACAAGAAAAGTAGGCACGACATATCTGAATATTACAAGTTGCAGAACAAAGAAAAGAGGAACGACACATACAAACTGAAAGGTAAAACAGAAGATGAAGGTACGACAAATATAGCATGTGATAGTAGTTCTAATGGTGAGATGCTTGTTGTTTCTGTTTTTGCTGGATGTGCTGAAACTAATGATGAATAGATTCTTGATATTGGCTACACTTTTCATATGTGCCCTAATAGAAATTGGTTTATCGCTTATGAGCCAGTCAATAGTGCTGGTTCTGTTTTGATGGGTGATGATTCAGCATGTAAGGTAGCAGACATTGGCTCTATTCAGATCAAGATGTTTGATGACACCATCAGAACCTTATCGAATGTTCGATTCATTCTAGATATGAGGAGAAATCTTATTTCGTTGAGTGCTCTTGATGATAAAGGTTACAAATATTTAGGTGGAGTCCTCAAGGTCACCAAAGGTTCTCTTGTTGTAATAAAAGGTGACAGAAAGGCTTTCAATGGCCTATATTATCTTCGAGGTACAATAGTTACAGGTAATGCTACTAGTTGTTTCAAAAAGGCTATCAGATTCTTATGCTACTAATTTTTGGCATATGCGTCTTGAGCATATGAGTGAACTTGGCTTGGCGGATTAAGCAAGAGATGACTTTTGGAAGGATATAGCATTGGCTATCTGAAATTTTATGAGCATTGCATCTTCGACAAGTACAAGAGGGTTAAGTTCAATACTTCGGTTCATACTACAAAAGGTATTTTGGATTATGTGCATTCTTATTCATGGGGACCATCTCGCAAGCCATCGCTAGGAGGTGCTCGTTATATATTAACAGTTATTGATGATTACTCTAGAAGAGTGTGACCTTATTTCTTAAAGCATGAATCAGAAGCATTTTTAGGATTTAAAGAGCGGAAGACTTTTAGGATTTAAAGAGCGGAAGACTATGGTTGAAAGACAAACTGAAAAGAAGATAAAGAAGCTTCGCACTGATAATGGGATAGAATTCTATTCTAATGAATTTAAATCATATTGCAAGACTGAATGTATTGTTAGGCACTACACCGTTCCCCATACTCCTCAACAAAATAGTGTAGCTGAGCGTATGAACAGGATCATCATTTCCAAGACCCGTTGCATATTGTCAAATGCAGGTTTGCATAGGCGTTTTGAGCTGAAGCCGCTTCCACTGCTTGCTATCTTATTAATCGGTCACCCTCTATTGCAATTGAAAAGAAGACTCCAATTGAGGTATGGTCTATTCCCTTGCAAATATTCTGAATTAAGAGTTTTTGGTTGTACTGCTTATGCTCGTGTTGATAATGAAAAATTAGAGTCTAGAGCTGTTAAGTGCATCTTTCTTGATTATAAATCTGGTGTTAAAGTATATAAGTTGTGGAATCCTGAAATAAATAAGGTTGTGATTAGCAGAAATATTGTCTTTAATGAATCGGCTATGCTTCATGATAAATTGTCTATTAATGTTCCTGTTGAGAGTAAGCAGAATTCGAGTGTTCAGGTGGAGCACTTTGTTGGTTCAGGTGACACATCAAATAAGAAAAATATTGTTGTTCATGATGCACCTATTATTAAGGATCCTCCTATTGTTGAGCAGCCACCACAACGGTTCATTGTAGTTGATAGGCCTAGAGGGAGATTTATCTACCCAAGAGGTTGATTGAAGAAGCTAATATTGTTGCTTATGCTTTGAGTATGGCAGAAGGAATTGAAGGTAATACAGAACCTTCATCATACTCTAAGGCTATTAACTCCACTAATTGCAATAAGTGGATAACTGCTATGCACGATGAGATGGAGTCACTTGAAAAGAATAGCACTTAGGAATTAGTAAAATTACTAAATGAGAAGAAGCCCATCTGTTGCAAGTGGGTTTTCAAGAGAAAATAAGGTATTTCTCCAAATGATGAGACAAGATATAAAGCAAGGTTAGTTACCAAAGGTTATAGCTAGATTCTAGGTATTGACTTTAATGAGGTTTTTTCCCCTGTTGTTAAACATAGCTCAATTCGCACTTTGCTCAGTATAGTTGCTATGCATGATTATGAGCTTCAGCAGTTAGATGTTAAAACTACATTTTTACATGGGGAGTTAGAAGAAGATATCTATATGGATCAACCTGAAGGTTTCATTGTTCCTGAAAAAGAGAACATTGTTTGTAAGTTAAAGAAGTCTCTTTATGGATTAAAACAATCTCCTAGGTAGTGGTATAAGAGATTTGACACCTTCATGCTTTCTCAAAGTTTTAAGAGGTCTGATTATGATAGCTGTATTTATTTGAAAATTGTCAATGGTTCAGCTATATATTTGCTCCTATATGTTGATGACATGTTATGCCATGGTATGTTCTCATCCTGATTTATCACATGCACTAAGTGTTGTTAGTATATTCATGGCTAATCCTGGTAAAGAGCATTAGAAAGCAGTTTAGTGGATTTTCAGATACTTGCATGGTACATCTAATGCTTGTTTACAGTTTGGAAAATCTAGAGATGGACTTATTGGTTATGTGGATTCTGATTATGTTGGTGATTTGTACAAGAGGAGGTTACTTACAGGTTATGTGTTCATCATTGGTGGTTGTGCTGTGAGTTAGAAAGCAAGTTTGCAGGCCATTGTAGCTTTATCTACCACTGAAGCAGAGTATATGCTATTTCTAAAGCATGCAAAGAAGCTACATGGTTGAGAGGTTTATACACTAAACTTTGTGGATATACTTCTTGCATTACTATGTTTTGCGATAGTCAAAGTGCTATATGCCTTACAAAGGATCAGATGTTTCATGAAAGAACAAAGCACATTGATGTCAGATATCATTTATATTCGAGATGTCATTGCTCAAGGTAATGTTAAGGTATGCAAGATAAGTACTCATGATAATCCTGCTGATATTATGACAAAACCAGTTCCAATTACTAAATTTGAACTTTTCTTAAGCTTGGTTGGTGTTAATGTTTAGTCCAAGAGACTTTCAGCGCACGGTGGTTATTTATTTGTTGGAGAAGTTTTCCATATGCTACAAGGAGGGAATTCATCTCTAGGTGGAGATTGTTGATATGTGATCCGAATTCTAAAGAGGCCAAGGTCTAGAGACACCTTCTTTTGTGGATTTGTTTCTGTCTTCGACTCAGTCAGTTTTATGCCACCATATATACCCCTCGTAAGCCGCACGGGAAGAGTTGACGACTCATTAAAATCCATGTGTTTTGTAAACACTTTTTTGATAAAGTGAAGATCGCCGTCATGCGCGTGGTTTTTTTCCTGTAAGGGTTTTCCACGTAAAAATCGGTGTCTCCCTGTTCTTGATATACTTTGTTATTTGCATGTCGATTTCTAACAGTTACAATGCATAATGATTCGGTGAGCCTTAATGATTTCTATGCTTATCTCTTAAGCTATGGGATTAGGCTCGATCATAACAATGCTTCACAGGAGATTCATTCGTCCGCCAACAATGCAACGCGCCACTACGACAACAACAACAACAACAATCGTGGTGGCGGTCGCAGCGGGCATGGCCGTGGTCGCGGCAATAACTAGCCTCAAGGCCGTGGTCAAGGTGGCGGTAGAGGCAAGTCCACATGTCAGGTGTGTGGCAAGTATGGGCATGACGTGCTAAGATGTCGCGGCGTTTCAATCATGCTTATCAATAAGAAGATCATCGCTTCGGAAACACGGCCACATTCAAATCATACAACGTCGACACCAATTGGTATGTGAATACGGAGCGACAGATCACCTCACGAGTGATCTTGACAGCTCACAGTGCATGAGCGCTACGCCGGCAAGGACCATGTTCAGGTTGCCAACAGTACAGGTCTGAAAATTTCACCTATTGGTCATTCCGTTTTATCTGGCTCAAATAAATCTCTTGCTCTAAATAATGTTGTTCATGTTCCACAAATTAGCAAACATCTCCTATCTGTTTATAAAATAGTTTCCGATAACAATGTTTTTGTGGAGTTTCATCCCGATTCTTTCTTTGTAAAGGACAAGGCCACGAGGAGAGTTCTTCTTCACGGCAAAAGTAGGGGAGGAATCTACCCAATTCCCATAAACCGTTCATCAACGTCTTCTTTGGATTCCAGTCGTCAAGTTTTTGCGAGTTTCACGGTTCCTCTAGAGCAATGGCATCGAAGGCTTGGTCATCCTTCAAATCCATTGTTGAGTCCATCCTCCGGTCAAATAAATTGGTTTGTTCTCCTCAAAAAGAGTCATCTGTTTGTGATGCCTGTCAACGAGCAAAGGTTCATAAACTACCATATATCAATTCTTCTCGTGTAACTCCTCCTCCTCTTAAGCTAGTCCACTCTGATGTATGGGGACCAGCTCTTGTCTCAGTGGGAGGATTTAAGTATTATGTAAGTTTTCTTGCTGATTTCAGTTGTTTTACCTGGATCTATTTGCTTAAACATAAGTCTGAGGTTGAATCAGCTTTCTATAATTTTCAAAAACATGTGGAGCGTTTGTTGAACAACAAGATCCGTGCTGTGTAGTCAGATTGGGGCAGGGAGTATCATAAACTCCATCGCTATTTTATGAAAGTTGGCATCTCTCATCGTGTTTCTTGTCCACATACGTCTCAACAGAATGGTGTGGCCGAGAGGAAGCATCGGCATATCATTGAGATCGGTCTCGCTCTTCTTGCCCGGCATTGCTCCCTGTTCTCTTCGGGATGAAGCTTTTCTCACAGCCTGCTACTTGATTAACCGGATGCCTAGAAGAGTCATTAACAATTCTAGTCCTCTCGCTCGTTTTCGCACATTTGGCAGTGCTTGTTGGCCGAACCTGCGCCCTATAATAATCCTAAACTTGAATTCTGTTCCAAACAATGTGTGTTCTTGGGGTATAGTAGTATTCATAAAGGGTACAAGTGCCTTGATCGCTCCACTGGTCGCATCTATATTTCTAGAGATGTTTCTCATGAATCTTTGTTTCGCTTCGCAGTCGCCACTAAGCCATCTTGCTCTTCCTCTACCATTGATCCCATCTCATCTTTGTTTCCTATTGTTGAGCTAGTGATTCAGGATGATCATTTGTGAAATTACAATCTGTCTATGTTGGGAACTAATCTTGGTAATGCAGGAAATTTATCTACAGGAGGCTTGGTCACACCATCTCTTGTCTCGGATGCCTTCTTTGGTGGTGTTGCGCCCCATGTTTTTGATGCTTCGCGTCCTTGTGCACCCGCCACTTCTGGGGTCCCTTCTGGTGTGCCCGTGGTGTCCACCGAGATGCCCAGTTTGGTAGCTACTGACGTTGCACCTGTTAGGCCTAACGCCATTCAGGCCTCTATGCCTGTCGAAGATGAGTTGCTGGGCTCGCCTGGCATGGTGTCTGCGGGTGCCGCACCTGGAGTACATGACGACGTCCAGGCTCTAGTATCTCCTGCACCTACTGGGTGTCATCCAATGCATACTCGGCATAAAAACTACATTATTCAGCCCAAGAAGTTCACTGATGGGACTGTGCGGTACTCGTTGCACCGGCGTGCTTTCTTCGCTGAGCCAACATCGCATAAGGTGGCCCTGTCTGATCTTTCACTGGTGTGGTGCCATGAAATCTAAGTTCGCGGCTCTTCAGCAGAACTAGACGTGGCGGCTAGTTCCTCGGTCGCCAGGACAAAATATCATTGGATGCAAATGGGTATTCGAATTGAAACAACGACCGGATGGATCTATTGACAAGTATAAGGCCCAGCTTGTGGCGCGAGGGTTCACTCAACGCTACGGGATTGACTACCTTGACACTTTTAGTCCGGTTGTCAAACCGGCTATAGTTTGTCTGGTGTTATCAGTAGCGGTCTCGAAGGGATGGCATTTGCATCAAGTTGATGTCAACAATGCCTTCTTACATGGTGTTCTTAATGAAGATGTTTATATGCATTAGCCACCAGGATTTGAAGATTGCCACCATCCATCGTATGTCTGCAAGCTTCAAAAATCATTATATGGCCTAAAACAGTCGCCTCGCGCATGGTATTCCTGTCTCAGTGACAAGCTTTAGCAACTTGGTTTTGTGCCCTCCAAAGTTGATACATCCTTGTTCATCTTCTGCCACGATGGTGTCACCATCTACATGCTTGTGTATGTTGATGATATTGTTATTGCTAGCTCTTGTTGCACGACGACTAAGAATTTGCTTTGTCGACTTGCTGCTGCTTTTCCCATCAAGGATCTTGGCAGGCTGAGTTATTTTCTTGGAATAGACGCTGTTGTCCATTCAGGGGGAATGAGTCTGAGGCAGAAGAAATATGCCATGGATCTTCTTCATCGTGTGCATATCAAGAACTGCAAAGCTTCTTCTACTCCAATGTCTGTGCAAGATAAGTTGTCCACTGAGCTTGGGCAACCACTTAGTGAGGATGATGCTTTCAAATATCGCAACATGGTGGGTGGATTGCAGTATCTTACTCTAACGAGGTCGGATATTTCCTTTGTCATGAACAAAGTCTATCAATACTTGTCAAAACATACTAGAGGTGCATTGGGAGGCTGTCAAACGAATCCTACGATATGTCAAGGGAATCAGTCTCTACTGGACTGAGTATACGACGATCTCAGTCCACTCTTCTCAGTGTGTTCACTGATGCTGATTGGGTAGGCTGTGCTGATGATCGTCGCTCCACCGGGGGTTTTGCTGTATTCTTCGGCTCTAATTTGATTTCATGGAGTGCTCGAAAGCAACCTACTGTGTCTCGTTCAAGCACGGAGGCTGAGTACAAGGCGTTAGCTAATGGCACTGCTGAGGTAACATGGGTACAGTCTTTACTCAAGGAATTGAACATACCACAGTTAAGAACGCCAGTGTTATGATGTGATAATCTAGACGCAACCTACCTGACCGCAAACCCTGTGTTTCATGCACGGACAAAACACATAGAGGTTGATTTTCATTTTGTCAGGGAGAAGGTAGTGCTCGGTGCATTAGAAGTTCAGTTTGTCCCTTCAGCTAATCAAGTAGCAGATGCATTCACAAAGCCAGCGACCAAGTAGATGTTGGATAGGCTGCGATACAATCTCAACCTCAGATCCATAGGATGAGATTGAGGAGAATGTAAAACAGGAAAATATCAATCAGTGTAAAAATAGGAAAGGATCAATCAGTTAGTATTTTGATTGATCCTAGCGATACTGTAGTCATTCAAGACGCAGTCCAGTATTGCCTGTTAGCGTCAGTTTAGCAATTGCATTGATCTATTGTAATACATGCCATGTACTCATTATTGTATAAATGGAAACCGATCCTACGTAGGATCATTGAGGCAAATACTGTGTCTAACTGTTGCCACCCCTCTGCGGCCATGGGCAATCACCGTTGTCTACTCCCACGTCGCCTCGACCATGGGCCGCTACCACTGCCATGCCCGCTTTGCTCCTATGTTATCGTAGCTGTAGGCCACCAATACCACCTGCTCCCCTGTCGCCCCTATACTATCACCCTTGTCGCTTGCTTCTGCATTAGAAATGGCAACTACCCCATGTGGGGCGGGAACCCACGGCCCACAGGGAGTCCCTGTAGGACCCTGTAAAAATAAAATATATTATTTGGTTTATATATTATATATTTTTAATGAGACATGTATTCTTTTCCTTACATATTTGGACTATATATATATATGGATATAAATTTAGAAAAAATATACCCAAATACCTATAAATTAATTAATACATTCATAATATAATTTTTAATTTTGTATTTAAACTATATTTTCAATCCCTGCAGGAGATGGGGATAGGGGTAGGCCAAGAGAGGGCGAGGCGGGGGTCTAGGCAAGGGCGCAGGAAGCACTTTGGCCCTATTACCACCCTATTCTGCATCGTCATAGCAATGGGTCACCATTGCTGTTTTCGTAGCCATGGGCCACCAATGTCGTCTTTTCCCACATTGCCTCGACCATTGGTTTCTCCTGCACCACCCTAATTTGAGAATTGAGGAGAGTGGAGAGAATAGAGGATGCTAGAGTTTGAGAGAGATGTATTAGAGATTGGGTACTCATGAGTGAGCTTTTGTCCTCCATGGTGGAGTGGCAGTAAAAGTACAATTCCTTTAATAAATCTAATCAAGTTTGTCTCAAGATAAGTTCTCTCTTGTTTTTGCTCTCTTTGGTGATATTGGGGTTCTTGTATTCTAGGGTTTTTTTTGTCTTTTGCTATGATCTAGCTTGCTAGGACATGTGGGACTGATCGAAGGTCATTTGGACCATTTTTTATCTACGAGCAAACTTTTAGATCAAAGTTAGGTTCCCCCCCCCCGGTTTTGTGCCTTCTTGCCCTTAATCAAGAAATTCATGTAACCTTGGCTACGATCGTCTCGATCATTGATTGAAATAGATTCCTGACCTTCTTGTTAAGCTATGTCTAAAATCTCAAGTGATTTGGATCACTAGATCAAAAGTTAGGTCGATTTGTGGATCAAAAGTTGGCTTGGCGGTCAGTGGCCTTGGCTCGGTGGTCAGACTGGTCGAGGGTGTTGAGGGTTGATCTTCTCGGTTTCACCAAGTCTTCCGCTGTGATCTTGGGGCCTTGATCTTCATAGATTCTCGTAGCTATTAGAGAGAAAAGGTTGTTGAATACTGACGAGGATCTAATAATCCTTAATTAATTAAGTTATTTATCTATAATGTTTATAGATAATAATGTATTTTATATAACCTTCAAAGGTACCCCTCAATATTAACAATGAGGGAGATCATACACACTCAGTGGTCGTAAGCTATTTTATGATCACCCTATATGGTTGTAAATTTTTCTACGACCACCTATTGATTGTAAGTTCTACTACAATCACCCTATATGGTCATAAGTTCTTATACGACCACTTGTTGATTGTAAGTTCTACTACAATCACCCTATATGGTCGTAAGTCTTACTACGACTAAGTCATCTACGACCACCCTATGGTCGATAAAGCCTACAGACATGTAGGCTCAATCAACTAGGGATATTTGTGCGCTGTGTTTAATACACACAGTAGTTGATATGTGCCATTATTCCTGAGATAACTAAACATATTAAACTTCTGTCTCTGACATAACCACAAGGCGGTGTGGGGGGATGTGTCTCTGACAATAACTACCCTTGAACGTGTGCATTGCATCAAATGACAAGGTGCATCTTGATGTAAACAACTGTCGCACCTTCATGCGCTATATAAGGAGTAAAGTTGGCAGACAGAGGAAGAGACACAGACGAGAAGCGATAGAAAAGAAGATTAATCCCTAGCTTTCCTAACTTCTTGTTGTTGTAAAGTCGACAGACAGAGGAAGAGACACAGATGAGAAGCGAGAGATAAGAAGATTAAGCCATAGCTTTAGTAACTTCTTCTTGTTGTAAACACAATCAATACATCAAACACAGGAGTAGGGTTATTATTCTCCTAGGAGAATGCTTGAACTTGTATAAAATTCTCATATCTTTTTTTTGTGTGGTTTCGTTCTAGGAGAGCCCACAATATTCATTCATAAGATCGATACTAAACCATCGACAGTTGGCACCGTTAGTGAGAAGCTTCTTATTTCTCCTTTCCTTTTCGACAAATTATCTTCATTTTTGAACTCTGATGCTTTTATGGTAGGAGATTGGAATGAGGAGAATTGGTTCGATTTGGCAGACTACGTAGAACTTGACATGGATGCCTGCTACAAGTACGAGCAGAGCATCATTTTGTCCGATGGCAGTGCCGTTTCTAGGGATCTTTCACCAGACCCAAGAGACCGTGCCACGGATAAGATTGGTGAGGGAGCTCTCTCCTCCACAACATTGCACCCAGATGAGGAACTAGAGTCCTCAAAGGGCAAGGGTCCATCCGACCAGGGTTAGTATCGCGCCACGGCGAGTGCAAAGCACGGTGAGGGTTCCCTCCTCCAAATGTTCGAGCCCGTCTGAGGTTGTCCGATCTAGCACGGCAAGTCCTAGAATCCATGATTCCGGGACCCAATCAACACCTGATAACCGTTACCCTTCGGTCACCCCCACGAGATGCATTGTCAAGCCCGCTTCACCTGCGCATTCGACCATACCCCCGCAGGGTTCGTGTTGATTTGGAGATGGTTATAACCTAGAATTCCCCTTCCTGGAGGGGATTGCTCCAAGTCGCAAGGCGTTGTCTTTCGACTACTCCTCGAGTCAGGAGGACTCAGACGCGTGTGGAGATAATAGCACCCAGGAGGTCTTTGTACTCCCCTCAGATCTTAATCTTTCTCCAAGAGGCAGAGCTGGGGTTGCTTCCCATCACACACACACTTCGGACTCTCGTGATAATGGCGAGAACGTCTCCGGTGATGACCAGGATATCCACCTTCATGAGTGTGGCTGAAATCCTAGAAATGATTGCTCTCCATTGAGTTACACTTTGACTGACTCAGATGTCGATGATCCTGAAAACATTCGGATAAGAAGAATTGCTACTCAAAGGTCCTTACCTGGGCACGTCTCATACTAGTCAGAGGAAGCGTCGGGCTACGACTTCTTTGCTCAAGAGATCACACAAAGACTTCATGACACAATGGTCAGACTCGAACGGACTCAACAACACCATCCTGATAGTCGTATTAGGATAACTCCATTGAACGCCAGCCATTTGGATGACTGTCCTCATGGAGAACGACAAGACAACAGGTCTGGTCGATCTCCTAACCACGAACCTAGTTAGAGAAGAGTCCCATGAACAACTGGTGATCAACAAACTCCTAGAGGAGGTGGTCGTTCATCACTTCTTCCAAGAAATCTGCACATCAGCAGATGGAGCACGAGGAGTATTACCCTCATAGGGCTAAAATATATGATAGACCAGGCCCACTTACCACTGGGTTTCGTCAAATGGGATTGCCTGGTGATGTCAATCTTTCTTTCCCGCAAATAAGGCGTTATGATATTATTACCGGATGTCGGGTGTTTTCACCTAACCTTCAAGCAGTTTGCTGGCCGCCCCGGTTCCGACCAGTGAACATAGATAAGTTTGATGGGTCACAAAATCCTATCGAGTTTCTTCAAATCTATACCACTGCTGTTCGAGCAGTAGGAGCAGAAGAGCATATCATGGCCAACTATCGTCTTACTGTGCTCAGAGGATCTGCTCGGTCATGGCTGTTAAATTAGCCGCAAGTGTCCATCTATTCATGGCAGCACCATTGCGACCTACTAGTAGCCAACTTCCAAGGCACCTACAACCGCCCTAGAATGGAGGATGATCTGCATAGAATGCAACAACATTCTCATGAGACCCTATGCCAATTTATCAGACATTTCAGTCAGGTTCGCAATTCAATTCCCGGAGTTTCTGACTCTCCTATCTTCAGAGCTTTCAAGCAGGGAGTTCGCAATCGAAGGTTTACAGAGGCTATCGCTCTAAACCCTCTGGCTATCGTTGTCAAGCTCTTTGAAATGGCCGACTGTAATGCAATTGTTGCAGAAGCGGTGGAGTGGAATCGCACGATTGATCGTGATAATAACGACACTCGAGGAGCGAATGAAGGCAACAAGAAGAAAGAAAAAATGCTAGGAAATCCAAGTGCAAGAGTAAAGGCCAAAAGTCTTAAGTCAAAAGCTCTAAGGAAATCTTAGCCGTGAGCGACAAGAAGCCTCAGAGCTCTAAACCATACCCCAATCGGAGCAAAGGTAAATGCCCTGAATGGAAGAACGATAAGTCTAGGTGGTGTCCTTTCCACCAAAAAGAAGGACACGGCCTTCGCAACTGCTGAGTTTTTCAATAAAAACTTGAGGATTATTACTCGACAAAGGACCGCTTCCTACACTTGAAGAGGTGGGGCAAACGAGTGGTCAAAAATAGTCGGACAACGATGAGGAGATGCCATTTCAAGATCCAGAACACACCACCGATCACATCCATGGAGGATCTGCAGCATACGAGTTGAAATGACACCTCAAAGCTGTCGAACGCGAGGTAAATTCCATCGACCCTCCTCTTGTCAATAAAGTACCAAAGTGGTCGAAAATCACCATCTCTTTCAAGAAAGGTGATTGTCCGAATCCTTCTACTCGACCTGGTCGTTTTCCAATCGTGGTCGAGCATAACATCAACAATTGTCGAGTCAATCGCGTTGTAACAGCCCTAACTTAGGGTTTGTATTTCAAATGTAAAATTTTGAGGAGAAATAAAAACTTTTGTTGTCTCTTCAAATCATTTGAAAGTTTCTACAATTTTCCCTAGCAATTTCCAATTTGTAGAATTTAATTCTTGTGATTGGAAATTGTTGTTATCAGATTCTTAGCCTTCAAACTTGTGATCATCCTCTGAAACTATTTTTCCTAGCATCTTGATCATCCTATCTACATCCCTGAATTATTTCACAATTTTTAGATTTTGTTTGCTATTTCAAATGGCCAAGTCAACTCTGTTTGAAATCTGGTCAAACTCCTGGACAGCAGCTTGTGAATTTTCTCTAGAACCATGCAGTGCATAAAAGTTCTGGAAAAATTATACAAGGTTGTCCTCTGTCTCTCGTAGCTACCATAAAAATTTCAGAAATTTTTGGAGCTCAGGAGCTACCTCTAAAAATTCCCCAAACCTTCTCTGTCTTTTAAATCAAATTCTAAAAATCATTCCTCGGGCCCGAACCCAACCTCGGGCTCGAGTCCGACTCATCACTTGACTCGGTCGCACCGCCTAGCTGCACCGCGCGCGAGTCCAATCGATCGTAACCGTCCGATGAAGATCGAACGGTCCACGTCGCGTATGCAACCGACCTGTCCGAATGCATACACCAATCTCAGCCGTCCGTTTTAGATCCAACGGTCGGCGCGATATTGATCGAGTCTAACTCGGGCTCGCGCCGTTTTGCTGCTGTCGCTGACAAGGCGGACCCACCTGCAGGTCATCCCCGCCACGTCGCCTCGCCAGCTCCAGCGCACCGCTCGCCCGCGCGCTCTCGCCGGCTTCGCCGCTGCATGCACGCTGCCACCTAGCTTCACCGGTCTTTTCACCGCCCACCGCCTCACCTCGCTGCCTCCGCCTGCTCCTACAAAGGCCACCGAGGGTTTTCCCTACCTCGTTTTCGTCTCCATTACCTTTCTTCTCCACTGAGCTCTAGGAGCCGTAGCGCCATGCGCCGCTCCGAGCATTCGACCACTCCGGTGAGCTCCGGTCATCGCCGATAGCGTCACGGTGTGCCTAGCATCCCGTGGAAGCAAACCCCTCAAGAGATTCGGAGTTTCCGTCACCGTGGAGCTGCGCGTGGGCTTTCTTCTCCAAGTCCGGCCGAAACCGCCTTTTCCACCGCCGCATCTTCTCCGGTGAGCTCCAGCACAATTCTTCGCTCGGTGAGCACCACCTGGACTCCACCTTTCTTCTCCACTCACTCTCGTGTCCTCTCGTTCACCCCAGGCTCTTGTCGCCGTTAATCGCCTTGCGCCGCCGTGGGCTCTCGTCGCCGGGTCACTCCGGTGCCTCTCTGTCGTCGCCAAGCACACCGGTGAGTTCCTGGTAACTCACTGATGCCCATGCGCGCGCTAAATTTCATTGTCTTCCTCTCTAGTGCAGTCGCACCTTATCACCTCCACTGTCGGCCGCCAAGCTCCGTCGCCGCGCCACCGCAGTGCATCTCCGGCTGCCTCGAGACCACCTACAGTTTCAGTGATCCTCCGGCGACCCATTTTGGCCTTGGTTTCCACCTCGCCGCGCCTCCCCGCGGCGGCGAATCCAGTCGAGCCGCGAGATCCTCTGTTCTTTTCGCTTGTGCTCCTCTCTGCATGCGCGATGGGGCCCACTCCTTCAAAACCAATTAGTTAGCCGCTAATCATGCTTATGATTGTTCTTTAGTTCACTCTCATGTATGATCGAAGTTTGTATTGAGGTTCAAAGTATATTAGTGCAAGTTTCCTTGTAGCTTTTCTCTGTTGTCATTTTTATACATTGTCGATAATCTAAAAATTTGTATCATGCTTGCTATTAGGTTTTGTTAGACTTGATGCCTCCTTTTTGTTGTGGTGGTTAGCATGAAATCATTTAGTTGGTATCTTTAAGTTTCTAAGCTTGCCATGCTTGATCATAGGGATAGTTAGTGCTCATTTTATTTGCCTCTGTACTTTTGAGTTGTCGGTGTTATAAGATTTGGGTAGTAGCCACATGTTTGAAACTTGTTAGCCTTGCAAAGTCTAGGTGTGATGCTTAGGGGTATGAATAGTGAGCATCCTTAGCGTCCTATCTTAGGTAGAAGATTTTTGTTTAGCATTTCTTAGTTGGATACTTGGCTAGTTATGCTTTCAATAGCTTCTTGTAGATTTTGTGCTCTCACTGTCAAGAGTGGTTTTAGTATAGCTAGCTGATTTTGATGTGTTAACTTGATGATTAAATAATAGATGTGCACACAATCACCATCAAAGCTCTGTCCAAAGTTTAAAGCATGTTAGAAGTTTGATTTTGTGGTTAACCTAGCAAATGAGTGGATGGGTCTCTGTAGCAATTATTTGTCATTCTTTGTGATAGTCTAGCCTTGGTGCATATATTGGTGTTTGTATTTGATGTTTGAGTTTTGCGGTGTTATTCGTTCTTATTCGCTTGTTTTGTTCGATCGTTAGGCTTCGATATTTGCGGCAACCACGAGGCGATCCTCGCACCATATCGAGCAACGACAACCGAACAAGCGGTTTGATCATGATAATCCCAGTATTTTAAAGTCTAATATTTTGTTTCAATTTGTATGTATGCATTGCTTAATTTGTGTTAAAATTGATTAGTTAAATCCGTAGTTACATATCCTGTAGACAAAATATTGATCTCTACTACGAGCCTAGGTTATTTCTTTGTGATTAGAGGTCATTGGATGATCTCTTGTCACTTAGTAGATCCGGTCAACTTGCTTAGACATGCTTAGCTATCGGTAGAATCAAGCGGTTATCGGCTTTAGTCGGTAACCTTGATCACACAAAATCTACTATAACTTTATGTTTCAGCATTTTTGCTATGTTTAATTGCAAAACTAAAACGAAAACCAAAAATGATTTAGACTTGGGCACAACGGTATGATTGGTGTGATCTGTTGGGTGTGGTGGAATGGTGCCCGAGTCAACAAGGACCGAACATCTTGTTACATGAACCAAGCATTTTGCGTGCTAACCACACTAGAGTATATGGGACCTCTCTTGACCTAGTACTTTGGCGTGTATTGGCTCCGGTCGCGGGAGGTCGCGAGGAGGGATGGAGGTGGGAGCATGGTAGTTGTCAAAAAGCTTTATCACGAGTGGGTAGTTGTCTTTCGGCTTTACCATGTAAGCGTATGGATTTCTATCCATACGAGCGGCTCGTAGTTAATACACAATATTGGAAAAAGTCTCGTAGGACTTAGTCAGTGCAGCATACCTTGGAAGTGTGCTTTGGCTTAAAGGCGATCACAAGTGTGGGTACATTGGTACACCCCTGCGGGTTCAAACTATTCGAATAGCCTCGTCCTAGGTTATGGACACGCTTGGCAAGGTCTTCCAAGAGTTAGACTACAACATTTAAATTAAAACTTGATGGGTGAGTACGAATGCGGGGATTCGTGCTATTGTTAATGGTGACTATTGGGATAGTCACTTCTAGGATGTTTTTACTTACCCTTTTGTTATTATTACTTTTACTGTATTTCAACATTAAAAATGAATTGCGAACTTGCCTTTAAACTGTATTACCTTATTGCAAATGAAAATTGGCTTTATGCAAATGAAACATATGGCCCCCACTAAACAAGCCTGCATGTAGCATATTAACAGGTCTGCTAGTTCACACGTCGGTCTTGCGGGTACAAAGACAATCTTTGTACTCGGTGCTTTGCTTAATGTTTTTGTTGCGAGAGGAAGAAGGTGAGCCTCGGGGTCCTCATACGTGAGTGTGTGTTGCCGCTTCTTGGGCGACTAGTCTTGGCGGTCGGTCGGATGCCTTGTGGGTTGGAGGCACACCGATTGGCTTTGTTTATAGCCATTTTATGGCACTTTTGCTTCATTTGTCTTTACATTGTTATTTGTGTATCTTGTGGCGATCGGCCATTATGCATAATATCTTTGCTATTTGTTTATCTTCCGTTTGGAAGTGTGGTGTTTGGACTCTATGTGTGGAATGGAGTTGATGTCTAATTTTTATGCAGGGTGTGTATCTTGCTTTGGGAAGTATACATATCTCGAGATCGGTTTATTTGATTTGTGATGCTAGGACCGGTGGTTGGTTAAGCATTACAAACCAAATAAGCTGGGTCCTCACAAAGTTGGTATCGAGCCATTACGACCGTAGTAACCCAAGCATAGCCGTCCTTAGGATATTTTGAAAGTCTTATTTTCAAATTATAAAAGGTTTATGAAAACCTAGGCGATTCTCAGATTTTATTCCTTACATATCTTAGCTTTCTACTCTCATCTTACTCTAATTTAAGTTTTGAAACTTGGTTTCTCTCTTCACCTTTCAAAAGATAGTTACTACAGGTGGAATTAGTTTGGGGAGAACCATGAAGTTTAATCCAACTAAAACTTGTGGGGATAATAGGGTAAGATGTAAAGGGAGTAGTTATGTGTCCGATTTTTCTTTGGTCGAACTTTATCTGCCTTGTGTTTGTTTCGGACTTGCTTTCATGAATTTTGGGCTTTCTTGTTCTTAAATTTGTTGCTAACTTGTCTTAGTAAAGCAGGATGGCCGGGAGAGCAGCGTGGCGGTCAATGGTGGTCATGATGAGGAGCTTCCCCTCCTCAGACCATGGTGAGGTTCTCGCTCGGATCGAGCGAAACCGCATGGACCGACAGCGCATCTTGGAGGTTATTGCTAGGAATACCTCCACTCCTGCCGGTGGTGGCGGCCACCGGACTCGCGGGGACTTGCGAGTTCCTCCGTCGCAGCCACCGACTTTCTCCCGCTCGAGGACCCTCTCGATGCGGATGATTGGTCGCGCATGGTTGAGCGGAAGCTCAACATAGCTCGATGCCGAGCACGAGATAAAGGCGCTCTTCGCGTCCCACCGGCTTGAGGCGCGGCACTCTCATGGTGGGAGAACTATCTCGCCATGCGACCGCGGGCCATGTGGTCGCGTGGGAGGAGTTCGGTCGACTTTTCGTCGGGCCCACATCCCGGATGGCCCGATGAAGTCTGAAAAGGAGTTCCTCGCGCTCAAGCAAGGGCGCAAATGCGTGACGGAGTACTGTATGAGTTCAATCATCCGGCTCGTTATGCTCGGGGAGGTGGCCTCGGATGAGGCTAGCGGAGAAATTTATGGATGGCTTGTCAGAGGCTGCGCAGGACAAGCTATCCATTGTGGACTTCTCGGACTTTCGGGCCTTGGTAGATAAGGCCATTGTTGCGAGCATAAGGCAAAGCGGCTGGCGAGTCCATAGCGCAAATGGGAGGCGCATCGGTCTACTCACACCACCTCGTTCGTCCTCGGTGGGCGGCACTGATGGCCCGTTCTTTTGCTCCACCGGCGCCGAGACCATCTGCACCTCCTCGCCCACCGCGGCCGTGTTTCAGCCACGTGCGCTGCGATCGGCAGCAGTGGCCTCCGCAATCCGGCGGCCGAGGTGACTTGTTTTATTTGCCACAACAAGGGCCATTATGCGAATGCACGCCCTCGAGTGTTGCAGCAGCCCCTCGTCCTAATGGAGGACGCGGCGAGGAGCGATCACCGCTGACGGAAGATTATTCTAAGACCTGAGTGCGGCGTGGTCGAGTGAACCACCTTTGGTGAGGAGGCTCGGGAGCGCGGATGTTGTGATTGGTATACTTCTTGTTAATTCTCGTCCTGCTGCGGTATATTTGATTACGGAGCATCGCATTCTTTATTTCAAGATCATTTGCTGCTGCTAGTGGTCTTCACTTGTGTTCCTTTGGAAGTTCCTTTGCTCATCCGCTCCCGGGTCGGAAATGAGAGTGATTCTGATGTCGGGATGTTCCTATCATAGTTGAAGGAGTGGGATTTTTGGCAAATCTCATTACTTTCGATTCAATGAGTGCGGATGTGATTCTTGGCATGGATTGGTTGTCCCAACACTTGGGGCCGTCGATTGTGCCAGAAGATTGTCTATCTTACCGACCCTTCGGGTGGGCAAGTCGGGTTTCGCCACGGCTTTAGGGCCGTGTCTATGTGCATTAGAAGCAAAGCCACCTTGCAAATTCAAGATGTTCCCATAGTATCGACTTTGTGGATGTCTTTCTGAAGATTTGCAGGATGCCTCGGTTCGAGATCCGGAGTTTGCCATCGAGTTGCTTTGCCCGTGCATCTCCGATTTGAAGGCGCGTATCGGATGCCTCCCAATGAGCTAGAAGAATTGAAGAAGCAGCTTGGTGAGCTCCAAGCAAAGGGTTTCATCCGTCCCGTTCATCTCCTTGGGGTTGTCCGTGATCTTTGTGAAGAAGAAGGACAAGACTTTGCGTATGTGTGTTGACTACCGTCCTCTCAATGAAGTGACGGTGAAGAACAAATATCCTCGCCCGCATTGATGATCTTTTGACCGGTTATGCGGAGCTCGGTGTTCTCAAGATTGATCTCGAGATCGGGCTATCATCAAGTCCGGATCGAGTGAGGATATTCGAAGACGGCTTTCACTACTCGTTATGGCCTGCACGAGTACACCGTCATGTCTTCGGTTTGACCAATGCTCGGCGTTGTTCATGAACCTTATGAATTCGTATTCATGGAGTATTTGGACAAATTTGTGGTGGTTTTATTGATGACATTCTTATCTATTCCAAGATCAAGCGAGCATCTTGAGCATCGAAGATTGTTTGGGCAAGTTGCGGAGCATCACCGTATCTGAAGTTCAACAAATGTGAGTTACGGTTGAAGGAAGTGACATTTTGGGCCATGTTCTTTCAATTTGGAGGAATAGTTGTAGATCCCAGCAAAGTCGCGATGTTCTATCTTGGGGCCACCCAAGTCGATCCAACGATGTGCGGAGTTTTCTTGGTTTAGCGGGCTACTATCGCGCTTTATCGAGAACTTCTCCAAAATCGCAAAGCCGATGGTGAATTGCTTAAGAAGGACAAGAAGTTTGTATGGTCCTCTGCTTGTGATGAGAGCTTTGAGGAGCTCAAGCGGCGATTGACTTGCCCATCCTTACTCTTCACGATATCCACAAGAGTTTCGATATTTATTGCGATGCCTCTCGTCGGGGACTCGGATGTGTTCTTATGCGGGAAGGCAAGGCGGTTGCCTATGCATCCAGCGATTGAGACCTCATGAGCTCAACTATCCCACCCATGATTTAGAGCTTGCTGCGGTAGTTCATGCCCTCAAGATTTGGCGGCATTATCGATCAGAATCGTGTGAGGTGTATTCCGATCACAAGAGTTTGAGATACTTGTTCACTCGGCGGATCTGAACCTCGAGCGAGAGGAGATGGTTAGAATTGATCAAAGATTATGACATGGGTATTGGTATCATCCCGGCAAAGCCAATGTGGTTCTTGATGCACTTAGCGAAAGGTGTATTGCAATACTTTGATGATCCAAGAGCGACAGAACTGCACTACTTGCGCATTTCAGCGTCTCAACTTGGGTTTGGTTGAGCACGGTTCCTTCTCGCCACGATTGTGCAACCAACCTTGGTGGATCAAATCAAGGCGTATGACAATCGAGATGATGGTGTGGGTAAAATCAGCGAACATCGAGAATGGATCGGCCAAGTGTTTCACGAAGATGAGCACGGTGTTGTGTGGTTTGGGCAGCGTCTTGTGGTCCCAAAGGTCCCAGTTGCGGGATTTGATTCTTCAGAGGCCCATGATTCGCCTTTGTCCATCCATCCGGGGCCACTAAAATGTACCAAGATCTGCGTCGAGATTCGGTGGACTCGCATGAAGCGAGATTGCGGGTTCGTTGCGAATCGGCGTATCTTTGTCGTGTCAAGGTGAGCATCAACGTCCGCAGTCTTCTTGACCCTTGCCCATACGAGTGGAAGTGGGATTCTGTAGGCATGGATTTCATCACCGGGCTGCCCGCTCATCTAAGGGAAATGACGCCATTTGGGTTGTCATTGTGAAAGCTAACGAGTGGCGCATTTCCTTCCGGTCAAGTCGACTCGGGTGGAACCTCTAGCCGAGCTCTATGTATCAAGGATTGTGAGCTTGCATGGTGTGCCCAAGGCGATTGTGTCCGACCAGTGGCGCTGTTTACCTCTCGGTTTTGGCATAGTCTGCAGGAGGCCATGGGAACTCATCTTACTTTCAAGACGCCTATCATCCTCGGGCGATGGTCGACGGAGCGCGTCAATCAGTGCTTGAAGATATGCTCGTGCTTGTGTTCTTTCCTATGGGAAGAATTGGGAGAAGTGCCTACCACTTGCGAGTTCTCTTATAACAACGACTTCGAGGCTAGCCTCGATGGCACCATTTGAGGCTTTGTATGGGAGGCGATGCGTAACGCCTCTAAACTGGTGAAGCGGTGAAAGCGGTTCTTTGGCCAATTCCATTAATGAGGTGAAAGTCAAGTGCGATTGATTCGTGAGCACTTGCGCGTAGCTCATCGAGCGAGAAGAGCTATGCGGTCGGCGTCGTCGTGAGTGAGTTTCGGCCAATGACTTTGTGTACCTCAAAGTCTCACCTCACGAAGGGACATCGTCGTTTGGTGTCAAGGGCAAACTAGCTCCTCGATATGTCCGGACCGTATCGCGTCGTCAAGAAAGTAGGAGCCGTTGCATACCGGTTGGAGTTGCGGCTACACTTGAAGGGGTGCATGATGTTTTCCATGTGTCACGATTGAAGAAGTGCCTTCGTGTTCCGGTTGAGAAACGCCATTGGAAAATATCGATGTGCGAAGATCCGTCTTATCGTGGCGCCCATTCGTATCCTCGAAGAAGCTGAGCGCAGAACGAGGAACCGTGTGATCAAGTTCCTCAAAGTTCAGTGGTCAAACCACTCCGAGGATGAAGCCACTTGGGAGCGGAAGACCGCCTTCGAGCAGATTACCCATCCTTCTTCTCCGGTGATCGAGAATCTCGGGCGAGATTCTGTAAGGGGAGATTTATAACAGCCCTAACTTAGGGTTTGTATTTCAAATGTAAAATTTTGAGGAGAAATAAAACTTTTGTTGTCTCTTCAAATCATTTGAAAGTTTCTACAATTTTCCTAGCAATTTCAATTTGTAGAATTTAATTCTTGTGATTGGAAATTGTTGTTATCAGATTCTTAGCCTTCAAACTTGTGATCATCCTCTGAAACTATTTTTCCTAGCATCTTGATCATCCTATCTACATCCCTGAATTATTTCACAATTTTTAGATTTTATTTGCTATTTCAAATGGCCAAGTCAACTCTGTTTGAAATCTGGTCAAACTCCTGGACAGCAGCTTGTGAATTTTCTCTAGAACCATGCAGTGCATAAAAGTTCTGGAAAAATTATACAAGGTTGTCCTCTGTCTCTCATAGCTACCATAAAAATTTCAAAATTTTTGGAGCTCAGGAGCTACCTCTAAAAATTCCCAAACCTTCTCTGTCTTTTAAATCAAATTCTAAAAATCTTGTTCCTCGGGCCCGAACCCAACCTCGGGCTCGAGTCCGACTCGCACACTTGACTCGGTCGCACCGCCTGGCTGCACGCGAAGTCCAATCGATCGTAACCGTCCGATGAAGATCGAGCGGTCCACGTCGCGTATGCAACCGACTGTCGAATGCATACACCAATCTCGGCCGTCCGTTTTAGATCCAGCGGTCGGCGCGATATTGTCGAGTCTAACTCGGGCTCGCGCGTTTTGCTTCTTTGTCGACAAAGCGGACCCACCTGCAGTCATCCCACCACGTCGCCTCGCCGCTACTCGGTAGCGCACGCTCGCGCTCGCTCGGCCGCCGCCACGCATGCATCTTGCCACCTAGCTTCACCGGTCTTTTCACCGCCACGCCTCACCTCGCCGCTCACTTTGCTGCCCTACAAAGGCCACCGAGGTTTTCCTACCTCGTTTCGTCTCCATTACCTTTCTTCTCCACGAGCTCTAGGAGCCGTAGCGCCGCCGCCGCTTCGAGCATTTCGGCCACTCCGGTGAGCTCGGTCATCGCCGATAAGCGTCACGGTGTGCCTAGCATCCGTGGAAGCAAACCCCTCAAGAGATTCGGAGTTTAGTCACCGTGGAGCTGCGCGTGGGCTTTCTTCTCCAAGTCCGGCCGAACCGCTTTTTCCACCGCCGCATCTTCTCCGGTGAGCTCCGGCACAATTCTTCGCTCGGTGAGCACCACAGACTCCACCTTTCTTCTCCACTCACTCGTGTCCTCGTTCACCCAGGCTCTTATCGCCGTTAATCGCCTTCTGCGCCGTGTGGCTCTCGTCGCCGGTCACTCCGGTGCCTCTCTGTCGTCGCCAAGCACACGGTGAGTTCTGGTAACTCATCGATGCCCATGCGCGCGCTAAATTTCATTGTCTTCCTCTCTAGTGCGATGCACCTTATCACCTCCACCGCCGGCCGCCAAGCTCGTCGCGCGCCACCAGCGATGCATCTCCCGTGCCTCGAGACCACCTACGCTTTGGTGATCCTCCGTGACCCATTTTGGCCTTGGTTTCCACCTCGCCGCGCCTCCCGCCGCGATTTAATCCAGTCGAGCCGCCCGAGATCCTCTGTTCTTTTGATTGTGCTCCTCTGCATGCATCGACGGTGGGGCCTCCTTCAAAACCAATTAGTTAGCCGCTAATCATGCTTATGATTGTTCTTTAGTTCACTCTCATGTATGATCGAAGTTTGTATTGAGGTTGAAAGTATATTAGTGCAAGTTTCCTTGTAGCTTTTCTCTGTTGTCATTTTTATCTGTTGTCAGTAATCTAAAAATTTGTATCATGCTTGCTATTAGGTTTTGTTAGACTTGATGCCTCCTTTTTGTTGTGGTGGTTAGCATGAAATCATTTAGTTGGTATCTTTAAGTTTCTAAGCTTCATTTGCCATGCTTGATCATAGGGATAGTTAGTCGCTCATTTTATTTGCCTCTGTACTTTTGAGTTGTCGGTGTTATAAGATTTGGGTAGTAGCCACATGTTTGAAACTTGTTAGCCTTGCAAAGTCTAGGTGTGATGCTTAGGGGTATGAATAGTGAGCATCCTTAGCGTCCTATCTTAGGTAGAAGATTTTTGTTTAGCATTTCTTAGTTGGATACTTGGCTAGTTATGCTTTCAATAGCTTCTTGTAGATTTTGTGCTCTCACCACATTAGTGGTTTTAGTATAGCTAGCTGATTTTGATGTGTTAACTTGATGATTAAATAATAGATGTGCACACAATCACCATCAAAGCTTGTCCAAAGTTTAAAGCATGTTAGAAGTTTGATTTTGTGGTTAACCTAGCAAATGAGTGGATGGGTCTCTGTAGCAATTATTTGTCATTCTTTGTGATAGTCTAGCCTTGGTGCATATATTGGTGTTTGTATTTGATGTTTGAGTTTTGCGGTGTTATTCGTTCTTATTCATTTGTTTTGTTCGATCGTTGAAGCTTCGATATTTGCGGCAACCACGAGGACGATCCTCCGCACCATATCGAGCAACGACAACGAAAGCGATTTGATCATGATAATCCCGGTATTTTAAAGTCTAATATTTTGTTTCAATTTGTATGTATGCATTGCTTAATTTGTGTTAAAATTGATTAGTTAAATCCGTAGTTACATATCCTGTAGACAAAATATTGATCTCTACTACCGAGCCTAGGTTATTTCTTTGTGATTAGAGGTCATTGGATGATCTCTTGTCACTTAGTAGATCGGGTCAACTTGCTTAGACATGCTTAGCTATCGGTAGAAGCTGGCGGTTATCGGCTTTAGTCGGTAACCTTGATCACACAAAATCTACTATAACTTTATGTTTCAGCATTTTTGCTATGTTTAATTGCAAAACTAAAACGAAAACCAAAAATGATTTAGACTTGGGCACAACGGTATGATTTGTGTGATCTGTTGGGTGTGATGGAATGGTGCCCGAGTCAACAAGGACCGAACATCTTGTTACATCAACCAAGCATTTTGCGTGCTAACCACACTAGAGTATATGGGACCTCTCTTGACCTAGTACTTTGGCGTGTATTGGCTCCGGTCGCGAGGAGGTCGCAGGAGGGATGGAGGTGGGAGCATGGTAGTTGTCCGAAAAGCTTTATCCTGAGTGGGTAGTTGTCTTTTCGGCTTTACCATGTAAGCGTATGGATTTCTATCCATACGAGCGGCTCGTAGTTAATACACAATATTGGAAAAAGTCTCGTAGGACTTAGCTGTGCCGGCATACCTTCGGAAGTGTGCTTTGGCTTAAAGGCGGTCTGAAGTGTGGGTACATTGGTACACCCCTGCAGGGTTCAAACTATTCGAATAGCCTCGTCCTAGGTTATGGACACGCTTGGCAAGGTCTTCCAAGAGTTAGACTACAACATTTAAATTAAAACTTGATGGGTGGTACGAATCTGGGGATTCGTGCTATTGTTGTGGTGACTATTGGGATAGTCACTTCTAGGATGTTTTTACTTACCCTTTGTTATTATTACTTTTACTGTATTTCAACATTAAAAATGAATTGCGAACTTGCCTTTAAACTGTACTACATTATTGCAAATGAAAATTGGCTTTATGCAAATGAAACATATGGCCCCCACTAAACAAGCCTGCATGTAGCATATTAACAGGTCTGCTAGTTCACACGTCAGTCTTGCGGGTACAAAGACAATCTTTGTACTCAGGTGCTTTGCTTAATGTTTTTGTTGCAGAGGAAGAAGGTGAGCCTCAGGGTCCTCACTTCTGTGAGTCGTGTTGCCGCTTCTTGGGCGACTAGTCTTGGCGGTCCTCGGATGCCTTGTGGGTTGGAGGCACACTGATTGGCTTTGTTTATAGCCATTTTATGGCACTTTTGCTTCCGTGTCTTTCTGTTGTTATTTGTGTATCTTGTGTGATCGGCCATTGTCTCATAATATCTTTGCTATTTGTTTATCTTCCGTTTGGAAGTGTGGTGTTTGGACTCTATGTGTGGAATGGAGTTGATGTCTAATTTTGTACCGGTGTGTATACGCTTTCAGGAAGTATACATATCTCGAGGATCGGTTTATTTGATTTGTGATGCTAGGACCAGGTGGTTGGTTAAGCATTACAAACCAAATAAACTGGGGTCCTCACACGCGTATTAGTTAATGGTGGAAGTTCATTAAACATACTTTGTAGAAGTGCCCTAGATGAGATATAAGTTCCCAGGACAAAGATCAAACCAATACGATACTCATTTCATTGGATCGTACTGGGGTCTTCGGCCAAGGCTATTAATCAAGTTTCCCTTCCTGTTACACTTGGGTCACCAAACAATTTCAGGATGGAGAAAATCTCTTTTGATGTGGTCGATTTCGATATAGCATATAATGTTATTCTTGGTCGACCAACTCTGGCATGATTCCTAATGACTACTCATTGTGATTATCAATATCTTAATATGCCAGGTCCCAAAGTAGTAATCACAATACGTTGTTATAAAAGGATGGTGCTTACATATGACCGCAAATCCCTCGAGATGGTTGGCCAAATACCAACTCGAGAAGCAAGAAAAGTGCAACCGTCGACCAAGTAGTCGAAGTCTAAATTTGCACCAAAGACGAACAACCAAGTCAAAGAAGTTACACAAAATACAAAGAAGACTTCGAAGACCGTTCGCATGGGGTCGCTCGACCCCGCATAAGAATACACCCTCGTCACCTTCGTCCGAGCAAACACAGATGTATTCATGTGGCAAGCATCCAACATACCCAGAGTCCCGGAGGTGATCAAGCACAGGCTAGCTTTACGGCCTGAAAACAAGCCCGTAAAATAAAAAATTATAGAGATTTGCACCTGATCGACGAGATGCTTTTAGATCAAAATTGGATAAGCTACTTAAGGTAGGTTTTATAAAAGAGATCGACCACCCAGAGTGCTTGGCTAACCCTATAATGATTAGGAAGTATAATGATAAATGATGTATGTTTGTAGACTTTACTAGATACAAATAAAGCTTATCCAAAGGATGATTTTCCTTTCCTCGTATCGATCAGTTAGTTGATTCCACTGTTGGTTGTGAAATATTAAGTTCCTAGATGTATACTCTGGTTATCATCAGATAAGTATGTGTTTAGATGATGAATAAAAGATTGTATTTATTACACCATTTATAATATTTTGCTACGTTAAAATGTGATTTGGTTTTAAAAAATGCCGGTGCTTCCTTCCAACGCTTGATGCAAAAAACCTCCTTCCTCAACTTGGCTGAAACTTAGAAGCCTATGTTGATGATCTGGTCATAAAAAACATACAACGTCTTAATCATATTCTGACTGCAGAAACATTCGACAACCTTAGAAAACATCAGTTGAAAGTCAATCCTGAGAATTGTGTGTTCGGTGTCTCTTCAGGAAAGTTGCTTGGATTCCTTCCCTGCATGAGGAATTGAAGCAAACCCTAAAAAATAAGGGTCATTGAACAAATGCGCCATTCGACCACAAAGAAAGATGTCTATAAACTCACAGGATGCATGTCGGCTTTAAGTCATTTCATCGCATAACTAGGAGAAAAATGACTTTCTTTCTTTAAACTTCTGAGGAAACACGAGGGTTTTGAATGGTCAGAGGAGGCAAATAAAGCATTCAAGGATGTCAAGAGATATCTTACGAGTGCACCTATTCTTGTTTCTCCTAAACCAAAAGAAATACTCTTAATATATCTAGCTACTACACCACAAGCTGTGAGTGCAGTACTGGTCGCCGAACGTAAAAACGTTTAACAACCAGTTTACTATGTTAGTGAAGTTTTACATGGGCCTAAAGAGCATTACCCTCGGTCCAAAATTTCTATATGCCCTCCTCATGTTTTTGAGGAAACCGATGCATTATTTCTAGGCGCACAAGTTAATCATGTCGTCTGAGTTTCCCTTATGAGAGGTCCTCTAGAATAGTAAAGCAGCGGGGTGTATGGAAAATGATCGGTTGAACTTGGGGAGTTCGACCTTCATTTCGTGTCCCGAACGACCTTTAAATCCTAGATCTTCGTAGACTTTTCGCTGAATGGACATATCCTGCACCTGTTCGGGGATCCCAGTATGAATCCCACGATGAGTGGATAATGTACTTTGATGGGTCACTTACGCTAAGTGGCTCGGGGCCTATGGTCATCTTGGTATCTTCTATAAGAGAAACCTTGAAATATGCTATTCAATTAAACTTTCTGCTACTAACAATGTGGCAGAATATGAAGATTTATTAGCTGGCATACGAGCAGTGAAAGTGCTCGGGATTCGATGACTACTTGTGAGAGGAGCCTCTCAACTGGTCGTGAATCAGGTCGAAAAAGAGTTCCAATGCTCTAATCCGACCATGCCTCAGTACTTGTCGGATGTCAGGAAGTTTGAAAATCATTTCTTCAGTTTCGAGGTGCAATATATCCCTCGAAAGGATAATTTTCTCACTAACCAGTTAGCTCGAATAGCTTCTTCCTGATAACAAGTACCACAATGAGTCGTCTTGGAACAGCTCCAGAAGCCATCCTTGGTTGAAACGCTAGAGACATCTTCTATTAAGATAGCCTCCCTAGAAGACGAGGATACTTGGATGAACCCCATCTACGAGTATCTTCAGAAGGGTACTGTACCCAATGACGATCTTGAGGCTGATCGTTTACCCTGTAAGGCCAAAATGTATACTTTGGTCGAAGGAGTCCTCTACAAACGAGGTATTCAAGGGTTTCTAATGTGATGCATACTGCAGAAAGAGGGATTACATCTCCTTAAAGAAATACACGAAAGCATCTGTAGGACTCATGCTTCCTACAGAATGCTGGTCAAAAAAGCCTTTCGATAAGATTTCTACTGGCCAACAACCCATCATGACGCTAAAGAGCTTGTTAAAAAGTGTGTACAATGCTAGTTTCATAGCAGGCAAATACACCAACCGGTTCAAGCATTACAAACCATAGCTCTTTCTTGGTCTTTTACGACATGGGGTCTCGACATCCTAGGACCGTTCCCAAAAGCACCACGGGGTTTCATGTTCTTTTTATTGCTATTGATACGTTCACAAAATGAATTGAAGCCGAACACCGGGATAACAATGGAAGCAACCAATAAATTTATGATGAAAAATGTGATCACTCGATTTGGTGTGCCAAGTCATATCATAACAGATAATGGTATACAATTTTCAAGCGCAAAATTTTAAGAATTTCGTGAAGAATTGGGTACTAAGCTATGTTATGTCTCGGTCGCCCATCGACAAAGTAATAGGGCAGTCGAAAGGACAAATGGCCAAATTATGCAGGGAATTAAAACTCGATTTTTCGACTTGCTTATAAAGCGTTCGGGGGCTTGCGTAAAAGAATTACCTTCAGTATGATGGGTAATTCGCACTACCACTAGTTGGGCTACAGGCGAAACATCCTTTTTTTCTTAGTTTTTGGTGCTGAAGTTATGCTTCCACCTGAACTAAAAATTAAATCGACAAGAGTTGAAGCCTATAACGATCGATCAAGAACAACTCCGAGCTGATGACATCAATCTACTCAAGAAAAGAGGTACCAAGTGTTAATCCATTCAGCAGTCTACCAATAAGCCCTACGCAAATACTACGATCGTAAGGTCTAACCTTGCAACCTTGCTGTAGGTGACTTGTCAGTTAAAAAGATTCAATCCCAGTCTAATCGGAACAAACATTCTTCTAAATGGGAAGGTTCTTACACAGTGGTCAAAGTGATGCGACCAAGCTCGGTACGACTAGCAATGGAAGATGGTAGAGTTCTTTATAATTCATGGAATATCGACCACTTGCGAAAATTCTATGTGTAACATTCTATATTCTCAATAAATTTTAAGTTTTCTTCGATCTTTATTGTCTTAAAAATTTCCATTGAACAGTGCTTCGATAGTTTTTTATCACGTTTACAACACTTGTTTTTCCTTACATTGGTCGAAGGAAGGTAACATCACCTAGTCGAAGCTTTTCCTTTCTGCACGTGGCCCTGCCCACTGGAAGGAACTTTGTAGCATTGATCTGTTCCTAACTTTAGCCGCCAATACAAAGAAAATGAGTTCAACAAAGTGTTGTCAAAATAATTCTAAGCAAGATCTTTTTTACCATGTACTTAGTTTCTTTACTTTATTTTGCAAATAAATTTATAAATGAGTTGGGGTTTTATAGTTTGTTCGACTACTGTTAATACACTTGATTTGATTAACCTCATCGGAGAAAGTAACATCACCTAGTAAAAGTCTTTTTTTCTGCATGTGGTCTTGCCCACTAGAAGAAACTTCCTAGCATTGATCTGTTCCTAACTCTTGCTACCAGTACATGAAAATCTAGATCAATAACAATGGTTGAACGACTTGTTTAAGCAAGCTTTTTCCACTATTTACTTAGTTTATCTAATTAAACTAAGAAAATAGTCGGGGGCTAGGATAAAGTTATAATTATGACTTTAATTCTTAGTTTTAAATTTCAATTCTCATTTTTTATTTTGTCTTATGAGTTACTAATAGCAAGAAATAAAGCTTTCTTTACATAAACAAGAAATTATTTTTACAAGGGAAATCCTATTGCAAACTACTGTGATGAAGGAGATCCGATTTGCATCTCCTGCGTGACCATCTTGCCGACCGGCTGTATTTCTTCGATCAGTTGTGTTGCCTCTGCTTCCGGGTAGTCAAAGTCAGCTTCGACTGGTTGAAGGTTAAGACTTCGGTCATGTGCCTTAAGTTTTGCAAGAGCATAACTTACGGCGCTTTCGACCGCTTGTCTTATTGAATCAGCTTGATTGGTCTTCAAGGTAGTTATCAACTCCTATAGCATCCTGACCCATTGTCCAATAGTGCTCGTATGACTGACCATTGTGTCTTCAAGAGGAGTGGCCTTCCCAACGCCTAGTCCATCGAGCACATTGTTTATGAGAGAAATATTATCTTGAAGATTCATCTTCGTTGCTTTCATTTCCTCCTGACTACGGGTTGAAACTTTCTCAAGTCGTTTTGTTTCGAATGCTTGATCTGAAAATAGAGCATGACCAGTTAGAAAAACACTTGTCAAAGATCGCTAAATAAAACTTGTCGTAGGTAAAGAATTCTTACTTACTAAACAAGAGTCAGGCTTCTTGATTTTATCATCGTGGGAGGCATCATCCCTTGTGCAGTGCTCTTCCCATTCTTTTATGCTCTTATCTTTTCTTTGGAGATACGAGTAAGCTCGTTGATCACCAAGATCTTTGAATGGACCTCAGTGTGAAGCTTACTCATATCGACCTATTTTTCTAAACAAGAAAAATAGTCAGAAAAAGAAAAAAAGTTGTCAAAATAAACAATGTCAAGTGAAAAACATATTGTTTATTTCATTCTGTAGCTCGCAAGCTACAGAATTTGCCTCTTGAAGATTCTTCAACAGGCCTTCTTTTTCGTTGTTTAGCGTTTGCACCTCGGCTTTTACATAGTCAAGTGCATCGGCTAAAGTCCTTTCATCACTTTTAAACCTACAGGAAAAAGTGATATGAGTACTTAGCAAGTAGTCGAAAACTACTCGTTAATAGGCTCTTACCATCTCACTACTTGTTCGCGGAGTTCAACCTTCTAGTTTCTCAGTAACACCAGTTGCCTGTGGTATTCACCAGCAGTAGCAACTTGTTCGACATCTATCTGAAAAATACACAGTGAGGAAAAGAAAAACCCAAATATTTAAATATTTGGTATTGATCACTTACATCGATGGTTAACTGCGCAAAATGGGCATACATCGTCTCAAAATCCTCCAGTTTACGAAACTCGTCGACTTTGTCCCACCATATTCTTTGAAGACGCTCATCGTCAAAGATATATCCCCTATTGGGAATATCCTTAGGGTGTGGGACTCAATCACACGACCTAAATGAAGAGGACACAATGCTTGGTGGTCCAAAGAACCTGGGAAAGAGGTCGAAAGAGTCTTCTTCTACTTCTTCCTCTGCTTCTTCTGCCTTGTTAGCAGAAGAAATGACTCCACCTTGGGGACCTGTACGAACATCCTCCACAACCTCTTTCCTAGCACGGTGGTCGGAACTCTCTGCTACCACCGATTAGCTGCTCTTGTCGATTGTAAGGACAAGTCTCCTGTCCAAACATTAATGTCCTCGACAGTTGACTCGATCATCTTCATCGCTTCATCTTCGAGCGCCTTCACATCTACTTTCGCGACCACAAGTGGTTCAACCACCTCAGTTTATGTCGAGGGCTCGTTGGCGAGCGTCCCTTCTCCTGCTACCTCAGGAATGGTGGTCGAAGCCTCTACCACCATTGTTTTAGCCTCTACGATTGGAGGGGAAACCAACATCCCCACCTGTCGTAGCCATGCAATGGCTTCTTTTTCTATAGGAACATCCCTGAGGGCTGGAGAGATAGGACTGAAATAAGACAAATGTTAATACATCAAAATTTAAGATAAAAGAATAAATATAGCTATTTATTCTTTAAAATTTTACATACCTAGGCTTTCTAGATACGATCTTGAAGATTTTATCTTCTTCTCCCTCTTCTTCTTTTCCTCCTCTTTGGTCGTTCTCATTGGCTCTGCGGTCTCAACCTCTGGAAGCCTCCCCACATCGCCGCTTTGAACAACCACATCCATACGACCCTAGCTGGTCGTACATTGAAGGGGGTGGTCAGAGCTTCTTCTGGGTGATCGAAACTAGCTTCGACCACCTGGAGGTTGTCATTTCTTTCGACCACAGGCTGCTCTGGACTAACATAGCCTTTATAAAAGAAATATAACTCTTCGAGTTTTCCTTTTTGATTCGCTTAACAAAATCAGGGGAAGGAGAAACTGAGAATGTTTTGTCATCGTAATAGAAGGGTACCTTGGCCTTAGGAACCTTATGCTTGAGGTCTACAACCACCTCATGTGTGCTCTTGGTAGTTAAATCTGCCAAGATAGGGCCGATGGCGGTGGTTGGTCAAGAAGTTGTGCTCGAACTCCCGATATCCTTCTTTTTCTTGTCAACCGCTTCACAAGATGGCGTCTCTTGCTCAGAGGAACTCTATCTTCCTCTGAGCTCTCCTTATCGCAACCCCAAGTCCATCTCGGGATATCCTAAGGATTGGGAACGCTTACTTGCTACAAAAGGTTACAAAACAAGAATCAACAAGTAGTCAAAACTACAAATACTACTCCCTAAAGATGAAACCAATACAAATATTGGTTACCTTTAGACGTCTTGTTCTCTCCTCTTTAGATACGATACGATTGCCAGAATTTGAGGAGCTCCCTCTATGGTCGTAGGGGCCTTCTCACAAATAAGTTTGACCCGAGCGTCAACCACTTTCTCTGGAAAATATACGAGTAGAAGAATATGATTAACAAATGCGCTTAAATCACAAATTGACAAAAGCATATGGATTATATTATTACCTTCATTGTAGTCCCTGGTCGGATCATTAACCCCTGAGTACTCCTACATGGGATATGCTCGATCTTTAAGAGGGCTAATATGGCGTGTGATGAAATTCTTCACCACATGCCATCTGGTTAGCCCTTCTCTCAAATCCTTGATTGCTCGAATGAAGGGGGCTAAGCGATCGAGGTTCTCTGAACCTGAGTCCTAAGACTTCTTCTCCGCAGGCTTGCCTTCGAAGTAGAGACTGTGTGAATATGAGTGTCAGTGTTTTAGAACCAATCTTACGGAAAGATTGTTTGATTCGGGGGGTCTCCACAATTGATCACGCGGACGAGAGAGACACGGGGATTTTTATACAGGTTCGGGCCTTCTCCACTGAGAATAATAACCCTACTCCTGTGTATCTTGTATTGGGTATTTGGATTACAATCAGCTGAGGATCTTACTCATTGTCTTCCAAAAGGGCCCCTCCTCTCTATCTCTAAAAGACACATATTTATACTACGCAGATGGTGGTTTGCATTGTCGTTCCAGGCTCATTAGTCGCTCATTATTGCACAATAATGAGAGTAATTACCGGGGTATTAACCTCCACATGCTGTCAAACGGTTATCAGTCAGAGATAGTGGGGCATTATCTGTAGTTATATCAGGCATAACTACGTATTTTGACTGCTTAGACTCCCACTATTAAATGGGCCTTCGGCGAGTGGACCCGGTTAATGGTGAGGAAGTCGTGGCGGAAGCTGGTCATCCCCCAAAACCTTTCCCCCCCCCGGGGGGGGTTTTTTTTGGGTTTTCCTTTTTTTTTGGGGGGGGTTTTTTAAAAAAATTTTTTTTTTTGGGTTAACCCCAAAAAAATTTTTTGGGGGCCCCCCCCCGGGGGGGCCTTTTTCCCCGGGGATCTTTTTTTTTTTCCCCCCCCCTTTTTTTTTTTTTTTTTTTTTTTTTTTTCCTTTTTTTTCCCCCCCCCTTCCCCCCCAAAGTTTTTAAAATTTTTTTTGGGGAAAATTTTTTTTCCCCCCGGCAAAAATTTAAACCCCCCCCCGGGGGGGGGAAAAAAATTTTTCCCCCCAATTTTTTCCCCGGGTTTTCCCCTTTCCCCAAATTTTTTTGGGGGGTTTGGTTTTTTTTTTTCTTTTTTTTTTTTTTTTAAAAAAATTTTTTTTTTTTTTTTTTTTTAAAAAAAAAAAAAGGGGCCCCGGGGTTTTTTTTTTTTGGGTTTTTTTTTTTAATTTTTTTTTTTTTTTTTTTTTTTTTTTTAAAATTTTTTAGGGAAATTTGGTTTTTTTCCCAAAAAAATTTTTTTAAATTTGGGGGGTTTTTTTTGGGGGGGTTTTTTTTTTAAAAGGAATTTTTTTAAGGGGAAAATTTTTTTTTTTTGGGAAAAAAGGGGGGGGGTTTTTAAAAACCCACCCAAAATTTTTTTTTTTTTTTTTTTAAAAAAAATTAAAAAAAAAAAAATTTAAAATTTGGGGTTTTTTTTTTGGGTTTTTGGGGGTTGGGGGAAAATTTTTGGGGAATTTGGGTTTGAAATTTTTTTTAATTTTTTTTTTGGGGTTTTTTTTTTTCCCTTTTTGGGGTTCCCCTTTCGGGAAAAAGGTGGGAAATTTTTAAAAAATTTTTTTAAATTTTTTTTTTTTTTTTGGCTTTTTTTTAAAAATTTTTTTAAATTTAAAAAATATTGGGTTTTTGGGGGTTTTTAAATTGGGGTGGGTTTTTTTAAAAGGTGGGGAAAGGGGGGTTTTTTTTAAACGGGGTTTTTTTTTAAAAAAAAAACCAAAAAATTTTTTTAAAATTTTTATTTTGGGGAAAAAGGAAAAAAAGTTTCTTTTAAAGGTTGGGGTTTTTTTGGGGGAAATTTGGGAAAAAACCCTTTTCCTTTGAAAAATTTTTTTTCCCCAAAAAAAACCCAACCTTGTTTTTTTGGTTTTAAAAAAAAGGGGGGTTTTTTAAAAAAATTTTTGGGGGGGGTTTTTTTTTTTTAAAAAACCCCGGGCCCCGGGAAAAAACCCTTTTTGGAAAATTTTTTTTAAAAAAGGGGGGGCCCCCCTTTTTGGGGCCCCCGGGGGTTTTTCCCGGGGTTTGGAACCGGTTTTGGGGGGGAAAAAATTTTTTTGGGTTTTTTTTTTTGGA
Organism: Ampelocalamus luodianensis; assembly: GCA_036346255.1. Taxonomy (NCBI): domain Eukaryota; kingdom Viridiplantae; phylum Streptophyta; class Magnoliopsida; order Poales; family Poaceae; genus Ampelocalamus; species Ampelocalamus luodianensis. The sequence continues at coordinate 6,953,291 of CM070632.1, read as the reverse complement.
TTTTTTCCTTTTTTTCCCTTTTTTAATTTTTTTTTTTTGAATTGGAATTTTTTCCTTTTTTTTTTAAAAAATTTTTTTTTTAAAAAAGGGGGTTTTTTTTAAAAATTTTTTAAAGGGGGCCCCTTCCCCTTTTTTTTTTTATTTTTTTGGGTTTTTTAAAAAAAATTTTCCCCTTGGGGTTTTGGGGGAAAAGTTTTTTTTTTTGGGGCCCCTTTTTTTTTTAAAAAATTTTTCCCAACCCTTTTTTTTTTTAAATTTTTTCTTTTTTTCCCTTTTAAAAGGTTTTTTTTATTGGGTTTAAAAATTTAATTTTAAATTTTTTTTAAAATTTAAATATTTAAAATTTTTTTTTTGGGGGGGTTTTTGGGTTTTAAAAATAAACCCTCCCGGGGTTTTTTTTTTAAATTTTTTTAAAATTTGTTTTGGGGGGAAAAATTAAAAAACCCTTTTTTTTAAAAAACCCTTTAAAAAAAAAAGGGGGAAAAAAAAAACCTTTTTTTTTCCCAAAAAAAATTTTTAAAAAAAAAAATTGGAAAAAATTTTTTTTTTTGGGGTTTTAAAAGGGGGGTTTTTAACCCAAAAAGGTTAAAAAAAAAAAATTTGGAAAAAAAAAAAAAAAAAAAAAAAAAAAAAGGGTTCCCCTTTTTTGGGGGGGAAAAAAAACCCCCCCAAAAAATTTAATTTTGGGAAAAAAAAAAAAAAATTTTTTTTTTAAAATTAAAAAACCCCGGAAAAAATTTTTTTTTCCCAATCGGGAATTTTTTTTGGGGTTTAAAATTTTTAAAAACCAAAATTTTTTTAAAAAATTTTTTTTAAAAAAAAAAATTTTTTTTTTTTTAAAAAATTTTTGGGCCCCAAAATTTTTGGTTTTTTTTTTTTCCTTTTCCCCTTTTTTTTTTTTTAAAAAAAACCCTTTTAAAAATTTTTTAAAAATTTTTTAAAACCTTTCTTTCCCCAAAATTTAAAAACCCCCAAAAATTTTTGAAAAAGTTTTGGAAATTTTTTTTTAAAAAATTTTTTCCCCCAAAACCCAAAATTAAAAAACCCCCAAAAAAAAAAATTTTTCCCCCGGGGAAAAAAGGAAAAAAATTTTGGGAAAAATTTAAAAAAAATTTTAAAAAAAAATTTTTTTTCTTTAAACCAAAAAAAAATTTTTTTTTTAAAAAAACCAAAAGGGGGGGAGGCAAAAAAAAAAAAATTTTTGTTTTTTTTTTAAACCAAAAAAAAAATTTTTTTGGGAAAAAAAAAAAATTTTTTTTTTTTTTTTTGGGGGTTTTTAATTAAAAATTTTAATTCCCCCAAATTTTTTAAAAAATTTTTTTTGGGGGAAAAATTTTTTTTTTTTTTTTTAGGGGAAAAAGGGGAAATGGGGGAAAAAAAATTTTTTTTTTTTTTTGGGGAAAAAAATTTCCAACCCCAAAATTTTTTGGGGAAAAAAACCCCAACTTGAAAAGGGGAATTTGGGTTTTTGGGTTCCCCGGGTAAGGGGGGGGTTCCTTTAAATTTCAAAGGGAGGGCCGAAAAAGTCCTAAATCCATGATTCCGGGACCCAATCAACCACGAAATTTACCCCGGCCACCCCCACGAGATGCATTGTCAAGCCCGCCACTGCGCATTCGACCAATTACCCCGCGGGTTCGTGTTGATTTGGAGATGGTTATAACCAGAATTCCCCTTCCGGAGGGATTGCTCCAAATCGGCGTTGTCTTTCGACTACTCCTTCGGGAGGACTCGGCGCGGTGGAGATAATAGCACCCGGGAGGTCTTTGTACTCCCGGATCTTAATCTTTCTCCAAGAGGCGGTGGGGTTGTTTCCCATCACACACAAATTTGGACTCCGTGATAATGGCGAACGTCTCCTGATGACCGGATATCCACCTTCATGAGTGTGGCTGAAATCCTAGAAATGATTGCTCTCCATTGAGTTACACTTTGGACCGAATGTCGATGATCCCAAAACATTCGGATAAGAAGAATTGCTACTCAAAGGTCCTTACCGGACGCCTCATACTAGTCGGAGGGCGGCCCGACTTCTTTGCTCAAGAGATCACACAAAGACTTCATGACACAATGGTGGACTCGAACGGACTCAACAACACCATCCCGATAGTCGTTTAGGATAACTCCATTGAACCCACCATTTGGATGTTTCCTCATGGAGAACGACAAGACAAGGCCGGTCGATCTCCTAACCACGAACCTAGTTAGAAAGAGTCCCATGAACAACGGTGATCAACAAACTCCTAGAGGAGGTGGTGGTTCATCACTTCTTCCAAGAAATTGGCACGGCGGATGGAGCACGAGGGTATTACCCTCATGGGGCTAAAATATATGATAGACCGGCCCACTTACCCCGGGTTTCCAAATGGGATTGCTGGTGATGTCAATCTTTCTTTCCCCAAAATAAGGCGTTATGATATTATTAGGATGTGGTGTTTTCACCTAACCTTCAAGCGGTTCCGGCCTTGTTGGCCGGTGAACATAGATAAGTTTGATGGGTCACAAAATCCTATCGAGTTTCTTCAAATCTAACCCCGCTGTTCGACGGAGGAGGCGGAAAGAGGCATATCATGGCCAACTATCGCCTTCCGTGCTCGGAGGATCCGCCGGTCATGGGCATTAAATTAGCCCAAAGTGTCCATCTATTCATGGCGGCACCATTGCGACCTACTAGTAGCCAACTTCCAAGGCACCTAAACCGCCCTAGAATGGAGGATGATCCATAGAATGCAACAACATTCTCATGAGACCCTATGCCAATTTATGGACATTTCCAAGTTCGCAATTCAATTCCGGAGTTTGACTCTCCTATCTTGAGCTTTGGGGGAGTTTGTCGAAGGTTTGAGGCTATCGCCTCTAAACCCTCCGGCTATCGGCAAGCTCTTTGAAATGGCCATAGTGCAATTGTTGGAAGGGTGGAGTGGAATCGCCGATTGATCGTGATAATAACGACACTCGGGAAGCGAATGAAGGCAACAAGAAAAAGAAAAAATGCTAGGAAATCCAAGTGCAAGAGTAAAGGCCAAAAGTCTTAAGTCAAAAGCTCTAAGGAAATCTTAGCCGTGGGAACAAAAGCCTGGAGCTCTAAACCATACCCCAATCAAGCAAAGGTAAATGCCTGAATGGAAGAACGATAAGTCTAGGTGGTGTCCTTTCCACCAAAAAGAAGGACCGGCCCAGTCCAAGTTTTTCAATAAAAACTTGAGGATTATTATCAAAGGACCCCTTACACTTGAAGAGGGGGCAAACGAGTGGTCAAAATAGTGGACAACGATGAGGAGATGCCATTTCAAGATCCGAACACACCAGTCACATCCATGGAGGATCCGCAGATCGAGTTGAAATGACACCTCAAAGGCCGACGGGTAAATTCCATCGACCCTCCTCTTGTCAATAAAGTACCAAAGTGGTGAAAATCACCATCTCTTTCAAGAAAGGTGATTGTCCAAATCCTTCTACTCGACCTGGTCGTTTTCCAATCGTGGGAGCATAACATCAACAATTGTCGAGTCAATCGCGTTGTAACAGCCCTAACTTAGGGTTTGTATTTCAAATGTAAAATTTTGAGGAGAAATAAAAACTTTTGTTGTCTCTTCAAATCATTTGAAAGTTTCTACAATTTTCCTAGCAATTTCAATTTGTAGAATTTAATTTTGTGATTGGAAATTGTTGTTATCAGATTCTTAGCCTTCAAACTTGTGATCATCCTCTGAAACTATTTTTCCTAGCATCTTGATCATCCTATCTACATCCCTGAATTATTTCACAATTTTTAGATTTTGTTTGCTATTTCAAATGGCCAAGTCAACTCTGTTTGAAATCTGGTCAAACTCCCTGGGACAGCCTTGTGAATTTTCTCTAGAACCATGCAGTGCATAAAAAGTTCTGGAAAAATTATACAAGGTTGTCCTCTGTCTCTCTAGCTACCATAAAAATTTCGAAATTTTTGGAGCTCAGGAGCCACCTCTAAAATTCCCCAAACCTTCTTGTCTTTTAAATCAAATTTAAAAATTTTCCTCGGGCCCGAACCCAACCTGGGCTCGAGTCCGACTAACCTTTTGACTCTCGCCACCGCCCGGCTGCACCTGCGCAGTCCAATCGTCGAACCGTCCGATGAAGATCGAACGGTCCACGCCGCGATGCACCGACCTGTCCAATGCATACACCAATCTCCCTCCGTTTTAGATCCAACGGTCGGGCGATTTCGAAGTCTAACTCGGGCTCGCCTTTTTCTTTTGGCCGACAAGGCGGACCCCCTCGAGTCATCCCCGCCCGCCGCTCGCCGCCGCCGCCGCCCCTCGCCGGCCTGCCTTGCATGCATTTTGCCCTAGCTTCCCGGCTTTCACCGCCCCCGCCTCACCTCGCCCGCTGCCCCTACAAAGGCCAGGAGGGCCTACCTGTTTGTCCCATTACCTTTCTTCTCCAGGCTCTAGGAGCCGTGGCCGCCCAGGCTTCCGAGCATTTCCCACTCCGGTGAGCTCCCATCGCCCGAAAGCCACGGTGTGCCTAGCATCCCGTGGAAGCAAACCCCTCAAAGATTCGGAGTTTGCCACCGGGAGCTGCGCGGTGGGCTTTCTTCCAAGTCCGGCCGAACCGCCTTTTCCACCGCCGCATCTTCTCCGGTGAGCTCCAAAATTTCTTGCCGGTGAGCACCACGACTCCACCTTTCTTCTCCACTCACTTTGTGTCCTCGTTCACCCGGCTCTTGTCGCCGTTAATCGCCTTCTTGGGGTGGGCCTCGGCCGGTCACTCCTGCCTCTTGGCGTCGCCAAACACCGGTGAGTTCCGTAACTCACCGATGCCCATGGCGCTAAATTTCATTGTCTTCCTTTAGTGCATCGCACCTTATCACCTCCACGGCGCCGCTGTCCGCGCGCCAGACATCTCCGGCGCCCGAGACCACCTTAAGGTGATCCTCCTGACCCATTTTGGCCTTGGTTTCCACCTCGCCCGCCCCCCCGGCCAAATCCAGGTCCAGCCGAGATTCCTTGTTTTTTCGGTTGTGCTCCTCTCTGCCTGGCGGTCCCTCCTTCAAAACCAATTAGTTAGCCGCTAATCATGCTTATGATTGTTCTTTAGTTCACTCTCATGTATGATCAAGTTTGTATTGAGGTTAAAGTATATTAGTGCAAGTTTCCTTGTAGCTTTTCTGTTGTCATTTTTACATTGTCGAAATCTAAAAATTTGTATCATGCTTGCTATTAGGTTTTGTTAGACTTGATGCCTCCTTTTGTTGTGGTGGTTAGCATGAAATCATTTAGTTGGTATCTTTAAGTTTCTTGCTTTGCCATGCTTGATCATAGGGATATTAGTGCCATTTTATTTGCCTCTGTAATTTTGAGTTTCTGTTATAAGATTTGGGTAGTAGCCACATGTTTAAACTTGTTAGCCTTGCAAAGTCTAGGTGTGATGTTAGGGGTATGAATATTGAGCATCCTTAGGCCCTATCTTAGGTAGAAGATTTTTGTTTAATTTCTTAGTTGGATACTTGGCTAGTTATGCTTTCAATAGCTTCTTGTAGATTTTGTGCTCTCACCCAAAGGGTTTTAGTATAGCTAGCTGATTTTGATGTGTTAACTTGATGATTAAATAAAGATGTGCACACAATCACCATCAAAGCTTGCCCAAAGTTTAAAGCATGTTAGAAGTTTGATTTTGTGGTTAACCTAGCAAATGAGTGGATGGGTCTCTGAGCAATTATTTGTCATTCTTTGTGATAGTCTAGCCTTGGTGCATATATTGGTGTTTGTATTTGATGTTTGAGTTTTGGGTGTTATTCGTTTTATTTTTTTTTGTTCGATCGTTAAGGCCCGATATTTGCGGCAACCCCGAGGGCGATCCTCCGCCCATATCGAACAACAAAGAACCAAGGTTTGATCATGATAATCCCGGATTTTAAAGTCTAATATTTTGTTTAATTTGTATGTATGCATTGCTTAATTTGTGTTAAAATTGATTAGTTAAACCGTGTTACATATCCTGTAGACAAAATATTGATCTCTACTACCCGAGCCTAGGTTATTTTTTGTGATTAAAATTTGGATGATCTCTTGTCACTTAGTGATCCGGGTCAACTTTTAGACATGCTTAGCTATCGGTAGGCCCAAGGCGGTTATCGGCTTTATTGGTAACCTTGATCACCAAAATCTACTATAACTTTATGTTTACATTTTGCTATGTTTAATTGCAAAACTAAAACGAAAACCAAAAATGATTTAGACTTGGGCCCGGGTATGATTGGTGGATCCTTTGGGTGGATTGGAATGGTGCCCAGTCAACAAGGACCGAACATCTTGTTACAGAACCAAGCATTTTGCGTGAACCACACTAGAGTATATGGGACCTCTCTTGACCTAGTACTTTCGTGTATTGGCTCCGGTCGCGGGAGGTCGCAGGAGGGATGGAGGGGGAGCATGGTAGTTGTCCCAAAGCTTTATCCCGAGTGGGTAGTTGTCTTTCGGCTTTACCATGTAAGCGTATGGATTTCTATCCATACGAGGCTCGTAGTTAATACACAATATTGGAAAAAGTCTCGTAGGACTTAGTCAAACATACCTTTAAGTGGCTTTGGCTTAAAGGTCCAAGTGTGGGTACATTGGTACACCCTCGGAGGTTCAAACTATTCGAATAGCCTCTCCCAGGTTATGGACACGCTTGGCAAGGTCTTCCAAGAGTTAGACTACAACATTTAAATTAAAACTTGATGGGTGGTCAACGGGGATTCTTATTGTTTGGTGACTATTGGGATAGTCACTTTAGGATGTTTTTACTTACCCTTTTGTTATTATTACTTTTACTGTATTTCAACATTAAAAATGAATTAACTTGCCTTTAAAACTTCATTTATTGCAAATGAAAATTGGTTTATGCAAATGAAACATATGGCCCCACTAAACAAGCCCCATGTAGCATATTAATAGGTCGCTGGTTCACCACGTCGGCCTTGGGTACAAAGACAATCTTTGTACTTGGTGCTTTGCTTAATGTTTTTGTTGCGGAAGGAAGAAGGTGAGCCTCGGGGTCCTCACTTGTGGGTGGTTTGCCCTTCTTGGGCGACTAGTCTTGGCGGTCCGGCCGGATGCCTTGTGGGTTGGAGGCAACCCGATTGGCTTTGTTTATAGCCATTTTATGGCACTTTTCTTCCCTCTTTCTTTGTTATTTGTGTATCTTGTGGCAATGGCCATTTCCTAATATCTTTGCTATTTGTTTATCTTCCGTTTGGAAGTGTGGTGTTTGGACTCTATGTGTGGAATGGAGTTGATGTCTAATTTTTATGGGGTGTATTTTGTTTAAGTATACATATCTCGGGATCGGTTTATTTGATTTGTGATGCTAGGACCGGTGGTTGGGCCATTACAAACCAAATAAACGGGTCCTCAAAAGTTGGTATCGGAGCCATTACGTAAAACCAAGCATAGCCGCCTTAGGATATTTTGAAAGTCTTATTTTCAAATTATAAAAGGTTTATGAAAACCTAGGGATTCTCGATTTTATTCCTTACATATCTTAGCTTTTACTCTCTTTAAATTTAAGTTTTGAAACTTGGTTTCTCTCTTCACCTTTCAAAAGATAGTTACTAGGTGGAATTAGTTTGGGAGAACCATGAAGTTTAATCCAACTAAAACTTGGGGGATAATAGGGTAAGATGTAAAGGGAATGGTTATGTGTCCGATTTTTCCGGGTCGAACTTTATCCCGCCTTGTGTTTTGTTTAATTTGCTTTCATGAATTTTGGGCTTTTTGTTCTTAAATTTGTTTAATTGTCTTAGTAAAACAGGATGGCCGGGAGAAAGCGTGGCGGCGTGGGGTCATGATGAGGAACTTCCCCCTCCCGGACCATGGTGAGGTTCCGCTGGTCAGCGAAACCGCATGGACCGGCAGCCGCATCTTGGAGGTTATTGCTAGGAATACCTCCACTCGCCGGTGGTGGCGGCCACCGGCCGCGGGGACTTGCAGTTCCTCCGGCGCCACCGACTTTCTCCCGCCTCGAGGACCCTCGTCCGGATGATTGGGTGCGCATGGTTGGCGGAAGCTCAACATAGCTGGTGCCACGGATAAAGGCGCCTTCGGCCCCACCGGCAGGGCGCGGACTCCTGGGGGAGAACTATCTCGCCATGCAACCGGCCATGGTGGCGGGGAGGAGTTCCCTGGTTCGCCGGGCCCACCTGGGGCCCGATGAAGGCAAGAAAAGGAGTTCCTCGCGCTCAAGCAAGGGCGCAAATCTGACAGTACTGTATGAGTTCAATCATCCGGCCTGATGTTCGGGGGGTGGCCTCATGAGGCTAAGGGAGAGAAATTTATGGATGGCTTGTCCAGGGCCGCGGGACAAGCTATCCATTGTGGAACTTCTGGACTTTCGGGCCTTGGTAGATAAGGCCATTGTTGCGAGCAAAGGCAAAGGGCTGGCGAAGTCTTAGCGCAAATGGGAGGCGCATCGGCCACCACCGGCCTGTTGTCCTCGGGGGCCGGCCTGTCCCGTTCTTTTGCTCCCCGGCGCCCGGACCATTGCACCAGCCTCCCCCCCGGCGGTGTTTGACCACCCGGCTGCGATCCGGCGGAGTGGCCTCCGCAATCCGGGCCAGGTGATTTGTTTTAGCCACAACAAGGGCCATTATGAAACCCCCCAGGTTGCACACCCCTCGCCCAATGGAGGCCGGGCAGGGAAGCGGTCAGCCGACAAGATTATTAAGACCGGGTGCGGCTGTTCGAGTGAACCACCTTTCTTGAGGAGGCCGGGAGGCGGATGTTGTGATTGGTATACTTTTGTTAATTCCGTCCTGCTGCGGATTATTTGATTCGGAGCATCGCATTCTTTATTTCAAGATCATTTGCTGCGCTAGTGGTCTTCCTTTGTTCCTTTGGAAGTTCCTTTGCTCCCGCTTCCCGGGGTCGGAAATGAGGGGATTTTGCGGGATGTTCCTATCATAGTTGAAGGAGTGGGATTTTTGGCAAATCTCATTCCTTTCACCTGAGCCGGATGTGATTCTTGGCATGGATTGGTTGTCCCAACACTTGGGGGTCGATTGTGCCGGGAAGATTGTCTATCTTACCCGCCCTTTGGGCAAGTCGGGTTTTCGCCAAACCTTTAGGGCCCGTGGTTATGTATTGAAGAAAAAGCCACCTTGCAAATTCAAGATGTTCCCATAGTATCCGACTTTGTGGATGTCTTTCCGAAGATTTGCCGGATGCCCGGTTGAGATCCGGGTTTGCCATCGAGTTCTTTGCCTCTGCCCGGTTTGGCGCCGACGGATGCCTCCCAATGAGCTAGAAAATTGAAGAAGCAGGGAGCTCCAACAAAGGGTTTCATCCGTCCCGCCATCTCCTTGGGGTTGTCCTTGATCTTTGTGAAGAAGAAGGACAAGACTTTGGTTGTGTGTTGACTCCGCCCTCTCAATGAAGTGGCGGTGAAGAACAAATATCCTGCCCGCTTGATGATCTTTTTGACCGGTTTCCGGAGCTCGGTGTTCTCCAAGATTGATCCGAGATCGGGCTATCATCAAGTCCGGATGGGGAGGATATTCCAAGGCGGCTTTCACTACCGTTATGGCCTGCCAGTACACCGTCATGTCTTCGGGTTTGACCAATGCTCCGGCCGTTGTTCATGAACCTTTGGGATTCATGGAGTATTTGGACAAATTTGTGGTGGTTTTTATTGATGACATTCTTATCTATTCCAAGATAAGAGCATCGAGCATCCAAGATTGTTTTTGGGAAGTTGGGAGCATCACCAGAAAGTTCCAAAGTGAGTTTCCGGTTGAAGGAAGTGACATTTTGGGCCATGTTCTTTCAAATTTGGAGGAATAGCAAAGATCCCAAAAAATCGATGTTCTATCTTGGGGCCCCCAAATCACCACGATGTCGGAGTTTTCTTGGTTTAGCGGGCTACTATCGCCGCTTTATCGAGAACTTCTCCAAAATCGCCAAAGCCGATGAAATTCTTAAGAAGGACAAGAAGTTTGTATGGTCCTCGCGGATGAGAGTTTGGAGCTCAAGCCTTGACTTACCCATCCTTACTCTTCCATATCCACAAGAGTTTGATATTTATTATGTCTCGCCGGGGACTCGGATGTGTTCTTATGGGAAGGCAAAGGCTGCCTATTCATCCAGGCGTTGAGACCTCATGAGGCTCAACTATCCCACCCATGATTTAAGCTTTTGCGGTAGTTCATGCCCTCAAGATTTGGCGGCATTATCCGAGCGGTTTGAGGTGTATTGATCACAAGAGTTTGAGATCTTGTTCACTCCGGATCCGAACCTCGAGCAGAGGAGATGGTTAGAATTGATCAAAGATTATGACATGGGTATTGGTATCATCCCGGCAAAGCCAATGTGGTTCCGATGCACCAATAAAGGTGTATTGCAATACTTTGATGATCCAAAGCAAAAACGCACTTTGCGAATTTACCCTCAACTTGGGTTTGGTTGACACGGTTTCCCGCCTGGACGTTGAACCAACCTTGGTGGATCAAATCAAGGAGGACAATCGAATGATGGTGGGGTAAAACAGCGAACATCGGAATGGATCACCAAGTGTTTCCCGAAGGAATGAGCCGGTGTTGTGTGGTTTGGGCGGCCTTGTGGTCCCAAAGGTCCCGGAGTTGCGGATTTGATTCTTGGGAGGCCCATGATTCGCCTTTGTCCATCCATCCCGGGCCACTAAAATGTACCAAGATCTCGCGGAATTTCGGTGGACTCGCATGAAGCGGAATTGCCGGGTTCGTTGCCGGATCGGCGTATTTTGCCGTGGTCAAGGTGAGCATCAACGCCCCAGTCTTCGCCCTTGCCCATACCGAGTGGAAGTGGGATTAGTAGGCATGGATTTCATCACCGGTGCCTCCATCTAAGGGAAATGCGCCATTTGGGTTGTCATTGGAAGGCTAACAAGTGGCGCATTTCCTTGGCCAAGTCACCCCGGGTGGAACCTCTGGCCAAGCTCTATGTATCAAGGATTGTGAGCTTGCATGGTGTGCCCAAGGCGAATTGTGTCCGAGGGCAGGGTTTGTTTACCTCTCGGTTTTGGCATAGTCCGCGGAGGCCATGGGAACTCATCTTACTTTCCGCCGGCCTATCATCCTCGGCCAGGTTGACGGGCCGCCTTCCAGTGCTTGAAGATATGCTCCGGCTTGTGTTCTTTCCTATGGGAAGAATTGGGAGAAGTGCCTACCACTTGCGGTTCTCTTATAACAATTTTCCGGGCTAGCCTCGGATGGCACCATTTGAGGCTTTGTTGGGAAGGCGTCTAACGCCCTCTAAACCGGCTGGTGAAAGCGGCCTTTGGCCCAATTCCATTAATGAGGCCGGTCAAGGCGTTGATTCGTGAGCACTTGCGCCGAGCTACCCGGCAAGAAGGCAGGCGGGCGTCCGTGACTGAGTTTCCCCAATGACTTTGTGTACCTCAAAGTCTCACCCGGGACATCGTTTTGGTTCAAGGGCAAACCAGCTCCTCGATATGTCGGACCGTATCGCCGCCAAAAAGTGAGGCCTGCATACCCGTTGAGTTGGCTACCACTTGAAGGGGTGCATGATGTTTTCCATGTCCACGGGTTGAAGAAGTGCCTTGTTCCGGTTGAGGAAACGCCATTGGAAAATATCGATGGCGGGAAGATGCCTTATCGGGCGCCCCATTCGTATCCTCGAAGAAGTGAAGCGAACGAGGAACCGGTGACAAGTTCCTCAAAGTTCATGGTCAAACCACTCCGAGGATGAAGCCACTTGGGAGCGGGAAAGGCCGGCCTTGACGGAAATCCTTCTTCTCCCTGATCGGAAATCTCGGGAGATTCTGTAAGGGGAAATTTTGTAACCCCTAACTTAGGGTTTGTATTTCAAATGTAAAATTTTGAGGAGAAAAAAAACTTTTGTTGTCTCTTCAAATCATTTGAAAGTTTCACAATTTTCCTAGCAATTTCCAATTTGTAGAATTTAATTCTTGTGATTGGAAATTGTTGTTATCAACTTAGCCTTCAAACTTGTGATCATCCTCTGAAACTATTTTTCCTAGCATCTTGATCATCCTATCTACATCCCTGAATTATTTCACAATTTTTAGATTTTATTTGCTATTTCAAATGGCCAAGTCAACTCGTTTGAAATCTGGTAAACTCCTGGACAGCAGCTTGTGAATTTTTCTAGAACCATGCAGTGCATAAAAAGTTCTGGAAAAATTATACAAGGTTGTCCTTGTCTCTCTGCACCATAAAAATTTCAAAATTTTTGGAGCTCAGGAGCTACCTCTAAAATTCCCCAAACCTTCTTGTCTTTTAAATCAAATTCTAAAAACCTTTTCCTCGGGCCCGAACCCAACCTCGGGCTCAGTCCGGCTCCGCACTTGACTCGGGCACCGCCGGCTGCACCGTTGGAATCCAATCGATCGAACCGTCCGATGAAGATCGAACGGTCCCGCCGGGCAACCACTGTCCGAATGCATACACCAATCTCAACCGTCCGTTTTAGATCCAACGGTCGTGGGAATTGTCGGAAGTCTAACTTGGGCTCGCGTTTCTTTGTCTTGCCAAAGGCGGACCCCCTGCAGGTCATCCCCCACGTCGCCTTCGGCCCGACTCGGTGCCCTTTCGCCGCCGCCCCGCCATGCATGCCGCCCCTAGCTTCAGGCTTTTCACCGCCCACCCCTCATTTGCCCTCCCCGGCCCTACAAAGGCCCCGGGTTTTCCTCCTGTTTCCTCCATTACCTTTCTTCCCTTTGAAGCTCTAGGAGCCGAACCGGCCGGCCTTCCAGCATTTCCCACCCGGTGAGCTCGGTCATCGCCGAAGCGCCACGGTGGCCTAGCATCCCGTGGAAAGCAAACCCCTCAAGAGATTCGGAGTTTACAGTGGGCCGCGGGGCTTTCCCCAAGTCCCCGAACCGCCTTTTTCCACCGCCGCATCTTCTCCGGTGAGCTCCGGAATTCTTCGCCGGTGAGCACCACCGACTCCACCTTTCTTTCTCCACTCACTCCGTGTCCTCGTTCACCCAGGCTCTTTCGCCGTTAAAGCCTTTTGCGGGCCGTGCTCTCGCCGGGTCACCCGGTGTCCTGCCGCCAAGCACCCGGTGAGTTCTGGTAACTCATTGATGCCCATGCGCCCTAAATTTCATTGTCTTTCCTCTCAGTGCGGCACCTTATCCCTCCAGCCGGCCGAAGCTCCGGTGGCCGCGCTTCACGGGCATCTCCGCCTCGAGACCACCTACGTTTGGGATCCCCCGGACCCATTTTGGCCTTGGTTTCCACCCGCCCTTCCCCCGGCGGGAATCCAGGTCCAGCCGCCGAGATCCTGTTTCTTTTGTTGGCTCCTCTGCTCTGGCCTTGGGCCCTCCTTCAAAACCAATTAGTTAGCCGCTAATCATGCTTATGATTGTTCTTTAGTTCACTCTCATGTATGATCAAGTTTGTATTGAGGTTAAAGTATATTAGTGCAAGTTTCCTTGTAGCTTTTCTCTGTTGTCATTTTATCCTTTGTCGGAATCTAAAAATTTGTATCATGCTTGCTATTAGGTTTGTTAGACTTGATGCCTCCTTTTTGTTGGGTGGTTAGCATGAAATCATTTAGTTGGTATCTTTAAGTTTCTAAGCCGCCATGCTTGATCATAGGGATAGTTGGCTCATTTTATTTGCCTCGATTTTGAGGTTTCGGTGTTATAAGATTTGGGTAGTAGCCACATTTTAAAACTTGGCCTTCAAAAGTCTAGGTGTGATGCTTAGGGGTATGAATGGGAGCATCCTTAGCGCCCTATCTTAGGTAGAAGATTTTTGTTTAGCATTTCTTAGTTGGATACTTGGCTAGTTATGCTTTCAATAGCTTCTTGTAGATTTTGTGCTCTCACCACAAAGTGGTTTTAGTATAGCTAGCTGATTTTGATGTTTAACTTGATGATTAAATAATAGATGTACACAATCACCATCAAAGCCCACCAAAGTTTAAAGCATGTTAGAAGTTTGATTTTGTGGTTAACCTAGCAAATGAGTGGATGGGTCTGTAGCAATTATTTTATTCTTTGTGATAGTCTAGCCTTGGTGCATATATTGGTGTTTGTATTTGATGTTTGAGTTTTGGTGTTATTGTTCTTATTAGTTTTGTTCGATCGGAATTATATTTCCCCCGAGGCCGATCCTCCACCCATATCGAGCAACAAAACCAAGCGGTTTGATCATGATAATCCCATATTTTAAAGTCTAATATTTTGTTTTAAATTTGTATGTATGCATTGCTTAATTTGTGTTAAAATTGATTAGTTAAACCGTAGTTACATATCCCGTAGACAAAATATTGATCTCTACTCTGAGCCTAGGTTATTTCGTGATTAAATTGTTGGATGATCTCTTGTCCTTAGTAGATCCGGGTCAACTTGTTAGACATGTTAGCTATCGGTAGAACGGGGGTTATCGGCTTTAGTTTCGGAACCTTGATCACCAAAAATCTACTATAACTTTATGTTTCAGCATTTTTGCTATGTTTAATTGCAAAACTAAAATGAAAACCAAAATGATTTAGACTTGGGCCCGGTATGATTTGTGTGATCTTTGGGTGGGTGGAATGGTGCCCGAGTCAACAAGGGCCGAACATCTTGTTACTGAACCAAATTTTTAAAACCACACTAGAGTATATGGGACCTCTCTTGACCTGGTTTTCGTTTGGCCCAGGGGTCGCGGAGGGATGGGGGGAGCATGGTAGTTGTGAAAAGCTTTATCCGAGTGGGTAGTTGTCTTTTGCTTTACCATGTAAGCGGATGGTTTCTATCCATACGGCGGTAAGTTAATACAAATATTGGAAAAAGTCTCGGGACTTAGCGGATAAATTGGAAGTGTGCTTTGGCAAAGGGGGTACATTGGTACCCGCGGTTCAAACTATTAATATTTCCCCGGTTAACAGTTAAAAGGTCTTCCAAGGTTAGACTACAACATTTAAATTAAAACTTGATGGGTGGTCGAACGGGTTGTACTTATTGTTTGGTGATTATTGGGATACACTTTAGGATGTTTTACTTTACCCTTTGTTATTAACTTTTCGATTTCCAACATTAAAAATGAATTCGAACTTGCTTTTGTTTTTTTGAAATGAAAATTTTGGCTTTATGCAAATGAAACATATGGTAAACAAGCCCATGTAGCAATTTTTGGCCGAGTTCACACGCGGCCTTGCGGGTACAAAGACAATCTTTGTACTCGGTGCTTTGAATGTTTTTGTTGCGAGGAAGAAGGTTGAGCCTGGGTCCTCATTTTGGGCGTGTTGCCCTTGGGCGACTAGTCTTGGGGTCCTCGGATGCCTTGTGGGTTGGAGGACAGGTTGGCTTTGTTTATAGCCATTTATGGCAATTTTTGCTTCCATTTGCCTTTCTTGTTATTTGTGTATCTTGTGGCCAATTGTATAATATCTTTTATTTGTTTATCTTCCGGAAAGGTGGTGTTTGGACTCTATGTGTGGAATGGGTTGATGTCTAATTTTGAAATGTGTATTTATTTGGGAGAAGTATCATATCTGAGGATCCGTTTATTTGATTTGTGATGCTAGGACCGGTGGTTGGTTAAGTTACAAACCAAATAAATGGGTCCTCCCGCGTATTAGTTTAATGGTAAGTTCATTAAACATACTTTGTAGAAGTGCCCTAGATGAGATATAAGTTCCCGGGACAAAGATCAAACCAATCGATACTCATTTCATTGGATCGCTTTGGGTCTTGCCAAGGCTATTAATCAAGTTTCCCTTCTGTTAACTTGGGTCACCAAACAATTTGGGATGGAAAAATCTTTTTGATGTGGTTCATTTGATATAGCATATAATGTTATTCTTGGTGACCAACTCGGCATGATTCCTAATGACTACTCTTGTTGATTATCAATATCTTAATATGAGTCCCAAAGTAGTAATCACAATACGTTGTTATAAAGGATGGTGCTTACATTGACTGAAATCCTCGAGATGGTTGGCCAAATACCAACTAGAAGCAAAAAAAGTGCAACCGACCAAGTAGTGAAGTTAAATTTGCACCAAAGGCAACAACCAAGTCAAAGGTTACACAAAATACAAAGAAGACTTAAGACGTTCGCATGGGGTGCTCCGACCCGCCAAAAATACACCCCGTCACCTTCGTCCGAGCAAACGGAGTATTATGTGGGCATCCAACATACCCGAGTCCCCGGAGGGATCAAAACAAGGCTTTAACTTTGGAAAAACAAGCCCGGAAAAAAAATTATAGAGATTTACCGATCGGCGAATGCTTTTAGATCAAAATTGGATAAGCTAATTAAGGTAGGTTTTATAAAAGAATCGACCAAGATTTTAACCCTATAATGATTAGGAAGTATAATGATAAATGATGTATGTTTGTAGACTTTTTACAAATAAAGCTTATCCAAAGGATGATTTTCCTTTCCTCGTATATCGTTATTATTTGTTGGTTGTGAAATATTAAGTTCCTAGATGTATACTGGTTATCATCGGATAAGTATGTGTTTAGATGATGAATAAAAATTGTATTTATTACACCATTTATAATATTTTCACGTTAAAATGTGATTTTGGTTTTAAAAATGCCTGCTTCCTTCCCGCTTGATCCTCCTTCCTCAACTTTTTGAAACGGAAGCCTTGTTGATAAGTCATAAAAACATACAACGCCTTAATCATATTCCACTGCGGAAACATTCGACAACCTTAAAAACTCGGTTGAAAGTCAATCCGGAATTTGTGTTGGTGTCTCTTGAAAGTTGCTTGATTCCTTCCGCATGAGGAATTGAAGCAAACCCTAAAAAAAAAATCATTGAACAAATGCCCATTACCACAAAGAAAGATGTCTATAAACTGGGATGCAGTTTTAAGCCATCGAATAACCTAGAGAAAAATGACTTTCTTTCTTTAAACTTCCGAGGAAACACGGGGTTTTGAATGGTGAGGAAGGCAAATAAAGCATTCAAGGATGTCAAGAGATATCTTACGAGTGCACCTATTCTTGTTTCTCCTAAACCAAAAGAAATATCTTAATATATCAGCTACCAACCAAAGTGGAGTGGATCGGGAACTAAAAACGTTTCCCAAAGTTTACTATGTTAGTGAATTTTACATGGGCCTAAAGAGCATTACCCTCAGGTCCAAAATTTCTATATCCCTCCCATGTTTTTGAGGAAACGGGCATTATTTCTAGGCGCAAAGTTAATCATGTTCCCAGTTTCCCTTATGAGGGTCCTCTAGAATAGTAAAGGGGGTGTATGGAAAAATGATCGGTTGAACTTGGGGAGTTCGACCTTCATTTGTGTCCCGAACACCTTTAAATCCTAGATCTTCGTGACTTTTATTTGAATGGACATATCCCACTTGTTCGGGATCCAAGATGAATCCCCGATGAGTGGAAATGTACTTTGATGGGTCACTTACGCTAAGTGGCTCGGGCCTATGGTCATCTTGGTATCTTCTATAAGAGAAACCGAAATATGCTATTCAATTAAACTTTCCTCACTAACAATGTGGCGAATATGAAGATTTATTAGGCAAGGCGGTGAAAGTGCTCAGATTCGATGACTACTTGTGAGAGGAGCCCTCAACCGGTGTGAATCGGTCGAAAAAGTTCCAATGCTCTAATCCACCATGCCTCGGATTTTCGGATGTCGGAAGTTTGAAAATCATTTCTTGGGGAGGTGCAATATATCCCTCGGGATAATTTTCTCACTAACCGTTAGCTCGAATAACTTCTTCCGATAAAAGTACCACAATGAGTCGCTTGGAACAGCCAAGCCATCCCGGTTGGAAACGCTAGAGACATCTTCTATTAAGATAGCCTCCCTAGAAACGAGGATACTTGGATGAACCCCATCTGAGTATCTTGAAGGGATCCCCAATGGATCTTGGGTGATCGTTTACCCCTGAAAACCAAAATGTATACTTTGGTGAAGGAGTCCTCTACAAACGAGGTATTCAAGGGTTTCTAATGTGATGCATTTAGAGAAGGGAATTAATCTCCTTAAAGAAATATAAAAGCATCTTAAGGACTCATGTTCCCTGGTTTTGGTCAAAAACCTTCGATAAGATTTCTCGGCCAACAACCCATCATGGGCTAAAGAGCTTGTTAAAAAGTGTGTACAATGCTAGTTTCATAAACAAATACACCAACCGGTTCAAGCATTACAAACCATAGCTCTTTCTTGGTCTTTTACGAATGGGGTCTCGACATCCTAGGACCGCCCCAAAAGCACCCACGGGGTTTCATGTTTTTTTATTTGCATTGATACGTTCACAAAATGAATTGGGAACCAAACGGGATAAAATGGAAAGAACCAATAAAATGATGAAAAATGTGATCACTGAGGGTGCCAAGTCATATCATAACAATAATGGTATACAATTTTTCAAGCGAAAATTTTAAAATTTCGTGAAAAATTGGGTACTGGTTATGTTATGTCTCGGTTAATCGACAAAGTAAAGGCAATGAAAAAAATGGCCAAATTATGCAGGAAATTAAAACTCGATTTTCCTTCTTATAAAGCGTTGGGGCTTTGAAAAAATTACCTTGGATGATGGGTAATTCGACTACCAGTTGGGCCGGAAACATCCTTTTTTCTTAGTTTTTTTTGGTTATGCTTCCACCGAACTAAAAATTAAATGACAAGGTTTGAACCTATAACATGATCAAAACAATAAATGATGACATCAATCTACTCAAAAAGAGGTACCAATGTTAATCCATTAAAGTCTACCAATAAGCCCTACCAAATACTTACATCAAGGTCTAACCTTGCAACCTTCTGGTGGTGACTTGGTTAAAAGATTCAATCCCACTAAATGAACAAACATTCTTCTAAATGGGAAGGTTCTTAATGGTCAAAGTGATGCCCAAGCTCCAAGCTGGGAATGGAAGATGGTAGAGTTCTTTATAATTCATGGAATATAACACTTGGAAAAATTCTATGTGTAAATTCTATATTCTCAATAAATTTTAAGTTTTCTTGATCTTTATTGTCTTAAAAATTTCCATTGAAAAGGTTTGGATAGTTTTTTATCACGTTTACAACACTTGTTTTTCCTTACATTGGTGGGAAGGTAACATCACCTAGTGAAGCTTTTCCTTTAACGCGTCCTTCCCGGAAGGAACTTTGTAGCATTGATCTTTCCCTTTGCCGCCAATACAAAAAAATAGTTCAACAAAGTGTTGTCAAAATAATTTAAGCAAGATCTTTTTACCATGTACTTTTTCTTTACTTTATTTTGCAAATAAATTTATAAATGAGTTGGGGTTTTATAGTTTGTTCGACTAAATACACTTGATTTGATTAACCTCATCGGAGAAAGTAACATCACCTAGTAAAAGTCTTTTTTATGTGGTCTTGCCCACTAGAAGAAACTTCCTAGCATTGATCTTCCTAACTCTTGCTACCAAACATGAAAATCTAGATCAATAACAATGGTTGAACGACTTGTTTAACAAGCTTTTTTCCACTATTTACTTAGTTTATCTAATTAAACTAAGAAAATAGTCGGGCTAGGATAAAGTTATAATTATGACTTTAATTCTTAGTTTTAAATTTCAATTCTCATTTTTATTTTGTCTTATGAGTTACTAATAGCAAAAATAAAGCTTTCTTTACATAAAAAAGAAATTATTTTTACAAGGGAAACCTTTGCAAACTTTTGTGATGAAGGAGATCCGAGGCATTCTCTGACCATCTTGCCGGATTTGATTTCTTCGATCCCGGGTTCCTCGCCGGGTAGTCAAAGTCACGGTGGGTTGAAGGTTAAGACTTGGTCATGTGCCTTAAGTTTTGCAAGAGCATAACTTTGGGCCGACCGCTTGTCTTATTGAATCACGATTGGTCTTCAAGGGTAGTTATCAACTCCTATAGCATTCGACCCATTGTCCAATAGTGCTCGTATGAAATTGTGTCTTCAAGAGGAGTGGCCTTCCCAACCCTAGTCCATCGAAAGCACATTGTTTATGAGGAAATATTATCTTGAAGATTCATCTTGTTTTTCATTTTCCTCGACACGGGTTGAAACTTTCTCAAATCGTTTTGTTTAATGTTGATCCAAAATAGAGCATGACCATTAGAAAAACACTTGTCAAAGATCGCTAAATAAAACTTGTCGGGTAAAAATTTTACTTACAAACAAAGTCGGGCTTCTTGATTTTATCATCGGGGAGGCATCATCCTTTGGCAAAGGTTTCCCATTCTTTTATGCCTTATCTTTTCTTTGGAGATCGAGTAAGCTCGTTGATCACCAAGATCTTTGAATGGACCTCGGTTGGAAGCTTATCATATCACCTTTTTCTAAACAAAAAATAGTCAAAAAAGAAAAAGTTGTCAAAATAAAAATGTCAAGTGAAAAACATTTCCTTTATTTCATTCCAGTTTCCAAACCTGAATTTGCCCTTGAAATTCTTCAAAGGGCCTTCTTTTGTTGTTTAGCTTTGCCTGGCTTTTACATAGTCAAGTGCATCGGCTAAAGTCCTTTCATCCTTTTAAACCTCAAAAAGTGAATGAGTATTAGCAAGTAGTCAAAACTACTGTTAATAGGCTCTTACCATCTCACTACTTGTTGGAGTTCAACCTTCTAGTTTCTCGAAACCGTTGCCGTGGTATTCACCACGTAGCAACTTTTCGACATCTATCCAAAAATACACAATGAGGAAAAGAAAAACCCAAATATTTAAATATTTGGTATTGATCACCATCGATGGTTAACACAAAATGGGCATACATCGCCTCAAAATCCTCCGGTTTAAACTCGCCGACTTTGTCCCACCATATTCTTTGAAGGCGCTCATCGCCAAAGATATATCCCCTATTGGGAATATCCTTGGGTGTGGGACTCAATCCACGACCTAAATGAAGAGGACACAATGCTTGGTGGTCCAAAGAACCGGGAAAGAGGTCGGAGTCTTCTTCTACTTCTTCCTCCCTTCCGCCTTGTTAGCGAAGAAATGACTCCACCTGGGACCCGCAAACATCCTCCACAACCCCTTTCCCGCCAGGTGGTTTAACTCGCTACCACCGTTAGGCGCTTTGTGACAAGGACAAGTCTCCTGTCCCAAACATTAATGTCCTCGGCGGTTATTTCGATCATCTTCATCGCCATCTTGAGCCTTCACATCATTTCCACCACAAGTGGTTCCAACCACCTCGGTTTTATGTCGAGGCTCTTGGCCGCCCTTCTCCTGCTTCGGGAATGGTGGTAAGCCTCCACCACCATTGTTTAAATTCACGATTGGAGGAAACCAACATCCCCCTGGCCGAAGCCATGTGGCCTTTTTCTTAGGAACATCCCGAGGGTTGGAGAGATAGGAATAAATAAGACAAATGTTAATACATCAAAATTTAAGATAAAAGAATAAATATAGCTATTTATTCTTTAAAATTTTACATACCTAGGCTTTCTAGATACGATCTTGAAGATTTTATCTTTTCTCCCTCTTCTTCTTTTCCTCCCTTTGGTGGTTCTCATTGGCTCTGGGTCTCAACCTCTGGAAGCCTCCCCACATCGCCGCTTTGAACAAACCACATTTCCCGATTTATGGTGCATTAATTGAAGGGGTGGTGGAGTTTTTGGGTGATCAAACTAGCCGACCACCGGAGGTTGTCATTTCTTTCACCCCGTTTCTTTGGACTAATAAGCCTTTATAAAAGAAATATAACTTTGAGTTTTCCTTTTGATTCCTTAACAAAATCGGGGAAGGAGCCGAGAATGTTTTTCATCGTAATAGAAGGGTACTTGGCCTTAGGAACCTTATGCTTGAGGTCTACAACCACCTCATGTGTGCTCTTGGTAGTTAAATCTAAGAAGGGCCGATTGGGGTGGTTGGTCAAAGTTGTGCTGAACTCCCGATATCCTTCTTTTCTTGTCAAGCTTCACAAGATGGCGCCTCTTGCCTCCAAGGAACTCTATCTTCCTCCAGCTCTCCTTATCGACCCCAAGTCCATCTCGGGATATCCTAAGGATTGGGAACGCACTTGCTACAAAAGGTTACAAAACAAGAATCAACAAGTAGTCAAAACTACAAATACTACTCCCAAAGATGAAACCAATACAAATATTGGTTACCTTTAGGCGCCTTGTTTCTCCTCTTTAGATACGATCGATTGCCGGGAATTTGAGGAGCTCCTCTTGGTCAGGGGCCTTTCACAAATAAGTTTGACCCAAGGCCAACCACCTGGAAAATATCTGAGTAGAAGAATATGATTAACAAATGCCTTTAAATCACAAATTGACAAAAGCATATGGATTATATTATTACCTTCATTGTAGTCCCCGGTCGGATCATTAACCCCGAGTACTCCTTACATGGGATATGCTCGATCTTTAAGAGGGCTAATATGGCGTGTGATGAAATTCTTCACCACATGCCATCCTTCTTTCTCTCAAATCCTTGATTGCTCGAATGAAGGGGGTTGCGATCGAGTTCTCCAACTGAAGTCCTAAGACTTCTTCTCCGAGCTTGCCCTTAAGTAAGGGTGAATATGAGTGTCGGTTGTTTTAGAACCAATCTTACGGAAAGATTGTTTGATTGGGGTCTCCACAATTGATCACGGGCCCAGAGAGACACGGGATTTTTATACAGTTGGGCCTTCTCCACCGAGAATAATAACCCTACCCCGGTATCTTGTATTGGGTATTTGGATTACAATCCCGGGAGGATCTTTATTTATTGTTTTCAAAAGGGCCCCTCCTCTCATCTCTAAAAGACACATATTTATACTACGCGTGGTGGTTGTCGTTGGCTCATTAGTGTCATTATTGCACAATAATGGAGTAATTACCGGTATTAACCTCCACATTTGTCCAAACGGATGCCGGAGATAGTGGGCATTATCCAAAGTTATATCGGCATAATTCGTATTTTGGTTGCTTAGACTCCCCATTAAATGGGCCCCCGAGTGGACCCGGTTAATGGTGGGAAGTCGGGCGGTGGTCATAAAAGAACTTACGACCGGGGTTGTCGGAAAGGCTTCGGCGGGTGGTCGGAAGACTTCGACCGGGACGTTCGGGGGGACTTACGATTACACTATAGTTAAGGGATGCCGACTAGGGATGTCGAGGAGATCTTCGACTACCGACTTGCTTTCCCCTTCTAAATTGGGGATGGCGCCATATTACATGATTATGGAAATAATAAAATGAGGATTATTAGATCCCGTCATCTTGACTTCAAGTGAAAATAAATTTGCCAAGGGTCGAGATAATCTTTTGATCACTAGGAGATCGGGGAAAACGTTGAAGGAAAACTCTTCAACACTGTTTTCTCTCACCAGGGTATGCTTGATCGGGAGTTTGTTTAAGACCATTGTGATTGCAAGATAGTTGTAGAATATCTTACGACTTGGCGTGTGGCCTTCGATCGGAAGCAAAACCTTTCCGATCGACTTTTCATTTAACCCGGGGTCAAGATGGTAATTTCACTGAGGTGTGAAAAAGGTGCCTTGGGACTTTTCGGGCGGTAAAAATCCGCTGCCGAAATAACCGCGTGGAGGATTGGGATTCCACGGCGCTTTAAGGGTTATTAAACCGGGTGGAGGTAAAACTTAGGGTTCCTTACCTTTTCACCCCAACCGGTTTTCGCTCTTAACCGGTTGACTCGACTTTTTTAACTTTTCAAATCTAGTTCTTCCCCTTTGAGAAAAATGGCCGGGTTGTTTCGAGTGGGGTGAGTGGGAGATGGACAATGCCAAGATGACGTCGTTTGGCCAGAAGATTCCCGGGGACTTTCGTGAAGTGGATTGGCGAAGAGCGGCATTGGCCGCCGGGAGGAAGGCCAAATCCCGGTTTTCCAGGCTCCGGGAGTGCGGTTCCGCGTCCACCCCTTCCTCAACTTTCGTCCGAGCACTTTAGGGTGGAATTAGTGAACCTTGGTCCTAATTCCATCACAATCCGGCGTGTTCGTTCGGGAGGCCTACCGGGATTCCAAGGACCTTGAGCTTTTCCAATACTACTAAGGAATGGCTCGCCGCCAATCGCCGAGGCGTGGTCCAAGCTCCACGGCGGCAAGGAAGGGTAATTGGATGTTTACCCGATCGCCATGGCCGGGGTGGAAGAAGAGGTGGTTCTCCGGAGGTAACCAAGGAAACACCCTCCTTCCGGAAGGAGCGGGTCCTCTTCATGGGACTCAACTCCCGATTCCCGAGGATTTCCCTTCATTTAAGGTGAAAGGTTTGAAGTCGGGAGGGCACGGTTGGCCGGGTGAAAGACTTCATCACGCATTAAGTCCTTTGAAGGCCGAGTTCCTCCCATGTGGAGGTACTGGGAAAGGAACGACCCAACCAGGATTATAAAGGCGGTGAGTAACAAAACTTACTCTTTTGGTTTTGTCCTTGATTAACTTTAGTCTTTCAATCGTTTGTTTATGTAGCAATCTTTGGCGGAGGTTGGCGCGCGTGCCCATCTGCGAAGAATTCCGCCAACTTAACCCTCAAATCCTCGCGGTTTTGACCACAGGAGAAAGAAGAGCGCCTAAAGGTAATCAAATGATTTTGTCTTTGGCGTTTGTTGTCGTAAACGATGTACCACAACGGGTTTGTCGAGAAGAACTTACGACAGATTGATCGGAAAACTTGACCAAAGTAATCGAGGAGAACTTACGACTGATAATGTCGAGAAAGGCTTACAACTTTTGGGTGTTTTAACGACGGATAGTGATGGAAGATCTTTACGACCACTTTCTTTCTATTTGAACAGAAAGTTGGCATGGAGAACCGCCAAGGGACGAAGAAGTGACTGGTGGTTATCAAGCCGGCGCAGCGGAGTCGCAAAAGTCCCTCCATCAAGAAGCGCCATTGTAAAATGGCGATAAAGAGTTGGTTCGGCTCCTCCGCCTCCTTTTATAAATTTCCAGACATTGGGCGGAAAGCGGGGAGGTTTGCCCTTAAGCACAAGGTCCCCAAGGTTAAGGTACCCTTCTATTACGACAACAAGTCATTGCGATTCACGGGTGGCCTCATAAACAACTAGAAAAGGAGAATTGAAAGAAATGTCTTTTGTAAAGCTTTCGGGTGGATCTGAGGTAAGGAAGGGTTTTCTTGGTGGTGAGGCCCGTCTGATCACCCGGGAAGTCGGGGGAGGCGATCTGTTTCCCAGTGCTTCCACCAAATGGTTGAGAAGAAATCAAGAA
The DNA here is from genome assembly GCA_036346255.1 of Ampelocalamus luodianensis. NCBI lineage: Eukaryota > Viridiplantae > Streptophyta > Magnoliopsida > Poales > Poaceae > Ampelocalamus > Ampelocalamus luodianensis. The sequence goes on along the minus strand of CM070632.1, from coordinate 6,928,217 downwards.
ATCTTCCGTCGGAAGGTGGCCCTAAGTTTAGTTAGGTCCAAGGCCGGGTATGTAAAAAAATATAAGTGTAATAATTGCATTCTTGTTTGTCTTTACGAGTTGATTTTACTGATTGTGATCTTAGCCCGGCGCCTTACCCAGGGATGCTCGGTGGAGGAGCCCCGCCACTCTTTCCCGGGCGAGGGTGTGATAAGTAGTAGGCCGAAGAACCGCCACTATTCTTGTGGGAAGAAGGCCGGCCCGAGGTCGCTACGGCCCGAGGATGTCGAGTTGCTCGACAACCGAGGCCGTTAAGAAGGAGAGGGGCGGAGGCTTAGGGAGATCCGGGAGGTCGGTGGCGTGAGGGGCCCCGTGGGCAAGGAGGTTGTCGAGGCGTTCCTTCCGCCCTCCGGTGGTGTCCCCCACCGGTCGGAGGAAGAAAAACTTCAACTTTTGCTCGATTTCTTTGGTCCCGACTCTATCGTAGGATCTTCGCCCCGATCTCGGCCAAGTTCCACACCGGAAAATTCCCAATTGTGGGGATTTTTGAAATGAACCACTTGAGGGGGTCCGGTGGAAACGAGTCGAGGAGATGGATGGGTAAGGATCTATCACGAATAATGTCCATGTTTTCTTGGTCAAAATGAACGTAAGTATTCAAATACTTATTTGTGGTTTTACTTTTTCTCTTATCGTTTTTTCCTTGTAGAGGCAGAGCAAATCCACAATTTGGAATACCATCGGTAACTTGTAAGCCGACAAGAGAAAGCATTACTCCAGCAAGGGGAGGTGGTGAAATAAGATTCGTTCGTTATGATTACTTATTCAATATTCGTGAAGGTTGTCGGAAAAACTTACGACTTGGTACTAGTCGGAAAAACTTATGACTAGGGGTAGTCGGAGAATAGCTTCGACCACCCATCGATCATAGAAGTACTTACGGCCCTTTGTTTTAAGTGTGTTCATGTCTTCCCTTTACCCTTTCGGGTTTAAGAGTGAAATGACCTTTGGGATTGCTGATTTTGGAAAGTCGAATCGAAAAAGCTAAGAAGATAAAGCCACCCTTCAAGAAGCTATAGGAAGCCAACTCTACAACTCAACGGTTCGGGAAAGATAAACGACGTACTATTACATTTGCCTTCTTGGTTTCCATCTCCCCTTTGTTTTAATTCTCATTCTTTTGGAAAAGAAGTCGAAAATAAGGCCCTTTGGGGGTGGGGCTCTCATCGAGGTGGGGAGAAGTCCTCAAGGTCCGTGAAATCTTCCCATCGCGGAAGGAAAAGATCGGAAATTGAGAACTTGGGTTATCAATTGGGGTAAGTAGATCCTTTACCGCTATCGGTTTGTTTTATCTTCCCATAGAATCGTTTATTTAACCAATCCTTATCTTTTGGACGATTGATTGAAATAAAACAACTCCATGAGGCTTCACTCTTCCGGGAGGAGATGAAATCAATGAAGATTAATCTTCAAGATAATATCTCACTTACGAACAATGTACTCGGGATTGTGGGAGGGTTGCTCCTTGCGATGACACGATGTCCGCCACACGAAAGGCATTGGGGAACAAGTCGGTACTTTACAAGAGTTGGTGTTCACTCAAGACCAAACCGAAGATTCAATAAAGGCGGTTAAAGGTGTGAGCTTTTTTTAGCAAAACTCAAGGCCCGTGATCCTAACCAAACCTCATTCTTTGAAGCCGACTTGATTGCAAACAAGCGGAAAAGCTAATCAAAGATGCGTTTAAGCAGAAGGTTGGAGGAGATGCAAATAGAATCTCCTTGATTGAGAAGTCTTGTAACATATTTTTGTAAAGACAAGTCTTTTTTGATGGGGATGCACAATATATGATCCTTTCTTTTCCCCAAATCATCTCATAGAGTAGTTAGTAACTCGTAAGATAATGAAAGAGGAAGAAATAATCAAACCGGATATGGCGATTCCTCCTTTCTCCTTCCTTTTCCCCTGAACATCTGAGAGTAGTTAGCAACCGTAAGATGATAACTCAAAAATTAAGACTAAAAAGAAGTCATGTTTATAACTTTATCTTAGCCGGTTACTTACTTAGTTTAATAAATAAACTAAGAAAGTAGTAAAGAAAGAGTTTCAAAACAGAGAGGTTTGTTCGACTTTTAGTTTTGATTCGATTATCTTGCACTAGTCGGAGTAGAAACGGTCGATGCTAGGAAGTTCCTCAGTGAGCAAGACCACGCAGAGAAAAAGTCTTTAGGTGATGTTACCAACCTGGATTAATCAAATCAATGACAACAACTTGGGAAACAAACATCTAGAGGGGCCGTAAGGTTGTTCATTGTTTGTTTTCCTGGCGAGTTATCCCGGCAAAGAAAAAGTAGGAAACTTGACACTAGGAAGTTCCTTCTAGGGCGGGACCACTTGCGAAAGGAGATGCTTACTAGGTGTGTTTCTTCCTCCCCAAAAAACCAATCAAGATAATTGAAAAGTAGTCAAACGCACAACAAAGGGCTTTCTTGAATTATTTTCAAAATAAGGTGTGATATGAATTTGCTTGACAACTTTCGACCATGCTTTTGAGGCTCGATAACCTTTAATCCGGTTATTATAGCAAAAACAAGGCGAATTGGAAGCTTCCCAAAGGGACCACATCAGAGAGGAGAGACTTACTAGGTATGTTGTCCTTTTTCCGAAATACAAGAGGAATGAGTTTATAAAAATGGTAAAATTAAAGCAAAATCCAAAAAAAGAGAGAAAAGATAGGAGAACCGATACTTTATTGTCGAGATACTTTTAACATAGAACTTGGCGTCGGTCAATGTTCCAAGAATTTGAGAGAACCCCGCCTTCCATTGCAAGTCGATCGATCCCGGGCCGTTATTAACATTAAAGGACCTTCCTATTTGGGAAAGTTTGTTCAAATTAGGTGGGATTGGATAAGCCTCAATACCGGGTCACCTGGCAGGCGCGAGGTTGGACCTTCACGATCGAGTATCCGCGGTCTTGGTGAGCGGAAGGTTAAAGCTTTGGTTTTCTTTTTCCCGGAGTTGATGTCATCCGCCCTTGTTCTTGAATGGAGTCATTGAACTTGTTCACCCGCCGGCTGGATTTTAGTTCGGTGGAAGCGGCCGCCCAAGACAAAAGAAAGGTGTTTTCTTTGCTTGGTTAGGCGCCGCGAATCGCCCATAATACGAAGGTAATTCGTACCCAAGCCCCGGCGCTTGACAAGGATCAAGACTCGGGTTTTGATTCCCTTCATTATCCGGCTTTCGCTTCTTTCATTCCCTTCTTTGGGGTGGGCGAAGTGTAACACAAACGAAGTTCCCAACTCATCGTAAAATTTTAAATTTTCCTTGAAAAATGTTGCCATTATCGTGATAATTCGACTTGGTACTCCAAACCGAGTGATCACGCATCTCATCATGGAATTTTGTTGGCCCGTTGTTATCCCAAATCCAGTCAATTTTCATCCATTTTGTGAACGACGATAGCCACAAAAGGAACTCAAAACCTCCCGGAGCTCTCGGCGGTCCTAGGATATCAAGACCCGGTCCAAAAAGGCCAAAACAGAGGAATTGTTTGAATGCTTGAGGGTTGGTGTATTTGGCCTTATGGCCCGCAACCTTAACCAGCCTCCTGGCATCATGGAGGGGTTCCCAATAAAAACCTTGTCGGGCTTTCTAAGCCGCTTAGAGGAAGCATGAGTTCCACGATCCCTCCCGGTATGTCGTGGAAGGAGTTTTAACCCTTGCTCGGAATACATCGCATGAGCACCCTTTGTGTTCCCTTTTATAAGGACACCTTCACCAAAGTTACATTTTGGCCTTTCGGGATAGTCGACCGCTTTAGATCGCCATCGGCCGGAACCGGTCCAAGGTACATGTAGAGGGTGTCATCCATTATCTTCGATCCGAGAAATTTGTTTTATGGGAGGCCTCTAGTTCTTCGACTATGACGACTTTTGAATTCCGAAACACCTTTCGGCTTGAGGATCGAGAAGAAGCTAAGGGCCAGCGGTTATGGGAAGTTATCCTTCGAGGGATAAATTGTACCCAAAACCCAAAAAGTGCTTTTAACTTTCAACTTCCGATAAGTCCGGGACATGGTCGGTTGGAGCCGGTACTTTTTTCGACTTGATTCCGCTAGTTGAGAATCTCCTCACGGTGGTCGTTAATCGAGGCCCGGCTCGATACCATTTAGCAAACCTTGGCCCGCCCGTTGTTAGTGGCCAAAGTTTAATTGTATGGCATACTTTAAGGTTTCTCCTGGGAATTCGGGAACCTGCCCCGAGCCACTTATCGTAGCGGACCGCCAAAGTACATCGCCCACCGATTGTGGGAATCGTCCGGGGATCCGAAGGTTCGATTTGTCCATTCGGGATAAAGTCTACCAAGATCCGGGATTTAATGGCCGCGGGACACAAATGGATGTCGAACGCCCCAAGTTCGAACCGACCATTTTGCCATGGCGCCCCTTGTTTCCCTATTCCGGGATCGCCCCCAGGAAACTCGGCAAAAGCCTAGTTTGCGCCAAAAATAATGCCGGTTTTCAAGACATGAGGAGGGCATATAGAAGTTTTTGAACCCGAGGGTAACACCCTTAGGTCCGGTAAAACCTCACGAGTAGTGGCCGTTGAATGTTTTCATGTTCTCGACCGATCGCGCCCCTTGCTGTTGGCCTAGGTAAACTAAGGCCTTCTGGTTTCTGAAACTGGGGCGGAGCACTGTATGATACCTCTTGACTTCCTCAAGGCAAGGTCTCTTGCCCATTAAGCCTGTTTCCTTAGAAGTTTGAAGAAAGGAGCCCTTTTCTCCGGGCGTGCTATGAAACGACTTAACGCCGCCATGCATCCCGTGAGGTTCGGACTTTTTCTTGTGGTTGGGGAGCGATCCGAGTGATGGCTTTTATCTTTTGGGATTTGCTTTATTCCTCGTGCAGACCAAAATCCAAATTTCCCAAGAGACCCCAAACACCCTTCATGATTAAGTTTCGCTTTGCTTCGAGGTTATCGGCGCCTCGTAAGTCCGTGATATGATTGAGTCGTTTCGCTTTTACAACTAGATCATCAACATAAGGCTTCGATTTTGGCTAGTTGAGGAGCAAAAGTCGTTTGCATCAAACGCTAAAAAACTCCCATTTTTGCCAATGGCATTTTGACATAACAAAATATCCCAACGGTGTTAATAAACGGCCTTCTCCTCATCTTCTCGAACATACTAACTGGTGGTAACCGGTATGCATCTAGAAAACTCAACATTTCACACTGCGGAGAGTCAACCCTGATTCGATCGAGGTAAAGGGAAATCATCTTTTGGACAAGCTTTATTAAGGTCTCAAAGTCCACACACACGCCATTTGCCGTTTGACTTTCTAACCATTACATGCGAGAGGAGGGCCCGACTAGGTATGTTGTCCTTTTTCCACGGGTACAAGAGGAATGAGTTTATAAAAAATGGTGAAAATTAAAGCAAAATCAAAAAAAAAGAAAGATAAGGAGAACCCGATACTTTATTTCGAGATACTTGTTACATAGAACTTTGGGGTCAATGTTCCAAGAATTTGAGAGAAACAGGCCTTCCATTGCAAGTCGGACGGGCCGACGCCACCAAACGGGTAAGGACCTTCCTATTTAGGGGAAAGTTTGTTCCTTGGCCGGGATTGGATAAGTTTCAATACCGGTCACCTACGGAAGGCGCGGAGGTTGGACCTTACGATCGTAGTATTCGCGCGGTCGTTGGTAGGCGCGGAACCGGTTAAAGCCCGTTTTCTTTTCCTCGGCGGGATGTCATCCGCCCGAATTGTTCTTGAATGGAGTCATTGAACTTGTGAACCGCGACGATCTTTGGTTCGGTGGAAGCATGGCCGACCAAGAAGAAAGAAAGGTGTTTTTCTTGTAGCTTGGTTAGGCGCCGGCGAACCGCCCATAATCGGTAATTTTGTACCCAAGCCCCCGGCGTGACAAGGTGATCAAACTTCGGGTTTTGATTCCCTTCATTATCCGGCTATTCGCTCTTTCGACCCCTTGCTTTGGGGTGGGCGGCGGTAACACAAACGAGTTCCCAACTCATCGAAAATTTAAATTTTCGCAAATGTTTGCCATTATTCGTGATAATGACTTCTCCAAACCGAGTGATCCCATTCTCATCATGGCTGTTTTGTTGCTTTTGTTTATCCCAGGCCCAAAGCCTTTCTATCCATTTTGTGAACGGCGATAGCCAAAGGAACTCAAACCTCCCCGGAGCTCTCGGCGGTCCTAGGATATCAAGACCCCAGTCGCCAAAAGGCCAAAAAGGGAAGGGTTTGCAATGCTTGGCCGGTTGGTGTATTTGGCCATGGCCGCCTTGAACACTTCTTAACCACTCCGGCATCATGGAGGGCTCCAATAAAAACCTTGCGGAAAGCTTTCCGGACCGAGGGAAGCATAGTTCCACCAATCCTCCGGTATGTCGGAAGGAGTTTTAACCCTTGTTCTGGAATACATCGCATGAGCACCCCCTTGTGTTCCTCTTTTTAAAGGACACCTTCACCAAAGTATACATTTTGGCCTTTCGGGATGGTCGACCGCTTCTAGATCGCCATCGCCGGAACCCGAAAGGTACATGTAGATGGGTGTCATCCATGTATCTTCGACTGGAGAAATTTTTCTAGGGGCGCTCTAGTTCTTCGACTATAGACGACTTTTGGTTCGGCTTAAACCCCTTTTGATCGAGGATCGAGAAGAAGCTGGGAGCCTTGGTTGCGAGAAGTTATCCTTTCGAGGGATAAATTGTACCTCAAAACCCAAAAGTGCTTTTCTAACTTTCGAACTTCCGATAAAGCAGGGACATGGTCGAATTGGAGCAGTAACTTTTTCGACGATTCCCATTGGTTGAGAATTCCTCTTACGAGTAGTTCGAACCGAGGCCGCCGGCTGTATACCGCTAGAAACCGTCCGCCCGCTTGTTAGTGGCCGAAAGTTTAATTGTATGGCATACTTTAAGGTTTCCTCGTTAGGAATTCCGGACCACCCCCCGAGCCACTTATCGTGGCACCCCAAAGTACATCGCCCCCGATTGTGGGAATCGTCGGGGATCCCCGGGTTCGAATTTGTCCATTCGGCGATAAAGTCTACCAAGATCCGGATTAAGGCGTTCGGGAACGAAATGGATGTCCGCCCCAAGTTCGTGACCATTTTGCCATGCGCCCATTGTTTTATTTCGGAGGATCGCTTCCCAAGGGAAACTCAGCCGGTAAATAGTTTGTGCCAAAAAATAATGCCGCGGTTTCCTCAAGACATGAGGAGGGCATATAGAAGTTTTTGAACCCGAGGGTAACGCCCCTTGGGTCCGGTAAAACCTCGCGGTAGACCGGCCGTTGAATTTTTCATGTTCTCCGACCGACGCGCTTCACTTCCGTGGCGTGGCTAGGTAAACTAAGGCGTTCTCCCGGTTTCGGTGAAACTGGGGCAGGAGCACTCAATGATACCTCTTGACTTCCTCGGGCTGTTAGTCTCTTGCCCATTAACCCCGTGTTTCCTTAGAAGTTTGAAGAAAGGGGTTTTTTCTCCCAGGGCTATGAAACGACTTCGCCGCCATGCATCCCGTGGAGTTTTCGGACTTTTTCTTCGTGGTTGGGGGCATCCCGAGTGATGGCTTTTATCTTTTGGGATTTGCTTCATTCCTCGGGCAGACCGGAAAATCCAAGTAATTTCAAGAGACCCCAAACACACGCCTCATGATTAAGTTTCGTCCGCCAGGGTTATCGAACGCCTCCCGTAAGTCCGGATATGATTGAGCGTTTCGCTTTTACAACCAGATCATCAACATAGGCTTCTAGATTTCGGCCCAGTTGAGGAGCAAAAGTCGTTGCATCAAACGCTAAAAAACTCCAAAATTTTTAAGCCAATGGCATTTTGACATAGCAAAATATCCCAAACTGTAATAAAGCAGCTTCTCCCTCATCTTCTCGACACATACTAATCTTGGTAACCGGTATGCATCTAGAAAACTCAACATTTCACACCGCAGGAGTCAACCTTGATGATACGGGTTAAAGGGAAATCATCTTTTGGACAAGCTTTATTAAGGTCCGAAAGTCCACACACATCGCCATTTGCCGTTTGACTTTCTAACCATTACAGGTTGGCCAACCACTCGGGGTGATCGACTTTCTTATGAAGCCCCTTTAAACAACTTGTCCAATTCGATCTAATTGCATCTTCCCGATCGGGGCAAATTCCGTAATTTTTGTTTTCTAATTTATTCAATTAAACTTTCTTTTTAAAAAAAAAAAAGGGTTTAAAAAATTGGGGGAAATTGAATTCAAATTTTTAAGGGGGGCCCCCCTTAATTTCCGGAAAAATTCCCCCCCCCCGGGGGGGTTTAAAAATTTTTTTTTTTTTTTAAAAATTTTTAAAAACCCAAAAACCCCCAAAAACCAAAAAATTTTGGGGGAAAAACCTCCCGGGGGGGAAAAAAAATTTTTTAAAAAAAATTAAAAGGGGGCCCCTTTAAAAAAAATTTTTTTTTTTGGTTTGGTTTAAAAAAAAAATTTTTTAAAAACCCCAAGGGGTTTTTAAGGGTTTAAAAGGGAAAAAAATTTTTTAAAGGGGAAAAAAATTTTCCCCAAAAAAAAAAAAATTTTCCCAAAAAAAAAAAAAAAAGGAAAAAAAAAAAAAAAAAATTTTGTCTTTTGGTTTTAAAAAAACCCCCAAAAACCCAAAAATTTTTTTTTTTCTTGGTTTTTTGGGGGGGCCCCCCCCGGGGGGTTTTTTTTTGAAAAAACCCCCTTTTTTCCAAAAAAATTTTTAAAAAATTTAAAACCAAAAAAAGGGTTTTTTCCCCCCCTTTTTTTAAAAAAAATTTGGGAAAAAATTTTTCCCCAAAATTTTTTGGGGGAAAAAATTTTTAAATTTTTTCCGGGGAAAAATCCCGGGGCCTTTTCCCCAAAAAAAAAAAAAAACCAAAATTTTCCCTTTAAAAACTTAAATTTAAAAAATTTTAAATTTTTTTAAAAAAAAAGTTTTTTTAAACATCCTTTTTTTGGGGTTTTTTTTTTTTTAAAAAAAAAAATTTTAAAGGGAATTTTTTAAAAAAAGGGGGGGCCCCCCCAATAAAAAAAAAAAAAAAAAAAGTTAAATTTTTTTTTTTTGGGTTTTTTCCTTAAAACCCAAAAAAAACCCCCCTTTTTTTTAAAAAAAACCCCTAAAGGGGGGTTTTTAAAAAAAATTGGGTTGTAAATTTTCCCAAAAAAAAAAAAAAATTTTAAAAAATTCTTTTTTTTTTTTTTTTTTTAAAAATTTTTTTTAAAATTTGGGTTTTAAAATTTTTTTAAAAATTTTTGATTTTTTCCAAAAAACCCCTTTTTTTAAAATTTTTGAAAGGGGGGGGCCCCCCCCCTTTTCCCCTTTTGGGGTTTTTAAAAAGGGGTTTTTTTAAATTTTTTTAATTTCCAAAAAAAAATTTAAAAAAATTTTAAAAATTAAATTTTAAAAATTCTTTTTTTTTTTTTTTTTTTTAATTTTTTTGAAAAAAAATTTTTTTTTATTTTTTTTTTAATTTAAAAAGGGGGAAAATTTTTTAACTTTTCCCCAAAATTTTTTGGGGCCCCCTTTGGGAAGGAAACCCGGTTTTTCCCTTAATTTTAAGAAAAAGGGGAAATTTTTAAAAAAATTTGGGGGCCCCTTTTTAAAAAATTTTTCCCCCTTTTTTAAAGGGGCCTTTTAAAAAAAAAAATTTTTGGAAAAAAAGGGAAATTTTTTTTTCCTTTTTTTTTTTAAATTTTTTTTTTTTAAAATTTTTTTTCCCCCAAAAAAATTTCCTTTTAAAAAAACGGGTTTTTAAAAAAAAAAAATTTGGTTTTGGGAAAAGGGGGCCCCCGGAAAAATTTTTTTTTTTTTTTTTTTCGGTTTGGGGCCCCTTCCAGGGGTTTCAAACCCCAAAAAAAGGTTTTAAAAAAATTTTTTAAAAAAAAAAAAGGGGGAAAAAAGGGCCCCTTCCCGGGTTTTAAATTTCCTTTTTTGGGGTTTTTTAAAAAACCCCTTTAAAAAAAAAGGGGGTTTTATTTGGTTTAAAAAAACCCCCCCCCCTTTTTTCCCCCCCGGGGGGGTTATTTCCCCAAAAATTTTTTTTTTAAAAAACCCTTTTAGGGTTTAAACCTTTTAAAAACCTTTTTTTTTCCCCCCCAAAAAAAACCTTTTTAAAAAACCCCCCCCCTTTTTTTTTTAAAAAAAGCCAAATAAAAAAACCTTTTCCAAAAAAAAGGGGAGGGGTTTTTTTTTTTTCCCCCCCCCCTTTTGGGGGCCCCTTTTCCCTTTTTTTCCCCCTTTTCCAGGGGTTTTTTTGGGCCTTTTAAAAAGGGGGAAAATTTTTGGGCCCCCCAAGGTTTAAAAGGGAAAAAATTTTAAACCCCCAAAAAAAAAACCCCCCCCCCTTTTGGGGGGAAAACCCCCCCTTTTTTTTAAATTTTGGGGGCCCTTTATTGGGGGGTTTTTTTTTTTAAAATTCCGGGGCCGGGAAAAATTTTAAAAAATTTTTAAACCCAAAAAAGGAAAAAAAAATTAAAATTTTTTTTAAAATTTTTAAACCCTTTTAATTTTTGGTTTTTCCCCTTTTTTCCCCCCCCAAATTTTTTAAACCCCCCCCCGGGAAAAAAAAAAAAAAACCCCCAAAATTTTTTTTTGGGGAAAAAAGGGGGTTTTTTTCCCCCCCTGGTTTCCCCCCAAAAAAAATTTTTTTTTTTCCCCCAAAAAAAAAAAAATTTTATTTTTGGGAAAAGGGGCCTTAAAAAAGGGGAAAAATTTTTTTTAAAAAAAAGAAGGGGGGGGTTTTTTTTCCCCCCCCTTTTTCCCTTTTAAAAAAAACCCCCTTTAAACCTTTTCCCCGGCCCCCCCCCCAAAACCTTTTCCCCCGGGGGGGCCCCCCAAAAAAAAAAATTCCTTTAAATTTTTTCCCCCCCAAAAAAACCCCCCCTTTTTTTGCCTTTCACCTTTTTAACCCTTTTTTCCCCCCCCCGGGGTTTAACCAACCCAAAATTTGGGGTTTTTGGGCCCCCCCTTTTTTTTTTTTTTAAAAGGGGTTCCTTAACCCCAATTTTTTTTGGGAAAAAACCCCTTTGTAGGTAAACTAAGAGCGTCTCTCCTGGTTTCGGTGAAACTAGGACAGGAGCACTCGTATGATACCTCTTGACTTCCTCGAAGGCTAAGTTAGTCTCTTCCGTCCATTCGAAGCCTTCGTGTTTCCTTAGAAGTTTGAAGAAAGGGAGCCCTTTTTCTCCCAGGCGTGCTATGAAACGACTTAACGCCGCCATGCATCCTGTGAGTTTCTGGACTTTTTTCTTCGTGGTTGGGGAGCGCATCTGAGTGATGGCTTTTATCTTTTTGGGATTTGCTTCTATTCCTCGTGCAGAGACCAGAAATCCAAGTAATTTCCCCGAAGAGACCCCAAACACACGCTTCTCATGATTAAGTTTCGCGTCTTTGCTCGAGGTTATCGAACGCCTCTCGTAAGTCTGTGATATGATTGAGTCGTTTGCTGCTTTTTACAACTAGATCATCAACATAGGCTTCTAGATTTCGGCCTAGTTGAGGAGCAAAAGTCGTTTGCATCAAACGCTAAAAAGAAGCTCCAGCATTTTTAAAGCTTCTAATGGCATTTTGACATAGCAAAATATCCCAAGCGGTAATAAACGCAGTCTTCTCTCATCTTCTCGACACATACTAATCTGTGGTAACCAGGTATGCATCTAGAAAACTCAACATTTCACACTGCAGAGAGTCAACCAGCTGATCGATACGAGGTAAAGGGAAATCATCTTTTGGACAAGCTTTATTAAGGTCTGTAAAGTCCACACACATACGCCATTTGCCGTTTGACTTTCTAACCATTACATGCAGAGAGGAGAGACTTCGACTAGGTATGTTGTCCTTTTTCCGACCAGTGTACAAGAGGAATGAGTTTATAAAAAATGGTCGAAAATTAAAGCAAAATCAAAAAAAAAAGAGACAGAAAAGATAGGGAGAACCTGATACTTTATTGTCGTAGATACTTGTTACACATAGAACTTGCGTAACTGGTCAATGTTCCAAGAATTTGAGAGAACAGCTGCTCTTCCATTGCAAGTCGTCTGCGATCCTGGACGCGTTACTTCGACCACAGTGTAAGGACCTTCCTATTTAGGGGAAAGTTTGTTCCGATTAGACTGGGATTGGATAAGCCTCAATACCAGGTCACCTACAGCAAGGCTGCGAGGTTGGACCTTACGATCGTAGTATCTGCGCAGGTCGTTGGTAGATCGCGAGCGGATTAAAGCCCTGGTTTCTCTTTTCCTCGAGCGGTTGATGTCATCCGCTCCAATTGTTCTTGAATGGAGTCATTGAACTTGTCGACCGTCTTGACTGATCTTTGGTTACGGTGGAAGCATGGCTTCGGCACCGAAGACTAGAAAGAAAGGTGTTTCTCTTGTAGCTTGGCTAGGCGTCGTGCGAATCGCCCATAATATCAAGGTAATTCTTGTACCCAAGCCCCCGAGCGCTGACAAGTCGATCGAAGACTGGTTTTGATTCCCTTCATTATCTGGCTATTCGCTCTTTCGATCGCCTGTTGCTTTGGGGGTGGGCGACAGAAGTGTAACACAAACGAGTTCCCAACTCATCGTAAAATTCCTGAAATTTTGCGCTTGTAAACTGTTTGCCATTATCTGTGATAATTCGACTTGGTACTCCAAACCGAGTGATCACGCATCTCATCATGAACTGTTTTGTTGCTTACGTTGTTATCCCAGTCACAGGCTCAGCTTCTATCCATTTTGTGAACGTATCGATAGCCACAAAAAGGAACTCAAACCTCCGGAGCTCTCAGAACGGTCCTAGGATATCAAGACCTGTGTCGCAAAAGGCCAAGACAGAGGAATTGTTTGCAATGCTTGAGCGGTTGGTGTATTTGCCGCTATGAAACCGCACTGCGCTGTACACTTCTTAACCAGCTCTCGCATCATGGAGGGTCATGGCCAATAAAAACCTTGTCAAAAGCTTTACCGACCGCTACTGTAGGAAGCATGAGTTCCACGAGATCCTCCGTGTATGTCGTGAAGGAGTTTTAACCCTTCGCTCTGCGAATACATCGCATGAGCACCCCTTGTGTTCCTCTTTATAAAGGACACCTTCACCAAAGTATACATTTTGGCCTTTCGATAGTCGATCGCTTCTAGATCGTCATCGGTCTGGAACCCGTCCAAGGTACATGTAGATGGGTGTCATCCATGTATCTTCGCATCTCGGAGGTTGCTTTATGGGAGGCGCTCTAGTTCTTCGACTATAGACGACTTTTGAAGTCGTTCGAAACACCCTTTCGGCATCGAGGATCGAGAAGAAGCTAGACGAGCCAGTTGGTCTGCGAGGAAGTTATCCTTTCGAGGGATAAATTGTACCTCAAAACCCAAAAAGTGCTTTTCTAACTTTCGAACTTCCGATAAATGCAGGGACATGGTCGAATTGGAGCACCGTACTCTTTTCGACTTGATTCACGACTAGTTGAGAATCTCCTCTTACGAGTAGTCGTCGAATCGAGCGCTTTCGCGGCTCAGATACCGACTAGCAAACCTGCGTGCGCTCGCCACGCTGTTAGTGGCACGAAAGTTTAATTGTATGGCATACTTTAAGGTTTCTCGTTAGGAGATTCCAGACCACCCGGCCCAGAGCCACTTATCGTAGCGACCCGTCAAAGTACATCGCCCACCGATTGTGGGAATCAGATCGGGATCTGAACGAGTTCGGGATTTGTCCATTCGGCGATAAAGTCTACCAAGATCACGATTTAATGGCGTTCGGGACACGAAATGGATGTCGAACGCCCCAAGTTCGATCGACCATTTTGCCATGCGCCCCATTGCTTCCCTATTGCGAGGATCGCTCCCAAGGAAACTCGAGACAGCCGCATACTAGTTTGTGCGCCTAAAAATAATGCCGCGTTTCTCAAGACATGAGGAGGGCATATAGAAGTTTTTGAACCCGAGGGTAACGCTCCTTAGGTCCGTAAAACCTCATCGACGTAGTAGACGGCCGTTGAATGTTTTCATGTTCTACGACCATCTGCGCTCCATCGCACGTGGCGTGGCAGCTAGGTAAACTAAGAGCGCTCTCTCCGGTTTCGGTGAAACTAGGACAGAGCACTCGTATGATACCTCTTGACTTCCTCAAGGCTAAGTTAGTCTCTTCCGCCCATTCAAGCCTTCGTGTTTCCTTAGAAGTTTGAAGAAAGGGAGCCCTTTTTCTCCAAAGTGCTATGAAACGACTTAACGCCGCCATGCATCCCGTGAGTTTCGGACTTTTTCTTCGTGGTTGGGGCGCATCCAGTGATGGCTTTTATCTTTTGGGATTTGCTTCATTCCTCGTGCGAGACCGAGAAATCCAAGTAATTTCGAAGAGACCCCAAACACACGCTTCTCATGATTAAGTTTCAAGTCTTTGCTTCGAGGTTATCGAACGTCTCTGTAAGTCCGTGATATGATTGAGTCGCTTGCGCTTTTACAACTAGATCATCAACATAGGCTTCTAGATTTCGCCTAGTTGAGGAGCAAAAGTCGCTTGCATCAAACGCTAAAAGAAGCTCGACATTTTTAAGTCGAATGGCATTTTGACATAGCAAAATATCCCAAACGGTAATAAACGCAGTCTTCTCTCATCTTCTCGACACATACTAACTGGTGGTAACCAGAGTATGCATCTAGAAAACTCAACATTTCACACCTGCAGAGAGTCAACGGTGATCGATACGAGGTAAAGGGAAATCATCTTTTGGACAAGCTTTATTAAGGTCCGTGAAGTCCACACACATACGCCATTTGCCGCTTGACTTTCTAACCATTACAGGTTGGCCAACCACTCGGGGTGATCGACTTCTCTTATGAAGCTCGCTTAAGCAACTTGTCCAATCTCGATCTAATTGCATCTCGTCGATCGGGGCAAATCTCCGTAATTTTGTTTTACGGGTAATTTATCAGTCAGAGCTAGCTCGTGCTCGATCACTTCACAGGGACTCGGGCATGTGGATGCTTGCCACGCGAAGACATCAGCGTTTGCCTGGAGGAAAGTATGAGGGCGTCTTCCTATTTGGGGTCGGAAGAATCCCCAATGCGAACAGTCTTCGAGGGCTCCTCTGTGTCCAAAGGAACCTCCTTGACCTGGTCGTTCGGCTTAGGTGCAGCTTTAGGCTTCGACTTACTAGTCGAAGGCTGACTTTCATCTCGAGTTGGTAGTTGTCCAACCATCTCAAGGGAACGACGGTCGCAAGAGTGCGCTATCTTCTTCTCACAGTATATCGTGATCACTCCTTTGGGACCTGGCATCTTAAGACATTGGTACCCATAATGAGTAGCTATTAAGAATTTTGCCAAAGTAGGTCGTCCGAGTATGGCGTTATACGCCGTATCGAAATCGACCACATCAAAGGAGATCTTCTATGTCCTGAAATTGTTTGGTGATCCAAACGTTAAAGGAAGAGAGACTTGGCCAATGGGTTTGGCCGAAGACCCCGGTATGATTCCATGAAATGAATATCATACCGGTCTTACCTTTGTCCTGGGTACCTGCGTCTCGTCCAGGGTACTCGTAAACAATATATTTAACGAGCTTCCACCATCAACCAAAACTCGATTGACTCGACAATTGTTGATGGTGGGTTCGACCACTATCGGGAATCGACCTGGTCTAGTCGAAGGGATCGGACAATCACCCTTCTCGAAAGTAATGGTGACTTCCGACCACTTCGGTAATTTATTGACAAGAGGGGAGTCGATTGTGTTTACCTCACGCTCGACAGCCTTCAGCTGCCTCCGTGATTCACATGCCGAAGATCCCCCATAGATGTGATCGATGGTGTGTTGCGGATCTTGGAACGGCATCTCTTCATCATCCGACTCCTTCTGTCCACTTGTTTGGCCTACCTGTTCAAGAGTAGGAAGTGGCCCCTTGCCAGAGTAATAGTCTTCGAGTTTCCGTAGGAAAACTCGGCAGTTACGAAGATCATGTCCTTCTTTTTTATGAAAAGGACACCACCTGGGTTTGTCATTTCTCCGATCTTGGCGCTTACCTTTGCCTCGATCGGGATTTTGCTTGGCGTTGCGTGGCTCCTTGTCGCTTACGGCCAGGACTTCCTTAGAACCGGCTACTGGAGATTTGTGTCTTTTTGCCTTGTTCTTAGATTTCTTAGCCTTTTTATCCTTTTTCTTACCACTTTCACCGCTTCGAGAGGATGTCGTCTTTGCGATCGATAGTATTCCATTCCACTGATCGGCAAAGCGATGATATCTATCGCCATCTCAAAAGTTCGCGACGATGGCGGTGGATGTAAAGCAATGTCTTCAGAATCCTTCCGCCGGACTCGCTTGAAAGCCACGATCACGATGAGTCGAAACTTCCTAATAGAATTTCAACTCGATCAAGCGCTGATGAATTGGCGTAGCGTTTCATGGTTGTTCTGTCTTATCCGGTGCAAGTCATCCTCCTTTCCTGGGCGGTTGTAAGTGCCTTGGAAATTTACCAGCAAAAGATCGCAGAGGTGTTGCCACGAGTAGATCGATTCGAATGGCTGGTTTAAAAGCCATGATCGTGCCAATCCTTCGAGCACAGTCGGAAGGTAATTCGCCATGACATGCTCTCCTCCTCCTGCAGCTCGGATAGCTGTAGTGTAAATTTGGAGGAACTCGATGGGATTTTGAGTTCCATCGAATTTCTCCATATTCGCTGGTCGGAACCGAGGCGCCCAGCGAACCGCTCGAAGGTCGGGTGAGAACGCCCGACACCCTGAAATAACCTCTTGCCTTCTTCTTTGCAGAAAAGAAGGGTTAATGTCGCTGGGTGATCGAACTCGTCGATACCCAGCCACAGGAGGGCTAGACCTACGATAGGTCTCAGTTTTACGAGGGAAATACTCATCGTATCCCGCTTGCTGCCGTGTGTCTTGTCGACGAAGTGGTGAAAGATCACTTCTCCTGTGGGCTTGTGACGTTCTCCTCAGGTCGGGAGAACGACGTGAGTGAAAGTCGTGTTGCCTTCTATGCGACGAGTTATCTGAACGGCTTGCAGAAGAAGAAGTCGTACTACTACGACCTCCTGGTTGTGATCGATGAAGACGCTCGAGTTTGTCCATCGTGTCGCGTATCCTTTGTGTGATCTCTTCTGCAAAGAGATCATAACCTGGTGCTCGAGCGAGTTCTTGGGTCGGGTTTTCCAGCAAATCGTTGATGTGCTGGAGTTCTTGAGCTTCCTCCGACTGGAAATAAGCGTGCTCAGGAAGATTCTTTTGAGCCACTATTCTCTTCCGTCGGGTTGTCTCAGAATGGTCTATTTCAGACCCCTGAGCTTGCTTTAATGGAGTGCGAGAACGCTGAGGATGTCCCGCACGTTCATTAAAGTGTTCGCCTCGTCACGCCGTGTGGTGTCCTTGCCATTGCGACGAGGTGGTGTAGAGTATGCTCGTCGCGAAGCATCGCCAATCCTTCTTCTGGGAGAACGATCCTTATCAGAGGGAAGGACGAAGACCTCCTGTGGATAACCTCCACTTGCGCTCGAGGCCTCCTCGCTTGAGGAATAGTCGAGCGACACCATCTGGCGACTTGGAGTAAACCCTTCCAGGTAGGAGAACTCCGGGTTATAACCGTCTCCGTCTGCTGGTGGGTCTTGTGTCGGGACGGTTGGATTTGGATGAACAGCGTGTTTGATCCTCTTCCCTGCGGAAATACTCATAGAGAGAGGACCATCAGGTGTCGATGAAGCTCTGGAATGATGGCTTCCAGAACCTGTCTTGCCAAGTCGTACTGCCTCGGGGGAACTTGAATGCTTGGAGGAAAAACTCTCGTCGCGTTGCGAATTTGCCCCAATGCATTCCTGCTGTTGGTCGTGGTGACCCTTGCCCCCCGAGGAAGTTGGTTCCTCGACGAGGCATACTGTCATGGGGGATAAGGATCCCTCCTCGACTCCGGTAGTGATGCAGTCTCCGAGATCTGATAAAAGATCTCCAGAGGCGGCAACACCGTCAGAAGATTCGTTACTTGGTTCGTAGTCGAAGCCGGCATCCATGTCGATGTCTGCGTAATCGGCTAAGTCGAACCAATTCTCCTCGTTCCATTCTCCTGCCATGGTAGCATCAAAGAGAAAAGAAAGAACTATTGACAAGGAATTACCAGAAGATCCCCACGGTCGGCGCCAACTGTCGGTGTTTTAGAACCGATCCTACGTAAAGATTGTTTGATTCGGGGGGTCTCCACAATTGATCACGCAGACGAGAGAGACACGGGGATTTTTATACAGGTTCGGGCCTTCTCCAGTGAGAATAATAACCCTACTCCTGTGTATCTTGTATTGGGTATTTGGATTACAATCAGCTGAGGATCTTACTCATTGTCTTCCAAAAGGGCCTCTCCTCTCTATCTCTAAAAGACACCTATTTATACTACGCAGTGGTGGCTGTTGTCGTTCCAGGCTCATTAGTCGCTCATTATTGCACAATAATGAGAGTAATTACCGGAGTAGTAACCTCCCCATGCTGTCAAACGGTTATCAGTCAGAGATAGTGGGGCATTATCTGTAGTTATATCAGGCATAACTACGTATTTTGACTGCTTAGATTCCCACTATTAAATGGGCCTTCGGCGAGTGGACCCGCTTAATGGTGAGAAGTCAGGCGAGCTGGTCATAAAAGAACTTACGACCGGGGGTTGTCGAGAAAGGCTTACGACGGGTATGCGGTCGCAGAAGACTTACGACCGGATGTAATCGTGGCAGACTTACGATTACACTATAGTCGAGGGATGCTTACGACTAGGGGATAGTCGTAGGAGATCTTACGACGACTACGACTTGCTTTCCCTTCTAATATTAGGGGATGACGTCATATTACATGATTATGGAAATAATAAAATGAGGATTATTAGATCCTCGTCAATGAGGATATACTCTTTCGACATCCCATCGTGGAGTTGAAAACCACAACTGTCGACAATCGATCGGTGCTTACCCACCCCATAGTAGTACCTGAAGAGGTCTAAATCTTGGGCGATTCCAAGATAGGCCTCACACAGGTACACGAATACGCTCAACATTGTGATGGAGTTGGGAACCAAGTTCACCAACTCCACCTCAAAATGCTCGAGCAAGATAGGTCGGAATGGTTGGCAAGGCAGTTGAAAGCCACATTCGCAGTACCCTTGGAAGACAAGGATTATTCCCTGCTCCGCCGATGGCCAATGTTGCCCCTAAGCATTAGTCCATTTCAGCAGGGCATGCCTCGGAATCTTCTCCACAACAACCAGAGCTGTCATCTTCGTTACATCCTTCTCCGATTTCTCCTACTTTGACACGACTTCGCCATCTCTTCAGAAGTTTAAGTCGGATTCGGAAGATTTGTTGTGGATTTGGAAATTTGGAGAGAAATTACAAACTTGGTTGGCGGCGGAGAGAATAGGGGCTCAGGAATAATTGAAGCAAATGGGGAAAGTAAAAACCCTAAGTTACTCCCCGGTGAATACTTATAGCTATTGGTCTAAGTAAAAGATCGCGGGATATTAACAGTTGCAAATCCCTTCGAGAACCTCTACCAACGGACATATTTTGCAAGAGACGGTTGGCATCCTTTTTCTGTTTATTCTGGAAAAGGAGTTTTATTTTTACAACTCAAGTAAAATAACCTATTTGACCAAGTTAATTTCTAGTTAAACAAGATATCAGACGGAAAGACATTGTTTTCGACCACTATCCTATGACCTATTTTCCAAGTAAGTTACTTTCACTTGAAGATGGGGGGCTAGATGACGAGGATCTAATAATCCTCAATTAATTAAGTTATTTATCTATAACGTTTATAGATAATAATGTATTTTATATAACCTTCAAAGGTACCCTTAATATTAACAATGACAGAGATCATACACACCTAGTGGTCGTAAGCTATTTTACGACCACCTTATATGGTCGTAAGTTCTTCTATGACCACCTATTGATTGTAAGTTCTACTACAATCACTCTATATAGTCGTAAGTTCTTCTACGACCACCTATTAATTGTAAGTTCTACTACAATCACCCTATATGGTCGTAAGTATTACTACGACTAGGTCATCTACGATCACCCTATGGTCGATAAAGCCTACAGACATACGGCCCCAATCGACTGGGGATATTTGTGTGTTGTGTTTAATACACACAGTAGTTAATATTTGTTGTTATTTCTAATATAACTGCACGTATTAAACCTCTGTCTCTAACATAACCACAAGACGACGTGGGGGGATGCGTCTCTGACAATAACTATTCTTGAACGTGTACATTGCATCAAACGACAAGGTGTCTCTTACGTAAACAACTGCCACCCCTTCATGCACTTTATAAGGAGTAAAGTCGGTAGACAGAGGAAGAGATTACACGAGTAATTAATTAACCCCACCGTAATTATTTAGTCATGTAATTAACCCCACCGTGTAATTAATTACATGGGTTTAATTAATTAATCCTCATCCGCACCATGGTGGGGACCTCCTCGTACTGCTAGTTAATTAATTAATTACACGGATTTAATTAAGTAATCCTCGTCTGCGCCATAGTGGGGACTTTCCTCGTACTGCTAGTTAATTTATTAATTACACGAGTTTAGTTAAACCTTGGTTTAATTACACAACTAAATAAAGTTTGATTTGATCAGCAGGGGTGGGCCAGGCGGACGACCTTGTGAAAAAATTATGGAAGAAAATTTTTGATACAAGTGATAATATTTAGTTCTTCTTTTTTTTACTTTCATCTTTACCCTATTCTCATATAGTCTCTGTAAAGAAGATAAAAACCGTATTGGAATGTTGCTGTGAAGTCCAAGTATGATTTTCTCTACAGCCTGGTCGACTTCGGGTACCAATACTATTTTTTATTGCTTCGAGAAGTACTAATCGTACTACTACTTTTACTATCTATGATTTTTGAGTTTGTCTAATTTGATCACTCTACTTCTAAAATCAAAAAATTGTTAACTTGGGATAATTATACTAAGAATAAATGTGAAAGTATTTTGAGCATGTTTTAAAATTTTCCTGAAATCGATTATTTCATTTGCATATAAACAATAGCCTTAAGAAAATTTTTGAGAAAAATGCAGAACATATAAAATTATTGGAAAATTACACAAGTAAGTAAACTATGTCAGGAGTCTTCACAAAACATTTCATAATTTTTGGAGCTCATTTGTTGCATTTAGAAATTTCTACAACAATAGCCTTAAAAGAATTTTTGAGAAAAATACAGAATATATAAAATTTTGGAAAAAAAAAATCAAAAGCAAGTACACTGTGTTAAGAGTCTTCACAAAAAAATTCATAGTTTTTGGAGATCATTTGCTATATTTAGAAATTCCTACAAACAATAATTTTTTTGGAAGAGAGAGAATCCGTGCCCGAGGGCCACGGAAATACTTATTTACGCGCCCCTAGGGTCCAAACGAAGGTATTTCCATTCCTCTGGAGGCCGAACGGGGTATTTCCACACCCTTGTGGGCCGGATTCGCCATGTATCGCTTGATCGGCAAATCCGGTCCTCTAGGGGGCATGGAAAAGATATCATTTTTGCCTTTAATGCACGTGCGGGGTCTGTTTTGTTGTTGCGCACATCAACGATGCTATTTTAGCCAAAAACTCGACTGAGAATCATACATCATTTTTCCTTGGGGAAATTGCACAGAACTTCCCAAAAGTCAAGAGATGTATCAAGTCAGTTCACTGTTGAAGTGTTAAGACATCGATACTAATTGTTTTGGAATTAATCATAGCCCTGATATAAGTAGGTACGACATATGCTAGAAATTTCAGAGAGACTCTAGAGCCTCACAGAGCAGCATACGTTTACCACTGAATGCGTCGATCCTAGGATCAAATCCGATTAAGAATAAACACCCTTACTACCACCACCAACCCACTGGCCTATCATTGAAGCATATCCCTTTCTCCGACACTAAGCATGTGTTTGGTTCCTAGGATCATGGGGGATGGGCCAGGTCCATCCCAAAAAAAAATGGTGTTTGGATCAGAGTCGTGGGATCGGATGGTCCCAAAACGCTGGAAAAAACGGGACAGTGCCAGCCCAAGAAATCGGTGGGACAGGGGCGTCCCTCATCCCCCCGACGCGTCACGTGCCTCGCGCGTGGGGAAAAATCCCCGTGCGGTCACCCCCTCGCGGCTCCGCTCCTCCCGTTTCTCCTCCCCGGTCATTCCTGTGCTCCTCCCGCTCGAGAAAACTCGCGCCCCTTCGATCTCGTGCCACGGTCGGCCTCGCGCCGCGCAGAGGTCCGGCCGCGCCGCCATCTCAAGGAAAGCCAGCGCGGCGCATCACCGCCGGATGGGTAAAGTTGCCACACACAGCTCCTCCATCCCGCCGCTCCGCCGCCGCCGCCGCCGGTCTCTCGTGGGCGCGCCGCCGCTGGTTATTGGGAGGGCGTGTGCGCATCAACATCAGGTGATTTTCTGCCTTCTTGGGTTTGGATTTGTGCGATTCATGTTTCTTTTCTTGGGTTTGGATCCAAGGATTCTTGCGCCTGGTTTGGCTTGATCCGTCCTGATCTTTCACACCGCGACGGTCTCCCTCAACCTCAGCTGCCGGCGAGATCCGTACCTGTTCTTCCACACCGGCGATGTGGGGACCCCGGTAATTATCTCCATAAGACCGAGATTAGACAAGGTCTTAGGGACATAATTACGGGTCTCCGGTAAATGAATTCCAAATTAACTCTATCCAAGTGAGAGGCTTAACCGAATACTAGAGCCTCAACGATCATACGCGCTGCTCCCTTGCGAGCGCTACATGATTGTTGATTCTCCCTTGATTCGAAGCTCTACACTTAGTGAGTTAAATGGGAATTCATCAACAACGAGTATGACATATATTGGCTCCCAAGATCAGCGACCAATATACTCATACCCTCATCCAACGTTGATTACATCCATACAACGCATACAACAAGAGATAAAAAGACATACTGCATAATAGTCAAAGTCTACAACTTATTACATACTACGACCGCCAAATTCAAGTAAAGTACCAAGTAGCAATGAAGTAAATAGATAAAGCAAAAGACCAGCAGTGGTATGCCCATCACCCATCGACAACCGATCGGGGTTAAATGGCAGACACTACTCATTAGTGTCACCCAAGTCAACACTAGCGAGATCGTCATAATCATAACCTTCCTCACTGAAAAGGCCAAGAAACATCCGGCCGAGTACAAGTGTACTGCAAGTCTTACACAAATAAAAATAGTTATGCATAAGGGTCATTCAAAGGATAGCTCATATTGGTTTAGTTTTGCAAAAGACGCAACAATTAACATCCTACACATACTAGTTTTTCATGTGCCCATTTAAAAATCAGATTTGAAGTAGAAGTAAAACATGTAGTAAGGCATTTCAAGAATAAACAATTGAATCATACAAAGACCAAAGTGGCAGCCCACTTTGATGTACCAAACACATGAACATCCCGCCCATGACGAATACCAAGTTCAACCACAATTTTAATTAAAAGTCTAACAATAGTAACTCCCGAACTCAAGCGGTTGTCATGAATCGTGGACACGGCTATTCGAATAGATTTATACCCGCGAGGTGTACTACTTTACCCACACGACTTGATTAGCCTGTAAGCCTCCAGAGGCCTCTCAAATAGCACACTTCCTATGGTATGCCTACTGGTAAATCAAGATACATTCATTTTCAAGAAGAAAGCCCTATTGGGCTAAGTCCCCTTGTGAGATGGTTCCTTGCCTAGTACAAGCGTCGATAGCACTTGCTAGGGGCTCACAAGTTATATTGGAAATACTGATGCAATCAAAACAAAAGAATTGGTGCTCCTTGCACACTATAAAGGATTACATCGGCTCCTCAAAGAACATAGGATTTCACGGTCGCTATGCCCCTTACACCACCAAGGACTTAACACAATAAAACCTCCCCTACTTAACCATACGGCTCCCAACCCGCGTGTGGCAAAGACGAGTGTACTTGAATTAACGACGCACAAGTTCGGTCCTCAATTGTCCAGACAAGTCCTTCCACTTACCCAATGCTCGTGCACAAAGCACCATCACTAACCAACACTTGTCCGAACCAAATCTCATTTAAAAATGACAAAGTTTAACTTATAAAACAGCTACAAAGATCTGAAGTAAAAACATAAAGTAAGAGTTGTGTGTATCCCAAAACCGTCGGGTTATTCCCGATGATCGAACTACCGTATCTAGACTTGCATGGCTAAGCAATTCTATAACCCATAATTCACACATCCTATCTTAAGCATATAGGAGTTGGCATAATTCAAGATTAACCTCAAGCATAGGATATAACTAAACTACACATCACAAAAATATTGACATAATCAAAATAGCATGCAAGCAATTATCATTGCACTATCTTAACCAAAACTGGGATCAAATATGATGCAAAAGAAATTTCAAATGATGCTTGCCTTGCTGGTACAGAGCTGCTCGCTCTCGATGCGTAAGTGTCGATATCAATATGCTCGGAATCTATATAATTATAACATCAAATAAATACCGAGAAAACAACTCAAAAACCAAAATGCTCAAAAATGCATGATTTTTCTACAGTAGTTAGATCATGATTTTAAATGATTTCTGGTGAAAGAATTACTTCATTTTGATTTAGTATATGAAAGTTATAATGGTTTGAATTTCAGATTTTAATAAGCCGTCATTATGTAATTTATTTATGAAGTGAAATTTTGTAGAACAGTGGCGAGTACATGGATTATATAGATAAATAGGCAATATTATTATAAGTTAAAAACAGTTGAGTTTGTCCTGTTTGGAGTTTTTATGATTTAGTTATTGATTTTCAAAGTTATCAGCCTTTTATAGCATAAAAATAATGGAGTTAAGGAGTATATCCTCCCGAATATAGTTTCTGTGACAGAGGTAATGTGGAGACCATTTTTAGAATTAAGTTCACTGAAAATGAAAATTATTAAAAGTGGTCTCACTGTTTTTGGAGGTTCCAATAATTACTTATGTATTTTTGAAGTTATCAGCCCTTTTCCTATTGTAAAATAATGGTTTTAAATGGATTAATCTCCAAATAATTCTCTCTGCTATAGAGACAGGTTTGAAACTAGTTTTAATATAAAGTTTACTAAAAGTGAAAATTTCCAGAAGTGGTTTCATGCGATTTGGAGTTAAAATGATTTAGTTATGTATTTTCAAAGTTATTCCTATTTTTCAAAGGTGTCGATAAACTGATTTCGAATTTACTAAAGTTTTACTACTTTCCTTACCGAGGTATACGCTAGCTGCAGTCAAAGACTAGTGGGCCTGTGAATAGTGCACTTTCTATTTAACTCAGATTAAAGAAAACGCAGCGCGGTGGGGTCCACTTGTCGTGACTCGCTCATGGAACTTGGTCTCGCGCGCCGCGCACGGTGCGGGCTTACGGCGATGGGCCCACTCGCCGCCTCTCGTATCTCGCCATCCACTCGGCTTTACGTGCAAGGTCCCACATGTCGGCGACACATTGTGACGGCAATCTGACGCTTAAATGCTAATGATTGGCGCTTAGTCCTAATGACGTGCTACAGTGTTGGTCCGTACGCGGCGCGGCAATCGCGTTGCCGCCCGCTTGCCCGGCGGCTCGCCGGCGCTACGCGCCACGGCGGAGCCTGCCAGTGGTCGCGTTAGCTTGGCAATAGCCTGGCGCAGCTAGGGGTAGTGGTCTTAGTGCTAGAGGTGGCTCGTGCTGGCGGCTAGCCGGAAGTGAGCGGCGGCGGTTCAAACGGCAAAAGTGCAAGTAGCTAAACCGAGCTCCTCAGTACAACCTGGCGATTGCTTATGCTACCTAAAGGTTAAGGGAGGTCACCTGGAGCTGTGGGAAGCTTGGGGAAGTCGGAGGTTGATCGAGCCGTGTCTTGGGCGGAGAAGACAAAGACGCCAACTCTGGCCACAGGGACAGAGGTTCGAGCAAAACAACTAAGAGAGGATGATCAAGATGACTTAAAGATCATCGGAGGAAGCTATAGAAGCGAGGAATTTGACAATAGCTTACCGGACCTAAGTGGGAGACGAAAAGACTCCTCACTACCCGAAAATGAGTTTTCTTCAAATCCTCACAGCCCTGTCATGTCATGACCAAATTGATTGAGGGGAAAACTTAGTTAGATCCTAAGACATAACGTGACGCGAGAGAGATAGAGAGGAGCTCACCGGAGATGAAGAACACAAGGGGATGTCCACTGGAGCGTGCTCTGGAGCTTCAAGGAGCACGAGGCTGGTCCCGGCGCTACAAAGGAAGTCACGAGCTCGCATAAGCAAAAATGGAAATGGGATGCAAAGGAGGAGCCGAGGGTGCCGGAGGTGGGAAGCTTACCAGAGAAATGAGCTCAAGCGGGCTTCCCTCCCCTCTGTCAACCGAGGAGAAGTGAGGGAGAAGGAAGGGTTGCGAGGGGGTGTTATGCCCGGGCGATGACGGCAATGGAGGCGGCGTGAAGAGGAGGTGGTTCCGGAGTGGCCAACGGCAGCGGCGGATTGACGGCGTCGAGTTGCCGTTTCTATGCGCGTCGGAGCGGCGCGGCCGCGTGGAGCTCAGCTCCTGCGCGAGGTAGACGAAGCAGCCGACCGGTGGACCCAACCGGTCAGTGGCACAGGGAGCTGTGGCTCGGGGGAGAGAGAGAGAGTTTCAATCGGGACCGTTAGATGGCGAATGGACGGACAAGATGAGTGGGGGCATTCGGACAGGTCGACAGGGTGATGAGATCTGGACCGTTGATCTTCAATCCGACGGACGCATGTGAGGGTGCAGTTAGGCGGTTGGGTTGAGTCCAGTCGCCGAGTCGGACTCGAGTCCGAGGAACAGATGCTAATGATTAGGGTTGAGTTTGACTGAGAAATAAATTAGATTTACTACTTTGACCAGAGCTTTATAAATAGAAATAAATTTCATAAAATCCTCAAATAATTTGTGGGGGTTCCTGGGAGTATATAGTTCCCATAAAAATTATAAAACCCTACTGTTCATAGTATAGTTTGTGATATTTAAATTCAAACATGTTGTATGTCTATAAATGTTGTTTGAATTTTAATGAGGTTCAAACTAGTCCCAAAAATTTGGGAAAAATTATATTAATTCCTAATAATTAGTGTAGTATTTAAATAAATTGATTTTAGATGATGATCACAACTTTTTATTACTGATTCAAATTGAAATTTGAATTTTGATGTGTATGTTCACCCCAAATTAGATTTTCCAAGTACAATACATTATGGAAATGTTTTAAATTTGATAGTGCATGTTAGTGAAATACATATTAATCCAATGTAATTAGTTGGGGCTGTGACAGGCGACTCTCCCTCAACCTCAGCTGCCGGGAGATCTCGGCTGCAGTGCAAGGTTTGGAAACCCTAGCATGCCCTGTCTCTTCTTTGCAGAGGATGTGTGATCTCAAAAATTGCATTGTATATACATGTTGAGATTGAGATTGAGATGATTGCAGTAAACAATATTGAGATTGAGATGTTTCTGTGAAGTATTATTGAGCAGTAGTAGACATTTTGAGGAGTAGTATTGATATTGTGCAGTAGTCGACATATTGAGCAGTAGTACTGATATTGAGTAGTAGACATCGATTTCCACTGTAAACTTGCTTGATTGTGCAGTTGACAATATGCAGCGTGACACTTAACATATGCTTAGTTTTGTTATTAAACTTGTTGCAACTAAGGTGGGCAAATGTCATGACATGGAGACATGTTTTTTGTGTTTGCTTCATTTATTGTAGATGGACAAAAGGAGAAAGCTTTTAATTTTTGCTGCTGCTGGATATATGGTTTTGGCAATGATGGCTATGATTATTGAATCTAGAAAACGTAAACGGGATGCAAGGAGAGTAGGAATAACATATGGACCTATGGATGAAAGGGACAGGATGAGACTTGAGTACCTCGACACCAAAATTTGGAAAGACGATACAACTTGTGTGAACATGCTAAGACTTAATAGAGCAAAGTTCTTTCGGTTTTGTAACCTTTTAGGAACCGTGGTTTGCTTGAAGATTCAATCCATATGTGTGTTGAGCAACAAGTGGCTATGTTTTTAAATACAGTGGGGCATAACCTTAGGAATAGATTAGTTGGAACTAATTTTGATAGATCCGGAGAAACGGTTAGCCGTTATTTTAACAAAGTACTTCGTGCCATTGGTGAGCTACGAGGGGAACTAATTAGGCCTCCTTCATTGGACACTCCAAGCAAAATAGCAGGGAACCCAAGGTGGGATCCTTACTTCAAGGTGTGAGGCTCATCCCTACTTCCTTGTAGTTTCTGTAGTAATATAATCTTATCGACCCTAATCTTTTATGATTTTATTGAACACATAATAGGATTGTATCAGAGCTATTGATGGCACACATGTAAGAGCCTCTGTTCCTAAGGAAATGGAACACTCCTTTCGTGGTAGGAAGACCTATGCCACTCAAAATGTAATGGCCGTTGTAGATTTTGATCTCCGGTTCACCTATGTCTTGGCTGGTTGGGAGGGGACGACACATGATGCTCTAGTTTTAAGAGATGCTCTAGAGCGTGAGAATGGCCTTCGAGTGCCACAAGGTAATAGATTAATACTACCTCAATTGTCCATAAAAATGTTGAAATGTACAAACATGACCAACTTGTTTACCATATGTTAAGCAAATTCTACCTAGTTGATGCTGGATATGGAGCCAAGTCGGGATTTTCACCCCCTTTTCGTGGTGTACGGTACAACTTGAATGAATGGGGGAATAATCCAGTGCAAAATGAGCAGGAGTTGTTCAATCTTAGACATTCATCTCTTCGTGTGACAATAGAGCATGCATTTGGGTCACTTAAAAGGAGATTCAAAATTCTTGATGATGCCACTCCATTCTTCCCTTTCCGAACTCAAGTAGACATTGTTGTTGCATGTTGCATCATACACAATTGGGTCATACAAGACGGGATTGATGACTTTATTATTACTGATTCTAATTGGCCACACTATAGTCATTCTACAACGTATACTGGTCAAGCAAGTGAGCATGCAGCTATGGTCAATTTTAGGCAACAAATTGCAGACCAGATGTGGGCAGACCGTCAAAACAACAATGTTAACTGAATTTAAGTTGTCTTTGTTCAATATGAGTTGTATTTGAGTTGTAAGGACGTATTGCTTGTTTTATTTGAGTTGTAAGGACCTATTGCTTGTTTTATTGGAGTTGTACAAACATAATTCATCATGAATTTGAGGTGTATGAACATCTTTCTTGAAGTTAATATTATTCTATGCTTTCTGAGTGTTTGACATTATCATAATTGTTTGTGTACTTTCTATGTTGCCATGGTAGACAATGGATGAACATGTTGAAGGACTTGGGGGCACTAATGGCCATGCTACATGGACATCGGCTCGATCGACTTTCATGTCGACTCACCAGCCAATGTGGTGGTGGTGGTGCTAAGACATCAAAGGGCTTCAAGAAAGTCCATCTCAATGCATGTGCTAGGGCTCTCAATGAAAAGTTCAACACTATGCGACCGGTGAGCAAATCAAGAACCATTTGAAAACCCGGTCAAGGAAGTTTGCAAAGATAAATAGACTTAGAAAGTCGAGTCTTTGTTGGTCGGGATGAAGATAACTTCATTATCACACTTGATGTTGAGCACTACAATAACCATGTGCGGTATCTGTCGGGACCCAAAAATGCAATTCGGACCTTCTGTGTATTACGTGACTAGTCCAGATCACGCTAGTGCACACAGTGCAACATAGGTGAATATCAATCCACACAAGCTAAATATAACATAAACGAATAGTTTGAGTAACAACTTAGAGTTTTGACCTTAAGGTCGGGTTACAACTTATTAAGCCACGCAGGCTAACACTAAAGAAATCTGCGCAGAACGAAATAAACTCGCAAACTCAATCAAGACACCACAGTGCAACCGATCGGGATCGATGACCAACGATCAACCTTCTTCCACAAACTCCTCCTCAGCGGTGAAGACTCCTCCATACAGAGGTTTGGACGCAGTTTTACAACAAGCGTGAGTACACAACCGTACTATAAATCATACCACGAATGCAATATATAGATGCGAGCTTATTCCAAAGGAATGGCTTCGTGGTTATTTTGCGAAATGCAACATTTGCAATTGAATACAAATAATAGATTGAAAGCATAATTTAAAACAAATAAGCAATATTAATTTAACGGTTGTTTCACAAAGACACACAACTAAACCGATTGATTCACATGACCATATGATTGAGATCACACGGCTCCCAATCCCACATTTTATGAACACTACCCCTCATGTGAAATCCGGCGTTGTCCATGACCGAGGACGCGGCTATTCGAATAGATTGATTAACACTCTGCAGAGGTTTGTACACTTTACCCACACGATACAACTAGTGTAGCTAGCACTAATCGTAACAAAATAGTTCGGCAACCGTCTCAACATTGACGTTCTTATTCACACATCCCATATCACAAAGCTTAACCTATCCACCGAACCCCAATGTTGAAACTCCGTAACCTACTAAGTTAGGCTGTCACGGCACATGCGATAAATGCAGTATAGCTCAGTTCAATGGCGCACAAAGTTAAGTCCTTAATTGACCAAGGCAAGACTTCCAGCTTTTCTAACTAAACCACACAGATAAATCCCAATCACAAAGCCACGATTCACAAGATATCCACCACTTGCCTCGGTCTAAATCTTTTACCACCCAGTTGGTTTAGTGCAACACATGCCATCACGAGTAATAGCACACAACACACACAGTTTTATCACACAGTTCCATAATCACTTAGTCAATTTCATAATTGCACTCACATGAGATGATGACTCGTAGCATGGCTAAGCAATTCTAGTCGGTCTAACCAACCATGTTGGCAATATGTTAATACCAACTAAATAATAAACCAATCTAGGCGACAAAAGATTACGGTATACAAGTAGGCAAGGTGAACATAACAGCTTGGATCAATAACTAGCCCAAAAGATTAAACACATAATTAAAGTAAATGCAATAATTCAACACAATATAATTTGGGAAAACTGGGATTCAATATGATCAAAGGTATGACTTGCCTTGGAATAGGTCTATGTACTGGTCTTGAACTTAGTTGAAGCCTTCTTCGATTTAAAACCCCAAGTATCGACGTCACGCACAAACGAAGCAAAACAACCAAAACAAATAAATAACAGAGGCAAAAAACTCCAAAATTAAATAAAAATAATAATTAGATAGATCTCGAATTTAGACAAATTTAGAAATTTGAATGGGCTCAATCGGAGTTAGGATGCAAAAGTTATGGGCTTTGAAAGTTTGAAATTACATAAAATGTCAAAATCAGATTTTATGAATTTATCAATTATTTTCCTAAAGGAAAATCAGATTTAATCATGACGCCAATGAGGAATTTCGGCAAAGAAATAATAAAGAAATCTCGACATGTGGGACCCACATGTCGAGGCTAGGCTCACGGTGTACTAGGTCCACCGAGCCTCGCTCTGAACCCGTGGTCGCCCACGCGGCCGTGGCGAGGCGCCACGCAGACAACACGCAGACGCGGACGAGGTGGTGACGAGGTGGCGGTGAGGTGGCGTCCCACGTCGGATCGCCACGCGGCTGACGTCGACGGCCCCCGCGACTTTTTTAGCGACGCGCGATTGGCGGCGGCGAAGGTGCGCGAATCGGATCGCCGTGACACGCGAAGGTGGTGACGCGGTTAGATCTCGCCGCGCAACCACCACAACGGCGCGGCGACGAGTTAAGCGGAGGCGGCGCGCTTGAGAAGGTGACGGCGACCGGGCTCCTCCAACGAAGATAAAGCGCGCATCATGCGGCGGGATGCGGCGAACCCGAGGGTGTCTCAAAGGCGACGGAACCTCACCACCGTGGCGCAATCGGCGAAGAACGGCGGCGGCGCTGGGTTCGACTCCAATCCGGTGAAAAGCGGCGCCTAGGTTTCTACGGTCTTGGGAAAAGACGGGGTGTAGGCGAACCTCGTGGCGCGGTCGCGCTTTAAATAGGGTTGGGGCGGAGTCCGCGAGCGAGACGGCGGCGCGGCGCGGCAGACACGGACTCTAGAGTCCGCGACGAAGACGGCCGCGCGGCAGCGGGGCCCACGCCGCGGCTAGGGTTAGGATGCGGCGCGTGCGGCGGTGCGATCACGGCGGACTCAAGATCGGACCGTCGAGATCTAATCGAGCGGTCCACAATCAAAGGAACATTCGGACCGTCTCGTTACCTCACGCGCATCTAGCCGCCCATGCTTGATCCAACGGCGGAGAGTGAACGGGGTAAATCGGAGTGGAGAGAGAGAATAGAGAGGCCGACAGCGGGTCCACCTATCGGTGGGAGGCGGCTTCATGCACGGCTTGGCTGGCAATTGAGTGGTGGGTGCGCGGGGACAATGGGCGGAGGTTTGGATTTCGCCCAAAGGATTAATCGAGATTATTAATAGGTTTTCTAATTTAGAAAAAAACCAGAAATTCAAATAAGCAATAGAAAATAGCAAATGAACTCAGAAAAATTCTAGAAAAATCTAGAAAATATATCTGAGCACATAGAACCCAAATAAAATAGTTTTGGCTATTGTTCATGTTGGGATTATTCACATAAAATGTTTTTGATTATAAAGTCCAATATTAAGCTTTTGAATTAAATTCAAATAAAATCCAAATAGTGAATTTTCTTCCTACTAACTATTTAAAAGATTTTTAAACTCTGAAAATTGGGATGTTACAAACCTCCCCCCTTAAAGGAATCTCATCCCTAGATTCAAAGCTAGCTAGAGAAAAGATTAGGGAACTCGGCTTTGGCTCTTCTTCACGCTCCCACGCCGCTTCTCCTTCGAGTGGTTGCTCCACTAGACCTTGCAAAAGCGAGCAGTCTTGCTTACGGTGAGGCGCTCTGCGACATCCAAGATCTTGACCGTTGCTCCTTGTAGGTAAGATCTTCTTTCAAAACAATTGATTCCAACGGGCTTGCTCTTCCGCACACGAAGACACTTCTTCAATCTGCGAGACATGAAAGACATCATGTACTCTCGCTAACGATCGCGTAGCTCAATTGGTAAGCAACTTCCCACGGCGTTCCAAAATCTTGAACAGACCAACATACCTAGGGCAAGCTTCCCTTTGGCATGAAACCTTTGACACCTCGGCGGGGTCACTCGAAGATAGACAAAATCTTCTGCTCGGCCGAGATCTCGGGCGGTTATCGCGATAACTCTTACGCCTTGACTGGGCTATTTTTAGCCTTTCCCGATCATAGCAACTTGTTCTTACGCCTCTTGGATGATATCGGCCCGAACATCAGACGTTCGGTGTCTCGACCAATTTAATGGGGTTCGCAGCACGACCATACAAAGCTTCAAATGGCGACATTTGCGATCGCTTGATAACTATTGTTGTACGAGAACTCGCATCGGCAAACTTTTATCCCATCGGGTAGCATTTGCTAGGCGCAAGCTCTCGGCATATCCTCCAATATCGATTGACTCTTTCGATCTGTCCATCCATACGTGGATGATATGCGATCGAAATTCAGATGGGTACCCAATGCTTCATGCAAACTACGCCGCGAGAGGTGAATCGAGATCCTCGATCGACACTATTTTCTTGGGCACTCCATGCAACCGACACTCGGCCATGTACAACTCGCCAGCGATCTCGGAGTATGTGGTTTTGGTGGCAAGAAATGGGCGACCTTGGTTAGACGATCGACTATTACCCGGATCGAATCGTGTTTGGGTCTTGGGTAAACCGTGATAAAATCCATTCGATCTCTTCCCACTTCCATTACGGAATCTTCGTGGTTCGCGAAGAAACCCGCTGGTCTCTCGATGTTTGCCTTTACTTTACGGCGGTGTCGCACAAAGCAACGAACTCTGCGACTTCCGTTTCAAATTTGGCCACCAAAATTTAGTCTTAACATCTGGTACATCTTGGTACTTCGGGGTGGATCGAATACTTTGAGTCATGGGCTTCCTTTAAGATTAATCGTTCGGACCATCGATATCGGTACACGAATCGACCATTAATCCAGTATGCCTTGATCATCCTTGGTGAAATCTTTGAATTTCCTTACGCCATTTTGACCTTGATGTCCGACAACACAGATCCTTTGGTTGTGCTTCACGAATTTGCTTCTCCAGGTAGACTGTATTTCCAAATTAGCTACAAATCCTTCGACACAACTTCTAGCTTTAGCTTTTGAAATTCTTCATAAAGTTACGGGCAACTTTCCTTTACTTCCAAGGCATTGCAATGCTCTTACGACTTAGAGCGTGCGCAACTACGCTGGCTTTTCCGGGATGGTAGTGGATTCCAAGATTATAATCCTTGATCGGTTCTAACCATCTTCTCGTCTCATATTCAAATCGATTGGGTGAAGATATACCTTAGACTCTTATGATGCGTGTAGAATTCACAATGACATCCGATGAGGTAATGGCGCTAAATCTTTAAAGCATGCACTATGGCGGCTAATTCGGATCATGAGTAGGGTAATTCTCTTCGTGAGGTCTCAATTGCCTTGATGCATAGCGGCGGCTCTTCCTTCTTGCATCGGGACGCATCCTAATCCTTGATGCGAAGCATCACGAGATATCGAAATCCTTTCAATATCCGTAGAATCAACACTGGGCAAGTCAAACGCTTCTTGAACTCTTGAAAACTTTCCTCACAGTGAGTCCAAGTGAACTTTTTCTCCTTCTTCAACAATTGAGTAAGGGCTTAGCAATTGATGAGAATCCTTCGATGAAACGGCGGTAATAACTTTGCCATCCCCAAGAAATCGCGAATCGGGTTCTGATCTTGGGTCGGTCCTGTAACATCGCTTTTACTTTTCTGGGTCAATCGCTACTCCATCGGCGGTCATCACATGGCCAAGAAATCCACTTCCTTCTTCCAAAGTCACACTTACGAACTTGGCATACAACGATGCTCCTCGAGTTTCTCCAAAATTAACCTCGGTGTTCACGCGTGTTCCTCCTCGATTTGGAATAAACTAGAATATCGTCAATGAACACCACTACAAACTTGTCCAGGTATTCCATGAAGACTTTGTTCATCATGTTCATGAAGTATGCAAGGGCATTAGTCAGACCAAAGGACATGACTAAGAACTCATAATGTCCATACCGCGTTGAGAAAGCGGTCTTTGGTATATCCTTAGGGTAGATCTTCAACTGATGGTAGCCCGATCGCAAGTCGATCTTTGAGAACACTCCGGCTCCCTTCATCTGGTCAAACAGATCATCTATCCTGGGCAATGGATACTTATTCTTGATAGTGACCTCGTTGAGAGCGGTGAGTCGATACACATCCTCATGCTTAGTCTTTCTTCTTGACGAACAAGACGGTGCTCCCCACGGTGTGAACTTGGTCTTACGAAACCTTTCTCGAAGTTCTTCAATCGCTTCTTCATTTCTCGCTAACTCGTCAGCTGGTATTCGATAAGGTCGCTTAGAAATTGGCGCTGTCCCTGGCACTAGATCAATGACGAACTCGATGTCACGATCTGGTAGCATTCCGGGTAACTCTTCTGGAAACACATCTGGGTATTCTCTGACTATTGGTACATTCTCCATTGCAATGTTCTTCAGACTGTTTACTAGCAAGAGTCCTTCACGAACCGATGTGGCTAGAAACTCCACTTTCCTTCCATCAGTACTCTCAACCGTTACGGCTCTTCGGCCACAATCCAGCACAGCTTTGTGCTTGGATAGCCAATCCATGCCAAGAATGACATCTAGGGTTTGGGTGTCTAGAACAATTAGGTTGGCTAGAAACTCAACTCCAGCTATGAGTAACTTAGCTCCTAAACAACCCACTCTAGAGCTTAGCTCTGCTCCAGGCGATTGAACTAATAGAGTATGCTTAAGTTGTATAGCCTCCAACTTATTCTTAGTTGCAAAACTTGGACACAAAGAATACTAAGCTCGAGAATCAAGCGAATCGATGCGGTACTTGAATTAACCAGAACTTACCCGATCGGCGTCGGTGCTTCGTGTGCTCCTTCCGTGGCGTGGTTGACACGGCCTCGGACCACGGATCGCGTCCCTCCTCCCGGTTGGTTGGGGGCTTGGAAAGTTCCCTGTTGGTGACCCGGTGCCGGTGTCTTATTTGGTGTAGCTCCAAGGTTGAAACGAATCGGGTGATCGTTCCCCTCTGTGGACACTCATTTGCGTAGTGGCCTAGTTGACGGCAAGTATAGCACACCCTTGGCTCTTGCGACTTGTTGACCGTTGGATTAGCGTTGGTCGGTCTTTGAAGTGCAGTGTTCGAGCAAGCGGGCGAGGTCTTGAGGTTGGTGCAGTGTCTGGCGAGTTCGTGGAGAAACCGGTTGAGCTGCGTGGCACCGTCCTTGCTCTCTGGGAATTGCCGGCCTCCTGTTTGGATCATCTGCGTTTGCGATTGTCTTCGGTTCCTTGCGCTTATCCTCCATGACTAAAGCTTTATTGATCGCTTCTTGGAAGTCGGGAAGGTATGTGCAAGGAGATTGACCAAGTCCGTTGTTGATCCTTGAGAAAATGACTCGCGAGCCT
This sequence comes from Ampelocalamus luodianensis, assembly GCA_036346255.1. Taxonomy (NCBI): domain Eukaryota; kingdom Viridiplantae; phylum Streptophyta; class Magnoliopsida; order Poales; family Poaceae; genus Ampelocalamus; species Ampelocalamus luodianensis. Next base: position 6,891,680 of record CM070632.1, on the reverse strand, counting down.
TGTGCTGCTGCAACATCTTCTCGCAAGATAGCGAGCAAGTTGCGAGAACTTGTTGAGATAGTCGACAACGACAAGCTTCCTTGCTTGAGGGCACGAAATTCATCTTTCTTTAGTTCAATAATTCCTTACAGTACGTGGTATTGGCGAATGTCTGTGAGAATTCCTCCCAAGTGATATTCGTGGTGCCTCATGAGCGGCGCAGTTCTCCCACCATTCTCTCGCGATGCCCTCCAACCGTGAGAGGCATAGAGAACTTTTTCATGGTCGATGCATTGAGTGATCAACGACTTTCTTTCAATCACCCGGCCAATCATCGGCTTCCACGGGTGAGACATGTCCAAATGAATGTTGGTGGACGGGTCCTCATGAATTTCGCCAACTTAGAAGGTCCTTGGTGGCCATGAGCAGTGGGGGCTCCACGGGGTGATGGTTGTTGTTATTCCGCTCACTTATAGCTTGCATCTGGTTCATCATGGCATGGATCAACTGTGTCTGTGCTGCCATAAAAGACCCAAAGTTCTGCAGATCCACTGAAGGTCTTTGGTGGCGAATCGCTCTGCTTCTTGGTCGCCCACCTTTTCTGCGGTGTTTGGGTACCAACCACTTGCAATCGTCGCGAGTTGTAACCATCAGCGAAGCTCAAGGGTTAGATAAGGTAGCAAGCATGGGGTGAGTTAAGAACTAAGCGGGGGATTGGTTAAACCCAACAACAACTGAGAGAACCCAAAAGCAACTTTAATACTTAAGAACTTAGTATGCCTTGCAACAGATGCCTAAGGGCCTTTGCAGCTCATACTTGTGAGACCCCGGTTTATTAAACTTGTAATACTTAACCTTCCACTGGTTCTAGTATCACAAATAGAATAATTCGTGTCTCGATGGACATGTGCCTCCCAGAACAAGCAGCACACGTACATCAAATCAAGGCATGCATCATTTCCATACAACAGAATATAACAGGTCTACCAAAAGACATACATAATATAAGTTATTACAACACAGCCGACCGGCCAAATGACATAAGTACCAAAAGTAACAGCGGAAGCAAAAGTGCCATAAGATGGCTTAAAACAAAAGACGACCGGTTAGCCACATAACACCACAGGGCAACCGACCGGGCCGCCAAGCTAATCGCCCCTTAAACTGCCACAGCACAACTCACAAAAGTGAGGTCCATCGGACTCACTATCATCCTCTGCACAACACAAGCAATGCGGTGAGTACAAAAATGTACTCAAGACTTACGAGTAGCAAGCCTATACATAGCTACATGAAAGTCAGATTCAAAGGAATGTGGTTATATGGTTCTTTGGGCGCATAAAGCAAGTTTCATTTGCAATATTGTAATAGATTGAGCAATGGTTTGTAAAATCTGTTTTTAAGCATTTAAATAACAATGAGTAATCATAAGTAACAAGTATCCACCTAGAAGTGACTTTCCCAAAGCCACCACAACATAGCATGAATCCTCGATTCATACCACCCAACAAGTTTTAATTTTCAAAAGGTTGTAGTCTAACTCTTGAAAAGCTTATCCAAGCGTGTCCATAACCTAGGGCGAGGCTATTCGAATAGTTTTAATCCTCGCAGGTGTACCAATGTACCCACACTTGGACCGCCTTTTTGCCAAGCTATTAAGCACACTTCCTATGGTATGCCTAAGACGGCTAAGTCCTCTGAACCCTTTCCAATGGAACATGCTAATCAAGAGACGCACGTATGGGGGTTAATCCTTAGTGATCTGCCGACGAAATATGGATCACAAGGACCCATACGTGGAGCAGGATACACCGGCCTCGGCGGGTGCTCCTCTCCCTACAAACGTGTCCATGTTGCATATAATCAAATATGCAACCCACCACGCGACTCATTAATTAACACAGCCCAAAGTACTCAGCTAAGAGAGGTCCCATATCCCTCTAGTGTGGTTAGCAAGCACAGAATGCTCGGATAACAGATACTCACAAGTAGTTCGGTCCTTAATTGACCCGGGCACCATTCCAAACACACCCAAAAGATCACACCATCTTACCATTGTGCCCAAGCCTAAATTGTTTTCATTTTCAGTTTTAGTTTTGCAATTTAGACATAGCACAAGGCTGAAATATACATATTATAACAGTTTGTGTGATCAAGGTTATCGACAAATCGATAACCGCCCATTTCTACCGATAACTAAGCATGGCTAAGCATAATGACACGCAATCTACTAAGTGACAAGGGTCCATCCAAAGGAACCCAAAATCACGACAAGTAACCTAGGCTTGATAGTAGAGGAGTAAACATTTCCTCCGATAATGCATCTAGTAGGCCAACTACCGGCATGAGTTTAAAACAACATAGCAATGCATACATAGAATTTGCAAACAATATATTAGACTTTGAAAATAGTAGGAACAATATGATCAAATGAATGCTACATCCGCTTTTGGTGAAGTGCAGGATCGATGGTGCGTGGATCAATATCAAGATTAATAATATTGTCTTGAACCTAACGCTAAAAGGCAATAAGCAACTAAGAACGAAGAACACCAAATGAAACTCCAACAAAAAACACATCCAAAACTAATAAAATTTACACAACACTAGGGAATGACCTAAGACAATGACCGAACAAGAATTATGCAATTTGGACTTAATATGCAAAAGATATGAGCAAAATGCTCTTTCTCAGCCTTACAACAAACTAATTAATAATTAGCACTGTTCATGGCGAAATTTTCTCGAATGACCTCGGGTCTGAAATTTTTATAGCAGGTGGATTACGACATCCTAATAACAGCAAAGTTGGATTTACTAATTTTGGAGCTATACACATTTACTTATGATTTTTTTCTAAGTTGTAAATCTAATGCAAGTCATTTTACAGAACTATGAACATGCTCAAATCCTATTTTATATGAAAGTATACTAACAGATGAATTTAACAAAATTGATTTTGCACAAATTGGATTTATACAGAAAAAGATATGCATTTTCCAAGGTTAAAACTATTTCTGGAATATTCAAAATGACAGAAATCAAGTTATTCCTAGATACACAATTTTCTGCTACTGCAACATGCTTAATTCCATTTTTATAATAAACTAAAGCGACAACATAATTTATTATCGTTGGAATTATCTAAAAAGCAGTTAAAATGAATTAGTTATGAGTTTCTAAAGTTTTTATATCATTTTCAGTTGTTAAATAACTACTTACCGAAATACAGACAAACTCAAATAAAAGAATAAGGCGTGGACAACTCCCAACCCTTGATCTAAAATCCTACGGCTCACGCGGCAAAACGGCGCAGCGCTACGAATCGAACGAGCCCACCGTTGGATCGCGATCCAACGGCGCACACGAGTGTATGCATTCGGACGGTGTGGTTGCATACACGATCTCAGCCGTTGATCGAAAGATCGACGGTCGAGAACGATCAAGGCATCCGGAGGGTCCGAACGCACACAAAGATCAGGGCCGCAGATCTAAAAATGAACGGTAGCTATTTAACGCAGCTTCAAAGGGAGATGTCGACACGTGGGACCGCATGTCGGTGACTCCAGAGTCACGATCGCTGCGGCGCTTAACCCACGTGCACGCGGCACATCGGCCCACCACGGCGATCAAAGTGGCGGTTAAGACCAAAATAATGCCATTAATGATTAAAATTAAGTAAACACTAATGACTTCTGAAATTTGATTTTAACCCCTCGGGCCCACAAGTCAGCGACCGAGAGGTGATTTCCGACCGGGATTAAATGCCGACACATTAATTAATCAACGATTAAACATTAATGATGTCGAACAAAGGCGTGATCGCACTCGCAGGGTGATTCAAGGATGTTGGGCCCACCGTCGGTGGCTCAACGACACGATTAAGACACAATTAATTAACTAATGATTGGTAATTAATGTGTCCTAATTAAGTGACGAAACGGAGCTCTGTCGTCAAAAACCCGAGTGATTTCAACGGCTGTCGCCGCGACAACGGCATGCGCGCCACCAAGAACCAAAATGGATTCGCAATATCACTACGAATCTAATGGTAGCATTCTCGCCGCGGTGAGGACTAGAAACGGCCAGCTGGAAAAGCGAAAAAGGAGCTTTCAACGCTAAATGCGAAAATAGCGAAAAGCTCAGCTGCAGTCCAAGGAAGCGGGTGCCAAAGCTTCTAAGGACTAATAAGAAGCTACCTCAGTGACGAGAAGCTTCAAAGATGGCGGAGATGCTTGATCACAGAGGAAGCTCGCCGGACTTGGAGAAGAAGGTTTGAAAATGACCCCCTGAGCCAAATGAGTGATACCAAAGCATCAAAATAGCTTCATTAAGGTCCACAGAAGCTACATGAGCAAGTAATTAGAAAATGGAGCACTCACTGAAATGAGGAAGAAGATGACCAATTTCGGCCGAATTTGAACAAACCCCAAATTGGACAATTCCTGAGAATCAAATCCAAAATTAAGTGAGGGGAAATGTTCAAGGAAGTAAATAGATAAGGTTAGGGCAAAGAAACGTGAAGGAGGACCACTGGAACACCAAGAACACCAATGGAGCTCCACGGGTCAACAATGGCGATTTGCCATTTTTGAGGTGTTAAGCTCCAATACTGAGAATGAAGCTTGATGGTGGTCTAAAGAAATGCCAGGAGGTATTGAGAGTGTTTATAAAGCCATGAAAGCATTAGGGTTTGCACCACACATCTTTCTGGCGGCAAAACACAGAGCACAAGGTGCGGCCGACAAGGAAAAAGAGGTGCAATAGGGTATGGCCTGGCTCAGAGTACCACCCATACCCCTAAACATCGGCTAGGGTGGCTTTAGGGAGCAAGAAATGACACTGCCATTACTTCCCCTACTGTGCTCGCACGGCCGGAGGTAGAATATGACCAGCGAAAAGGCTCGATGATTTTCAGCCGTTGGATGAGACACGGACGGCTGAGATAGCGCCACGCCTCCGGGCTTTAAAACACAACGAAAAGGTTCCGAGCCCTAGGATTAGAAATGAACGGCTCAGATTGCTCCACGTCGCAAACTCAATTTACAACGAAGGAACACGCGGGCGTTGGATCCTAATCCAACGGCTCAGATTCAAACCAACAACCGGAGGGTCCGAAGGTTTCGACGCATCCGGACGGTTGGATGGAGATCTAACGGTTGATATTCACTCAAGCAACCGGAAGGTCCGAAGGTTTACACACGCGCGGGCCGCGCGATTTAGATCCAACGGTTGAGATCCAACGCGCGATTTTCACACGGGCGCGGTGCGGTTAGTTGACTGGACCGAGTCAATTGGCTCGAGCCCGAGTTTGACTCGAACCCAAGTAACAGTAAAACCAGGTTTGACTTAGAAATAAGAACAGAGACTTTGAAGGATTTATTTGAGGTAGCAAACTAACTCTAAAAATTATGAAATTTTTACAGGAGCTTGCTAACTCAGATATTAACCTTGTGTAAAATTTTCAGAGGTTTTTATACTGTGAATAAATCTCCAAAAATTCTGCAAGGCTCTGTTTTAATGTTTGATGAGAGTCAAACAGTTTGACCTCTAAAAATATTCAAACAATTTCAAAAATTATGAAATTTTTCAGAGGGGTCACATACCATCACAGAGACTTAGGAAAAATATTTCCAGATGATGATCACAAAATTTGACAAGATTTTTTTTGGAATATCAAGATTTGGATCAACTAGACTTGTGACAATGTATTTCCATAATCCCTTGTACAAGAATTGTTTGGCACAACAGGAAATACATGATGTAAGAAAAAGTTTTAATTCCTACTGATTTTCTTACATTTGAAACACAAGCCCAAGATTGGGATGTTACAATACTCACACTCAAAGAAAATAGCGAACCTAAGCACACAATCTAACGCCTAAAGGGCGACACAACTAGGCTTAGACTGACGCGGCTTAACACACTAAGCCTCAACTGCGAACCTAGGCCTTAGCGAACTCGGGCCACGAGGTAACCTCCACAACCACGGTTGTGCTCCTGCCTGCTGTAGACCTTGAACTGTGCTGGCATCTTCGCAAACCGATCCGGTGCCCCTGAATCGGTGCAACAGAACAAAGCGTCGATGGCGCGACGAGCTCCTCCGATTCGCCCACTTCCTCTGGATCTTCCTCAGATTCTTCATGTTCTTCTAGATCTTCTTCCTCTTCTTGGTCTGCCTGGTGGTGGGCGTCCAGTATCTCTTCCAGGATGGCGATCTTCTCTTCAGCTTGGTGCAGGCTCTTGTAGGCACCGTCTAGATCAGCGGCCATCATCTCCATGGATTCCTCTTGGCGACGACGTGCACTGGCGAGGTGTACCATCGTGGCATCTTCTTCTCCTCCGTGGATGGATAGTGCGCAGGTAGCTCCACGGCGGCTGCTCTGGGGTGGTAGCGGAAGACGGTTCCTTGCAACTCGCGCATGTAGATGTGGCAGATCCGAAGCATGGCCAGGCGCGACGATTCCTGTATTCCTTCACTCCAAGTGATCCTCCTGACGGAGATGTTCAGCGGCTGGCTTGCCTTGGTGTTCATCCTGGCGTAGATCGTCAAGCGACAGATCGTACCCCGCTTATGTCCATCCACCATCCAGTTGTTTCCTCGGTACAACGGACGATCAAAACCTCCAAGTACCTGCAGAAGCTTCCAAAGTTCGGCGGCGTAACCTCCACAACGCTCACCATAGGTCTGAAAAGGCGAGGCATCTGTCCAAAAGACAGAGAGAGGTAAGAACAACTTAAAAACAGCGGAGAGAGGGGAAAATTCTTAGCAATAGATGAGTCTAGAGAGACATGAGAGGAGTTAAGCAATAGGTTACTCTTGCAAGTTGGTTTTCTTTTAGAAAATAATTTGGACTCTCTAAAAACGGCCGATCTAACTAAGGTCAAGACCTCTGATCGGATGGCTCGATACCACCTCTGTCGGGACCCAAAATGCACTGGACCCTCTGTGTATTCTCGTGACTAGTCCAGATCACGCTAGTGCACACACGAAGAACATAGGTGAATATCAATCCACACAAGCGAAATATAACATAAACGAATAGTTTGAGTAACAACTTAGAGTTTTGACCTTAAGGTCGGGGTTACAACTTATTAAGCCACGCGGGGCTAACACTAGAGAAATCTCGCAGCGAACGAAATAAACTCTGGCAAACTCCAATCAGCACACCACAGGCAACCGACTGGGATCGATGACCTAACGATCAACCTTCTTCCACAAACTCCTCCTCGAAAGCAGGCGAAGACTCCTCCACTTCTGTAGGTTTGGGCGCAAGTTTTACAACAAGCGTGAGTACACAACCGTACTCGCAAATCATACCACAGAATGCAATATATAGATGCAGGCTTATTCCAAAGGAATGGCTTCTGTGGTTATTTTGCAGAAATGCAACATTTGCAATTGAATACAAATAATAGATTGAAAGCATAATTTAAAACAAATAAGCAATATTAATTTAACGGTTGTTTCCACAAAGACACACAACTAAACTGATTGATTCACACAGCCATATGATTGAGATCACACAGCTCCCAATCCCACATTTTATGAACACTACCCTCATCCAAATCCCGGCGTTGTCCATGACCGAGGACGCGGCTATTCGAATAGATTGATTAACACTCTGCAGAGGTTTGTACACTTTACCCACACGATACAACTAGTGTAGCTAGCACTAATCGTAACAAAACAGTTCGGCAACTTCGTCTCAACATTGACGTTCTTATTCACACAGTCCCATATCACAAAAATGCACTCGGACCCTCCGTATTCTCGCACTAGTCCAGGATCACGCTAGTGCACACAGCGGTAACATAGGTGAATATCAATCCACACAAGCGAAATATAACATAAACGAATAGTTTGAGTAACAACTTAGAGTTTTGACCTTAAGGTCGGGGTTACAACTTATTAAGCCACGCAGGGCTAACACTAAAGAAATACTGCAGCGGAACGAAATAAACTCTGGCAAACTCCAATCAGCACACCACAGGCAACCGACTGGGATCGATGACCTAACGATCAACCTTCTTCCACAAACTCCTCCTCGAAAGCAGGCGAAGACTCCTCCACTTCTGTAGGTTTGGGCGCAAGTTTTACAACAAGCGTGAGTACACAACCGTACTCGCAAATCATACCACAGAATGCAATATATAGATGCAGGCTTATTCCAAAGGAATGGCTTCTGTGGTTATTTTGCAGAAATGCAACATTTGCAATTGAATACAAATAATAGATTGAAAGCATAATTTAAAACAAATAAACAATTTTAATTTAACAGTTGTTTCCACAAAGACACACAGCTAAACTGATTGATTCACACTGACCATATGATTGAGATCACAGCTCCCAATCCCACATTTTATGAACACTACCCTCATGTGAAATCCGGCGTTGTCCATGACCGAGGACGCGCTATTCGAATAGATTGATTAACACTCTACAGAGGTTTGTACACTTTACTCACACGATACAACTAGTGTAGCTAGCACTAATCGTAACAAAATAGTTCGCAACCGTCTCAACATTGACGTTCTTATTCACACATCCCATATCACAAAGCTTAACCTATCCACGAACCCCAATGTTGAAACTCCGTAACCTACTAAGTTAGGCCTGTCACGGACATGCGGTCGTGCAGATAGCTCGATTCAATGGCGCACAAAGTTAAGTCCTTAATTGACCAAGGCAAGACTTCGAGCTTTCTAACTAAACCACACAGATAAATCCCAATCACAAAGCCACCGGTTCACACGGTATCCACCACTTGCCTCGGTTTAAATCTTTTACCACCCGGTTGGTTTAGTGCAACACATGCCATCACGAGTAATAGCACACAAAGACACACAGCTTTATCACATAGGTTCCATAATCACTTAGTCAATTTCATAATTGCACTCACATGAGATGATGACTCGTAGCATGGCTAAGCAATTCTAGTCTGGCCTAACCAACCATGTTGACAATATGTTAATACCAACTAAATAATAAACCAATCTAGGGCGACAAAAGATTACGGTATACAAGTAGGCAAGGTGAACATAACAGTTTGGATCAATAACTAGCCCAAAAGCAGTTAAACACATAATTAAAGTAAATGCAATAATTCAACACAATATAATTTGGGAAAACTGGGATTCAATATGATCAAAGGTATGACTTGCCTTGGAATAGGTCTATGTACTGGTCTTGAACTTGGTTGAAGCCTTCTTCACTAAAACCCCGAAGTATCGACGTCTACGCACAAACGAAGCAAAACAACCAAAACAAATAAATAACAGAGGCAAAACAAACTCCAAAAATTAAATAAAAATAATAATTAGATAGATCTCGAATTTAGACAAATTTAGAAATTTGAATGGGCTCAATCGGAGTTAGGATGCAAAAGTTATGGGCTTTGAAAGTTTGAAATTACATAAAATGCTGAAAATCAGATTTTATGAATTTACCGAATTATTTTCCTAAAGGAAAATCAGATTTAATCGCAGTCGACGCCTTCGGAGGAATTTCGGAAAAATAAATAATAAAAGAAATCTCGACATGTGGGACCCACATGTCGAGGCTAAACTCACGCGTGGACTAGGTCCACCGAGCCTCAACTCTGAACCGTGGGCGCCCACGCTGCCGATGAGGCGACCACGCGGCGGCGACTGTGACGCGGACGCCGAGGTGGTGGTGACGAGGTGGCAGTGAGGTGGCGTCCACGTCGGATCGCCACGTCGGCAGACGCGTCGGCGAAGCCCGGCGACCGGTTTAGCGACGGCGGTGATTGGCGACGGCGAGTGCGCGAATCGACCGTCGTGACACGGCGAAGGTGGTGACGCGATTAGATCTCGCCGGCAACGACTACAACGGCGGCGGCGAGTTAAGCGGCGGAGCGGCGCGACTTGAAGGTGGCGGCGAACCGGGCTCTCCGACGAAGATAAAGCGCGCATCATGCGGCGGGATGCGGCGAACCCGAGGTGTCTCAAAGCGACGGAACCTCACCACCGGCGCGCAATCGACGAAGAACCAGGCGGCGGCGCTTAGGGTTCGAGCTCCAATCCGTGAAAGGCGCTCTAGGTTTCGGTCTTGGGAAAAGACGGCGGGGTGTAGGCGAACCTCGCGGATCGCGCTTTAAATAGGGTTCGGGCGAGAGTCGCGGCGAGCAGCGGCCCGGCGCGGCTTCGGACACGGACTCTAGAGTCCGCGACGAAGACGGCCCGGCAGCGGCAAGCGGGCCCACACGTCGATGGCTAGGGTTAGAGATGCGGCGCGCGTCAGCGGTGCGGTCCACGGCGGACTCAAGATCGACCGTCGCATCTAATCGAGCGGTCCACAATCAAAGGAACATTGAACCGTCTCGTTACTTCACGCGCATCTAGCCGTCCATGCTTGATCCAACGGCGGAGAGTGAACGGGGTAAACCGGAGGGAGAGAACAGAGAGGGCGACAGTGGGTCCACTGTCGGTGAGGCGGCTTTCACGGGCGAACCGGGCCGCGAGAGTGGCGGGCGAGGACAATGGGCGGAGGTTTGGATTTCGGCCCAAAGGATTAACTGAGATTATTAATAGGTTTTCTAATTTAGAAAAAAACCAGAAATTCAAATAAGCAATAGAAAATAGCAAATGAACTCAGAAAAATTCTAGAAAAATCTAGAAAATATATCTGAGCACATAGAACCCAAATAAAATAGTTTTGGCTATTGTTCATGTTGGGATTATTCACATTAAATATTTTTTTATTATAAAGTCCAATATTAAGCTTTTGAATTAAATTCAAATAAAATCCAAATGGTGAATTTTCTTCCTACTAACTATTTAAAAGATTTTTAAACTCTGAAAATTGGGATGTTACATATACTTCAATACTTGCTCTGCACATAATTGGGGCTTGCTGAAATTTATTTATTTTTCATATACTAGGATCACAAGGCAGATGCTGAGTATCTGAACAAGCCTCTAGACCACTATGGTGAGATGCAAACAATATTTGGCAACAAAGATGGCTACAGAAACTTCGCGAAGGACTCAAGTGCACTCTAGGTGCGAGGATAGAGGCTGAAATCGATGATGTTCTGCACATGATGTGAGTGATGGGATTACTATTCGGATAATCATGGGGCAACATCTTCGCAAGCAAGACCAACAAGAGGGCCAAGATAGCTGAGATTGAAGACGATGGGCTAATTAGTGCTTTCAAAAGTGTAGGTGAGAACATTGCCAATGCTATAAAGATGGCCGCTAAACTGAAAATGAATTGCTGCAGACTTATTTGACCAATTGAAAAGCCTTCCCAGGTTTGATAAGACCCACATATCTTTCTACTATGCTTATTTGGTGGCTAACCTCATATTGGTAAGGCTTTCTACCTCCTGCTGCTCGAGCACAAGCTAGACTGGGTTGCAATGTTCATTAGTGAGAGGTTTCGAGGACAGTAAAGGTGATTTGGAGGAGTAGGACATTTCTTTTGGTGGAACCACATATAACTATGCACTGTGGTCTAATATTAGGAATGCTATAACTTATGTACTGTCTAATGTCACAAGCCTTGAACTTGCTATATTGTGTGGCTTGAATTCGATGTATTATGTACGCCTTGGAGGCGTAGGACGTTTCTTTTGGTGGAACCACATATAACTATGCACTGTGGTCTAATATTAGGAATGCTATAACTTATGTACTGTCTAATGTCACAAGCCTTGAACTTGCTATATTGTGTAGTTTGAATTCGATGTATTATGTATGCTTTGGAGATAAGCCAAAAAAATGTTTGATTATGCAAAAAGGATCATTTATTCGACATAATTTGATTATGCAAAAAAAACATCGGAGATGAGCTTCATTTATTCTAGCAAATGTTTGATTCATGCGACAAAAGATTAGTAGCACAGAGGTAACCTTACCAAAAGGTCACCACACCTTCTGTCCTATCCCCATCCCTCTATCCAAACTGGTGATTGGGATTATTCCATCCCCTTTTATCCCCTCAACCAAACATAAAACAGGATCGATCCCATCCCAGAAAACAAACAAGAACTGAGTTGGTTCCATCCTATAAATCAGGAATGGGTCCATCCCATCCCACCACGTCTCCAAACCAAACACACGCAAAAGACTTGGTTTTCACAGGGTTCACATTCACAGTGGCGAGTAATTTTCTTAGCAGGTGCCCGCGTAAAAGTCGCGCCCTTTCCTTCAGTGCCCCGATCATGATTCATGGGTGGACAAGAATAATGTAAGTCAGACTTAGTTTTCACAGAGTTCACATTCACATTGGCGAGTAAATTTCTTAGCAGGTGCCCGCGTAATAGTCGTGACTGCAACATGAGCCATTACCCATGGTTCATTATAGGTGGTCCCACGGCGAGAGAAGTAATACACGGTATCTAAATTTCTTGAGAGTAGACATGTTCGTGATGGATCCGCGACCGGCACATGAGCCATTGCCCATGGTTCACTATAGGGGGTCCCACAGCGACAAAGATAATACACGGTATCTAAATTTCTTGAGAGTAGACATGTTCGTGATGGATCCGCAACGGCCACATGAGCCATTTCCCATGGTTCACTATAGGGGTCCGACGGCGACAAAGATAATACACGGTATCCAAATTTCTTGAGAGGAGACATGTTCGTGATGGATCCGCGACTGGGACACGAGCCATTTCCCATATCTCCGTGCGCGCGTGCGTGCAACCAAGGGAAGACGAGTTTTAGATGGGACACCGAATTCCCGAACCTATCACGTCCAAGTCCCAATTCGTCGGCCTTTCCCCCTATTTTCTCGTGCTCTCGTGGGAGAAAGAAAAGAACGGGTAAGGAAAGGGACAAAAGTGCACTTGGATGGCAAGCATCTCTGGAAAGATCAAATCTTCTGCAGAAAGTTGGAAATGTAACGAGGCCGCCGGGCCGGACTTTCCCCTATTTTCTCGTGCTCTCGTGGGAGAAAGAAATGAACGTGTAAGGAAAGGGACAAATGGGGCACTTGGATTGCAAGCATCTCTAGAAAGATCAAATCTTCTGCAGAAAGTTGGAAATGTAGCGAGACCGGCCCGGACCGGGCTCGCGAGTTGAATCCGGCTCGAAAGATCGATAAAATACAATTAAAATAATAAAAAATATTTTTAAAAATTCTTGAAATCTATTAAATATTAATTTTTATTCAAAAGAAGTAAAAATAATATTTGTAATGAAAAGTGGATTTTTTCGAGCTAGGCTTGGGCCTACCTATTCGAGACCGGACTTTTCAGACCTGACCCGAAACCTAGCCCGGCCCGACGTTTGAATAGGTTACTTGAGAGCAACTCTTGACTAAGTGGGGTTGACCTTGGCGAGCAAATCTACACCATGAGTGAGATGCTCTGATGTCTTTGCATCACTTGCTCTTCCAAAAGGTGATACAAGTACCCCTATATCTCAATCTTCACTAACAGAAAGAAGTGACATGTAATACACCGTAATTTGGTCCCATCTAGACCTGTTCAAACATTGGGTTTCGGTTTGGGCCTGAAAAAGCTCGGTCTTGAAAACCCAAGCCCGAGCCAACCTGAAGCCCGACACATGTGGATTCTCCAAGCCCAATGCCCGGTCTGACACTACTACAAAACATGTCATAGTAGACGCCTCATCACAGACTGTTCCTTTGGAACCGTCTGTGTTGTCTTATCACAGACAGTTCCACATACGGTTTGTATTAAGAACTGTTTGTGAACTATCATAGACGAACCGTCTGTGATATGACGACATATCATAGACGGTTCTTATTAAGAACCGTATGTGAAGTCTCATCACAGACGGTTGGTATTAAGAACCGTCTGTGACTTGGATTTTACTATGGCCTGAAATTTTTCTTACTCTCTGATTTTACCATGGCTTGAAATTTTCCTTACTCTCTGATTAGGGTAAAATTACTATTATCACAGACGGTTCTTGTTCAGAACCGTCTGTGACAGTCTATTTTCACAGATGGTTTGAAAACCGTCTGTGATGACCGTCTGTTATCACAGACACATAAATACAGATGGTTCACAAAACCGTCTGTGATGACATTTTGTGTAGTAGTGTGACCACAAAAACGCGGCCCAAAGCCCGAAAGAACTTGCCGCATAGAGGGTTCAGACTTGTAGCGGAGAATTTAACAAAAACATAACGGGAGAATTCGAAAATCATCGAACAAAGAATTTGACATGGACATCACAAGTTAACTTGCACAACACAGATCCATTCAAACATACTTGTTAATTCATTGCGCACACAGATGAAGGGTCTAGTCCCATCCATTATGCCTTAATGACGAGTTTTGGTAATTAATGATAACCAAATTTGTAGGACTAACATTTTATATGAGGTGGTGAAATAGGATGAGTCCCATGATGATTAAGACTTTGGATGGCATCATGAGTTAAAGATCATTAAGCTAAGGTTTAGGATGAAGGACGTCATCATATGTTGATGGTCATCAAGTCAATATTCCGAAGTGAAGAGTGGCATCATGTGTTGATGTACACCAAGTAAAGACCCCAAAGCAAATAACAACATCATGTGTTGATGGTCGTCAAGTGAAGATCTTGAAGTGAAGGATGACATCATGTGTTGATGGATGTTAAGACAATGACCCAAACTTGGAGAAACGACGTGCGTCATCAACTTGAGGCTCCAAGAGGATTCACAAGGCAAATGTATAACCAGCATATACTAAGGATGTGTTCCTATTAGTCTATCGGTCTTGGTGTTTGGTTGAGAGACCAGATTGATAGTATATGTTATCGTATTATTAAGGGGTTTAGTCTAGTAGCTTGAGTCTCGTCATGTGTTTATAGAGGGTTGGAACACCATACGCCGGTGTGCTAGCACCAACTCACACAGTAAGGTATTCGAGAAGATGGTAGCTAAGGTTTTGGTAGAGCAACTCACGTCGTATCTGTGTCTTTCCCAACAGCTTTATGCATCCCCTTATAAAGAGCCCTTGCCGGATCCTATCTGAACTTGTTTGTTCCAACCCGTTAAGTGTGTGACCCTGTAGGTTTATGTGTAATTGCTTGTGACTCGGAAACACCTTTTCGACCACCAGTTATCAGCGGTTCCTAGCAGCACATAACGATTCCCGAATACATATAAATTATATCGAACGAACCTTAATGCAATATGATCTACGACCAGATCCTTATCACTTACGGCCAGCTCGTATCTCTATACGACCAATTCATATTTAGTCATAATAAGTTTGTAACTCCTTACGACCAGTTTAAGACCACTTAGTGGTTATATTCGACCAGTCCGTATCTGGTCGAACTGAACGACCTGCTTCTGTATTCTTTCTTTGCCTCATGACATCTGGTTGAACTCTATGTGAGATAAATTATCATCCATGGACTGTTCAATACTTTCTCGATCAAGTGACGGATAACTTCATATGGTCGACTCTTCGACCATTAGTGGCACGACCATGTACTTTCTTTATCCAACCACATCGAGGGGCTCAGAGATATCTCTCCTGTTATGTTAGGAGGGGCAAATCCCATATCTGATTAGTCACATCCCTTCACATGTTTCATAGCATATCCGAAAGCTACCTTTATAACTACCCAGTTACGGAATAGCATTTGACAACCCCTAAGTGTACTATTACATATGTAGGAAACCATACCGATCTCAGGTCTGAGGATTATACATCATCATTGCTTGAGACCAACTAATGACACATAAAATCATAACAATCTTAATAATGTCTCAAGGTGGGGTCAATCCAACACTATATTCTCTAACATGTGTTCATATTATTGATTCGATATCCTTATATCCATGACCAGTAAAACATGGAAATCAATCAATACATATGTTGGTCGATAAGTCACTAGCGTTCCGACCAGTGACATCCGACTAGGAATACATTTAGAATGATATCATATAAGTTAAAGAGCTTCACCAACAAGTCACATACTTGTTGATCTTTATCAATGATAATTCATCCAAGGAACAAAATAATATTTATTCTATAACTCATAAACATAAATGTGATATAATCATCTCTATGATTGCCTCTAGGGCATATCGCCAACAGTCTCCCACTCGCACTAGAGTCAATCATACAAATATCTAATACTCATAGCTCGTGTGCAGCTCATGCTTAGATTGCGAGAGAAGCTTTGTCAATAGATCAACAATGTTCAAATCCGTGTGCACTTTGCATATCTTCACATCACCTCTTTCAACAATCTCACGAATAATGTGATGTCGTCGAAGTATGTGTTTGTACTTTTGATGCGATCTAGGTTCCTTAGCTTGTGCAATAACTCTACTATTATCACAATATAGATCTATTGGACTAGAAGCACTAGAAACCACACCCAGTTCATTAATGAACTTTTTAATCCATACGGCTTCTTGTGCAGTTTCGAAAGCCGCAATGTACTTAACCTCTGTTGTAGAATCAACAACTGTTAATAAGATCAAAAACAAGTTTGCTCCTACTAACCTTCTTGTAAACACAAGGTTCTTTTTCATTCTTGATGAAGTCAAACCCTTTGACCACTTCATTAAAATGAATGTTTCAACTCGATATGCTTGCTTTAATCCATATATGGATTTATGAAGCTTGCATTAGTTGCATAACTTTCTAGCTCCCTATGGATCAACAAAACTCTCATGTTGTGTCATGTACATATCCTCACTTAGGTTTCCATTAAGGAAAGCCATTTTGACATCCATTTGCCATATCTCATAATCAAAATATACATTAATAGCTAGAATGACTCGGATAAACTTGAGCATAGCGACTGGACGAGAAGGTTTCATCATAATCAACATATTGAATTTGTTTGAGACCCTTTGCCACCAATCGTGCATTATGAATGTGAACATTTCCATCCATATATATCTTTTTTCTTAAAAATCCATTTGCATTCAATAGTTTTAACACCATCAGGTAGATCAACCAAGTTCCAAACTTGATTGTCATACATGGATTTTATCTCAGATCTCATGGCCTCAAGCCATGACTCAGAGTCTAGGTCCATCACCGCTTCCTCATAAGTCTTAGGCTCGTCATTATTCAATAATAAAATATCATGCTCATACCTTATAGGCAATTGACGTGGTATTTTAGATCTACGTGGGGCTGATGCCTCATCTACAGATTCTACAATATTTTGTTCATCCTGTAGAGGCTTAGTAGGAGTTGAAATATTTTCAGATGTTTCCAGAATTTTTTCGAGTTGCACATTGCTCCCACTGACTCCTTTGGAAAAAAAAACTCCTTCTCTAAGAAGACACCATTTCGGGCAATAAACACTTTGTCGTCATCCTACTTATAAAAGTAATATCCTTTAGTTTCCTTAGGATACCCTACAAAGAAGCACTTATCCGATTTGGGTGAAGCACTTATCCGATTTGGGTGTGAGTTTATTAGACGTCAAACATTTTACATAAACCCCACAACCCCATATCTTGAGAAAAGACAATCCATGACACTTCTCGGTCCATATCTCATATGGTGTCTTCTCTACCGTTTTTGATAGAACCCTATTTAAAGTGAAAGTTGTTGTTTCTAGAGCGTATCCCCAGAAATACAATGAAAGATCAGATTAGCTCATCATTGACCGAACCATGTCTAACAATGTTCGATTCCATCGTTCAGACACCCCATTCCATTGAGGTGTTCCTGGCAGAGTAAGTTGTGAAACAATTTCACATTGCTTTATATGATCGCCAAACTCATGACTCAAATATTCACCTTCACGATCTGATCGTAGATATTTAATTATCTTGCCAAGTTGATTATGTACCTCATTTTGAAATTCTTTGAACTTTTCAAAGGATTCAGACTTATGCCTCATTAAGTATATGTAACCATATCTATTAAAGTCATAGTAAAAGTTATGAATTACTGAAAACCACCTCTGACCGGAGTGCTCATTTGTCCACATACATCCGTATATACAAGGGCTAATAAATCACTTGCCCTCTCACCTATACCTGTAAAAGGCGCATTTGTTATCTTGCCAAGTAAACAAGATTCACATGTTTTAAATGATTCAAAATCAAATGATTTTAGAAGACCATCTTTATGGAGCTTCATCATGTGTTTCTCATTTATATGACCTAGACGACAATACCAAATAAAAGTAAGATTCAAATCATTAGGTCGAAGTCTCTTAGAATTAATGTTATAGACAGACACATCCTCAAGATTCAAAACATATAATCCGTTCACCAATCGAGCATGGCCATAAAACATATCTTCAAAATAAATTGAACAACAATTGTTCTTTATTCTGAAATCATAACCTTCTGCTCCTAAACATGAAACAAAAATAATATTTTTGCTTAAGGCAGGAACATAATAACAATTATTTAGTTCCATAACTAATCCTTAGGGTAAAATTAAAGGTAAAGTGCAAATAGCTAATGCAACAACTCTTGCTCCATTGCCTACGCGAAGATCAATCTCACCTCTTGCCAAACTTCTACTCCCTATCAGTCACTGCATCGAATTGCAAATATGAGCAACCGATCCAGTATCAAATACCCAAGAACATGTAGGAGAAGTGACAAGATTAATCTATATAACATTTATACCTGAACTTGAAGTCTTACTTCCTTTGTTCTTTTTCATCTGTGTCAAGTACTTCTTACAATTTTTCTTCCAATGCCCAGTCTCACGACAATGGTAACATTTTGTATCAGGCTTAGGACCTAGCTTAAGCTTCTTAAGCTTAGCCTTGAGACTCTTGATTTCATCTTGAGTCTTTTCGTTGCCCTTTCCTTTCCCCAAGACTTACTCTTTTTCTTGAAACTAGTAGTCTTTTGAACTATCATCAAATGATTAGAACTTTTCTTAATGCTCTCCTCTTCAGCACCCTTAAGTTGAATACAAACATGAATTTTTTGTAGTAAATTTGTTGTATACATTACGACTTTGCATTCATGTATCTTTGCCCTACTTACCAAGTAGTTGTGGTCTATAAACAAAATGGGCTAAAAACTGGAAGCTAGCTGGAGTTAGTTTCCCTTGATGCAGAAGCATATCCAACAGCAAACTACAAGGGAAAACATAAGGTAAAATCTTTGATTGTAATTTCAATATCGTCGCAAAATTGAACTAATCCTGCAATTCAATTTTCATAGTGTAGAAACACAACCACTATCAATTTGTAAGACAATCATAGGGCTTTATGCTCTTGAAACTAAATTAGCAGTGCAGTGTAATTTCGGCATAGTTCTTATGCTTTGTAACTCTATTTTCTTAGTGTAACCGGTGAATATTGGTAGTCTGCACATTGTTCAAAACATACCTCAAATATGAAATGGGGGAAAAAGATACACAACCTAATTAGTGAACAACCGCTTATATATATCATAACAATACGCAGAGACAGCCCAACACAACTGAGAAACTGAAAACAATAGGACACCCTTAATGCATGGTATGTCACCTAAGCTGGTTGTTCAGTTGTGCATATTTTTTACTTATCAAATCCATATGCTTGTTACTGATAAGCACATCTTAAAGCAGCAGCCTCAATTGCAAATCAGCTCAGTTTGAAATGACCATTTGAATGTTCTCTATAAGATGGATTATTATTATTATTTTACTTTGCACTAAAGCATTATATGATGAAGCTATAGCCTATAGATAAGCACGAACTGATTAGATTCAGTGAATAAAAAGGAAAGCAATTAGTTTCGGTACGTTAAGAACATACATGTTAATGTCTGAAGGTTTACCTAGGTACCTTAATCAATGGTATGCAAATAGGCAATAAAACACCTCGCGATGCCACGTTGGATGGTAGTAAACATCTTTAATGCTCCTTGAAGGGGGGATACTAATCATCTCACTTATGAATCATACCAAAAATCATCATAGAAATTTGATTATTCTAGGAGGAAACAGCTGCAAATGATTTGAAGTTGTTGGGATGGGAAACTAAAAACCTGACTGGAATATTGTGTTATTTGTTTTGAGTTACTGCATAGTTGAAACTCTGAAATGTCAATAAATGCATCCTAATTACTTCAATCCTACGAAATATAATAATTAGTGTCTAATTTAATATTTCATCAACATAATTCAGCTCTTTGATGAAAGCATATTAAATAAGAGGACAAATGCACGGAGAGAAATAATTGAATAAGGCAAGGTTATAGGATCTCGAAGTCAGGAAGTACAATTATCTCTCTGGGCTTGATTGATCATGTCATACATAGTATGACTCACATGACAATATTAAAGTAAGCAGACAAAAACAACAATAACACATTTTGAGAAATTTCAGGTAAATTGTTAAACACCTATTTACCAAATGCAACTCACTCGGTAATAATTATTTAAATAATGCGAAGTTATAATATATTAGGCAAGTTCATGCAACCTTAGAAGCGCCTCGATGGATGATTCCAATGGTAGCAATTGAGTTGTTCCCTCATTCTCTCTGTCCTGCGTGACGCGTCTGCTTGCTTGTGCTTGTTCCTCTGTGCTGCTGAGCCACGAGCAAAATGAAATGAAATCAAAATAACAGAAAGCTAGCAACAAATCAGTGGCCCGAACACGCCGACACCAAGATCCCAGATCCAACTTGCAATGCAACGACGCACACACACACGACAGTAAACACTAGATTGGCTCAAATGGAACTAATTAAGATCCAAAGGATGCGGACATGGTGGAGGGGAGAGGAGAGGCCAGCGGCGTGAGGAGAAGGGGAAAGGGCGGAGGGGCGGCAATGTACCGTAGGTTAGGCACAACGTCAAGGGCAAGGTTGGTCTCGAGGAGGAAATGGCGGAGGGGAGGGGAACGGATCGTGTGGGAGTAGATGGAGCACTACTACTCCGCATAAGTACTTCGCCTAACATCATTTCATCTTGCAACAAATTTATTACGAGTAATTCATTATATCTGAGTAATTCTTGCTGAAATAATTATGATTAATTAATTAAGACTGATTAGCCATGCACAAACCTAATTAATTGTAATTAATTACATTTATTTAGTTACCACAAATTAACTACGAATAATTACTTACCAATAAATTAATTATGATCACGTAAATTTGACCACTATATTTGTACTACTGTAATTACCACTAATAAACTATGATTGAAACGATTACGATTTATTGATTACCACTATATTAATTACGACTAGTTAATTTGTAAACAGTAGTAGTGGAGGTGGGGACGAGGGAACTGTGGCACGCGTTATCTCTCTGGGCTTGATTGTGTACCTGTATGCTGCGCCACTGCGCTAGACAACTGGTTTTTCCCGAATGGAAATTATTGTATATGAGAACATAAAACTGTGTATGCTGTCTGTCAGAGCTCCTAAACTGTACATGAAACATTGTGATTGCAGATAGACTCCGATAAATGAACGGTGTTGTTCTAAATCTTGGTGAGTCATGGTGGGGTAAATTTGCCATAAAACTAAACATGCTCTAAATCTCTGCTGTGTAAAGGAGGGATCATCACAAGGTGTTACGTGGAACTGAAATGAAGAGTTCATCCCAAAATCGTGAATACAACTTTTTTAGGGAAAGAAATATATCGCATTAATTTACAGATGCATATCTTGTGCCCTGGCCTGGAACCACAACCAGATCCTGGGCTGTAAACATAGCGGGCTGGTTGCCCAATAGCCCAACGCACGAAGCCCAGAGAGGCGCACGCGGCCACGCCATCGGCGCACGCCATTCTCACAAGCTTCGCTGTGGCGGCCGCCGCGCGTAGCAGTAGCAGATTCGCACGCCGCCCATCCTTTCCCGCTCCCTCGAAGGCGGCCGGCGGCGCTAGGATTCATCGAGACCGAGGGATCCGTAAGCATCTTATGAATCTTATTCTCGCTGATCTTGTTCCATCATCCGAATACTCAAACTCTTCTTCTCCCCTTCGCGTGTTTCTGCAGAGCCCGGGGAATCTTCCGATGGAAGCGGCGGTTGCTTCCTCCGGCTCCGGGCTACGCTGCTCGCCCAACCCCATCCCGAAGCAGCAGAGGCGAATCGCGCGAGTGGGCTTTGTGATCAGGCAGCGACCTTGCGCTGTCGCATGCAAGCGGCTGCCCCACCCGAATGCTCGCGTTTACGCGGCGGCGGGTAGCGATGCGGGGAGTGGCGAGGTCAGGAGGAAGAGGCTCGCCGTGTTCGTGTCCGGCGGGGGCTCGAACTTCCGGTCGATCCACGATGCCGCTCTGGGTGGGAGGGTGAATGGAGATGTTGTTGCGCTGGTCACCGATAAGCCAGGTGATGATGATTCTTGCTTCCTGCAGCTCTTTGGATTGTGAAGTCTTGGGGATTGGGGTTTCTGATGTGGTGGAATGGAATGTTGCAGGCTGCGGTGGTGCGGAGCATGCGAGGGGTAATGGCATACCGGTGATCGTGTTTCCGAAGTCGAAGTCGGTGCCGGAGGGGTTATCGACGGCTGAGCTGTTGAATGTTCTGAGGTTGGCTGTGTTGATCTCATGTCATGGCCGTGGTTTTTCATTTTCTAACTTTAGATTTCACTTATGTGGTGTTAGATCGCTGAATTTATAGAGAAAAGGTGGAAAAGGGCGTCGTTTGAGCTCTTTACACTTTCAATTTTTAGTTGTGTTTGCAAAATGTATGTGCAGATCACTTCTGATTTAAATTGTCTAACCCATTGGTCTACCTTCCATATCTTATGAAGTCGTCGGTGAAGGTGTTTTGATAAATTACTTTAACTCTTTTACATATTTAGTATGTTGTTGTTGTGTAGCTTCTAAGCATATTTGAACTTGCTCACGATATATACTTTAGTGCAATGCTTTGTCAGAAGAACTCTATACAACATGTTCTTCAGCAATTCTATCTGTAAACTTAGTAAATAGACTGGTAAAGATTGCTAAGATGTTGGTGACTTGGTATTCTTGTTATCAACTGGATGATACACAATTATGTCCTACTACTGACTTCTGACCTATACATTGCATATATTATTATGTACTTTTCACCCTCTAATGCACCTATCTCCTCTTCTACAAGCTTGGCCTATCTAATGTCAAGATTATATTTCTTGACACATGCAGTAGGTCTCAACTCATGTTTATGTTCACTTTTAAACAGGGAACTCAAGGTAGACTTCATTCTACTTGCTGGTTACCTGAAACTTATACCTGTTGAGCTAGTTCAGGCGTATCCAAGATCCATACTGAATATCCACCCTTCGCTCCTCCCAGCATTTGGAGGCAAGGGTTATTATGGTTTGAAGGTGCATAAAGCAGTCATTGCATCTGGAGCCAGGTACTTTACTATTTGTCTAGCATCTACCATTGGTCCATTAACTACCGTCCAATTTGCTTGTATACCCAATTTATTTTCAAGAAAGTAACACCTTCCAGTTTTCTCTAGTTGGTAACTTGCCTCTAGAAGAATAAAAATCAGAGTTTAAGCAGCATCGCTCCCAACTTGTGGCAAAGTTGATTTGTTTAATCAGGGCAACACATGCTAACTTAATTGTTTATCGCTTCTGGGGAAAATGATATTTTTATTTGACATTAATCAACCATATGCAGATACTCGGGTCCAACCGTGCACTTTGTGGATGAGCACTATGACACAGGAAGAACTTTAGCCCAAAGGGTTGTGCCTGTGTCAGCCAATGATACTCCAGAGCAATTGGCTACTAGAGTTCTTAATGAGGTAGCATATCTTATTCTCAGCTGTGATTCCTTCCATGGTACATTATTATGAATATCTTAAATCACTTAGCTACCATTAATGTTATCTATTCTTTTGCTGAATGCTGACTTATTAACCTGGCATTTTAGGAACATAAAGTTTATGCCGAGGCGGTTGCTGCCTTATGTGAGGACCGAATTGTGTGGCGGGACGATGGCGTCCCACTTATTAGAAGCCAGATAAACCCCAATGAGTATTCCTAATTCATGATACCGTCTCAAGGATTCCTAAACAATAATGAGGCTTGTAGAATGGTAGAACCCTGCCAATTGCCCCCAAGGTTTGGAGGTCACTCATACTGATTGAGAAAATAACATGTTTGATACTATGATACAGAAAACAAAATGCTAACAACTGGGTTCAACTAACCGCTCGTTGTGTGTGGCTTGGCTTGAACGATATATTGTGCCTTGACTTCAGATAAACGGCAATTTAAGTTTGATCTTATGATTTGAGGAAGCCTGCCGGTTGCTGCATGTACCAAGATTGAGGGTTCCATTATACCCTTGGTCTTGAATTGCCGTAAATGGCTGCAGCTAAATCAATCAAAGGGGAAGAAAAACTGGTCGGATTGCACAACAGTTTCAATGAGTAATCCGCTTACTGAACTTCTCATATCTCTATCTCTTCTTTGTTCTAAAGATGTCAACACTTAGCTCCAATGATGTTTTTTCTTTGAGATGTTAAGTTGTTTCTTGCAACACTTCATGCCAGTTTATGCGAGAGGGATAGAAGATGGGGATGGTGCAAATGGCAGCCATTCTTAGAGAACTCTCTCGGACAGCAAGATCCTGCCGTGTCTTCCTCCATTTCGTTTTTCTAGTACTCCATTTAAGTATTGGGTTTGGGTTTATGGATGATTCGTGAAGCAACTAAGGTTCCTTCTTGTATTCATCACCTTTCTCAATTTGTTTTAAATCCTGAGGAAGATGGGCGGGTGGCGCATCGTCCAGGCAAGCTGCGTTTCTTTCGCAACCGCAGATTGCGGTCTTTGTGCCTACATGGCTACATTTCATTGTGTCCAAACTATACTGCTTCGGTCGTGGTTACATACAAGACTGAAGTAAACAGTTCAGCTGCATTATCCCAAGAATACAGAAACACATCCCATACTCTACTCTAGTTCCCTAGTTGTTACAGCGAACTGGAAAACGAATTAGGAAGAAAACACTTAACTTTAAATTAACAAACATCAAACCACGCGCACTGCCTGCGGAGATCATGGGCGGTCCAATTTGTAATGCTCCGAACATGTCTATTAGAATAAGACAATACGCTCCAGCCTCCAAGCACCCTATCCTATCCAAGAGAGGCCTACCCAATTACAATGTTTGTAGTATCCTTCCCAGTTTAGGAAAGATCATATGTTCTATATAAAGTGGGAATGAATATCAAAGGGAGAATTTTGAACACGATCCTACAAAAATATTAAAGATTAAGATAAAGATAAAGATTCTATGTAGGATCATGATAATATTAATATCTTTCCAAATTAAGACTCTACGTAGGATCGAATCGTTCCAATCAATCTAAGGTTGTAGAATTGTATGATCCTATGACTAGAATTGAGACTCTGACAACCTTAGACCAAACCATTCGTGTAGCTAATGATTACTTTGATAATATTATAGCTAAGCCATGGATGCTATGTGTCCTTTGTGAGATTGTCAGAACCGGCACTCGGAAGAAAAGATCGGGAGGGGAGGCACCTCCAGAAACCCAAACATCAATGCAAGGAAAGAAAAGTTACAAATTTCCATATTAATCATATAAAAGGCAGAAATTTCCAAAAAAATTGCAAGGAAAAGAAAAAATATCAATCATTGAAATTTTCAGATTGGTATAATCTAATACTAGGATTTAATACAAAGATTGATGAGATGTATACGAAGTATGTGTGTTGTTTCTGTGCTTTTGGTTTCGGAAAGGAAGATGTCCATGACTCCATTCCATATGGGGATGCGCTGAAATTGGAGCCGTTCTACGTCAATGGGCAACCCCAAGCTAAAATATAATTTGGAATTTAACTCAAGATGGTTTACCATTTCAGTTAAAATGAATTATTAAATTAAATAATTTGCTAAAATTTATGCTAAATATAACTATACTTAATTTTCAAATTTAAACTAAGATATGAATATATGTTTCGTATAATAACGGGTTGTTGACTAGTTGAATCTAATTATATAATTGGCTCATGTCATCTCTGATTCGTGGCCACTGGAGACGTCGCACGCTACTGCCAGTAAGTAGTTCACGGGCCATTCCGATTGGAAGTACGGCCCGTCATATCTGAGGGCGTCGGCCATGTGCTTTTGCGCCTCCGTACGCATCAGTACCACCCGCGGTGGCGCTACGATACGGAGATACGGAGAGGTCAGGTAGCATTGCAGTCCTAAGCCGTCGACATGGACCACAGTCATGGCGGTAGGGATGATTTAGGACTAAATCTTAGCTAGAGCTACATGAATCAAGCCCTAAGCCGCCTTCCTACTATAAGACTCGACACTGCCTCTCTGGACACCGTGCCTCCAATTTCGCATTTGTACCCGCAGTTGTTCTGCATCTCTGTTTCACCGCCCGTCACTCACTATTCGTTAGGTGGTTAGCGTCTTCTAAATCATATACAAATTGTTAATTTCTATTTGTAGTGACTACTAATTACTTTCTATGACCCATTACCACATATGTACACTTGGCTATTGGTGTGTTAATCTATCCAAGCATTGGCAATTTGGCATATCATCAATCAGATAGTCTGCATTACACTTATTTTAAGACTGTGACACATGAATCAAGAATGAGTCAACAAAACAAGAAAATTAGACACAGATCACACCAAGAGAGATTCTACTAAATGCAAGCCACACCTGATAGGCTCCTTCGCTAGTTACTGCTGTGGCCTACGCCCCCTGCCAGCCCACACCCTTGGCTGTCGTGGTGTCGGCGTCTCATCTCGTCGACTTGTTACTCTGATCGTCGCCCGCCGGCCGCTGCGCATACCCTAGGCCGTTGCCGCTCTAGGGTTTGGAAGTGGAGGAGAAGGCGTGAGGCCACGAGAGGAATATGAGCTGATGATCATAATTCGTAAATCTATTTGACGAGGATCTAATAATCCTTATTTTACTATTTATTCGTAATTGTGTATTATGGGTAAATATAACGTCACACAGTCATTAAATATATCCCTTACAGTGTTAAGGGAGAAGACAATCGGTGGTCGTAAGTCCTTCTACGACCACCCCCATAGTCGTAAGCATTTCTACGACTACCACGTAATCGCAAGTTCTTCTACGATTACCCTTGATCGTAAGTCTTTCTACGACCAGTATCCAGTCGTAAGTTTTTCTACGACTACCACCTAGTCGTGAGTCCTTCCACGACTAGTCCTGCTACAACTTCCTCACGGATAACTAGGTCCACTCGTCAGTAGCCCTATTAACTGTGAGATCTGGACGGTCAAGATACGTAGTTATTCTCCAGAATAACTGCAGTTAACTCTCCATTATCTCTGATTGATAACCGTCAGGCAACGTGAGGAGGTTACTACTCCGGTGATTACTCTCATTATTACGAAATAATGAGGCGTCTCCTGGCCTGGAACAACAACCTCTCCACGTAGTATAAAAGGGTGTTCTTCAGAGAAAAAGAGGGGGCAGATAGGACTTTGAGAGAGACAATCAGTATGAGTTGAGCGCAAGCCTATTTCGCTGATTGTAACTAGAATACCCAATACAATACACACATAAGTAGGGTTGTTATTCTCCCTAGAGAAGGTCCGAACCTATATAAAAAAATCTCTATGTCTCGTTTGTCTATGTGATCAATTATAGAGACCTCTCGAATCAAACAATCTTTACGTAAGATCGGTTCTAAAACACTATAGGAGTTCGTAAACTCGTAATCCCAAACAAAGCGATCGATCACTCTGACACTCCACTGCATTATAACTAGTTCAGTCCAGCACAAGTACGATAACCGTCTCCCTCAAATCTTATTGAAATCACACCGAAAACACGGAGTCGTGACCACTGTGTCGGTCATGCGAGGCGGCGGCAGATGGTGACGCCGTCGGCGATGCCGAGCTGGCACACCTCGACGCGCGGGTCGGCCGCGACCTTTGCGTTGTGGTCCCGCATTTCGGCCGAGCGCCGCCGGTCCAGGTCCGACATGGGCGCGTCGGGCGGCAGCGCCACCGTGCCGCCCCACAGCGTGTTGTCGTACACGATGGTGCCGCCCACGCGCACCAACCGCAGCAGCAGCTCGTGGTACCGCACGTAGTTGGGTTTGTCCGCGTCCACGAACGCGAAGTCGAACCGCGCTTCGTTCCCCTCCTCGGTGAGGAGCTCTTCGAGCATCGCGAGCCCGGCGCCCTCGCGAAAGTCCACCTTGTGCGCCACGCCGGCCTTCTGGATGATGGGCAGACCGAGGTCGAAGTACTCCCGGGTGACGTCGATCGCCACCACCTTGCCGTCGTCGGGGAGCGCGAGCGCGGTGGCGAGGAGCGAGTGGCCCGTGAACACGCCCACCTCGATGGTGTTCTTGGCGCCCGTCATCTTGATCAGCATCCCCAGCAGCTGGGCCTCGTCCGGGGACGACGCCATGTAGAACCTATATATATGCACATGCCAACCAAGCAACAGCAAATTCAGCAAATTAATTAACCATAAAAAAAAACACGCATCATCCATCATGCATATGTCTGGGCAAAGTGGCGATGCAAGCGAGAAGCGGCTGCTACTAAAAACAGTGAGATGTATAGCGCGCGCAGTACGTACCGCTCGTGCTTGTCCGTGAGGAGGCGCAGCTCGCGCATGCACTCCGGCTCGCGCGGCAGCACCGTCGTATCCAGGATGTACTGCACGTCAACGGCGACGACCATACCATCAGTAAACAAAAGAACCATGCAACACTCACTGCGTCGTCGAACGTTCTTGACATAGATGTGGCTTGTGTTACCTTGTACAAGGCTTCGCTCTTGAGCAGCGTCTTGTTACTGCTGTTGATGTCGCCGTGGAGATTGGGCATGATGTCGCCGCCGGTCGCCATGGCTCGCTCGCTCGCTGCCTCCCTGGGCTCTTTCTCTGCTTTAGCTGGTGCGGTACTGCGGGTTGCAGTGTCCAGCCCCACTAGCTCGGCGTGATATTTATCTACTACGAATGACTTGGTGAATAAGGCACTTTGGAATAGGAAATGTAGTTGTCGGCAAATTGTCATCGATGACGTTTAGTTTTGGACCCAACAACAACGTTATTATTATATGTATGCATGTTGCGGTCATAACTACTTATATCAGGGCTTGGTACCTTAACAGAGAAGTGAGCTCTAGATACTACTACATCTCGTGACTACTTTTGAGAAGTTTCATGAAATTTCCCCTAGAAGAAAAAAAAAACCCATGAATCCCATACTTGTTCTTTGTGTGTGGGCAAGAAGCTACTCCATCGGTTTCACTATATTTATCCACAGCCTACTATGTACACAGACAAAGGAAATACTAAATCTAACAAATACTTAATGAAAAATGACAATACATATCTTTATTAAATGACATACCACAAACACTTAAACCTCTTTCAAAACATTTAAGCAGAGATAGAGAGGAAATTTTGCAATAAGTATATTCTAGATTCCCATAATGGACAAATATATTGAAACAGATACTCCCAAGGTTATGGACAAATATAGCGAAACGGATGGAGTAAAAGCTAGGAATAAGTCCATTTGACAACCTTGAACTATCATGTTTGTCCCAAATTCAACCTTCAACTATGAAACTGAGTAACACTGACACACCTTCATTGTCAGTACCTGACATTTTACCCCCCCCCCCCCAAATTCTACCCCGGTTTTACCATATGTGGCACATACATGGACAAGTTTACTCACACCACTATTATAGAAAATGTCTTCACAGATGGTTCAAAAACATCATTACAGACGGTTTCATGAGTCGTCTGAATTTATGGGTCAGTAATGACATGAGGTCATCACAAACGGTTTTCGAACCGTCTGTGATTCAGACTATCACAAACGATTATTAACTCAGAACCGTCTGTGATAGTTGACTATCACAGACGGTTTGTAGCTGTTTGTAGCTGAAACCGTCTGTGATGACTTTTCTCTATAAAGTCTCCAAGCAATGGTCGCTTGTGCCTTTAAAACTAGCATTATATATATATATATATATATATATATATATATATATATATATATATATATATATATATATATATATATATATATATATATATTTGTTCGTAGTCCATCAGCCACTTTCGGGGGGTCATCCACGCAGCATGAGGAGGATGAGACCACAGCCACGGGCAACTTCATTGAGCCCATACAAGTTTAAGAAGCATAGCTGTCAGGAGAGCGTTAGGATATCCAATTACCTAGATGTCGTCGATAGGTAATTCAACGTTGCTATGTTCAGAAAGTGACGTGGACGCGCAGGTACTCTGACTGGAAAGTGGCTTCATGTATCAGCAACCAACCATCCTTGATGTCAAGTCACTGTAGAACTTAGATCAACGAACTCAGGGGGTGAAATGATCCGATTTTGAAACATCAAGAGGCTAAGTGGACCAAATGAAAGTTTAGAGGGTTAAACAGACAAACGTGATACTTCGTGAAAGTAAAATGGGCTTTTTTCTAAATGAAAATGAAAAAAAAAAGATAAATACGACTGTATTCACATCTAACTTATCTTTTTTGTTTCTTCTAATACATTTTGAATTTGAAGCTAAAATTTTAAATGTGTTGGAATACTCTATTGACTACATAATCAATTTTTTTTCAAAATTTTTCTTGTTGGCCTGGTGCAAACTGAAAGTTGATTGCACGGGCTGCCAAAAGAGTGATTGCATAGCGTATATTGCCTACTTGATACAATTGTTCACTTGCAATCAAACATCCTAATTCTTGACCACCACTATTGTAACACCTTATCTCAAGATGAGCCTGGAATGTCACTAAAACGACAAGATAACAAATTTAAATCTAAGTCATTACCCCAAATTTTGGCATAATCTCCTTTGTATAGTCAATCATTCAAGGGATTCTAACATATAACAATAACATAAACAATTATATCAAATATCTAACTTAAATCATAATAATAGAAACCTCCATGAAAACACTAGTCAACTCTATTACAAAGTAACATATGCATAAAGTCATAACCAAATAATATCATCTTAGCAAATTTCTCAATTATAATATCCTATTTCAAAATTTAGCATTCAAGGAGTTATTCGTGGCGGAGTGCATCAATCCCTATTACTAGCCCTTCCCATGCATGTCATCCGTATGGTACCTAAAAGATAAACATACAACAAGTGTGAGTCCATGACTCAGCAACGTGCAAATAAGACAGTAAACCAACATTCATCTTTAACACAATCACTCAATCACAATACTTCATACCAAATCAGCTCATATGCTTATGCAATGCAAATGCCACAAATGCACCTTTTCTTTTCTCTTTGCATTTACCGGTAATACGGAGTATGCATCCATCGATGTATACCCATACCTATGCCTTCTAGCACAGGGACTATAAGCCCACACTCCACGAGTGTGGGGACCTCATGCATGTCTAATACATGATAGGGACCTCAATAATCAATACTTGGCCACCACGTGGCCAAGCCTCAAGGACAATAACATGTATGCATATGAGTTTATTCATTTATTCAACATGTGAATGTAACAACCGGCAGCGATAGTCATGAATAAAGAACAAAATCATAATACAAGCATACATGAACATCCACTTTAATTTTTCTACTCACTAATTGTACTTGCCTCAACCGTGTGAAGCTTGACGATGCGAAGAGGACGCTGCCCTCGGATTCAAACCACCACCTAAACATTTTAATAACCACACTAAGATGATATTTCTGAGCATACGACATTGTTTAAAACAAATTATATAATTATCTACGCTCCTTAGCGCAACCCAAACATCACTTTCCAAGAACATCGATTTGTCCCAAACAGGATAGTCCTCTTCTAAAAATCGTAACTTTTCGTCTGTTTACCCAAAAATGGTGTTCTTTGATTCTCTGTAAAGCTTACTAAATTACCCACATTAAACTAGTTGGTGAGATTCCCAGATTCTGTCATTCACTATCCCTACTAAACAAATTATCAAAACTGCCAGAACCTGGCAGATGTTCTGGACAGCAGAACTAAAACATTCATAATTTTCAGAGCGTTCATCCAAAAATTATGTTCTTTAGCATCCTAGAAACATTATTAGATCACATACAATTTT
Source organism: Ampelocalamus luodianensis (assembly GCA_036346255.1). Classification (NCBI taxonomy): domain Eukaryota; kingdom Viridiplantae; phylum Streptophyta; class Magnoliopsida; order Poales; family Poaceae; genus Ampelocalamus; species Ampelocalamus luodianensis. The sequence goes on along the minus strand of CM070632.1, from coordinate 6,859,748 downwards.
CATGTTAGTGGTATCCTCCAAATAATTTATTAACTAATTTCTATTATCCAATTAATACAACCTGCCTGAATCGTGACAGAACCTCGAGACAGCAGCGTTGTAAAATCCATAACTAACAATCTGTTCATCCAAACGACTTGATACAAGACTCTATTGAAAGCTAAAGATGTTACCCACAAATCTCTAGGAGGTGGCCAGATCAAATTTTGTAATTAAAAATCCTAAAACTGCTGAGCATTACAAACTGCCAGAAATCGATCTAATACCCGATATTGCCAAATCACAAAACTACAAGACTAATCGAACAGAACTGAGAGTTACCCTTGGAGATTGCGCTGAAGGTTGCAAGATCAACCACAAGATCCCTCTCCCTTCTCCCCCTTCCTTCTTCTTGGCCAGCAACATCCAAAGGAGGTTTTCCCGACATTTCTTCTTCTTGAACAGCAGCAAAGGGGCAGCAGGCAAGGGGTGTTACAGTATCACATGCTACAGTGTGTATGTGCTACAGTACCTGAGTGATGCTAGGGTTTAGCTGCCCCTCCCCTCATAGGCTGGCTACCCCTCCTTGGGCCAAAAAAAAAATGATGTGGGCTTTCGGCCCATGGCCCAGGTTCTCATAATTAAGCAAAAATCCCCCCTCCCCAAAAAAAAAAGCTGGTGAAATTCATTCTCTAATTACCTTCTCCTTTCTAAAGCATTTTCCTCTCTTAAATATATTTGGGATATTACAACTATCTTTCTGTATAACTAGATTGGTCACATAGAAATGGTATTAGTTGATTTGTCAAAACGAATAATATTATATTATCATAATCTTTTACAAAGAAATTGCTAAAATGGTCAATAGCTAGATCTTGGAAATCGTAAAAACGATTTTTAGAATAAAATTGTGAAAACTTAATAATTAATGCCAATGCCAACTATACTTGAATGGATGATAGAACAGGTGACATATTAGAAAAGGGGGAACCAGATCCTCTGCCTTTGCACGGCAAAGGCAGTCAAACACAGTAGGAACCGAGAGATAGTAAGGCAGAATACGGTAGTGTACAGACGAACACTGTAGCACAGGGTCTGAGCTATCCGTTTGAGATCCAAGGGCTGAGATTTGCCCTAAGGCATGGTACTATTCACCTATCAGGATACGCTTCCGGGAAGTGGGGAAAAAGAAGTACACAAACCATAAGCATGAAAAGAAGCCAAATTACTCACAAGTAGGACACTGCAGAATATTTTTTAAAAATGATAGAATCACGATAAAACAAGCGAATTCGTGGGCAGATCCAGATCTAGAACAAGTGAATTGAAGTACCGGTCAAGTTGCAAGCAACCTAATTCGCACTGTACTTGCGACGCACGGGAATTATCCCAAACAAAACAAGCTAGGTTGATTAATTTAGCCGGTACCCTGGCATCCGTTTGCCTTGATAGCCAGCAGCATGGCAGCGGCACTGGTTCCCGGCCGTGGTAAACAGCTAAAACATAGCCTGAGTAGTTTCGACAAGGGCTGTGGCTGCATCCTCCTCATGCTGTCATGCAGCAGCGGGCAGGCGCTTCCGGTCGACATGCTGAACTACCAGTCACTCACCCAGTTTAGCAAGGCTGGGGAACTCGTCCACTTGAGGATATGCAGGGGTGAAAAATAGTAAAGGATAATCCGTTTTATCCGATATTCGGATCCGAGAAAGCGCAGATGTGGTAAGCAAATCCGCACCCGAACACTATTCGTATCCGTATCCGTATTAGGTGTTATTCGTATCCGGGGAAAAACGGATAGTACTCGTATCCGTATTCGGTGTTATTTGTATCCGGGGAAAAAAACGGATAGTATACGAAAAAACAAATACTATCTGGGAAAAATGAATACGAATACTATCTGTTTTTTTTTCCGAATACGAATACTATTTGTTCTACCGAGATTTGTCGCAAAAGTTGTAGGATATTCGCATTCGACCGAATTGAGTACATATTCGAATTCGTATTCGTTACGACATTCGATTCGTATTCGTATTCGAGAATGTTCGAATCCGTATTCGTATTCGTTTAAAAAATAGGGATTCGTATTCGTATTCGTTTTAAAAATATGGATTCGTATTCATATTCGGGACTATTCGATTCGTTTTCGATCCGTTTCCATCCCCAAGGATATGGCGACTCCACTACATCCCATCAGACTGAGGCATGATAAAACGTGAGGTCACACTCACCGCCACCCCATCAGCCGGCCGATTGTAACAGCTCCATTTTGGTGCATTTTGAAACTTGGTTGAATTTTGTGGGTTTTCAAAAAACATTTGTTGCAATTTGTGAAATTACCAAAAAGTTGGGCCCATTTGAAAAGTCAAATCAACATCCTAGCCTTAAAAGGAATTAATAAAAATCTCTCTGAATTTGAATTTGCCAATTCAAATTCATCCTTGAATTAATTCAAACAATTCGCAAAGCATTTTTCCCTCCATTTACCCCACGGCCGAAACCAATCCGGCTGACCCATTTTTCCTCTTTCTCTCGTGCCCATCACCTTTCCCCGGCCCGCTCGCGCATCTACCCCTTTTCTTCCTTCCTTCCTTCTCTCCTTCACCCGCAGCCTAGCTAGCACAACCCATCTCCACATCAGCCCGCCTCACCGCCTAACTTGCGCCGAGTTGCTGCCAGTGACCATAGGCCCCACCCGTCAGTGCCCGCACTGTACATCTTCCTCTCCTCGCCCGCACCCATGCCACTCTCTCTCTCTCTCTCTCTCTCTCTCTCTCTCTCTCTCTCTCTGCTCGCCACCAAAGCTAGCACTTGAGTGCCTCTTGGCACAGCAGACCTCGAGCATCACCCGACCCCACCATGACCTTGTCCCATCAAATCGCCAGCTCGTCGGTCCCTAAATCACACGCAATCGCGATATCTCGCCAAGACGAGTGCGACCTTGTTGCCTTGTCCTTCCCTCTTCGTGGCTATAAAAAAGCCGTCCCGAGCATGCCACCATGGCCGCATCATCCTCCTCGTTCATTTGCCCTCACTCACTCCTTCTCTTTCGCTCAATCGCCGGAAGAAGCCAAGCATCGAGCCCCCGATCCGCCATGGTCTTCACCATCGTCGCTTGTTCCTCGCCGCCCTAGGGAACCCCAACCTTGAAGATCATGCCCTTTGGCATCGCCTCATTCTACTCTTGCTTATGCTCCTATTCTTTTTCTAGTTGGAGCACTGGAGCCCCCTTCCACCTCACCGTCAAAACGGTGCTGCCACCGAGTCCCTTCTTCCTCTTGTCTTCGGTGAGTCCTTTCCACCGTTCTCCACGTCATATCATGTTCCTCGCTCCCGTGAACCTTCTAGGCTAGTCATCGTAGCAAGTTGAGCTCTGTAGCGTCGCCATTGCGTTGGTCGTCTTCTTCATTGTTGGTCGCCGCAATTGCGTCGCTCCCGTGCGTCTTTTTGGACGCCGCCGCCGTAGATAGTGTCACCACCGTAGCGTAGAAGCTTCCCTGAGTGATGGTTAGTTGCCGTAGCTTTGTAGTATAGAATGCCTCCATAGCACAGTGGCGCCGTCGCGCTGCCGCCTCGGGCCACCTCCCGACACACCACGCCACAAATAGGATTGTCGTAGCGTCTGCAGCCCATTTAGCCCCTCCTAGGTGCCCGTCTCGCCTCACCTTGCCTCGCGGCAAGCTCCACCTGAGCTAGCCTATAAGGCCCCTTTCATCACTCCTCTATCATGGGGAAAGCTGACATGGCCGCCACATGGACATCATTAGTGTTAAGCCAGTAGGGTAGGTTAATTAGTTAATTAGTTGTGAGTATGACAAGTGGGCCCGATGCGATTAAAAGTCAAGTTAAACCACATGATTAAATGTTTAGTATGTAGACCGAGTCTATGGACCATTAGTCTTTGACCATTGGGTTCTAGCCCTCGTGAACCGTTGGGTGGACCTGGCCCAATGGACCATGGCCCACTTGCCAGCCTCTTGAGTTTTCCTGATTAAAAATAAATAAAAAATAAAATAAAACCCAGTGGACCCCATCTATGTTGAATTTCTTAAATAAAAATAAAATAAAATCCCCAATGGGACCCACCTGTCAGAAATTTCAAATTTTTTAGAATTTCTCTCGGGTCAAACTTTGGAGAGCTCGTTCTTCCTCATTTTAAATCCAAATCAATTGATTTTTGTTTATAAATTCATCTCAATTCAAGATCTTTCCAACAATACCAAAATTATAATTTAGGGATTTCATTTGAATTTATTTGTGTTATGAGTATTTATTTGAAGCCGTCATTTTTGCGTTAAATAGATGCGAACATTGCCGAAGACATCATCACCGCTTCAAGCCAAGACCAAGATCAATCCACATCTAAGCAAGACAAGTCCTTACCATTGATCATGTTGAACCTATATTTCAAATGCAAAGTATTTCAATTTAAATTATTAATTGCATGGTTATTATTATTTATAAAATGCTATGCTAAATGTTGATATCTAATTATACCAAAGTTGATTATCATTATGAATCCCCTCCTTGTTTATTGACACCCTTATACTTTGTCACCCTAAGCATAACTATTACATGAGTAAATCCTCTTGTTGATTCAATAAACATGACTATTGGTTGTGCTTAGACACTACTTAGTAATTCAACATGAATAGGTCACAAACATTGCTACAATGAGAACTTTGATACTTTTGAACCGTAGTGTGGTAACATGGGTTACCACTGGAAACAGATAAATGTATTTATAAATGTTTGAGACTTGGGCGAGTTGATAATTGAGATCGGTGCTATGTGCACGTAGTGGATTGTCTCACCTTAGCCGATTAAGAACCAAAACATGTGTTCTATTCACACCTACTAAGTCGTACAACCACAAGTCTAGTATGGGATAAACATGTACAATTACTTTATTTAGCCTCGGCATGAAAGCTCATGCTACTGATTAGTAGCATTCGAGAAGGGTCGTGACTCCCCAACAACGGAGGGTCCCTCATTGAAAATGTACCTTGTGAAAGGGTATTCTGGGGGTGGCCTTACGAGGACATTGTCTCAGTGTTGAGGGAACTACCCACCAAAGATGGTCTAGTGTCGAGTCTAGATATTGGAAACAATCTTGTTAGGATCGTCTTTGTCGCATGCCTAAGGAAGCGTGTAATGGCCAACATTATGAGATTGATCCTATCTTGTGAAAAAGTTGTACAACCTCTGCAGAGTGTTTTAAACCTATTCGAATAGTCGTGCCCCGGTCATAAGCAAATGTGAAGATCGCCACCACTAGTTAGTTTTATTAAATTAAAATGATGAACTAAAACATGTTGGGAACAGTGACATGCTAGTAAAGCATGGTTGTCGGGTTTTAAGACATGCCTGTAGAGCATGGTGGTTGTGGTTTGCGGCATGCTGGTAAAGCATGGTCATTGAGGACGGGACATGTTGGTTAAAGCATGGTCATCGACAATTTGAGACATATTGGTTGGAACCAAGGTAGTCAGAGTCGAGATCCCGAGTCGGATCGATTTGCCTCCGGTAGGATCGAATCGTAGTATCGAATCGTAGAATCGACGATTCTACGGATTTGTAAAAATACACATATTTACCATCTATACTATAAGTTTGTATGATTCTTATAAGGTTTACCACTTACTTATTACCAAAAAAGGGGCAAAACACTTCTTATCACACAATGAAAAGCATAATGGTTCGACATGATGGGTGATATAGTTACGAACTACAGGAGAACAACATTACCACCTGATATAATATTTTGCGCTCCTTGTTTATTTATAGTTTCATTCTTTGAAATTAATATCAACAAATTTTACTCTAAAACAAAATATCAGCAAAGCCTGGCCTCTAAAAAGAATTGTCCTAAGTCTCTACGAGTAGGATTAAGCTGTCGTGGGTTCGTAGAACCGTAAGACTCTAAGAGTAGGATTGCGATACTAACTACCTTGAGTAGGATCGGATCGACAGTAAGACTCGGATCGACAGGCTGTCGTGGGTTCGTAGAATCGTAAGACTCTAAGAGTAGGATCGCGATCCTAACTACCATGGTTGGAACCACGACATGTTGGTTTAAACATGGTCGCCAGGGACGTGGTCATGTTGGGTGAATATGGTCAAGATAATAACTGATCACACAAAAAAAAAACTTTGGTTTCAAAGTTAAACATGCTAAATCATAGGTTTAGAAAATAACTATAGTATTTGAGCAAACTGACTTTGTGCTAAAATAAACATACAACTCCTCTCTTAGATGCCTTGCATCTATATAATTGCATTTACGGTGAGGACATGCTAAGTACTTTTGTACTCATGGTTGCTCAAACATGTGGATTCAGACTATGAAGCTAAAGACTCGTGTGGATACTTCTATGCATCAGTCTATGGAGACGACTTTAACTAGATCCTAGCCCCAGTCTGCATGTGGCAATGCATGGAGGCCATGCTCTTTTGATGTTCTTTTCACTGCTAATATGATTACTTTTCGTTGCTACTCTGGTACTTGAACTATTTGACTTGTCGATTTGTTCTGTAAACTCTAGCTCTAAGGCCTTTTTACCATGTGATGTAATAATATTTAAGTACTATTTATATATTTGTTATATAGATGTGATATTTGTTGATATCTATACTGTGTGAGCTAGTTATTAATTATAGGACTAATTCAGAATACACAAATAGTCTCAATGTAAATCTGGATCCCAACAACGAACCAGTACTCCTCTCTGGCCGAGCGTGCTAGCCTAATTTCCCCGCCGTGGCCCATGGCACCCAACATCATCTCCATCGCATTCACGTGCGGTACTCATGGCTCTTGGGAGACGCACCCACGCTAGGCGGGATGGGTAATATAGTTTTGAACTATAGGAGAATAGCCAATTAACATGACTAGTTTACTACAATTACATGAGAAATGTTCACAACTTTTGTAAATTAATATCTAATTGCAACACTTGTATATTCCTTAAAAGCAGCTAGACATACTCCAGGAATAAAAATAGCTTATCATTATCAAGCTCAAAATTGCTCATGTCATAATATAGATATTTGTACTAGTATTACCACACCGATATTTATAGTTTCATTCTCAAAAATTAATATAAATAAATTTTGCTCTAAAACAAAATATTAGCAAACCCTGGCCTTTAAAAAAATCAAAAAAATTTAAAAAAAATTGCAATTTTTTTTTGCCCAAACGACTCTACTCTGCGATTCTACATGATTCTATGCGATTCTACTCTTTGGATCGCGACTCTACCACAATTCTACCTTATTCTGATTCACGGTGCGATTTGGATCAACAGGTTGTCGTGGATTCATAGAATTGTAAGACTCTAAGAGTAAGATCGTGATTCTAACTACCTTGCCTGCGCGTGTGCGGCCTGTGTGCGAGTCGCTTGGCCTGAAGCCACGGAACCCCACGCGATGGTAATCCAAGAGCGCAATGTGTTATGCCGCCTAATGCCCCTTCCCCATTTTGTCCACTCTCCTTCACCTGGTCTACAGGTTCGATGAACGGAATGACCATCTCGATGTGATGGACTACTCCATCTTCTCCATAACATAGCCTTTATATTAAAAACATATGGGATGTTTGGTTTCAAGGGATCACCTTATTATCCAATGATAGATTAGTTTATCATGGATCATCCTATGAAATTAGAATAAGTCTATTTTACACATCTGAACTTTCTAAAAAGTCTATTTAACACCTTCAAGTATAAAACTGGCTATTTAACCTCTAAACTTACAAAATCATGTCAATTTACACCTTAAGACAATTTTAGATAGTTAACAGGAATAAGTACACTTTACACCCCCCTGAACTTCACAAAAAAAGTCCATTTGTAGTTGATGATGGACCATCTCTTATTTTATACTAACATTGTGCTTATGAGGTATGAGTTGGTGATGGACCAACTCATTTCATTCCTCTAACCAAACAAATTAGTTATGTTTGGAGCTAGGATCGGATGATCAATCCACCGTTCGGTCCTCAAACCAAACATCCAAATAAAGTTTGTGTCGAGGCAGTTGCTGTCTTGTGCGAGGACCGAATTGTGTGGCGAGAAGATAGTGTCCCACTCATCAGACAAACCTTGATGAGTCTACCTAGTTCATGATACTGTCTCAAGGACCCCGTAAAAACTAATGCGGCTTGTGGAAACCCTGCCAATTTTCCCCAAGGCATAGAGGTCACCCATACTGATTGAGAGATGTTGGGCCAACAAGATGACTAGAAGGGAGTTGAATAGACGCTTACTCAAATGAAGTCTTGTTTCAAAAAAATTCTCAAGGAAGAATTAACACTCTTCACTCTAATAGCTATTTAGAGTTACAAAGATCAGATAGAATCATTCAAACAAGAACAGAGAAACAATAATAATTAACAAGAGTCACACTTGTCAAGAAAGAGCTACTCAAAGCATATATAGGCATGCCATGGTGTCGTCCCTTGATAAGGCCCATGCGCCTAGCTATTGGGGATGCTGATCAAGATGACTGGCGCCAAGAACACGATCGAGGTGGGCATGTTCACAGGCTACTCACTCCTCACCAACACGATAGCCCTCCCCGATGATGGCAAGGTCGTCACAATCGACGCCAGGAGAACTTCGGCCTGCCCATCATCCGAAGGCCGATGTCACGCACAAGGTTGACTTCCGTGAGGGCACCGAGCGTGGAACAAGGCGCGGTTCAACTTCACGTTCGTGGCCGCGAACAAGGCCTACTACTACCAGGGCGGAGCCAGCTAGGTGTCCGGTATGCACGGCACCTCCAAAATTTATCTAATTTATATATACACCCTTAGTAGCTATGGTTCCAATTGAGTTTGAATTTTGTTGTAATTTGATAATACTTGAAGAAATTATATGCAAATTGTATGATGTATTCCATGTCCCCATTCAGATTTTGTAGAACAACTTTTTTTGTACTTATGTGCATGGTCACATAGTATGAAAGTACTTTATTTCATTTAGCTCATAGGAATTTCTTTAGTTTCTAACTAAAAAACCAAGTGTATGATTCTCTATTTGTTTGTCCTGTTGCAACCATGCGAGCCATGTGACATACTAATAAAAAAATATGGAATGGTTATACATTTTTAATAATATGTTCACACATATTTAAATTTATTTATCAATGTTAGTAGTTGTTATTGTTATCACTCCATAAAATAAGTTGTTTTCACAACTAATTGTTTGAAGTAGCCAATTAGTTGGAAACAACACCCAACTAATTATAGGAACGTTAAGTACCATATTAATGTAATATTCATAATGCATGATTTACACAATGCTAACATTCGACCAATCGATAATCACTTAACAATCATCTATTTACCCCATTAATGTCACTGATGATAAAATGTCTACCTTGGCAAACACCTTTGGATGTCAAATTGGTACTCTTCCTTTCACTTATTTGAGTTTACCGCTAGGAACAACATGGCCAAGAGTACATGATTTTTCGCCACTAATTGATCGAGTAGAGAGAAGACTATCTAGGAAACTTATCTCTCTTATGAAGGGCGATTGACAATGATCAACTTGGTACTCTCCCACCTCCCAACTTTTTACATGTGCTCACTTAAGATCCCAATGATAGTCATTAATAATATTGATCGAGCTCGAAGGCACTGTCTTTGAAGGGTTTGGATTTAAATGCAAAAGGTGGAAATCTAGCTCTCCTAATGAAGAATCTACATAAGTTCTACAATCATCATGATCTTCCATGGGTGAAGTTGATATGAGAAAGGTATTATCGAAATAATATCCCTCACAACACAAGGAATCAAGGCTCTTTTGGTGGAGAGATATTATGAAAGGCATTATGATTCATAGAGGAATTGCTATGACAATAATTGGTGCTGGTACATCAGTGTTATTCTAGTTGAATTTTTGGAATTCTAACATTTTTATCGCAAATATCCAGTTCTATTCACCTTTGCTAAAAATCAACAAATCTCATTGGCTAATCTACTCCAAAATCTAGGTATAATAAAATAGTTCAACATGCCTTTGTCTATTGAAGCATATGAGGATATAATATGCTTAAGGAAGACATTAGGCGTTTTCTTTCCATTAATAATTGCCAAGATAGTTGGACATACATATTGGGCTCAACACAATATTCATCTCAAAGATACTACAAGTTCTCTTTTAATACTCTCATGCCATCTCGGTCACTCAAATGGATTTGGAAAAGCAAATATGTTATGAAACTTAAGGTTTTTGCATGACTACTTTAATGGAAAGACTGAACACAAAAGACATGCTACGCAGTGACATTATAATATTGAGGATGATCAATAGTGTGTCCTATGTTCAAATAGAAAGGAAGAAACTCTACACCACTTATTCTTTCCCTGCCAATTTAGTCAATCATGTTGAAATATTATTAGCATTAATTGGCATGATACGACTGATGTTCAACTTAAAGTGGAAAGAATGGGATTAATCTTCAATCCTATATTCTATATGGGAATCTTTATTTGGCCGCATGGCTTATTTGGAAACAAAGGAATGGCAAAGTGTTTGAGAATATCATGCCGAATATTATTAGTTGAAAAAATATTTTTAAGAGTGAACTTGCTTTGCATGTGCACTAAGTCAAAGAAGATTATAGACAACCTTTTTTGATTGGCTGCAAACAATTATTTTAGGTTCTTTGCCCTTAGTGGGTTGTAACGTTTGTTTCCTTTACCTTGTACATAAAACCTTTTTCTATCTTTTAAATTAATATATATATCATAGAGGTCTCTCTTACTGTTCCTCAAAAACCATTTTTTACCCTATTTTTACGCACCAATAGTGCACCCAATCACAAATTTTCTAGCTCGCCGTTGCCAACTACGTGCGGTACCACGAGAAGCTTCCTCGCCTGGTGTTCATGCACCATCGTGTACGACAACACACTGTGGGGCGGCGCTGCCGCCCGACGCGCCCATGTCAGGCCACGACAGGTGGCGCTCGGCAGAACTCCGGACCTCAACGCCAGGCTCGCCACCGATAAGCCCGTAAGCGCGTCGAGGTGTGCCTGCTCGCCATTGTCGAAGCCTTCACCATCTGCCGCCGCCTCGTGTGACCGACACGAACAATGGCCACGGCTCGGCGTTTCGGTGGTTTCAATAACATTTCGCGAGTCGAGGGACTGAGGGAGATGCATGTTGTGCTAGATTGGACTAGTTAAAGCGCAGTGGAGTGTCAGTGTCAGAGTGATCGATCACCTTTTTTTTTGGGATTTCCACTCCATTAAAAGTTAAAATAGCTTTACGATCATCAGCTTAGGCTACTCCCAATGCTCCACCTTTGCAAGTATCTTAAGGCTCCACATAAGTAAAAATCTGATGTGGCACTGTAATTAAAGAAGAGAGAGAGCAGCCTAGTATCTTATTTAGATACCACTCATACACAGTATCCTAGGTAGAAATAGTGGTAAAGACATTTATATCAAAGGCATAAGATACAGCACTCTAGGATACAATGCATTGGAAAGGTGGTATCTAAATACCTTTCATGCAATAAGAAACTGCAATAAGAAACCACCCATTAAGAGCAGCCTTATGAGATGGAAAACCATTGCGATTGCGAGAGAATGGGCGTTGGTTATGGTGCCGGCACGGACGATTGCTAGGGGCGAACGCATACGCTGCTCGGTGTAGGCTCTCGGCACGGCAGGCGGCCTTGGCTAGCCCACTGGCTACTCCCAAGCCACTGACCGCTGTGCAAGCCTGAAAAAAAAAGTCAAAAACTTGGAGGTTGGCTCGTGCTCCCGGCCCATGAGGCAGAGGCGGCGTACATAGCGTAGTAAAAAAAACCGGACCTGACCGCAGGTTAAATCGAAAAAAAGGCGAACCAACAACCTAGCTGGTTCGGTTCAGTTCAAAGATCGTCCATACAATCGGATCAGAAAAAATTGACTAAACAGGATGATTTTTTAGTGAACGGTTGAACTGGAGTCTGTTTTACTAAATCGAGTTGTCCGTGTTTATAACATAAATACCCTCGTTTTTTTAAAAGAAAAATTGCTATGAATTTCAGGGGGTAAAAATGGAATATGAGTGGATTGGATTAACTGATTGAGTAGGCATTAGGGCTTTCCTTCCTTAGCTGAATCTCTCTCTCTGTTTTTCACTTCTTCTACCGCCACTGCCCCTTCTGGTTTCTCGATCCCTCCCCGCCTCCCGACGGCGTGAGGCGCCGCTGACCCCCGACGCCAGCGGGGCTTCACAGAGAGGGCTGAGAACGCTGCACAACACGAGCCCTCCCAACGACGCGACCGACTGGCGAGGAGCTACTTCAAAGTGGCGAGACGACGGTCACGGGCGCCGGCACGCGTGAGGCTGGGAGCCTGGGACGCTAGTTCATGCCTTGGGTCCTTCACTGCTGCTTCACACTGGCTTTAAGGTCCTTCACTGCTGCTGCTTTAGCCCTTCACCAGTCCACATTGGTCCTCGGCACGGCAGTCGACACTCAGCAGCTCGGCAGTCGGCTTCAAAGTAATTTGATCATGAATCACGGCTGGGGATTCTTGTGGTTCATTGTTTTGAGTTTTGACCATGAGGTGTAGATTGTAGACATTTAGATCTGAGATTATTGTGGTTGCTCTGCTCCATGTATGCTGACATGAACAGATGAATTGTTGTTCTTGTTCTTGGGCAATCCCAAATTGGCAAATTGTTGTTCCAATATTTGGCAAATTGGCAAATCTGCTCCATGTATGCTCCAATATTTGTTGTTCTTGCTCGTGGGCAGTCCCAAAATTGCAAATTGTTGTTGATAAAGCTTGACACCTTTTTATTATTATACGTCAACAATTTTGTAGTAGGGTCACAATGTATTGGAGTATTACATAATTTACATTAGCTTTGATGTTGGACTACCAATTGTCAATACTGAATTTTTTACTATGATTATTAGTGTTATTTTTGACAAATAAATATAATATTCGTATATGTAAAAACTGGCGGTTCGACTGATGAACCAACTGCTTGACTGGTTCGATTGCCGGTCTGGTTTTTCGTACTATGGTACATAGGTGCCGGCCTACAGCAGATCCAATCCTGTCCTCCTCCTCTCTAGCCTCTCTACAAGCCCAATTCACCCGCTGTGGCATCCCACCTCGTCTCGATGATCCATCACGCGACCATGGCCTGCGCTAGGTGACCAGCGCACGAGTCGGTTGGCCCGAAGCTATGAATCAAAATGCATGCAATCGCGACAGATTCCCGGAGTATCAAGTAACATGCATGGTGTGCATTGGTGCTAAGCTTTTCTATACATTTTAGTTTGCTTTTAGGAATAAGTCCATTTAACAATCTTGAACTATCATGTTTGTCTAAAACTCAACCTTCAACTACAAAACCGGGTAACCGACACCTCTTAATTGTTAATACCAGCAATTTTACCCCCGACAATTCCACCCCGGTTTTATTCTAACATGGCGCTGAAGTGGCAATGGTTTTGACACGTGTGATAGTTTTGGGATGACATGGAAACCAATCAGCATCATCAGAGAAAAAAAAACATGATGGGACCCACATGTCATGCTCTATTTTATTATCTCCCTTCTCTCTCCTTCATCCTCTCCCCATGGCCACCGGAGGGCACTGCTAAGGAGGGCGGGCGGTGCGGCCGAGGGAGGCTGGCGGTTCTTGGTGGAGAGGAGGAACGAAGTGTGAAAGGAGGAAGAGAGAGGAAGAAGAAGACAAGGAGAAAGAAGGTGATTTTTGAGGATGACATATGGGCCTAACAACTTAACTTGTCTATGTAGGTGCCACGTAAGCTAACTAGGAGGTGATTCAGTGCTTATGTGTGAGTAAACTTGTCCATGTAGGTGCCACATAAGGTAAAACCGGGGTGGAATCATTTCGAGGGGGTAAATGTCAGGTATTGACAATTAAGGTGTGCCGGTGTTACTCAGTTTCATAGTTGAAGGTTGAATTTTAGACAAACATGATAGTTCAAGGTTGTCAAATGGACTTATTCCTAGCTTTTACTCTCTCTGTTTCGCTATATTTGTCTATGACATCGGGAGAATCTATTTCAATATGTTTGTCCATTATAGGAATATAGAATGTACTTATTGCAAAAAAAATTTCATCTCTATCTCTGCTTAAATGTTTTGAAAGAGGTTAAGTGGTTGTGGTATGTCATTAATAGAGGTATGTATGATCATTTCTCATTAAGTATTTGTTAGGTTTAGTGTTTTCTTGATCCGTGCATATAGTAGGATGTGGACAAATATAGTGAAACCGATGGAGTAGTTTCTTGCCCACACACAAAGAACAAGTATGGGATTCGTGATTTGTTTCTTCTAGGGGAAATTACATGAAACTTCTCAAAAGTAGTCACGAGATGTAGTAGAATCTAGAGCTCACATCTCTCTTAAGGTACCAAGCCCTGATATAAGTAGTTATGATCGCAACATAAGTTCCTACTGTAGGCTGGTGTAACATCCCAAATTTTACTTTAGTTCAATTATTTAAAAATATGAGTTTTTAAAACTTTTTTTGAAACCTCTTGTTGACATTCGAGTTTCTGGGATTTGTTTTGGATATATTTGTCGATTTGAGTTCAAGAGACCAGTTAGTGAAATACAAATCTAAATCAAGTCAATGAAACCTAAAAATAAGTAGAAATTTAAAATCTGAATATAATCGAAAAATCAAGAAAATTAAATCCATATCTGAGTTTTTTTTTTTTAAAAGGAAATAACCTTTTTGTTTTTGTTTTCTCTTCCTCTTTCCGTTTTCCTTCCCAAGCCCCATGCCCACCCGCAGCCTTTCCTCCTCCTCCTTACTTCCTCATTATCAACTGGCAGCGCCTGCACTTGCCCGTGCCTGGCCATCAACTTCCCCTGTCTATCCACATCACCAGTGCCCGTGTCACCCTATCGCCATGCCCAGTCGTCCTCACAGCACACTAGTGTCACGCGCTTGACATGTCGTGCATTGGCATCACCACACCGCGGTCCTGTCAATGCCCGCCACCGGCTCCATCCCCTCTCTTGCCTACAAAAGACCACCCCCGAGCTAGCCTCACCTTCCCCCTCACTCTCCTACCTTCCCCCTCACTCCATCTCTCTACTCCCAGCTCGAACCGAGCCCAATCGCCAGGAGGGTGCAAGCGCCGTTTCAGCTGCCACGCCGACCACCGTGTCATCGGCCCCCCAGTGGGTTCCTCCCCTCGCCGCCTGCATCACAAGACGTTCCCAACCACCCCAATCAAAACCCCTCAACCAATTTTGGTTCTCGTCCACCGGAGCCACCGCCACCGCCTTCTTCCCCAAGCTCAGCCGAAAGCCACCACCATCGTCACCTCCCTTGCTCTAGTGAGTCCCTCGTCAATTCCTCCCTCTCGGAGCATCCCCTCACCTTCCTCATCCTTCCCCCATCACCTGCTCCGACTCCCTCACCTCGTAGCACCGCCATCACAACAGACCCGCCGGCCGCAGGTGGCTCTCGCCGCGAGCACAACTCGACTACACCCACTGCCTTCGGCAACCTAGGGGAGCTCCCAGCAGCCTCCTCGTGCCCATGCTCGCCCCAATTTCTCATCTATCCCCCTCCTGTGCCGCCGCCCCGTTCCTCCTCTGGCTCCGGCCGCCGCACACCGCCACTGACCGCCGCAAGTCGTGCCGCCACCACCCACAGGACCGCCTCCCTCTAAGCAACCCATTTTTTGGGTCTCTGCATCCTCCCCGCGTCCCCTCGCCAGTGTTGAGCGCCGCTCGAGATGCCCTCTGCCTCCTCTATTTCTTCTGCACTGTGTGCCTCTCTATCTCTTTGGATGGATGACAAATGGGTCCCCACTGTAGCTCTCTGGATATGACAGGTGGGCCCCATCTCTCTTAGTCCCTCTCTGGATGTATGAGTGTGTGTATGATAGTAGGGCCCATCCCAGTAAGTTAATTAGTTAAATCTAGTTGGTAGGGTTACTGATTAACAAACAGATCGAATTACACTTACATTTTGTTGAGTTAATTAGTATTTAGTTAGCAGGGTGATTAGCTAGTGGATATTACGTTTAGCAAATGTGTTGTTAATTGAGTTAATTAGTAAATAGTCTAAGGTGACAAGTTAGGTAATCAAAGGATGATTACAAAATAACTGATAGCCCCCCAGTGAATAGTTCAAGGTATTTAGAGGTTAAGTGAATAGATTAGTGTGCTAACATCAATTAGCGCTAAAAGAAAGTTCTAATATAGAAGTATGAAAAATATGAAACCTACAAGCAGTGAGCCCTAGGCTTGGGTCATAATAATAATAATAATAATAAATAACACACCACGATTAATGATTAGTAGATCATATTAGTTAGGGTTTATGCCAAATATAAGCTCATGTTTAAAAATGCCTAGTTAACAAGAAGGTCCTAAACCATTAGCAATTATTTCTAGACTTTTAGTTAAGATTAATATGGTTATACAATCTTATAAAATGATAATATGAAAGGTGGATCCCACACAAATGTTATTGGTAGATTGACCAATTGTAACAAAGCCATTTAAAACTGAACAAGGATGTAATCATGTTTCATATATAGGCACGCCTGATCAAATGACCAGTAGGCCCTAGGCCATCGTCATACAATGGTAAATGATAGTAACGACCATACATCAATGACATGTGCGCCCACTAGTAAAGTAATACGTCATAGGAACATATACTTACAAGTAGTCTCTTACTAAATTGTCGTTTAGATAAAATGATAACCTTAAGTTGAAACATAACTAGGATTATGGCATGTCACAGACACATATACCATAGTTAGTAACACTAAGTGCTTAGTTAAACACATCACTAGTGATTAAGTTAGGCATAATCGTTATGCTAGATAAGTCGTGAAGGTCATCAGTAGCTATGTCATGGCCTCCTACTAGTTAATCCAAATCAAAGCCGATAAAGTAAATCACTAAACAAAAAGTAGTGGATGGAAACACATAGGCTTTACCTAGGACACAAGTAGTAACCTACTTAAGTAGAAGTAGTCATTAGCAGATATCAGAGCTAAGGATCAGTCTAGTGTGATAAGCTTACCTTAGTGTGTGTCAAGCCACGCAAGTAATAAAGCTAACTAAAGACCACCGCCACAATGAACCCAAACCCATAGACACCACTAAGGGTGTAAGGCTGATGTCTAGCCAATGCTTGGAAGTTCCAGCTAAGGCTCATGGAACTTCCTTGATAAATATGAATCAATAAGAAAAATCATTAAATGAACTAGGTCCCATGTGTCGGTGAGACTTATGTCTGCCTAGAGCGAACCTCGCACCTACACGTAGGTCTCACCTAACTGTTATGGAACTTCCTCGATAAATAAGAAGTAATGACTAAAAGAATCATTAGAGCAGTTAGGCGCCGCGTGAGCAGCGGTGGTATATTCCCAAGTGGATGATAGAAGTTCATCCACCAAACAACATCACATAGGCTCTAGCTATCATCCATCGCTATTCGCTCATGGTAGAAGTACAATTCACGATCCGAAGGTGGATCAAAGGATCCCATCTAGCTGGGTGATCTCTCCTATTTAGGTAACCATTAAAGGATGTTCCTAACGACATTCTTCCCCTCTCTGTTGGATTCATAACTTTCTACTCTAGCGGACTTTTCAAGAGCCCGATCCCTCTCGCCCTAGTTCCGGATCAAACAAGTTACCTAACCCTAAGCCTGACTATAAACCAAAGACCCCACCACTAGACTAAACGAATAGAGTTTGGATTTACCTACTTTGGTCTGAAGTATTTCCTTCATAACAACTATCACGAGATGTACTTCATTCCATCTGAAGTATTTCCTTCATCAACTTCTATTGGTTATATTTTGTTTGAAGTATTTCCTTCCTCAACTTCCTTTGTTATAGTTCGTATGAAGTATTCCCTTCATCAACTCCACTAAGTGGGTTTAGCGTCATTAGGGATGTTTCATTCTTCCAAGATATTATTAGCTATGTTTGCTTTCATTCGAAGTATTTTCTTTTGTTTGAATGTATTTGGATTTATTGGATTTCATTTAAATTTTTTCACACGTTTTTGGGCTCAGTTGTATCCTGCATAGTTAGACTCTGAAGCCATGACAGGAACAACAGTCCCAACGAGAACGAGGTTGAGATCAAGATTGTCAGAACATTGAGTAAGAACAGGACCAAGGATGTCAAAACCTTTGGTAAGGCAACTATCAGAATATTGAGCAAAGGCGAGTCAACACTTTGATCATTTTGCTCCTAATATTATGCAAATTATATTGATTCAATTATGAAATTGCATTGCTATGATTTATACAACCATGTTAGTTTAGCTCCTAGTTAATATCTTAATGATAATTGAATATAACCTTCCATCCTTGAACTTAGACACTATTCTTTGTCACCCTAGAATTTATGGTTTACATACTAGTTAATAAATCTGTATCTAAGTGTCATGCTTAGTCTTACTTAGATACATTGACATGTGAGCAATGATTTGCCCCGACATCATTAAAAACATTATTGGGCAGTCGAGGTTGAAGCCTAGCTGGTATGTTGAGCTAGAAAAGTATTTTAAAACAAAACTAAACTAAAAACAGATTTTGATTCGGGTGGTTGAAAAGAGTGGTGGGTGCCGGGGTACGACCGAGTGGGTACGTGGATGTACCGCCTGAGTCAATTAAGGACCTGGATCTTGTGATGACCTCTCGTGTAAAAGACAGTGTAACCATAAGTCTATAATGGGTACGACCTAGTTGATTAATTTGTTTGTCTCAGCGTTGCTTTTATCATCCCGCTCATGTGGCATGTATTATAGTCTTAGTGGACAACCACTCCGGGGTGGCGCGGCTATAATACATTAAAAAACCACTACGGCGCAAAAGGGGGCTACAAGGAGTGGCGTGCGCTACGGCCTTAGTTGACAACCACCGGAGGATGGAGGTCCAAAGGGTGGTGTGACTGTATTGCATTAGGAAACTACCCTTTGTAGCGAAACCTAGCAGATGGGGGTGCGTTGGGTAGGGCATTGTAAATGCCTTGTGATAATCAACTTAGTCGCGCACTTATGGAAGTGTGTCAAGTACAATATAAGTTGATTGTCTCTTGTGGATAAAGTGTACAAACTCTACAGAGTAAGAAAACTATCTGGATAGTTGTGCTCACGATCATGAGCGGTGTCGAGAACTTGCTTGAAGTAGCTTTCAGTTTTATAAAATAATTTGTGGGTGGGATGAGAGAATGGGTGGGAGCCCAGTGATTGGAAATATTTGGTTGAAACCCAGAGAGTTAAGATGGCCTAGTTGAGAACCAGTGATAAGTACGGGATGTGACCCGAGCATTTGGTGGATGAAGCCACTCAATGGTATAGGAGGTCAAACCTCCACTAGTACTTTACAACAAAACTCACTTTATGAAAACTTGTGTTAGTTAAAATGCTAAACCTCAGAAATTGTTACTACATAATCTAATTCAAACTTAGTTTTGTGCACTTAGTTTTGTGCAAATAAAAGAACCATGAACTTTCCTTGATTAGCCTTGTATATATAATAATTGCATTCTGTGTATTAGCTCGCGAGTACGGTTGTGTACTCATGCTCACTCTTTATATTCTTTTACTGATTAAGCATAAAAGAAGGCTATATGAACAATTGTAAGTATTGGTCAAGACTGAAGGTCAAGAAGGCCAAGAACTAGGTTGCGAGCCCTAGTCGATTGCCTATGAGTATATCGTGAGGGTTCCATGTGTTGTGCTTTGATTATGCTTTCGCTGCTCATTCTTTAAAGGTATTTAACCTGGTCGGCCATTCTTTGAACAACAGAGTCCAACAAATTATGTAATGGAAAGAAATGCATACATATAATAATGACGTTGTTGTTGGGCCCAAAACTAAACGTCATCGATGACAATTGGCCGACAACTACATTTCCTATTCCATAGTGCATTATTGTCTCATTTCCTATTCCATAGTGCATTATTGTCTGCTTGCCTCTACAGCCCAAAGCAAGAAAATGTAATGATCCGCAACTTGGTCCCATCATATTCATATATGGTGCTGTATTACGATTTACGGTTAGGATGGAGCTTTCCGAGATTCGATTTGATTTGTTCTGTCCTGCTGTGGATGAAGATTGCGAATAATAAACAGGATGAACACGGAAAAAAGAACACTTTACGCTTTGATCAATCAACAGCGGAAGTAAGAGAATTTTTAAAAGAAGTAATAAGTCTATTTTACATCTCTGAACTTGACAAAAAGTCCATTTAACACCCTCAATACAAAACCAGGTATTTAACGAGTTTAATCCCCCGAAACTTATAAAATCGGATCAATTTACACCTTAGCGGTTTTGGAGGATAGTTTTGTGGTGTGGATCCTACTTAAGGTGGTGTTCGTCGTATTAGCAGTCATATGATCGGGTTTTGCTAATTGGAATCTAATTAAGGATGCTGACACCACATTGTCGACCTCTTTCTCACCACCCCCTCTGTCTCTACATTCTTTTTCTTCTTCTCGCCATCCTCCTATTTGTATCTACGTGAACGAAAACCGATGTGGTTGCCAACATGGCAAAACTCATCCTAAGTTTGATCTCTGTCAGCAAAGCCGTCTTCTAAAATCACCTTAGGGTGTAAATTGATCCGATTTTGTAAGTTTGGAGGGTTAAATACCCGATTTCGTAGTTGAAAGTATTAATTGTACTTTTTTGCAAAGTTGAGGGACGCAAAATAGACTTATTCCTTACGAGAATAACTGAAGTCTAAGAGCATCTCCAGCAGGAGCCCTCAAAACAGAGCCCCTACTTTTAATTTGAGGGCTCCTACTTTGAGGCCCTGTTTTCAATTGCACTCAGCAGGAGCCCTCAAACAGCCCCTACTTCTTAATTCCTCTATTTCTCACACACTATATGCATATGTATTTGAGAACATCACATTATATAATAATTTATTTAAACTATAACTCTAAAGCACTATACTTAAAATTATGAATAAAAATACAAATATTCAAATTTAAATTCAAAGACAAATTTAGTCCGAATTTAATGATAACATAGTTCATTACATCTCTGCAAATCAAATGACATAATCATCAAATTTGGGCGGGGAAGGAGCGGGCGCGGGAGGGGAAAAAGGCTGACGGGGGAAGAATCGGGACCAGGGCGCGCAGGAAACCGTGATTGGGGGCTTGGCCTAGAGCCCCAGGAATGAGGGCTTGAGGGGGGATTTTAGGGGTCCCTCAAATTTGAGGGCTCTAGTAGGCTCTCTTGGACTGCTGTTTTGCTCCAGCTCTCAAATTTGGTTTTAGGGGCTCAAGTAGGGGCCCTGCTGGAGATGCTCTAAAGCAGTGGTTATTTTACAGACAGAAAGAATTTGGAAAGTGCGAACGATAAAGAATCACCAAGGTCATTTGTAGTAGATAAATATCACGCCGAGCTAGTGTGGGGTGGACACTGCAACCCGTAGTACCGCACCAGCTAAAGCAGAGAAAGAGCTCAGGGAGGCAGCGAGCGAGCGAGCCATGGCGACCGGCGGCGACATCGTGCCCAATGTCCACGGCAACATCAACAGCAGTAACAAGACGCTGCTCAAGAGCGAAGCCTTGTACAAGGTAACACAAGCAACATCTATGTCAAGAACGTTCGACGACGCAGTGAGTGTTGCATGGTTCTTTTGTTTGCTGATGGTATGGTCGTCGCCGTTGACGTGCAGTACATCCTGGATACGACGGTGCTGCCGCGCGAGCCGGAGTGCATGCGCGAGCTGCGCCTCCTCACGGACAAGCACGAGCGGTACGTACTGCGCGCGCTATACATCTCACATTCTCACTGTTTTTTGTAGCAGCCACTTCTCGCTTGCATCGCCACTTTGCTCAGACATATGCATGATGGATGATGCGTGTTTTTTTTTTATGGTTAATTAATTTGCTGAATTTGCTGTTGCTTGGTTGGCATGTGCATATATATAGGTGCTCCATGGCGTCGTCCCCGGACGAGGCCCAGCTGCTGGGGATGCTGATCAAGATGACGGGCGCCAAGAACACCATCGAGGTGGGCGTGTTCACGGGCCACTCGCTCCTCGCCACCGCGCTCGCGCTCCCCGACGACGGCAAGGTAGTGGCGATCGACGTCACCCGGGAGTACTTCGACCTCGGCCTGCCCATCATCCAGAAGGCCGGCGTGGCGCACAAGGTGGACTTTCGCGAGGGCGCCGGGCTCGCGATGCTCGAAGAGCTCCTCGCCGAGGAGGGGAACGAGGCGCGGTTCGACTTCGCGTTCGTGGACGCGGACAAACCCAACTACGTGCGGTACCACGAGCTGCTGCTGCGGTTGGTGCGCGTGGGCGGCACCATCGTGTACGACAACACGCTGTGGGGCGGCACGGTGGCCCTGCCGCCCGACGCGCCCATGTCGGACCTGGACCGGCGGCGCTCGGCCCAAATGCGGGACCACAACGCAAAGGTCGCGGCCGACCCGCGCGTCGAGGTGTGCCAGCTCGGCATCGCCGACGGCGTCACCATCTGCCGCCGCCTCGCGTGACCGACACAGTGGTCACGACTCTGCGTTTTCGGTGTGATTTCAATAAGATTTCCCCAGTTGAGGGAGACCGGAGACCGTTATCGTACTTGTGCTGAACTGAACTATAATGCAGTGGAGTGTCAGAGTGATCGATCGCTTTGTTTGGGATTACGAGTTTACGACTCCCTATAATAGCTTTACGAATTACGATCATCAGCTCATGTTTTCCACAAAAAAGAATCAGCTTATGAACAACGTTGGAGGTTGGCTCGTGCGCCTAGCCCATCAGGCTGAGGAGGCGTGCGTAATATAGGTGCCGGCCGAACCAGTC
This sequence comes from Ampelocalamus luodianensis, assembly GCA_036346255.1. Classification (NCBI taxonomy): domain Eukaryota; kingdom Viridiplantae; phylum Streptophyta; class Magnoliopsida; order Poales; family Poaceae; genus Ampelocalamus; species Ampelocalamus luodianensis. The sequence goes on along the minus strand of CM070632.1, from coordinate 6,836,954 downwards.
CCGAACCTACCTCACGATGATCTTCGGCAGGGAATAAAGTGAGCAAAGCAGTCGTACTCTAAGTCCTCCCTAAGGTGAAAACGGCTTCCGCCGGATCCAATGCTGTATCCGGAAATAATCTGTCCGAGATACTATTTTTGGAGGAGGAAGAATTCTTGTTTGGCACCAAATAGAAGCTATGCTTTATTCTACACTGCAGCATATTTCAGTTGCATTGTCTACAGAATGCAGAACGGCAAGAAGTACTCAGCAGACTAGGCAACAAATGAGGGTAACTAAGAACTCTCCACGTTCAATCAACAGACATCAATACACAAGCATTGCTGACTGTGTTTTTTACACGTGAAAATGTACGAAATCAACTTGCTCAAAGAGATGGCAGCTACCAAAAGATTTCCAGAGTGCTTAGAAGAGAACAAATTAAAGCAACATTTCCTTTTCAGAGAAAGGGAGAGAGCGAGCAGCAACAACTGTTCTTTCGATTTGACATGCATTAGAAAGGCCTGGTGATATATTTTTTTGGCTGCATGCATTAAAAAGGAATATGGACATTAGTGCCTTTGACGCTTAGGATATCACGTCAGCCCAAAACCAAGTGGGATCGGGTCAAGGGGTGGGGTCGGATGATCTGATATTGAAAGTTCGAGAATACAAACCAAACAATATTGAAGTTGAGGGGTTTTTATACTCCCGCAACAATTCAGGAGTGTAATATGAACTTATTCCTCGTGGTTGAGGCCTAGACGAAGCATCATCGAGGATACCTTTCTGACTTCAAGATTTCCTCTTCTATAGTGTATTGTCTGCTTGCTCCCTCAGTGCACCCTCCGGCTGACGTACAATGTGCCGCAATCTCATCCCAATCGTATCCCCTAGATGATGTATTATGCGGAGCATGCTTCTTCTTTAGTCTCAAGTTTTCAAGTGTCATTTCCACTTACTCTCATTGTAGGTCGGTCTACTCCTTTCAATTTAGTGCACATTGCCGCTAGTGTGGCTACTTTGTGGAATTTTCTATCTTCCTCTTTCATGACTTGCGGATCTATTATTTCAACCAAGTTTCCCTCTGTGAGTAGCGAGACAAAAATGTAAAACAAGACTATCACCGTCATCAGACCTACATATGAATGGTTTCTCTCTGGTAAGCAACTCTATAAGAAGAACACCAAAACTGAAGACATCGCTCTTGTTTGTCAGACGACCCATATAATAATATATGGGATCCAAGTAACCAAGAGTTTTTTGTGGTTGGAAGTGTCTGTGATATGTTGCTTCGGCTCCCCGATACGTCTCTTCGTCTCACACGTCGAATTTGTTACTTGTTTTATAAAAAGGATCATCCGCCATCGAAAATAATCATCCCTGGCCACATCACTAGCTCTACTCTAAAGCAGAAATGGCTCCCTCCTTTGTTTCCTTGTCGCCGGCATTGATGGCCTACCTGGCTATCCTGTACGAGCACCTCGCCGGCCGTACGCTGGCGGATGCTGCGGAAGGATACTGTGCCAACTATGTCCTCCCTCCTCTATCCAAGGATTTGCTGGAGCAGGTGACAGACACCTTCCGGCGTCTTGACATCCTCCTTTGTCGTGTCTTCTGGCTGATCTCCCACTTCCGGCGAGCTAACCTCGTCATCGATCTGGTCCTCCACAACGACGTTGCACGTCTCCAGGAGGCTTGCCGTCGCTTTGACTGCCTAATCGAGGCAGGGGGCGACCGAGTCAACCTTGCCGAGACCCCTCAAGCAAGGGAAGACAGCCCATGGGCTCAATTCGACTTGATTCATCAGTCGGAGGGTCTTCGGGAGACACTCGAACGAGTGCGTCAGTGGGTGGATGCATTTCAGGCTTCGTTCGTTGATGATCACGAACCGTCCGATGCCAACGACGTCGCCTACGAAGTTTTGAAAACGGAGATAGCATGCTACCTTCGCCACTAGAAAAACTTTGATTATTTAGGTTTCTACTTTTTTTAATCTTTGTAAGAAGCGACTGACCACGCTATTTGGCCATATATAATACAAAAATAAAAAATGATTGAATTTGTATTTATTATCTTCTATATATATATATATATATATAAACAGTCTCGGTATAACGACATGACGGAATTACTGACCAGTGAAAAATAAGTAATACATATTTACTCCTGAGGCTAGCTAGAAAAACATAATGTTTTTTTAGCTATGAAGGAACTATCACAGGTGGTTTATTGGAATAAACCATTTGTGATATGTATCACAGATGGTTCTAAAATAGAACCATATGTGATATGGTCGCTTATCACAGACGGTTCTTGTTAACAACTGTCTGTGATATTATCATAGACGGTTTTAAATACAAACGGTCTGTGATGACTCATGTCATCACAGACGGTTTTTATTGAAGACTGTCTGTGATGATTCATAGAAGGTTATTAACAAGAACCGTTTGTGATAATTATGTATCACAGACGATGTTTAACAACAACCGTCTGTGATATGTGCCATTAAATACCCAGCCGTCCCGACAGATCTATCTGATATGCGTGCAGCTGCTTTGAAGGATGCGGCCGGCTTTAGGGCGTTTGGTGAAAGAAATACCGCAGATTTGTAAGTGTGCTTGTAGATCTATTTGTTCCTGGTGATCTAAGGTTAGTATTTGCTTCTAATTATATGCATTATAATCTAGAGAGATGTAGCTAGGTTTAGATCTAGCTTGGTGATCTAAGGTTAATTAGTATTTGCTTCTAATTTTGTGCAGTGGTTAGGTGTTAGAATTTGATCTTGAATCTTGATAACTTCCATAGCCACTAGAGTGAAAAATTCTCAGCGATACCTAGGGGAAAATCATAGGCAACATTCACCCAGAGTATGGTCAAGCTACTCTAATCAGGCCAAAATCACTGACATGCAAAACATTCTGGTTTTGCTGATGTGGCATCAACGTAGACAAGTTTGCTGAAATTTAAGAATGGGTCTCCCTACTCCTTGTCTACTTCAATATATATTCTTACTTGATATATATATTATTTCATGAATATTTGGTAGTTAGCTACTTTAGGAGCATTAATTTAATTTAACACTAATTTGTTACGTGCGTAGCGTTGATGGACCAAAACTGGATGTACGTTGAGAACTGTGTGAGTGAAGAGTACACTGATAGCATGTCTGCTTTTAGAAGAGCTGCCGAACAGGATATGTTGAAGAATGGGATAAAATTTATGTACTGTCCATGCATTAATTGCGATAATCCAAACGCAAATTGAAGCGCACTTGATTCGAATGGGTTTTAAAGAGGAGTATACATGTTGGACCAGTCACGGTGAAGAGCAGATTATACCGGAAGGTAGTAACATCATCGAGGGAGACAACGATACTCGGGGAAACCTTTGTCCCCGAGCTGCAAGCCGGAATACAAAAGGCTGTCATCCGTGCTTTAACTACTAAAATTGAAGGTAAGCAATAGTTGGTCCAATAAGAGTTTCACAACGTTGTTAGGTCTCCTAACGAACATCATTCTGGAGGGAAACATGTTGCCCAGAAGCATCTACCAAGCCAAGAAGCTTCTTTGTCTATTGGGAATAGAAGTAGAAGGAATACATGCATGTCCGAATGATTGTATCCTCTACCGTAAAGAGTATACAGATATGCATGTATGTCCGGTATGCAAAGCATCCCGATACAAGCGTAATAATCACTCTGATGACGACGGGGGCATCGAGGTGAAGCAAGGACCTTATGCTAAGGTGTTATGGTATCTGCCTGTAATTCCCCGATTGAAGTGTTTATTTGCGGACCGAAAGAAAGCAAGATTGTTGTGTTGGCACTCGGAGGAACGTAAGAAAGATGGAAAGCTAAGACACCCTACTGATTCTGCCCAGTGGAGAAACTTCGATAGGAGTTTCGAAGACTTCGGTGCGGAACCAAGGAATATAAGGTTTTGGTTGAGTACAGATGGAATGAATTCTTTCGGTAACCTGAGCAGCCGACATAGCACCTGGCCCGTGAATCTATGTATGTACAATATTCCTCCTTGGCTGTGTATGAAGCGGAAGTACATTTTGATGTCACTACTTATTGAAGGGCCAAAGAAACCTAGGAAAGATATTGATGTATACCTAGCACCATTGTTGGAAGATCTTGTGATACTGTGGAACGAAGGGGTGCAGGTATGGGATGCGTACAAACGAGAGAACTATACTTTATGCACCATGGTGTTCTGCACCATCAATGATTTTCTACCCTTGGTAAGCTGTCGGGGTTTAGTATAAAAGGAACCAAAGCCTGTCTACACTGCTTACATTATATCGAGAGTGTATGGCTGAACAACTCGTGCAAAACTGTGTACATGCGTTACTGTAGGTTCCTTCCCAAGTATCACCCATACCGCAATATGAAGAAATAATTCGACAAAAATAAGGAGAACGGCTCAGCTCCAAGGGCTTTTAGAGGGAAAGAGGTCTATGATATGGTTAAAGATATCGATGTTGTGCTTGGAAATGGACGTAAGTTGAGGACTCGTCAGAAGAACATCTGGAAGAAGCGATCAATTTTTTTGGGACTTATCTTATTAGGAGCACTTAGAAGTTCACCACTGCATCGACGTTATGAACGTGGAGAAGAATGTATGTGATAGCTTGATTGGTCCCTTACTGAACATTCGTGACAAAACAAAGGATGATGTCAACGCACGGTGTGACTTGATTGATATGAACATAAGGATTGAGCTAGCACCGAAAGAGACTGATAAAGGCCGAACGTACCTTCTCCTAGCTTGCTACACTCTGTCTAAGGCCAAGAGAAATGAACTGTGCCAGAGTTTGTATGGTGTGAAAGTTCCGTCCGGTTACTCCGCCAGCATAAAGAAATTTGTTTCTATGGAAGATTTGATATTAATTGGTATGAAGTCTTATGATTATCATGTGGTGATGACACAAAGGTTTCCTATTGCAATTAGAAGTATTTTGCTGAACAATGTCCGAGTGGTAATCATGATGCTGTGTTATTTCTTTAACTCAATTGCTCAGAAGGTCATCGATCCCGAAGAAATAGATGCTCTGCGGGCCGAAGTGGTGACGACTCTATGTCATCTTAAGATGTATTTCCCTCCGTCATTCTTCGATATCATGGTCCATCTCATTGTTCATCTTGTGAAAGAGATAAAGATATATGGCCCTGTGTTCCTACGTCATATGTACCCTTTCGAGAGGTATATGGGAATTCTCAAGTCCTATGTACGAAATCGATCTCGATCGGATGGCAGCATCATCGAAGGTTATGCAACCAAAGAGGCCGTTGAATCCTGCATCGACTACATGACTCGGGTGGAACCGATAGGTGTGCTTCTATCTCATCGTGAGGGGATGCTGGAGGGTATCGGGACCATCGGAAGAAAAGCAATCACTCCTGATTTGGATACGTACGCTCAAGCCCATTTCACAGTCTTGCAACACATGACCGAAGTGCCCCCGTACATCAACGAGCACAAAGACATGGTACGCCAACAGAATCCAACCGATCGGAGGTTTGGAACACGAGAGAGCACAACCGTCGGTTCAACGCATGGTTAAAGGTGCGATTCACTAGGAGGTCATCAAGTGATGATATGCTGCGATGGTTGGCCAAAGGGCTAAATTTTATAATTGTGACATGGCAAGGATACGACATAAATAGGTACACATTTTACGCAACAGCTCAGGATAGGAAGAGTGTAGTCCAGAACAGTGGTGTCCGCATAGATGCGTTTCACGAGCAGTTCGATACCGCTGGGCCAAACATAATGAAACGTGGGTTGAACTCCTATTATGGGTTCGTAGAGGAGATTTGGGAGCTCGCCCATGTACTTTTTCAAGATCCCCCTGTTTTGATGCCATTGGGTCAAACTTCCACAGGGTGTGAAGGTCAATAAGTATGGTGTCACTACTGTGGATCTCGAACGTGTCGGATACAATGACGAACCCTTCTTGCTTGCTAAGCAAGCTGTTCAAGTTTTTTACGTAACAGAACCGGCAAATAAGAACCGCCATGTAGTTCTTCATGAAAAAAGAAGGATTTTCAGAGTTGAGAATGTCGTGGATGAGGAAGAGTACAATCAATTTGACAAGTTGCCTCCTTTCGGAGACGATATCAGGCTCGAGGAAGAGCCCAGTGAGGAAGCTAGCTATATGCGCATTGATCAATTGATCATCGTGAAAGGCTATTTTTTTAGAGGAAATAGCCAAGTGGTAGAATGATCTCACACGGTGAACACCTATTTGGAAATTATTCCATTGTAATTGTCAGACTCCCGGGTCATTGTAATTGTCAGACTCCCGGGTGTGAAATACCCGAAGGCCTTATGTGCGTACCGTACTAGTCCCATGATCAGTAGCTAGTACACACATTCACAACATTGGGCATTCACAACCATACATTCACATATATAACGTAAAACAAAATGGTACTTAACTGAAGCGATTACAGTATTTACATTACAAGGGCTGACCGGCCAAATAAAAACTTAAGTACCAGAATTAACAGAGTAACAGAAATAGTAGCGGAAGTAAAAGTGGTGAAAATAAACAAATTCCAGTGGTGTGCCCATCCAAACCCAAAGGCAACCGACAAGAAACAAATCACAGATAGACCCATCACCAAACCCTCTGGTTCTGGGTGTGAAGAAGGCGTCGTCTTGCGTAGGTTCATCCTCATACTCTAAACAACAACGTAAGCAAGATTGAGTACATTGTGTACTCAGCAAGACTTGTAGTGTATCACAAAGTTTATATAAATACAAGGTTATTCAAAGAGAAAGCTCTATACTACAAGTTATTTTGCATTAAGCAGATTTTGTTTGCAATATTCATAAGTAGTACTTTGCAATGGAATTTGAAAGAGCAGTTAAATAGATACTAGACAGTAATAAGTAATTGAATGAATCACCAATAATAATAACTACAACTCGCAAACCTCCTTGGTTGCAAGCAACATTTCATGTTCAGCCATAACTCGACAGTTAACTCAAATAAAAAAAAACCACATGTCATTGCCTATGTTTTTCCAACAAAGTAGTTTTTGAGAAATCAACACTACAGTTATACCAGCCGCACTAAGCATGATCATGATTACGAGCACGGCTATTTAAATAGATTTTCACTCTGCAGAGGTGTACAACTTTACCCATAGTACGCGGTATTCCAATCACCTGAAATATCTCTATATCACTGTTCGCTACCGTAGATAAGCAGTCTAGAGTTCGTGACGTAGCCTTTACATCATATAGTCATATCCTTGCACTAGCCCAGCAAATGTTGATCCTCACTTCACCCGAGTATACTCGTCTCAACGCTACATTTTTTGCACTGAACCCGAGTATACCCGTCTCAGTGAGGCATTCACAGTTGTGTCGAAAGGCTTTATCCCAACTCCTCGGAGATGGGAGCCCCTTCGAACATGCCTATCGTTCGGCATGTCCGCACTACTACGGTCTACCTATGTGCAAGGCTAGTTTTTCAATGACTTAGTTGGCTACGACTATCCCATACTAGCACATATAATTTTCTACGACTATCCCATACTAGCACATACGGTTGTACATTTAGGTCTTAGTCCTGGAGTTATTAACTTCAGTCCTTAATCGACTACGGGCAAGTGTCTCCCCCTGTCTATTAGTGAGTCACAATCATCACTTTTTCAGAATATATTATAACTCGCCCGCTTCTTAAAACTAGGTATTTTATTTTATTTTCCTATAAAATAACAAAGGTACCCCTCTGGCCATTCTTCAAAATCTCCCAAATTCACAATTTAGCATAGTGTCCCCTTTATTAGTTCTTCAAAAATCTATCGTTCCAGTAGCAGTTGTGAGGTAATCGCACTCAGAAATTCCCAAATGACATTACATTTTGTCTATCTCATATTCTAATGGCTACAATAGTAAAGGATCAATATTTTAAGGTGATATATGCAGCAAGTAGGATTTACAACTACCGATTTCCCAAACTTTGCAGTTTAATACAAAACATACACACATACATAATAGAATTTGCAAAACAAAGTACAGTAAGTAAAATACTGGGATCAACATGATCAAAGGAGGTGCTTGCCTTGCTTATATTGTTCAGAGAGTGGAGTTGCTTGATTGTCGTTAATCCTACTCGCGAATTCCGGTGTCTATTCAAAAGAACCAAAAGCAAAACACAAATGGAGAAATAAATTCAACAGTAAGCAAATCCAAATATTTTTGTATAAGCAAATCCAAATATTTTTGTATATTATTATAGAGAGTGATTTTTGATGAATTTAGCAAAAAGATTCATTTAATTCCGAATTCGTATGTAAAAGTTATTAGCATTTTTGTTTGCATTGATTTGTGGTCGAATTGTTACTGTTTTGTTGGGAGTACCTTACCATGAATTGTATAGGTCCCGCTCATGTTAATGATTTTTTTTGTTATTAATTTTTATTTTTCGAGGAAATTCCATGTTTTACGTTATGTTCTTTTCATGGTCATTATCATGACTAAGCTTAAATACTAAGGTACATCTAGTATATTAGGTTAACCTTTAACTAGAATATGTACTAAGATCATTTTTAGTTGACGTTCATTTTAACCTAGACATGAGTGATATTGGCTAAGTATATATACTAATGATTTTTAATCTCTAATTGCCTTACCATGTTTTATTAACTATCTCATTGACCTAGTGCCACTATTGCTATTATAAAAACCATGGCATAAGGCCTACTATTGCGTAGCTGACCACATGCCAAGACTTAATTCCTAATTAGCTTTACTCTTTTAAGTTAATTGCCATCTTTATATTTTCTAAACAATTATTTTGGCAATTGTCATGGCAATGTCTCACTGACCTAATCAAGTCTTTCCTACTATTTATCCATATCAATAAGCATTTTCCTAAATAAAGTATTCTCTTTGATTGATTTGTTTACTAGCCAATTCTTTTATCCAGTATGGTCCACTGTTCAATTGGTTGTTAAAGCTACTAAGCTCTGTTAACATCTTTAATTACTAGACTTTAGCTATTATCATGTGGTTTACAAATTTGAATCTTCCATTAGTAGTTTACTTGCTGTTCTCATATTTTTCTATCCTATTAATTCCTTGCCTAATCAAAGCTCTCTTTGATTAATTAGTTCACTAACCCATTGGTTGTTCACTGTTTGTTTTGGACATACATATCACTATTTGAGTTCAGCTTGTTTTGGTTGTTGTTAGTTAAATCTACAATAGCTAATTGAATCAATAAAAACGCTAACAGCTTGTTTTAGTAAAGTCTTTAGCTTACTGTCATTCCTAGCTATCTCAGATTGTCTTCTCTGTTAATGCATTTCATCAAAAGGATTTGCTATATTGAGGTATTGTCAAATAAGTTTTCTCACTTGATTCAATTATCTTTTTGTCAAATGTACTTGAGTGATCCAATCAGTCATTACAAAGGCTTAATTGCATTTGGTCTCTAATTATCTTCACTATTCATCATCATCTAACAGAACCTCTTTTCTGAACTGAAATGCTACCATCTAAACTTCTCTCATTTTCAATCTTTAATTTTGCTAATCCATTTGAGTGACCTAGTTGTCAGCCACAAGATTGTTTAGTAGTTTACTGTTATTTGATTATCCACCAGTAGTGGTTAATCCTAGTTACTAATATTTGGACTGCACAACTAATGGACTAGTTTACTGTAATCTCCAATCACCCTTAGTTCGTATTCTCTGATCACCCATCTTGCAAAGTACAACCTTTCTGAAGTGATACTGGCTATTGCCTTCAAACAACAATTTTTCAGATTTGGTTAATTTATTTGAGTGATTCAATCAGTCATCAACAGTTTTGTTAGCCTGCTGTCATTTCAAAAACACTCCTCTGTTCATACTTTCTTCTACATGAATTTTTCTGATTTGAAGTATTGTTTAACTAGAACTCCTTGCTAATTCAAACTTCAGATTTTTGCTAACTCATTTGAGTGTTTCAAACATCAATCATAAGACTAGTTGGCATCTTCTGAACGTCTATAGGGGGTTTCTTCAGTTCAGGCTCATACACAGAGGTACAGAGAGGAAGCAAACAGGGAAGGCCAGGGGCTCTCGGGTGGCGCTGGTCGCCGGCGGTGGAGGCTGTGGCGGCGGCTGGGGTTGGGTGAAATGGAACCGGGGAGGCATGGTGGTCCTATGGGCGGTGGTGGCATGACCGGAGGTGGTCGGTGGCGGCCAAAAGGTGGCGAGTGGTGGCCGACCGTGGAGGTGGAATGGTGAGGCGGCGCCCGAAAGGGTTAGGGGGGAAAATAAGGGGAGCATGAGTACTGCTGAGGTGTAGGGATCTCACCGGAGTAGTGGCCGGTGGAGGGGAGTGGCCAGAGCATGCTGGCGGTGGGAGCCGGCGGCGGCACGGCGGGTTCGCCGTGGGGGCACTGGAGGGGTGAGGGAGAGCTCCAATTGGATGTTGGGGAAGAACGGGGGAGCCGACGCGGTGCTCCAGACGGATTGAATCGACGCGGGGCTTGCCGGAGGAAGGACAGTGTTGGCGGCGGTGCTCTTCGGCCGGGAACGGGGAAGATGGCAGTGGTGGGCACTCCGATTGTGGAATGATGCAATTGGTTGGGGGCTTCTACTCGACACGACGAGGGACACCGCGTGACGCGGTCGGCCGACAGCGGGGGTCACCACAGCAGCCGAAACGGCGAGGGTGTGCGGCGGCCGAGCGGGCGGGGTGCGGCTTGAGCTTGCTCCGCGTTTTTTTTTCTTCTTGGTTGAGCTCAATCGAGAAGGTGGGAGGGGAAGGGAAGGCCGGGGAGGGGGCTGCGGCAATGGCCTTTATAGGCCAGAGGGCGGAGCGGCCGATGGTGGCCGGCGGCATGGGCAGAGGGGTGGCGTGGCGGCGTGCATGGGCGTTGAGGGCTGGGTGCGTGGAGAATGAAACCTGCCTTGTGGGGCCGGGTGGTCAGTGGAAGAGGAAAGGAAAATGAGTTTCCAGCATTTCTCAATATTGGCTGAGAGCTTTAGGTAATTTTTAGGCTTAGAAATACATGTCTAAAAATTATGAAAATTTTAGGGAAGGTTTCTAACATAGTGCATATTTTAATATAATTGTTTCATAATTTTATGTTCTATGTATATTTATCTAAAATTCTTTTAAGCTTCTCTTTGTATGTACTTTTATTATTTGTTTAGAGGGAAATTGCAAAACATGTTTTTAATTAATTTTATTATTTTATTACCAGTATAAATTCACCAAGTTTGGATTTTTCATTTATCATATTTTGTTGCAATTTATTTTATTTACTCACTGCTTTGTGCTTTCAAAATTGATGCTTTAGGTTTTGAAAATCCAATAAAACCTTGGATGAAAATCTATATAAATCAAATAACAATAAAAGGCATCAAAAGTTTTAAAAAGTTCACATTTTTACCTATTTGAAAAAAATCCCAATTTTTTGGATGTTACAGTAATTAAGAAACTCAGCATGTAATTAAGAAATTATTCCATTGTAATTGATTCAGTAATAAAGAAATTATTCCATCTGTGATTGTATCTGTTTTTTTGTTTTCAAAGGGCATGGCTAGCATTTCCTAAGGATAGCTGAAAAACAGAATATGTTTTAGCTATAAAAGGAACTATTCCACTAAACTCTGTGATAGTTCCTTCTATAGCTAAAGCATGTCAGAGATTGTCCTATTAAAGAACCGTCTATGATAAGTATCCCTTTATTAGTAGGGCCCCGCTAGGGCTTACGCCCTTACTGATCCTCACTCGCCTGTTCCCCTCCCCAGCACCCTTAGTACTCCCCACCCGAGCGCCCCTGACCTCGACACCGTTGCCCCCGACCTCGATGACGACGCCCGTCCCCAGGTCACGTCGCCGCCCGAAGCCTCATCCTCGACGACTGCCACCTCACCCCGCCACCTTACCCTCTCCCAGTGCCGCCCAACTGTGCCCGGCCACCCACGTCGTCGCCTCCCTGCCGCACCGCCTCCCCAAGGTAGTCAGAGTCGAGATCCTAAGTTGGGTCGATTTGTCTCCGGTAGGATCGAATCGTAGAATTGATGATTCTATGAAATTGTAAAAAATACACATATTTAACATCTATACTATAAGTTTGTATGATTCTTATATGGTTTACCACTTACTTATAACCGAAAAAAGGACAAAGCACTTTTTATCGCACAACAGAAAAGCATAATGGTACTGACATGATGGGTGATATAGTTCTGAACTATAGGAGAACAACCAATGACCATGACTAGTTGACTACAATTATATGAGAAATGTTCACAACTTTCTAAAATAAAATATCAGCAAAGTCTGGCCTCTAAAAAAATTGCAAAAAAAAAACCAACTCTACCACAATTCTACTTTACGATTCTACACGATTCTACCATTTGGATCACGACTCTACCACGATTCTACCTGATTCCGATCCACAATGCGATCTGGATCGACAGGCTGTCGTGGATTCGTAGAATCGTAAGACTCTATGAGTAGGATCGTAATTTTAACTACCTTGCGCCTCCCTGCTCCTACCGCCTCTCCTCGGCCTATAAAAGGCCCCCCCAGAGCATCCCTCCTTCATCACCTCCCCCTCTATCACCTCCCCATCACCCACCCCCTCCAAGGCTGACCAATTTTTGAGAAATCATCATCGCCCTACTCTTCTTCTCTGACGAACCTGACGCCGATTCACCACCTCCGTCCACCCAACCTCCCATTTGAACCCGTGGTAAGCTCCCCCTCACCCTCCCGTAGCTTTCCCCACCATCTCTCCCCCCCAATCCCACCAGAGCTCACCGACGTCCAACTCCTCCTCCGCGCCGCTCACGGCCACCGCCGCCAAGCCACTTCCAACCTTCCCCACCCCACCAAGGCCACCACCGAGCTCACCTTGGCCCACTGGTGCTCCAGCACTAGCCACCTTGGCCGAAAGCTCGCCGGAGTGCCACCACGCCTTTACTCTTCCTCGGCCGTGCGCCCCTCACCTCACCTCCTTCGCCCTTCTCAAGCCCCAAAATGGAATGCCCAGAGCTCAAGGAACCTCCCCATACCACCATTCTCCACCACCAGCCTTCACCGTCGCCGGAATCCTCGCCGGCGCAAAGCCCTCGGCTCAGGCGAGCGCGCTGGCCTTCGGCCGCGCGACTCAAGCCTCCCGGGTGCTAGGCCAAATGGCTTGGCCATGTGGGCCAAAATCCCACCTAACCAGGGCGACAAGGACTACATACTGGTGCCCTACAATTAGAAGTAAGTATTTCACTACTTGCTATACAAATTTTATTTGTACTTTATACGCAACACGAACTTAGGCTTAATGACTATAGCGATATACATGAGTAGGTGGCACTGGATCCTTATAGTCATTGTACCAAAGTAGAACAAGGTAATATACCTTGATTCCCTACTCAACAGCAACCACGAATTCACTCTTGTGCAAGAAATACTCGACATGTATGCTCATTTCCTACATATATAACTCTATTGTAGTCTTCCTTCATTTGAAATGGTCGAGGATAACTTTTTGGAATCACGTAGGTCGTTCAACGTCTATGTTGCCAGGGGAGGGAGACATAAGGAATCAAGCGCCACACTGCAACACAGGATGCGATTTTCGGTACCCGCTACAACACAATAATCATATATCACACTTCGTAATAATGCCTCTTGAACTGACTATACCTATATATGTAATTCTATTTTTGCATTGCTACCAGCAACCACAAAGCAACAACTTATGTGCATTCTACATTTGCCGTTATATGCTGGAAATCATGAGTGCTAAGATGAATGATCCAGTGGTTTGTCAATCTCATAATAATTATTTTCTAATTATTAATATATATATATATATATATATATATATATATATATATATATATATATATATATATATACTTACTACTTTACTCCTAGCGACAGGGCATGACAATCAAATCAAGTACATTTGATCTGAACGAACTCTCGGACGTTCGAGGATGGTTCTCCATCTTCATCAAGACGGAGATCATTAGCTCGAAAGGAGAGTTTCACTCCACTTAATACATGTTAAATTATAATTGATTCAATAGTAATTCACTTTGAATTGTAATTCAATTGTAACTCTAGCGATAATACATGAACATTCTTTTGTAATTAATTTTGAGTTGTAAATCACTTTGAATTGTAATTCACTTATCTGTGATTTACCTGTTTGCTTGTTTTCAGATGGCATGATTAGTATTTCCTAAGGCTAGCCGAAAAACATAAAAATAAAATAAAATTAGGTATAGAACGAACTATTACAGACGGTTTTATGGTATAAACCGTCTGTAAAGGTCTACTATCACAGACGGTTTTGTGGTATAAACTGTATGTGAAGTCCAACTATCACAGACGGCTACAACCACAACCGTTTATGATATTACAGACGGTTATTTTTACTAGTCGTCTGTGATATGTCTCCAATCACAGACGGTTAGTACATATAACCATCTGTGATGGACAACTTAACACAAACGGTTTTTTCGAGAAGCTGTCTGTGATAGTAGGCCTTCACAGACGGCTTCGACCATAAAAATCGTATGTGTTGTAACTTATCACAGATGGCTCACAAATCGTTTGTGATAACTTGTACGTAATATAGACACATAAATTCAGACAGTTTAGGAACCTTCTGTGATAACGGTTTAGAACCATCTGTGATGACCCTTTGTCTAGTAATGAAAAGTTCCATTTGAAATGAACACGTATACCAACAGTGGAACTTCTGTCTCAAGACAACATCCAATTGGCTCCACAACATTTCTATGGTTGATTTGAGAAAGAAATGCAACCTCGTTAATGAAGTCATCGATTTCTCTCTGCACGACAATCTTTGATTTCTTGATGGCCACCCTCCCACCATCAAAGACCATCTCCCCTCGGCTACGCTTCTTGCTACGCGACTCAGGGAGTGAAGCCCGCAACACGCCCTCAACTGCTCCTTCCCACACCAGCAAGACCCTCTCCCGAGACAACTCTACTCCACTATCCTCAACAAACTGGCTTTCAATGCTGAAGCGCCAAGCTTCAGCGCTCCGAGTCGCCACCCCATCCCCCTGCTGCTGCAACCAGAGCTCGGCGCCCGTCCCATCCGCCCGTCGCTGGAGGCCCTCTGCTGCCTTACACTGCGTTGACCGAAGCCGCCTGTTGCGGGGAGGAAGAGGAGTGGCAGAGAGTGATGAAGCCTTACTGGTGGCGCCTGGTATTGAGGTAAAAGAGCTAACCTAGTACACGAAATCAACAGAATCCAACAAATGATATAATGGAAAGAAATGCATACATATAATAATAACGTTGTTGTTGGGCCCAAAACTAAACGTCATCGATGACAATTTGCCGACAACTACATTTCCAATTCCATAGTGCATTAGTGCCTGCTTGCCTCAATAACGCAAAGCAAGAAAATGTAATGATCCGCAACTTGGTCCCCCATCACTCACTCACTATATATACCATTTTCCTATATATCCATGGTGCTGTATTACGATTTACGGGGAGGATGGAGCTTTCCGAGATTCGATTTGATTTGTTCGGTTCTGCTGTGGAAGAAGATTGCAAATAATAAACAGGATGAACACAGAAAAAGAATACTTCAGGCTTTGATCAATCAACAGTGAAAGGAAGAGAATTTTTAAAAGTAGTAAGTCTATTTTACATTCCTGAACTTCGCAAAAAGTTAATTTATCACCCTCAATACAAAACCAGGTATTTAACGATTTTAAATCCCAACCACCCCCACCCCCAAACTTATAAAATCGGGTCAATTTACACCTTAAACCAGTTTTGGAGGTTACTTTTGATGGTGTGGATCCTACTGAATGTGGTTTTCGTTGTATTAGCAGTCATATGATCGGGTTTTGCTAATGAGAATCTAATTAAGGATGCTGACACCACATTGTCGACCTCTTTCTCACTCCCTCTCTGTCTCTACATTCTCTTTCTTCTTCTCGTCATCCTCCCATTTGTATCTATGTGAGAGAAAACCAATGTGGCTGCCAACAGGACAAAACTCACCTTAAGTTGGATCCCTGTCAGCAAAACCACCCTCTAAAACCACCTTAGGGTGTAAATTGATCTGATTTTGTAAGTTTGAAGGGTTAAATATCCGGTTTTATAGTTGAAAGTATTAATTGTACTTTTTTGCAAAGTTGAGAGGTGTAAAATAGACTTATTCCTTAAAATAATAACTAAAGTCTAAAGCAGTGGTTATTTTACAGTCAAAAAGAATTTTGGAAAGTGCGACCGATAGAGAATCACCAAAGTCATTTATAGTAGATAAATATCACGCCGAGCTAGTGGGGGTGGACACTGCAACCCGCAGTACCGCACCAGCTAAAGCAGGGGAAGAGCTCAGGGAGGCAGCGAGCGAGCGAGCCATGGCGACCGGCAGCGACATCGTGCCCAATGTGCACGGCAACGTCAACAGCAGTAACAAGACGCTGCTCAAGAGCGAAGCCTTGTACAAGGTAACACAAGCCACATCTATATCAAGAACGTTCGACGACGCAGTGAGTGTTGCATGGTTCTTTTGTTCACTGATGGTATGGTCGTCGCCGTTGACGTGCAGTACATCCTGGACACGACGGTGCTGCCGCGCGAGCCGGAGTGCATGCGAGAGCTGCGCCTCCTCACGGACAAGCACGAGCAGTACGTACTGCGCGCGCTATACATCTCAACTGTTTTTAGTAGCAGCCGCTTCTCGCTTGCATCGCCACTTTGCCCAGACATATGCATGAAGGATGATGCGTGTTTTTTTAATATGGTTAATTAATTTGCTGAATTTGCTATTGCTTGGTTGGCATGTGCATATATATAGGTGCAACATGGCGTCGCCCCCGGACGAGGCCCAGCTGCTGGGGATGCTGATCAAGATGACGGGCGCCAAGAACACCATCGAGGTGGGCGTGTTCACGGGCCACTCGCTCCTCGCCACCGCGCTCGCGCTCCCCGACGACGGCAAGGTGGTGGCGATCGACGCCACCCGGGAGTACTTCGACCTCGGCCTGCCCATCATCCAGAAGGCCGGCGTGGCGCACAAGGTGGACTTTCGCGAGGGCGCCGGGCTCGCGATGCTCGAAGAGCTCCTCACCGAGGAGGGGAACGAGGCGCGGTTCGACTTCGCGTTCGTGGACGCGGACAAATCCAACTACGTGCGGTACCACGAGCTGCTGCTGCGGTTGGTGCGCGTGGGCGGCACCATCGTGTACGACAACACGCTGTGGGGCGGCACGGTGGCGCTGCCGCCCGACGCGCCCATGTCGGACCTGGACCGGCTGCGCTCGGCCGAAATCCGGGACCACAACGCCAAGGTCGCGGCCGACCCGCGCGTCGAGGTGTGTCAGCTCGGCATCGCCGACGGCGTCACCATCTGCTGCCGCCTCGCGTGACCGACACAGTGGTCACGACTCCGCGCTTTCGGTGTGATTTCAATAAGATTTCCCCAGTTGAGGGAGACGGTTATCGTACTTGTGCTGAACTGAACTAGTTATAATGCAGTGGAGTGTCAGAGTGATCGATCGCTTTGTTTGGGATTACGAGTTTACGACTCCCTATAATAGCTTACGAATTACGATCATCAGCTCATGTTTTCCACAAAAAGAATCAGCTTACGAAAAACGTTGGAGGTTGGCTCGTGCGCCTAGCCCATCAGGCCGAGGCGGCGTGCATAACATAGGTGCCGGCCGAACCAGTCCCGAACCTACCTCACGATGATCTTCGGCGGGGAATAAAGTGAGCAAAGCAGTCGCACTCCAGTCCTTCCCAGGGTTTATTTGAATACATTGTGATCCGAGTTAATCCATTCGGATTGATTAGGAATTTGAACTAAAATCTCTTTTAATTCGAAGGGATTGATTTTAATCACTCCTTATCCAAACAAGCCCTAAGGGTGAAAACAGGGCGGATAACTCCCGCCTGACCGATGCCGTATCCGGAAAAAATCTGTTTGGGATACCATTTTTTAGTCTTGATCCGTATATGTATCAGAAAAATAACATAGATAAATAATTCTCTAATAGGGAGTATAATTTGACACTTTCGTTGGTAAAGTTATATTTTTTCTTTATGTGTAAATTATCCGTCAAGTTATTCGTGACCGATTCGAATCCGATTCGCATCCGTATCCAAAAAAATTTGTATTGATATCTATATCCGAGGCAAAAATATAGATTAGATTTTTTTTAAAAAATAATATATATCCGTTATCCGATCCGTATTCATATCTATATCCGAGCCCAGTTTCGCCCGCCGAGGCGTTCCACCTCATCTCCATGACATGCAGTGCTCGGGGCCGATGGGCCACTGGAGGCGCGCCCAGGCTAGGCGAACTGTGCCTGCATCCCAACTTCCGCGCCGAGAGTAAGCCAAGAGCGCGCCGTGATGCCCCTCAACTCTCAAGTTTGGCCGCGCCGTGCGCCCGTCCCGTTGGCGTCCACTCCATCGTCCAGCGATGAATAATTCTGCGACGCGTCTGCAGGCTCGACGACCAACGGAACGACCTTTTCGATGGAACCCGTGCTTGGCATTTCAGCTGCGTGTACGATGCTAGTTCTCCTAGCCGTGCGTTGGTGAACGCCTGAACAAGCCGAGGTCACTGTCCTTGGCTCCTCCTTCGGCCGTGCTCGCCAGCAGAGCACGTGATCAATGGCGTTGGCCGGCAAGCGCCTCCCTGCATCAGCGCTGATTGCCTTCGTTTTTTCGAGGGGTATTTGCATGCAAAGTTTATTAAGATTGGGAGCAAAACAAAGTTACAAACTGGGAACAGCCAAAACGGACTTCGGTTTTGGAAGAGGAAGAATTCTTGTTTGGCACCAAACAGAAGCTATGTTTTTCTACATGACAGCATATTCCAGTTGCATTGTCTACATAATGAAGAACGGCAAGAAGTACTCAGCAGACTAGGCAACAAATGAGGGTAACTAAGAACTCTCCACATTCAATCAACAGACATCAATACACAAGCATTGCTGACTCTGTGTTTTTTACACATGAAAATGTACGAAATCAACTTGCTCAAAGAGATGGCAGCTACCAAAAGATTTCCAGAGTGCTTAGAAGAGAACAAATTAAAACAACATTTTCTTTTCAGAGAGCGAGAGAGCGAGCAGCAACATTTGTTCTTTCGATTTGAAATGCATTAGAAAGGCCTGGTGATTTTTTTTTGGCTCGACATGCATTAGAAAGGAATATGGACATCAGCTCATTTGACGATTAGAATACTACATCAGCCGAAAAGTAGGGGGTATAGTGTCAGGAGGTCGGGTGATCTAATATTGAAAGTTCGAATGTACAAACTAAATAATATTAGAGTTAATAGGATTTTTTATACTGCCAAGACGAAGCATCATCGAGGATACCTTTCTGACAACAAGACTTCCTCTTCCTCTTCTATAGTGTATTGTCTGCTTGCTCCCTCAGTGCTCCCTCCAGCTGACGTACAATGTGCCGCAATCTCATCCCAATCGTATCTCCTAGATGATGTATTATGTTGAGCATGCTTTTTGTTGGAATTTTTCCTTTGACCCTTTGCTCTGTTACTGCTCCGTCCAGGAAAAACCGCTCGTAACTGCTTCGGCCAGACCAGAGCAGTGCTCTGCTTTCCCGTGGGAACCCCTTGTCCTTGTCCCCTCGACGTGACCCGCCTGGAGAAGCTTGAAGCAGCGTTTCTTAGGTTGCTTCACGTGATGTGTTGTCTTGACAAAAGCTGCACCTCTTTCTTTCTTCGGTTTGTCTTCTCGTGATAGCAGCGCCTAGCTTCGGTCTTCTTTCCTGTTGGAGAAGCAAACGCCGAGACAAAAAGAAACGCAGAGAACACGAACGAACGATCTAAACTGATTTTGTCTGGAGCTCCAAGCGTTGCTCCTTTTTTTTGGTCTTTTGTGTTTATTTGGAAACAAAACGGTATGTAAAACCATACCGAAAACAAACTCCAACACACACTCGGACTCCTACCAAAATTAATAACTCTCACCAAAAAAAGAAACTAACATAATTTACTAAAACAACAAGATTAAATCCATCAATCTTCTTTAGTCTCAAGTTTTCAAGTGTCATTTTCACTTACTCTCTTTGTAGGTCGGTCTACTCCTTTCAATTTAGTGCACATTGCCGCTAGCTAGTGTGGCTACTTTGTGGACTTCTCTACCTTCCTCTTCCATGACTTGCGGGTCTATTATTTCAACAAAGTTTCCTTCTGTGAGTGGCGAGACAAAATGCAAAACAAGGCTATCACCGTCGTCATCAGACCTACAGATGAATGGTTTCTCTTTGGTAAGCAATTATATAAGAACACCAAAAGTGAATACATCACTCTTGTTTGTCAAACGACCCATATAATAATATATGGGATCCAAGTAACCAAGAGTTTTTGGTTTATTTAGTCTCTTTTTGAAGTGAAATAGCAAAATTAGCTTTCTAAAAATGAAATGGCAAAAATAGCACCACTACCACGCGAAAACGTCACGGCAGGGGACCTACTGCGTACCTAGACCGCGGTAGGCCCCCTGTCGCTAACCCAGTCTGTCGTGGTCTGGGTGCACAGTAGGCCGCATGCCACTGGTTGGGAGGTCGTCACGTGTCCTACCGCACTCTGTGTGCACGGCAGCCCCTGTCGCGACATTTTTGCATAGTATGAGTGCCATTTTTGCTAGTTTATTTGTTTGGAGGGCTATTTTTGTTTTTTCGCTTTAAAAACATGCTGAATGAGCCAAAAACTCATTAACCAATTGTTCCTTGAACGGCTGTAGTCATGGATCAAAGAATCATTACCGGGCAAAATCCCGCTCGGGGCCCGGTAACGGTTCCCGGCCGGTTACCGGCCGGTAAAACCGGCTAAAATTTGGCAATCAAATTTAAATTCAATTTTCTCCCGGCCGGTTACCGGACCGGTAACCGGAAAAAACCGAAAAAAATCGGTAAAACCGGACAGCAAAAGGAAAATTAGTGAATAGCAATTGTAGAGTGTTTAATGAAGTAGCAATTGCAAAAAACAGAGAAAACCTTGCTAGTTTCACTCTCTGGTGCAGCTCTCTCCCCCCGAAGTACTCAGCAGCATCTAAAATAATAAAAACATAAGATAATTGTAATGAATAATAACTTGACTAGTATACTAAAAACAATATAAACAATAATGGTGTAACAAACTAGCAATTCATACCAATATATTGTCGAGAAGCGCGAAGGTTGTGCAATGTACTCATTGTTATCAACAAGTACAAGTCCTTCATATTGAGCAAGGTAGGCTTTGTATTGATCCCAAGTGTATGTTTCATGGGCATGTTGTAGCCAATGATTATAAACTTGTTAGTAATATTCGGGTTCCACCCACTGATAAACCATTCTTGAATTGTTGTTGAAGGGTACAAGACCGTAATGGTGAGTAGGATAAGAAGAAATTTCTGAAGAATGAGAATCATCACCATAAGGTAATAGGTTGGCATCTCGACGTCCATAAGTCCTTGAACTAGCATGGGATTCATAGGAAGAAGAGTCATGTGGCTGAGAACGATCTTGTTTGCGACTCTTACCCCTCACGTAGGTAGTATGAATTGTTTTCCCAGCATGAGTCTTATAACAACCATGGTCTTCATCCTGGGTACGTAGCATACGTGAAATTTTTCTCGCAGGTGAATTCCAATGGTTTGTCTTGTGTTGCATCATGCGTTGTCCCACCATCAGCGCTATTATCAGACGACGGAGAGCTACTGTCACCAGACTCTTGGTACTGCACTTCATCAGATAGTGGACTTTCTGTTTCGTCATCGCTTTCCACAATGTCCTCCTGAATTTTCTTTTTTTCTTATCAGCCTCTCGTTTTTTTGTTTATGTAAGAGAGGCAAAGTCTGCAGCCAATTTTGCAGTTTGTTGGCTACAATATTTTCTTTTCCCAAGATGACTCTTGCCAATAGTTGTCTTCGTCCATTCCTTCAACGTTTGATCATCTAGTGCTTTTTCCAGTTCCTCCTTAGGGATGGCATCAACTACAATCTTGGATGGAATAGGGGGCTCACCTTCCTCGTCTAGTACGAGCTTCGATTCTATCATGGAGCTATCAAACCACTCATGAATGGGGTTATACCTGTCGTACATAGTGACATTAATTAGATTGCCAAAAGGATATGCATCTCCATCCTCATTTCTAGTCTCATGCTCTTGCAATCGCAGCCTTAGATTGTAGTGGACATATACGAGCTTATGCAGTTTCTTGTACCCAAGACGGTTCCTCAATTGTGTATGCACCAAAGCAAATGTGCTCTAATTACGTTCACATCCACTGGAGGAAACACATTGTGAGACAATCCGCAAGGCATATTTTTATAGTGTTGGTGTCTCCGCTCTAAAAGTCATCCACCATGTAGCTACAAGTAACATGAAAATTATATTGAACTCATAGTAACGGTTGATTTTCTATGTATATATAAGTTGATAACAACATACCTACAGTAAGACGAGATGCACTAATGTGAGCCTCATTTGAAGCAAATAGGCTACGTCGATTACGATAGAATTCGAGCTCGTCTAGAGCCTGCACTGCCTCCTCGGGTGTATCGGCTATTCTTTGAATTGTCGTTGTCACGAAAACGGTGAGGGATGGATTTTTCCCCAAACCATATAGGTTGTGGCTCTGTGGGTTTAGCACCGCCGCTGTCCAAAGTTTGGAATTCAACACACTTACAATGTTAGAAAAAATACAACAAATATGTGTTAGAATTTAGAAAACTATCTACTTTCCTGTAAGTATATATGTGCGGTGCTTGAGCATTGCAATTCTTTTATTAACTGCCTCCATAACACGATCACAGGTAGCATCATCTTCTGCCAATGCGACGTCAAGTTCTTGCTTGAGTTCATATGTTTTTTCAACCAGTCCTGCCACAGTTGCGGGTTTCTGCTGGTCTGCAAATCTTAGTAGTCGATAAACCGGTTCTACTACTTTAATGACCCAATGCATAGAGGTCCACTATTGTCTACATGTGAGACAGAATACATGTATTCTCCTTCTTCAGTCGTGGACAAATGGTTGGAGCTCCACACATCTGACACCATCCACTTCATAAACTTGTCTTTTTTACCCCAAAAACTTTTTAAGAAAACAAATGTCATTCCAAACCTTGTGGCGTTTGGACGAACTATCTCTCCTCCAATATATTCTTGCATTTCATTATGGAGGCGACCGTGGCTGTATAGGAACCAACAAATCCTCTTCGCCACCTTCACAATACTAGCAACCTCCTTGAACTGGCTAATATCATTCAACATGAAGTTGATAGTATGTGCCGCACACGGCTGCCAGACTAAAATTGGATACTCTTCAATGACGAGTTGACATGCTTTCTTGTAGTTTGCACCATTGTCAGTCACAATCTGCATAATATATCGAACTCCAACTTCTTCCACAACTTTACGTATCTCACGATACAAAAAGTCAGCATTTTGCACCTCACCAGTTGCATTCACTGACTTATGAAAAAATATTTTTCCATTGCAATACAACATGAAGTTAATAATACTCATCTGTGTAGGTCCTGACCATGAATCACACATGATAGAGACTCCATATATACCCAGTCATCTTTGAACTCTGCTACATACTCCTTTATATTTTGTTCGTTAGCATCAAGATATGGCCCATCGATTTCATGGCCTCTTGGTGGCGCCACACCTTCACCAAGTTTTTGTGTCTCTTTGATAGCAGCACGAAAATAAGGACACTCTGCCTTTTTTCCAGCAATGTCATTACTATGAAACCACTTAGACCAATTTTTTTCAAGTTTCGACCTAGAGCCTCCACGTATTGTTGTATTAATGCGGGTTTGCTGGGATGCCTGACCTGCCAAAATATCAGAATCAACTCTCATAGACTGTGACCTGCCAAACATCGTAGAAATGGCACCACTTCCCCTACCACTTCCACTGCCACCACCATGTTCAAACGTTGCACCCCTGGCTTTTGCCCTTTGTTGGAGCTGGTGTACCTCCAACGACTCTCGACGAGCCCATTCCATCTACATTTCCTCGTCATCATCGAACACATCTTGAGATGGTGGTCCACGAGCTACAGGCTCTCTTGCAGCCTGCTCCATTCGTAGTCGTTCATCTTTAATAGCTTTCTTTCTTGCCTTTGCTTCTTCAAGACTTGTCAGCATGAGCCTTCGAACTTGCGCCGGAACCCCACTACAAGCAACAACATCTCCGTATCTCCCGGCAAGATGTTCTTTTAGGCGGGTGACACCTCCACTTGATTTTGTTACATTACAATATCTGCACTTCCAACCAGCACCTCCTAGTCTCTCTCCATGCTCCCAAACATTGATAGTTTTAGGAGCCATCACCTACAATAATCTATACAGGATGAAAAATGGGTCAATTTTTGGTTGACTACTTACATGTATCTTATTTGCATAGTTGCATAAGAGAAACTTCAACTGGGGGCCTGAGGCTGCTAGGCATACTTGACGTCTTGAACTGCAATGAACACACTCAAATGATGCTGCTGGGATTCAATGTCACCGTGCAATTTTGCATGATTGTTTTGTCCTTAGCACTACCAACACATGATTGTTTGTTAAGTATGGGTTCTTGCTGTACCGAAGTGTAGCCAATTCTCTGGTCTTCTTTTATATTTTTAATGGTTTATTGGTTATCAAGGACTGTCATTATGCTTATGCTTGATTACACCCTGGGGCTGTTGATTAATGCATACTACCATTCTGAAAATCGATAGTTTTCTTCCTTCAACTACACCTTATTTAAAATATAGAAGAATGTGCAACATACTAAGATCTCTTCTTCTATAAGTCTATCCAAATTTCAAACCCCTATGCACACTCTAGAGTCTAGATCAATGGATTGAAGATGAGATGAACTCCATAATAGAAGTTACAACCAAGAACGTAAAAGTTCAAGAAATAATACTTACCACGTAATGCTACGGCCTGCTGCTGGCTGCTGCTTGTGCTGGCTGCAAATGGAGGGAGTGAGGGAGGGAGGAAGACAAGAGAAGAGAAAGAGGGACACTTGAGCTGCTAGCCTGCTACTTTGGAGTCTGAACAAGCAAAAAGCAAAGAGGGGGGGGGGGCAAGGAATATATTCCACATATGCAAATAGCATCGGGGGGCCAAGCCAGAACATCCAATGCTAAAAAAAACGAAAGCGCGTTTGGAAGTTTTCGGCCGGGATTTTTCATCCCGGCCCCTACCCGGTACACGGTTACCGGCCGGGGTTTTTTTTCACTGGCTGTAGTCACCCCAACTTGAAGCTCCAAAATCTGACACCTCTGCTGTTAAATTACCATCAAGAAGTATGTTAGATGACTTAATATCTCTATGGAATATTGGTATTGAAGTGGCTGAATGTAGATCTGCCAGAGCTCTAGAAAGTTCGAGAGCAATCCTTAATCGATCGTCCCATGATAGTGATATTGGTCCATCAGCATGAAGATGATCATCAAGAGTTCCATTTGAAATGAACGCGTATATCAACAATGGAACTTCTGTCTCAAGACAACATCCAATTAGCTTCACAACATTCCTATGGTTGATTTGAGAAAGAAATGCAACCTCATTAATGAAGTCATCGATTTCTCTCTGTACGACAATCTTTGATTTCTTGATGGCCACAACCTGTAGGTCTAAAATTCCTTTATGCACTCATGTCCTGCATCACCATTCACCAACCTCACGAGACTTATCAAAATTGTTTGTAGCCTTCTCTAGCTCCCCTAAGGTAATGATCATCCTTTCACCAATGTCTGCCTTTTGTGATATCAATTGTTGCAATAAGTAAGTCGTGGTTTTGCTTGAGAAATCTTTATTTCATCTTTTTAACCTTTCGTAGCTTGATTTTTCGTGATACGAAGGGACCAAATGCCAAAAGCAAAAGACTAGTGCCGCCGCCAACTCCTAGCCCGACGCTTAAACCTAAAAAACATGAAGAACCAAATTCACAATTTAGAGCTAGCCGGTAGGTTTAACTAATTGAGATTAGTGAATGATTAACAACGAAGTGCTGTACTGCCACAATCGATATAAAACTGTGATGGTATGAATATTCACAAATTTAGGTGATATAGTGTCCATAAGGATTCTACACAGTGGCTGGTTACCTGATAAGGAATTGTTGATTTTGATGAATCCTCCTTTGTATGGAGACATTCCCGTAGGTCCCACTGGGCATCGACAATCAAAAGCTCCATGCAGATTTGTGCAGTTTCCGTAGCATGAGTGTTGTGGATGGTTTAGTATCAATCTTATGACTCTCTTTAAGTTAAATTATATAGAAAAAGACACGAAGATTTTATACAGGTTCGGATTTTCTCTTGAAAGAATAATAATCTTACTCATGTGTTACTGTATTGACTATGTTTTACAACAGAAAGAAATCACTAGAATTAGGGCTTAATGACTTATGTTGATCTTGTCGCTACTTATCTTGTGTTCGTTGTTGTTGTTCCTTGTCCTTGGTCCACCGACTTACTCATTATATAGCATGTGAAGAGGTAGCAGTTGTCCCGTATTAAGTGGCGGCTCACCGTTTGATGAAATGCGTACGTTCAGTGATGGTTATTGTATGAAACTAACCTTCCCATGTTGTTTTGCAGTTATGTCGAGGCAGAAGTTTAATACGTGCAGTTATCCTAGAGAATAACAACACATATTAACTACAATGTGCATTAAACACAACGTATAAGTGTCCCAGTTGATTGGGCCCACATGTCTGTAAGCTTTGTTGATCATAGAGTAGCCGTAGTTAACCTAATCGTAGTAAAGCTTACTATAAAGTGATTGTAGTAAGACTTACGATAATAAGATGGTCGTAAATTTTTTTACTACCACTAGGTAGTCGTAGAAGCAGTGGCGAATCTAGGATTTTGTCTAAGGGTATGCCCACAAAAAATTTCATATATAATTCGGTAAATCCATTTTACCAATTCGGTAATAATTGTAAAATTGACAACATGATTCGGTATATATGCACTAAATAACACAATAAGGCTTAAATTCATGAATTCAGTTCAAACCATCCACTAAATATAGTCCAAATAGTTCAAAAGCCATACCGATAATTGAAATATAGGCATAAAAGAGAACCGGAGACTTACAATGCTATTTTCTGACTATTTTATTCGACGCTTTCGAAGGGACATAAATGTCTTGATTATATCATCTTCATCAACTTCAAAAAAAATATCCCGCTCAATGAAAGTGACTAGACAATCATCCAAAAAACTATCTCCCATCTTATTTCTTAACTTTGTTTTCACTAGAACCATTGCAGAAAATACCCTTTCAACACTTGCCGTTGCCACGGGTAGAAGCAATACCAATTTGAGGAGCTCATAAACCATATCATACACTTTGTGCCTCTTCGTTTCAACAAACTTAACGGAGAGATCAACAATATTGTCTAGATCTTTGAAGCTATCATTCTGTCTAATGTCATCAATATAATTCTGTAGCTGCAATTCAAGTTTGAGCAAACTATTATTTGAGAACTCCTTTGGGTAAAACTCAGCTAGTCTACGTAGCTTCTGTGCATCAAAAGAAGCAAATGAATTGGAAGGACTGAAGGCCGACATACAAGACAACAACTCCATATTAATCTCGTCAAACCGATTATCAAGTTCTTGACTTATTTGATCAATGACACCAATATATACTTCTCTTCTGAAGTGGTCATCATTGGTTTGCTTTCGGGCACGAGCTTTCCTTGCTGATTTTCCATAAGGAACATAATAGCCATCCATAGTAGGAACTTCAACACCATTTTTATCGCAAAATGATGTGACCCTCTCAAGAAAATTATTCCAACCATCAGACCTCAATTCTTGCATTCTTTACTTTGCCACATTAACAAGTGATATTGCATTAAGAATATCTTGGTCCCCTTCTTTGCAAACACTCAGATAACTCATTTGTATATCCAAGAATAATATACATTAAGTGTGCAAAGAAAACAAACTCAAAGTTCTCAAAAGCACCTGTCACAAAATGTATTTTGGTCCAATCATCCTTATATGAAGGATCATCCCTAAGATCAATCAGTACATCATGGATTGCTTTATACATAGTAATGATGCTGCATACAGTTTTGTAATGAGATCCCCATCGAGTATCTCCAGGCCTAGGCAAACCCATCTCTTGATGTAATCCGGTTCCAGATTCAATTTCACCACAGTCAAGTGCTTTCTTGACATTCTCAAGCCTAGCATTTCTAAGCATGTCATGACGCTTACAAGAAACTGTAGGATGTTAATAACAATCAGAGCGGGTGAATGATTATGAAAGATTTTTTGCACCCTCACGACAAAACGCTTCCCGGTGAAAGCTCTAGAGAGAACTTCTTGGCAAAACGCTTCAGTAGAACCTCGTCAGGAAACCAATCGGAGAACCCAAGTAGGTGCTCGGTACAGAGCGCACGCTGACACCGATCCGAGATGAACACACGCACATGTCGCTGGAAACCTGGAACCTCACGTATGCAATACGCTGCAGCCCCTAGCACCTCACGTCGGCGTCAAACAGCCGCAGCAAACAGCCAGCCGCAATGCACTGCCGCCGCTAGCAATTTTTCTCTGCCGTAAAAGCCAAACCACTGCTAGCCCAAAACCCTGTCCAGAAAATCACAAGCTGGAGCCAACAGCTGCACCAACAGACGTACGTCTATACATGCACGCCAGAATTGCAGGGTATGCCGGGGCATACCCGGCATACCCTGTAGCTCCGCCACTGCGTAGAAGTACTTACGATCATATAAGGCTAAGTTTCTCTCTTATTAATGATAAGAGATATTTTTACGAATAACATGGAGATATTACTATCTTTAATAACAATTATAGATCTCGTCCGGGTGCGCCCATGGTCAATGTCCAGGCAAATACAGACACCAAAAACCAGTAAGCAAACCATAAAAGCTGAAAAGAAAGTCAAACAAGTCTAGTAAGCAGTAAAAGTACAAACGAAACGACAAAGATAAGCGAGCTATTCTTTCTCGGTTTGGAGTAGGAACATCGGCTATCATAGTTCTCTCTTACGACTCGCCGCCCACGGGCCATGGGATCAAATCACGTTCCCGGAAGATCAATGTAGAAATTAGAAAATCCGCACGTATATACCGCAACTAACATATAGTTTGTGGGGTTTGAACTTCAGCCGTCAGCCTGAAAACCAAAATTGCACGCTGGTTAGTCTATCCAATGGTTGGCATAAGCAAGGTAAATCTACGATGGCAAATGAAGATCTCAAGCATAAAGCCGTAGTTACTAAGTTGTAACCAACTAATCTGATTTGGATTCTGGTACCTTTGCATCCATTTGGTATAGAAGCGTTGCCCTCGAAACCAGGAGGGCACCGGCAGTGATACCATCCTTGTGTGTCCTTGCAGTCGCCATAACACGGGTAGGTGGTTGGGAAATTGCATTCGTCGATTTCTAAAGAAACGACAACCGTTAGGAGAAACTGAAGTTGACGGATCGCTGCAGATTCATGTTGGCAAGGGGGGAAATAACAAAGGTGATTTAATTATTACCGTAGCATCCATTGGGATGTAAGGATTGCCTTGGTAACCAGGAGAATGGTGGCAGAGATGTTGGAGTTTACGGGCTTGCTCATATAATATTCTAAATAAATATTTAAAAAATTTCAAAGGCTCACTTATGTATGGTGAAAAATAAGAAGTTTGGTACATATTGTTAGCCTAGGTGGAAGGAAACTAATATATAAGCTGGAGTTGGTCTTACCTAGTTGAAGTAAGCAAAAGAAGAACACACGCCCGCGCTCGCTCGCCTCGCCTCGGCGATTTCGTGTCCGATTGGATGTGGAGCTGTTACTTCTTTTTGCACCTCAAAACCATGCATACAAATTGGAAACCGAAAGTTTGAATTATACTGTTTCAATGGGCTTTTATAGCACGCATTAACTGCGTTTAAAACAGAGTAATTACGATAGTTTCTTTTTCTTATTGGTTCTATATGAGGGAGAGACCCTCTATGTTGCGCAACCTCGGCTACTCCATCCCTTCTTCGGCGTACACCGACATGGGGAGAGCAGTGTCTCCGAAGCCAGCGTATCTCGTGATCCTGCACGGGTTGGGGCGAATCAGGTTTGTGGGAAGTGTTCGCGCGACTGCTTACGACTTCATTTGTCATCCGCTTTACTTCGTCTTCTTCCGATCAGACTCTACCGCGACCTTCGCTGGAGCAATTCACTGTAAATCGCCAATATGGTTAGGTCTTGCTCCTAGAAAATAGTCATGTGATGACGATGGATCCTACTTGCATTAGCAGTGTTTTTATTTTATGCTTTGCCATGTTAGCACATATACATGAGATAGATATATTTGAGTTGATGATCATGTTATTATTCATAATTCCAAATAGACCTAGTATATATGCTGTTGTTGATTCAATTATTATTCTAGGAATTATAATAATCACAAAGTGCGCATATACCTAATAATCCAAAAAACTGATAGGCACTTTGTGATGGCTGGTTTTGCCGAGACTATGAAACTGAAGAAGTTCACCGGTGTGAACTTCAAGAGATGGTAGACAAGGGTCCAGTTGTGGCTCTCAGCTATGAAAGTATTTTGGGTCATGATACCAGATCCTACAAGACCTTGTACTGTTACACAACAAACAGAGTACGACATAGCTACGACAATATTTGCTAGGTGCATTCTAAGCAATATTTGTTAGGTGCATTCTAAGCGTGTTATCTGATTAACTTTGTGATGTGTATATGCACATGAAGAATGCTGCGGATCTGTGGCATGCATTCGAATACAGGTTCGCTACCTTAGACGCTGAACATGAATTGTATGCTATGGAGCAATATCATTATTACAAAATGGTTGATAATCGTTCTGTAGTCAAGCAGGCTCATGAACTACAATTCGTTGTAAGATAACCCGCCCATCTTAGTTGTCAATTGCCTGACAAGTTTGTGGCTGGGGCATTATTGCCAAATTGCCTCCAATTTAGAGGAATTTCGCCACATCGCTGAAACACAAGAAGCAAAACATTTCCATAGAGGATCTAGTTGCTAGTCTTAATGTTGAAGAGAAGGCTCTGACAAAAGATGTGATACCAATGGTGCAAGAGGGACAGTCTAGAGCAAACATCATGCAACATGTTGACAAAGGAAAGGCAAGACTGTTTTGACCACCAACTTCAAAAGAACCAACAACAGTAAGAAGAAAGTGAATATGAATAATATTACTTGCTCTGTTTGTGGCGAGACTGGTCATTGGGCCAAGAAAATACCACAAAGGGCAAGAAAAATCATCCAGTGCATAAGAAGTCTGCTAATGTGATTATTGGCGAGGCCAAAGTATTTGCGTATGGTAATTTACCTAGTATCTTTTCGACATATCAATCTATTGATTGGTGGATTGACATCGGGGCTAATATTTATGTATGTGTTTATGCATCTATGTTTTCTGCTTATCAGGTCGCACGGGGTTCTTCCGTCCTAATAGGGAATGGGTCATATGCTTCTGTTCTTAGTGTTAGCACGGTAGATATGTAGTTCACTTCGGGAAAGATCATGTGCTTGAAGAATGTACAGCATGCCCTACAGTAAATAAGAATCTCATTAGCGATTCCCTTCTATGTCGAGATGGGTTCAAGTTGGTCTTCAAGTCGGATAAAGTAATCGTGTCAAAATTTGGACTCTTTACTAGAAAAGACTCTGAGTGCAGAGGCTTGTTCTGTTTTTTCCTTTCAGATTTTTGTAATAAGGTTGTAAACCATATTTATGACTCTATGAATAGTGGTGAGGTCAATGTGTGGCACTCACGTTTATGTCATATAAACTTTGATTGTATATCTCGGCTTTCCAGTTTAAATTTAATTCCAAACTTTTCTATAGTCAATGGTTCCAAATACCAAATTTATGTGCAAGTGAAGCAACCTCGAAAGCCTCACAAAACTGTGGAGGAAAGAAATTCAATAAAATTGGAACTCATACATTCAGACTTGTGTAAGATGAATGGTATATTGACAAAATGAGAGAAAAGATATTTCATGACTTTAATTGATGATGCCACTAGATACTACTAAGTGTATTAGTTGAAAACAAAGGATGAGGTATTAGACTACTTTAAAACTTATAAAGCTGAGGTTGAGAATCAATTAGATAAAAAGATTAAAAGAATTTGGTGTCGAACCCGGGAGCGAAGAATCCCAGATTCTTTGTATTTTATACACTAGTCCAGGAATAGCTAGTGTACACAGTCAAACAAAAGATGATAGCATAACCATAATACGTGATTCATTCACAATAATTAAAGTTTGTTACAAAAGGGGCATAAAGCCAATAAAGAAAATACAGTGGAAGAATAAGCAATAAGGTAGACCACACGATTCACCACAGGCAATCGTATGGGGTCATAGTCTAGTCGTCCAAGTTCTCACCATCCTCGTAGTAGTCCTCCTCTGAACAACAATTTATTAAGCAAGGGTGGGTACAAAAATATACTCCGCAAGTTACACCCAATAACATATTATAATGCATGCAAGGATTTATCAAAGGAAGGTTTATACGACTCAATTTACATAAAGCGAAATTTTATATTTCAATATTCTTACTAGGTTCCAAAGCAGTTTATTCTATAGCTAAAATCAAGTTTTAAATGATAATTTTATAGTAGATAACATCCATACAAGAATTAGTGAAGGATATCTTTCTATCACATGGCAAACCGCCTAATTTTCCAATTAGATAAACTATCAAAAACCATTTGTCAACATCTTTCGAAATTAAAACCAATTCTAACTTTGAGTGGCTTTGCTTAGCATGTCCATGACCGTGGACACATCTATTCGAATAGTTTTACACTCTGCAGAGGTGGTATAACTTTACCCACAAGAGATAATCATCTTATAATGTCCGTCTGATACATTGCCGAAGGTGTGCGACTAAGTGATTATCACAAGACCTTTATAATTTGCCATTCCAACGTAGCCATGCCCACTAAGGTTTTGCTTCCTTTGGATAGAAACCTACCCTTACGCCATGTGGGAATATATAAAAGTAAGTCATTGTGACACCCACGCAACCAAATGGCACAACCACAATGGAATGTTACAAATTATTTAGCCTAGTCCTACCGACACAGAACATGTGGTAGTACAATGGGGCTTAGCAAGATGTGGCTCGAAGACCGGTCCTTAACTGACTTGGATGACTACCAAAGTAATCCCTGGGCCTCAACCATTCCCGAATTGAGCCCGTGCAATAACTTGCACCATCCAACATCCATTTCATCCAAGTTCAAACCAATTTTTATTTATTTTTGAAATCAAATTATTTGCTAAAAGTCCTATGGTAAAAACAAAGTCAAATTATTTGCTAAAAGTCCTATGGTAAAAACAATACCATAGATTCATTTAAATCACAATTGAACATTTTGGCTAAATTTTTCAAATTCAATATTTTTTTGTCTAAGCTTTGACTAAGCATATATTTTCCTAAAGTGTTCTAGTTCATATTATTGCGTGAACTATATTTTTTTTATGGTGTCAAGGGGTGACTAATTCAAATAACAAAATTGGCTATACAATGGAATTGGGAATAGCTATAACTTTAAAACATGAATTTAAATTACTTGAATATAAATAAGCATGCAATAATAATTTAAAACAAAATTTAAATAATTTAAAATATGAAATTCAAATATGATCAAAGATGTAACTTACCTTGCTCAAAATCTTGAGGGTCTAACTCTTCAAATAGTTCGGTTTCTCCAAAGTCGTCGAAATCTATATGCAAAAATAAGTCAAGTTCAAATAATATTCAAATAAATTCAAATGAACTCCAAATTAAATAAATTCAGTATAGATATCTAAATCTTGATTTTAGATGAATTTAGAAATTTGAATCGTTGAAATCGGAGTTCGTACGAAGGAGAACGAACATCTAGAAGTTCAAAAATCACATGAAATGATGAAATTGGGAAATCTCTAAATTTATGGAATTGATTTTCTAAAGGAAAATCAATTAATTTATTAGGTCATGCTGACATCAACATAGGAATTAAAGATTTCGATTGAAATATTTTTGTGAAGAAAAAGGGAGGGAGTCAATGGCAAGTGGGCCCCTTGGTCCATGGACCAAGTCCACAAGTGGTCATAGGTCCACCGTGGACCTAGTTAGCTACACAGCCCTTGTGCTGATGCGCGCGATGACTCAAGTGCCACGCGGTGCTGACGCAGGCGTGGTGCACTGATGTGGCAGCGAGGTGGCTCAGACGTGGCACTGACGTGCCTGTGCCACGTCAACCGGAGGACGGCAACGACTCGGTAAAGGGCTCACTAGAGCGCCACGGCGAGGATTGGAGAGGCACCGAAAGAAAGGTAAGAGCGAGGTGAACCTCGTGCTCGCGGTTTCGGCGAGGAAGCGCAAGAAGCTAGCGACGACGAGGAGAAAAAGCAGCAGCGGCGGCTGCCGAAGGCGGCGCGGGTTCTCTAGTGAAGCTCCGGCGAAAATGGAGGGGACACCACGTAGAACACGGCGAGGCAGTGCCAGAGGTGTTGACGGTGTCGCCGGGGCATCATCGATAGCGGCGGATTTGATGGTGGAGCGAGCTTCAGCCGGCGTGATTCAAATGCGAAATGCGGAGAGCATAATGCGAGAGAGGATGAGGGTTCGAGGAAATGGAAGAAGAAGGAGAGGGGTGCACAGGGCTCCTACTTATAGGGCCGGAGGATGAGGAGGGAAGGAGATCATGTGGTGGAGCTCGCGGTGTTTCTTGCGTGTTCCGGAGAATCCGTACGAGATTCGCAGAGGGCAACGGTCGGAACGGGCACGGCCGGATTCGCAGGCTTTAATGCGCACGTTCACTGGGGAGGAAGGGGAGGGAATCACGACTTTAGCTGAGCTCCTGTCAGCGGCAATGGCAGCAGCTCGAGCGTGCGAGAGAAGGAAAGAAAACAGGGAAGAAGGAAGGAAGGGAGGAAGGAAGGGACACTGGCGCGTGGGTCCCGCGTGCAAGAGAGAGAGGGAGGAGAGAAGGAAGGGAGGCTGAGTTGGGCTGGGGAGATGGGTTGGCGGAGCGGGCCAGAAAGAAAGGGAAAGAAGGTGGGTCAGGATGGTTTAGGCCCGAAGTGGAAAAGGAGATTTAACTTGATTTTTCCAATTTCAGAAATTGCAAGAAATAAAAAGGGATTTTAGAAAATAACAAATAGAGTTAAAAAAAATTCTAGAACAATTCACAAAAATTACGTGAATCATTTTGAAATTAATCAAAAAATTTCCAGCCTAAAGCTTTCTTTTATTTTTGCTCATAAATTATTTTTAATTTCTGAAAATTGGAAAAACCTTTTTAGAATACAGAAAATTCAAGAAACTAATTAAGTTTTCATTTGTTTTTACTTTAAATCCAATAAAAACCCAGTAAACTCAATATATTTTATTTTTTATTTTTAAAATTTAGGAAATTCAAGAAAAAGCAATAAAACTGTTTTAAATTTTTAGAAAATCAAGAAAACTCTTTTACAACTCAGAAAAATCAATAAAATAATAAATTTATTAATTTTAAAATTGGCAACAGAACTTTGGGATGATACATTAGGCCAGATCATGGTGAAGAGTATTTTTCTAAAGATTTCAATCAATTTTGTGCGGAACATGGTATTATCCATGAAAAGGCACCTCCCTATTCATCCCAATCCAATTTGGTTGCCGAAAGAAAGAACCGCACCTTGATTGACATGTGCCTGAATGGTCCGGTGATTTCGTGTCCGGTTGGATGTGGAGTTGCTACTTCTTTTTGCACCTCAAAACCATGCATACGAATTGGAAACCGAAAGTTTCAATTACACTGTTTTAATGGGGATTTTATGGCATGCATTAACTACGTTTAAAACAGAGTAATTACATCAATTTCTTTTTCTTGCTACTGGTTCTATATGAAGGAGAGAAGTCTCCTCTCAGACTTAAAACACAGAGAGAGATCAGTACCAGATTTCGCCATGTTCCTCTA
This sequence comes from Ampelocalamus luodianensis, assembly GCA_036346255.1. NCBI lineage: Eukaryota > Viridiplantae > Streptophyta > Magnoliopsida > Poales > Poaceae > Ampelocalamus > Ampelocalamus luodianensis. Next base: position 6,800,985 of record CM070632.1, on the reverse strand, counting down.
TGCTGCGCAACCTCAGATACTCCATCCCTTCTTTGGTGTGCACCGACGTGGGGAGAGCAGTGTCTCTCGTGATTCTACACGGGTTGGGGCAAATTAGGTTTTTAGGAAGCGTTCGCTCGATTGCTCATGACTTCCTTTGTCATCCGCTTTGCTTCGTATTATTCAGATCGGACTCTACCACGACCTTCGCCAGAGTGATTCACTGTAAGTCGCTGATATGGCTAGGTCTTGTTCCCTAGAAAATAGTCATATGATGATGATGGATCCTACTTCTGTTAGTAGTGTTTTTGTTCTATGCTTAGCCATGTTAGCACACACACACACACACACACACACACACACACACACACACACATATATATATATATATATATATATATATATATATATATATATGAGTTGATGATCATGTTACTGTTCATAGTTCCAAATATGCCTAGTATATATGCTATTGTTGATTCAATTATTGTTCTAGGAATTATAATAATCACAAAAAGTGTGCATATACCTAACAAGAGATGCCCAGGCCCAGTGGAGTTTTCACAAAAGATGTTGCTACTGTGGCACGTAGGAGAAGACACATTGGTATGGCACATCGAGGAATCGATCGTCCAGTCTAGCACGGTAGGGAGCGCATCTGAAGGACCGACACGCCACTTTGTTGCCATATCCATGTCGGATATTGTGTCAGATTGGGATACGACATGAACACATCGCGGACACGTATCGGCGGCGTGTCGATCAATTAAACAACAAATTTTGTTTTTAAAAAATTTCGACAGTGTCAGACATGGCTTCGACACGTATCCGACATGGCGCAACCGGCTAGCCCAATGTGCGTGAGGCATAACCCTAGCCGATCGATCCCCAAATTCCCATTCCCTAGTTCCCCCACACACCGACTCGCCACCCTTGGTTCCCCCTCGCCCTCGTCGCGCCCCGTCTTTCTTTGACAACCGGCAACCGTATACCAACAGCAGCAACCGATAGGACAGGCGGAGACCAACCGCACGCCGCCTCGCGCCCCTTGCTGCCCCCTCCTCATTGTGCCCCCTCTCTCTCTGGTGACCAGAGACCAACAACTGCGGTAGGCAGAGACCAGCAATGGCAATCGACAGGCGGAGACCAACAGCGGCAAGGCAGGCAGATACCAATTGCACGCCGCCTCACGCCCCTCATGCGCCCCCTCTCTCTCGAGCGACCAACAACAACAGATGATTATTCTTCTTCCTATTCGTAATTGGTTGTTCTTCTTGTTCTTGATTTTTTGTTCTTGTTCTTCTTCCTTCTAGAAAAATGGAACCCAATGATTCAAGTACTGGAGATGAGCAAAACACTAACAATAGGTTCAAGTCTCCATTGTGAAAAGGCGATGGTCACTTTTGAGAGGTACATATTCCTAGTTTACTATAGGCTTTACATTATTTAGTTTGACAAGCACATAGAAAAATAAAAAAATACATATGTGTATATTATTATTATTATTTAAATATATATAGTCCTGTAGCTGTATCAATACTTTTTGAAAAAAACGACGAATCCCGGTGTCGGTGTTGGTGTTCGTGTCATGTCGACATATATGTGTCCATGCATGAAGCGCCATCGGAATGTCTTCAATCTTCAGCTGAATACGGAAGTCCGAGTCCACTGTGAAGACGCCAGCCCAAGGGTCGGTGATCTTTGATCCATTAAGCTTGAGAAGATCGAACTGGTAGGAAGTGTAACCAAGAATGGTGTTTGCCTGGCAACACATGAGGCCAGAGCAGCTTCCGCGCTGAAGAAAATAATTGAGTCATCTGGATTAACTAGGCACAAAGCAGCACGGGTGCTGATGGTATGGCCATCCCTACCCAGGAGGACTTGGACGTCGCACCCGAACGCAAGTAAGTTGTACCTCCCTTCCGATAGGAAGTACAACATCGTACTCGTCGCTGCTTGGCAATTCGATGACGGCATGATGCTGCTGTTGATGTGCACCGTGCCGTTGGGCAGATCGATGCACCTACACGGTGCCGTCGCCGAGGAACAGCTTGGGCGGGCCGTGCGGGTCATCCTTCCTGCAGGTGAGGTTGAAGCCGTCGAGGTAGCAGCCGGGCTCCACGCCGAACGGGTACGGGATTCTGATGTAGCCGAAGGTGGTGGTGCAGCCACGCAATGATAGCTCGGTATCCGCCGCTGTCGCCACTGCGCCGAACAGCGGCAACAACAGCACCGCTACAAATACAGACGCCGTGTGAGTGAATGAGGTGGTATCTGTACAGGATAGTTCAGAACATGACTTTGTTCAAGCGTTTGGTTGGATAAATGGAATGAATCCGTCAAGAACCAACTCGTTCAGTTTGAGGGAATATTCCACCAAGATCCCGAACCAATTTGTTCGACGAAAACGAGCGAACCACGTGGTTCAGCATCACCTCCTTCACTCACGCTGTGTGCGCTCACCCTCCCAGCGCTTGACTCCCCCTTCACACAGAAGAGCGCTACTCTCGTGCGTGCACTGCTCCCTCCCGACCACCTCTATCCACTCTCCTCCCCTCCATTTCCCACCAATGCCCTCTGCTCCCTCCCAGCGCCGGCCCAAGCCCGTGATGCCACGCCGTACGTCCTCGTAGGTCATAGCCATCACGTCACCATTCCGTCCGCCCTGATAAAGCCCTTGTCGTTTGGTCCGTACCACTTCGTGTTCCATAATACCACAGGTATTTCCCCCAGTCAATTTCGGGATTCCACCATGGGAGCTCGCGTCGCGGTCATCTTCTCCCGCTCTGGCCGAAAACCACCGTCGCCAACTCGCCATCACCGCTTCCACTCTAGTGAGCTCCCCTCCGACCCCCTTCTACAGGAGTATCCCCTCACCTCCCCAGACCTCCCCCCATCACTCACCCGAGCTCCCCTCCTCTCCAGCGTTGCCGCCACAACGTGCCAGCCGCGCCGCCTCGTGCTTCCGTCGCCAAGCCGCCACGACTCCTCCCCACCACCACCACTGGCTCCGGTGAGTCCTCAGTATCCCCCTGATGCTCATGCTCCCCCTAACTCCACCCCTCATCCACCTAAACGTCGTTGCCCCTTCTTCTTCCCCAATGCCGGCCGTCGGGCTCCAATGCCCGCTCTAGTGCTCGCCCGGCCACAATGCCACCACCCGTGTGGTCGCCTTCCCCTGTGCAACCCGTTTTCACCATCCTTAGTCGTCGCCTCTTTCGCCGACGTCAAGCCTTGCCACTGGTGTCCGCCTATCTCCCCTGTTTCTTCTCTTCTCACTGTCTCAGTCTCTCTCTCTCTGTTGTGTGCGGCCATTCCATGACAGGTGGGGCCCAAAAGGAGGTAATTTCACCAGGAGCAATAAAAGAGGTAACCAAACACAACTCATTCAACTTCATCTCTCAAACCAAACATCATCTTGAACTATTATGTACCATCACATTCAATCAACCAAATAAAATCATGTATCAAATTATCCCACCAACCAAACACACTACTTGTACCATCTTATCTAGGATCATTCCATCCATCGTGTACTATTCCATTCCATTCATCTTGGTTCACCCCACCAAACACACCCCTTAGTTGCTGCTGCTACCCTCTCCATGTATGCAACAACTGTTGCTATCGAGCTTAATCTACACAAACTAGATGCTGATGCTTATGGATTTTCTTCTGTTCTCCGGGGCTCCGGGCTACTTCAGCACTACTTACCTTACTCGCTATATACGTACATAATTAATGTAGTCTCTCTACCTACCCAACGAAACTACGAGGAATTGAATCTTCGTTCGTCAAGGATTATTCCACATTCACGGCAAGATTAGCATGGTCTAGTAACATATGATCTACGATCTAATCCCTTGATTAAAGTACCTGCAGAGATAATATAAAATTTGGTGAGGCCTGTGCAATTGTGCATCACGCGGGCAAAGCACTCGGGCATATCGCAGCAGGATTCCCCCGCGAGGTGGTTATATGACAAGGAAGATCGCAGCAGGATTCCACCCGCGAGGTGGTTATATGACATGCTTAGTTTAGTTGCCTAGTTGGCCTTTTCACTTTCTAGCGAATAGATTTTGTTGAGGAACCGTCGCTGGCGAGTCCAGTCCGAGCGATAACCTCGTAGACAAGTATAGAATCGTAAGAACAATGCATGAACACAAGAACAGAAACAAGAGATAGAACACAGAGATGTAGGGGGACGTCTTGCTTCTCTTTATTCCTTCATCCATCGATTTCCTTTACAATGAATAGCACCCCCTATTTATAGGCTACGACCCTGCTAGGGTTTGGGATGGGGCGCCCACTAATGGGCCGATCGCAGGTCGGAGCCCATGGTTTCCAACACTCCCCTTGGGCACCCATCCTTCATGTCCATGTCTCAAAACTCCATAAAAACCCAATGGGAAAATTTGGAGAAAGAGTACATGATACACGCTCACTGTGATGCACGCGAATTACCTCATTAAAAACCTTAGCCGAGAAACTTGGAAAACTCGTCAAGGAAAAAGAGTACAATCCACCCAATTTCATTTAATCTCCGGATTTATTCTTTGGGTACTGATCTTCATGATCAAGCTTTAATAATGAGTTCGTGAAGATTCTCCCCGTGAATTCTGCACTTCTCTAAGTCTCATCATTCCAATTCACATATGCATCTTTCAAAGTTAGACACGGAAGTGACTTAGTGAACAAATCGCAAGATTCTCACATGACTTAGTATGCAGTACTTTAAAAACGTTCATCTTTGCAATTCATGAGCACAGAAGAACTTGGAGTTGATATGCTTTGTGAGAGGATTCTTCACATAACCCATCTGTACTTGTGCAACACAAGCTGCATTATCTTCATACAAAAGTAGGGGTTTGCGCGGTATTCAATCCACACGACTGCTGGATGTGGTGAATCATCCGCTGAAGCCAAACACATTCTTGTAAGGCCTTGTACAATGCTATGATCTCCAAGTGGTTCGTCAAGTCGATACAAGATATTTCTTAGACGATTTTCATGGAATTGCGCCCACCACATAGGAGTTCATAGATCGCTTATGATTTATCGTATGCGGGTCCTACAAGTACCAGTCATCCGCATTGCCATTCATAGTTAAGTCTTGGTTCTTTCAGAGAATGACTAAATTCTTTGCTTCTTTGGAGGTATCAGAAGATGTCCTTTATCCCCTGCCAATGCCTTTGGTAGGTTCTGCACTATACCTTGCTAGTAGGATCACGACAAATACAATGTCCGTTCTAGTACAGTTTGCTAAATACATTAGTGCTTCTTTTGCACTTTAGTGTGGGAATTCCGGTCCCAGGACTTCCTCCCCCTCTTCTTTAGGTCTGTACGGGTCTTTGTCTTGCTGCAAAGATCTCCCGACCATTGGCACTTTCAAAGGGGTATGCCTTTGCAAAGTTGAACATTTCTAACACCTTCTGAGTGTAGGCTGACTGATGCACTAATATCCCTTCAGGGGCATGCTCAAGCTGCAAGCCTAAGCAATATTTGGTTTTACCCAAACCTTTCATTTCGGACTCCGACTCCAGGTAAGAGCTTGCTTTCCTAATATCCTTCAGGGTTCCGATGATATTCAGATCATCTTCATACTCTAAGATTATACAAAATCCATTCTAGGATCGTCACATAAATACATAGAGATTATTCTCATTGTTCGTGTAACCTTTCTTGCATAGAAAGTCGCTTCAAGCGATTATACCACATTCTGCCTGATTGCTTAAGTTCGTACAATGACTTTCTGAGTTTCACACTGTACATGTTTCTATTTGCTCTGTTTTGGTTCGAGACAGTGATACATTCAGGTATCTTCATATAAATGTCCGAATCCAATATTTCATAAAGGTATGCTGGTACCTCATCCATCAATTTCACTTCTAACTTCAAGTTCACTGCCATTGAGATAAATATTTAAAGGGAGTTCCACCCATGACCGGGGAATAGGTTTCTTCATAATCATCTTCTGGATGTCCAGTGAAACCTTGTACAACGAGCCTTGCTTCTTTTCATTTCTCTTTCGAACAAATACCCACTTATACCCTACGGGGTGCACAAGGGGAGACGTGCGGCTTACAGGCCCAAACGTCTTTCTTTTATTCGGAAAGAATAATTCAGTTTCGATTGCCTTCTCCCAATCTTCTCAATCTGATCTTTTCTTTCATTTATCGAGCGATGCAGGCTCTGGATCAAGATTGATGATTGTGGCAAGTTTCTTTGCAAAGTAAATGTCGACATTGGCTGTTGTCATATTCAAAGATTCTCCCGAGGTCATAAAGTTTATAACTATTTCTTCAAGGGGCGATTCTTTTAATGCTTCTACTTGCTCACCGCTGCTTCCAATTGCGGGGCAAGTCCCTTTAGTTTTTCAGCTCCGATGTGTGCGCACACATCCATGCCGATGTTTCCTTCATGGGGTGTTCAATTCGTATACCTTTTCAAGGTTCCATACCGATGCAGTCTCAACCGCTCCCTTCTAGTTCGGGGCACTTCGGTGATCGGTCAGTGTCAAGTCCTTCTTATCCTTTTTCACCAGCGCCCCGGTTATTTCGGATTCGAGGACCGGAGTTCTCGCCTTTTATTCCGAGGCCTCGGACGGGATTAGGATACCTTCAATGGTATTTTAACCCTCTCCGGTGCATTGCTTGCAGGCAAATGCTACTTATTCACGCTCTTCAAATCACTAAAGTAGTATGGCAGTTGATTCGCTAATACTTGCAAATCAATTATCTTCTGGACTTCAATTGTCTTCTAGACTTCAATTCAATTATCTTCTGGATTTCTCTATTTGCTTCACTAGTGCGCGGGTCATATGCATAGATTTCAATTGTCTTCTAGACTTCAATTGTCTTCTAGACTTCAATTGTCTTCTGGACTTCCCGTGGCTTACCACGTTATTTCCCGACATTTTCATCAAGGGTTGATTTCCTCCCCCTAATGACGGGAAACTATCCTCATCAAATATGCTATCAGCGAAACGGGCTGTATGCAAATCTCCAGTCATCGGGTCCAGATACCTGATTATGGATGCAGTCTCATAACCAACGTATATCCCAGACTTTCGGAGAGGGCCCATTGCAGTTCGCTGCGGTGGTGGTATAGGTACATAAACCTTGCAACCAAACCTGCGAAGATGAGAAGTTTTCGGTGCTGACCCTTACACTAGTTACATAGATGGATGGATGTTATAGGCCGACGGTCTAAAATTGATGAGAGCTGCTACGAGCAGGACTGCATGTCCCCAACATATAGTTGGTAAATTACAATTCTTCAAAGCTCTGCTAGTCCATTCTGGGTGCGGATGTGCGGTATAGAATGCTCAACTTTAATTCCCATTTTCATACAATAATCATCAGATGCCTTCGGAGTACATTCTCCGGCGTTGTCCATTCAGATGGACTTCACGTGATGATCAGGGGAATTATTTTTTCAATTGTTAATTATCTGCGAGATTTAGCTTTGCAAAAGCATGGTTTCTCATAGACAATAAACATACGTGCGACCATTCCGAGGAAGCATTGATGAGCACTATAAAATACCTAAATGACCCTTACAGGGGCTGTATAGGACGCAAATGTCTCCCTGGATACGATCCAGGAATGCAGGGACTTCATCCTTCGCTTTCAGAGCAAAAGGTCTAATAATTAATTTCCCGGTGGCACATGCGGGGCACACAAAAATCTTCCAGATTCGGGAAATTCTTTATATTCATATTATGTCCCTGTGAATTGTTAATTATATCTCTCATTATCTTAATACCTAGGCGGCATAATCTATCATGCCAGAGATAGATAAGTTCAGAGCTTCTAAATACAATTTTTAGGGCAGTACAGGCTGCAAATGCCTTAATATTAGTGTAGTATAGCCCAGTTTCATATGAAGGAAGACATTCTAATGCTATTTTTCACTTTCTTCACGCTTTGTAATGAGCAGGTATTCTGTACCATACTCTTCATCAGTCTCTACACGGAAACTGTTAGCGCAAATATCCTTGAGAGTTCTAGTCGATTCTGGGTACAACAAGTCTTCTTCAATGACCAAAGTTGTGCCCATTGGGAGTATAGTTGTGGCCCTTTCTGAGCCTATTATACAAGTATCGCTGCCTGCGATTGTCGTAAGACTACCAGCATTCTTGCTGATCGACTGGAAAAATTTCCATTTCTCTTAGGATGGTTTTCATTGTGCCGCTACATGCTAAGCACACTTCCTCCATAGGGCGTCACACGCGTTCTAATATAATGTACTTTATTAATATGTAGCAGAAAACAAGCAACACATAAATAAAATACTTCAAATATCAGAACATAACTTGCTATTATAAAGACGGGAAAATAAGCCTTGCATGACTCATGATAAGAATTTAATGCTTTGGTCTGCTAGAGCTTGCAACCATTATTCAATAATTCAAAATTCTACTTCAATTATAAATTGCAAGTTTCTATTAAAGATCCAAGTGCATTGCGTGCACTAGATCGAATCGGCGAAGTATTCAAGAACTTCTGCCTTAATCGGCTCCATGCGCGATCTTTTCCTCTTGGGCAATTACGGCTGCGACCGCTGCGATGTCCAAAGGAGGGGTGATGGGGACTGCTGCTGGGCTGTCCACATAAGTGCAGCTAATGGATGTGGACCCTCTATGCCTGCAATGGCAAGGTGTGCCACATGCTGTTATTTGCCCTTCTTCTTAGACTGGAAAGCATCAATAACGTGCGACGCACTACCTTACCCTTCTTACTCCTCTCATTCATGAGAGGCTTCATCACCTTGTAGCTACTAGCAGTGGCTTCATGGCCAACATTGCGACTAGGTGGCTACAAGATGAAGTTCTTTCCTAGAACATCACCTTGAGCTTCTGCAGCTTGCATGAAGTCAATTAATTCGGCATACTTCATGTAGCCGTCTTTGACGATAGTTGCGTGCGGATTATACCGCGTTTGGGTGAAAGGTATAGAGTCTTTTCGATCTTCTGCTCACCCGTGATTACATTACCACAGAATTGAAGATTGATACAAATTTTATACAAAATCTGGCCATGCTGGGTCAGTTCTTCGAACTACTGGTTCGTGATGCCAGTCATATTCATATTCATGCAAAAAGTTCAAAGGATTACTGCTAGTAATCTGCATCAAATGGTTGCAAAATTCTCATAATGCTTTTCGAACTCCCGGTTCGTGGTCCCGAATTTTTCTATGCATTTTTCATGATTTACTGCTATTTCCAGTGATTAAAAGCAATATAAACAATTACAGATAATCAAAACAGTAAATTCAGCAAATAAATTGCATAGAAATAATAATAACAAAATTAAACATGCTTCAAATGCAAAAATATGCAAAAATTCGGATTCCTGAGGCATTTTTCTGCTGGAAAATGACTTTTCAAATAAATCTGCAGCTTTCGAGGGTCAAACGCTAATCTCGCCTCGAGAGAATTTGGCGCAATTTTCAAATTTTCCGAGGCTTTTCTGCAAAAATTTCATTATTCGCAAACTTCCCCGTAATTTTCAGAATTCCAAGGGTTAATTTGCAAAATCGGGATTTTATCCACCGCCCCTTCCCTTTTTTTTTCTTGCGGCCAGGCCACCCCCTCCTCTTGTTTGGGCCGGTCCTTTTCTTCGGCCCAATTGGGCCTTCGCTTTTGGCCCACCCGACCGGATCAAAGGAGGGAAGGAGGGGGCTCCCTTTAGGGTTTCTTGCCCCCTCCATCCTCGTGCAAGGAGGCGGCGGCGGCGGCTTCAAGGCGGCCGCGAGCGGCGACCTGGCGGCGGCGGCGGCGGCGGCGGCGGCTTCAAGCGTAGCGAGTGGCGACCGGCGGCGGCGCGGCGGCGGCGGCGCGAGCGCGACTGGCCGCTTTCGGCTACGGCGGTTACCCAGCCGCGACGGCCACGGCGGCTACCGGCGGCTCGCAACGCTTCAAGGCGGCGGCGCGAGCGCGGCGCGCGCGGCGGCGACGCGGTTCACTCGGGCGGCTTGCCGAAGCATATGCGCGCCGAGCGCGGCAAAGCGGCAGACGGCGGCGCGGTCGATGGGAGCGCGCTCGACGGGGCGGCGGAAGCCGCGGCGCGGCGGTGCATGGCGAAACCACCCCGGCGGCGTGGAAGGCGGCGGATTCCGGCGGTGCGAGGCCTACACGGGCGGCACCGCTACAGCAGCAGCGACCGAAGACGCGGTGGTGCGCCGCCGCTACAAGGTGGCAACGCAAGTGGAGCCGACGCCGAGGCGGCGCCGCGTGGCGGGTGGCGGCTTAAATGTAGAAATCTACAATCTATTCTATCTATAACAACTATGATATAGCTATCATGCAAATCATTCTTAAAACTTCATTAGCTAAGTAATCTAACAATATCCTTTATACATGGTGTCATGATCATAATATATAACTATGACATTGTTGTATCAAACTGGGCAATGATCGTACATGATAACATAATTGTAATATCCACACCTAAAATCATAACAGCATCAATAATGAGAACACTAACACTCACTGATCAGACAGCTAGGACTGTAACTATCATGAGCTACCTGAGCATGAGCAATCGATCACACAGACCGTATGAACAGGATCTAAGAACATACGAGACTTGATGGCATAATCATCATGCCACAGTCAAGACTCGATAGTGTGGAAAAGCTGACATCAATGTCACAACCTCGATGAGTAACACTACTCAGTAGACCAACGCGAAGAAACCAACTCAATGCTCGAGCGGAGCAACTGCGATCATTGCTTCTCGGGCGAATCCAATCGGACACAACGAAAACACAATGTGGAGAGAACGATAGAGAGATCGGAGTACCGAAGTACGAGAGTACGTGAAGACGAAGAATAGCGAAGGGATCGATGAGGTGAGATAGACGAAGGCTGTCGAAGGAGCGTGAATCGAAAGTGGAGAGAAGATGCACGGTGGAGAGGATCAGACGCCGACGGTGCGAGCGGCAGATAAGATGCGACACAGTACGCAGATAGAACGAACGACAGTGGAGATCGAATCAGAGAGCTGACAAGATCGGAGGAGAGGTCGGATAAGAAAGTCGATAACGATGCGTCTGGACTAAAGAACACCAGGCGACAGTAAGTAACCTCGAATCCAATGAACGACGAGAGGACAAGATCACAAACAGCCGTAAGACAGCCTGAAGGAAGGTACAAGAGGAATCAGTCGTAACTGAAGCAATCAATACAAAGAAGACAGCAGCTAGAAGGACAAGACCAGACGGAAGTGATCATGCATCAGACATACGAAAGTGTTAGGATAATCGGTAGTACCGACGTGTAAGGAATGGTACTACCGCAGAGTGGTACGACCGCAAGTGTGGAGCGGTACTACCGCTAGTCAGTTGGTCCTTGTGGCAGGCCGATTGTTTCTAAGGGTTTTGAACATTTTTGTGAAACGGTAATACCGCAGCTTGGGAGCAGTACTACTGCAGTTCGGTAGTTCCGCTTGTGTATAACGGTAGTACCATTGAGCCGTATGACCGCATAATGAGCGGTATGTATTTTCCAGAGACAGTGCTTTTAGGAGATTTTGGGATTCTCTGAGGTGTGGTACGACCGCAGTGTTGTGAGCGGTACTACCGGTGGTTAAATGGCGGTAGTACTGTTTGTGAACTGATTGTCGATTCAATTGGAGATTTTGATTTAGGTTAGGTCAAGTTCATGGTTATCATTGCATAGATGTTGCATGATTCATGTTTTGGCTAACATAGGTCAAGTTGCAAAGAACTTGTGCCCGAAATTGGTTGCTTGGTCTATTGTTGTGCAGGTGGCTTGGAGTCTGAGGGATTTAGACCCACCATTATGTGTTAATGAATATTTTGGTGATTAATGACAAATCTAACTGTGAGACTAACACTCTTATTGTTATACCATGTTTAGTCTCAGCTTAGATATAAAAGCAAAAATCCAAACATGTATGTATTTATTAATGACAAATCTATTGTGAGACTAACAATTCTATTGATTATCTATTGCTTAGTCTCGTTTGGATATAAAGATGAAAATACAAGAGGTATGCATTCTACTTCTTCTTATTATATCTTGTTGCATTCCTTGGATCCAAAATATAGGTTAAACTCCACCAAAAAGGTCAACTTGTATATGTGCATATGTTTTCATTACACATTTGTGTATGCACACATTTAGGGGGAGTTCATTCTATATTTTGTGGTTTCATTAGTATTGATCCATATTCTCTTTCCACATATATTAAGGATCTTTACTTTTAAACATATCCTTGAATATATTTAACTTGTGTAGTTAATATATTCATATAAGTATGTACGACTTGTGTAGTTCGTATACACTCATATTTAGTATATACCTTGTAGTTCGTATATACTCATGGTATATATAACTTGTGTAGTTCATATATACTTATATGTGAGTATATATATAACTTGTGTAGTTTATACATACTCATGTTTATCTATATTCAATTATTTGAAATTGTGTTGTGGGACTAACATGTGTGCTAAGATGTTTAAAGGCCTAGTCCCAGAGTTTAAATGATGACATAAAAAGGAAATACAAAGGTGATAAGAGATCAACATGGCTCGAGACAAAGGAGTCATGCATTGCATTTCGAAAAGCTTCTGGAAGAACTTCAGTGGAAATCGGTATGACCGCATTTGGTAAGCGGTACTACCAATGTGCGGTAGTACCGGGTTTTACATGACGGTATGTTTATTCCAGAGAGGTTGTTTTTGGTGTTCTGTTTTTCTCAACAGTATTGGTAGTACCGGAGTTATCTTGGCGGAACTACCGCATCACGGTAGTACCGCAGTTCCTTGAGAGGAACTATCGCACACCGGTTGTACCGAACCTTAGTGGCGGTACGTTATTTCCAGAACAAGTGTTTTCGAGCATGTGTTGCTCTCCTTGATAAGCGGTAGTACTGGCGTTCCTTAAGCGGAACTACAGCAACACCGGATGTACCGGCCTTAGTGGTGGTATGTTTTTTTTCCAGAGAATGTGTTTCTCTGGATTGGTTTGCTATTTTGTGTTTCTCTGGATTGGTTTGCTCTTTTGTGGAACGGTAGTACCGATGCTGTTGTGCGGAACTACCGGAGAGCGGAACTACCGCATGATCAACAGCGGTAGTACCGCACCTGAAAGTAATGGCTTGTTTAGAAGCATTTATGCAGGTATATCTTGGTAATCAATGTTAATGACATTGTGTGACTAACATTTTCCATGAGTTGGATGAATAGGTTATGTTCCAAGGTGATGAAGACTTTGGATGGCATCATGAGTTGATCGTCATCAAATCAAGCTTCAAAAAGAAGATGTATCATGTGTTGATACATATCAAGATCTCGAAGATCATGAGTTGATCATCAAGTCAAGAGAAGATCCATCATGTATTGATGGAGGTCAAGATTGCATCATGTGGTGATGCATATCAAGACTCGGGATGAAGGATGTCATCATGTGTTGATGGGCACCAAGTCAAGATCCCGAAGCAAAGAAAGTCATCATGTGTTGATGAGCTTTCAAGTCAAGAACCCGAAGTTGAAGCGAGGATGTGCGTCATCAAGCTTCAAGTAAATGCTCAAGGCAAAGGTATAACTACGAGGGCTAAGGATGTGTTCCTAGTCTTTTACCGGTCTTGGTGTTTGGTTGGAAGACCGGATTGCTAGTATAGGTTGCTGTACTATTAAGAGGGGTCTTGTTTAGTAGCTTGAGTCTCATCATGTGTTGATAGCTCAATCTCGCTTGCTCTAGCTCTCCGTGGCATGATACTATTATTTGCGAATGTGTTTTGCAAATAGCCGAAGCTCATGCATTTAATCCTTGTAGCATGTGACTATACTTTACAAATGTGTTTTGCAAATGTTTGAAGTCCATGTACCTACTCCTTGTGGCATGATCTAAGTTTGCAAATATGTTTTACAAATTGTTGGGATTCATGTGTGTTCCCTTGACATGGTCTAAAATTATTTGTTGCTATTTACTTAGACTTAGACCATGGTTGTGACTCTCAGAAGTTCTTGTGCTTTCTATATTGATCTAATGTGTTTGAGATCATGCAATTAGATGGGTTGTGTATCCCTCTGAATAAGCTTTCAATAGAGCCTAAGATCACTCAATTTTGACATCGGAGTCAAAAGTTATGATTTTTTTACCGAGTGTCGTCTGTGCTGAAATTGGGCTGCGAAACTACCACCCTTATAAGAGCGGTACTACCGCTGAGAAAAGGTAGTACCGCGGTTTGCACTGCGGTAGTACTGTACCAAGTCTATAACTGCTAGTTTTTTGGGCTGTTTTCTCTTCCAACGGCTAGTTTTTTGTGTGTGGGCTATAAATACTCATCTTGGCCAGTTGGAGGACAACCTTTGGCATCTCATTTCACTCACTTGAGCTAGTGTGAGCTTCTCCTCTCAATTGTGCATGTGTTGCACCTTGTGAGCAAGGAGAGAGATATCTAGTTGCATGTGTTGCATCTAGAGTTGGATTTCGTATCCATTTGAGCTTGTGCATTCGTTGCACATGGTGAGAGTCAAGCAAGGGGCTTGGCTTATTACTCTTGGTGTTTGCCGACATCTAGACGGCGTGGAGGCGTCGTGGTCCGGTGATCTTCTCAAGTGAAGCTTGTGAGAAGGCCCGGTGTTTGTGATTGGCTTGGTGCTCGCCATCTCCGGAGTGGAGTAAGAGTAACCCTAGTGGAGCGAGGTGTTGATACCTCGGAGGAAGGCTTAATTCGTGGAGCCGACCCAATTGGTTTGGGTTTCCCTCAATGTGGATTAGGGGAGACCAGCAAGTCTCCGATCACCACGGTAAAACATCGCCGTGTCTTTTGTGATTTGCATTATATTGCTTTACATTGTGCAATTTATATTTCTTGTATTAAATTGCTTATTCATTATGTATGAATGCTTGCCATGCTTTGTGCTATTTACATTGCTAGAATTGAATAGCTTACAAGTCTTTGCTTAATTGCAATATTCATCAATTGACTTGTATTGTTGGTGCACTTAGTTGAACCTAGTTGATTTAGGTTTTAATTGTGCAAAACCGTCTTGTTATAAGCTTGATGATTGTGTGTATCGTGCGGTGCTACGTAACGGTTTGCTTGTTTATGATGGTTGTAGGACACCGAGCTAGGTCATGGTAAGGCGGACTAGATCGGGATTAGGTTAGGAGAACCGAGGTCCAGAACGATTGAGGTGGTGCTAGAAGATGACTGAGACTAACGGGGTGCTTACAAGCCGAGAAGACAAGGAACCGGAGTGGAAGCTACCAATGATGAACATGACGGGCAGCGGCAAGGTGGACCGGGACTAGACTCAGGGAGGAGTTGAGGTCCGAACTAGGCTCTGGGAGGACCTGAGATCCTGAACGGTCAAAGAAGCCGGGTACAGTTATGGTGAGACATGTGGTGCGCCAAGTGACTTGGTCCTAGTTGCAAGAGAGGACGGTTCGGTGGCATCCGGACGCGTGAGAGGCTTGGTGGGAAGTCATTGGGGTCACATGGATGATGATAGAGCATGGGAGATGCTTCGAGGCGAAGAAATTGCCAAAGATCGGTAAAGAGGCATTTTGGTAAATTGCCCTATACCGGAAAAGTGAAAAGTGGTAGTATGCGAAACCACCTTCTTGGCCTTGGAGAGACCGTGGCGCAAGATGGCGCAAGGAGAGGTGATCTAGGTTAAGAGAAGATGAATACGACGCTTTGAAATGCGTGCGTAAGTGTAACCCGTTTGTGTGTGTGGGCTTAACGGGGGCCATTAGGGTTAACTCTCAATAGACTAACCTCCACTATAAATAGGAGAGGGTGCTGTCCAGCAGCCTCCAACCCTCATATCTAGAAACCCTAGTTTTGTGTTGTAGGGTTAGGAGAGAATAGTGGAGAGGTTAGGGTTCATAAGAGATGGATTGATTTGAGTGCTCAAGTGTTGAGCTTTGTCCTCCATGGTGGAGTGGCTGTAAACACACAATCTATATAATCAATCCATGCAAGATTTGCCTCAAGTTGAGTTCGTTCTTATTCTTGGTCTCGCTTTGATGCCTTTGGTATTTTTGGTGTTCCTTAGGTTTTTATTTGCGATCTTGATGTGGTATTGCTTGCTGGGACATGTGGGATATAATCGAAGGTCATCTTGATCATCATCTACCCACAAGCAAGCTTTTGGATCTAAGATTTGAGTTTGCCCAGTTTCGGTGAAAGAAAGGGTGATTTTAGGGGGTTTTGTTCTTGAGGGTTTTTAGCTTGATTCTTCCTGTGATTGAGAGTGCTAGGACGTATGGGAGACCATCCTTAGCCATCTTGGATTGATTCCTCCTATGAAATCTTCTCAATCACTGTTTTCGTATTTTGCCCGGTTTTAGAGCAACCTTCACTCAAATGGAAAAAGGTCGAGACTTTGGCAATGATCTTCACGATCTTTGATTGGAATAGGTTTCTGACATTCTAGAGAAGGTATGTATCAAGTTTCATTAAGTTTGGACTAGTGGATCAAAAGTTGTGCAAAGTTTTGATTTCGTTTTCAGGCTGTTTTGCCTATTCATCGGCTGATTTTACTGTTCATGCAGTAGTATCGGCACTGGTCATCCGGTAGCACCGATTGCAGCTACTGTTTATAAGTACTGGTTCCAGTTACTGTTCATCCGGTTGTATCGGCTACTATTCATCGGTAGTTCCGATTTTGGTACTACCTTGCACTGTTCACCGGTACTACCGATACTGTTCATCAGTACTGTTTGCAGCTGCATTTTTGGTTCCGTACCTCAGGATTTTGATTGAATTCAATACAAGACATCTGTTGTACTTGTTTGTTGATCTTCATAGCTCCACATAGCTATTGGAGTGAAAGAACCTTTAACGTCTTGAGACAAAAGATTTTAAAAAGATGTCGTTTTATGTGGCGCCTATTCAACCCTCTTTCTAGTCGCCTCTTCGGTCCAACAAGTGGTATCAAAGCAAGGTTTGCTCTTTTGTGATCTTAACCGATCTTTGAGCATGGCGACTAGTATGTGGACTTGTGAGCGCTTCTTTGCATCTTGTCATGGTTCTGTTGCCATTGATGTTTGTCGTGACAAGAGGCTTGAACATACGATATTTATGTGTTCAATTGAGGAGCAATTCACCTACGATATTTGTGGCGATCCGTTTGGTTTTGATTGTCCTAGTTTCAGGGATGAGTTACGTTTAGAGCCCGAGGAGAAGGAGCCCATTGGCATATGTGCAGTAGCAATTGAGGATGAGCATGATGGAGAGCTTTTCGAGGATGATAGTGATGACTCTTCTAAGGACGATCCCCTACTCAAGCTAAGCGAGGTGAGCAAAGGAAAACTCATTGATGGCTTGTTTTCATATGAGCTTATATTGCATACTCTTAAGAAGAAAATGAAATTACTAGAAAGAGAAAACGGTGATTTGTCTCATGAGATCTCCGAATTGAAAACCTCCATGAATGCTTTTGATTCATTGCTTGTAGACATTGAGAACTTGAATAATTCTTTTGCATGCCTAAAAGCTGAAAATGAATTATTAAAATCAAATGCTTCTATGCTATGTGATTATTGTGTTGCCTTACATCATGAGGTTGATAATGCTAAGTTAGAAATAGGCAATTTTAGATCTATGGCTAGAAATAATTGTAATTCTTGTGTAGGCATGCTTGCTAAAATTGAAAAGTTGAAATTGACTAATTCCATGCATCTTGAGCAATTAGAGAATGCTAGGGCTGAAATTATTGAAATTGAAGCTAGGCCTTGTAGTATGTGCTTAGAATATGAAACATTGCTTAAGAATGGGTTAGTCTCTTGCAAGAATTGTGCTTGTTTAGAAAATGAAATTGATGCTTTGATTTGCCTGCTTAATATAAATGTATCATTAATTTCTTGCACATCTTGCATTGCCTTGAAGAACGAAGTGGAGTCTTTGAAGAAATTGCGCGATGATATGAGCGCCAAGTCATGTGACTCTTGTATTTGCCTTCACTCCGAGATTGATGTTCTCAAGATTTCTCTTTCTTTTTTTGCATTTGGAGTTAAAGTCTTTTTGTGCTAAACTTGAGTCATTTGATGCTGGTTTTTGTGCCATTGCTTTGGATAGCTCTTCTTTGGCAAGTGCGACTTTTTCTGACTCTTCTTGTGTTATCCTAGGGATTTCAAAAGACAAGGGTGCTTCTTTCTCAAATGGTACTATATCTTCAAAAGAAAAGTACCATTGCACCTTTTGTAAGAAAAATGGACACATTTTTTAGTTTTGCTTTCGCCGTCTGAAACATGAGCATCGAGTGTGCCGTCGTACCTCTTGGAACACACATAGTTTTTCTCATGACATGTGTGAGCCTAGTGCCGACACGAGGGCGAGTCATGATGTTGGTTCTTCCAGGACTTCCTTTTTGAGCGATAATGGTGCTTCGTCCTCTCAGACCGTGTCTCCGAGTAGACCTTTACACTATTGCTCATTTTGTGGGAAGAATGGACATCGTGTAGATTTTTGTTTTCGACGTGCAAAACATTTGCATCGAGCTCATTCTTCTAAGTCTCCTAGTGGGCATAGTCTTTCTCATGATATGCACATTAAAGAGCCTAGCACGAAGACTCAATCTGTTGATAGCTTCTTTGACACCTTTTTTAGTGGTGTTGGACAACATCATGGACCTTGTTTCCGTGGTTTTGGTTTTCGTCCACGAGCTACCCCGAGACAGGATTTCCGCCGTTTCTCAAGAGGTGGACCTCGTTTTGTTCATCGAGGTATATACCCACGGCGAGGATGTGTGAGTACCTTTGGTGCGTTTGTTGGTTCTCATCATGGTGCTTTCAAGTAAGGCCATCGTTACTTTTCTAGATATGGACCTCGTTTTCCTCATCGAGTTGTCCACTCGCGGTATGCCTCCAAGGATGGTGTTGGATCTTCTTGCATTGACCATCATTCGCATTATGCTAACTCACATAATGGTTCAATTGCTTCTAGTGGTTGTGTATCCAAGGTTTGGGTTCCTAAGCATTTGCTCTCTAACCCTTTGGGGTTCAAGATTTGGACATCTTGCCTTTCTCATGTGTAGGTACCAGGGACGCAGGTTGGAGAACATGGACTTAAAAGGTTCTAGTCTTTTGCTTCTTCACGTGATTGGGACACTTGATGGTTCTCCACCCCTATGATGGCCTCCAAGAGGCATGTGCTTTCATGATCGGCGTCTTCACCTATTTTGTAAGCTATCTTATACCTTCGTGCCTTTACCTTCATGATTATTCGCACTTGGCGTGTTGTGCTTATTTTTGTGCTCACTTGTATCATATTGGCATGTGTTGCTCTTTTCATATCTTTCATCATGCATTTGCTAATACCTTGCTTATGTATCCATGGGCTAGACTGTTATTCATTATTTCCATGGGTGTATAAGATTGGTTTTATCAACATGAGCTTGTGCTGTCTTGTACCATATTGCATTCATATGATTTTTTTTTAAAAAAAATGCATTGTAATATAAGCTTTACTGCTTGTCTTTTAAATTGATGAAGCTTTGCTCATTACCCTCTAGGAGCTTTAGTATTTCAATTCTTCTCAAGATCGTGTTTAGTTTTTTGACTTGCTAGAATTATCATGCTTTCACATGTGTAGCAAAGTTTTTGGTAAATGAGCTAGAACTTTAAGTCAACTTGAACTGAAAATTGCAATTTGTAGATCTTTTAGCTAGTTGCACAATTAGTGATCCTTTTTTGACATTGGCCCTGTCAAAATTGTTTTGTTAGCTCTGGAATCTAGAATTGAACATCTTTTGAGCTTTTTGTTCCTTTAAAGAATCTGTAATTGCTCCTGTGCAAAATGAAAAATCAGATTTCAAAATTCTCATGTGCTTAAACTGTGCGAAAAAACTGATCTCACCAATTCTTTCTCATGAGATTGCTTGCCATTGCAGTAGGCATGAACTCAGGGGGAGTTTTGGATAACCTAGACCACTCTTTTAAGCTTATTGCTTGAGATGGTCGCGGCAAGACTTGAGATCTAGCACAAATCAAATTGTGAAAATTAATTGAAGCTTGGGAAGAGTTTGTGGATGGCTCCTAGTCCAGGATCTTCTTCACCAAGATAGACCTTTACTCAACTTCAATATTCATTGAAAATGAAATCTGTTGAGAAATTTGAGCTTTTGAGAAAACTTGAGCAGAATGTTTCAATCCAGGACTTTTGTCTCTAAGATGGTCTTTGCTAGCTTCTGGATCTCACAATGACATTCTGATATGGCCATTATCACTTTAGGATACCTGTTGTTCAATTTGTTAATTTTAAAGCATTGTTTAATTTAATCCAACAACAAGTGGTATTTTGAGCTCTCTAGCCTAGCTTTGTTATATATGTCTTAACATGATTTTGCTAGCTGTGTCAGGCTTGATATGTCTTGAGTGATAATAGAAATGCTAGTCTGTTCTTTTGAGTAATCTCCAAAGCTTCTTTTACTAAAACTTGAAAAAAAAAAATGAAGCCACTACATTGCATTTCCTGCATGCTCTTTCTTATGCTTCTTTCTCATTTCTGCATTTGTCATCTTTGGATGAGAGGAAGGTGTGATTCCTTGATGAATCCATTGTTAAAGGGGAAGAAGATTTAGCAAAAATGTTAAAAAAGAGCTTTTTGGTTGTAGGGAGAGAAGAAATGCTTTTTAGAGAAAAAAAAGGAGAAAAATGATGATCATAGTGAGGCGGAGCATTTAATTTGCAATTCTTTTGATCTTATTGTCATTTCTGAATTTGAATTGCAACTCTTAGAGACTCACAATGATCAAAGGTCAAATAGAACAATTGTTCTTTCATATGGACCTTAAGTGAGATTTTTGTCGTTTCTCTAGAAATTAAAGCTTTCTTGCCTTCTTTTGTCGTGTCTCACTTGCTGAAACTTTTCTGAAGCTAACTTGGTCTTTCTCATTGCATTCTTTTGTACTTAAGCCAAGTTGAGCCTTTGCGCGAAAACGTCGAGTATTTACAATTTCAAACCTTAAACTCATATTTTTTGGATATTGCCAATGTGTTCATTAAGGGAGAGATTGTGGATATCATGAGAATATACTCATGATCTTATGATGATGTAACAATTGGCAATGGCGTTGAGGGTTTGTTGAAACAGTCGTTTTTCAGCGTCAGGATAATCGGTAGTACCGACGTGTAAGGAGCGGTACTACCGCAAAGTGGTACGACCGCAAGTGTGGAGCAGTACTACCGCTAGTCAGTTGGTCCTTGTGGCAGGTCGATTGTTTCTAAGGGTTTTGAACGTTTTTTATGAAACGGTAATACCACGGCTTGGGAGCGGTACTACCACAGTCCGGTAGTTCCGCTTGTGTATAGCGGTAGTACCGTTGAGTGGTATGACCGCATAATAAGCGGTATGTATTTTCCAGAGAGAGTGCTTTTAGGAGATTTTGGGATTCTCCAAGGTGCGGTACGACCGCAGTGTTGTGAGCGGTACTACCGCCTTAGTACCGGTGGTTAAATGGCGGTAGTACCGTTTGTGAACTAATTGTCGATTCAATTGGAGATTTTGATTTGGGTTAGGTCAAGTTCATGGTTATCATTGCATAAATGTTGCATGATGCATGTTTTGGCTAACATGGGTCAAGTTGCAAAGAACTTGTGCCCGAAATTGGTTGCTGATCTATTGTTGTGCAGGTGGCTTGGAGTCAACTATGGTCAACGATGAGAAGGACCGGGACTTGGTTAGGAGAACCAAGGTCAAGAGCGGTCGTGGATGTCGGGTGAAATGGTTGTACTCAAGCAAGGCGCAAGATGGACAAGAACCATAGAAGGCGAAGTTTGAGCAAAGGGCTTTGTGAAGGTATGTGTTCATGCCTCATCAATTATGTGAATTGATGATTGTGTATATCGTGCGGTGCTACGTAACGGTTTGCTTGTTTGTGATGGTTGTAGGACACTGGAGCTAGGTCATGGTAAGGCGGACTAGATCGGGGTTAGGTTAGGAGAACCGGGGTCCAGAACGGGTGGTGCTAGAAGATGATTGAGACTAGCGGGGTGCTTACAAGCCGAGAAGACAAGGAACCGGAGTGGAAGCTGCCAGTGATGAACATGACGGGCAGCGGCAAGGTGGACCGGGACTAGACTCAGGAAGGAGTTGTGGTCCGGACTAGGCTCTGGGAGGAGCTGAGATCCTGAACGGTCAAGGAAGCCAGGTACAGTTATGGGGAGACATATGGTGCGCCAAGTGACTTGGTCCCAGTTGCAAGCGAGGACGGTTCGGTGGCATCCGGACGCGTGAGAGGCTTGGCAGGAAGTTATTGGGATCACATGGATGATGACAGAGCATGGGAGATGCTTCGAGGCGAAGAAATTGCCAAAGATCGGTAGAGGGGCATTTTGGTAAATTGCCCTATACCGGAAAAGTGGAAAGTGGTGGTATGCGAAACCACCTTCCTTGCCTTGGAGAGACCGCGGCGCAAGATGGCGCAAGGAGAGGTGATCTAGGTCAAGAGAAGATGAAGACGACGCTTTGAAATGCGTGCGTAAGTGTAACCCGTTTGTGTGGGGGGCTTAATGGGGGCCCATTAGGGTTAACTCTCAATAGCCTAGCCTCCACTATAAATAGGAGAGGGTGCTGTCCAGCAGCCTCCAACCCTCATATCTAGAAACCCTAGTTTTGTGTTCTAGGGTTAGGAGAGAATAGTAGAGAGGTTAGGGTTAATGAGAGATGGATTGATTTGAGTGCTCAAGTGTTGAGCTTTGTCCTCCATGGTGGAGTGGCTATAAACACACAATCTATCTAATCAATCCATGCAAGATTTGCCCCAAGTTATTCTTGCTCTCGCTTTAATGTCTTTGGGATTTTTGGTGTTCCTTAAGTTTTTATTTGGGATCTTGCTGTGATATTGCTTGTTGGGACGTGTGGGATATAATCTAAGGTCATCTTGATCATCATCCACCCACGAGCAAGCTTTTGGATCTAAGGTTTGAGTTTGCCCGGTTTTGGTGAAAGAAAGGGTGATTTTAGGGCGTTTTGCTCTTGAGGGCTTTAGGTTTGATTCTTCCTATGATTGAGAGTGCTAGGACGTATGGGAGACTATCCTTAGCCATCTTGGATTGATTCCTCCCACGAAATCTTCTCAATCATTGTTTTCGAATTTTGCCTGGTTTTGGAGCAACCTTCACTCAAACGAAAAAAGGTCGGAACTTTGGCAATGATCTTCACGATCTTTGGTTGGAATAGGTTCTTGACATCCTAGAGAAGGTATGTCTCAAGTTTCATTAAGTTTGGACTTGTGGATCAAAAGTTGTGCTAAGTTTTGATTTTGTTTTCAGGTTGTTTTTCCTATTCATCGGCGATTTTACTGTTCATCAAGTAGTACCGATTTCATCTGCTGTTCATAAGTATTGTTCATTAGTTACTGTTCATCTGGTAGTACCGCCTACTATTCATCGGTAGTTCTGATTTTCGGCACTGCCGTGCACTGTTTACCGGTACTACCGATACTATTCGCAGTTGCATTTTTGGTTCCGTACCTCGGAATTTTAATTGGATTCAATACAAGACATCTGTTGTACTTGTTTGTTGATCTTCATAGCTCCACATAGCTATTGGAGTGAAAGAATCTTGAACGTCTTGAGACAAAAGATTTTAAAAAGATGTCGTTTTTGTGTGGCGCCTATGCAACCTTCCTTCTAGTCGCCTCTTCGGTCCAACAATTTTCTAAGCTGATTTTTTATTTTTGAAATTCCACGATTTGAAAGTTTTGTGTTCAAGGTGAATTGCCTAAGAGGAGGTTCAAGCTCGGGGGTGGAAGGGGTGTGGAGGTGGAAATGATGGGGAAAGATACATGTGTCGCATGCGGGGTGAGTCTGTGAGTTGAAGTTCCTAATGGTGACCTCAAATGTGTCCTTCCCGACCTTCCCGATTTCCCCTTAGCTAGTTTTCCCCGTCGGTCTTCTTAGAAAAGATGTCTATTATCACTTGCTAGTTAGACTCCAATCATCAGAATTGAAAAAATATATCCAAAACCACACCGTTTTTGTCCGCATAATGGTTTATAGTTCACATTCCATCCATCTCATGGAAAATAAATATATGATCGTTTTGGTTGCCAGCGGGAATCAATCCGTTGTGTTCATTTTACCGCACCTTGCGCCTAACATGTATAGACTTCCATCTGTGCGATTCCAATAATTGCATCAGCTGTTATTGTCTTCCTCCATTTTGATTTTCATGTCTTCGTCGTTCGATTTTGAGAAGGCGGTGAATAAAAGGTTCTCTCGTTCAAATATATTCATGCCGAAATTTACAACCGATTTGGGTGTAGCTTGCAGCGCTTTTGGCACGAAAAGTTTGCCAATGTGCGGCATTGATCCAAACAAGCCTTTACTCTTGATTGTGGTCTCAACATGGGGAAAGATGTGCAAAGATAGGACAAATTGAAAAATAACATCGATATATCACTTACATGTAACCTTATGACCCACATATCATCCTCACATTGGATGTTATTTTCTAATTTATACATCATCGCAATGTTCTGAGCAAAATTTTCCAATGAGGTGCTATACTCCAGCAAAAATCAGTGGTATTATCTCGAGAATGCATAAAAACATGAGGCAGTCTGAGTCAGCAATTTTACTACCTTACAGCAAACTAAATACTAGTGAGCGAGGGAAACCGCTCTCCAAACTCAATCAACAGAACTGAAAACACAGGTGTTGCCCATTTCGTTTTTTCTTAGACAAGAAAATATACGAAATCAACTGACTTAACAAAATGTGGTGACCAAAAGATTCGCAGAATAAATTAGAAGAGAACCAAAACAACATCATTTCCTTTCCAAAAAAAGAAAGAAACAAAGCAAGAACTGCTCTAATTTGACATGCATGACAGCATGACTATATATAATAGCATTGTTGTTGAGGCCAAAACAAACATCATCGAAGATACCTTGCCGACGACAAGATCTCCTCTTCCATAGTGTATTGTCTGCTTTCCTGAGTAACACTTTCAATTGACATGTAATAAGCAGCAACTTGGTTCCCATCATTTCTCCTAGACGTTGCTGTATTGCGCTGAGCATACTCCTTCCTAACTCCCAAGTTTTCTAGTGTCATCTCCACTTCTTTCATTGTAGGCCGGTCTTCTCCCTTCAATTTAGTACACATTGCCGCTAGTTCAGCTACTTCTTGGGCTTCTCCGTTTTCCTCTTCCATGACTTGCGGATCGAGTATGTCAACCAAATTGCCTTCTGTGAGTAGTGAGACAAAGTGTAAAACAAGACTGTCACCACTATCAGAGTTATGTATGACAGGTTTCTTTCTAGTAAGTAGTTCGACAAGAAGAACACCAAAACTAAAAACATCACTCCTGTCTGTTAGTCGACCGGTGTAATAGTACATGGGATCTAAATAGCCAAATGTTCCCTGAACAGCCGTAGTCACTCCTGTTTGATCAATTGGTATGTACCTTGAAGCTCCGAAGTCTGACACCTTAGCTGTCAAACTATCATCAAGAAGTATGTTAGAAGACTTGATATCTCTATGGAATATTGGCATCGAACTAGCTGAATGTAGATAGGCTACAGCTCGAGCAATTTCAAGTGCTATTCTTAGTCTATCGTCCCATGGTAGTGATATTGGCCCTTCAACATGAAGATGATGGTAAAGGGTTCCATTTGAAACGAACTCATAAACCAACAACGGAACTTCTGTTTCAAGGCAGCAGCCCAGGAGCTTCACCACATTTCTATGGTTGATTTGAGAAAGAATTGCAACCTCATTTATGAATTGGTCGATTTCTCGCTGTACTACTATCTTTGATTTCTTGATGGCCACAACATGTAGGTCTAGTATTCCTTTGTACACAATGCCATGTCCTCCACCGCCAACCTCACGAGTTATGTCAAAATTGTTTGTAGCCTTCTCTAGCTCCGCGAAGGTAATGATCATCCTTTCTCCAATATCTGCCTTTTGTGATATCAACTGCTGCAATAGTAACCCATGATTTTGCTTGAAAATTTTTTCTTTTGTTTTTGACATCTTTCGTAACCTGATCTTACGTGTTACAAACGGAACACCAAAAGCCAGAAGCAATAGAATTGAGCCACTGCTGACAACCAGGCCTATGGTTAAACCTGAAAAATTATCAAAATAGAATTACATATCTCATCTAAAACTCTTATCTAACTAAAAAGGAAAGACTATGTGTGCCAACAGTTCTTTTTTTTTTTACAAAAACTTATCCAAACCCTCCATACATCTTACATCCAAACCAACTCTTGATTTCTACACCTGCTGTTGACTGCACTATGCAATCAGATTTCGTATATAGTTTTAGCACGATGTGTAACATTGCTCTTAAGTAAATTACTTAGTTTAGCTTTGTTGGTTTGAGACCATAGAGTTTCATCAATTATGTTGGTTATGTAGGAAACTTGACGCAATTAATCACTTTTCTCTTTTCACTACGATGCTATAGTATCTCCACAAATGCAGGCATGACATTGCTACCCAAGTCAGTATTCTTTCTATGAAAGCAACTAATCAAGCTCCACAGAAATTCAGTAATAAATGCTTAAAACTTCCTTTTCTGTAGAGGAGATCCTAAAATAATCACTGTGATGAATATCGCTTGTATTCAATATGGGGCCAATGAGCCAGTATATATACACAAGTACATGTGGTGAATATGCAAAGAACCCCTTATAACAATGGGGAATAACACATATACATATATATCTCTAACACCCCCCCTCAAACTCATGGTGGATCAACAACACTGAGTTTGGAGAGGTAGAAACTATGCTGAGCTCAAGTCTGGGCCTTCGTGAAGAAATCCGCTATCTGAAGCTCGGAAGGCACATACTGGAGAGCAATCACCTGATCATGCACACAAGACCGCATAAAGGAAGCATCAACACCAATATGCTTGGTAAGCTCATGCTTCACGAGTCACGGACAATCGATAGCACTGTCTTGTCGGACAAGAGTGGAGTCGGTGTAATGTGAAACACCAAAATCCTCAAGTAACCACCGTAG
The DNA here is from genome assembly GCA_036346255.1 of Ampelocalamus luodianensis. Taxonomy (NCBI): domain Eukaryota; kingdom Viridiplantae; phylum Streptophyta; class Magnoliopsida; order Poales; family Poaceae; genus Ampelocalamus; species Ampelocalamus luodianensis. Next base: position 6,774,033 of record CM070632.1, on the reverse strand, counting down.
CTGGTAATCTCTGGCATCAAGAGAGCCATAGCACGTAACTCGGCCTCTGCACTCGAGCGGGACAACTGCGATCTGCTTTCTTCGTCTTCCGGCAATGAGAGAACCACCAAGAAAAACACGATGCGAGATAGACCGCAATCGGAGGGATCGCCGGCCCAAGTAGCATCCGAATAAGCTGAAGTCAGAACGAGTGGAGTGTGGAAAGAAAAGACGGCGAGAGATAGTCCCACGAAGGTATCGCAGAACTCGAAGAAGGTGGTGTAGTGGACTGAGTGGGAGCAGATCTGACCGACTCGAATGTGGACGGGATAAGTGATATCGGGACGAGTAACGACAAGATAGACAAGACTCCCAACAAGATGACGATAGCGAGTCGGATCGAAAGAGGCTCGCCATCGAGAGTCGGAGGTGAACATTGAGTTCCATGGGAGTCTCAACGATCTGTGATCGATGAGAGAGGCGCGATCAAGAAGATCTCGAATATACTTCTCTTGGGACATAAAGAAACCATCCGGAGTGGAAGTAACCTCAATCCCAAGGAAGTAACGAAGAGGACCAAGATCCGACATAAGAAATCGCTCACTAAGACGAGCCTTGACAAAGGCAATGTACTCGAAATCATCTCCAGAATGATCATGTCATCAACATACGTAAGAAGAAGAGTCCACCACGAGGCGAAGTGTGGACAAAGAGCGCAGATCATGATCACTAGGTGAAAAGCCGCAGAGTGACCACGGAGGAAAAGCGCTCAAACCAAGCACGAGGGGCTTGCTTAAGGCCATAGAGAGAACGACGAAGACGCATGGACCATACCCTCGAGAATGAATACCCGGTGGCGGAAGCATGTAGACCTCCTCACGCAACTCGCCATTAAGAAAGGCATTCTTGACATCAAGTGAGAAGCGCACCGGTGGCGAGCACGCCACCGCAAGAAGAGTGCGGGCGGTGGTCATGTGAGCCACGAGAGCAAAAGTCTCGTCGTAGTCACGACCATGCTCTATTTGGAAGCCACGAGCAACAAGACGCGCCTTATAGCGCTCAAGAGAGCCATCGAGCGAGTCTTGATCTTATAGACCCACTTACACGTGATGGGACGAGTGAGATGGAAAAGGAACAAGATCCCAAGTACCAAGATGCGCTCGGGCGGCAATCTCTCGGCCATAGCATACCGCCACTCGGGATGAGTAACAACATCACGATAGGAGACGAGCTCAAGAGTAGCCGCACTAAAAACCAAAACAGGCGGAGGCCGAATCGACTGACGATCGCGGAGAGCGTAGGGAGGAGAAGATAACCCATCAGGGGAAGATGGATCATCAGGAGAAGATAGAACATCAGGAGAAGATGGCTCAGCTGGAAGATCCTCAATACGAGGTCGACGAGTGTAGACGAGTGTAGTGGGAGGAGCCGGAGGAGCCGAAGCAGGCGGCGACAACGGCGGAGAGGCCACAGGAGGAATATGTGGAGACTCAGTGGGACGGGTGGAGAAGGGCAAGACAGATATAGGTGTATCTGGAAAGGTCAAAAAGGACAGAGACTCCACAGAGGAAGCCGAAGCCGAAGGAGAGGTAGGACGTGGGTAGAAGGGACGAGACTCGTCGAAAGTTACATCCCGAGAAATCCGCATCCGTCGACCAACAGATCCCAAAGACCGATATCCCTTGTGCTCGGCACTGTATCCCAAAAAGACACACTCAACAGACTGAGCAGTCAGTTTGGTACGTTCTCGAGGGGCGAGGAGAACATAGCAAACGCAGCCAAACAGACGAAGGGCAGAGTAGTCAGGAAGAAGACCACAAAGACGCTCAACAGGGATCGCACCCTGAAGAGCAGAAGAGGGCTGGATGTTAACGAGATAGGTGGCAGTGGAAACAGCCTCGGCCCAAAAGTGAGGTGGAATAGAGGCGGCAATCATCAGTGCACGAGCCGTCTCAAGGAGATGACGATGCTTGCGCTCAGCAACACCATTCTGAGCATGAGCACCAGGACAGGAGAACTGAGCGAGAGTTCCTCGCTCGATGAGGAAGCTACAGTAACGAGAGGTACTCGCCAATGAGTCGCACGAAAGACACGAATAGGGGTGGAGAACTGTGTATGGACCATAGTGGCAAATTGTTTATAGATAGACAAGACCTCACTACGAGAAGACATGAAGTATATCCAAGTGTGGCGAGAAAAATCATCTATAAAAATGATATAATATCGATGACCCCCTTTCGAAACGAAGGGAGCCGGACCCCAAACATCTGAATGAACAAGATCAAAAGGACGCTGAGACACTGACTCACTATGAGGATAAGGAAGCTGAATCTGTTTACCTAACTTACAGCCCTGACAATCTAAAGACACATCTCCTGAGACAGACCCCAGAAGACCACGACGAACCATAGACGACAGACGAGATCCACACAGATGACCAAGACGGTGATGCCACTGCTGGAAGGAGCTGGTAGGCGAGGTGGCAGAAGCTGAGAGACTGGTGGCAACGGTAGCAGCGGAAGGAAGGTGAAGCCAGTCAAGCTCCCAGAGACGCTGTGAGTCAAGGCGCCGAGGCGGAACCAACCGAGCTCCGTGTGGCGGTCCCGAACACAACAAGAGTCGAGTCGAGAATGACCCGACAACCAAGATCGATGTCGCCCCAGAAAGAAGTCGCATGGTAAGGCGAGGAACATAAGCAATGAAGGAACATGAAAAAGGAGTTGCTAAGAGGTCCTCGACCGAGACGAGAAGAGATGTACCATCGCAGTAAGAACACCGACGGGAGAATCAAGGGGTGTAAGGAAAGACGAGTGGAAGAATCGGGAGTCATGTGAAAAGATACTCCGAAATCAAGAATCCACGGGAGGTACTGATGTGTAGGAGGTGGTCTCTCGGTGCAGAAGAGTCGATGAGCGAGCTGCGCAGAACTGCCGAGGAGAACACGGCGGCAAGCGGCGTCGGTCGGCTATCTCCCTCGATGAAAGAAATCGTTGAAGAAGTCGATGCGGCGCCGATGTAGAAACACCGATGCAGTGCTAGTAGAAGAACGGCGAAAGATGCCGCTTCTTATAGCACTGGGACTCAATGTGGCCGACCTTATTGCGAGAGGAGCGGTGAGGACGACCACCGCCGATGGAGGGCGGCCACCACCACCGTGGCGGCCGCGAGGAGGCGCAGTCGACGCGTGGAGCCGTCGGTGTAGCAGTGTGCGGCGGCGAGCATGGAGAGGAGTGGTAGCGAGCCAGCACCACTCAAAGAGTCTCCTCCGCACGTATCTCGATAAGAGCCTCCGAGAGTGACACGAGGAGGCATGCAAGGAGCGGGCACGCCATGCTCAAACTCGGGACGGCGAGTAAGGAACTCGTGAGACCACAAACTCCGGATCGGCACGTGCATACCAGCAACATCGACAGAGCGGCGGCCAAGAAGGTGCGAGAGAGTCCAATCGGCGCTGCATGCGAGCTCGAGTGTAAAAGCGTCCAACAGTAGCATCACCTTGCTGCAGAGTGCTCTGGCGGACCACGGACGGTAGAGAGCATCACCGGAGGGCTCGTGAGCGCCGCGAAGATGAGTCCACATCTGGAAAGCAGTAGGGAGTCCCACAACCTCAGAAGAGAACTGAGGCTGGATACTGGCGATGAGGACAGCAGCAGCCCGAGCGTCGTCGTCGTACCACTGAGTGTAGGCGGTCAGGCGATCCTTGTAGAAGTCCAAAGCCTCCTGATAGGCAGAGATAGCCTCATCATCAGCAAGGCGAGCGGTCTCAAGAAGAGCCTTGTCGGTTGTCGAAGCGGCGCAAGCAACGTAAAGGCTCGTCGATGGTGTAGGGCAAGGCGGACAGGTGATATCGCCAGAGAGGACGCCCCAGAGACGAAGACCACGCATGTGGATGCGCATGTGAGACACAAAATCGGTGTAATTAACACCATCGAATATCACCGGGCAGCGAGGGAGGGAAATAGTGCCCATTGGTAGGCGGCGCTGGACGGCGCGGCGACCAAAGCAACGAAGTCTAACAGGCGACGCTGGACGGCGCGGCGGTTAGAACGACGTAATGAAATTTCCTCTCTCTCAATTTTTTTTTTGCTTTTCTTTTTGGGCCGGCTTAAAAACAACCGGCCTGGGGCCTGGCCTGCTCACGAGAGGACCGAGCGGGGGAACCCTAGTTCCCCCAAGTCTCAGCGGCGGCAAGGCGGCGGCACTCTCGCGGCACAGCGGCGGCGGCGGCTCCCCTCCTCGGCGACGGCGTCTCTCGGCGACGGAGTGTCGGCACGGAGGCGGCGACGTCCGCGGCGCGGCGGCAAGCGGCGGCGGCGACACGAAGACGGCAACGCCCGAGGCGCGGCGGCACGGAGGCCGCAGGCGGCGACGTCCGGAGGCGCTGTGACCGCGGAGGAAGGACTTCAGCGGCTCGGGCGCCGAGGCGAGCGACGGATCCGCAACAAAGTGCGATGGCCCAACGCTGGCGCACGGGGCGGCGACGCGGCGGGTGGAGCGGCCCGGCGCTGGACGGCGGCGACGGGTGGAGGCAGCGGATCCGATCTCGACGGGTGGAGGCGGCGGGACGAGCGGCGCCGGCCGACTCACGGGAGACGTCAAGATGACGTCAAGGGGATGAACTCCAGACCCGACGACGTCGGCGGCGGTGGCGACAAGCGAAGCGATGGCAAACCCTAGGTTCGCTCTGATACCATGTGATGAATATCGCTTGTATTCAATATGGGGCCAATGGGCCAGTATATATACACAAGTACATGTGGTGAATATGCAAAGAACCCCTTATAACAATGGGGAATAACACATATACATATATATCTCTAACAATCACTACTAAAATTGAGGTGGTAATGACCAAATGGTTACTGAAGAACCATCAGTTTCAAACTACGAAGATTACTAGATTTGGAATTTCTTATCTTGAAATAATGGGAGTGCTGTGATGTAAGTAACAAAACATTAAGAGCAGAACATGATAAAAATATAATAGAAGGGATTATGTAAGTTTTCTCATGTATAAACCAGTTTCTTGAAATAAAAAAAGGTCCATTGAACTTCCCAGCTTAGCAGTGGGATCATGAAGTTGGTACAGACAAGTTAGAATTAGTGAATTATTATTCAACTACCTACAGGGTGTTACTACTATATAGAGAGCTGTGATGAACTGATGATATGAAAACATAATTTATGTAATCGGTGCTGCCACTGCTGCGTAGTGATTGTCACCTTGAGAAGAATTCTTGATCTTGATACATCCCTCTTCCATTGAGGGATTCCCATAGGTCCCATCAGGGCATCGACAATGAAATGTTCCAGGCAAATTTATGCAGGTTCCATAGCATGAGTGGAGTTCCCAGTGTGAACACTCGTCGATGTCTAATCAAACAATAATGCAGCACCGTAAATTAAACAAGATTGATAAAATAGCCACATATGTTGCAGATATAGATGTATCTAAGCACTAAGCTGTCATCAGGATATCAGATCAACCTGATTTGCATTTTAACTTCATAACATTGGGGAAATAAAACCAGGTTGATTTAGCTTGTATACCTATGCATCCGTTCGGAATGTAAGGGTTGCCTCGATAGCCAGCAGAGCAGCGACACCGGTGCCCATTGTAAGCATAGCTTGTATAGTTTTGACAGGAGCTGTTGCTGCTGCGGCATGCAGGTGTAGGTGTGATAGATGGATCCGTACCACATGTTGAATTGCTGATCACCCAGTCCAGCAAGGCAGGGAGAGAATTTGCAGATTCAAAGATCAAGCGTGTGACATTATAGGACCCCTCCTCAGCTATGTACACTGAGGATTCTGCATCAAAATCGGAAATATTATTAGGGGGCTGGACCTGGATTCTGTAGGAAGTGTAGCCTTTCGGGATGGCTGCACTGCAGCAGCCAATGCCAGAGCACTCGTTGTGCAGGGGGTACTGAAATGGCTGGCCTTTTTCTGGGGCCGGTGGGCAGTAAGTGGCACAAGCATTGACAGTGCTGTTGTCCTCTCCAAGTAGGAGGACTTGGACATTGCTGCATGACAGTACCAGGAATTTGTTCTTGTCCGGCGAGATGAAGAACGGACCGCCCTGCCTGAGGCCGGACCATGTGTGATACTTGCCTGTCCTGTTGACCTTGCCGGGTGCACCATCAGTAGTAGTATTAGGAGCCGATAACGGCACGATGCTACTGCTGTTGATGCGCACGGTGCCACTGGGAATGGAGATCTCGAGCACTTCGATGGTGCCATCGCCGAGGAACAGCTTGGGCGGCCGGTCCGAGTGATCGCAGGTGAGGTTGAAGCCGTCGTGGTAGCAGCCAGGCTCAATCCCAAATGGGTAGGAGATGCTGATGCTGCCGCAGTGGGTGCTGCAGTTAGCTGTTGCTTGTGCCACTGCCACCGCACCCAACAGCTGCAGCAGCACCGCTGAAACTACAGCCCCCGTGAGTTCAACTCTCCTACTTGCTAACCTCTCCATGGATACAGCTGCCCACGAACAGATGGTGGTGATCATGGATTTTTCTTCTAATCTTCATTCTCCAAGCTAATTAAGCGCTACTTAACCAATATACACTCTACCTACCGCACGAAACTACGAAGAATTTGGGAAGCGTCCACATGACTTGATTAGCTTGCGATGGCAGTATTTTTTTGTTCTACCAGCTAGCACCCTGATTAGAATACTACATTTTTTAGAGGAAGACGGTCAAGATCCAGCTAACCACCCCCTGATTAGAACAGCACTCTTCTTCTTTCTTTTTTTTTTGGAGAAAACGACATGACTTCTATTCAAAAGAAAAGGCATGATTATAAATTTATATTTATAATACTACTAATCGCAAAGCCTAAATTAGGTGACATTTACAGGATTTCCCCACGTGGTGATAACATAACAGTTTACTACTAATTTGGCTTAGCTTTTCGTTTCCAGGGAGTTGATTTGATCTTTTGGTCCGGACTCCAGGGGAGCGCGAGTACGAATAATGGGCTTGTACTTCGTTAGTTGGAAGATTACAAGAAACCTCCCTATGTACATGTGTTCAACTCCCAAAAAAATCTCTGCAAGTTTGTGATGGATGCAAGTCAGAAAAGGGGGGCACGTAACGAACGAAACCTTCGCCAATCAGATGGTGGCGCCATCGGGCACCAACCGGCCGTCCCTGGCTTGGCCCCTCCGCCGATTGCCTCGACCAACAGAGCTCGACACCGCCGCGTCGGCAGCGGCGCTGCGACACGAAGCCGCCGACGTTTGCCTTCCTACGTCGGGCCGCGGAGCCCACTGCGCGGGCCTGGGAGCCATCGGGGCTGGCCAACGTCATCGCCGCCGCGCTCCTCTCGGTTGTTCTCTCCGCCGACCCCCGGATTTGGGGGGCGGTGCGCCGGTGCCGCGCGAGTTGACTCTTTTACCATGATGTCTTCACGTGCATCACACGTGTGTGACACTTCGCCGCATCCAGTAATTCGCCATCTCATCTAGCAAAACGTATTCCATATTTACGCTTTCTATGCTATTCGTTCAAATGTGTGCAAGAAGGTTTGTTGAGTTTTTTTCCCCTTTAATAGCTCGTTGGCGTCGACATTAACAGAAATGGCCGTCGAAGCGTCATAATACTAAAAATAGCATAACAGACATACCAACAACCGACACACATCCAAATCCATTCTCCTGCGCCCAAATGCAACCATGTCGCCTATGTCGTGCCCCAGGGGGTCGGACCAGGCGCGTCTGTGCCCCTAGGGCATTGCCATGCCGCCCACATGGCCGCACCCCAGCAGAGCACCCAAGGCACTATCGTGCCCCTCTCGCACGGATGCGAACCACGTCGCCAGCGCTACTCCCGCGCCTGGACGCGCCGCCACATCATCACTGCAGTGTTCTAAAGGCATGGTATTGCGCACGCTAGTGCCCCCAGGGCACATTGCCAGCCTTTGCATGCATGCTCTGTCGCCTGCATGGGAGGGCATTTCTTGTCACATCCATCACTGTCCATGCCTTTGCATGCATGCAACGAAAGACCACGTGAGGGAGGGAATCTGATTTGTGCGTTGAGCTATAAATTCCGAGTCAACTGCGAGAGACTTCACTCACTCTCATCCTCATTCGCTCTCTCATTCTCACTCGCTCTTTCATTCGCAGCCCCGCTCGATTTCTTTTTTGTCGATGATTAAAGATTGTTTAGAGCAGTCGTTAGTGGTCATATTAGCAATTAATTTTTTTGTTGTATGCATTTTCTTTATTAACTATGTAGTTAGTTAATTAGTCACAATTAATTAGTCGTAGCTAATTGGTTGTAGTTAATTAGGCATAATTAATTTAGTAATTATCATTTAGTTGTAATTAATATTGTCTAAGTTAATTAGTCGTAATTAATTAGGTCATAATTAATTAGTCATAATTAATTAGTTGTAGTTAATTAGGCGTAGTTAAATAGGTTAATTGAATTAATATTATGTAATTATTCGTAGCATAGTTAATTAATTAGTCATAATTAATTAGTATTAGTTAATTATTAGTCGCGATTAATTAAGTTTTAATTAATTAGTCATGCTTAGTTAGTCATAATTAATTTATTCGTAATTAATTTAGGGACCTTATTAAGTCATAATTACTTATAATTAATTAATTTGTAGTAATTAATTAGCCATAATTAATTTAGTGGTATTTAATTAATCATAATTAATTTCACCATAATTAATTTAGTCCTAATTAATCTAGTTATCATTATTTAGTCATATTTATTTGTAATTCATTTGTGATAATTAATTAGTCATAATTAATTTAGTGGTATTTAATTACTCAGTTAATTTAGTCATAATTACTTTAGTCATACTTAATTGGGTGTAATTAATTTATCACAATTAATTAAGTGTTAATTAATTAGTTGTACTTAATTAGTCATAATTAATTTAGTCATAGTTAATTAGTCTATGTTAATTTTGTTTTTGTATTTAGTCGTAATTATTTATTTGTAATTAATTTGTGCTAATTCATTAGTCGTTATTAATTTACTGGTACGTAATAACTTGTAATTAATTTAATCATAATTAATCTAGTTATCATTATTTAGTTGTAATTATTTATTTGCAATTAATTTGTGGTAATTAAGTTTTCTTAATTAATTTAGTGGTGTTAAATTACTCGTAATTAATTTAGTCGTAAATTATTAATTTCTAGTAATTCATTGTCATTATTAATTTATTCACTAATAATCGGTGTCTTTCATGTCTTGCACATCATGCCTCTACTAGAGCTACTCGAACCCTTCTCTAATGAGTATCACCGATGCAAGTTGTGGATCATCGAGAATGCAAATAGCCCTCCAAGCTTCAGTCGGAGAAGCATTACTGGAATCTCGACGCTCGTTACGTCCCAATCCTTCGAGACACGGGCTTATTGCCCTTTGCGAGGATGCTCTCGGTCGGACACTACTTCACCCTGGACGGCAGTCTGATGTCAGCACTTGTCGATAGATGAAGACCCGAGACGCACACCTTCCACTTTCGGTGGGGAGAGATGATGGTCACACTCAAGGATGTCTTCTTCTTAATTGGTCTCCCGATCAGGGGTGAGACACTTGTTCTAGGCCGTCCGCCAGCGGATTAGAAGGCCCAGTTGGGGCATCGGTTCGGCATACCTGTCTCAGACAATGCCTGTGGTGTCCCTCGGACACGGTTGAGGAATTTCAGTCAATGCCTAGAGCATGAGCTGATCATGAGGTTGTTAGGACGCACCTCGTCACTTACCTTCTTCATCTCTTCGGTTGAGCCCTGTTTCCCATCACACACGGCGATCGGGTGTACCCCAGCTACGTCCGCATCACCGAGTCTTTGGCTGACATGGAGGCTGGAGCGATGCCCCATTACAGTTGGGGATCATCCGTCCTTTGTGCCATATATAGGGGCTATGTAACGCTTCGCGGTGCAACACAGGTTTAAAACAGGTCCTTGCCGTCTACTACGTGTTCCTACAACAGTGGAGTCCAGACATCAGTGCACCCGTACCCCAAGTACGGACTACAGCCAATAGACGGGCAAACTATGGGCACCCGATGGACTATAGCCAAGTTACGCTAGGCCAGAGATATACTGGCGAGGTGTTACCTGTTTGTTCCACAATGAGTTCGAGTTGTTACACGACGATGATATTAGGGCTTCATAGAGCCTAGATTTCATGAACACGATAGCGTTACACGGACTATCCGTGCAATGCACGCAGGACGCCGGATTACAGGTGACGACCTGCCACCTGGTGTTTTCCCATATTGCGAAACCTTACGCGCCGCAGCGCGTAATACGACAGTTCCATATGTACTAGCTTGTGCCCTCTCCTGACGGCAGGATCCTATAGCGAGCCATCCATTTATGACTCCAACTCCATCCAAGTAATGTTTATAGTTCGACCTATATCTACTGTTCTGATATCAATCCTTCTCAAATGCAGACAATCGAGGGCGGACCGACATGTTGAGGACTACTAGATAGTCCAGCATGAGTGGGTTACGACTTAGATGGAGACGACGCAAAATAAGGTTCTACAAGAGCAGCGACTGTATGACGTACGGACATACCGTCAGTACATTGAGTGATATGTACCATGATCATGCACCAGACTCACCCGTCCTCCACCAGATCGTTCGGACCAAGTCACGCATGAGGAGAGGCTCTATCACTCATTCGATCGATACAGCGCTTCGCGGCGTGACGACACCGTAAAACACTGGCAACCTTTGCTCACTTCATTGATGATATTTGTACTATTTGTTACTAAACAAGTGCTATCTATCACTTCAGTTCGACCGACTGCAGCGGATCGCAAGCACATCCAAAACTGCCATCCACAGCCCAGAGCACACCGTACTAGGGCATCTTAGCACTATCAAGTACATCTTCACGGAGTCCAAGAATATAATAAAGAACATGAGTAGCGGTTGGTCGAGAGACGACATTCTACACGCTGTGCACCGAGTGGGTAGACCATGCTCATCTGCTAGGTCGGCACGGCCTAGTCAGACCGACGGGTGTCGTAGCGCTCCCCGTCGGTCATCCGCACTGCAGATCAGTGGGTAGGTAAGTTATGTATAAATTTATGTCCTGATTTTTTATAACGCCTTAGGTTGTGCTAACATCATGTTGTCTTCCAGCCGCACATCTATCGGGATGCATCACTTTTGACGTCCGCACCCCCTACTCAGATTGGCACTCCTCTCAGTCATCCGCACTGCACATCGGGGAGGTACGAGATGTTCAACTTAGGTCCTAAATATTGATTCCACCCAACATCATTCCATCTTGCAGCATTCAATTGAGTGTGGGGGTGACGACCATCCATCAAGCGATGAGATGGCCATCCCAGCTACTACCAGGGAGCAGTACACGGTGCCAGCATTTGGATCATGACACCCAAGGCACCCACCCCTATCATACATTGACTAGTACGAAATATCGTACCAGGCTAGAGATCCTCTGCACCAAGGAACGTGCAGACATCGTACCTGGGGGGAGAATTATCCAAGCGTGGATTTCTTGATTCGTTCATTAATGACATGATTGCATGTGGTAACCAGTTTGACATAACTCAACTCGAGGACATTGATGTTGGACAGAGTCAGCTGGGCTAGAGTCTACTTGCTGATGTACCTCCACCCACACAACGGTCTCCGTACCCCCTCCAAACTGATACGCGCTCTTCGGACCGGTTAACTTATCTCACGAGACATGCTCAATGCAAAACCAAGACGCACACGCAAATGCAGATGCAGCGAGCAGAGGGTGGCTTAGACGAGTGAGCCATATTGTATCCTGTGTGTATATTTCATAATGTTGTGCACTTAATGCAAAATTTATTTATATAGTATTGTCGGAGTACATCGATTCCGGAGATGACTGCAATGCCGAAGATTCGCGTTAAACCCTAAAACACCCGAGGTTCACATTCACAAACCCTAAAACACTTGATAACTCTTCGCATGAAATCATGAAACCCTAATTTAAGAAACCTAAAACTCTAATTTCCCTAAAACCCTGCCCTAACCCTAAAGTTGTGCCACCAGGGCACGGCAAAGGGTGTCCAGGCGCTAGAGGCACGGCATGGCCACGTGGCACGCATTTGGGCACTAGAGACACGACATGGCCACGTGGCGACATGGGGAAGGAGGTTGTGGCCTAGGGACACGACCACTTCAGCACCGGCCCCTAGGGGCACATACGAGCCTGATTTGGCCCCCAGAGCCACGACATAGGTGATGTGGTGGCACGGGGGCGTCTGGCCCCCTGAGGAGCGGTGGAGAAGGCGTTTGGCGCCCTAGGGGCCGGATTTGGACGCGTGTTGAGAACTTTCATTCAATATCATATTCCTACACAAAAACACAAGCACTAGCTTGACTTCATGCACAAACAACACAATGATGAAACAAATATCATCAGAGAAACATTTCCAGAAATATTTGGATGAAAAAAAAATGCAGTAACATTTGCTCCTTGCCATACAACAGAAAAGGATGTACATAGTTTTTTTTTGGTTCGGGCCAAAACGCGATCACTGAGGATACCTCCATGACAATAGGATTTCCTCTTCCATAGTTTATTGTCTGCTCAATTCCTCAAATGTCCCCTTCAATAGACATATCTTGCTTGGCGAGTAAATATTCAATTGACTTATAGTTGATAAAATATATGCATGTGTACGTGTGGGTTGATAGATACGGTCAAGTCTGTTTGAACTGTTTGCGTTGTAATCGGATATGCATAGGAAGCAATCACTAGAATCACCGGTGATTGGTGTTGCCATTTATGGGTCCTGTAATCTCCTGTAATTACTGTAGTGTAAAGATATAACAGCAGTCCAAAAGGCTACGTTTGTTAGTGTGCCAAGTGCAACCAAAATCCAATCTACCTCTTCATTCTTTCATGGTATCAGAGCTATCTGATCTACACCACGATGTCAACTTCCGCAAGCAATGGTAATGCTTCGGCCGACGCGCTCGTCTCCCATGTGTCGACGAGCCTTGGCGCTTCATCATCATCACCGTTCACCTTTGGGCACCTCAACACCATCAAGCTCACGCAGGAGAACTATCTCATGTGGCATGCGCAGGTGGCTCTTCTGCTCTGAAGCTACTGCCTCATGGGGTATGTAGATGGAACTCATCCCTGCCCCGCTGAGTACATTACTTAGATAGCGGAGGGAGGCGTGACTACTCAGGTTCTCAACCCTGGGTTCGCGACCTAGAATCAGCAGGACTCTGCAATTCTCTCAACGATCATCTCCTCCATGACTGAAGGGGTGATCGGCCAGGTTCTCTTCATGACGACCTCGCGTGAAGTTTGGTCCACTCTTGAGAGCATGTTCACATCATAGTCAACGGTGCATTCCATGTAGATCAGGGTCCAGCTCTCACACGCCAAGAAGGGCAACGCGTCGGCAAATGTCTACTTCAACTGCATCAAAACTCTTGCCGATACCCTGCCTGCCATCAAACAACCACTCAAACCGGAGGAGTTCATCTGCAACCTCCTTGCTAGCATCAATGGCGAGTACGAGGGGTTCGTCTCCACCGTGATCTGCCGTGACACGGTCATGCCAATCCACGATGTCTACGCGCACTTCCTCGCCACTGAACATCGCATCGAGATGCGCACTACTGAGTTGCATGGTGAAAATCATGCAACGAACGCAGTGTTCCTCGGTGTCAAGACCAGCAGTAAGTCGGCGTATTGCTCCAACAACAAGGGCGAGGGCTCGCAAAATAATTTCAATTCTAGCAGCTCCGGCTCCTCTTCGATGGGGAACTACACTGGTGGCTACTCCAACTCCAACGCCGCCTCGTCAGGCGGCAACTCTGGCGGAGGCAAGCCGCGCCCGGTCTACCAACTGTGTGGCATCATGGGGCACATTGCCTCGCGATGCTACAAACGCTTTAAACGCGAGTTTGCGAGCATAGGCAACGAAGGGCATTCTGCTGAGGCGAACACCGTCGGCCATACTCCCTCCTACTTCGTCGACGCGAGCTGGTACGTGGACACTGGAGCAACCGACCATCTCACCCCCGAGCTCGACAAACTCACCGTCAAGCAGTCCTACAACGGCAAGGACCAAGTTCACACGGCCAACGGACAAGGTATGCGCATATCACATGTTGGTCAAACTCAAATCCATACACCATCTCGATCTCTTCAACTTAATGATGTTCTCCGTGTTCCCTCAGTTACTCACAATCTCTTATCGGTTCATAAGTTTAATCTTGATAACAATGTGCTTATGGAGTTTCATCCTAATCATTTGATTGTCAAGGATTGAGCAACAAGGGAAACAATCCTTAGAGGTCGGTGTCAAGGTGGTCTCTACTCCATTGAGTCGACATCTATGAAACAACTTTTCAATGGTGTCAAGCTCTCTCCAAATAAATGGCATTCACGCCTAGGTCATCCTGCATCTCCCATAGTTAAGCATGTGCTTAGTCAACACAATTTGTCATCTGAGTCATCAATTATTGTTTTCCCTTTTGAATAAAATAGCTTCCGCACCTTTGGAACTTATATTTTCTGATGTATGGGGTCCTGCTCGTACGTCTGTCAGTGGCCATCGTTTTTACGTCAGCTTTATTGATTCATACAGTTGATTCACTTGGCTATATTTGTTGAAAAATAAATCTGATGTGTTCAAAGTTTTTGTGGACTTTCAACGCCATGTTGAACACCTACTTAAGCGAAAAATCATTCATGTACACACTGACTGGGGCGGCGAATATGAGAAACTTCTTTTTTTTCTTTCATAAACTCGGTATTTCTCATCGTGTTTCATGCCCTCATACCCACCAACAGAATAGCACCGCCGAACACAAACATCGTCACATTGTCAAAATAGGCCTTACACTTCTTACGCATGCTTCTGTGCCACTACATTTTTGGAGTGATGCATTATCCACTGCATGCTTTCTCATAAATAGACTTCCTAGCCAAGTTATTGCCATGCACACACCACTTGAGCGTCTTCTTCATGAGAAACCTGATTATTCCTTCTTTAAGGTGTTCGGTTGTGCATGCTGGCTGCACCTCCATTCATATAATTCCCATAAACTTGATTTTCGGTCAAAGAAGTGTGTGTTTCTTGGCTATAGTTCTCTTCACAAAGGGTATAAGTGTCTTCATGTTTCGTCTAATTGAGTGTATATCTCTCGCGACGTTGTTTTTGATGAAAATGTTTTTCCCTTTGCTGATCTTCCATTGAACTCGACCGATGCATCATCTGATTCACCATCTGTTATTTTCCCTGACCAACTTGTCGATATTGCGTATTGTCCCTTGCTGTTGCCTAACCATGGTGTAGGTTTTTCGCGTGGTGCTCGAGTTGAAGCCATCCCCGATGATGACCCTGAGGAGCCGGACTCACCCGGTGCAAGTCCTACACGCCCGGCCGGTGCAACTGGTGCCAGTCCAGTGCGCGCAGCACAATCTCCGGCTGCGCTATCTCTTCCTAGTGACGATGTCTCAGCCCAGGATGCTGAGTCGGCCCAAGCAGCTGCTACGGCGCCCCAGGCTGCCGAGCCGCACGATGCGGTTTCTCCACCAGCACTAGACCCTACTCCGATTGCAATGCCTACGCCGTTCCGTCCTCGTACGCGCTTACAGGATGGGATCCGTAAGCCACTCAAGCGCACAGATGGGACTGTGACGTACATGGCTCACATCCCGCACGCCTCTGCCGAGTCTTCGCTCGATCCTCATACGCACTATGATTCGTTGCGTTCTCCTCACTGGAAATCAGCCATGGAAGCCGAGTACGCTGCCCTTCTCCGGAACAAGACATGGCGCCTTGTTGAGCCTCATCCAAGAATCAATCTCATTGATTCAAAGTGGGTATTCAAGATTAAACGCAAGGCCGACGACATGATTGAGCGTTACAAAGCCATGCTTGTTGCTAAGGGATTCAAGCAGTGTTATGGGTATAACTATGAGGACACCTTTAGTCCTGTGGTCAAGCCCACGACGATTCGCCTTCTCCTCTCCATAGCTATGTCTGCCGGCTGGCATTTGAAGCAACTCGATATTCAAAATGCATTCCTCTATGGGACTCTTGAAGAAGAGGTCTTCATGCGTCAACCTCCTGGTTTCAAAGATCCTCACTGCCCATCGCATGTCTGTCGTCTTGACAAAGCACTCTACAGACTCAAGGAGGCACCACGTGCATGGCATGCCCGCCTCAGTGCTAGTCTCCGCGGTCTCGGTTTTGTGGCATCCAAAATAGACACATCCCTGTTCATCCGTCGACATGGTACATCCATTATTTTTCTTTTGGTATACGTCGATGACATTATTGTGGTCAGCTCCTCTCGCCAGGCCACTGATGATCTTGTTGTTGCTCTGCGGGCGAAATTTGCCGTCAAGGACCTAGGGGACCTGCACTTCTTCCTTGGGATTGAGGTATGACGCCAGCCGCATTGTCTTACTCTCACTCAATGGAAATATGTTGCTGATCTCTTGGCTCGCACTGGCATGACCTTGTGCAAACCGGCGCACACCCCTATGGCCTCGACGGACAAGCTTTCATCCCAAGACGGTGTTCCTCTTCCTCCCGAGGATGCAACGCAATACCGAAGTATTATCGGTGGGCTACAGTATCTCACTACTACTCATCCGGATATCTCTTTTTCAGTCAATCGAGTATGTCAGTTCCTCCATGCGCCCACCAGTTCTCATTGGGCGGCTGTCAAAAGGATTATGTGTTATATCTGTTTCACGGCCGGCCATAGTTTGCAGCTCCACTCCTCGTCGTCCTGTCTGCTCTCCGCCTTTTCTAACGCGGACTGGGCTGGGAACGTTGAAGGCAGGCGCTCAACCGGGGGCCATGCTATCTTTTTTGGTGGTAATTTGATCGCTTGGAGTTCGCACAAGCAAGCCACCATATCAAGGTCTAGCACGGAGTCTGGGTACAAATCTATTGCAAATGCCACTGCCGAACTCACATGGGTTCAATCTCTCCTTCAAGAACTAGGTGTTGCTCAGGATCAACCGCCAGTTCTTTGGTGTGACAATTTGGGGGCAACATATTTGTCTGCTAATCCAGATTTTCATGCTCGCACTAAACACATCGAGGTGGACTTTCATTTTGTTCGTGAGACGGTTGCTCAAAAACTGCTACACATCAAGTTCATCTCATCCAAGGATCAAGTGGCAGACATCTTCACCAAGTCACTGTCCACACAATTGTTTTCCTCCTTCAGGCGCAATCTCAACCTTGCTTCCAACGGCTGAGATTGAGGGAGGCTGATAAAATATATGCATGTGTACGTGTGGGTTGATAGATACGGTCAAGTCTATTTGAACCGTTTGCATTGTAATCGAATATGCATAGGAAGCAATCACTAGAATCACCGGTGACTGATGTTGCCATTTATGGCTCCTGTAATCTCCTGTAATTACTGTAGTGTAAAGATATAACAGCAGTCCAAAAGGCCACGTTTGTTAGTGTGCCAAGTGCAACCAAAATCCAATCTACCTCTTCATTCTTTCAATAGTGAGCCACAATTTGATCCTCGCCATGTATCTTTGATGTTGCATTACAGGGAGCAGGCTTCTTTCTAGCTCGCAGGTTTTCAAGTGCCATCTCCACCACCCTCATTGTAGGACGGTCCTCTCCTTCCAATTTAGTGCACATTGCCGCTAGTGTGTGGCTACTTCTTGGACTTCTTCGTCTTCTTTTCCATGACCTGCGGGTCTATTATGTCAACCAAGTTGCCTTTTGTGAGTAGCGAGACAAAATGTGAAATAAGACGGTATCATTATGGGACCTATAGATGAACAGTTTCTTTTTAGTGATCAATTCTATAGGCAGAACACCAAAACTGATCATCAATCAATACACGTGTTAATCCATAAATCATAAGTGTCTCATATAACAACATAAGATTGGAGATGTTTATAATAACATCATAAAGATAAATAGAGAGTCTCGAACAAATCACATATTTGTTAATTAATATAAATGATATTTCATTCTAAGGATGAAATAATATATTATTCAAAAGTTTATAACTATAGAAGCAATACAATCATCTATATAATTGCCTCTAGGTGTATTAGTGACATCATACACATAGCTTGTATAGTTCCGACTGCTGCGGCATGCAGTAGCAGGCACTTTTTTTTTACCACAAATTGAATCGCTGATCACCCAGTCTAGCAAGGCTGGGAACGCCACTTGATGATGGCACATCAGGGGTGTGTATCGAAATCAGGGTTATTTGGTGGCTGGACCCGGATGCTGTAGGAAGTGTAGCCCCTTGGGATGGCTGCATCACAACAGACAATGCCGGAACACTCGCCATCAAAAAGTAGAGACCGGTAATGGTCGAACTGCGAGCTAGAGATGCCAAATGGCCATGCATGCCAGTCAAGTCGGTCCGAAACACGGCACTGTTGATTCAGTCCAGACATTACATGGTCCCACTATAGCTAAATCGGGCCAGTATGTCACGAATGCCCAGGCTGTACCTGGGTCCGCACTTCGGCACGATGAGCCGGTTCAGCACAACACAAATAGTATCGGGCCGTGCCAGGCACGACACGGCACGACAGCCTGACAAGGGCAGGGCCACGGGCGGTAGCAGAGGAGACCGGCATGGAGGAGGATGGGCGCTGCTGGGCACACAACCGGGCGGGGAGGAGGATGAGGAGGTGGCCAGGAGCGACACCGGGCACGGAGGAGAAGGTGGCCGGGCACGAAGACAGAGGAGGAGGTGGCCAGAAGCGACGCTGAGCGCGGAGGAGGAGGTGGCGGTGGCCGGGCAAGGAGACGGACCCCGGAAGACCACGGAAGGGAGCGCAAGATCACGACTGATCAGCAGAGGAAAGGTAGATCCGATGCTGCAAGAGCGAGCAGGTGGCGAACCAAGCGCAGGAGTCCTGCGTAACAAGCGAGCTGAAGCGATAAGCCAGGATGAACGACGAATAAGCCGAGAGGTGGTAAGCGAGAGCGGAGCTGCAGCCGATGCGCGAATAAAAGACGTGGCAGAGTGACCGACACAAGATCCGTGATCGAACCAGCTGAGAGCAGCAAGCCGAAGGAACAGAGGACGATGCAGAGAGATCCGAAAGGCAGTGTAGTCGCGAGATGAGAAAGACCGAGAAACAAGGAAGACGCGGAGGAAAGGATGGAGGCAGTGAAAGTCGAGCATGAGAAGGACGTGAAGGCAGTCGCCGAGGAGGAGAGACATCGCAGCTGGAGAGATCGTAGCGAGTGGAGACACATGGGAGCGAAAGCGAGCGAGCGGAACGCATGAGAAGAGTCGCTTGAGCAAGGCTCGAATGCAGGAGCATCGAGGCAGAGCAAACTGAGGGGAAGCGTGCGAAGAGCAGCAACGCGGTGACAGCGCCGAGAGAGCGCATGAAGCGTGAGGCGACCACCGCGGGGGCGACCATGCGAGGCGGAGGGAACCCGATGTGGCAGATGCGGGTCACGGAGGCAGGCCGAGACAGAGGTCGCTGAGGGGCAGCCCAAGTAAGACTGCGGTCGACACGAAAGCGTCGGGAGCTGCGGGCAGACATGAGAGCGCGATCAACTCAGCGACGGCGAGTCGCCAATCGGACGGTAAAAGCCGAGTGCAAGCGAAGCACGATGGCGAGCGGGCCGGCTCGTGGGAGCACAGGCAGCAGGTTCGGCGAGGCTAGACCGCGAGAGTCCGGGACAAACGCGAGTCGACGCTCGATCGGATGATGGATCACCGCTTAGTGGCGAGCTGGAGACCGGCGGGAAGAGTCAGCGCTGCCGAACGTGAGTCACCTCGGGGAGTAAGCTCATTGCTCCAACAACAAGAGCGAGGGCTCGCAAAATAATTTCAATTCTAGCGACTCGGCTCCTCTTGATGGGGAACTACACCGTGGCTACTCCAACTCCAACGCCGCCTCGTCGGCGGCAACTCTGGCGAAGCAAGCGCGCCGGTCTACCAACCGTGTGGCATCATGGGGCACATTGCCTCGCGATGCTACAAGCGCTTTAAGCGAGTTTGCGAGCATAGCAGCGAAGGGCATTCTGTGGCGAACACCGTCGGCCATACTCCTCCTACTTCGCCGGCGCGCGGTGATGCGTGGACACCGGAGCAACGACCATCTCACCCCGAGCTCGACAAACTCACCGTCAAGCGGTCCTACAACGGCAGGACCAAGTTCACCTGCCAACGGACAAGGTATGCGCATATCACATGTTGGTCAAACTCAAATCCATACACCATCTCGATCTCTTCAACTTAATGATGTTCTCCGTGTTCCCTCGATTACTCACAATCTCTTATCGGTTCATAAGTTTAATCTTGATAACAATGTGCTTATGGAGTTTCATCCTAATCATTTGATTGTCAAGGATTGAGCAACAAGGAAACAATCCTTAGAGGTCGGTGTCAAGGTGGTCTCTACTCCATTGAGTCGACATCTATGAAACAACTTTTCAATGGTGTCAAGCTCTCTCCAAATAAATGGCATTCACGCCTAGGTCATCCTGCATCTCCCATAGTTAAGCATGTGCTTAGTCAACACAATTTGTCATCCGAGTCATCAATTATTGTTTTCCTTTTGAATAAAATAGCTTCCACCTTTGGAACTTATATTTTCGATGTATGGGGTCTGCTCGTGCGTCATCGGTGGCCATCGTTTTTACGTCGACTTTATTGATTCATCTGATTGATTCACTTGGCTATATTTGTTGAAAAATAAATCGATGTGTTCAAAGTTTTGTGGACTTTCAACGCCATGTTGAACACCTACTTAGCGAAAAATCATTCATGTACACCTTGGTAGGCGCGAATATGAGAAACTTCTTTTTTCTTTCATAAACTCGGTATTTCTCATCGTGTTTCATGCCCTCATACCCACCAATAGCACCACGAACACAAACATCGTCACATTGTCAAAATAGGCCTTACACTTCTTACGCATGCTTCGTGCCACTACATTTTTGAGTGATGCATTATCCATCGCATGCTTTCTCATAAATAGACTTCCTAGCCAAGTTATTGCCATGCACACACCACTTGGCGTCTTCTTCATGAAAACGATTATTCCTTCTTTAAGGTGTTCGGTTGTGCATGCTGGCTGCACCTCCATTCATATAATTCCCATAAACTTGATTTTCGGTCAAAGAAGTGTGTGTTTCTTGGCTATAGTTCTCTTCACAAAGGGTATAAGTGTCTTCATGTTTCGTCTAATTGAGTGTATATCTCTCGACGTTGTTTTTGATGAAAATGTTTTTCCTTTCTTGATCTTCCATTGAACTCGTAGATGCATCATCGATTCACCATCCGTTATTTTCCCGACCAACTTGTCGATGTGCGTATTGTCCCTTCTTTTTGCCTAACCATGGTGTAGGTTTTTCGCGTGGTGCTCGAGTTGAAGCCATCCCGATGATGACCACGAGGCGGACTCACCGGTGCAAGTCCTACGCGCCCGGTGCAGCGGTGCCGATCCGATCGCGCGGCACAATCTCGATTGCGCTATCTCTTCCTAGTGGCGATGTCTCGGCCCGGAGATCTTGAGTCGGCCCAGCGGTTGCTCTGGCGCCCGGTGCCGAGCGCGCGATGCGGTTTCTCCACGACACTAGACCCTACTCCGATTGCAATGCCTCGCCGTTCGGTCGCAAATGCGCGCTTACGGATGGGATCCGTAAGCCACTCAGCGCCGAGATGGGGCCGTGGCGTACATGGCTCACATCCCGCACGCCTCTGCCGAGTCTTCGCTTTCGATCCTCATCGCACTATGATTCGTTGCGTTCTCCTCACTTGAAATCAGCCATGGAAGCCGAGTCTGCGCCCTTCTCGGAACAAGACATGGCGCCTTGTTGAGCCTCATCCAGAATCAATCTCATTGATTCAAAGTGGGTATTCAAGATTAAGCGCAAGGCCGACGACATGATTGAGCGTTACAAAGCCATGCTTGTTGCTAAGGGATTCAAGCGGTGTTATGGGTATAACTATGAGGACACCTTTAGTCACGTGGTCAAGCCCACGACGATTCGCCTTCTCCTCTCCATAGCTATATCGCGCGGTGGCATTTGAAGCAACTCGATATTCAAAATGCATTCCTCTATGGGACTCTTGAAGAAGAGGTCTTCATCGCGTCAACCTCCGGTTTCAAAGATCCTCACGCCCATCGCATGTCATGCGTCTTGACAAAGCACTCTGAGACTCAAGGAGGCTGCGTGCATGGCATGCCCGCCTCGGTGCTAGTCTCCGCGGTCTCGGTTTTGTGGCATCCAAAATAGACACATCCTGTTCATCCGTCGACATGGTACATCCATTATTTTCTTTTGGTATCGTCGATGACATTATTGTGGTCGGCTCCTCTCGCGGCCAGCGATGATCTTGTTGTTGCTCTGCGGGCGAAATTTGCCGTCAAGGACCTAGGGAACCTGCACTTCTTCCTTGGGATTGAGGTATGACGCCAGCCGCATTGTCTTACTCTCACTCAATGGAAATATGTTGCTGATCTCTTGGCTCGCCTTGGCATGACCTTGTGCAAACCGGCGCACACCCCTATGGCCTCGGCGGACAAGCTTTCATCCCAAGGCGGTGTTCCTCTTCCTCCAGGATGCAGCATAATACGAAGTATTATCGGTGGGCTCTGATATCTCACTACTACTCATCCGGATATCTCTTTTTCAGTCAATCGAGTATGTCAGTTCCTCCATGCGCCCACCAGTTCTCATTGGGCGGCTGTCAAAAGGATTATGTGTTATATCTGTTTCACGGCCGGCCATAGTTTGCAGCTCCACTCCTCGTCGTCATGTCTGCTCTCCGCCTTTTCTAACGCGGACTGGGCTGGG
Organism: Ampelocalamus luodianensis; assembly: GCA_036346255.1. Lineage (NCBI taxonomy): Eukaryota > Viridiplantae > Streptophyta > Magnoliopsida > Poales > Poaceae > Ampelocalamus > Ampelocalamus luodianensis. Next base: position 6,751,253 of record CM070632.1, on the reverse strand, counting down.
AACGTTGAAGCGGCGCTCAGCAGGGCCATGCTATCTTTTGGTGGTAATTTGATCGCTTGGAGTTCGCACAAGCAAGCCACCATATCAAGGTCTATGCAGATGCAGGTACAAATCTATTGCAAATGCCACCGCCGAACTCACATGGGTTCAATCTCTCCTTCAAGAACTAGGTGTTGCTCGGGATCAACCTTGTTCTTTGGTGTGACAATTTGGGGCAACATATTTGTCCGCTAATCCAGTTTTCATGCTCGCACTAAACACATCGAGGTGGACTTTCATTTTGTTCGTGAGACGGTTGCTCAAAAACTGCTACACATCAAGTTCATCTCATCCAAGGATCAAGTGGCGACATCTTCACCAAGTCACTTTGTCCACACAATTGTTTTCCTCCTTGGCGCAATCTCAACCTTGCTTCCAACTGGTGAGATTGAGGAGGTGATAAAATATATGCATGTGCGTGTGGGTTGATAGATACGGTCAAGTCTATTTGAACCGTTTGCATTGTGTCGAATATGCATAGGAAGCAATCACTAGAATCACGGTGATGATGTTGCCATTTATGGCTCTGTAATCTCCTGTAATTACTGTAGTGTAAAGATATAACAGCAGTCCAAAAGGCCACGTTTGTTAGTGTGCCAAGTGCAACCAAAATCCAATCTACCTCTTCATTCTTTCAATAGTGAGCCACAATTTGATCCTCGCCATGTATCTTTGATGTTGCATTACAGGGAGCAGGCTTCTTTCTAGCTCGCAGGTTTTCAAGTGCCATCTCCACCACCCTCATTGTAGGACGGTCCTCTCCTTCCAATTTAGTGCACATTGCCGCTAGTGTGTGGCTACTTCTTGGACTTCTTCGTCTTCTTTTCCATGACCTGCGGGTCTATTATGTCAACCAAGTTGCCTTTTGTGAGTAGCGAGACAAAATGTGAAATAAGACGGTATCATTATGGGACCTATAGATGAACAGTTTCTTTTTAGTGATCAATTCTATAGGCAGAACACCAAAACTGATCATCAATCAATACACGTGTTAATCCATAAATCATAAGTGTCTCATATAACAACATAAGATTGGAGATGTTTATAATAACATCATAAAGATAAATAGAGAGTCTCGAACAAATCACATATTTGTTAATTAATATAAATGATATTTCATTCTAAGGATGAAATAATATATTATTCAAAAGTTTATAACTATAGAAGCAATACAATCATCTATATAATTGCCTCTAGGTGTATTAGTGACATCATACACATAGCTTGTATAGTTCCGACTGCTGCGGCATGCAGTAGCAGGCACTTTTTTTTTACCACAAATTGAATCGCTGATCACCCAGTCTAGCAAGGCTGGGAACGCCACTTGATGATGGCACATCAGGGGTGTGTATCGAAATCAGGGTTATTTGGTGGCTGGACCCGGATGCTGTAGGAAGTGTAGCCCCTTGGGATGGCTGCATCACAACAGACAATGCCGGAACACTCGCCATCAAAAAGTAGAGACCGGTAATGGTCGAACTGCGAGCTAGAGATGCCAAATGGCCATGCATGCCAGTCAAGTCGGTCCAAACAGCGGCTGTTGATTCAGTCAGGACATTACATGGTCCCACTATAGCTAATCGGGCGATATATCACGAATGCCCGGTGTGCACAGGTCCGCGCCGGCACGATGAGCGGTTCAGCACAACACAAATAGTGTCGGGCGTGCCGAGTGCGACGACACGCACGACGACGACAAGGGCGGGGCCACGAGCGTGCAGAGGAGACCGGCATGGAGGAGGATGGGCGCTGCTGGGCACACAACCGGGCGGGGAGGAGGATGAGGAGGTGGCCAGGAGCGACACCGGGCACGGAGGAGAAGGTGGCCGGGCACGAAGACAGAGGAGGAGGTGGCCAGAAGCGACGCTGAGCGCGGAGGAGGAGGTGGCGGTGGCCGGGCAAGGAGACGGCGGTGCCCTTTTGCAGTGCTGCTCTGGCCTCTGTGCGTGTGCTGTGCCGGACCCATCGGGCTGAACAATGCTCGTGCCAGGCCGCCCATAGGCCACCACTACTGCAAATCTTCGCTTTTTGTGCAGAAAGTGGCACAGACGTTAACGGTGCTGTTATCCTCTCCCAGGAGGAAGACCTGGACATTGTTGCACGACATCACGGGGAGCTTGTTCGTATCCGCGGGTGCGAGAAAGAACGGGCCGCCTTTTCTGAGGCCACTCACGTGTGGTACTCGGCTGTTTTGTTGGCCTTGGGTGCACAATCAGTATCACTAATGTGCACAATGGCGCTGCTGTTAATGCGCACCGTACCATTTGGGATGGAGATCTCAAGCACTTCCACTGTGCCATCACCGAGGAATAGCTTGGGCGGGTTGTGCGAGTAGAGTTAGAAAAATAACTCGAGGCTCGCGAGCCAACTCAGCTTGGGCTCGTGACGTTTTCAAGCTGAGCAGAGCCTCTTGCCCAACTCGCAAAAATTTTGAGCCGAGCTCTAGCCACTCATTCGGCTCGTGGGCCTATTGCCGCCGGCAACCCAGGTCCCAGGAAGCCAGGAGAGATAACCCTAAGAGCATTGTGCCTCCAAATCATCCTTCCTGATCCCACCCCATCCCCCATCCTCTGCACTGCCGCACCGTCCTCCGCGCCACCACATTGTCCTCCCCCATCGTCCCCCCCACCCCCCCCCAATCCATCCACCCTGTCTCCAAGTCCCTCCTCCTCTTGCCCGGTCGAGCCGCCGCCATCTCCGCCTCCCACCGCCCCGACGATGTCGCTGCTAGATTCAAAGTTAAGGGGAGGATGAAGTTTCTAGCAAGATCCGCCCCGCTATGTCGTCGCGGCCATCGTCGTCCTCGTCCTCATCGCGACGGAGCAGCCGATCTCCTTGTCCTCCAACTCCTACTTCATCGGCCGACTCATCCCCTGCTCGCCTCCCTCCTCCATTTCCCCTCATTTCTACGGCGACGGGGGCGGCAACATCCAGCGGTGAAGTCTTGGGACGGTCGCCTTATTCTCAGTCGTCGGCCACCGTGCCTCCTTCTTCTCCGTCGCCGAATGTCGCACCTCCTCTCTCTGTCCCCGCCGCGCCTCCTTGCCGATCGCCGGATCAGGTGGAGAAGAGGGAGGGGTAGGTGAGAGAATGGATGGTGGGAGAGAGAAATCGGTGAGGGAGAGTCGGGGTGGGCGGAGCAGGGGCGAGGAGGAGCTTGGGCAGGGGAGGAGGAGCGGAGATGGTTGAGGGACTTGGTTCGTGAGCCTTTGCGAGCCAGCTTGAGCCAACTTTCAAGCCGAGCCGAGCATTATTTCTGGCTCATTTCATTCACGAGCTGAGCCGCTGTTTCAACCAAGCTTGAGCGAGCTAGGCTCTAGCTGGCTCGGCTCGTTTCCACCACCCCTAGGTGTGAGTGGTCACATGTGAGGTTAAACCGTATGAAACAGATCCTATGCATTGAAGAGAAAATTACAGAGGATCTACGGTGACTAGCACTAGAGTATTGTCTCTACCGCACGATCTAAAACGAACGATCTAGACCGAGTGCTACAGTACTAAGAATAGTAAAAATGATATAGTATTTCCCACCCCATTGTACGTACTTTTTGTATGGTGTTTGCTACGTTGTTACTATATAGCACTGTTCACAGTGTCTATGGACACTGTTCATACCGCACTCTTTCTCGTAATAGCAGAGAATCTGGATCCATCGTGGTAGCAGCCGGGCTCGATGCCGAACGGGTACGAGAGGCTGATGTTGCTGGCTTCTGCTGTTGCCATGGCATCGAATAGCAGCAGCACCACCAACGCAGCTAAAGGCTAAAGCAGAGAATAGCACTCACAACTTGTTACCCTCTCCGAGCATGCAAGGGTTGCTATCTAATCCCCACTAGTAGATGGATTTCCTTCTACACTCCAAGTTAAGCACTACTTCACCATATATCCTCCTTACCGAACGCTTCGTTATGTACCCACATGATCTCACCTGGGATGGCACAGTATTTTTATGTTTTACCAGCTAACACCCTGATTAAAGTACTTCAAAAGATAAAACTGGGTGAGATTTGTGCATCACGCGGGCGCTCACGGACCACAGCAGGATTCCCATGCGTGGCGGTTTTGTTAATGCTTGGAGGGGATCTATTTTTTTACATCTTCTTCGAAAACATTACAAGAGATCTCCCACAAGTCAGGGCATGTAGCGAGCTAGTTTACATCAAGTCCATCTCTACAAGACTACAAGCTATTTACGGATCCAAGAAATGTTTTTCTTGAGATATGATTCTCATGCCATGCTAAATCTACCAAATGTCAATTGCATTATCTCAGGAACACACAATGAGGCTGATGCGATATGAACTCGTGTGGATATGGGGCTGATTGGCTGGATGGATACCTGGAGCAGGGTGACTTGTTCTAGAGCATGGCAGAAGCTTGTTTGGGAGTTGGGAGCTCCCATCCTCATGCTGGGCCATGATACCAGGCAGGCACACCAGCCTGATCCAGGCGCTCAGAAGCGGACGCCATGGACTCGCGCACGCGCGTCTAAGCTTGCTTCTTCTCTTTTCTGGCGACCAATGACCATCCCTTATTCCCTTAGCTCCTCACCCGCCTCGTCGCACGAAGAAGCCGCGGCCACCAGCCGCGCCGCCTCCTCTGTAAACCCGGCCCATCAACACCGCCCCCCTCGATTGCTATCTCCGCCGCCCGCATCCGCGTCCGCGCGACTCGTGCCATTGGAGCTGGCCGCCGCCGTCGCGCGGCAGCGCAAGTCTCGCTCTCTCCGCCGACCCCAAGTTTGTTCTTTTTTCTTTCAGTTTCACGGTGATGTCCTCACGTGCAGCGCACTGTAAACTAGCGCCGTCTCATTAGCACAACGCACTCATACCTTACGCTTTCTCAGGTGTAGGAAGATTATCAGATTTTGTCGTGCTCTATCCTTCACAACTCTGTTTTTTTCCTAAGAACAAATCGTTTACAGCTCTGTTTCATTCTCAAATTTCTTCGCTTAAAAAATTCTTAAATTTCTTTACAATGATAATGCTTTCAAATGCAGTTTTGTGGTAAGGCAAAAAAAAAAAGGATTAAGTACATTCTTCGTCCCTCAACTCTTGACCTAGTTTAATATTCGTCCCTGAAGTTCAATACCGGGTATAACGCGTCCTCGAAGTTTCTAAACCGTGCAAAAACCGTCATGTTTTCCTTTTAAAGGTGGTTTCGTGCCACGTGAAAAAAAATATTTTCTCTTGCCACCTAGCGTCCACGCTGGCCAACTACTTCTCCTCCTCCTCCTCCTCCCCCTCTGCTTCTCCATGGACGAGAGCCAAAGCCATTCATGGACGAGAGGGAGATGGTAAGTCTAGAGCCGCCGGCGCCACCGTGTAGGAGACCATCCACGCCCACCGCCACCACCACGCACTGCTCCACCGCCTCCTCCGGCTCCAACACCAGCGTCTCCACCGCCCACCATCGTCGCGACGTGGGACCTGCGAGATCTACCTCGCCAGCATCCACGCCACGCGGGACCTCCCCTCCGAGAGCTGAGCGGCGGCGCTGGCCACCGAGCCGCGCCCGGTCGAGCCGAGGAAGGCCGGGGCGGCGGCGCTTCGGAGGCGGAGGCGGTCGCGGGCCAACCAGTAGGGGTGGGGAGCATGGCGCCCGCCGCGCGCACCTTGGGAGGAGACTCGTGGGGAGGAAGCGCCGGGTAAAGCCCCACGGGCCAAGGTGGCGTAGGCGGCGCGGCGGCGAGGAGCCAACCACGAGGCCGTCGTCGTCGAGGTCGATCTCGAAAGACCAGTTCGAGCAAGCGGGCCGTGCCGCCACGCTTGGGGTCAACAAGCGCGAGCTCCGTGAGCTTGGCATCGGAGATGGCTTTCTTGGCGTCCACGCCGGCCCTCCCCGCCACCCTCGCGGCGGTGGACGCCAGAGACGTGGAGCCGTCCATCGACATCTTTGTGCAGCGCGACGGAGTCCGGCATGGGGGCGGGAGATCTGGTCGTGGGAAGGGAGTGCGGCGCTGGGAGGTGGGGCGCGCTAGCAGCGGAGGGTAGGGAAGCGGCGGCGGGCGGGCCTCTCCATTTCTTTCTCCTGGAATGCAGCGGCACGCCCGAAGAGGCATGCGGTGGCGAAGGGATGCGGAAGCACGCTGCGGCATGCCTCTAGGATCTGCTAGGAGGCTGCGTCGGCGCGCCATGGCGGCCGTGCGGCAGCAGGCGAGGAGCTTCACGTCGCGCGGGCGGGGCGGGGAGAGGCCAAGGCGCGAGCTCGTGGATATGGGCGAGGCTCCGGCGGCGCAGCCGGGAGCGAGGCGGCCAGCGAGAGAGCACGCGCGAGGAGCCGAGGCGCCGCCGGGCGCAGAGAACCGGACGGCGGAGCGGCGGTGAGCCAAGGGGCGGTGGTGGCGGCACGAGGAAGGAAGCGCGGAGGAGAGGAGGCTGGATGGAGGAGGAGCAATGGAGAAGAGGGAAGGTTGGGAAGGCGCCAGGAGGAGAGATGAGAACGGGGGAGGAGACGTGAGGCTGACCTGACAATTTTTTATTCGACCTGAAAGCCACGTGGGCCAAATCCTGGTCAAAACCGCTCTAAAACATATAAATGGACGGTTTTTGCGTGGTATTGATAGTTCGAGGACACGTTATACCCGGTATTGAATTTCAGGGATGAACTTTAAACTAGGGCAAGAGTTGAGGGACGAACAATATACTTAATAAAAAAAAAGCAAGTTTTCTGGTGCACTTGAACTGAATCGATGCTAGAGAGTGCTGATAGCGTTCTGTAAGACTCTACAAGTTTTGAAACAGGGGGGACAGTCTCTGGTCTTATAAAAGCGTAGATTACAGGCAGTACACATGCACAAACGACTGGAAAAATAAGGGAGATTCTCATCGATCATCATGGGTGTCAGCACGCCACTGTTTCTTCAGTTAGGTATGTACTTCCGATTTATCGCAAGAAAAAGGGTATGTACTTCGATTGTGCACCAAGACACGAAAAGGCTCTCAAATGCACCTTGACTTGGCATTTGTTCAGAGCTTGAAACAATATCATCGAGGGTAACTCGCCGACAGCAAGATTTCCTCTTCCATGCTGTAATGCCTGCTTCCTTCCTCCCTGACCAAGCCTCTTCCAATCGTAATCGGCATACGTTGTCCCACGATGTGCTGCCCATCGTTCCTTGTGGCAGATGCATTATGTGGAGAAAGCTTCTTAGAAGCTCTCAAACTTTCCAGCGTCATCTCCACTTGCCTCATCGTCGGTCTGTCTTCTCGTCTCAATCTGGTGCACATCGCCGCTAGCACGGCGACTTGTTGGAGCCTTCCATCTTCCTCCTCCATGACCTGTGGATCTATTATCTGTACCAGATTGCCTTCCATGAGTAGCGAGTGGAAGTGCGCAACAAGGCTGTCACCGCTACGAGACTTGTACAAGAATGGTTTCTTCCTGGTAAGCAATTCTACAAGAAGAACTCCAAAACTGAAAACATCGCTCTTGTCAGTCAGTTTACCGGTATAATAGTACATGGGGTCTACATAACCTATAGTTCCTTGGATGCTAGCTGTCACTTCTGTTCGATCAATCGAAATGTACCTTGAAGCCCCAAAATCTGATACTTTTGCTGTTAAATTGTCATCAAGAAGTATGTTAGAAGACTTGATATCTCTATGAAATATAGGTATTGAAGCAGCAGAGTGTAGGTAGGCTAGAGCTCTGGCAGTTTCAAGCGCAATCCTTAATCGATCATCCCATGACAGTTTTGATGGGCCTTTAGTATGAAGATGATGATTTAGATCCCCATTTGAAATGAATTCGTAAACCAGCAGTGGTACTTCTGTCTCGAGACAATATCCAAGGAGCTTCACAACATTCCTATGGTTAATTTGAGAAAGAATGGCAACCTCATTTATGAAATCATCGATTTCTTTCACAACATTCCTATTTGATTTCTTGACGGCGACAACGTTTAGGCCTAGAATTCCTTTGTACACAGTCCCATGTCCTCCTCCACCAACCTCGCGAGTTTTGTCAAAATTGTTTGTTGCCTTCTCTATCTCTTCCAAGGTAATAATCATCCTTTCAGCAATATCTGCCTTTTGTGATACTAATTGCTGCAGCAATAGCCCATGATTTTGCCTGAAGAAGTCCTCCTTCATCTTGCTCGCCTTCCATAGCTTGAACTTATGTTTTATGACATGAGCACAAACAACCAGTAGTAGAAGACTTGAGCCAACTCCAACCCCAAGAGAAATGTATAATGCTGAAAACATAATGCATGTTAATACATACTGTGCATGCACAAGAAATTTTCGTGTTGAGAGAAATCTAAGACACGTACTGGTGTACTTACATTATAAACATTTGATATTGTGGGACCAAGGTTTTTTTCACCCTCTGGATCACAGGGTAATTTTTATTTGAATGGAATAGAGAATAATTAGTTTAGCATCAATTCTGCACTTTTAGCCTTTGATTTGAAATTGATGGCATTATACTAACTATTTGGTTGAGGTCGTAGAGAAGTATAAAAAAAACTAAGATATAAATATGCAATATTTTTTTTTTAAGGCAGCAATATTAGTAATTGATCCTAGCTAGTGTCTTCACCTGCATGGGATTTCTTGATTGGGATGCATCCCCCTTTTATTGTGGCATTCCCATCTGTCCCATATGGGCATCTGCAATCAAATGATCCCTTCAGATTTATGCAGTCGCCAAAGCATCGGTAGACATCTGGTTGCGCGCACTCGTCGATGTCTAAGCAAATCAAAGTCCCAATCTGTGTTAGAAATAGAGATATCATGCAAGTTTATCTAATCAGGAAAAAATACAAGCATATGTACCTTTGCATCCATTTGGGGCAGAAGCGTCGCCTGCATAGCCGTTAGAGCAGTTGCAAGAATAGCTTCCTTGTGTGTTCTTGCAGTCGCCATAGCACGGGTAGGTCTCTGGATATTGACATTCCTTGATATCTAAAGAAACAAGAACAATGAAAAATTCACTGCAAGAGTAGTGCAAATTTAAACAGCAGCCAAAGTTAAAACGAACATGATCAAATTTAACTAGTATAAGTATGCAAATTTGAAGTTCAGACAAAGCTAAAAACAAATTGTATTTTGTACTTTACCCTGGCATCCATTGATGATGTATGGATTACCATCGTAGCCGGCCAAGCAGCGGCAGATGTACCCTTTGTGTCCCATTGCGGCGGAGTTTTGGCAGTAGCTTTGGCTGCTGCGGCATTCCGGAGCCGGCGCGTTCTCTGGGCACGTCGAGTTAGCGTCACCAATCACCCAGTCCAGCACGGCGGGGAGCGCCGCTGGTGGGTCGCCGGCCACGACCATGTCGATCGTGTAGTTGAGCCCGCGCTCCGCGATGTACAAGAAGTTGGCAGGGCTCGTCGAGCCATTCAGCCTGTGGGACTGCACGGCGTAGGAGGCGTGGCCGACAGGGACGGTCGCTTGGCAGCAGCCGACGCCGGAGCACCCGCCGTCGTAGATCAAGTACCGGTGCGGCGCGCCCTCGACGGGGACCGGAGGGCAGAGCGCCGAGCAGGTGCCGACGATGCCGCCGCTCACGCCCAAGAGGAGCACCTGCACGTTGCACGCCACCACCACGAGCTTGTTCCGCTGCTCCGAGAGGAAGTACGGGCCGCCGGCCCGGAACCCGCCGCCCCATGTGGTGCCGTTCGCGCGCTCGCCGCCGGCGCCGTTGTGTTGCACGAAGCCGCTGATGTTCACGCGACCGCCGCTGATGCGCACCGTGCCGTTGGCAACGAATATGTCGGTCACCTCGGCGGCGCCGGCGCCGAGGAACAGCTTGGGCGGGAGGTAGGAGCGATCGCAGGTGACGTCGAAGCCGTCGAGGAAGCAGCCACGCTCCACGCCGAACGGGTACGGGATGCTGATGTTGCCGCAGCTGGTGGTGCAGTTGCGCCATGCATCACCCGCCACCGTCGCCGCCCCCGCCATTGCACCGGACAACTGCAGCAACGCAGCTGCTGCTACTGCAAGCGAAATTAGCAAAGTCCTACTTGCCATGGATCGAGGCAGCTAGGTCATAGACTCGTATGTGTCTGTCCTTCAGGTAAGAATTTATCCTAACCGTGAAGTTGCTTAATTAGTACAGTACGTAGGATGTACGGAACGAAACAGCGAAGTTTATTATTTGTTCATTTTTTTCCTTAGGTCAAGGCGTCATTTTAGGTAGGCGGTATATTATGGTCTATGAATTAACGCCATTCATCTTGGGCAGGTAGTATTTTAGTACGTTGCAACGGGTAAAATCGTGGAAAGATCAACATCGTTTATTCATTTGTTGGGTCTCAAATGCGAGCGTCATGAGTGCAGAAGCACTGATCACCGCATGATGTATTGTTCTCGGAATAAGTTCATTGCACAACCTTAAACTATCATGTTTATCTTCTTTTTTTTTAATGTAAGAAGGTAGAGGATACTCTACCTTATGTCTATTATATTTCAATGGTAGTCAAACAAGAGATACAAGAAAAAAAAAAGCAATGGAAAGAGCAAAAGAAAGGAAAAGAAGTAAAAAAAAAAAAGAAATAAAAAGAAAAATAAGGAGAAGAAGACAAAGAAAAGAAAATTACAACAAGAGTTGGCACCACTGACGAACACCATCTTGCTACTTGGGTTTCATACGGTGTAACCAGAGATTGATTAAACTATGAATCTGGTGGTGTAGCAACATCGCATTATGATCCGAGTGTTGAAAAACCAGTCAATTTCTCGTCTTCCATAATGTATGGGCGCATGCTGCAAAGCAAATCGGCCAAATTTTGCGAAAGCCTTCGTCCCCTACTCTTGTCGTTTCCAAGAGATGTAGCATGTTTTGAGACGAATTTGCTTCCCTTGTGAGATCTAATTTCCTCCAAAGAACGTCAGCAGGTTTGCAACACAGAATAATATGATCAATCATTTCTATTGCAGGGCAGATATCACAATGTGGGTCAAGAGTCCAATGTTTAACTGTCATGTTGTCTCTGGTGTTCAAACGTCCTCTAAAAGCAAGCCATAAGAAGATTCTACAACTGTGAGGTATTGATCGATTCCAAGTGTAGTCCATCGCTAGCCATTTTTGTCCATCAAAAGATAAGGTTCTGTAGAATGTAGACGTAGTTGGGGTGGCCATGGTTGAAATGGATATTCTCTGATCCTGAGTATCTGGTTGCAGCTGCTGGGTAGATAGAAAATCTTGCAGGATCAGGAGTTCTGAAGTGGCTTGTTGTGAAAGAACCGGCTGTAGTGAGATCACCCAATTGTTATCTCTATGCTGTGATCGGACAGTGCAGTTTGGATGAGTCTCAAAAGTAAACAGAGTTGGTAGGCAGAGTTGAAATCTAATTTTCAATCTTAAACTATGAAACCGAGTAACCATCAACCCTGAAGTGTCAAAACCGGTCAAAATACCCCATTACGCTCATTCACCGCGGTTTTGCGCCATGTTGGATGTCATATCAGCCCCCAATCATCCTAATAAGTAAAATATACAATGAACCCACCCGTCATCCCCTATCCTCCTCTTTTTTATCTTCTTCTTCCTCTTCTCCTCTCTCTCCTCCCTCGGCGCTGCCCGCCTCCCTCGGCCACCGACCTCCCTTGGCCTCCCTTGGTCGTGCCGCTCAGCTCCCTCGGTCGCAACCATCCGCCACCTCGCCGTGCGTCCTCGCCGTCCTCCCCCCTCTGCATCGTCCTCCACCACCTCGTTGTCGTCGGTTGCGAGCTCTACCATCACCATCGTTTATGTAGAGAGAGGAGAGAGAAAAGGGGAATGACCACTTGTCAAAAACCGTTGCCATGTCAGCGTCAGCGCCACGTCGGATGAAAACCAAGGTCGAATAGCCTCAGGGGGTAAGACACCCGGTTTTGATAGTTGAGGGATATAGGTTAGCCGGTTTCAGTAGTTGGGGGTTGAAATTTAGACAAACAAGATAGTTGAGAAGGGTTAAATGAACCTATTCCATTGTTCTTTCAAAAAGGCAGAGGAAAACACCAATCTTGATGTTGGATGTAGGCAGGACCGATCCACCGTTGCAAGCTTGTTGATGACGGTGTCATTGACATTGGCATCACTGGCTTTACTTCTTTCGGAATGTTGGGTAGTTCACTCAGTCCAATTGGATGTCCTTCCATTCCCGGGTTGCTCAGAAGTTTCTTCTGTAAATTTTTAAGTCACATCTTCAGTCTTCAGAAGTTGCTTGTAGGCGTGAAGTTTCACGAAGTTTTGAAGTTCTATTCATTATTTTTGGCTACATGGTTCGCATATTCTTGTCATCTTAGACAGAGCTAATATGTTATCTACATTAAAGTGGGGAATATATTAACTTCCACAGAAACTTCATTTGCAATTCACTTAGGATACAGGTTCATCGTCAGCCAGAAGGTATGCACCCTGCTGCCTGTTTTTCTGACAGTTACTTCTATTTGGGGCATGTTAGTTTAGACTTAGGTTTTTTGGTTTATAGCTTAAAGCTATTCTTTTGGCTTAATAAGTTTATAAGCTCCTTAACTTTTAAGCTAACCTATGGTGTTTGGTAAGATGGCTTTTTATAGGATGTTGGTTTATTGAGTTGTGTGTGAAGGATACAAAGTCTGAATTGCTCTTTAGAGTTTAAAAGATTTTTTTAAGCATGCATTTAAACTTATTTTTGCATGAGATTTGTAAATATGATGATACGTGCAAGTGTTCCGATGAAACAAAATAGATTTCGCTCGTACGAGCTTGCGTGTGTGTACCATGGCTTATCCAAATAAATTGAAGGTAAAAATGGAGCTCTTTTGGAATATGAAACAAATACAACGATACGTTGTTGACTATTCAGTAAATAATAATAACACTACATATTGGAATATGGAGAAATGCACATGTTACACAACAATGTACTCATTTTCTTCATACAAGCATGGGTATGCTTTTACAGTCGATTACGGTTTACAGTTGAAACTACATGAAAAGAACAAGTCATGATAGAAAAAACATCTACATCCACTTCATCTGAACCATCGCGCACTGCCTTTGTCTATGCTCATCTTCTGTTCTTCAGTGGCCATTATCAACTCATCTGCTATGCTCCTTTGCTCATCTTCAGACGTGATTTGCAATTCCTCAACATGTATCAAGCATCGTACTAATTTTTTCCTTCGAATTTATATCAACACAAAAATGAAATAACTAGAGTCAAATTTAGAACAACTCAAATGTTAAGTCGAACAACAGGGTGCTAGTACTATGCAACCCAATTAACAAGCTTCAGATTGCTCAAATCGAACCTATCTAGCATACAGATTTTTCTCCCAGTGAATGGTGGCAATTTCAACATACACACAATGAGCATGAGCATGAGCATGAGCATGAGCATGAGCATGAGCATCATGTAAAACCACAACACAAAGGGGAATTTCTCCCCGATGTACCATTTCCAAACCAAAAAATATATCTCACGCCTAGATCTACCAACAGAGAGCACGAATCAGATGTCGTTCATGCCAAACTCACCTTGCAGCTAGCGCTTGGGGACGAGGATAGCATCATTGGGTGGAGGAGCCGGGAGGAAGATGGATGACGGTGTTGGGCACAGGCGGTCGGAGGGCGTCATGGTCGGGACGAGGCTTCGACGGCCGCACTTGGTGAAGACGGCGGCGGCAAGGGAGTGCGGAGGTGGATGTGGCGGAGACCGTCACGTGACAGCGCGAGGAGGTCGCCCTCGGCGGGAGGGCGGTGATGATTGGGGAGGAGGCAGGGACAGCGGCCGAGATAGACGGTGAAGAAGACGAAGGTGGGACATAGAGGAGGTGGTGGCGGGGCGGGGCGGGCGTGGGGCGAGGCGGAGGGGACAGAGACCTGGCGGCGACATCGATCTGAGGAGGAGGGAGGTAGTCAGGGCGGAGGTTGCGACATGGGTGAAGGTAGTTTGAGGCGGCGTTGGGGATGGGGAGGGGAGGGGAGGTGGCGGTGTTGAGGGAGGAGATAGGAGGCGACAGCGTTAGGGGAGGAGGGAGGAGGCGGCGGCATTGGGGTGGGGGAAGAGGGGAGGCGGTGGTGTTGGGGGCAGCCAGGGAGGAGATGCGTCGGGTGTGGAGGAGCCGAAGGGAGGGGAAAAGAACGGGTGGAGAGGAAAAAAATTGAAAGGGTTTGCACTTATATACGAATGTCATTTTGATGGTAATTTCAACGAAGTTCAGTGGTAAAGGGATATTTCATTCTGCAAAAACAAAAAAAAAAGCACATTTCTCGTGGCTTATGGCTTTTAGACTTCAAATGGCTTAACATTTTTATAAGCTGAATGAAAAGGCTACCCTTTGTTTAGGCTTAGACTTTTTTTTTTTTGCTTTTAAGCCAAAGAAAAAGTCTAAACAATAGAGCCTTGAACTAGCCAAATTCTCCGCACAATTGCGCGATTAGCTATTATAATTTCTCTAAAAATAGTGTTGTATTTGTTATCCAACTCCAATAATTATATATGACTGGAAATACAATTGTATTTTTCATACTATTTTAATAGCTCTCATATACATGAAATTAATCTGGATCGTTATAATCTGAACCCACCATGATCGACGGTGTAGATCTTTTTTTCTCTCCGATTAACGTGGTAATTTCTAGCCATTGAGAGTGAACGTGGTGAATTCTTTTTCCTCTATCTGAACAATATAACTAGCATGGTGGCCCGTGTATTTGCGCAACTAGATTGTAAACTTAGGTGGTTTATAATATCTTTGTATAATATATTATGGATATGTAGATATTTTTAGATGAACTTAAATTGATATTAAAACTTTGAAGTTAAAACACAAATTGACAGAACATGATTGAATGATAATATTTTATTGAAAAATAATAATTTGAGCCCGATTAACTATATGGGCCTTGGAAACATAATAATCAAATTTGCTGGAGAAAGAATAGCTCGGCTCACACCCTATAAATTTGATATTGATCCTAAGCAATTTGTGTATGTAGTCACTACGAAGGCGTATCTAGTAATCAACTCTCATGTGCATTCCCGGGCATCCTCTTACAAAACATAATGCAAATGTTTATAAAAGAAAACCAAATAAAAATGGTTAGGGAGGTCATGATATCATAAAGCATCCTGCAAAATTTCAACTCAAAACACGATGCATATTAGGAGAAACAAATAATAAAATTTCAATGAACAGTATTTTATCTTATCCTCTTTTTCTTTTTGGATATTATTTTCAGCAGTATTCGTTTTTTTTTTTGTTTCTCCTTGAGAAGACCGAATTTAAATTTGAAATTATGTGGCATAATAGATTGATTTTGATTCAATGTTGTCACATTTTAAATTTTTAATGATCATTTGCACTGTATTTAAAAAAAGATCCATTGAATATGCCATATAGTAACTCCTACTCAGTTGCTCTAGATGTTGACCAGGCTGTTATAAACATAACGGCCAATAAAATTGAAGTCATGGTTTCCCTCTCTTGCTCAAACAAAAAAAGAACATAACAAAAAAAAACTACTTCTTCTCGCACTGCTTTTTAGTTATTCGTTTTCCAAACTTAATCAGCACGTGAGAGATCTACTTATTTTTCCTCCTCATATTAGCTTCTCTTGATATCTTACATCTTTGCTTTTTTTTTTATCCTGATGTCGAACCAATCTCTAACTTCAACTTTTTTTATCCTAATGTTGAACCTCTATAACTTCAAGTGCATTTGTTTTGATCTTGTATGCATAATGTTGCGCACAGAAATGTGTTGCGCACAACACGATGATCGCGGCAGCAACAAGATGCTCCGGATCTTGTCACCGGTAGCGCATAGCGCTGGCGAGCTAGTCGTGTACGCGCGCGTGGCATTTTGCACGGGTTGATCTTGCGATCTTGCCGGACAAGAACAGAGAAAGGTTGGAAGAGAACGGGACTACAGGGAGCTATGATAAAAAAAATAGATGCGATTGGTATTTGATTGATTGGATGATTTTTTTTTTTACAATCGGCCGTGACCCTCTTCTATTTAAAGGGCAGCAGGTCTTAGCCGTAGGATATCATGACTCTTAAACCGAACAAATCTACAGATACGATTCAATTATTTATTTCCAAAACCTTTTATAACTGACAAATCTTTCATAAAACACGTAAGTTTTCCACATAGCAATTCTCTCACGGAAAGGTTTCGAAGAAATCCTCGCTGAAGATCCGCACGCGAGATTCTGAGGAGGTCATAAACGGCGTGGATTTCGTGAGAGTGGTCTTGGACGGTCCTGATAAAGCCACGTAAGTGCCCTGGAGGAGATCCTGAACGGACCTGATGACGTCACGTGAGTGCCTCCAAGGAGGTCCTAAGTGTCTCTGATTGAACCGTGTAGGTGCTCTGAGGAGGTCCTAGATGGCTTTGATGAAGCCACATGGACACTTCCGAGGAGGTCCTAGACGGCTCTGATTGAGCCGCGCACGTGTTTTGAGGAGGTTCTAGATGCATCTGATGAAGCCTAGGGAGGTCTTGAGCGGCCCTGATGGAACCACATGGCCGCTCCTGAGGAAGCCGCGCGAACGTCTTTTGAGGAGGTCCTAAGGGACATGATAGAGCCACGTAGCCGTCCTTGAGGAGGTCTTGAGCGGGTATGATAGAGCCAGTGGCCACCCTTGAGGAGGTCTTGAGCGGCCATGATGGAGCCACGTGGCTGCTTCTGAGGAAGTCTTTATAGATGTCACTTAGGACCTCTTGTTTTGCGAAGACCACCCTCCAGGACCTCTCAGGAGGTCTTTCGTAGAGGTGATCATTTTTCAAAGACCACCCTCAGGACCTCCTAGGAGGTCTTTGCGGGGATGGTATTTTTGCAAAGACCACCCTTAGGACCTTTCGGGAGTTTTTTTTTTGTAGTGGTGGTCATTTTGCAAGGATCACCCTCAGGACCTCCCATGAGATTTTTTTTTTGTAGAAGTGGTCATTTTGCAAAGACCACCCTCAGGACCTCCTAGGAGGTCTTTGTGGAGGTCGCTCAGGACCACCCAAGAAGTCTTATAGGACCTCTCGGGAGGTCTTTGCAGAAGTCTTCGAGGTTACCCTCCAGGACCTCCTAGGACATCTTTGTGGATATTGCTTAGGACCACCTAGGAGGTCTTCTAGGACCTCTCGGGAGATCTTTGTAGAGGTCTTTGAGGTTACCTTCCAGGACCTCCTAGGAGATCTTTGTGGCTATTGATTAGGACCACCCAGGAGGTCTTTGAGGCCACTCTGCTTTCCGATTCAAAACTAAAAATTAGTTGAATCAGCAGTAGCTTTTAGTTCTTATCATTAGGCTGATCAGCACTGTAACGACCATTATAGATGCCAAATCTTGCCATCAACACATGCCCCCTGTTTTTGGTAAACAAACATGTTTGCCATAAAACAACAATGTCTTCATTTGCTTTTCAGGACGATGATTAAACAACTCATCGGCCATGTGTGCTATTTAAGCATCCTGCCAAACACTCGGGTAATATTTTTTCAAATACTTGCCATTAAGAGCTTTAGGCAACCTATCTCCCTACAAACATTGCACTATGTAAGAATTTCCAGGAACAATCTCTACAACTTTATATGGACCTTCCCAATTCGGAGACCACTTCCCAAACTTATTATCTTTAGTCCCAACAGGTAAAATCATCTTCCAAACTAAATCTCCTATTTGAAACGATTTTTCCTTTACCTTCTTATTGTAGGCCTTAGCTACCATCACTTTTTCTTTTTCAATTTCTCTCGAAGCTTTCAACCTCTCATCTGCAACTTCATCTATCCTATCCATCATCAAGTTATGGTAATCTACAGCCGACAAATCATTTTGCCTGGCCAGTCTAAGGGCATTCAGATTTACCTCAACAGGCAAAACGGCCTCTTGCCCATACACTAATTCAAACGGTGTTACCTTTGTGGCACTATGCTTAGATATATGATGAGCCCATAATGCCTCAGATAACACTTTATGCCACCTCTTAGGATTCTCCTCTATCTTTTCTTAATGAGCTTGATCAAGGTCTTATTACTTGACTCGGCCTGACCGTTGGCCTGAGCGTAATAAGGTGAAGAATTAAAGAGCTTGATTCCAAATGACTCGGCAAACTCTCGTACTTGATGAGACAGAAAAGATGAACCTTGATCAGTAGTCAAAGTCTGTGGTATGCCGAATCTACAAATAACGTGCTCCAAAATAAAACTAATCACCTCCTTATGTGTCATGTTTTTGAGAGGAACAACTTCTGTCCACTTTGTAAAATAATCAGTGGCTACTAAAACAAAATGATGACCTTTAGAAGATGCAGGGTGTATTTGACCGATGAAATCTAAACCCCATCCACGAAACGACCATGGTTTAATTATAGGATGCAAAATAATAGCAGGTGCCAATTGCACATTACCAAACTTTTGACATGACTCACACCCTTTGTAATACCTAAAACAATCTTTTAACATAGTCGGCCAATAGAACCCAACTCTTCTTAATAACCATTTCATTTTATGAGCCGACTGATGTGTACCACATATACCTTCATGCACTTCACCCATAGCAACTTTAGATTCATCTGAACCCAAGCATTTTAAAAGTAACCCATCTATGGTTCGGCAATACAACTCTCCATCAAGTGACGTATACTTTAATGCTTGTCGCCGAAGCTTTCTATCAACAGATTGACTAGGGTTTTCTAAATAACTAATTAGAGGCCTTCTCCAGTCATTAGGCTCGGCAACATTTGATGTTTCGAATATCGAATGTTATCATGTTGTTCGCCATGCAAATCGTAACACCTTCTAGCATCAGTTTTTCTATCATGAACAACTTGCCCCTTATAACTTGATAACCAGATGCTTGTTGTGCTAGGTCATTTGCTCGAACATTCTCTTCTCTAGATATGTGACTAATAGTGATATCATCCAGAGTTGCTATGACCTCTAAACATTTTTCCAAATAATTATTTAGTGACCCATCAAAGCAACGATACACCTTTGACACTTCTTTACCACCAACAATGAATCACCAAATGCTTCTATACCCTTCACACCCATAGACTCTAAAATTTGTAATCCTAACAGAGAGCTTCATACTCGGCTTTGATTGTTGGTACAAAAATAATCTAAACGCAGGCGAGGTTTCAAAATGACATCTCTAGGTGAGACCAACACAATACCAACACCTTGACCTTCTTTGCAAGCCGAGCCATCAAAGTATAACTTTCATGGGCGCAGGGACACATATTTAACCAGCTCCATGTTGCTATCAACCCTATGATCCACAATGAAATTAGCTACAATCTGGCCTTTTATAGACTTCAAAGATTCATAAGCCAAATCATACTCTATTAAAGCATAAGCCCACTTTCCAATCCTACCACTTAAAATTGGTTGCTGCAACATGTACTTAATGACATCGGTTTTACAGGCAATAACACAAGTGCTAGACAACAAATAATGCCTCAACTTGGAACAAGCATAATACAAGGATAAACATAATTTTTCAACAAATGCATACCTTGTCTCAGCTCCCAGCAGGCGTCTACTCAAGTAAGTAATAACATATTCCTTGCCGTCTATTATTTGTGTCAAAACAGCACCGATGACATCTTCTTGTGCAGCAATATAAAGCCGAAATGGTATCCCGGCTTTAGGCGCCCTCAATACAGTAGGTGTAGACAAATACTTTTTGATCTCCTCAAATGCTTGTTGCTGATCTGCCCCCCAAGTAAATTCGGTCTCTTTCTTAAACCGCAATATAGGAGTGGATGCACTAATCTTTCCAGACAAATTTGATATAAACCTCCTCAAATAATTCACTTTTCCTAGGAACTTTTGCATATCCCTTTTACACTGTGGCGCCTTCACCTTCTTAATAGCCTCTATTTTGGTAGGATCTACTTCTATACCTCTTTCATGTATTATAAATCCTAAGAACTTGCCAGCCGACACACCAAAAGCACATTTGAGTGGGTTCATCTTCAAGCCATACCGACGCATTTGTTCAAAGGTTAGACATAAATCGGCTAAGTGGTGATCTGCGTTATCCGATTTAACAACCACATCATCAATGTAAACCTCTAGGATAACACCAAGCAGATCATGAAAAATCAGTTCATGGCCCTTTGATAAGTAGCACCGGTGTTCTTCAAACCAAAATTCATAACAACCCACTCGAACAAACTAACAAAACCAGGACATCGAAAGGCCGTTTTAGACATATCTTCTTTGGCCATAAAAATCTGATTATAGCCAGCATTACCATCTAAGAAACTAATTATTTTATGACCTGAAGCATCATTGATTAGCATGTCAGCTATAGGCATAGGATATTCATCTTTAGGAGTGGCTTTATTCAAATCTCTAAAATCAATGCATACTCTCAACTTACCAGTGTTTTTCTTCTCAACCGAAACAATGTTAGCAATCCATTCAACATACCTACATGGTCTAATAAAACCAGCCTTCAACAATCGATCTACCTCTTCTTTGATCCGATCGTATATATCAGGATTGAATCTTCTAGGTGGCTGCTTATAAGGCCTAAAGCCAGACTTAATGGGCAACCGATGCTCAACTAGCTCTCGACTGAGTCCTAGCATCTCATGATATTCCCAAGCAAAGCAATCAACATACTCTTTAAGCAACTCTGTCACTTTGCTTTTATATTCAGCAAGCATATTTTTGTTTATAAATGTCGGCCTAGGAGCAGTCCCATTGCCTATATCAACCTCCTCTAGTGGGTCAGTCAACGAGAAACCTTGTCCTAACTTTTCTACTTCATCAAAATGATCAATAGCCTCACAGATATCGTTCTTGTTTGACCGATATTGCTGTGTACGCTGCTGCAACCATTGTAAGCTATTTTCTTTATTCATTTATAACACCCTATTGTTAAGCCGAGCTGCAGAAGCTGGCTGTACAGACACAGGTACAAAACCATCTTTGGTAACACTAAGATAATCATAACTAGAAAGGTCTAGGACCGTCAAACATTGAACATTACCATGCTGTCAATCAGCTGAAGCATCGGCCAAAGCAACATAAGCCGATGTGTCCGCTTGAACCACTTCTATATCATCATCGATCCATTGTATTAAAGTTTGGTGCAGAGTAGAAGGGACGCATTGATTTGCATGTATCCAATCACGACCCAATAAAGCATTATAATTACCTTGCACGTCGACGATGAAGAAGGCCGCAGGTAGAGTTTTGCTCCCAACAGTAAGTTCCATAGAGATAACACCCTTGGCCTCCGTAGGCTCGCCCGTGAAACCATTCAGCATCAAATTAGTCTTTATAAGCTCGCTGTCCTCTCGCCCTATTTTTTTGAAAACTGAGTATGGCATCAAGTTTACAGCAGCTCCACCATCAACTAACATCCTAGAAATTAGCCTACCATTGATATGTCCTCTAACATACAATGGTTTCAAATGTCGGCTCGATTCTTTGGGCTTTTCAAAGATAGCTTCTTTAGGTCCAAGACATAACTGAGCAACATCCTCACTAGCAATCCAAAATTCTGAGGGTAATGTAAACACCATATTGATATCCATACCTTGACGGGGTGGAGTGTTGTCTTTAATCATCGGAGACCCTTCATAATCCAACAAATCATCCTCATCATCATCATATACCTGAACTGGTGCTTCAACTGTCTTTACCCTCCATTCTTTTCGGATAGGCATCATAGGCTTTATTTCATTAAACATTTTGTCTCTCCAATTTTCTGCTTTAGCTTCCTTAATTCCTTGCATGCGCAACCGCTGCAACCTCCTCTTTTGGGAATGAGAAAGACCAGGAGGACACCAACGAGGTTGTGGTTTCGTCCTAGGCAGTAAAGACGTCTTTTCCCTAAGTTTTCCCACTGCCTTTGGTGCTTCAAAACCAGCATGCAATGCAGTTTGCTCGGTTGTTACTGTAGCTGCTACTGTAGCCGAGATTGTGTCTGCGGGTACTGTAGCTATGGTACTGTTCACGGGTGTTGTAGCTTTGGTACTGTTCATAACTGCTGCGGACGTGCTGCTGCTCGTATCAGGACTACGTGCTGCTGCTGCCATGTGTTTCCCACTGCCAACACTTTTGACACGATTCACTTTCTTTACCACTTTATCATTTTTCCTATTGTAAGATCGATTCCTTTGATCAAAACGTTCATTATTAGGACGTGACAGCCTATCAAACACAGGCCTTCTTGGTGCTGTGCACCCTGGATGGAAGGGTCCAAAAAGCATTGGAGGTGGCATCCATGGACCATACCAACCCCATGGTGGACAAGGAGGAAAACCAACAAGGGGAGGACCCCATGGGACGGGCATTGGTGACCCAAAAGGAGGGCATGGTACTGCTACGTGGAAGTCCTTTTGACGACGATCTTGACCATCAAACTTGTGCCTTGCGGGTGATCTTGGTCGCTTAAAATCATTGAGCTGACTAGAACTGTTTCGGCCGGCCTTGCCATTCTCATATTTAGCCAGGAGCTGGGCAAACGTGGGCTTCGACTTTTCAACCCTTTTGGTGGTCTTGCATTTACCTTTATTGATCTTCCAATGATCAACCTCTGGGCTTTTCGGTTTGATCATCTTGGGCTTAACAACTTGCATAGTTTCAGATTTTGATGTCTTTATGTCCCCCATGTCTACCACTACATTTTTGCCATTTGTAGATTCGGTTTGAGATGGCCGAATAAGCACTTTCTTGTTCTCAAAATCAATCATATTGACAGGGAAAGGGTTGCGGTCCAGCTGCATTTTTGAGTTTTCAGCAAATTTCAATCGTCCCTCATTAATGGCCGATTGAACCTGTCGACGAAAAACATTGCAATCATTAGTGGCATGTGAATAAGAATTGTGCCACTTACAATATGCACACCACTTTAATTCTTCGGGTGTTGGTATAATATGATTATCAGGCAATTTGATTTGCTTCTCCTGCAGCAGGTAATCAAAGATTCTATCGCATTTGGCAGTATCAAAAGTATACTTAATTTCCTCTTGCCGATTCTTTTGTGAAACCAACTTTAGGGTTGAGCAAACGAGTGGCTTAGACTTTGAAGACCAAGCCCATTCGGCCACACAAACATCAATATCATCATCGTCTGAATTTTCAGATTCATACTCAAGCATGAGAACATTAGGACGATCTATTTTTATTTGGTCACCTGACTTCTGAAAATTTCTAGATTCTTTAGCCCGACTTTCTTGTGCCAGAGCTTTCTGTAACACTTGGCTAACATCTAAGAAATCATGACTTTCTAGCTTCTCTTTCAAGTGGGAAAGTAAACCCAAATAAGCTAGATCAGCTAGGTCTTTATCAGAAATTATTAGTTTAAAACATCGGTTTCTTGTCTCTCTAAACCTCCTAATGTAATCAGCAATAGGCTCATTGTGCTTTTGTTTAACCGATGTTAAATACGACAATCTTAACTCAGTATCACTAGTATAAAAATACTCATGAAACCTTTGCTCTAACTGGGACCATGTATGCACAGAGTTAGGTGCAAGTGAAGTATACCAATTGAATGCAGTACCAGACAGAGACAAAGGAAATAATCTTATCATTAAAGCATCGCTAGCACTAGCTTCACCACATTGCACAATAAATTGACCTATATGCTCTAATGTGGATTTGCCATCATCTCCAGTAAACTTAGCAAACTCAAGTACTCTAAACCCCCTGGGATATTGCACAGTATCGTAAACATCAGGATATGGTTTTTGATGTGCACGTGACCTTCCCTTAGGCTCCACCCCAAATGTTTCTCTGAACATGCTAGCTACTTGTTCTCTAATGTTTTCAAGTCCAACACATGTTTCGGCCGTAGGCCAATTAGGTGTCATATTGGCTGGTTGTTGTGGCCTGAGAGCATTAGGTTGAGCTATGCCATAAGCATATTGTGGGCTTTGGTTCGGCTGTGCATGTGATGTAGGTTGTAAAGATTTGTTAAGATGACTGTCTAGCAATGGTCCATATACAGTGCCTGAACCTTGAGGAGGTATGGGACGTGTGCTGTTAGCCACCGTGTGGTATGGAGGCACAAATGCACTTGCTAAATTTTCGTCTACCCGGCCATGATAATTAGCTACATGTGGAGACGAGCTTACTAAATTAAGTGGGCCATTTGATAATGCAAAAGCAGGTAGTGTGCCCCCCTGCACAATAGCATTTGGTTCCATAAACGATGGTGCCCCAACACCAGCCGAACTTCCGACAATAGTTCGGCTATAGCCATGTTGCATTGGTGCATCTTGTTGTGTAGTTGCATGCAGCGCAGGGGAAACCGATGCATCAAAAGGTACAAGCTCATGATGAATTTTGCTAGCATTACTACATGTTGCAGTATCAACATTACTACCTAAGGGCTGCTTTTTATTTGTCTCATCTTGCAATTCAAGCATCACAGCCCTGAGACGACTAGATAGCAACCTATCTAAGGTATTGGACACTGATGCACCTACTTGTTGATCAATCATCAAAGCAACTTGCTCCTCAGTAAGAGATGCATTACTTACAATAGGCTTTACCTCAAGCCTGGTGTAGATAGATGGCAATTCACCTTCTTTCATAATGACACCTTGCCTGGTTTTCTGGAAGCACGACAACATCAATTTGTCGAATTCCAATTTGTGCTTTTCGTACTCTTGGTGATACTCTTCGGGCAGATCCTCAAGCGTGGGAGTGATGATGTTCTTGGCATCAACAGTGGATCCATCCTTTGCCATAGTTGTAGCGATTACACCCCTGGCTCGGCGCAAATAGTGCAGCCTTCTTCTTGATCTTTGCCTAGGGAAACGTTCGGCTGTAGTTTATAGCCGAATCAATCGTTCCCCAACGGAGTAGCCAATTTGTGTTGCGCACAGAATTGTGTTGCGCACAACACGATGATCGTGGCAGCAACAAGATGCTCCGGATCTTGTCACCAGCGCGTAGCACCTAGGCAGAGCTAGTCATGGCACGGCGCGGTGGCGTTTTGCACGGGTTGATCTTGCGATCTTGCCGGACAGGAAACAGAGAAAGGTTGGAAGAGAACGGGACTACAGGGAGCTATGATAAAAAAATAGATGCGATTGGTATTTGATTGATTGGATGATTTTTTTTTACAATCGACCGTGACCCTCTTCTATTTAAAGGGCAGCAGGTCGTAGCCGTAGGATATCAAGACTCCTAAACCGAACAAATCTACAGATACGATTTGATTGTTTATTTCCAAAAGCTTTTATAACTGACAAATCTTTCATAAAACATGTAAGTTTTCCACATAGCAATTCTCTCACGGAAAGGTCTTGAAGAAATCCTCGCTGAAGATCCGCGCGCGAGATTCTGAGGAGGTCATAAACGGCGTGGACTTCCTGAGAGTGGTCTTGGACGGTCCTGGTAAAGCCGCGTAAGTGCCCTGGAGGAGATCCTGAACGGACCTGATGACGTCACGTGAGTGCCTCCAAGGAGGTCCTGAGTGTCTCTGATTGAACCGTGTAGGTGCTATGAGGAGGTCCACGTGGACACTTCTGAGAAGGTCCTAGACGGCTCTGATTGAGTCACACACGTGTTTTGAGGAGGTCGTGGACGCATCTGATGAAGCCTGGGGAGGTCTTGAGCGGCCCTGATGGAACCACGTGGCCGCTCCTAAGGAAGCCGCGCAAACGTCTTTTGAGGAGGTCCTGAGCGGGCATGATAGAGCCACGTGGCCGCCCTTGAGGAGGTCTTGAGCGGGTATGATAGAGCCACGTGGCCGCCCTTGAGGAGGTCTTGAGCGGCCATGATGGAGCCATGCGGCTGCTTCTGATGAAGTCTTTATAGATGTCGCTCAGGACCTCTTGTTTTGCGAAGACCACCTTCTAGGACCTCTCAGTAGGTCTTTCGTAGAGGTGATCGTTTTTCAAAGACCACCCTCAGGACCTCCCAGGAGGTCTTTGCGGGGATGATCTTTTTGCAAAGACCACCCTTAGGGCCTTTCGGGAAGTCTTTTGTAGTGGTGGTCATTTTGCAAGGACCACCCTCAGGACCTACCATGAGGTCTTTTGTAGAAGTGGTCATTTTGCAAAGACCACCCTTAGGACCTCTTAGGAGGCCTTTGTGGAGGTCGCTCAGGACCACCTAGGAGGTCTTCTAGGACCTCTTGGAAGGTCTTTGCAGAGGTCTTCGAGGTTACTCTCGAGGACCTCTTAGGAGGTCTTTGTGGATATTGCCCAGGACCACCTAGGAGGTCTTCTAGGACCTCTCGAGAGATTTTTGCAGAGGTCTTCGAGGTTACTACCTTCCAGGACCTCCTAGGAGGTCTTTGTGGATATTGCTCAGGACCACCCAGGAGGTCTGGTTGAGAACCAACAGTTTGGCATCGATTTACCAAGTCAGACCTACCACCGCAGCTGCCCGAGGTGCACAACATCTTTACTTCAGGCTGCAGCAGAAGAAATATCTCAGAGTTCCCGAAGAGCAGATGCCCGTCGAAGCCATCACCCTTCAGTAAGATCTGACTTGTCCAGAGCATCCGATCAAGATTCTCGACGTTGTTGAGAAGCAAAAAGGACGTCAAACAATCCGCCTTTTGCAAAGTCCAGTGGAGCCGTCACTTACCAAAAAGGAGCCACTTGGGAGCGTGAAGACCAGTTGAAGTTGGACTCCCATCCCTGTTCTCGGAGCAGCCCAAATCTCGGGGTCGAGATTCCATTTAAGGTGGGTAGGATTTGTAATATCCCGTTTTTGAAATTTCGAATAGTAATTGCATTTGGTTCTTGATTCAAAATTGTATTTCAAATTAGCCGATAATTTTAAATCTTCTGGGTTCTATTTAATTTGGGTTTGTGTTTCAAACCATTTTGCAAATTCTCGAATTCAAATTTCAGTTTGAATTCTCCTTTTTGGTTTTATTTTCTCTCTCTCTTCCTCCCCCTTTTTACCTCCAGCCGGAGCCCCCCTTTCCTTCTTCCTTCCTGCCCTCTCCTCTGGCCAGGCAGCGCACGCCCGAGCCCCCCCTGACCTGCTCCGTCTGCCACCTCGTGCACCACTTGCTCCCCTCACTTGCTCCTCGCAACATCACATCGCCAGCGACGCCCATGCCGCGCAGAGCCACCCATCCCTGTGCCCGCCGCTCCCGCCGGTGCTCCGTCCCCTCCCCACGCCCTCCAGCAGCTCCTAGCTCCTCTTCCCGGCTACAAAGAGGCCATGTGCCCTTTGCTCACCCTCGCTTCATTCCTCTCCTCCCCTCTTTCGGCTGAGCCACTTCGCCGGCATCCAGCCCCTCCGGCGACGCAACCACCGCTCCACCCCCGTCACCCCGCACGCCAGGAGCCAAGGAGTTCATCCCCCGACTGGATTGAAGCTTGGTTCACCACCGCACCCGCACTCGGCCTCCTCCCCATTTCTGGCCCGATGGAGCTCCGCCGCCGCCATCTCCTCCTCAACGCTCCTCGAGACAATTCCTTGCAGTAGGAGCTAAGCCCCGTTGCCCTCTACCTTCCCCAACCGCTGCCGAAGCTCCCCGCCGCTCTATGCCACCGCCGCCGTGACCACCTCGACGCCGCCCCGAGCTCACGTCACTAGACCACTCCGGTACTCCTCCGCCCCCTCGGACAACGCACGGTAAGCTTCCTTGTGCCACCCTAGTACTCATGCTCTCCTTCCTTTCATCTCCCTCCCCTCCGGCCGCCGGCGCCCTTGTTTGGTTGCCGCGCCCGTCTGCTTCCGTCGCCGCCAGCTCCTCCTCGACGCTGCCCCGGCCCCAACACCGCCTCCCTTGGCCTCCTCCACTTCCCAGTGTTCCATTTCTCTAGTCCCCGCCGCCTCTCCGTCCGCCACTCACCGCCGGCCAGCCCGCGGCCTACCGCCTCTCCCTGCTTCCTCTGTCGGCTGAGCGCCTCTGTTCTTATGAATCGTGTCTCTCTACCTCTCCCTCTTTTTCTCTCAATGGCAGTGGGCCTTGCCCCTTTAAAAACTGATGGAAGCGTCCAATCTTTTAGTCCATCTTGCTATCTAAAAATCATGCAAAATTGCTAAATAACTTTCAATACCATGACAACCTCCTTGTGCCTAATGTCTAAGTAATTGATAAAATTAACTTAAATAATCTTCCGCTAATGCTTAAAGCTATGAGATGTAAGAATTAAAACTACAAATTTATGGGAATGGAACTTGAGGCTATTGAAGAATAAATATGATGCTCTCCATATCTTGCTCTAGAAACTTGAATCCTAATTGCTAATTCTATCAAAGATCTTTGGTCCAAATAATAATTATCACATCTTTATCCCCTGATCTAAAATTATCTATGTTAATTAAAAGATAAGATAATTAACCAATATTCCTTTGTCATCTAAATTAAAATGCAAGTTTAGTTTTGAAGTCTGGCTAAAAATATAACCTTGCCCATATATTAATCATCATATCCTTATCTCTAGTTTTGAATCATCAATGGTATCTACAATGCAAGGCACAACCTTAAGAAGGGAACTCCGATAAAATATGGACTCCAAGTTTAAATCGGCAAATTAAAATTATACTCTTCACATGATAAATCCACATCCTAATCTCTATTGGTTAACCCTCATCGTCTAATGCACAGTGCTCCTTTAAGACCCATATCTATCAACCCAACTCTTGTGGCTTCTTTAATAAATATCCAATAATTCAGGAAGCTCTTGAACTTAAAAGAGCAAGCTATGTCTCTTTTTCCTCGATCGGCGATATCTTGCCATCTACAAAAGCTTCTTCGACCTTGATCCTGCCTTGTTTTCCCTCCCAGCAGAGCTTCTCTACCATTTTCCTTCCGCTCATATAATCGTTTGACTTTGTCAAACATCCCCATTCACTAAATCCTCTCTCATAAGTCTGGATCATCGCAAATCTTATTTAAGCCCTTTTGAATTTATTTGGTATCTTGAAGTTCTTTGGACTTATTCGATTTTCGATCGTTTATCGTGTAATTAGAAGTTGGGGTCCCGAAGAAACAACAACTCAAGCGGGATCAAGATTCGATTAAAGACGCAAACCAAGAATTCAAGACCACTGACTGAGAAGGCTTTGAGTAAGATCAAGGCCGCGATAAATAGATTCAGGCGAGTCAATACTTTGATCATATTGAGCCTACATTTTATGTAAATTATGTTTTTTTAAAAATAGCAAATTGCATGCTTTAATTCCTTAGTCAAATGTATGTTAAAGTTTAAGTTAGTTAAATACCCATTTGATGATTAATTATTATGCCATCATTGACAAATTGAATCCAATAATCCTTGTCACCTTAGTAACTATGTGGTAATACTAGCGATAGGTTGTACTTAAGCGACACGCTAGTCTTGCTTGAGTACCGGGACATTAAATGTCCTAATCATCATCTCTTCAAACATAAAATGATTTAGGCAGTCATTGCGGGTAAATGACTGAGATAGTTGAGTTGTTGTATTGTACCTCTCAAAAACCCTAAATTGCTATTACCCTATCTAGGTGGATAGAGAGGTGGATGGTATAACATTGGGTGTTAATGTAGCCCAATGAATGTTATTTTGTGGTTGGTATGTGGAAGAACCGCCCAGATAACCCCTAAGGACTTAATCTTGTCACGACCTCCCGTGTAAAACAAGTACAATCACAAGTCTGCAACAAACCACAACTTGACTTAGTAAATTTATCAAATCCTGAAAGTCATCTCACTGGTGGAGTAATGGTACACGCAAGCTTGCGGTACATCCAGCTTGACAGGGACACCGATACAAGGTGAAGTTGCCAACGTCGTGGGTAATTCAACTATGCCAGGCGCTGCGGGTACAACATCCCTCGCGAACGTATGTAGGGGTGGAAATCGAGCCAAGTAGACGTTTTATCTAGCTTTTCTCGAGATTACCACAGATTGATTTAATATCATTTTATTTATAGTTTGGAAGTATTTTTAGAACCGAGCTAACGACCCGAGCCGAGCCAGAGTGAAATCCAATTTCATTTGAAATTGACACATTTTAATGTTTAACCAAATAACGAGTCTAATTAGAGCAATTTTGAACCGAGCCAACAAGCCTCACTAACGAGCTTTTTTCCAGCCCTAAACGTATGGGCGTAACCCCATATGGGTGAGACGATGGAAAGGACGAGACATTTAGAAAGGTTATTGTGACAACCTCTCGACTACACAACTATGGAATCGTGTAGGGTAACGAGTTAATTGTCTCTTGTGGGTAAAGTGTACAATCTTTGCAGAGTTATAAACTGTTTAAACAGCCGTGCTTACGGTCAAAGGCGAACATGGGAACTTAACTTGAGTTAGTTCTATTTCAAAAACTTTGTGAGTGGTATGAAAAATATGGTGGGCTCTCCTAGCCCCGAGATTGGATTTTCCCTGAGTTTTCAGACTCAGTGCGGGTAATAATGGGGTTAGCCCCAATCCAAATAAGCATCAGGTAGAGTTTCCGATGGAGGAAACCTTTGCTGATATCAAATATTGCATAATTACTCTCTTTAATAAAATACAATTTGGTTAAAACTGCTAAGTGATAGGACTTTGTAATTATGATAATTGAAAACATTGCTTTAGCAAATAAAAGAACCCGAGCCATCCTTGTTAAGCCTTGCATGTATATTATTGCATTGTGTATTGGCTCGCGAGCACGGAAGTTGTGCTCATTCTCGCTCTCCCCCAAACCCTTCAGATAATGTGGATGAAGGAGACTATACCTACTACGATGATCCAGAAGTCAATGGGCAAGGAAATGATGAAGATTAGACTAGTTCTGTAGTCTAGGTCTCATCCCAGTCTAGCGGACTCGTCGGCACTTGCGCACCACCGATATTATCCAGGTCCTTGGTTAATATCAGTCGTACACAGGTTGCCCCAGTCGCTTGCCTGTGAAGAGATGAGCTCTACCCCTTTTGCTTCCGTTGTAGTTTACGTTGCTTTTATGTAATGGAATCATTTTGGCCTGATCGGCTCCTTTTGTAAAACCTGACCCGACGTGGTCTATGTAAACTCTGATGTGCTAAATTAATGAATGGTATGGTTTTACGCCATGTATGAATTGATCCAGTGATGTATTCTGTGAGTGCTAGCTACTGATCCAGGGAATAACACAGTGTTTCACAGAGGATTCTGGATTACGAAATCCGGATCCGACATTATTTTTCCTCCTCATATTAGCTTCTCTGGATATCTTACATGTTTGCTTTTTTATCCTGATGTCGAACCAATCTCTAACTGCAACTTTTTTTTATCCTGATGTTGAACCTCTACAACTTCAAGTGCATTTGTTTTGATCCTGTACGCATAAGAAACACTGCTAGTTTCAGACCTCGGACCCATTTGGAACGTGGGAATTAAATTACTTTCAGAAAATTCACACGTTCCATTTGCGAATCCAACATGATGCAATGTTTTAAAAATACCAAAATTAAATCATAGATGTAGTAACATAAAGTTATGTAAACCTATTCAATTTCAATCTCAATTTCAATTTCAATCTCATCCATGGTATCAAGTACTAAAAAGACAGACCGGTACTTCCAGTGTATATGAAGCTACACAGGTCTTCTAATGCACACCGGTACTTCTAGTGCACACAGGTCTCTTCCAACGCAGTCTCACGGTAGGATCGATCCTTGCCGCTACACATGAAGCTAGCCACCGCAAATCATCTTCTGCATCTTCTTCTTGCTAGCTTCTGCAATTCCACAGGTAGCACTAATAATTTCTTGCTGTAATTTGTTAAATGGGTTCTTAAAAGTAATAACGTAAATACACATGCAGTGTTATTCTTTAAATGTACTAAATAATTATTATAGATCTTATATACTTAGAAGGCGTTTAGAATTATATGTGTCTATTAATTATTAAAATTATTACCACAGAACTAAATTATTATAATTTTAATAGACTAAATTAGCGTATGTACTTATCTTTTTTTCACCGATTAACTAATTAGAGAATTTCCCAATAATTTTAACTTATAATACAGGATATCAAAACCAAACAATCACACCTTTTCTTTTTGACAGGCTAATGTCCTAATTAAATTATACTAAATGAATTTTAACTTACCAGCCATCTCCTTCCATTAGATGTCTACCGAAGGGGTGCACACCCTGCTGCCAAACGGCTATACCTCAGTGATGAGGTAGCTACATACCGCCGAAGTGTTGACATACCCTCAATGGTCAGGTAGCGGCACCTCATTTGCTTCCATCGATCGTCCAATTGTTTTTTTCTTAAAAGAACTTATAATTAGAATAAAAATATTGGCCTGCGTTTGCTGCATCCATTAATCACTTCCTAGTTAAAATTAAACAAAACAAAACAAAATTACTGCAAGAGAACAATCCAATTCAAAAGATCTGCTTGCACATACCTCTTCATAGAGAAGAGTAATGTAGCTATAGACGGGCCCACATATACCTTTGGCTCCGAAATGGATCCTCTACGTTGAAGTTATCAATGCAAAGGATATACAGTGTTCTGCATTAGCATGCGATCTTCATCGTCCGATCAAAAAACAAAAGTCCGGACCAGCAGCTACAGTGTTTCCTTGCTACAATAAATATTTCCCTATACTATTTGCTGCAGTACCACTGCCGAGGACTGTTTATACACTCACAGAACATTGTTCATACAGTGCTTCTTTGTGTAATGCAGATGATCCGTATCCCTCTGGCTCAGGGGGACATGGACCAGCTATGTACCCATAAGCATAAGCAAGGACAGGACTTGGTGTTTTTTTTTTTACTTCATAGCTGAATGCTCATGCGTTGCTACGGATAAAAAAACATATATTCAAAGGTTATACAAATTTGTGAAATGCATAGTTAATCAATTAGCAGATAGACAAAAGATTGCATCAGGTGTTGTGATAATTGGAAGGTATGATTGTATGAATCATCAATAAATATGGTACAATTATATAAAAAAAATATAGCAAATGCATCATCACGTTTACTGGTGGTGGCAACCAGGCATGTAGAACATTCATTTTTATATCACTAAACAAATTCAGTTGATGAAGGCATTGCTAGCAAGCGCTGATATATGAGCCATAGACATCGTTTTCTTCCACCAGCTTGTGTTCGAGGCCTTTTAATTTCCTACGCAGCTCTTGGCTGCCGCAAGCGTCCTTCGAACTGCTCGCACACATTGCCCCAATAAATATTTCATCAAACACTTTCAGTAATAAAGTAATGTCAGCTTGCTGGGATCAAACTTCATGAGTTAATGAATTAATGTCGTGTTAGCTTTTGCATCGTTTCAATTCAAATTGGAAGCAAATGCACAATCATCGCAGGAGCCAGTGAAAATTCTTATATTTTCACAACAAACCTATTGAGAGCTAACCCGACTGAATACGGAGTTGTATCTCATTGTAAGACTGCCAGTTGCGCCTGCCTTTGGTCTGCTGCGCAGGCTCTGCGCACGCCCTGCCAGCCCTCGGCCTGTTGTGCTTGCGTCGCGTGTGGCCTTCGCTTTCGGCCAGCCGTGCATGCGCCGCATGTCCCTCGCCCTCGGCCTGTCTGTTGCCGACGTCGTGCAGTCGTGCCGCTCCCGCCTGACCGTCGCATGCTTTTTGTCATTGTGAGAAAGGAGAGCGAGAGTGGGATTAAATGTCTAAGAGAGGTGAGAGCGATCAAATAAGAAAATAATGAAACAACGAGTTATCGGGCTGATTTGGAGCCATGAACCTAGAGCTTCGCAGAGCCTGCCAACTTCATGACAGTAAGGACAGAGGAGCTGGAGCTCGCCTGTGGAGTACGGGAAGCAACCGCGACGGTGTGGGTCAAGGAACAGCATGAGGGTGATGAGCACTGCGTCATGATGCTTTGACGGCAATGACAAACACGACATTGAGGGTAGAGGGTGCACACGAGGGCGGTGTTGGGGGTGGGGTGGCAGACGGAGGAATCGTGACGGAGAGAGCCTGGCACGCGGGGGAAATCACCATGGGAGAAAGGATGGAGAAGACACTGAGGGGGGGGCGAGACGAGGGTCCAGAAGTCGGTGGAAGAGGTGAGAAGAGGTGAAGCTGCGCGGGGATAGAAAGGACGGACGTGCACTGGTCCCACTTGTCGGCGCGAATGGATTGTGAGAGGAGAGGAGGCGAAGAACGCATCACTTACCACCACTAGTCATTTTAAGTAGTAAAGATAGTGATTCATTGTGTGGAGCTTCTCTTTTTAAGTGGCTCCACACCGTGTGGAACTGGCTCCTATCTTCCTCTTCTTCTTCCTCCACTACCTAGTTCTTATCTCCAGCACCTGCATGCCCCCATCCATGCCTTTCACCGCGTTGCCCCTTTCTAGCACCACCCTGCCCTCCCTCTTGCCATTCCGCCACCCCTCCTTCTCCACCACCACGCTAATTCTCCACCCGCGAGTACCAGAGAAATGGCAGTAGCGACCTCTCGTTATCTCTCTTTCTCGTTCCGTGTAGAGGAAACAGCCGGTATATCTAGACGCATGGAGGCCCCCGAGTCCGCGACGGCCCAAAAATAGCATGCAATTGCAAAGAGTTTGGTGCGATGGCTCGCGGCAACGGCGACACATGGCGCAGAGTGCCCAGTTCGCCGGTTGGATGACGACTTGCGGTAGTGGCGCG
Source organism: Ampelocalamus luodianensis (assembly GCA_036346255.1). NCBI lineage: Eukaryota > Viridiplantae > Streptophyta > Magnoliopsida > Poales > Poaceae > Ampelocalamus > Ampelocalamus luodianensis. Next base: position 6,716,744 of record CM070632.1, on the reverse strand, counting down.
TGGCAAGGACAACCTCAAGTGCGCGACATTGGCATGGACAACGATTCTTTTATTGGCTTTGATTCAAGGTGAGGGTTCGACTCCAAACTATTTTTGTTGGGAATTGGGATCAATTGCTTCTCTCTTCTCCTTTGAACTGCCTTAAACTCAAAGTTGCAGATGATCCATCGAACTACCTATGGTCATATCTCGCCGTGTCCTACTGATCTCGTGCTATGTGCGTCCAGCAGCTAGATGTAGCCCTGTTCTCTCTTCGTAAGGGCTTGTTAATGCAAAGGTAGCGACGTAGCATGGCGATAGTCGTCGCAAGTAGCAAACTTAACAATAACAACGTCGCCGTTGGTGGCCATATGTAATATGTATTGTACATCATTAGCTTCAATTGTCCTGAAATTTGATTTGAATTGAACTCGTTGTATTTGATATCTAATATGAAAAAATAGAGTTGTATTTGTTTGTAACTCTTAGCTGATAATCTGCTTTCTCCAATCTTTCAAAAAGAAATTCCCAATTGTTTTGTTTGTTGTATCTAATAGGAATTTAGCACCGTAACAGAGGAGGATACTTCATATTCACTTCTTCCAAAAGCGTTCTCTTCTGTGTGTATTTGTCTTTCCTTTTTCCTTGGTGCCGCTCAGCGTGTCAAGTCCTCCCATATCTAAGCATGTTGGGTTGGAGTTTATGGATTTGGCCCAAATAATATTTTTATAGATCCTACAAAATCCTAAAGGTTCACTTATGCATGATAGAAGTTTAGTACATATTGCTAGTCTAGGTGGGAGAAGATCAACTTATAAGGTGGAGTTGGTATTACTTAGTTGAAGCAAACAAAAGAAGAACACGAGTGCACACGCTCGCTCGCCTCCTTGCCTTGCCATTCTGCTGGGGATGGGCTATTACACATTAATGATGTTTAATGCAGTTTTCAAAAATGTTTCACAGAGTGATTGCAGAAATTTCTTTCCGTGTCGCTGGGTTCTATATGAAGGAGAGACGTCTCCATTCATTGGATACACAAAACAAAACCACCTCTGATCTTTTGCCTACTTCTGTGTGCTGCACTACCTCGGCTACTCCATCCCTGTGCGGACGTGCACCATCACGGGGAGAGCAGTGTCTCCGAAATTGACGTCCTTTGTGATCCTGCATGGGTTGGAGTGAATCAGGTGTTTTAGAAATATTCGCGCGACTGCTCACGACTTCCTTCATCTTCGGCTTCACGACGTCTTCACATCCGACTCTACCGCGACCATCGCTGGAGTTATTCTCTGTAAGTCATGGTGATCTCCTTTGTCATGGCTAAATCTTGCTAGCAGGAATTTAGCCATGTGATGATGATGCTTTCTACTTTTATTAGTAGAATTCTTGTTTTAGACTTTTGATGCGACAATGGGTGTCCCGATCTTTCGATGAGAAGGATAACTCGATTTGGGTGGAGACGACTCTCACGATTCGGCTACCAATCGTACACAACCAATATGCCTGGCAATCATCGAACCAACTCCGAGTTCGTTATCGACCTTGCTAGAAGCACGATCGACCTGACCACGAAGGTCTATTCCTGCATGCAATCGAAGAATGAGCAAGAACAAGATAAATAACAATATTAAATTGCAAATAGGATTGAAGCACTTGATAAGGTTGGATTCTGAAGGCTGTCTTGACAGGTGGTTGTCTGCCACAACTGAAGAAGAGAAGTTTGCACAATAGCTAAACCTAAACTCAACGAAATCTAAGGAAACTAGAGTGCGGCGGCCACTATGCATAGGAGCAAGAAGGAGGGATGGCGGTACTGTTCATGAGTGAATAGTATGGCCTACGGTTTCTATCCGAATTACAAGGCCCACGGCCCAAATAGGTGACACAACATCTTCTTTTGACGATTCCGAGGTGCTCTGAACGAATTTGGTGGTGAGGCTAGATCTGTTGGAAAGAGGATGAGATAAGCTTTTCATCAAGTACTCGTGGACCTCAAACGGACTCCGTATGTGAAAGTTATGCACGTTTGAAGTTAGTGCTATCTCCGAAGGCTGAATTGGATTTCAAAACGTGTCTAGCTCGAACTCTTGCTTGACTTGGACAAAAAGTGACGTGGTGCTGCACAGATATACATTTTCATCATTAAGTAGCATCATATAGTTCATATAATATAAATGCACTCCTAAAAACGAGCTCACCTGATAATTTAAGTGAAGTGTATGAGCTCTTGTAATTGGAACAGCAAGCATATCAAATATGGTTGTATCCATAGAGGTCATGTCATCATCATCCTCTCCCTCTTCAAAACAAAGCCGTCATCGGCTTTTGATAAGCTGGAAATAGGGTAACAAAGAAGCTAAGGTGTATGCATGGTATATGTATATGTTATCTATTTTAACGGTTCTTCGTTGTTGCATAATTAATGTTATAAAACAGCAGCGATCATAAAAGCTCATTGTATTATTACCCCAAAAATAATCATATATGTTAATAATCAAAACAAAATTTCTCACACCGCAATTATTGCAATTAGTTTTGCAAATGTAAGTGAAGCGTTTATGCAATTCAAATATCTGAAGTTGTAAACTTGCAGTGGTAGTACATATGGGCAAATCCACAACTTTTGGAATCAAACAAAGTTCATCCATATAATCAGATTTCAATCGAGAAATAGCAAATTCATCTAGCAAGGGTGAAAGGATTTGTAAGTTCTTCCATACTTCAATATCATGATGCAGATTGTCAATATTAGATGATGCAATAAGAGATGAACGCATATGCATTGGATGATCACTAAATTTTATTTTTCTCTCATAATGAGCAAGATTCAGCACACAAAAATTATTGTTTAAAACAACAAGCTTCAATTTATCTATATGATCACAAGTTATGTATATTCGATAAACAAGAAATTTATTGTCTACACCATAATCTCCAATCAAATTAAACTTATACCCAAGGGTGTCGGCACTAGACAAGGATTTTGAACATGCAATTTCAGAAACTTTCTCCATAGCATGTGCCCATTTCATAGGTGAATCCAACATAATGTAACATAAAAAATCAGTAGGAGAAATTCTAGTCAAAAACTGTTTTATGTCTAACAAATTTCACATGATCATTAGATGTGATTAACTCATCACAGGAAACACTCAAAACAGCTGGCAATTCAATTATTTTGGACCCACAAAAAATCAATGGTGTAGATCTTTTTCTTTTTTCATTGATTAACGTGATAATTTCTATCCCTTGAAAGTGAATGTGGTGGCTTCTTTTGGCTGCTTTAATAATTAAGATAACAAGGATTCTTTTTCAGATCAACCTTTTCGGTCAAAGTCAGAGTCTCTGTCAAATCAGACCCACGTATCACGGTTTCACTCTATAATGGTTGTGAACCAAAGATCAGCACTTAAAGGAAGTCTAATCCCCTTTACTACGCCAACTGATCATAACCCAGTGTATGTCATGAGAAGACCAGTCATGGACACTTGACGACTAGTCATACTATTTTGGGCTATCCCTGACCAACAAACTGGTCAGGAGACATGATAGTTCACCATGTGACTAACGTGAGAGCAGTTACTGACGCATCTGGACAATTTACAACAGTTGACTAAGAGACATGACGGTTCAAAACTCAACAGAGAAACATGCATGAAGATAAGAGATGTCTTTAGTAACATTAACTGCAGCCCCTTCAATAGTTATAAAGAGGGTGGCCCACGTATTCTGCAATAACATGTTCATTCATTCAACATCTTCATATACTACGATCATTCGATCAACTCTGTAACATCCTCATTGTATTCTTACACATTCATTGTGTCTACGATAATAAAGGTATTCGTTTAGATTGTGCTCTCATATTCATTTTCCCAGATAAGCTCGATAGGGGATCATGTGCCCCGATCATCGAGACAATGTGCTATAGTATATACACAATTCCAAATATTGAAATTCCTATTTTAGCAACAAATACATTTATATTTGATTTTATATTCAGTTAGCCCAATTTATTTTGAAAATCTCTACCCCTATTTGAAAAAAAAGGATTGTGAGGTGCTAACAAATTTACCCAGTCTCAGCCTTTGAATTATAGGCAATGCTACTTATTTCTTTTTCTTAAATTAATATTTCTCTGAGCCAACTATCAAACTTAAGACTTTAAAATTACAGTCCACCAAATTAAGAGGTAGATGCTTTTATTTTTTTTATAATTATTTCAAATCCTTATATCTCTAAGTCAACTATCAAATCTAAGCATTTAAAATTAGGGTCCACTAAATTAAGGGTGAGATATTTTTCTTTCTTGTGAAAACTTCGAGCATATTTGTCTTTTTCCGTCAACTTCATGCGCAGTTGCATCTCTATTAGAACCTTTTTGAATACCAAGTATTAACTAATTATAAAGTATAAATTTTTCTTTACCAGCTGTAATTTAGCTGTTAGAACTTCTGATATTAACCAGGGCATTGTTATGTACATCAGACAATGAAATTATGTAGAATTTTCCTTTTTTTTTATTTGTCATCCATAAGTTGATTTTGAACACGAACTTTTATATAATTGTATACAACTTTGAGGGTACATCTACAATTAAGAGTTAATAGATTACATAGTTGTTATTCCATATTTCTGAACATACTTTTTTAAAAATGTTATTAGATGGAGCACATAAGCTAATTTGTTGATTCTGTTAAACAATGGTGAATATTTAGGGGACCAGAAAATTAAGGAAAAACATATAAGTATTTTGAATATTGAACTGACAACAAAGATCCAATTGAGGACCACACCAAATATGTTGAATTCATGGCCTTAAATTGCATAGTACATTCGTTGTCTATGCGTTAAATTGGAGTTTAAAAACCAATCAAAGCTATAAAAAAAATTGGAGAAAAAAATAAATGAAGAGACTACTAACCTATAAACATACCAAGTTATATTATCTTTGGATTAAAGTCACGCTAACAACAAAAATCATTACTTTCTTTGATGATGCTAATAACTTTTGCATGCAAGGCCAGCTTTCTAATACAAAGCTCTATTAGCATCTTGACTCTCCATGCATACAGATGTGGATGAAGACTAACTTTGAAAAGATTAATTGGTCATGACTTGATCGACAAACGCTTCACATGCTGAGGTCGAGCCTTCTGTTAAAGTATATTGGCATATCTCTATATTTGGTAGTTTAGGATTTGTAATCCCGTGATCTAGAGCCTCGTCCTCGTCGGATGCGCCGACGGTGAAGAATCTAGACCTGCCATTATGAGTTAATGAAGTGTTTTGGTTATTAATGATAAATCTATTTGTGAGATTAACACTTCTATTGTTATAACTATTGTTTAGTCTCGGTTGGATATAAAGGTGAAAATCAAAGAGGTATGGATTCTACATCTTACTCTTATATCTTGTTGCATTCCTCGAATCCAAAATATAAGTTGAACTCCACCAAAAGTCTAACTTGAATATGTGCATATGTTCTTATTACACATTTGTGTATGCACACATTTAGGGGGGGTTTATTATATGTTTTGTAGTTTCATTAGTATTGATCCATATTCCTTTTTCCATATATTTGAGATCTCTACTTTGAAACATATCCTTAAGTATATACATAACCTGTGTAGTTCATATATACTCATATGAGTATATGAGACTTGTGTAGTTCATATATACTCATATATCTTTTGAGTATATACAACTTGTGTAGTTCGTATATACTCATACCTATCTCTATTCAATTATCTGTAATTGAGATGGTTGTCATTAATTACCAAAGAGGGAAAGATTATGGTATCTTGTCTCACCATTATGAGTTAATAGTATGTTGTGGTAATTAATGACAATCACTTTGAGGAACTAACATTTTCCATTAGTTGGTGAAATAGGTTATGTTCCAGGGTGATGAAGACTTTGGATGGCATCATGTGTTGATTGTCATCAAGTCAAAGTTCGGGATAAAGAAAATCATCATGTGTTGATGATGTTCAAGTCAAGATCTTGAAGTGAAGAAGATCATCATGTGTTGATGATATTGAAGAAGAATATCATCATGAGTTGATGATATTGAAGAAAAGAGCTTGGAATAAAAGATCCATCATGTGTTGATAGGGGGCAAGTGAAGAATACATCATGTGTTGATGCATACCAAGACTCGGGATGAAGGGTGTCATCATGTGTTGATGAGCATCAAGTCAAGATCCCAAAGTAAAGGTCCATCATGTATTGATGGAGGTCAGCGAAAGAGATCATCATGTGTTGATGATAGTGAAGTCAAGAACCCGGACTTGAAGTGAAGATGTGCATCATCAAGCTTCAAGAGGTGTGCAAGGCAAAGGTATGACTAGCTAGGGCTAAAGATGTGTTCCTAGTCTTTTACCGGTCTTGGTGTTTGGTTGTAGACTGGATTGCTAGTATAGGTTATCGTACTATTAAGATGGGTCTTGACTAGTAGCTCGAGTTAGTCATGTGTTGATAGCTCATTGTGTTTGCTCTAGCTCATCTTGGCATGATGCAATTATTTGCGAATGTGTTTTGCAAATAGTTGAAGCTCTTGTTAGCATGTTGCCTATATTTGCGAATGTGTTTTGCAAATAGTTAAGGTTCATGCATAATCCTTATAGCATGTGATTTTGGTTTGCAAATGTGTTTTGCAAATGGTTTGCAACTTGTTGAGAATCTTGCCTTTAACCCTTGGTTGAATCAATTTGTAAATGTGTTTTGCAATTTGAGTTGGAGTTTTTGATAAATCTGTTGTTTTCAGAAATATCGGTAGTACCGATGTTGTTTGGGCGGAACTACCGCAATGCGGTAGTACCGGTGTTCCTTGGCGGAACTACCGTGAATCGTTCGGCCATCCGAACATATCAACTGATCGTGTGGTTAAAAGGAGTGGTCCGATCGTTCAATCAATCTGAGCGGTCCACGTGGCCAGCCCGTTCGGGCAAAGCTAATCTGGTCACGCTTGTGTAGCGGTAGTACCAGAATGCTTTGAGCGGTACGACCGCGCCGTGGTAGTACCAGAGCTTGCTTGGCGGAACTACCATTTGTCGGAAGTTCCGAATCTTTGTGTGGTACGCTTTTTCTAGAGAGCGTGTTTTTTGCTCTCTTGGAAGTGCGGTAGTACCGGCAGTCCTTGAGCGGAACTACCATTTGTCGGATGTTCCAATTTGTGTGCGGTACGCTTTTTTCAGAACACATGTTTTTGTAACACGTTTGTTCCTCTGGAAGTGTGGTAGTACCGGCGATGTGTTCGCGGAACTACCGACGATCGGAACTACCGCGTATTGGTCGGCGGTAGTACTACGCCGCTTTTGCAATAGCTAGTTCAGAGCGTGTTGTGCTGCTGAATCCGGCCGTTGAGCCTTGGGCGGTAGTACCGGCCATTAGTTGGCGGTACTTCCGATTGTGCTAATTTTTCAGCACACTTCACCCCAATGGCTAGTTTTTATGTGTGGGCTATATATACCCACCTTGGCCGGTTGTGGGATAGTTGCTGGTGCTATTACACTTACCCTTGAGCAAAGAGCAAGCACTCTACAGTCTTTGTGCATGTGTTGCACTTGTTGAGCTTTGAGAGGTAAATCCTATTGCATGTGTTGCATTAGGTAGTAGATTGTGTATCCACTTGAGCTTAGACACTTGAGTGGTTCAAGTGTGAGTCTTCGACATGTTACTCTCGGTGTTTGCCGATACCTAGACGGCGTGGAGGCGTTGTGGTCTGGTGATCTTCTCAAAGAAGCTTGTGAGAAGGCCCGACAATTGTGAGTGGTTTGGTGTTCGCCATCTCCGGAGTGGAGGAAGAACAACCCTAGTGGAGCGAGGTGTTGGTTCGGTTTGGAACCGGTCCAAGTGGTTGAACTTACCTCGGAGGTGTTGGCTTAATATGTGGAGTCGGTCCAACGTGGTTGGGCTTACCTCAACGTGGATTAGGGGAGACCAACAAGTCTCCGAACACCACGGTAAAATATCGTCGTGTCATTGTGGTTTGCATTCTTGTGCTTTACTATATTGCAATTTACATTCATAAAATTAAATTGCTTACTTGCATTTATATGATTGCTATTTGTCAATAGTCCTATTGTTGTTGGTGCACTTAGTCAAGACTAGTTGATTTAGGTTTTAATTGTGTAAAACCGAATTGATTTATAATTCCGCACTAGAAATCGATTTTAGCCCAAGAAGTCTTTAAAACTGCCTATTCACCCCCCTCTAGTTGGCCTCCTCGATTTTACAGACGGGCTTCTCTCCGCCCGGATCTAGAGCTGGCTCTCTACGTCGCTCGTCTCCACAGCCCCACATCCGGGCTCCCTGGCCGACGGTGTCGCTGCCTCCAGGTTGCCCCGTCCTTCTCCGGCGCCATCGCTCCCGGATCCGGCCTCCTCCACGTCGGATCTGATGGTGCCTCACCTAGATCCGGACTCCTCCTCGCTGGATTCGGCCACCCCCCTCTGCTTCATCTTTGACCACGGCCGTTCATCCTCCTACACCTTCCCATCCTACTGCAAATCATCTAGGAGAACTTTGATGATGCTTTGCTTGCCGGAGGAGGACATGCATCATTGCCGAAGGGCATCAATCCATGGACAGAAGCAGAAGCAAGCTATTGCTAGGTATCTGCCTCCGGCCGAGAACCATCTGTGGATGTGGTTCATCGCACGACTGCCGTTGTTCAAGACCCCGCTCACGACAGCCGCCGTCGCCGAAACCTCCGTGCTTGGCAGGACAAATTGGAAAATAAACTACATGATCATTGCTATAATCAAATTGGTATTAGAATCCAGGACAAATTGGAGGAGGCCAAGAGGGTGGGGAGAAGCACATGGGCAACGGCTTTGCTTTCCTACGATGGCACAAGGATCTCTCTCTCTCTTTTATTTTATAAGTTGCATTAGTTATATTCACTCAATTGATCACAAATCTGATATAATTGGATAAGCAGCCACCTACCTTGTACGGATCTTCTATTATCTTATTAAAGCAGAGTCAAAAGAAGTCACCACGTTCGCTCTCAAGGACTAGAAGTTCCCACATTAATCGGTGAAAAAAGAAAAAAGATCTAAACCGATGATCGTGGTGGGTCTAGATTATAACGGTTTAGATTAAAAGAAAGAGTCATTGTCAAGTAAAATAAAACTAAAATTCGAGATAAAAAATAAAATAAAATCAGCATTTTTTTCATACGAATTCCTAAGTAAAAAAGTCCACATCAAGTACAATAAAACTACAATTCAGAATAAAAATAAATTAAAATTAGCAATTTGATTTTCATACAAATTTCTAGGTAAAATCCCTAAATAATTATAATTCGGATAAAAAACAAAAAATACATTTGTATACGAAATCCAACAAAAAATAATAGAAATTCGGAATAAAACTTCAATAAAACTAGTAATTTGATTTCCGTACGAATTTCTAAGTAAAATCATTGAATAATTATTATTCATAATATTTTTTAAAAAATGCAAATTACAATTGTATACGAAATCCAACTACAATAACTGAAAATCAGAATAAAAATTAAATAAAATTAGTAATTTGATTTCAATACGAATTCCAATAATTATAAATAAGAATAAAAATTTAAAAATAATTGGCAATTAGATTTGTATACGAAATACAACAAAAAAATAATTTAAATACCAAATAAAAATAAAATAAAATTAGCAATTTGATTTTAGTACGAATTCCAAAGTAAATTACCTAAATAAGAGTAATTCAAAATAAAAAATAAAGAAAAATTAGCAATTGGATTCAAATACGAATTCCAAGAAAAAAGAATTGAATTTCAGAATAAAAATAAAATAAAGTTTGCAATTTGATGTCCATACGCATTCCAAAATAAAATCCCCAAATAATCAAAATTATGAATAAATTAAATAAATTTATGTGTATATGTATGTGCGTTGATGTCGCAATGGTTAGCATTAAGCAATAATTAAGGAGAAGTAGAAGATAATTATGTGGTAAAGTGTTGTATTAGAAGGGGTAGCAGCTGAGAGGGATTGATCAAGATTTGAGCTTATTGTTAGAGGTTGAAGGAAAAAAAATTATGACGGTGAGAAGAGATAGAAGTCACACGGTTTGGTGGGGTGGCCGGCGTGTGAGGAAAGACAAGGTCGGTCACTCATGGTGCATTAGTATATGCGTGAGCAAGGTACTCTAATACATTATACCATATAAACTAATAAGATAATTTGTTGCACACATAATCAACGTATTGCTTAACATTAAATAGAGGTACATGTGCATGCATATAATTTTAAAAAATAACTAATAAAGTAAGAATATGGGCATTCAACTAAATAATCTATGTATGATGAAGAATGGTTAGTTTCTAAGAACCCCAGCAACTTATTATGCTCAATGATTTTCTTCCATCAAAGCACATACTTCAATTACGTTCTTCGGTTGTAATTTCTTTGAAGCTTTTATTGTCGTTTCTAATGTTTATGATGTCCTAAAAGTCTAAATATCCTACAAGATATGTAAATATAATATTAAGCATTTATACAAACTTTGAAACAAATCTAGTCCCGCAAATGCGCGGGGCACCCTGCTAGTTTTACTAACAACAATAGTGTTTTGATCCTCACTGTTATAATGAGTGTGGGCCATCTAATGAACGCATAAGATCTTGCCTTTTTTCCCCATCAATTAACATAGGAATTTCTAGGAATTTTTCTTTTTATCATTTAAGGATTATTACGGGAATCTTAGCCCTGAAGGTGAAGAAGGTGTCTTTAATCTTACCAGTTGTTTGTAGATATATAGTGATGAGGAATAAAACCTCTATATATTATCTTTAATACATAACAGACAATACGTCTTCATGGTCGTAATCCCTGAGGTGCACGACCTGACTAGTCGTAGAGATTCCAGAGGTTACATGATGGGTACCCTGGTCGGACAAAGGCCTAAGCCAAGCTCACGACCAGGAGAACTGATCGTAAAAGGTATGAACTGATACTTGGGACAGATTTAAGGTATATTCTCTACCGTATGATGAATGGAACACGTGCATATTCCATACCATACGACGTTTCTTATCCACAAGCACTGACGAACAACCTCCATGCGGTTGTATGTCTCATAGATATATAACCGCCGAATGGTTGGTTCATTATCAACCGTCACTTGACTCCGACCAGACGCAACGCTTCGCATCAGATGTCTTCTCCGGAAGTAACTGCCACCTCTTCGAGGGTTATTTAAAGATGGAACCTGGACGGATCAAGGGAGAGGAAAAAAGAAGGCAATACAAGACAGAGCCATCAGACTAAAGCACAAGCCGTAGATTCGTGTGATAGGTCTGAGGTTGTAAGGGAACAACAAGTGTTCTCAGATCATATTCTGTAAAACCCAGTTCATATTAATAAAAGAGCAGTCTCATTATTTTCTTAGATTTCCCACGTCACTTTCTCCTTTTCTTTTCGTAAGATCGACGTCTTGATCGTCGACATATAGATAGATAGATTCTATCAAATCCTTAGGAAAATGGAAGGAAGTATCTTCGAATGTAATTTTTTCACTGTGTGATGGAAATTTTTGGCATTTAGAGTGTGTTTGGTTGCTTCTACCAAGTGGTACATGTATAGGTTGGTTTAAGAAAAAAATTATTCATTTGTTTGGTTGCTCGAATAGAACTATCCCATCTTAGATAGTGGGATACAAATTTGTGAAATATTCTCTCTAGATACTGAATTATTTCATTCACCCAAAACAATAGAACCACATCTTACAAGATCGTCACATCTCATTCAACTCCATCCCACAAACAAAATACACCTTTAAACATGATACATCTAATATCGTATAAGTGAGCCAGAAAAAACACTATTCGGCCAGTTTATTAACATATACATAATCAAAGATAGGTAATTCTTCCTACCTATTCTCGTTTTTGCGCGTTCTAGAAAAAACATATACATCAACATGGCAGAGTACTGACTGCCCAGGTGACGAAATAAAAATACTAGAGATGATCAGTTTTACACTGGATGTGAACATGATGCCAAGATCACCGTTCCAAGCTTGCTGACAATATGATCTCTTCCTCCATGTTGTATTGCCTACTGCTATAATCACCGGCATCAGCATTGCTTCCTTGAAATGCTGGGCCGTTTAGTTCAGCCAGCTGTTCTTCCATTCCTGACTTGCTTTGAAAGTTGTTCTCTGAACACTGCAGCCCTTGAAGTCTCATTTCCACAATCCGCATGGTTGGCCTGTCCTCTCCCTTCAACCTCAAGCACATTGCTGCTATCGCTGCCACTTGTTTGGCCTCCTCTTCTCCCTCTTCGGCGATTTGCTCATCTAGTATCTCACTGAGCTTATCTTGACTCAATAACATGACGAAGTGTGCTACTAGACTGACACCTTCAGGTGAACTGTAGACGCTTGGCTTCTTTCTTGTTAGTAGCTCAACAAGCATGACACCGTAGCTATAGACATCACTTTTGTCAGTCAATCGTCGTGTGTAGCAGTACTCGGGATCTAGATATCCATGAGTTCCTTGTATACCGGTTGTCACTCCTGATTGGTCGATTGCGATACCTCTCGAGGCACCAAAATCTGACACTTTTGCTGCTAAACGATCATCAAGTAGTATGTTGGCTGTCTTGATGTCCCTGTGAACAATCGACGTCGAAGCAGCTGAGTGAAGGTAGGCCAGAGAACTCGCAACTTCTAAGGCAATTCGCAGTCGATCTTTCCATGGCAGTGATTTTTGAGGGCTGTCAACATGAAGGTGGGCATAAAGTGTTCCGTTCGGAATGAACTCGTAGACAAGCAATGGAACTTCTGTCTCGAGGCAGCATCCGAAGAGATTCACAACATTTCTGTGATTGATTTGAGAAAGGATGGCAACTTCATTTACGAATTCATCTATCTCTTTTTGGATTACAACTATTGACTTCTTAATGGCAACGACATGTTGATCCGACAATATGCCTTTGTAGACAGTACCATGCCCTCCACCACCCAAGATGCGAGTTTCGTCAAACTTATTTGTTGCTTTTTCAAGCTCTTCCAAGCTGAAAATCATCCTTTCTGCAATGTCCTTATCTACTAGTTGCCGGAGCAGCAACCCGCGATTTTGCTTGAAGAAATACTCCCTCATTTTCTTGGCCTTTCGAACCGTTAGACTTTTGGTTGCAAAGATGGCAGCAAGAACCAGAAGCAAAAGGCCCATACCAATGCCAACGCCCATAGCAAGAAACGCTCCTGTGGAAAATGTGTCGATCTCATCAAATTCGCAATCTTGAAATTAATTGTCATCGTTCAGTTAATGAACTCCAGAAGGTGATTGGATCGAGCTTAATTACCGGCTGCGAAGTGCATTCGAGGAGGGCCTTGGCACCCGTCGGGCACGTAAGGGTTGCCGTCGTAGCCGTCGTTGCACCGGCAGATGTAGCCGTAGGCGCTGCTCGTGGAGTTGAGGCACTCGCTGTTCTTGCTGACGCAGCCGAAGTCGGACCGCTTCGCCGCCGCGGCGCACGACGACTTGTTGAGCGCCCAGTCCAGCACGGCCGGGATCACCAGCCCGGTGGCGCGCTCGGTGGAGAGGAGTGACATCTTGACCTCGAGCACGTTCTGCTCGTCGCGCCACCACTCCTGCTCCACCGTGAGCACGCTGGCGTTGGGTGTCACCCACGGTGGCCGGGCGGCCGTGGCGTTCTGGTCGGGCCAGGAGAACTGCACGCGGAAAGACGTGAGGCCCATCGGGATGGGCGCCTGGCAGCATCCGACGCCGTCGCACCGGCCGTGCCGGAGCTTGTGCTGCTCGTCGGCGGGGCAGGACGGCGCACACGAGCCGAACGGCGCACCGCCTCCCTGCTGGGACGACGGAATCGTCCGCAAGTCGGCCCGGAAGGCGCATCCAACGAGTACGAGGCTGTTCCGCGCGGCGGAGAGCACGTATGGCCGGAGGTTGGCTGGGAGGACGGCGATCACCTGTTCGTCGCTGGCGTTGCCGGCCGCGAAGGACCAGACCGCGCCGCGGACGCGCACCGTGCTGTTCCGGATGGATATCTCCAGCACCTCCGGCCCGTCGCTCTCGAGGAAGAGCTTGGGCGGCTGGTGCGCGCGGTCGCAGGTGACCTTGAATCCCGGCCGGTGGCAGCCGTAGCTGGTGCCGAACGGGTAGGGCACGTCCACGTCGCCACACTTGCTCTCGCAGTCGCCCAAGGTGATCTTTGCCGCCGCCGACGTGGTCGTGCTCGTCACAAGCAGCAGCAGCGAGATAACAAGGGTACACATCGTACGTAGTTATAGCTTTGTACAAATATTGCCGCGGCTAGGACTAGGAGGCGCGAACGCGAGCCCGTGAGGGGTATATGTCATGTTTCGAGGAGGGTCTTACCAGACACATAAGAAGCAGATTTTATAGGATTACTTTCTATGCGAAGGCCTGAAACAGGAAAAACGTTACATGTCCTGCGTCCGAATAAAGCTTAGCATTGGACGCCTCGCCAACTACTCATCTCACACCACTCCATCTCCTTCCAGTGACTTCTTCAACTCCCACGTTTCCATGTGATTTGTCGTCTCATCCGGTCATCCCTGTCGTATCCGCCCAGCTCCCACGCACTCGTTTCCCTCCCTCCCCTCCCACTCCACCCGTCCACCTCCACCGTTTGTTTCCCCAAATTCCCACGCCACCGTCGTCAAACTCAACCGCGTAAGCGAAGCAGCAGTCGTCTCCCCACATTCTCCCACACAACCCACTACTATTTCACAAAATAGAAGTAAAACCAACCGACGAGGCGAGACTCGGAGGAAGCGATTATTGAACAAAAGTGCTGCGATTATTGAAAAAATACTGCACACGTCTTCAGATGTTTTATTTTTTCTTTTGATATGTTGCATCATCTTCTTTTTATTGCGATCCATTGAAAAAAATATTACGAACGTCGAAAAAAAATATTACACCCTGTTTTTTGATATGTTACGACCCGTTGAAAAAAATTGTTGTGACCGTCGAAAAAAAATGTTATATCCTGTTTCTTGATATATTGCACAACATTCTTCATTTTTGTTGATAGTGATGTTGCAAGATGAGCTTTTTAACGCGTCTTTTTTTTCAAATATTTGTTTTGATTATGAGATTTTTGATATGCTGCCTCATTTTCCAAATGTTTGTTTTGATTATGAGAATTTTTAGATATCATCTTTTTTTTGAAATGTTGCATATGAATCTTTGATATGTTGCAACAAGTGAAAAAAATATTACAGTTGTCTGGAGAGGAGTGTACAGCACTAGCGCTCAGACTGTACGTCCGAGCGCTAGTCGCGTCCTTGAAATAGCACCGTACGTACGCGCGGTGTGTTAGAAATCGACAGGCAAATAATAAAGTAGATCAAGAACATGGAGACACTGATTTTTACGTAGAAAACCCTTTCAGAAAAAACCACGGACGTAAGATGGCGATCTTCACTATATCAAAAAAAATATTTACAAAACGTATGGATTTTAATGAGTCGTCGACTCTTCCCGTACGGCTTACAAGGGGTATATATGGTGACATAAACACTACTACAGAAAAGATTTTCACAGACGGTTCAAAACGTCATCACATACGGTTTCGTGAGCCGTCCGCATTTATGGGTCAGTAATGACATGAGGTCATCACAGATGATACATACTATCACAGACAGTTATTAACTCAGAACCGTCTGTGATAGTTTCCTATAACAGACGATTTATTTTTAGATGAAACCGTCTGTGATAGCTGGATATCATAAGCGGTTTGTAGATCAAACCGTCTGTGATAGCACGATATCACAGACGGTTTGTAGATGAAACCGTCCGTGATAGCTGATACATCACAGAAGGTTTGTCCTAAGGAATCGTCTGTGATATTCTTTTTGTATTGCTAAATTTATTCCTGTTTATTGACTAGCCTCAGAAAATGCTAGCCATGCTCCCTGAAACAAGCATAAACACAACAAGTACATGTACATATCCAATTCACATTCATTTCAGAAACAAGCACATCTAATTCACAATCATTTCAGAAATAAGTACATCCATTTCACAAATTAATTAACTCAAATGAACTAAATTAACCATTTATGAACAAATATACACACGTATTCCATTAAGTTTAATCTTATCCCAATCAAGATCAATCTACATTGTGGAACTTTTCTTCTGGGTTTATGACCTCATGCATCAAGAAGGCCGCAAACTGTCTTCGAATGCATTCGAGCTGGGCCTGTTCCAACGGAGTTTCAGCGATGATCGCAACATGTCGCTAAGAAGATTAATGTCGTGCATATATAAATTAATAAGTATAAAATAATTATTGCAAGATTAGCAAACCTGAGAATCTTTGGTCATCGGGGAACCAAGGAGTAGTTCCATGTTGTGGAAAACATAGTATCCACAGGTGTTGCCCTACAGCTGCTGGTGGCACTACAAAAATAGAATTGGTTAGTTCGAGATGCATTACTACGAAGTGTTATATAAGATTAATGTGTACTAGCAAATACCGGGAATTTGAAATCGTGTCGCAGGTTCACTCCCTTGCATCTCCCTCCCTTTGCATAGTGCGTGATGAACGACCTACGTGATTTCAAAAACTTGGCCTTAGCCATTGCAAAGGAAGGAAAGATTACAATAGAGTTATCTATGAAGAAAATGTGTTTACTTGTCGATTAAGTTTTTGACAACTGCAAAGTCGTTATTATACCTCTTTAGGGAATCAAGGTATCTTATTTAGTTCTATTTTGGTATAATTATAATTAGAATCCAGTGGAACTAAACAGGTATGTGGCCATGGTCATTAAACCTAAGCTCGTGTTGTTTATAAAGTACAAATCAACAAGTATAGCCACTAGTGCAGCACTTACCCTTGGTTGTAGGACAAAAGTATGAAGTCGTTCTCACGGTGATCAAGCAAAAACGTCACCATGTAATCCTTGATGAAGGTTGCATTGTCTTTGATGTATTGCTCAGAGACCAAGAGTGGGTCGAGGAAACATACCGATGATTTACTTGATGTGGTTTCTACCTACATGTATCTATATATATGTACAAAAGCTACGAGTTATATATGACATTTATCGGTATTACATGAACATAGACCGTGATTGTACACACTTATAGTGTCCAGCATCGCATGAGTGAGGTGGCGAGGGAGTCGAGGTTGAAGAGTAAGAACAAGTCATCGATGGTCACTGTGAAGACACAGTCTTGAAACTCGTGGTTAAAATGAATTTTCTTGAACTTGATGGTGACACCCGAGCACCGTTGTCCATCCGTCTTTTTGGCCTGTTCCATGTACCATTCATGCAATCTCTGGGAAGACAATCCTAGGGTTTCGAGGTCCTCTTTCGGGATGACCAACGGCTCGCCATACACGAATTTTTGAACCAACAGAAAGAAGGGGATATCATCGGGCTTCTTCGATTTGCCCTTGCCGCCTCGCTTTTTAGAGGTCGACCGGACATGAGGTGTAGATGCATCTGATGCACCGGGTCCTTGCTGCATCGGTACAGGTAACTCTGGTGTAGGTAGCTCTGGTGCAGATAATTCCTATGAAGTTGACATCGGTGCAGGTAGCTCCAGGCAGAAGTATCTCTTGGGCCACTGGATGAATGCTCCAATGGCTTGCCCTAAAATCACGACCTCGTTGTTTGGGGGAATCTCCAGCTGGACGACCTTGAAATTGGCATAAACACCGTCCACATTCACTTTTTCGAAACCCGATGCTATATTTACACCGTGCAATATGGCCCCGACACCGGATGGATACGCCTGGCCCCAAGCAGCATCCAGGGCAATGGAGACACAACTCACTTGGAGTTTGCACTCCGTAGCCACCTACATAACGATACAAAATTAGCTACTCCAACAGGCCTATCAATAGATCGAGCATTCCAGGGATAATAATTATTACTAGGATGTCATCAACATGAAATCTGTTATCAATTTCTAAGTTATGGTTGGACGCGCAGCTACTCGGACGTTTAGGGGGCTGGCTAGCACAGTAGCAGCGGGGGCTTCTAGCTGATTTCCCCTAAGCCTTTTCTCTGTGAGGGATGCACGAATCTCCTCTCGTGCGACATCCCGCATCTCTTCTCTGAGGGATGCACGAATCTCCTCTCGTAGTTGTGCTTCGCGCTCGGCTTTGGCTCTCTTCCTACTCTGGTACGCCCCGGAGTCCACTGGGAATCCATCTTTCCAAGGAACATAAAGACTAATGCTTCTCATGCGACCCGGATGCTCCTTGTTTCCCAGGGCCACAGAGAGTATATCTCTCTCCCTGTCTGCCTAGAATGAACCTTGGAAAGATTGTGCAATACTCTGCTCTTCCTATAAGAATCCGACATGTTATTTCACTTCCTATGAAGTTATCGAGTAATTACAAACTAGGTAGTTCGATATTTTACCAAGCGCCGGGACACCTCCTCGTCTACGGGGTTTGGAAAGGAGATGGCCCCCGAAGACACGGTAGCTAACCTCACTCTTAGCCAGTTTCAGGCGTGCTCATCAGGGATCTCGACAAATGGCGAGGAGGCGTCCAACCGTCTTGCATGTTCGTGGTGATCCCTCTATTGCGGGATTTTACCCGTATACCCAGCGGTGTTGAGTCTATGGGGGTGCGTATTTTTTGCCTGGAGGGCTCTGTGCACCGCACTTTCACTCCTAAAATCATCTGTCATCTTCTTCGCCACAAGGGTGTCAGATCCTTCTCCACGTAATTCTTGATAAGCATGCTCTTCAAGGTCTTCCACGCTTTGCATGCTACTAGCAACGCGTATCGTTGCACGGAGGCCTAGTGTTGTTCCGGGATTTGGAACGATTGTAAAATTTTCGGTACCAACGCAGTTTTCTCAACATCGGTCAACTCCTTCCATGAATCGTAGGTGATCTTGACCCATTGGCATGCAACTATTCTGATCGTTATCCGGAATGCGCACGCTGCTTGGTGAGGACTTAGAGGGGTCCCAGACGCATCGACAGCCGTGATGGTAAATCGGCCCTTGGGCCTTTTCAATATTCCTCTTTCCTTTCGCCTAGATTTTCCAGAGGACAGCATGTAACACCCTAGCTATGCGGAAGCCAAGATGTTACCTAAAAGACTAAGTCTAATAACAATACGGAGTAATTTCAACCATTTTTCAAACAATAATATTTTAACCAATTAGAACTAAGACATTTCTCTAAAATTCGGCAGAATCTCCTTTATATGGGTGATTATACAAAGGTTATAACATTCTAACATAGCAACAAACAATATTTTCAATCAACCAAATTAAACGTCAACGCTATCACAGTCTAGATATATTCTCAATAAAAGTATATCACTTATCAATGGAGCATAAATCAACTTAAGAAGTCTTCTCTTTAACAACTAAGTTGAAACAGTCCAACACTACTAAGCTCAAGCAGATAATGACCAAATAGCTACATCTAAAGCATCATTAACCAATCAGCAACGAGGGTGATAAAATGATCAAAACCAAACCGTCTAATCCATCGAATGAACTTAACTGAACTTAAATGGTAAAGAATTTAGAACTTGGATGGATCGTCCTTGCTCACAGACAAGAATTACCCACCACGAAGGATGGTCACAAATTGAATCTTAAGAAAACATAAATGCTAAGAATTTTAGATATTTGAACCAATTCGTTCATTGTGGTTATATATGTGAAGTGCACCATGTCTACCCCTTCCCCATGTATGTTGCAACCTCGATGGGTACCTAGAAAGCACAACACAACAAGAGTGGGTCCACGACTCAACAAAGTGCAATAGTAAATCAAACATAGCATCATAAGTAGTCAAAGGGAGTAGACAATCACTTCATGAACAACATCATTATATACCACAAATCCATCTCTTATGATAGCATCGTAAGCATTCGGAGGGAATAAACAATCACATCATGAACAACAGCATTATATACCACGAATCCATCTCTTATGCAGAAATGCAATAAACATGTCTTGAATGCACCTCTTCACTTCTTAGCAATTACCGGTAATGCCGAGTAGTGTATCCGTCGATACATACTCTAGGCCTGTGCCCTCTAGGCACAGGGATCCAAAGCCTACACTCCACGAGTGTGGGGACCAAAGTCCGTCCAATGCATGACGGGGATCCAATACATACTCAAGGTCTGTGCCCTCAAGGCACAGGGATCCAATGCCATGATGCTAATGCACATGTCCAATGTCATTATCATGATTCATCATTGTCATCATTAACAAGGAAGTCTCATTACTCACCTTGTCCCATCATTATTGCCATCACTCATGAAACCATTACCATGTAAATATCATCATTTAAACATTGCCATGTAATCATCCTCATGTAAACACCACCATGTAAGCGTCATCACATAAACATTAGCATGCGTCGTCATGTAAACATTTCCATGTAAGCTTCATCACATAAGTATCATCATAAAAATATCATCATTAAACTATGGCATTCATGCTCATCACATTACCAAGCAGCAATCATCAACAATCAACTATTGCATTCATCAAGTATGAAATATAAAAACTCATTAATACTACTTGCACTTGCCTTCACCGTGAGACAAGAGACAAAAAGGCATAACGATCTAGGACCGGGGTTCACCACCACCTGGTAAACAAGTATGACACCAGACATCAATCAACCATGCATAGAAAGTCCTTAATTGAAGCACTCTACAACGATTTCCCATAACCCAACCTTAAACACTCGATCGACTCAACTAGACTACAAGCTAAGTAGAAATCTAGTTTGGACAGCAGTAAAGAAACAAGCATATCTTTTGTTCTACAGATCCAAACAAAGTGTTATTTACCAATCTGGAAAGCTAAGAAGGTAAGCTACAATATTCGTTCAGGTGGACAGCCCTGAATTGGCCCTTAACAAATTGAAATCTAACCGTTAATATTTCTGCTACGTTTTGACAGATTCCTGGACAGCAGCAACGAAAAAGACCATAACTTTTAAGCCGTAAATCGGATTTGAGTGAACTTTGCGTCTACCGAAAGATAAGAATGGATCCCACATAACTCTAGGAGGTGGGATCCCCAGATTCGGACTCTAAACGCCAGAAACCAGTCGCACAATAACTGGACAGAAACTGCTCAGTTCGCAGGAGGGATTCGATCTACTTGACAAATCCAAATATGAATCTAAAGCACTCAAAAACAGTGAGGGATTCACTCATTACCCTTGAAGACCTCCAACAACCTGACCAAACCTGCAGGGACCTTCTTCCCCCTCCTTTCTCCCCTCTCCTCCCTTTTCTTTTCCCTCTTCTTGAGGCCGGCCAACAGCAGGGAACTCCAAGGGGGCAGCAATGGAGGAGCTTACCTTGAGGGAGGAAGATGGAGGCTCCAATGGGAGAGAGAGAGCAGGAGGGGCTGCGCCCAGGGTGAGGAGAGCAAGGGGGATTTTGGCCAGGGAGAGTGAATGGCGGCTACTCAAAGGGGTGGAGGAGAAGTGGCTGCTCAAAGGGGAGAGGAATGGGATTAGGGGGCAGCTAGGGTTAGGGTTTGAGGGGTGGAGGTGGAGCTAAATGGGCTGGCCCAACTTGGGGTGCCTCCTTCCCCCTTCTGGCCCACAAAGGCTGCTGCCCAAAGAGCCCAAATGCGCTAAGAAAACAGAATTTGAACCGAAGTCCCATCTCTAAACTTGATGCAATCGAAAGTGTATAAGTGTCACTCTCCTGAATAAAATTCTCTCTAATTGGAATTTGAGGTATTACAAAGCTTATCAGACGAATGAGACGACGATGATGAAGAATGAGCGGACACCATCTTCACGAGAAATAGAAGTTCTGACATGCATGAACATATTATCATAAGATTCTCTATGTGTATGGGTATACACACCAATTAAATGACATAATTGACATATAAACATGTAAATCCTCCAAGTCAACCAACAACACTTGATCTACTGACAGAATAGCATGTATTATGAATTGGATCACAGAACCTGGAGGTTCAACCAATTAACCAACCAAAAGTAATAGACTAAATGCTAAAGATTAATCAACAGTAGTAAGCATTCCACTCCAATTAGAGCTCAAGTTCAAACCCGATTATCAAAACAATTTCAGTACAAGACTATTATCATCATAGAGCATTCATCTCAAGACCACTACACCACATTGCAATATGAACATATCAAATGCAAAGGGGTAATTAAATTGAAATGCTGTGATACTCACGAAGCAGATGACAATCAAAGCCACAGAGCAATCTGAGCAATGTGTGAGGGGAAGGGGCATCAGGGTTGGCAACTCTTTATCTGTTACCTTTGGGCATCGAGGAGAAGGACTAGCAGGGAGCACCGGAGCAGCAGGGCGGCGTCGAAGGGGAGGCATGCCGGGCTCGGGGGAGGAGGAGGTGACGCGTGCTCGGGGGAGGAGAGGAGACGGGCTCGGGGAGGAGGGGCTCGTGCTTGGGAAGGAGGTGGCGGGCTCGGGGGAGGAGGCGGCGTCAAGGACGGCAGCGACGGGCTCAGGGGAGGAGTGATGTTGGAGAAACTTAATCATTTGAGCAGGGGGGCGTGCAAACCCTAGAGTCTGAATATAAATAGGGTTGGACATCACAGACGGCTCTAAATTAGAACCGTTTGTGGAAATACACAACACAGACGGTTCCAATAAATAATTGTCCGTGATATCTGATGTATCACAGACGGTTTATAGATGAAACCGTCTGTGATAGATAATCACAGACAGTTTGTCGTAAGGAACCGTCAGTGATATTCTTTTATATTGCTAAATCTATTTCTGTTTATTGACTAGCTTTAGGAAATGCTAGCCATGCCCTCTGAAATAAGTAGAAACACAACAAGTACATGTATACATCCAATTCACACTCATTTCAGAAACAAGCACATCCATTTCATAAATTTAGATATGACACATTCTCATATACATAAATGCAAATTCACATATGACACATTCTCATATACATAAATGCAAATTCAGAACGTATGACACATAAACATTTAATTCATCATTCCACTTGCTAATCTCCTTTAAAAATTAGCCCTTCCTGATGATTGACACGTATGTAGCTAGTTTCATCACATTGTTCTTCCTCGACCCTTATGTTGTTTCCAAAAGGCGGCAACTCGTCAAATTGATTGTATTCTTCCTCGTCCACTACATTCTCAACTCCGACAATCCTCTTTTTTCCATGAAGAACTACACGTGGCGTTTCTTATTTGCCTGGTCAGTTACATAGAAGACTTGAACAACTTGGTTAGCGAGTACGAATGGTTCGTCTTTGTATCCGAAACGTTCGAGGTCCACGGTAGTGACATCATACCTCTCGACCTTCACCTGTGGGAGATGGACCTAACGGCACCAAAACAGGGGGATCATGAAAATCACGTAGTCGAGCTCCCAAATCTCCTCTATGAACCTATAGTAGGAGCTCCTCAACCCATCGGTACTAAACGCATCTATGCGGACACCGCTGTTCTGGTTAGTGCTCTTTATATCCTAAGCCTACGTATAGAATGTGTACCCATTTATGTCGTATCCTTGCCATGTCACAACTGTAAATATTGGTAATTTTGTCAACCATGTCAACGTATCACTTGACGATTTCCTAGCGAGTCGCTTCTTCAACCATTGGTTGAACCGACTGTTGTGCTGTCTTGTGATCCAACATTCAGCCGCTCCCGATTTTGTTGCCAAGCACGTCCTTGTGCTGGTCGATATACAGGGACACTTCAGTCATGTGTTGCAAGACCGTGAAATGGGCTTGAGCATATGCTCTCATCTCTGGGTGATTGCTTTCCTTCCGATGGTCCTGATACCCCCGAGCCTCCCCTCATGGCGAGATCGAGGCACACCTATCAGTTTGACCTAAGCCATGTAATCAACGCTGAACTCAATGACCTCTTCGGTTGCATAACCTTCGACGATGCTGCCCTTCGGCCGAGATCGATTCCGTATATAGGACTTGAGAATTCCCATGAACCACTCGAGCGGGTACATGCTACGTAGGAACACGGGCTCGCACATCTTTATCTCCCTCACAATGTGAATAATGAGATGGACCATGATATCGAAAAACGGCGAAGGGAAATACATCTCAAGATAACATAGAGTCATCACCACCTCATCCTGTAGAGCATCTAGTCCTTCGGGATTGATGACCTTCTAAGCAATTGTGTTAAAGAAATAAGACGACCTCATGATTGTCTCTCGGACCTTGATCGGCAAAATACTTCTAATTGCAACAGGAAGTATCTGTGTCATCAGCACATGATAATCATGAGACTTCATGCCAATTAACTTCAAATCTTGCATCAAAATAAGTTTATTCATGTTGGCAGAGTAACCGGACGGAACTTTCACACCATGCAAGCACTGGCATAGTTTAGTTCTCTTGGCCTTGGACAGAGTGTAACAAGTAAGGGGAAGGTACGTTCGTCCTTAATCGGTCTTTGTTGGTGCTAACTCAGGTCTGATGTCCATATCAACCAAGTCAAGCCGTGCATTGACACCATCCTTTGTTTTGTCACAAATATTCAGTAAGAGACCAATCAAGTTGTCACATACATTCTTCTCTACGTGCATAACATCGATGCAGTGGCGAACTTCTAAGTGCTCCCAATAAGGTAAGTTCTAAAATATTGATCTCTTCTTCCAGATGTTCTTCTCACGGGTCCTCGATTTACGTCCCTTTCCAAGCACAACATCTAAATCCTTAACCATATCATAGACGTGTTTTTCGCTTAAATGCCTTGGAGCTGAACTGTCCTCCTTCTCTCTGTCGAATTATTTCTTCATCTTGCGGTATGGGTGAGCCCTCCGAAGGAACATACGGTGATGCATGTACACGGTTTTGCGCGAGTGCTTCAGCCACACACTCTCGGTATGATCTAAGCAGTGAGTACATGCTTTCGCCCCTTTTGTACTCTGGTCTGACAGGTTAGCAAGGGCATGATAATCATTTATGATGCAGAACAACAAGGAGCGTAAAGTAAAGTTCTCTCGTTTGTACGCATCCCATACCTGTTCCCCTTCGATCCATAGTATTTTTAGATCTTTCATCAATGGTGCTAGGTATACATCAATATCATTCCCAAGTTGCTTCAGCCCTTGGATAAGTATCGACAGGAAAATATACTTCTGTTTCATACACAACCAAGGAGGAAGGTTGTAGATACAGAGAGTCACAGGCCAAATGCTATGTCGGCTTCTCATGTTACCGAAAGGATTCATTCCATCTGTACTAAATCTAAACCTTATATTCCTCGGTTCTGCACCAAAGTCTGCAAACCTCCTATCGATGTTTCTCCACTAGGTGGAATCAGCAGGGTGTCTGAGCTTTTCATCCTGCTAACGCTCCTCCGAGTGCCAACGCAGTAGTTTTGCCTCCTTTGGGTTCGCAAAAAACCGCTTCAAATGGGGAATTACAGGAAGATACCACGCCAGCTTACCAGGAGGTCCTTTCTTCACCTCGATTCCCTCGTCGTCATCTGATTGATTCTTACGCTTGTATCGGGATGCGTTGCACACCGCACATACATGCTTGTTTGCGTACTCTTTATAGTAGAGGATAAAGTTGTTCGGACATGCATGTATTTTTTTTACTTTCATTCCCAATGGACAAAGAATATTCTTGGCTCTGTAGGAGGTTTTGGGCAACTCGTTTCCATCCGGAAGCATGTCCGCTAAGAGACCTAACAGTGTTGTGAAACTCTTGTCGGACCAACCGTTGCTTGCCTTCAATTTCAGCAGTTCAAGAACGGATGACAACCTTGTGCATTTCGGCTTGTAGCCCGGGAAGAAAGGCTTCTCTGAGTCCTCCATCAAGCCCTTGAATTTACCAAACTCTCTCTTACTATAGTTCACTTCTGCATCGCGAAGCATCTGATCCAGATTGTCATCGTGCAGCCTATCCGAATCGGAACCACAATTGACATCATCCGGGGGCATATCGTTGACTTCGTCGGTGATGTCATTATTACTACCTTCCTGTATAATTTGCTCTTCACCGTGACTGGTCCAACGTGTATACCCCTTTTTGAAACCCCTTTGAATCAAGTGTGCTTGGATCTGTGCTTGGTTATTAAACATCTTCAGATTCTTGCAGTCAATGCATGGACAGTACATGTATTCCGCCCCTTATTCAACATATCCCCCTCGGTAGCTCTTGTAAAAGCAGACACGCCATTAATGTAATCTTCACTCACACGGTTTTTAGCGTACAACCAGCTTCGGTCCATCACACGGTTCGTATTAAAAACCCCAGAAATAAATAAAAGGGTGACTTCCAAAGCGTATTCTCTGAGGCTTACGCTTTTCAACAGAGAAAGCATATTTTTCTCTGAACTAAAGGTAGCTTTTCTCATTTTTTACATTTTTCCAGATTTTATTAACTTACATGAGGACCCTACTTGTGAGTGACTCATCTTTTTATTTAGTGATTTTATTTATAAAATCTATGACGGTCCCATATGTCATACACTCATTAGTTTATTAACTAAATGATTAAAAGCAGTAGGATTTGAAGCTTAAATTGGGCTCAGGGTGCCATCGTATTGCTAATTGTCATGGCTCGGGGCCCTAAGGTCGCCTGAGGCGAGCCGACAGTGATGTCCCGTGGCGGCGCCATGGGCTCCACTAGCGAAAATTGGGCTCAGGGTACCATCGCATTGCTAATAGTCATGGCTCGGGTCCCTAAGGTCGCCTGAGGCGAGCCGACAGTGATGTCCCGTGGCGGCGCCATGGGCTTCACTAGCGATTTCGGCGTAAACGCCCGAAACTACTCAAATTAAAGGATGCTTATGCTCCAGTAGCTCACCTCGATCACGAGGAAGGTGTCAATGAAGTCGGGGAAGGACCAAGGCGGTTGGTCGTTGGTGAATAGAGGCGACGGCGGCAAGCTCCTCGGTGACAGGTCTTCTCAGTGGAAACAAACTGAAACGAAGCACATGCACAACTTTAGGGGGACATATAGGTGGGGAAATCGACCTTGGTGGGGGTCAAGGACTCACCAGAGAAGAGTTGGTGTAGATGGCGGTGGCGGTGACAGAGAGGTCCACGGTGATAGCTCGGCGTGGGCGACAATAGCGGAAATGGACCACACGAGTGGGCTTAGTGAGGTGAGGCGATACTCAAACCGGGCACGGAGTGGCGATGGACTCACCGGGCTTGGAGATCTCCCGTGGCTACCGTAGCGCTAGAGATGGAGAAGAAGACTGTTGAGGAGCTACACTGCATCAGATAATAAGTAAACGAGCAAAACGACGCACCGTCTGTGATGAGTTAATTATCACAGATGGTTTTCAACAAAAAAACTATCTGTGATATGTAGTAATATCACAGACGGTTATTGTTAAGAACCGTCTGTGATACTTTACAGACGGTTTTCATCATGAACCGTCTGTGATATTATCTCTTCACAGACGGTTGTTAGCCCAGCCAGTAACACAGACTGACTCTAAACCACAACCGCCTGTGATTGCATGTAATACAGATGGTTTTGGTCAACCGTATGTGATGAGGCATCCAGTATTAGCCTTTTTATAGTAGTGAAAAGTGACTCGAGTCGAAGACGGAAACAAATCCGAAAAAGAAGAAGAATCTGTACCGCGGGGGGCTGCACCCCGCGCACCCCCTGGGCTACATCGTGGCCTCCGTATAAGCTAGGTCTGTCAACACGACGCTCCGCATCTCCAGACCTTGGCCTCTTTAGAGTTCAGATCACATGTCAACAATCTCCACCCTTGAGACGACCTCCTTGTAGCATATGAAAAAACTTCTCCAACAATAAATAACCACCTGTGCATTGAAAGTCTCTTGGACTAAACTTTAACACCAACCAAGCTTGAGCAAAGGTCAAACTTAGTAACTGGCTTTGTCATCATATCAGCAGGATTGTCATGAGTACTTATCTTGCATACCTTAACATTACCTTGAGCAATGGCATTTCAAATATAATGATATCTAACATCAATGTGCATTGTTCTTTCATGAAACTTCTGATCCTTTGTGTAACATCTTAATTTTTCATGCCTTTTTGAAATTTTCAAAATAAAAGTAACCATTTGATTTTTCCTGAATTGTTAAAGCTTAAATTAAATTTTCATAATTTTAAAAAAATTTAATGTGAGTAAATCCAACTCCAATTAAATAAAAATTGTTTATTTGATATTTTTTCTAGCTTTTCTTGGAATTCCTTTTTCCAAGGCCCGGTTGTTTTCCTGTGGAGTTCTTTTTATTTCTTTTGAAGCTTTAAAAAAAACAAAAATAATCGTTTGGATTTTATCGGTTTAATTTAAAGTTTAAATTGAATCTCTGAAGGAAAAATATTTTAATTGGCTAAAATAAACTTCAAAAAAAATCCAAAATTATGTTATTTAGTCCATTCGAGTTTCAAAGTATTTTATAAAATTTTTGAATTTATTTATTTTCTATTTTTTTTTATTTATTCCCTTTTTTCCCATTCTCTCCCCTCCTTTTGCTGGCCATTCCCGCGCGTACTTCTTTCTTTTTTTCTTGTCCTCCTGTGCACGTCGTGCAACCCATGCCGGCTTGCCTCCACCATTCCCTGGCGCCCTTCCCTTTTCTCCCACCCCACGTCGCACCACTACGCCATCACCTGCTCCCCCACACCATGTCGCCCCTCACCTGTCGCACCACCAGCTCCCCCCCTTGTGCCGCTCTCTCTCTCCCCCTTCCATCATGTAAAGTCAGCACCTCCCCTCCTCCTCTATATAAACCAGCACCTTCTCCCTCCCTCTCTTCTTCCTCCCCTCCAACCCGAGCCGAAGCTCCCAAGCTCCATCACTGAAAGCCCTACAGCCTGGCCTCCCCATGCCGTCGCCCAGCCGGCCACCAGTTCCCTCATGGCGCCGCCCCATGGTGCTCCCAGCGACTCCCCAAGTTCCTCCTCCAGTGGCTTTGACGGCCGAGCTCCCTCCCGTGCCTCCAGCAAGCTCTCCCTTCCTCACCCCTCCTCTCTCCTCCATTTCCTCCCCACTGCTGAGCAGTCCCATGCTCCTTCCTCCTCCAGCTCTTTTCTCTTGAAGCTCCCCATGCTGTCGCCACTACTGCTGCTCCCTCCCCACCAGCTCCCCATGCTCATGCCCCTTGCCGCTCTCCGGTGCTAGCGCAAGCACCGAAGCTCCCCACCAGAGCAAGCTCAAACCAGTAGCTC
The DNA here is from genome assembly GCA_036346255.1 of Ampelocalamus luodianensis. Lineage (NCBI taxonomy): Eukaryota > Viridiplantae > Streptophyta > Magnoliopsida > Poales > Poaceae > Ampelocalamus > Ampelocalamus luodianensis. The sequence continues at coordinate 6,687,608 of CM070632.1, read as the reverse complement.
CCTCACCTCCCATCTCGTTTCCTCTCTCCTGAACTCACACGCGTACATGTTCTAGTGTTCTAGTGCTGCATGCATGTGTACCACTTCATGCACACGATCAGAGAAGCATGCAACTCATGCACACTAGTATCTGGAACCAGCGCACAAGAAGACGATGCCAAGGAACACACGAGAGAGCTTGGTGACGCTGCGTAGCCTCGCATCTTTTCTCTGCTAGTGTTCTCACATTATTCACTCACTGAGTTATGTATTTTTGCACGTACAAGATAGAGTGCATGCATGCCAATGAACCTAACTCCTTCCTCCGTATTTGCACAACACTACTAGCAACTCCAACTTCTAGTCATTCTTTCTTCTCTGATGACCTCAACACATATTTATTCCATCACCTTCTCTCTTTCCAAACACCACCAAGAGCCAAAAATCTGCCTATGCATGTCACGCTATTGTGTTCATCTTCTCTTTAGCATCCCATCCATGAGGTTAGTTTTCGCATGCGAGTCCATTTGAGTATTTTGCAAGAAGGTAGGAAGAAGATAGACACTGTGCATATAGCTCACAACTAACAACTCCATGTATGCTTCTTCATGCAAACTCACGGACACACCAAACATGTAGTAAGATTAATTCCTTACACTCCACCTCGGTTCTCCATCTCCAAACATGTAGCAAGATTAAATCCTTACACTCCACCTCGGTTCTCCATCTCCGATCGTCCGTTCGCCAAGCCACCCACGTCACGAGGTGCCCCTCGGCCTCCCCTTCCACCTCCTAAAATTCACCCCACTCTCTCACTTCTGTTTCTCCGCAATCGAGATATTTCTGTCGCGGGCCGAACATCCTTCCGTCGTCGTTTTCGGCGCCGTCGATCATCCCCCGGCGACGTAGTCACTGCCGTTAGCTTCGCCTCATGATGTTCTACGTCGTGTTCCCTTCCTTTTCTCTGAAACATCACCGGTTCACCAGCGCCACTATTCCCCAGCGCCTTTTTGCGCACCGTCGTCATGCCGGACCTCCGCCGACGACACGACCACCACCATTGGGTCCGTCTCACTCCTGGGATTATACTTTGCTAGTTCGCCGGCCATCCCTCCCTTTCCCTCACCGGCGCCATCATTTTTGCCTAAGCCTGCACTATTCATGTCTAATGATTTTCGATATTTCATGTGAAGTCAAACTTCCGGATTTCGTTCTCCTTTATACGAAATCCGATTCCGTTGATTCTTGGTTCTAAATTCATATAAATTCAGCCCCTCTCTTTCGCTTCTAATTTTGTAATTTTTGGATTTTATTTGGAATTATTGTATTTATTTGGCTCTTTTCGCGCGCGTAGATTTTGGCGTTCCCGACGAATTCTTGGACCCGACGACCGAAGCTCCTCAACTCTTCAACGAAGGCAAGTCATAGACCTTTGATCATATTGAACCCATTTTACAAAACTATATTGTTTGATATAAACATGCATTGCTAGTTTTATATTAAATGATTTCGGGAGTAGATAATTGCCAAATTGATGTATACCTCCTTGATAAATTGCAAGTGACATGTACCCTTTAATGACATGAACCTTTGGACACCTTAGGAGGGTTTATTTTAGTTGGACATTGATAAATCACCAACACGGGTATCGTATTATGCTTAGCCATGCTATAGTTGTACGTCGGGACTCACGATCACATGCTCATATAAATAGACAGGACTAAATGAATTATGGAATCGTGGCACAGCCACTTTTATTAAAAGATGTTGTGCCAAGGCTAGGGTGGTCTATGGCCGGGTTGAACCGAAAATGTTTTATGCTCGGGCGAGTGGGCGGTGGTGAGTGTGGGTGACGTAACGCACGTTGGGACGTGGATTAGTCTCGCCTGAGCAGCCAACTAAGGACTTAACCTTGAACCATTGATCTGGGTCACATCGTGCAACCACATGTCCAGGATGGGGTGGACCTGGCCTAATAATTAGCAATGAGCTGGCTAGGTTACATTGCGGTGGGCGTCTTTGATTCAGCGACGCAAGAGGGGGCACGAATCTAGCGGGTGCGAAGCTCGTTAGAAGCGAAACCTTAGCGGGCAGCTCTTAGCCAGTTCAAAGCTTTGTAACGGCCTTGTGATGATCTCTTAGTCGCACACCTCGGAAGTGTGTGAGCGGACAGTATAAGATGATTATCTCTTGTGGGTAAAGCTGTACAACCTCTGTAGAGTGTAAAAACTATTCGAATAGCCGTGTCCCCGGTTATGGACATGCCCGGAGATTTCACGTAAGGGGTAGATGTTTTTCTTAAAAATGGTGGAATTGCTGGTTTGGATGGAATGGTTGGGATGATCTCTAGTTGTTTCAAAGAACTGAATTACTTATGTATTAATCTTTAAAATAGTGCTTTCAATCTACTTACTGTATTCACTGTAAATGCTGCTTTCTGCAAATTAAACATAAAGCTATCCTTGTCTAGCCTCGCATGAAAAATAATTGCATACATTTCCCTATGACTTGCTGAGTACATTTAAAGTACTCATGGCTTGCGCCCTGTGTGATTAATCCCCACAGAGAAACCAGGGAATTCAGAGTATTACGAAGAGGAGTATCTGGAAGACTTTGCGAACTAGGTCGCGTCCTCCACTCGATTGCCTGTGGGCATATCGCGTGGCCACCACGAGATATTCGTTTCCGCTGCAAGTTGTCTTTTGTTGCTAAGCCCTACGTGGCACACTCTGTAAGACTTGACTATAAGGTCCTTTTGCTACTATTAATATTAATTTGTCTGTTTCATCGTCATTTTGTTGTATGGTTATGATTATATCTATGTTGTAACTGTGCGAGCTAGCTACTAATCTGGGACTAGTTCAGAATGCACAGAGGGTCCTGGGGTTGTATACCCGGGGGTCCCGACACTTTGTAAGACATATAGCACTTTGACTATCGCAAAACATAGTAATGCAAGAAGAATCTCCACAAAACTCAGTGTATAAACCTCTCAACCATGTAGCTTCTTTGCATGCTTCAGAAATAGCCATATATACTCTACTTCCGTGGTAGATACAGCTACAGTAGCCTGCAAACTCACTTTCCAACTCACAGCACAACCACCAATGGTGAACACATAACCTGTAAGTGACCTCCTCTTGTCCAAATCACCAGCATAATCAGAATCCACATAACCAATAAGTCCATCTCTAGATTTTTCAAACTGTAAACAAGCATTAGATGTACCACACAAGTATCTAAAAATCCATCGAACTGCTTTCCAATGCTCTTTATCAGGATTAACCATGAATCTACTAACAACACTTAGTGCATGTGATAAATCAAGACGAGAACATACCATAGCATACATAAGAGAACCAACTGCACTAGAATATAGAACTCCAGACATGTACTCAATATCATCATCTGACTTTGGACATAAAGCTGAAGATAATCTAAAATGTGCAGCTAATGAAGTACGTACTCACTAGTTTAGCCTGATGCATATTAAAGCAACGAAGGACCTTATCAATATACCCTTTCTGACTTAGGTATAATTTTCTAGAGGGCCTGTCTCTGGATATCTCTATACCAAGCATTTTCTTTGCTGCACCTAAATCTTTCATCTCAAATTCACCACTCAATTGTGTCTTTAACTTTGCTATCTCTGTTTTATCTTTTGCTGCAATCAGCATGTCATCAACATATATGAGCAAATATATAGTTGAACCATTGATAATTTTCAAATAAACACAGCTATCATAATAAGACATCTTAAAACCTTGAGAAAGCATGAATGTGTCAAATCTCTTATACCACTGCCTAGGAGATTGTTTCAAACCATAAAGAAACTTATTTAACTTACAAATAAGATTCTCTTTTTTTCCAGGAACAATGAAACCTTCAGGTTGATCCATATAGATATCTTCTTCAAACTCCCCATGTAAAAATGCAGTTTTAACATTTAACTGCTAAAGCTCATAATCATGCATAGCAACTATATTGAGCAAAGTGCGAATTGAGCTATGTTTAACAATATGGGAAAAAAACCTGATTAAAGTCAATACCTAGAATCCGGCTATAACTTTTGGCAGCTAACATTGCTTTATACCTTGTCTTATCATTTGGAGAAATACATTCTTTTCTCTTAATACCCCACTTGCAACGGATGGGCTTCTTCTCTTTTGGCAACTTTACTAATTCCCAAGTGTCATTCTTTTCTAGTGAGTCCATCTCATCATGCATAGCAGTTATCCACTTATTACAATCAGTGGAGTTAATAGCCTTAGAGTATGATGAAGGTTCTGTATTACCTTCAATTTCTTCTTCCGCACTCAAAGCATAAGCAACAATATTAGCTTCTTCAATCAACCTCTTGGGTAGATTAATCTCCCTCCGAGGCCTGTCAACTGCAATGAACCGTTGTGGTGGCTGCTCAACAATAGGAAAATCCTCAACAATAGGTGCATCATGAACAACGATATTTTCCTTATCTAATGTGTCACTTGAACCAACAAAGTGCTCCACCTGAATACTTGAATTCTGCTCACTCTCAACAGAAATATTAGTAGGCAGTTTATCATGAAGCATAGCAGATTTATTAAAGACAAAATTTCTGCTATTCACAACCTTATTTGTTTCAGAATTCCACAACTTATATCCTTTAACACCAGATTTATAACCAAGAAAGATGCACTTAACAGCTCTAGGCTCTAATTTCCCATTATCAACATGAGCATAAGCAGTACAACCAAAAACTCTCAATTCTGAATAATTTGATAGAGAACTAGACCATATCTTGATGGGAGTCTTCTTTTCAATTGCAGTAGAGGGTGAGAGATTAATAAGATAGCAAGCAGTGGAAGCGACTTCACCCAAAAATGCCTATGCAAACCTACATTTGACAATATGCAACAGGCCTTGGAAATGATGGTCCTGTCCATACGCTCAGCTACACCGTTTTGTTGAGGAGTATGGAGAACGGTGTAGTACCTAACAATGCCTTCAGTCTTGCAATATGATTCATATTCATTAGAACAGAATTTCATCCCATTATTAGTGCGAAGCTTCTTTACCTTGTTTTTAGTTTGCCTTTCAACCATACTCTTCCACTCTTTAAATGCTGAAAATACTTCTTATTTATGCTTCAAGAAATAAGGCCACACTCTTCTAGAGTAATCATCAATAATTGTTAACATATAACGAGCACCTCCCAGCGATGGCTTGCGAGATGGTCCCTATAAATCAGAATGCACATAATCCAAAATACCTTCTGTAGTATGAACCGAAGTATTGAACTTCACCCTCTTGTGCTTGCCGAAGATGCAATGCTCACAAAATTTCAGGTCGTCGATGCTATATCCTTCTAAAAGTCCTCTCTTGCTTAATTCCGCCAAGCCAAGTTCACTCATATGCCCAAGACGCATATGCCAAAGATTAGTAGCATCAGAATCTAATAAATTTTTTGAAACAATAGTAGCATTACCTGTAACTATCGTACCTCGAAGATAATACGGGTCATTAGAAGCCTTTCTGTCACCTTTCATTACAACAAGGGAACCTTTGGTGACCTTGAGGACTCCACATCCACCTGAATACATGTAACCTTTATCATCAAGAGCACTCAGCGAAATAAGATTTCTCTTCATATCCGGAATGTATCAACCATTCGATAAGGTTCTAATGGTGTCATCAAACATCTTGATCTGAATAGAGCCAATGCATGCTACCTTACATGGTAAGTCATCACCCATCAAAATAGAACTAGCACTATTGACTGGCACATAAGCGGTAAACCAATCTCTATTCGGGCACATATGAAAAGTGCAAGTAGTATCAAGAATCCATTCATCATTAGTTTCAGCACATCCAGCAAAAACATAAACAATAAGCATCTCACCATCAGAACTACTATCACGAGCCATATTTGTTGTACCTTCATCTTCTGTTTTACTTTTTAGTTTGTATGTGTCGTTCCTCTTTTCTTTGTTCTGCAACTTGTAGCATTCAGATATGTCGTGCCTACTTTTCTTGCAATATTTACATGACTTGTACTTGCCTCTGGATTTCGACCGGTCCTTGTAGCCGTTCGAACTTTTGCCTCAAGATCCATTGTTTGAGTTCTTCTCATTTTGCCTGGCACGAATAGACAAGCCTTTGCTTGTGAATCTGAACCTTCAGAAGACACCATCTGTTTCATCTTTTTCTTAGCATGCAAGGCTTCATAAACCTCATTGAGGGTCAGTGTATCATGACTATACAATATGGTATATCTGAAATTTGAGTATGAACTAGGCAGAGAACACAAAAGAATTAAACCCAAATCTTTCTCGTCATATTTTACCTCCATTGACTCTAGGTCAGAGACGATCTCTTTAAATTTCGAAAGATGATTCAACACATTACCTCCCTCTTGCGACTTGTGTAAGAACAATTTCTGCTTGAGATGCATCTTGCTGGTGAGATCCTTTGTCATGCATATCTCTTTCAGTTTCAGCCATAGAGCATCGGCCGACGTGATTTTCAGCACGTCTTGCAGAATATTATTATGCAGGTGAAGTTGAATTTGGGACAGTGCCTTACAGTCCTTTCTCTTCTCTTCATCGGACCAAGTATTGGCTGCCTTCTTCCCGAAGCCATCCAGCGCCTCATCCAGATCGAATTGTGCTAATAACGCCCGCATCTTGACTTGCCACAGAGAGAATCGTGTGTCCCGATCCAGCAGTGGAAGATCATATTTCAATGATGCCATGTTGAACAAACCCTAGATTGAAAACGGGCAACAAATGTGGCTTTGATACCACTTGTTAGAAATCGACAAGCAAATAACAAAGTAGATCAAGAACATGGAGGCACCAATTTTTACGTGGAAAACCCTTTCGGGAAAAAACAATGGGCGCACGACGGCGATCTTCACTATATCAGAAAAAGTGTTTACAAAACGCATGGATTTTAATGAGTCGTCGACTCTTCCCGTGTGGCTTACAAGGGGTATATATGGTGGCATAAAATTGACTCGAGTCGAAGACGGAAACAAATCCGAAAAAGAGGATCACATATCAACACGGTGCTCGGCAGGTAGACAACGCCATGGCATGCCTGCTCCCTACTGAGTTTTTGACTAAATGGTACGGTTGGCGTCGTTATTAACAAAATTGGCCATCGACGCGTCGTAATGCTAAAAATAGCACCATGGACATGCTGACGACCGACACACGTCCAAATCCGTTCCCCTACGTCCGAACGTGTTCTCCACCCCCTCCTCGGTGGGTCGGACACCCCCCGTGCCACCACATCAATGCTGCCACGCCCCTGGGGCCCGGACAATACACGTCCACGGCCCAGAAGGACGGAATAGCCGAGTTTCATTGTCTTCTTCTCCGAGGTAGAATTAAAAACACATTCTGTGGATATCATGGGATATGCTTATGATCTTAGGATGATGATACAATTGACAATGGTGGTGAGGGTTTATCGAAATACTCGTTTTCGACAAATTTCAGAAACTATCAGACTTCAGGCGGTCTAACCGGCCATGGTGATGGTCTGACTGGCCATTCCTGGTGATCAGACCGGCCATAGGCAGGCCAAAGGGTCGGTGGTCCTTCCGACCATGGTGGCGGTCAGACCGGCCATGAGGGGCGGTCTGACCGGCCAAACCTTTTGCTGGAATTTTGGTTTGGGCCAAAAATAGAGAGTGTAGGCAAGAGAGGGGATTCATATGCTCTTGGTCATAATTTTTGGAGCGTCGAGCCAAAAGTTCTATTTGTTTTAAATTTTTAGAAGTTTCAGATTTTCAGGGAGCAAATCTGGCTAAATCCCTGTGCTGGCGGTTAAACCGACTATGGGTGGCGGTCTGACCGATTATATCCTATTCGCTGGCTAGCAAGGTGGCGATGTTTGTAGGTTATGTAAAATTCATGGTTTTCAGTGCATATGTATTGCATGATGCATGCTTTGACTAATATGGGTCAAGTTGTAAAGAACTTGTGTCCGCAATCGATTTCTTGGTATATTGGTGTGCAGGAGGCTTGCAGGTCAACGATGGTCAACAGCGAGGATGATCGGTACTAGGTTTGGAGAGTTGAAGTCTAGAACGATCGAGGATGCTCGGTGAAGTCAGTGGACTCAAGCGTGGCGTAAAATGGACAAGGATGACCGAACGAAAAGTTCAATGCGACGGGTTGCATCAAGCGGCGGGGGTCGGTGCAAGTACCATGGTGGTTTCGGTGGGAGCCGGATGGGAGAGACTTGCCGACATGAAGAGAGCCGTTGATGAACCTACACGTGGCGAAGCATAGGATTGCTTCATCAAGATTGGACTCGGTCTTTGGTGAAGGATCGAGAAGGGGTATTTTGTTAATTTCACCAAAAGACGACGCAAAGAGAGGCGATTTAGGTCAAGTAAAGATAAAGGTCACGAAGAAACAGATTCAGGAAGTCTGGTTCGTCATCTGCTTTGAGAAGCATGTTGTGAGAGCCGGGAGATTTAACTTGTAATGCTTAACCTTCCAATTAGTCCTAGCATCACAAATTAAATATCCCGCCCTCGGTATATTATGTACCTCCCAGGAGCGGTACACATACACCTTCACAATCATCAATATCAATCCATACACAAGTTATTACAATACCAAAACTTCGTAATTTTCAACATAATGAACATATACAGATCAGAGTTCATACCTAGGGCCGACCGGCCAATTAGCAAGATAAAATCTCAAGTACGCAGCGGAACCACAGCAAGTAAACTGAAACAAAACCATGAATTAACCAGCAATGGGGTCCCGATGGCTTGCCATAACCCGCAAGGCAACCGACTAGGGTTAAAACCTTAGCAAATAGACGTTTCCTACACATCTTTCCTTACCCGAATTGATCTCAATACCTGCTGTCCAGTTTAGTAAATAAAAGCAAACAGTGAGTACACGAATGTACTTCGCAAGACTTTATCAAGCCTATACATAGCTACATGCAAGCTCTACTCAAAGGAGAAGGCTATAGGGTTTATTTTCCGCACAAAGCAATATTTTAATTTAAATACAATGTAGTAGATTCAACTAGCAAGTGAGCAAACCTTTTTAATACTTTAAATAACAACGAGTAATAACATTAGACATTAACAAAACACCTACAGGTGGCTGCCCCTGCAGCACATAAACATAGCATGAGAACCAATCTCAATACCACCCGATCAACTTTTAAGTTTAAATTCTAAAATGTTGAGTCTAACTCTTGAAAAACCTAACCAAGTGTTCCCATAACCAAGAACGTGGCTACTCGAGTAGATTAAACCCTGCAGGGGTGTACAACTTTACCCACACGTCAGACCGCTCCTTTTTCCATGCGATATAGCACACTTCCAAAGGTACGCCAGCAAAGCTAAGTCCTACGAGATGATTTCCAATACAATGCCTTAACTAAGAGCCGCCCTATGGGGGAAACCCTCCGTGAACTGCCCTTGTGTGTGCAGACGGGGCTCCAACGGAGGACCCATTGTTGTGTCGGAGTCACCGGCCCAGCCTAAGCAACTGCCAGTGCTCCTCAGGCGAGAGAACTAAAAGGGACCTAGCCCGCACATTTCCAATAACAGAACATTTTTCTACCTAACAACTACCACCTGCGGCTCAGAGTTAAAACATAACAAAGTACTAATTCAAGAGGTATCCCATATGTCCCTCATGTGGATGCATGTAATAATGCTTGGAGAGTGTGACACAAAATGTTCGCTCCTTGTTGACGTGAGCACAAACCAGCACACCCGATAACCACACCATTCATACCATTTGCCCAAGACCAAATTGTTTTATTTTCATTTTTAGTTTTCCAAATAAGATAGCACAGGGTGTTGTACGTAACATAATAAAAATGATTTATGTGATCAAGGTTATCAACTAAGTTGATAACCGCCCAATCTACCGGAAACTAAGCATTGCTAAGAATGACATCGATTAAGCATAAATAGACCATATAACATCCACCGAGCACTAATAATCAGCGGGAATATTAACTTGGGCTAGTGGCGGGGGATGAACAATTTTAGGGAATTCATGCAATAGGATTAGCTACCTCTAATCGACAGAATAACTTGATAAATAAAGCAAGCATACATACAGTTGCAAACAAGATAATAGTTTGGAATATAATAGGATCAAACATGCATCAAAGGATGGGTGCTTTCCTTTGCTTGCTGGTTCTCTAGACATTCTCAAGATCATTTTGGTTGCACTCCCGAATCACTGTCATCTAACGAAAAGAATCGACAAAGTAAAAGCATCGAATAAACACCAAAATTCAAAAAGTCTCCAAAATTATGAAGTTAATACAGAAGGTAGATAATGATTTTAGATAAATTTAGGAACAAAAATTATTGGATTTGGAGTTGATTTGAATTAGTTATGAATTTGTGAAGTTTAACCAAACTTCATGTTGTCAACAAATTACTTTGGATTTTTATTTGAGAGCCGGATCTTAAGACTTTATGCTAAGTTCATACTAATGATTTTTTACTCTTTTAATTGCTTTACCAAATGGTATTATCTACCTCATTAACTTGGTACTACTGTTGATACCACTACAGTTAGCATAAGGTCTACTGTTATGTGATATGTAAATAACCTAACTCTTGCCTTCTAAATAACTTACTCCTTTAGACTAAGAAATTAATGGCTCCACTAAGAGGTTTACTTAGTGATCTTATGCATTCAACAAGGTTTTAGCTTTTAATCATGAGGTTAGTAAATTTTGAATTATCCATTAACTAGTAAACTTATTGACTGATTTTCAGATTAGTGTGCTCGTAGTTGAATTCTGAATACCTTCTCTAATCAAAAGTTCAACAAAAGGATTCTACTGTTTGTTTTGGTTAACCCTACTAATGCTTATCTTTCAGTTGGTTTGCCTCTGTTAGTTTAAGGTTCAATTCTTAACTAGACAATCACCTTCTAAGCACCTGAATTTAGTAAGGTCAGCAGTTCACTATCAAAAGTAAGATTTCACTTTGGGAGCTTTTCTGCCCACACATCCAATATGAGGAAAATTGCTGTTTGGAGGTGTTGTTACTTAACCTTCCCATTTAACTCAATCATCCATAATTGTTTTCAAAATTGGCTATTACTAATAGGTAAATGCCCAACTGACTATTTGAAACAAGAGCATTTCCAACTACTGCATTAACAAGGTCATAAACCTAATGACAAATCTGATAGTTTTCAGGTTACTGCTCAAGCACCTTCACAGCAGGTTTTTCTGAACTAAAAATGCTAATATTTGACCTTCCTTAAACTAGCTTCCAAATGCTAACTTAAAAGAGTGACTCAAATGACAAACACAACATTAGCTAACATAACATTGAAAGGTCTAGCAAGTGAGTTTACTAACAACACAACTTTTTCACTTAATTACTATTTCTTCTCCTCTCTGATCCTCATAACATCCAAAAGACTATACAGATTTGCTAATTACCCTTCCCACTAATTCACTAATTCAAATTTGTTCTCGGATTAATTGGCTGTTGTCTAATAAGTGTTCAACGAATTGAGTCTAAGAGAAACTCTAACCACTGGAATTAGTGAGGGTAAAAGCCTTTTGACAATTGTAATATCTTTCAGTTTACTTTTCAAGTAACCTACAACAGCAACAACTTCTGAACTAAAGTGCTAAACTTCGTTACAAGTTCAAATCTGACTTTTGTTAATTCACTGAATGAATCAACAAACAATCAAGTCTTCTTCTAAACCTTCCTCTTCTGTGTTCAATATCTTACACTAAAATTTTCTGAAATGAGTTGCTGCTAACTAACTTCCTCTACAAATCATACTTCAAATTTGCTAGTCATATTTAAAAGTGATACCATTGTTAGACAAAATGATTGTTCTCAACTCATTACAAGTGATTGCATTTTCAGAGACAGAGAATTAGTTCTTCATAAAACAAACTACAGGAACAGACAGGGGGTTGTGGGTGGTGTTCATCGCTGGCGGTTAGGCGGGGGTGTGGCGACGGCGACCCACAAAAATGGGTTCCCCGATGTCTACTGGAGCTAGGGGTAGCGACAGTGCGGCTCGAGAGGCCCTGTGGCGCACGCACGACGGCGATGGCGAGCGGCATAGGGGGGAATTTGGGTGCACATAGGCATGAGTAGAGCTCAGAGAACTCACCAGGGTGCTTGCCTTCGACGAAGAAGCACCGAGATGGGCCGGCGGCGAAAGCCTGCGGCGGCGCGTGGTGTTCACTGTGGCGGGGTCGCTGTGAAGAAAACAAGCACAAGTGAATGATCGGGAAAGGTATAGGGAGGTCCAAGCGTGCTCAGGGAAGGAGGAATCGGAGGGGGAGTCCTCGGAGGAGAAGTGGTGGTGAAAATGGCGGGGTGGCCGGAACTAGAGAAGAACTCAGTTGCGCAGCTCCACGGTGGATGAAACTCCAAATTGACTAAGGCGATATGATCCTCGGGGTGTAGGGCATGACGTGATGCATTTGTGGGTGACTGGGGCTCACCGGAGCGACAAGGGATGGTGTGGGCGGTGCGGCGACTGTGAGTGGCACGTGTGCGCTTGGGCTTCCTGGTGTGCAGCAGAGGGAAGGAGGAGGGGAATGGCAGCAAGAGGGTGAGGCCAGCTCGATGATGGTCTTTATAGGTGAACGGTGGAGAGCGCGATGGTGGCCGGTGATCCGCTCAGGAGTTGCTTGGTGTCAATGCGGCATGGGTAGCGCACGAGGATGCGATAGGGGCATGGGTGCGGAGGTGCAGGGCATGGGCTCGGGACAAACGAGGGGTGGCACTGAATCCGGTGGGTGAGCCTGGTGCATGTGCAGAGATGAGCGACCGCGTGTCCCATGCGCAGCAACGGTGAAGTAGATGCGTGGCACGGCGCTGCTTTGGAGAAGAAGGAGGGCCTGTCGGGTGTGCTCGACAGGTCAGTGGGGGGTGGGAGTTAGTTTAGGTTTTCAGTTTTTCCAAATCGGCTGAAAGTGATTTGAGGATTTATTAAGCACAGTTGTTTAGCCCCAAAAATCAAGAAATTTTTATGGAAGGTTCCTAACACTTTGTATATCAAATCACAATTTTTCTACAATTTGTCATGTAGTAACTTTTTCTCTAAAATTATTTGAAGTTTCTGTTTCAAGTATTTGACTTTTAATTTACAAGTTTGACTGGTTGCTTAAACAAACTAATCTAATTATAAAATTTATGAAATTTTGCGGGTGAATTTCTTAGTTGTTCGAGAACGTAGGAAAAATATATTTCTAGGAACTGTTCATAAGTTTTGTTTGTATTTTAATTTCAAATCCAACTTTGAACATGCAAATTGAAAAGAAACCAAATAACCTCCAAAATTTCCAGAAAATTCAAATAAGCAAAACAAAGAGGACATAATCCAGCAAAAATCTTCCCAGCTATAGATCCTATTACATTTTCAAAATAAAATTCAGCTAGCATTTTTGAGATAAACAAAATATACTTTCAAGTTTTAAAATTGAAGTTCTTTTTGAAACTACCTCAAGCATTCTAAGAGCATATGAGGTATTACTGTTTTTAAGTTGAATTCCCAAAATAACCATTCCCATACTCTTAATCTTTTTAGCTTTGGCCCAAATTCAAATTGGACTTTTGAATTGGAGGAGTATTGGATTACTAGGATTTAAAACATTTGCTTTGCAACAAAAAGTTTTTTAAAAGTCCAAAATTTCACAAATGCTCATTAGTTGCTTAACTAATCTAACTTAGGGATCTAGGGCTGTTACACGTGCGTGAGTGTAGACTCGTTTGTGTGTGGGTTTAACGGGTGCCCGTTAGGGTCTTCTCTCTCAGCCTAGCCTCCACTATAAAAGGGAATCTCCAGATGTGGAGTTCTCAAGTCATTTCGAGAGAAAAACCCTAATTTATGATTTGGACATTTTGGAGTAGTTGGGGCTAGGTTTTATGGGAGATGGATTCATTGTGTGCTCAAGTGTTGATCTTTTGTCATCCATGGTGGAGTGGCTATAAACTAACATCAATATTAAATCAATCGAAGCAAGATTGCTTCAAGATGAGTCTTTTCTTGTTTTTGCTCTCTCTTTGGTGACTTTTTAGATTTTAGTGATCCTTTGGTTTCTTGTTGTGATCTTGCTTGCAGTGACATGTGGGAATGCATCTAGGATCATCTTTTGCCCACAAGCAAGTTTTAGGATCAAAGTTTGATATTCCTAGGTTCTTATGCCCTCCTTCCCGCATCTATGAAATTCATGGAACTTTGGCATTGATCTTCACAATCGTCTATTGGAATAGGTTCCTGATCTTCTTAATGAGCTATGGTCGAAATTTGAGGGGATTCAGATCACCGGATCAAAAGTTGATTCGATTTGTGATTTTGAATTCGTACGATTTCACTGTTGATCGGGCTAGAGGTCAGACCGCCTTGATGAGAACAACGCACAAGCACACGCCTCTCCCCTAATAGCAAATGCCTGAGACGAAGCGGAGGACTATAAGCGTCCGAAAACTCATAGAAGCGGAGGGTTGGGGGTGTTACCACTTAGGGTTTTATAGGCAGAGGGGGCCAAGGGCTCTGCGCATCGGCGTCGTCGGCCAGGAGCAGGAGGCGGCACATCAGCGTAGCGAGGAAGGCGGCCACATCTCCACCTCCATGGACACTGCTTCCCCTCATCTCTCGAAGCTTCTAGAAGCTTCTCGCGGAGCAACCGCACAAGGGTGGGAAGAGGCAGAGAGAGAGAGCTGAGAAGCAGACCACTGAATTGTTCTGGTGTTGTGGGCTATCGCAGAGAGCACATGAAGCACGGCCATAACACTATTACAGTAGTAGTCGCTGCAACAACATCCCACCTGTCAGTGAGGAGCTCGTACGGGAGGATACTGGTGGCTGGGACCACGTCGCAGTGAGACACTCATGAACCTGCGTACTTGGCATTGTCCACCACAACCCGCGGTGTGATTCTCTTTCCTTTTAAAAAATGATCCCTTTGTTTGATCTGTGGGTGATTTTTTTATTAATTAATCTTTTTTCAAATTTAATTTCAAAGTTAACCTCGACGCACTTTATTTCCAATTCTGACCCCTTTGGTCACGCCACCATCCAAGACGTGACAAAATAACACTGTCACGCCAGCCCGTTTCTGGGCAAACTCTTGTCACGCCACGGGTGGTGGCGTGACAGTGTTGTTTGGTCACGCCACCACCAGTGGTGTGACAAAGAGTGCGTTTTTTCGGACTTATCCTATGGCGTGATAATGTTGTTTTGTCACGCCATGGGTGGTGGCGTGATCAAAGGGGTCAGAATTGGAAATAAAATACGCCGGGGTTAACTTTAAAATTAAATTTGAAAAAGGATTAATTAATAAATAAAAGTTCTCTGTGGGCTGTGGCCATTTGCCGCTTGTCTTTTGTTGTCTATTAATTGCTGGTGCATCCGTCATTTGATCAGACTACTGTTCGCTACAACGTTTGAAATGATTATCAGAGAAACTTGAGAGAAATTATTGCTCAGTTTTTTTTTTACTAGGAAAACACAACTTTAGTCTTTAGTCGAGTAGCAATGGGATTCAGGTTTCTCGAATTCCTAATACGTAGATCCCTTACATATACAAAACCTTTTTTAATTAAAAAAGCGATTCTAATGTAAACTCGTGTTGAGCTCCTTTTGACGTTTGTGTTTGATTGCTAAATAAGTCGAGATGGTGCTGTAGAGTAACCGTCGCTTGCGAGTTCAGTTTGAGCGATTACCTCGTAGATAAATTTAAAATCATAAGAACGATGCAACAACACAAGAATAGAATAGTAGATTGAACACAGAGATGTGACAGGACTTTTAGCTTCTCTTTATTGCTCTTCTGTAAAACTGTAGTACAATGGTTGGGATTCCCCCTCCTTTATATAGGCTACTGGATGGATGAGCAGCCCACCATGGGCTAGGCCTACCCGGTCTGGGCTCAGTTTCTTAACACTCCCCCTTGGGCACTCATCCGTTATATTCATGTCTCATCAAAACTCCATAAAAACCCAGCGAAAAAAATTTGAAGAAAGAGTACATGAAATACGTTCTGCTGTGCTGCATGAATTGCCTCATCAAAAACCTTAGCCGAGAAACTTCAGAAAAACTCGTCAGTGGAAAAAGAGTATAATCCACCCAATTTCACTTAATCTTCTGGATTTATTCTTTGGACACTCGATCTTTGTGATCAAGTTTCAATAATGAGTTCGTGAAGATTCTAGCCCTGAAATCTGCACTTCTCTAAGTCTCATCATTCCAATTCCACGTATGCATCTTTCAAAACTAGACGTTGGAAGTGACTTAGTGAATAAATCTGCAAGATTTGCACATGACTTAGTATGCAGTACTTTAATTTCGTCCATCTTTTGCAATTCATGAGCATAGAAGAACTTGAGGTTGATATACTTTGTGAGAGGACTCTTCACATAACCCATCTGCACTTGTGCAACACAAGATACATTATCTTCATAGATAATAGTGGGAGTCTGTGTGGTATTCAATCCACACGACTGCTGGATGTGGTGAACCATCCGCCGAAACCAGGAACATTCTTCCGAGGCCTCGTACAGTGCTATGATTTTCGAGTGGTTCGTCGAAGTTGATACAAGATTTTGCTTAGACGGTTTTTATGAAATTGCAGTTCCACCACATAGTAATACATAGCATGTTTGCGACTTAGCTGTATACGGGTTCGATAGGTATCCAGCATCTGTATAACCAGTGATAGTTAGGTCTTGGTTCTTTCTTTAGAACAGACCAAGATCTTTGCTTCCTTGGAGGTATCGGAAGATGTCATTTATTCCCTGTCAATGCATTTTGGTAGATTCTCCACCATACCTTGATAGTAGGTTGACGACAAATGCAATATCCGGTCTAGTACAGTTTGCTAAATATATGAGTGCTCCTACTGCGCCGAAGTACGAGAATTCCGATCCCAGGACTTCCTCCCCCTCTTCTTTAGGTCTATACAGAGCCTTGTCTTGCCGCAAGGACCTTCCGACCATTGGCACTTTCGAAAGTTACGCTTTTTCAAAATCAAACATTTCTAACACCTTCTGAGTGTAGGACAACTGATGTACTAAAATCCCTTCAGGGGCATGCTCAAGCTGTAAGGCTAACCAATATTTGGTTTTAGCTAAATCTTTCATTTCGAATTCCGACTGCAGGTAAGAGCTTGATTTCTTAATATCTTCCAAGGTCCCGATGATATTCAGATCATCTACATATACTAACATTATACAAAATCCATCCTAGGATCGTCGTATAAATACAAAGGGAAAATCTTCATTGTTCGTGTAGCCTTTCTTGCATAGAAAGTTGCTTAAGCGATTATACCACATTCTGCCTGATTGCTTCAGTTCGTATAGTGATTTTCTGTGTTGCACACTGTACAGATTTCTATGTGCTCTGTCTTGGTTCAGGATAGGGATACCTTTAGGTACCTTCGTACAAATATCTGAATCCAAGTTTTCATAAAGATATGCAGTTACCACATCCATCAATTTTATTTCTAAATTAAAGTTTACTGCCATTGAGATTAAATATCTAAAGGTAGTTCTGTCCATGACCGGTGAATATGTTTCTTCATAATCGACTCCTGGTCGTTGAGTGAAACCGTGTGCAACGAGCTTTGCTTTATGTCTTACAACTTCATTATTTTCATTTCTCTTTTGAATAAATTCCTATTTATGCCCTACGGGGTGCACATGGGGAGGCGTACGGCTTACACGCCGAAACACCTCTATTTTATTCAGAGATAATAATTCTGCTTCTATTGCCTTCTTTCAATTTTCCCAATCTGATCTTTTCTTACATTCAACGAGCGATGCAGGCTCTAGAGGCATCTGTGGGACTCATGCTTCTCACAGAACACTAGTCGGTAAAGCCTTTCAACAATGTTTTTATTGGCCAACAACCCTCTACGATGACAGGGAGCTGGTTAAGAAATGTGTTCAACGTCAGTTTCATAGCAGGCAAATACACCAACCAGCTCAGGCGTTACAAACAATCCCTCTACCTTGGCCTTTTGCGACCTGGGGTCTCGATATCCTAGGACCGTTACCCAGAGTTCCAGGTGGATTCGAATTCCTTTTTGTGGCTATTGACACATTCACAAAATGGATAGAAGCCGAACCTGTGAATAGGATGTAAGACCCGAGATTAACATCCCAAATCTTCTGTGCATAACTGAACTAGTCCCATGATCAGTGGCTAGCTCACACAGTAAACAAATGTAATAACACAACCATAAACGCTAAAATTTATTAAATAACCACAGAGTTGATTTCAAGATAGCCTTACAGGGCAACATTAAATAAACACAACGGAAGCCGATGAAGAAGTAGTGGAGTCCAGCTGATTTGCCACAGGCAATCGACTGGGGTAACGGCCTAGTCGTCATGATCCAAACCTAAAGCGAAGTCCTTCTTCTCTGAAATTTGTTTGCATAAAGCAAGTATGAGCACAACTACCGTGCTCGCAAGTTACACCCGTCAAATAACAGAATGACATGCATACATGGATGTAACAAAGGATGGCTTATAGGGTTAATTGTGCAAAAACAGCATTTGATATTAAATACCATACTAAGTTCAAAAGCTCAGGTTTTATAAAATCCAAAATTGATTTTGAATTAATAAAGATAGTGTAGGCACCATCCTAACACCAACATAAACACGGGCAGCAACCCGGGGCTTCAACCCACAACTTTGCTCATGGACACCCATCCATGTCAAAACTGTTTTACAAAAGCATTTTGAAATCAAAGTCTAACTTTGAGTGGCTTTGCCAGCATGTCCATGACCGTGGATATGGCTATTCGAATAGATTACACTCTGCAAAGGTTGTATAACTTTACCCACAAGAGATAATCAACTTTTAATGTCCGTCTGACACACTTCCGAAGGTGTGCGACTCAGTGATCATCACGAGGCCTTTACAATGCACCATTCCACCATAGTCCTCCCTCGCTAAGGTTTCGCCCCCTTTGGACTACCCGTCTGCAGGGTTCAGGCCCCCTCTTGCGCTAGGTGGGACTAACAAAGGTAATAACATGACTAGCCACCGCACCAACAAGAACGACCATGATGGAACTTTGCAAATTAATCGGCCAGGTCCTGCCCATACAAGACATGTGGTAGTACGATGTGGCTTAGCAAGATGCGGCTCGGAGACCGGTCCTTAACTGATCTAGGTGACAACCAACAGGAACCTAGGCCTCAACCTACCCGGTTGAGCCCGTGCATAAACCTGCACCGACCAGACAACCAATTCGCCCATGTCCAAACCATCATTTTATTTTATTTTATAAAGTCATTTATAAAACTCCCATGACACACCAATGCCAAGGGTACAATTTAAACAATAGTTGATTTTTGGCTGAAATTCCCCAAATCAAACATATTTGGTCTATAAGCATGGCTAAGAACAATATTTTCCAAAATGATCCCAGTTCATACTATCATATCAACCAAGTTTTGACTAGGGTGACAACATGTTTGATTCAATTATCAGAATTGGACATACAAAGGATTTTAGGCATAACTATAAATTTAAAACAGGAATTTAAATTACTGAATATAAATAAGCATGCAGTAATAATTTGAAACAAAATTTAAATAATTTTAAATAATAGGTGCAAATATGATCAAGAATGTAACTTGCCTTGCTTGAGGTGAACAGATCAACTGATACTGAGGTGATGTTGTTTTCCTAAACAGATCACCTAAAACTCACAAGTACTTTCTCCAGGTAGTCTATGTGTACAATCACGATGATCATACAGTCAAAATCAATCCGCTTATGTGCTCTTCAAACGGCGTCGAAATCTGACTCTCCGAAGTCGTCGAAATCTAATCGTGAAATAAGCTAAATTCAAATAAAATTCAAATATCAATTCAAATGAACTCCAAATTAAATAATTTTGGTTTAGTTAGCTAGATCTTAATTTTATACAAATTTTGAAATTTGAATCGATGAAATCGGAGTTAGGATGCAAAAGATATGGGCTCTGGAAATTTGTATTCTAAAGAAATCCTAATTTTCAGATTTTATTGAATTTCCCGAATTATTTTTCTATTCAAAAAGGGATTTATGACGCAATATTAACGTTAGCCCTGAGAATTTCAGAATTTAAAAGGATTTAAAGAAATTTCGACATGTGAGACCCACATGTCGGTCTCACGGCTCACATGGATTAAGTCCATGGTGGACCGGCGTGCGGGACTGCGTGGCTTGCCACGCAAGCAGCCACGTGGGCTGCCACATGGCAGCCACGCACGCAAAAAGCGCCGAGGTGGTGCCACGGTGGCGTGCCATGTCGGCGCCGGACGGGGGCGGCGCTCGGGTTCCAAGAAACCAGCGAACGGCGGCGTATCAACGGCGCCGAGGGGTACTATCGGGTAGAGGAAGGTTCGGGGATCTCAGGGCTCGCTGTGGTGGCGTCGGCACGGCGATTCGCCGGCGCGAACTTTGCGCGGCGCGGTCGGGGTCGCGGTGGCGAGGGCACTCGGGGGGTGCTCCGGCGAGTCTAGTGCGCGCACGGGGTAGCCCTGTGGACGGCGATGCCGATGGTGGCGGCGGCAGGGCGAGTGCGTCAACGGTGGCAGCACTAGAGGCGGCGGAAGACGTGGCGGCCGGCGACGAAGAATCGGCGATTCCGGCGAGGTGAGAGCGAGAGAGGAGGGGTGAGGTTGAGTGAGTCGAGGGGCACCTCGTGCTCCCTTTTATAGGGGCAGAGGAGGCAGGAGGTGGAAGATCGTGCGTGCGGGTCCTTCGGCGGCCATGGCGTGATCCGGCGAACGTGGGCGTGATGGAGGGGCAAAACGGCCGGAATGGGGGAGTTGGCGAGTGGCGGTTTGAATGCGCACGTCCGTGTGAGGAGAGTGGGCGTAAATGGCAGCGTTGACGGAGCTCAACGTGGGCGAAAATGGCGGCCGAGTCAAGCGCGTCGCGAGGAGGACGAAGGTGAAGTAGACGAAGGCGGTGGGGCCCACTGTCAGCGACAGCGGTGACGCGTGCATGGGCGAGCAGAAAAGGAGCGAGTGGATGTGGGCCGTTGATTTAAATCGAACGGCTCATGACGCGGTGACATTCGGACCTTCGGAGAACAAAATCAAGATCGGCGGTTCATTTTTAATCGGACGATCCATGTTTCTGTGACATTCGGGCCGCCCGAATGACTTCGAGATCTGATCGTTGGTTTGAGATCTGACGGTTGATGAGCGTTGATGTGTTTAACGCGTGGCGCACGAGTGGGTGAGGCTGACACGCGGGCCCAGCGTGTTAGTGAGAGAGAGAAAGAGAGAGAGAGTGCAGTGCGGGCCGAGTGGGCCAAAAGGGGAAACGGGCCGTGCGAAAAAGAGGCTGGGCTGAGGGAGATTTGGCCCAAAAGGCATTTCCTGATTTTAAATTGATTTGTTAGTTTAAATAATCTGATTAAATAAAAAGGGTTTTAGAAAATAGCAAATAAAATCCAAAAATTATGTAAAAATTCACAGGAATTTCATTGCTTTATTTTGGACTTAATAAAATTATTTCCAACTTAAAGTTGGCTTTTAATTTTGCAAATAAATTTTTTTGGCTTTAAAATACTTAGGAAAAAGCTTTTAAATTTCTAGAAAATCCTAGAAATTAAGTAAATTTTCATTTTTCAGATTAAATCAAATAAAACTTCAAGAACTTCAAATAAATTTCACTTATGACTTTTAAAAATTTCAAAAATTCAAATAAAGCAATGAAACTCTATCAAATTTCAGAAAATCCAATATAATGATAACTTTATTTTATTTTATTTTGGTAACATTACTTTGGGATGTTACATGGGATAACAACAGAAGCAGCAAAAAGGTTCATGATGAGATGCGTGATAACTCGATTTGGAGTACCAAGTCGAATCATCACAGATAATGGCAAACAATTTTCAAGCGCAAAATTTCAGGAATTTTGCAACGAGTTGGGTACTCGACCGTGTTATGCTTCTGTCGCCCACCCCCAAAGCAATGGGGCGGTCGAAAGAGCGAATGGCCAAATAATGAAGGGAATCAAAACCCGAGTATTCGATCAGCTTGTCAAACGCTCGTGGGCTTAGGTACAGGAATTACCTTCAGTATTATGGGTAATTCGTAGGACAGCTAGCCGAACTACAGGAGAAACACCTTTCTTTCTAGTCTTTGGCGCAGAAGCCATACTTCCGTCAGAACTAAAGATTAGGTCAGCATGAGTCGAAAATTTTAATGACTCCATCCAAGAACAAATGCGAGCAGACGACATTAACCTGCTCGAGGAAAAAAGGGACCAGGCTCTAATCCGTTCAGCAGTCTACCAACAAGCCCTGCGCAGATACTACGATCGTAAGGTCCACCTCGCACCTTGTCAGAGGTGACTGCTATTGAGGCTTATCCAATCCCAGTCTAATCGGAACAAACTTTCCCCCAAGTGGGAAGGTCCTTACACTATGGTCGAAGTTATACGACCAAGATCGGTACGACTTGCAATGGAGGATGGCCGCGTTCTCTCAAACTCTTGGAACATTGACCAGTTACGCAAATTTTACGTGTAACAAACCTCTACGGCAATAAAGTATCAGGTTCTTTCTATCTTTTGTGTCTTTCTTTGAATTTTGCTTTTATAATTTTTTTTCGATCATTCTTCATGTGCTCATTTCCTCTTTACACTGGTCGGAGAAAGGACATAACAACTAGTCGAAGTCTCTCCTCTCTGCATGTGGTCTTGCCCGCTGGAAGGAGCTTCCTAGTGTCACCTTCTTCCTAACTTTTGCTACCAGTACAAAGTTTTTTGAGCTCAGAAACGTGGTCGAAAATCTGTTAAGCAAATTCATGTCACCTTAGTTTATTTATTCATTTTGAAAACTACTCTAAGAAGAGCGCACTTTTGAGATTCGTTCGACCATTTCTGGTAAACTTGATCGGTTTTAACTGGTCGAAGGAAGAAACACACCTAGTCGAAGCTTTTCCTTTATACACGTGGTCCTGCCCACTAGAAGGAACTTCCTAGCGTCGTCCCATTTTCTACTCTTGCTACCAGGACAAACTTATCGGGTACATCGAAAAAAGTCGAATGAATTTTTAAGGTACTCTAGATGTTTGTTTTTTCAACTTGTCGTTATTAATTTGATTAATCTAGTTGGATATGGTAACATCACATAGTCGAAGCCTTTTCCTTCTACACGTGGTCCTGCCCACTAGAGGAAACTTCCTAGCGTCGATCCGTTTTTCACTCTTTCGACTAGTGCAAGATAATCGATACTCGAGAACTATAAGTCGAACAAAGCTCTCTGTTTTCAGAAATCGTTCTGCTTCAGATTCAGTGCAGTCGAAGTCGGCTTCAACAGAACGAGGGTTGAGGTTGGGGTCACGGGCTTTAAGCTTTGCTAAAACGAAGTTCACAGCTCCTTTGACCACTTCCCTTATCGAGCCATTCTGGTTGGTCTTCAGAGTAGACACCAACTCTTGCAGGGTACCGACTTGCTCCCCAATGACACTCATATTAGCAGCCATCGTGCCATTGCGAGGAGCGACCTTTTCGGCATGAAGCCCATCGAGTACATTGTTCAGAAGTGAAATGTTGTCTTGAAGATTGATCTTCATCGACTTCATCTCCTCCTGAGTACAAGTCGAAGCCTCGTGGAGTCTCTTTATTTCAATTAATCACTTTGAAAGGAGTAATGATTGATTAGATGAAACGATTCTACGAGAAGATAAAATGATTTAAAAGCAGGCAATGTTCTACTTACCCGCTAATTGAGAACTTAACTTCTCAATTTCCTGATCTTTCTCCTTCGCGATGCGAAAGATCTCGCGGACGACTGAGGACGTTTCCTGGGCCTCGATCCGAAGAGTCCACACCTCGGCCTGAAGGGCATCGTTTTCGACTTCTTTTTCTGTAAAAGAATGAGAGGATAAGAAAGTGGAGATTAAAGATTAAGAGCAGTCGTGACTCCACGTACTGTTTATTTTTTCCTGCAATTCCTGAGTTGCAGAGTTTGCCTCCTGAAGCCTCATCAGAAGGTTGGCGACCTCATCCTTAGCATTTTCACCTCGGCTTTTTCGAAGTCGAGCGAATCAACTAAGGTCTTTTCATCACTCTTAAACCTAAAAAAGTTAAGGGTAGACATGAGTACGCTGACGAGCAGTCGTAAGTATTTCGACAACTGACGCGTGATCGTAAGTTTTTCTACGATTACTCCTGGTCGTAAGTTTTTCTACGATCAATCTTAAGTTGTAAGATCTTCTACGACAACATCCATCGAGTACTGAACAAATAGTCGAATTATGAAACGATTACAAGTATCAGTTACTCACCACCTCTCTGCTTGCTCGCAGAGTACTGCTTTCTCTTGTCATAGCTCGACAAGTTGCCGGTTATACTCGCAAATCGTAGCAACTTGTTCCACGGCTCTCTGCAGGAGAGAAAAACGATAAGAGATGGGGATAAAATCATATATACATAAGTATCGATGAACACTTACATTCATGTTTGACCAAGCAAACATAGAAACTATCCGTGACGGATCTTTAAGCCCATCCATCTCCTCGGCTCGTTTCCACCAGACCCCTTCGAGACG
The DNA here is from genome assembly GCA_036346255.1 of Ampelocalamus luodianensis. Lineage (NCBI taxonomy): Eukaryota > Viridiplantae > Streptophyta > Magnoliopsida > Poales > Poaceae > Ampelocalamus > Ampelocalamus luodianensis. Next base: position 6,663,074 of record CM070632.1, on the reverse strand, counting down.
TTCATTATCGAAGACATCCCCGCAATTGGGAATGCTGCTGGGGTGAGGAACTCGGTCGCGAGACTGGTAGGCAGAAGATCCTACGATAGAAGCGGGGCCAAAGAAATCAGAGCAAAAGTTAAAATACTCTTCTTCCTCTGATTCGGTGATGGGAGTACCGCCTGGAGGACCGGAAGGAACGTCCTCGACAACCTCCTTACAGGCCCGGTAGTCGGAACTCTCACCATCGCCGACTCTCGGTGTCTCCCTCGTGGCCTCTCTCGCCTCTACTTCCATCCCTACGACTACCTCGGTGGTCGTAGCGACTTCTGCAGCAATGACTTCCCCCGCCGCAGGAATAGTAGCTGGAGCTTCAGCTACTGCCGCAGTCATACCTTCGCTAGCTGAAGGGGCGACCGCAAGCTTCTCCACAGAAGCATCCCTGGGGGCTGAAGGCGTCGGGCTGAGATCACAAAACGCAGAAGTAAGTCAACTTGTGAAAAACAAAGAGTAAATGCGGTTCTTACACTTCTGTTTTTTACATACCTCTGTGCACTGGATCTAACCCGAAACTTGGCAGCAACCATCCCAACGGAAGGTTTCCTCGACTTCTTCTCGGCCACTGTTGGTCGAGATTCAATAGGGGGAACGGGAGTCTCCTCTTCCCGACTCCCCGAGTGGCCGAGATCTGTCTCGACCACCTTAAGAGCGTTGTTCCCCTCGGCCTCAGATCCTACTGGGGCAGCAGTTTCCTTCACAAAAGATATAAAACTCTTCCAGTTCTCCTTTTCTAGCTGCCTTATGAAGCCACGAGAAGTAGAAACTGCGAAAGTTTTATTGTCATAATAGAAGGGTACCTTAACCTTAGGGGCTTTACGCTTAAGGGCGAGGGCTGCTTCTTCTGCTTTCTTCCTCGCCGCAGCCATGTCCGCGGCAAATTTAGCAAAAGGAGTAGGAGGAGCCGAACTCGAACCACCCTTATCGCCGACCTTTACGAGTCGACGCTTCTTGGTTGGAGGGGATTTTGCTAGCTCCACTTGCGTTGTCGCCCCAATGATCACCAAATCGACTTCCCCGTCATCTTGGCAGTCTTCTATGCCTACTTTTTGTTGAAAAACAGAAAAGAAAAAAAAGTAGTTGTCAGTTTTTCTACGATCACTAACTGGTTGTAAGCTCTACTACGACCAACCCACAAGTCGTAAAGTTTTTCTACGACAAACCCTTTAGTCGTAAACCATTTTATGACGACAGGTGCCTAAAGACGAAATCGAATCGTGACTACCTTTAGACGCTCCACCTTTTCCTCTGCGGTTAAAACCACAAGAATTTGAGGAGCTGCTACACTAGACGGACTCTTCTCATAGATGACCCTGACACGAACGTCAATCTCCGCCTGTGGAAGATCTGCACGTCATAATCAACAGACCCAGTTAAGATTAGCCAAGTCTAAAGGCAAAAGTAAGTTTTCCACTTACCATCTTGGTAATCCTTGGTTGGGTCTTCTTTCCCCGAGTACCTCCACATAGGAGGAACTCGTTTCTTCAGGGGGCTAATGCAGCGCGTGACGAAGTCTTTTACCACGTGCCACCCGGTAAGTCCCTCCATCTTCAAGTCTTTGATGGCTTGAATGTAGGGGGCGATCCGGTCAAGATTACTGGGAGTCGAATCCCAGGAGGAGGCCCTCTCGGCGGCGTTTCCGATAAACGAGAGGCTGTCTTCCTTGGTGACTTCCCAGTAAAACCACTTCTTCTTCCACCCCGGCCACGACGACCGGGTAAACATCTGGATATACTCCTTCGACTTCCCGTCGTGGAGCTTCAGACCGCAACTCCCAGCAATTTCGGCTTGACGAGCCATCCCGTAGTAATACTGGAAAAGCTCAAGGTCTGTCGGAATCCCCAGATACGCCTCACACAAATACACGAATACACTCAGCATTGTGATGGAGTTAGGACCAAGGTTCACTAGTTCCACCCCAAAATGCTCGAGCGCGAGTGTGAGGAAGGGATGAGCAGGCAATCGGAGGCCACACTCATAATACGCCTAGAAGACGGGGATTTGACCTTCTACCCCCAACGGCCAGTGTTGTCCATCCGCCGCAATCCACTTCACGAGTAGCCCCTCGGGAATCTTCTCGACGGCAACCAAGGCATTCATCTTCGCGTCATCCATTTCCAATTCAGCCCACTTGGAGACGGTCCTAGCCATCTTTTCTAAAGAAGGAAAGAGTTGGATTTGGGAAAGCTTCAAGAAAGAGCACAGTGTCACCGGCGGCGGAAGAGATGAGAAAACGACGAACAGTTGGGGTGAATTAGAGAAAAGGTAAGAACCCTAAGTTCATCCCTGCAGTTCGTTTTATAGCCGTACGCTTGAAACAAAACGCCGTGGAAACCCAACGGTTTCCACCGATTCGGGAATTGCTCTAACGGACAGATCTTTAATCTGCCTGTTCGAGAGTGCCGATGCTCTTTTCACACCTCAAGTGAATTACCTTCTTGACCGAGTATACTTCTGATCAAAGGGAATGCTAATCAGAAAGGTTTTACTTCCGATCATAAGGCTACGATTACTCCAAAGTCGTAAGATTTTCTACGACCATCTTATAATCGTGAGATTTCCAACAAACCGCCTCGACCAAGTATATTTTTGGTCGAAAGAAACACATGTTGAAGAGTTTTTCCTTCAACGGTTTTTCTACAGCCTCCTAGTGGCTGTAGGATCATCTACGACTCCTCGACCAAGTAAGTTATTTTCACTTGAAGCTAGGGGGCTAGATGACGAGGATCTGATAATCTTTATTTTATTATTTATCCTTAATCATATAATATAGGTAAACATGACGTCACACGGTTTACCCCTTACTGTTGTAAGGGAGAAATAAGCCAGGAGGTCGTAAGTCCTTCTACGACCACCCCTATAGTCGTAAGTATTTCTACGACTACCACGTAATCGTAAGTCCTGCTACGATTACCGTCGGTGGTAAGTCTTTCTACGACCAGTATCCAATCATAAGTTTTCCTACGACTACCACCTAGTCGTAAGTCCTGCTACGACCAGCCATACCATGACTTCTCCATGTATAACAGGGTCCACTCGGCAGTAGGCCCTATTAATTGTGAGATCCAAACAGTCAATGTATGAAGTTATACCTGGAATAACAACATATAACCCACCATTATCTCTGATTGATAACCGTCAGGCAACATGGGGAGGTTACTACTCCGGTAATTACTCTCATTATTGCGTAATAATGAGCGTCAATTGACCAGGAACGAAACCCGCCACCGCAACATAGTATAAATAGGTATCTTTTAGAGGTAATAGGGGGAGGCTTTTTGAGAGACAGTCAGTAGCAATATCGGCATAAGTCTTTCTACTGATTGTAATCAGGATACCCAATACAATACACACAGGAGTAGGGTTGTTATTCTCACTGGAGAAGGCCCGAACCTGTATAAAAATCTCTGTGTCTCTTTTGTCTACATGATCAATTGTGGAGACCCCCCAAATCAAATAATCTTTACGTAAGATCGGTTCTAAAACACCGACAAAAACTTTGCTTTTTATCGTTTGACACTAGCTGTTGTTTCTGCTCAATCTAGAGGGTTGTTTGCGTGCACCGATATTGCTGTTTTGTACTCTACATCGCGCGAACAATCTTGTACCCTTAGAAAGAACTTTAAGTAGTAGGCTAGCGTCTCTCCTAGCACTTGTTGTGAGGTTCTCCTTTGCTTACATCAAGTCACATTGATCGTTGCGTGTGCGTACATACACTTCTCTTAGTATGGCTTTGATTAGCTAGCTTTGATTAGGTTAGGATTAGCAACTTTGACGAGTACTTTGAACAATCTTTCAACTTGCATTAACTGATTTGATTATTACTAATCCTTGCTACTATATTGAAACCTTCCGAGCTCCACTTTCTACTAACTCAGCAGGTACCGCTCCTCACAATCGTTGGGCTATTCACAAGTGAGAGTATCACGAACCAGCCATCGGTTGTACCACTTCCTTGCTGCATTGGTGAGAACTTGTAAGAATTTGGTATAAGCTTGAGCATGTGTGACTTGATAAACTCTACCTCCTAGTAGTTGATAGGAACATATACTTGTGATTTGTTTCCTTGTTTTCTACTAACAATGACAGGTTTAAAGAAGTGGGTAGATTACGATGTCATCGTGGCCAGATATGAACTTAAATGGAAACAACTACCAGCATACATATTGCCACTCACCGCTGAGAGTACGTCGTTGGACTACTTTATATGGGTTAATATGTTGGATAGCTACTTTGAAAAATAAGACCTTGATTCTTATGAGAAGATGAGCATGGCAAGGACGGCACTAATCGGTGATGTTCAACCTTGGTGGTCGAATCTGGAGTGCCACTTTATGTACACATGAGAGTGGATGAAGAAGAAATTACAACGTCGTTTTGTACCTCCACCACCCATAGTCACAAACGAGGTGCAACCTAAGGTAACTGAAAATACTGATATTGTTTTGGCTCCTACTCCATCCCCAGATACCGCCGAGACGCTTGAAGAAATGAAGTTTGAGGTACCTACAGTATCTGATGAGGACGATAATGACAAAGGTACTGATTTGGTGCTACAACAAGACATAGAGCAACCTTGTGAGTATATACCTGCTGTAGTGCAATCTTTTGATTTTTCTTTTATTGCCTTCAACGAACCATGTGCTGATCTGAATTCTCATAATTTTGCACATGTCGAATTAATTACACATAAGGAAGTACTTGATAGAATATCCCCTACTGATGCATTGTGCTATATCATGCTTAATGATCCAGTTAGTTTGGAACATGCTATGGAGAAAGTTTCTGAACTTTCATCTCTAAATTCTCTTTCTAGCACCTACACCTACTATTTTAAATTAATTGGAGATTATGGTGTAGACAATCAATTTCTTGTATATCGAATATGCATAACTTGTGATCACATAGATGAATTGAAGCTTGTTGTTTTGGACAACAATTCTTGTGTACTGAATCTTGTTCAATATGAGAGGAAAATAAAATTTAGTGCTCATCCAATGCCTATGTCTTCACCTTTTATAACATCATCTAGCCTGGACAATCTGAATAAAGATGTTGAATTATGGAATAACTTACAAATCTTTTCACCCTTGCTAAATGAATTTGCTATTGATCAATTGAAATCTGATTATATGAATGATTTGATGCATGCACAATCACCTTTAATTTCTAAAGCTTTCTCTATTTCTTTGCCACCTGCTATTACTAACATTTTGCAGAAAGATGATAATGCATTGCTACAAGTTTTAAAGTTTCTCTTGCCGTTGGAGGATGAGCGTGAGTCGAGAACGACTCAAATGCAAGAAGGGGAGGATGATGAAGACATCAACCCGCCGGATATGACCGCTACTCCACATCCAACCGGGCTACTCGGCTGCGTCAAACTCTACTCGAACGGGCCGACGACGATGAATTTACTTCACTTATATCTGGTGTTGTGCCACCTCACATTGGACCGAGGGCCTTGTATCAATTGTTGGGTCCAAAGGATAGCCACCACTTTAGGGTATTTGAGCCAGCCACCTCCCTGGCCCATATGTCTAGGGTTTTGGGTACTGTTTGTGCGTGAACAATACCGCCGCCCCCCTCTCTCTTCCTCCTATACATAGTGGTTGCCGCTCCTTTAGTTCCTCGGGTTTTGTTGATTGAAGTTTAGCTTTGCTACTTTATTCTTTGTCCTCTTGGTCGGCGAGATCAACAACGACATTGTTCTTTGGAACCCTACTTATCAATACATTCAATTCCTATTCGCAATTTCAGATTACTTATTTATCTTGTTCTTACGTGCTTCTTCGGTGTATGCAAGAATCGATCTTCGTGATCAGGTCAACCGGGTATTCATGCACGGTTGATAACGACTTGTCGAGCAGTTCAGCGATTACGTGGTTTCGAGCCTTACGAGTTCGTAGCTAGGATCGTGAGAGTTGAGCGACTACTACCGAACTTACCTTCTCATCGAAAGATCGGGCCAAAATAGGACCTTTGTGGTTCATCAAAGTCCCTTTAGTTTTTTAGCTCTGATGTATACGCACACATCCATGCTGTTGTCTCCCTCCGTGGAGATGTTCAAATTCGGTATGCCTTTTGCTGACGGTTCCATACTGGTACTAGGTCTCAACTGGCTCCCCTTCTGGTTCTAGGAAACTTCAGTGATTGGCTTTGTCAAGTTCTTCTTATCCTTTTTCGCCAAGTGTCCCCGGTTACTTGGGATTCAAGGGGCCGGAATTCTCATCCTTTTATTCTGAGGCCTCTGGACGGGATTAGGGATACCTTCAATTTTCTTTGATATTTCAACCCTCTCTGGTGCATTGTGTGCAGGCACATGGAACTTGGTCACGCTCTTTAAATCACTAAAGTGGTCAGACAGTTGAGTCGCTAATGCTTACAAATTAATTATCTTCTAGACTTCTCTATTTGCTTCACTAGTGCGCGGGTCATGTGCATGTATTCCCGTGGCTTGCCACGTTATTTTCCGATATTTTTCATCAAGGGTTCATTTCCTCCATCTAATGACGGAAAACTATCATCATCAAATATGCTATCAGCGAAGCAGGCTGTATGCAAATCTCCAGTCATATGGTCTAGATACCTGATTATGGATGATGTCTTATAACCAACGTATATCCTCGACTTTCGGAGAGGTCCCATTGCAGTTCGCTGTGGTGGTAGTATAGGTACATAAACCTTGCAACCAAACTTGCGAAGATGAGAAATTTTTTGTGCTGACCTTTGTGCTAGTTGCATAGGTGAATGGATGTCATATACCGATGGTCTAAAATTGATGAGAGTTGCTGCGTGCAGGACTGCGTGTCCCCCAACATGTAGTTGACAAATTACAGTTCTGCAAGAGCGGTCGGGCAATAAATTTAATTCGTTTAATTAATACCCATGCTAGTCCATTTTGAGTGTGGACATATGGTACGGAATGCTCAACGGTAATTCCCATTGCTATACAATAATCATCAAATGTCTTTGAAGTAAATTCTCCAGCGTTGTCCATTCTGATGGACTTCACATGATTATTAGGAAAATTATTCTTAATTTTAATTATTTGCGAGATCAGCTTTGCAAAAGCGTAGTTTCTCGTAGACAATAAACATAGATGCGATCATTTCGAGGAAGCATCGATGAGCACCATAAAGTACCTAAATGGCCCTAACGGGGGCTGTATAGGATCGCAAATGTCTCCCTGGATACGGTCCAGGAATGCAGGAATTTCATCCTTAACTTTCAAAGCAAAAGATCTAGTAATTAATTTTCCGGTGGCACATGCGGGGCACACAAAATCTTCCTGATTCATGAAATTCTTTACATTGATATTATGTCCCTGAGAATTGTTAATTATATTTCTCATCATCCTAAAACCGGGATGGCCTAATCTATCATGCTAGAGACAGAAAAGTTTAAAGCTTCTAAAAGTGGTTTTTAGGACAGTATAGGCTGCAGGTGCCTTAATATTAGTGTAGTATAGCACAGATTCATATGAAAGAAGTCATTCTAATACCCATTTTTATTTTCTTCATAATTTGTAATAAGCAGGTATTCTTTTCCATACTCTTCTTCAGTCTCTACGTGGAGACCGTTAGCACGAATATCTTTAAAGCTTAAGAGAGTTCAAGTCGATTCTGGGTACAACAAGGCTTCTTCAATGACCAATGTTGTGCCTATCGGGAGTATAATTGTGGCTCTTCCTGAGACTATTATACACGTATCGTTGTCTACGATTGTCGTAATACTACCAGCATTTTTGCTGATCGACTGAAATTTTTTTGTCTCTCTCAAGATGGTATCCGTTGTGCCGCTATCTGCTAAGCACACTTCCTCCATAGGACGCCACACGCGTTCTGATGTATAAAGTATTTATTCATATAGGGTAGGAAGCAATCCACACATAAATAAAATACTCCAAAACAGAACATAACTTGCTATTATTAATACGGGAAAAAGTCTTGCAGGACTCATCATAAGGATTCAATGCTTTGCTCTACTAGAACTTACAACTATTATTCAATAATTCAATATTCTATCACAACCATAAATTGCAAATGACTATAAAATCTAACTATAATGCGTGCACTAAATCGAATCAGCGAAGTATGAAGAAACTTCTGCCTGAATTTGCTCCATGTCCATCTTCTCTTCTTCGGCAACTACGGCTACGGCCGCTGCGATGTCCAAAAGGTGTGATGGGGGCTTCTACCGGGCTATCCACATCCATGGTTGCAACCAATGATTATGGATCCTTTGTGTCTGCAATGATGAGGTGTGTCTCATGCTGTCCTTTGCCCTTCTTCTTAGACTTGAAGGCATCAATTACGTGCTACAGCTCACGACAAACACGTGACCAATGTCCCCATGTGCCACATTTGTAGCAGCTTTGGTCCTGCTGGCCATAGGGCTTCTCATCGCGCTTCTTTTGTCCGCCCTTCTTGGCTTGAGCATTTTGCTTGGACTTGCGACCCATGACTTTACCCTTCTTGCCTCTTTCTTTTGAGTGAGGCTTTCTCACCTTGTAGCTGTTAGCATTGATTTCATAGCCAACATTACTACTAGGCGGCCGTGAGATGTAGTTCTTTATTAGAACATCATCTTGAGCTTCTGCAACTTGCATGATGTTAATCAGTTTGGCATACTCCTTGTAGTCTTCTTGATGATAGTTGCGTGCGGATTGCACCGCATTCGGGTGAAAGGTAGAGAGAGATTTCTCAATCTTCTCCTCATCTGTGATTACCTTACCACAGAGCTGAAGACTGGTACAAATTCTGTGCAAAGCAGAGTTGTACTCCCCCACGGTCTTATAGTCAGCAAAACGTAGGCGATTCCATTCCTGCTCTGCCTAAGGAAGAATGGTGTACTTCAGCTTCTCGAATCGCTTCTTCAGTGTGGTCCACAAAGCTAGTGCATTCTTCCCCGCCATATACTCATTCTTGAGCATTAGACAGAGATGGTGTCTGTGGAAATGAAGTGCCTGGACATTTTCCTCAGCAGTTCGAGTGGCATCCTTCGAGGTGCCAAGTCCAATAGCAGTACGGAGCTTCTTGGTTCCAAGTACAATCTCGACATCTGATGCCCAAGTCAAGTAATTCTGGTCATGCTGTGCCAGCTCTTCGAACTCTCGTTTCATAATACTAGTCATTTGCATATTCATGCAAAGAGTTCATAAGATTACTACTGATAACTTGTATAAAAATGGTTGCAAAAATTCTCATAATGTTCTCGTATTTTTCTATGCATTTTTCATGCTTTACTACTATTTTTAGTGATTAAAAGCAATATAAACAATCACAGATAATCAAAACAGTAAATACAATACATAAATTGCATACAAATAAAAATAACAAAGTTAAACATGCTTCAAAAGTTCAAATTTATTCAAAAATTGAATTCCTGAGGTCCTATTCTGCTGGAATATGAATTTTCGATGAATTCTACAATTTTCAGTGGCTAAATCCGCTAAATTTCAATTCTAAGACATTTTTCGCGTAATTTTCCAATTTCTAGAGGGGTTTGCGCAAAATTTTCTTATCCGCACAATTTTCAAAACGTCAAGGGCCCTTTTTGCAAAATGTCCTTTTTCGGTTTCTTTTCTTTTCGAAAAAGGACGTGGGTCGACCTTCTTGGGCCGGCCTCCTTGGCCCATTACGGCTGGAGTAAAAGGGGTGCAGGGGGTAGGGTTCGCCTACCCCGTGGCGGCGCATATGCGCATTGGCGGCCAGCGGGAGCTCGTGTGGGTGGAGGGCCAGCGACGTGTGTAGGTGAGCCGGTGCAGGGGGGAGTTGCGCGGCGGCAACTTCTGGCGGCGCTGCTCGTGTGAGAGCGACGCACGGTCGGGTGGCACGTGGCTATGCGGGATCGGGCGGCACGTGCGGGCACGAGCGCGGAGGCGGCCATGCGGGGCGGCCTGAGCGGGGAAGGCGCGCAGCGGCGCCGGTGGCGCGTGCAGGTGGCTCAAGGCGACGCCGTACAGGGCGGCGCTTCAAGCTCGTGGACATGGAGCCACCGGCGCAGCGATGTGGGCATGGAGCCCCCGGCGACGCGGATTCAAGCGGCCCAGGAGGGCCAGTGGCACTTTGGGCGGTCGTCGGCGCGTGCGGGCGCCCGTAGCTTCGAGCCGGCTTCAAGACAGCCCGGCGCAGCCATGCGGCCAAGGCGACGACATGGTCATGCAGGACCAACGGCGATGCTACTCCGGGCAGTGCGCAGGCCGACGCGATGGAGAGGACGCGGTCGTGCGGCGGCCGTGCAGGGCCATCGACGTGCTCCAAATCGGCGGTAGCGCATGCAGCGCGCAATGGCGACACGGCCACGCGCGGGTGGTCGGTGGCGCATAGTCCGGCTTCGTGGCCGTGATGATTTTTTTCTTGTTACTGTTCATGCAATGAGATGTTCAATCTAATGTGCAATTGTCATCTGTTCTTTCATGCAACCATTGATCGGCTTGGCCGGCGACTTCAAGTCGACTCGCGGTAGGTTAGAATGGATTTGCAATTTTCAATCTATGATACAATCGATATCCACTTTTTTATGCAATCTACCGATCGGCATTGTGCCGACGACTTTAAGTCGGCTCGCTGTAGATTAGAGCGGATTTGCACTGTAAGATACAATCTAGAAAGTCAAATTTGCGGAATTGAAAGCAATCTGGAAAAAAAACGATTCGATCTACGAGTGTCGTGGCTCGACGATTACCTTCTCAATCCGTGCAGTCCGAAGAACGTAGTTGTGCTAATAACATGTTGAGTAACCGTTGCTGGCGAGTCCAGTCCGAGCGATTAACTCGTAGACAAACTTAGAATCGTAAGAACGATGTAAGAATGCAAAAACATAATAGTAGATTGAACACAGAGATATGAATAGACTTCTGGCTTCTTTTTATTGATCTTCTGTAAGACTATAGTACAATGGTTAGAGTCTCCCTCCTTTATATAGGCTACTGAATGGATGAGCAGCCCATCATGAACCAAACCTGTTCGGTCTGGACCTAGTTTCTTAACAGGTGCTACACAGTTGTAAAGCGCCGGCCCCGCGCACGGATTGGCGGAAAAGTCGTGGGGGTGTAGTACGCGAAGATATGATGATGAGAATCAACATATGGCTGAAATTGAATTGCTACGGAATCTACAGCTTTGCACGCTAATCTCTTCGTTTGCAACCCATTGCAAGAACGACCACACAAGACAAGACAGCCTTCGTTAGCTGTTGCCTGTTGTCGTTTTGGAACCGGTCTTTTACCCCTAAAGAATCCGTAGTATGAGTATCAAACTGCTCACGGGCATTGTTAAAGTGTAAATTAGCATTGGCAACTTTTATTATTGACGCATCTATCTGTTTTTTTACTTGACATGCCATTAAATTTCAGAAAACTTTATGAAGTTTAGTCCAATAAATTTGAAACTATCTAGATTGGCTATATGAAAATTATATCGTTAGATGTATCAATAGACAGCTTTCATAATATTATTATTTTATTAGTACATATTAATACAAAGTTATAGAAACTAACGGCCAAAAGACTATAAAAAGTAAAAAAACGTGAAGCAAACAAGGACAAAGGGAGTACTATTCTTCCTTCCTTGGCGTTGTAACTGACAGCACACGGCACACCGCAAAGGAAGTAATGCCCCACTTCCATAACGAACATGCTCACTCTTTTTATGCTTATGCTAGATTCATGACGATAGAACCATACGTTGACCGCTAACGATAGTCTTCCCCCCAGTTTTGCAATGGTCAAGATGGATTGCGATATTGCAAGATTCTTTTGGACAAGAAACGACCGGGCTTTGCAGGGCAGATGCAAATGCGGGAGAGGGAAACGATGACATCAATCCTTATCGTCGCATGCATGCCTCCAAAGATAGAAGACTCTGTAAAAAAGGTACACTTAAGCACTGTTTTTGGACCACGGCTTTGGATTTGGTCGATTAGGATGAAAAGAGAACAGAAAAGAGGCCGTGAGGCCCCGCCTCCAGGCCGTTGGATCAAGGGATGGAGAGAGGCCTCTCGTGGGAAGGCCTCAGAAAATTTATTTTCCTTACCTGGTCAGCAATTCGGGCATTGTTTGTACGTGTGCAAATCGCCGGTGAGGGTCTACCATTTCGTCTTTTAGCATAAAAAATAGGCAATCTCTTAAGGTCTTAAGCTTGTCAATGTGTTAAAAGGACCTGCAAATTGGCGTGCAATGTAGAGTACTCCCTTTGTTCAAAAATGTATAACGTTTTGAACATCGATATTGTCTTCAATATACAACTTGAACTAATACTTTTTATATGAATATATTCATAAAATACTAAAAAATTATTATACTATGAAAATATTTTTAATGACTAATACGAAGATACCATTTTTACACGATCAATATAAATATTTATATATATATATATATATATATATATTATTTATCAAAGTTAAAAAGGTTTAACGGCATGTTTTCTAAAACGTCCCAAACGAACACCGGAGCACGCTGCGAGTTGTGCGTGACAAATTCGATCTAAGGGCCCAGCTGCTGACGAGAATGAACGAAATCCTTTCTCGCCGGAGACCGCTCGCGCGAGGCCGAAACCGGCAAGCGCGGGGGCAGGGTTTGGACATCTTCTATTCTACTCGTGGTGGTAATCCGTAAATATCGGGTGCACTTCTTTGTTGGTATATCTAGTATCTACACATGAGCAAAGTAACAAACTTGGCTTGCCCCAGCCTTATCTGGTAGCACTTACCCAAACAAATTTCTGGTAGTACAATTTTAGGTTGGTCTCGTTTAGACCAAACATGTGGGATGTTCTTTGAGCTTTCACATTTGAGCTTGAGTTAGTGTTCTACTGTACATTTGTATTAGGGATAATGCGTACTATATCACTTCAAACGGTGGAGACCACTCAGATACCACTTCAAAGATTTTTCTTCGGCACTCTAAACCTGTTTGGTTTCACACAATGCCATTTTCACTCTTTTCCCCTGTTTTAATTCGTTCTGCACCTTTTGATTTGCGTGAAAAATCACTTTTGCCCCTGCACCAGACGAGAATGACAATGCTTAGAATGGGGAGAAGTAATCCGATGAGCATGCTTCCGTCCATGCCAACTACGGCCATTCGACCCTCCGCCTGTGCCATTTACCTTGTTCCTCGTCACCGTCTCACCAAGTCGCCACCGTCGTCTCACCCGGTCGCTGTCACTATCTCCATTCTCATGGGTCTAGGGTTAGCGAGATGGTGTTAGAATTGGGACTATAAATGTAAAGGTTCATTCATTCCTGAAATTCTAAAGTATGTATGATTTAGTCTTATATTGTCTAGTCAAGTGGTAGAAGAATAATTTATAAGGTGACGTCATTGTCACTCATTGAAACATGTGATATATGACATGGGGTGACATGACGATAACTATAGCTAAAGTCACGTGCACGCATGTACGCACGCACGCACATATATTCGTATGGCAATTATGTGACTTGTGACTTTCGAAACACAGTGGTTGGATCTATAGACCAGTGTGGTCGAAACACTGTCGTCGAAATAAAGTGGTCGAAACACAATTTGTAACACCCTGGCTATTCGGAAGCCAAGATGTCACCTAAAACATCTAACATACATCCATAATGCGGAAGAATTTGAATAAAATCAACTAATGATAGTATCAAAACAACCAAGACATGATGAAGGTATCCTTCCTTCACCATCTAATCTATTTATTTCAGTTCATTGATAATGAAAGTTCACACGCAGTAATAATTCGACATCAATGTGGAGAAGGTATCCTTCCTTCACCACTTATAAATTTATTATTACAGTTCATCATTTACGAATGTAAGATAGAATTAAATTTAATCTTGAACATGAATTGGATGAAGTGAACAAGTAGTGCGTGTCTACTCCCTCCCAAGTGAGCCAACATCGGGGTTACCTAAAATAAACAAACAACGCAAGAGTGAGTCCACGACTCAGCAGAATCAAGAAAAGGGACATAACACACATATGAACAAGTCATCATCATAAGAGAATATGAGCATACATCGAATGAAAACTTAGGAATGCATGGCATGAATGAATGTACTCAAGGATGGACTGCACACATGCTTATACTGGTATAGCGAGTGACACACACCGTCGGTGTTCACTTAAGCCCGCACCTTAACAAAAGTGCGGGATCCAAGTCCTATATGAAGAACGTTTCATATAGGTGTCCAAAGCTGCCCATACCGGAATTGATGGGTCTTACGTGCCCATACCGAATTGATGGGTCTTTCAATCCACTCCCGTGGACGGGACATGACAATGTCCAAACCTGCCCACATTGGAATGGTGGGACTTACAGTCCACTCCCGTGGACATAGCATGAATAAAAGGATGCATGATATGAACATGAACAATGCTAATATCATCTTTCGGCATTTACTCCACATATTGATAGAACATAACCAATTCAACATTTCGGTATCACAAGATGTCACATCATATTCATGTAAACATTCACAATCACAAGATTTAAAACCAACAAAGTACTTGCCTTCGCGTTGCGTGCGTTAGCAGCACAACGATGGCGCCCCAAACCCGTGAGCTCGCGGCCTAAACAATTAAATAACCGAAATAAGAACAACATAGAGCCCATCATGAATTAATATTCTACACTACCCTCTTGCACACCCAAAACATAGTCATAACCCGAATCTGAAATTCCAGCAGTAACATGGAATCCCATCAGGACAGCAGCACGGTAAAGACCAAAACTAATGATCTGGGACTCCAAAAGAGATGAGCCCAGATCCTACACGAGCTTAACAAATATATCTACAACTTTGTAGTTGATGAGATAACCCAATTCGGCCAAACTAAATTGCTAACTGTCAAACGAAATAGCAGAACAGAATCTGACTGAGCAATTAGAACAGCAGAACTAAAACGTCCATAACTTTTAAACTACAACTCCGAATTGAGTGATCTTTAACAATCTGAAAAGGTTATGAAATTACCTACAATAACCTAGTTGGCACGACATTCAAATTTTGCCTTTAACAAAAAGTGGCACACAGGTCAAAACTAAAGATAGAAACTGACATACAATCTGGACAGACTGACCTACAATCTGGACAGTCACAAAGAAAAGTGCATAACTTTTGATCTATAAATCAAAATGAGGTGCTCTTTATCAATCCTGAAAGCTAGTGATATCACCTTCAAAATTTGTTATGGGCAAGACCTCTGAATCACCCTCTAACCAGGTCATATATCAACCTATACAGAGACTGCTAATTCTCGTCAGGATTCTGGACAGTAGATAGTAAATCTATCATAACTTTTGACTCGAAAGTCAGAATGAGGTGATCTTGGCGGCCACCGAAAGCTAAGAGCATCCTCTAAATAACTCTAGGAGATCAAAACTTCTAATTCGGCCTCTAAGAACCCAAAACTAGCCACACAATAAACTGGACAGAATTGAATCTACTGCGGACAGAACTTGATCCAATCAAACTAATCCAATTTTCACATCTAAACATCATCAAAATAGCGGGGAAACGAATTGATACCCTTGGATATGCGTGTTACGCTGATAAAACCCCGTGAGGACAACCTCTCTCTTCTCCTTCTTCCTTCCTCTTCCTTATGGTCGGCCACTTTGCGGGGAAACACCGGGATAGTAGCGACGCCAAGGGCGCGTATCTTGTAGCAGCCGGGCATCAGTAGCGGGGCGGCGGCACTGTAGCGCACGGAAATACTGTAGCATATTAGGGTTTGTGGCTTAATCCCCCTTTCTTGCCTTTAAGTGGGCTATCAACCTTCCATGGGCCATGGGCCATGGGCCTCTAAGGCTAGTTTTTTCCTCTACGACTATGGGTTGTGCCCAAAGCTCTCTCAAAAACTGAATTTTGAACTTATTTCCATATCTAAACTTTGTTGCATTCGCTATTGAATAAATTTCCCTCTCCGAGTAATATTCTCTCTAATTGGAATTTGAAGTATTACATTCTACCCCCTTAACAGATTCGACCCGAATCTACTCGATGAACTAACCGAAAGAAAATCGCAGAATCGAATTTGAACAAGGATAACCACGCACCTACTATGAACAAATCTGGATACTGATCGCACATGTGAGACTCCAACTCCCAAGTGGTCTCTCTCTCAGACCGCTGAGACCACAACAAAACGACGTAAAACGACGTCCGTCCTAAAACTCCACCCGGTATTTCCAGGTACACTCATTAGAAGAGAATCGAAGGTAAGACCCTACTCGATGGACAACGTCTTTAACGAAATACCAAGCTTGAAATTGCTTAGTTGCTCACTTAGTACCAGAACACGAGACATTGGGTTCCTCGCGTATGGAACCGTGACGGTCCTAGCGATACGCCAACCTCTTAACCCCACAATTGTCGAGAACAAACCAAAGTACTTTGGGTTAACCTCCCTTTGGTACCAATCCACACAACATGCGCATAGCACACGGAACTCTTGTTCCACCTCTCGTCGAACTCTTCACCAAACAAGGATCACATCCTTTAACGAGACACACAATGAAACTTGCTTTGAACAACTCTATTACAAATAGAGTCAATCGAAGTAAGGATTCCCGTCGTAACCACACAATGCCAACTCGATACCAAAAGAGTCCAATCGAATCGAAGATTTATCATGAAAAAACTGTCCACTTTCCAAGTGGCGGCTTGCGATTTAAACGCCACAAAAGCCAAAGGACAAATCACTCGAATAACCGAATCAATCATTTTTTCTTTCGAATGATTAGAACCACACATACCAACATACAACAAAACTCAATTTCGGAAGACATCACCATAAGCACGTAGCTCAAACAAGAATCAAGAAAACGTGTCATTACTTGAGGAAGCATCAATTTCTCGTTTCTCTTTTAGGAATAATTTTTTCTCAAACTTTGGAATTCCAATTCATCGCTTAACACACTAACTCATCTCTCCTAACTTGGCATTCTCAACGCTATGCTCAAGTCAAAATAAATCATCCACGCTTCTGTAGATAGGCTCTTTTGACTCCACATAAACATACTCTAGCCAACTCTTCTCTCGATAGAATTACTTTGACAGATGATTTCCCATGCATCTCAAAATAGATCTCATATGCAATTACATCACCTCCATCTTCTAAGAGTAAACAACTCAGAATTCTCAGCACACCCATTCACATACTTCATCAAAAGGATTCTATCAATGATCATCCCATTGTTCAGAATCCACCCTTATTCTAATTCCTCTACACATAATCATTGAGCGACCAAAGTCCTAGCATAAAAATGCGAAGCCCAAAATTAACTTCCAAGACCCCTACAACGAACTTCTCATATAGGAAATAAGAGAAACCTCAGATTAAATCCCTAAAATTCTCACAATCCAAACATACTCGCGCATTAACATCAACACGAAAATATTTCTCGACCCAATTATCTTTATAAAGATTCTAACTCTTAGAGAGTTACTTGCTAAGTCCAAAATATTCCTAGTAATAATCCAACAATCCCGCTACTCCGGCTATCTCATTAACCACTTTAACGATCGACATTTCGCTAATATTACTTTCATTACAACACCGTCATATTTCATCTGCGCAACCGTGCATGGTACTCAATCGCGGCACTCTAATACATCGATCAAGATTCCCATCCTTTCGAAAATTCTAATGTTCCACCCGAATTGAACAAAGGATCTTGGATCACAAATCTCCATAGATTCTAATGGTTGCAATAATACAATCAGTTTAGCCTCAAAGGCAAACATTCTGTATAAATATTATTCTCTCCAAGAATTATACACGAAAATAGTTCATCTTTCTATGCTCCTCGAATAACTTACAATCCAAGGTCTCACAATCATATTGAATAAACACTACGAAAGACCCTTGTGAAACGAATCGATGAATCCTTCCTCAAAAGAAAAGGCAAAAGAAGACATTTACTGCTCGAAGTAAACACAGGACCAAGGGAAAAAATCGCTTAGACAAAGGACTCGAGAAACATAAGAGAAAGTCAACAATGAGGGCTCAAGCTCTATTGTGTGAATACCAAACCACAAATAAGAAGAAGGTAATCCCCTTTGAAAATTGATAAACTCTTATGGAACAACTACATAAGGTTTAAGCACACTCAAATAAACTGCAAGATGCGAAATGTGACTTAGATCTCAATTACTTATACTTCACTCCTTCCTTTAACAAGGAAGGTTATTTTCTGTGGTAATTACATCACTTTCCTAGCTTAAACAGGATAAGCTCTTAATACCCAAATCACAGGAACCACTTCAGAACCAATAAAATCTTTCAACATGTCACTTTGCTCAAACAAACTCAATCACCACATAACTCAAGAGGTCCAAATGAACACAACGCAAAACTTGAAACACTTTTACTAAATGAAAATTACTAAACACGATCCAATTACTTTATTTCTAAAGGAATCATCACCACACACACAAGTCACAATCTCTTGCGGATAATCTTTCCGACATCAAGAATAATACACTCGAACACGAATCTTTATCATAAACTATTCCATTAGAAAGCCCCAAAATGTCACCAAATTGTTCTCTACTACCTTTTCATCCCATCTTCAAAACGAGAGTATACCAAAACCATACAACATCACTACATCAACCTCTTAAGTTTAGAAGGGTCTACTACACAATTGAAAAGTTTCTACCAAAACCCTTTCATCAAGGAGACATTATCATCCGATTATTTCACAATCATGTGGGCATAAGCCACCTATTATATCATATCAGTTTAACTTTTAGCGATGCTCAACATCAAACTTCAACACACAACAGTTATACTACAACCATTGTTGTTATCAACTGGCTTCATTATGAAATCTAGTTGCTACCTACTTTCCTTCCCAAATCACATGGATATTAACAAACACATATTCAAAATCTTCTATCGATCAAAAGTCTCAACAACACAATTCCAATAACCGATCATACTAGAGAATATGTAAATCCAGTATTTACTCTAGTTTCCCTTTCACACATTTAAATTAATCCATTGGAACCATAGAACCCAACAAGTTTAGCAACCTAAACAATTTTAATGACCATACTAATTCATCAACGTTTCATACTTCTTAATATCTCCTTTTGGCTCCAAAAAGGTATAGGCATACTCTCAGTCACTACCTATACATACAGTTCATCAAGAACTAGTAGAAAACAACATCAACTTAATTAATTTCACTTCCAATGTTACTAACTAATTTTAATTATGCACCACACCATGACTCAACTTGATACCCATACCATATCAAATTATTCGATTATCAACTCTGACTTAACCATAACAAGGCATCACAAAAGGATTTTAACAATTTTCATCAGAAAAGAGAGGCATTAAACTTCAACACTCGCAATAATCCAAAAGGAATACATAGAGCCAAAACTTTCTCATGTTAATAATCTTGCAACATAAAACTCTCATTACTCAAACTATCAAACGAATAAATGAGTCATTCTTTTATCATGAGAAAGAAGGAACAACCATGGAATTATCAATATTGCCAATTGACAAAGATCACAAGTCGTAAAAGCAACTCAACAATGAAAAACAATAATTGTTTCAGAGAACCATTAGAGACCATCAAACACAACAACTACCATAAACCACGAACCAAAAAAATTCATCATCCACCATAGAACAAGAATTTGCCAAAATTTGAGGTCAAGAAATAAAATAACTTTTCAAGCGACTTACGCTCAACTCCCGCAACTAGGTATTCGGGTAACTACTCTATTCGTCTACCACGAACGATGGTATAACTCGACAAAGTCCAATGCCACAACCACACCTACACTTCTTAACAACCATTATCGACACACATAAACAAAATAATCAAATATAATTATACATGATCATCTCATGGCAATCATAGAATAGATTCATAGATATAGAATATCATAACATAACATATTATAGATTAACAACAAGAAAGATAGTACAGAGGCAATTCAACAATTGCTCAACAAATGAAACATAACAACGATAATGCGAAAGCAATGTAATTCCCAACCCCACCTACGTACACGTGTGTCAATTTAAAATTTTTCTATTAACCACGGACCTAAAGCCCGCTCTGATACCAACTGTAACACCCTGGCTATTCGGAAGCCAAGATGTCACCTAAAACATCTAACATACATCCATAATGCGGAAGAATTTGAATAAAATCAACTAATGATAGTATCAAAACAACCAAGACATGATGAAGGTATCCTTCCTTCACCATCTAATCTATTTATTTCAGTTCATTGATAATGAAAGTTCACACGCAGTAATAATTCGACATCAATGTGGAGAAGTTATCCTTCCTTCACCACTTATAAATTTATTATTACAGTTCATCATTTACGAATGTAAGATAGAATTAAATTTAAGCTTGAACATGAATTGGATGAAGTGAACAAGTAGTGCGTGTCTACTCCCTCCCAAGTGAGCCAACATCAGGGGTTACCTAAAATAAACAAACAACGCAAGAGTGAGTCCACGACTCACAAATACAAATAAAGGGACATAACACACATATGAACAAGTCATCATCATAAGAGAATATGAGCATACATCGAATGAAAACTTAGGAATGCATGGCATGAATGAATGTACTCAAGGATGGATGCACACATGCTTATACTCAGATAGCGAGTGACACACCCGTCGGTGTTCACTTAAACTCGCACCTTAACAAAAGTGCGGGATCCAAGTCCTATATGAAGAACGTTTCATATAGGTGTCCAAAGCTGCCCATACCGGAATTGATGGGTCTTACGTGCCCATACTTGGAATTGATGGGTCTTTCAATCCACTCCGTGGACGGGACATGACAATGTCCAAACTCGCCCACATTGGAATGGTGGGACTTACAGTCCACTCCCGTGGACATAGCATGAATAAAAGGATGCATGATATGAACATGAACAATGCTAATATCATCTTTCGGTATTTACTCCACATATTGATAGAACATAACCAATTCAGCATTTCGGTATCACAAGATGTCACATCATATTCATGTAAACATTCACAATCACGACATTTAAAACCAACAAAGTACTTGCCTTCGCGTTGCGGCGCGTTAGCGAGCAACGATGGCGCTCCCAAACCCGTAGGCTCGCGGCTAAACAATTAAATAACCGAAATAAGAACAACATAGAGCCCATCATGAATTAATATTCTACACTACCCTCTTGCACACCCAAAACATAGTCATAACCCGAATCTGAAATTCCAGCAGTAACATGGAATCCCATCAGGACAGCAGCACGGTAAAGACCAAAACTAATGATCTGGGACTCCAAAAGAGATGAGCCCAGATCCTACACGAGCTTAACAAATATATCTACAACTTTGTAGTTGACGAGATAACCCAATTCGGCCAAACTAAATTGCTAACTGTCAAACGAAATAGCAGAACAGAATCTGACTGAGCAATTAGAACAGCAGAACTAAAACGTCCATAACTTTTAAACTACAACTCCGAATTGAGTGTTCTTTAACAATCTAAAAAGGTTATGAAATTACCTACAATAACCTAGTTGGCACGACATTCAAATTTTGCCTTTAACAAAAAGTGGCACACAGGTCAAAACTAAAGATAGAAACTGACATACAATCTGGACAGACTGACCTACAATCTGGACAGTCACAAAGAAAAGTGCATAACTTTTGATCTATAAATCAAAATGAGGTGCTCTTTATCAATCCTGAAAGCTAGTGATATCACCTTCAAAATTTGTTATGGGCAAGACCTCTGAATCACCCTCTAACCAGGTCATATATCAACCTATACAGAGACTGCTAATTCTCGTCAGGATTCTGGACAGCAGATAGTAAATCTATCATAACTTTTGACTCGAAAGTCGGAATGAGGTGATCTTGGCGGCCACCGAAAGCTAAGAGCATCCTCTAAATAACTCTAGGAGATCAAAACTTCTAATTAGGCCTCTAAGAACCCAAAACTAGCCACACAATAAACTGGACAGAATTGAATCTACTGCGGACAGAACTTGATCCAATCAAACTAATCCAATTTTCACATCTAAACATCATCAAAATAGCGGGGAAACGAATTGATACCCTTGGATATGCGTGTTACGCTGATAAAACCCCGTGAGGACAACCTCTCCTCTTCTCCTTCTTCCTTTCTCTTCCTTATGGTCGGCCACTTTGCGGGGAAACACCGGGATAGTAGCGACGCCAAGGGCGCGGTCTCAGAGCAGTACTGCATCAGAGCGGGCGGCGACCAGTGCGATGCGGAATCTTGTAGCATATTAGGGTTTGTGGCTTAATCCCCTTTCTTGCCTTTAAGTGGGCTATCAACCTTCCATGGGCCATGGGCCATGGGCCTCTAAGGCTAGCTTTTCCTCTACGACTATGGGTTGGCGCCCAAAGCTCTCTCAAAAACTGAATTTTGAACTTATTTCCATATCTAAACTTTGTTGCATTCGCTATTGAATAAATTTCCCTCTCCCGAGTAATATTCTCTCTAATTGGAATTTGAAGTATTACACAATTGTTGAAAAATAGTGGTCGGATCCATAGACCGATGTGGTCGAAATACACTGGTCGAAGCTGTAAACCACTGTGTAATCAAGAACTGATAAACACTGCTTAATTACCATTAATTGGTTTTGAATTAGCAGTTACCAATGGTTTAATATGTGCTTTATTATGCAGTTAATAGAGAGTAATTGTCTTGACCTTTAAAAGATCTGGAGACGTCCAGACCTGTGGCAGATCGATTCACTTCTATGTTCTTCTTATTCCTCTCTGTTCTATTGTGCTGGAGAGTTATGCTATCGAACCAAGTTGTCCCTTCTCCTCGGCGTGTATCGGGAAGGAGGGTGAGCGGGTATCTCCGAACCATTGTCGCAGAATTCACATGCACGAGACGGCAATAAGGTTTCTGGGTAGCGCATCTGTGCGACCACTCACTACGCTACTTCATCTTCAAGTGTACGCTGCTTCCTGTTCTTCATCAAGCCCGACTGTAAGTTGGTTGTGTGACCAAACTATTCTTTTATAATCCTATTACTATGTATATTTATAAGTGCAATGTGTTGTTTGTTGTTAGTATTGCTTTATACATCTCTAGTTTTATATGATCTTTGCCTCGTAATAAAATCAGAAATTAAATATTGTCTATATTTCCAACAGACGGGGGAGAAGGATGAGGATTGGGAAGGAGGGGACTTAGCACGATGGGGAGAAGGATGTTCGGTCTACATGGTTCAATCGGACCGGGTGTGTAGCTGGGTGCGACTGTGGGGGCAAAAGTGTCTTTCGCATGGATTAAAAGGTAGAAATGATTTAAGACGGGAAAAGAGTGGAAGTGGTATTGTGTGGAACCAAACATGTTTGAAGTGGTATTCTTTGAAGAAAAAGAGTAAAGTACATTATTGTCGGGTCCCTAAATTTGTCAAGTTGGATCACTTAGATCCCTAAACTTTAGAACTGCATATTCATGTCACTAAACATGTTCAGTGATTCACCTGAGCACACCACAAGCCACTCCACTCGGGTCGCTTGGGCTCAAATCGACTTGCATGCCACCCTTTTTCACCAGCGAACGTCTCCGACAACCTAGGATCGATTGCCGCCAACTCCACGATCGTCTCACGCGCTCGTCGTGCGAACATGACCGGTCAATGTGACACCTCTGATGAACCATTTAACAAGTTTAGTGGTATGAATCTATAGTTCCAAAGCTTGGGAACCTAAGTGATACAACTTGATAAGTTTAGAAACCTATAGTGCATTTTACTCGAAGAAAAATCTTTGGATTGATATCCCGTGGTTGCCAACGTTTGGAGTGACGTAGTATGAATTATCCCTTTGTATTAGTACTAAAAGCTACAAGTAAGCTGAAGTCTCGAGCCTATTTGGATAAGCTAAACCTGGCCAAATCGGTCATTAAGCATCCGGAAGCAAGCATTATTTCGACTTTCTTATTTATTAAAGTCATATAATCAAGGATTTAGAGTTCTGACCCTGATATGATCTATGTCAAATCGCCAACAGGTCCACACCCACGGCAGGCATTCGAGGCTAGCGTAAACGCCAGTTACAGGTTAATTGCATTTGCAGCCTCATGAACCCGTTCATTTGATCGCCAGCTGTGAGAGGAAGAAATTAATGTAGCAAATCTGAACACGACCGTGTTAATTAAGTCGCCAACCGTAGTACAAGAAGTTTGATCAGATATCTCTTTTCTGTATACTGCCTATGCGAACAGAAAGCAAAGAAAAATCAACACCAACAAGCACGAACATTTTCATTGAGGCAAAAAAAGAAAGAAAATAGAAGTCCAACCGGTAAGACGCACCGATTGCTCGAGTGGACGCCAGTTTAAATTTCACCGCCTATAATGCCAGACCAGGTAGGATTAATCAGTGTGATTTATAGGTTTTACGACTTTCCTCCCACGATCTCCTCGGTGGCCATACATTTCATATGTGCCCTGCAACCAACTACTGTTCCTGAGATGATAGGCTGGGATTAGTAGTCCATCATCGTCAGTCAGCCGTCGCCAACTTAAAGTTATGCCGTGCTAGCGCTGGCACCGAACGAAAAATGACTAGTGCCCTGGGGTCTTGTTAAACGCAGGGATCCACTCCAATCATTACCTTATTTAACAGCCAGAGGAAAGCGCTTTCACCCACGAGACCACGTCGTCCAAAAAAACGCGACCGTCCGATCGTCTCCGGAGGACCGTGATCGGCTGCAACCACGCCTGCGCTTGGTGCGCTGAGGCTTGGACGCGCGGCAGGTGGGCCCTGCAGCCTCGCGCGTGCGCTCGTTGCGCGCTTCCATGCCTTCGCGCCTTCCCGTGCGAACCGTGTCCGCTGCGCCCGGCGGGCCCCGCCTTCGGCGCTACGTCACCTACTAGCTCGGTTTAAATGGAGGCAGAATTGGGTGCAGGAGAGCCGGGACACGTCGCCGTTTTTGTTTGGGTACGTCCAGTGTGTGTTGTCCGCCTCGACTCCCGTGCGTATCTGTTGACTTCGCGTCGTAGCGCGTCGACGCCCATGCTCTCTTGCTTCCTTCTTTCGTGCCTTTTCTTTACGCGTGCTTCCTCCGTTCGATTGACCGCTACTCTTGCCGGCCGTTCGATTGCGTTCGTGGGTTTGCCAGCGACGTTGCGTTCGTGGGTTTGCTTCTTTCTTTCGTGCCGTTTCTCTACGCGGGTTCGGTCCGTTCGATTCCCCACTTTGCTTACAGGCCGTTCGATTGTGTTTTGCCAGCGAAAAGCAAATCTCGGCCGTCTCCATGGACCAAAACACATAAAACAAACCTGCCTTTGCACCTCGGTGGCAGCGTTGGGGCGCTGTTGTTCCAGATGCGCCATTGTTCTACGCCTTTGAGGGTAAAGTATCGTGGTATTATATGGATGCTATGACAGAAACAGGAATGGATCCTTTCAATTTAATGTTTTGATTTCCGAATACTAAGCATATAAGCTAAAACAATGATGCACCTAATCATGAGTGTCGTATTAGATATCGTGCATCCGAGCCAGCTCCAATTCTCCTAACAAAAATATTATTCATTACTCCAGCATTGTTGTTATGAAGTTGTAACACGTGTACATTTTTCTGAAGATCAGTAGCAAAATGAAATAAAAGTCTGTACAGAAAGAGGAAAACAAATTAAACAATGGCAGAAAAGAATCAACCACCACATGGCCGTATTTCAGTATTCTTTTGGGTGTCACATTTTGTGGTGTGAATTCAGTTGTCACAACAGGATTTGGACGACACATTCCAGCCCCCGTTCAAGAGCTGCGTGATCGATGGGAATGTGGCCAGTGTCATGTGCTCCTATAACAAAGTCAACGGGAAGCCCACCTACGCAGACAAGGACCTCTTGGCAGGAGTCATCACTCATCAGAGGGGACTGGAAGCTTAACGGGTCTGTCCCTACTTTCTCTCCCCTAACTTTTGCAGCCATGCATGATGCATCTCATGCTTCAAAGACAAATAGCTTTACCATGTCTTTAATCGGTTGCTCCCTGTAAAATTCATTTAAGTATATTGTTTGTAGGAATTTTACGAAAAACCGTAACTCTAAAATTCCAAATACCAAAGCTGTTCTGGGAGTCTCCACAAAAATTTCGATCGCTATATTTAAAAATTCATCAAAGAAATATTCTTAAATATATTTTCTCTCTCGATCGCACTCGCACGCCGCTGCCTCGATTGCTCCACGTCTTCTTTTTCTTTATTCCTCATCGCTCCGCGTCTTCTCTTTCTTTATTCTCCTTCCTCGCCTTCAAAGACGAACAACTTTGCCATGTCTTTAATCGGTTGCTCCGCGTCTCTTCCCCGCCATTCGATCGCTCTTTCTTTATTCTCCTTCCTCGCCTTCAAAGACGAACAACTTTGCCGCTTTAATCCTCGCTTGCTCTGTGCCTCGTCTCCGTCTTCTTTCTTTATTCTCCTTCCTCGCCTGTGTTGCCGGAGCTTCTTCCCCTCTCGCACCCGCTTCCTCCCCATCTCCTCTCCCGCCGCCGCCACCGCTCCCTCCTCCCCATCTCCTCTCCCGCCGCTGCCTCCGCCGCCTCTCCCTTCTCCCCACCATCCACGCTATCGTCGCCGCTCCTGAGTTGCCGCACGCTCGAACCCTAGGACGCCGTCGGCACCTTCTTCCCCTTTTCCCTCCAGTCCTTTCACGGAAGAAAGGGAACACGGCGGTGCGGGAGGAGATGGGAGCGTTCTTCGTCGCCGACCACGTGCCTCCACACAACGCGCAGAAAAACGCCCACGGGACCGCACACATCGTCACCCAAGAGGAGGCCACCATGCACCGACACTTCGACAACCTCCGCAGCCTCGGCAGGTACCCCATTCTTCCGTCTTCATTGCAGTTTTGTGAGGAGTGCAGACTTTAAAACCAATTCTATTTGGGTTATTCGAGTGGTTTGTGATGGGTTTTTTGGTGGTGGGTTGCAGGATTCGGGAGGATTGGGAGGCTCGTGGCTAGGGTGGCCCTCCAGAGCAACGACCTCCCCGGCCTTCTCTCCTCCCGTTGAGGTCAGCAACCGCCGCTGCTCTTAGCCCTAACATCCTCTGCCGCCTTTAAGCCTAACGTTGTTGGTCGTTCCCCCTCTTCGCAGCCCCCGTTTGGCCACCCGACATCGGTCTTGCTCCTCTCCCTCAACTTGGTGTGACTTCACTGTAGGAACCGAAGGTATGGAACTCAAATCCCCCTCTCTCTACTTTAGATTTTGTGGCCGTGTAATTCGATTGATGTTTGTAGTTCGTCCCTAACCTCCTTCGCCACCCTTAAGCCTAACCTTGTTGGTTGTTCCCCCTCTTCGTAACCCCGTTCGGCCACCCGACATCGGTCTTCCTCCTCTCCCTCAACTTGGTGTGACTTCACTGCAGAAACCGAAGGTATGGAACTCAAGTCCCCCCTCTCTACTTCAGATTTTGTGGCAGTGTAATTCGATTGATGTTTGTAGTTCGTAGATAAAATTACTCTTTTCACACGCCATGTGACGCGCATAGGCTACTAGTACAAATGGATAGGAGAAGAGAACGACACAAAGGCCAAAACGACTCGTAGATTAGCCGGGCGTGCAACATCTGATGTGACAGGGCCTTAATCCGAAGCGCATGCATGGAGAGCTTGACTGCGTCTCTGCCTTTGCGAGATGGCGATTTTAGGCCAAATTGGATATGCATGACACTCTAGAAGATGGTTCTTTGAAAAATACCACTTCAAAACATAAAATTGAAAATTTGTCACTCAAGGGATTGATTCTTTGGATTTTTGCTACGCCTAGACACTTTTGTCCTCCTTCCTCGTGGTCAGCCATCGCCACTGCTTCTCCGACGAGCTCCGGCCACGTTGTATCCTCCTCGCCGCAAGTCGCACCATCTCCTTCGCCGCCACCATGAGCCATACCACCTCGTCGTCATAGTCGTGAGCCCAACGCCGCCACCCCGAGCCGCAAGTCGTGCGACTTTCTTCCTGATGAACCCGAAGGTACGATTTGTTGGCCCGATCTTTCGATAAGAACGATAAGTCCGGTAGGTGTCGCTCAACTCTCACGATCCTGGCTACGAACACGCAAGGCTCGAAACCACGCAATCGCTGAACTGATTGACAAGTCGTTATCAACGTGCACGAATACCCGTTGACTCGACCACGAAGGTCGATTCCTCCATACAGAAGAAGCACGCAAGAACAAGATAATAAGCAATCTGAAATTGCAAATAGGATTGAAATATTTAATTGAGTTGGGATTCTGAAGCAGTATTATGGTTGGTCTAGTCGACACAAGCCAATACACGAAGTTGCTATGAAGCTAACTTTTAACTAAACAAAATCCAAGTAAAACTAAAGGGGTGCGACCTTCTTATATAGGGGAGAGGGAGCCGCAAATGTCTAAACGCTAGCAATATAGTACTATTCATGAGTTACTATTCATGTGAGCAGTGCCATAAACAGTAACTATAAACAGTGCATACGGCCCAAGTGGAGGCGGTCGGCCCAAATAGACCAAGGAGGTGGCCGGCCTAAATAACCTAAAATGGTGGCTGCTCTTTGGGCCAAATAATTGATACAAATACAAGACCCTCGGCCCAATGTGAAGTGACACAGCACCAGATATAAGTGAAGTGTATTCATCGGCACGTTGAAGTAGCGTTTGACGCAGCCGAATCGATGGCAGTCGAGTAGCCCGGTTGGAGGTGGAGTAGCAGTGGTATCCGAAGGGTTGATGTCCTCATCATCCTCCCCTTCTTGCATTTGAGTCGTCCTCGACTCACGCTCATCCTCCAGCGGCAAAAGAAACTTTAAAGCTTGGAGCAACACATTCTCATCTTTCTGCAAAATGTTAGCAATAGCAGGTGGCAAAGACATAGAAAAAGATGTGGAAATGACAAATGATTGTGCATGCATCAAATCATCACAGGTATATTTTCTCATAGCATTCCGTTTGTAACTCAATTTGCAAGTATAAGTGAAGTAAATAGTAGAGTTATGCATCGCTCGATTATGAAAGAAAACTATCCTCAACTTTTGTAAGTTAATGGGCAGCACAACAATTGATTTCAAAGTGCACAAGTCATGTATATAATCGGAGTTCAATTGAGTAATAGCAAATACATCTAGCAAGGGTGAGAAGATTTGTACATCATTATTCAGATAGTCAATGCTAGATGGTGCAATAAGAGATGAACATATAGGTATCGGATAATCCACAAAATTCAGCACACAATAATTGTTGTTCGAAACAACAAGCTTCAAACCATCCATGTGATCACAAGTTATGCATATTCGATATACAAGAAATTGATTGTCTACACCATAATCTCCAATCAAATTAAACTTATATCTAGGGATGTAGGCGCTAAACAAGGATTTCGAACATGCAATTGCAGAAACTTTTTCCATGGCATGTGACAATTTCATAGGTGGATCCAATATAATGTAACATAAAGAGTCAGCAGGAGAAATTCTAATCAAAACGTCTTTATGTCTAACCAATTCCACATGATTATTGTATGCGATTAAATCATCACATGAATCACCAAGACGAGGAAGCAATTCAATTATTTCAAAGACATGGTGCACTCAAGTCAACAGTAAATCAACAAGTTTATCACATGGTGCGATAACTCACCGCAAATCAATCAAATTATCACAGATTCATGCAAATTCTCAATAATATCAGATTAGAACTAGGAAATTGATTTCTACCTTCTCAAAGACTAGGTTCATCCACCTCATGTGATGCGATGGTTTCTACTACAACTGATTTTCCCTTTGCTCAATGATACTATGCATGAAAACATGGTTATTGTTCTTAGGTTGAGTGTTCAAATCAGTACCTTTGGTATTACCTTGTAGGCTCGACTCAGATGATGTTGGTACTGGAGTTGGTGAGTAGTCAAAAGCTTTTCCTTCTTCTTCTTCTTGCTTCAGCTCAATTAACAATGAGCGAGCCAAGGGTGCAAGACAACGAGATAGAGTAATGCTCACAGCAGTTAGGCGGCAATCATGGTAGATGCAATAGCAGAGAAGCATCCGAAGATGATCTTGATGGAGGTTTGTACCGTGCGCTTATTTGTTTCATGTACACGTGAAGGTGTAGTGGAAGTAGACGAAAAAGCACGAATGGTCTTGGATTGTCGTCCTCAGATTTCTTTTCAACTTGGCAAGCAAGACAAACAAACGAGTACAAGTTTATTCCGAATTTGATGATTTAATCCTCCTAGAAATCTAGTTATCTTCGCATCTTCGCTTCTTCTAAACCACAACGAGACAAAGCGGTTTGCAAAGCTTGATAATAATCCTCTCTGAACTACTACCTTGTCTTAAGCGTTGTAATTTATTAAGCAATTCACGAGAATAATATGAAGGTACAAATCTATGTCTCATTACTCTCTTCAAATCATTCCATGTTCTAGGTATGTTACGATTAGTACGACAAGATTCACTCCACCAAATAGATGTAAAATCATAAAACTCACTGCAATGACCCTAACTTTTAGATGATCGAGATTCATGGCATGCAAATAATTGTTGTACATCTAATTCCCATGTGAGATAAGCATCAGATCATAATTCCCAGCAAAAGAGGGTACCGTGAAGTTAATTTTATGAGATATACTATCACTATCATATACCTCCCGCCGCCACTATCTTGCACTCCGAGAAGAGGTGGATATATCTTGCAATCATTCTATGAACTGCCATAGTCGTAAATCACAAGATATGTCCCTATCAACTTTCTTCAACCAAGTCACTCACACTCAAGCCCCGCTTTTAAGCCCAATGCGTGGTGGTTCGTGGTACTCTCACTTTTGATCACCCAAACGATTGCGTAGGAGCGGCTTTCGCCGAGTTAGTAGGAAGTGGAGCTCGGAAGGCTAGTATGTAGCAAAGGAAATAGCAATTATTCAATTCAGGATGCAAAGTTGAAAAAGCAGTTCAAAGTACTAGTCACAAGTGTCGGTCCTAGTCTAAACCAAGCTTAGCTAGAGCAACTCACAAGAACGACTAGTAGCAACAACGGCGGCTAGCACAAGAACCATCAGCGAGCAATAGATGAATTATGCCATCCCAAGAAAAGATGCAATTTGTTTTTCTTTTTCTTCTACACTTTTTCTCTCTTTTTTTATCCCTTTTTCTACAAGAAAATAATGTCCAAATTTGTTTTTCTTTTCTTCTACACTTTTTTCTCTCTTTTTTACCCCACCACGGGACCTCGGCCCAATGTGGTGACGCAGCACGATATAAGTGAAGTGTATTCATCGGCACGTTGAAGTAGCGTTTGACGCAAATTAATCGATGGCGAGTAGCCGAGGTGGAGTAGCGGTCGATCCGAAGGGTTGATGTCCTCATCACTTCCCACACCGCCAAGCCTGGCGCACATTGGATTTGAGCACGCAGCCATCCCCCACCCCCACCCCACCCCCACCTCCTTCCTCCCGACCTCATGGCGAGGCGAGCCCGAGACCGGTGGCGAACGGGTCCGCGATGGTGACCTCGGATCTGGAGGCCAGTGTAATAGCCCAAATTTGGTTCCAATTTAAAACTACATCATCTTCCCGTGATTCAAAAACTTTTGTTGCATATCAAAAAAATTCTAACGACATTTGCCTTATAGTTCAACATTTAAAACAGTTTCCTTGGCTCAAGTTTCGAATTTGCGAAAACTTAAAATATATTTGTGTGCAATCGAGAGAAAAAAATTAACACCTAGGTAATGCAATTCCTCCACAAAATTCAAATTCAAACCCAAATCAAATTTTGAATGGCAAATAAAATTTCAAACCTTATCTCTTTCCATCTCTTCCCATTGGGCTAAAAACTAGCCCCGGCCCCTTCTTTCTTCTCTTCCTGGCCCGAGCCAACCCAACCGCCGCCCTCTTCTTTCTCTCCTTCTCTCTTCCCTTGCAGCCTGCGAGCGATCGAGGCCTCGCTGCAACAGGTAGCCCAGCTCCCTCTCTTCTCTCGCGCTCACTGGCTAGCGGGCCCCTGGCCCCACTTGTCAGCGCGGAGAGAGAGAGAGAGACAACTATTGTTTCTCTTCTCCCTCACATCATCTCTCTATCTGTCTCTCTCGCTCGCCCGTTGTGCCCGTACGCACGCATGTCGCCTGGGTCCGAGCACTCATGGTGCCAGGCCCTCTGCCTCGAGCTCTGTAGCAAGCGCCATGACCTTGTCACTTCACGGATGCGTCCATTCGAACCGAGCTCACATGCCTTGCTCGCGATATCTCGCCCCCAAGCCCATTGCCATGTTGCCGCCTCCCCCCTCATCTTCTCCTCTGTGAGGACCTAGGGTATTTAACTAGTTATACTTAGGATACTTAACCTCCACATGGTTCTAGTATCACTAATCAAATATTCTAAGCTTTGATGGATATGTGCTTCCCAGAATTGCAGTACACATACATCTTTACAAAATCATGCATCATTTTCACCCAACATATAACACCAAGTCTAGCAAAAGACATACAATATATAGAGTTATTACAAAAGAGTCGACCGGCCAAATGACATCAATTAACATAGTGACAGCGGAAGCAAAAGCGACATAAGATGGCTATAAACAAAAGACGACCAGTTAGCCACATAACCCACTAGGCAACCGACCGGGCCGCCAAGATAGTCGCACGATCTGCAGCAAAACTCACAGAAGTTGATCCCTAGGGGATCCACTTCCTCCTCTGCAACAACAAAGCAATGCAGTTGAGTACAAAAAAATACTCGCAAGACTTATGAGTAACAAGCCTATACATAGCTACATGTAAGCTGAAACAAAGGAGATGGTTATATAGTTAATTGGACGCATAAAGCAATTTTCATTTGCAATAACGTAATAAATTGAAAGTAGTTTATTAAATCTATTTTTAATCATTGAAATAACAGCGAGGTAACAATAAGAAACCTAGAGGTGACTAACCCAATAGCCACCACAACATAGCACGAATCCACGATTCGTGCCACCCATCAAGTTTTAGTTAAAAGGTTGTAATCTAACTCTTGAAAGACCTCCCCAAGCGTGTCCATAACCTAGAACGAGGCTATTCGAATAGTTCAAACCCTGCATGGGTGTACCAATGTACCCACACTCCAGACCACCTTTTAGCCATAATATTAGCACACTTACAAATGTATGCTAGCACGGCTAAGTCCTACGAGACGTTTCCAATATTGTGTATCAACTACGAGTCGCTCGTATGGATAAAAACCCATATGCTACATTGTAAAGCCGAAAGACAACTACCCACCCGGGGTAAAGCTTTCAGACAACTACTATGCTCCCAACATGTGCCTCCTACAACCTCCTGCGACCGGAGCTAACACACGCTAAAGTACTAAGTCAAGAGAGGTCCCATACCCTCTAGTGTGGTTAGCACGCAAGAATGCTTGGTTTAGTGTAATAAGATGTTCGGTCCTTGTTGACTCAAGCACCATTCCCGTCACACCTAAAAGCACACCATCTTACCAATGTGCCCAAGTCTAAATCATTTTATTTTCAGTTTTAGTTTACTCAATTAAGCATAGCACAAGATGCTGAAAATAAAGTCATGATCAGTTTTTGTGTGATCAAGGTTATCGACTAAGTCGACAACCGTCCAATTCTACCGGTAGCTAAGCATGACTAAGCAACATTGACTCGTAAACTACTAAGTGACAAGAGCTCATCCAACGAACTCTAAATCACAACAAGATAACCCTAGGCTCAGTAGTAAAGGATGAACATTTGCCTACAAATTATGCATCTAATGGGTCATCTAATCGACAATAGTTTAACAACAACATAGCAATGCATACATAGAATTTGCAAACAACATATTAGACTTTGAAAATAATAGGAGCAATATGATCAAATGATGCTACATTTGCTTGCCTTGCTGAAGATCACAATCTTGTTGCTGAGGATCACTCTCGGGTTCAATAAATTCTTCGGAACCTAACGCAAGAACGCGAAAATCCAATAAGAACGAAGAACATCGAAAGAAACTCAAAATACAAAGTCATCCAAATTCCATGAAATTTACACAGTAGCAAGGTCATAATTTTAAATGAATTTAGCAACAAGAATTATTCAATTTGGACTAAGCATGCAAAAGATATGGCCTAAACAATTTCTTTTAGCCTGAAAATTCAAATTAAATTAATTTTGGGTTCTGTTCATGGCACAATTTTTTAGAAAGTTTTAGAACCTAAAATTTTTATGGTAGATGGAACATGACATTCTAAGAACAGCAAAACTGGATTTACTTCATTTGGAGTTAAAATGAATTACTTATAATTTTTCTAAGCTGTGAAACTAGGGCATATCATTTTTCAAAGGCAAATACATGAACAAAACCTATCCTATATTAAGTACATTATCAGAGGAATTTAACAAATTTTAGTTTGTTAAAGTTGGAGCTACAAAAAATTACTTATGCATTTTCCAAGTTTTAACTGAATTTCTAGACAATATTTAATACCTATGCAAGTTAATTCAATATACAAATTTTTCTAGTATAGAACAGTGCCTAAACATATTTTTAGAATAAAGTTTAGTTAAACAGAAATTTAACACCACTAGAATCATCTAAAATAGAGCTAAAATGAATTAGTTATGAATTTTAGAAGTTTAATACATTTTTCAGTTGACAAATAAATGCTTACCGAAAAGCAAACAAACTTAACCAAAAGAAAACGACGTGGACGATCATGGGCTGTAGATCGCGAATCAAACGGCCTAGATCCAAGGGGACGCTCGGACGGTCCGAACGACCCAACAGATCTGAGCCGCAGATCTAAAAACGAACGGTAACAAAGGATTGGATCGCCCCGCGGAGGTTTAGACCGTTAGATCTAGATCTGACGGTTCAAAGGAGATGGGAGGTTCGGACGGTCCGAACGGCCCAAATGATCTAGATCGTTGATTTTAAATCCGATGGTCCACAAATAATGAAGCGTAACGCACGCGCTCGAGAGAGTTAAGAAGTTGGGCCCACTGTCAGTGACACAAAAGGCCCAATTTAAGACAGCATTAACTACTAAACAATGATTAACAATGATTTAAACAATGATTAGTATTAACGATGTTCGAAACGCTAACGCACAACACGAGAGGCGGTGTTTAAGGGGCTGGGCCCACATGGCAGCGACTCAATAAGTCACTTTAGGACAGCCATAAATTGCTAACTAATGATTACCAATGATTAACAGTGATTAGCCATAATGATGTCCTAATCGACAACGTGACGGTGATTTCGCCCGACAAAAGCCCGTGTGCGAGGGAAAGCTCGTCGTCGGCGGCTCCGGCCACTACGACGGCAACTGAAGGCAAAAATAGGTTCGCAATAACCTTGCGCACCCGAGGATAGCACTCACTCTAGCTACACTGGACTAGAACGCAGGCGAGCCGACGGTGAGCGACGGTGACCAAAACGGCCGACTGCGAAAACAGCTAAAAAGCTCCGCGATGTCCAAAGAAGCGGGTGCCACAACATTTAAGGACTAATAGGAAGCTACCTTAGCTACGGAGAGCTTCAAAGATGGACGGAGGGCTTTGGCAACGAAGAACCGCTAGCTGGGGAAGAAGATGACGAAACCCCGGCCTGAGCAAAACAAAGACCACTGGGTGGTCCAGGGAGCTTCATTAGGGCCCAGAGAAGGTCCAAGAGCAGGTAATTTGGCAAAAGAAACACTTACCAAAGTTGGAGAAGAAAGGGGTGATTTCGGTCGGAAGGATCCAAACTTAAAATTAAGTGATTCCTGTGAATGCAACCCAAAATCAAGTTAGGGGAAATGATTATGGGGTTAAGGTGCTCAAAAGGGTACAAAAAGAAAGGAGAAAGAACCATTGGAGCACCAAAGCCACCAACAAAGCTTCATAGCCTCTAATGGCGATTTAGGGATTTCTGTGGTTTTGAGCTCCAAGAACACGGAAGGAGCTAGGGGTGTTGTAAAGGAGCTCAAGGAGGAGCTTTAGGTGCTTTTATAGCCGAAAGCCAATGGTTACAAGCAGGGAAGGAGCTCCATGGTGAGCTAGGGTTGAGCTCGGCCGTGCAAAGGTTTGAGGTGATGGAGGCAGGTAAGAACACGACTTTGAGTGCGAAATGGTCAACCGCAATTAATGCTAGGTCAAAGAGTGGTTGAGAGGACTCACAGGACAAAACCTAGCACAACCACTCTCTGCCATGCTTAGCTCTCCCACGCGCGAGGAAGAAGATGACCAGGACTTGGTCGAAGGTCCACCAGTCAATGTGAGGGTTAAGCTGGCTCGGGTCAAAAAGGACCAATGGGTTAGGTTAAGTCGAGTCCACACCTCTCAACCCTTGGATTGAAAACGGCGGCTGAGATTGATTGGTACGTTCGGACGGTCCGAACTACCCAATCAACCTGGACCGTTGAGGCAAAATCCAAAGGTCCAGAAGACACGCGCCACTTAGAACGTGCCCGGGTGCAAGATGACGGTTGGATTGAGATCCAATGGTTAGAAATCGCTGGTCCGAACGGCCCAATGAACAGAGATCGCTCGATGGAAATCCAACGATTGAAAAAGGAACACGCCTCTTTGAGCGAGCCGGTATGTTTAGTTGATCTGGTTCAACCACGTACACAACCGGATCGGATCTCTTTGATCGAAACGACCGAGCGCAAAAGGGCCACGCACAAGCAGCGTTGGATCAAGATCCAACGGTTGAAAACAACGGCGGGATTGGGATGTCCGAACGCCAAATCAACGCGGGCTGTTAGATTGCAATCCAACGGCTCCCAAAGCTCGCGCGTTTTAAAACAGGCCTGAGTGCGCTAGTTGACTGAGCCAAGTCAAGTGGCTCGATCTTGAGACTGGTTCACGCCCAAGGAATAGTGAGCCCAAGTTTTAGGACTAGATTAGAACAGAGAATTTTGAGGAATTTTTTAAGGTAACAAACTACCTCCAAAATTTCTGAAATTTTAACTAGAGGTTCCTAATTCCAGAATAAACCTTGCATAAATTTTTCAGAGGTTTTTATGCACAGCAATTTTCTCCAAAATTTTTACAAGGATTGTCCTAGGATTTTACCAATGGGTCAACAGGTTTGACTGACCTCTTAAAATATTCAAACAATTTCTAAAAATTATGAAATTTTTCAGAGGAGTCACACAACATCCCTAGAATCAAGGAAAATAAAATGAGGTGAGAGATTGTTGCAGTATCTTATTCTCTGGCTCGAAGTCATAGACAAGAAAATTAACTCATTTCCATCTTGTACACACCATCTCCTTGAGATTCTACATCTAATTAATTAAAAAGACCTAAGATACTACACCATAAGAAACCATGTATTAGGAAGATAGTATCCTAACACTCCTCATACACTAAGAAACAACACTAAGATACTACGTATTGGGAGCAAGCAGCCTAACACATCGGGCACCAAGCACCGTGGGCGGGATCGACATCAGAGGCGGTGCGGCGCAGGACGTCCGCCTAACTCGGCGGTCCCGGGAGGCCAGGAGGGGCCGGCGCCGTGGGAGATGTTCCTTGGATTCAGCGCCGACGCATAGCTCACGTCGCCGGGCGGGCGGGGGGCCGCTGCCGCTGACCGTTCCCCACGTCAGCGACAAGAGTCACCACGACCCACCCTGGGTCTTCCAGAACCGTCCGATCACATTGCGCGGCCCAAATCGACCGGACACGACTGATGGATGGATGTTTTGCATAAAAAAACCCTTGGTTCTATCGAATTGTCCTTTAAGACCTCGAGATTTGGATCGTTCACATTCGTCGCGACCATATCCTGGTGGGTCATCACGGTCCGATCACACCTTAGCGGATCAGATTGGCCATAATGGAGTGATGGTCGTGGATGCACATTTTGCGTACGAGGCTCTCGCTTAAGTAGAATTACCCATTAGACCCCCGGAGAAGTGGATCACGATTATCCTGCGCGATCATGGGCTTGTAAAAGGCCTCAAGTTGATGGCCATCTATATATGCCAGCCCACTATTCCCACATAGAAAAGCCCATTTGGCTAAAATATCCTTTTCTTTTTCGCTTTCCTTCACCGTCCTCCCCTCGAACTCCCGATCGAAGCAGAGAGGGCTCCGCGCGCGCCGTGAGAGAGAGGTCGCGGAGCCGCGGCCGCCGCTGCCGGGGAAACCACATCCACCATCCCAGAGCCGGAGCAAGCGCCTGGGTTTTCTGCGCTGGCGCGCGGCCGGCCTCAGCTGTCGTCCTCCGCCACTAGTCCCCGTCGGGAAGCCGCCGCCGGTGCTGTGAGTTCATCGGCTCTGAGCGCCCTCTTCTCCAGCTCTTCCACTTCCTCTTCTACTATTGCAGTTTGCCATATAGTGATTTTATATTGCATCAGTGTTTTTCAAACCTACCGCCCTGTTTTTTAAGGTTGTCAAATTGATAGATAACCTCCCCGACTACTACACAAACATTATCAATGTCAGTGAAAAAGGGAGGAAAATCAAACGAGAACACTCACACAACATCTAATGACATCTCTTACAGTAGAATTGGTCACTGGCAGTCTGGCCTGGAAACTTTCCAAGGTCTTGGGTATATTCCTTTTCTATGTGCATAGACCAGGTCCTGCAGATGCTTTCTGATGGCTTATATTTGTGGGGTGAACTTGCGCCTCACAGACACCAAGCCACATTGACTAGTTGGCACCTCTTTTGATAACCTTGTACCTTGTGCAGCAATGCATGTTTTTGCCATAGGTAACACTGCACTTGTTGCAGTTTCTAGCAACCCTACCCGTACTACTTTCATATGACATAGAATTGCCCGGTTGCGCTGACACATGCGGCAATGTAAGCATACCTTACCCATTCGGCACCGTGAGGGCTTCAAGCTTGTGTGTGACACGGCCTATAATCCTCCTAAGTTCTTCATGAATGACCCCGGATATGAAGTCTGTTGGAGTATAAGTGAATTGTTCGTTTTTCCTCACCAGCTTAAGCTTTTGGATGAACTTGTTGGTGCATACAACTCAATATGATATCAAACCCAAGAGGTCTTAATTCAAGACCCGGCTGATGCAATTAAGAAAAAAATGCAGCTCATTTCTATTCCATGTCTTAGGCCTGAAAGCGTCTATACATGAGGGGCAGTATTAAAGTATAAGTGAATTGTCTGTATTTTCTCATGCTTAAGATTTTGGATGAACTTGTTGATGCATGCAACTCAATAAAGTCATTAAGATAAAGTTGGCACACGGTGTTCTGCACACATTGACACTGGGATTCTCCGTTTGTTGCGGAGCAACAGCTAGCTACAACCAGAACTGGATGCTCTCTTTGGACGACAAGCTCTACCGAGTATCAGCAGCCAAGAATGTGTTCATCACCCTAGGGTGTGGCTTTCAGTTCCTCATCAGTCTCCCTGGAGCAGGAGACAATGCCAGCACCTGTGCTTCCATTTTCCTGCCTGGTTACCCCACGATGGCCAGTGACGGCACATGCTCTGGCATTGGCTGCTGTGATACGGCAGTAACGGCAGATCGCAACTTCCTACGCGATCAAGCTCGTCCCCCTTAACGAGACAAACTCAACCTTGTCTAGGGGCTAAGGGCGCCGTTCAATGCGAGCATGATTGTGGTGAAGGGGGAATCGTGGAGGAGAGCAAACGCTGTATCATTGCAGAAGGAGGTCTTGTCTAGGCCAAGTGCTCCAGTTGGGGCACCGGACTATGGGCAAGTGGGAATCCGGGTTAACTGGATGATCGGTAACTCATCGTGTGCTGAAGCTCAGAAGTTAGCCGACCTTGGTTGCCTCAGCATCAACAGTGACAGCCTTGATGACCCTCTGCGAGGCTGTGTATGCCATTGTCAGTCACGATTAGACCTGTTCAAATGCCGGGCCGGGCTTGAAAAGCCTGGCCAAAAATCTCCAGGCCCGAGCCCGGCCCGGTCCGGCTTGGAAAACTGATTTTCCTATTAAAATATATTTATTTTAATCTTTTTTGGAATAAAAAAAGTATTATTTAATTCATTTTCAAGATTAAAATAATGGTTTTCCATTTTTTTAATTGTTTTTTTTCGAAATTTCAGGCAGGACCGGACTTGCAATCCCAAGCCCGGTCCGGGCCGCCCACGAACAGGTCTAGTCACGATATGAAGGCAACCCTTACATGCATGCTATCTGCTCATAGGGCAGTCGTCCGATTGATGATGCTCTTTACAGCGGGGGCAGTAGGGAACCGGGCACATGCGGCAATAGTGTCCATATTGCCCGCATGCAAAGCATGCTCCTCTTGCATTTTTTCTTATCGGAGGACATAATTGGGCGACATGTCCTTTCTTGCCACATTCAGAGCATATGGCATTTGGCTGAGCTTCCAGGTCTGGTAGCACGGCTTGCTTCTTGCCAGGACTCTTGATAAGTTCTTCTTTGCCAAGGCTGAGATGTGTGGCGATGGCTTCCCTTGCTGGTTCTTCAATATTCCTTTGGGGCATCTGCTCATAAAGTGTCCTATGCTGCCGCAATGGAAACATTTAATTATCTGACCTTGCTTCTTCCGGGGGCATCTGTTGGCGAAGTGCCCTTTTTCTCTACAGCTGAAGCAATGAAGGTTAGTTGCTGGGTTGGACACTGCAGATCGTCTGGCGGAGCGAGAAGTGGGGAAAACATTCCCTCTGGAATGTAGGGTTGGAGCTGGAGTTGAAGCTCTTGGAGGCTGGACTGCAACTAGCCTAAGAGAGGAACGGTCATGGAATGCCGACCTCTGGGGGCATCTATTGGCGATGTGTCTAGTAATTCCGAAAGTGATAACCTTCAGGGGTCTCCCCGGTGTAGTGGCATGGTTGTATTTAATGCGACAGCTTTCTCCAAGCAATCCTTTAAGTTGATGGGTGGCAAAAAACCGCTTGGTCGTCTTCTGCATAGTGTGTAAGACGAGGCTTCTTTTCCGTAGCACAGGGCAATTCCTCAACTTCCAGGGGTTCACTTGCTGACAAGAAGGTTAGCGGTCTGGTCATGAGAAAGTCTTCTAACTCGGCGTTGTGGTTGGCTGCTCTGGTCTACTGGCTAGTGAGCATCGCTTGGAAAGTCTGATTCTGCTGAAATAGAACTTGGACCAGGGTCGGGTTTGCTGGCGGCGGAGAAGGTAGATTCTGACCACGACCACGGCCACAACCACGACCACGACCTGCTACAAAAGCACCACGACTTGGGGCGGCGGCTCTCTTGGGTGCCATCTAGAGGAACACTGAAGCTTAGAACTAGAGGAGATTATATGAGGGTTTACTAGCCCTCTAGAGCACAACATAAGAATTTCAACCAACGAGAAGAAGGAAACAAGCACAATACAAAGCCTAAAGCGGCTGCATTATATTAAGGGGTTAAGTGTTACATGGTTTTGAAACATAGCATATATACCATGCTAAGCCACGACACAAGATACAAACACAACGTCTACAAAAGGAGGCAGGGAACGCTTGCAACCAAAAGGCTGCCTAGCAAGTACTACTAGCTAACCTAGGTTGTCCTAACTACACCAACACGACAATGAAGACCTCTGGGTCGGTTTTTCCTTCCTGGAGGGGCAGGAGGTAGCAAAAGGGCAATCCCAATAGAAGATCCTCATGCATTCGGCTTGAGCGGGTGCAGATGAAGCGGGCTGCGTCTTGTACTGCTTTATCACAGCTGCCCTTGGGTTGCTCGGTTCCGAAGGTGTGAGTGGTGAACTCGCCCTCTCTGGCATAGAGGGAAACCTCCATGGCTCACGACCACGATCACGGACAATGGTGTGGCCATCTAAAATTTTTGAACAGGAGAGAGCCAGAAAACTCAACGAAGGTAGGGGTGAGTTTAGAACTAAGATTGATGAGGAGGAGCGGTAAGTACGCTATATTTTGACACAAAACTTTTCTTACTTTATGAAAATAAGACTCAAGTCCTATGGCAACGACCAGTCTAACTAAGGCTCCTACAGTCGTATGTTCTGATACCAGCTCTGTCGAACCCAAAAAATCGAGTCCTCTGTGAAACCACTGTGCTATTCACTATATCAGTAGATAGCACTCACAGACACATCACTGAATCAATTCATACAAGTCGTAAGACCAAACCATTCATTAATACAACACATCAGAATGACATAGACCACCTCAGGTTAGGTTTTACAATAAGGCCAAACAGGCCAAACCGAATACATTACACAAAATACAGCGAAATCTACAGCGGAAACAAAAGAGGAAGGTGGAGCACATCTCTCCACAGGCAAGCGATTGGGGTAGCTCATGTACGACTGGTATTAACCAAGGACTTGGACAATACCGATCGTACGCAAGTGCTGACAAGCCAGCTAGACTAAGGCGAGACCCAGACTACTAGAGACTATGACCACTGGATGCTACGACCACCAGAGGCTACGACCACTGGAGAGTACGACTGGTCTTCATCATCTCCTTGTCCATCGACGCCTTGGTCCTCATAGTATGCACAGTCTCCAAGATCCGCAGGGTCTGAAGGGTTGGGGAAAAGAGTGAGAATGAGCACAACTTCCGTGCTCGTGAGCCAACACACAATATGTAATAATATACATGCAAGGCTTAGCAAGGGTGGCTCAAATTCTTTTATTTGCTAAAGCAATATTTTCCAATATCATATTTAGGAATTTCCTTTCACTTAGCATTTTAACCAAATCGCATTTTGTAAAGAGAGTAATTATGCAATAAATACAACAGCAGAGGTTACATCCAC
This sequence comes from Ampelocalamus luodianensis, assembly GCA_036346255.1. Lineage (NCBI taxonomy): Eukaryota > Viridiplantae > Streptophyta > Magnoliopsida > Poales > Poaceae > Ampelocalamus > Ampelocalamus luodianensis. Next base: position 6,620,362 of record CM070632.1, on the reverse strand, counting down.
CTATGCATAAACGAATTGTGGCTACGACCACTATTACCAACACTGGGTACGACCACCTGGGAACGACATCAGGTTCGACCACCCAGCAAAATCAACACAAGGTCCGAGTTACATCAGCCCGACCAGGTTTTAACCCAATCACAAAGGTTTTTTTTGAAATATAACTAACTCTAGTAAAGTTCCCATGTCTGCCTTTGACCGTAGGCGCGACTGTTTAAACAGTTTACACTCTGCAGAGGTTATACACTTTACCCACAAGAGATAATCATCTTGATATGTACACACGTTTCCGTAGACATGTGAATCAAGGGGAGATCACCACAAGGCCTTTACAAAGCGCCCCTCAGTATTAGATTACACCGCTAAGGTTTCACCTGGGAAGGATTTCGCTCTTAAGTCAACGTCAGCCTTCACCCAGACCCCCTCTTGCGCGTAAGTTGTACACCCTAACCCGTAGCCACGAAGGCTCATGGCGTCGTGAGTCATCTGCCTGATGCAACCCGTACTGATGGATACAAATTAGTTGGCCAGGTTGTACTTTACATACTCATGGTTGTACTTGTTTTACGATAGGAGGTCATCACCGGATTGAGTCCTTAAGGTCATCTAGATGGTTCATGCCACATACCAACCATCCTCGCGCTACATCCATGCCCACCATCATAACATCCGCCAAGACGTGGTGAAAGAAGTTGGGGTTTTTGAGGAGGGAGACCAATTTATCTCAACATATACCAACCGTGTACCTCCCACGACTGCCCCAAAAAAATTCATGATTTTAATAGATGATTATCAGGACACTGAGTGCCTTGGTACTTAAGCAAGACTAGCATGTCTCTTAAGAACAACCTATAGCTAGTAAGTTCCCACATAGTTACTAGGGTGACATGTAATAATAGATTCAATTGTCAAAGGATGGCATAATAAATAATTAATCATCAAATGGGTATTTAACTACCTTAAGATTTTACAAACATTTGCTTAAAGAATTAAAGCATGTAGTTTTGATAATTTAAAGGAATGTAATTTGCGAAAATAATGTAGGCTCAATATGATCAAAGTATTGACACGCCTTGATTAAAGGCAGGAGGGTCGTGGAGGTCTTTGCTTGGTCGAAGTGGAGATCTCCTGCTTCTTCGAACTCTACTCGGACGACGTACCGGAAAAGATCAAACAAGCAGAGAGAACAAATAAATACACAAGAAATAATAAATGAACTCCAAATTAAATACGACCACAGTCAAAAGAAAGATCTTAAATTTAGACGAATTTAGAAACAAAGAACGTTGTAATCGGAGTTACAACGGAGGAGAACGGAGACCTCGAAGCTTTGGTTTTCGAGTACAGATCAACGACTTCAAGAGGTCGTAAAAGAGGTTCGACCAACTGGTCGAAAGGGAAGAAGGTTTCGACTACGCAATAGTGGTCGAAAGGAAAGAAGGTTTCGACTACTCAACAACGGTCGAAAAGGAAGAAGGTTTCGACTACGCAACAGTGGTCGAAAGGAAAGAAGGTTTCTACTACACAACAGTGGTCGAAAGAAGGATACAAGAAGGATACGACTACTCGACGTGGTCGTATGAAGGGATACGACTACTCAACGTGGTCGTATGAAGGATACAAGAAGGATACGACTACTCGACGTGGTCGTATGAAGGATACAAGAAGGATACGACAACACAAAGTCGTCGGAAGGAGGACTGAGACCGAGAGGGTGGTCTAAACGGAGAGGGTGGTCTAAACCGAGAGAGTGGAGAGCTAGGCCAAGGAGAAAACAAAACGAACAGAGAAATGGGATTTTAAACACCCGAGAACTCCAGCAAACTCAAAATAAACAAAATTTTGAATTAGTTGAAGTTAGATTAGCCATTTGAACAGAGAAATGATCGACTGTTCGACGCAGCCGAAAGAACAAAAGAGAAAAAACCAGGCACGGAGAAACTCACCAGGACAGAGAGAGAGGCCGGAGAAGGTCGGCGAACGGCGAACGGTGGCGGGACGCTCGCAGTCGAAAGCGAAGGAGGATGACGATGAAAGGGGCCAGCCGGGACTAGAGGAGAAGCGGAAAAGAGGCGGCTCCTGCGAAACACAACTGAACTAGAGTGAGGGGATTTCTTCAAGGGGCTTTGGAACATGAAAAGACGCGGGCAGAAGAGGAGGGCGACACTGGTGCGGCGAGGACCGAGAGGAAGGTGCGCGGTGGCTTGAACTCGGAGCTCGGGGCTTCGTGCAAACCACAGCCATGAGAGTGAAAGATGAAGAGTTGGGTGGAGAAAGGAGATGAAGGGGGCTGCTCGGGCTCTTTTATAGCCTGGAGGAGAAGAGGGGAGAGAGCCACTGAGGGGCTTAGCTGGGGCGCTTGGTCCCGAGGGCCGCAGGTGAGAGCACGAGGCGGGTGTGAGACCCCGGGGTATTTAGCTTGTAATGCTTAGCCATCCACTTGACTCTAGCATCACAAACCAAATATCCCGCGCCTCGGTGTATTATATACCTCCCAGGAGCGGTACACATACACCATCACAAACATCAATATCAATCCATACACAAGTGATTACAATATCGAAACTTCAAAATTTACAACATATTGAACTTACAAGGTCCAGTTTCATACAAAAGGGCCGACCGGCCAAATAACAAGATAAATATCAAGTACGCAGCGAAAATTAGTAAATAAACTGAATTAAAATCATGAATTAACCATAAAGGAAGTCCCAATGGCTTGCCATAACCCGCAAGGCAACTGACTGGGTTGAAACCATAACAAATTGACATTCCTACGCAACCTTTCCTTACCCGATTCGATCTCAACACCTGCTGTCCAGATTAGTAAATGCAAGCAAATAGTGAGTACACGAATGTACTTGCAAGACTTACGAGTAACAAGCCTATACATAGCTACATGCAAGCTGAATCAAAGGAGAAGGTCATATGATTCATTGGACGCACAAAACAATTTTCATTTGCAATATGGTAATAGATTGAAGGCAATTTGTCAAATCTGTCTTTAATTGTTGAAATCACAGCGAGATAACGATAAGTAACATGAATACAACCTAGAAGTGATTAACCCAACAGTCACCACAACATAGCACGAATTTCCCATTCGTACCACCCAAGTTAAGTTTTTGTGAAAAGGTTATAGTCTAACTCTTGCAAAACCTAACCAAGCGTGTTCATAACCTAGGACGAGGCTATTTGAATAGATCAAACCCTATAGGGGTGTACCAATGTACCCATACTTCAGACCGCTTTTTGCCACATGATTAAGCACACTTCCAAAGGTATGCCGACACGGCTAAGTCCAACGAGACGTTTTCCAATATTGTGTATTAACTACGAGTCGCCCATATGGATAGAAACCCATACGTTGTATCGGAGCCATTGTAAAGCCAGAGTCAACTACCCATAGAGGGTAAAGCAACCTGGACAACTACAATGCCCCTCGGTGTGGAGAACTTAGAAAGGATTCCACTCCCGTGCACCCAACACATAACACCACCTCATTTTACTACAACACAACACATGCACACCCTTCTGCGACTTGGAGCCAACACACGCCAAAGTACTAAGTCAAGAGAGATCTATATCCCTCTAGTGTGGTTAGCATGTAAAAATGCTTGGATAGTGTGACACAAGATGTTCGATCCTTGTTGACTCGGGCACCAACCATTCACACCCAAAAGCATACCATCTTACCATTGTGCCCAAGTCTAAAATATTTTATTTTCAGTTTTAGTTTTCTCAATTAAACATAGCACAAGGTGCTGAACATAACGCCATAATAAGTTTTTGTGTGATCAAGGTTATCGACTAAGTTGATAACCGCCCAATTCTACTGTTAGCTAAGCATTTCTAAGCATGACACCGCATAGACATAAAAGACCATAAATCAACCACCGGGCTCTAATTCACCAGTGAGATTAATAACTTAGGCTAGTGGCAGGGGATGAACAATTTAGGGAATCATGCAATAGGATTAGCTACCTCTAATCGATAAAATAACTTGACAAATAAAGCATGCATACATACACTTTGCAAACAAGATATTAGAATTTGAAAATAATGGGATCAATATGATCAAATAAATTGAACATCTGCTTGCCTTTGCCTTGCTGGTAATCTGGACATTCTCACGATCCTTTTGGTCGCACTCCCAAATCATCATCTTCTAACGATAAGAACCAATAAAGCAAAAGCAATGAATAAACTCCAAAATTCCATAAAGTCTCCGAAAATTAAGAATTAACACAGAAGATAGATAATGGTTTTAGATAAATTTAGAGACAAAAAATTATTGGATTTGGAGTTGAATTGAATTGGTTATGAACCTTTGAAATTGAGACTAAGGCATGGTCCACTATTGTTTTAACTAACCATACCCCAAATTTTGGTTTACAATTGATTTTACTCTTTTAGGTTACAGGTGAATGACTAGTAATTATATTTTTAGAACCCATTTGCCTTGGCATTTGAATTAGACTAACTCACTGTTATTTGATTTCTGCATTCCAATCTTCTCTCTCAAAAAGTTCTTACTCTCTTTGGAATGAAAGCTAAAGGTTGATTACTGCCCTTGATGAATTTATAAATCTGTTTTTAGGTTCATGAGGTTGCTAAGGGCTACTAAGAATTGTCAACCAAATTCAGGTACTGGACTTCACTGTTTTGACAACTACTTACCTCATTAAATCACTTATTCATATATGTTTTCAGATTACTTGCTGCTGTTAGATACTTACCAACTGATTAATTAAGACAAACTCTAATGGCCACTTAATCCAACAATCACTTGCATTTGAAGATTTCAAAAGTGGATTGAGGTTGAGGTGCCACAAGGCCCTAAAACCTTCCCTGTTCAAAACTCAACATAAGGATTTGGTTGACCTTTGTTAGCTTTGAAAATTCACATTTATGAGTGTTCTTTTCAGATTAGGATGCTGGTAGATAGAGGATTGCCAAAAGACTAAATGGATCAAAGGAACTTCTATTTACTATAATTGGTCAAATTAACAACCTTTGACAAATCTGAAACTTGTCAGGTTACTGCCATCTAATACTTACTAATTCTACAACACAGCTTTCAGCTAGAAAGGCTATTAGAACCAATGATTTCTTTAGCTACTCGATTTAGCTATTAATAAGTGATTACTGTATGAAGCTCTCAAAAGTTGTCAATTTAACCACTGTCCTTTTTGGATGAGCTCCTAAATGATCTCCCATTCCCTTCTCTGCTCTCAAAGTCCAACTAGGACTTGGCTGATTCCCTGCTAGTTCAAAACCATAGTTGATTTTCAGATTTGATTTCTTCCATTAAGTAGTTGTCTAAAGACTAATTGAATCACTAACATTTCTAACTACTGCATTAGCAAGGTCATTAGTTCATTGACAAGTCTGATTGTTCTTAGTTTCTCCTCTGTTCAAGTATTAAAAAGAATGAGTTATTATGAGAATGAGTATTTGTTAACTATACTTCTTACTAATCCTCAATATCCATTTGTTAAGCAAATTGGGTGACTCTACAATCATTCAACAGGTTTGTTAGGTCACTGTTATTTCAGATTTTTCAACAAGTACTATTCTGTCCATTCAACTGATCAAGGGACTTTACTGTGTTGCCATCTACATCCCTCACCAATTCACCTATTCATTTTCAGATTAAGTTGCTATTGATAGATAATTGTTTACTAATTAAACTTAAGGGAAACTCTAGCTACTTGTATTGGAATACCACTAACCTATTGTCAGTTCAGAACATTTCAGATTTCCTTTACAGTTCTGCCAACAAACAAAAACAAAATGTAGGATTGTTAATGGCAATCTCAGAGGGGGTGAATGATTGTATAAGATTTTACTCACCCTAACTCAACTTACAGATCGTTAGCAGATAATTAATGCTTGGTTACACCAATAGTTAGCAGTAGCCACACAAAATGCAATCAAGAAGGAAGAGGAACTCACAAACCAATCTGAACAGAAGGACTCCAAGTAGGGATCACAAGGATCAGCCCGTGAGCACAAATCACCAAAATCCTTCCAGCCGCAACACTTAATCCCTTACTGCCGCCGGCCCTCTAATCCCATCAGCCGCTAGCACAGCCGCGCGCCCTTGACCTCACGATACACGCACAACCGCATACAAAAATAGTCGCTGCTAACCCAAAACCTAATCACTTAATTCTATCCTACATGCACTGCTGTGTTCCTGCACTTTAGCCATGTTGATGTAATAGAAAACAATGGGTAGATGAATAGTACAATCAAATCAATCAAGACATCAGTAATCAATTCTCATGACACAAAACCCAAAGCCACCAAAACATATTTCGATTCACTAGTTCATGCTTGCAGCCACAAACCCCATCTAATTTGGAGATCACACTTATTTCCACATGCACGTCACAAGCACATGTGCAGCCACCAAGTCTTCACAACCTAAAAATCTCATGTACCTTTTCCTGCCACCACCAGCACACGCACAAAGCCCTAATCACCTCCGGTCGCTGGCTCTAACTTTTTGTTTCTGTTTTTCTCTATGAACCCCAAAGACTCCAGCCGCCAACGTTCAACTAGTCCCTCACGCATGGACCTTTTATACTCCAGCCGCCAACAAAAAACCTAATCACGTAACCCAATATACGGCCCATTAAAGTCCTATGGCCCAATACGTGGGTTTTTTACACCAGATTATAAAACTAATTTTGGACACTCAAAATCGTCATATGTCGTAGCCTCTGGACCGCACCCCCATAGCTCCAACACACATCATCCATCTTCGATCTCCATGCGCCCCAACTCGAGCCCGACCGTCTCCTCCAGCATCCTCGACCCTCTGGACCATGACTTCGCACCAAGTCATCTCCTGGTCACCGCCGTAGACCACGATCGCCTCCGAGTTACCCTGCACATGCAAAGACCAAAGCACCATCTTTTTCTGGCACAAATTCGTCCCAACTTGACCTACATAAGTCCACACACTCCACACGCCTCAAATAACATCAGTACCTAACATTGTCAATTATTCATCACTAAAATATTCTAGACCTGGCCACATGGTCTAACACAAAACATCTTTGTACTTAAAATGCTACTCTTAATTTCAATCTTAAACTTTGTTAAACAATCAGAGTGACCCAATTGCCATTTACAAAGTTGGTTTGTAGCCAAGGGTTGGGATTATATGAGTGGGCCTTAGTTTTTAGTGACAGTGAGGAACATCATAGAGGGCTCATATGGTGGAACAGGGAAGGGCTTGGCTGAATTGGGTTGCGGTCATCGCCGGCAATGGGGGCAATGGCCCCAGCTGAACATGGGCAAAATGGAACCGGGATGCAGAGGCAGTCCCGTGGGTGGTGGAGACACGACTGGAGCTGGTCGGTGGAAAGTGGCTCGCGGCGGCCGACCGTGGAGGTGGAAAGGGGCGTCGGCATTTGGGTGTAGACGGGGGCGAATTATGGGAGGCACAAGCAATGGTAGGGCAAAGCGAACTCACCAGTGTGGTCGGTCATGATGGAGGAGCGCTGAGGTGAGCCAGCGATGGTGACGATGGTCGGCGCAGTCGGTCCAACGTGGGGACGAAGCTGAGGAGAAAAAGCACAGAAGTGAGTGATTAGAGAAAGAGGAGGTGAGCTAGAAGATACTCCTGGAGAGAGGAATTGAACAGGGGATCGCTGGAGGAGGTGCAGCAGTGGTGGCGGCGGTGGAGGCCGGAACCGGAGAAGAAGACTTGTGCGCGGCTCCTCGGTGGAATAATCCCCAAATTGAAGGAGGGGTTGTGAAAGAGGAGGAAGAAAGCTTAGGGGGAGCTCTTATAGCTGGAGGACGGAGGAAACGAGAGGGAGCTGCCGGAGATGGGCTCGGTCCATGGAGCTTGGGCATGGACGCTGCTAGTGATAGGGAAGTGACTAGGGTGGGTGAGTGACGCAGTCAAGGCAGCAAACCGTGGGCAAACCACATGCTTTCGTCAAAACCAGTGGGCGGAGTCGTTGGGCGATGACGCGGTGACAACGACGCCATGGCGTGTGCGAGCGAGATGGCGACGGGCGAGCTGCAACATGGAGAAGAAGAGCTAAAGCCGGAGGCCCACAAGTCAGTGGCGCGGAGAGGTAAGCAGCTGGGTTGGGTGTGTGGGTAGACAGACGGTCCGATTTGATCAGGCGGAGATCGGACGGTTGGATTTGATCCCGAGATCGGATGGTCCGAACGACCACTCCATCCGAACCGTTGGAATCCAATCGGACGGCTCGCGATGCGCAAGGCTGGTGCGGTGCGGCTGAGCCAGGTGCGCTGGTGCATTAAGTTGATTCGGTCGAGTCAAGTCAACAAGGTCTGGTTCGAGTCAGTGTTGGGTCTAAGCCCGAGGAATAGTGAAAACTGATGTTTGGAAAGATAAGGCTGAGATGATTAGGGATTTGTTTGATCAAGTTGTTTAGCTCTAAAATTCATGAAATTTTTTAGGAGGGTTTCTGACACTAGTTATATCAATGTTTAATTTTTCTAGAATTTTTCATATGCTGCATTTTTCTCAATAATTCTTTTAAGTTCCTGTTTTATGCATTTGACTTTTGATTTACTTACTTTGACTAGCTGTTTAGAATGATAAATAACTTCTAATAATTGTGAGATTTAGAAGGTGAGTTTATAAGGGATTATAGAACCTAGAAAAAATATTTTCAGGCACTGTTCACATGTTTTGTTTGTATTTTAAATTCAAATTCAAAATTTGAAAATGCAGATTGAAAAGAAACCAAATAATTCTCCAAAAATTTCAGAAATTCCAATTAAGCATATCAGAGAATATAGAATCCAACTAAAACATTCCCAGCTATGGGTCCTACTATACTTTCAAAATAATATTCAGTTTGCAATTCTGAGATAAAGAAGGTATAGTTTCAAGTTTGAAATTACGAGTGCTCTTGAAATTAACTCAGGCATTATAGGGGCCTTTGAGGTTTTATTGTGCTTAAGTTGAATTCCAAAATAGCAATCCCACACCTGGAACCTTTTTAGTCTTGCTTCAAATTCAAATTAGGCTTTTGAATTGGAGAAGAAGTATTGGATTACTGGGTTTCAATCTAGTCTTCAAAATCAAAGGATTTTCTACATAAGGTTTTATACCCTACTCTGAACTAAGTTTTCAAGCTCTTGACAAACTTTTATTTTGTTTGAAAATTTTCATTTCTAGGTTTTGAAAAACCAGGTTGTAACCTATTTGCTTAGTATAAAAAGTTTTAAAAAGGTCCAAAATTTCATAACTGCACAGTAGATGCGTAGCTAATCCAACTTAAGGATTTTGGGCTATCACAGCGGGTACAAAGTGATGGAATAGAGCAGGTGTGGGACACAACTAGGCGCTGGCGAGCAGGTGAGCGCACGGGGTGGGCGCAGAACGATGGGACAGAGCAGACAGGGGGCACGTGAGCGCAAGGGGGTACAACAGAGCAGGCACGCGCGTGCCACGACGGTTTGGCGCTGACATCGGCATTTAATGCGTAGAAGGCATTTAATGTGCACGACACTGCGAGAGAAGAGAGGAAAAACGCACCGATGAGAAGGTGGTCGACTACCGAGAGGTGGTCGCAAAGGGCGCACAGGGGCGCGGTAGAGCGGGCACATGGTCGAAAGAAACTTTCGTCCTCCAGATCGAAATAAAAGAAAATGGTAGGGGGAGGAGAGGGGCCAGATGGGCCGAGCTCAACAGAGAGGATTTGAAATGAAAACGAGATTCAAGCTGAAACTCGAAACCCAATTTTTTTCAATGAGGCAGAAACTAAAGAATTTTGTAAATACACAATAATTTGAAATAGTTTTTTTAAAACCCAAAAAGACAAATGGAATGATACAAATCGACATCCAAAACGGGATGTTACATCATGCCATGCTAAATCTACCAAATGTCAATTGCATTATCTCAGGAACACACAATGAGGCTGATGCGATATGAACTCATATGGATATGGGGCTGATTGCCTGGATAGATACCTGGAGCAGGGTGACTTGTCCTTTTTTTAGATAATGGAAGTACAACTCCTTGCCTCTGCACCAACTAGGGATGCACACAACCATTACACCACCATCAGCTAAAAGCTTAAAACCAAAAACGACCAAAAGCCAACAATGACATACAAATTGTCATGCAAAGGCTAGTCTAAAAAAACCACCTAGCCCTGCCTCCGGGACCAACCAGGAGATCATTCACACGCGAATAGCAGTTGCGCAACAAAGAGGTAATGATGGGCCAGTCTCTGTAGCGACGCTTCCAAGAAGGGATACGACTCACATCGTCGTTGCTGGATCCAACCAGCGAAGGTCAGATCAGAAGTTTTCACTTCGGAGCTCAAGTACCGGTTCTCCAAAGCAATGCCTTCAAGAAGGTAGCGCCGTTCAGGTCGACGTCGTTGCCAGATCCAACCAGCGAAGGCCAGATCAAGAGTTTTCACCCCGGATCGAAGATACCAGTGCTCCAAGACTACGCCATAGCACGACCCCGTTGCTAGATCCAACCAATGAAGGCCAGATCGCCAAGACGACGTCCTCAACATCCCCAACGGCCAACCACCGCCAGCACTAAAGGAAGACGACGTCCACCGCAACCCACACGTCGACCGGTTAACAACCTTCCACCGGGGAGGAGTCGAGCGCCGCACAAGCCACCGCCACCGAGCCATCGTGATCTCTACCAACTGTGCCAAATCTGGATTTGCACCGCGCCACCTCCGTCGTCATGCCATCGACGAAGCCGCGCTGCCGAAAGAGGCTGAGGGAGAAGGGCCTCGGATCGCCACACTTGAAGACGAGCCGGCGAAGTAGGGCCCCAAATCCAACCCCGACGAAAGTCCACACCGTTGGAAATCGGTGGACAGACGTGTCAGGAGAGCGATACAGATCAGATGCCACCACCGAGAAGAAGAAGCCCCACCGCCGCCACTGGCCGGCCAACGGCCGTCGACGGCGGCGGCGAGGAGGAAGGGACGGTGACTTGTCCTAGAGCATGGCAAAAGCTTGTTTGGGAGTTGGGAGCTCCCATCCTCATGCTGGGCCATGAGACCAAGCAGGCACACCAGCCTGATCTAGGCGCTCAGAAGCGTGGGGGCGGATCTATAGTGTCATAGCAGGGTGCACAGGACACCGGATCCAAAAATTAATTTTCATTGGATATAGACCCTCTTTGTTTAGGCTTTTTGTCTGGCTTAAAAGCAAAAAAGTCTAAGCCTAAAGAAAGGGGTGAATTTTTTGTCTGGCTTATAAAAAGCTTAAGTCAATTTAAGCCTAAAAGCCATAAACTATGGGAGAGGTGCTTTTTTTGGCTTTTGCGGAATAGAATATCTCTTTGCCATCGAACTTCGTTAAAATTACCCTCAAAATGCCATTGGTATATAATTGCAAACCGTTTCATTTTTTCGATCGTTTCCAACCCTTCTCCCAACCCGACACCTCCCCCTCCCATTCCCCCTCCCAATCATCGTCGCCTCCCATCTCCCCTCCCGATGCCGCCACCTCCCATCTCCCCTCCCCGTCGCTGCCGCCTCCCCTCTCCCCTCCCGACGGCGTCACTTCCCATCCCCATCGCCGCCGCCTCCCATCTCCCCTCCCGACGGCACCGCCTCTCATCACCCCTCTCGAACGCCGCCGCCTCCCATCTCCTCCCTCATCGACGCGGCCTCCTCAAGTGCACCGCCGCCTCCCCTCTCCTCCCCGCCGACACCGTCTCTCCTCGTCCTACGTCGCCTCCCCAAGTGCGCCGCCGCCTCTCTTCTGTCCAGATCAAGGTAGTCATGGGAAATTTGATTTGTCTGTATGATCTGAACATGCCAACTTCAGAAGCGCCTGTATGATCTGAAATTTGAAATTGCATAGTGTCTATATGATCTGAAATCTGAAATTGCATTTGATGTTGCTTGCATTGTCTGTTGATTTTGGAATTACTCAGTTATCACCTGAAAATTAATGCTTTGATGTTGCTTGATTGCTTCTTTGTTATGAGCATTGTCTGTTGGTGTTGGAATAAGCAGTTAAAGGGTTGGAGCTAAGGAAACCTTCACATTTTCTTATCAATGTTGTGGTGGATAACTGCCAATACATACGGGTTGCGTTATACTGTCATCCTAGTCTCCCTTTATAATGAATAAATGAATCAATATCTATTCACCACATGTATCTATTTGGTGAATGAGTTTTGTCAAACTAGCTTAGTTCGTGTGTATGTACGTATATATCATATCATACCATCTGATCTACTAGCTTAGCTTAGTACTCCACATGTATTTATTTGGTGATTATTTTTTTGTTTGAAAATTTCAAACAGAACATATGTTCTGTGTTTTGATACTTTGTTATTAGTTGTAAATCGTATAGATAGAGCTAGTTGCTATCAGCAAGGCAAATTGGGATGCATTTGGCAACAGGGCATTTTGTCAGATCTGTGCTGAGGAAGTTGGTGCTGGGAATAGGCCGGTTGGATGTTTGAATACCAGGGGTTACAAGAACCTCCAACAGAAGTTTTTTGAAAGGATAGGGAAAAAGCATGACAAAAAAACAACTAAAAAATAAGTGGGAAACATTGAAGAAAGAATACAACTTGTGGAACGATTTGAAACAGAAAGCAACTGGGCTTGGTTGGGATCATAAAAAATGAACTATATCTGCATCCGATGCTTGGTGGAAGGAGCACAAGGTAGTTATTGCAGAAACATCTATTTATTAATGTGTTTGATCTCATATTTTAATTTTTGCTAACTTCAGTTTTTTTTAATTATTTTCAGCAATATCCTAAACATTTTCGTGATGAACCACCTGAGAACCTAGATAATATGGACCGTATGTTTGACAAGGCTCATGTTATGGGTAACACTTTCAGCCATCCCGGGTGAGCCTACACAAGAAGACCAAACCGTTGTGGACATTGATTGTGCGGAGGACGGTGAGGAAGACGCCGCCGCTGATGGGGAGAACAATGAGGTCGTCTGCACGCAACCGAAGGTCATTGCGAAGCGTAAGGCAAATAATATTAATCCTAGCCCAAAGAAGAACAAGAAAAATCCCATCGCTAGGGATTTCAAGCGCACGGTGTACATTATGGCAAAAGGCCCTGTTCAGAGTGGTCCATCCATAGCGGATGCTATGGATGTAGCTATTCAGGCTGGGGTAGTACCAGGAAGTGATGAACACTTCATTGCGACAAGGCTCTTTACTAAACTAGAAAATCGAGAAGTGTTTGTCACCATGAAGACCGATGAAGTAAAGATGAATTGGCTCATGAGGATGTTTGATCTCAAGATGAAGAAAGATTAGATCTTTTTTTTGTTATTTTTTTAATTTCAAAATTATTCAGTGATAATTATGTAAGGGGTTGAAACTATTCAGTGATAATTATGTAAGGGGTTGAAACTATTCAGTTATGTCGTACTCGTATTATTGTTACCTTTTAATGTGTTCTCAATTAAACCATAACGGGGTTGAAACTATTCAGTTATTGTCGTACTCATCTTATTGTTACCTTCTAATGTGTTCTCAATTAAATTATGTCTTGATGTCATGTTCTATATTACTAATTATTGTTATTATTTGTAGATGAGTTCATCAAGTGACATTGATGGTTCAACCACTGAGAGTGACATTGATGGTTTAACCATCGAGAGCGATTTAAGCAAAGATGATATCGAAAAAACAAAAAAGAGGAAGTTACCATTTCAGGATTTTGTTGCAGCAGCTGGTTATGTAGGTATGCACTACTATGACACTTATCTAAACAAAAAAGAAGAGGAGACAACCACTCCTAACTGGTTATGAATGGGTTGTTGAGCAAGTGGACGATGAGAGAGATTGTTACTCGATGTTCCGAATGAGTAGGGTTGTTTTTGATAGTTTGCATGAAACTTTGGTTGCAAATTATGGCTTTAAATCAACTAGGACTATAACTTCCGTAGAATCTTTGGCTATGTTCTTGTGGATAGTTGGTGACCATCAGTTAGTTACTCAAGTTCAAAACCGCTTCAAAAGGTCAACGGAAACAATCAATAGAAAGTTTGGTGAAGTCTTGCAATGGGTCTATCTTTTATCTGAAGATAATATTAGACCAACGGATCCGGAGTTCACAACAGTGCATCCAAGACTTCTAGATAACCGCTTCACGCCGTATTTTAACAATTACATAGGTGCAATTGATGGCACACATATACCTGTTGTTGTTCCAGCGGATGAGCAGGCTGCCCACATTGGTCGTCATGGATATACGTCTCAAAACGTGATGGTAGTGTGTGATTTTGAAATGAGGTTTACCTTTGTTGTCGCCGGTTGGCCGGGTTCAGCGCATGACATAAGGATTTTCAATAACACTTTGGACAAGTATTCGAATCGGTTTCCACATCCTCCTGAAGGTAATTAGTTCTTTAATCATATAAATAATTGTTATGATAACATTCCAAATTTGTATTGTCAACATTTATAAGTTTCATGTATGCTGAGAGATATTATCTTGTTGATGCGGGTTATCCCAATCGAAAGAGCTATTTAGCTCCTTACAAAGGCCAAAAGTACCATCTACCAGAATTTCGCCATGGTCGACAACTGAGTGGGAAATACGAGGTGTTCAATCACGCTCACTCGTCCCTTCGCAATGTGATTGAGTGTTCCTTTGGTGTGTTGAAGATGAAATAGAGAATCTTGTTGGCGTTGCCAAGTTACAAAATGAAGGTTCAAACGAAAATTATAATTGCATGTATGACGCTACACAACTTCATCAGAGATAGTACTTTACGTGATAAAATTTTTGAGAGATGTGATCTTGATGAAGATTATGATCCAAACGATATACAAACTATATCATTTGGAGGGCACAATGTCAATGGATCAGCAATCGATGATGGAGATATGAGTGTCTTTCGTGATAGTATTGCTACTTCTTTAATGGCCGCAAGAGGGTAAGATATATATATATATATATATATATATATATATATATATATATATATATATATATATGTTGCAGTGACAAGATAATTGCATTATGTATGATTAAATATTATTTTGTTACTGTGTTATTTTGTTTGGTTGACTGATATTGACCTTTCTATATTCATTTCTTCCGTTGCGCAATGTCCAAAATAAATACATACATGCACTACGAGCGATATCCATTTTGTTTCATATGTACAAATGCATGTATCGTCATATTTCAGATCCCATGAAAAAAATAATTGTTTAAATACATGCTTAACAAGGTCCTTTAAACCCTTAAGGGTATTTCAGACCTTTCATCCTTCACACACAACTCAATAAACTAACATCTTACAAAAAGTCTGACTACCAAACAACAAAGTTTGGCTTAAAAGTTTAGAGGCTTATAAGCTGATTAAGTCAAAAAAACTGACTTTAAGCTATAAGCCAAAAAGTCTAAACCTAAATAAAGAGAGCATGTAGTGTCAACATCCTTAGCCCAACATGAGAGGACACCTTAAACCACAGCCCAACCGAACATTGCCCATCTTACCTCAGGGATCTCAGTCATTTTCATTCTGGATCCGCCGCTGCAGAAGCGGACACCATGGACTCGCGCAAGCGCGTCTAAGCTTGCTTCTTCCCTTTTCTCGCGACCAATGGACCATCCCTTAGCTCCTCGCCTGCCTCGTCGCACGAAGAAGCCGTGGCCACCAGCCGCGCCGCCTCCTCTGTAAACCTGGCCCATCAACACCGCTCCCCTCGATTGCTATCTACGCCGCCCGCATCCGCGTCCGCGCGACTCGTGCCCGGCGGCCAAGTCTCGTTCTCTCCGCCAACCCCAAGTTTGTTCTTTTTTTCTCAGTTTCACAGTGATGTCCTCACGTGCAGCGCACGTGTAAACTAGCGCCATTTCATTAGCAAAACACACTCATACCTTACGCTTTCTCAGGTGTAGGAAGATTATCAGATTTTGTCGTGCTCTATCCTTCACAACTCTATGTTGTTTTTCCTAAGAACAAATCGTTTACAGCTCTGTTTCATTCTCAAATTTCTTCGCTTAAAAAATTCTTAAATTTCTTTACAATGATAATGCTTTCAAATGCAGTTTTCTGGCAAGGCAAAAAAAATGCAAGTTTTCTGGTGCACTTGCACTAAAGCGATCCTAGAGAGTACAGATGGATAGAGCTAGGACCTGGGCTGTGCTTTTTCGGGCCGGCCCAAAGCACGGTCGGCACGGCACGGTCTAAGCACGGCACGGCACGGTCTAAGCACGGCACGACACGTGGTGGGTCGGGCCGGCACGGCACGAACTACGAGCCGGGCTGGGCCTGAGAATGCGGTCTGTTGGGCGACACGGCACGACAAGATCAGTTGGGCCGTGTTTGGGCCAGCCCGGCACGAAATAGGCCCAATCTTCTCGTTCTAGTCCAATCCCTCCCTCTCTCTGCCTGGCTCAATCACTCCCCCATCCCAGCCTGGCCCAACTAATAACCCTCCTCTGCCACCCGATCTAGCCCAACCAATAAACCTCCTCTGCCACCCGGTTTAGTCCAACATCCCTCTCGAGCTCCTCTAACCCCTTCTCCCGAGCCTCGGCTCTCAAATTTCCAATCCCTAATCACATTTTCTGATTCCTCTCCCTCCAGCTCCAACCACCTCCCTCTCCATGCGTTGTCGATCGTCGCCCTCTCTCTCTCCGTGCCGTCGGCCGCCCCCTCCCTCCACTCCTCCAACCACCTCCCTCTCTCTCCCTCTGCTTCCCCACGCGCCGCTCTATAGTTACTTAGGGTTGGGCTTGGGCTGGCACGGCACGACCCCGGCACGACGGGCTTTGGACCGTGCTTGGGCCTGGCCGGAGGCGAGGTGGGCCGGCACGGCACGGCACGACGGGGTGACCGGGCCGAGCTGGCGTGGCACGACGCGACCCGAAGCACGACGGGCCTGGGCTGGGCCAGCATGGCACGGCCCAATGCCCAACTCTACAGATGGCGTTATGTAAGACTGTAGAAGTTTTGAAACAGGGGGGACAGCCTCTGGTCTTATAAAAGCGTAGATTATAGGCAGTACACATGCACAAACGACTGGAAAAATAAGGGAGATTCTCATCGATCATCATGGGTGTCAGCACGCCACTGTTTCTTCAGTTTTTAGATAATGAAAGAGAAAACTCTCCCGGCCTCTGCATCAAGGATGCACACAGCTCAATTTATTAAAGAGTTTAAAGTACCAAAGGAACCAAAGCTGTTAAAAGTGGCTTAAGGCCTTACAAGCATACGACGACTGAAAATTAAATTCAATCATTACAAATCTTGTGGCTAAACCTACACCCATGAATGCTTAAAATTTGTTTCGCCACTACTTCCATCCTGTCGCTTCCGGCCAACATGGACTCCTTCTGGGGCGGTTTCTGCAAATTTGCACAAGCTCTCAGCCAGTGCTCGCTCAAAAAGATAACATGCAAGGGATTATTGACAATCTTTTTGTCAAAAACAATATTATTCTGACATAGCCAGATAGACCAACATAAGGCACTTGCTCCCACCAAGAGTTGTGTCTTTAAAATTTTTGGAATACCGGCTAGCCAATTTTCAAACATATTTGCTATACTCACCGGAGGAGATAAGTTAAATGCACATTGAACAGCCTACCATGTAAGACGTGCAAAGGGATATTCAATAAAAAGATGTTGAATTGTTTTCTTCTTAATACAAAAATAACACTTTTTGCTTCCCCTCCAATTTTTTTAAGTAGATTATCTTTAGTTAAAACTACTCCTCTTTTGAGATACTAGAGAAATATTTTCATTTTTAATGGAATATTAATTCATCAAAAAAAGTTCCTGATGGGGACTGGAAAACTTCCAATTAGTGCCGCATAGAAAGACTATACTGAAAAAAGTCCAAACTTATTCAAATTCCACCTGAAACCATCTTTTTGATAGATCAAATGGACATTAGCAATTCTCAGAATTAACTCATTCCACGCCTGTAACTTAGGTCCAATAACAGGTCTTCGAAAAGAAATATTTAAAAGAGTTGTGCTCAAAATATTCACCACTGTATCATCCTTTCTCCTGACCATATTAAAAAGGAGTGGATATTGGCTTTTCAGTGGAGAGTCTTCAAACCAAATATCTTGCCAAAACCTAGTTTGCATTCCATTTTTAATATAGGATGAACCAAAACGAAAAAATTAATCTTTAATTTTCATTAAGCCTGACCAAAAGTGAGAAGTGCCAGGCTTACTAACCATCTGCGAAAGACATTTCCCACCCAAGTATTTTCTTTGTAACATAGATTGTCATACTCCTTTTTCATTAAATAACTTAAACAACTATTTTCCGAGTAAACTTTTATTTTTTGTGTCTAAGTTCTAAATACCTAAACCGCCCTGTTCTTTAGGTGAACACACTGTACTCCACTTAGTAAGCTTATATTTTCGTTTATGACTGTCACTCTGCTAGAAAAATCGAGAGCGATAAAAGTCTAATATTTTGAGAACCTTCCTAGGAACCTCAAAAAATGATAACATATACATTGGCAGACTGCTAAGCACTGAGTTAATAAGTACTAATCGTCCACCAGCAGACATATTTTTTTCTTTCCAACTACTAAGCTTCTTTTCTACTCTATTCTCAACCCCTTTCCAATCACAATTCCTTAGTTTTCTGAAATGAATCGGAATACCTAAGTATCTGAAAGGAAAAGCACCTACTTCACAGCCAAATAACTGAGTATACTAATATTCAACCTCTTTGGCAGTACCAAAACAAAAAATCTCGCTTTTACGGGGAAAAAAGTATGTACTTCCGATTTGTCGCAAGAAAAAAAAAAGGTATGTACTTCGATTGTGCACCAAGACACGAAAAGGCTCTCAAATGCACGTTGACTTGGCATTTGTTCAGAGCTTGAAACAATATATCATCGAGGGTAACTCGCCGACAGCAAGATTTCCTCGTCCATGCTGTAATGCCGGCTTCCTTCCTCCCTGACCAAGCCTCTTCCAATCGTAATCGGCATACGTTGTCCCACGATGTGCAGCCCATCGATCCTTGTTGCAGATGCATTATGTGGAGAAAGCTTCTTAGAAGCTCCCAAACTTTCCAGCGTCATCTCCACTTGCCTCATCGTTGGTCTGTCTTCTCGTCTCAATCTGGTGCACATCGCCGCTAGCACGGCGACTTGTTGGAGCCTTCCATCTTCCTCCTCCATGACCTGTGGATCTATTATCTGTACCAGATTGCCTTCCATGAGTAGCGAGTGGAAGTGCGCAACAAGGCTGTCACCGCTACGAGACTTGTACAAGAATGGTTTCTTCCTGGTAAGCAATTCTACAAGAAGAACTCCAAAACTGAAAACATCGCTCTTGTCAGTCAGTTTACCGGTATAATAGTACATGGGGTCTACATAACCCATAGTTCCTTGGATGCTAGCTGTCACTTCTGTTCGATCAATCGAAATGTACCTTGAAGCCCCAAAATCTGATACTTTTGCTGTTAAATTGTCATCAAGAAGTATGTTAGAAGACTTGATATCTCTATGAAATATAGGTATTGAAGCAGCAGAGTGTAGGTAGGCTAGAGCTCTGGCCGTTTCAAGAGCGATGCTTAATCGATCATCCCATGACAGTTTTGATGGGCCTTTAGTATGAAGATGATGATTTAGATCCCCATTTGAAATGAATTCGTAAACCAGTAGTGGTACTTCTGTCTCGAGACAATATCCAAGGAGCTTCACAACATTCCTATGGTTAATTTGAGAAAGAATGGCAACCTCATTTATGAAATCATCGATTTCTTTCACAACATTCCTATTTGATTTCTTGACGGCGACAACGTTTAGGCCTAGAATTCCTTTGTACACAGTCCCATGTCCTCCTCCACCAACCTTGCGAGTTTTGTCAAAATTGTTTGTTGCCTTCTCTATCTCTTCCAAGGTAATAATCATCCTTTCAGCAATATCTGCCTTTTGTGATACTAATTGCTGCAGCAATAGCCCATGATTTTGCCTGAAGAAGTCCTCCTTCATCTTGCTCGCCTTCCATAGCTTGAACTTATGTTTTATGACATGAACACAAACAACCAGTAGTAGAAGACTTGAGCCAACTCCAACCCCAAGAGAAATGTATAATGCTGAAAACATAATGCATGTTAATACATACTGTACATGCACAAGAAATTTTCGTGTTGAGAGAAATCTAAGACGTACTGGTGTACTTACATTATAAACATTTGATATTGTGGGACCAAGGTTTTTTTTCACCCTCTGGATCACAGGGTAATTTTTATTTGAATGGAATAGAGAATAATTAGTTTAGCATCAAGTCTGCACCTTTAGCCTTTGATTTGGTTGAGGTCATAGAGAAGTATAAAAAAAAACTAAGATATAAATATGCAATATTGTTTTTTTAAGGCAGCAATATTGGTAATTGATCCTAGTTAGTGTCTTCACCTGCATGGGATTTCTTGATTGAGATGCATCCCCCTTTTATTGTGGCATTCCCATCTGTCCCATATGGGCATCTGCAATGAAATGATCCCGGCAGATTTATGCAGTCGCAAAAGCATCGGTAGACATCTGGTTGCGCGCACTCGTCGATGTCTAAGCAAATCAAAGTCCCAATCTGTGTTAGAAATAGAGATATCATGCAAGTTTATCTAATCAGGAAAAAAATACAAGCATATGTACCTTTGCATCCATTTGGGGCAGAAGCGTTGCCTGCATAGCCGTTAGAGCAGTTGCAAAAATAGCTTCCTTGTGTGTTCTTGCAGTCGCCAAAGCACGGGTAGGTCTCTGGATATTTACACTTGTTGATATCTAAAGAAACAAGAACAATGAAAAATTCACTGCAAGAGTAGTGCAAATTTAAACAGCAACCAAAATTAAAACCAACATGATCAAATTTAACTAGTATAAGTATGCAAATTTGAAGTTCAGACAAAGCTAAAAACAAATTGCATTTTGTACTTTACCCTGGCATCCATTGATGATGTATGGATTACCATCGTAGCCGGCCGAGCAGCGGCAGATGTACCCTTTGTGTCCCATTGCGGCGGAGTTTTGGCAGTAGCTTTGGCTGCTGCGGCATTCCGGAGCCGGCGCGTTCTCCGGGCACGTCGAGTTAGCGTCACCAATCACCCAGTCCAGCACGGCAGGGAGCGCCGCTGGTGGGTCGCCGGCCACGACCATGTCGATCGTGTAGTTGAGCCCGCGCTCCGCGATGTACAAGAAGTTGGCAGGGCTCGTCGAGCCATTCAGCCTGTGGGACTGCACGGCGTAGGAGGCGTAGCCCACAGGGACGGTCGCTTGGCAGCAGCCGACGCCGGAGCACCCGCCGTCGTAGATCAAGTACCGGTGGGGCGCGCCCTCGACGGGGACCGGAGGGCAGAGCGCCGAGCAGGTGCCGACGATGCCGCCGCTCACGCCCAAGAGGAGCACCTGCACGTTGCACGCCACCACCACGAGCTTGTTCCGCTGCTCCGAGAGGAAGTACGGGCCGCCGGCCCGGAACCCGCCGCCCCATGTGGTGCCGTTCGCGCGCTCGCCGCCGGCGCCGTTGTGTTGCACGAAGCCGCTGATGTTCACGCGGCCGCCGCTGATGCGCACCGTGCCGTTGGCAACGAATATGTCGGTCACCTCGGCGGCGCCGGTGCCGAGGAACAGCTTGGGCGGGAGGTAGGAGCGATCGCAGGTGACGTCGAAGCCGTCGAGGAAGCAGCCACGCTCCACGCCGAACGGGTACGGGATGCTGATGTTGCCGCAGCTGGTGGTGCAGTTGCGCCATGCATCACCCGCCACCGTCGTCGCCCCCGCCAATGCACCGGACAACTGCAGCAACGCACCTGCTGCTACTGCAAACGAAATTAGCAAAGTCCTACTTGCCATGGATCGTGGCAGCTAGGTCATAGACTCGTATGTGTCTGTTCTTCATGTGCACGAGAATTTATCATAGCCGTGAAGTTGCTTAATTAGTACAGTACGTGCGATGTACGGAACGAAACAGCAAAGTTTATTTTTTGTTCATTTTTTTCTTAGGTCAAGACGTCATTTTAGGTAGGCGGTATATTATGGTCTATGAATTAACGCCATTCATCTTGGGCAGGTAGTATTTTAGTGTAGGACTGGAAAGGCGACTAGAGGGGGGTTGAATAGGAGCACAAACTCTTTTTCTTTCAAATCAAATTCAATACGAATCTCACTCCAATAGCTATGAAAGCTATGAAGATCAATCAATCAAGTATAGCGGAAGACTTGTATTGAATCCAATCAAAACCCCAAAAGAAACGACCACAAACACAAGGAGACAGCCTGATGAACAGTACTCGAAGCTATAGTGGTCGGTGAACAGTACTCGTAGCTTGTACTCGAAATGAACAGTACTCGAAAGAAGAGTACTCGAAGCTACAGTGTCTTGCTACAGTACTCGTAGCAAGAACTCGGGAAGAATAGTACTCGTAGCTACAGTGTCGTGCTGCAGCACTCGTAGCTAGCATTCGAAATGAATATAACTCGATGAACAGTACTCGATAAAGAATAGGGCTCGAAATAATAGTACTCGAAGCAACAGTACTCGGTACTCGATGCTACAGTACTCGTAGCAAGAACTCGAAATGAATATTACTCGTAGCTACAGTAAAATCAGCACAAGAAACTGAACTTCGGCACGATTTCGAAATCGAAAATTGATCTAACTTTTGCTCCACAACTCCAAACTTCACGAGACTTGACACACACCTTCTCAAGGATGTCAGGAACCTATTTCGAGCAACGATCGTGAAGATCCTTGCCAAAGTTCAGATATTTTTCCATTTGAGTTAAGGTGGTTCAAAAACCGAGTCAAAAACGAAATCTGATCTAGAGACTTGCTCGTGGGTAATTGATGATCAAGATAACCCTAGATGGGTTCCCACATGTTGCAACAAGTTAGATCACAGCAAGAATTCAAGCAAAAACTTACAACATGAAATCTCAGGAATCAACCAAAAAGGAGAACAAGAACAGAGAGGACAGAGAACATGAATAGAAGAAAACTTCAGGTTTTCACTCATTGAAACAGGAGCGAGATACAAAGAGATACGTCCCAATACGCAAGGACAATCGAACAAGAAAGATTACAAGCTCGTCAAACCATCCTCTCCCTCTCCAACTCAAAAACACAACTCATACATGCTTGAGAGGGAATGATACACCGACTCTCAAGAACCCAACGAAGGGGACACAGAGGGAACACAACTCTGCCTCCACCAACAACTCTCAACCACTAAAGCCTAAAGCCAAAGCAGACTCTAAATCCTCTTTTGACTAAAGAAAACCCTAAAATCCCTTGAAGTGTTCACCTAGGCAAGCAACTCCCCCAACCTATTTATAGCCCACGGCTAACGGGTCTCCACCCCGTTACGCCCGCTAAGTCCAAACGGAGCCCGCTCCCACTTGTGCAGCCTTGCGAAATTTCCGTTTCGCCCCTCCTGCACCTTCCGGGAAGCTTCCGCGCTCCTTGTCTCGCACGCCTCGCAACCACCTCGAGTCCACGTCGTCTTCGACACATCCTGACCGTTCTGACCTCAGCGCCACCTGCACCTAGTCCGGTCCACCGTGTCTCGCCACGACTCCACCCGATGTCTCGCACGCCTCGCAACCACCTCGAGTCCACGTCGTCTTCGACACATCCCGACCGTTCTGACCTCAGCGCCACCTCCGCCTAGTCCGGTCCACCGTGTCTCGCCACGACTCCACCCGATGTCCTGCAGTCACACAGACAAGAAACACATCAAATAGCACCGCTCGATACATGAAAGCGTAACTACCATCACTTACCATGCCGAAGTCCAAACCTGTCGAAATTATCAGAATATGCAACCTAATCCCGTACGACCAAGTTTGACCAAAGTCCGACCGAGTCCGATTGCGCCACGCAACGACTCAACTCCGAACCACTCAAACCAAACTCGACTTACCTAAACCAATGTCAATTACTCATCACACACAATGGATGACCTCCACATGGTCTCTCAATCTCCCCCTTGATGAGTATATTGACAAACCTAGAAAAAGATGAAGTTGAGTTTGATTTGCAAAGTCCAACATAGTCCAAAGAAAAAGAATGAAACTAATGACCATGTCGACAGAAGGAATACTAGAGCAACAACTGAAAGAGCAAATTTTTCTCCAAAGCTCTAAAAAGATCCCAAACTAGCTTTTTCTTCTCTATTCTCCAACTTTTGGCAATAAACACATCAAGAAAGTAAAAGAGAGAATAAGATCACAAATATGGATGAAAAGGCTGAAGTTTGATTATTTCTAAGCATTTTGAGCCATGAGAATTATCCATAATGACCATAATGAACTACACCCAGCCATAACTCAATAAAAGGTTATCTAGATCATGACAACATAAATATAAGCCAGCTAGAGCACATAGATGACAATCTGAAATGTAATACATTTTATGAGTAAGTCAAGTCATCAATGAGAAAAGTCTAGCTAGAGATATCCAAGGATGATGCAGGCCATGTCAATAAGCTAAGCGGAACAAGGAACTACCATTGAGACCAAATAAAGAGCTATGCTCAAGATTGAAACATTAGTTAAGTACTTGATTCTTTTTGTAGCTTTAAGCAAATTGAACACATAAAACATATTTTCTTTTGAAATTCATGGTTGTTGCCAACCAGATTTTTGTTTTATCATGTGCTAGATCTCAAGCCTTATGCGACTACTTCAAGCGAGAAGCTTAAGAAGATAGTCTAGGTCACCCAAAACTCCCCCTAAGTTCATGCCAAGTGCAATGGCAAGCCGTCTCATAGGAAAGAATTGGTGAGATCAGTTTTTTCGCACAAAAGAGATCTTTTTGCCTTTTAACAAGTTGTGCTAACTCATGCAACATCAAGAGACTAAAACAGCTCAATCTAAGGCTCATTATAGATTCAACGCTCTACCCAGCCTATTTGACATGGCATGAATCATAAAAGGATAGCTCAAGAAAGACTAATCTCGAGTGCTAACATGACAAGTTTTAGTTTAAGTTGAACAATTTTAATTAACTTATCATGGCAGAAGCTAGTCCATACATATGAAGTCATGATAAATCTAGCAAACTAAGCTCAAGTCATGGCAAGGTGTAAAGCATTGAAGCATGTCATAACAGGATAATAATCAAGGCTCAATGCAAATATATTACAATGCTAGATGCTGAAAATGCAAGAAAGTCCAGCTCCTTCTCAACATTAGATGCAACTTTTAGTTCAAGTTGAGTTATGTCAAAATTAAGCTCCAGTAGCCCCCAAAAGAACTCCCCCTGAACCAAAGCAATAAAATCGAGAAGCTGGGAAAGAAAACATAAAACAGGCAGTCCTTAAAGCATAGATAAGATATAGAGAATACTATGGCTCGATGACGACTCATCTACCCCAAATGACTCTAGGACTATCAGCGCCCACCTAACACACCTAGGAGCAAACACGCACCTGTCTGCCCGAGGCACGCTCCCTCGTTAGAACCTATAAGCAGTGAGTGAGCTCAACCTAGTGAGAAGAGAGACAGCTAATAAGCAGCATCCTAGAATCACAAGATAAGAGAAGGAAGTCTAAGCAACTCGACTAGAGAAACACTCTAAACTATGCTAGGAGGACTAATCCCAAATGCACCCAAAATGCAATGCAACAACAAGGAGTAAGAGCATAATTAGTAGTAAAGTAGTAAAGAATAGAAACTCCCACTCACAACAGTCCATAAGGACAGACCACCCCAAGCTCTCCCCGTAGAGCTGAAAACCTCGAACTATCCAATGGCTTGGTGAAGATGTCAGCCAACGGTGGTCACTCTCCTGGCCCGAAGCACTATATCGCCCTTCTCTACATGGTCTCTAAAGAAGTGATAACGGATATCAATGTGCTTGGTCCGGGAGTGTTGCACTGGGTTCTTGGCAATGTTAATCGCAGAAGTATTATCACAAAAGAGTGGAACACTATCGATAACTAACCCAAAGTCCCGTAGGGTCGAAGCCATCCAGAGCACTTGGCTACAGCAACGTACTCGGCCTCTGCGGTGGACTGTGCAACACCGGACTGCTTCCTTGAAGACCAGGAAACAAGAGAAGTGCCAATAAATTGGCAGGTGCTAGAAGTGCTCTTCCGATCTATCCTACAGCCGGCAAAGTCTGCATCCGAGAAGGCTCTCAAGGAAAGACAGGATGAGGAAGAGTACCAGATACCATAGTCATTGGTAGCTCGAAGGTACCGAAAGATGCGTTTCACCGCCTGACGGTGAGAGACGCGAGGAGAAGCCTGAAAACGAGCGCACAGACACACAGAAAAATGTATGTCTAGTCTCGAGGCAGTGAGGTACAAGAGGGAGCCAATCATGCTTTGCGAAACTCCTTTTGATTAGTGGCTCGCCATCCTCATACAGGTCAAGATAGGTTTGTAGAAGCCATGGGAGTCGACACGGCTTACCATCACTCATGTCGAGCGTCTCGGAGGTCACGAGTGTACTTTCCCGATGAAGAAAGGTACCCTCCAGTGCGCTTGATCTCGAAAGCCAAGGAAGAAAGTCAACTCACCCATCATACTCATCTCAAACTCGGTGCTCATGACATCAGAGAAGCTGTGAAACAGTATGGGAAGAGCCGCCAAATATGATGCCATCCACATAAATCTGAACGAGCAGAAAGTCGGTGCCATGCCGGCGGATAAAAAAGGTCTTGTCTACTTTACCCATCTCAAAACCATGACTTTAACAAGTAGGACGTAAGCCTCTCATACCAAGCTCTCGGGGCTTGCTTAAGTCCATACAAAGCTTTGGAAAGCTTGAAGACATGGTTTGGGTATTTGGGGTTTTCGAAACCTGGAGGCTGTCGGACGTAGACCTCTTCCTCAATAAAGCCATTGAGAAAGGCACTCTTGACATCCATCTGGTAGAGCTTGAAACCCTTAGAAGCTGCAAAGGCAAGCAGGATTCTAATGGCTTCTAGTCTAGCTACAGGGGCAAAGGTCTCCTCGAAATCTAGACCCTCAACCTGAGAGAACCCCTGAGCTACCAGTCTAGCCTTGTTTCGAATAACCACTCCATCCTCGCTCTGCTTGTTCTTGAACACCCACTTAGTCCCAATAATATTGTGACCTCGCGGGGGCTCAACAAGCGACCAGACCTTGTTCCTCTCGAAATTTTCTAGCTCCTCATGCATGGCATTGACCCAAGACTCATCAGAAAGGGTGTGACAAACGTCCTTGGGCTCAAAGGAGGCAACAAAGGCAGAATGGAGACAGAATTGAGAAAAGCCAGACTTAGAGCGTGTGACACGCTCGAAGAGGTCTCCAATAATCTGCTCTGGAGGATGCCTTTTCTGGATATGTCGGGGAGGTCTTGGATTAGGAGAAGAAGTGGCCTCTACCTCGTGTGCAGACGAGGCAGGGACAGAGCCACTAGCTCCGGAGGAAGCAGTAGGTAAGGGCTGATCACCTTGAGGTGCCGTGGAAGAAGGCATCTCAAGGGGAGGATGAGGAGCTGGATCAGGTAAACAACCATCGTCTCCATCGTCCGCATCATCCACAAAGATGGTCTCGGACTGCTCTAAAGAACCTGAGATATCTGGCCTAGTCCCCGGACTGGCCTCGTCAAAGGTCACCTCGCAGGTCTCTACCAACTTGCTAGACTCGCAGTTCCAGACCCTAAAAGCCCGCGAAGAAGTCGAGTAGCCTAGAACGATACCGTCACAGGAACGTGACTCGAACTTGTCTAGGTTCCCAGACATCAGAATAAAGCATTTGCAACCAAACACACGAAAATGAGAGACGCTGGGCTTTCGCCCGTATCTCAGCTCATAAGAAGTGCGGTGCAAGTGTGCCCGAAGAAAAACTCAATTCAAAACATGGCACCCGGTCGCAATGGCTTCAGCCCAAAACTTCCTCGGTGTAGAGTACTCATCAAGCATCGTCCTGGCCATCTCGACCAAGGTACGGTTCTTCCTCTCCACAACGCCATTCTGCTGAGGGACGTATGGAGAAGAGAACTGGTGCTCTACACCTGTCTCCCCACAAAAACTCTCAAAGTAGGAATTCTTGAACTCCGTGCCATTGTCACTGCAGATCGCTTGTAAGGCACCTGGAAGCTCAACAGAAAGCCTACTAAAAAGACCTCAGAAATGTGAAAATGTCTCATCCTTCGAGGCTAAGAAAAACACCCAAGAATACCTCGAGAAGTCATCAACCACAACAAGAACATACCACTTCCCTCCTGCTGAATGTACTCGAGCTGGTCCAACTGTGTCTATGTGGAGCAGCTGTCCCGGTGCATCGTTCATAGTAACTGTGACCGGAGGATGAGAAGCGGCAACCATCTTGCCGTGCCGGCATGGAGCGCAAACAAGATCTTTGACCATCTTGAGTTTCGGCAGACCACGAATGAGATCGTGGCCGCTAACTCGGGTCAAATCAAATCCAATATGACCAAGTCTCCTATGCCAGAAAGAGAGATCGCGGGACTCAGAAGCAACTAAACACCTGATGAGAGGATCACGGGCGACTCGAAAACTCAAGACGAAAGATCCTCCCATAACGAAATCCATAAACGGACTACCCAAGAATCAAGAATTTTGCAATTGTTTTTCTTAAAGCTCACCTCGAAACCGTCATCGGTAAGCTGAGAAACTGAAAGTAAATTGTACTGCAGCTTACTAACCAAGGCAACATCTTTCAAAATGAAAGAATCATTCACGTGCACAGTACCTTTGGCGATGACGCGCCCAGATGAAGCATCTCCGAAAGTGATCTTCTCATCACCTGGAGCACAGACAAGGGAAGAAAACCAACAAGAATCTTCGGTCATGTGTTGAGAACACCCAGAGTCGACGAGCCAAACCTTTCCCTTCCCTGCCCGGCGAACCTGAGTCAACAAGAGAGTAAAGTCTCAGCACTGGGGTAAATCAACAGTGATTTTGGCACCCAATACTGAGTAACATGTCGAGCAGATGAGATAGTCAAGCACGACTGACCTCTATCTACCCTACGCTCTCTGTCACTCAAAGCAGAAGGTCTATGAGTAGACCTGAAGTTGTTGCTAGGTCCTGTTGGAGATATTCCCTAGAGGCAATCATATTGATGATGATATTTTATTGTATCCATGATTTAATAAATGTTCCTTGAATATTGCCTTTGTGTTGATTAACAAGTATGTGACTTGTTTGTGAAACTCTTTACTTGTATGGTTATTCTAAAGTTGTCCCTAGTCGGAGTTCATGTGAGGACACACGTGAATGATGGATTAGCACATGTATCGGTTGATGACCATGTTTCACAGGTCATAGACATGGAGATGTCAAACCAATAATGTGGACACATGTTTAGAACATGGGGTTGGACCGACCCAACATGAGACATAGTAATTATTCTTATGGTTCTCTCTACACAATGTGTACGCCTTGTCCTTAGACACGAGATTGTCGCATGTACTTGAGATGTGAATCGACCTACTTAGGGGCTATCAAACGCTACTCGTGGCCCGGGTAGTTATAAAGGTAGCTTTGGGTTTGTCATGAAGCATCTTTGCGAGGCATGGTCGGTCGAGATGGGATTTGCCCTCTCTACCGAGAGAGATATCTCTGGGCCTCGAGTGATCGGATCCAGAAATGCATGGCTATGCTACTTAAGGTTAAGAGTTAACCTAGTAAGGGATTCGGATCACGGGATCGAGAAAGAGTGGTCGCTTGGAGCTCGACCGAATATCGTGAGGCAAAGGGATTGGCATGTACATAACGTTGTGATGGTTCGTCGATATGATCTTTACGTATGTTTAGGAGTTGTACGTCTTGCTAGAGGCGCTACCAACTATTGACTAAGTATGTGTACTCGCGTCATGTCTAAACATATGTGAACCATAAGTCACACACTTAAGGGTTGAAGCCTAATTCGGGTTGGATCTGAATTAGGCGGGCATTGAGTCCTAATGGGCCTCTATTCGTAGAAGCCCATTATAAGGACGTCTATAAAAGGAGAGCGGCCGCGCTGGTTGAGGTTGAGTTTTTCGTGACATCCCCAAACCACGGCGCCACCCTCCCACGCCCTAGTCGCTCGTGCGGATCTAGTAGTCCGGCGTCGTCGCTTCCTCTGTGCGTGTGGATACCTTTGAAGGCGCCGCATCGTGGCGTTGGGACGAACCGCAAGAAAGGAGCGTATGTGGGGCGCCACGGCGAGGGCGAGGAAGTAGTACAACAACTCGCCCGACGTCTCGCATCAACTTAGTGCGACTACATCGCCCGACGCGTTGCATCAACTTCCGCACCTCTGCGTCTAGTGGTAAGATCGTGATCTATAAGCTGCAGTGATCTTGGTTTCTGGTAGATTTTTTTAATTTGCGCTAGTGTAGCCTACCCGTTTCCCTACTGATGGTATCGAGCGGTTCTTTGTCATGTTATAGGTTGGGTGATTTGCATATGGCGATATGTAAATCGGTATGATCGATGTGATCGATTGTATAGTTACGTAATGGATTGATGCGGTTTAGTGATCATCTTTGCTAAGGTCGTGAAACAACATACCCCTACCGGTCGGATTCGCCATCGGGGTAGACAGTGACACGTAAAACCGGTTGCGGCATGCGAAGATCAATATGATTGATCGAATCGGAACCTAGATTAATAATCGATGTACCGTGATCATCTCGCTAAGGTCGTGAAACAACATACCCCTACGGTCGGATTCGCCATCGGGGTAGACAGTGACACGTAAAACCGGTTGCGGCATGCGAAGATCAATATAATTGGTCGAATCGGAACAGTAGTCGATTTGTGGTAAATATGATTTGCCGATCAAAATCCTATGTAAAAATTGCATAGATTGGATCTCTGTTTTTCTGAAGTCGGGCGCCCGGAAGTCCGGCGGGCGCCGCCTTCAGACGTACCGGGGAAACCCCTCGACCCCCTTATCCGTGGATTGCGATTCTATGCATAAACTTGTTTTTGCGGGATGTATGTGACCAGTATGGCCTAATGTGTATGTGATGCATGTTTGTAATATTTTCATGACTGCGAGTCATGGGTTCGGCAACACTAGTGGAGCCATTGTGTTGTCAAAGTATTGTATTAACGGCTGCGTGCGACTTGTGATGATTCCTAGTATCCATGTATTTTATTACTAGTGTTATGAGTAATAGCTTATAGTAGTACTCGGAGGACACATCACTTGGAGGATGGCACACATGAACCATGGAGATGGAGATCATCATGGTGGGCCAGATTCTATGGCGATGGAGATCACCATGAGAAAATGGGCCATACTGAGTCACAACTGTGTGAATGCTATTCCTATTGTTTTACTCCTATGCATGTTTGAATGGTAGAAGTATAGCGATCCCTCACAAAATGTTAAGTTAAACATATGCCCTCCCAATTAAACTTTGCACCATCCCATGTCTTGTAAATTGATGGTGGGTCTATAAAATTAGGGCACCATCAACTTTCCTTGACTAGATGGGTTACAGATCGGATACTTACATGCATAAGGATTGGTGAACTTAACAAGGTTATCATAAAGGTTATGGGCCTTGGGGCATAAAGGTTGGCGCGGGGCATAGAGATGTCACCCAACAACAAGAGTCATATAGATATATGATTAGCAAGGTGTTGCTTACCGAATTACCTTGTCTTCTAGCGGTGATGCAAAAGCTCACTAGTAGACTCGTTAATTGTGGATCTTGAATCGCTAAGAATCAACAGAGGGATGTTGATTTTAGTGGGAGTACATTCTATTAAATTTGTTTAATATAGTTTACTCTATCATGGTTTTATTTGTCTTAGTATTTTGCATTTCCTATTGTAGATCAATGGCATCTAGCAACCACGCACACCCTTTTGCTTTGCGATCGATTCTTGAGAAAGAGAAATTAAATGGAACAAACTATTCGATTGGTCCGTAACTCGAGAATTGTTCTCGGGCGGATAAAAAGGAAAACGTTCGACACCCCAATCCCGAAAGAACACGCAAATAATCGTCTGCTGCTTTGTTAAAAATGCCTACAAGAAAGCATGTGATGACTCTCTTGAGATTAGTGTCTTATGCTTGCATGCATGGAACTGACCTTCAAAAGCGGTTTGAGGATCGAAGCGTATGATATGATCATAGCGCTTAGGACATGTTCGCATACAGTGCCGGGTGAGCGGTTCAATGTCTCTAAGGCTTTTCGGAATGCAAGTTAATAGAAGGTGCACCGTAGGCCCACATGTGATCAAAATGGTTGGTTCTGATCGGACTTTGGATAAACTTGGTTTTCCAATTGGCCAAGAGTTGGCAATCGATTTCATTTAGCGTCTCTTCCACCTAGCTATGGGCATTTCATTTGAACTACCATATGCATGGGGCGGATAAGGGCCTTAATGAGCTTTGTGGGATGCTCAAAATAGCAGTGACATTAAGAAGTGTGCGGGGCCTAACCATGTGATGGTATGCAGAACAAGTCTAGCTTCAAGAAAAAGGGTAAGCCATGGCCAAAGAATAAGGGTAAGGTTAAAGATATGATCTCGAGCCAACGCCTAAGCCTAATCTTTGGACTGGAGTGAGACAATATGCTTCTATTGTAAAGAAACCGCCACTGGAAGAGAAAATGCAAGAAGTACATGGATTCCGATGAATGCAAGAAGAAGGTCGAAGTAAGACTTCCACCCATGGTACACTTGTCATAAATGTTTTAGACATTTTCTCGCATGATTCTCCTATTAACTCTTGGGTATTTGATACGGATCGCTTGCTCACATTTGCAACTCGATCAGGGCTAATAAGAAGTAGAGGAGTCGCAAGAGGTGAAGTTGATTTTCGCGTCGGGAATAAAGCAAGGGTTCTTTGCGTTGACCGTCGGCACCATGCAACTTCACTTCCTTCAAGATTTATTATGGAATTGAATAATTGTTATTATGTTCCTAGTATGAGTCGAAACATTTTATCCCCTCATGTTTGATGAGAGATGGTTATTCATTTGCAAGTAAAGACAATGGTTGTTTGATCTCTAAAAATGGAATGTTTATGGCTTTTGCCCATTGTGAATGGGTTATTTATTTTAAATCTTGATGATCGTCTATCTTTAACATAAATGCTAAAAGACTTCGACCTAATGATTTGAATCCCACCTATGTTTGGCATTGTCGTTTGGGTCACATAAGTGAAAAGCGCATGAAGAAGCTCCATGTCGATGGTCTTCTAACCGTTTGATTTTGAATCATACGAGACATGTGAAGCTTGTTTGCTTGGTAAGATGACCAAATCACCTTTCAAAGGTTCCTTTGAGAGGGCATCGGACTTGTTGGAAATCATACATCTTGATGTATGTGGACCAATGAGCACGATTGCTAGAGGTGGATTTCATTACTTCATAACTTTCATCGATGATTTTAGT
This sequence comes from Ampelocalamus luodianensis, assembly GCA_036346255.1. NCBI lineage: Eukaryota > Viridiplantae > Streptophyta > Magnoliopsida > Poales > Poaceae > Ampelocalamus > Ampelocalamus luodianensis. Next base: position 6,587,054 of record CM070632.1, on the reverse strand, counting down.
AGATATGGGTATGTCTACTTAATGAAGCATAAGTCCGAAACTTTTGAAAAGTTCAAAGAGTTCGAATGAGGTTGAAAATCAACGTGCCAAGAAAATTAAGGCTCTGCGATCGATCGTGGTGGCGAGTATTTGAGTCATGAATTTAGCAATCATCCAAGAGTTGCGGAATTGTTCCACGCCTAACACCGCCAAACGCCTCAAAGAAACGGGGTATCCGGCGTGTCGGACCTTGTTGGACATGGTTCGATCGATGATGAGCCATCAGTTACCATTATCCTTTTGGGGTTACGCTCTAGAAACGGCAGCTTTCACACTTAATAGGTACCGTCTAAATCCGTAGTTAAGACACCATATGAGATATGGACTGGAAGAGTCACGCTTTGTCTTTTCTAAAGATTTGGGGATGTGAGGCGTTTGTCAGCGACTCTGATCGGACAAGCTCACACTCAAGTCGGATAAATGCATTTTCGTGGGATATCCGAAGGAAACCTTTGGATATTACTTCTACAACCGACTAGAGGGCAAAGTGTTTGTCGCTCAGTGGTGTTTTCCTAGAGAAAGAGTTTCTAAACAGGAGACAAGTGGAAGAACAGTGCGGCTTGAAGAAGTTCAAGATGAACCAATCGGGAAGACTCGACGAATGATGCCTATGTGGCGAACAAGTTGAGGAACCCATGGCAAAGGAAGCACCACCACCACGAAGGTCGGAAGGCTCCGCAATGCGCGAGATATATTATTGTTAGACAATGATGAGCCTACGACCTATGCGGAAGCAATGATGGACCAGACTACGAGAAATGGCATAGTGCCATGAGATCCGAGATAGCATCCATGGGAGACAATCAAGTTTGGAATTTGGTTGACCACTTTGATGGTGTTAAAACAATAGAGTGCAAATGGATCTATAAAAGGAAGATTGATATGGATGGAAATGTTCATATCCATAAAGCTCGACTTATCGCAAAAGGTTTTCGGCAAGTTCAAGGAGTTGACTACGATGAGACTTTCTCACCTGTAGCGATGCTTAAATCAATACGGATCATTCTAGCTATCGCTGCATATTTCGACTATGAGATATGGCAGATGGATGTCAAAACGGCTTTCCTTAATGGAAATTTAACCGAGGACGTGTATATGATACAACCCGAGGGTTTTGTTGATCCAAACAATGCTAGAAAAGTATTCAAACTTCAAAAATCCATTTATGGATTGAAGCAAGCATCTCGGAGTTGGAACATTCGTTTTGATGAAGTGGTCAAAGGGTTTGACTTCATCAAAAACGAAGAAGAATCTTGTGTTTACAAGAAGACAAGTGGGAGCTCACTCGTATTTCTAATCTTATATGTAGATGACATATTACTGATTGGAAATGATATTCCTATGCTCGAGTCCGTTAAGACCTCACTGAAAAATAGTTTCTCAATGAAGGACTTAGGGGAAGCGGCATATATTTTGGGTATTAAGATCTATAGAGATAGATCAAAAGGCTAATAGGATTAAGCCGAGTACTTACATTGACAAAGTGTTGAAACGGTTCAACATGGAGGAGGCAAAGAAAGGGTTCTTGCCCATGTCTCATGGCATAAATCTTGGCAAGACTCAGTGTCCTTCGACAACTGATGAGCGAGATCGCATGAGTAAGATTCCATATGCTTCGGCCATTGGATCTATCATGTATGCTATGATGTGTACTCGCCGGATGTTTCCTATCTTGTAAGTGTTACGAGCAGATACGGTGATCGGTGAGAGTCATCGGGCAGCAGATTAAAAACATCCTCAAGTATTTGAGAAGAACTAAGGATGTGTTCCTAGTCTACGGAGGTGAGGAAGAGCTCGTTGTAAATGGTTACACCGATGCAAGCTTCCAAACCGACAAAGATGATTACAAATCGCAATCGGGTTTTGTGTTCCTTTTGAGCGGTGGTGCGGTAAGTTGGAAGAGTTCCAAGCGGGAGATCATGTCGACTCTACAACGGAGGCCGAGTACATTGCGGCTTCAAGCGGCAAAGGAAGGTGTTTGGATAAGGAAGTTCATAAGCGAACTAGGTGTGGTTCCTAGTGCGTGCGATCCTCTGGATCTTTCTTGTGATAACGGTGGGGCCATTGCGCAAGCCAAGGAGCCGAGGAATCACCAAAAGAACAAACACATCTGCGGCGGTTTCATCTCATTCGAGAGATCCTTAATCGAGGAGATTTAAAGATATGCAAAATACACACGGATTTGAATATTTGGATCCTTTGATGAAGCCTCTCCCACGACCTAAGAATGAGGCGCACACAAGAGCTATGGGTATTAGATATCTTCTAGATTGACTCTAGTGCAAGTGGGAGATCGTTGGAGATATGCCCTAGAGGCAATCATATTGATGATGATATTTCATTGTATCCATGATTTAATAAATGTTCCTTGAATATTGCCTTTGTGTTGATTAACAAGTATGTGACTTGTTTGTGAAACTCTTTACTTGTATGGTCATTCTAAAGTTGTCCCTAGTCGGAGTTCATGTGAGGACACACGTGAATGATGGATTAGCACATGTATCGGTTGATGACCATGTTTCACGAGTCATAGACATGGAGATGTCAAACCAATAATGTGGACACATGTTTAGAACATGGGGTTGGGTGACCCAACATGAGACATAGTAATTATTCTTATGGTTCTCTCTACACAATGTGTACGCCTTGTCCTTAGACACGAGATTGTCGCATGTACTTGAGATGTGAATCGACCTACTTAGGGGCTATCAAACGCTACTCAATGAATGGGTAGTTATAAAGGTAGCTTTCGGGTTTGTCATGAAGCATCTTTGCGAGGCATGGTCGATCGAGATGGGATTTGCCCTCTCTACCGAGAGATATCTCTGGGCCTCGAGTGATCGGATCCGAGAAATGCATGGCCATGCTACTTAAGGTTAAGAGTTAACCTAGTAAGGGATTCCGGATCACGGATCGAGAAAGAGTGGTCACTTGGAGCTCGACCGAATATCGTGAGGCAAAGGGATTGGCATGTACATAACGTTGTGATGGTTAAATGCGATATGATCTTTACGTATGTTTAGGAGTTGGCACGTCTTGCTAGAGGCCGCTACCAACTATTGACTAAGTATGTGTACTCGCGTCATGTCTAAACATATGTGAACCATAGGTCACACACTTAAGGGGTGAAGCCTAATTCGGATTGGATCCGAATTAGATCGGCATTGAGTCCTAATGGGCCTCTATTCGTAGAAGCCCATTATAAGGACGTCTATAAAAGGAGAGCGGCGCGCCGTTGAGGTTGAGTTTTTCGTGACATCCCCAAACCACGGCGCCACCCTCCCACGCCCTAGTCGCTCGCGCGGATCTAGTAGTCCGGCGTCGTCGCTTCCTCCGCACGTGTGGATACCTTTGAAGGCGCCATACCGTGGCGTTGGGACGAACCGCAAGAAAGGAGTCAGACGTGGGGCGCCACGACGAGGGCGAGGAAGTAGTACGACTACTCGCCCCGACGTCGCATCAACTTAGTGCGACTACTGCGCCCGACCTTGCGCATCAACTTCCGCTTTGCGCGTCTAGTGGTAAGACCGTGATCTATAATGCAGTGATCTTGGTTTACTGGTAGATTTTTTTAATTTGCGCTAGTGTAGCCTACCGTTTCCCTACAGTCCAATCGCTACGAGGAGCGAGTCTGAGCATCGCAACATCTGAACACGCCGTGGGTAGCTGTCTAGATGAGGAAAACGAGATCTACCCTCAGGACGGCGGAAGTCACGACCAGGAGCACATCAAGGACGAAAATCAGAAAACTCAGTAAAACCGAGTCCTCGATACTGCCCAACCACAGACTCAACAGTCCTAGACCTCGTGTTGGTCCTGGGTGCACTCAAGGTGCAGGGCCGACCACGAATACGCCCAAGAGACTCAACACGGTCTCTACGCGATCTTGGCGCTGAAGCATCGATCGATCAGGTGTCCATCCTTCTGACAGAAGGTGCAGTGATACTTCACCTTGTGAGAGGTAGAAGCAGCACGGGGAGGCTTCGCCTTCTGAGAGGCTGAAGTGGTAGGTGCAATCACCTTCTCGTCAAATCCCGGACATAGCCCGACGACTTAAATTGGACTTTCTCGGTCCCGGCTTAGTCTCGATCACACTTGGTGCTATGGGTCTAAGCACGGCGGTGGATGCTTCCTTATGTCCTCATAAAAATCATATCCTAGACCTTGATTAAATCTGCAGATCTTAGATTGGTCTAGAATAAGATTGAGCTTCTTCTTGCCTCCTACAAATCTCTCGAGAGTGTTCATAAGGTGCGACACTCTGAAAGAGAGGTGCAAGAAGAGCGAGGGAAGAAGAGACAAGAGAAGGTAAGGGAGCAAAGAAGAACCAGATGCGAGAGGAAGAATGGCTTGTGCACGCACCGACTCGAAGGGCAGTCCTCACGCTAGCGGTTGGTTCACGTCGCTAAGCGTCTCATCCTTACCACAGGGCTTCTCCCCTTCTCCACAATCACATTACACACACAATGTGGCTTCTCTAGAAGGTCCTTAGTTAGCTTGGACATTTCTCATCCAAAGCAATCAAGTCAGATTTTAGTTTGTTACAATTAATGCATGGTGAGCTAACAGGGTTCTTAGTAGCAAACTGTGCCAACTTCCTGTCATGATCAATCATATCTTGAAACTGTTTGGAGACAGCTTCAAGTTCAGCAGTTAACTTAGGACAGTTCAAGCATGAATCAATCGGCCCAAGTAAAGAAGCTTGTAGTTCAGCAATTTTATGATCTGCCCGTTTTAAGTTCATCTTCAAGTTATTGCAATTTTCACAAGACTCGGACAGATCAAGGAGCATGGCATAAGATCCTCTAGCAGCAATGTTCTTATCCTCACATGAGGTGGGAGAAGTAGTCTCATCAGTAGTAAGTAGGGTAACAGCCATCCTACTCAATTCTAACTCAGCAAGCAGACTAACATTCTTCACCTTAACAATATCAAGCTCGGAGGACACACTATCATGTGAGGTCCTTAGTTTCTCCATGTCACCCAATAGAGCACAGCATGTATCACAATTATCACGGGAGGGAGCAGATGTAAGAGAAGTAAGCTCCTGTGATAGTCTATCTACTTCCTTCTTTAACTCAGTACACCTAGCCCTAGCTCTAGCATGAAAACCACCTAGCTTAAGAAAAGCATGATTGAGCTGGTCGTAGGTGGGGCATACCTCGTCCGAGTCGGAGTACAGCTCGCTGTCACTCAGTTCGCCCTCGAGGGCCATGAAGCACATGCCGGAGAAGTCGTTTCCGCCATCCTTGGGCCCTTGGTCACCTGTCCCGTCGTCGTCGCTCCATCCTTCCACCTCGCTGAGATCGAGGTCGTCGAAGGCGGTGACGACGCGGTGGAAGAGCTTCTTGGCTTTCCCAAAGTTGCGGAACTTCTTCTTGCCTTGTGCAGGAGCTGGAGGCTTTTTGTTGCGGTCCTTGTCGGTGTAGTCGTTCTTTCCCGAACTGCCGTAGTCGTTCTTGCCTTACTCCAACTTGGGGCAGTTTGCCCGAATGTGGTTGGGGCCACCACACTCGAAGCAAATCACCGGTCCTCCTCTCTTTCTGTCCCTCCTCCCCTTGTAAGCATGAGAGAATCTTCGAGCAAGGAGGGCGGTGCTCATCATAAGTCGCTCTAATCGATCATCAGTTATGTCACATAGAGCAGCAAGGGAGAATCCGCAAAGAGAATCAGAAGAAGAGGAACCAGAAGCCAACGTGGGATCAGTGACCAAAGCCATCGACTGTGACTTCGACTTACGAGAGACAACGTCAATCTCGTGAGTCTTGAGGCGCGAGTCTGATGCGTCAAGAGTCAAGGTCGAGAGGTGCAGCCGTGTCCTTGATGGTGGTCACTTTCATCTCCCAAACACGCAGATCAAGTGCCGCAAGCATCGACGGCGTTGTCCGAGTCGGGGTATGTGAGACCGACCGCTCGGAGGTTGCTTAAGATCTTGTGAAGCGCGCGAAGCACTCATCGAGGACTCACCGGCAAGCATCTCGAATTTGTTATATTCTCGCTGAATCGGTCTGTCGAACCGTCTTGATCCGGTGGTGCCCTCATGGTATCGTCGAGGGTCACCCAGATATCATAGGCGGACGACAGGTGGGAGATGCGATCGAACTCGCTACGACTCAGGCCCTGAATAATGATGTTCCTTGCCTTAGCGTTTGCCTCAACATCATGCATATTCTCAGCATTGATGTTCTCATCAGCAGGAACAACAAACCGGACCTTGACCTTGCGCCAGATAGCATACCCCTGAGCCTGGATGTATGTCTGCATTCGGCTCTTCCAGAAAGGGTAATCGATGCCATCGAAAATGGGCGGCTTGGTCGAGTACTTGTCCGTCGCCATGACTCTTGAGACCGGTTAAGATCTATTGATTAGAGCTAACCGGCTCTGATACCAATTGTAGGACCGAAAAGGCGACTAGAGGGGGGTGAATAGGAGCACAAACTCTTTTTCTCTCAAATCAAATTCAATACGAATCTCACTCCAATAGCTATGAAAGCTATGAAGATCAATCAATCAAGCACAGCGGAAGACTTGTATTGAATCCAATCAAAACCCCAAAAGAAACGACCACAAACACAAGGAGACAGCCTGATGAACAGTACTCGAAGCTATAGTGGTCAGTGAACAGTACTCGTAGCTGTACTCGAAATGAACAGTGCTCGAAAGAAGAGTACTCGAAGCTACAGTGTCTTGCTACAGTACTCGTAGCAAGAACTCGGGATGAACAGTACTCATAGCTACAGTATCGTGCTGCAGTACTCGTATCTAGCACTCGAAATGAATATAACTCGATGAACAGTACTCGATAAAGAATAGGGCTCGAAATAATAGTACTCGAAGCTACAGTACTCGGTACTCGATGCTACAGTACTCGTAGCAAGAACTTGAAATGAATAGTACTCGTAGCTACAGTAAAATCAGCACAAGAAACTGAACTTCAGCACGATTTCGAAATCGAAAATTGATCTAACTTTTGCTCCACAACTCCAAACTTCATGAGACTTGACACACACCTTCTCAAGGATGTCAGGAACCTATTTCGAGCAACGATCGTGAAGATCCTTGCCAAAGTTCAGATATTTTTCCATTTGAGTGAAGGTGGTTCAAAAACCGAGTCAAAAACGAAATCTGATCTAGAGACTTGCTCGTGGGTAATTGATGATCAAGATAACCCTAGATGGGTTCCCACATGTTGCAGCAAGTTAGATCACGGCAAGAATTCAAGCAAAAACTTACAACATGAAATCTCAGGAATCAACCAAAAAGGAGAACAAGAACAGAGAGGACAGAGAGCATGAATATAAGAAAACTTCAGGTTTCCACTCATTGAAACAGGAGCGAGATACAAAGAGATACGTCCCAATACGCAAGGACAATCGAACAAGAAAGATTACAAGATCGTCAAACCATCCTCTCCCTCTCCAGCTCAAGAACACAACCCATACATGCTTCAGAGGGAATGATACACCGACTCTCAAGAACCCAACGAAGGGGACACAGAGGGAACACAACTCTACCTCCACCAACAACTCTCAACCACTAAAGCCTAAAGCCAAAGCAGACTCTAAAACCTCTTTTGACTAAAGGAAACCCTAAAATCCCTTGAAGTGTTCACCTGGGCAAGCAGCCCCCCAATCTATTTATAGCCCACGGTTAACGGTTCTCCACCCCGTTACGCCCGCTAAGTCCAAACGGAGCCCGCTCCCACTTGTGCAGCCTTGCGAAATTTCCGTTTCGCCCCTCCTGCACCTTCCGGGAAGCTTCCGCGCTCCTTGTCTCGCACGCCTCGCAACCACCTCGAGTCCACGTCGTCTTCGACACATCCCGACCGTTCTGACCTCAGCGCCACCTGCACCTAGTCCGGTCCACCGTGTCTCGCCACGACTCCACCCGATGTCTCGCACGCCTCGCAACCACCTCGAGTCCACGTCGTCTTCGACACATCCCGACCGTTCTGACCTCAGCGCCACCTCCGCCTAGTCCGGTCCACCGTGTCTCACCACGACTCCACCCGATGTCCTGCAGTCACACAGACAAGAAACACATCAAATAGCACCGCTCGATACATGAAAGCGTAACTACCATCACTTACCATGCCGAAGTCCAAACCTGTCGAAATTATCAGAATATGCAACCTAATCCCGTACGACCAAGTTTGACCAAAGTCCGACCGAGTCCGATTGCGCCACGCAACGACTCAACCCCGAACCACTCAAACCAAACTCGACTTACCTAAACCAATGTCAATTACTCATCATACACAAGGGATGACCTCCACATGGTCTCTCATTTAGTACGTTGCAACGGGTAAAATCGTGGAAAGATCAACATCGTTTATTCATTTGTTGGGTCTCAAATGCGAGCGTCATGAGTGCAGAAGCACTGATCACCGCATGATGTATTGTTCTCGGAATAAGTTCATTGCACAACCTTAAAATATCATGTTTATCTTCTTTTTTTTAATGTAAGAAGGTAGAGGATACTCTACCTTATGTCTATTATATTTCAATGGTAGTCAAACAAGAGATACAAGAAGAAAAAAAGCAATGGAAAGAGCAAAAGAAAGGAAAATAAGTAAAAAAAAAATAAGGAAAGAAAAAGAAAAATAAGGAGAAGAAGACAAAGAAAAGAAAATTACAACAAGAGTTGGCACCACTGACGAACACCATCTTGATACTTGGGTTTCATACGGTGTAACCAGAGATTGATTAAACTATGAATCTGGTGGCGTAGCAACGTCGCATTATGATCCGAGTGTTGAAAAACCAGTCAATTTCTCGTCTTCCATAATGTATGGGCGCATCTTTCGCAGCGCGATCGGCCAAATTTTGCGAAAGCCTTCGTCCCCTACTCTTGTCGTTTCCAAGAAATGTAGCATGTTTTGAGACGAATTTGCTTCCCTTGTGAGATCTAATTTCCTCCAAAGAATGTCAGCAGGTTTGCAACACAGAATAATATGATCAATCGTTTCTATTGCAGGGCAAATATCACAATGTAGGTCAAGAGTCCAATGTTTAACTGTCATGTTGTCTCTGGTGTTCAAACGTCCTCTAAAAGCAAGCCATAAGAATATTCTACAGCTGTGAGGTATTGATCGATTCCAAGTGTAGTCCATCGCTGGCCATTTTTGTCTATGAAAAGATAAGGTTCTGTAGAATGTAGACGTAGTTGGGGTGGCCATGGTTGAAATGGGTATTCTCTGATCCTGAGTATCTGGTTGCAGCTGCTGGGTAGATAGAAAATCTTGCAGGATCAGGAGTTCTGAAGTGGCTTGTTGTGAAAGAACCGGCTGTAGTGAGATCACCCAATTGTTATCTCTATACTGTGATCGGACATTGCAGTTTGGATGAGTCGCAAAAGTAAACAGAGTTGGTAGGTAGAGTTGAAATCTAATTTTCAATCTTAAACTACGAAACCGAGTAACCATCAACCCTGAAGTGTCAAAACTGGTCAAAATACCCCATTACGCTCATTCACCGCGGTTTTGCGCCATGTTGGATGTCATATCAGCCCCTAATCATCCTAATAAGTAAAATATACAATGAACCCACCCGTCATCCCCTATCCTCCTCTTTTTCTCTTCTTCCTCTTCTCCCTCTCTCTCCTCCCTCGGCCGCGCTGCCCGCCTCCCTCGGCCACCGACCTCCCTTGGCCTCCCTTGGTCGTGCCGCTCAGCTCCCTCGGGCACAGCCATCTGCCACCTCGCCGTGCGTCCTCGCCGTCCTCCTCCCCCTCTGCATCGTCCTCCACCACCTCGTTCTCGTCGGTTGCGAGCTCTACCATCACCATCGTTTATGTAGAGAGAGGAGAGAGAAAAGGGAAATGACCACTTGTCAAAAACCGTTGCCATTTCAGCGTCAGCGCCACGTCGGATGAAAACCAAGGTCGAATAGCCTCAGGGGGTAAGACACCCGGTTTTGATAGTTGAGGGATATAGGTTAGCCGGTTTCGTAGTTGGGGGTTGAAATTTAGACAAACAAGATAGTTGAGAAGGGTTAAATGAACCTATTCCATTGTTCTTTCAGAAAGGCAGAGGAAAACACCAATCTTGATGTTGGATGTAGGCAGGACCGATCCACCATTGCAAGCTTGTTGATGACGGTGTCATTGACATTGGCATCACTGGCTTTACTTCTTTTGGAATGTTGGGTAGTTCACTCAGTCCAATTGGATGTTCTTCCATTCCCGGGTTGCTCAGAAGTTTCTTCTGTAAATTTTTAAGTCGCATCTTCAGTCTTCAGAAGCTGCTTGTAGGCGTGAAGTTTCACGAAGTTTTGAAGTTCTATCCATTATTTTTGGCTACATGGTTCGCATATTCTTGTCAATTTAGACAGAGCTACTATGTTATCTACATTAAAGTGGGGAATATATTAACTTCCACAGAAACTTCATTTGCAATTCACTTAGGATACAGGTTCATCATCAGCCAGAAGGTATGCACCCTGCTGCCTGTTTTCTGACAGTTACTTCTATTTGGGGCATGTTAGTTTAGACTTAGGTTTTTTGGCTTATAGCTTAAAGCTAGTCTTTTGGCTTAATAAGTTTATAAGCTCCTTAACTTTTAAGCTAACCTATGGTGTTTGGTAAGATGGCTTTTTATAGGATGTTGGTTTATTGAGTTGTGTGTGAAGGATACAAAGTCTGAATTGCTTTTTAGAGTTTAAAATATTTTTTAAAGCATGCATTTAAACTTATTTTTATAGAGATTTGTAAATATGATGATACATGCAAGTGTTCCGATGAAACAAAATAGATTTCGCTCGTACGAGCATGTGTGTGTGTACCATGGCTTATCCAAATAAATTGGAGGTAAAAATGGAGCTCTTTTGGAATATGAAACAAATACAACGATACGTTGTTGACTATTCAGTAAATAATAATAACACTAGATATTGGAATATGGAGAAATGCACATGTTACACAACAATGTATTCCTTTTCTTCATACAAGCATGGGTATGCTTTTACTGTCGATTATGGTTTACAGTTGAAATTACATGAAAAGAACAAGTCATGACAGGAGAAAAAAACATCTACATCCACTTCATCTGAACCATCGCGCACTGCCTTTGTCTATGCTCATCTTTTGTTCTTCAGTGGCCATTATCAACTCATCTGCTATGCTCCTTTGCTCATCTTCAGACGTGATTTGCAATTCCTCAACATGTATCAAGCATCGTACTCATTTTTTCCGTCGAATTTATATCAACACAAAAATGAAATAACTAGAGTCAAATTTAGAACAACTCAAATGTTAAGTCGAACAACAGGGTGCTAGTACTATGCAACCCAATTAACAAGCTTCAGATTGCTCAAATCGAACCTATCTAGCATACAGAATTTTCTCCCAGTGAATGGTGGCAATTTCAACATACACACAATGAGCATGAGCATGAGCATGGGCATAGGCATGGGCATGAGCATCATGTAAAACCACAACACAAAGGGGAATTTCTCCCCGATGTACCATTTCCAAACCAAAAAATCTATCTCACAACTAGATCTACCAACAAAGAGCACAAATCAGATGTCGTTCATGCCAAACTCACCTTGCAGCTAGCACTTGGGGACGAGGATAGCGTCGTTGGGCGGAGGAGCCGGGAGGAAGACGGATGACGGTGTTGGGCATAGGCGGCCGGAGGGCGTCATGGTCGGGACGAGGCTTCGACGGCCGCACTTGGTGAAGACGACGACGGCAAGGGGTGCGGAGGGTGGATGTGGCAGAGACCGATGCGGACAACGCGGAGGAGGTCGCCCTCGCTGGGAGGAGACGGCAGGTGATGATTGGGGAGGAGGCGGGGACGGCGGCCGAGATAGACGGTGAAGAAGACGAAGGTGGGACATAGAGGAGGGTGGCGCTGGCGGGAGGCGGGCGGAGCATGGGGCAGGGGCAGAGGACAGAGACCTAGGCGAAGGTGACATCGATCTGAGGAGGAGGGAGAGGTAGTCAGGGCGGAGGACGGAGGTTGCGACATGGGTGAAGGTAGTCTGAGGTGGCGTTGGGGATGGGGAGGGGAGGTGGCGGTGTTGAGGGAGGAGATAGGAGGCGACAGCGTTAGGGGAGGAGGGAGGAGGCGGCGGCATTGGGGTGGGGGAAGAGGGGAGGCGGTGGTATTGGGGGCAGCCAGGGAGGAGATGTGTCGGGTGTGGAGGAGCCGAAGGGAGGGGAAAAGAACGGGTGGAGAGGAAAAAACTTGAAAGGGTTTGCACTTATATATGAATGTCATTTTGATGGTAATTTCAACGAAGTTCAGTGGTAAAGGGATATTTCATTCTGCAAAAGCAAAAAAAAAGCACATTTCTCGTGGCTTATGGCTTTTAGACTTAAAATGGCTTAACATTTTTATAAGCTGAATGAAAAAGCTACCATTTGTTTAGGCTTAGACTTTTTTTTGCTTTTAAGCCAAAGAAAAAGTCTAAACAATAGAGCCTTGAACTAGCCAAATTCTCCGCACAATTGCGCGATTAACTATTATAATTTCTCTAAAAATAGTGTTGTATTTGTTATCCAACTCCAATAATTATATATGACTGAAAATACAACTGTATTTTTCATACTATTTTAATAGCTCTCATATACATGAAATTAATCTGGATCGTTATAATCTGAACCCACCATGATCGACAGTGTAGATCTTTTTTTTTCTCCGATTAACGTGGTAATTTCTAGCCATTGAGAGTGAACGTGGTGAATTCTTTTTCCTCTATCTTAACAATATAACTAGCATGGTGGCTCGTGTATTTGCGCAACTAGATTGTAAACTTAGGTGGTTTATAATATCTTTGTATAATATATTATGGATATGTAGATATTTTTAGATGAACTTAAATTGATATTAAAACTTGAAGTTAAAACACAAATTGACAGAACATGATTGAATGATAATATTTTATTGAAAAATAATAATTTGAGCCCGATTAACTATATGGGCCTTGGAAACATAATAATCAAATTTGCTGGAGAAAGAATAGCTCGGCTCACACCCTATAAATTTGATACTGATCCTAAGCAATTTGTGTATGTAGTCACTTCGAAGGCGTATCTAGTAATCAACTCTCATGTGCATTCCCGGGCATCCTCTTACAAAACATCATGCAAATGTTTATGAATGAAAACCAAATAAAAATGGTTAGGGAGGTCATGATGTCATAAAGCATCCTGCAAAATTTCAACTCAAAACACAATGCATATTAGGAGAAACAAATAATAAAATTTCAATGAACAGTAATTTATCTTATCCTCTTTTTCTTTTTGGATATTATTTTCAGCAGGATTTGTTTTTTTTTGTTTCTCCTTGAGAAGACCGAATATAAATTTGAAATTATGTGGCATAATAGATTGATTTTGATTCAATGTTGTCACATTTTAAATTTTTAATGATCATTTGCACCGTATTTAAAAAAAGATCCATTGAATATGCCATATAGTAACTCCTGCTCAGTTGCTCTGAATGCTGACCAGGCTGTTATAAACATAACGGCCAATAAAATTGAAGTCATGCTTTCCCTCTCTTGCTCAGACAAAAAAAACATAACAAAAAAAAAACTACTTCTTCTCGCACTGCTTTTTAGTTATTCATTTTCCAAACTTAATCAGCACGTGAGAGATCTACTTATTTTTCCACCTCATATTAGCTTCTCTTGATATATTGAAACGGATAAAAAACATATATTGAAAGGTTATACAAATTTGTGAAATGCATAGTTAACCAATTAGTTGATAGGCAAAAGGTTGCATCAGGTGTTGTGGTAATTGTGAGGTATGATTGTATGAATCATCAACAAATATGGTACAATTATAAAAATATAGCAAATGCATCATCACGTTTGCTTGCTGGTGGTGGCAATTAGGCATGCAGAACATTCATTTTTATATCACCGAACAAATTCAATTGATGAAGGCATTGCTGGAAAGCGCTGATATTTGAGCCATGGACACCGTTTTCTTCCACCAGCTTGTGTTCAAGGCCTTTTAATTTCCTATGAAGCTCTTGGCTATCGTAAGTGTCCTTTGAACTGCTCGCAAACACCGTCCCAATAAATATTTCATCAAACGCTTTTAGTTAGAAAGTAATCCTAGCTTGTTGGGATCAAACATCATGAGTTAATGAAATAATGTCATGTTAGCTTCGTACCATTTCAATTCAAATTGGAAGCAAATGCACAATCATCGCAGAAGCCAGTAAACTTAACAATTTCTAAATTTTTACAACAAGCCTATTGAGAGCTAACCTGACAGAATACGGACGTACCACATGCCCACACGGAGAGGTAAAGATAGGGAGAGGAGGAGCTATGGGGCTGTTTGGATTGCATCCCAAATAAACCAAACCAAATTTTGGTAATACCCATAAAATTTGGCCATCATTTGGTTTAATGCCAAAATTTGGCTTTGCCCCACAAAATTTGGTATTGCCAATCTTTGCCTAGCCAATTCTTTGGCAGAATTTTGGTTGCAAAATTGGGCGCCAAATATTTGGCTTAGTAGCACAGTGATGCATTAATTGCAAGATAAGTTTGATTAGTAAGTTTCAAATGATCATATTTTCTAAACCGAGTATCCAATTTCTGATCTGTTTGGACCATTGTGTTCTTTGTTATTTTATCAATAAAATTATATCACTGTTGGCATATTTTGGCGCAAAAAAGAATATATGTCATGCAGGACTCACGTGTCATGCGGGGCAAAAAAAAAAAGAAAAATTTGGTATGGTTACAATCCAAACACATCAATTTCAGCATTACCCGTGAATTGATACGGCTACGATCCAAACAACATTTTTTTTGCCTAGGTTTTGGCATTGCCTAGGTTTTGCAATGACCAAAATTTTTGTATGGCCACCTGGGGTCGTAAACCAAATAGGCCCTATATCTCACCGTAAGCCTACCGGTTGCGCCTGCCTTTGGCTTGCTGTGCCTGCTCTGCATACACCCCTGACCGGCTGCGCCAACCCTCGGCCTACTGTGCTTGCATCACGTGTGGTCTTCGCCTTCGACCATCCACTCATGCGCCACATGTCCCTAGCCCTCGGCTTGCCTGCTGCCGACGCCATGCGGCCGTGTCGCTCCCACCTGACCATCACATGCTTTCTGTCATTGTGAGAAAGGAGAGTGGAAGTGAGATTAGATGTATAGGAGAGGTGAGGGCGATCAGATAAGAAAATAATGAGCAAGGCATTTCGTCGAGGGACTGATGGGCAATGAAACAGCGAGTTATCGAGCTGATTTGGAGCCGTGGGCCTAGAGCTTCGCAGAGCCTGCCAACTTCATGACAGCAAGGAGTGGTAATTTCTATCCCTTGAAATTGAACGTAGTGACTTCTTTTTACTGCTTTAATAATTAAGATAACGAGGATTCTTGATCAGATCAACCATTTTGGTCAAAGTCCGAGTCTCTATCAAAGAAGACCCACATATCAGGGTTTCACTCTATAACGATTATGAACCAATGACCAGTACTTAAAGGAAGTCTAATCCCCTTTACTACGACCAAACTGGTCATAACCCAGTTTAAGTCACGAGACGACCAGTCATGGACACTTGACAATCAGTTATACGGTTTTGGGCCATCCCCGACCAGCAATTTAGTCGGGAGACATGACAGTTTCTCACGTGACTAACGTGAGAGCGGTTACTGGCGCCTCTGGCAATTTACAACAATTGACTAAGAGACATGACGATTCAAGAATCAACAGAGAATTGTGCGTGAAGATAAGATACGCCTTTAGCGGCATTAATTGCAACCCTTTCAATAGTTATAAAGGGGGTAATCCACGTATTCTGTAATAACATGTTCATTCATTCAACATCTTCATATACTACGATCATTCGATCAACTCTATAACATCCTCATTGTATTCTTACACATTCATTGTATCTACGGTAATAAAGGTACTCGTTTAGATTGTGCTCTCATATTCATTTTCCTAGATAAGCTCAATAAGGGATCCCATGCCCCGATCATCGACACAATGTGCTATAGTATAGTGTATAAAAGTTTTGTTTGCACAATTCCAAATATTGAAATTCCTATTTCATCAACAAATACATTTATATTTGATTTCATATTCAGTTAGCTCAATTTATTTTGAAAATCTCTACCCCTATTTGAAAAAAGGATTGCGAGGAGCTAACAAATTTACCCAGTCTTAGCCTTTGAATTATAGGCAATGCCACTTATTTCTTTTTCTTAAATTAATATATCTCTAAGCCAACTATCAAACCTAAGACTTTAACATTACAGTCCACCAAATTAAGAGGTAGATGCTTTTCTTTTTTTTATAATTATTTCAAATCCTTATATCTCTAAGTCAACTATCAAATCTAAGCATTTAAAATTAGGGTCCACCAAATTAAGGGTGAGACATTTTTCTTTCTTGTGAAAATTTCTAGCATATTTCTCTTTTTTCATCAGCTTCATGTACAGTTGCATCTCTATTAGAACCTTTTTTAATACCAAATATTAACTAATTATAAAGTATAACTTTTTCTTTACTAGCTGTAGTTTAGCTGTTAGAACTTCTGATATTAACCAAGGCATTGTTATGTACATCTGACAATGAAATTATGTAGAATTTTCCTTTTTTATTTGTCATCCATAAGTTGATTTTGAACACGAACTTTTATATAATTGTAGACAACTTCGAGGGGTACATCTACAATTAAGAGTTAATAGATTCCATAGTTGTTATTCTATATTTCTGAACATACTTTTTAAAAAATGGTATTAGATGGAGCATATAAGCTAATTTGTTGATTCTGTTAAACAATGGTGAATATTTAGGGGGGAAAAAATTAAGGAAAAACATATAAGTATTTTGAATATTGAACAGACAACAAAGATCCAATTGAGGACCACACCAAATATGTTGAATTCATGGCCTTGAATTGCATAGTACATTCGTTGTCTATGCGTTAAATTGGAGTTTAAAAACGCATCAAAGATTAAAAAAATGGAGAAAAATTAAGTGAAGAGACTACTAACCTATTGACATACCAAGTTATATTAGCCTTGGATTAAAGTCACGCTAACAACAAAAATCATTACTTTCTTTGATGATGCTAACAACTTTTGCATGTAAGGCCAGCTTTCTGGAGTAGTCTTTTTACAATAATCCTTCTTATTTCCAGAACCACTCCTATAAAAAAAAAGTTACAAGTCATAAAACAAAGGTAGTACAGTCTTTTTACAATGATCTTTCTTATTTCTGGAGTTGGAGCTAATTTTATAACCAAACAATAACTCAGACTGCTTCAACTTTTTATAGGAGTAGTTTCAAGAGTGAAACTAGAGTTAAAACTGCAAAAACTTGAAGCAGAGCCATACCAGACCCTAATACAACTATTAGCATCTTGACTCTCCATGCATACAGACGTGGATGAAGACTAACTTTGAAAAGATTAATTGGTCATGACTTGATCGACAAACGCTTCACATGCTGAGGTCGTGCCTTCCCATCCTACTGCAAATCACCCGGGAGAACTTCGATGATGCTTTGCTTGCCGGAGGAGGACATGCATCATCGCCGAAGGGCATCAATCCATGGGCAGAAGCGGAAGCAAGCTATTGCTACAGGTATCTGCCTCCAGCCGAGAACCGTATGTGGACGTGCATCGCACGACTGCCGTTGTTCAAGACCCCGCTCATGATGGTTGCCGTCGTCGAAACCTCCGTGCTTGGCAGGACAAATTGGGAAATAAATTACATGATCATTGCAATAATCAAATTGGTATTAGAATCCAAGACAAATTGGAGGAGGCCAGGAGGGTGGGGAGAAGCATGGGCAACGGCGTTGCTTTCCTACGATGACACAAGGATCTCTCTCTCTTTTATTTTATAAGTTGCATTAGTTATGTTCACTCAATTGACCAAAAATCTGATGTAATTGGATAAGGTTATGTCTCCTACTTTTATGGATTTTACGAACAACAATAGTGTTTTGTTCCTCACCATTATAATTAGGGGGCTTTTGGAATAACTTTGGCTTCCTGCTTTCGTCCGGAAAAGCCGGAAGTTGTTCCAAACGGTCGGCTTTTCACCTCCTCCCTCCTCCTCCCCTGGGTCCGCGCCGGTACCCCACCTCCTCCCCCGACACGACCGCCGGCTCCTCCTCCCCTGGATCCGCATCGGCTCCTCCTCAGCTGCTGTGATACGGGGGATGCCCGATCTTCATGACGTAGGATCGTTGATAACTTTGGATCCGTGCAACCTGACGAACCGATGGCGCCAACCACTGTCAAAACAGCAACCTGCGACAAAAGAATTCACCCAACTACATGCTCGTGATCCCGTCTACGTGATCACACCAAGTAGACATGTCGCTGCTCCTGCAAAACGCAATGATTCACAAGAACAACAGAACGGCACAATAGATTGAAACTCCCAATTCTAGTGGAGGCAATATTGCTCAAACCCTAGAATCAAGAATATATTGATCTGAAAATATAACGTCCCCTTTACATTCATCGGCCTTAACTATTTATAGTGCTAAGACACGCGCCCAAGGCTCCCATGCCCACACGGACTCAAAGCCCAAGTCGGCTAGAAACCAAAAAACCTCAACTCTGACTCAAACTCCTTTTGACTTGGTCCAACCATGAAACACACGCAAGTATATGGCTTGGTTTCCTTTTGGCTTGGTCACGCAGCACACATGCATGCATCTCACGTGTATATGCATGTATGTGCATAGGAAACATGCAACCCGTACATGCATGCAAACCCCACGCCAATAATTAATGTGCAGCAGCAAGCTTTATCATGCACACTTGGTCCTTCCTTGTTTAGTTCGGTACATGCATGCAACACATGTGCAACACCTCGTGCACACCCGCATGCATGCATGCAACACATGCAGCCTTTATTTCTTTTTCACGTAAGTATTGTCTTCTTTTGGCGTCTCCGTCCTTCTCACGCATAAACCTGAGAACAATTAAAATACTAGCATTAGTAGTAACCAGTTCTTATGTAAATACAAACCAAATTCAATTAGGAGCGAGTTCACCTATTGATTAATCTTTTTAGCCCGCGCTCTTGTCATTAGACACTTATACGGATCATGATTAACATCTTGTACACTTGAAGAGATGGACAATGCACTAGTGTCGGGGATGTCCTCATCACGTCGGGTCCTCCTCCTCCCCTGGGTCCACGCCTGCTTCTCCTCCTCCCCTGGATCCGTGTCGGCTCCTTCTCCCCGAGCAGCGCCCCCTGGCCCCCTTCTTCTCCCCGCCCGCTGCTCCCTCATCCTCCCCGCGCGCGGCGCCCGCCCGCTGCTCCCTCGTCCTCCCCGCACGCAGCACTCACCCGCTGCTTCCTCGTCCTCCCAGCACGGCGCCCGCCCGCTGCTCCCTCATCCTCCTCGCGTGCAGCAACCCACCGCCACTAAGCTCCTCCCCCACCACTGTCGCCGCCGCCGTCGGCGGCCCAACCCTTGCTTTTCTTTTTTTTTTCTTTGCCTTTTCTATTGTAAATTAAATACTTACGTAATAATTGTTTTTTAATAATTAATAATTATAATAATTGTTTACTATAATGATTATTTATTGTAATTGTTTATGTAATAATTCTATATTGTAATAATCATCGTTAATTGCGTTAATTATTGTTAATCGTGGTAGTTATCATTAATTGCGGTAGTTGCATAGGTTAATTGTGGTTGATGATGCTAATTGTGCTAAATAGCGGTATATTACGATAGCCGTCGTCAAATGTGACCAATTGCGGTAGTCGTCATTAATTATCATTAAATATCGTCAATTGCTGTAGTCGTCGTTAATTATCATTAAATATCATCAATTGCGGTAGTCGTCGTTAAATATCTTCAATTGTGGTAGTCGTCGAAATAAACGTCAACTATCGTTAGTTCTCGTTAAACTTTGTTAATTGCGTTAAACGGCATCAAACAAGCCGTTACTGTCCTCAGAGACATTTCAGACATTTCTCATCTCGATAGCTGCAGACAGCATACCTAAAAGCCAGACAGTAAAAAACCAAACCAGAAAAACCCAATCGTTCAGCCCACAGTCGTTCAACCTTGCTGCACAACTAGAAGCCGCTTTTTATAAAAGCCTAGTCGTTCCAAACACCCCCTTAGTGTGGGCCATCTAATGAACACGTAAGATCTTTTCTTTTTTTTCCCATCATTTAACATAGGAATTTCTAGAAATTTTGTTTTTCTATGATTTAAGGATTATTATGGAAATTCTTAGCCCTGAAGGTGAAGGTGTATTTAATCTTACTAGTTATTTGTAGATAGATAGATAGATAGATAGATAGATTCTATCAAATCCTTAGGAAAATGGAAGGAAGTCTCTTTGAATGCAATTTTTTTCACTGTGATATGGAAATTTCCGGTGTTTAGAATGTGTTTAGTTGTTTATACCAAGTGGTACATTTATAGGTTGGTTTAAGAAAAAAAAATCATTCATTTGTTTAGTTGTTTGAATAGAATCATCTAATCCTATATGGTGAAATACAAATTTATGAAATATTATCTTTAGATACTGAATCATCTCATTCACCAAAAACAATAAAACAACATGATACAAGATTATCACATCTTATTCAACTCCATCTCACCAACGAAACACACCCTTAAACATGATACATCTAATATCGTATAAGTGAGCTGGAACAAAATCAATATTCGGCCAGTTTATTAACATATACATAATCAAAGATAGGTAATTCTTCCTACCTATTCCCGTTTTTGCAGGTTCTTAAAAAAACATATACATCAACATGGCAGAGTACTGATTGCCTAGGTGACGAAATAAAAATACTAGAGATGATCAGTTTTACACTGGATGTGAACATGATGCCAAGATCACCGTTCCAAGCTTGCTGACAATATCATCTCTTCCTCCATGCTGTATTGCCTACTCCTATAATCACCGGCATCAGCATTGCTTCCTTGAAATGCTGGACCGTTTAGTTCAGCCAGCTGTTCTTCCATTCCTGAATTGCTTTGGAAGTTGTTCTCTGAACACTGCAGCCCTCGAAGTCTCATTTCCACAATCCGCATCGTCGGCCTGTCCTCTCCCTTCAACCTGAAGCACATTGCTGCTATCGCTGCCACTTGTTTGGCCTCCTCTTCTCCCTCTTCGGCGATTTGCTCATCTAGTATCTCACTGAGCTTATCTTGACTCAATAACATGACGAAGTGTGCTACTAGACTGACACCTTCAGGTGAACTGTAGACGCTTGGCTTCTTTCTTGTTAGTAGTTCAACAAGCATGACGCCGTAGCTATAGACATCGCTTTTGCCAGTCAATCGTCGTGTGTAGCAGTACTCGGGATCTAGATATCCATGAGTTCCTTGTATACCGGTTGTCACTCCTGATTGGTCGATTGCGATACCTCTCGAGGCACCAAAATCTGACACTTTTGCTGTTAAACGATCATCAAGTAGTATGTTGGCTGTCTTGATGTCCCTGTGCACAATCGACGTCGAAGCAGCTGAGTGAAGGTAGGCCAGAGAACTCGCAACTTCTAAGGCAATTCGCAGTCGATCTTTCCATGGCAGTGATTTTTGAGGGCTGTCAACATGAAGGTGGGCATAAAGTGTTCCGTTCGGAATGAACTCGTAGACAAGCAATGGAACTTCTGTCTCGAGGCAGCATCCGAAGAGATTCACAACATTTCTGTGATTGATTTGAGAAAGGATGGCAACTTCATTTACGAATTCATCTATCTCTCTTTGGATTACAACTCTTGACTTCTTAATGGCAACGACATGTTGATCCGACAATATGCCTTTGTAGACCGTACCATGCCCTCCACCACCCAAGATGCGAGTTTCGTCAAACTTATTTGTTGCCTTTTCAAGCTCTTCCAAGCTGAAAATCATCCTTTCTGCAATGTCCTTATCTACTAGTTGCCGGAGCAGCAACCCGCGATTTTGTTTGAAGAAATACTCCCTCATTTTCTTGGCCTTTCGAACCGTGAGACTTTTTGTTGCAAAGATGGCAGCAAGAACCAGAAGCAAAAGGCACATACCAATGCCAACGCCCATAGCAAGAAACGCTCCTGTGGAAAATGTGTCGCAGTCTTGAAATTAATTGCCATCGTTCAGTTAATGAACTCCAGAAGGTGATTGGATCGAGCTTAATTACCGGCTGCGAAGCGCATTCGAGGACCTTGGCACCCGTCGGGCACGTAAGGGTTGCCGTCGTAGCCGTCGTTGCACCGGCAAACGTAGCCGTAGGCGCTGCTCGTGGAGTTGAGGCACTCGCTGTTCTTGCTGACGCAGCCGAAGTCGGACCGCTGCGCCGCCGCGGCGCACGACGACTTGTGGAGCGCCCAGTCCAGCACGGCCGGGATCACCAGCCCGGTGGCGCGCTCGGTGGAGAGGAGTGACATCTTGACCTCGAGCACGTTCTGCTTGTCGCGCCACCACTCCTGCTCCACCGTGAGCGCGCTGGCGTTGGGTGTCACCCACGGTGGCCGGGCGGCCGTGGCGTTCTGGTCGGGCCAGGAGAACTGCACGCGGAAAGACGTGAGGCCCATCGGGATGGGCACCTGGCAGCATCCGACGCCGTCGCACCGGCCGTGCCGGAGCTTGTGCGGTTCGTCGGCGGGGCATGACGGCGCACACGAGCAGAACGTCGCACCGCCTCCCTGCTGGGACGACGGCATCGTCCGCGAGTCGTCCCGGAAGGCGCATCCAACGAGTACGAGGCTGTTCCGTGCGGCGGAGAGCGCGTATGGCCGGAGGTTGGCTGGGAGGACGGCGATCACCTGCTCGTCGCTGGCGTTGCCAGCCGCGAAGGACCAGACCGCGCCGCGGACGCGCACCGTGCTGTTCCGGACGGATATCTCCAGCACCTCCGGCCCGTCGTTCTCGAGGAAGAGCTTGGGCGGCTGGTACGCGCGGTCGCAGGTGACCTTGAATCCCGGCCGGTGGCAGCCGTAGCTGGTGCAGAACGGGTAGGGCACGTCCACGTCGCCGCACTTGCTCTCGCAGTTGCCCAAGGCGATCTTTGCCGCCGCCGCCGTGGTGATGCTCGTCACCAGCAGCAGCAGCGAGATAACAAGGTTACACATCGTACGTAGTTGTAGCTTTGTACAAATATTGTCGCAGCTAGGATGCGCGAACGCGAAAGCACGTCGAAGACACCTCAAATCATAGCCCATTTATTGCGCTATGATTGCCTGGTTCGGCGGTTCCTATCGGATCTAGTTACCAGTAGACCAATTTTACTGTGTAACACGTGTATTTATTAATCTCAAATTGCACAGTCTCGTAATCCCTATTCGCTATTAACGATTACAAAGGATTCACGAATTGACTACTGAAGGATTCTCTATTATGTGATTGTGCGCTTTGAGATTGGCAAATACACATGTCACACGTCGCCGCACTTGCTCTGGCAGTTGCCCAAGGCGATCTTTGCCGCCGCCGCCGTGGTGGTGCTCGTCACCAGCAGCAGCAGTGAGATAACAAGGTTACACATCGTACGTAGTTGTAGCTTTGTACAAATATTGTCGCAGCTAGGATGCGCGAACGCAAAAGCATGTCGAAGACACCTCAAATCATAGCCCATTTATTGCGCTATGATTGCCCGGTTCGGCGGTTCCTATCGGATCTAGTTACCAGTAGATCAATTTTACTGTGTGACACGTGTATTTATTAATCTCAAATTGCACAGTCTCGTAATCCCTATTCGCTATTAACGATTACAAAGGATTCACGAATTGACTACTGAAGGATTCTCTATTATGTGATTGTGCGCTTTGAGATTGGCAAATACACATGTCACACGGTGAAGTTAATTTACAAAAATAGAGTTGTAGACCAGATTCTATATAATTTATTTTCCGTTGCTATCCTAAAGTGCCATGTCTGTAGCAGAAATAGTGTGCTCGGATCTATTTCAATCGTGTTACCAATCACTGGCACCTGAGAATCACGCACAGAAGGACGACGAGCCCGTGCCCCATCCAATCGTGTTACCACTCAATCGATGGCAATCGTGTTACCAATCACTGGCACTCAAGTATCACGCACGAAAGGACGACGAGACCGTGCCCCATCCAATCGTGTGTACCACTCCATAACTGGCACCCAAGAATCACTGGCACCCGAGGACGGCGAGCCGTGCCCGTGGGTCACGGTGTTGCCCACTTTCGTGCCATCAGGGTAGCGCATCCGGGCTAGGGGGAGCGGCAGAGGTACGGGGCACGGCGTCGTGGCCTGAGGGCATAGACTCGACTGATCCGAATTTTTTGCCAAATGCCACTGTTGCGTCCGGTACTAACAAAAACGGTTGTCCTCGTGCAACGTATTTGTAAATTTGGTAGTATAGACATGTCGGTGGTGGATATGTGTCTACATTCGTGCCTCTATCTTGTGGAGCCAATCTGCACTATTCGTGGGTGGCCAGGACCCTTCCTGTGCTGCCATGTCGTAGAGATCTACCAGGCTAGGGGCGCAAAAACGATATTGTCTGGGCCAAGAGAGCACGGATGAGGGCGATGTGATGGGCGGAGGCGCACAGACGGTACTGTTCTGGCCAGGAGCACACGGACGAGGGTGTTCGGGCCAAAGGCGCACGGACGAGGGCGACATGGCAGGCGGACGACTGTCCGGGCTACTAGGGAACGGCAGAGGTATCAAAAATGGCATTACACCGTGGGAACAACTATTTTTTTGCTAAAACAAACACCAATAGTACCATATACGACAAAAACTCGCAGTTGCTATCGGAAAAATCAACACCAATTTGGTAAACTTGTAAATAATTTAATAATTTAGGTTCTTCTTTGTTCGAACAAGAATAACGAAAAAACTCAGCAAGATTTTTCACATTTCAAAACCATGACCCGCCGCCGGTGCCGCAACCTCCATCCCCGGCTCGCTTCTTGTCGCGGCCACAGGGCTGCCTTCCCGCTCGTCGTGCCGGTCCTGGAGTCTGCACTGCCGCCTGTGCAGGTGGCTGCTCGGCGCTCGCCCGTTGCCCCTTTCCTTGCCGGTCGTTGCCTGCCTCGTGCGTCATTGCGCCGCCGCCGCCACACAAAGAGATTGAGAGACGAGAGTGCGAGAAGAGAGACCGAGAGAGTTAAGGCGTCAGGACTCGGTCGTCGGCGATTGGGTTTACGGGAGCGTGGACTTGGGCTGCAGGTCTGATGACTTGGGCCGTGAGGTTCCCGTTGGGCCGTATGGGGATAGAGCAAGGTTAGGAGAGAGTAGGTGGGACAGGCTGAAATAGATTGGAAATTGAAATACGCATTTTTTAGCCCATTTATTGTATATAGACATAATATACATATCATATACTAGGTTTTTTATAATAAAAAATTTAGGTGTATATATGTATATCCGTGTCCCTTACTAGATCCACTCCTGCACGCAGGAGACAACTAAGTAACTAACCACGGCACCAATTGACTGAAACGTTCACAAGATTAGTGCCAGAATCTCAAAGAAGATGAAAAAAGACATCTGGTTGAATCTCGGAGCAACAAGCTTGCTTCTTCAGGAGGCCCGACGAGGAGAACCTAACACATCGGCCACCGAGCACCGTGGGCGGGATCGGCATCAGAGGCGGTGCGGCGCAGGACATCCGCCTAACTCGGCGGTCCCGGGAGGCCAGGAGGGGCCGGCGCCGTGGGAGATCTTTCTTGGATTCAGCGCCGACGCACAGCTCGCGTCGCCGGGCGGGCGGGGGGCCGCCGCCGCTAACCGTTCCCCACGTCAGCGACAAGACTCACCAGTCACCACGACCCACCCCGGGACCAACCAAACACACCCTTAAACAATGATGCATCTAATATCGTATAAGTGAGCTGGAACAAAATCACTATTCGGCCAGTTTATTAACATATACATAATCAAATATAGGTAATTCTTCCTACCTATTCTCGTTTTTGCGCGTTCTAAAAAAACATATACATCAACATGGCAGAGTATTGACTATTGACTGCCCAGGTGACGAAATAAAAATACTAGAGATGATCAGTTTTACGCTGGATGTGAACATGATGCCAAGATCACCGTTGCAAGCTTGCAGACAATATGATTTCTTCCTCCATGCTGTATTGCCTACTCCTATAATCACCAGCATCAGCATTGCTTCCTCGAAATGCTGGGCCGTTTAGTTCAGCCAGCTGTTCTTCCATTCCTGAATTGCTTTCAAAGTTGTTCTCTGAACACTGCAGCCCTTGAAGTCTCATTTCCACAATCCGCATCGTCGGCCTGTCCTCTCCCTTCAACCTCAAGCACATTGCTGCTATCGCTGCCACTTGTTTGGCCTCCTCTTCTCCCTCTTCGGCGATTTGCTCATCTAGTATCTCACCGAGCTTATCTTGACTCAATAACATGACGAAGTGTGCTACTAGACTGACACCTTCAGGTGAACTGTAGACGCTTGGCTTCTTTCTTGTTACTAGTTCAACAAGCATGACGCCGTAGCTATAGACATCGCTTTTGCCAGTCAATCGTCGTGTGTAGCAGTACTCGGGATCTAGATATCCATGAGTTCCTTGTATACCGGTTGTCACTCCTGATTTGTCGATTGCGATACCTCTCGAGGCACCAAAATCTGACACTTTTGCTGTTAAACGATCATCGAGTAGTATGTTAGCTGTCTTGATGTCCCTGTGCACAATGGACGTCGAAGCAGCTGAGTGAAGGTAGGCCAGAGAACTCGCAACTTCTAAGGCAATTCGCAGTCGATCTTTCCATGGCAGTGATTTTTGAGGGCTGTCAACATGAAGGTGGGCATAAAGTGTTCCGTTCGGAATGAACTCGTAGACAAGCAATGGAACTTCTGTCTCGAGGCAGCATCCGAAGAGATTCACAACATTTCTGTGATTGATTTGAGAAAGGATGGCAACTTCATTTACGAATTCATCTATCTCTTTTTGGATTACAACTATTGATTTCTTAATGGCAACGACATGTTGATCCGACAATATGCCTTTGTAGACCGTACCATGCCCTCCACCACCCAAGATGCGAGTTTCGTCAAACTTATTTGTTGCTTTTTCAAGCTCTTCCAAGCTGAAAATCATCCTTTCTGCAATGTCCTTATCTACTAATTGCCGGAGCAGCAACCCGCGATTTTGCTTGAAGAAATACTCCCTCATTTTCTTGGCCTTTCGAATCGTGAGACTTTTGGTTGCAAAGATGGCAGCAAGAACCAGAAGCAAAAGGCACATACCAATGCCAATGCCCATAGCAAGAAACGCTCCTGTGGAAAATGTGTCAATCTCATCAAATTCGCAATCTTGAAATTAAATGTCATCGTTCAGTTAATCAACTCCAGAAGGTGATTGGATCGAGCTTAATTACCTGCTGCGAAGTGCATTCGAGGGCCTTGGCACCCGTCAGGCACGTAAGGGTTGCCGTCGTAGCCGTCGTTGCACCGGCAGACGTAGCCGTAGGCGCTGCTCGTGGAGTTGAGGCACTCGCTGTTCTTGCTGACGCAGCCGAAGTCGGACCGCTTCGCCGCCGCGGCGCACGACGACTTGTTGAGCGCCCAGTCCAGCACTGCCGGGATCACCAGCCCGGTGGCGCGCTCGGTGGAGAGGAGCGACATCTTGACCTCGAGCACATTCTGCCTGTCGCGCCACCACTCCCGCTCCACCGTGAGCACGCTGGCGTTGGGGGTCACCCACGGTGGCCGGACGGCCGTGGCGTTCTGGTCGGGCCAGGAGAACTGGACGCGGAAAGACGTGAGGCCCGTTGGGATGGGCGCCTGGCAGCAGCCGACGCCGTCGCACCGGCCGTGCCGGAGCTTGTGCGGCTCGTCGGCGGGGCAGGACGGCGCACACGAGCCGAACGTCTCACCGCCTCCCTGCTGGGACGACGGCATCGTCCGCGAGTCGGCCCGGAAGGCGCATCCAACGAGTACTAGGCTGTTCCGCGCGGCGGAAAGCACGTATGGCCGGAGGTTGGCTGGGAGGACGGCGATCACCTGCTCGTCGCTGGCGTTGCCGGCCGCGAAGGACCAGACCGCGCCGCGGACGCGCACCGTGCTATTCCGGACGGATATCTCCAGCACCTCCGGCCCGTCGCTCTCGAGGAAGAGCTTGGGCGGCTGGTACGCGCGGTCGCAGGTGACCTTGAATCCCCGCCGGTGGCAGCCGTAGCTGGTGCCGAACGGGTAGGGCACGTCCACGTCGCCGCACTTGCTCTCGCAGTTGCCCAAGGCGATCTTTGCCGCCGCCGCCGTGGTGGTGCTCGTCACCAGCAGCAGCAGCGAGATAACAAGTGTACACATCGTACGTAGTTATAGCCTTGTACAAATATTGTCGCAGCTAGGAGGCGTGAACGCGAGCACGCGAGGGGTATATGTCATGTTTCGAGGAGGGTCTAACCAGATACACATAAGAAACAGGTTTTATAGGATTATTTTATATGCGAAGGCCTGATGCCTGAAACAGCAGGGTACGTGCGCGCGGTGGCCGGCAGGTAGACAACGCCGTGGCATGCCGAATGCCAAGCGCCGGCGGCTGCGTCAGCAGAAGTATCGGGAAGTGCGGCCATTTGCTTCCGTTTAATTTGCCAATTCAATTTCAAAGTCAACCATCACTTCGTTTGTGTTTTCCCCTTGAGAGGTTAGCAGGTGAGGAACATAAATTTCCGAAGATGACAAGCAGATCAGTTCGAAATACTTAATTAATTATCAACCTCTCCACACGCATATGTATAGATATATCCTTCTGTTTTAAGTTTTTTATGACAACTTGGGATTTGCTTGCTGACCTCAACATCAAGATGTATTGAGATGCAGGTCTGAATGGAAAACGTCCAATACCTGAATATCACACCAAGGTGTGTGCCAGTGTAGTGACTTTTTTTAATATAAAAAAATCCGAAGCAGCCAGCTAGAGCTATTTTTTCTCATTTCCTGTATCTGCCGTGGACTGATTCTGAAATAGGTAGCACAGAACATGTTAGAAAATCAACCAGTGTCATTGTCTTCCTCTCAGAGGTAGAATTAAAAACACATTATGTGTATATCATGGGATATACTCATGATCTTAGGGTGATGATATAATTGGCAATAGTGGTGAGGGTTTGTCGAAACATTTGTTTTCAACAAATTTCAGAAATTATCAGACTTCAGGCGGTCTGATCGGCCTTGGTCAGCGGTCAGATTGGCCATGGGAGACGGTCTGATCGGCCATGCTGGCGGCCAGACTGTGTCACAGCCCCATTTTTACTTAGTAGATTTAGAATGCATCTAATGAGTATACATGTTATTTTTGGAGCATATGCACAAATATTGCATTTGTAGAATTCCAAATCCAATTGGAGCATGGAACTTAAACCAAAGCTACCAAAAGAAATCAGTGATAAATGCTTATGAAGATCTCTGGAAAACTATTTATTTAAATATTAGAATAACTATCATGAATAAATATGAATTTTCCCAAATTTTTAGAACTTAAGTTAACCTTGAGAAAAATTCATATTCATTATACAAACATCTTCTGTAAAGGAATTTAAAATAAGTAATTAAATCATGAACAGTGATGTTAGAAAATTTATATGGGTTCCTTGTTATCCCAGGAACCTCTCTGAAAAATTTTAGAATTTTCTAAATTTATTTGTTATTTTAAACTATCGGTCAAAGTAGAGGGTTTTGAATTTTACTCAGTCAACTGTTTAGACCTAAACCGAACCAGTTTGGATTGACTTGATCCAACCCACTCAAACCCGACTGAGCCAGGCTCCGACCGCACCGCTTCGCCCGTGTCACTGATGAGCTGGTCCCACCTGTCAGACTCGTCGTCTCCACGCGCTCTACAATGCCGCTCCGAGCGCAAGCAAGAGCTGGCGCTACACCGTGCGACTCCGTCCATGCAACGACACGCCACCTCGCCACTGCTGACGCCATCCAACCAAGAAGCTCCACGAGTAACACCGTTTCCTCTCGTCGTTTCCTTGCCCCTCAAAACACCATCACCTCTCTCTCTCGACCGAGTAGATGAGCTCGGTCGTTCTCTTTCCACACTGAGGCAAATCCTCTCGTTCATTCGCCTTTCTTCCTCTCTTTGCTTGTTGTTTTCGTTTTGCTAAGCTGAGACGTTGCCGTGTAGCGAAGCGTTAGGAACACGAGCTTGTCTTTTGCATCTCCAGATCGTGCTCCGAGTGTCTTCACCGTGTCAACTTCACCCTCGGTGAGCACCTTCCTCTTCTTTGTGTGTCATCTCATGATCCATGATATGAGAAATAATTCCCCTCAATCAATTTTGCAAATCATCCACAGGAACATCCGAAATTGGGTTTTCCTTAACTTCGGCTGAAAACCACTCTTTTTTCTTCATCTCTGGTGTGGTGAGCCAATCTTCAATTCCTCTCGGTGATACCATATCTTGGGCCTACTTTAGCTATCCTGACCATTCATTTCCTTTCTTTTTCCTCAGGTCATCGCCTCCATGTTTGAGCTCTTGTCGTTGCTGCTAGACAACATCGTCGGAGCTCCACCCTGTTTCTCCCGTCATCTCCATGGCTCTGGTAGGTTCCCTATGCCTAGTAGATGCTTTTGTGCTTAATGCTTAGCTTAATGCATTGTCGAGTCGCTGTGTCCGCATGTGCCGTAGTGTCACCGCCGCACCACGCTGTCGCGCCGCCGCTGTAGACCACCGGAGCTCCCACCACTGGTACTGGTAGGTTCGCAAGAGTCCAAGGATTCCATTTCTGTCTATGGATCGTATCATCGTGGACCACAGCGCCGGCGATACGCCAGGCAAAGTCACAGCCAAAAAGCTCCACTGTTCGACCATCACTATAGCCTAATCATTAACGTAATCACCGTTGGATTAGGTTAAAGCAATGATTACTGTCGGCTAAGCATTTATTAGTTGATTCGTTTAATCGCTGTGAGTCTATGACGCGTGGGTCCCATGAACAGAAATTGAGGAGAGTTAAGAAACCAGATTTTACCGTTAGTCACTGACATGCGAGCCCGGTGCAATAAGTGCACAGTGCACAGAGCAATGGACTGAACTCATGGACCTTCGGTCCATGCACTATTTTCAGTTCACCGAGTCTATGACAGGTGGACCCTACATGTCAGTAGGGATTTCTTCGGGATTTAAATGAAAAAGAAAAACACTATGCAGTGGACCCCACATGTCAATGATAGAGGCTAGGTTAGCCTGGGTATAAAAAGTATTTAATACGGTTACAAATTTTGAAATGGATTACTTTTGCACTGAAAATGGGTTAAACTTCAAAAATTCATAAGTAATTCATTTTAACTCCAAATTGAATGAAATCAATTTTGTTAGTTTCAATTTTTACTGTAATTTAACTTGGAATAAGTTTGAGACATGTTTTTTGTTACAAAAAATTTGGATAATTGAATTATTTGTACACTAATGACTTAAACTTTGAAAAAATTCATAGAAAATCCAAATGAACTCTATTTGAACTACAATTTTCACCTAAATTCATCTAAAATCATAATATCACTACTGTGAAATTCTCATGCATTTTTTAGCATTTTGATTTTTCTCGATTTTCTCGATGTTTATTCGATAACGTGTTTTCTTAAATCCCGAATTGCCCAAAGTGAGTGAATACACATTAGAGGTTGAGCAAGTGGACATTCAGCAAGGCAAGCATCATTTTGTATTTATTCTTGCATACATGTTGATCCCAGAATTTTCTACTTTTGTTACTTTAAAATGCAATTATACTTGCTTGCATGCTATTTTTAAAGTATGGATATTTTGTGAGTCTAGTTAGCTATGTCCTAATTCTTGCAAATTATCCTTGATATTTCCATACAGCTATGCTTAAGGTAGTTGCCATGTGATATTATTTATCCTATATATGAATGCTTATCCATGCAAGTCAGTCGTGGAGACACTGAACAATTGTTTTACTTTTATGCTTTTGTCTAGATCATCGTATCTTATTTTGAGTCTAAAATTTGTTCATTTAAAACTGATTTTGGTATAAACAAGTGGCTAGCAGTGTGGGTGCCTTCGTGCACGAGAATCGGGTTCAGTGGAAAGACTTGTCTGGGTCGTTAGGGACCGAACTTTGGGCTGTCAATCCAAGTACCACTCGTACTTTCATACGCGGGGTATGGGCACTGCTTGGTTAAGTAAGGAGAGGGTTTTATTGGGTTAGAGCACAGGTGGTGTGAGGGAATCGTGTGTTCGTCGGGATCCGATGCAATTTATAATGTGCATGGTTGCACTATTTTTATTTCTGTTCATTGTATCGGCATTTCCAACACAATTGTGTGCCTACTTAGCAAGTTCTATATATAGCTTGTACTGAGTTTGGGGTTCATCTCGCAAGGGTGATTCAACTCAATAAGATCATCTTGTTGAAAAATATCGAGTCGCGATCTCCCCGGCCGGCATACCTTAGGAAGTATGTTATTATCCGGAGGCTTACAGGCTGATCGAGTTGTATGGGTAAAGTTGTACTCCTCTGTAGGGAATTAATCTATTTGAATAGTCGTGTCTACGGTTACGGACGACACTTGGTTTGAATGGCATCATTGTTAAACTCTGAATTAAAACTTGACATGGGTCAACACTTGGTATTGGCATGACCGATTTGTCATGCATTTTAGTTTATCGAAGTGAGCTGCCACTTTGATATTGATTGATCTATGTATATATTTTGGTCACTTAAATTTCTTTTTGATAAACTTGGGTTTGTTAAATGGCATTTACAAACTAGTAGTAGGTAAGCTGAAAACTGGTGCTTTTATGCAAAACTTAAGCCATTACAGCCTCTCTTTTGATCAGCTACTAGCATCTATAATTTTTATTTATGTAAGACTTGTGAGTACCTTTGTACTTAACTAGATTGTCCACTTTGTTCAGGTGAAGAAGAATATGCTCTCGGTCAATTCGTTAATGTCGATTTTGACGACGCTAACGAGTAGCATTGTTTCTAACCCCACTTGGTTGCCTCTAGGGTTTGGGCACACCTTGCTAGAATTTTTGCTACATGATACTTTGTTTTCCGCTGCGTACTTCTTGCTGATGTTTAAATTTGGCCGGTCGTGGACATAAGTCCTAGTTTTGGATGTCACTTTGTAATATTAATGTATGCCTTGTGCATGACTGTGATCAATGTTGATAGAGATATGTGCGTGTTAGCCGCTGATCTTGAGAGCTAACACAGGACACATATCCAAAGATTTAAAATGCTATTTGATTCATTTAAGTATGGACTCGGACTGCTGAGAATCGGCTTGGTGCATACGCCATTGAGTGGTATGCGGGTCGATTATCTAGTTGTTGCCAACCGGGTCTTCATATTTACATGGATTAAATTGAATTTCAGATCTTGGAGACTTGGATTTATTTGCGTATGATCTGGAAGGAATAGTTCATATGTAAATAACCCGGGATCCCCACAGACTGACCGGCCAAAACTTTCAGTGGAATTTTGGTTTGGGCCAAAAATATATATTATAGGCAAGAGAGGGGATTCTTATGCTCTTGATCTCATAATTTTTTGGAGTTTTGAGCCAAAAGTTCTATTTTTAAAAAAAATCAAAGAGGTTTCAGATTTCTAGAGTGCAAAGCTGGCTAAGTCCCTGTGCTGGAGATCAAACCAGCCATGCTGGGCGGTCAGTAGGGGTGGATATCGAGCCAAATGCTCGTCTTACCAAGCTTTTCTCAAAATTGATACAGTTTAATTTAATATTATTTTATTTATAGTTTGAAACTATTTTTAGAACCGAGCTAACGAGCCGAGCTAGAGCGAAATTCAATTTCATTCGAAACCGACTCATTTCAATATTTAACTAATTAATGAGCATAATTGGAGCAATTTTGAACTGAGCCAACAAGCTCTACTAACGAGCTTTTTTTCAACCCCTAGTGGTCATACCAGCCAAGGGATAGTCAGACCGGCCATGGGTGGCGGTCTGATCGATTTTATCTTGTTCGCTGGCCGGCAAGGCGGTGATGTTTGTAGGTTAAATCAAATTCATGGTTTTTAGTGCATATGTGTTGCATGATACATGTTTTAACTAACGTACATCAAGTTGCGAAGCTCGGAATTGATTTCTTGGTCTATTGGTGTGCAGGAGGCTTGGAGGTCAACGACGTTCAACAGCAAGGATGATCGGGATTAAGCTTAGAGAGTTGAGATCCAGAACGATCAAGAATGTCGGGTGAAGTTAGTTGACTCAAGCGTGACGCAAAATAGACAAGGATGACCGAATGAAAAATTCGGTACGACGGGTTGCATTAAGTGGCGCGGGGTCGGGGCAAGTGACATGGTGGTTTCGGTGGGAGCCAAATGAGAGACTTGCCTACATGAAAAGAACTGTTAATCGACCTACACGTGGCGAAGCATGGAATTGCTTCATGAAGATTGGAAGCATGGGATTGCTTCATAAAGATTGAACTCGGTCTTTGGAGAATGATCAAGAAAGGGTATTTTGGTAACTTCACTAAAATACCGCCTTGGTGACCTTCGGCTAAACCGCGGCGCAAGGAGAGTCGGTTTAGGTCAAGTGATGATAAAGATCATGAAGAAACGGGTTCGGAATGCCCGGTTCGTCGTCTACTTTGAGAAGCGTGTGTTAGTGTAGACTCATTTGTGTGTTGGCTTAACGAGTGCTCGTTGGAGTCTTCTCTCTCAGTCTAGCCTCCACTATAAAAGGGAATATCCAGATGTGGAGTTCAAGTCCTTCCAAGAGGGGATTTTGGAGTAATTGAGGCTAGGTTTTGTGGGAGATTGATTGATTGTGTGCTCAAGTGTTGAGTTTTGTCCTCCATGATGGAGTGGTTATAAACCAACATCAATCTCAAATCAATCCACAAGATTGCTTCAAGATGAGTCTCTTATTGTTCTTGCTCTCTCTTTAGTGACTTCTGCGATTTTGGTGATCCTTTGGTTTCTTGTTGTAATCTTGCTTGTTGTAACATGTGGGAATGCATCTAGGATTATCTTTTACCCACGAGCAAGTTTTACGGTCAAAGTTTTATTTTTCTAGGTTCTTGTGCCCTCTTTCCCTCATCAACGAAATTCATGGAATTTTGGCTTTGATCTTCCCGATCGTTCATTGAAATAGGTTTCTAACCTTCTTAATGAGCTATGGCTAAAATTTGAGGGAATTTGGATCACCGAATCAAAAGTTGAGTCAATTTGTGATCTTTAATTCGTGTTGATTTCACTGTTCATCGAGCTAGAGGTCAGACAGGCCCTGATGAGTAGGGATGAAAACGGATCGAATACGAATCCATATTTTTAGAATACGAATCCATATTTTTAAAACAAATACGAATACAAATTCAAATATCCTCGAATACGAATCGAATGTCGTAACGAATATGAATTTGAATCGAATATGCACTCAATTCAGTCGGATACGAATATCCTACAATTTTTATAACAAATCTCGATGGAACAAATTTATGTAAGCACTAGCAGTAGCACTAGCAGGCAGCCAGGCACCTAGGATTATGGCTAAGTATCCACATGAAGGCTCAACATTTCGAACCCAATAAGAAAGCCCAGTAGTCAAGACAAACAAAAGAGTTGTTCCGACTCCGGCCAGCGACAGGCATGTAAATAACATTATTGTTTATGAGTCGTGAACAACTCACAAAGGCAGCCCATGCAAGTCACTCAGTTGGGTTTGGGCCGCTTGGCCGCGTGCGTGCAGCGTGCTGACTGCTTGACTAGTGACTGAGCTACTGGCATTGGGCTGACACTTGCGAATACGAATACTATTCGTATTTGGCGTTATTTCTCATACCACATCCGGATTCGTATCCGGAGAAAAAAAAACCCAGATAGTATCTGGATTCGGATTCGTTTTCTATTCGAATACGGATTATCCTTTACCATTTACATTTTCTCGAATACGAACATCGGATGAAAACGGATTATCCTTCACCGTTTTTCATCCCTACTGATGAGAGATCAGACCGCCAAGCCATCTGTCAGACCACCCAACCAGGTGCGGAAGTGGGTGAGCCCACCGGTGTCACAGGACACCGGATCCCTCGGAAAAAATAGTAGATATTATCATATATATATATATATATATACACACACACACTATGCGTGCACCCCTTAACTTAAAAACTATGCACTCTGGTTCAGCCCAATCTCTGGTCTCTTACAGTCTTTTGTCGCATAAATTACTATTTAATATAGTATTTCTTGAAAATTATATATGTTGTTATATGTACGGTGAAGTGGTGAACCTCGGTCATTTTCTTTCTAGTTCTGCCCCTGCACCCAACTCACTTTGATTTGAGTTTTTTTGATGTTTTTGGTTGTTGTGCTTCGGGGTTTTGATTGAATTCAATATAAGACTTTTTGCTATGCTTGTTCTTTGATCTTTATATCTTTCATAGTTATTGGAGTAAGAATTAAGTTGAATTCTATCAATGTTGAAAAGTGATAGTGCTCCTATTCACTCTCTCTAGTCGCCGTTTCGGTCCAACACATTCTGTTTAGACAAAGTAAAATACTTGTTTCTGCTTAGTACCGGAAGAATGAAGGATCCCTATTCTTGCAAATATGTAATAAGAACAAGCTTTGCATGAAGCATCCAAACATAACAGGCCAGAACGTCCAAATTCCAACAGGAGATTTTCAACGTTGTTTGGGCGGGCACTTGTTGTCAGCAGCTGCCAAGTACCACCCGTAGGTTAACCAGAAGAGTGGATCAGAACAAAAGGATTTTTCTTTCAAATTAAACCTCGAGCGGGCCAGGCATAAACACGTTGACGTTGAGTCACCCTCTTCGAATCGAAGCACAGGTGGATGCCAACCGCGCGCAGCCACGGCGCCAACTGAACCCCGCGCGCTCGGGGACCGCGTGATTCAGCAAAAGATGAACCGGGGTACGATCGCAGGGCATATTTGCATGCCTCGTACCCGAGCTAACCTGCGTCAGGCACCGGGCGCAGCATTTAGCCGGCGAACGTAGAGGAGCATAGCGAGGGCATTGTCTCCGCCTATGATCTAAAATGAACGCGATGCAGCATCAACAGATATAGTAAAAATTGCCACAGTATTACTAAATATTATTCACACTAACACAAAACACTGTTAACACAGTATTCTCTACTGTCAATCCGGTGCCTGTGCCGGTGCTGCACCAACCGCCCACTCCCTACATGGCCGTGCGGCACGCGTACGTACCACCGCCCGGTCTAGGTCCGCCTCCCAGATGACGGATTGGCCGGCCCACCCTTGTGTGCGCTGTGCGCAAGCTTTGACCCTCTGCCACTGAACAGGCCCGTCCCCCACGTCAGCGACAAGAGTCACCACGACCCACCCCGGGTCTTCCAGAACCGTCCGATCATATTGCGCGGCCCAAATCGATCGGACATGACTGATGGATGGATGTTTTGCATAAAAAACCCTTGGTTCTATCGAATTGTCCTTTAAGGCCCCGAGATTTGGACCGTTCACATTCGTCGCGACCATATCCTGGTGGGTCATCACCGTCCGATCACACCTTAGCGGATCAGATTGGTCATAATGGAGTGGTGGATGCACGTTTTGCGTAAGAGGCTCTCGCTTAAGTAGAGTTACCCATTAGACCCCCGGAGAAGTGGATCACGATTGTCCTGCACGATCATACGGGCCGCAATTTACAGATAATGGGCTTCTAAAAGGCCGCAAGTTGTGGGCCATATATATGCCAGCCCACTATTCCCACATAGAAAAGCCCATTTGGCTAAAATTTCCTTTTCTTTTTCGCTTTCCTTCACTGTCCTCCCCTCCTCCCGATCGAAGCAGAGGGCTCCGCGCAGAATTTTTTTCATACTTGGCCATGTAGCAATTTTGAATTTTAAAAATAGCCCTCTTCAACCAAAAATTTCAAAAATAGCTTCTCAGATTGCGTCGTCTGCGTGCCGAGGCGCAACCACCGCCTCGGCCCAGGGCACGACAGCCAGTGCCCGGCGCCGGTAGCGACCCTTCTTCGTAATTTTTTAAAAAAAATAATGAAAAAATCTTAAATTTTTTTAAAAAATTTAATAAAATTTGGAAAAAATAAGTTTTTTTTTTAAAATATTAAATATTATTAAAATAAATTAAAAAATAAATTTAAAACGAGTGCAGCAGCCGCGTGGTTGGGCAGCAGGGAGAGAGGAAATAGGGAGAGAGAAAGAAGAAGGTTGGGAAAAAAGGAAAATAAAGGGAAAATAGAGGGAAAAATAGGGAAAAAATTGTTAAAAAAGATTGAATTTAATAGAAGTGTATTTTAATCATTTAAATTATTTTTAATTTTCTAAAATTTTCAATTAAGCTCTAATTGATACACTAAAATAGAAATGGTTTATTTTAATTTTTTGAAGCTTTCAAAAGACTCTGAAAAAGAGAAAAGTGAAGAGAAATAATATCTTGATTGCTGCGGTTGTTGATCACATTACTTCTCGAATTTTGTTAAAATAATCTATTGTATGATGTTATTATTTTTTTGAAAATAAAAGTGTGGTGACAACGTTGGTTGGTCTGTTTGTTATTTTCGTAGAATATAAAGGGCACAAAATTTGTCAGACTCGCAATAACATTTTGTGATCGTCGTATATTGTTGTAGTGCGCAAAATTTCTGAGAAATTTTACGAGGACGATTAAGATAGTAATGAGTCGTAAGGAGGAAGGTAAGTGATATTACGATGCGCTTGTTAAAAATGACGAGTTAAAGCATATTACTTTATGGAGCTTCTACAAAATACAATTAAAGGGGCTGAGAACGCTCGTTGTGATTATGAAGATAGCCTAAAACAGTATATTGAAATGTTGGGGGCCAGAAATGTTGTGGTTCCATACTCTATATGCACTGCATAATTTTCTTCAGTCATTTCGATTAGTGTTTGCAGCAATGAAAAAAAGTAGGGTTTCCAGTCTTCATAGCAAGGTATATTTGCGGTCTAGAGGAGGTTGTGGGATATTCCAAATATGCTATACTTTCCCTATACGGAAAACTATCATTAGACTCGAATAATATTTTGTGAACGCCGTATCGCCAAAGTACAACAATGTCGCAAAGGCATACGTCATGTAATGCAGGGATACACGACAGTTGATCTATTCATGAAGGATTACGGTACATAGATAAAGAGTGGACATTACAATCTTATTACAACTGGACTTCTACTTGGCAAGAACAAGAAATAATAGAAGAAATACCGCAAAACTAACTATGTGAAGTAATTTCTGAAGCATTTTCTCAACCATTTCCATCCTTTCATCCAGTCTTTTAAGTCTGTTAGCTTCATTTTGCATTGGTTGATCGGAGGTCGAGCCATCGGGCGAAATGCGACAACACCACGGTGTCTTCTTGTAAGGCGACAATTTGCATTGCAATATCTCGAACTCTTGGGCGACTTCATCATTGCCGCCAAAACCGGCATGTTGTGTTCTAAAAAGGAATTGCAGCTTCAAGTAAAAAAAAAAGAACGTGCTATTTCAAATGGAATTCATTTGGGATGATTAGGCACTACTTACCGTAAGATTTGAACACTTCATGAACACTCGGGATGGATTCGTTGGCGTATTCGAGGTGAACACATTTGCTTGATCCACGCAACGAGGGCACACGAGTCTTTGTCGCGTGATTCTAATTATCTGCTCACACGAAAGTTAGATGAGGCCGAAGACATGTTGTTATAGAATGGAAGAAAGGAGAAGAGGAAGTGAAGAGTGAGGTGAATGGCTGCCAAAGCATTCATATATAGCCTGTGGCTAAATTGCAATTGGGTTCAAGAATATTCGCGTCCGCGAGGTAGCTGGCCCGAGGAGGAATCATTTGGCAGTGTTGCGTGATGTCTTTTAGATTTTGTCCCGACTCGTCGGGTCACATCACTGTACAAAAGCTGACTCGTCGGGTCACATGACTGCACAAAAGCTGACTCGTCGGGTCACATCACTTCGCAAAAGCTGACTCGTCGGGTTCAAGGAGAAAAGGAAGATAGGCTTGCACGGAACCAGAACTACATTAGAATCCGAAGACAGAGGCACATTACACGTGGTCACATGGCATGCTAGTTCGGCTAATTGCTTGAGTCATCCTTGCTACTACTACGGTACAGTGCGACACAAGCATCCGGACTTTGTAAGTATACATGCCTTTAGGGGATAGTAAAAAACATGGCGGGTAGGACGAAGGACTACTACGGAATGGCCCGACCTACTGCGAGGATCGGGGCCATTTTCCCTTCCTTGTGAGCTCGGCGTTGAACTCCTCGCTGGCCTCTTTGGCCTTGGCTGCTATTTCCCTCTTTTTCTCGCGCTCCCTCTCGTGAGCCTCGCGCTGCCTGCGATTGCACGCCTCGAGATGAGCTTTTGTCTCCCGGCGTATACGCTCGTTTTGCTTGTCGTTGCGGCGCTCGTCCTCCCGGATCCCGCGGGCCCTTTTGACATCTCACTCCTCGAAGTCGAGAGTCCACTGGTCATGTGGGTGGATCTCGTGGTCGATCCACTTGCGGTAGCCACATAGCGGATCCGGGGACTACGGGTAGATGGGAGAGGTTGTTAGTGCATACTTCGAAAGAGAAAGGGTATAAGAACATCATCAGCTTCGGACCTTACCGGTGCCGATAGGCTGCGTGTGTCCCAACGGCGGTCGGGATAGTCACGGGAGTAGTTCGCACAACCCGATAACGCATGCCCGGCTTAGCGGTGCTTAGACTTGAAGAACTTGCATGGGTCCATGCACCGCCAGAGGCGGCGTCTCCCCTCGGCGGGTCTTTGCGAACGCCTTCGGTTGGAGCGTTCGGGATGGGGTTCTTTGCTACGGGGCCTCACTACGGAGAGATGCCATCCTAGCAAGCGCCTCTTGCTGGACCCGGGCCGCAGCAGCCCTTGCTTGGTCGTCCCGCTCCCCAGCAGCCCTTGCTAGTCCGCGGATCTCATCCCATTGCTTTGTCATCTTGTCCCATTGCTTCTTCTGTCTCTTGTCCATCCCGACGTGGTGAAGGAAGCTCTTGTGTAGTGTTGGGTTTGGTTGTGTAGTGTTCTCTCCCAGAGCAGGTCACCCCCTTTTATAAGCCCCCGGGGGTGGTCACGGTATGGTTAAGTTCTGGTGAGTAACCTAAGAGGTAGAGTGATGTCTTATCTTTCTGAAAAGTTTCTGGCGAGGCAGAGTGATGTCTTGTCTTTCTGAAAAGTTTAAGCAGGCGAGTGTTGTCTTGTATTTCGATAAGTTTCGCGTAGAGTATTGTCTTGTCTTTCTGAAAAGTTTTTTGGTGAGGCAGAGTATTGTCTTGTCTTTCTGAATAGTTTGTGGCGACGCAGAGTATTGTCTTGTCTTTCTAAAAAGTTTATGGCGAGGCAGAGTGTTGTCTTGTCTTTCTGAAAAGTTGCCGACTCGTCGGGTCACGTCGCTGCCCAAAGCTGACTCATCGGGTCACGTCGCCGCTGCGCAAAGCTGAACCGTTTTAAGCACTATCCGTTTTAAGCGCCCGACGA
Organism: Ampelocalamus luodianensis; assembly: GCA_036346255.1. Classification (NCBI taxonomy): domain Eukaryota; kingdom Viridiplantae; phylum Streptophyta; class Magnoliopsida; order Poales; family Poaceae; genus Ampelocalamus; species Ampelocalamus luodianensis. Next base: position 6,545,639 of record CM070632.1, on the reverse strand, counting down.
GGTTTATTACATTCAAAATGGGAGGTAGAGTTGTCATTTGTACTGACTATTTCAGAGAACTTTTGGTGCGGACACAAATCATAATGCACATTGACATTACATAAATCACAATGTCATAATGCACACTGACATTACATAACATGCATTACACGGACATGACATTACTTATGGTACATCCTCCCGCCGCTTGCCTCGACGGCATAGCTGATCCTTTCCCTTGCCCTTGCCGCGGGACTGTCCACATATAAATCATAATGTAAATCACATAACATGACATGCTGCACACAATACACAATGATCCCAACCCGTCGTCCTGGCGCTGCGGCGAGTCAGGGTCGATGTCTGTAGTGCAACAACGTCGCGTTTGCGACGAAGTCCTATGCTGCCCCGTGTGGTCTTGTCGCTGCGCAAAGCTGGCCCGTGTGGTCTTGTCGCTGCGCAAAGCTGGCCCGTGTGGTCTTGTCGCTGCGCAAATCTGCCCCGTGTGGTCTTATCGCTGCGCAAAGCTGCGAAAAGCTGCCTCGTGTGGTCTTGTCACTGTGCAAAGCTGACCCATGTGGTCTTGTCGCTGCGCAAAGCTGTCCCGTGTGGTCTTGTCGCTGCGCAAAGCTGCGCAAAACTGGCCCGTGTGGTCTTGTCGCTGCGCAAAACTACCCCGCATGGTCTTATCATTGCGTCTCCCGTGCTCGGCTATATAAACGCGTGGACACACACTCGGTCGATCATTCCCCTCTTTCTGAGATGCCTCCCTGTCCCGTGTGGTCAAATGTTTATTTGTCCGTTGTTCGCACCATTTGCGAAAGTCGTCTTAACGGTAAGCTTATTTCAGCAACACGCGTACGGTTTTTACGGTGTGTTTTTGATGAAATGTTGTCTTATTTTCGTCAGAAATGGAGATGTTGTACGTGTTCCACGGAAATGTGCGTTCCAGTCCAGACGAAGTGGATTTGTCCAGCTGCAAACGTGCCTTGCTTAACATTCCCAACCTGGCACACGTCGATTTGCTCGAGCTACGACGCTACATTCGGCAGTTGTTCGATAGGCACGTCGCTAGGAATAAGATAGTAATAGAGGCGATCACCGCGATCACGGTCATTCCACACGGGCACATGGTGTGGGGCCTGGCGAAGGTGACCAGCAGTGCCATTTGGGCACATCACATAGAGATTGTTAGCAATCCTCACGCTCCGATCTATCGACGACCCATGGTGTATGTCCATTTTGTTTATCCAGGTCAATCCTTTGGTGGGGGCGCCGTTGAAGGAGGTAGCGACGCCCTTCTCCCCCTCTTCAGTTTGTTAACGACGGGAGAGATGTCGAGTGCTCCAGTAGATGGAGATTCGGGTAGTTTCGAACCGAATGAAGGTGTCGACAAATGGAGCGGTGCTCGTGTTGATTGTCACGAGATTATTGATGGCGTGTCCGATGGCACTGCCACCGAAGATGAGGTGAATTTTGACTCGCAATCCAGCGAGGATGAAGGCGACGAAGCGGGGGGTTTCGTCGGTGGCATTGTTTCGACCGACACGGAGTATGTTCCAAGTCGGTTGGATTGCCAAGCGGCCTCTTCCCTTGTTCTGTCCCACGAGCACGAGTCTTCATGGGCCTTCGATGTGGACACCCTACTTGTGGGCCAACAGTTCCCACACAAGGCTGCCGCCAGGCAAGCTATCGTGAGTTTCGTGCTGAAGACCAGTCGGACTTACCGAGTTTACAGGTGAGTTCGGACGTTGTTTGTTGTAGCTTTGAACTATGTACGGTAAGTCGCACTAACTATTATATGGTTTCCATTACCTGCAGGTCTAATTCTGACACGTACATAGTTAAGTGCGTGCATAGCTCTTGCCTTGGCAAAGTTTGTGCGCAGAGATTCCCTGGGGCGGGAACGGCCTTCTGCATTACAGTCGTTACAGGTCACATGTGTGAGCTTCAAGAGCCATTGCAAATGCATCCGAATGTAACCTCTGCGTACATCGCGAGCATCGTAAGCCATGTAGTTGTCACCGATTTGACCGTTTCGCCCAAGGTCCTCATGGCTCACATAGCGAATACATTAGGGTATGTTGTTAGGTACAGTAAGGTATGGCGGGCGAAGCGGAATGTCCTCGAAGGGTTGTACGGTACCTACAAGGAGGCGTACGATCTAGTCCCCAGAATGCTTAAGCAAATTGCGGATGCCAATCCGAGGACATGTGTCAATAGGGAGGACAGGCCCGACCGGTCAAACAACCCACATTCCCTTATCCTTGATCGAGTCTTTTGGGCATTTAGTCCGGCAGTCCAGGGCTTCTCCCACTGCCGTCCCGTCCTGACTATGGACGGTACTTTCCTTTGCGGGAAGTACAAGGGCACCATTCTCACCGCTATTGCCGCTGATGGCAATGACCAGTTGCTCCCAGTTGCCTTTGCCATTGTAGAGAACGAGAGCACTAACAGTTGGTTGTGGTTCCTAGCGAACATAAAGCAACATGTTGTAAGGGACCGACCGAATGTGTGCGTCATAACCGACCGTTATGCTGGGTTGTTGTCCGCGCTCACCATGCGACGCGATGCGAGCCCGCCGTTCCAATGGAACGACATGCGCTGCGTTGGTGCATGCGGCATCTAGCCGCCAACTTCCACACGCCTTCCGAGCAAAGACCTCATGAAAAAGTTCAAGAAGCTTTGCTGCGCAGAACGAGCGCAAGTTCGATGCCGTGTGGCGGGAGCTCGAGTCGAAACCGGCGTGCTAGTGGAGGTTGGACCAGCGCACCGCAGCGAGTTCGCCGAGTGGATACGCTTGCATGCCCCGACTATGAGAAATGGTCCTTCTTCACGACACCTATGGTGCTCGATGCGGCATCATGACAACCAACATGTCCAAGTCTACAACGGTGTGTTGAAAGGGGTTCGTGCCCTGCCCATCACAGCTGTTGTTCAGGAGACATGGAACCGCACGGTCGGTTATTTCGTCAATCGGGCAACAATGGCCAAGAAGCATTTGGATGAAGGGAACCAGTACTCGGAGGTTACACTCGCCTACATGGACAAGAAGATTACTAAGGCCCGATCCCATGTAGCTATCACAATGGATGGCGTGAGGAGGAAGTTCGAGGTCCGCTTGCGATGGACAAATGCGTTCGTGGCCACATGAGAGGTGACCGGAGTATGTTTGCACCATAGGCGATGTGGCGGTTGCACTGCAATAAGCCTCAACTCTGCACAAGCCTTGATCGCACGTATATATGCCGCATGTGCTTGTATTTCACCAATCTTATAGCATGTATACGTCAGTACTATGGTATCGACACTGTATGATACTTGGAGCGGAGAGTTCAACTCCTACGTCGAAGGCCACTCTGAGGACATATGGCGGGAGTAGTTAAGTGGTCGCGAATGAAGCACTCCGACATCCAGGCCGTGGGAGGCGTCAGTCAAGGCGCATCCGCAATGAGATGGACGCGAGCCAACGTGGAGATCAACCAAGACCAAAAAGGTGTAGGCTATGCAAGACTCATGGGCACTCATTTAGAACCGCCGAATAGACCTTCCTCCGACGCCACTTTGTGTATCAGTAAGCTATCCGGTGTATTAAATCATGTTGGTCGTAGTGATTCGATGTTGTAGTCATTTGCGTTGTAACTTTGTACTACTTTCTATGTAAAACATCCCAAGTATTAGACTTGTGTCTGAAATGTAAGAACATGTGTGGAAATTTAAAACTTTTCTTGCATCTGGTATTTCAAACCTTGTGGTAATAAATAATTTTCTAATAAAATGAATTAGATATGAATTTCTAAAGTTTTTATACAATTTTCAGTTGATAACTAAATACTTACTGAAATATAAACAAACTTAACTGGTGGGCAGTAAAATCGTACTTTCCACACAGTGTGGCCCCTTCCTGGTCGGAACGCTATATAAGGATGCTTTCACTGCGATTCACCTCGCTCATCTCTTAGTGTTCTCATTTCTTCCAGCGCGAAACAAGATATCTTCAGCCTCATCTAACTTTCGAGTGAGCAGAGAGTTACAATCACTCTGGCGAAGACTGGTTTGCCCTCGTTGCGAGGATCACTATGGCAAGAGTTGAGAAGATGCTTCACAAATTAGTAAACATAGTTAGTTTCGCGGTGTTTCTTCTATTGTATGTAGTTCTTGCGAAGTAGAGCGTCAGTTCTACTTGGATTTGTACTCGCACTCTTCATCCATGCGTCGCGGGCCTTCATGAATGAGAATAAAATTATTTTGCTTACATAGACAACGAACTAAATAAGTGCAATTACAATTCAAATAAGCAACTAGATTACAAGTTACAACATATAATAGACTTCTAATGTTACTACTCCTCGCGCTACTCCTCGCGCTGCTCCTCAGTACTGCCTGGCATAGGACCCTGCACTGGCCTTCCGTGCCGTGTTGCTGCCGTAGGTCTCTGTCGAATCTACCCCCGTGAAAACGTCAGCCTATCAGGTGACCATGGGTTATGCCGCAAGTCATAGCGGGGCTCTTCAACAGCTGTGTCGTCGTGCACGGGGGGCATCACCTGCGGGACTGGCGTTGACAACAGCTCGGTGATCCAAGCATTAGGATCCGCAGCAGGATCCACGGAAGGGCACCAACTCGGCTCAGCCTGCGAGGTGAACTGGGGGAACTGCTCCGCGTATGGTTCACCTTGCGGGGTGAACTACGCAGGGTACGGTGTGTAGCCGGACTGATACCATGGCGCCGTATCGCCCATTGGAAATTGCCCGACAGTGAAGGGCTGGGAGGGAGAATCTGGGATAACCTCGGTGGCTTCGGGTTGCACGTCTGTGCTCTCTCTAATGTCGTCTTCCCGCCGCGGTGATGACGACGGCATCAGCGTAGGGCCCCTCCGCGACGAGGCCGGGATCAGCGTAGGGTCCATCTGCGACGACGACGGCATCAGCGTCACGGTCCTGCGTAGCAATCGCGAAGATGATCCGCGCCCATGCTCTGCGCGCCCCGGGTCGACTCGCTCGGACGGGAAGATGGAGGGTGAGGTACGGACGATGCTCCCTCCGATGCCTCGTCGACATCGGTGGGCCTTCCACGGCTCATGTTACGAACGACTTGCTTAACATCGTCAACAAGCGTCTTCATCACGTAAAAGACACTCAAGCGTGTTGTTCGTGCCTTCCGAGTTCTCGGCGCGCGCGTCGAGCGCTCTCCAACCGTCCACCTAGATGGTTACCAAACAAACGAAATTTGGTTACTTAACCCTATTGCGGAGGGTGGTTAATATACTACATCTTTGAGCGTGCGGAATCGCCACGCCGTCTTTGCACGTGCGGGTCGTGCCCAAGTCCAACCGTTCGGTGTGGGTAGGATCTTCATGTCGGGCGGGGCGCTGTCATTCGTTCGCGTGCCGTGCGTACCACTCGGTGCGTCATCGTAAGTCCCTTCATCGTAAGGCGTGCCTTACGCAAAATGGAATCGCGGGCGTTTGCCATGCATCTACCCACGGTGCTACGTGCGAAGCGATTATCGCTCTTGCGGCCCTTCTTCGTCTGCCTGCAGGTGGAACAAACACAACAAATTATGGTACCGACATAACATATGACTAAATGACCTACAATATTATTAAGCAATGCAATGTACTTATAAGTGACTGTGTCTCGCAAGCGGTCGCCCTAGAGCAGGGGGGATCTCCTAGTGCAGCTCGAACTGCCTCATCACCCGTTGTGGGTTGTAGGCCTCAACCATGTGGGAGAAGACCAGATGATAAGTTGTCCTCCAGTACGCCGCATCCTGGTGGCATAGCAAACTCAACCCATCGGGCGCTGTGCCCTGCACGAAGGCATCCGTCCAAGGAGCCCATATTACATCGTCCTCGTGCAGGACCTCGAATTCGTTGTGGAACTCGGGGTATATGCGACGCGCCGTATCCCTAGACCACTCCAGTGCTGCCACAATCCATCGGGATCCCATGGTTGGGCCTTCCACGAGATCCTCGTCGTCCGCCCAACCATAGAAATGTTGTGTGCGCGGGTAAGGGTGGATCACATGGCGAAATACGGCCGTCCGACCGCGAAGTGCTCCCACGACCACAGCTGTAATAGCGTATGGCAGCCCGACAGCACGGGCTCTGTTCCGTCGCGACGTTGCGGCGTCGCCGCGAAGCACGCAGATGCATAACAACCGATCTGTTGAACCCCAATCGCATCTGCGGCACATCCTCATCGTCGGCGTCCACGATGGACTCCGCAAGGTGAATATAACTCGGCTACACCATGTCTCCCTGCGTGCTAGGGAACATGACCCACCCGAAAATAAACAATAAATATGCAATTAGGTGGCATCGAACCACCTCCTCCGTTGCGTCATTCGGGTAATGCATGAATTGACGCAGCCAGGCGTGCGGAACGCCCTTAGACCTCTCGGGGATAGGATGCCCAAAGCGATGATGGAGACGCGCCTTCCAGTCCACCGACCTCAGGAGGGGAACAACCGCACGGCCTAGCAACGGTAGCCCGGTAATGAAGCTGACATCTTGCAGAGTCACGGTCATCTCCCCCCACCGAAAGTGGAACGTGTGGGTCTCCGGCCGCCAACGATCAACCAGGGTAGAAAGAAGGTAGGCATCAATCAGGAGGTTTTGCCCCATGTTCAGCATCCGAGCGAACGCAATCAGTCCAGATTGACGAAATCTCGGAACGTACTGCTCGTCCAACGGCCAAGTTGAAGGATCTAGACGCGCCATTATGTGTTAATGAAGTATTTTGGTGATTAATGACAAATACACTTGTGAGACTAACACTCTTATTGTTATATCATGTTTAGTCTCAGCTTGGATATAAAAGCAAAAAATCCAAACAGGTATGTATTCATTAATGATAAATCTATTTGTGAGACTAACAATTCTATTGATTATATATTGCTTAGTCGTGTTTGGATATAAAGATGAAAATACAAGAGGTATGCATTCTACTTCTTCTTATTATATCTTGTTGCATTCCTCGGATCCAAAATATAGGTTAAACTCCACCAAAAAGGTTAACTTGGATATGTGCATATGTTTCCATTACACATTTGTGTATGCACACATTTAGGGGGAGTTCATTCTATATTTTGTGGTTTCATTAGTATTGATCCATATTCTCTTTCCACATATATTAAGGATCTTTACTTTGAAATATATCTTTGAATATATTTAACTTGTGTAGTTAATATATTCATATAAGTATATACAACTTGTCTAGTTCGTATACACTCATATTTAGTATATACAACTTGTAGTTCGTATATACTCTTGGTATATATAACTTGTGTAGTTCATATATACTCATGTTACCTTATATTCAATTATTTACAATTGTGATGTGGGACTAATGTGTGTGCTAAGATGTTTTAAAGGCTTAGTCCCGGAGTTTGAATGATGACATGAAAAGGAAATACAAAGGTGATAAAAGATTGACATGGCTCAAGACAAAGGAGTCATGCATTGCATTTCGAAAAGCTTCTGGAAGAAGTTCAGTGGAAATCGGTATGACCGCATTTGGTAAACGGTACTACCGATGTGCGGTAGTACCGGAGTTATGTGGCGGAACTACCGCATAGCGGTATGACCGCATTTGGTAAGCGGTACTACCGATGTGCGGTACTACCGGAGTTCATGTAGCGGTATGTTTTTTCAAGAGAACATGTTTTTGGGTGTTTCGGTGTAAACCCTCAGAACAGTAGTACCGCTGTTCAAAAGCGGAACTACCGCACACCCCCCGGTAGTACCGATTAAGTGACGGTACATTTTTTCCAGTAGCAATCGTTTTTGGGATTTCTCGTGGAACGGTAGTACCGATGCCTTCGGGCGGTATGACCGGGAAAGCGTTAGTACCGCATCTGTGAAACGGTACTACCGGAGACCGGTATTACCGGATGCTAGTGGCGGTAATACCGCACCTGTCAGTAATGGCTTGTTTAGAAGCATTTATGCAGGTATATCTTGTTAATTAATGTTAATGACATTGTGGGACTAACATTTTTCATGAGTTGGATGAATAGGTTATGTTCCAGGGTGATGAAGACTTTGGATGGCATCATGAGTTGATTGTCATCAATTCAAGGTTCAAGAAAATGATGCATCATGTGTTGATGCATATCAAGATCTCGAATAAGAGATGATCATGAGTTGATCATCGAGTCAAGAGAAGACTCATCATGTGTTGATTGAGGTCAAGTAAAAGATGCATTATGGGTTGATGCATATCAAGACGATGACCCGGACATGAAGCAAGGATGTGAGTCATCAAGCTTCAAGTGGATGGTCAAGGCAAAGGTATGACTAGCTAGGGCTAAGGATGTGTTCCTAGTCTTTTACCGGTCTTGGTGTTTGGTTGGAAGACTGGATTGCTAGTATAGGTTACCGTACTATTAAGAGGGGTCTTGTCTAGTAGCTTGAGTCTCATCATGTGTTGATAGCTCAATCTTGCTTGCTCTAGCTCATCGTGGCATGAAGCTATTATTTGCGAATGTGTTTTGCAAATAGCCGAAGCTCATGCATTTAATCCTTGTAACATGTGACTATGCTTTGCAAATGTGTTTTGCAAATGATTGAAGTCCATGTACCTACTCCTTGTGGCATGATCTAAGTTTGCAAATGTGTTTTGCAAATGGTTAAGATTCATGTGTATTCCCTTGACATGGTCTAAGATTGCTTGTTGCTAATTCTTTGGACTTAGACCATGGTAGTGGCTCTTTTGAGTTGTGCTTTTTGATTTGATCAAATGTGTTTGAGATCAATCAAATAGGTGGGTTGTGTAGCCCTCTGAATAAGCTTTCAATAGAGTCCAAGATCACTCAATTTCGACATCGGAGTCAAAAGTTATGACCTTTTTACCGAGTGTCGTCTGTGCTGAAAATTGGGCTGCGGTAGTACCGCCCTATAACAGTGGTAGTACCGAAAAAAACGGTAGTACCGCCCTATAACTGCGGTAGTACCGCACCTGTGCTGTAACGGCTAGTTTTTGCTGATTTCAGCTCCCAACGGCTAGTTTTTGTTGTGGGGGCTATAAATACCCCCTTGGCCTGTTGAGAGACGATCTTTTGGCATCCCATTGAGTTCCTTTGAGCTAAGAGCAAGCCCTCTACTCCCATTTGTGCATGTGTTGCACTTAGTGAGGTTTGAGAGACAAATCCTATTGCACGTGTTGCATTAGGTGGTGGATTTAGTATCCACGAGAGCTTTGACACTTGATTGGTTCAAGTGAAAGTTGGAGACTTGTTACTCTTGGTGTTTGCCGACACCTAGACGGCGTGGAGCGTCGTGGTCCTGATCTTCTCAAGTGAAGCTTGTGAGAAGGCCGGTGTTTGTGAGTGGCTTGGTGCTCGCCATCTCCGGAGTGGAGTAAGAGCAACCCTAGTGGAGCGAGGTGTTGATACCTTGGAGGAAGGCTTAATTCGTGGAGCCGGCCCAATTGGTTTGGGTTTCCCTCAACGTGGATTAGGGGAGACCGGCAAGTCTCCGAACACCACGGTAAAACATCACCGTGTCATTGTGGTTTGTATTCTATTACTTTATATTGTGCAATTTATATACTTTGTATTAAATTGCTCATTCATTGTGTATGATTGCAATAGTATCATTTACATTGTTTAAATTGAATTGCTTACAAGTCCATGCTTGATTGATTATTATCAATAGACTTGTATTGTTGGTGCACTTAGTTGAACCTGGTTGATTTAGGCTTTAATTGTGCAAAACCGTATTTGTTATAAGCTTCCGCATTAGAAATCGGTTTTAGCGCATAGAAGTTTTAAAACGCCTATTCACCCCCCTCTAGTCGGCCTCCTCGATCTTACACAAGTCTCCCTCGGTCCCCGTGTCACCAGAGTTGGCGATCCATTACCACCGATCCAAGCGTGATAGCGATGCTGGGCGTCCCATGCCTCCTCGAGTAGGGGTGGTAGAGTATGTGTCATTGCTACAAATAGAGAACAACTAACAGTTAGTGAAATCTAAGTATGTACTTAACGCTACAAACTGCAATAAGAGAAAATTTTAAATACGTCATTACCTAATCTAATCACAACGTCAGAACACGCACGCGCCTCAGCGATTGTGCGCGGCGTTCGTTCATATCGCAAAGACACAAAGCAGAAATAATGACCCGATGTGAAGCGATGTGACTTGGCGTGATTTAAAGAGAAAAACAAAAAACATTTTTGCTTTGGTGGAAAGCCAGCGCGCGAGCTAAGCAACGCTCGGTGCATGCGACCACCGCCGCGAATTAGGGGAGCTCTTTGCCGCGTCGCTCGTGCTCGCAAAGACGTGGCCGCGCGAGCGAGGCGACTGCGAAGACTCGTTTTATTTAAATTTTTAATTTTTTAATAATATTTAATATTTTAAAAAAAATCTTATTTTTTCCAAATTTTATTTAAATTTTTTAAAAAAATTAAGATTTTTTCCTTATTTTTATAAAAATTACGAAAGGGGCCATTGCCACGCTCGGCGCGCGGCATTGCCTGCCGCGCCAGGGCGAGCGAGCAGTTGCCGCCCCTCGGTACCGCATGCGTGCAATCAGAGGCTATTTTTGAAATTTTCGGTTGAAGAGGGCTATTTTTGAAATTCAAAATTGCTACAGGGCCAAATATGCAAAAATTTCCTCCGCGCGTGCCGTGAGAGAGAGATTCCGGAGCCGCGGCCTCCGCTGCTGGGGAAACCACATCCACCATCCCAGAACGGGAGTGAGCGCCTAGGTTTTCTGCGCCGGCGTGCGGCCGGCCTCAGCTGTCGTCCTCCCACTACCGGAAACGGCTCCTTTGCCGAGTGCCCGCAAGTTTGTCGAGTGCATTATGTCGGGCACTCGGCAAATATACTTTTTACCGAGTGTATAAAATAAAACACTCGGCGAATAACAGACACTCGGCAAAGGTAGCTCTTTGCCGAGTCTCAGGAGAAGACACTCGGCAAAGACCGTATTTGCCGAGCGTCAAACGTCACCACTCGGCAAATGACCGCAGCAGCTAACGGTGGCTAGCCGCCGTTAGTCGTTTGCCGAGTGTGGTTATCCGACACTCGGCAAATCAGGTCTTTGCCGAGTGTCCTATCCCGACACTCGGCAAAGAGCTAACTTTGCCGAGTGTTTCTTGGTGGCACTCGGTAAATTTTTTTTTTCTTCCTTGCTCCAAACTTTTTCTACTGCCTTTATACAGTTTCTGGAACTACATGTTCAAATTTGGTACATTTCTCGATGTGTTTGCTATATTTAGTAAATTTATTTCATTTAATTGAATTTTTTGGGATAAGTCAAATTTGAACTGCAAGTCATTCGAATAATGGAAAAAATGAATGGAAAAATGGTATTCATGTTCTTGAGGTTAGAATAATATTGAAATCCGACAATGAAAGGAAATTTGAACATCTTGTTCACGAAACATGACCACGAACTTGTGGGCGAATTGTTTTAAATTCTATAAAAAGCAAGCGAAGTCGGAAAATCATGAAATTTGTCAAGATGTCATGATATCATACGTGAGATCGTGGTAAAAATTTAAAGGTTTCGCACAAGTTGTCACGACAATTTGCTTTCAAATCATTTGGATCCTTCTCAACTCTATGAATCTTCTTTGGAGATGCTTTGATTTGGAAGCGGCGAAATGTGATAACTTGTGCGAAACCTTTTAAATTTTTACCACACCTCCACGTATGATATCATGACATCTTGACAAATTTCATGATTTTCCGACTTCGCTTGCTTTTATAGAATTTAAAACAATTCGCCCACAAGTTCGTGGTCATGTTTCGTGAACAAGATGTTCAAATTTCCTTTCATTGCGGATTTCAATATTATTCTAACCTCAGAACATGAATATCATTTTTCCATTCATTTTTCCCATTATTCGAATGACTTGCTGTTCAAATTTGACTTATCCCAAAAAATTCAATTAAATGAAATAAATTAACTAAATATAGCAAACACATCGAGAAATGTGCCAAATTTGAACATGTAGTTCCAGAAACTGTATAAAGGCAGTAGAAAAAGTTTGGAGCAAGGAAGAAAAAAAAAAAAATTTGTCGAGTGCCACCAAGAAACACTCGGCAAAGTTAGCTCTTTGCCGAGTGCCATATCGGGGGCACTCGGCAAAGAAAAAGCTTTTTTTTTTAAATATAACCTCTTTGCCGAGTGCTAGATCGCGGGCACTCGGCAAAGAGGTTAAATATGAGGCACGCACACGGGCCCGAACACGCACACTCAACCGCCGCTCCACCGCGCCGCACACTCAACAGCCGCTCCGCGCCGCTGCTCCACCACGCCGCCGCTCCACCGCTGCACCGCGCCGTGCCCGCCTGTCCGCCGGCCGGAGTAGGAGGAGGAGGAGGAGGAGGCCCGCCGATGCCCTCGCCGCCTAGCCCGGCCCGCCGGTGCCACGTCCGCCGCGACCGCCCCGGCACCCGCCCCGCGCCGCCGCAACGAGCGCTCCGGTCCGGCGTCCACTAGGTATGGCCTTCCCTTCCCCTCCCCTCCCTTCTTGCTGTGGAATGGTGGTGGCGGCGGCGGTGGTGGTGGTGGCGGCGGGGTGGTGGTGGCGGTGGTGGTGATGGTGGCGGCGGTAGTAGGATGAGGAGTTGATATATATGTGGTTGTCGGCCATCGTGCCGTTGGTTTCTTGCAGGTTTTGGAAACCTCACCGTGCAGGGGAGGTGCTATCGAAATTTTCAATTGACAGTATTCTGTTCCTTTTTTTGCAGAGAAGACACCGTCGGAGCCGAGCCGAGTACCGACCGCTCGCACCGCGTCGCCTCGCCACTGCACCGTCCCGCCACGGCCCCGCTAGCCTGACTCCACCGCCACCCAAGGTAGAACCACTTTTTTTGTATCATGTTCGTAGATCACGTAACCCAGTTAGGCGTCTCCTGTTCGAAAGAGATACAGTTGGAAATATGCAGATCTTTGCATATCTATAACCGTATCTGTTTTTTGGACAGCCCGCGGATGCGTAGATGGGGTTAGTTTCCATGGTCTGCTCCGATCCGAGACAGAGTTTCGGCATCATCTCCCTGTTGTTCTCCGGATACACACTCTCCCTGCCAGGACGTGTATTTGGAGAGCGCGGGAGGTGCCACTGCCAAATTCTGCTCTGGATAAAGTAGAGCATGAAACTAACCTTATCTACGCATCCTCGGGGTGGGATTAGGACCTATCCTCACCTAATAGATGGTTATATTACTCGCTGATATATATGTTAGAGGATGGATGACCGTGAGTGGATGTACACGGGCCGCTCAAGTCAGGGTCCGCCCACCGATGAATGGATCGAGAAGACCGATGCTTTCTTGGAACTAGCATTTCCCCAGAGTAAAGGAGCGCGTCCAACTTGGTGTCCCTGCAGAAGATGTGCAAACAGACGTCGACAAACAAGGGAGGTCATGGGGCAACATCTTTGGAAGAATGGATTTACGGCAGACTATACCCGGTGGGTGTACCATGGTGAAGCCGATCGTATGAGAGAGGAGGTCGTGAGACCACACGTCGAGGATTGTGATGTTGATGCTGGGGTAGGAGACATGTTAGATGACTATCACGAAGCACAGTTCGCTGAAGGACGTAGGGAGGAGGAGATGGAGGCAACCGCAAAGGCGTTCTACGACATGATGTCTGCGGCACAGAGACCCCTTCACGGCCAGACAACGGTTTCTCAACTGGATGCCATTGGACGCGTAATGGCGTTAAAGTCCCAGTGTAGCCTGAGTCGAGACGCCTTCGATGGTATGTTGATGATTATTGGCGACTGCTTAGGAGGGTCACATACGCCAAAGAGCATGTACGAGTCACGTAAACTACTTGCACTTAAGATGCCGTATGAGCGGATACATGCTTGTCGAAGGGTGCATCCTATTTAGGAAAGAACACGCGAAGCAAAGTGCATCGCCCAAAGTGTAAATCCTCTAGGTTCCTGGAGGTAGACTCTGGTGATGGCCAGAAGAGGCAGCTTGGGATCCCCGTGAAAATCCTACGGTACCTTCCGTTCATACCGAGGATCCAACGGCTATACATGACCGAGGAATCCACGAAACAGATGACATGGCACAAAAATGGCAAACGATACAATCCTGACACGCTGGTACATCCATCCGATGGTGAAGCATGGACCCGCTTTGATGGCATTCATCATGAGAAAGCTCTAGAGGCTCGTAATGTATGTGTTGCGCTGGCAACAGATGGGTTCAATCCTTATGGAATGCTGGCTGCCCCATACACTTGTTGGCCCGTGTTCGTTATCCCCCTCAATCTCCCCCCCCCCCGGCGTCCTCCTTCAACGACAGAACGTATTCTTGTCGTTGATAATTCCTGAACACCCGGGGAATAATATGGGTGTGTTCATGGAGCCTGTGTTTGATGAATTGGTCCGTGGCTTGGGAGGAAGGGGTATGGACATACGACAGAGCTACAAAGACAAACTTCAAAATGCATGTTTGGTACCACTACTCCTGCATGACTTCCCGATGTATGGGTTATTACGTATGCGTGTGTTCACGGGAAGTTCCCATGCCCGATGCAAGGCGACTCGAAGTTTATTTGGTTGCGAAGGGTGGCAAGTATTCTTCGTTCGACAAACATCGTCAATTCCTCCTCTTGACCATGCATTCGACGAGACATCAAGAACTTTACGAAGGTGTCGGTTCTGCACCACACCGCAGATGATGATCGTGCCGCGGTTCGTGCTCGGATAGAGGCTCTCGTGTCAACCAAGAAGAAGGTGGTTTTCTGGGATATGGTGAGCAACATATGTGGACTCATAGCTCGGGCTTGTTGAGGCTCCCCTATTTTGATGACCTTCTTCTTCCACATAACATTGATGTAATGCACACTGAAAAGAATGTCGCCGAGGCACTTTGGGCAACAATCATGGACATTCCTGATAAGACAAAGGACAACGTTAAGGCTAGAGTGGATCTGGCAACGTTATGCGATAGACCAAAGCAAGAAATGCAGCCTCCTAGAGGCGGCAAGACATGGAGAAGGCCTAAGGCCGAATTCGTCTTGACCAGGCCCCAAAGGAGGGAAGTGCTTGAATGGTTGCAAACGTTAATGTTCCCTGATGGGTATGCAGCGAATCTGAGGAGGGGAGTGAACTTATCTACTCTGCGAGTGAATGGGATGAAGAGTCACGACTACCACATATGGATTGAGCGGCTTCTTCCGGCGATGGTTCGAGGCTATGTCCCTGAGCATGTCTGGCTAGTGCTGGCAGAGTTGAGCTATTTCTTCCGCCAGCTTTGTGCCAAGGAGTTATCTCGGACCGTGATTGCAGACTTGGAAAGAGTGGCACCTGTGTTGCTCTGTATGTTGGAGAAGATCTTTCCACCCGGCTTCTTCAATCCGATGCAGCATTTGATTTTGCACCTCCCGTATGAGGCACGAATGGGGGGGCCCGTGCAGTTCCGTTGGTGCTATCCAATCGAGAGATGTCTAAAGGTTCTTCAAAAGAAATGTAAAAATAAATGCAAAATTGAGGCTTCCATTGCAGAAGCATACATTCTGGAGGAGGTGTCAAACTTTACAACAACATACTATAGTGAGAACCTTCCTAGCGTGCATAATCCACCCCCTCGTTACAATGCTGGCGAAAATGAATCGAACCTCAGCCTTTTCCGAGAGCAACTCGGAAGCGCAAGTGCATCGACCCCCAAGACCGTGAAACATGAACAGTGGCGCACTATCATGCTATATGTGCTGACCAACCTTGACGAAGTGGAGCCGTACATGCGGTAAGTTCTCAATGAACTTGTTCAATACGCCGTCACTATTCTGCATCCAACCCTCTTGTTTCTCGTTGGTACAGGGAATTTTTTCATCAATTCTAGCTACAATCAAGGGAACCTACCCCGCAGGAATCTGATACCCTTCTTAGACAGGGTGCGGGACATGGAATGCCCGATTTCATTTCTTGGTTCAAACAGAAGGTACCGTCCAATTTACCTCGTACTTAGTTTGACATTCCAAGTTCCTCGTACATGCGAATAATATAACGATCTATCCTGCTTGAGCTTGCAGGGCAGGGATGCGTCTATGAGTACCGAGTTGAGACAGGTTGCCGATGGCTTTGCCTATAGGGTCAGGTCATTTACCGGTTATGACGTGAATGGATATCGCTTTCACACAACAAGCTGCGAGCAGAGTTGGCCCAATCGAAGAACCACAAGTTCCGGAGTTTTTACGCCCGGCCTTGATGGGGTCGAGTATTATGGAACAATTGAAGAAATATACGAACTCAAGTTTCATGGTTGCAAACCTCTTAATCCTGTCATATTCAAATGCCATTGGTTTGATCCTGAAGTAACGAGACGGACTCCTAATCTTGGGCTAGTCGAAATTCGACAGGATTCCGTCTTACCAGGAGACGATGTCTATATTGTGGCTCAACAGGCCACGCAGGTTTATTATACGTCATACCCGTGCCAAACCAAAGAGCATCTTAAGGGTTGGTATGTTGTGCACAAGGTATCGCCACACGGTAAACTACCTGTCCCAAACGATGAAGATTACAACTTAGACCGAAACACATATGACGGAGAGTTCTTTCAAGAAGAGGGGCTAGAAGGGAGGTTTGAGATAGACTTAACCGAAGCGATCGGAATGGAAGTAGACAATGAAAGGGTTGTTGACGAGGACGCTGGAGATGAGGTGCAAAATGTGAAGGACTTACAAATGCTTGAGCGATTACATTTAGGCAATGACAATGATGACAACATTGCTCCTTCCTGATAGTGTTGATTATTCGGACATGGTTGATAGTGATGATGAGACTTATGATCCAAACTAATCCCGATCATGAAGATTATTTCTAATACATGTAATACTATGTTATTTTGTAATTATGTTTTGTTTATTTTGCATCTCTTTCTAAGTACGTCTTGTTTATCTGTGCTTATTGGTTTACTCTTTTTTAATAGCAGGTGATTGAACAACGATGGCGGGCGGTACGAGGAACATCGCGTCGCTTTACCGACGTCTAAGGCCACACGCTGCAGCTGAGGAGCCGACGGAGAGGAGGAGGAGGAGCAGCCGCAGGAGGGAGCCGTCGCCTACCGCCACGTCGCGTGACGAGGAGGAGCAGGTGCCGCAGGAGGACGAGGTGGAGGAGGAGGTGCCGCAGGAGGACGAGGTGGAGGAGGAGGTTCCGCAGTCGGACGATGAGGTGCCGCTGCAGGAGGGCGACGAGGAGGAGGCGGCAGCAGGGGGTTCCGCTTCCTCTGTTTCGTCGGGTATCTATTTGCGAGGTCCCACGAGCCTCCCTCAGCGACCGATACCTCTTCACAGACGCCCGCTAATTCGACCCGCTGGGCAAAAGTAAGTAACTTTAGATGTTATCACTACTTCATATGATATGTTGAAAATCACAATAGAAACTAATATTTTTTCTTAATCACTTGGGCAGGAATTGGACAGTAGTGGCTGCAGGTGCTCACACATGCCAAGTCAATGGCATCCTGGGGCTTCGCAGGAGGAACACTTCCACGCCCGTTGAGTACGCCGGAGTGACGGAGCAGCCTACACGCTTAGCCACTATGTCGCCGCAGCGATCTTCAAGATCGGTGGCGGGGTATTCAACAACAAGGCGGAGCGGTGAAGGCCAAGCCGTGGGTAAGTCTTCCTCCCAATACATTGCTCAATACATCGCATTCATTGGACATTCTTGAAATAATGATGGATACATCGCGTCTATATGCGTGGATTTCTTGAGATGCGAGGAGGATTTGAGGACGAGGCGGCTTTGGTGGCTAACAAAGTTTGTAAAAACTCGTGAAGGACATGCATTACGAGTAGCGCGTCGTGCCATCGTAACTTACAACGCGAGCTTCCTTGGAAGGAAGGTCACCAAAGTCGACGCAAGAAGCATGACACCGACCGACAGCGATGCACGGAGGTAAATATAGGACATTAATACTGATTTCTTTTGAGATTAAGTAGGCTTAATTTGATCTTCTTATATGCCATATACTTGATGACGTGTAGACGATTCCGTGGTGGTGCGTCCAAAGCATCCCTAGTCTTTGAGCACAGATGGTGGACAAGTGGTGCGGCCCGAGTGGGAGGAGACGCTGGCGCTGTCGGAGCGGCGTTTGATGATGCGGTATACCACACCATCAAGGCAGCCTTAGCCTCGACGGATACGCACAAAGATGGGTACGCGAATTCATTTATTTATTCTAACGCTCAATTCTACATGATTTCTAATCATCTTGTCGCTTTTTCTCGCATCGTCACACCATGGTGGCCACCTTGCTCCCGCTCAAGGCATTTGCTTTGGCCCACAAGGGCAAGGCGACGTCCGACGTCGACTACAATCCGGAGGACCCGCCCGAGGCGTACAGCAGTGCGACCGTCCACAGCCGCCTCAGTGAGTACACGTCGATGGCAAGGTCGGTCCATGGGACAGAGTACGATCCGAGCACCCAGGACCTTGATGGAGAAGTCGTCATGACAGTGGGAGGAGGCAAGAAGCATGGGCGGTACTGGCTTGGCGATGGCGCACTCGACACGTCCAGTACTCCCACTCTCTCACAGATTCGAGCAAGGAGCACCAGCTCGAGCCCGGCCATACGCCCACGGCCGGACACTGCACACTACCGGATGGAGGCACTCCAGGTTATTCCTGTTTTATTAAATCGTTAATTGATTTTTACATACCTTAACTTTGCATTATTGTAACATACCGGTGAAATATTGTAGGCCCAGTGCAAGAAGAGAGGAGGCTACGGGAGGAGATGGAGGTGAGGATGGAGGCCGACCGCAGAGGATGGCGGCGAGCGGGAGGCCGAGCAATGAGGTCAAGCGGAGATGTTTCAAGACATGCAAAGTCTTGGCGCCGCTGGGTGTACCTCGCCACTGGCTATTCGCTCCACCTCCACCTCCTCATGCAACTACTCCTGTGAGTATGAATGTTTTAGTTTGTATGTTCATGCTTAGGATCAAACCATAACACTACTTGGAACCTAGTGGAGTATGAATGTTTTAGTCATGTATGGTATATATTTATCTTGTCTCACACATGCAATCTCTTCTCCTTTGTGCGTAATCAATCGGCGGCATCGAATGATGTGCCTCGTCACCTCGAGAGTCGCGGATCGAATCTTGGGCCTCATCACCCCGACGATCGCCATGAGCAGTTTCTTTGTTATTTGTGGATTACTTGTGGTTTCATTTGTCGACTTTCGACTTGTGGTTGTGAATGATGGATTACTTGTGAACTTATTGTGATATATTGTGACACATGTGATGTTTGTGATATATATGTGATGTTGGTGATGTTTGTGATATAAATGTGATGATTGTTTGGTTGGAAAGTAATAAATAAATAAAATGTGCTGTTTTTGGTCACTTTGCACTCGGCAAAGGGTGCCTTTGCCGAGTGTCATGACCAAGGCACTCGGCAAAGTAACCAATCCTGGGCACCTGGGAACCTCGTTTGCCGAGTGTCAAAACTTTGCCGAGTGTCATGGTCATAACACTCGGCAAAGTTCACGTCTTTGCCGAGTGTCTTCACTTTACACTCGGCGATGACGTCGACACTCGGCAAAGGACGGGGCTTTGCCGAGGGTCTTCACTTTACACTCGGCAAATCTGCCGTTACCGTTGCCCTCACCACCACGACAACTTTTCTTTGCCGAGAGTCGGTGCGGCACTCGGCAAAGGCTTTGTCGAGTGTCCGAAAAAAGACACTCGGCAAAGAAGGCTTTGCCGACAGTTTCTTTAGCGAGTGTTGTCTGCCGAGTGTGGCACTCGGCAAAGCCTTTGCCGAGTGCATTTAGGGCTTTGCCGACTGCTTGGGACACTCGGCAAAGCGCCTGATTCCAGTAGTGTCCGCCACTAGTCCCCGTCGGGAAGCCGCCGCCGTTTCTGTGAGTCTATCGGCTCTGAGCGCCCTCTTCTCCAGCTCTTCCACTTCCTCTTCTACTATTGCAGTTTACCATATAGTGATTTTATATTGCATCGGTGTTTTTCAAACCTACCGCCCTGTTTTTTAAGATCGTCAAATTGATAGATAACCTCCCCGACTACTACACAAACATTATCGATGTCAGTGAAAAAGGGAGGAAAATCAAACGAGAACACACACACAACATCTAATGACTTCTCTTACAGTATAACCGGTCACTGGCAGTCTGGCCTGGAAACTTTCCAAGGTCTTGTGCATATTCCTTTTATATGTGCATAGACCAGGTCCTGCAAATTCTTTCTGATGGCTTATATTTGTGGGGTGAACTTGCGCCTCACAGACACCAAGCCACATTGACTAGTTGGCACCTCTTTTGATAACCTTGTACCTTGTGCAGCAATGCATGTTTTTGCCATAGGTAACACTGCACTTGTTGCAGTTTCTAGCAACCCTACCCGTACTACTTTCACATGGCATAGAATTGCCCGGTTGCGCTGACACATGCGGCAATGTAAGCATACCTTACCCATTCAGCATCGGTGATGAACGATGCTACCGTGAGGGCTTCAAGCTTGTGTGTGACACGGCCTATAATCCTCCCAAGTTCTTCATGAATGACCCCGGATATGAAGTCTGTTGGAGTATAAGTGAATTGTTCGTCTTTCCTCACTAGCTTAAGCTTTTGGATGAACTTATTGGTGCATACAATTCAATATGATATCAAACCCAAGAGGTCTTGAATTCAAAACCCGGCTGATGCAATTAAGAAAAAAATGCAGCTCACTTCTATTCCATGTCTTAGGCCTGAAAGCATCTATACATGAGGGGCAGTATTGAAGTATAAATGAACTGTCTGTATTTCCTCATGCTTAAGATTTTAGATGAACTGGTTGATACATGCAACTCAATAAAGTCATTAAGATAAAGTTGGCACACGGTGTTCTGCACACATTGACACTGGGATTCTCCGTTTGTTGCGGAGCAACAGCTAGCTACAACCAGAACTGGACGCTCTCTTTGGACGACAAGCTCTACCGAGTATCAGCAGCCAAGAATGTGTTCATCACCCTAGGGTGTGGCTTTCAGTTCCTCATCAGTCTCCCTGGAGCAGGAGACAATGCCAGCACCTGTGCTTCCATTTTCCTGCCTGGTTACCCCACGATGGCCAGTGACGGCACATGCTCTGGCATTGGCTGCTGTGATACGGCAGTAACGGCAGATCGCAACTTCCTACGCGATCAAGCTCGTCCCCCTTAACGAGACAAACTCAACCTTGTCTAGGGGCTAAGGGCGACGTTCAATGCGGGCATGATTGTGGTGAAGGGGGAACGGTGGAGGAGAGCAAACATTGAGCATAATAAGTATAGGCCTTGATGGAATCATTTAGCATAATAAGTTATTGGAGTTCTTAGAAACGAAATCACTCTCCATCATACATAGATCATATAGCTTCATATGCTCCTATTCATCCTCCATTAGTTACTCTTTTTCAAAATGTACGCATTCACATTTACTTCTATTTAATCTCAAGCAATACGTTGATTATTTGTGCGGCAAATTATCTTATTAGTTTATATGATATTAGAGTACCTTGCTCACACATACACCAATACACCATGGGTGATCTATCTTGAACTTATCTTCCATCTGATGACAGCAAAACGGTCGAGAACCCGACTCCGCGTCATTAGAGACAAGTTGATTAATTTTAGGTGAAAATTAGACAAAGAAAATCAAATATTGCAGGTACATTACTTCCAGAATTCACACATTTACATAAGAATTTTGTTATTACATCTCTTGCGAGAAAACCCCTGATTAAGAATTTCAACATAAAGATTACAACAAATTACAACATATGACCATTATAAAATATAAAAGAAAAAGTCTTCTGGATGTCACTGATGGATGCTTGTTCGAGGGTAATTTAATTGTATTTATTTTATTTTCTTTAACGCGACATAGTATTCATTTTTAGAGAACCTATGCACGTAGTTCATTTTTATTTCATAATTTTTTTTTACTCTGCCTTGTATTACTACTAGCATTGTATAATGCTCGCAAATATTGAGCGTTTGCATGTAGCGTAACCGAAGAAAAGGTTGTTTTTAATGTCTAAGAAAAGATTGTTTTTAATGTCTATATTACTACTAGCATGTAGCGTAAATGAAACACATAGTTTATTCCTTTTTGTCGCATCCGTATTACTACTTATGACATGGTATTCGCGAATAAAGAACCCATATGCAAAGTGTAAACGAGATGGAAATTATTTATCTCTCGGGGAGGTTTAATTTGATTGATATTATTTTTAATAGCGCGGCATAGTATTCATTTTATAGAAACTATGCACGCCGCATGATTAATGCACATTGTATTTTTTTTTTACTCCCACCTGTATTACTGCTAACATTGCATAGTGCTTGTAAATGTTGAGCGCTTGCATGTAACGTAACCGAAGCGGAGGTTGTTTTTTTTTTTAATATCTGTAATACTACTAGCGTGACATAGATTTTATGCACGTAGCGTAATCAAGACAGGTGATTTATTCAATTTTGTTACAACCTGGTTATCGCTCATGACATGGTATTCACTAATATGCATGGAACCCATATGCTAAGCGTAAACAAGGCGAATATTATTTATTTCACTATTTTATTTTTACCCGGACTACGAAATCATAACATGGTACTCACTAATATGGAGCTCATGTGCAGAATGTAGTTGGGTATAATTTATTATTTGTTTAGTTTTGTTACTACTTATGACATGGTATTTGTTTAGACCTTCGCATTTGTTTACCGATACGAAGGTTGTTTTATTATTTTCAACTGGACTACTAAATCATGACATGATACTCACTAATATAGAGCCTATGTGTAGAATGAAGAGGGTAGGAGGCAGAGAGCTCCTTGGTTCATATCATGATGACCAAACCTAAGGGCGAAGAGAGGAAGTGAACATCTCACCTTCTTTGCACGGCTTGGCTCTCTTTTTTTCTCTTCTCTCAGGTGTTTGCTGAAAATTTCATCTTCTCCTCTCTCAAATGTTTCCCTCTCCAAGTGTTTTGCCAAAAGTTATCTTTGCCTATAAAATTCACCCCTATTTATAGAGTAGGATTATGGGTGGTTTTCCTTTAGAGAAGTTGCAGCAACCTCCCCTCCTAATCTCCCTTTCGTCAGTTTTCTTTTCTTTTCTTTTTTTGTTGCTAATGGCAGTTCAAGCACTCCAGCCGGCTGCTTTGCACGCAGTTGTGCATTCTTGCATGCAGTTATGCTCAAACGTGGGCTTGGAAAATTCTATTCTCTTGCATGCAGCAGTCTGGACGTGGGGAAAGTGGGGCAAGGTAGAGCTTCGGCTGATGAGTTAATTGATTAATTAATTAGTGGAGAGAGTACTGGCTAATTAGAGAGTGATTATTGCATGCACTAACTGACGACTTTTTGGAATGGCTGCACATTCATGCATGCAGTAATTAAAAATGTAATCAAAGGCACTAAAAGCATGCATGGCGGTTTGTCTTATTTTCAGGAATGTTTCGGCTGCCACGCATGCACAACATGTAGTAATTACAAATGTAATCAATTCCTTAATGCATGCCACCACTTCTCTTGCAACGTGGGAGAGGTGTTATAGCAGACTTTGGCTGGCAGGTGGATCCAAATAATTATTCATTTTAATTAATTAAAGGAGAAGTAATTAGTGCATGCATGCATTATCGATCTCTCTTCCTTCTATATGAAGGAGGTATCATCACGTAGGTCCAACTCCATCTAGTACTTCAAATATTCTTAAATATTTAGGTACGCGGATATTTTATTGCCGGCAGAATATTGTCGGTCGGACTATGTGTTAGTCCATGTACGTCATAGTAATTTTCGCTTAAGAAAATTACTTCACAATTTTCAGTTGTTTTATGTTGTGGCGGATTTTAGCCGCTAGTATAATTTATTTACTTGATAATATTTTTTTACATAATCATTTATTCATGTTCTCAATTCCCGACAAAATCGGTGTCAACACTATCACACGTCGGCTACACCAAGCCGTGTGTCTTCTATTTCTTCTCGCCACCACACCTTTTCTGCTACAACATTTAATAGCAAACCTATTTTTTTTATCTATCCCTCTCGGCTGCTATCCCTTCCAATAAAACACTCTAGCACATAGTTATATTCTTCCCTCCAATTAATGCTTAATGTTGACTGTGGCAACATCAACACGTATATATGTGCAATCATCACCGATCCCTATCGGGGGGCACCCGTCATGCTCTCTTCGGTGGCCCAGAGCCTAAGCCCTATGGTGTGCTATCTCTACTCGGAACTCTTTGCTTCTATTCATACATATGCATGATATTATGTGTTCTCAATGTCCTCTTCTCTCGTGTCGGCCGCTCCTCTTCTTCGATGTTGGACAACTCAACATTGTAGCTTTCTAACTAACCAAGGTGACCTCCCATCTTAATTGATATCGGTATATCTGTTTTAGTCGCTGTCTAACGATATATAAAATATTCTCGTCGTCGTCGGTGATGTCGTGCCCCTCACCGGCGATGACACGCTCCTAGCAACCTCACGACCCCATATCGTCCATTGCTTGTCTTCAATAGAAAGCTTCATCTCCTCTATGCTAGAGCTTTTCCATTGTCGAGCTTCTTTTGCCATCAACTTCTTCAACAACATTGACGCTAACAAATCTTTGTTGTGACCCTTGGCTCTTTCGAATTTGGCATTTCTCTTTAACGGCTCCGGCGAGCAATGCGACATTATCCTCATCGAATGTCTAAGGTGAGGACCACGATATTTTCCTCATCTCCACCCTGTCGAGGACCTCGTCTCTTTGCTTACCCGTGGATCAATGTCTTCTTGTAATTCCACTCTTTCGTTGTCTCTTCTAACACTATTCGTGTTATCATCGTTATAATTTTTTCACTTATTCAAAAATTTAGTTATTTTTAATAAGAGTTCATATGCAAATCAAATTACTAATTTATTTAATATATTGCTAATTTTAGTTATTTTGGGATTTTACTTTCGAATTTGTACGGAAATCAAATTGCAAATCTTTTTTCATATTTCTAATTTCAACTATTTTTTGTTGGAATTTGTATACAAATCTAAGTGCTAATTTTCTAGAATTTTTATTCTTGACGAGGATTGTTGACTAGTCAATTATCCGAGTATATCTTTATTTGTTTATTTATTAGCCAGGTTTTGCTACTGAGCCTAAATTAGCTTTCTGGGTCCAAGAGAAATTAAGTAGTCAGAATGTGGGCCTAAAAGTCTTTTCTTTGACTGTTCTCAAAACCTCTTCTAGAGGCTCGCTTGGACCTCCTCCTTAGGTTCCTTCGGACCACTCCAGGACCTCTCCCCCGTAGGGGAGGTCCTAGAAGGCGGTTACCCACGTTTGGTTAATAACAGCTGCACATGGAGGTATCGGCAATAACGGTCATCACGAAGGGACACGACGATTGGCGTGAAGAGATGCAACCTTTGGCGCAAAGAAGCACCACTGCAGCAAACTGACGACGCTTGTAGAACTATAAAAACCCGACCTATGTGCCTTTGTAATGATCCAGAATCAGATTCTCATCCAAGCCCTAATCCACGTGTATTCACATTCTCTTTTCCTGTAATCAGAGCTTACTCTGTGCAATATACATTACCATTTCAAGTCTTTTGGCGAATAGATAGTAATATCTATTTTTTCTTTATATTCTTGTTTGTTCGTTCTGTGACGAGAGTTCCAGACGTCGACAATTCTTACTTAGGAATTTGTATGGAAATCAAATTTCTAAAAAAAATTGATTTTTTGTTATTTTTTATTCTATTTTACATGAACTCTTTCTTGGAGCTCGTATGCAAATCAAATTGCTATTTCTTATTTTATTCTGAATTTTAGTTATTTAGGGATATTACTTTGGAATTTGTATGAAAAATCAAAGTGAAAATTATACATACATACATACATACATACATACATATATATATATATATATATATATATATATATATATATATATATATATATATGGGGGCGTATCTAGTGCTAATGGGTAATTCAGTGCTAAGATGCTAATACCAATCTTGACCGTTGAATCTGCATCTTGACCGTTGGATGTGGAAGCATGCAAAGTGTTTAGTGAAGGTGCATTAATGAAGGCGCATTAGATGTGAGAGCATACAAGGTGATTAAATGGTTTAGAGGTGAGAGACTGCATTAATCTTGGTTGTTCAATCCAAATCCAACGATCAAGATTGGCATTAGCACCTTAGCAATGAATTATCCATTAGCACTAGATAGGTTCCCTATATATATATATATATATATATATATATATATATATATATATATATATATATATATATATATATATATATATATATATATATATTCAATTTCAACTATTTTTATTGGAATTCGTATCGAAATCAAATAGCTTTTTAATTTTTTTTATTTCAAATTTAAGTTATCTTTGTTTCAAATTCGTATACAAATCCAATTTCTAATTTTGTTAAATTTTTATTTTGAAATATTTTCTTTAGGGATTTGACTTAGGAATTTGTATGAAAATCAAATTACTAGTTTTATTTTATTCTGAATTTTAGTTTTATTGTATTGACATGGACTCCTTTTAATTTAAACTGTTATAATCTGGATGCACCACAATCAACAACGTAGATCTTTCTCTTTTTCCTCCTATTAACATGAGAATTTATAGCTCTCGAGAGCGAACGTGTTGTTTTTGTTTTATTTTTTATTCCAGATTTTATTTTATTTTTTGTATTTCGTATACAAATATAATTGACAATTTTTATTCTAAATTATAATTATTTAGATATTTTACTTACGAATTCGTATGGAAATCAAATTGCTAATTATATTTCATTTTTGTTCTGAATTTTAGTTTTATTGTATTTTGCAAGGACTTTTTTTTTTAAATCTAGACTGCTATAATATGAACCCACCACGATCATTTTTTCTCTCTCTGATTAACGTGAAAATTTCTAGCTTTTGAGAACAAATGTAATGATTTCTTGATTTTACTTTAATAAGATAATATATAGATATATTACACGGAAAACAGTTGAAATCCTACCAAGATAAGGGAAAACCCCCGTGCTCTAGATGGGGCCTCGGAACGCTCAATCTGAAATCTGGCTCCAGACAGCAATGGCAACATAATATTTCTCGCTCGCTCGATCGCTTCCCATTTGCCGGGGAACTCTGAAATAACTCGAGCTGCATGCCATCAGTAACTCCCAGATCATAATATGAATCGACAGATCAGTCATCAGCGATATATGTACATGGTCCGACGATCGATAGAAATGATAGATCGGCCAGACAGCTACCCTCCATCGGCTGATTCGAGCGCAGAGACAAGAAGCAACGCATGCAGCGCAACTATGCAATATCGAAGTGGGATGCGTTGGTCGACAGACAGCTAGCGCGTCGATACAGATTGGCCACGCCCTCTTGTCATGGGAATATTTTTCCTTTTGGAGTCCCATCCCATCGCAACATCAACGTGCATGCAGCATCCAGGCGATAGGAATGCGACGCGCGGGATATCTAGTACTTTGTCCAATCTCCCTCTTTTCTTCCCGGAGAGGACAGAGAAAAGCCGGCCACGCCATGATTCTTTGAGTCAAATGTTTGGTGGACCACCAATCAACACCCACCCACCCCACGCGGCCGCCGAGTCTCACTCGGGCATGTTTGGGTCATCCGAAGTTCCTTTTGAAACGCATGAATTTTATACGGAACAGTTTAATTTCGGTATGAATCGGGAAAAGAAATATCATGTTCCAAATGTGACACAAAATTTTGTAAGAATTTTACGCAGGAAGAGCCCATTTGGAACATATGAATTTTATAGGAAATTTGTAGAAAATTAACATGAAATGATTATATTCCTGTAGGAATCAAGGAAAATCCACACGTTCCAACCAGGGCCAAAGCACTTCAATTCTTGTAGGAGTATGGATAAATTCCTACGTTCCAGACGGGATACTTGATATGTAGGATCAACAACATGCTTGCGTATGCGAACCATCTCTTGATGGGGGTGGAGTTGTGGATATACAACTTCACCCATCATGATTCAAATCCTTGTGTCTATCTTTATGCACACGTGGGTGCGCTTTCAGTAGAATTTTTGTGAGATTGCGCATATTTAATTTATCTCAGACCTCTGTCTTTCTATGTGTGTGTTAAGGGGACGTACTCCGTGTGGTGTGTGTGTGTGTGATGGTGTATGTGAGTGTGTATCTTCCTTGTAATGAAAAAAAAATGCTCGCATATTTGGTACTAGTAGAGTAGTGGTGTACTGTTGGTTTATACTAGTAGTAGAGTTCTTTTTCTATTTTGACTGACGTCTGGTTGTCATGCCCACTCAAGCTAATTTATTTGCCTGGTAATGTAATATGAAAGATGTTGTATGCATGCTTTTTTTTGCAATGATAAGGAATACGTGCGCGCATGCGCACCACGCACGCACGCTTAAATATACTCTTTAAAAAACAACAATTTTGTGAAAGGAGTCGGCATTTTACTCATGTAGCTAGGATGTACGCACTAGCGAGATTTGTCCACGGAACTGTCGGCTGGCCATCTCTGCCTCATTTTTCAGGCAAAATAATTACTCATCTGGAAAAGGCAGAAGTTGCAAGTAAAAGGAGCTTTTCTCTGCCTGCCTTCAAGGCTTTTAACAGAAATTTCACTGGCCTGAGACTCTGAGAGTGAAGTCAGTTGTCATAGCGAGCGACATGACATATATGAAAGAATTAAAGCCTTTGCTTGCCACTCCCTGGTGCAGGTGGAAGGTAGGCAGGAAGTCAATGTGGCTCGTGGCCAAAAGGCCAAAGCCATGAACTTTGAGTAAAAGTAAAACCTCCCAATTAACAACTAGTATTAGCTACTACTAAAAACAAATCCACCTGACACAGTACACCAAAAGATCATCAAAATAAGGCATAAATGCATTGGAAAAAAAAAAGTTGGGCTGAAATGCAGATGCGACACATTGAACTAAACAAACCCCTAAGGGTATGTTCTGAACGCAGAAATTTCGCATCAATATGCAAAATTTTCACGAGAAACAATTCAATTCCCAAGCTGAGCCTAAAAACTAGAATAGACGCTAAAAGCTATCCAGCTCTAAGCTCTCAACGCCCTAGGGCGCCAGTTTCTCACATTGGCAGTAGTAGTAGCATCTGATCCCAGAGTCAAAACCAGCAGCTCAAAAACGAAGGCAGTAGCATCTCGTATGGATTAAACAAAGGCGACGCTAATTCTACATCTTAATTGGTAATCAATAGCGATCCACGTTTCGTGCTGCATGTGCTTCCGGGTCACGGACTTTGTATATTTCTCGCCATACACTTGGTCCGGGGCCGGGGAGAGAGTGAATCCCGAGGACGGCAAATTCTTGGATGCGTGCGTGCTTGCCATGCATGCCCACCAGCGCCTATCAGCAGTGTGGGTCAGAATTTCCCAGAGTTTTTGTCAAAATGGCGTAAATTTGTTTTGTATTTACAAAAATGACCATCTTCACACGGAATTTATAAAAAAAAATGACACCCTACCGACCGTACGGCAGGGCGTCCGAAGCCGACATCTGCCCCCCACCACACGGGCGCCGTGCGGTGGAGACCTCCCGCACGGCCACCGTGAGGTAGGGCTACTATAGCACCACCTGCCGCACGGCCACCGTGCGGCAGGGGTACAGTAGCATTTTTTTTCCTTTTTTTAGATTCATTTAACTATACTTTTGTATGAATATTTAAATATGGCAAATGGGCTAAAAATTATGAATTTTATATGGAGCCTTCCGACACAGTTTAATTGCTTTTGTAATGTTTTCATAATTTTATCCATTCTTTTTTTTTTCTCGAAAAAACCTACAAACAGTATACTTTAATAAATTTTTGAGAAAAATTCAGAACGGATAACTTTTTTAAAAAAAATTGCACAAACAAGTACACTATGTCGGGAGGCTCTATAAAACTTTCATAATTTTTTGATCTAATTTTATATATTTAAAAATTCATACAAAAGTATACTTAAATAAATTTAGAGAAAAGGGGGGAAATGCTACAGTATCTCCTGCCGTACTATGGCCGTGCGGCAGGTGGTGCTACAGTATCCCTACCTCCACCGCACGGCGGCCATATGACAGGGGGCAAGTGCCGGCTCCGGATGCCCTACCGCACGACCACTGTGCGGTAGGGTGTCATTTTTGCAAATTCTACGCGAAGATAGTCATTCTTGCAATTATGGAGGCAAATTTGCGCCAATACGGCCAAAAATTCAAATTTCCTATATATGTACCTCGAGCAATGGTGCCCCCAAAGAGTGCAGCCCTATTCTTAAGAGCTTAAGGTTTGTTTGGAAGTAGTTTTTTTTCGCAAAATGATTATAAAAGGTAGTATGCTTCAGAATGTCTATTTTAAAAAGGTTTATGAATCTTAAAACAAAATAGTTAATATTTTGTGAGAGCAAATAGGCGTAACATAAAAAAAAAAAATCAAATCGAAGATTTGCCCCTACGTAATATTCAAATATGTACCTATATCTAATCTTCAATCTAATTTATTTTATATAGGTTGGTACATATTTGCTACCACCTAATATTAACTATATTGCTTTAATATTCGTTTTTTTTTCTAAAAGAGATGTACTGAAGCAAACCAAGATAGTTCAATTCTCACAATAATTTAGAAAATTT
Organism: Ampelocalamus luodianensis; assembly: GCA_036346255.1. NCBI lineage: Eukaryota > Viridiplantae > Streptophyta > Magnoliopsida > Poales > Poaceae > Ampelocalamus > Ampelocalamus luodianensis. Next base: position 6,515,023 of record CM070632.1, on the reverse strand, counting down.
CACATGTTTCAAACGGGCCTTAAGCTTTTAGATCAGAAGCAGCTCGTGGGTTACCCTTTTTCTAGAAGTCTTAATTTTTCGGTGTGAAGGAGATTTAACCTTCCGTGAGAGCTCATTTTAGTTTTTTAGTTGCATCCTGTTCGAGGGTTTAATGTGCTCAAACACCTACCCCACCCACCCAACCCTAAATGGACATCACTTTGAAAACATATATAGATGCCGCAACTGTTGAACAATCCCTCAAGTACTAGTACAAGTTTACTATGCACAAAAAAGTTCAATGGGGACCCCTAAATGGGAATAATTTTCTTGCTCCTCCTCTAATGTTGAGTGCAATAAGCAAAAGAAGTTCTGAATTGCAAATCAGGTAAGTTAAGTGGCTTGACCGGTCAAAAAGAACTTACAGGGGAGTAACAGGAAAAGGGAAGTATGAACAGTTGTGATGTCAACATGTTATAGGCTATGGACAAGGATGTAATGCAACAAAACGAGGAAAAAAAATATAGACATCAACAACATATACAAACAAGTGCATATACAAACAAGTAGAAGTGTAGAAGGGAGTTAGCTGTACATCAATAACATATACAAACAAGTCCATATGAGCTGGATAAATATAAGAAAACAAACAATAAGAAATGTGACAAAGAAGTGTGCATAAGCTAGATAAATAATGCTAAAAAAATTAGTTCTCAGCAACCACTACTCAATCATAGAAGCTATCACTCATCATAACACAAAAGTTCAGGCCTGGTCCATTAGTCAAGAGTGAAGTCTGAAGACTACACGCTGAAGGCACATAAAAGTCAAAAGCTACGTGCATAATGTTTGCTCAATAATTCTTGCAAGGACGGGAGATCTCAAGTTTGCACTCTGCAAAAATCTATTCAAGACTGTTCTATAGATCTTATTCTACAGGGGCAATGCTTACCGAGAAATGAAATGGAGAAGCAAGAATTATAAATGCAATCGATGTTGTAAATAGTAACTGCATTGCACTCCAAATCCAGTCAAGATAGAGAGAAGAGGCGTTATTCACATGCTCATGGACCATTCTTTCAAGAACATTACATCTCAAAAGAATATGCAAAGATTAGACTTGTAAGCTGTAACATTGCACTTGATTAAGATGACTTTGCACACAGTTATATAATATCTTTAGGACCATCTCGATCTCCGATGATAAGATCGATGACCTTAAAATAGCAATAAATCAAGTTACAGATAGTCTCAGGATCGAAGCAAGCTAGAGCAACAAGAACAACAACAAATACCAAGGAGAGGAAAGCGAAAACAAGTCTGAATTGAGAAAAATGCCTGGCTTTCCTGCATACCAAATACATCAGTACTACTATGGAACGATTTCTTCTTCACCAAAACTCTCCTCCATTTGTTGAGCTAAGTTTGCATGACGGCCTCCATGCCTTTGCTCTGCGGAAGAACTGATAAGACAAAGAAGAAGAGATCACCGAAACGGCCTCCCCGAAACGAGGAGCAAGGAACCATGCTGAAGAAGACATGGCAGGTTGCAAGAGATGGTAGCATTGACATCCTCCTCATCCTTCTTCATGTCCCAATGAACTTCTAATGGCACAAAGCACAAGCAAGTATGCGAGAGAGAGAAGGTTGCTTTGCCCTATATGCAAATGCAGTCCATTAGAATACTAGAGGTTTTTAAACACACACAACCTAGCAAAAGCTCACATCAGGATCATCTGTGGCTACAGACATGTGGCACACCTATCACCTATGTGTTCACGAAGCATCCAAGTCTAATGGGTATCGCTGGCTTTATATATCAACTAATTCACTCAAAAACTTAAATTATAGACAAAAAGATATATTAATCTATGTGTTTGCAAAACCTTCGTATGGTCAAGCTTTACCAACCAGTTCATTCAAAAATTTACATTATAGGCAAAAGACATACAACCTACTTATACTCAAATATTTAGGATGACTTGGTTTGTTTGCATGCTTGCGACTGTGATGCTAAGTGCAATTGCAGGCAGTGATGCAGAAGATCAAAACTTTTAAAGAGAGATAAGAGAGAAGATTGTTCCCATAAGGAGCTGACCAGCGAACCAGCTCTAAGGCTTTGGTTTGCTGATCAAAGAAGGTAGGTAGGGGTCCAAAAGTGAAAAAACAACGGTTTTTTTTTCCAATCCCACGTGGGTTCATTCCTCTTTCCCACAGTGAAAGGAGGGAAGAAGTTTTGTCTCCGAGTTTTTAGCTATTTTGGCTTCTTTTGGACTGCTTTGACGATAAATAGCAAATCTAATTCTCTATATACGGAATCGGCAAAAATAGCATTGTGATTGGATAGGCAGTCGACATGTGTTTTCTACAGTGCTTTCGGATCATTCCAGTACCTGCGGCGACAAGACGGGTTGCGCGGCAGGCAATCTACTGTGGTCCCAGTTCACGGTAGGTAGCCTGCCGTGGTCCCAGTTCGTGACATGTGACTTTCCGCGGTAATTTCACGCGGTATATCTCCTTTCACGGTGCTCTGCACGGTAGAGATGTCATTTTTGCTATTTCATTCGCACAAGGTTAATTTTGCTATTTCATTAAAAAAAAGACTGAATAAGAAAAAAAAACTCTTTTTTCTCGTGCTGTTAGGCTAGCATAGCAATTAGGCAATTAGCAGTGGCGACTTTTGTTTTGCCCTTCAAATCTCTGTTTCGGAATAGTGTGGAACAATAGGCATGTGCTGTTGACCAGTACATCCACGTTGCACGTTGACTTATAAGCAGTAGCCACTTATGTATTTTTGAACGGTTAAGAAACTGGATCCGGGAGTCCTGGTTCAAGATGGGCTTCTCATCTATTCAATAGCCTATATAAAGAAGGGGAACCTCAATCATTGTATCACAGTTTTGAGAAGAGCAATAAAGAGAAGCCTGAAGTCCCTTCATATCTCTGTGTTCAATCCGCTATTATGTTCTTGTGTTCTTACATTGTTCTTACGATTCTGAGTTTGTCTACGAGGTAATCACTCGGACTAGACTCACCAGCGACGGTTCCTCAACACGTTATCAGCACGATCAACTCTCCTCGGATCGAAAGGTAACCATCGTAGCACGACACTCATAGATCGAATCATTTTTTTAAATCGCTTTCAATTCCGCAAGTTGTTGCTTTCTAGATTATTTTTTTCTACGGTGCAAATCCGCTCTAATCTACAGCGAGCCGGCTTGAAGTCGTCGGCACAATGTCGATCGGTAGATTGTATGGAAGAGTGAATATCGATTGTACTGTAGATTGAAAGTTGCAAATCTGTTCTAAACCTACCGTGAGAAGACTTGAAGTCGCCGACCAAACCAATCGGTGGTTGCATGAAAGAACAGATGTTGATTGCACTACATTACATTGCATGAACAATACACACACAAAAAAAATTGCTCGACCTAAAGCCGTCGGCCACCCCACTAGCCTAGAGCCACGACGCCGCCGGACCCCGCATGGCCACCGGCCTCCCGCCCACCACCTCCCACCCGCATGTGGCGACACCGCCGGCCTAGAGGCGCATGCACTGGCCCACCTGAGTCGTGCCCACATGTGCGCCGGTCACCCGAAGCCGCCACGGTCCCAGTTCACGGCAGGTAGCCTGCCACGGTCCCAGTTCGCGACAGGTGACTTTCCGCGGCAATTTCGCGCGGCACGTCTCCTTTCACGGTGCTTTGCGTGGTAGATGTGTTATTTTTGCTATTTCATTCGTATGAGATTAATTTTGCTATTTCGTTAAAAAAAGACTAAATGAGCAAAAACTCTTTTTTTCTCGTGCTGTTAGGCTAGCAGAGCAATTAGGCAATTAGCAGTGGCGACTTTTGTTTTGTCCTTCAAATCCCTGTTTTGGAAAAGTGTGGAACAATAGGCATGTGCTGTTGACCACTACATCCACCTTGCACGTGTCATATAAGCAGTAGCCACTCATGAATTTTACAACAAGTAAGAAAACGTTGTAAACCGCGTAAGCAGTAGCCAGTGAGAAAAATGTGTAAAACACAGATATGCACTCTATTGTGGTGTTCAAAAGGCAAGAACGGCACGGTAGGGTGGGCCGTTGGATGCGGAATTGATGATCTAGATCGATGTGGGCGAGATCTTGTGGGCTTTCAATTTTCTCGTGCGATGTTCACATTTTTCTCATCCAACTTGATCCAATAGCTCCAAGCATACCGAACGGCATGGCATTGTGCACCTCTACCTTTTCCATGCAAAGGCAGAGGATGGTGTTCGTAAAACACACAATGTGTTTTCCTCTCAAAAAAACGAAACCTTTTTCTAGAGTTTTTGGACTGTAGGCCTGTACTTTTGATAATTCTAGATTTATACAAAAGATCAATCTTGACAAGCCAAAAACTTCTAGACTTTTTTAAAAATAGAGATAATGTAAAAAAAAAAAAGTATAAAAAAGAAAAGGCATATGCTAGACTAGAATTTGCAAATAGATAGATTCGCTAGCCAACATGTACCTGTTTTTTTCCCCAAAATGTTAGGCAAATTTTTGGACGGTTAAGGGTGCGTCCAAATCTAACCCTATATTTGGCGGATGGAGACAATTTGACAATGAGCGGTGGCCGAGGCACCGCTCACCACCACAATTGTGTGGCCGATTGTGGGCTAGATCAGTAGGGGGTGTTGATGTCGAATTGTGGATAACGGCTACAAGGAGGTGGGGTTTGGAGTGGAGGAGGGGCTAGGAGAAATAGGGACAAGGGAGGGGTTTTATATTAGGGTTGCATGAATTACGGGCGATGCAAAAGCCCATTAGTGCTCTGATTTGTTAGAAAATAGCATATAAATGATTAAATGGTGACTATCCACAAAAGTATTGCAAACATGCTAGAAAGGAAATTACAGTTGTTCAAAAGGCTTGTATTGTTGACCACTTGTGTACTTTGGAAGAAGAAAATGTGCAAAACACAGAACACATTTTTTTAAAGAGAACTGCTATACATCTTTCAATTTTAGTGCTATGTGATTGGTGAGAAAGAGGAAGAGAGGGTGGGAAGTGAGATTGAGTTAGGGATATAGAGGTAAGGGTGATATCTGGAGCATTAGATCTCCATCTGATGGCTCAAAAAGTGACTGATTTCTAAAAAAAAATCAGTCACATGTTGTATAGACACTCCCTTTTTAAAAAACAAAGTGTAAAACACAGACGTGCATCGTCTGTCGTGTTGTTCAAAACGCACGGTAGGGTGAGCCGTTGGATGCGGAATTGATTTTGTATATCAACATGGATGAGATTTTGGGGGCTTTCAATTTCTCACGAGGTATTCACATTTTCTTGACTAAATCGATCCAAGCCATTCAAAGCTCGACCTGATAGCTTCGAGCATGTCCAATGAACACAGCACAGTGTACCTCTACCATTCCATTGCAAAGAGACAGAGGATGCACGCCCGTAAAACACACCCTCTGTTTTCCTATCGAAAAACTAAACTTTTTATCATAATTTCTAGACTGCAATTTTGATCATGCTAGATTTACGTGAAAGATCAATCTTGTCAAGTCAAAGACTTGTAGACTTTTTACCAGGTTATCCTTTTCATTTCATGCAAAGGAGAAGAATATAAAAAAGAAAAGTGTATGCTATACTAGAATTTGCCAAAAGTGAGATCTGTTGGCCAACATGTACCTGGTTTTTTGCCCAAATGTTAGGCAATTCTTTTGGACTGTTGAGGGTGCACCCAAGTCTAACCATGTATTTTCCAGATGGCGACCATCCGATGGTGAGCAGTGGCTGGTAGCGGTGGATTAGATTAGAAGAGCGAGATGAGTGTGGATAACGGCGGCGGTGAGGTGACGGGAGGTGGTGTGTATGTAGTTAGGGGTCAGAGTGGCGGCGGGGCTAAGGGGGAGGTGGAGAGGACAGAGGGGTCCCTTTTATATCAGGGTTGTTGTGAATATCCAACGATTCAATGGTCCAAAGTGTGCCTAATTTGTTTAAAAATTTGACGATGAGCTGTGAATAGTGTGGTGGTCGGCAGTGGACAACAACGGTGATGAGGTGACGGGTGGTGGTGTGTATGTAGGTGAGGGACGAAGTGGCGATGGGGTTAAGGGGGAGATGGAGAGTAGGGAGGGTTTTATATTAGGGTTGTCGTGAATATCAGACGATCCAATGGTCCAAAGTGCATCTGATTTGTTAGAAAAAACATAAAAATAGTGCCTATCCACAAAAGTATTTAAAATGCTAGAAAATAAATTACAGAAATACAACAATCAAGAGACTGCACAAAAAAAACACGATCAAGATAGATTCACTCAACTGAACAGCTAGAAGTGTGGCCTACATCACCACTTTTGCCCTCTCAGCGAAACCAGTGTTATGGAACCATTTTTGCTGGGTGTTGTCACCTCACATCTTTTGATGGATAAGGAAGCAAAAGTAGAGCGTGTGAGATGTTTCAAAGAGGAGAAATAGAAAGAGAGTAAGATAATTCGCGACGTAGCACTTTTCGGGTCGTTAGCGATCGGTATTTTAGTCACGCCTCCACTGATTATGCTCAGCATAAGCATTTTAATCTCCGCGGAGAGAGAATCTCACGGAGAGGGAAAAAGAAGCCAAGCTGCGAAAGCCCAAGGGAGAAATCGGGCCATGGTCCACCGTGCACCACAGCACGATTTGTACAGAGCAGCGGCACTTTGACCTCCAACGCAGGGGCGGCGGGGCCACCACTTCGGCCCTGCCACGTCCACCCACAAGCGTACCACATCGGCGGTGGGCCCACGACTGCAGGCCCGCATAGGATCCTATCGAAGAGTAGTTAGGTCCAAGGTGTGTACCAAACGAGGGACGACCGGATGGGCATAGGGGCCATTTCGCCCACCACCAACTGCAATTTCGGGACTCGCACGTGCGGGTCTCCAGGCCGGAGCCGTCGGCCGGACGTTCCCGGGATCGAATCCCGCAACGAAGGGGATGTAAAAAATGTAAAAAAACAGAAAAAAAAAATGTAGAATTCATAAGTAGATATAAAAATTGTAAAAAAAATAAGACAAACATATTAAAAATATAATAAAAAGCCTTATTAATGTTCAAATGGGTGACTCGTTAAAATATTTGTCAAGTAAAAACTTAACATCAGAAAACCTTGACGCCGCCTCCCTGCCGTCGAGAGAGGGAGGAGGGAGCTGAGGGGAGGTGAGGGGGACCGCCGACGGCGATGGAGGCCATTGGAAATGGCGGATGGGAGCGGTGTGGGGACCACGGGTTTATTTCATATGGCCGATATCCTCTGTATCATACGAAATAAACTCTGAGTCTCCAAGATTTGAAATTCAATTTAATTCAAGTTAAGTGGAGGACTTGGCTCATTGTAGTAATCGATCCACATACCGCAAATATCCGTTGGTTCAATTTTAACAGAGACTAAGCATAATATTGGGCAATAATACATTATTCATGATATATCAAAATTGGGCAATAAAATAATAATTAAGACATCGCACAAAAGGGATTTAATCATAAGAAAATGCACTGAAAATAAAAGAAAAGGAGAAACCAACTGTTCTTGGGCCTCCTTACACAAAACCTCTGTCATCGGTCGGCCCAAAACGCCCAAAAACGAGCGCGGCCCATAAAAATTTGCGCGGCCCAATACACGCGTGCGGCCCACTACACGCGCGCGGCCCACTACACGCGCGCGGCCCAAAACTTCACGCCACCGGCTCGGAATCCACATGCGTCACCGGATCTTGATCGAACGGCCAAAGAGCATCCAACCCAAAGCATTGCGCCGGCCCGTAAAAACGTGATCGTCGGATCCGATCGGACGGACGATGTTGCGCCCGAGCGAGATAAAAACTTGAAAAAAACCTAACCCTAATCTCATTATCCCCTTCTCCTCCCGGGCGGGCTCTCACGGCGGCGGCGTGTCGCGCATGCGGGAGCGCGAAGCGACGGCGAGGCGCGGCGTGGCAACGCGTGAGCGCGGGAGCGGCGGCGGGAGGTGGCGCCTCCTCGACCTCCTCGCCCGCGGCGTGCGTGCAACCGAGGTTCTGCCGCGGCCGTCAGTGGATCTGCGATGGCGTGGCGACGAAGGGCTCTCGGATCTCAAAAGCGTGGTGACTTTCACCGCATCTAAATTAGGGTTTTTGATTTGGGGTCTAAGTTGGGGAGAATGGACTTCGGGAGGTTCCGATTTGGATTTGCTCTTGAGTTCATTAGGGTTTCATCTCAAAAATCGAAATCCTCTCCTTCTAATTGCTAAACTAAAACGTAAAACATTAGGTCCGGCCATTAAAGTTTAGATCCGAGCCTCTAATCGTTAGTTCTAAACCTTTGAACACTAGATCCAGGCAAAATCAAGTTTGGATTTGACTAATTTTTGGGTTCAAGATGAACTAGGGGTGCTCTGATACCAAATGTAGGTCTTAATCTAAGACTAATCGTGATCTAATAGCATGAACCCTAGCTCCAGATCAAGAACACCTAGCTAAAACTTAGGCGAAGCGTGAGACCTTACAGAACACGAAAGCGCCATGAAGGGTGATGGAGGCCGTCGGTGTAGAAAAGTCGTGAGTAGCGAGGAGGTCGAGGATGAGGTGGTGAAGTCGCGGTGTGGCGGAGCCTGCCGGTCTTCGTCCACCTCTGCGCTCGTTCTAGATCGGGTTTTTTTTGGGATGTCGTGGTAGCCAAGACGTCTCTATTCATTGCCTGCGAATCCCTTTTTAATCTAGCGCAAGGTGACGGGACCAAAACCAAACTAACGTTGGATTGCGTCTCCGATCGAAAACTTGAAAGTGGGTTGTCACCACAGAAACTCGGAGTTAGTTTAGCGAGATCAATCCCAACAAAGCGAGGGTGACGAGTGGAGACACCACTGTTCATGACTTAATTTCTTATTTTAAAATCCTTAACAATAGATACTTATGACTTGAGTATAGATTTTTCTCAAGATCAAGTTGGACACTAAAAATTTGGAAAAAATATATTTATTCATGATAATTATTCTAGTATTTAACTAAATTATTTTCCATGGGTCTTTAAAAGTATTTAATTCAGTTTTCATTTGGAGCTTCATTTGAGTTGTAAGTTTTACTTTGGTTTGAACATTTCAATTGCAATAGTTTGTACACATACTACAACATAATATGCATGCTCATGAGATGCACCTAAATTCCATTTATAAGAAATGGGGCTGTGACAAGCGGCGGCGGCACTTGGCGACGACGAGGAGAGAAGAGAGATGTGGGCTAGGTGTGCAGCAAACAAGTTGCAGTTGGCTGTCATTGCGTGGAGAAAAGGGGATCAGGCGTGACTCGGCGGAGAGAAGGAAAGAAGGGTGGGCTAGGCTAGATTTAGTTTTGGCCCAACTAGACTAATTACTAATTAGGCTGGATGCTGATGCTTACTGTTGTGTGTGTTCGGCCGCCTCGGCGCTAAGTGATCACCCTCCGCCCACCTTCCGCTTATGTGAACACTGCCAGAACGTGAGGCTCCGGGCGATCAATGAAGTGCCTCTCGCGGTCCTTGGGCTCAGTAACATCGAAAAGTTCCCAGGTGCGGTGTTATTGCAGCAGTCGTGGCCACCGCCGCCTACTTGGGCATGTTTTGTAGAGAATGCTTGTAGATATCCATGAAGTGGGTGGTGAGGCAACAACCATGGTCACCACCTACTCAAGTATCATTGATCAAGTTGTGTGATCTTGCATTGCACCAGTGCAGATAGTGGAGTTGAGGCCATGGCCACCACTCCGGACAAAGCAGTTATGAGCTGTTCAGTTTCATCACTGGCATTCCAGATGAACTTATTGCAGTTCTGAAACAACAAGGTGATAGTATGTTTTCTGCAAATTACTTCTATTCAGCATGAGTGGAGCTCACCTCAGCTTTTGCTAGTGTATTTGATCATGGTGATCCACAATCACTTAACTTAGATCTCTCCTACGTAAGCACCAGAAGCCTACGGTGCAAAGTGCAAACTGACCAGATTACGAATTTATGACCCAACTGGCAATTGCCTCGATTAAGACTGAAGACACTTGGAGTAGAGATGTACTACTGGGAGGTGTAGATGTGGCCAAGTTGCCGTCTAAGGATCTGGATAGGGCCTTAATTGCCATTACATATACTATAATTACTCTAAAAATTAAATTGCTGGGGCCATGGCCCACCTTAGCCTCAACAATCCTCCGCCACTGCAAGCAAATCACAAACACAAGGCAAACAAGCATCGATGGCAATGGCGATTCGAATCAATTTCTATCCAAAATTAGTACTCGCATAACCTCAACATCTTTTGAAGCTGGCCGTAGAACAGAACAAGCTCACACCTGTAAGATAAGCCGAGGTACATCAGCAGCTACTACCAACTAAGTATCCTCTACACAGTAACACATGGCAACAGACGTTGATTTTTCAACTTCCTAACAAGTTACGGCACGCCAATCAATCAGTCATTGCTAGCAAAAGAAGACGGTATCTTTTCTTGGTTAATGTCACTCCTCAATCAATCAACCAGATGACGCCCCTGCCGGATGGTCGGATGGTCCATGCCCTGGGACAGAACTTCACGGGAGGCGTGGCATCCATGCCATAAGGGAGCGGGTGCAAACTGCAGCTCGGAGAAGGTATTTCTTGGTGGCGGATTTTCAGCAGCCACTGAATCACCGTGAGAAACAGCAGGTGCAGGCAGTGAATCTTCCAGCTGTTTGCAACCGGAACCTGCTTCGCGTTTCTCTGAAGATGGCGAGTCTTCCAGCCTTTGATATTGCACACCAGCTGCATGCCTGCCTGCAGGCGGTGCATCGTTCAGCTGTCCGAGAAAGCCAGCTCTGTGCTCCTCCTCCATAGGCGGTGAGTCTTCCAGCATTTCATATTGAACTCCACCTGCATGTTTGCTTGCAGTCGGTGGATCTTCCAGCTCTTCACATTGAGAGTCAGCTGCAGGCCTCTCTGTAGGCGGTGAGTCTTCCAGCCTACAATATTGAACACCAGCTGAAGTTACCTCACAATCGGCAGAACCAGCTGTTTGCTCTGCAGGTACACTTCCAACAAGGTTGCAGGCTTGTGGACCAGTACGGTCCTGCTCTGAGATTGACACAGTTTGGATTTGTTTTGGACAATCACTTCTATCTGATGACAGAAATGCTCATGTCAGATGTTAGATAATCTGCTGCCTATTTTGCTTTTAGTTTGTTTCTTTCCTTGATTTTCTCTCACGCCATGTTTTTGGACGAAACATGCGAACCAGAAAAAGGAATGCATGCGGGATCTCGCGTGTCTCCCGATCATGGCAGATTTGTAGGAATTGTTTTGCTATGTTTAGAACTTGCTATGTTTAGGACATAGTTTTTCTTTAAATAAAGTAAGATCCAAAAGCTGTAGAAGCATCGTGACACAAAAATCTTCTGTTCTTCACGCTCTGTGTGTGTTGTGGCGGAGTGATTGGAGTAGCCATTGCCACGCAGTTGGTAGAGAGCGGTTGCTCGATCCCTACGCAATGTCGCTCCAGTGGCGGTAGTGACGAGTCCGTCGCGCTTGTGGTGGCCGAGGCCGGCGGCGCTCAACCCGCCGATCGTCCCTCGTCGTGGGCGCACTCGTGGCTGCGGCGTGGTGATCCGAAGCGGTCGCGGGGTGGCGGGCCGCGTCCTGCCCGATGCTCGCGCGACAACTACGGATTGGTCACTCGTGATGAAGGTGATGCTCAAGCGAGGGCACGTGGGGCGCCCGTCGAGCACGGCGACGCATGATATAGGAGGATCGTGCGGCGCTCGAGGTGCTCCTTGGCGGTCCCACGAGAGATGGTTGCGCCGCTTCGCCATCAGCGATCGGCCAAGGAAGCATGGGACTACGTCAAGTCCATACGGATTGGCTCGATCCGTCCATGAAGTCGAAGCTCGGAAGCGCGCACCCAGTTTGATCGCTCGCGTTCAAGGAAGGTGAAGATCTGAGATTCGCTTAGCGAGTTGCACGGTCGGTCGAGCTCTCGAGATGCGGCGAACCGTCGGCGACGAAAGGCCATCGAGTAGTACCTTCGCGTCGTCCGCCGAGTTCGGTCATGTTGCCTACACCATTGAAACCATGCTTGATCTCTCGGGCTCGTCCATTGAGGAGAGTCGGGGCGTTTGAAAGCGCCGATGATCGTTGTGTTACGCAACGGCGCCTCCAATAATCACCTCTGAAGGCAAGCTCTTGTTAGCAGGAGGAATGGATGGCACGCCAAGAAGGAAGAAGCGGCGAGGATCGTCGAACAAGCACAGTGGCGCGGCCGTCGTCGCCGGCGAGGGCAACAGGCGACCGGAGGCGAGGTGGCGGCGTCGTCAGCGCGATGGCGTGAAGCGGATGCGAGCACGATGTCGGTCGTGATAAGTGTAAATGGCTGCGGCAAGATTGGCCATTGGGCCAAGGATTGCCGGCAGCCACGACGCGGCCAGTCCATCTCACCCAAGGATGATGAGGAGCAGGGCCGACGCTCGCGTGGCGGTGTGCGCCCTCACGCCGAGACGTCGGCGGCCGCTACAAGCATGCTCGTCGAGCTCGCCGAGATGCACACTCAAGTGAATCTCGGAGTGCGAGGGGCGCGTAGCGATGACATGTGGTATCACGGACACGGGGCCGGCAACCACATGGCCGGCCCGGCGGCCTCTTCGCGGGTGGACACGGGCATCATTGGCTCGGTGAAGTTGGTGACGGCTCGGTGGTATTCGACATCCGAGGCGAGGCACGCCGTGCTCTTCTGTCAAAGCGGTGAGCAGAGCCATCAGGCGTCTACTGCTATATTCGAGGCTTGAGTAGCATCACGGCGATGGCATTTCTCGACGAGCGTGGCACCGCGATTGCGGATTGGCGGGAGTGCAGCGGATCCACGATCGGCAAGCGTCAACTACTCGCCAAGGTAAGCGGCGTAAGCACTTTGTGCTTGCTCAACTTGAACATTACGAGGCGGTGTGCTTGATGGCGTGACAAGGCGATGAGGATTGGCGTGGCATGCCGCTCGGCCACCTCAACCGACGCCACGAAGAGGCGGCTCGAGGCGGCATGGTGCGCGGACTCGGTGATCAATCATCTGGTGAGATTTGTGACATTTGCCGCGTCGGCAAGCAGCGCGCCCCATTCAGCGGTGGCCCACTACCATGCCAAGGACTACTTGACCTAGTGCACGGTGACACTGCAGGCCCATCTCACTGCGACTCCACGGTGGCGATGCTACTTTCTCCTTCTGGCGAGCGATTGCGTACGTACATGTGGTGCACCTCTGGCGAAACAAGGCCGAGCGCCACAGTCATCAAACGATTCAAGGCCGGTGGCGAGTCGGGCAAGGCGGCGTCTGCGCGATACGGACTGATCGAGGAGTTCACCTCAATCGAGTTCGAGCAATGCGTGGATCGGGTTGCGCAGCGACTCACGGCACCATACTGCGCCAGCGGAATGGTGTCATTGGCGCGCAACGAACGATTATCGGCATGGCGCGCGGCTTGCTCAAAGCGAATGGGATGCCGATCGAGTTTTGGGGCGGTGACCACCGTTGTCTTTCTCGAACCGCAAGCCCACCAAGAGCCTTAGCGGCATGGCTGTTTGAGGCACAGCGCGAGAGGAAGCCGATGTCTCCTTCACACTGCGTTCGGTGCATTGCGTGTCGAACCGGATTAATATCCGGATCCTCGTGCATAAGCGAACTAGTCCCATGATCGATGGCTAGCTCACACGGTGAAACAAATGTGATAACACAACCATAAATGCTAACATTTATTAATAAACAACGAGGTTGATTACAAGATAGCCTTCAGGGGCAACATTAAATAAACGTGGAAGACAATGAAGAAGTAGTGGAGTCGGTGATACGCCCTGGATAATCGGGAGAAGCGGTCTAGTTGTCGAGATCCACACTGGTGGCGAAGTCCTTCTCCTCTCGAAATTTTGTTTGCATAAAGCAAGTATGAACACAACTTCCGGTGCTACTTAAGTTACACCGATCAAATAACAAAATGACATGCATGCATACGGATGTAACAAAGGATGACTTATATGGTCATTTGCATAAAGCAATATTTTCTTCAAATCTTTGGTACTAAGTTCAAAAGCGAGATATTTTATACTACAAATCCTTTTTGGTAAATTCTCGTTTATAGTCGGATAACATTCACACATGAATGGTGAAGGATACCCTCTATCACATGGCTTCGCCCAAATTCCGATTGGATATAAATCCAAATCATTTTATAAAGTTATTTGAAAACAAAACCAAAGTCTGACTTTGAGTAGTTCTATTGGCATGTCCGTAACCGTAGACACGGCTATTCGAATAGTTTTACGCTCTGCAGAGGTTGTACAACTTTACCCATAAGAGATAATCGACTTTCAATGTCCGTCTGACACACTTCCGAAGGTGTGCGACTAAGTGATTATCACGAGGCCTTTACAATGCGTCATTCCAAAGTAGTTATGCCCGCTAAGGTTCACTTCCTTTGGACTAACCATCCGCCAGAAGTTCCCTCTTGCGCCCAGTGGGAATATTGTCTAATCGACACCCACACACCAAAATGGCACAACTAACAATGAAACGTTGCAAATTAGTTGGCGGATCCCGCCACAGGACAGACATGTGGTAGTACGATAAGGCATAGCATCATGCGCTCGAAGATCGGTCCTTAACTGACTTGGGCAACTTTCCAAAATAACCCTAGGCCTTAACCCTAACCAGATTAAGCCTGTGCATGAACATGCACCCACCAAACATCCATTATGCCCAAGTCCAAACCCATTTTTATTTTATTTTTCAAGTAAAAGCATTTTATAAACCTTCTATGGTAAAACAATACCATAGACCCAATTTAAATCAAATTTGGAAGATTTGGCTAAAATTTCCCAAATACAAGATTTGATCTAAGCATTGGCTAAGCATATGATTAATACCATTTTTGCCTAATGGTGACAAGGTATTCACGTTCAACATTCAAATTGGTCATACAAGGAAAATTGGAATAACTAGACAATTAAAACAAAGGAATTAAAATAATTGTATAAACATATGCATGCATAATAATAATTTAAAGCAGAATATAAATAATTTGAAATAATGGGATCAATATGATCAAAGGTATAACTTGCCTCGCTTGATTGAATGCAGCTCTCAAGCGGCGTGAAATCACGATCTAAGTCGTGAAATCTAACGTGAAAAATAAGCCAAATTCAAACTAAATTCAAATAACAATTCAAATGAACTCCAAATTAAATAATTTTGGTTTAAATAGCTAGATTATAATTTTATAAAGATTTTGCAACTTGAACCACCCAATTTGGAGTTCAAATGCAAAAGATATGAATTTTGAAAGTTTGGATTTACATGAAATAATGAATTAGGGTTTAAACGAATTATAGGCCAAATGAACGCAAAATTAAATAATTTTGGTTTAGATGGCTAGATCTTGATTTTATAAGAATTTAGGAATTTGAATCGATGAAATCGAAGCTCGTATGAGGGAGAACGAACACCGGGAAGTTCTAAATCTAAATAAAACCCTAAAATCAGATTTTATTGATTTTCTTGAATTATTTTCAAAGGAAATTCTAGTTATGCATGAGTGGCGTCGGTGAGGGAAATTCTTTTCGGCGAATTATTTTCTAAAGGAAATTCTTTTGAGACAGCGTGGTGGGCGAGTCAATAAGTGGGTCCCGACTTGCCCAAGTCCACGGTGGACTCGGTCCACGCCGCGATCTGCGTGAAGTCTTGGCGTTGCGAAGTGGCGTGGCGCCCGCGTAGGCTTTGAGCGATGTGGCGGCGACGCTGGCTGATGTGGCGAGCACGTAGCCGGCGGGAAGCGGTGCTCGAGGCGATGGCGCGGCGATGCGGCACGGCGACTCGGCGAGCATGTGCGAGAGAGTGGAAGTGTGGAGCTCGGCGCATCTGAAGTAGCGGCGCAAAGGGCTCTCAAGGCTCGCGTGGCGAGACTTTGCGGTGGAGCGTCGGTCCGGTGGCAAGGAGCTTTCGTGAGCCAAGCGAGAGTGGCGTCGGGTGGGCGTCGCGAGGCGGTTCTGAGGTGTTGATGGCGTCGTGCGAGACCCTTCAGCGGCGGAAATCACGGCGGAAATCGTGGCGGCCGGCGAGCGCCGATTGTGGCGTTAAAGGCGAGGAGTGGAGATCTAGCGAGATGGATTGAGAGAGCGAGAGCACACCTTGCCTCCTTTATAGGGGCGAGAGGATGCGGGAGAGAATCGGTGGCGATGCCGGCGGCGGGGATTGCGCGCCGGCGGACAGCGTGTGCGTGATGGAGGAATTTGGCCGAAATGGCGCGGCGGTAAGAGAGATTTGATTGCCCTCGGTCGGTGATATGAAGGAGAATCACGAAGGGGCGGAGCTTTCTGGCGCTAATGGCGGCAGTGCGGCTGCTGTGCGAGGAAGAAAGGGGAGGAAGAAGGCTCGGGCGGTGTGGGCGGGCATGCATGCGATGGGATGGAGGGAGGAGGTGGAAGCGGTGGCGCGGTGGGCAAGTGGGAGGATGGGCCAGGGGCGAAAGCGGAAATGGGCCAAGGAGTTTGACTTAGCGGCATTTCACGGATTTTAATTGATTTTCGATTTGAGTGGAGATAAATCGAAATAGCTTCTAGAAAATAGCAAATTAAATCCAAAATTATGAGAAAATTCAGAGAATTCTCTTATTTATTTTGTACTTATTAAAAATAGTTCCAATCAGTAATGGCTATTAATTTTGCAAAATAAATTGTTTTGACTTTAAAATATTTAGGAAAAAGCTTTTAAACTCGAAAATTCTAAAATTAATTTAAATTTTATTTTTCAGATCAAACCAATTGAAACTTCAAGAACTTCAAGTAAATTTTAAATTTTGACTTTTACAACCTCGAGAAATTCAAATAAGGCAATCAAGCGCTTTCAAATTTGAAATTTCAATAAAACAATAAGTTTTATTTAAATTATTTTAGTAACAACACTTTGGGATGTTACATTCATGCGCTAAAGTAACTCGTCCCAATCGAAGCTCGATGACCGCGGCGTAAAGATGGTACTCCTCGGATTCGAGCCAGATCGAAGCATACGGTTATTTGACCGGTTGCGCAGCGTCCACGTCTCGCGGCGTGGTGTTCGGCGGAAGGCCGGTGGGATTGGCGAATCGGCGGCTGGAGAAAGGCGTCTGCGCGAATGCGTTAAGTAAATCGAGCGCGAGATCATCGATCGGTGGAGGTCCTGCTCGGGGAAGCGGCGCTGCGCCACCATCTCGCGAGCCCACCACCACATAGCTCTCGGATCACGCGCGGGTGTGCGGTTCGTGTTGCCAATGGTGAGGCGCTGCTTGAGCTCAATCACGGCGACAACGGCGCGCACACCAATTCGGGATGCTACACGGGACATCGCCGGTCCCGCACCGTGTGGCCGACACGGTTCTGGGCGAGGCGGTCGCCCCTGCCCGGCGCACATGGTGAGTGCGGAAGAGCGACCACGTTTGAGTGCGGCGGGCGACACCGTCTTGTAGCGGAGGCGTCTTGGAGAGATGAAATCTATCGAGAACAACACTTGGGACCTCGTCGAGCTTCTGCGGGCACGCGTGATCGGGCTCAAGTGGGTCTTCAGGTGAAGCGAGGCGAGCATGGTGCCATCACTAAGCACAAGGTGCGTCTTGGCAAAAGGGTATGCCTTGTGTGAGGATCGATTTTGAGGAGGTCTTTGCCTGTGCCGCGCGAATGGTCAGTCGGTGCGACTCTGCTGGCTCTGCGGCGCACCAAGGTGGTTCGTGCACCATATGGGCGTGAAGTCGCGTTCTTGAATGGGGATCTCGTGGAGAAGTCTATGTGGGCGACCGGGTTTCGCCGTTGGCGGGGAGCACAAGGTGCTCAAGCTGCGCCAAAGGCGTTGTGTGGGCTGCGTCAAGCACCTCGCTTGTAATGCCAAGTGGGCCTTGACCTCCGGGTGGGTTTCAACTAGTGCAGGGCGAGCCGCGCGCTATACCGGCTGGGCGCACGGAGGCGGCGATGCGTCGGCGTCTATGTCGGCGATTTGATCATCAGGACAACTCAAGCGAGCATCGATGAATTCAGCGAGATGATGTCCATGTTTGAATGGCGACATAGGACTGCTCACCTACCTCGGCATTGAGGTGAGCCAAGCGCCCGCGTGATCACGCTTCTGTTAGAAGCGCATCGCCAAGCTCACGGAGCGAGCGGCATGGCAAAGTGCAATCCTTGCCACACACGATGGAAGAGGCTCAAGCTATCAAGGCATCGGCGACACCGCTGTGGACTGGCGCGCTACAGGAGCATTGTGGGAGCTTGCGCTATCTGATTCATACCGACCGGACATCACGTTCGCCGTGAAGTGCGTGAGTCGGTTCATGGAGATCGCGGAAGATCACCTCGCGCGATGAAGCACATCCTGCAGTATCGCCGGGACACGCGAGTTTGGCGTCACCTACCGAGAAAGAAGGAGCGGGCTGGCTTTGTCGGGACTCTGATAGCGACATGGCGGCGACCTCAGCGGCGAAAGAGCACCGCGGTATCCTCTTCTTCCTCGACTTCGGCCCAATCTCTGGCGATCTCAGCGGTGAGTTGTGGCTCTCTCCTGCGTGCGGCGGAGTACATCAGCTACTGCTGCAGCGACTGTCGGGCGTCGTGGCTTCGCCAGCTGCTCACAGGGCTCTTGGAGCGAGCTTCGGCCGGGACTCGGGGTGGACAACAAGTCGCCATCGCTCTAACAAGAATCCGAGTCCTCCACGTGAAGCAAGCACATCGACACGATTCCACTTCATCCGTGTAGCCGTCGATGGAGGACAAATCGTCCTCGAGTTCGTGAGAGGCGAGAAGCAACTCCGTGGACATTCTCACTAAGCCTCTCGATGCGTGTCGGTTTTTGGAGCTCGCAACAAGATTGGCATGATCGAGATCAAGAAATAGCAGCAGAATTAGGGAGTTTTGTTAGATAATCTGCCTATTTTGCTTTCAGTTTGTTTCTTTCCTTGATTTTCTCTCCATGCCATGTTTTTGGACGGAAGCGGTGCGAACGAAAAAGGAAGGCATGCGAGATCTCGCGCGTCTCCCGATCATGGCAGATTTGTAGGAATTGTTTTGCTATGTTTAGAGCTTGCTATGTTTAGGACATGGTTTTCTTTAAATAAGAGTAAGAACCGAAAAGCTGTAGAAACATCATGGCACAAAACTTTCTGTGTTCTTCAGGTTCTCTGTGTGTTGTGAGCGAGAGTGATTGGAGTAGCCATTGCCAACATCAGATCCACCTATATCTGCATGATACTCACGGGTTGGGTCATTTCTCCTAGGGCACCCATATCTACATGATACTCATGGGTTGAGTCATTTCTTCCTGGGGTATGATAGTTGCAAGGTTGCCGTGACCGGCCATTGGTATCTGTCCAGTAGTCGCCTGGAGAACTAGTAGTATCATGGTATGTGTCAGCCAACAACATTTCTAAAACAGAGGCTTCCCTCGTTACCCATTTCTACATTCCCTGGTGCAACGTCTGCTATCTCCCTTTGCGAATCACCGTAGCATAGATTTTTGCTGGAGAGGTGCCCCATTGTTCTAGCAATCTCCGTATGTCTCGAGCCCAATCACTGCGGCTTCATAGAAAGAGGAGGAGGTGACAGATTCCATTGTTCCATCAGCTTGTTATCAGCATCAAGCGATCCAGGCAAATAGAATGACTACAATTTTCAAAAAACAGTCAGGAGCAAAATTCTATCACCATTCTGAAGATAAGATATGTGAGTGCTTAATGAGACCACTCTCCAGATGTACCTTTCCAGAGAGCTGATTAGAATCCTCCATATTAAGCTCATACGGTGGGTATTTTTATCAACCTACCCAACATTAAGTATGGAATGGAGTTAGTGTTGAGAATAAGAGCATTTTTAATTAATTTAATCCAGAAATATAGTAGATAAAACATGATGAATATTCTAGCCACTTTCACAAAGCAAGTAAGCAAGAACACTATAGACATACTAATATCGAGAAGAACATAAACTAGCATATCTATCCACGATGTTCAAGGTAACAACTAGTAATATTACTAACCAAGCAATACATATGAAATAGACATACGGATCCGGTGGAAGGAGCGGCGGTAGTGGAAGCGCGGTGGAGTCTTTGTGAGATCGTGTCGTTTGTCATGGCGTAGTGGTAAGTAGTCGCGTGGTGGGCGTCGCGGTAGTGGTCGTCACGGTTGTAGGCGTGTGAGAGTCGAATGGAAGGCGGCGAAGCGATCGCGCGAGCGCTCCCAAAACCTTATTCGCCCTTGCTCGTGCAAGCCTTCAGGGCGAGGTTCGGAGCCTGCTCTCCGTCTGCGACAGTACCGCGCGCCTCGCCGGGATAGAATCGCGGGAGCGACAACAAGCGCGAAGAGCGTGGTGTCTTTCGTGGAAGAATTGGAAACCTCACTCTGTTCGGATAATGGCTATATATAACAACCCGGACCGGAAGCGATCACCATTACTTACTAATAACCGCAACCATTCTTTGTCTAGTCAGAGGCGGAAAGCGGTCGCCATTACTCACTAGTGTGGCGGCGATTCTTGCCTAGTCAGAGAGGCGAAGCGGTCGCCATTACTCACTAATAACGACCAGCCAGTTCTTGCGTCCATTATTGAATGGTGCCTGTTCTTTTAATTGCAAAAATGAAGAGACCCGAAGCGATCGCAATTGTGCGGCCGTTTATTGCGAGTCGGTCTTCGTTCGATTTTCGAATAGATAAAGCATGCAGCTGCATACGCACGCACTGCCACATGCACATATGAATGAGCGGCATGTAAGCGATGTTAGCTCTCTTCAATTCCACAAAGAGGACTCCCACGTTCCACCTTATAAATTGGTGTAACTCCTTTAACTCTCCATATGGGACTAAAAGGTTTAGCACATGCACATGGGCCTTTGGGATTTCGAGAATTAGAATTAAAGTGAGGCCTAGCCCATATTAAATCAACAATCCCCACGAGATCCCAAGGCACATGTCAAATTCCTTGATCCACGATGTTGTTTTAATATATCGTGTTTGATGGAGACAGTTAAGGTTGAACATCCATCTAAACGAAGCTACACTTATCCACAAGCGCACAATGGACTAAGCCTTGAATTGGCGGTTTTGTGTGAATAAGTTTCACTTAAGTCCTTAAGCGATACTAAGTGCGGGCATCCCCACGGGTTGGAGCATATAAGTCATATTCTGCAGCTATTCATGAGCTTCCTAGAATTACCTATCTCATAGAGTGTGTGACTAGCGATCGAGGCTCATATAGGTGTGTTCTTTCAAGCGCTCTGTGGGACATGCATCTTTGCTTAAATAAGCCCACAGAACACATTAAGATAAAATCAACCTACCATACTGATTTAGGAGAAGAATTGCATCTCAATGGAGTGGGTCTATAAAGGTACTCTCCTCGATTAACCAAAGCTTGTTTAGTGAAAATCCTACTTCACGGGATCTCCGATCATATAGGGCGGATTACCACTATGGTATAACTCATGTGGGTCTCAAACCCATCTCCCTTGATGCATTGTCTATCACATTCGTGATAAACCCTTTATGAAGGATCTGCGATTCTTAATTTGTTTGGATATAATCCAAAGCTATTACTCGGAGTTTCTCATTTTCTGACAGACTTGATCTTCTCTTCACATGTCTTGATGATTTCATATCCTTAGAAGTATTCACCTTGGCGATCATGATCGATTGTCACGATTCATCGAGAATAGCGATGCCGGTTTATCAACCACGGCGAGATCCATCAAGAGCTCACGAAGCCATTAAAGCTGCAGATGTGCGATATCTAATCTTTGTGAGTTACGCTTCCATTGTTGACCTCGTTAAGATGGTGCGCTTACAAGACTTCCATGACGGCAGCACCTCAAGTGTGAAGACATATCCACTTGTGGCCTTAATCTCATCGCATCGGATATCAGATTTGAATCACTATAACCCTCTAGTACCTAGGTGCCCGGTATAGTGAATGTGCCAACTCATATTACCCTTTAGATGGCGCATTACCCTCTCAGAGCATGCCAATGATCATCTCTCGGATTAGAAACAAACGGCTTAGTTTGCTCCACGACAAGCGAGATATCGAACACGATACCGCTAGCTAAATACATAAAGTGAACCAATTATACGAGAATATCTCAATTGGTCTCACGCTGTTCTCGATTCTTCCTAAACAACACGCTAGGATCATAAGGTGTTGGAGAAGGTTTCGTGCTATAACCAAAGCGACTCAGAACCTTTTCCACATAATGAGATTGCAACAATGTAATCCCACCATCATCACCTCTCAATAGCTTGATGTTCAAGATAACATCGGCTACTCCCGGATCTTTCATCTCAAAATTGCGGACAAGAAATCCTTGACCTCCTTAATCACATTAAGGTTGGTCCCAAATATCGATATGTCATCAACATACGGACATAGAATGACTCCCTCGCCCCACCATGATAATACACACATCCCATCGGCTTCATTTACAATAAAGCTGCGGATGTTAAGGTCTGTCGAATTTTCATGCCTTTGCTAGGTGCTTGTTTAAGACCATACAAAGATTTCAACAACACACGCTTGCCTTCTTGACCATTTACTACAAATCCATCTGGTGTTCCATGTAAATTTCCTCGTCCAACTCTCCATTTAGAAAAGCCGTCTTAACATCCATCGATGATTGAGAGAGGCCGTGTGAGCTGACGGAGATAGTAGTACTCGAATAGTAGGTCAACTAGCCACGGTGAATAAGTATCAAAGAAATCTTCGCCTTCCTTTTCAGGTATAACCCTTGGCCACAAGTCGTGCCTTATACTTCTCGATAGTTTCCATCGAGGCCTAAGCTTCTTTTGAACACCCACTTACATCCTCTGAGTTTACAACCATAGGGCGCTCAGTGATCTCCCAAGTTCCATTAGAGATAATGGAATCCATTTCACTCAGTTTGCTTCCCTTCGATATTCAGCGATACGGAGAAGCATATGCTTAGAAATGGTACTTGGAGTATCATCCACAAGGTACTAATGAAATCGAACTAAAAGACTTTGCAGTCCTTTGTCTTTTACTCTTCCTCGAGTTTCATTGTCTTCCTCCTCAGAAATTTGATCAGGGGTTGCTCAAAATATTCCATTGGAATGGCGGGTTCGAGAGTTATGTCAGGCTCTGACTCGATAAACTAGGCATATCTTTCATCGGAAAAATATCCTCAAAGAATGTAGCATCTCTGGACTCCATAATTATACCCGATATACACGTCAGGTACTCAGTTTCACCACTAGAAATCTATATCCAGCGCTATGGTGAGCATAGCCTAAAAAGCGCAATCCACGGTTTTTTTGGTCCAAACTACGCTTTTGGAAATTGGCACATTGACTTTCGCCAAACAACCCCAAGTGCGCAAGTATGAAAGTGATAGTCTTTTCTTCTCCCATTGTTCAAATAGGTTATCTCTTTATTCTTTGTGGAACCCTATTTAGGACATGACATGAAGTCAATATAGCCTCCCCCCACCATGCCTTGGAAGACCGATGTGTACTAACATGGCGTTAACCAAATCAATTGAAGTGCACGTTTCTTTCTTTGGCAACCCCATTTGGTAGGAGTGAATAGGGCGTCCTCTCATGGATTATACCATGTTCCTCACGAGAATAAATTGAACTCATTAGAAAAGTACTGCATACGCGATCGGACCTAACCCTTTTGATTTTTCTTTTCAAGTTGGTTCTCAGCTACTGCCTTATAGATTTTAAAGTAGTGAAAAGCTTCATCTTTAGTTTTTAAAAGATACATAGCAAAACCTAGTGGAATCATCAATCAAAGTCATGAAATATCTCTTACCACCTTTTGTCAACACACCATTTATCTCACAGAGATCAGAATGCATGAGTTCTAATAGTGCCAAGTTTCTTACCTCCACTGGCCTTGTGAGGCTTGAGTACTTTGATTGCCTAAACTTGACATTTAGAACCTTTGCAGAGGTGAATTTCGGGATTAATTCTAAAGTAGCTAACGCGTCATGCAACCAAAATTTATGTGACAAAGTCATGAATGCCAAATAGTAGTCTCATTACCACTGAAAATATGATTCACAACATTTATTACACAAATACTGAAAGATAGGCGGAACAAGCCTCCACACATAGCCTTTACCAACAAATTGTCCACATTTGGACATTACAAATTTATTGGACTCAAATATCGAGTCTAAAGTCATCTCTACCAGAAGAGATCCGCTCAACGAATTCTTATTGATAGATGGCACATGATGCCATTCTTGATTGCACAATCTTTCCAAGTAAACTTGAATCGACCGTGCCAACATGATGAGCAGTGGCATGTGACCCGTTCCCCATTAGAGCAGCTGAATCGAGTGACTTTTAGTAAGAAAACAATGAAATATCGGCACACATGTATATGCTTTGATGTCTATCCGCCAGTCGGTAGATTGACATCTGAGCATGAGTAGGTAAATTACCATACTACGAAGTTCTGTCATCGATGGTACCAGCAACAACATTGGCGGACTTGGAGATTACGCGCTGGCGATTCTTCACCCCCTTGCGTTAGTTGCAATCCCTTGGCCCAATGACCAGTGACTTTCACACAAAGAGGCCATCCTTTGTGTTCTTCTTCTTCTTCTTTAAAAGCATGTTGTTTATGCAGTCTTATTTTTGCCTTTGAACTTTTGAGCTTAGCCATTCTTTTACGCCCCACATTGGTACTAGAATGTCCCTCATTTCCTCTAGTGTGTGTATCTTTTGCCTAGCACTTTTCTTCAACATCAAGAGACCCAATGAGATTTTCAACGAGAAAACTCTTGTCTCTTGTGTTTGTATGTAAAATTCCTCCAGAAGGAGGAAGCTTGCAATAATGCCTCCACTTGACAAACTTGTCATTAACACACATGAAATGCTCAAGTTCTTTAGCCATGGATTGTATCTCATGAGCTGCTCCAACTCTGAGCGGCCATCAGCCATTCTATAGTCATGGTATTGCTCCATGAGAATCTGATTCCTTGCTGCACTGCATGAAACCCCAAACTTGGCCTCGAGTGCATCCCACATATCTTTCCCATTTGTAATCACCATGTATGCATCAACTAACTTCTCACCAAGAGCAGCGATCCACGGTACCTTTAAAGGTTATCGCAGCCTCGACGCTTACTCTGTTCGGGAGTAAGTGTTCATTGACTTGAACACCTTTTGCCCATGAAAAGCGTTCATGGCAGTTTAGCCAACACCATCTTGGTGCGCCACCTCTTATAATTCGCACCATCGAATTGAGAGGGCTTAAAGCGGCAACAAAGCGATTGATGAAAAAGCCTATTACAATAAGGTTTTGGATTGTTGAGAATAAGAGCATTTTCGAATTAATTTAATCGAAAATATAGTAGATAAAACATGATGAATATTCTAGCCACTTTCACAAAAGCAAGTAGCAAAGAACACTATAGACATACTAATATCGGAAAAGCGAAACAAGCATATCTATCCACGATGTTCAAGGTAACAACTAGTAATATTACTAACCAAGCAATACATATGAAATAGACATACGAGATCGATGGAAGGAAGCGGATGAGTGGAAGAAGCGGCGGTGGAGTCTTTGTGAGATAAATCGTTTGTCATGGCGTAGTGGTAAGTAGTCGCGTAGTGGGCGTCGCGGTAGTAGTAAATCTGCGGTTGTAGGCGTAGCGGTCGAATGGAGAGGCGGCGGCGAGTCGCGCGAGCAGCTCCCCAAAAACATATTCGCCGCGCGTGCAAGCCTTCAGGGGCGAGGGTTCGGAGAGCTGCTCTCCGGTCTTGCCGGTGCCGCGCTTTCCTCGCCGGGATGAAGATCGCGACAGCAGCAAGCGACAGAAGCTGTGGTGCCTTTAGTGGAAGAGAATGGGAGCCTCACTGCATTCCGGATAATGGCTTCTATATAACAACGGACCGAAAGCAATCATCATTACTTACTAGTAACGCAACCATTCTTTGTCTCTAGTCAAGAGGCGGAAGTGCGCCATTACTCACTAATGCCCGGCAATGTTCTTGCCTAGTCGAAGGCGAGAAAGCGATCGCCATTACTCACTAATGCCAGCAGAATTCGCGCGGCCATTATTTGAATCAGTTACTACATTCTTTTAATTGCAAAAATGAACGGCGGCAGATGCCAATTATTGCCGGTAGTTTATTGCGAGTCGGTCGTTCCGATTTTGAATAGATATAGATAAAGCAGCACTTGCGCCTACGACACTTTGTATACGCGCACTGCGCACTGCCTGCGCACACCTGCACGCGCACGGCAGCGGCGGCTCGGCTTTTACGTGACGGCGGGAAGCGAAGCGGCAGCAGCGATGTGTTAGCTCTCTCAATTCCAGAAGAGGACTCCCGTTCCGCATAAATTGGTGTAACTCCCTTTAACTCTCCATATGGGACTAAAAGGTTTTTGCACATGCACATAGGCCTTTGGGATTTTCGAGGGTATTAATTAGAATTAATTGGGCCTAGCCATATTAAATCCAACGATTGAGATTAATGACAGCCAATGCTATCCGAGAGATAGGAGTACCTTGAGTTTCTTAGGAGCGATAAGAATTATCGACTTTGGCTTGAAAGTTAGGGCTTTGTTGATAAAGTGGTTTTGAGAAGAAGCTTTAAACCCAAAAGGAGGATTGACCTACCCAGAGATATATGTATAGTGTATTATTCTAATTATTGTTATAGGGTTATTTGCATATTCACTGTGTATATATCTTGGCATATTGGCCTCATATTAGAATACAAGCGATATTCACAACATAGTATCATAGTGTACCTAGGGTTTCGTTTTCCCGTACAAGTAGCGTCACCCGCCGCCTCGCCTCGGATCAGATGGCGTCGCCTCTTGTCGTCATCTTCGACGACTCTCGTCGGATCTCGAGTTGCCGCGCCTTTAGTCTCGAGACGCACCACCGCGCCGTCATCACGGGGGCCTCGTCGGGCCGCGCCACCGTCGCCCTCTCGTTGGCGCTGGGGCGACCCACCTCACCTCGGCTGCATCATCACGGCCTCGTGGGCTGCGTCCCGCGCCATCTCCGCGCTAAGCAGACCGCTCTGCCGCCGCGGATCGTCTTGCGGCGGCGCCTCCGTCTCGGACTTGAGCAGCCGGGTTGCGCCCGCCTCGTCCCGATCCACCGCGAGCTCAGCGCCGTCGCGTATACATCGTGCCGCTCGGCCCGTTGCCGTGCATGCGGCCGCCAGCGCCGCCACTTCTGCCACCACCGTCACGCCGTGCTCCGCTCGCCACTGCTCCTCCGCCCGGCTGCGAGGAACCCTAGATTCCCGATGCGCGTCTGCGCGAATCTGCGGCGTGTTGTGGGCCGTGGCACGTAGCCGATTTTAATCGGCTCGAAGAAAAAAACTTTCGTCGTTCCTGCGCGGTATCTGCGGACTAGCCTACTCACGGTTTGAGTCCGCGGATAGAAGAAGGTAAGTAGTAGTCCGAGAACATGCAGAGGTACATAGACCAGAAGATAATACTTAGGGCCAAGGTGGGTTGTAGCCCCCCAACAATTTTTAAAAAATAGAGTAACACTGAGTATGCAGCAGCATTTAGGTCCATCCATTACTTAAGCCTTGAAATGGCCACCCCTGCTGCCTGCACCTCTAAAAATCCCATTAAATTCTAACCAATCTGCTTCAGCTTCTTCCTCACTATGCCATGAATCACTGATCTAGATTTATTTTCCTACTCTAACAAGTTAGCCAAATAGTTTTTGTCGTTCACTCATTTTGGTAGCTTAGTTTAGTCAATAGCCAACGCCCATCACCACTGCTTTACTTTCTGCTTCTTGCTCGTCTCCTTCAGCTCATGTTGCGGCAAAGCGTGAGCGGCAAAGCCACAGGATAACTAGATGAGGCATTGCGACGGCCGACGGAGCACGAAACATCCCCCGCAAATAAAGCTCGAAGCGGTCGAGTCATATGACCATATGAAATAGTTGCTACTTTCTGGCGCCTTGCGTCTTTTCCTCCTCCGTTTTTTTTATAGTAAATATATACATATATCTTACTGAGACAAGATAGTTTATAACCAAAATACGGACAAGATCTATCCAAATTTTTTTGATAGTTATAAATTCTATCATGTTGTAGTAATATGATTTAGCATTGGCCTGTGGCCCCCTTGAGATTTGGCCTAAGCTCCGTCAATGGCAGAAGGCCCGAATGCACGACATCCGGGTGATCGATGGCCTCAAGAAGAAATGCAAGATCAGGCTGCGACAAAAACATGTCGACAATCATGCCAAGGGGGAAAGGAAACAAGCATTCACCCCGGGTGATATGGCGACATGCACTTGCAACAAGCTGAAGCTCCTGCACAAATCATGCTCAGATGTGTTTACACCTGTCGACAAGTGCGGACATGACATACTCTATTTAACTACGATCAAATTAATTGCGACTAGTTAAGTACGACCACTAATTATTACTTATTTAATTGCGACAAAATTAATCTGAGCAGTTCAATACCACTAACTTAATTATGACTAATTAGCTACCATAAATGAATTATAAATAAATAAAATACGATGAATTAAATACCATTAAAATAATTACGAATAACTAATCACCACATATTAATTACAAATAAATAATTGCGGCCATTCTACGGACCAACGGACAAGGCGCGTGTGGTAGCGTGTCCGCATCAAGGAGGAACGGACGAGAGGGAGCCGGCGACGTGGTGCGCGCAGCGACGTCTGTTCCAGGGGCGAACAGAGGAGAGGCGTCCAGGTTGCCCGCACATGAATAAGGTACATCCGAGCCACCCGCGCACGGACGAGGCGCGATGTGGCGGGCCGAGCGCGATCCGAGGCACGGAGGAACGACAGAGATGCCAAAAACGCAATTGCACCGTGCGAACGATCAAATTTGCTAAAACCGACGCAAACAGTGCTACATACGCCAAAAATTCGTTAGATGTAGGGGTGGATATCGAGCCAAGTACTCATTTTATCGAATTTTTCTTGAAATTGATATAATTTGATTTAATATCATTTTGTTTATAGTTTGAAAGTATTTTTAGAACCGAGCTAATGAGTCAAGCCGAGCGGAGTTAGAGAGAAATCCAAAATTCATTAGAAATCAACTCATTGTAATGTTTAACTAATTAATAAGTGTAATTAGAGAAAATTTGAACACAGCCACTAGCAGCTTTTTTCCACCCCTAGATGGATGGATACATGGACTGCGCTCTCACGAGGATGCAGGATTTTTTTGTTAGAATAACACCTTTTACGCGAACGATAGTAAATCTAACACCCTCTTAACATTAAAACAAAAAATAACATTGCGAACCGCTGGTGACTGACGTATTGCCGAGTCCGCACGCCGAACGTCCTCTATCGAGTTCGTGGACCAAAGACACGGACACCAGACGTGAGTACGTGACGCAAAGACGAATAGCACGGCGCAAAGACGTATCCATGTCTCTAGCGATGTAGCGTATGGACTCGGCAGCTCCGAGCTCGGGACGTGCGAGCGAGGGGCTCGGCGTGCGGACCAACGCGCGTAAACGCTGCTGTTTGAGCAAAAACTCGAGGATGCGCGCCACATGTAGGCCGTATAGATTAGCTGAGCTTTATTGGCCTAGAGTTATTATGGGCCATCGGATTACGATAACTTTTGATGTGATTGGTGCTCACTGCTCAGGGATAGGCTCTGGCACATCTGGTGGGTTCGCCGGTCTGCACCAGGTGCCGTGCAGGTGAAAGCAATGGACGGTGGGGATTCGATCGGATGGTGCGTGGACGGCGCAGGTGGGAGGCACGCAGAATTACTGCCTCGGATACTGTGCCGCTTTTCCGTGGAAGGGAAGCTTTTACTGCTGCTTTTTTTTTTTTTATCGCGCAGGTCTCCATCTGCTCTGGAGGAAGAGAGAAATTTCTTGGCTCATGTCATGCAGCGGCTCTCGGATCACTCACGATTCCATCGGATTGTTATGCACGCAAGAAGTCTATTATGTGGCTCATTCTTTTTAACCGTTTGGAACGCGATATTTGACGTGGATTCTAAAACGATTCATACGGAGTTTCTGCGAGGCTCTTGCATTTCAAACGTGATTTTGTTTGGGTTTTGAACTTGCAAGTTCTCTCCGATCAGGAGTTCATGACATATAATATAACTATCAGAGTAGTCCCGCATTTGCGCGGTCAGATTTGTGATGCGGCATACTTAGCTATGTTGTTTAATGTAGTATTTTCAATCCATCGAGTATCTCAAAACAGTATGAGCTCGCTAAAAGAGCTGAAGAGCAAGATAAACTTAATGAACAAGTGAATCTGCTCCTTAACGAATTTCAATTTAATTTTAATGAGAGTTTCACACTACCTAATAACGGGTAATTGTTTGTTGTTACATTCAAAGGATAAGATTCATGGGAAGATCAAGAACATGATGCTTCTCGGTGTCTTTTGATGCTCACAAACATAGCACATGACCTGTGGGGGCGTGGGAGGCAGGGCGTATGGTAGGAACCAAAGATGGTGTAGTTCTGTTCATGATGGTCACGATGATATTTGCAGCGACTCAGAAAATTCAAGCATACACAATCCATATATTTAGAAAGCTTATGAAGCCTACTTTCTAACGGATCAAACGGTGCTTGATTTGGAGCTTTCTATAAAATGTTATGGACATTGGAGTGAATGTTGCACACGCAAACCAAGCGATGTGCGAGAGTTGACAAAGTCGACGAGTTTGTGGCTTACACGATATCTTTGGGTGATGTCCTGCTATTCCAAAACTTTCCAAAGACTTAGAAGACTTCCTTTTCAAGTTTCTCATGGATTCAAGTCGACCCTAATACAGAAATTGAAGATACGAAGGTGTGAAGCCAATTTAGATTCGATTCGTCACCTTTAGCAGGGCTAAGAATAAAACGTCCACAGCATTCACAAACGGAGTCCATTTTGGATGTTTGAGTACTTGTTGAAAAAGCTTATTCCGATACCCACACAATAGATATAATGTCAGCCCCGAATTTATCATGTGTACGCCACCGTCTCTGAAACAAAGTCACGGCTGTAACCCAAGGGTTTCCTTTTTGCTTGTATTGGAGTCCAAGTCTGTTTAAAATGTCTTAGGAGGGCTATATAAACCATTATATCTCGTCCATGTAATGAAGACCACGTTTATTGATTATTTCATATTGCTATTTGCATCTACTAGTGTTACACATTTGTTCTTCCAAGTTGTCCGTCACAGCCAACTCTTGAGGGGAATTGGGTATTGCTTCTACCAAAGATCGTTCTTGCTTTTTCATTGGGAATTATGGGTTCGATATCATCCGTTTGGTGTTCTCGTGGATTTATTATCAAGCGTGTAGTTAGGTGAATTCAAAGAGTTGCAAGTCCATTGCATTTGGCAACAGGTGTGCGGCTAAATATCGTCAGGCTACGCGAGTTATCTTTGATCCTATGTCGAGAAGATTGTGCACGCCATATCACTTTGTTTCAATTTTATAGTATCAAATGATATAACTTAGATACTTCAGAATATGTCGCATATCTTGTAG
The DNA here is from genome assembly GCA_036346255.1 of Ampelocalamus luodianensis. Lineage (NCBI taxonomy): Eukaryota > Viridiplantae > Streptophyta > Magnoliopsida > Poales > Poaceae > Ampelocalamus > Ampelocalamus luodianensis. Next base: position 6,483,537 of record CM070632.1, on the reverse strand, counting down.
TCTATTTAGATTTTTAAGACATCGTAAACACTAGAAACAACAATAAAAGCTTGAAAGAAAATAACATAATTAAAGTATGAGATTTGATGGAAGAAAATCATTGAGCGTAATAAATTATTGGTGGTGCTTAGAAACATAAACACTCTCCTTCGTGCATTGATCATGTAGATGTATGCATCTATTCTTCCTCCATTAGTTACTCTTTTTTAAAATGTACGCACGCATATCCCCCTCTACTTAATCTCAAGCAGCATGTTGATTATGTGTGTGGTAAATTATCTTATTAGTTTATATGGTATTAGAGTACCTTAATCACGCATACACCGATCCCCCATGGGTGACCTACCTTCCCTCACACGCCAGCGGCTTTACCGAACCGCGTGTCTTCTATGTCTTCTCGCTACCACAACTTTTCTGCTTCAACCTCTAACTACAAGCCTATTTTTTGATCGATCCCTCTCAATTGCTACCCCTCCCAATACAATACTCTATCACATATGTATCTTGTACTTCTCTCCAATTGTTGTTTACTGCTAATCGTTGCGACATCAACACACGTACACATGAAACCATCACTGATCCCTGTCGGGGACACCCATCATGCTCTCTCTGGTGGCCCCAAGCCTATTCCCTACGACTACGTCATCTCTACTCCGAGCTCTTTGCTCCTCCGCTTCTATACGCCTTTGCTTCTATTTGTAGAGATGCATGCATGTACATACACATGCATGATGTCCTCTTTTCCCTCATCGATCGCTCATCTATTTTGACATTAGTCAACTTAACGTTGTGGCTTTCTTGCTAACCGCGGTGATCTCCTATCTTCACCAATGTCAGTATGTCTGCTTTATTCGATGTCTAATGATATGGAGAATCTTTTCGTCATCGCCGGTGATGTCATGCCCCTCCCAGCGATGGGACACTCCTAGCTACCCAATGGCCCCGCATTGTCCATAACTCGTATTCGATGCAAGTCTTCATCTCGTCTCTGTCAGTGCATCCCCATCATCGAGCTTCTTTGGCCACTAACATCTTCAACAACACCGACACTCACAACTCGTCGTCGAGTCCCTTGGCTCCTTCGACTCTAGACTTCCTCTTCAACGGTTCTGGTGAGTAGCATGGCATTGTTCTCGTCGAACGACTAAGCCGAGCAGCATGATATTGTCCTCATCTCTATCGTGCTGCCTAATGACAATATATCGTCCATAGCTCGTCTTTAATATAAATCTTCATCTCCTCTTTGTAAGTGCTTTACCATCATCGGGCTTCTTTGCCCACTGACTTCTTCAACAACGTCGACGCTCACAACTCGTTGTCGCGATCCTTAACTTCAACAGCTCCAATGAGTAGCACGACATTGTTCTCGTCGAACGACTAAGGTGAACATAATGATATTGTCCTTATCTCTGCCGCCGACGCATCAGCTCTTCGCTTCCCCGTGGGTCAATGTATTCTTGCAGGACAAATTGATGCAATTGCACTCTTTCATGATCTTCTCCGACGCCACTTGTGCTATCCTCGTTATAAGTTTTATTTTTATTCAAAATTTCAGTTATGTTTTATTGGAGTTCGTATACAAATCAAATTGCTAATGTTATTTAATTTATTTTAATTTTTAGTTATTTTGGTATTTTACTTTGGGTTTCATATGGAGATCAAATTGTGGATTTTTATTTTATTTTTTATTCTAAATTTCAATTATTGTTTGCTATAATTCATATACAAATCCAACTACTGATTTTTATTTGGAATTATAGATATTTAGGGACTTACATTGGAATTCGTACCGAATTCAACTCACTATTTTATTTTATTTTATTTTATATTACGAATTTCAATTATTTATTGTAGAATTTTTATACAAATATAATTGCTAATTTTTATTTAATTTTTATTCCAAATTATATTTATTTATGGATTTTACTTAGGAATTCATATGAAAAATCAAATTACTAATTTTATTGTATTTATTATTCCGAATTTCAATTATTGTGTTAGAATTTGTATACAAATCTAATTGCTAATTTTATTTATTTTTATTTATATTTACAACTATTTCGGGACTTTACTTTGGAATTTGTATCAAAATTAAATTGCTAATATTATTTTATTGTTTATTTCAAATTTCAATTAATTATTCAAAACTTATATACAAATTTAATTGCTAATGTTTGTTTAATTTTAGTCCAAAGTATACTTATTTAGGAATTTGACTTAGGAATTCGTATGGACATCAAATTATTAATTTTATTTCAAATTTCTGTTATTTATGGTTTGTACTTGGTATTGACTCTTTCTTTTAATCAAGACCATTATAATGTACACCCACCGCAAACAACAACGTTGCAGTTCTTTCATGTTTTTCTCGATTCGTGTGGAAATTTCTAACCTTGAGAGCTAATTTGTTTGTTTCTTTTGATTTTGCTTTAATCTCTACTACTTAAAAGAAAGAGTTGGTGGCAGTCGTCCGTCATTCATACGATCTGAGCCATTGGATCCATCTTCCAAGGTGCGACGTGAGCCCTGGGATCTTCTCGCGTCGTCCCACCCATGTACGGGCAAAATTGGCAAAACCGCTGCCTGAACCATCCACGCCGCTCTCCCTCGCCGCCCCCCCTCACTTCTACGGTTACCACTCCCGAGTTCTGTCTCTCTCGCCTCGCTGCCTCTCCTCTCTTCCATCTCGTCGCCTCCGCCACCAGCCACGGCGCCCTCCCTCCCTCCCCTCGTCATGCTATATTTTGGGGCACGTGCGTGCGTCTTTTGCCCCCCCCACTCACCATTCCGTTGGCGAGCGAGCGGTTCATCAGGATGTTCTCGTCGTCGTCGCCCTCATCGTCCCCGACGGAGCCCTCGTTCATCGCCGGGGACGAGTTCCACGAGGACGACTTCCTCTTTTCGGCATCCCCCACCGCTTCCTCGGACGCGCCGACCGACGGGTCCAGGAGCCCGAGCCGGGTGCCGCAGGACCACCTAGGCCTCCTCGCCGTGCTGCACGACGGGGACAAGAGGCTCCTGGTCCGCCCTCCCTCTCCCTCGGCCTTCCTCCCGTTGGGGACGCAGACCTGGTGAGATCGGCGGATCGCCGAGATCGAGGCGGATCTGCCTTTCGTTGTTTGGCCATGCTTCTGTCGCCACCGGCTTGCCGTCGACGTCTCTAGTGAGTCGAGCCACAACCTCGTGCTCTCTGGTATTCTCCCTCTTGCCATGCCCAACAATCTCCATCGAACACGCCGCCTTGGTCCCACCACCGACTGTGTCACCCCTGTGCTCCCATGTCATACTCCATCATCTCAGTACGACGCCTTTCTGTATGCTCCCCAGATGCTCGATGAAATGCTTCACTGATTGCATTCGTTTGTTATTTCTTGATAGCTCGACAAGAGAACATGGCTGTGATGCACAGGTGGAGATGAGGTATGCGTGGTATGAGCGACATGCATCGCACTGCTATGACGAGAAAAGCGCGACAAAACTTCACTTCTATTTATTCAGAGGTACAAGAAGGCTATATATATATTGATTTGGGGATTTTTTTTCTCTCTCTTGCGGACATCTAATTTGGGGATGCTTGTACACGTTTAATATGGTGCTTGCAATTGTGAATATGTTATGGCCTAAGAACCACTAAACAACAATTGTTTGGAATGATAGCGAGTTTATGATTTGGTTCATATATGATCTGGTGTGACTTCAATGCTTTTATGTGTGGTTCCTTATGCAGGGGTTCAGTTAGCAAACACGAGAAAAGCACCAAGTCATGTATCTCTTGTAACTAGCATATGCTTTGACTTCAAGAGAATTTTGACGAATAACTTATTGCTTTTACATACTTATTCAAGAGAATTTTGACGAATAACTTATTGCTTTTACATACTTATTCTATTGGTATTTAATCGGTGATTTTCAAATTAAAACTATTGCAGTCATGCCCAACAGAAGAGAGGGGTGCCCCCAGTTCAACATCATCAACAGGGGAAGGAGGTTGAAACTTGTAACTGCCAGTAAGTCCATGTTGTTCTATTTATTGTTGTGTGTGACTTAATTGCATGTTGTTGTTGGCTGTGCATGGAAGATTGGGCTTATACTTCTGCAGTTCTGCTACTTTCTTATACCTTGATAGCATTTTACACTAGATCCCATGGTACATTCATGATCGATTTTTCTTCTTGTGAAGCAATGACGGATTGCAGTGCAGTTGGCTTAACGTAGTTTTGGTCCAAACTCATTCTCCGTTGTTGCTGCAATTCTTCAGGTAATTATGAATGGCTACTGGTATTCTGGATACTAATATTGCTTACTATGAATTTCACAGTACTGAAAAATTAATTGATGTTCCTTTTGTCACAAACTATTGAAGGTACTTTATATTTTCCAAACTTTTGAGTATTGTGTACTACAGCACCAGAGCTGAATTAATCAAAACACTCATGTGAAATCTTTCAGCCTTGCATCACATTTAATCAAAACTGAAGAGTGCTCTCTTCCTCTGTCGGCATATCTTGTGTTTGTGTTCATCGCTGAGGCTCACCAGTTTAAAAATTATAGCTCTTTGTTATATGACCTTACATATACACATTAAATTACAACATAAACATTTGGTCGCTTTAAAAAATTACAAATCTCCATGCACTATTGTCTTAACTTGAATTGTGAGTACTCAGATTCATGCTAATTACAAGGTTGTGGTCATTTTAGTGGTTCATTGTGGAATTTAGATTACATCCAGCTACCTAGCTAACTACTGACCCCAATGAAATTTTCTGGTGGTACGTGTCTGACTTTGAGTGACACGGTATCTGATATCTGGTATATTTGTTCTGGTTTTGATTGTAGGAAAACTTTTCATCAGGACTGATGCATGATCCTACTGTTGGATGGTCTAAAGAAAGGTATATTACATTGAAAATAAATATGCTGTTAAAGTATTAACACCTATATAAATTGGGGAAAAGAGATCAGACTAGGTGTAGGTTGGGTAATGAAAATCATTAATTGACTGTTTTTTTGTTTCAGATACGATGAGATAGAAGGCAAAATGATTCCTTTAAATCTTCGGGTTACAATGTTAAGAAAGGTATTATACTACCATGTTAATAGACATGATTTTGACACCCTTTTGTAAGCAGTGAATTCAAGCTTGGAGTTATTTTTTACAAAGCTTATTGTTTGTCCTCAATTTAATTTGAAACATTCTAGGAAACCATATTGTCAGATGGACCTCTGTAGTTTTGATTTTATTATCTACATACACTTCAATTCCTTCTAAGACTGAAACATCAAATATATTTTGTATTGGTGCATATTATTCCATTGATGAAAATGCTACTGTTGTTACTTTCCTTTGTTTCCCATTTATTAGGCAACTTCTAATTTAGATTTTTTAGGTTTGTGATTATTCCTAATTTGTCTCTTGTCCATGCTCTATACTGAAAAAATGCTGGGAGTTTATTCACAACACACTCATCTACGATATGTACTGGGTATATGATTTGATTTTTGTGATGTTCCTGTTTCCTGCAAGGCTGCAATAAGAATGTAAGAAGCACACGTAGCTCATATACTTTTTAGTATTCTATGTGGTTAGGCATTGTTGTTTTGGGGTTAAATGACTAGATACTCTATTCAGATGTTCAGTTTTTGCCAATCGCTGGTCTTTTGGGAACTAATATGAAGGCTCGAGTGGATAAAAGCATTTGTAGCCGGTGGAATGATCCATGTCTATTTGACATTCTGGATTTTGCTTAGTTTATCAAGTACATCTAAATGGAGAAAGTAAATCCATTTGTTTGGTGCCATATGGTGCATACCAAACCTTGGTTATATATTTTTCCGTAAGCCATTATTTTTTAAAAATGTATGGTCTTTGTGCTCATGTAGTCATATTGCATTTTTTTACTTGAATAACTATCTTGAATAATGTTGATTAACAAGGCATACATATATGCAGGATGCCAATCATTGATAAATATAAAGACATGGGCACTGTGGTAATGGGAAAAATAGAGTCTAGGACTATCTCAGAGGGTGATAATTTTTTTGGTTATGCCAAACAAGGTATCAATTTTTTTTGGTTGATTTGTTACAATGGGAAGCAACTCTTAAATGTTCTTGGTAGCAGGGGAACCTGATCTTAGTGTACTTGTTGTTTTACTAATAGGCCAATGTGAAAGTCATTAGTGTATCTTGTGTGAAGACAAAGTGAGAAGTCTTGCACTGGTGAGAATGTCCGTGTCAAATTGTCGGAATTGAAGAGGACATTATCTTGGTTTTGTTCGATTAAATGTGCCTTATGCATTTCGTAGTTTGATAAGCGCTTGTTTGTCACATTCGAACTCTTGATTAGGTATTATTAGGTAAAGGAAAATTGCATTAGAGGGCTGTCTACAATACAATGATTATTTGTTGTTGTTTTTGTCTAAAGTCTGAACCTGCTTCATGTGTTTGTTTGATGGCGCCTTTTTGTCCGAGATGCTGAGTAGGTTATCATGGTGGAAATAAATCTCCCACTGAAGCATGAGATTTAGCCCTTAAGTGCTTTATAATGCTGAAATAAATTTAGTTGTTTATATCCCTCCTTTTTATCCTTTGACAGCTATTATAATATTATTATAATGGTGCTATATAAGTTGTTTTTGTATGCCAATATATTTTTTGAGGAAAATGTATGCCAATATATTCAAGTATATATATGAGATTATGTTTCATGATATGTATCACTCTTTTTTGGTACTTCGTTGTAACGTACGGACACCTGACTAGTAAGACAATAATAAATTGGAGCAGATATGATTGCCCGGCTCGTCGGCCCAACCGGAGAAATCCTGGTTAAACACTTGATGGTCCAGACTACAACACAAAGTCACAAACGGCTCAAGTTACTACTAACCTTACGTCATGCGCTGGTGTGCAACTGGCCCATTAATCCGTTGCAACTGCCCGGGCCACGCCGGCATTGTCTTCTCACACCGGCCTCGCCGTCAGCAACATCAGGCCACGTCGGCCACCGTCGATTCCGTCCATGTTGTGCCGGCGGCCAAGCCGAAGATCCATGTGCGGCGGACACGTCGTCTCATTTCCAATCCTAATTTTCACCTACATCGGCAAGCTGCAATTTGCAGCCATTTTCTACAGGCAACCAGAGGCGTTCAAGTAAGACCAGCTACTGCGTCAGAACACTAAAACAGAGAGAATATGCCATGGTGGTAAGTGAACTGCTAACTGCTAACGAAGTTGATGCAAAATTGACTTATTGTCTTCTTGGATGTAGTTTCTGTCTTCTTGGATGTAGTTTCTTCTTCTTCTTCTTCTGGGTGAGAAACTTCTTGGATGTACTTATGTTGATGACTTGTTCATACGATGCCTACTCCGGTAGGAAGCCAGGCCGCCAGAGACAAGCACATGTTGAAAAGTTTTCATCATTATTGAGAGGGCAAGTGGAGAGTTAAATAGTAGTAATCACTAATCAGCAACTAATCTTAAGATATCACACACACATTTCACATTCACACATCCAGCAGACACAAACTAAAACTGCATGTGGAGAAGAACAGCGAGGCAAGCTCAGTCACACTCGTGTGGAAATTTCCGCTGTTTCCACGCGTTCGCCTATGGCAAGAAATAAGCCCCCAAGTTCAGAGTAGAACTATTGTCTCTTTGCAGATTTTTCAGCTCATCGCAGCGGTCTTCAAAAAGCTCATCAAAGCACAACAACTTTGTTAGTGCACAAACCATCTTACTTGTACGCTGTTTCTGGCAACAAGAATTCATCATAGAAGAGAAGGCTAACCACGCTGCTAATCTCCCATTGTCATGTAAGCAACATTATGCAGATAGCTCAGTGCTAAGCACAACTTCTTTACCAAAGAATTGCATGCCAACTACAGTAAACAATCAATTTGGTGTAGCCACAATAGTAATATGCTGTTAACCAATAGTTCACCCCGCACTTCACTTTCTTCAAGAATCATATGGCAAGCACGACAAATGCCAGTCATTAGCTCTAGAGAAAAGAGATCATGAGTATCACTGACCAGTATGAAATACTTCTGCATACATGCATCAAATCAAGTATCAACAACCAGTAACCATAGAAGCATATATGATGCAAATACTCCACAACTCAATCCTAACACAACGCCTACTATTACTATGTCCAAAAGAATGAATCCAGCAACAATCGACATAAAAATTAAGCAGGGGGGCATGAATGAACGCTGTGCCTTAACATGTCAGGAGCCTCTCACGGTCTCACCACAGGAGCACCAAGCCACCAGAGATGGCAAGCGCCAAGTAATTGACAACACCAACACCGACGTGGTACGATGAACTCTTCGTCTCCGCCTTCGCCTTTGCGCTTGTCGATTTCCCTGACAGCGGGCTGGGAGCGACATCGGAAGCCTTGGCATCTGGGGCAGGCGCGGGGCTGGGGCGAGCGGGGGTCGCTCTTGAAGATCTGCATTGGCAGGAGCACCTTGTCAACCTCATACACCGCGACCGGGCGGGTGGAGTACACGCTGCTGCTGATCTTCGGGTTGGACCACATCGACTTCACGCGGATGCTGCCCATGTTGTCGGTGAGGTTGAGCGTGTACTGTGAGCCGGCGAAGGTGGTCACCGGGTTGAGGCTGCTCAGCTTGTTAAACTCGGCCAGGGAGTAGTACTTGCGGAACGCGTGGTACAGGAGCAGGGTCTTGAGCTGGTCCTGGGTGAGGTTGCCAAATGTGGTCTTCCTGAGCACGGCGAACGCCGAGTCCTTGGGAACGAAGATGGTGATGCCTTCCTTGGTGTTGTTCGCCTGGTTCTGGAAGGTCTCAATGACATTGGTCTTCTGCAGGTAGTTCAGAAAGGTGTTGAACGGGCCGGCCACGCTGAAGAGATTGGCGAGGTCCACATGGTGCGGCGCCGGCGCCGGCGCCGGGACGGCGGAAGGATTGCGGCCGCCGGAGCAGGAGGACTCTTGGTCTTCTGAGCAAATGCAGGAGAAGAGAGAACAATGGCTAGTATGGCCGCGGTAAAAATGCCTGCTTTGAACTCCATCATGCAGTGTATCTGCTTGCCTTCTCTTCTTCTCTGATCCAAATCCCTGAGGTCACGCAAGAACAGTGAAGAATTAAACGCTGAATACATCGTGCATTTTTTTTTTTGTAAATCTGAAGTACCAAAGCATTACTAAGTCTCCGAATTCTAAACTTACTAGTAGCACGGTAATTAGTAAATACTAATTACTTAAGTTCTTAGTCAACAACAAGAGATCTAAATTGTGGTTCCTGGTCTGGAAGGCCAGAATAGTAACTTCTTGCGGTTCAGATTTCTACAATCGACGACAATTTTGAAACATTGACGATGTTGCGCAGTAGGAACTACTACTAAGAGATCAAGAATAGGTTGCTTCTTGATATGAAAGGCCATATTGGTGTTCAGATCTTTCTGATAAAGATTTCAGATCAGTAGGAGTGAGCACAACTTCAAAACTAACTAATTAATTGGCCTTTCCCTATCACCAAGAAAGACAAATGTAGAAAAAAAGAACAATTCAGGCCTGATCTAGTCGATTTGACCGACATTATAGAACTGTAAGGTGCCACCTACCAAACCAAGAAAGGACACTAAACTAATACATGAACGAAATAGTAGTACATCTTGCAGATCTCAGCATCACGAAAGAATCCAAAGCTAAAAAGCCAAGAACCAAGGCAACCACCAAATTAAGCATTCCAGAGCCGGGCCAAATTACACCGCATTTGCTTCAACTTTAAGGAAAAGAAACGCAAAACACTGAAGGAGACAGACACTGAGCTCGAAAGAAACACAAAGATCTGTTCTTCCTCGGGCCAAGAACTGAGAGAACAGATTCAAATGCAGCACCGCACAACGCACTAAACACAAAGTACCTCTAAGCTAACACGAGAACATCAAATTGCAACAGGAGGCGGCCAGTAAAAAGAAGAACAATGATAAATGTCGAGCATTGCACCATGTCATTGGGTTCAAATGTGAAAGACCGGTTGAGGAGTCTGACCTGAGCAGAGCAGGGAGGTGGTGAAGGCAGGAAGCCAGGAACAGGAGGAGAGGGGAATGGGGGGTGGTGGGAGGGGGTTAGGAGGTAGTGACTATAAAGAAGGTGGTACGTGGGGGAGTGAAAAGATAATGAGATCATGGGTGGCAGCTGTTGATGACAAGAGGGAGAGAGAGTTGGCTGCCACCTCTCAGCCTCAGGGCCTCAGCTGGGGAGACGCACTGACGCACAGCACAATAAAGTTTAGCCAGATAGGAGCTGTCCCTTTCTGTCCTGGCTCTATTGTTTTCTGGAGTAAATTCCGTTGCTTGTGATTACTGGTACGATTAGTATCCACAAACTACAATACGACATTTTGTAGTACTCTCGTAGTGTTGCAATGCTTACAAGTAAGGATGTTTCTCGCTTTCTCATCAAGTTGTTTTTTGTTTTTCAAAAAAATATTTTGTCTATTTGTTATTTTTAAGTTGTTAATTGTCAGAAAAAAGTTGTTAATAGCCTACTTGTATTTCACATTGTGTTGGTCTTTGATGATCTTTTCTCAAAAGTACCAGAGGATAATTCCTTTGCAGAACTACTCAATGTGACCATCCCTGCTTTAGTGTAAATCACAAAAGCAAGAGACTTGAAATGTAGTGATCCAAAAAAAAAGAGGTGAGCTTGGATGCTTTCTCAATTATAAAGATGAGCAATGGAACTAACCACCCAGCGAGTTCATGTGCTGTACTGAGTACTGACAAAGCACTAATGTTCCCTTTTGGCCTGTTTTTCTATGGAACACGATTCCTCCAACTTTCACAGTAATAACTCATTTTTATTTTAGGATACTTATAATATTTCCTTGAGATAATGTAACATACACACCATCTGCAATTCCCTGCGCAGACTATACAGCACAATAAACAAAATTGAGAGAAGAAGCTTGTGTTGCTGCTTCCAGTGTTTGGTCTGGAGAATTTAGTTAGATGTGAAGTTCTGAACAGAAGCTTCGGTTTTCTGAAGGCTGCACATGTTTAGCACAGCCACGAGTAACAGCACAATAAAATCATGAAAGCAAAATGCAAGATTCACATGCGTTCCTTCGTTTCCTTTTTCCTTTTTTTGCGATCCTCATGGCGGTGCATGTCGGTCTGAATACGACAGTCTGAATTACAACTTCCAATAATTGTACAAGCACGAGCTAAACCGGATTAAGGTGTGAATCAGATGTGATTACGTGAGCTCGTAGCCAAGGGGATGATGCGGATGGCTTTGTAGACAGCAGTGTCGGTGAGACGACCATTTTGACTGGATGTGATTACGTGAGCTCGCAGCTCGTAACCGGTGTGGTGCTTACCTTCCCTAGAACACAATCAGATATTAGTCATAGCTGTTCCAGTGGTAGGTAAGAAAGGCTTAATCATGAAAGGAGAGTGACATGCAGTTCTTGAGCTGTCATGCTCAACTGGGCTCGCAAGCTAAATCACGGGCGTGGGGTATCTAGTACTAATACTAGTAGTACTACTTTACATCCAATCCAATCAAATATACTACAAGCACAGCCAGAAAGTTCACATCTTAGATAAACCCATCTGTTAGTGCAAATTCATGCTGTATCCAAGTGAATACAAGCTCAGTGTATCAAAATTAAGCACGAGCTTTTCCTGACAGCATCATCCCTGGGTATCATTTCACATGATCACCGAGCTCTTATTTACTTCAATTTGAATAAAACAAAGTGCTAGTTCGAGCCCATCTGTGTTAGTGCACTTTAAGATTGCCATTAATAACGCAGAAGAGCTCTCACTTTTTTATAACTTCTCTCGAAATCCTGAACAAAAATTATGGACCACTGCAAGAGCAGAGACCTTGTTTCTCGGGGCACTAGATCATTTGTGGCTCTTTTGCTTTTGACCAACTACAAAGTTTAAGCAAGGGTTTACTTGATCTGCAAAATGCACACCCTTTTTGTGTCTTACATGCTTGCTTGCTTTTAGTCGGTGCTAGGAAAAGATCAGCTCCCCTGTCAAAATCACAATCTCCATAGTTCATATGCTTTCACCATATATACATTTTACCTCTCTATTTTGGAGCATGGAAGATTGGAATCGCATTTTATTCAAGTGATCCCATTGCATTTGATTTAATTGGATTCCATGGTTAGGTACTTAGGCTGCACACGCCAAAAGAGAAATCACTGAGAAATTGACATTCGTAGCCTAAATCGCTGTACTTCTGTAGTTTGCACGCATGTGATGGCCGTGGAGACATCCCTAATGGCGCAATTATTGGCGGGCTAATGACACGAGAACAACCAAATCAAGGCCTGAAAACGAGAGGCCTGACGTGAAAAACGGGATGGAACTCACGAGAAAGGTGCTGCACAGGCTTTGCAAACGGAACGTCCACATCTTGATGATCTCGAGATTCGAGAAGTGCAACTCGTCGAAGGAAGAAGAAGCAAACTACTAGTATAATCTCTCTTCCAAGACATGCCATGCCGGTTCTTGATCGTCACGTCGTCGTTGTTGTTGAGAGGGGAGATTCGAGACGCCATCGATCGCCGTGTACCGTGCGTAGGGTGGAAAAAAGTGGGTTAGCGGGCCTCGTCTAAAAATTGCTCCAGTTATTATTATTAATTGGTTAAATATTGAAAGGCAGAGAATACGTCAAAAAATATTGAAATAAGTCGATTTCGAATAAAATTGAATTTTGCTCTGATTTGGTTCGATTAGGTTTGTTAATTCAGTTTTAAAAATACTTTCAAATTATAAATAAAATAATATTAAATCAAAGCATATCAAATTTAGAAAGAACAAGTATGTACTGGCACACATATATGTACTGGTACTAGTACACGGAGGGTAGAATCACGCTACTATCATACTATCAGTCTATCACCGAACCGGACGCTGGTTTGGAATGCTTTAACTGCGGTGTTTGTCCTGGTGCTGCAACTATGGCGATGTTCCCGATGGAGCGAGCACGAGTGCAAGACTGCATGCATGCTTGTACTGGTGGGTAACAAAATTAAACGTGCCTAGCTTGCAGTGATCAAAGACACTGTATAGGCACGCGCTATGCTGCGTCCGTGCAGTCCTCTGTGAGATAAGAGGTCTATAAAAACGCTGGTTCAAAGCGATTGTTAATTTAGTGAGGTGTTGTTCTAACTATAGCATCATGACTGCTTTTAGCTAAAACACAGTAAACATATATAGTGGAGGGAAAAAATGAACAAAGTAAGGTGGTTCGATCTAATAGAAATAAGGATATAAAATAAAGCATCACAAACAGTATGACATGAAACTGGTCAATCACCATAGTTATGTTTCCTGCCGTATTTCTTGTGTAGCAACGACCACCAAATATGATATAAACCATATACAGGTGGTTCCGGTAAATATAAGCATGAGTCAAACCGTACACACAACAATGCAGTTAAAGTCATAGTAACGATAATAGAGAATGCAGAGTTCAAGGATTACAGGAGGATATCTTAGACAAAAATGTATATGGCAGTGGTACCAAGTACCACTCATCATTAGCTCAAATAATTTCAGAAACATAGAGTGATGGTTAATGTATATGGTGCTTGCCCTTGGCCTCTACTGACTATTGGAGAGCTATCTCCTGTAGTTCCTCATGCAGAGGAAGCCCTAAATAGCAATGCTGAACTGAACTAAAGAAAAATCAAATGGCCTATGCGGACAGAAGATAATCATTTTAGGCGGTGGAAGAGCGCTGATGGGGTGTTGTCCAATGGTGTAGCTTAATGTGGGTGCTAGCTGACATTTGCGGCATGCCTTCTTGCAATGGTTGTAGTATGCATAGTGAACCTAGTCCCTGCCAAATCAGATGAAGCTTCTCCCAATTGGATAAAGGGGTCGGTTATAGACGGCACACGCCATTCCTTCGTACAACTCTGCAAAAACAGAACAATACTTCGTAATTGGTAATAGGTAATCAACAATCGTATAGATAGCATAACTTTTAATCTCATGCGTCCGGAGCAACATAAGGAGTAATGAACACACACAATAACCAAGAACCAAGCATAAGCAAGCACAACCGGCGGTTAACACGAAGCAGACCTGACCATAATCAAGGGCATAGAATATAACTCACAAGGACAAAGCTGGAGACAGAAATAATCTGAGACCGACGCAATCAGGCAGTGTGCATCATCACTGCTACAGCAAACACAAACATAGAGTGTGCATCTTCTATTTTTAGTCATATCTGATTGTGTATCTTTCACAAACCGAATCAAAGTCACTGAGACTGGAGCATCTCCAGGGAGGAAACACAGAAGCTCACCAAGAGCAAAAGGACTGAATAGAATGAGCTTTGGAAAACATCCTATAATGACAACGCCACCTGCTTCAACATCTCTCTCTCTGAGGAAAAAAAACAACCAGAACCTAGAATAAATTGATAAAAAGGGAAATGTGTAGAAAATTATGAACACAGAACTACAAAAGAGGCTATTAAAGGAGCATACAAAGGAGGCGAGTAAAGGAGCAACTTTATTTGAATGGAACAATTAGTTTACAAATATGATTAGCCCGGAATATGGAGCTTATACAAACCCCGACAGCAGCAGTATCACAACGATGCCATCCAACACCATGGCTAGGTGAGGGTCACCAGAGGCGTGGACCCAAGGTGGCAGCAGAACAGGAGTAGAGGCATGGCACATCGGAGGCATATATAAATTAATCTATCACCCATCAAAGCGCACATCCTGAACTATTGAGCTAGATAACCAAAGCAGCAGCAAAGGCAACATAATAACCATGGCAGGTAGATATAAGAGCCAACATGGTTTAACCAACAAAAAAAAAACAATCCTCTCATGTAGAGCAATCAATTTATGTAATGTGTTTGTACCATCAATTGTATATTACAACACAACTATTTGAAAAATCATAGAACGAGTGGCATCTCTTCATCTCGAACTCAAAAAGGCGATACTGAAACAAACAGGCAAGTCATCAAACACGTACCATGTAGACGCCGTGGATGCACAGGTGAGAGGGAACAAAGGAAGCCTTACTTGTCCTATTAAAGGAGCGTACAAAGTAATGTTTATGCTTCGAATCAGATGGTCTCACATATATAGTGGAGTATGTATGATTCATGATAGAAGACAAATGATCTGCCATGAGGCCCTAAAATCCCAACCACGCATCCATACAACTGAGAAAGCAATGCAATGCCCCCTATTGTTTGAAATCTAAAAACTAAAGATTATGTTTCATTTGTCCCAGCATTTTTGTGTCAACAAAAAGGTAAGATGCTATGACCCAATTAATGAAATTAAAGATTCCATGAATTTATTATAGAGAAATGGACATGATGTAGGACAAATTAAATTGGAAAGCAAAACAATACACATAATCTTTCTATTTGTTGTGACATTACTCAGAGGATGCGAGGAGCAAAAGCTACATTAACAGATACACTATCATAGACAACAAGCAAATAACATAACCTAGATCATTGAAAGAGAATGACAATATCTTGAAGGACAACCGGTTGTGATTAGTAAGAACTGGCATAAATTAAATTTACCTGACAATGGCAATATCTTGAAGGATAGGCTTCCGCTGTTCTGGAAGATTACTTGTCCTATTAAAGGAGCGTACAAAGTAATGTTTATGCTTCGAATCAGATGGTCTCACATATATAGTGGAGTATGTATGATTCATGATAGAAGACAAATGATCTGCCATGAGGCCCTAAAATCCCAACCACGCATCCATACAACTGAGAAAGCAATGCAATGCCCCCTATTGTTTGAAATCTAAAAACTAAAGATTATGTTTCATTTGTCCCAGCATTTTTGTGTCAACAAAAAGGTAAGATGCTATGACCCAATTAATGAAATTAAAGATTCCATGAATTTATTATAGAGAAATGGACATGATGTAGGACAAATTAAATTGGAAAGCAAAAACAATACACATAATCTTTCTATTTGTTGTGACATTACTCCGAGGATGCAGGAGCAAAAGCTACACTTAACAGATACACTATCATAGACAACAAGCAAATAACATAACCTAGATCATTGAAAGAGAATGACAATATCTTGAAGGACAACCGGTTGTGATTAGTAAGAACTGGCATAAATTAAATTTACCTGACAATGGCAATATCTTGAAGGATAGGCTTCCGCTGTTCTGGAAGATTACTTGTCCTATTAAAGGAGCGTACAAAGTAATGTTTATGCTTCGAATCAGATGGTCTCACATATATAGTGGAGTATGTATGATTCATGATAGAAGACAAATGATCTGCCATGAGGCCCTAAAATCCCAACCACGCATCCATACAACTGAGAAAGCAATGCAATGCCCCCTATTGTTTGAAATCTAAAAACTAAAGATTATGTTTCATTTGTCCTAGCATTTTTGTGTCAACAAAAAGGTAAGATGCTATGACCCAATTAATGAAATTAAAGATTCCATGAATTTATTATAGAGAAATGGACATGATGTAGGACAAATTAAATTGGAAAGCAAAAACAATACACATAATCTTTCTATTTGTTGTGACATTACTCCGAGGATGCAGGAGCAAAAGCTACACTTAACAGATACACTATCATAGACAACAAGCAAATAACATAACCTAGATCATTGAAAGAGAATGACAACATCTTGAAGGACAACCGGTTGTGATTAGTAAGAACTGGCATAAATTAAATTTACCTGACAATGGCAATATCTTGAAGGATAGGCTTCCGCTGTTCTGGAAGATTACTTGTCCTATTAAAGGAGCGTACAAAGTAATGTTTATGCTTCGAATCAGATGGTCTCACATATATAGTGGAGTATGATTCATGATAGAAGACGAATGATCTGCCTTGAGGCCCTGAAATCCCAACCATGCATCCATACAATTGAGAAAGCAATGCAATGCCCCTATCGTTTGAAACATAAAAACTAAAGATTATGTTTCATTTGTCCCAGCATTTTTTTTTTGTCAACAAAAGGAAAGATGCTATGACCCCATTAATGAAATTAAAGATTCTCTGAATTTATTATAGAGAAATGGGCATGTTGTAGGACAAATTAAACGGGAAAGCAAAAACAATACACATATTCTTTCTATTTGTTGCGACATTACCCTATTAATGAAATTAAAGATTCTCTGAATTTATTATAGAGAAATGGGCATGTTGTAGGACAAATTAAACGGGAAAGCAAAAACAATATGTTGGGAAACCATGGGCCTGACCCTGCAGTCGGCCCATTAGTGGGCGTCCCATCCAAAACCCTAGCAGGGTCGTAGCCTATAAATAAGGGGGTGCTATTCATTGTAAATGATTGATCGATGGATGAAGAAATAAAGAGAAGCAAGACGTCCCCTTACATCTCTGTGTTCAATCTCTTATTCTGTTCCTGTGTTCATGCATTGTTCTTACGATTCGAGTTTGTCTACGAGGTAATCGTTGGACCGAACTCGCCAACGGTTTCCTCAACACGTTATCGGCACGATCGACTCTCCTCGCATCGAAAGGTAACCGTCGATGAACGACACTCGTAGATTCAATCGTTTTCTAGATTGCTTTCAATTCTGCAAATTTGGCTTTCTAGATTGGTTTCCTACGGTGCAAATCTGCTCTAATCTACCGCGAGCCTACTTGAAGTCGCCGGCCAAGCCGATCGGTGGATTGCATGAAAGAGTAGATGATGATTGTATCGTAGGTAGTATATGCAATCGCATGAAAGGCACTATGTGCACGGCACCACGTGCAAGCGGCTGTCACTACCTCCGCGATACGTTACCGGTCGGCATAGTCCGCCATCACGTACCGCCACGGAGGCAATGACAGTACCACGCCGCTAGCACGCGGCGAGCACGCACATGACGGCATGAAGTCGCGCCTCCGTTGCAATCTTGTACCGCATTGCACCACATTACATTACATTGCATGAACAATAAAGAAAAATCCGGCCGCGCGCCCCATACGGCCGCCGCCGCCGCGGCCGATCGCCGCCATCCGTATGTGGCGGTGGTTGCACGCCACCGCATGTGGCGATCGCCACTACCGCTGTGCGGTGCCTCCCCAGATGCCGCCACGCTGCATGAGGCTGCCACGCCTACCGCCGGCGACCTCGGCCGTGCACTGCCGCCGCAGCGGCCTCGGCAGCCGGCGCCGCCGCGCGCGGCGGCCTCCGCTTCATCCGGCCTTGCACGGCCGGCACAAACCACCGCACGGCCGCGCGGCGGCAAAGACACGCCGCCGGAGCCGCGCCACCACCGTCTGCATGCCGCCACACGCGCCATGGCGCCGCGTTACTGCGGCAGCACCATCCTGAGCCGAACCGCCACTGCGCCTTGTGCACCGCCGTCGGCCGAGCCTGTGTTCGCTGCGGCCTCCCGCCGGCCCGCGCGCATCGTCGTGCCCGGCCGCGCAGCCCCACCGAGCTCCCGCAGACGCGCCGCCGGAGCACGCGCTGCTCGGCGATCCGGCCTGCCGTCGTTCGGCCGCGCGCCACCCAGCCATGTGCCACTGCCCGAAGCCGCATCCATGGCCGCACGCGTGAAACCCAGCAATCGCCACCGCACGCGCTGGAAGCCGCCACCTCACCAAACGCGCCGACCGCCTGCACGCGCCGCCCACAGCCTCTACGCAGGCGCACCTAGCGCAGCCTTCGCATGTGCGCATGCACATAGCGCCGCTCCACGCGGGCACATGCACGTAGCGCCGCCACATGTGGTGCTAGTTTCCCTAGCACGTGAAGGCAAAGGCCATATGGGCCGAAAGAAAGCAACGGGCCCAACTAATGCAACGTGAATGCAAAGGAAAAAGGGTCGTACGGAGAAAAAAAGGAAAGAAAAGATAATTTCAGATTTTGCAAAGAATTCCTTGGATTTTTCTGAAATTACGCACAATTTTCTTAGAACTGAAAATTTACAAATAAAACCTTCGAAATTCTGAGTTTTTTTTTGCGAATAAGGAAATTTTGTGGAAAACCCCCTAGAAATTCAGCAAAATACGCGCAAATTTTTTCTCTGTACTGAAATTTTGCATGTTAACCCCTGAAACTTGCAGTTTTCGCCAAAAAGTCACTTTCCAGCAGAAAGGGCCATCGGGAATCCAAATTTTTGCATATTTTGAACTTTTAAAGTATGTTTAACTTTGTTATTATTATTTCTATGCAATTTATTTATTTTATTTACTGTTTTGATTATCTATGATTGTTTATATTGCTTTTAATCACTGAAAATAGCAGTAAATCATGAAAATGCATAGAAAAATATGGGATCACGAACCAGAAGTTCGAATAGCATTATGAGAATTTTGCAACCATTTTACGCAAATTATCAGCGGTAATCTTAGAATTTTGGCTTGAATATAAAGATGACTGGCATCACGAATCAGGAATTCGAAGAACTGACCCAGCATGGCCAGATTTTGTATAAAAATTTGTATCAGTCTTCAATTCTGTGATAATGTAATCACATATGAGTAGAAGATTGAGAAGACTCTTTACCTTTCACCCAAACGCGGTGCAATCCGCAAGCAACTATCATCAAGACGGCTACATGAAGTATGCCGAATTAATTGAGATCATGCAAGTTGCATAAACTCATGATGATGTTCTAAGAAAGAACTACATCTCGCAGCCACCTAATAGCAATGTTGGCCATGAAGCCACTGCTAGCAGCTACAAGGTGATGAAACCTCTCACGAATGAGAGGAGCAAGAAGGGTAAGGTAGTGCGTCGCACGTTATTGATGCTTTTCAGTCTAAGAAAAAGGGCAAATGATAGCATGAGGCACACCTCACCATTGCAGGCACAGAGGATTCACATTCATTAGTTGCACTTACGAATGTGGACGACCCGATGAGTGACCCCATCATCCCTCCTTTGGACATCGCGGCCACGTAGTAGTCGCCCAAAAGGAGAAGATCGCACATGGAGCCGATTGAGGCGAAGTTCTGAATACTGTCTATTAGATCTAGTGCACGCATTGCACTCGAATATTTTATAGTAACTGCAGTTTGTAATTGAAGCGAATTTTGAATTATTGAATAATGGTTGCAAGCTCTAGCGAGCAAAGCATTAAATTCTTATTATGAGTCTGCAAGGCTTATTTTTCCGTCTTTATAATAGCAAGTTATGTTATGATATTTGAAGTATTTTATTTATGTGTTGCTTGCTTTTCGCTACATATTAATAAAGTACATTATATTAGAACACGTGTGGCACCCTATGGAGGAAGTGTGCTTAGCGGTGGCGGCTGCGAATACCATCTGAGAGAAATGGAAATTTTTGGTCAATCGGCAAAATCTTTGGTAGTCTTACGACAATCGCAGGCAGCGATACTTGTATAATAGGCTCAGGAAGGGTCATAATTATACTCCCAATTGGCACAACTTTGGTCATTGAAGAAGACTTGTTGTACCCAGAATCGACTAGAACTCTTAAGGATATTTGCACTAACAGTTTCCATGTAGAGACTGAAGAAGAGTATAGTACAAAATACCTGCTCACTACAAAGCATGAAGAAAGTGAAAAATAGCATTAGAATATCTTCCTTCATATAAAACTGGGCTATACTACACTAATATTAAGGCACCTACAGCCTGTATTGTCCTGAAAACCGTATTTAGAAGCTCTAAACTTATCTATCTCTGGGATGATAGATTATGCCGCCTAGGTCTTAGGATAATGAGAGATATAATTAACAATTCACAGGGACATAATATGAATATAAAGAATTTTCTGAATCTGAAAGATTTTGTGTGCCCCGCATGTGCCACCGGGAAATTAATTATTAGACCTTTTGCTCTGAAAGCGAAGGATGAAGTCCCTACATTCCTGGACCGTATCCAGGGAGACTTTTGCGGTCCTATACAGCCCCTGTAAGGGTCATTTAGGTATTTTATGGTGTTCATCGATGCTTCCTCGGAATGGTCGCACGTATGTTTATTGTCTATGAGAAACCATGCTTTTGCAAAGCTAAATCTCGCAGATAATTAACAATTGAAAAAATAATTTCACTGATCATCACGTGAAGTCCATCTGAATGGACAACGCCGGAGAATGTACTCCGAATGCATCTGATGATTATTGTATGAAAATGGGAATTAAAGTTGAGCATTCTATACCGCACATCCGCACCCAGAATGGACTAGCAGAACTTTGAAGAATTGTAATTTACCAACTATATGTTGGGGGCACGTAGTCCTGCTCGTAGCAGCTCTCATCAATTTTAGACCGTCGGCCTATAACATCCATCCAACTATGCAACTAGCGCAAGGGTCAGCACTGAAAACTTCTCATCTCACAGGTTTGGTTGCAAGGGTTATATACCTATACCACCACCGCAATGACGCAATGGGTCTTCTCAGAAAGTGCGGGATATCGTTGGTTATGAGACAAGATCCATAATCAAGTATTTGGACCATATGATCGAGATTTGTATAATGCCCGATTGATAGTACATTAGATGAGGTTAGTTCCGTCATTAGGGAGAAATCAACCCTTGATAATAATGTCGGGAAACAATTGAAGTCTAGAAGACAATTGAAGTCCAGAAGATAATTGAAATCTATGCATATGACCCGCGCACTAGTGAAGCAAATAGAGAAGTCCAGAAGATAATTGCAGTCCAGAAGATAATTGAATTGAAGTCTAGAAGACAATTGAAGTCCAGAAGATAATTGATTCCTAAATATTACCGAATCAAATGTCATACTACTTTAGTGATTTGAAAAGCGTGAATAAGTAGCATTTGCCTGCAAGCAATGCACCGGAGAGGGTTGAAATACCATTGAAAGTATCCCTAATCCCATCCAGAGGCCTCAGAATAAAAGGACGAGAACTCCGGTCCCTCGAATCCAAGTAACCGGGGCCGCTGGTGAAAAAGGATAAGAAGAACTTGACACAGCCGGTCACCGAAGTGCCCCGAACTAGAAGGGGCCGTTGAGACTGCATCGGTATGGAACCTTGAAAAGGCATACCATAATTGAACATCCCCATGAAGGAGACATCGGCATGGATGTGTGCGCACACATCGAGCCGAAAAACTAAAGGACTTACCCGCAATTGGAAGCGGCGGTGAGCAAGTAGAAGCATTAAAAGAATCGCCCCTTGAAGAAATAGTTATAAACTTTATGACATCGAGAGAACCTTTGAATATTACAACAGCCAATGTCGACACTTACTTTGCAAAAAAACTTACCACAATCATCAATCTTGATCCAGAGCCTGCATCGCTCGATAAATGAAAGAAAAGATCAGATTGAGAAGATTGAGAGAAGGCAATCGAAACTGAATTATTCTCTCCGAATAAAAGAAAGACGTTTGGGCCTGTAAGCCACACGTCTCCCCTTGTGCACCCCGTAGGGTATAAGTGGGTATTTGTTCGAAAGAGAAATGAAAAGAAGTAAGGCTCGTTGTACAAGGTTTCACTGGACATCCAGAAGATGATTATGAAGAAACCCATTTTCCGGTCATGGGTGGAACTCCCTTTTAAATATTTATCTCAATGGCAGTGAACTTGAAGTTAGAAGTGAAATTGATGGATGAGGTACTAGCATACCTTTATGAAATATTGAATTCGGACATTTATATGAAGATACCTGAATGTATCATTGTCCCGAACCAAAACAGAGCAAATAGAAATATGTACAGTGTGAAACTCAAAAAGTCATTGTACGAACATAAGCAATCAGGCAGAATGTGATATAATCGCTTGAAGCGACTTTCTATGCAAGAAAGGCTACACGAACAATGAGAATAATCTCTGTGTATTTATACGACGATCCCAGAATGGATTTTGTATAATCTTAGAGTATGAAGATGATCTGAATATCATCGGAACCCTGAAGGATATTAGGAAAGCAAGCTCTTACCTAGAGTCGGAGTTCGAAATGAAAGATTTCGGTAAAACCAAATATTGCCTAGGCTTGGAGCTTGAGCATGTCCCTAAATGAATATTAGTACATCAGTCAACCTACACTCAGAAGGTGTCAGAAAGGTTCGACTTTGCAAAGGCATACCCTTTGAAAATGCCAATGGTCGGAGACTTTGCAGACAAGACAAAGACCCGCTGGACCTAAAGAAGAGGGGAGGAAGTCACGGGACCGAATTCCCACACGAAGTGCAATACAAGTACTAATGTATTTAGCAAACTGTACTAGAACGGACATTGTATTTGTCGTGATCCTACTAGCAAGGTATAGTGCAGAACCTACCAAAGGCATTGGCAGGGAATAAAGGACATCTTCTGATACCTTTAAGGAAGCAAAGAACTTGGTCTGTTCTACAGGAAGAACAAAGACTTAACTATGAATGGCAATGCAGATAACGGGTACTTGTAGGACCCGCATATAGCCAAATAGCAAACAGACTATGTATTCCTATGTGGTGGAACCGTAATTCCATAAAAATCATCTAAGTAGAGTCTTGTACCGATATTGACGAACCACTCGGAAACAATAGCACTACACGAGGCCTCACGAGAATGTGCTTGGCTTCGGTGGATGATTCACCACATCCGGCGGTCATGTGGATTGAATGCGCACTAACCCCACTATTATCTATGAAGATAAATGCGACTTGTGTTGCACAAGTACGGATGGGTTATGTGAAGAATCCTCTCACAAAGCATATCAACCCCAAGTTCTTCTATGCTCATGAATTGCAAAAGATGAGCGTATTTAAAGTCTTGCATACTAAGTTATGTGAGAATCTTGCGATTTATTCACTAAGTCACTTCAGTCTAACTTTGAAAGATGCATATGTGAATTGGAATGATGAGACTTAGAGAAGTGCGAGTCGGGGGAGAACCTTCACGAACTCATTATTAAAGCTTGATCATGAAGATCGAGTACCCAAAGAATAAATCCGGAGATTAAATGAAATTGGGTGGATTGTACTCTTTTCTCTTGACGAGTTTTCCTGAAGTTTCTCGGCCAAGGTTTTTAATGAGGCAATTCGTGCATCACAGCAGAATGCGTATCATGTACTCTTTCTCTAAATTTTTTCCACTAGGTTTTTATGGAGTTTTGACGAGACATGGACATGAAGGATGGGTGCCTAAGGGGGAGTGTTGTGAAACCATGGGCCTGACCCTGCAGTCGGCCCATTAGTGGGCGTCCCATCCAAAACCCTAGCAGGGTCGTAGCCTATAAATAGGGAGGGTGCTATTCATTGTAAATGATTGATCGATGGATGAAGAAATAAAGAGAAGCAAGACGTCCCCCTACATCTCTGTGTTCAATCTCTTATTCTGTTCCTGTGTTCATGCATTGTTCTTACGATTCTGAGTTTGTCTACGGGGTAATCGTTCGGACTGGACTCGCCAGCGACGGTTCCTCAACACAATACACATATTCTTTCTATTTGTTGCGACATTACTCTGAGGATGTAGGAGCAAAAGCTACACTTAACAGATATATCTATCATAGGCAACAAGCAAATAACATAACCTAGATCATTGAAAGAGAATGACAATATCCTGAAGGACAACCTGTTGTGATTAGTAAGAACTGACATAAATTAAATTTACCTAACAATGGTAATATCCTGAAGGACAGGCTTCTGCTGTTCAGGAAGATTTGGGGCTTTGGTCACTACAACATTAAGTATTCCTCAGAGCGTATTAACCACAAGAGCTGACAAATCTTCAGAATGTCCTCAATGATTATAAATAGTGGAGCTCTCAATGGTCACTCGCCAACAACAAGCCCCCCGCTTGCCCTCCTCCTGGTCGGAGTTGAGCCACCCCTACAGCTTCGCTTGCCACATTCACCATGCCTACATGCACCCATTGCTTATCTGTAATTATGGAATGAACAGAAACTGAAATCAATAGGCCACATTTCAGATGTCATGCTTTCTAAGTTATGACATTAACACAAATTGATATACTATAATTCTTTATAGCTTGTGTCCATCAAATCTAGAAATAAATGTAAAAATAACTATGAGACAATAATAGATGGTATTTGACTTTAAGATTTTTTGTATGCATTGTAGCGTTTCCTGGCAAGCAGAAACTCAAAAGGACCATTCTCAGAAGCTAGTTTGTTGTTCCTGACATGAACGACGAAGGGATTAAACCCTATGATTTCATCGCAAATATCGATAAATGAACACTATGATTCCACTGCACAATTTCTTGAAATATGAAAGGACTAACCCTATTTAGTACAGACATCTGAATTTGTGCATCACGTAATTAAACCTAGAGAATATAACACATACAACAGATAGCCTATAAACTCCAAAATTAGCACCGATCAAACCAAGAAGGTTCAAGGATATGAGGTCAAGCCTTCAGGGATTGGAACCCAAACAAGATGCATGTTTCAACACGAACTACATTAGATCACGCAACCAAATCGTACCACAACACAAGACCAGAACAGATCAAATCAAATTGTGTGATTCAACAACCTAAAAATTCCAAGGGGAAAGGGAGTGATTATTCACCAAAGACGTTCGATTCATCCTCAATTAGTCAGCAACGATCCTCAATCTGACTGCAGTCCACATAGTTCATACAGACTATTACTACACTTTGATTGTATAACATGTCTGCCATAAACATTCCATTACTTCACTGCAAAATAGATGCAAATATCAACCAATAACACGAAAAACAACTCGTTTCTGGTAAATAAGACTTCATATTCTAATTAAAGATACCGATAGTCATCCTGGTTAATATAACTTGTTAGAAAAAAAAATCGAAGATTGACTTCTAAAAAAACAAACAAAAAAACAGAAAACAACCCAACATTTTGAAATTTGTGCAATGGTAGTGCGTATTATGAAGACAATGAAACAACACAAACCAAGAGGCAGTGGCTTTCAAGTTAACCCAAAAAATCTCGGTAACGAAATTAAAACATGTACCACAGTTTTGGCAGTTGGAACCCTACAGAAACGAAGGGAGATGACATATACTCCCTCCGTTCTTTTTTACTTGACACAATTGACTTTTCACGGTCTTCGAGATGTGACTTTGATCATAATTTTTTATTACTTTTACATTAAGATATACTAATGAAATTATAATATTATGAAAGTATTTTCAACGACAATTCTAATGATATAATTTTTATATAGCCAATCTAGATAGTTTTAAACTTATTGGAGGTCAAACTTTAGAAAGTTTGACCGTGAAAAGTCAACTGCGTCAAATAAAAAAGAACGGAGGGAGTACACTGTCAGCCGGTTGAAAATAGAAACAAATCCTTTCCCTAATCTGACGATGCGAGGAGACGACGCTACCTAGTGACTGTGGGCACTGACCGTAGACATCGGAGGCAAGGATGATGGCGTGGGTGGTGCGGCGGGGCTCGGTGACATAGGTCTCGATGCCACCGATGTGGACAACCCCACCAGCCTAGTCGTCAGGTCGGGCCATCGCCAGTGGCGGTGTACCCAAGAAGCGGTGAAGAAGAGAGAACATGTTGTTGTACTACATAAGAAGCGGCAACGCGGGCAGATCTAGACAACGATGGTCTACGAGGCGGCGGAGGAGAGAGAGGGAGCACATCAGGGATGCGAGGGAAGTGGAGAGGGTAAAGGAGCAGGGAGACAGCGACAGAAGATGGTAGAGAGCGAGCGGGCGGAGTGGTGGCTGCGTCAGCGCCTTGAGCAAGAAACGGCGGAGGAGAGGGAGTGAAATAACCCAAAAATTTGGACTTCAAAAAGTTTTTGAAGTTTTTCGTTTGAATTCAAAAACTTGCCCAATTCAGCAAGTTTCCTCTCCCTCCCCCTTTCCCTTTTCGTCCGACCGTTTTCTTTCTCTAAAAACGCCTTCTTCCCCGCCGCCTTCTCCTTCCTTCCTCCCGACGCCATCACTAGCGCCCGCCCCGAGCCACCTCGCGCCGCAATCAATGACCCGCCGCGCCACCTCTCGCCCCGCTCCAGTGAGGGGGCACCGCCACCGCGACGTCGCCGTACGCACGCCCACGCCTCCACCCTGCCCCTGCCCGGCGCAATCCACTCCCGGCTGCCCACGTCGCCGCCACTGCTGCGCCCAATCCCTGCTCCCACCGCCTCATCCTCGCCCTATAAGAAGTTCCCCTAGAGCCTCCTTCATCACCTTTCCCTTCACCACCTCCCCTTCACTCCTTCCTCTATAGAGCTGGCGCAATTTCAAGAATCACCGCCGCCACTGTTCTTCTTCTCCAACGAAGCCGACGCCAATTCGTCACCCCCGACCAGCCAAGCTCCAAATTGAGCCCACTGTAAGCTCCACCTCCCTTCCCCGCTTCTTTTCCCCACCTTCCCCACCTCCCAAACCCGCCGGAGCTCGCCGGCACCGAGCTCCACCGCCGCCTTCTTTGCGGCCACCGTCGCCAAGCGACCTCACTCCACCCCGAGCCCTAACTCCACCACCCCCGAGCTCCTACCACCCCACTGATGCTCAAGCAACCCTCCCCTTGGCCGGAGCGCCACCGTAGCGTCACCGCGCCGTTCCCCTGCCTCGGCCGTGCGCCACCCGCGCCGCCACCCCATTCCCAAGCCTCCTCAGCCCCGGCAAAGCCCAAAAATGGAATCCCCTTGGCTTAGTGATGCTCCCCGCACCACTCACTCCCGCCGCCGCCGGCTCGATTGAGCTGAGTGCGCTCTGGCCTTTCGGCCGAGCGCAGCTCAAAGCCAACCGAGGCTGGGCCTTTGAGGCCTGGCCAAATGGGCCGTGGGCCGCACAGTAATGGGTTAGACCCATTACTGTTCAATCATTTTTTGCCTGTCACTGTTCACTACACAGGGCTCTTTCTACTGTTCATTCTGAAAAAATAGAAACACTGTTCCAAAATCCAGAAAATGCACAGTAAACCCTAGCTACTGTTCATTTCAGATAAAATCAGTAATTTCAAGTATTGTCCATTGATCCCTTGTCATACAAGAATAGTAAAATAGTACTATTCATTGTCCGACCCTTTTTCGCCCAAAACCCTAATCCAACATATTACACTCTTTTTGACCGTCTCGAACCCAGAAAAATCATTCACTGTTTATTCTTTTAAATTAGCCCAGATACTGGCCATTGCACAATAGCTATTTACGGTTCACCCGAAGAAAACCAAAAACACTGTTCATAATCCGGAAACAGTGAAAACCTCTCACTGTTCATATTGCTTACTGTACTTTAGCCAACACAGTGAATTCTATTACTATTCACTAATCCATGTTCAGATATGAGTAGTAAAGTTTGTACTATTCACTATCTGGCACTTTTTCGCCCGAAACCCTAATTTGACACTCGATGCCTATTCTGGCCATCTCGAGCCCAAAAAGTCATTCTTGACTCCGATCAGCTATACCAAACTCCCAATAAATCTTTTCACCTTTCTATAGGATTCTCTATCTATTTACAATATTTTTGTTGTACATGGATCTAAAATTCAACTCTGTTCAGCCCAATCAAAACACCAGATAAATCTCCACCATCCCACAACACCACCTTGTTTTATGTTTCTTTTCTGTTTTTATTTAATTGCATGTTATTCCCAGCTCATTCCTTGTCGAGCTGGATTTTATTTGAATTATTTTATTGTATTGCTTCTCGTTAGGTCACGACCTCAACGACCAAACTCTAGAAGAGGTCGGACAAAACCAGTATCCAGAAGACTTTGTGCAAGAAGGCAAGTCGCATTCCTTGATCATTTTGAACCTACATTTTATATATGTATTATTACTTTCATTACTGTATTTGTGCTAATTACTTTAAATATTGAAATAATACTTTTGAATGCCATGACAATTAGATAAATCCTAAATACCCCATAGACAAACCCACCCAACTCTTGTAGGCCATATTCACCTTGACAAGTTTAGTTTATATAGAATACTATAAATAACTTCATCACCAAAAATGTGTTCATCAATCAAAAGAGAGTATTGGCCTTTCGCCAATGGTTTTGGTGGTGAGTTGAGGGTTGTGTCCAGAAAGTTGGACAACCCACTTGTGTAAAAGTGAGTCAAAGGTGAGATCAAGCAGGTGGACAGCCACGAGTTGGTGTTGGTCCATTTCCTCACTGGAGACAAGTAAGGACAAGAACATTGTGTCAAAGTAACAGACACAAAAAAACCGCTCAACCACATGCGTGGTCATTCCTCCTTAGCTTAGTACACTGCTCTTCCGATTGAATATCTACGGGATGTCATCTGTTCTCGGATGGGAGAGCAGACGCGGAACTGGGGTGGGACAGGAGTGGCCGGACGGGGACACTCGCTGATCTTCGTAATGGTATGGGCCCATCAGCCTCGGAGTGCGGATTCCACTATTGGCCGGTGGTCTCCCGAGCTGTATGGATTAAGACCTACCGTGTAGAGACTAAAAAGAATTGAGCAGTGAAAATGCTTTGTTATCTCAGCTCAGTCGCACGCTAACGTGTTGCGTGTTTATAGCTTGACAGTACGAGCATGAGATATCTTGTGGGTAAAGTTGGGCAACTCTGCAGAGTGAATAATCAAAGGTATTCGAATACACCGAGCTTCCGGCTAATGAAGTTGTATTAATGGGTGATTCCAGTACAGAGGCATAAGTAGAGTTTTTGAGATGTTAAGTTGGTAATTGAGTTTGTTGAGAAACCCCTGATGCTATTACTTATTATTGTTTTACTGTTTTATAAATTATTTTAAATGCAAAGTGCATCCACATATGCCAGATATGGTAAACCCTAACCATCCATTGAACTCCTTGCATGTAATTATTTAGCACTTCCATGCGGCTTGCTGAGTACGGTAGTAGTACTCATTCTTGCAAAATCTGCAAAACATCTACAGAAGAAACCTGGGAACATGCAGAGGATCCTTGTGAGCAAGATTTTGGTGGACCCCCAGAAGTCAACGACTACTGTTACTAGGTCTCGACTGTGCTCAAGCGTGCCTGTGGTTGAAAATTCTTTTGTTTTTGTATTATATTAACTTTGAGCTTGGATGCCCGTGTCAGGTCAAAACAGGTTGTTAAACCTTAGCTTTGTATAATAAAAGTCTGGTTTTTGTTGCAATTGAAAGCTTGCTTGAGATACTATTTGCTTCGCAACTGCACATCCCGGGCGGTTGTGAAGGGTTTATCGGTCCCGAGAATCGGGGCTGTCACTGGGAGGGAGCAGGCTGGGGACACGAGAGAAGTGGAGAAAGAGCGAGGGGGAAGGGAGGCGGTGTCGAAAGATAGGAGAGGGCGAGCAAGCGGAGCAGCGCCCTCGTCGCCGCCCTGAGCACGAGCGGCGGCGTAGCCTAGGTGAGTGCGGCACCGGGGTGGGGGGGGGTTAGGGGTGTGGAGCAGTGGAGTTGGGGGGGGGGCGGACTGGGCCGTTCATGCCGAATGTGCGATCCAACGGCTTTGCACCCATCCGATTACAACCATACGATGGAGATCCGACGTTTGCCGATATCCGAGACGAGACCTTAACGTAAATTCGAAAACCGTAGGGGTTTTTTCGCTAAACCAGTGGCGTGAACGCCCTCGTCCGACTACAACTGTACGATGGAGATCCGACATCTGCCGATAGCCTAGATGGGGCCTCAACATAAATTTGAAAACCGAAGGGTTTTTTTCCCGTGAAACTGGCAACGTGGAGCTCCCCTGAGCGTTTCCTTTGCCGATTAGAAAGAGAATATTCAAGTCTTCATTTTCATCTCGGATGCTGCGAATGTTGATGCAAAGCCGAGAGGCTTGCAGATTGCAGTTGGCCATCGTTTATTCTCCTTCCCAGTGGGCTGCACTGCTGCATGTGCGACGACTCGTGTGTGGGCACGAGCTGGGATGGTTGTGGGAAGGTGCAAACAAAGTTACAACCAAAAGCACAAAATCGGTGGCCCATGCCCGTAGCGCCTGGTGCCCTCGTAGACGAAACAAATTTCGTTGGGCCTGGCACTTGTTCTGCCTGTGCCACAGGTATGATTTGGCAGCTGACTCATGTCTGTTTCCTAGCTAGGATCCGTCACGCAACTTGTTACTGCTTGCTAGCGGTCGATCTGCCAAGCACTTCAGCGATCTGGTGCCATTTTCTCCCATCAAAAAGGAAATGAGTAAGGTCATTTTTGCCACAGGAGATGACAGTTGACAAGCGCTGGCTGCAAGCCAAATAAATGTCGTCACTCGCACGAACACGGTGGATGTTTTTGTAGGATGGTCTCATGGTCATGCACTCATGTTTGATATGCTGGCCGATAATCTCACCGATAAGATGTTGGCAAGTTCTGGTGTCTTCCGGGTTGGCAAGCGGGATTGCTTTCGCAAGGTGGTCGACTAATAATAGACAAGACGGCAGTGGCGGATCCAGGATTCACAGAATGGGTGTTCAAAGTTATAAAAATATTGTCCAATGTAAAACATAAAGATTCACAATAGCAAAATAAAAGTACAAATTGCTCGTACTAGAGACAACATATTAAATAATTTACAGTAATTACAAAATTAAAAAATTGCAATCTAACTATATCCCACAAATATTTTAAACATATGGATTTCCTCTTCATTTTTGAATGTTATATGGTCTACATTTCAAAAGACCCAATTCACATATTACAAATCAACACTAGAACATCACTGGAAATTTGAGATTTAGGAATTGAATGAGAGATTGAGTGCAAGATGTACCCGTGTCGTCGTCGCCTAATGTTCGGCTGTTGTCTGCACTTTGTCTGCTACTTCCTGACCCGTCGAATGCCACTGTGCCCTCCATGTCGGCTCGCCACTTGCCCCACTGACCGTCGTCGCGAGCTCCTTACCCGTTGGTCACAGCCCTCCATCCCCGCATTGGACACAAGCTACAAAATAATTAGACATTTGGACGGAATAATTGAACTATACAAGCTATGAAGCTAATATGAATATCTGACTCAACTACAAGTCTACCTCTTCTCTCCCCTCACTTTCCTCTTTGCCTTTATCTCAAATTCTCAATCCTTCGGTCCTTCTTATTGCTACAGCCGAACTCCCAGCTCCCCCCATCCATCTTCTTCTTCTTATTGCTTTTCTTCCCTCCCCAAATCCCAATGCTATTTCCTCTCTCGTCCGGCCCGGTGCCATGGGTGCTTCCTCCTGCCTGGCTCGGTGGCTCCCCCTCCGCGCGCCGCGCTTCGCCTCCCCGGAGCCGGTGCCGTGCCGGTCGGCGGCTCCTCCGCGGCTCGGCCCGGCTCTAAGGCGGCACCTCCCATCCGCGTCGCGCCGCACGGTCGGTCTGGGACTGGATTATCGAGGTTTGGAGCGGTGGAGCGGCCAGAGGAGGAGGCGGCCGCGAGGCGAGACGACGATCGACGCAGGCAAGAAACCAACCGAGGAGGCGAGGAGCTCACCTTGACCTCGCCGCGTCCGCCGCTCCTGCGCCGGTGCGGTGGTGGTGGTCTGCTCGGCCTCGGTCTTTGCCGCGTAGTAGGGCTTCCCTCCTTGCCGCGCGCCGCGCGAGGCACCCTCCATCCCCGGCTCCGGCATCGGTGGATCGGCGCTCACGGGCTCACGGCTCACCCGGTCACCCCTGCCCCGCCGTGTCGCCGCGTCGCCGCCGCTGCCGCCACAGAGCGAGAAGAGAGGGGCGAGAGGCGAGAGGCGCTTCAGCGCTTGTGGTCTTGGGGATTTCACGAAGGGTAGGGGCTGCGTTGGGCGTGAGGCGCTCAGCCGCTTGGGTTGGGCTGTGGCGTGGTGGGCTTTGCTGGTGGCCTAGTGCCTGGTAGGGCGTGGGGGTCGGCTACATGTGCTGCGCGATTGGAGGCGATGGGAGGAGTCACAGTCTAAA
Organism: Ampelocalamus luodianensis; assembly: GCA_036346255.1. Lineage (NCBI taxonomy): Eukaryota > Viridiplantae > Streptophyta > Magnoliopsida > Poales > Poaceae > Ampelocalamus > Ampelocalamus luodianensis. The sequence continues at coordinate 6,450,805 of CM070632.1, read as the reverse complement.
TACGTATTTTAAGTATTTATTAGTATATATACCTAATATACCTAATAAATATTGGAATTTTTTTTTAAAAAAATAATGGGTGTACATCTGTACACCCATGTCCCTATACTAGATCCGCCCCTGCAAGACGGTTCTAACCGCAATCCCTATCTACCACTAGGGTTGGCTATCAAACTTAACGAGCTATTATTAGGCTTCATTCGAAATTGACATAGTTTGACGTAAAATCATTTTATTTATAGTTTAAGTGATTACTTTAAAAGCGAGCTAACGAGCCACCATCGAGCTGAGCCTCATTAACCTTTTCTCATTCCAAATTGACTCATTTTAATTTTAACCAATTAACTGCTGTAATCGAATAAAATTTGATTCAAGCCCATAATGAGCTTTTTTTTGTCAGCCCCGACTACCACCTCATGGCATTAGATCCTCCCAAATGGGCAATCAAAAGGGAGCAGAAAATGTCAACGGTGGTCATTGCTTGGTCGCATGGTCGTCGGTGTACCGCCTGACTCAATTTGGAGGGCTGAGCATTCACAATTTAGATGTGTTGGGACGTGCTCTAAGGATATGGTGGCTTTGAAGCCAGGGGCGGACCTGAAGAAGGTTGAGGGGGAGTCAAACCCCACTCAAATTTTAGTTTTTAGTGGAGTAGCCCAATGTCTGATCACTTGTGCCCCCGCTCAGCCCAACAGAGGTGCCCCGATAGCCCACTTGCACCTTGCTCATTTTTTGACCTGGATTCGCTCCTGCTTGCAGCACACAAACCTCCTGAACCCTTGGCAAGGTTTGTCAATTCCGTCGAACGCGGTGGAAAAATCTAGGATTAATTCCTTATTTACCATTGTAAGTTAGCCTGCTTCCTAAAATGCCATCGCGAAATTGCTCTTCCCTTCATTATCATCTGATCTCAAGTTCTATCCCCGTTTTTCCACTCCCGTTAGTGGCCATTAGGGCAACACAGTGCGGACATGCAAAACTTGTTAGGCTTTTTTCCCTGAAATTCCCATCTTACCATGTGCCTTATTTTTCGTTGAAGTTCTCTCTTTTTGTTGAGACATGTACTAAGGATGCATTAAAGTGTAGATCCAGTAGGCCCTAAATCTGTTAATACTATGTTGGTCCACAGGATGGACCCCCGAACATCATATCTGCTGAAAAGATATGCTACACATGGGAAACAAACTAGAAAGGAGTTTAGTTGCTTTAGCTTCAACAAAGTAGTGGACTCATTAACAGTCAACTTTAATAAATTAGTTGATGAACTTGGGGACAAATACCCATGGGGGCAAAACCAAACTATATAAATGCACTACTTTGATGCCACCACCAAAAAAATCATTCCTGTGAGTTCTGACTGAGACTTGGAGTTAATGTTTGATAAGTTTATTGTTAGCAAGACTATTGAGATGTCTATCAGAATTTGTGATCCAAATGATAGTGACATAGAGGATGGCAATGGTGCTACTGCTGCAGCCAATAATGACCCTGATTATGAGTCTGAAGTTGGTGAGGAGGATGATGATGATGATTCTGAGGAGGCTGATAACTAGGTTGCAAAGGATCAGGTGCCTGGAGCCATTCCTGAAGTAGCTTACCATAGAGATGACCCTCCAATGTCAGTAGGCAGTATATACCCAGATATTCCACACTTTAGGTTGGCTTTAGCTCACCATACAATTAAACGCGAGTTTGAATATAACACTGAGGAAAGTGACCCAGGGAGTGAGAGTTATTTGTGCTGCTGAATAGTGCACCTGGAGAATTCATACTTCCACAATGGAGGGCAATAATAATTCAAGTAATTAATCCCAATTACTTTGTAGAATTGAAAAATATTGACAACACCCCTTCATTTTCATGTAACTTGTTGATACATTATTTTTGTTCATGTCACGGCAGGTCAAGAAGAATCCTTTTAGCCATACTTCTTCAAGTACCAGAAGGAGTGAGAAAGTGAGGCCTGCAAACATGAAGTGGATACGTTATAAGGTGACAATGGTTGAGGGAGAATGCTAGTTCTAAGCCAAAGTAACTGCAAAGAAGGATCCATGACAAGTACATAGTCCTTGTGGACTACAAGAGAGTGTTTGCTGGTAAAGAACTTGCACTTACAAATTTCTATAGTAGTTGGGAAGATAGTTTTGACCAATTGTTCAATTTTAAGGCCAAAATTGAGAGATCGAGCCCTGGCAGTTTTGTAGTGATTGATCACTACACAGTTGTAACGTCCCAAAAATGACTAAATATAAAAATACGGAATTTTTAAAAACTTTTTATGCGATATCTAATGCATTCATTTTTGCCTGCATTTTTGGAGAATCATTCGAGTGCATTTTCTCTTTTGCCGTGACAAGTAGTGTAAAATAGAAACCCAAGATACATAAACCCTAAATGCAGAAAACCTAGAAACATAAAATGCAAAAGCAAAATAAACCTAAAAGCATTGTCCTTGAAATCTTGCTTGAAGTATGAACCCTAAAAATCAAAATCATGTCTAAAAACCTAATCATCCAATTGTTCGAAAGTCCAATTAAAAGAATCTAACAAATCTCATATTTTTATCATCGCAAGAGGATTTCTTAAAACAACCGTCAGAATTTTAAGCCAAACCTAAAATTATGTTATTTGGTCTTTTTCCTATTTTTCTTAGCCCCTTTCCCTTCTCCTCTTACTATTCATCTAGCTGAACCCTGTTGCCACCGCACCATCTCTTTCTTCCTCCCATCTTTTCTCTCCCTCGCCCAACAACCAGCCAGCACCATCACACCACCACTGCATGTGCCCATGCCGCGCGTCACGCGCCTACACCATCCTTGCCTCTGCCATGCCATGATTGAACTCACTCGCCACATACCCCATCCCGGTGCCACATCGGTTGCCATCGCCCATTATGCATCGCCATCCCATGCTCTGTCCGCGCACCGGCCACCATCGTGTCCTCCGCCGCCCACCTACAAAAGCCAGCACTGAGCCAGCCTAACCCTCCTGCAGCCACTCTCTCCCTCCCCTCCCATCTCACCAAGAGAGATCAAGGTGGAGCTGAAGAGCCCCAGTGCACAGAGCCGGCTCCAATGACGCTCGCTCGGCCGCCATGCCACCCTCGTCGTGCAGTCAGCCCAAAGCTTCTCCCCCCATTCTGTGTTCCCAAGCCCTCTCATGTTTTCCCCCATGTTGATTTTGGCTTGCCTCCACAGGAACCCCGAACGCTGGCTTGTTCACCGGCCTCGGCTCAAAACTGCCACTCGCGTTGCCCTCCTCGTGTGGTGTGCCTCCGGCTCAATTCCACGCGAATGGAGTAGCCCCTAGCCTCCCCAAGCCTTCCCCACCTTCCACCGAAGCAATCTCTCACCCGAGCGGCGCCCCCGCGGCCAACTGCCTGCGCCACCACTGGCTCCCGCCGCCCGCTCACCACCGTCCTCCTCGTCCCCGACTGATTGCACAGGTGAGTTACCCTAGCTCTCCTCATGCTGGTGCACACCCCCTTTGTTCCCCTCTTTCCCACCGGCGCCGTCGCCCATTTCTCCTCTAGGTCTGATCGCTGCACGACACTGCCCTACAGCCACCGACCGCCTCAAGCGGCGCCTCCACCGCCACTGAGTTCGCCTCCTCTCCCCGAACCCAATTTGCCTCCAGATCGGCTTATCTTGCTTTCTTCCATGGCGCCGTTCGATTTGCTTGTGACAAGCCCATCTGGAAAAGCTTGGGTCCCCTTAAGGTGCAAGTTTCACTTGGTTGGCGGTGCGTTGACGATGCTGGACAACAGATTTTTTCTAGGTGACTGAATTAAGGGCTAGATATTTAGCTTTTTTGTGAGAATTTCTAGCATGTTTCTCTTTTTTCTTAGCTATACTAAAAGAATCGTCAACGACTTTTAGTATATAACTAGCAACATGGCCTTCACATTTGCGCGTCTAGATTTGTTAGAAAGTTTGTATTATCAAAGATGCAACTTATGTGGCTTAGAATATCTTTAATATAAGAGAAATTGTGTAGTAACACTGCAAACATGTATGAATTGGAAAATGGCATATGCGTTGTAAGAGAATTGATGTACTCCAAAACGCAACTTAGGTGGCTTAGAATACCTTTTAATACAAGAGAAAATTTGCTCAATAACACTGCAAACATGCATGAATTGGAAAATGACATGTGTTGTACAAGAATTGATGTACTCCAAAATGTGTACCAATTGTAGATTCTTAAAGTAGTACCCAGTTAATGTACTCCAATACATTGTACATGATATCCAATATATTATATTAATTGGTACCACTAATTATAATTTGGGTCTGGCAAAATATACGATGTAGAACTCTTTTCATAATAAATATAAATATGGTAGATGAATAGTGTTTGATGAGTTTTTTGTTTGCAAAATTAATTAAATAAAAAGAATAAAAATAAAGAGACAGTGGCCCACATGTAAGTCAATAGGGAAGCATGCGGTCGTACAAAATTCTTTGAACCAAGACTGACGCGCTGCCCCGCGCGTCGTCAAATATTTTTCTACGCGTAACATGTCCAATATTGGATTGCATGGGTTGGACTTGTCGCAAGGAGCACGAAGGTTCAAACGGATCGCAAATCTGATGCTTTGTGTAAAAGATATATACTCTAAAAGTTTAGAGATCAACAACAAAATGACTGATCAATTATTATACTCACGTGGCTGGTACACAGCCGATTAGCACAAAAAATTATACGTATGGAAATATTGCCCTCAGCATATCACCTTTGTAATGGAAAGATCATCATACCATATCTACATCTAATAGGAGTAATCCTCGCCAAATCTGTTTTGAATGGAAAGTAAGCCTCACAGAGCAAATATGAGATAATCAAATCCCACTATTTCGATTCTTGCAGTCACACTAGAGTCTGATTCGGTGTCAAGGAACCTACGTGGCATCTCGCTCCCGGCTACTACCTCTGCCTATATAAAAGCCTTGCCAAGTTGCCATCCGCACCTACAGGGGAGAGGAATACACACAAAACACAGGAAGAGGGAAGCTGAGAAAAGACACTTTTGATAAATAAAATCCAGAGTTCTGGGCCTTCGGGCCCAACTGCCTTAAAAAAATTAGCTTAATCTTTTTGCTATTATTATTTTAGTCAAAACAAAATTGTAGGGTGTGGATATCATGTGGATATGCTCATGATCTTAGGATGATGATACAATTGGCAATGATGTTGAGGGTTTATCGAAACACTCGTTTTCGGTGAAATTTAGGTTCTGCCAAGCAATAGGCAGTTAGACCGGATAGGGCGGCGTTAGACTGGCTTTGGTGGTGGTTTGACTGGCCAAGGATGCTGGGTCTAGGATTGGAGAGCTGAGGTCCAGAAGATTGAGGATGTCGCGTGAAGTCAGTAGACTCAAGCATGGTGCAAAATGGACAAGGATGACCGTACAGGAAGTTCGGTACGACGGGTTGCATCAAGCGGCGCGGGGGGGGGGTCGGTGCAAGTGTCATGGTGGTTTCAGTGGGAGCCGGATGGGAGAGACTTGCAGACATAAAGAGAGCCGTTGATCAACCTACACGTGGCGAAGCATGAGATTACTTCATAAAGATTAGACTCGGTCTTTGGAGAAGGATCGAGAAGGAGAAGCGTGCGTGAGTGTAGGTTATGTGAATAGTACATAAGTAGGACTCCTATCAAATTGTGTTTAGTCCTAAAAAAACAAATCGTGTTTATTTTTTTTTATCTTCTACTTTTTTTTTTGTTTACACACGATGTAAGCTTCGGTTCTTTTTTTTTGTTCGCACGCACCATACCATGTAGGCTGCGTTTCTTGTTTTCTTTTATTGTCTCGCGTTATGTTGGCTTTGCCTTACACAAGTAAGGGATATCTTCTCTTTTTGTTTTTAAATTATGAAGGAATATAAATATTTTTGGCTGCTATAGTTTCGTGTTAATTACGAACCACCAAATTGAGGGCCAGATGTCATGCTCTTTTTGAGAAATTATAGTATTTTTCTCTTTTTTTCTCAATAACATCCAATTTTAGATACAATTCAACTTTAATTAAGGTCCATCAGATTGATAGCTAGAATTTTTTTTTGGTGAGAATCTCTTGCATATTTTATTTTTTCTTAGCGATCGTAAAACAACTGTCATCAACTTCTATTATATCGTAGATAATAGGAAGTTGCTAGCTCACGATTTTTTTTATATTAATTAACTCTTTTTAAAATTTATTTTAAAGTTAACCTTTGGTGCACTTTATTTCCAATTCTGACCTCTTTGGTCACGCCACCACTCGTGACGTGATAAAATAATACTGTCACGTCAGCCTGTATTTGGGCAAGATCTTGTCATGTCACCACCCGTAGCGTGACAGTGTTACTTGGTCACACCACAACCAGCGGCGTGACAAAAAATGTGTTTTAGCGGACTTATCCTATGACGTGATAATATTGTTTTGTTACGTTATGGGTGGTGGCGTGACCAAAGGGTTAGAATTGGAAATAAAGTGTGCTAGAGTTAACTTTAAATAAAAATTTAAAAAGGATTAATTAATAAAAAAAGTTCCTAGCTCACCTTTTACCGGTTTCTCATTCTTGGTCGAGAGATGTACAGTGGTGGGCTGTCGTGGGACGTGAGATAAATAAGTCATTGGATGATCGGATTGAATGGTCAGATGTTGTCCCGTTGCTTGGGAGAAAAAAGCTATAGCTTTCTGTAGTATTTCACAAGATAATAGGAGTAATAGATAGATTTTGGCCAGCCCTGCTAAAATAAGCAGAGTTAACTCGCGGTTGCGGCTGACTCTTGAAACGGTCACGCATACATCCAGCCGGCGCCCAGCCGGCAGCAGGGGCAGGCCGGCCCACGGTGCAAGCTGTTCTTTCATATGTACACCATACCCCTCGACGAGCTCATTCCTGCTTATCGCCAACCTTTCAACCGGAGCACAAAACTAGGTACGACAATGCGTAGTTTCGTTGTATCTGTGCTGCTGCTGCTGCTGCTGCTCGCGAGGAGCACCGTAGCATCTGCGGCAGCAAACATCGCGTTGTCCGGTTGCCAGAGCAGATGCGGCAACGTGGACATCCCGTACCCCTTTGGCACCACCCACGGCTGCTACCGGCCGGGCTTCATGGTCACCTGCCGCCGCAGTAAGCTGTTCCTGGAGAGAGACGGGCGGGAGGTGCTGAATATATCCGTCCTGAGCAGCACGGTGCGCATCCACAGCCCAGTGTGGCTCTTCAACGTCGACAACACGAGCAGCAAGGAGTTGAGCATCATTCCTAACGACGGGCCGTACCTGCTGTCCGCGGCGAGGAACCGCCTCGTCCACATCGGGTGCGGCTTCAATGCCTTCTGGTCGTGGACCCAGCTAGGAGCGCACGCGTCTAACGGTACTTGCTCCTCCTCCTGCCCGGAAAACTTGCCAAGTTTAGGCCGCAGGTGCGACGGCATCGGCTGCTGCGACGCGCCCATCCCGACAGGCCTAACTTCTTTCCGTGCCCAGTTCCAATGGTTAGACTTAGACCTGAAAGGGAATGTTTCAAGGTGTTCGTGGGTGACGTCGGCCGCGAGCGTTGTCGCGGTGGAGCACGAGTGGTGGCACGGCCACAACGTGTTCTTGCTCAAGATGTTTATTCTCTACTTGGGAAACGCGAGCGGGATTGAAATCCCGGCCATCCTGGACTGGGCGTTCGACAACTCGTCGTGCGCGGAAGCCGCCAAAAAACCAGATTATGGGTGCATCAGCAAGAACAGCGGGTGCCTCGACTCTACAGGAAGCGCCTACGGCTACATCTGCCGGTGCTGCCACGGCTATGAAGGGAACCCTTACGTGAGGGGTGGGTGCCGGAGCCCGCGAATCCATCTTTCAGCTGGTAAGTTCTTGTACTCTCCTCAAGACTGTGGCCCTTTTTGTTTAGGCTTAGGCTTTTTGGCTTATAGCTTAAAGCCAACTTTTTGGCTTAAGTGGCTTATAAGCCCCCTAGCTTTTAAGCCAACCGAGGGTGTTTGGTAATCTGGCTTTTTATGGACTGATTGGCTTTTTTTTGTTCGAAATGTCTAAAATATCCTTGATCATGTCTTGATAATACCAGACATATTTTTGCAACCAACAATACCAAATTATGATATCAAAGTTCGAGGACGTCGATTCAGAGACCAAATTCACACATCACAGTTCATCATATTTTTGTTGGGGAAGGATTCGATGGAAAAAAAGGAAACGATTTGTATTTATATACGATGGCAATTTGAGGGTAATTTTAACGAAGTTTGGTGGCAAACATATATTCTATTCCGTAAAAGCCAAAAAAAGCATCTCTCCCCTGGCTTATGGCTTTTAGGCTTAAATTGGCTTAAACTTATTATAAGCCAAACAAAAAAGCATCTCCTTTGTTTAGGCTTAAACTTTTTTGCTTTTAAACCAGACAAAAAGCCTAAACAAAGAGGGCCTGTAGTGAATAATTGTCGCGGTGTTGACCCTTCGAAATATAGGTTTGACCTATTCTATGTCTATATAAACGGGACAAGTATTTCATGCACTATGATTATTAAATGTACAATATCATTTCCGTGTTACAAAACTAGATATTCAAAAAGGGTTTTGATAAACACCACCTGAGTGATTTCTTCCAAAAAAACCATCCATATCCTGACTCTTGGATTCACGTTGAGATTCATGTTTGGCTTCAGCTCGTTCTTCTCCGGCAAGGTTAGAGCTCGGGTTAACCAAAGTTAGGGTCAAGGTTTGTTGGCACCCTGACCTCAGATTTTGTGTGTGTGTGGTAACAGACCGGCAATAGGCGACAATATGACGCTGCCAGTCGTGATTGTTGGAATGTAATATGGCAAGTGGGCCTGTCCACAATGCCTATATATATGTACGCTGACCATTCATAGTAATGTATTGAGTATTCCCCCAATTACTCTCTAATATGGTATCACGAGAAAGTTACGATCCTCGTTTCTCTCGCTTCCGCAAATAGCCGAGCGCGCCTCCTCCTCCGAGTCGAGCGCCGCGCCGCCGCCGGTCATCCGATCGCGGCTTCTCTCCTCGCCGTCGCTGAGTTCATCTACTCGCCGGCCCCTCGTGTCGCGGAAACGTCCACGTCGTCTACGTCCGGCTGTCGTCTACGTCTACGTCGCGTGATCGACTACGTCTCGCGTGATCAACTACGTCTACGTCGGACGCCGGGTACGTGGCCAGATCGTGTGATCAACCCGTCGCCATGGCTGAGACCGACGCCGACCGCCAGGCCCGCGAGGCGCGCGAGGCTCTCGAACGCGCGGCCGAGGCGGCACGCAAGGCAGAGGCCGATCGGATCGCGCCCTCGACGCGCATTCTGCGGGCACGCCGTCCACGCCGCCGCCATCTCCGTCCTCAACATCAAGGTCCTCGTGCCCTTGGTTCTGGATCGCGCCGCCGACAACTACAACCGGTGGCGCGCCATGTTCCTCACCGTCTTGGGCAAGTACGCCCTCACCGACCACGTCCTCTCCGACGTCGTCAACGCCGATCGACCGGCGTGGGTGCAGATGGACTGCACCGTACTGACATGGATCTACTGCACGATCCACGTCGACCTCCAGCAGTCGACGATGAACCGCAAGCCCAACGCTCGCGGCGCCTGGACCCACCTCGAGAACGAGTTTGTCGGCCAGCGCGAATCGCACGCCCTGCTGCTCTCGGCGGAGTTTCGCATGGCGAAACAGGGCTCGACCTCGATCACCGACTTCTGCCGCCGTCTTGAGACGATGGCGGCGACCCTCGGCGACTACGGCGATCCGATCGGGGATCGCACCCTGGTCCTCACCCTCCTCCACGGCCTCAACGGCAAGTTCCGGCCCATGGTCTCCAACCTCAAGATGCGGCAGCCCTTCCCCACCTTCGAGGAGGCTCGCACGCTTCTCCTGCTCGAGGAGATCGACGCCGGCGACATCGCCGCGGCGAGGCGGCGGGCCTCCGATCCGCCGGCCTCCGCGCGTCCACCGCCTCATCGCCGCCCCGGTCCTCCAACGGCGCGGCGGCCATGGCCACGGTGGCGTGAAGGCTACGGCGGCGCCACCACGGCGGCGGCTTACGGCCCGGCCAGCCACCACGGGCGGCTGGCGGCGGCGGCCGGCCACGCTGCCAAGCCGGCCTCGGCGCTCGGCGCGCGCGCGCGCGCGCGCCGCAACCAGCAGCAGCAGGCGGCCTCCACCACCAGCGGCGGCCCTCGTCCACCGGCGCCGTTCTACAACCCGTGGGCGGGTCACGTCCAGTTCTGGCCGTGCCCACCGAATGGTTCCGGGATGCCGTTTCGTCCTCCGCCGGCCGCCTCCACCGCGCAGCAGCAGTACGTGCAGCAGCCGTACACCTTCGGCCCTCCTCCAGGCTTCGGCTACGGAGCGCCACCGCCACCACCATAGCAGCAGCCCTGGACTCCCATGCAGGGCATGTCCTGGGACCCGTCCGCTCTCGTCAGCAACCTCAACACCATGACGCTGACGCCTCCACTCCGATGAATGGTATGTCGACTCGTGCGGGTGCGCACATGGTCAACAACGCTGGTATTCTCTCCACCCTTCACCCTCCATCGTCATCCAGTCCTTCATCTATCATTGTTGGTAACGGAGCTTCGCTTCCCGTTACATCTACTGGGTCACACTCTTTTTCCACTATACGACGTCCACTTGTTCTTTCTAATGTCTTAGTGTCGCCTAACATTATTAAGAATTTCATTTCCATACGTCGTTTCACTACTGATAATAGTTGTTCCATTGAGTTTGACCCATTTGGCCTCTCTGTGAAGGATCTTCAGACACGGAGCGTGATCGCCAGGTGCAATAGCACGGGTGACCTCTACCCGTTCTTCTCAAAGACCTTCCAGCACCATCGCCGCCTCGCTACCGCCGCCGTCCACCTCCTCCGCATCGTCGCCTCGGTCATCTTGGACATGCGGCTTTATCCCACTCATTAGCTCCAATGCAATTTCATGTAATAAGCACAATATCGACCATGTTTGTCATGCTCGCGCCTAGGTCGCCATGTGCGCTACCCTTTAGTGTGTCAAACTCGTGCCACTCGTCCTTTGATTTAATCCATTGTGATCTTTGGACGTCTCCAGTCGTCAGTGTGTCCGGCTATAAATATTATTTAGTCATTCTTGATGATTGCACTCACTACACCTGGACTTTTCCATTACGCCTTAAATTTGATACTTTCGGTGTCATTTCTAACTTCTTTTCCTATGTGCGCACGCAGTTCGACTCCTCCATCAAGGCGATTCGGTGCGACAACGGCCGTAGTTTGACCACCTCGCCCGCACGTTCTTCCTCACTCATGGAGTCGCCCTTCAATGTCGTGTCCCTACACTTCTCAACAGAACGGACGTCTTTGAACGCACTATTCGCACCGTGAACAACATCGCGCGGTCCCTTCGCTCCGTGCCGTCTTCCTCCCGCTCTATTGGGTGACTCACTTCACACCGCCACCTACCTCCTCAATCGTCCACCCAACCAAGACTCTAGACGGCCGCACACCTTATTTTGCTCTTCACGCACACAGCCCTCCTACGCTCATCTTCGAGTTTTTGGCTGTGCGTGCTATCCCAACCTCTCGTCCACAACTCCTCACAAATTATCTCCTCGCTCCACCTTGTGTGTCTTCCTAGGGTACTCCTCCGATCATAAAGGATATCGATGTCTCGACCTCCACTCAAATCGGATCATCGTCTCCCGTCACATTGTGTTTGACGAGACGTTGTTTCCGTTCTCCGAGATGTCCTCCACTCCCCAGGATCCTGACACACTAGCTTTTTTGGACGATGCTGATGATTCCTCTTCGCCAATTTGGCCTAGAGTCGTGATCGCAGTACTCGTCTTCCGGGGCATGGATGCCGCCCGGGACACTGGCGCCTCCTCGCGCGCGGCCGGCCGGCCCAGCAGCTCGACGGTGGCCACGCCCCGCGCCTCCTTCTCCACCGTCCGGTGGTGCTGCGCCCTGCGGACACCGTGTCCCAGTGTCGTTGCGCCGTGGCGCGGACGGACCACGACCGCACCACCGCTACTGACTCAGAGGCGTCGTTCACGCCACTAATGCGCACGGCATGCGCACTGCGGGCGGACGGTTCGCAACCCGTCGATCGCCTTAATCTCCACACGACGGCCGCGGCCACCTCTCCGGTGCCGTCGTCCGTCCGCGCCGCCCTCTCGGACCCGGCCTGGCGCCTCGCCATGCAGGCCGAGTTCGACGCTGCAGGGCAACGACACCTGGACTCTGGTGCCTCGCCCCCCTGGCATCAACCTTGTCACCGGCAAGTGGGTTTTTCGTCACAAGTTCAAGTCGGATGGCTCTCTTGACCGCTATAAAGCTCGATGGGTGCTTCGCGGTTTCACACAGCGTCCGGGCATCGACTATGATGAGACTTTCAGTCCTGTTGTCAAGCCAGCCACCATCAGGGTGGTCCTCACTTTGGCACTGTCTCGCTCCTGGCCGATTCACCAGCTTGATGTGAAGAATGCATTTCTCCATGGCACCCTAAACGAGACAGTCTACTGTGTGCAGCCTACTGGGTTTGTAGACTCTTCCAAACCCAATCATGTCTGTCGCCTGAATAAGTCACTCTATGGATTGAAGCAAGCTCCTCGCGCCTGGCACAGTCGCTTCGCCTCTCACATCACATCCCTTGGGTTTGTTGAGGCCAAGTCTGACACGTCACTGTTCATCTACTGCAGAGGTGCTGACATGGCTTTCCTTCTCCTATATGTTGATGATATTGTTCTCACTGCGTCTTCTCCGAGTTTCCTTCACCGGATAATCGCAGCTCTTCGTCAGGAATTTTCTATGACAGACATGGGGCCTCTTCACCATTTTCTCGTGTCGATGTACAGCGCCAAGGTGATACTTATTTCTTTCTCAATGACGAGACATGCTGGATATTTTGGGCGGTGGTATGAGTAATCGCAAGCCGAGTAGCACTCCTGTGGACACTCACTCCAAGCTCCTGCCGATGGTGCCTGCTTCTGCATCCCGATCGATCTGCGCGATCTTCTTTGGGCTCTCGAGATCTCACCTTCACGGGCGAGATATTGCCTATGCGATTCAAAGAGTTTGCTTGTATATGCATGACCCCGGAGCCTCATCCGAGCGCTAGCGCATTCTCCGCACTCAGTGGTACCTTGGACCTCGGATTGCACCTTCACCGGACCTCTCCGGTGACCTCACCGCTACACCGATGCAGATTGGGCGAGTTGTCCCGATACACGCAAATCCACCTCGGGTTATGCGGTGTTTCTGGGACAATCTCATCTCTTGGTCGCCCAAGCGTCGACCTACGTGTCCGGCCCAGGTGCGAGGCGGAATATCGAGTATCGCGAATGGAGTCGCCGGCTTGCCGGTTGCGCCAACTCTGATGAGCTTCACCGCCCTCTCCGTCGTGCTACTGTTGGTTCATCGTGATAATGTCGCCGCCGTCTATCTCTCCACCAACCCGGTTCAAAGATCGTGAACGAAGCATATTGAGATCGACTTGCACTTCGCCGAGAGCGAAGTTGCCCTTGGTGAAGTCTCGTGTCTCGCACGTTCCCACTACGTCTCAGTACGCCGACATCTTCACCAAAGGTTTGCCGACGTCCGTGTTCACGGAGTTCAGATCCAGTCTCAATGTCCGCGGTGCTCCCAATTTAGATTGCGGGAGAGTGTTGGAATGTAATATGGCAAGTGGGCATGTCCACAATGCCTATATATATGTACGCTGACCATTCATAGTAATGTATTGAGTATTCCCCCAATTACTCTCTAATAGTGATAATGGAGGCTAGTGGTGGGTAGAGTAGAGAGTTGGCCACAGCGACGAGCGATCAGCAACCCCAACAGTAGTGGCGCCGTCAGAGGTCAGGAGGGAGGCAAGCGGATTGGGACGGAACAGGGAGGGAGGGGATGGATTAGCGGCGGTTCACTAGCTCCACGGGCGGTGGGGGCAGCATTGGAACGGGTGTCGATGGTTTAGTTTTGATCTTATGAATGAATGTTGGGGGCTCTTCTAGAGCGAAATCATACAGAAAATGACACGGGAATTTTATACAGGTTCAGACCTTATCCTGAGAGAATAATAGTCATACTCCTGTGTTACGGTATTGATTGTGTTTACAACAAGAAGGAAGTCACTAGAACTAGGGTTTGATGACTTCTGTCTTTTGTTGTCGCTGTCAAATCTCTTGATCGCTTGATCACTCGATCCTCTGTTCACCGACTTTACTTCTTATATGGCGCGTGAAGAGGTGGCGGTTGTCTACGTCAAGAGGTGCCTTTGTCATTTGATGCAATGCACACGTTTTTAAGGGCAGTTATTGTCAAAACATATCCCCCACATCGCCTTGCGGTTATGTCAGAGACAGAGATTTAATACGTGTAGTTATCTTTAGGAATAACAACACATATTAACTACTGTGTGTATTAAACACAGCACACAAATATCCATAATCGATTGGGCCCACATGCCTGTAAGATTTATCGACCATAGTGTGGTCGTAGACGACTTGGTCGTAGTAAGACTTACGACTATGGGGTGATCATAGAGTGGTCGTAAAAGAACTTACGACTATAAGGTGATCGTAGTAAGACTTACGATCAATAGATGGTCGTAGAAGAACTTACAGCAATACATGATGATTGTAGTAGGAATTACAATCAATAGGTGGTCGTAGAAAAACTTACGACCATATAAGGTGATTGTAGTATGAATTACAATCAATATACGGTCGTAGAAGAATTTACGACAATATAGGGTGGCTGTAGAACAACTTATGACCACTAGGTGTGTATGATCTCCCTCATTGTTAATATTGAGGGGTACATTTGAAGGTTGTATAAGAGACATTATTATCTATAGTACTATAGATAAATAAGTTAATTAATTGAGGATTATTAGATCGTCGTCAACGGGGAATTCCATAATTGGGGATTGATGGTTAGGTGGAGATGGGTTCCAAGGGACATATTTTTGGATGTTTTTTTTCCACAAAATCTCCTAGGAGATGCCTAGACATACTAGGTCAAATTTTGAGTAGTCTTAGTCAGCTGAGATAAGCTGGCTATCGAGTTCAACGAGTTATTATCGAGCTTCTTTCAAAATCGACATAATTCAATTTAATATCATTTTATTTATTGATTAAGTGGTTAATTTAAAATCGAGCTAGCGAACTACTATCGAGTCAAGCCTTATTTCATGTGAAATTGAATCATTTCAATTTTAAACCAATTAACTTGTGTTATAAGAGCAATTTTGAATCGAGCCCAAACGAGCTTTTTTTGCCAGCCTACATCTAACACTAGTATGTTCCATGCATGATGCATCCAAGGTAGCTACTTATAAGTTAATTTTCATTATTTTATTTAGTGTAAACATTAATGTACAGTTTTGTACATTTCCACAGGAATAATATTTGCTATTGGAGTTGGTATTGGTGCGTGCCTTTTGCTTCTAGTTCTTTCTATCATCTTTGCAGCAAAGAAACTCAATGTTCGAAAAGCCAAGAAAATGAGGGAGTATTTTTTCAAGAAAAATCGTGGGTTGCTGCTCCGGCAATTGGTAGATAAAGACATTGCCGAAAGAATGATTTTTAGCTTTGAAGAGCTTGAAAAGGCAACAAACAAATTTGATGAAGCTCGCATCTTGGGCGGTGGAGGGCATGGTATGGTCTATAAAGGAATATTATCAGACCAGCATGTTGTTGCCATTAAGAAGTCAAAAATTGTGATCCAAGGGGAAATATATGGTTTCATAAATGAAGTAGCTATCCTTTCTCAAATCAATCATAGGAATGTGGTGAAACTTTTTGGATGTTGCCTTGAGACAGAAGTTCCATTGCTAGTATATGAGTTTGTTCCAAATGGAACACTTTATGCCCATCTTCATGTTCATGGCTCTCAGGCACTTCCATGGAAAGATCGACTACGAATTGCCACTGAAGTTGCAAGTTCTTTGACCTATCTTCACTCTGCTGCTTCAATATCAATAGTGCACAGGGACATCAAGACAAGCAACATATTACTTGATGACTGTTTAATAGCAAAAGTGTCAGACTTTGGCGCATCTAGAGGCATCACTATTGACAAATCAGGTGACAACTGCCATACAAGGAACTTATGGATATTTGGATCCAGAGTCTTGTTACACAAGACGATTGACCGAGAAAAGTGACGTCTACAGCTATGGTGTCGTGCTAGTAGAGCTGCTAACTCGCAAGAAGCCAACTGTTTACATGTCATCGGATGGTGTTAGTCTAGTAGCGCACTTCATCTTGCTACTGAACGAAGACAAGCTCAGTGAGATACTAGATGAGCAAGTTACGGAAGATGGGGAAGATGAGGCCAAGCAAGTGGCGGCAATAGCAGCAACGTGCTTAAGGTTGATAGGGGACGACAGGCCGACCATGCGACACGTGGAGATGAGGCTACATGGGCTTCAGGGTTCCGACAACAATTTTCATAACAATTCTGCTGCGGATGACAACACAACGTTGCAAGGAAGCAATACTGATGCGAATGAAGACAATGGCAGCAGGCGGTACAGCATGGAAAGGGAGATTTTGTTATCAGCAAGCTTGTCTCGGTGATCTAGTTCACCGTTAGGCATCAAAGTGACTACTCTTCTCTCTGACTTACCAAACACTCAATAGTAGCAAAAGCCTTATGCGTGAATGTGTGTTAAGTATTATGTATACCCTACATCTGAAACTTCTGTATGCAAGATTCATCACACCAATAATGTCTAAGCTATTTTTCTAGTCCTGTTCATGTATTCTTTTCTAGACATGAATGCAATATGGCAGCACACTTGTGTGCAAAACAAGCGTCGAGGATAGACAAGGATGGACATGGCTTAATCATTGTGGGTGGTATAAAAAGTGTCTATAATCAAGTTCACGAGAAATATAACTTCTTTGTGGAACCAAAAACTTTAGTTGCTCATGTTGTTGTGAAGTGAACTAAAGAGGGCAGGCGTCTTTACATGGCCAGGTTGACTTATTCTCTTAGATGCTTGAAGTTTATTTTGTGTCAAGGATTGACATACCGTGAACATGATGGAAGTGAACAATCTAGTAACAATGGAAACTTGCTTAAACTTTTGAAATGGCTTGCATAAAGTAATGGAGAAAATAAGGTTGTTTTGAAAATGTTATAGGAAATTGTATCTTGACTTCCCATCGCATACAAAAGAAAACTATTAACTGTTGTCCTAAGAAAACTACTAGACAAATAAATAAAGAAATTTGTGATAACCACCTTGTAATTCTAGCTGATGAGTGAAGTAATATGTATATAAAAAAGAACAACTAGCTCTTTGCTTGTGTTATGTTGATAAACTAGGAAGGGTGTGTGAGCGATTCTTTGGGGTAGTTCATGTAGCTGATACCACTTTTTTGTCACTTAAGGATACAATTGAGTCTTTACTTATTGATTACTCTTTGAGTCTTACTCAAATCCGTGGGCAAAGATATGATGGGGCTAGTAACATGAAATGTGATATTAAAACATTTCCCATGCATGAAAACGTGTAAAGTAGTATTCCAATTTTTATTGCATATTTTGTAATATTCTATTCATGTAAGACCTTATTTGAACTATTTGCATTGTACTTTTGACAAATTTAGAACATATATGTTGGATTTATGATGTTATAAAACCATTATACAAAACTATATAATTGTGCGTGTGAAATGTACACCCTTATTGAAAATTTCTAACTCCGCCATTGCTTAAGTGTGCCTGAGTTCACTGAGGATTGCCTACTTCTGGATTGTACTCCTGCTAATTGATGAATGAGAATTTAGCTCATGTTCGGGAAAAAATGTCATGTCCATATATGTCGTAAAACTGATTTGTCGACTAGACTATCTTATTCCAAACAAAATGCTTTTGACAAAGGAAACTTCAAAGTAAACGTTGTGCTCAGGTCTTGAAAACCTTGAGGAATGTGAGGAGTGTAGTGGGAAATTACTTCATTCTGCTTGGATGATGGACCCATCCATCCTCGGAACCGTGTCATGAGTTTTTGGCTAAATTGGTACTATTTTGCGACGAAATAACAAAAATAGCACCTAACAAACGAATTAACAAAAATGTCATTAGTACCACGCTCAAAACTCACAGAAGGTGACCTATGGAGATACGATAGACCACGTGGCAAGCTTCCATTCGACTCACCTACCACTGTAAAAGCTCAAAGCCGTTCGACTCGGACCCGCCCAACCGGCACCGACTGCGTATGCGTTGTGCGCGTGCTCTCCACTTGCCCGCCAACCCACCGAGAAAACGCGGATCCATGGGCCAGAAAAGCATAAAAGAAACTTCGCCTAGTCCCACTCCCCAGAAACTTCGCCAACCCAACGAGAGAACGCGGCCGGCGTACGTATATGATACGGTTACAGCATGGAGTCCTTCTCTAACATCACCGACTTCAAAAACCACGGGCCCAAACGCGCCCCTCCACCACGCTCACCCGCCGCTATAAAATGCAGGTGATGACGCTCGCATCTCATCAAACCAGCCCAAGATCACAGCGCTTTCCTCTCATAGAAAGTACAAGCACATTCGAATCCAAGATGAGCGTGGAGATCCTGGACGGCAGCACCATCCAGAGCTTCGTGGAGGACGAGGGCGCCTTCTACTCGTCGGTGGACGGCCGGTTCGCGGCTCTCGACGCCGACCGCGACGGCTTGCTCTCCTACGAGGAGATGGCCGGGGAGCTGATGAGCCTGAGGGTCCTCGAGAGGCACTTCGGCGTCGACGAGGCGGCCGTGGGCCCCGACGAGCTCGTGGAGCTGTACCGCGGCCTGTTCGCGCGGTTCGACCGGGACGGCGACGGCAAGGTGGACCTGCACGAGTTCCGGGCGGAGATGCGGGAGGTGATGCTCGCGGTCGCCAGCGGGCTCGGGTTCCTGCCGGTGCAGATGGTCGTCGAGGAAGGCAGCTTCCTGAAGGTGGCCGTCGACAGGAGCTCGGCCAGCTCGCCAAAGCTGCCTATGACCTAAGTTCAACCACTAGTACTTGTTTGGAGTAAATTGTACTAATGTGTTTCTATTCGTGAATGCATTGTTACTCACTATTTATGTAGTGCTTCTGTAGTTAGACGATGGCATTATGTAATGTAATTCGGTGGTTATATAACTGAAGATAATTTTAACGGTACCTTCTACTGCTAAAGGGGGCCTTAAAACAGCTTATCCTTAGAACAGGAAACATGAAACAGAGTTGATCAATATCGTTAAAAGAGGCAGGTGTTTGTTGTTATATACTCCGAGTTCAAGTTTAATTAAAGCTGCAGTTCACAAAATTATACCCCTTAGCACAGCTAAGTGTAAAAATTAACTTTACATACAGAGTATAGCTAAGGGCTGCAATGCATGTTGTGCTCATGATTCCCGCCCTTTCGCGTGGTTACTCAGACCCTGGACGGGATCAGAGGCGTCGAATTCGACAGGTAGGCCGCCGCGGCCGCCGCGCCGCTGCCGAGTTTCACCGGGTACCCCACGTCCTTGAGCACCATCTCCACTCCACTCAGGCATCCCAGCAATTGCAGCTGCAGAGTTCATTTGTCACACGCATGAACGAGGAACAGCATACAGTGATCGTTATCGCAAATTGCAGTGCAGCGCATGTATAGATTGCAGCAAAATGCAGGGTGCATATAGAGTACGTACCTCATTGAGGTTGCCCAGGTGGCCAATCCTGAACACCTTGCCGGCCACCTTGTTGAGGCCGAGGCCTAAGCTGAGGTTGTACCGCTTCCAGGCGTGCTTGACGATCTCGCTGCTGTCGATGTAGGACGGCACGACGACGGCGGTGACCGTGTCGCTGAACCACTCCTCCTTCTGGGTGCAGTTCTTGAGCCCCCAAGCCTCCACAGCCAGCCTGCACAGCACAATAAAAATTAAGCTCACCATGTTCTGACTAAAAATCACATTTGAAGTGTACGGACCTTGTGGCCGTGCCGAGGCGGGTGTGCCTCTGGATGACGTTGTCGAGGCCCTCCTCGAAGATGAGGTCGAGGGCGGTGCGGAGGCCGTAGAGGAGCTGGATGGAGGGGGTGTAGGGCCAGTAGGTGCCCATCCTGTAGAACTTGAGGTAGTCCTTCCAGTCGAAGAAGACGCGCACCGACTTGGCCGTCCTGCTGGCCTCCAGCGCCTTGGGGCTCGCGCACACGATGCCCAGCCCCGTCGGCAGCGACAGCGCCTTCTGTGACCCCGTCAGCGCCACGTCCACGCCCCACTCGTCCATGCGGAAGTCCACCGCGCAAATCGACGACACGCCGTCCACCACCAGCAGCGCCGGGTGCCGGTACGCGTCTGCCATGCGCCGAGTCAATCAACAACTCGCACGTAAATTAATCGAGAACTCGTTAGGAACTTAGGATGGTGATGGTGCGGACCGAGGAGCTTGCGGACGGCGGCGAGGTTGTTGGTGACGCCGGTGGCGGTCTCGTTGTGCACGATGCAGACGGCCTTGATGGTGTGGAGGGTGTCCTGGCGGAGCTTGAACTCGAGGGCGGCGAGGTCGGCGCCCTGACCCCAGTCGCTCTCCACCACGTCCACATTGAAGTTGAGGCGCTGCTGCTGGTCGATCCACAGCAGGCTGAACTGCCCGATCAGGAACGACACGATCCGGTCTCCCGGCGACAGCGTGTTCGTCAGCGCGCTCTCCCACGCGCCGGTTCCTGCACCGCGCCCGCCACGCCAAAACCATTCGTTCAGAAAATCACACAAGAACCATTATTCATTCAGAAACCCACGCAAGAATCGCCACACGTTTTCGTATGATCAGGCGTATGTGGAGAGTAAATTCAGCAGCAGTCGGTACTCACCGGTGGTGGGGAAGAGGAAGGGGGTGCCGGTGGTGGTCTTGAAGATCTTCTTTACGTCCTCGAGGAGGGTCTTGGTCAGCGCCGGCACGGCCGGCGAGCGGTAGTCCTCGTTCTGCCGGTTCATGGCGCGGATCACCGGGTCCGGGATGTTCACCGGACCGGGGACGAACAGGTGGTTCCGGCCAGGCCCGTACATGTAGTCCATCTCGCTGCAGAGTACAGGCCTATGGTTAACGAGTGGGCTCTTTTGTGAAGGCTCATTAACCCGTGCAATTCAGTGTTGGCCATGAGGAAAATTTCGGCCCTAAAGTAAAGACTAAAAATAAAAAGGCTTTTTTTTCAGCAGCCTGACAAACTTTGGGAGTGTCTATTTATAAGTTGCCTGAAAATTTCTTAAGTATAAGTCACATCTTTCATCCATTAGATCAATATCGAATCATATGATATCCATTAGATCAATATCTAATCATATAACACATCAATCTATACACAAATCCAATGATCACAACAACTGACTTAAACTTAAGAAAATTTCAGGCAATTTAAAACTAGCAAAACCGTTTTGTTTTGCCCACCTGAAGCGCTTGCCGTAATAAACTGTTAGCTTTCAGTGTTCCTCAAAAGAAAATCGTTCCACTTATGAAAGTATGCCAAAAGACCAACAATATATGCCCGTAAATACGATGATAAAAGGCTATCTGTACTCTATAGTGTCTGCTATTTCTTTCCTTATCCATTTCTCATTGAAATAGGAAAAGGAAAAGAGTAGTAGTTGGCACTCATGCAGAAGAGTTTGCCAACTTAGGACAGTTTGTGTCTCAAGTAAGCTATTAGTTGGCATGCTGATCCTAGAACAAAAGATTAAGCTGCAGCCCTATGACCAGGCAGAATACCACATACTTATCCCAACGACAATATTCAGAAACAGGCGAATCAAATCATGCGCTATTTCCTTTTCTGTTTGTGATAGAACTGGAGAACGAAAGCAGAAGCTTTCCTGCTTCTTTGCAAATCCTTGCTACTCTGACAACATCAACATCGCACTGAAAAACTTAACTGCTAGAATATTTCAAAAGACTGTTAACTGCTAGAATTTGGGTAGCTAGGGTCAATCAGTTTGCTTTAACACATAAAATCGCTAGAGAAATGGAGATGTACCTGTTCCCTGTATGCTCCCTTCAACAGACAGGAGCTTGAGAAGGAATAATATGATGGTTTTCGCACGCACGAGAAATACGTGCGAAGGACAGGAGGCTGGGAGTGGGATAGGGTGACCAATGCTATATAGGAGCCATGGTGGCCAAAGGGCAGCCCTTTCGTGGGCCCCGCGCCCGTCCTACGTGGCAGATAAGGCGACTTGCCGGGAGCCCGTATTCGTGAGGCCCTCAGAGCTCGCCCATGGAGTGGTACTCCTCAGTTCCGTGGTGATGGCAATTGGCATGGTGGTGTCGACCTAATCAGGATCTTACTCCTTCCATGGTGATGGCGTGGCCTCGAGTCAAGTACAGATGATATGATCTGTTTGATTGAGGTGAAATCTCCTCTGTTTCGTTCCAATTTTATTGGACGCCTCTGAATACTCCTCCTGCGATTCAGGAGATGGAGCTCTCGGATAAAAGGGCACGGATTAACTCGACTCCAACCGGAGCCAATCTACAAGCCACGGGTGCAGATGCGTCCACGTCGACCTCTGCGCAGAATGTTATCCCTTCAGCTCGCTTTGCGGTGTCCGTGGAAACCCAACACAATTTTCTTTCTCTACTTGAATGTACTGATCCATGTGCATAAAACCAACTCATACAATAGGTTGTGATGATCTGACCATGCTAGGATTGTAGACAACACACAATCTTTAATGCTTTTTCTTGGTTTTGTGCTACAGTCATTGCAAATAAAGTTCTCTCTCTTCATTCTCTTTCATCCACGTCACCAAAAGTCCTATGTGGCAAATGCTATAGGCATCTACAATGTACAATGTCTTAGATCTTTAAGGTTGTCTCTAAATACTCTAGCTTATCTACAGACAATCTTAGAGACAACATCTTCAATAGTTTGTCTATAAAATTATTCATTTTCAACGTAACTTCTCTCCTTACACACTCACCATTTGCGATGATTTGTGTGTTTTCACATTCTCTCTTCTCCAACTAAATTTTTAAGTGACATGGCGGCTAAAAAACGGCTAATGTGACTACTATTGAAGATACGCTACACTGAATGTGTTGAAGTCGAAGCATAAGATTGGAAGTATCGGTGCTGCCTGCATATCTGCATGTACACTTGAGCAAAATTTACAACTCTTCTTGTTTTTTTTTTTTCAAACGGAGCTGTTGTGAGCTATTGGGCCTACAGCCAGCCCGGCCCGGCCAACGGACGCAGATGTTGTGGGTGTTCTGGGAAAATAGAGTGCGTAGCCCAGCCCATATTCCGAGAATCCTTAAGGCCCGGGGATTTTATTAAATTCGTGTGAGAATTGAACCGTTTCACGTGAAATTCGTTTGTTAAAAAAAAAGCCCTGAAAAGAGGATCATCTGACAAAAGCAGTACTAGGGATGAGCATTAAAGTTGGCAAAACTTGTTAAAGAAAAGGTTATGTGAGAAGGTGATTGCATTCCGAATGGATCGAAACGATGGGAGTTTCGGAGCGAATACAGGAAAAGCGTAGCCTTTTTTACAGGCTCTCCATTTGGCGAACATGAAAGGCAATGGCCGACCGATCTTCGGATGTCAGGGTATACATTTGACCGCGAGTTAACTCTCCTACCGATGGGAGACGTGGCGCTTACATGAACATCGGATCAGCTAAGAGGCACCAGGAAAGTAAGGAGACCACGCATGGCGGGGGAGAGATTGGGAAATCAACTAAAAAAGGGGAACCGGAATAATGGTTACATTGGAGGGAAAATGTGATATTCGATTTAGTGTTCCTGAAGGGGTCGAAGAACATCCAACTATTTCACACATAACCGATATATACGGCTGTCTGAAAAGTATGCTAGCTATAACTATTATATTACCTCTGAAGACTGATAAGATAGATGCTGTGAAAACGGAGATCTCATACACACACTCTGAAGTCCTACTGTTTCTTTTCAAGATTAGCCAGTTTTCTGTGGGGGAGATTGATGATGATCTGAATGCTACAAGCCTTAGTCAGATTTCTATGTCAAGTGAAGCAGAGGTTTTAGTGAGGAGGGATATTGATGTTGAGTCATTTATCATTCACTTATCCTCCGAGGAGGACAGGGCGGGTGATCATCTTTATAGCTGGCTACTTCATCTGGAAGCAACATTTTTATGTGAGACCACAAGGTTGAATTCAGACGAGGAAAGCAATAGCTCGGTGGGGTGTCATACTGGCATTTCCGCATACCGGAGGCTGAGCAGGGGGGTGGGATCACTGTTTTGGTTATGCATTCTTGACAACAGAGATTGTGACAAACTTCCCTTTCATTATACAGGCGGACTTCCTGCTGTCATCATCACGGGAAGCCATTCAACTCGACAGCCCATGGAACTGACGGATTCTTATGACCATGTGCCTTCTGCCTTTTCCAAATGCTTTCACGGCGCTTGTGAAATCAAGGAAAATGCAGCGTTGGCGAAGTAGCTTACTGGAACAAAGACTACTTCTCAATCCGCCATCTGGAACACTCTTCATGCCCTAGCGGGGAGGCGCCGGGACAGAGACAGGCACACAAGGAAGGGCGAAGGAAGTAGTGACAACCTGGTTAGCATGATCTAGGTGATCTTGTTTGCATTTTGCATTGGTGGTCTGTAATTATTTTGTTTTCGTGGGGTTTCTGTTAGGACCTTCGAGTTGTAGGCTTCAACCTTGTATTTTCTTTCTATCCATCTTTAATATAGTGTTGGCAGTTCTACTACCACGCAAAAAAAGAAAGAAGAAAAAAACGCGACTCAAATTTCTTCCCTGGCGTACATGTTGCAAGGAATTACATTGTGGGTTTTGTGCCTCAATGATTGCATCGACGTCTCCGATGTCTGAAATTCTGGATTCCAGAATTGATCACCTCGGAACATGCGAAAAGAGAGGGGGAAAGAAGGGGAGAGCAAAAGGAGGCATGCATCAGGCAAAGACCGTAGACCGAGACCTCTCCTTGCCTGGCAGCATGCGGGTTGGAACCCCAGTTTTACAGCATAAGTTTTCTTACTTTCTTCTATCCCTGGAGATCGAGATGACATGTATTAGCTAGCAGGAGTCACATGTATTTTCAGGAGACAATCGTACGCGTATCCAGAGAAAGCGAAAAGGCGAAGAAATTCAAAGGAGCATGGACCAATGCAATTCATGGTTACATAGTTGGTGCGTGGATGAACATGTAACCATGACCAAAAATCGTCCACTTTTCTGTTGCGATTTTGCCAGGATGGTTGGTGCGTAAAACTCAAGTGCAACACCACGCTTCATATCTACAACTCCGCAAGTTACAGCAGCAGTAGAGACAAGCACGAAACTGTTAGCCTGACCTCAGTACGGCATCCGATGAGACGTGTCGTGTCATGCACGACCCGGCCAGGCACAGCAGTACCATGTCATGCACGACCCGACCAAGACACAGTCGGATGCAGAGGAGGAGGAGATGGCAGAGGCGAAGGGCAGGTGTGAAGGAGACAAGTTGTGCAGGACCGAAAGAAGTGGGAGGACTGTACTTACCCTGGTCTGACCGGGCTTATCATGCCTAGGTTGGCTCAACACGGTCCGAAAGATCGGCGTACTGTGCTTAAATCGATACCCGAACCCACAGGTTGGCAGTGGCACGACATGTTTAGTTAGCCAGATCGGCTATGTCGGCATAGATCCGTATCATGCTAGACCGCCCATTGAGATACCTTTAATCACTAGCACATCACCAGAATTCAGATCAACATCAAGCTATCATCATCGCCTCGCATCCCGCATCGCATCGCATCGCGTCGCATCGGATGCCGCCTCTCCTCGCAGGCAGACAGGCATAATGTATGTAGCCGGCCAGAGTTACGGCGGCCAGATGGTAGAAACGGGAAACGCAGCAGGCGGCCGGGTGAAAAGCGGCACGGCCTTGTTACCGCAACCGCCGCGCGTGCCCGGCACGTGAGAGGAGCAGGCCAGCGAGCGCCTGGCACCAAGTGGTCCGCGTACCAGGGCGCAGAGGCTTACGGGTCGATGACGGGTGGGGCCCGGAAGCGTGGCCCGCGCGCGAAAGGGATCGGGCAACCACCGCGGTGGGCGTAGGTACCTCACGGCGCAGGTGGACCGGGTGCAGGGAGGGTTGCTTCCGGTAGGGGCTAGCTCGTGGACCGAGGCGGTGGTGTACGGCTTTATATTTATCCGGGGCACGGTGCAATTCTACCAACTTGGGAGGGGTAGCAGTGTCTTCTGGTGCCCAAGCCTTGCGTTTTATCAGTCTCCTTTTCAGTTTGGACCTTAGGTTATTGCGGTATCTTGTAAAATTAGTCCAAAGTTTCAGTTCATATTCATGTTGACCTCAGCGATGTGACTGTAGACTTCTTTTTTTTTTCCCTTTCTGGAGACTATTGACTAATTTGACGTATGTTTCTGTTCATGTTCATGTTATGATGTAGATCTGTCAAAAGTACTAATATTTATTATTGAAAAGGATGCCTCGAAGCCAAGTATTCACTTCAGAATGAGACCATGGATATACATAAGATTACAACAATAATTCGAGGCTGCCCATAGCTCAACTATTAATCATTAGCCCGTTCATTCATTCGTTTGCAAAAAACATCTTTAATTACAATTCTAACAAATTAATCGATCTGAGCTTGAAATCAAACTCGTACCAACGTATCTACAAGCGAGGAAATCAATTGGTGGACCATTACACCTACAAGTTAGGTTTCATGTCCAGTCCAATCGAAGCATTGATGTCCTCCTTTCCCCGCCCGGCTTCTCGTGTTGTTACCGCTGCCTTCGCCGCCTGCCACGCTATCAACTCCCTCAATTGATAGCATCCGCCCCCTCCGATTCTCGTAAGCGGATCCTCATACGAGCATAATGATCTTTTCCACGCTATCAACTCTCTTAATTATGTCTTTTCTACCGTTCGATCCAAAATGATCAGTCTAGATCTAGCGCTCTGTAGCACCTAAGAAAACAGTAAATCGGTACAACATATTTTGCTACACTACATATTTTGTTGTTTCTGAAGCAGTTGCAACGATGTTACTACTAGTACTGTTCATGCGGAGCTGAAATCATTGTTCCAGCAATGACCTATATATCCTGACTCTTGGTATTGTCAACGCTGTCATTCGACTTGGCCCGCCATCTACTGGCAATCAACAGTGTCCTTATGCTGCCGTTGCTCGCTGTCAGGTAGCTTGCTCACCTGAAGACTCTCAGGCTTCTCCTAATGCTCTATTCTAGCTAGTATTTTAATCTGTCATGTAAGTAAAACAATGACGTGGCACCATAGTTAATGAAGAGAGATGGTACTCTAGTATCTAATTTAGATATCAGTTCGGCTCGAAATCCAACGCAAAACAGTCTCATGCATGTAATTAAATGAAACAGCTTAAGATACTACACCATAAGAAACCATGCATTGGAAAGATAGTATCCTAATACTCTTCATGCATTAAGAAACTACACTAAGATACTGTCTATTGAGAGCAGCCTCAAGCTAAGTTTAGGCGTGTGGTGAACAATTAATGAGCAATATTTCCGTGTAACCCTGTGCAAGCCTGAACATTGAAGGTCAAAATTCTTCTAGAATGCCACTGCACACTTGCACGGACCACCGTCTGGTCCTCGGCCATCTTTCCCCAAGATTCTCCAAAGAGTCCACAGGGACCCAAACGCGATACCTGAGAAAATGAGGCGCTAAACCGCAAAACAGCCCCTCGTCTATCTCCATCCGGCCATCCCAAACGCCAGCCGAGAAAACCACAAGACAAAACCAGAAACAGGAGCGGAGAGCCCCGAACCACCACGAGCCAAAAACAAAACGCGCCCCAGAAGCGGAGCGAACCACCATTTCCATTTTTTGCAAAAAAAAAGGCGACGAGGCGTCGCACCACCGCCGCCGCCGCCGAATCCGATGGTGTCTGACCAGGAGCTCGCCAGCTACGTGGAGTCCTTCGTCCGCCAGGCCGCCGCGCTCCCCGGAGGCGCCCCTGGCGGGATATCGGCTGAGGCCGTGATGCGCCAGCTCGAGGCGCAGCTCGGCGTCGACCTCTCCCCCAAGGCGCCGCTCATCCGCGACATCCTCCTCGCGCTCCTCGCCCCCGCCCCCGGTCCCGCCTCGCGAAAAGACCCTTTTGCCCCTGCCGCCGCTCCGCCCCCGTTCTCCGCCGCCGCCACCGCCACGGCCTCCGCCGCCCCCGCGGGCGCACCCCACTTCCTCGAGCAGCAGCTGCAGTCTTACCTCTCCGCCTCGCCGCAGTACCAGCACCACCGCGCCGGCCCGCCCGCCTCGCCGCAGTACCAGCACCACCACGCCAGCCCGCCCGCTTCGCCGTACGACGTCCCCGCGTCCTACCGCTACGCTCAGCCCTTCCCGCAGCCCGGCGGCGCGCAGCTGCAGAGGCTTGTCCAGCTGCAGCAGCACCAGCAGCAGCAGATGGCCGTGGCTGCTGCTGCGGCGGCGGCGGCCTCTGCGGCCACGGCGGGGGAGAGTCCTCGTGCCGCGGCGGCGCCCGCGGGCTCGAAGAAAGACAGGTCTTGCTTCCTACACTTCGTTTCCTGTTCATTTTTTCTCTCCATCGAATTAGGGTTTGGATTAGATGTTGTGTGAGCTGGGTGCGCCTGCTCGTGTGCTCTTTTAACTTCTACGCGAAGCTAAACTCCAAATCCTGTAGACTATTTTCTTTGTTCGTTCCTTTTGCAGATTTGTTTGGTGGTTTGAGGTCGGATTAAGTGTAAAACGTTAAGTTTTTTTGGTGGTTACATTTTTTTTGGTGGTAGGGGTTGTGGCTTTTGATTCTTTCTGGTGGACGGAGATATTTTATCAGGATTACCCTCAGAGGTTATTGGGGCGGGGTAAACTCTAAACTGGAAGGAACAGGTTTCTGAGCGCTTCAATTGGTTCATGCCTACTTGTACTAGATCTTTAATGTCCACGGACGCTTGTGGAATCACTTAGTGTGCTTGAAAAAATCTTTGAATACTGCCGTAGTTATGTCAGCCTTACCCGCAGAATTAAAGCCTCTGAACTCGCTGGCGTAATAATGGATTCTGTCACCCCCCATCAAAATGGTTGCTTTTCAAGCAACCTCCTTGTAGAAACTAAGAAGCTTAACCATAAAGTTGATTGCGCTTAACAAATGGATTTGCAGGTTGCGCTTCATTTATGTTTCTAGCTGGAACTTGAAAGAAACCTTTAAACCGCATTATGCCTGGTTACTCGACTTCGTTTAACAAATGACATTTTGTATGTACGAAAAACAATGTTCAGCACTTAGCAGTCTGTCTGTATGGAAGAATATTCCTGATATGAAATATGTAGGGGTACTTCTCTTAGGACTACATGAGATAGATGTGTCTCTTCTCTTGTTCTCAAATGTCAGCTATCTTTTACTGTTGTTCAGTCTGTTCATTGAACTTTATGAATCAGTGCTAGTACTGGAGTGAAACGAAGAGGTGGTCCAGGGGGGTTAAACAAAGTCTGTGGTGTTTCCCCTGAGCTGCAAGCTATTGTTGGTGAACCAACCATGGCTAGAACTGAGGTTTGTTCTATTGGCCCTCCTTTCTAATGTCTCCCCTTGTCTTAACGATTACATCACAGCAGAAACACTGAGATTGTGAATCAATTGCAGATCGTTAAGCAGCTTTGGGCGTACATTCGCAGGAACAACTTGCAGGACCCAAACAATAAGAGAAAGATCATATGCAATGATGAGCTACGATTAGTTTTTGAGACTGATTCCACTGATATGTTCAAGATGAACAAGCTTTTAGCTAAGCATATAAGACCACTCGAGGCAACAAGTAGGTCTTCCTCACACTCAGTAGCTGTGTTCTCCAAAGTAATCAAGCTTTAGTTTATGAATATGTGCTCAAAATTCTTGCAGAAGATTCAAATCGAGATTCGAAGAAGTTGAAGCCTGTGGACAGTGACCCCATTTCTCCTGCCGAAACTGATGCTAACCAGCTTCCTGTTATCGTGTCTGATGCCCTTGCTAGCTTTTTTGGAACTGGAGAAAGAGAGATGCCCCATTCTGAGGCTGTCAAGCGTGTTTGGGACCACATCAAAAACAATAATTTAGAGGTTAGTGGATGATTATTATCAGAACCTTGATGTGCTATACTGTTATCGTGTGAAATTTGAAATTTCCTGTGCGACATTAAACTTCTAGTGGGCATTGCAAAATAATTTTGTGCAACCATGGTAAACAACAGAAAGTGAATGCAATGGTTTTATCTACTCTCAGTTATAAATTAGTACCTAAATTTCTTTCTAGAATAGAATTATATCTAGCTGATTTGAGGATGTTATAATTACTATCTCACGAGAAAGAAAATTTAAGTGCAGAGATATGAATAATTTTACTCCTTTCTCCTTATGCTTCAGAGTTCAGATCAGTGTTGTCATACCTTGGAATATATTTTTATCTAATTCATG
Organism: Ampelocalamus luodianensis; assembly: GCA_036346255.1. Taxonomy (NCBI): domain Eukaryota; kingdom Viridiplantae; phylum Streptophyta; class Magnoliopsida; order Poales; family Poaceae; genus Ampelocalamus; species Ampelocalamus luodianensis. The sequence goes on along the minus strand of CM070632.1, from coordinate 6,420,402 downwards.
ACAGATTTTGTTGACTGGACACTCTAGTGACCCTACTTGGTAATTAATTGAATTTTTTTATTTGGCGGATCACTCACTTTCTGTTTTCTCTTTTGGATTTTGGTTTGGTTGGTAACATGGTTGTTGTTGGTTGATCAACTAGATACATGGTGGTTGTTTTTAGATATAAGTTGTTGAGTGTATATTCCCATGTGCTTTTCATTTTTTGAACTTGAATAACTAGTACATGGGGCCAATGCTTTTCAATTATACCTATATAAATCTTGAGCAGCTGTATGCCAGTATTTTGCAGATTGCTTCTATATGCAAGTTGGCTTATTGTCTATTCTCTTTTGACCTATGACAAAGAGTAAAGCATAAGCAAAGCATGGCCTATATAAATCCCTCTTTACCTTACTTTAGTGTTTTCATGCATAATTAAATAGTAATGATTTTGCCACCGAAGACGTTGTGAATGATAAATCAAAACATCTGCAAAATGTAAATGAAATTATCGCCAATTCTTAGTTTGCAAACATCTTTATCCATGGTGTAAAATAATACAGTCTTTGTTCGTGTTTCCTCCCTTCCAATTTTCCTTATCCGTTTATGTTTTTCATGGAGATGGTACATGAGGGTTAATATTCAATTCTTCATGCCAGCGTATCTAGATGTAGGCATTAGTTACTGCTAGGCATTTAGTCATTTTTAATAGTTGGCTGATTGGCAAGATAGCTTATATTTTCCTGCCAGTGTTTTTTATTAAAATAAGACTATACTATGTAAATTGTCTCTGCTTATTTTTACGAGTTTTCTTCCTTTACTGAAACCACTTTCTAGGATCTATTCTTCTACACAAAACAGATAAGAAACCCTTGTGCAACCATCTTGCTGTTTTACTTACAGTGATTCTATGTGAGTCTAGGCATCTCCAAATGGATTGATTACCTTATTTCTATTTTTGCTTGTTTTGTGGCAGGATCCAGCAAATCCCACAATGATATTATGTGACTCAAAACTTAAACAACTCTTTGGATGTGAAAGCCTAACTGCTCTGGGTGTTTCAGAGTTGCTGTCACACCACCTTTTCAAGCAACCTAACAAGATCTAACTGGTTAGTTATTGACTTTCTCCTAAGAACATCATCATGTTTATGAGGCTTGCATTGCCCAGTTCTTGCTGGAGGACATCCATCCCTTGCTTGCAAGTCCCTAGTTTTTTTAATGTTGCGACTAGGAGTCTAGAAATGTGCCGAATCAGTACAAGGATATTTTTACTTATTGTAATGGCTCACTTAGTGCTGCTACCTACTCAATCTATTTCATTTAGCGCAAGGTGTTAGTTTGGTTATCTGATATGTTAATAAATAAATTGATCAGTGTTTTACTTTGGCTGCAGATGAAACGTCTTACTGGACTCTAGTTGGTCTAACATCCTGGTAGTAGGCACTGATGAAATGACAGAAATTCGCTGAAAGTTGTTTATTGTATCTTTTGTATCCATCAGACTGATTTACTTACAAGAAAAGGTTGTAGGCTAGTCTCTTCACAGTAGCAAGGAAAAGGAATGATAGTTGTTGCATATTATTTAGTTTGATCTTCTCGGAAGGGTCACATCACATGTGTTAGGTACTTAGGTTATCCCGAATTTGTCGTTTGTTTAGAAGAAAGCAGCACCGAAGCAACAGTTAAAAGTGAAAGCTGATGAACTTTGTTTGATGTAAATTCAGCAACCATAGGTGCGTTTTATGGTAAGAAGTCGCTTTCTCCTTTGTTACCCGAAAGCCTCTTACATTGGTAATGCTCTAGTTAAACACGACTGTACCCCCTAGATTATGTTGTAGGTGATGCCTACTTTATACAGTTTAGATCGTTATCAAAGTGTTAATCTTATGCTCCAGTTCATTCGTAATTCTTTCATCTGTTCATCTTATTCATTAAGGGTAGTTTGTTTTATAACCACCTCTTGTACACATGGTTGAAGTCGTTATGCATTGGCTATATGATGGCTGATGTGGTCAAGTATAAGCATGCGTCAGGTGCTGATCGTGTACAACAAATTCTGGTATCTGTGCAGCAGAACATGTTTGTGATCTTGCTGTCGTAATAAACCTATAAGTTCTTGAACATGGCGTAGGACAGTATCATGACCACCAGGCCAATGATGACACAGGCAATTATTGTGCTGCTCTCCTCATCAAGCGTACCTTCTGGCAGAACCTTGTTCGCCACGGTCAAAATTACCGCATCCAAATTCTGCAGTGGTGAAAGATAAAAATCATGATCCGTTTAACTTTCGGCAAAACATAGTTATTACCAAGGATTTGTACATTTGTTTCACTATCAGTCTATCATGCTTGCCTGGTGAATGATCTGAAGAATCCTCCGAAGCAATGGCACCCAGGCCTTGTTCACTCGGCTACAACAATAGACCAACAATGCGATTCAGTCAGGTTCTTTATCTTGCTGCTATCCTAAAGCTAAATTGCTCCAGATGTAAACGGTTTGTGTATAATGTGATCAAGGTTTGCTTAGTGAACACCAACAAATTGACCCAGATTCAGAGCAGCCGAACGCAAGAATTAGTTACCTGATGAGCAACAGGCCCCTGTAGACGTGAGTCGTAGAGACATTGCAGTCTAGGTCCCAAGGCAGCTCCCTGCCCTTCCATACTGCAAGCAAATAATTCGATGTGATCCAGTGCTTCCCTTTCGCAATCCACTGATCATCAAGCTGTTTTGCCGCGTTAACTGATGAGGTTTCTGAACATACCTACAGACCATTTGATGCCCAGGTCGAAGCCTTCGTCCTCCGTGGGTTTGAGCACGAACGATACGTGGTGCCGGAGCATCATTGCATGGAGGAGCAGCAACATGTTCTGTTAAGCATGCCATGGGTCAAAATGCTGATATACTAGTTCAAATAAAAGAAGGCATTGCACTCAAACGGCAGCCGAAAAAAGTTTCTTTTATTGGAATGTAGCAGTAAAAAAGGTTGACTATGTGTTCAGCCAGAACACACACACTTTTTGGATACAATCAAACAATTTTTTTTTTGTTACTATCACGAAACATTTGAACTAACAGAATGTTTTATTTAGCTGTCAGCACGATCCTCCTTTTACCTTGCCCAAATTGGAGACATCAACGGAGGGCAGGTTACTGAAGAAATACTGGCACCCATCGCCGATCAGCTCCCTGATGCTCCTGTTCTGGATGGCAGAGTTCAGCTTCACGATCCTCTTCACAGCCCGGAACCCGTCCCGTCCGTCGCCGAACAGAGCATTTGCACAGAATCTATCTGCATTTCTCCTGTTCACCTCTGTATTCTTGCCCCATGCCCTGACACGCACCGGCCTGCTCCTGCCTAGGCCACCGTGATCTCCTGCATTTTTCGGGCCGTTTGGCCTCTGCTGGATCGACGGAGGAAGAAGACGACGACATGGCGACAGAGTTGCATCCATGGAGTTGAACTGAATCTCAAAGGTGGTTTAACTTTGGACGTGAATTGCGTGGATGGATCGGGGGGCGTCGTATATATATATGATCAGGTAGTGTTTGGAATTTTGGTGTGCGGTGATGCATGCCCGGCTCACAAAGGAAAGGATTGTATGTTTGTAGCATGCACACGTTGCAAGGTTGCCAAGGTAGGCAAGGCAGGATACCGATACTCTTCCAAACTTGGCTCGAGGTCCATACCCTACAATGCTACATATGCCATCACCTACGGCTATGCCCCTAACATGTTTTAGAAGCTTGGTCACCAGATTTAATTTGGCTTAGTTACTGTTACCGCTACTGCTACTGCTACTGCTATTATACTACTACTAGATTGGGCTAAGTTTTCACAATTGTATACTTGTGATGTACCTTCTGGGATGGGGGAGTTTGTAGAGTTCTGTTGAAAATCTCGTTTGGAAAACAGTACCCAATGCGAAATGTTCCTTTTTGCAAACAAAATTTCTAACAACCTCACCAGATCAACTTTTTTTAGTCGCACGAACTGATAGGCTGCAAGCTATCTTGGCTAATATCGGAGCTAAACCTGCCATGTATGGTCCCGGCAGTTTGTTTGCATTTTGCAGGCTGTGATTGCAGTCTTGTAAGTTTTTACTGTGGGGGAGGACCTACTTACAGTGCAATGGACATCCTTTTCTAGGCGGTGAAGTGAGGCTTTCCATGAGAAGGTCCTGTTCTAGGCGGTGGCATTCGTACATTGCGGTGGCTCCCACTGCAAGATGCTTGTACTTTGGTGCAGCAAGATGCTGGGAGAATAGGGCACAGTTTTCTGTCAGAGTTCGTATCAAATGGTTGGTATCCTTCAGCTGTTTGAGTTTAAACCATAAGGTAGGACATACAAAACCATTTGGCCTGTAATCCACGCAATCTATAGGTCCAATTGGAACTTGGAATTTCCCTAATTCCTGCTGGAATTGTACTATTTTATATGAAACTCTTGTAAAATTTTTGTGAAACACTCGCATTCCAAACGGGGCCTTGAGTAGAAGGGGATTTAAAAGCGCTTGAGCTTGTCATATATCCTAATCAAAACTTCTTGCTTGCTTCCACCTAAGCTACTCTCGACAAAATCTACTGGTCGATGATAAAAAAAAAAAAAGGAAAACTCTTTGAGGAAATATAAAACGGAAAATTTATAATTTTTCTCGTTTAGATGGTTGTTTAGGCACTTTAAATCTGAGCTTTTATATTATTAAAATAAATACAAAAGAATACACCACAATCGTTTTGAAGGACTAGATATTCCTATGCTAATCGGAAGGAAAAGAAAAGGATCTACACCGTCGATTCTTTATGGACTTAAATTACAACGATTGTGATCAATCATATATAAATAAGATAACAACTACAATTATATAAGGAATACACCGGTATTCCCATCAAAATCATTAAAATCGTATAATAAGTGTAACTCTATGTTTCGATGCAACCATATGCACCGCAATATTTTAGATCATAAACATGTCTTTACGTTTTTTTTCTGAAAACAAAAGTACCGTCCTCTCTAGGAATTACTCAAGTTCTTTTGGCGGGTACTCAAGTTGTTCTATGGTGGAGTATTATTCGATTGGAGCATTCAACGTGGCCTCGATACACGCGTACTGCGGCATGCCACGTCGGCGTCATGGAAGTTCGTTCCGAGAGGACGCCTGCGGGGCCCACCCACCGTCCCTAGATCTGTTGCCACGTCACCTTTCGCTTACAGTTACAGCGCTAATAATGCGCCTCGCTGATCTCTGTGGCCCGCAATTCCATGGCCGCAAGTGTTGCGCTTGGAAATGTGATTTTGAGCTCAAACAAATTTTGTTACAGTCCATCGACATTTATCGATGAAAAACGCAAACGTGTTTGGTCCACTTGCATTGCTTGGTAATATCTGGAAAATAAACTCTGAGTTCATCTAAGATCTAACAAGACGGGTTTTGTTTTGCCTTGTAACGTGTGAATAGAATGTTTCTCGGGAAAAAAATGTTGAACATCAAATTGATTTTAGGAGTCAGTCATGCGACCAGCAGTGGCAAATGTTACCTAATACTAAACTCACACCGTATGATAGTAACGCAAAACCTCTAGTTAGAGGTGGATCTACAGTGTCATAGTATGGTGCACAGGATATCGGATCTAAAAATCAATTTTTATTGGATATAATCATGTATATGTAGTGTAAACACCTCTAACCCAACATAAAGGGACATCCAGTCGCAGCCCAGCCGAACGTAGCCTATTTTGTCTTAAGAACCTTCGGTCATTTTTGTTCTGGATTCGCCACCATCTCTAGTAGGCTCACACCGCAGGATAGCAACGCACACATCCTGTGCCACGGTAGATCAAGCAGGGGGTGCCCGTGGGGCCTGAGCCGATCACCGGCCACGCCTGCTGATTCTCAGCGATTTGGCGCCAAATATTTATATCCTACTGGGCATGTACATGTTGGGCGTTTTGTATGGACTCTCTCAAACGCTTTTCGTTTTTCTATTTTTATCACCCTCACACCTCCTCGTTCCAGCCTGTGCTTGTAATCAAGGAAAAGGACACGCACCAGACTGCACCCTTACAAATTCACCAAAAGTTGTCCACGCATCAATCCACACTCTTGTTAGCTGCTAGCTAGCTCTCCGGTTCTTATGACCCGTCCAGGTCCAGCTCGATCCTGTTACTGCGTTACCTCGCCGAAATCAGCGGCGGAGCTAGAATTTTTTTTCGAGAAAACTTCTGCAGTAATTATTGTTGCCCACGGAGCCTTACACGTGACACATGGCAGCACTTAGCCCGAAAGATATGCTGGTTAGCTGTAAAACTAACCGCTGGTAGCTCTGAGCATGTGCTCTACTATATACTCCCTCTGGTTTACGAAAACACGTTTGTTTTGAAATGCGTCCAGTCAAACTTTGAGAATTTTAGGTATTGATATCTTTTTGAATATTTATATTAGATATATGAAAATCATATGTATAGATTCATCTAAAAAGGTACTTTCATAATAATATAATTTTATTGAGTTTTACTAATATTTCACGATAGTAATTAGTAGTGAAAGTTGTATTTTAATGACTATGTCGATATCCAAAACAAATTTTTTTTAATTAGAGGGGGTATTTTCACAGCATGCATACATACACGTATGTATTAGTACTAGGATTAATTTTAATTAATTTTTCGGAAGCTTCGACTGACGAAGAATTACATGCTACATTTTGCGATTGGTGTCCGGCGTATCTTATCTATTGGATGAAGTTTTACTCTGTTCGTACTTCGTAGTAAGATTTTTCTGTCATTGCTCCAAATAAATAATTCTAAGTAGTTAATATATTCAAGGCTCCGTTAGGCACTGCTCTTATTTGCCCGAAACTTTTTTAAAAATATATATCTATGTGTTTGGCTACTGCATTTTTCTAAACCTCGTTGCATACCGATGATCTTGTGTTTCAAATAACAGATGAAGATATGGGACTATGGGAGCATATCAGCATAGCAATTACCACAGTAACACATATAATTTGTTAAACTTTAATCCAATTCGGCAAACATGATACTATGTTTCTTACAACTACTTTCTACAATAGCTTTGCTCAAACCGTACTGCACGGCAGAACAACTATAATTTAGCCCTAAAAATCGTGCCATGAAACTTAGGATTGTAATTAAGCTACCGCAGTGCTAAACTAAGCCTGGAGTTTGTTGATCTGACGTGATTCTGGCTGCAACCGTTCGTAGCTCGCATCATTGCATTGGGATACGATCTAGACATTCTCTTCTCAACCTCCTATCGGCAGTCTATTCCATAGGCGTGCTTGGGTTTCTTTGTTTCTAAGTCAATATGAATAATTTCTGCAATATTAGTATCTTAACTAATAAAACAAAGAATTATTCTCACTGCGTGGGAGAATCATCCCATCTCTACATATGTAAAAAAAAAACCCAGTGAAACTCTAACGCGTATTGAGACCACCGTGTAAGCCATGATGCGCCCTTAACGTGGCCGCTTCTTGCATCTGCACCATCGCTGCTCTGCTCTTCTTCCTCCGATTCCCCGCCCTGCCCCGCCTTGCACCCACATCGGTGCTGACGCCCTTGATTTGCGCATCTTTGACCTCGTCGTCGTCGTCACCAGAACCACCCTTGCCGCGGCCGTTCGTGTGCGTCCTCCGTCCCTCGACGCTTGCAGAGCCCCCACATGTTGCATTCCCCTTCTTGTTTCTCACCCTATCTCCTTTCTCACCCTCTCGTCTCGTGCAAAGTTTGCGTTTCCGTTGCAACACACGAATACTCTGCTAGTTACAGTAGAAAATAAACTAACACACATCCCGGAGGCTAAGAGTACTACTAACTTCATCATTTGGGAGTGGAAAAGACTAGCTAAACTCCAAATATACATTTCCCATCACTCAAATATATGGGCTATTCGTCACATCGCTCTAGGTGGTTGCACCCCTTTCGATCGCAGATCTAAAGAGATAGATACTACTCACTACTACAGATCATGTCACGCCCTTCAATGGCGTCATTCGAGCGCACATTCTCCGGCTCGAGTTGCATTGTCTTTACGCCAACATGGAGTGCTAACGCTGCCAATCGATCTCCCTGATCTCTCGAGCGTACAAAAGAAAACCAAAGATTGATCTGGTAAATTCACCGTTCCGTCTATCTTTCTATCGAGGTTAATTCAGACAATTGATCTGTGCGTATATAGATCTGGAGGCGATTGAGGAGTGAGAAAATGAACCAAAGTGAAGGGATCGATCACTAGCTATAGGATGCAAGGCTGGCACTCCTATAGAACGTGCACGAACAATTGACGAGATGTACACATGTACTGGCCAGGGCGGTGCGTTCATGCACTGAGCACTGTGACCCAATCCTTACAACTCAAAACGTACGCGTGCCCTCGTGGCCTGGCTTGGCCTTTATTTGATCCATTGTAGCCAGGGGCGGAGCCAGTTACGGCTGAAGTCTTAGACTAGGACAGTTGTTTTTGGGTTGAATTTGAATGTTTGATGATTTTTCAAGATATTTTTCATAGATTTTAACACTGATAAGATTTTCAGACCTCGGGCTAGGTGAAGCCTAGATCCACCCCTGCATGTAGCGGTGGAGAAGGAGAGGAGATGCGGTGGAGAGAGAGGACACAAGTGGGGTGGGTGCGTGAGAGAGGGAGGGGGTGGTGGGTAGGGCTGCCGAGCTCGAGCTCGTCTGAGTTGGGGTCCAAGCTTGAACCTGGGCTCGAGCTCGGCTTAAGTAAGCTCGGTAACAGTAAAAAAAAACATACATCGATTTTTAACAATTATAAAAGTTTGAGTAGGCTTGAGCTCGAGCTTGGTAACAGTTAACATGTAACAATTTTCAACAAGACAGGGGAGTTACTTGAGTAATTTTTAACAAAGATATGAGGGTTATTCGAGAGAAACTCGGTAACAATTACATTTGAGCTCCGCTCGTTAAGGCTCGTGAGCTATTCGAGCTCAGCTCATTAAGGCTTGCGAGTTTGAGATCAGACTCGAGCCCAGTTTGTTTAGAGCTCGAGCTGAGCTCAAATCAAACGTAGATCAAGTCGAGCTTGAACAGTTCGTGAGCCTCGATCTTTTTTTTATAGCCCTAGTTGTGGGAGTGGATGGGAGAATAATGGGGAGGGAGAATGCCCAGAACCACGGTGTACCTTCTCCCTCTCAATTACACACGACCCTCTACACATGTTGTCCACATGTCATAGGTGGTGACGTTTGGTGCAAGATGTCTTGTATTTCTGAGGAATATGGTACATGTCTCCAACATATTTTTTTTATGGGATTGTATATTCGTAAGGTAACTGAAATTTTATTAAACATAAGTCACATGTTTTATCCATTGGATCAAAATACAATCATATGACACATCAATCTCTACACAAATCCAATTTTTAGATAATAGAAGAGAAAAACTTTCCCAGCCTCTGTATCTGAGGGATACACACAGTCCAAAATTTATTACATGAAAAATTCTTAACCAGGTGAAACAGTAGCTCTATAAACTTTAATGAAGCGGCAAAACAAATGCCGTAAAAACATAAACCAACGGCAAAACAAAAGTTGTAAAAACAGTAAACATCCTTCTAAAGAGAAACAATGACATAAAAGTGTTTCAAATATCTCGAAGTCTATTACATAGCTTCCACCCATTCTTGTTGAAGATCTCTCTTGTAATGACCTCCAATGTTTTGCTCTCAGCTACCAAGGCCCCCCGTTTTCCTTGGCATTGCAAAGCTGACAAAGAGTGGATCTAATAGATGCATCTGAATACAACCTGCAGAGGATAGTCAATAATTCTCTTGTCAAAAACGACATCATTACGACATAACCAGATAGATCAGCAAAGCGTCGCCGCCCCTACCAAAATAGTTGCTTTTGAATCCGAATTATGACCTAATAACCAGTTCCCAAAGATATTGCGAATAGTATTAGGTTTGTTAAGATTAAAAGCGATTTGGAATATGCGTCAAACAAAACGGGCAAAGCGACAATAAAAAAAAACATTGTATGGTCTCTTTTTTATCACAAAAACAACAATTTGTATTACCACTCCAGTTCTGTTTTAATAAATTATGCTTAGTCAGAGTAACTCCTATACAAAGATACCACAAGAAAAAAATTATCTTAAGGGATACTTTAACTTTCCATAACTTTTGACATCAAAAACGACAATTGATATCACCCAAAACATCATACATAGATTTGATGGAAAATTGTCCATTCTTATGCAAATTCCAACGAACCAAATACTTATCCATGGTAAGATGAGCATTGGCTATTCTCACCATAAGATTATTGAAAGCAATCAAATTTGATCCAATAATCACTCTCCTAAAACTTAATATTAAAGACATAGTTCCTAAAACATCCGCAACCAAAGCCTGTTTCTTCCGAACTATCTCAAACAAAGTTGGATAAAGTTCATAAAGAGATCGATGCCCAACCCAAATGTCCTTCCAAAATCTGATTTGTTTCCCATCCTCAAGATTAAAAGAACAGCGTTGAATAAAATCATGCTTTACCTTCATCAATCCCTTCCAAAAATGGGAATCCCGAGGTTTACTCTCAACTTGAGAGACAGACCTATCATTCAAATATTTATTTTTAAGCAATTGCAGCCAAACTTCTTCCTCATTCAAAAGTTTAAACAATCATTTAACCAAAATGCACCTATTTTTTATCTTGAGGTATTGAATTCCCCGACCACCTTGTTCTTTGGGCCTACAAATAATATTCTATTTAGCCAACATATACTTTTTTTATGGTTGTCACTCTGCCAATAAAATCTGGACCTAAAAAAATCTAGTCTTTTAAGAACCCCTTTAGGTATTTCAAAGAAAGAAAGTATAAACGTAGGAAGGTCACTCAAAACAGAATTTATAAGTACCAGTCTACCACCAGTAGATAATTTTTTCCTTTCCAATTTCTCAACATTTTTTCGAAGCGATCTTCCAAACCCTTCTATTCATTATTCCTCAGCTTTCTAAAATGAATTGGAATACCCAAATATTTAAAGGGAAAAGAACCCCTCACATCCAAATAAATCTAGATATTGAGATTCAAATTTTTTTGCTTCTCCAAAGCAAAAGATCTCACTTTTATGAAAATTAATCTTTAAACTAGAAAATTGCTCAAACGCACAAAGAACAAGCTTCAAATTTTTGGCTTGATCAAAATTGTAATCCATAAAAAAGAATAGTATCATCAGCATATTGAAGGATAGAAAGACCATCATCTACCAAATGCGGTATGATCCCATTGACATGACCCCATTCTTAGCTCTTTCAATCAAAATAGCTAACATATCCGTAACAATATTAAAAAGAATTGGAGACAGAGGGTCCCCTTGCCTAAGCCCTATCTTGGTTTGAAAATAAGGTCCAATGCTATCGTTAATCTTAATCTCCACACTGCCCCTTGCAATGAATTTGTCAATCTAAGCACATCAACTTGGAGAGAAACCCCTCATTCTAAGAGTTTGCTGTAAAAAGACCATTTGACCTTATCATAAGCCTTTTCAAAATCAATATTAAGAATGATACCGTTTGATTTCTTTTTATGAAGCTCATAGATTGTTTCATGTAAAATAACTACTCTTTCCGTAATATTTCTCCTCGGCATAAAAGCCGTTTGAGATGATCGAATAACCTTTTGGGCAATGCCTATGAGACGATTAATACCTACCTTAGTAAAAATTTTAAAACTCACATTTAATAGGCAAATTAGTCTATATTACTGAATTTGTCATGCATATTCTTTTTTTTTTGGAAGTAAAAAAATGACACAAATCCAATGACCACAACAATTGACTTAAACTTAAGAAAATTTCAGACGACTTATAAATAGCAAATCCGTTTTTTCATTTCACTTCATATACATGCACAGATCTCGAAATGTTCCCCGGGGCACTTCAACGGTGGATTGCGTGGGAGCATATGCTACCGGTAGCAGAAAATCCTCTTCTAGCACCACACATCAGTTTGGACCCTAGCTTCCGTGTCATGCATGCGTGGCCACCTTTTGATCACTGCAACTTGCATGCAGCAATACTGTGTGAGGTGTACATGTAGTCATGTGCAACTCCAAGATTACTACCTGATGAGCTAGCTGCAGATCAGTGTTTAACTCGTCTAATTTTTGTGTGACACAAAATTAAGGCTGGCTTGATTGCCTTTTTACCTTTGATGCGACTTTTGTGACCATTTTGGCCCTGGGAAGCCTGCCAGCCGGCCCCTATATGTAGTCTTCTACCTCAACACATTGCTTCACAACACAGTCAAATACTCTCATCGATCGCACTGACAAACTCATCTAGTTATTAGCAAAGCTAGGCGCTTCGCATCAGTCGGCTCAGAGATCATCAGCAATGGCCACCGTCGGGGTAGAGTGTTACTCCAATCAATGTGTTTCTCGATCATTAGATTTCATTTCGTTTGGTTGGTTTGTTTGTTTCGCTTTGATCTGCTGCCCCTGTATACGTGGCACGATCGTTCAGCTTATTTGTACATGACGAACTTGATCGTATGCGCGTCTACGTACACGCACGAACATGGAGAAGTTGCAGGAGGACTGGTGTTTACATGTCATGCATAGATCATTTTCTCGTGCGCGAATGCAGGTCCAAGTCGCAACCCCCACGCTGCCTGCCGAGGAGGCTCCGGTGGTGGTGGTGGAGGCTGTCCAGGCGCCGGCCGTCACCGCCGAGGAGGCCCCGAAGGAGGAAGCCACTGCACAGGCCGTGGCCGAGGCCGAGCCAGCTCCGGCCGAGACGGAGACCATCGAAGGGGTCCAGCAGGAGGCTGCCGAGACCAAAGAGGTAGTGCCGGAGGCAGCTCCGGTCGAGACGGAGACCAAGGACGCAGAACCTGAGGCTGCCCCGGCAGAGACGGAGCCGGAAGCGGCTCCGGCAGAGACAGAGACAGAGACAGAGACCAAAGAGCCCGAGGCCGAGACAGCTCCTCCGGCTGAGACCGAGACCAAGGAACCAGAGCCAGAGGCTGCCCCCGCCGAGGCAGAGACCAAGGAACCAGAGCAAGACGCGGCTCCGGCCGAGGCAGAGCCAACCGCTGCCGAGGCCGAGGCAAAAGAAGCAGCTGAGGCCGTGCCGACTGATGAGGCCAAGGAGGAGGCAGCGCCTGCAGCCGAGGCAGAGCCAGTAGCTGCCGCCGTTGCAGAATCGGCGCCGGTGCAGGAGGCCGTGGCCGTCGAGGCAGAGGCAGAGGCACCGGGAGCTGCTGCCGAGGCCGACAAGGCCAACGAGTGAGTCGGTGATCGAGCGGGTAGAGTACGCGCGATCGAGAGCCTGTGTGTGATCGAGCGCCAGGGTCCCGTGCGCGCGTCGTGCCGTGCCGGCACGGCACGACGCCGGCACGGTAGTTTGCTGCTTTTTCGCTTTAGCCGTACGTGTTTCGGGAGTCGCCGTTGTCTGGGTGCGGATGCACGTAGGCTACGTCGGAGCTCAGGAGTTGTCATGTGAGGTGTCGTGTGTGTTCAATAATTAATGTGTCTGTGGGGTTCTGGGCCCAGTGTCAGTGCTGACGTGGCGTCACTGGCTTTGCAGGATTGGGGGCCTCGGAGCCCATGCTCCTCTATGTTCGTTGGTTGATATATATGGCTATCATGTTTCTGTACCGTGGATTTGTGTTAGTATTAATAATGTAAGCACGTGCTACGTGTAAATGTAAGGGATAATTCTCTATATATTATTGAATAACTTTGGATCTTTATAATATGTAACTGATGTCTCATTGACATATGGGTTCTAAGTCCACATGTTAGCTTCATAATAAGTAGTATATTATGAATCATGTAGTTATTCAGTGACATATCGTGATATCTCGCGTTGATGATACGAGTAACTGTAGAAGCAGTGGCTTATACGGCCGCTCATGCAGTCGTGCTGCACTCAGCTCGCTCTCCAGGTTGCCAATTGAACCGCTTAACATGAGATTCTTTTTTTACAGGAAAATAAGATGAGATCTTGAGGCCCAGAGAAACTTGAAATCCCACAAGCTCACTCTCTTCCTCGAAACCAATGAATAAAAACTGCAGGCTTTTGGGGGGATAGCGCATGCGCATGATGGATTCATACGGCAACATTCGCTCTCTAAAATTTCACGACGGCCCGAATTCTTACGAGTTTAGGGCCTTGAGGCCTTGGACAGCCAGCCCGATAAGGGCCCCTGCTCTGGGCCTTTTGGGCCAGACCCACAAAGCTCCTCTCTTTTGGGCTAAGCACCTGGTCCAACTCTGTCTCATCTCCAAGTGTCCGTTTGGTTGTGGAATTGAATTGACAATGTGGAATTGGAGTCCCAGTTCAATTTTTACTGGAATTGAAATTGATCTATTATTTCAATTTTTGTGTTTGGTTGCAAAAATTTTTTTAACATGGAAATGAGAAAGGGCAATTCCAATTTCTGTTTAGTTACCATTGTGAGGAATCCCAAACCAGTTGGAGACATACAAAGCATCCAAACGGCTAGAGCTCGAGGTGGTGGTGGTGGTTGGAGTTCGACGTGGTGGCGGTGGAGACCAAAGTCGAGGTAGGAAATTGGAGCTCAAGGGCTCGCTAGAAGCCAGGAAGAAGAGGGCGGCTTGATTTAGGCGATCCAGATTTGGATGGCGATTGTTCGAAGACGTGGCGGTCAGTGCTAATGGCGGAGGAGCCAGCCGGAGCTGACAATGGAGGTGGTGCATGGGTATGGTCATAGGGGCTAGTTAAAAGCAGTCGCAGTCGTCACCGTGAGTTCACCGACGGTGGTCATTGCTGGGAGTTCACCGGTGTTGATGGTGGTCAGGGGATGAGAGTCAGATAGTGCTTGTGTGACTCACGATTAGAGATCTAGATGGGGCGGGCGGGGCAGGTCTTGTCTTGCCTCACCTCTAGGCTCTAGTTGGGGCGGGGAGGGTTTGACTCTACTTAGGATGTATGGAAACTGGGAGGATCCAGCTAAATCAGACCACTTTGGGTCTGAATTGGGTTGGCCCGTCTGCTAGTTATATCAAAATTTCGTCGAATTAGGATTCTACTCCGAGTGTATCCAATCCCTGAATTCTGACCCTAATTCTGACATCCAAACGGGGGCCAAGCCCATCCTAGCCACACAGTGTAAGCATCTCTTTTTGTGACGCGTCACAGTCGCCGACACCGAGGGAAAAAAAAAGGAGGAGCAACCTTTGTGCTTGTTTGCTCTGCTAGTCAACGAATGGTAGTCTCGAATGGACATCGCGCCGAAAAAGCAGGGGAAAAGTGCTGGACTTGCCTTGCATGCTTTGTAGCGGTAGGTAGCTTCGGTTACGGGCCAGAAAACTACACCCAAAAGGACAATGCCAATGTGAGACGACTGATCACGTAGTAAAGTGTATAGTGAAAAGTTTTGCTTAAAAGGAAACTTTTGATCTCTTTTTTACATGACCATGCGACAGGTGTAGGACGTTTTCTGAAGGCATGCTATTTGGATGGAAACCTGCGCTTATGAAGTAAACTATGATTGCATTGGCTAATGGTAGAGAAACACGATATGACATTCCCACTGCACTGTTTACCAAGAACGGCTCGGATCAACTACTACAGTATTTTGCTATAGTATTTGCTACCGTACAGGATGAATCTATCCCTCTTTTTTTGTCCAGCAACCAACGGTAGTAATAGCACCTAATTATTGATTTATTGTTCTGTAATGTCGGATGATTTGTTTATTGCATTTTGGCAATAATCGAGGACTTGACAGCGAGCCCGTTAGCCCGGTAAGGACTCCTGCTATGGGACTTTTGGGCCAGACCCACGAAGCTCCTCTTTTTTTTGGGCTAAGCAGCTAGTCCAACACCGTCTCATCTCTAAGCCAGTCTTCTTTTTAGTAGAATCTCTAAGCCCATCTTAGTGCCACATAGTGTAAGCCTCTCCTTTTATACATCATAGTTCAGGACAGTTACTGGCTTACTGCGGCGACACCGAGAGAAAGAAAAGGAAACGCATGGTCGACTCGAATGCACACCGTGTTGACTAAAACGAAGGAAAAGGACTGGGCTTGCATGCATGCTTTGAATTGTTTTGGAACCGTCGCTGACGAGTCCTGTTCGAGCGATTATTTTGTAGACAAACTCAGAATCGTAAAAACAATACAAGAGCATAAGAACATAATAGCAGATTAAACACAGAGATATGAGAGGACTTCTGGCTTCTCTTTATTGCTTTTCTGTAAAACTGTAGTACAATGGTTGGGGATCCCCCCACTTTTATATAGGCTACTGGAGGGATGAGAAGCTCACCTTGGACTAAGACTGCCGGCCTAGGCCCGGTTTCTTAACACTCCCCTTGGGCACTCATCCGTCATGTTCATGCAACTTGACTGTATACGGGTTCGACAGGTACCCAGCATCTGTATAGCCATTTATAGACAAGTCTTGGTTCTTTCTGTAGAACAGACCAAGGTCATTGCTTCCTTGGAGGTATTGAAAGATGTCCTTCATTCCCTACCAATGCTTTTGGTAGGTTCTGCACTATACCTTACTAATAGGTTCACGGCAAATGCAATGCCCGGTCTAGTACAATTTGTTAAATACATGAGTGCTCCTATTGCACTTAAGTATGGGAATTTTAGTCCTAGAACTTCCTCCTCTTTTTCTTTAGGTCTGTACGGGGTACTTGTCTTGCTGCAAAGATTTCCCAACTATTGGCACTTTCGAAGGGTATACCTTTTCAAAGTCAAATATTTCTCACACTTTCTGAGTGTAGGTTGACTAATATACTAATATTCCTTCGAGGCATGCTCAAACTTCAAGCCTAGGCAATATTTGGTCTTACTCAAATCTTTCATTTCAAATTCCGACTTCATATAAGAGCTTGCTTTCTTAATTTCTTCTAAGGTTCCGATGATATTCAGATCATCTTCATATACTGAGATTATACAAAATCCATCTAGGGATCGCTGTATAAATACACAGGGGTTATTCTTATTGTTCATGTAGCCTTTCTTCCATATAAAGTTGCTTCAAGCGATTATAACACATTCTGCCTCATTGCTTAAGTTTGTACAGTGATTTTCTGAGTTTCACACTGTACAGATTTCTATTTGCTCTGTCTTGGTTCAGGATAGAGATACATTCAGGTACCTTCATATAAATGTCTGAATCCAAATTTCTATAAAGGTATGCAGTTACCACATCCATCAATTTTATTTCTAAATTCAAGTTTATTGTCATTGAGATTAAATATCTAAAGGGAGTTCCGCCTATAACCGAGGAATATGTTTCTTCATAATCATCTCCTAGACGTTGAGTGAAACCTTGTGCAACGAGCATTGCTTATTTTAAATTTTTTTCAAACAAATACTCACTTATGCCCTACGGGGTGCACATAGGGATGTGTGCGACTTATAGACCTAATCACCTCTATTTTATTCAGAGATAATAATTCTGCTTGTATTGCCTTCTTCCAATCTTCCTAATCTGATCTTTTCTTACATTTAGCGAGTGATACATGCTCTAGATCAAGATCGATGATTGTGGTAATTTTCTTTGCAAAATCAATGTTGACATAGGTTGTTGTCTTATTTTGGGATTCTCCCGTGGTCACAAATTTTATAGCTATTTTTTCAAGGGGCGATCCTTCTAATGCTACTAGTTGCTCACCGTTGCTTTCAATTACGGGGGCAAGTCCCTTTAATTTTTCATTTCCAATATGTGCGCACGCATTTATACTGGTATCTCCCTTCATGGGGATGTTTAATTCTGGTATGTCTTTTCTGAAGGTGACATGCTGGTGCTAGGTCTCAACTGGCTCCCCTTCTGATTCTGGGGCACTTCGGTGATTGGCTGTGTCATGTCCTTCTTATCCTTTCTCACCAAGCGTCCCTGGTTACTTCAGATTCGAAGGACCAGAGTTCTCGTCCTTTCTGAGGTCTTGGGACGGGATTAGGGATACCTTCATTGGTATTTCAACCCTCTCCGGTGTATTGCGTGCAGGCACATACGACTTGGTCACGCTCTTCAAATCACTAAAGTGGTCGGGCAGTTGATTCGCTAATGCTTGTAAATCAATTATCTTCTGGATTTCTCTATTTGCTTCACTAATGCGCAGGTCATGTGTATGGACTTCAATTTTCTTCTGAGCTTCAATTGTCTTCTGGACTTTCCGTGGTTTACCACGTTATTTTTCGATATTTTTCATCAAGGGGTTGATTTCCTCCCCTAATGACGAGAAACTATCATCATCTAATATACTATCAACGAATCAGTCTGTTTGCAAATCTCTCGTCATAGGGTCCAAATACCTGATTATGAATATTGTCTCATAACCAGCGTATATCCCAGACTTTCAGAGAAAGCCCATTGCAGTTCACTGCGGTGGTGGTATAGGTACATAAAACTCGCAACTAAATCTACGAAGATGAGAAATTTTTGGTGCTGACCATTGTGCTAGTTGCATAGGTGAATGGATGTTATATGCCGACGGTCTAAAATTGATAAGAGTTGATACGTGCAGGACTACGTGTCCCCAACATGTAGTTGGTAAATTATAATTCTTCAAAGATCTGCTAGTCCATTCTAGGTGTGGACATACAATCCGGAATGCTCAACTTTAATTCCCATTTCCATGCAATAATCATCAAATGATTTTGAGGTAAATTCTCCGACGTTATCCATTCTGATGGATTTCACATGATGATCTAGAAAATTATTTTTAAATTTTAATTATATGCAAGATTAGCTTTGCAAAAGCGTGGTTTCTCGTAGACAATAAACAAACGTGCGATCATTCTGAGGAAGCATCGATGAGCACTATAAAATACCTAAATAACCCTGACAGGGGCTATATAGGATCGCAAATGTCTCCCTGGATACGGTCTAGAAATGCAGAGACTTCATCCTTCACTTTCCAAGCAGAATGTCTAGTAATTAATTTCTCGGTGGTACATACGGGGCACATAAAATCTTCTTGATTCGAAAAATTCTTTACATCTGTATTATGTCCCTATGAATTGTTAATTATATTTCTCATCATCCTAAGACCTGGATGGTATAATCTATCATGTTAGAGATAGAAAAGTTTAGAGCTTCTAATATGGTTTTCAGGACAGTATAGGCTGTAGGTGTCTTAATATTAGTGTAGTATAGCCCAATTTCATATGAAGAAAATCGTTCTAATACCCTTTTCCACTTTCTTCACGCTTTGTAATGAGTAGGTATTGCTTACCATACTCTTCTTCGGTCTCTACGTGGAAACCGTTAGCGCGAGTATCCTTGAGAGTTCTAGTCGATTCTGGGTACAACATGGCTTCTTTAATGACCAGAGTTGTGCCCATCAGAAGTATAATTGTGGCGCTTCCTGAGCCTTTTATACAAGTATCGTTGCCAGCGATTGTCGTAAGACTACTAGTATTCTTGTTGATCGACTGAAAGAATTTCATCTCTCTCAAGATAGTACTCATTGTGCCGCTACCTACTAAGCACAATTCCTCTATAGGGCGCCACACGTGTTCTAATATAAGGTACTTTATTAATATGCAGCAGGAAGCAAGCAACACATAAATAAAATACTTCAGATATCAGAACATAACTTGCTATTATAAATACGGGTAAATAAGCCTTATAGGACTCATCATAAGAATTTAATGCTTTGCTCTCCTAGTGCTTACAACCATTATTCATAGAACAAAATAATTCAATGTTTTGCTTTAATTGCAAACTACAAGTTACTATAAAAGATCAAAGTGCAATTCGTGCACTAGATCGAATCAGAGAAGTACTTAGAAACTTCTGCCTCAATCTGTTTCATTCTGATCTTCTCCTTTTGGACAACTACGGTTGTGGCCGTTGCGATGTCCAAAGGAGAGATGATGGGGCTGCTACTGGGCTGTCCACATCCATAAGTGCAACTAATGGCTGTAGATCCTCTATGCCTGCTATGGCGAGGTGTGCCTCATGCTGTCCTTTGCCCTTCTTCTTGGACTGAAAAGCATCAATAACGTGCAACCTACGATCTTACCTTTCTTGCCCCTCTCCTTTGTGAGAGGCTTCCTCACCTAGTAGCTGCTAGTATTAGTTTCATGGCCAATATTGCTACTAGGTGGCTGTGAGATGTAGTTCTTCCTTAGAACATCATCTTGAACTTCCGCAACTTGTATGATGTCAATCAATTCGGCGTACTTCTTGTAGCCATCTTAACGATAGTTGCGTGCGGATTGCACCGCATTTAGGTGAAAGGTAGAGAGAGTCTTCTCAATCTTCTGCTCATCTGTGGTTACCTTACCACAGAATTGAAGACTGGTACAAATTCTGGCCATGCTAGGTCCTTTTTTCAAACTCCTGGTTCGTGATGCCAGTCATTTCCATATTCATGCAAAAAGTTCATAAGATTACTACTGATAATTTACATAAAATGGTTGCAAAATTCTTATAATGCTCTTCGAACTCCCGGTTCATGATCCCTTATTTTTCTATGTATTTTTCATGATTTACTGCTATTTTCAGTGATTAAAACCAATATAAACAATCACAAATAATCAAAACAGCAAATACAATATATAAATTGCATAGAAATAACAATAACAAAGTTAAACATACTTCAAATGCTCAAAGTGATTCAAAATTTGAATTCCCGAGGCCCTTTTCTGCTGGAATATGAATTTTCGGTGAATTCTGCAATTTTCAGGGGGTTAAACCGCTGAATTTCAATTCTGAGATTTTCCGCACAATTTTTCAATTCCTGAGGGGTTATTCTGCAAGAATTTCTTTCCCGAAATATTTTCTCATAATTTTTAGAACTCCGAGGGTCTTTTTGCAAATTTTGCAAATTTTCTATTTTCTTTTCCCGATTTCTTTCTTTTTTGGGCCGAGCCTCTTTAGCCTTCCTAGCCTACTTAGGCCCACTACCGACCGATTCAATCGGGCAGGGGCAAGGATAGGGTTTCCCTACCTTTATGCTCCCATGCGGCGGTGGTTCCAAGGCGTGCAGGTGACCGGTGGCTTCTAGCGCAGCGCGTCTGCGGCACGAGGCGTGGAGGGCCAGCGGGAGCGGCCCGACGGGGCCGGCGGTAGGCGACTTCAGGCGGCCGCCTTGGCTAGCGCACGCGCACGCTGAGGTCATTGTGGTGCGGTACAGAGCGACGCGATGCGCGGCAACCTGCGAGGCTAGCGGCTCATGCACGCGCACGAGCGGTGCTATGAGTGGAGGGCGCCCGGCAGCGAGCGGCGGGCCATGGCGCGGTGGCACGCCTGCAAGGTGGCCGCGTGTAGGAGTGGCGCTGTGCGGCGACGGGTACGGGTGCAAAAGGCGGCGCACGCAGGTGATGAGGCGTAGCCATGGTGTGGCGGCGCGTCTTCGACATGACAGCGCAGGCACGGCTTCGAGCCGGAGGAGGTGCGTTGTGCCCATGCGGGGGCCGGCGGTGTGCATGCCCATGCGGGAGGTGACCGGGGAGCCGGGCGACGCGTGCGGGCACCCGCAGGTGGTGGCGCATGCAGGCGCGTGTGGGGAGGGCCGGTGGGCGAGCAACGGCCATGGCGGTTGCGGCGTTCCGGCGCGGCTTCGGGGTGCTCGGCATGGGCGGTGCTGATTTCTGGCGGCGCGGCAAGGAGCTCGTGTAGGGGTGGCGTCGATTTCGGGTGGCGTGTTATGGTCGGTGCCGGTACGACTTCGGTTGCGCGGTCACATGCGGGCGGCTATAGGCGACTCCAAGCCGGGTGGGGGCGCCGCTCCAGGTCGGCGACGAGCGCGTGCGGCGCGTGGCGACGGCAAGCACAGCCATGTGTGAGTGGCTGGCGGTGCATCGTGCTGCTTCGAGCCGACGGCCACATGTTTTTTTCTTTTACTGTTCATGCGTAACTACTGTTCATGCGTAATTACTGTTCTTGCAATCCACCGATCGGCTTGGCCGACAATTTCAAGTCGACTCACGATAGATTAGAACAGATTTGCAATCCACAGTGCAATCATCATCTACTCTTTCATGCAATCTACCGATCGGCATTGTGCTGACGACTTCAAGTTGGCTTGCGGTAGATTAGAGCGGATTTGCACCGTAGGATAAAATAATCTAGAAAGCAACAATTGCAGAATTGAAAGCGATCTAGAAAAACGATTCGATCTACAAGCATCGTGCTACGACGGTTACCTTTCGATCCGTGGAGAGTCGATCGTTCAGATAACGTGTTGAGGAAGTGTCACTGGCGAGTCCAGTCCGAGCGATTACCTCGTAGACAAACTCAGAATCGTAAGAATAATGTAAGAACATAATAACAAAATAGTAGATTAAACACAGAGATATGATGGGGCATCTGGCTTCTCTTTATTGCTCTTTTGTAAAACTATAGTACAATGGTTGGGGGTCCCCCCTCATTTACATAGGCTACTAGATAGATGAGGAGCCCACATTGGGCCAGGACTGCCAGCCTGGGCCTAGTTTCTTAACATGAATAACTCTTGGTAGCTTTGGTTACACAGGTCTCAAGTAAACTACACCCAAAAGGATGGGGAGATGACTGATGGCACCAAGCGGGGACGTGGCCCAAATCCCACTAGGCTATGGTGGCATTTTTGCTGTCTCCAACTCAAAAACTAGGAAGCGTAGAAAAATTGCATATATATACCATTGTGAAATACAACACTTTGAAAAATGCTACTTCAAAACACGAAATTACGAATTTGCCACTCTAAATTGCAACTTTTTGACACTTTTGCCCTCCCTTCTTCCTCTCAGCCAACCATCACCACCGCTTATTCAGTGAGCTCTAGCCGCACCGCCTCCTTCTTGCTGCGAGCCGCACTGTCTCCTTTGCCGCCACTGTGAACCACACCACTTCGTCGTCATCGCCGTAAGCCCATTGCCGCTGCTGCTAGCGTAGGCCATGCGACCTTCTTCCCCAACACCGCCTAGCCCTGTCGCACGATGGATTCAAGCTCGTTGTCGTCGGTCTCGGGTTCACCTCGCCACGAGTCACCATCGCCGAATCCGGTCCGCGCAGTTGCGGTCCTTCTTCCCCGGCAACGACTAGCAAGCTCGCTGTCGGGACCCAGATTTACATACAGGCTCTCTGTGCATACCGAGCTAGTTCCATAATCAGTAGCTAGCTCACACAGTACAACATCAATTAATATCACATCCATACATATGCATAAATAAAAGGGTACTAATATTACATAAGCAATCATAAATAAGTATTAGGGCCAAGTATTTACATAACAGGCTGATAGGTTGAATGAGTCCAAACGAGGAAATAACAGCGGAAGGTAAATAAACCACAAGGGCTTCCATGATTTGCCACACACAATCGACTTGGGCTACGACCTAGTTCTCGCCGTCGTCTTCATTGCCAAAGTAGGATGCATAGAAATATCCATACAACGAATCTTTACTTTCGCAGTTTGAATCCACACATTTGAGCAACAATGAGTAAAAAGGTATTCAACAAGTTCTTATACCAAATGCACACACACACACACACACACACACACACACACGAGATCCAGGCTAGGTGTGACGCGCGCACGCGTAATCCCATATGGCCGACCCAGAAACACCCATGCCCACGAGGGTCTCAATCCGACGGTAAATATAAGGTGTTGTAAAATTAATACGTGTATCCCTTTTACTGCATGTTTTAGGGGAACATGTTTTTTTTTTGTGAGCTCCTACGTCGATTAGTAAAATTTAACGATGTACACAGTAATCGGCTTCCCTTTTTTTTAACCACCTCTTTTTTGTAATCTATTTTTTCACAATAAAAAGTTAGTGTCGTGATAGCAAACCCTAGCTATCTTGTAAGGTAATTGTGTTAGGGGGTACCAAGTAGGTCCAACGAAGTAAACCGACGTTTGTAGAACAGTAAATGGTTTCACCGCAGACGGTAGACACAAATTCAAACCAGATATATCGTGAAGGCAGTAATATAAAACATGCCACATGGTAAAGAATTTTTTTTACAAATGTATAGCATCTCACACGTGGCTTTTTTTATTTATTACCATGTGTATGTATGAGAAGGGGAACGAGTACAGGGCCCAGATGATGTTCTATCTGTTGTTCCACAAGGGCAATAGTGTCAAGCCCCTCTTCGAAGTACTAGAGAAGTATATGACGGTCATCAAACCGAATAGTTTTTTTTTTTGTGTTTATGACTAATATCGAGTAAATACATTTGTAACTGGCTGTAATAGGTGTTACATTTTACAGTAAAACGTATGATTGCCGGAAAAGAACTTTTGCATAACAGATAGTAAATATATGTTATCAAACAGTAATAGGTGTTAGATTTTACAATAATGTCATTTTTCAAACTTCCAATAACTACCAAAAAACATAAAGTGCAGACTTGTTGCAGTAGCAACATGATATGCCTTTTCGAAGTAATAGCAGGTATCACTTATGGTAAACGATAATATTTTACTAGAGTAGTAAAACAATTTATAATGCCTTTTTCCCGCAGTAAAACTAGCATACCGAATTTTATGGTCTTATCTTCCTCACTGTAACGGTAGTAAAAAAATTCATATAACGGCACGCAGTGACGCGTGATCATTTTTACCGAGCAATATTTTTTACAGTTTTATTCTATGTTCGTGCGTGGGTTTTTCATGTACAAAAGAAGGAACTGATTTTTGATAATTAGTTGTCTACTTGTTTGTACTAGTTGGCTAAGATGGCAGTAAACTGATGTGGAGGCGGTAATAAATCTCTTTTAGTGAGGTGGTTAATCTTTTTTAGTAAACGCACAGGGATGTTTTTATTTAGGGATAATTGGCTACAGGACACTGCCCATTGTCCATCTTTGCCAACAGACACTGGAAAAACGTGGTTTGGTCAAAAGACACTAACATTTTGTTGTATTTTGTTGTAGGACACTTCTCTCATTAAAATAATATATCCGAGTGATTAGGAGAGAGAACTTTGTAAAATGTCCTCAATGCCCTCAATGGCCCTCACCTCCCTCCAGCTGACAGCCGAGCCCCACTGGCAGGCCATGTCCTCCACGTCGCCCGCATGCTCAGTCTGGTCCAAGCTCTCGGTTGATTGCGGCCTGAGCTCGCAGCCGGCGAAGGGAGGCTCGGTGGCGGCCATGAAGGACCAAAACGAGATGCTCACGGCGAAGCGGAGCTGATGGTGGCAGTGGCGCGGTCGACGGCTCACCGGAGCGACGACGCGGCGAGGGAAAGGCGACGGCAGCAGCATGGTTACGGCGGAATAGGAGCTCCGGCGGTGCATTGAACCGGGGAAGGTGAGCACAAGGCGGAGGTTGAGGAGGCGAACTTACAGGGACAAGAATGGGAACCGGAGAGGGACGGTGGCCAGAGAATGATGGTCGAGAAGGAAGTAGCCGGAGGCGAAGAAGAACGCGAAATGCGGGCACTGCGATGGACCAAAACCAAATCGGTTTTAGGGGACGAGCTCCTTGGCGTCGGGGGCGCGTGGTGACAGGGTCGACGCGGTGAGGGCTTGTCCTGCAGCTCCAAAGCCCCGAATGCCATTTTCAGCTGCCGAGGCCGCTCGTCGCTCCAGCCGCACCGGCGACCTCTGACCCTCCCCGGCCGCATCACGGCGAGACCTACACCACAAGGAGACCTTCCCCTCGGTTAATTTGGAGCTACCGCCACCGAGGAGCTGCGCGCGCTTCTTCTTCCTCGGTTCCGGCCAAACCTGCCTCCACTGCCGCCGCGTCTCCTCCAGCGAGCCCGAGCTCGATTCCTTCCTCAGTGAGCATCCACTAGCTCCCCCAACCTCTCACCCGCTCTCTCTTCCTCTCCAGGTCGCCGCCACCGTTGGCCTCCCCGCGTCGCCGTCGGTTCGCATCGTCGGCCCGACTCAGGTCTCCTCGGCCCTCACTGACCACTTGGGTAAGTTCTCCACACCCCATGGCTGCTCATGCTTCCGCCTAATTCCTCCCCAACTCCACTCAACGATGCCGACGCCATTTCGCCCCACGGCCTGCCGCCGCTCACCGCAGCGCACCCGCTCCGGTGCATCTCCGACCGCTCCGAGACCTCCTGTAGGATCACCTAACCCTAGTCGACCCATTTTGGGGGTGGTCGATGCCTCCATGCTACCCCATCGCCGGCGATGGCCGCCGCCTCAATTCGGCCCGAGCCACTTAGTGCAGCACGAAGGAGGAATGGGAACGTATGAAGGAGATAGAGGGTAAAATGTACTTTTCATCACTTTTCTCTCTCCTCTTCAGTCCGAAAATAATATTTTAATGGGGTCAATGTCCTACAGCAAAATATCACAAAATATTAGTGTCTTTTGGCCGAACCACGTTTTTCCAGTGTCTGTTGGCAAAGGTGGACAATGGGCAGTGTCATGTAGCCAATTATCCCTTTTATTTATGAGACTTATATCATTCTGTTACCCTCGTCGTCAGCAAGCTACCGGTAAAAACCATTCGTGAATTGGAGCTTCCAATCAAAAGTTATTGCAAAAAGAAAAAATATTTATGTACAAAACAAGGAACTGATTGTTTACTAGTCAGTTGTCTACTTATCTGTACTAGTTGGCTAAGATGGTAGTAAAGTCATGTGGAGACTATAGTAAATCTCTTTTAGCGATACAATAAATCTTTTTTAGTAAACACACAGAGATGTTTTTATTTGCGAGACTTATATCATTCTGTTACTCTTGTCATCACCAAGCTACTAGTGAAAACCGTTCGTGAATCGGAGCTTCTAATTAAATGTTATTGCTACAACAAGAGAAAGACACATTCACGTATGTACGTACAAAACAAGGATCTGCGTGGGTTTTACTGTCAGATTGGATGATACCGAGACTTTTACCGCCGATTGCAACACGCGCATATGTATTTTACCGTTGATCCCACACGGGAAGCGCACGAGTTGGCGTGCCTCGCTTAGCGCGGGGGCACCGTGGGCTGGTGCGCATCGCGGCTCAGGCAGTGGCCCATGCGCAAAATAGTTATTCAGTGCCTGAGTGCTGAATAGTGCTATCGTGTATATATATATGCTTGGCTTGTCAAGGGAAGGTCTTATGATTATTTTAGCACAAAGTCAATTTTAACTTAATTATCATAATTATTTTTCAAGCCAATAACCTAGCCATTTTAACTTAAAACTAAGGTGTTACTTAGATAAGCAAGTTTTACCATGTAATAAGGTTCCATCCACCTGACTCTAGATCATTGCTACAACCATTTTTAAGTTGACATGTCCCCATCCCACATTTTATCAAAACAAACCAAGTGTTGCCTTTTGTACCACGTTTATTACTGGGGGCATGGCTATTCGAATAGATTATACACCCTGTAGAGCTTGTACAACTTTAATCACAAGGTATGATCAACTTTTAATGTCCAACCGACACACTTCCGTAGGTGTGCGACTAAGAGGATCATAACGAGGCCTTCACAATAACTTGTCATAACACTACACCATCCAATGAGTTTGATCCTCAGACGTTAGAAGTTAGAACGACATTAAACTCTGAGAAAACCAGCGTTGGGGAGTAGACGTATCTCGACTTAGTACCACCAAACAAAAATCAATGGCTGTGTACACAGAAATGGACCCTCCTACAGCCTAGGCCCAATAGAATGACTCAAACTGCCTGTAATATGATAATAGCATCACGACTAGGTAAATTATTCAGCCATGTCTACAATAGCATCACGACTAGGTAAAATATTCAGCCATGTCTATCCCACACTAGACTTGTGGTTGCCCAATTATTAGTTCAGAAATACGACACATGATTTGGTCCTTAATCAACTCAGATGAGACAATCCACAAACTCATATATCGTGCAATTACTGCACCTACCTCATACAACCCACTCGCCCAAGTCTCCACCATTTTATAAATTTTTTCCTTGTTTCCATTGATAACCCATGTTAACATACTAAGAATCGTATCATGTCCCAAGTGCTGTTAATGCAATGTTTATGCATATTCAAATTAACCACTAAGCATCTCTAAGTATATCTTTTATCCATTTCTAGTTAACCAAGGACAATCTTATTATGATAATTAGCTTAGGGTGACAAGGTAGACATAATGTCAACAATCAAGGAGAGGAATAATAATTAACAAACATATTGAGTAACTAGGCATCAATATTTAACATAACATTTCATAAATAATAATAAGTATGCAAGGTATACTTTTAACATAAAGTAGTTGCATTGGAAAAGTAGGCTCAACGTGATAAATTAAAAGGACTTTCCTTGCTCAACAGTGGATATTACTTGGTCTTGTTCCGCAACGGCGGCGTCCGAAGCGGCAAAGTCTATAATCGTGAACATATCTGAATTCAACATAAATTCAAATGAACTCTAAAAATTATGATTTTGGTACTGTTGGGAAGATTTTGAATTTAGATGAATGTATATAAAAAAACCAAGTCATTTGGATTCACAACGAGGGAGAACAGACTCTCCAAAGTTTGACCAAGAGAAAATTCCAGAAAATCCTAAATTTCTAACAGGTGGGGTTTGGTTGGATTTTAATTTATTTTCTTAGTTATTTTTACTAAGAAAAATCCTATGCGGCTGACAGGTGGGTCCAGCTGGATTTTATTTCTTCTCCAATTATTTTTATTAAGAAAACCTGAGAGACTGACAGGTGGGACCACAGTCCACATGGACTTGATCCACCCGACGGGTCACAGGGCCAAGGGCCCACATGTCAGCGGCTATGGTATATGAACTAAGTCTACATAGGGTACTTTAAGTGGTAGGGCCTGCATGTCATAGACTCAAGCATTACTCTTGCTCCTAATTGGATTTTCTAACTATCGTAGGCTCACATGTCATACTAACATTATCTACTAATTAAACACTAATTAATTAAAAATGTTAACTTAATCTAATTACCGTGGGGTCTACACGTCAGGGTCACAGATCGTCTTCTTCCTGACAAAATAGAGGAACAGGGAGAGAGGCCATGGCCGGCTCGGGTCGAGCTCGGTGCCAGTGGGGAAGGCTCCGGCGACCATCCGCGACCCTCCAAAATGGGATGCGAGAACCACAACGAGTCTAACAACGATGATGACATGGTGGGAGATGCACTGAGGTGGTGATGGTACTGTAGGCGAAGGCAACTGCTAACTGTGGCCTAAACCCAAGAGTTGAAGTTGGATCTACCATCTACTTGCCATCAAGAAGCTAAAGGCCCCCAGCACTTCGACATTGACTAGCCTACTAGGTTTGCTACCAACTGTAACGTGAGGGAACGGAGGGGATTATCTAAAAACTGAGAGGAGAAGGTGATCAGGTGTGGCGGCGGTGTTTGTGCATGCTCTGGGGTGGCAACGGTGACGAAGGTGTTCTGGCGTCTCTGATGCACAGGGAGTAAGAAGAGAGGGGGCATTAGGAAGAGGGCTTAAAGACGAACATGAAGGACAAGAACTTCGAGGTCGAAGCTCACCAGATCAAGTGGAACTGGGCGGCGAGGTAGTTCTCTGACCTGCTCTGCGGATGGTGACAATGTTCCATCCTCCCTGTGGGGGAACAAGCAAGGCAAGGTGAGCATGAGGGAGAGGAGGTTGAGGTGAGCATGATGCACAAAAAAACAAAGACAGAGGCTCACCCTAACAGTTGAAATCGACAGCGAAGCCGGTGGCCGGAGTTGGAGAAGGTGACCAACGCAGCTTGAGTTCTCTTGCACCTGAGCCCGAGAGGAGGAGAAAAGCTAGGGGAAATGCAGAGGAGGAACGGGGAAGCAATTTGACACGCTTGAGCAAGGACTAAATAGAGATGGGAAGATGAGGGGGAGGCGACAACATGGCAACGGGATCGGGCGCGAGATATCACGAGCAGGGCATGCGAGCTCGGCTCGAATGGACGCGTTTGTGAAGTGACAAGGTTGTGACATTTGCTACAGAGCTCGAGGCGAAGGGGTTGGCGCCGCGAGTGCTCTGACCTAGGCGACACGCCTACGTACAGGCGCAACAGGCGAGCGAGAGAGAGAGAGAGATGATGTGAGGGAGAAGAGAAACAATAGCTCTCTCTCTCTCTCTCCACACTAACAAGTGGGGCCGGGGGCCCACTCACCGGTGAGCGCAAGAGAAGAGAGGGAGATGGGCCGGCTGCTGCGACTGGGCCTCAATCGCTCGCAGGCTGCAAGGGGAGAGAGAAGGAGAGAAAGAAGAGGGCGACGATTGGGTCGGCTTGGGCCAGGAGGAGAAGAAAGAATGGGCTAGACCGGCGGCTGGTTTTTAGCCCAAGGGGAAGAGATGGAAAGAGATAAGGTTTGAAATTTTATTTGCCATTCAAAATTTGATTTGTGTTTGAATTTGAATTTTGAGGAGGAGTTGCATTACCCAGGTGTTAATTTTTTTTCGATTGCACACAAATATATTTTAAGTTTTTGCAAATTCAAAACTTGAGCCAAGGAAATTGTTTAAATGTTTAACTACATGGCAAATGTTGTTAGAATTTTTTTGATATGCAACAAAAGTTTTTGAATCTCAGGAAGATGATGCAGTTTTAAATTGAAACCAAATTTGGGCTGTTACACTGTCCTCCAAATCCGAGGTCGCCGTCGGGGACCCGTTTCGTTGCCGTCGGTCTCGAGCTCACCTCGCCATGAGGTCGGGAGGAAGGAGGTGGGGTGGGTGGTGGGAAGGCCACCGCGAGCTCAAATCCAGCGCGCGGCAGGGTTTGGCAGTGTGGGTGAAGAAAGTCACACAACTTGCGGCTCGCGGTGGCGGCGTTGGGCTCACGCCGATGACGACGAGTTGGTGTGGCTTGTGGTGGTGGCTAAGGAGAAGGCACGACTCGCGGCAAGGAGGATACAACACGGCTGAAGTTCGCTAGAGAAGCAATGGCAATGGCTGGCTAGGAGGAAGAAGGAAGGAGGGAACAGAAAAGTGTCTAGGAGTAACAAAAATCCAACGAATCAACTCTTGGAGTGGCAAACTTTCAATTTTATGTTTTGAAGTGATATTTTTCAAAGCACCATCTTCTATCTTGAGTGTCATGTATATCCCATTTGTCCTGAAATCGCCGCCTCGCAGGAGGCAGAGACGTCGTCAAGCCCTCCATCCACGCGCTTCGGATTAAGCCCCTGTCACATCAGATGTTGCACGCCCGGCTAATCTACGAGTCGTTTTTGTTGAGGAACCGTCGCTGGCAAGTCCAGTCCGAGCGATTACCTCGTATACAAAATCAGAATCGTAAGAACGATGCAAGAACACAAGAACGCAACAATAGATGAAACACAGATATGAGAGGGGATTACAGGCTTCTCTTTATTGCTCTTCTAATAATGAATTGTGTACAATGCTTGGGGGGTCTCCCCTCCTATATATAGTCTACGGTGGATGAGGTGCCCACTGACCGGACTCTGGCGGGCCGGTTTCTTAACACTCCCCCTTGGGCTCTCATCCTTCATGTCCATGCCTCGTCAAAACTCCATAAAAACCCAGTGGGAAAAATTTGGAGAAAGAGTACATGAATCATGTTCTGCTATGCTGCACGAATTGCCTCATTAAAAACCTTAACCGAGAAACTTCAGGAAAACTCGTCAAGGGAAAAAGAGTACAATCCACCCAATTTCATTCAATCTCCATGATTTGCTCTTTGGGTACTCGATCTTCATGATCAAGCTTTAATAATGAGTTCGTGAAGGTTCTCCCCCTTAATTCTGCACTTCTCTAAGTCTCATCATTCCAATTCCACGTATGCATCTTTCAAAGCTAGATGCTGAGGGTGACTTAGTGAATAAATCTGCAAGATTTTACATGACTTATTATGCAAATTTCGTCCATCTTGTGCAATTCATGAGCATAGAAGGACTTGGGGTTGATATGCTTTGTGAGAGAATTCTTTACATAACTCATCTGTACTTGTGCAACACAAGCTGCATTTATCTTCATAGATAATAGTGGGGGTTAGAGCGGTATTCAATCCACATGACTACTGGATGTGGTGAATCATCCGTCGAAGCCAAATACAATCTCGTAAGGCCTCGTACAGTGCTATTATTTTCGAGTGGTTCGTCGAAGTCGATACAAGACTCTGCTTAGACGTTTTCCATGGAATTGCGCCCACCACATAGGAGTTCATAGCCTTGCTTGCGATTTGGTGTATCTGGGTCCTACAAGTACTCGTTTTGCATTGTCATTCATAGTTAAGTCTTTATTCTTTCAGAGAATGACCAAGTTCTTTGCTTCCTTAGAGGTATCGGAAGATATCCTTTATTCCCTGCCAATGCCTTTGGTAGGTTCTGTACTATACCTTGCTAATAGGTTCACGGCAAATGCAATGCCCGGTCTAGTACAATTTGTTCAATACATGAGTGCTTCTATTGCACTTAAGTGTGGAATTCCGGTCCCAGGACTTCCTCCCCCTCTTTTCTGGATCTGTATGAGTCTTTGTCTTGCTGCAAAGATCTTTCGACCATTGGCACTTTCAAAGGGTATGTCTTTGCCAAGTCGAACCTTTCTAACACCTTCAGTGTAGGTGATCGATGCAATAATATTCCTTCGAGGGCATGCTCAAGCCGCAAGCCTAAGCAATATTTGGTTTTACCCAAACCTTTCATTTGAACTCCAACTCTGTAAGAGTTTGCTTTCTTAATATCCTTCAGGGTTTTGATAATATTCAGATCATCTTCATACACTGAGATTATACAAAATCCATTCTGGGATTGTTGTATAAATACACAGGATTTATTTTCATTGTTCGTGTAGTCTTTCTTGCATAGAAAGTCGCTTCAAGCGATTATACCACATTCTACCTGATTGCTTAAGTTCGTACAATGACTTTCTGAGTTTCACACTGTACATATTTCTATTTGCTCTGTTTTGGTTCTGGACGTTGATACATTCGGTATCTTCATATAAATGTCCGAATCAATATTTCATAAAGGTATCTTGGTACCCCATCCATCAATTTCAATTCTAACTTCAAGTTCACCGCCATTGAGATAAATATCGAAAGGAGTTCCGCCATGACCGGGAATAGGTTTCTTCATAATCATCTCTGGATGTTCAATAAAACCTTATGCAACGAGCCTTGCTTCTTTTCATTTCTCTTTCGAACAAATATCCACTTATGCCCTACAGGGTGCACAAGGAGACGTGACGCTTACTGTGCCCAAACGCCCTTCTTTTATTCGGAGAGAATAATTTAGTTTCTCTTGCCTTCTTTCAATCCGATCTTTTCTTTCATTCAATGAGCGATCTGAGCTCAATCAAGATTGATGATTGTGGCAAGTTTCTTTGCAAAGTATATGTCGACATTGGCTGTTGTCATATTCAAAGATTCTCCCGAGGTCATAAATTTTATAGCTATTTCTTCAAGGGGCGATTCTTCTAATGCTTCTATTTGCTCACTGCTGCTTCCAATTGCAGGGCAAGTCCCTTTAGTTTTTCAGCTCCGATGTGTGCGCACACATCCATGCTGATGTCTCCCTTCATGGGGATGTTCAATTCTGGTATGCCTTTTCTGAAGGTTCCATACCGATACCAGGTCTCAACTGGCTCCCCTTTTGGTTCTGGGGCACTTCGGTGACCGGCTGTGTCAAGTCCTTCTTATCCTTTTTCACCAGGCGTCCCCGGTTACTTCAGATTCGAGGGGCCGGAGTTCTCGCCCTTCGAGGCCTTAGGGCGGGATTAGGGATACCTTCATCGGTATTTCAACCCTCTCCGGTGCATTGCGTGCAGGCAAATGCTACTTAGTCACGCTCTTCAAATCACTAAAGTAGTGTGACAGTTGATTCGCTAATACTTGCAAATCAATTATCTTCTGGACTTCAATTGTCTTCTAGACTTCAATTCAATTATCTTCTGGACTGCAATTATCTTCTGGACTTCTCTATTTGCTTCACTAGTGCGCGGGTCATATGCATAGATTTTTAATTATCTTCTGGATTTCAATTGTCTTCTAGACTTCAATTATTTCCCGACATTATTATCAAGGGTTGATTTCCTCCCCCTAATGATGGGAAACTAATCTCATCTATTGCACTATCAGCGAATCGGGCATTATGCAAATCTCCAGTCATAGGGTCCAAGTACTTGATTATGGATGTTGTCTCATAACCAACGTATATCCCAGACTTTCGGAGAAGACCCATTGCAGTTCGCTGCGGTGGTGGTATAGGTATATAACCCTTGCAACCAAACCTGCGAAGATGAGAAGTTTTCGGTGCTGACCCTTACGCTAGTTGCATAGGTGGATGGATGTTATAGGCCGACGGTCTAAAATTGATGAGAGCTGCTACGAGCAGGACTGCGTGTCCCCAACATATAGTTGGTAAATTACAATTCTTCAAAGTTCTGCTAATCCATTCTGGGTGTGGATATGCGGTACAGAATGCTCAACTTTTAATTCCCATTTTCATGCAATAATCATCAAATGCTTTCAAAGTAAATTCTCCGGCATTGTCCATTCAAGTGGACTTCATATGATGATCAGGGAAAATATTTCTAATTTAATTATCTGCGAGATTGGCTTTGCAAAAGCATGATTTCTCGTAGACAATAAACATACGTGCGACCATTCCGAGGAAGCATTGATGAGCACTATAAAATACCTAATTGACCCTTACAAGGGCTGTATAGAACCGCAAAAGTCTCTCTGGATACTGTCCAGGAATGCAGGGACTTCATCCTTTGCTTTCAGAGCAAAAAGGTCTAGTAATTAATTTCCCAGTGGCACATGCGGGGCACACAAAATCTTCCAGTTTCGGGAAATTCTTTATATTCATATTATGTCCCTGTGAATTGTTAATTATATCTCTCATTATCCTAAGACCTAGGCGGCATAATCTATCATGCCAGAGATAGATAAGTTCAGAGCTTCTAAATACAGCCAGGCGGATAGGTGCAGTGCCTTAATATTAGTGTAGTATAGCCCAGTTTCATATGAAGGAAGATATTCTAATGCTATTTTTCACTTTCTTCACGCTTTGTAATGAGCAGGTATTCTGTACCATACTCTTCTTCAGTCTCTACATGGAAACTGTTAGCGCAAATATCCTTGAGAGTTCTAGTCGATTCTGGGTACAACAAGTCTTCTTCAATGACCAAAGTTGTGCCCATTGGGAGTATAATTATGGCCCTTCCTGAGCCAATTATACAAGTATCGCTGCCTGCGATTGTCGTAAGACTACCAGCATTCTTGCTGATCGACTGAAAAAATTTCTGTTTCTCTCAGGATAGTATTCGTTGTGCCGCTATCTGCTAAGCACATTTCCTCCATAGGGCGCCACATGCGTTCTAATATAATGTACTTTATTAATATGTAGCAAAAAACAAGCAACACATAGATAAAATACTTCAGATATCAGAACGTAACTTGCTATTATAAAGACGGGAAAATAAGACTTGCAGAACTCATGATAAGAATTTAATGTTTTGCTCTGCTAGAGCTTGCAACCATTATTCAATAATTCAAAATTCTGCTGCAATTGCAAACTGCAGGTTACTATAAAAGATTCGAGTGCAATGCGTGCACTAGATCTAATAGGCGAAGTATTCAGGAACTTCTGCCTAAATCGGCTCCATGCGCGATCTTCTCCTTGGGCGCCTACTACGGTGTGGCCGCTGCGATGTCCAAAGGAGGGATGATAGGGTCGCATCTTTGCCGCCCACATCCATAAGTTCAACTAATAGGTGTGGGTCCTGTATGCCTTCATTGGCAAGGCGTGACATATGCTGTCATCTGCCCTTCTTCTTAGACTGAAAAACATCAATAACGTGCGACGCACTACCTTACTCTTCTTGCTCCTCTTATTCGTGAGAGGTTTCATCACCTTGTAGCTGCTAGCAGTGGCTTCATGACCAACATTGCTATTAGGTGGCTGCGAGTTGTAGTTCTTTCTTAGAACATCATCTTGAGTTTCTGCAACTTGCAGGATGTCAATTAATTAGGCATACTTCATGTAGCCGTCTTGACAATAGTTGCTTGCGGATTGCACCGCGTTTGGGTGAAAGGTAGAGAGTCTTCTCAATCTTCTACTCATCTGTGATTACATTATCACAGAATTGAAGACTGATACAAATTTTATACAAAATCTGGCCATACTGGGTCAATTTTTCGAATTCCTGATTCGTGATGCCAGTCATCTTCATATTCATGCAAAAAGTTCAAAGGATTACTGCTGGTAATCTGCATAAAATAGTTGCAAAATTCTCACAATGCTCATCGAACTCCAGGTTCGTATTCCCGTATTTTTCTATACATTTTTCATGATTTACTGCTATTGTCAGTGATTAAAAGTAATATAAACAATCACAGATAATCAAAACAGTAAATACAATAAACAAATTGCATAGAAATAACAATAACAAGAATAAACATGCTTCAAAGTTCAAAAATATGCAAAAATTTGGATTCATAAGGCCATTTTCTGCTGGAAAAATAACTTTTGGCAAATTCTGCAACTTTCCGGGGGTTAACACGCAAAATATCAATTCTGAGACAATTTGCGCGCAATTTTCCAATTTTCAGGGGCCTTTCCGCAAATTTTTCTTATTCGCAGCAAAATCTCGTAATTTTCAGAACTACGAGGGCCTTCTTGCAAAGATTCCTCACCTGTGCAATGATCCTCATTATTTTAAATTTCAAGGACCTTAATGCAAAATCGGGATTTCTGATTTCTTTTCCGGTTTTTTTTTTCTTTTTCTTCGGTCGGGCCGATTGCCACGGCCCATGCACCCCTCCTCTTTTCTTTTGGCCCACTTGCCTTCTTGGCCCATTTGTTTGGTTCAAAAGGAGGGGACTTTAGGTTTCCCAAAAACGACGGCGGCGACGCCCATTCTTTGAAGACCGGCGGTGGCGGCGCCCTTTCCTTTGAAGACCGTGGTGGCGCGCCTTTCTTTGGCCGGCGGCGCGCTTTTTCTTTGAAGGCGGCGGCGGCTCGGCTCAGCTCAGCTCCGTAGACGGCGCCTATTCGGCGGTACCGCGTTCGGCTCCGGTTCAAGTGGCGGCGGCGGGCCCGTCGCGAGGCTCGGCCGAGAGCGGCGCCAGCTCCACCGGCCGGGACCGTCGGGTGGAGGCGATCGCGGATGGCGGCGGCGCGACTCGGCGCAGCGATGGTACGGGCGGGCGACTGCGAGCGCCGACCGAGCTGCTCGGCTACAGGCGGCTACCCCGGTAGCTCGGCAACGCCTGCAAGGCGGCGGTGGCGGGGCGCGGCGCGACGCGGACGACGGGGTCGGCTGCGGCGGCTGCGATGACCCCCCCTTTTTTTTTCTTTCTTTCTTATTTTGGATTGATGGCCGGCCGGTCGACCTTGCGGGGCTGCCGGCGGCATCGGCTCCTGCTCCTGCTGCTCAACACGCGACGGCCGATGGTGCGCTACAGGCACGGGTGGTGCGGTGGTGGTCGGCGGGGATGCCGTTTCAGGCGGCATCGTGCGGCCGGGCTGGCGACGTGCAGCGCCATGTGGCTTCAAGGTGGCCAGCGGAGGCGACCGGCGCTGCGGCCTTCCAGGCGGCGACGGCGGCGGCTCTCTGGCGCGCGGGGGCTATGGCGTGCGGGGCCGTGGCGGCGATGGCGCCGACCGCTTTTATGGCGGCGATAATTTTTTCTTTCAAATTATCGCTCATGAGTGTATGTATGCGATGCGATATGATGTAAAAACGATTGCAATCAACATCTGTTCTTTCATGCAACCTCCGATCGAATTTTCCGCGACTTCAAGTCACCGCGGTAGGTTAGAACAAATTTGCAATTTCAATCTATGGTACAATCGACATCCGCTCTTTCATGCAATCTGCCGATCGGCATTGTGCGGCGACTTCAAATCGCTCGCGACAGATTAGAGCAAATTTGCACCGTGAAAACAAATCTAGAAAGCCAAATTTGCGTAATTGAAAGCAATCTAGAAAAGCGATTCAATATACGAGTGTCGTTCATCGACGGTTACCTTTCGATGCGAGGAGAGTCGATCGTCGCGATAACGTGTTGAGGAACCGTCGTTGGCAAGTCCATCGGCGATTACCTCGTATACAAAATCGAATCGTAAGAACGATGCAAGAACACAAGAACGCAACAATAGATGAAACACGATATGAGAGGGATGCGAGCTTCTCTTTATTGCTCTTCTAATAATGAATTGTGTACAATGCTTGGGGTCTCCCCTCCTATATATAGTCTACGGTGGATGAGGTGCCCACCTGGACCCGGACTCCTGACCGGGCCCGGTTTCTTAACAGTTTTGGCCTGTGTGCCGCTCTTCTGTCCACCATTTGTTTTGGAGTGGGATCCCTGCGTTTAACAAGACCCCAGGGCACCAGTCATTTTTCGTTCGGTGCCAGCGCTAGCACGGCAAAACTTTTAAGTTGGCGACGGCTGACTGACGATGATGGACTACTAATCTCAGCCTATCATCTCAGGAACGGTAGTTGGTTACAGGGCACATCTGAAATGTATAGCCACCGCGGAGATCGTGGGAGGAAAGGCGTAAAACCTAGAAACCACACTGATTAACCCCTACCTCGTCTGGTACTACTCGAGCAATCTTGTCGTGGTCTTACCACACTGATTAACCACACTGTCTTACCAAGTCTTACTGGTTGGACTTCTATTTTCTTTCTTTTTTTCCTCAATGAAAATGTCCGTGCTTGTCGGTGTTGATTTTTCTTTGCTTTCTGTTCGCATAGGCAGTATACAGAGAAGGGAGATCTGACCAAACTTCTTGTACTACGGTTGTATCTTGCCAGCTTGCTGGACAGTGGACACTACTATCATGCAATCTTGTCGTGGTCTCTCCAAAACTTTATTTTGGCGACTTAATTAACGCGGTCGTGTTCAGATTTGCTACATTAGTTTCTCCCTCGCTCACAGCTGGCGATCAAACGAACGGGTTCATGAGGCTGCAAATGCAATTAACCTGTAACTGGCGTTTAAGCTAGCCTCGAATGCATGCCGTGGGTGTGGACCTGTTGACGATTTGGCATAGATCATGTCAGGGTCAGAACTCTAAATCCTTGATTATATGACTTTAATAAATAAGAAAGACGAAGTAATGCTTGCTTCCGGATGCTTAATGACCGATTTGGCCAGGCTTAGCTTATCCAAATAGGCTCGAGGCTTCAGCTTATTTGTAGCTTTTAGTAGTAATACAAAGGGATAATTCATACTATATCACTCCAAACGTTGGCAACCACAGGGATACCACTCCAAAGATTTTTCTTCTTCAAAGAATACCACTTCAAACATGTTTGGTTCCACATAATACCACTTCCACTCTTTTGTCGTCTTAAATCATTTCTACCTTTTAATCTGTGCGAAAGACACTTTTGCCCCCACGATCGCACCCGGCTACACACCCGGTCCGATTGAACCATGTAGACCGAACATCCTTCTCCCCGTCGTGCTAACTGCTAAGCCCCCTCCTTCCCAATCATCATCCTTCTCCCCCATCTCGCTAACCCTAGACACATGGGAATGGAGACAGTGACAGCGACCGGGTGAGACGGCGGCAGCGACGACTTGGTTAGACGGTGACGACGAAGAAGGTAAATGGCATAGGCAGAGGGTCGAATGGATGAAAGCATGCTCATCGGTTAACTTCTCTCCATTCTAAGCATTGTCATTCTCGTCTGGTGCAGAGGCAAAAGTGATTTTCCACGCAAATCAAAAGGTGCAGAACGAATTAAAACAGGAGGAAAAAAAGCAGAAATGGCATTGTGTGGAACCAAACATGTTTGGAGTGGTATTCCCCGAAGAAAAATCTTTGAAGTGGTATCTCAGTGGTTGCCACCGTTTGAAGTGGTATAGTACGAATTATCCCTAATACAAATGCACAGTAGAACACTAACTCAAGCTCAAATGTGAAAGCTCAAAGAACATCCCACATGTTTGGTCTAAACGAGACCAACCTAAAATTGTACTACCAGATTTTTTTTTTCGTTTGCTACTTTGCTCGTGTGTAGATACTAGATATACCAACAAAGAAGTGAACATATTTATATTGGTCGTGTAGAAATGGTATCTTTAGATTAGTCATGAAAAATATTTTTATAGTATTTTATGAATATATTCATATAAAAAATAATAGTTCAAACTGCATATTGGAGACCGTATCGATGCCTAAAACTGTTGGAATTAATATGGGCTGGGCCCATCCTTAATTCTAATTAATTCCTGAAAAATCTCAAAGGCCCATGAGCACGTGCTAAAACTGTTTAGTCCCATATGGAGAGTTGAATGAGAGTTACACTACTTTAAAAGGTGGAACGTGGTAGCCCCTTTGTGGAATTGGAGAAAGCTAATACACGCGCGCGCTCGCTCGCCTCGCCACACCACGCCTCGCCGAGCCGTGCCGTGCCGTGCGGTGTGGTGCGTGTGAACACCACTTGGTTTTGTTGCTGTCTCTGGCGATCTCCATCCCGGCGAGGCGCGTGTACGGTCGCACCGGGAAAGCAGACCTCATGAACGACGACGAATAAGGTTTTTGGGGAGCGTTCGAGCAGTTTTTTTTCTTCATTTACTTTGTGAAAATAACTAAAGTAATTCTCATAATTTATCTACCATATTTCTAGATTAAAGTAATTCAAAAAATACTCATACTTTCAACAAAAACGTTATATATTTTTGAAAAGAGGGAATACTCTACGTTGCACGCCAATTTGCAGGTCCTTTTAACACCTTGACAAGCTTAAGACCTTAAGACGATTGCTCTATTTTTTTTTTATGATAAAAGACGAAATGGTAGACCTTGACCGGTGATTTGCACACGTACAAACAACGCCCGAATTGCTGACCAGGTAAGCGGCATCCTTTTCTGTACCCTTTTCAATCCAAAGCCGTGGTCCAAATAGAGTGCTTAAGTCTACCTTTTTTTTTTACGCAGTCTTCCATCTTTGGAGGCATGCGTGCGACGATAAAGACCGCTGTCATCGTTTCCCTCTCCCGCGTTTGCAACTGCCCTGCAAAGCCCGGTCGTTTCTTGTCCAAAATAAATCTTGCAACGTCACGTCGCAATCCATCTTGACCATCGCAAAACTGGGGGAAGACTATCGTTAGCGGTCAACGTCACTCGTTCTTGTTTGCTTCACACATTTTCTTTTTCTTTCTTTTTTTACTTTCTATAGTCCCGAAGATCCGATTTTGGCCGTTAGTTTCTATAACTTTACATTAAGATATACTAATAAAGCAATAATATTATGAAAGCTGTTTATTGATACATCTAACGATATAATTTTCATACAGCCAATCTAGATAATTTCAAATCTATTGGGCTAAACTTTAGAAAGTTTTCTGGAGTTTAATGACACAGATTCTAGGATGTCAAGTTAAAAAAAGAGACAAGGGAATCAATAATAAAAGATACCAACAAGCGTTTAGCACGACTATCGATGCAAAATGCTAACTTACTCCTTAGGCCATCTTCAATAGTGATCACTTCAACCGTCTCTTAGTTGCCATGTTATTCAAAATTTTAGTTGAAAGAGAGAGGATGTGAAGAGACAGAACGTATCATCTCTTATATAAGAGACAAGCTGTACACATAAACCATCACAAATGATGAGCGTTAAAAGGAGATAAGTTGTGTTAAAAATGAAGATTTTATAAATAACTCGCTGGAGATGTTGTCTCTAAAATTGTCTGTAGATAAGTTAAATATTTTAGAAACAACTCTAAAAGACAAATTATTGTACATGCGTTTAACCGTCGTGAGCAGTTTGATACTCATACTACGGATTCTTTAGGGGCAAAAGACCGGTTCCAAAACGAAGAGATTAGCGTGCAAAGCTGTAGATTCCGTAGCAATTCAATTTCAGCCATATGCTGATTCTCATCATATCATCTTCGCGTGCTACACCCCCCACCACTGATTGCGAGAGAAGAATCCGTGCGCGGGGCCGGCGCTTTACAACTGCGTAGCACCATCTCGACTTATTTAGCAATCAAACACGAACGTCAAAAGGAGCTAGACATCACACGAGTTTACATTAGCATCGCTTTTTCAATTAAAAAAGGTTCTGCACATGTACGGAATCTACGTTTGAGGAATTCGAGAAACATGAATCCCATTGCTACTCGAATAAAGGTTCAAGTTGTGTTTTCCTAGTAAAAAACACTGAGCAGTAATTTCTCTCAAGTTTCTCTGCTAATCATTTCAAACGCTGTAGCGAACAGTATTCCGATCAAATGAATGACACACGAGCAACTAATAAAGAGCAAAAGACAAGCGGCAAACGACCACAGCCAACAGATCAAACAAAGGGATCATTTTTTAAAAGGAGAGAAAATCACGCCGCGGGTAGTGGTGGAGAATGCCAAGTACGCAGGTTCACGAGTGTCTCACTGCGACGCGGGCCAGCCACCGGTATCCTCCCGTACGAGCTCTCACTGACAGGTGGGATGCCGCTATGGCGACTAGCACTGTGATACTGTCATGGCCGTGCTTTATATGCTCTCTGCCGCAGCCGGCAGCCCACAGCACCAGAACAATTCAGTGCGCT
Source organism: Ampelocalamus luodianensis (assembly GCA_036346255.1). Lineage (NCBI taxonomy): Eukaryota > Viridiplantae > Streptophyta > Magnoliopsida > Poales > Poaceae > Ampelocalamus > Ampelocalamus luodianensis. The sequence goes on along the minus strand of CM070632.1, from coordinate 6,378,034 downwards.
GCTTCTCTTAGCTCTCTCTCTCTCTCTGCGTCTTCCCACCCTTGTGCGGTTGCTCCGCGAGAAGCTTCTGGAAGCTTCGAGAGATGAGGGGAAGCAGAGTCCGTGGAGGAGGAGGAGGTGGTGGAGAGGTGGCCGCCTTCCTCGCTGCGCTGATGTGCCGCCTCCTGCTCCTGGCCGGCGGCGCTGACGCGCAGAGCCCCCGGGCCCCCTCTGCCTATAAAACCCTAAGCGGTAACACCCCCAACCCTCCGCTTCTACCAGTTTCCGGACGCTTATACTCCTCTGCTTCGTCTCGGGCATTTGCTGTTAGGGGAGAGGAGTGTGCTTGTGCGTTGTTCTGTAGTAATTGGCGGAAGCCAATTGGGTTTTGCGGCGGCTGTTCTAGAAGCTCATGGTGGTCAGCCTCCTCTTTCACTGCAGTTAGTTAGATGTCGTGGAGTTAATTTTTGGTTGGAGGTGGGCTGTGAGTGAGACGGCGCTAATTGCGCGCAGGTGGATTTCCCCCTAAATTCATAGGAAGTGGTTATTGCTTCTGGAATCTTCCAGAAGTTCCCGCTCTGTTTTGTCGAGCAGATTGACGTGCTGAGGTCTAGCCACTCAACTTTTCTTTTTGTGCTTGGTCGCGTTGATTTTGTGGTGGTTTCTGTAAAATCACCTAAACTTTCAGGATTTCATTAACAGTTGCGCTAAAATTCTTCTGTCAAATTACTTCCGTGATTTATAAGGTTGATCGTGCTTTAGATTAGATGAATGATAGGTAGTTCCTCCTACCTATTCTCGTTTTTTCAAGGTTGACCTTGAATACTGTATAATTAATTAGGGGACAATTTAATGATTTTTTTTAACAATTGGAATAACCATGAGCATTTGTTATGCAGGTAACGATCCCCTTGTTATAGCCAAAGGTGGCTTTTCAGGAGTGTTTCCTGATTCCAGTCAGGCTGCCTTTGCTTTTGCTTTGGCTGCTAGTGCACCTGAGACAAGTTTGTGGTGCGATGTGCAACTAACAAAGGATGGTGTTGGAATTTGCCTTCGGGATATAAATATGCAAAATTGCACTGGTATTCAGCAAGCCTACCCAGCGAGAGAGAGGAGATATATCATCAATGATAGGCCAAAAACTGGATGGTTTTCTGTGGACTTTAAAATGTCTGAGTTGCAACCTGTTTATCGTGAGTACCACCACACCACTATTAGCTTTCTATTAAAGCAAGTTGTTGCATAAGATATGTACATCTCAATTGTATATTGAATACAAACCAATAAGAACTAAGTTATTGATATGCCTTTTCTCTTTAGTTGTTTACATAGACATGATTTGATTTTATTATAATTGTCTGCTCAAGCGTTTTTTTAGATTACATGCTTTTCATGGCTTATACTAACACTTTTGTAAAGGCATGGTAACTTGATGATATATTTTTTAACTGATTATCTGATATTTTGCACAGTAACACAGGCAATTTGGTCTCGCACCGACAGATTTGATTACATGTATCCTATCCTTTCTGTCACTGACTTGCAGTCCAAAGTCAAGCCGTCTTCCGTTTGGTTGAATGTTCAGGTTGAATTACTGTTCTTGCAATCTTAACCTGTAGTAGCCATTGTTGCTAGTTCTTTGGCGAATCCGGTAAAATCTAACTCTTTTTTTCATATGTGTAGAATGATATCTTCTATAAACAACATGGTTTGAATATGACAAGCTACATACTTTCCATCCAAAAGAATGTCTCTGTGAAGTATATTTCATCGCCTGAACTGGGCTTCCTACAAAGTATATCTGGAAAAGTTAGTCGCAAAACGAAGCTTGTGTTTTGCTTTCTTGATAAAACTTACCCTGATCCTTCTACAAACCAAACATATGGTTTACTGTTGAGTAACCTGACATTTATTAAGACAATTGCTTCTGGTATAATGGTCCCCAAGAGCTACATTTGGAATGTGACAAAGGATAACTATCTTCTGCCTTCTACATCAATCATCCGAGATGCCCACAATGCAGGGCTAGAAATATATGCATCTGACTTTGCAAATGATAGAGTTATTCCCTACAACTACAGTTATGATCCATTGGCAGAATATCTATCATTTATCAGTGGTGGTGACTACTCTGTTGATGGTGTATTAACAGATTACCCGATTACTGCATCGGAGGCTATTGGTAAGTTTCTCATATTGTTATTTAAGTACTTTCTAAAGCTTTAACTACAGTATTGTTATCGATTTTCACCTTCATCATCTGTTATTTCTTTAATCTGAACCTACGTTCTAACATAGAGGAATAACTCTGCAATGCTGAGTTATACAACAACAAATAATGTAACACAGGTATACTGGCCTCTCACCATCATGTTATTATATCCATAAATTATGTTCGCTTTGTACATCTAGAAATGATGAAGCAGAGCTCCTGCCCTTTGTTTCAAAAAAAAGGAGAAGATGAAAGGTCTTGTTATCTTCTTTCTCCAATTGACCACATACTCTTGTTATCTTCTTTCTCCAATTGACCACAGACAAGATAATTTATGTCTTTTTACCTTTTATAACAGCATGTGAACCACTCTCTCTATTCTTTTTTAAATGAGAGTTGCACAGACTTATTAAGGAAAGGCACGTATTACCATCATACCCTATTACACTTATGTCTCTTATTACCTCTTGTCCTAATTAAATTTGTTTGTCCCCGAATCCATCCACCTTTAGTCCTAGACTCCCAGGGGCCAATGAACAAAGAGATTGGACTTTGTACAGTGTAACATATGTTAAATAATCTAAGGGCAATATAGGATATGGTTATGTCTCATCTAAAAAATGTAGAAGATTATTTAATTGTTTTATAAATAAACAAGCAATGGACATTTGTTAATAAATTTTAATTTACTTGTGATCTTGTCTGCAGGTTGTTTCGGTAATTCGAATGCAAGTAAGGCTGATCATGGTATGTTTCATCTGGGTGTAAATCTTATTACAGCTGCCATGATGCTCAAATACCTACAAGTTCAACTCTGTTTAATTATTGTAATGTTTCTCTACAGGGAATCCATTAGTTATCTCACATAATGGTGCTAGTGGAGACTACCCAGACTGTACGGATCTAGCCTACCATAATGCAATTAAGGATGGTGCAGATGTCATTGATTGTACCGTTCAAATGACAAGTGATGGAGTTCCTATGTGCATGAGTTCCATTAACCTGTTTGATACCACAAATGTTCAGAGAACACCTTTTAGTAACCGTGCTTCTATCGTTAGAGAAATTCAGAGTACACCAGGAATCTTCACATTCAACCTCACTTGGAATGACATTTTCAATAGTTCTTTGAGACGTGAGTTCCTTCGTCACATTATTGAGATAATTTATTGATGTCGTTTTCTATGAAAAATAGATGGCTAACAACTTACAAATATATAAATGGCATACAAGAAAGCGCAAATTCATATAGTGGCCTTTTTACCTGTCCTTTTTCTGCAGCCAAGATTTCTAGCCCAGTGAGTGACTATTATCTTTTTAGAAACCCACGGTACATAAATCAAGGAAAGTTTATCAAGTTATCTGACTTTCTGGCTCATGGGAAGGATAAGGATTTGTCTGGCGTCATGATCATTATTGAGGTGATGCTTCTGCGTGAAGTACCATTTATTTTTATATAATCCCTTAGGTTAAACTTTCTACGTGATTTACAAATACTCTATTATGACTCTGATGGGCAAAAGCTCACATGATAGTTAAGTTTTCAGTATTCTCTGAAGAAAAGACAGGAGTAATCAACTGAATCCATTTTTTTATTTGTGTTCTTCTCAATGGTATAATTTACCTAACTGTTGTCAACTCTGATGATTTCTCTTATTGGCAAGGAACCAATACGAGAATCATAATTCATAAGCATACCAAACATGTAAGACTTCTGCAGATAACAAGTACATATATTTATGTAATTCTATCCATTATTATGCATGCACTGATCAGTATAGGGCTCTTGTATCTAGGCCAAGGTAATGATGGAAAGGTCATATTTGTTTCTCAAGGCTTACCAAATATTCTTTTAATCTTTCTAGAAGTAAAATTTCTTGAGCTTTCTAAAGTTTTTGTAACTAGTTGAGTTCTTTCTTCATTGATCAATCTATCTTCTTTACTGCAGAATGCTGCATTTATGGCGAAGTCGTTAGGATTTGACGTTGTTGATTCTGTAACCACTGCCTTAAGGGATGCTGGTTATAATAATCAGACTACCAAGGATGTTATGATCCAGTCGAAAGATAGCGCTGTTCTTGTCAAATTGAAGCAGCAGAAAACAACATACAAGCTTGTTTACACACTCCCGTTAGACATTGGGGATGCTTCTGCTTCCTCGTTAGTAGATGTGAAGGAGTTTGCTGATGCTGTAGTTGTTGACAGGAAATCTATTTTCCAACAAAGTGCACATTTTATCATCAGGCAAACCAATCTTGTGAAAGATCTGCACTCTGCGGGGTTAGCAGTATATGCACAGGTGTTCCGGAACGAGTTTGTATCACAACCGTGGGATTTCTTCTCAGATGAAACAGTGGAAATCAATAACTATGTTCAGTTGGTTAATGTCGATGGCTTCATAACTGATTTTCCCAAGACAGTCAAAAGATACAAAAGTAAGTGACATTTGCCATATTCAGCTGGTCCCATTGTTTTGCTGCTTGCGTATTTTGGGCATGCTGAAAATTAGCACGGAGCCATGCCTAGTTGTGTTTAGGTTATTTTTGCAATATTAGCATTGGTAATGCCATTTTCGAACCATTTTTAACATTGCAGTCCCTATAGCTAGCCCGCCTTGGAAGTTTGGAGTGTCATTTACCTAATCCCACATATGTACGGTGGACCAAAGCTGATTTTACCATGAGATTAGTTATTAAAAAAAAGGGAAAATGAAGTAAGGCAAATATTTTGTTGGGTTAATCCTAATAATATATTTAGTGGTTTCAGTATTTGACCTTTGCTATATTGTATTGGCAGGTAACTCTTGCACACATTTGGGAAAGGACATGCCCGCCTACATGAGTCCTGTTGAGGTTGGCGGCCTTGCACAGATACTCCAAGGCACTAGCGCCCAGCCGCCAGCTCTGGCACCAATGCCGGAGTTGAACGCATCAAGCTTGGAGGAGCCACCGCTCCCCCCTGTTGCGCCAAAGAATGCACCAGCCGGTGCTTCAGGGAGTGCCCCAACTCCTGGTGCACCGCCTTCTGATGCTCAGACAACTGCCGTAAGTACTGGTATTTTGCTGGTAATGGTTTGCTCAGCTCTGCTCATCATGTGATCAGCACATGAGTCTGTATAATAGGTGGTTAAGTTACCACACACGGTTCATTCGTTTTCGGCAAGCTATTGGCCAGTGATGTGGTGCTACTAGGCATTCGTTTTTGTAGCTATTTCTGTACGGAGCTCCCCATATTCGTTCCCGCTGTATAAATCCGTTAATAGAGAAGAAGGTTACACACTAGCAAGCGCCGGCTGTTGGTATTTGATACATTGCTGACGGGAAGCTGCGGTGTATGGTATGGTGTACGCATATCATCGTTTATGTATAGAATTCTCATTTCTTAGCTGAAAAACATGTATTTTGTGTGGTACCCTGGAGCTTGGAGTTACAGATGACTGAAACCAGTTAAACAAGTTCACGACTTCAGGTAGTGGGAAGCTATTTCGGAATTGAATGGTATTTTTTTTCCTGTGTCGTTTTTGGCATCGCTAGTTGTCGGGAACCCGTCCTGTCCTCTGCAGTGGTTAATCAACGAAGCACTAGTATATGTTTATTCAGGAACAGTCTGATCTTAAGATGATGCCATCTGGTTCAGGAGTAGGATTTCCATAATTCCATTGCATTTGGCGTAGTCTTTTTTTTTTTTCCGTAGAAAAAAATGTGCGCAACACCTAGGCAGATAATGGAGAAAAAGCCAAAAGGGTAGGGAAGAATGGAGACATGTATTGCCAGGTATTGATTCTTCGACACCATCCTTCCTCGAGACTGTTCGACACGCAAGGACGACGACGTCGTGCTTCTCGCCGCCGGAGAAATTAAGAGAGATCGCGATCGATAGGACCGCCGCCTCGAGAAGGAAAGAGGGCTAGAAGATCTGGAATGTTCTAGAAGATCATGGCGTGCCCCGGAGCGTGTGTTCTTCCTGCTTCGAACCCTGCTTTGCATGGCCTTCTCCAGTTCTCCTTCCTTTATCCCGTGAGATGCTGACACAAGTGGCCCAGAGAGCACGTCGGATCGCGGGATGCGCGATTGGTTTCCGCATCGGCCTGGATCGTACATATGAAAATTGATGGTTGAGATTCGTTAAGGGGACGTGCCGCTAGCCAAGCCCGTGGGTGGATCTCTGTTTGCCGTGGCCCGTCCGGTCTCGGATGGGCGGTCAAGATTGGTGTTCGGATGGATCGCGATGTTCATCTGTGATTTTTTTTGAAAGAGATAATACATTTAAAAATAATAATTACAGAAATAAATAATCAAAAAAGAAAAATTATTAAACTAGACATCTAGAGACAGGCGATGTCACCATTTCAATTGGAGACAAGACCCTATTGCTCATGGAACAAGGCTCTGTCACTAATTCAGCTTTGTGCCACCGATTATTGAATTGGCGATAGAGGTTCAGTATTGTAATTTTTTTTCGACTATGTTTATCCGCGACCCTAAGCTGTGAACAATCCCGTCGTCTGTTCGAGAATTGATGGCCAAGATCTAAACGCCGGACCTGGCTTGGACATTGATACGCCTCCTGAAACACGAAAGCGTGCCGCGAGCGCATGGCCGCCGTCGCCTCCCCTTCTGGCGACCACGGCCAGCGGCGGCAATGGCAGTGCACGTGGGAAACCCTAGGACACCTCCCCCTCCCCTCCGCTTTGATTTATCTCTTCGCGACTCTAGCTGTCCGCGTCCCCCTCGTTCTCGTCTCAATACTGCCCTGTGAACTTCTCCGCTGCCGACGCCGATGGCGGCAAAGTCCGCTTCGATGCAGGGGATGGTAAGGCCACCGCATCGGGGGTGGAAGCCCTCTTGAGAAGTTCCACACGAAGGACGGGTGCTTCAGGAACGCTCGACACGACGGCGAGACCGTGGCTGCGAGCTACAAAGAGACCGTCCCGTTGCGTTGCCCTGCATGACTGCAACGGGAGGTACGAGTGGTTTTCTCCGCATCCCTCAACCGGCCGCGCGGCTCGGGGAAGGGGCCCGAAATCCGTCGCCGCCGTGTGTGCGTGGGAAAGTGGCCATGCGCTGCGCGTCGCCGCTGGTGCATTGCCGCACGAGAGCGCGAGCCGTGCACGGACGGATGAAGAAAAAACCGTCATAATACCTTGCACACCCAGCGGGCTAGCATCCATGCTAGCACTTCCATGCCCTAGCTCTGGTCCCTCCCGACGCGCAGCACGAGCGTGTCGAGTGACGCCGTACGCGCCGCCAGCGCGACGCAGGGCGAGAGCGACGTGCTCGTGCATCCTGTTGGACTGCACAGACTGCACGCCTGTGTTGCGCCACATGCGTCGCTCCTGTGGAACTGCTGTCAGGACTCCCAGTTTGCGAACAGAAATGAAGCGAAGACAAATCTGAAGAAGTGAAGGCAGCCGACGCCGAACCTAATGCTTCGTCGAATCTGCTTAGCGGGCGTGAAGGGAAGAGATGGATTATCTGGGCGCGGTAAACCGGGATCGTGTGGCTAAGTTTGATTCCGATAATTCCTATGTTGTACTATTTACCGTAATCATTTGTCATTTGAAATTACCAAATGTTTACTCTGAACTTTTATCTCTGCTTCCTGCGCTGTAATTCTGAATTCTCAGGACTATATAACCTGATTGCTGGAGATAATGAGAACAAGATTGAAAGAATATTCGGTGTCTCTGCCCAGGTAGCGTAGAACTATAGCTTTCTTTCTTCCTAAGTCACTTTCCCCGATCCGATTAGTCCCAAACTGCTCAGCATTTCAATTGAGTCCATTTCGGATTCGATTGTGTTGGAATTAATACGGGTTGGGCTTATTTTTAATCATAATTAATTCCTGAAAAATCCTAAAGGCCCATGTGCACATGCTAAAACTGTTTAGTCCCCATATGGAGAGTTGAATGTGAGTTACACCACTTTAAAAGGTGGAACGTGGTAACCCCCTTGTGGAATTGGAGAGAGCCAATACACGCGCGCGCTCGCTCGCCTCGCCGTGCGGTGCGTGCGCGTTTTTCTTTATCTATTCGAAAATCGAAACACACCGGGAGAGCAGGCCTCCGGAACCTTCGTCATCGAAGGCTTGCACGAGCGACGACGAATAAGGTTTTTGGGAACTCCTTCTACTGGATCCGGGTATGTCTATCTTACATATATTTGTTGGTTATTTTTCTTATCTGTTGTTAACTTGAACACTGAGATAGATATACTAGTTTATGTCTTTCTGGATCTTAGTATGGCTATAGTGTTTTGTTCATTTACTTTGTGAAAATGACTAGAGTAATTCTCATGATTTATCTACCATATTTCTGAATTAAAGTAATTCGAAAAATACTCATACTTTCAATAGATTGGGTTCTGACAACTGCACGACGGCGAGGCGACCGCAGCGCACACACCTCCCTGTTGAAATATAAGTGAATTGTTCGTCTTTCCTCATCAGCTTAAGTTTTTGGATGAATTGGTTGGTTCATGCAACTCAATATAGTATCAGAGTAAGAGGTTTTGAGTTCAAGACCTGGTTGGTGCAATTAAAAATAATAATTGCAGCCCACTTCTTGCATCGAGAAGAAGCTATTGAACTCGATTAAGTTCCTCGTCGCCACTCCGCCCGTCGATCTGGTCTATGACCACGTCCTCCGTCTCTTAGGCAAACGGGACCACCTGCTCGACCACCCAGTCTCTCGGCTGGTCCGACAAGGGTGGCGGGAGCCAGTCGGGCATTGAGAGCACCGTCGCCAGCATGCCTCTGCAATCCTTGTAGAGCGGGTAGCTTCTTCCTGTGCCCAGACCAATCAAATAGCAGGACTCCATGAGCATACCGGGGCTGTCCAGACTTGCAGCACAGCGTTCGGCGCTAAGAAGTATAGGATGGCCCGCTCGGTTGTGCCGCAATCCCACGCGGACTTGGAAAGGTACAGACGAATCAACACGCAGGAGGCACCGCTGAGGAGGAAGACGTCGAGGTGCTCGGCCACCGACCGGTGGAAGGTGTTGTCATTTTCGATCCGGTGCGAGGTGCTGGCGTTGTCGAGAAACCGCCAGACGTTCTGGTCGAGGGAGATGAGCGCGGTGCCCGTGGGAAGCGCGGCCACGGCGGTGATCTGGGACTTGATGTCAAATCCCTTGCTACGGATCTGAAGAATGGAAGAGCTGAAGAGGGGAAAGTGCGAAAAGGGAGAAACTAAGCTACGGAAGACTACTAGAACTTAGTATAATGGTTGTGATACCCTTTTTCATTCCATCTTCTCAGTTTTATGGGTTACAACCTCAGTCCAAGACAGAAAAGTAAAGGCGCAGTACATATGAAGTTTAACCCGGCTAAACTACTGTTCACCGTAAGTGACATCACTTAAACGCCAACGGTAAATATTTGAACATGTTATGGCCGTAGATCTTCAGCCGAAAGGGTAAGTTGCGATCATAGCCCTCCCCGATCTTCATAACTCAGCATTCACCTCTTCAGACTGGAGTATTGAGTTGTATGTACCAACCAATTCACCCAAAAGCTTAAGCTGATGAGAAAAAAACGGACAATTCACTTATACTTCAACACTCCCCCTCACGTGTAGGTTCCCTCAGGCCTAAGACGTGGAATAGAAGTGGGCTGCAATTATTATTTTAATTGCACCAACCGGGTCTTGAACTCAAGACCTCTTGGCTCTGATACCATATTGAGTTGCATGTACCAACCAATTCACCCAAAAGCTTAAGCTGATGAGAAAAGACGGACAATTCACTTATACTTCAACATGGAGGAACAGAGTTTTGCCTCTTCTCTGAACTTCCCTGAACTCTACCTTCAGTCTTGACAATGCCCATTTCTTAGCATCACACTTGTCCTCAAGTGTTAGAATCTGGAAACCATGACTTAAGAGTTTGTGTATAAAACTTCAGGAAGGTACCTTTGATGAAATTGGCGTCCTCCCACAACGCATTCTCCGGCGGCAAGTTAGCCCATTGGATCAGCCATTGAGTCATTAAGACTCCATTTTGGGGCAGCGCCCTGGTCTCCAAAACTTGTAGTGGTTCTGTCTTGATTCTCCCATCTGCTCCCACAAGAGGTAAATCTGGACTTGGGTTAGCATTAGGCCCACAATGTCTCTTGAGTTGACTGACATGGAAAACTGGGTAGATGCCGACATTTTCAGGGAGTTGCAACTTATATGCTACTTTGCCAACCTTCTACAATACCTGAAATGGTCCATAGTATTTGCTAGCAAGTTTCAATGCTTGTTTAAGCCCAAAAGCTGCCATTCAATACGACTGCTTTTTTAGGTAAACCATATCCCCCCTCTCAATTCTATTTTGATCAGCATACTTCTTCATTCTAGCTTGGGCCTGAGCTAAATTCTCCTTCAATCGATTCAACATCACTTTCTTTTCTTCCAGAAAATCTCTAGCTTCTTCCTCCTCTAGACTAGAAATAGCTATCTCACTTATGATAGGGGGTGGGAATCCATACAATGCTTGGAAAGGGGTTACCTATAATGATGTGTGAAAAGTGGTATTATACCACCATTCCGCTAAAGGTAGTCATGATAACCATTTCTTGGGTTCGGAGAATGCCATGCAACGCAAGTATGATTCAACACATTGGTTGACCCTTTCAGTTTGGCCGTCGGATTGGGGGTGATAAGCTACGCTGAACCTCAATTGTACTCTCACAACTTTAAACAACTCTTGCCACAGTCTACTGGTGAAGATCCTATCTCTATCTGACATAATAGCCAATTGAAACCCGTGTAATTTGAAGATGTTATCAATGAAGGCTTGAGCAACCGAATGAACTGAATATGGATGAGATAAAGGTATAAAGTGAGCATACTTTGTGAACCTATCTATAACCACAACAATGACATCTCTTCCATTGGACTTGGGCATTCCTTCAATGAAATCCATAGTAATATGGGTCCAAGCCATATCTGGAATGGGCAAGGGTTCCAGGAGTCCAGGGTAATGACAATGTTCTGATTTAGAATGTTGGCATACAGCACATTCCTGAACAAAGGTGTGGATTTCTTTTATCATCACTGGCCAATAAAACAAACCCTTCAGTCTTTGGTAAGTGGCTACCTTGCCAGAATGCCCTCCCACTGCTGAGTTATGCAGTGAATGAGTAAGGTTTTGTTTCAGAACAACATCCTTCCCTACATAAATTCTTCCCTTGTACCGAAGTATACCTGAATGGTAAGTATAATTGGAGTCAGGATTGGAAACTATTGATAACTGCTCCATGATTTCTTTACATTGATCATCATTTAGATAGCTGTTTTCCACTATCTCAATCCAAGTTGGTACTGCCATGGTGATTGACATCATTTGAGTTCCTTTCCTTAACAGGGCATCTGCTACCTTGTTTTCCTTCCCCTTTTTGTACTCAATGACATAATTAAATTCTAGAAGCGTCAGCATCAATTTGTGTTGAATGCCCTCTAAAACTTTTTGTTCTGCCATGAATTTCAGACTCTGCTGATCTGTTTTAATCACCAATTGAGTTCCAAGAAAATAATGTCTCCACCTTTTCAATGCTTCAATAATAGTCATGGCTTCCCCGTCATAGGTTGACAATGCTGCTGATCTAACTCCCAATGTCTCGCTAAAGTAAGCAATAGGTCTCCCTTGTTGCATCAATACTCCACCTATCCCAATCCCACTGGCATCAGTCTCCGGTGTAAATGACTCTGAAAAATTCGGCAAAGCCATCACTGGTGTTATAGTCAGACTATGTTACAGCTTCTCAAAGGCTTTGTCTCGTGCCTTCTTCCACTCAAATCCTTCTTTCTTTAGCATGTCATGTAAGGGTCAGCATATGATTTCATAATTCTGGACAAATCTTCTATAATACCCAGCCATGCCCAAAAAGCTTCTTAGTTGAGACACATTGATGAGGATCTAATAATCCACATTTTATTATTTATCTATAATCCTTATTATGGGTAAATGTACCGTCATACGGTTCTTAGGTATACCCCTTATGATCTTAAGGGAGAAGCCAACCAAGTGGTCATAAGTCTTTCTACGATCACCCCTATAGTCGTAAATACTTCTACGAATACCTCATGATTGTAAGTTCTTCTACGATCACCTCTAGTCGTAAGTTCTTCTACGACCGGTACCCAATCGTAAGTCCTTTTACGACTACCCTATGGTCGTAAGTTCTTCTACGATCACCTCTGGTCGTAAGTTCTTATACGACCAGTACCCAGTCATAAGTTCTTCTACGACTACCCCCTGGTCGTAAGTTCTTCTACGACCAGCTCCGTTACGACCACCCCGTAATCAATTGAGCCCACTTGTATGTAGGCTCTATTAATTACGGAATCTAAGCAGTTAATATACGCTGCTATTCTCTAGAGTAACTACACGTAACGCGCCATTATTTCTGACAAGTAACTGCTAGGCAACGTGGAGGGGTTATTACTTCAGTGATTACTACCATTATTACGTCCGTTATATGGAATAATGAGGCGCTTCTTGACCTGGAGAAACGACTACCTCTCTGCGCACTATAAAAGGGTTTTAGTCAGAGATAATAGGGGCAAAGGCAATCAGGAGCACAAGTATTAGACTTTACCTTGATTGTAACCAGCATACATAATACAATACACACAGGAGTAGAGTTGTTATTCTCTCTGGAGAAGGCCTGAACCTGTATAAAAATCCCTGTGTCGTTCTGTAACATCCCAAAAATTTGGTCTGTTTTAAAGTTTTAAAAGAAAATTAACCATTTGGATTTTTCTACTAAATTAAAAAGCTTAATATGAATTTTCAGAGTTGAAAAAAACAATTTAATGTGAATAATATCAACATCAACTATTGTAAAAATTATTTTATTTGGGTTCTATGTTCTTGGATATATTTTCTAGAATTTTCTAGAATTTTTCCGAGTGCATTTGCTATTTTCTAATTGCCTTTTGAATTTTCTGTTAATTTCTAAAAAGAAAAACTATATAAAATCTCAGGAATAGTCTTCGGGCTGAATTCCTTTAATCCCGGCCCACCTCCTTTCTCTCCGGCCCAGCCCACTCGGCCTCTTGCTACCGCGGCAGCCCAGCCCGAGCAGCAGCTCTTTCCTTCTCCTCCTTCCACTGCCGGGTGGGTCCCGCGTTGCCACGTCCCCGTCGTCTTCTTCAGGGACTCCAGCGCCCGAGTCAAGCACGAAGCGCAGCGCCGTCGGGTCCCTTGTGAACTCCTCCCCTCCGGTGCTATATAAGGCCTCCCAACCGTGTCATATCCTCCGCGCCGCCATCCTCTCTCAAAGCCCTAAAATTCTAGCCCCGAAGTTGTTCTCGTTTTGCCGGATTTCTTCGCCAAGCCGAGCTCCACCGAAGTCTCTTCACCGACGGAATTCTTCGTCCACAAAGCTTCTCCGGCCGTGATTCTTCCTCCGCCGGGTCCGCAATAGCGTGCGCTACGCGGTGCCTCCACCATCTTCGGCCGAGAGTCGTCACCGTGCCGTTGTCGTCTTCGTCCGAAAACCGAGCTGCCGCCATCTTTTCCGATCTAGCACTCCGGTGAGCTCCTTTGATTTCTGTGCGCGTCAGTTTGTGCTCCATGCCCTTCCCATCCAATCCCCTACTTTCTTGTTGCTTCTCCTTCGCCGAGATGCTGCCGCCGCTCTTCTTCCTTGTCTCCGGTCATCCTTGGATTGTCGTCGGCATGGTTCACCTCCGGACCTCCCGAGCCTTTCTTTGTGTTCCTGGTGTCGTCGCCGACCCCATGTTCCTCTTAGTTTTCATCGGGCGCCACTCCATCGCCAAGACCGCCACACCCGTGAGCTTCGCCGCCGCCAATGTCGCCGCCGCCGTCGTCTCGTCGCCGGAATCGCCAAGCCCCTGTCACCAGAAGTTTCGCTGTGATCTGAGGATCTCGTTTTTCTATTTGGTTGACCTTGCCTCGCCGCTCTTAGCCCTCGCCGTCGCCATCTTCATCGCCGGCCGGAGCTTCCTTCTTCCCCCTTGTTGCTTCTGTGCCACCGTGGCCTCCGACTCACCCTCCACCTCAGCTCCTTGGCCCATGTGGCATCCGGTCATCAACCACATGGCAGCCTATGTGGCGCACTCAAATCCAACCCGAGACCAAAGTCCATGGAACCAGTTCACCGTGCACCATCTCACTTCCATGTGGGGCCCACCTGTCAGACAATTCCTTTTTAATTCTTTTTCGGCCGAAAATCCCTGCTGACGTCAGCTGACGTCATAATCATCTTTTTCCTTTAGAAAAATAATCCAGTAAATCCATAAATTCTGATTTTCAGTATTTTATGTGATTTCAATCTTCCAGAGCTCATATCTTTTGCATCCGAACTCCGATTGAGTCCATTCAAATTCCTAAATTTATCTAAATTCGAGATCTATTTATCTGAGATTTTTATTTAATTTTTTGAGTTTGTTTTCTCTCTGTTATTTATTTATTTGTGTTATTTGCTTGTTTTGCGAATAGACGTTGATACTTCGGGAAGCTTCGAGCAAGGAGTAGCATACCAAGATCAAGATCAATCACTGGATTTATTCCAAGGCAATTCGTGGTCCTTTGATCATATTGAACCCATGATTTCAAAAGTATATTGTTTTATACAAATGCATGCTATCTTTATATAAATTGTTCTGGGATTAGTTATTACCTATTGTCATTATGCCTCCATTGATTATTTGAATGCCATGAATCCTTTGTCACCGTAGCATGGGTAATTTTAGTTGGACATATTTGTATTGCCAACATGGGTATCGTACATATGCTTAGTCTTGCTTAGTTACGATGGGTTGGTCATCACATGTGTCATAATGATCAATTTTGACTTAATGATTTATGGAATCGTGGTGGTGAGCCACTGTTGCTAAAACTTGTGTACCATGATGGGGTTAGTCATGGGTGTTGGTTAAACAAAATGGTTTTCGCTCGGGCGAGTGGTTGGCGGATAGGGAGGATGTGGATGGAACATGTTGTGGGTTTGTGGAAAGATCGCCTGAGTAACTTGTCAAGGACTTAATCTTGTGCGCTATTGAACTGGGCCTTAACCGTACAACCACATGTCTGGTATGGGACGGACCTGGCTGATTAATTAGCAATGTCTTAATTTCGGTTCTGTCGTGTAAAGCGTGGTTACGGGAAACGTATTCTCACGGTGGCGCAAGAGGGGCCCCGTCTCAGTGGAAAGACATTCGGTGTTGAAACCTTAGCGCGCGGGCGGGTTAAGAAGGAGCTTTGTAAAAACCTTGTGATGATCACTTAGTCGCACACCTCGGAAGTGTGTTAAACGGACATTATAAGTTGATCTATCTCTTGTGGGTCAAGCTGTACAACCTCTGCAGAGTGTAAAACTATTCGAATAGCCGTGTCCGCGGTTATGGACGTGCGTGGGGATTTCACACGGGAGATAGAGTTTCTTCAAAAATGTGTCGGAGTGTGAATGGGAAGTTCACTTGATGAATATAATGTTCGTTTGGTGAATAGGTCATTCACTTGGTGGTTTGCGTTGATTGGTGAATGGGGAATTCACTTGTCGTTGGTTTGGTTGGGAAGTGAATGGGAAGTTCACTGGTTGTTTCAAAGAAAGTGTTTAATTACTTGTTATTGTTTTCAATTACGCATTTCAATCTATTTATTGTATTTATCGTAAATGCTGTTTTATGCAAAAGAGCCATACAGCTAATCTTTGTTCAAGCCTTGCATAAATATTATTTGCATACATTTCCCCACGGCTTGCTGAGTACATTCAAAGTACTCATGGCTTTGCGCCCTCTGTTTGATCAGCAGTAGAGGGAGAATATCAAGCTACCCAAGAGTTCTTCGCCCAGGAGGACCATGAAGGTTTTGCGGATTAGGATGCGTTTCTCCACTCGATTGCGTGTGGGCATGTTGATTGGCCATTTGAAGAGTTTCGTTCATTGCAAGAGTTTATTTGTTTCTTTAGCCTGCGTGGTAAGTTAAATACGTTGACCATAAGGTCCAGTTATTATTATTATTTGATACTCTGAGATCTTTTTAGTTAAATTGAATAAATGGATGGTATTTCATCACTGTTTCCTTGTGTGAGCTAGCTACTGATCTGGGACTAGTTCAGAATACACAGAGGGTTCCTGAGATGTATTTTCGGGTCCCGACACGTTCTGTCTGCGTGATCAATTGTGGAAACCCTCTGAATCAAACAATCTTTACGTAAGATCGGTTCTAAAACACCGATAGTTGGCGCCAACCATGGGGATCTTCTGGTAATTCCTTGTCAATAGAATCTCTTTTTCTCTTAATGCTTCCATGGCAGGAGAGTGTAACGAGGAGAACTAGTTTGACTTGGCCAATTACGCAGATATCGATATGGATGCCAGTTTTGATTATGA
The DNA here is from genome assembly GCA_036346255.1 of Ampelocalamus luodianensis. Classification (NCBI taxonomy): domain Eukaryota; kingdom Viridiplantae; phylum Streptophyta; class Magnoliopsida; order Poales; family Poaceae; genus Ampelocalamus; species Ampelocalamus luodianensis. The sequence goes on along the minus strand of CM070632.1, from coordinate 6,361,499 downwards.
GCCGAGTAACTCGTCTAATGGTGATGCTGCCTCCGGAGGTATTTCATCAGATCCCGGAGACCATACCACCAATGGAGTTGAGGAGGGATCCTTATCCCCCACAACAGTACGTCTAACTGAGGGATCAGTTTTCTCAGAGGGCAAGGGTCAATCCGACCACAACAAGGACTGCGTCAAGGTAAGCTCACAACATGACAAGAGTTCTCTCTCCGAATGTTTCGAGCCCACCTAAGGAAGTCCGACTTGGCGAGGCAAGTTCTGGAAGCCATGTAGTCGATGCAGAACTCAATGACCTCTTCGGTTGCATAACCTTCGACGATGTTGCCCTCCGATCGAGATCAATTCTGTACGTAGGATTTGAGAATTCCCATGTACCTCTTGAACGGATACATATGACGTAAGAACACAGGGCCGTATATCTTTATCTCTTTCACAAGGTGAACAATAAGATGGACCATGATATCAAAAAATAACAGAGGGAAATACATCTCAAGATGACATAGAGTCGTCACCACCTCGGCCTACAGAGCATCTAGTCCTTCGGGATCGATAACCTTCTGAGCAATTGAGTTAAAGAAAAATAACACAGCTTGGAAATTGCCACTCGGACCTTGTTCGACAAGATACTGCTAATTGCAATAGGAAGCATTTGTATCATCAGCACATGAAAATCATGAGACTTTATACCAATTAATTTTAAATCTTCCATGGAAACAAGTTTCTTAACACTGGCAGAGTAACCGGACGGAACTTTCACACCATGCAAGCTCTCGCATAGTTCATTTCTCTCGGCCTTGAACAGAGTGTAGCAAGTTGGGGAAAAGTACGTTCGTCCTTTATCGGTCTCTCTCGGTGCTAACTCGGTCCTTATATTCATATCAACTAAGTCACGCCGTGCGTTAACACCATCCTTTGTTTTGCTACTAATGTTCAGTAAAAAACCAATCAAGCTATCACATACATTCTTCTCTACGTGCATGACGTTGATGCAGTGATGAACTTCTAAGTGCTCCTAATAAGGCAAGTCCCAAAAAATTGACCGCTTCTTCCAGATGTTCTTCTGACGGGTCCCTAATTTACGTCCATTCCTAAGCACAACATCGATATCCTTAACCATATCATAGACCCCTTTCCCTCAAAAGCCCTTGGAGCTGAACCGTTCTCCTTATTTTCGTTAAATTATTTTTTCATCTTGCGGTATGGGTGAACCCTGGGAAGAAACCTACGGTGACGCATATATATAGTTTTGCGCGAGTTGTTCAACTATACACTCTCCGTATCATCTAAGCAGTGCGGACAGGTTTTGGCTCCTTTTGTACTGAACCCTGACAGGTTACCAAGGACAGAAAAATCATTGATGGTGCAGAATAACATGGTGCGTAAAGTAAGTTCTCTCGTTTGTACGTATCCCATACTTGTACCCCCTTTGTTTCACAGTATCATAAGATCTTCCAGCAATAGTGCTAGATACACATCAATATCGTTCTTAGGTTGCTTCGGTTTTTGGATAAGTAGTGACATCAAAATATACTTCTACTTCATACACAGCCAAGGAAGAAGGTTGTACGTACATAGATTCACGGACCAGGTAATATGTCGGCTGCTCATGTTACTGAAATGATTCATTCCATCTGTACTCAACCACAACCTTATGTTCCTCGGTTCCGCACCAAACTCTTCGGAGCTCCGATCGAAGTTTCTCCACTGGGCAGAATCAGCAGAGTGTCTTAGCTTTTCATCTTTCTTATGCTCCTCCGAGTGCCAACGCAGTAATCTTGCCACCTTTTGGTTCGCAAATAAACGCTTCAAGCGTGGGATCACAGGCAGATACCACAACATCTTATCAGGAGGTCATTGCTTCACCTTAGCAGTATTCTTACACTTGTATCGGAATGCTTTGCACACGGGACATACATGCATGTCTGTATACTCTTTACGGTAGAAGATACAATTATTCGGACATACATGTATCCTTTCTACTTACATTCCCAATGGACAAAGAACCTTCTTTGCTTGGTAGGTGGTGCTGGGCAACTCGTTTCCCTCCGAAAGAATGTCCGTTAGGAGACCTAACAACGCCATGGAATTCTTGTCAAACCAACCATTGCTTGGCTTCAATTTCAGCAGTTCAAACACGGTTGACAACCTTGTGTATTCCGGCTTGCAGCTAGGGAACAAAGGTTTTCCCGAGTCCTCCATTAATGTCAGAACCCGGGATTAACATCCCAGATCCTCTGTGCATTTCTGAACTAGTCCCATGATCAGTAGTTAGTTCACACAGTAAACAAATATGGTAACAAATTCATATCATAACTTTATTAATAATCAACATAGTTTATTACAACAGAGGCTTACAAGCCAACAACAAAGAACACAGCGGGAGACGAAAAGTAGTAGGGTCCAGTTAATTTTCCACAGGCAATCGACTGGGGTAGCGGCCTAGTCGTCACGGTCCACACCTGTAGCGAAGTCCTTCTCCTCTGAAATTTGTTTGCATTAAGCAAGAATAAGCACAACTTCCGTGCTCGCAAGTTACACCCGTCAAATAACAGAATGACATGCATATATGGATGCAACAAAGGATGGCTTATTGGTTGATTTGCATAAAGCAGCATTTTCTTTAAATACTTGTACTAAGTTCCAAAGCAGTTATTTTATAACTACAAATCATTTTGTAAATTCTCAGTTTTATAGTCAAATAACATTCACACATGAATGGTGAAGGATACCCTCCTATCACATGACTTCCTGCCCAAATCCCATTTGGATAAACCAGTTTGAAGAAATCTTTTTCAAACAAAAACCAAAGTCTAACTTTGAGCAGTTCTGCTAGCATGTCCATGACCGTGGACACGGCTATTCGAATAGTTTTACACTCTGCAGAGGTGGTACAACTTTACCCACAAGAGATAATCAACTTGTACTGTCCGCTCACACACTTCCGTAGGTGTGCTACTAAGTGATTATCACAAGGCTTTTACAACGCGCAATTCCACCACAGTCCTCCCTCGCTAAGGTTTCACCCCCTTTGGACTTCCCATCCGCAGGGTTCAGGCCCCTCTTGCGCTAGGTGGGACTAACAAAGGTCATGAAAGACTACCCACCGCAACAATAGGGATGACCATGATGGAACTTTGCAAATTAATCGCCCAGGTCCTGCCCATACAAGACATGTGGTAGTACGGTGAGGCGTAGCATTATACACTCGAAGACCGGTCCTTAACTGACTTGGGCAACTTTCCAACAAAACACATGGGCTTCAACCATACCCGATTGAGCCCGTGCATGAACATGCACCCACCAAACATCCATAATGCCCAAATCCAAACCCATTTTTATTTTATTTTCCAAGTAAAAGCATTTTATAAACCATCTATGGCAAAACAATACCATAGACCCAATTTAAATCAAATTTGAAAGATTTGGCTAAAAACTTCCCAAATACAAGATTTGATCTAAGCATTGGCTAAGCATTTAATTATTTCTAATATTATTTTATCTAATGGTGATAAGGAAATGATAATCAATATTCAAATTGGCTATACACAAGGAATTGGAATAACTATGTATTTAAACAGGGGATTAAAATAACTGGATAAAAATTACGCATGCAATAGTAATTAAAAAAAACAGAATTAAATAAATTTAAAATAATGGGATCGATATGATCAAGGGTATAACTTGCCTTGCTTGATTACTCGTTGCTCTCAAACGGTGTCGAAATCCGGTCGTCCGAAGTCGTCAAAATCTATACGTGTAAACTATCCGAATTCAAATAATATTCAAATAAAATCCATAAAATATAAAATAAATACTGGACAGAAGGTATCGACTTTATATGAATATAGGAATTTGAATCGACGGAATCGGAGTTCGTATGACGGAGAACGAAATTGTAGAAAATGAGATGCATGCATAAAGCACTATGCATGCATGGCACTGTAGCTCATGTGCATGGCATTGTAGCTCACCATGCAAAGCTCATGGAGAAATGGTGATGCCGGCCGAGAGAAAACGATAGGCGACAAGTGAACTACAAAATGGAATACCAGGAGCAAGACGGACCCACTGGTGGTGGTCGCGTCGCCGACGAAGGTTCGGTGCAGCGGCAGCGTGCAAAATAGTGTTGGATGAATAGTAGCACCGGTGAGCCGGGGTGTTTTGGAGAAAAGGAAGGGAGCACTGCGTAGAACGTTGCGAGGGGAAGCCAACGGTGTGGACGATGTCGTCGGGGGATCAAAGACGGCACCGAAAATGATGATAGAAGGTGGTTCGGCCGCTCGTGGAAAACTTTTGTTTGAGGCGAGATAGAGGGGCAAATTCCAGGGATATGAAGAGAAAGCCGAGGGGCACGCCGCGACACGGTCGGCTCGGGAAATGAGTGACCGAGGAGAGAGAACGGAGGAGGGATGATTAATGGATCAAATAAATGACAGAAAATAAATAAAATCTAAAATTTACAAAATAAATACTAAAAATAGTAGATGAATTTAGATGAATTTAGGAGGAAGAATCAACGGATTTGGAGCTTGTATGAGAAAGAACAGATTTTTGAAAGAAATAAAGTGGACATGTACAAAGTTCAAAGCATGGATTATCTAGTCATGCACTGTTCATGTCGTCTTCAAGCTACGAACAGAGAGCAAGAAAGAAAGGAAAAATGGCAGCGCCGACCAAAGGAAGGGAAAGGGTGATCGGCGAATGGCATAAATGGATTGTTCACCTTGTGACGAGGCCGTAGGAGGTGGCGGTGCGGCGAACGGTGACCGGTGACGGCGGCGGCGAGCGCACGGTCTCACGGTGGCGGCGATGCTCTGGCGATGCTCCGGCGACGAGAGGGTGAGCACGGCGTAGAATGTCGCGAGGCGAAGCCAGGGGTGTGGTCGAAGGTGGCAGGGCTCCACTGTAGGCGACGCAAATGGCCGATGAACGGTGTTCGGCCGGCGACGGAAAAACTTCGATTGTGGAGAGAAGAAAGGGAGGGAGGAGCTAAGATTTTCGGGGATGGATGAGGGAGAGGAGAGGCACACGGTGCTCTCTTATATAGGGGTGGAGGTGGACCGTGGAGGGAGATCAATGTGCGGGATTGGTGAGATTAAGGAAAGGATTAATGGCTTAAAATGGGGGAGGTGATGACCGGGGAATTGAATGCCATAAATCTCATGAAGAAATAGGGAGGAAATCTTGGGTTTTTCAAAGCTCTTGTGGCCTGTAATGGTGTCGGTGCCGTTCTGGACAAAAGCAACCAGCAAGAAAATGTTTCAGGCTGGAGAAGAAAGGGAAGGAATAAAGGAAAGAAAGAGGGACATGGAATCAATTAAGTAAAGAAAGGATGGTTGGCAATGTATGCATGCAAGACTGCCCACGTTAAGTGACCCTTTGTTGGGAGTAGAATTTGGATGGGTGATCTACGGAAAATGAACTATTTTAACTATTTTTTATTATTATTATTTTAATTTAGAAATTAATAGGACAGCCCGAACAGCCACAAGTCACTGTTTGAACAATTTCTGATTTTCTGATTTTAAATAAATCAATAAATCAAATAGATTTTTAGAAAATAGCAAATAGAGTCCAAAAATTCTAGAAAAATTCACAAAAATATGTTGAATTATTTTGAACTTAATAAAAATAATTTCAACTTAAAGTTGGCATTTATTTTTGAACAGTAATTATTTTTGTTTTAAAATAAATAGTAAAAAACTTTTAAAATTCCAGAAATTACATAAAATTTTATTTTTCACTTTAAATCCAATAAAAACTCATAAAACTCAATAAATTTTATTTTGACTCTTTAAATCTAGGAAATTCAAGAAAACACTATTGAAACTCAAAAAATCTAATAAAAGAATAACTTTATTAATTTTTATTTTGGTAACAGCACTTTGGTATGTTACAAACTACCCCCCTTAAAAGGAATCTCGTCCCCGAGATTCGGAGAGGCTAGAAAGAAAGTTGGGAATACAAAGTTTTCAACTGGAGTTGTCGTTGTCTGCATCCTGCTCCTCATCAGACGGGGCCTGAGCTGTGATGTTGTCACAGCCCACACCTGTAGCGAAGTCCTTCTCCTCTGAAATTTGTTTGCATTAAGCAAGAATGAGCACAACTTCCGTGCTCGCAAGTTATATCCTTGAACATATCGATCCCATTATTTTAAATTTATTTAATTCTATTTTTTTAAAAATTACTATTGCATGCGTAATTTTTATCCAGTTATTTTAATCCCCTGTTTAAATACATAGTTATTCCAATTCCTTGTGTATAGCCAATTTGAATATTGATTATCATTTCCTTGTCACCATTAGATAAAATAATATTAAAAATAATTAAATGCTTAGCCAATGCTTAGATCAAATATTGTATTTGGGAAGTTTTTAGCCAAATCTTTCAAATTTGATTTAAATTGGGTCTATGGTATTGTTTTGCCATAGATGGTTTATAAAATTCTTTTACTTAAAAAATAAAATGAAAATGGGTTTGGACTTGGGCATAATGGATGTTTGGTGGGTGCATGTTCATGCACGGGCTCAATCGGGTATGGTTGAGGCCCATGTGTTTTGTTGGAAAGTTGCCCAAGTCAGTTAAGGACCGGTCTTCGAGTGCATGATGCTACGCCTCACCGTACTACCACATGTCTTGTATGGGCAGGATCTGGCCGATTAATTTACAAAGTTCCATCATGGTCGTCCCTATTGTTGCGGTGGGTAGTCTTTCATAACCTTTGTTAGTCCCACCTGGCGCAAGAGGGGCCTGAACCCTGCGGATGGGAAGTCCAAAGGGGGTGAAACCTTAGCGAGGGAGGACTGTGGTGGAATTGCACGTTGTAAAAGCCTTGTGATAATCACTTAGTAGCACACCTACGGAAGTGTGTGAGCGGACAGTACAAGTTGATTATCTCTTGTGGGTAAAGTTGTACCACCTCTGTAGAGTGTAAAACTATTCGAATAGCCGTGTCCACGGTCATGAACATGCTAGTAGAACTGCTCAAAGTTAGACTTTGGTTTTTGTTTGAAAAAGATTTCTTCAAACTGGTTTATCCAAATGGGATTTGGGCAGGAAGCCATGTGATAGGAGGGTATCCTTCACCATTCATGTGTGAATGTTATCTGACTATAAAACTGAGAATTTACAAAATGATTTGTAGTTATAAAATAACTGCTTTGGAACTTAGTACAAATATTTAAAGAAAATGCTGCTTTATGCAAATCAACCAATAAGCCATCCTTTGTTGCATCCATATATGCATGTCATTCTGTTATTTGACGGGTGTAACTTGCGAGCACGGAAGTTGTGCTCATTCTTGCTTAATGCAAACAAATTTCAGAGGAGAAGGACTTCGCTACAGGTGTGGACCGTGACGACTAGGCCGCTACCCCAGTCGATTGCCTGTGGCAGATTAACTGGACCCTACTACTTTTCGTCTTCCGCTGTGTTCTTTGTTGTTGGCTTGTAAGCCTTTGTTGTAATAAACTCTGTTGATTATTAATAAAGTTGTGATATGAATTTGTTACCATATTTGTTTACTGTGTGAACTAACTACTGATCATGGGACTAGTTTAGAAATGCACAGAGGATCTGGGATGTTAATCCCGGGTTCCGACAATTAAGCCCTTGAATTTACAAAACTCTCTCTCTCACTGTAGTTCTCTTCTGCATCGCGTAGCATCTGATCCAGATTGTCATCATGCAATCTATCCTCATCAAAAGCACAGTCCACATCTGGCATATCGTTGACTTCTTCGGCGATGTCGTCATTATTAACTTCTTGTATAATCTACTCTTCACCGTGATTGGTCCAACATGTATACCCTTTTTTGAATCCCCTTCGAATCAAATGCGCTTCGATCTGCGTCGAGTTGTTAAACATCTTCATATTACCGTAATCAATGCATGGATAGTATAGAAATTTTATCCCTATCTTCAACATATCCTGCTCGGCGGCTCTTCTAAAAGCAAACACGTCATTAATGTACTCTTCACCCACACGGTTCGCACCGTACATCCAGTTTTGATCCATCTACGCTACACACATAACAAATTAGTGTTAAATTAGATTAATAAACCGCAATTACTCTTCCTATTGACCAAACATACTAAAATTGATTAGTGATTAACTTAGAGCAAATATAAAGAGTTACAAACCGTTACCCTCGGAGCTCACGTCAAAAATCCCAAGTATCGCACGAGATTCTCCTCCCTTTCTTCTTAATCTCCTTCTCCTCCCTTTCTCCTCTCTTTAGCTTGCTCCTTTCCTTCTCCTCCCTGCCTCCTTCCTTCCCTTCCTTCTCCTCTCTAAGGTGGCGCAAGGGACGAGGCAGTAGGGTGGTGGCTCAAATGGGAATGGGCATAGGGGTCTATCACGACCAGGTATTTGTAGTGCCGAGATATCACAGATGGTTGTTAAATGGAACCGTTTGTGATACTTCACAAACGATTCTTAAAATGAATCGTCTGTGATGACTGAGATTATCACATACGGGTCTTTTTAAGAACCATCTGTGAAGTATCACAGATAGAGATGGCAATGGGGCCTCATTCCCCATTCCCCGATGGGGAATTCACCCATTAGGCGATAGGGATAGGGCTATTTCTTCCCCCACGAGGGTGCTAATATGCAAATACAATTCCCTATCGGGTGAAGCGGTGGAAATAAACTGAAACGAAGCACATGCACAGCTTTAGGGGGACATATAGGTGGGGAAATCGACCTTGGTGGGGTCGAGCACTCACCGGAGAAGAGTTGGCGTCGATGGCGGCGGCGGTGACATGCAGCTCGGCGTGGGCGACAATAGCTGAAATGGACCAGTACACGATCGAGTGGGCTCAGTGAGGTGAGGCGATACTAAAAACCGGGCACAGAGTGGCGCCGATGGACTCACCGTAGCGCCAGAGATGAAGAAGACTGTTGAGGAGTACACTGCAACGAATCATAAGTAAGCGAGCAAAACGGCGCACCGTTTGTGATGGGATAATTATCACAAACGGTTATTACTAAGAACCATCTGTGAAGTATCACAAACGGTTTCCAATATAAACTGTCTGTGATATGTAGCAATATAACAAACGGTTATTATTACGAACCGTCTGTGATACTTTACAGACGGTTTTTATCATGAACTGTCTATGATATTATCTGTTTACATACGGTTTTTAGCGCAGTCAGTAACACAGACGGTCTCTAAACCAAAACCGTCTGTGATGTCATGTAATACAGACGGTTTTGATCAACCGTCTGTGATGAAGCGTCCAGTATGTGCCTTTTTGCAGTAGTGTTGGAAGCTAACATGAGATATATATCCGAGCACTTGGAATCGTTTTTGTCTCACGTTAAGTATTATGTTTTCAGCGTAATCACTTAGCTTGAAACGGATCCGATCCCGGGGTGACCTCACACCTTGCAGAGGATAGACGTGTATATATAACGGCAGAAAGAGTCGGTGGGGTTGTGAACAAGTAAGAAGAAAGTAAGACCAGATAGAAATGGTCGTTAAGCGGTAGTAGAGTGTCTTGACTAGCTAATAGCAATATATTATCTGGAATAGATAAACCTTTAGGAAGGTTCCTCATGTTTTTTCCTTTTAATATGTGTGCTAGCTAACTAACCTCACGTGGTCATATATATATATATATATATATATATATATATATATATATATATATATATATATATATATATATATATATATATATATATATATATATATGGGGCGAGTAATTGGAATTGGCTTTGTGTCGCCATCAAGAATTGGTATAGGATGGTTCTGAGTGCGTAAAAGTTATCTGATGTGATATTTCATGATGGGTACTTAAAAGTGATCTGATGTGATATACTAGGCATCGAAGACGAAGACAATGAGCACATTGTACCTGTTGTTTAGACTTAATTAAATGGAACGCGTACTCGAGATTCACCCCCCACACAACTAACCATGCATAAATGTCATGCATGACGAACATCAAACAAAAATCGTCAAACTAACATATCTTTTCGTTAAATATATAGCGTTGACCTTCTACTTGGTCACCTCATTGTAGGGAGAATTATGTACCTAAGACTGAGTCGAATCATATAATTAAATAGTCGACTTATTGACTTGTTCATAAACTCACCTGCAGGCGCTGCAGGCAAGCTATATATATCCATGCATCCCCCCATGGCGAAAGCATCAGAACTACACATATATTAAACACATCCAGCTAACAAATATAGACAGCATCTGTGGAAGAGAAAATGGCCTCCTCCTCCTCCTACTTCCTTCTCCTCACAGCTATTCTTACATTGGTCTCACGGCAGGCCATAGCTTCTGATCCGAGCCCTCTCCAAGACTTCTGTGTCAAAGACAAGGACTCACACGGTATGTAGTTCTTGCGTCAGACCATATATATCTGAATTCTCGGTTCTGGCGATTGTATTAGTTCTCAAGCGTATAAACATGTTTTGAACTAACATAATTCTGACCTTTGTGTGTACGTATATTGATGCAGTGTTTGTGAACGGATTCGTTTGCAAAGACCCAAAGGATGTGAAAGCAGAGGACTTCTTCATGGCAGCAAAGCTTGACATGCCTAGGGACACCAAGATGAGAAGGTCGGGTCCAACGTCACCTTGATCAATGTCATGCGGATTCCTGGCCTCAACACACTAGGCATCTCCCTAGCGCGCATCGACTATGCACCCTTAGGCGAGAACCCACCACACACACACCCCCGTGCCACGGAGATCCTCACCGTGCTCGAGGGGACACTCCATGTTGGCTTTGTCACATCCAACCCAGAAAACAAGCTCTTGTCCAAGGTGCTTAACAAGGGTGACGTGTTCGTGTTCCGAGGGGCTCATCCACTTCAATTCAACCTAACCCCACATGCGGCGGTTGCAATAGCCGCACTTAGCAGCCAAAACCTGGAGCCATCACCATTGCCAACGCGTGTTCGGGTCAAAGCGCCAATCTCGAGATGATGTTTTAGCCAAGGCATTTCGGTGGACAAGAAGATCGTGGATGGCTACAAGCTCGATTCGGCGGACAACCACAATTAATATTGAATGTTGCACGTACTAGCTGCTATCTGTTATAAATAATGTTGTATTGTGTAACAATTTATTTGTTTGTTTTATGTGATTAGCATGCAAAATGTATATCATGTACTGATTTGTTTGGAAGTTGAATAAAGTATTGGTCCAGTACATCTTGTTGTACGTACAGAAAATGCTCAAGCCAGCTAAACTTTGAATGATGTACCGGTATTATGTTTTGGGCTTAAACATAATTAATTTCTTATGAAGTTCTCACATGAAACATAACTAATTTCCGCAGGAAGCAGCTAGCAATGCTCTATGTATGGTACAGAACTAATTATTCGTTTGTTTCATGTGTAACTTATTCATTCCTATCTTGTTAGAAGCGGCTAACAATTCTATGAAAATACTGATAGGGCGACAAGGCTATATATGTTTAAAAATATAAAGATTACTTTTCTTATTAAGTTTACAACTAAGAATAGCTAGCTATGTACTGATAATTTAATAATTTATCTCCTATCAGTAAAATGAGGCAGAGATCCTGCATGCCCTTGTTTTTTTATATAAAAAAATGGTTTAATGATTTATGATGTTCCCACATATACAAAGTTTTTTTTCAACATTTTAGTTTGGAGGAAATCTTTTTCATCTGACAATACTAGAAAGCACACTGACAAGCTATTGGGAATGCAAAAAGAAAAAAAATGGAGGAGGACGGGGCGACGATGTCGGGGGAGCCCGTGGCCTATGAGGTCGGGGGAGGCCAGCGACGACGAGGCCAGGGAGAGGTGGAGGAGGCCACAGGCGATGAGCTCAGGGGAGGCCGGAGCGCAAGGTCAGGGCGAGACGGCGGCACTCGGTTAGAGGAGAGATGGCAGAGGAGGAGATGGAGGTGTGGGGTGTGAGACTCGGTTAATATAAGGCGAGTTTTAGCAGCCCGCCTGACGAGGATTAAAACCTCTATGTATTATTTTTAATACATAAAAGACCATACGTCTTCATGGTCGTAACCTCTGAGGTTCACGACCTCATTGGTCGTAGAGATTCCAGAGGTTACACAATGGGTACTCTGGTCGGACGCTTGTGTCTAGCCTCCGACTAGGGAACTGCTCGTAAAAGGTATGGACTGATATTTGGAACTGATTCCAGGTATATTCTCTACCGTGTGATGAATGGAACACGTGCGTATATTCCATACCACACGACGTTTCTTATCCTGAAACACTGATGATTAACCACCATGCGGTTAAGTATCTCATAAGCATACAACCGCCAAACGGTTGACTCTCCATCAACCGTCATCCAGCACCGACCAGTCGCGACGCTTTACATCAGACGTCTTCTCCAGAAGTAACTGCCACCCTTTCAAGATCTATTTAAAGATGGAGCATGGACGAAGCAAAGGGTCTCGGATCGGACAAAAGCATAGGCCTTAGATTTGTGTTTTAAGTCTGATATTGTAACATAGCAAGCAGTGTTCTTAGTGTAAACAGGAGTAGTTCACCATCTAGTTAGGAGGTATTCCCTATAAATTCTAGTTCATATTAATAAAAGAGCAGTCCCCTTATCTCCTCAGATTTTCCACGTCATTCTCTCCTTTTCTTTTCGTAAGATCGACGTCTTGATCGTCGACAGCTGGCGCCGTCCGTGGGGAGCGCGCCGTGAAATCTTGGAAGAAGTTCTTTGCTCATCAAATCCTTGTCTATTTCCCGTTTGTAATCGCTCATGCGGTTATGGCAGGAAGTTGGGACGAGGAAAACTGATTCGACCTGGCAGACTACTTCAACCTCGACATGGACATATGCATCCGCGTCATGCGGGAAAATGGAGTCTCTTCATCATCATCCTCCTCCGCCGGTTCGCCCATCGATGATATCAGCGAGGTCGACCGGATGGATGAGGATACACCGCTACGATCAATGGCGGTTTCAAAGGAAGTGCTTCCGACCAGTTCGGAACACCCAAAAGCCTCTGCAAGTCCGGACTTTTTGACCGGCAAAAAAGGTGACAAAAATTCAACACCGCAACTCGAGGATCAATATACCCTTGATGCGATCATGGTTGACAGATACTCACCGACGGCTTCTGGCAATTCCAGGAGCCAACCAACATTTGGTGACAGTGTCGATGAAACCCCCACTGGTCATAAACCAAGTGGGGATCATAAGGCTCATCATACGATCGGTAGTCCGCCGGATTAGGTTGAGACCATCACGAAGACCTCAGGAAGTGCTGATTACCGACCACTCTCCATCATGGAAGCTTCTCGCAGAAGCTCTGAAAGGCTCTCTATCGATTACGACGGAAGCTCATCGGAGGATCACTGTTGGAAGCACAAGGTCAATGCAATCGGAGATACAGATCAAAATGCCGTGTACGGTCCTCCATACGTTGCCTCGTCACCACATAATAATGGAGATGGTACGAGTGGTCAAGCACCAAATGCCAGAGGTAACAGAACTGGTGGACGTCCATCAGTTAATTCACCTGGTTCTGCCCCAGCCAATGTAAGGGATCAGGCAAGACCGACTAGGAGGTCGGAGGATTCAGGCCATCAGACACCTTCTTCTGGCAGAAATCCTTTGAGACCTTCAGTAACAATACAAAACCTGCAGCGAGTTAGAGATATTTTAAATACTGGTGACCCTGCTTTGGCAGACTCTAGGTTTTGTCCAACTTGTAGGTCAAGTATCAGAAATTATCCAACAGACTATGTAGCGCACAGAAGCATATCGGGAACGAAGGCACCCGCAAAGTCAGACCATGACTTCATCCCAGCATTCTTCCCGCAGCAGGGGTCAGCATGGTCACGTTGAAGACCAGTTGATCCAAGACCACCTCGACGATTCCGACCAACAAGTCATGAGGGGAGAAGGCTGTTCCAAGAATCCTCACCCTCACTTCGTCGAGAGGAGCAGTCGCTTGGACCTGGTGATCTTCGACATCATTTGAATCAAGCAAGTGGTCGAAGGCGTCCTAGCAACGTCTACGACCGAATCGGGACACCGGAGCACCGGCAATCTAATCCGCAGGGCTCCAGGCTGTGCGTTGGCCAAATAGGTTCCAACCGGCCAATTTGGATAAATTCAATGGGACCCAAAATACTTTTGAATTTCTCCAGATATACACCACCGCCATCAGAGCCGCTAGTGGTGATGAAAGTGTAATGGCTAACTATCTTCCCACGGTATTAGAAGGATCAACCCGGTCGTGGTTACTCAACCTACCGGTCGGGTCAGTGTATACTTGGGAGCAACTTTGCGATCTTCGGATTGCAAATTTTCAGGGTACGTACGATCGCCCTGGGAAGGAGGATGATCTCCACCGAATCTGGCAAAAATCTAATGAGACTCTCTGGCAGTACATCAAAATATTTAGCCAGGTTCGTAACTCAATACCAGATGTTGCAGAATCTTCTGTCATCCAAGCCTTTAAAGCGGGGCTAAGAAATCGAAGGTTTACGGAGGATTTAGCTATATATCCGCCACGAACAACCATCGAGCTTTTCGATATGGCCAACAAGTACGCAACCGCCAGCAAAGCAGTTGAGTGTAACAAGGCTATTGATCGAAAAGATAAAATCCCCCAGTCTGGCTTAGATAAGGCAGAAAAGAAACAAAAGAATGCTCTCAAGAAAAAGAGACACCGCAAAACCGATGATAAGGAGGTTCTTGCAGTTCCAGAAAAATTTACCAAGAGAAGAAAGGATTATGCTGGTCATGGCAGGTCTAAAGCCCCGACCAATGAATACAAGTAAAATAAGAAGTGGTGTTCTCTTCACCAGCAAGCAAGACATGACTTGCGTAATTGCCGTGCTTGGCAAAAGAAGCTGGAAGATTATTATGCAGGTAAAGGTCCACTCCCCTCAATACAAGAGCTCGGGGAGACAAGCTCCAAGAAGGACAAAGACGGTGACGAAGAAATGGAGTACCAAGAACCTCAGCACACTGTGGACGTGATCTTCGGTGGATCTTCTTCGTACGAGTCCAGACGTCATCTGAAGGCCATGGAGCGGGAAGTCAACCTTACCGAACCTTCGATCGTCGTTAAACCTTTAAGGTGGTCGGAGACAATAATCTCCTTCAGCAAAGAAGATTTCCCTATCCCTTTGACTCGACCAGGTAGGTTCCCTATTGTCGTTGAGCCTACTATTAATAACTGCAAGGTTAATCGGGTCTTGATAGATGGGGGTAGTTCTTTAAATATTTTATCTGCAAGCGCATTGGAAGACATGCAGATTCCCAAATCCAAAGTAAAACCTGTGAAATATGCCTTCCATGGCATAGTTCCTGGATCTACCGCCAAGCCAATAGGGTACTTATCCCTACTGGTTACGTTCGGGAGGCCCGACAACTTCCGGACAGAAAAGATTTCATTTGATGTGGTAAATTTTGAAACCGCATATAATGCATTCCTTGGTCGTCCGACCTTGGCAAAATTGCTGATAGCCACGCATTACGGTTATCAGAGTTTGAAAATATCGAGACCAAAGGGGGTCATCACGGTTCGAGACGATCAAAAAATAGCCTACGCATGTGATCGGAAATGTTTGAAACTGGTCGACGAACTTTTGACCAGGGGAACTAACACCACTACCATGCAGGTCAAGCACTCGAGACCAAAGATGACACCAAAACCTTCCAACCAGATAAAAGAGGTACAACTCGACAAAAGTGCTTCTCCACAGGGTGCCAAGATACTGGTCGGAGCAGGACTCAACCTTAAATAGGAAGAGTTGCTCGTCTCCTTCCTCCGAGCAAACCAGGACGTTTTCGCCTGGCAGGCGTTCGATATGCCCGGAGTCCCCGGGGAGGTGATCGAGCATAGGCTAGCTTTGCAGCCTAACAAAAAATCGGTCAAGCAGAAGCTAAGGCGTTTCGCATCTGATCGGAAGGAAGCAATCCAGTCGGAGATCGACAAGCTTCTCAAAACTGGGTTCATTCGTGAGGTCGACCACCGAGAGTGGCTCGCCAATCCTGTAATGGTTAGAAAAGCCAATGAAAAATGGCGAATGTGTATCGACTTTACAGATCTTAATAAAGCTTGTCCGAAGGATGACTTTCTCCTTCCTCGCATTGATCAACTTGCAGACTCTACTTCCAGGTGTGAGTTGTTAAGTTTTTTAGATGCCTACTCGGGGTACCACCAGATTAATATGAGTAAAGAAGATGAAGAGAAAACTTCCTTCATCACTCCATATGGTACTTACTGTTATGTAAAGATACCATTTGGTCTAAAAAATGCTAGTGTAACATTCCAAAGGTTAATGCAAAAAACCTTTAGTCCGCAGATAGGTCGGAATCTTGAAGCCTACATTGATGATTTGGTTATAAAAAGCATCAACGCCGACGATCACATTCCAGATTTACAAAAGACTTTCAATAACTTAAGACGCCATAACCTTAAGTTAAATCCAGATAAATGTGTGTTCGGAGTTTCATCTGGAAAGCTTTTTGGGGTCCTGGTTTCGGCTAGGGGCATTGAAGCAAACCCAGTAAAAATTACCACCATCAATCAGATGCGCCCTCCGACCACAAAGAAGGAAGTTCAGAAGCTAACGGGCTGTATGGAAGCGCTAAGTCGTTTCATAACGTGGTTAGATGAAAATGGACTACCTTTCTTTAAGCTTCTCCGGAAACATAGAAGTTTTGAATGGACTAAAGAGGCGAGCAACGCTTTCGAAGAACTAAAATGGTACCTTACGAGTCCCCCAATCTTAGTTTCTCCAAGATTGGGAGAGACATTGCTGATTTACGTGGCTGCAACGCCACAAACGGTCAGTGGTGTGCTGGTCGTAGAACGTGACAATGTCCAACGGCCAATATATTACGTAAGCGAAGTCTTACATGGACCAAAAGAAAGATATCCACAGGTACAAAAGTTGCTCTATGGTCTCCTTATGGTTTCAAGGAAACTAAGGCATTATTTTTAGACCTATAAAGTGGTCGTACCAACCGGATATCCCCTTGGTCAAGTCCTAGGAAACAGGGAGTTATCAGGATGAATAAAAAAATGAGCGGTTGAACTTGGGGCGTTTGACCTCCATTTCATCCCACGAACAGCAATCAAGTCCCAGGCAATAGCAGAATTCATTGCCGAATGGACAAAACCTGAACCCACCCAAGGGCCCGAGTACAAACACCACGACGAGTGGACAATGTACTTTGACGGTTCCTTGATGCTCCACGGCTCGGGGGCTAGGGTCATCTTGATTTCTCCTACTGGCGAACAAATAAAGTATGTCATTCAGTTAATTTTTTTTGCTACTAACAATATGGCAGAATACGAAGGTTTGCTGGCAGGACTTCGAGCAGCTCGTTCGCTCGGGATTCGCAGATTGCTAGTGAAAGGCGATTCTCAACTAGTAGCGAATCAAGTAAGGAAAGAGTATCAGTGCTCTAGTACCAAAATATCGTCATATCTAGCGAAAGTACGGAAACTTGAAAAGCATTTCTTCGGTTTTCAGATCTACCAACAAGTCATGCGTCGGTACTACAGTCATAAGGTGCAACCTCGCAGCCTAACTGTAGGTGATCTGGTTCTCAGAAAAATTCAAAACCAAGCGAGTCGCAACAAACTTTCACCCAAGTGGGAAGGTCCATACACTGTGGTCGAAGTCACCCGACCAGGTTCGGTACGATTAGCTATATCGGACGGACAAATCTTGTCTAATTCTTTGAATATTGATCAATTGCGTAAGTTCTTTATATATAAATTTTCGTTTTCCCGTCCAACAAAATAAAAGTATCAGAGACAGTTTTATCTACAAACCGTCTGTGATATGATTATAATCTCAGACAGTTCGTGAATAGAACCGTCTGTGATAATTCTGTGATGTCTGCGATTATCACAGACGGTTCATCTTAAGAACCGTCTGTGAATTATCATAGACGGTTGATACGGGGGATGCCCGATCTTCACGGCGTAGGATCGATGATAACTTTGGATCCGTGCAACCTGACGAACCGATGGCGCCAACCATCACAAACAAAGAACTGCGACAAAAGAATTCGCCCAACCACACGCTCGTGATCCCGTCTACCTGATCACACCAAGTAAACGTGTCGCTGCTCCTGCAAAACACAAGGAATCACAAGAACGACGGACGACACAACAGATTGGAACTCCCTATTCTAGTGGGGGCAATATTGCTCAAACCCTAGAATCAAGAGTATAATAAAAATCTGAAAAGTATGTCGTCCCCTGATTACAACGGGGTGCTAAACTATTTAAGGGACCAAGGCTAGGGCCGGCCGTATTTTGGTTCGGTCGACCAGTCGAAACCAATTCCTATTCGGGTTACATGACCGAACAAAACGTGGCTTCGGCCCAATAATTGGCACGCAGGCCTTGACTTCCTCACGATGCAAACAACCAGAGCATGTAGTGCTTATTTATTGCCGTTGGTTAATAACTCCCCATGCATGCATACGCCACATACAGCATATATAGGCAGCACTACCTCCATGTCCTCATTCTTTATTCTTGTCTTCCTTGTTGCATGCATGCATGATTCATGCATGAGCTATTAAATAGCATATTGGCCAACATTAGTTTGCATGCATCCATGCATGAACAGTACTTGATATTTGTACACATCATCAAACACAGGTTCGCTTTAGCAGCAGCATCTTCGCCCCTTTGGTCCGATACAGTCTTCCATGCTTCTATACGTATAAAACTGCACACACACAATATGAGACTATTAGGCAGTAACATATATTCATTAGAATCAAAACTAAAATTAACTAGGAGCGAGTTCACCTGTTGATTAATCTTTTTAGCTCGTGCTCGTGTAATGGGTCCAATTGGCGGGATGTCCTCATCAACGGTTCTATTCATGAACCGTCTGTGATAGTTATGTATCATAGAAGGTTCTAAAAGAATCATCTGTGATGAGGCGTCCAGTATAGCCTATTTTTGTAGTAGTGTGAATTGCCTCTTGGACTAGCTAGCCTTTTACCCGTTCTCCTTTGCGTGGTACCATGCTTTGCGTTGATGGCTTCGTGCAAGTAACCATCATTTAGTCTGAATAGTCATTTACCCCCCAACAAAACGGTGATCAAGTAAAGGATGGAAATATGCGCCTGTTAGATAACTACATTGATCTGACGAAATTAGATTTTCTGCTTAATTGGCTTGTGATGTCCTAGACCTTGTCATCTCTAGTCGTAGTCGTACGCACCTACGTACGTATATGTACGAAGGTGCGTGCATGGCCCGATTGATGTCCCTTCTTTTTCTCAGTTCACACCACTATACTGGGCTTTCTTTGATCAGTCAAATCTGTTTGTGTTTTTAGGTACACAGTAACAATCAATGTTGGGAGCACATACATGAAATCATCAAAATTAATACTCGGTCATCAATATATATATATAGAGAGAGAGGATCTATATCACGTCAGGTTACTTAGCAGTGCAGAGAAAGATATTAAAAGGAAACTTCGAAGATTTGATACAAGTTTGTAGAGACCATGTTGTGATTTGGTCCTAGTTCAGGTGAGCAATTGACATCGTTGTCAAAGAGTTTGGAGAGTAAATTTTCAGTTTTGCAAAAGTTGGCCTGCAGTTAGGTGTTAGGCAGTCTGATCAGCCGTGGCCAAGCGGTCTGACTGATGGTACAGGCTTGGGGTGAATGGTCACAAAACACTTGTGTGTGAGTGTTTGGGCATGTGTTGAACCAAATGCCATTGAAAATGAAAACTGGACGCGAAACTAGATAGAGATTGACTGAAAAGTTCAGAGAGGGGTATTTTCTGGTTTTTGGAAAGGTCTGACCGATCACTCCTTGGCGGTCAGATCGCTGGCTATTTCTAATGCTTGCAAAGAAGTTGTTTCGCTGAGAGATTTGTTTACTAAGTTTTGTGAAAGTACATTTTGAACTACAATATTCTACGACAGTCAAAATGCTATTTGTCTTATGAAGGATAAGATGTTTTATGATAGAACAAAGCACATTGACATCAGATATCATTACATTCGAGGTGTCGTTGCTCCAGGTGACATTAAAGTTAGCAAGATAAGCACTCATATAATCTAGTTGATATGATGACAAAGACAATTCCTACCACTAAGTTTGAGTTTTACTTAGACTTAGCTAGTATCATTTAATAGTATTATGGATGTTTGGCACACAAGGTGTTTATGTTAATCTGTTTTGAGGAGATCACGTTTTGTTTTTTCTACAGGAGAAATTCGTCCTAAGGTGGAGATTATTGAGTTTGAGTGTGATACGAATTTTATTTTCTACTCCTACTCATAGTTCTACTCTACACAGAGTTTTTCATATAATACTATAAATATATCACTTTAGTCCACAGGGAAGAGCAAGGTGTAGACTGTGCACAAGTCAAGAAGAAATTATGACCAACTTTAAGCGGATAGAGTGTGCCAACTACTAGAAATATATTATCTGGAATCGATCAACTTTAGGATGTTTCGTGATGTTTTCCTTTTTAATATATATGCTAGCTAATTAACTAACCTGACGTGGTCATATATGGGGCTGGTTGAGTAAATGGGGTTGGTTTTTGCCTCGCCATCAGTATAAGAAGGTGACCTGGTACTTAAAGTGTTCTGATGTGTTTTTTTTTTTTTTTGAAAGAAGAGGTAGGAGGGTGTCCTTTGCATTGATAAAGTAGGAGAAAATAAGATAAAAATAAAAAATACACAGTGGCGGAGCTAGGAATTTTTCAAAGCCTGGATAAGCCGCAAGATAAGTACTGGTCACCTTGTTTTGCCTGGGCAAGACACCATTTTTCGGTCGTGGTCGCCGTTGAACTTCGTTGGGGCTACTATGGCGCGTCGCCCACAAACCTGGGCAGTTAAAGTAGGAGAAAACAAGATAAAATAAAAAGATACACAGTGACGCAGCAAGGAATTTTCCAAAGCTTGGACAAACCGCAAGCTAAGTACCGGTCATCTTGTTTTGCCTGGGCAAGACGCCATTTTTCGGTTGTGGTCGCCGTTGAACTTCGTTGGGACTACCATGGCGCGTCGCCGGCAAGCCTGGGCAACTGCCCAGGCTGGAGGGACAGTGGATCCGCCCATGGATACACCTCGACAAGAAAAATACCCCCAGCGGAAGGGAACTCGCAACTGAGGCACACCTTGCAACACTCTATCAGCAGCACCAGGGCTAGAGACATTAGCTAGTAAACTCTAACTACGCCCTAACACACACACATCAAAGCTAAGGGAATGACAACACCTCCCATCCAACTCACAGGAGCTTCAAACTGGTTAAAAGCGGACAGTGAAGAGGATTGCCCTAATACCGACTTGAGATAGAAGAATAGAAGCAGGTGCAGGTTGGTCCACACATTGACAGGGCCACCAGCGAGGAGCTTCATATAAATTAAGTGAGGATGCGGTTCTTCCTCTCGGCGATAACAGTGGACGATGCAGAACCGAAGGATGACAACTCCAACTCCACTCCCCCTCCACCCGCGTGGCTCATTCAAGGTGGACTGGACCAACTGCTATGAATGGGGCCTTCGGGATAGTCGTCTTGCGACTCTTGCGCCTCGAGACGACACTTCAACGGCAACAACCCCCTATTATGTTGTTTGTTCCTGAAGACGTCGCCGTTGTCGCTGCCCTCTAGCCACTCGTCGCCTCATTCAGTTGTAGGATTCGTAGGAATTTTTTTCGCTGTGTTTGCACCTTTGTATGTGAATGCTAGATTCAGTTGTTAACTCAATTCAACCCGCAACTGAGTGTCTATGTTTTTTCTTCTGGGTTTTTTATATATCAACAATGTAATTTTACATTTGAAATGACTTTACCTAAGATCTTAAATTTCTTATGAAAATATGTGATACTATATCATCTGAATCATTGTAGTTTAACTAGCGATAAAATATTTCTACAGAACAAAATAAAAATGGACATCTCTAGCTCAATCTAAATATGTCTATGAATACGTATCTATATTTCTTGGCACGCAATAAAGCGTTACTAGGGAAAGTAGAGACGATATGGAAATACATATATGAAAGCATCTCCAAGCTTGTAGAGACACA
This sequence comes from Ampelocalamus luodianensis, assembly GCA_036346255.1. Classification (NCBI taxonomy): domain Eukaryota; kingdom Viridiplantae; phylum Streptophyta; class Magnoliopsida; order Poales; family Poaceae; genus Ampelocalamus; species Ampelocalamus luodianensis. The sequence goes on along the minus strand of CM070632.1, from coordinate 6,339,456 downwards.
ATCTAAACGACTCATATCTTTGTAGACACGTTTAACAATACATCTCTATAATCTTTGACATGGGGATGCGCTTCAGAGACACTTTACAAAAATGACTCTACGACGCTATAGAGATGATTTAAAATGTCTTTAACCAATAAAATAGACGTCTCTACAGAGCTTCTATGTTGTAGTGAGATACTGATTGATTGTGGTGTCGCCTCCCGGGTTGCCCGAAACGAGCGACACGGGAGCCCGAAAAATTCTGATGTGATATTTCATGATGTGATACTAGGTATCGAAGAAGAAGACAAATGAGCAGATTGTGATTGTTGTTGAGATTTAATTAAATGGAAAGCGTCGCCGAGTTTTACCCCCTGCTTCTGAGGTGAGGGTATGTTGTGAAGTGTGAACAAGTCAAGAAGCTAGGCTGAGTAGCTAGTTGGCAAGGTTATTGAGCTGGTCTTGATAAAACCCTCAGCAAGATTAACTCGGAGTCTGTGATTAACCCACAAGAAAAGCGTTTCATGTCGATCGATCGCTCTGTACCAGCTCTCCTCTTTGTTACGCATGCATTGCAAACGTGGAGTCGTGCAAGGTAACCACTCCCAACCAAAATGGTGACCAACTTACTGATCAATGACAACATGAGATTGCCTATATATATTGTATTAGGTGCAAATTATAATTAATATGTGTTGTGTTGTGCTCAGGGAAACACTATCGGTAAGGAAATTTTATCGGAGGTTTTCGTCGGTTACTGGAAATTACAGACGAAAATTTTTAATTTGATTTTTTGAGATGTAAAAACGAAATTTATCTAAATTTTGAATTGAAATTTTAATTAGGATGAAAATTAAATAAATCTGTTTTCTTTTGCCTGGTATAAAAATTTAGATAACACCGGTAACCGGCAAAATTTCGGTGACAGATTTTTCACTGTCTTGTCCTTCGCATTGTCGTCGGCAACATGAGATTGCATATATGTATTAGGTGCAAATTATAATTAATCTCCGTTGTGTTGTCCTTCACATTGTCATCTCTTCGGTACGGATGCGCCTTAATTTCTTCCTTGTTTAGACACCACTATCACAATCCGTCATTCACAAATCTCTCATTGTTTGATTAATGCATGGATGATGACTTCTACGTACGATATAACCCACCATTGCTGGGAGAACTTAAAAATTGTAACGACCACATATGACTGCTACTCAGTCTTCCAAGTATGTAATAAAAGCAAGACCACGTCAGATTAATTAGTACTGCACTAAAAGGAAACTTAGAAATAATTTAATCAGCACGTTCTAGCTGCCAGCAGACCATTTCAATCTAGCTGACGTCCCTTCTACTTGACTTGTTCTGTTGTTCACAATCACAAGTTCACACAATCTAGGCGCGGCTATATAAGCACATCCATCACCTCCATGGCCAAAGCATCACCCAAGCTAAACACAAGCAGCTTCAAGAGAAACATCAATAAGAAGAGCAGAAAACCTCGTTAAAACAAAGATGGCCTCCTCCTCCTCCTTCCTTCTCCTGGCTGCTCTTCTTGCGTTGGTCTCATGCCAGGCCATCGCCTCCGATCCTAGCCCTCTCCAAGACTTCTGCGTCGCCGACAAGCACTCGCCAGGTACATATATATATCTACTTGATTTCGGTGATGTTCTTTTACAAGATCACTGATCGCATATGAAATTCTGCTTTCTGACACATGCAATATATACGTACGTACGTGCATGCTGACATAACTTTCTGGAGTACTAAAAGTACAAATGTTGCTTCTTGGATGCGTGCAGTGCTTGTCAATGGATTTGTTTGCAAGGACCCAATGGCGGTGAACGCGGATGACTTCTTCAAGGCTGCCAACCTCGACAAGCCTAGGGACACGATGACCAGCAAGGTTGGGTCCAACGTTACCTTGATCAACGTCATGCAGATCGCTGGCCTCAACACCCTCGGCATCTCAATGGCGCGCATCGACTACGCACCGTTAGGTGAGAACCCACCGCACACCCATCCACGCGCCACCGAGATCCTCACGGTGCTCGAGGGGACACTCTACGTCGGCTTTGTCACATCCAACCAAAACCAAGAAAACAAGCTCTTCTCCAAGGTGCTCAACAAGGGCGACGTGTTCGTGTTCCCCGTGGGGCTCATCCACTTCCAATTCAACCTAACCCCACGCGCCAGCGGTGCAGTGCTGCACTTAGCAGCCAAAACCCTGGGGTCATCACCATTGCCAACGCTGTCTTCGGGTCGAAGCCACCGATCTCAGACGATGTTTTGGCCAAGGCGTTTCAGGTGGAAAAGAAGACAATAGACTGGCTCCAGGCCCAGTTCTGGGAGAACAACCACTACTAATTAAAGCCCGGTTGATTGCATGGGGAGATTTATACTTGTATTGTGAAGAATATGGTCTTAATTTCTATTTATAATTAGCTGTAAAATAAATGGCATGCATTTCCATGCTGCTTATGCATGCATGCAGACGATGCATTATATATTGTGGTATGCTTTGTTTTCCGTTAATAAAGGAACACTCGGGTGCCCTTGTTTGAAAAAAAGTTATTAGTATGTTCAGGTAAAAGTTTGTTGACGACGGATGCGATGGTAATAAGTACAATATCAATAAAGTATATTCCACAACCTAATAAGGCGATGGTCAGATAATCTTATTTGCATCTTTTACTTTTTCAGATGATAATTAATCAAAAAATATTACCATTTTAGCATTGCATGTGGATGTTCATACTCATTTTATAACATTATGGATCTTATTTAATCTTCTTTCGGGATCCAACTTTTGATTATGGGTCCTCGTGGGGCCCTGATAACCCGATGGGGACGAGGAACGGGGGGAGAATAGCACCTGAGGATGGGGATGGGGGCGGGGAATTTTCTGTCTCTCGGGGATGGAGATGTTCCACCACTCCCCGACGGGGAATAGCCCCATTGCCATTCTTAATCACATACAGTTTCATTTAAAAACCGTCTATGATAGTTACATATCACAGACGGTCAGAAGCCGTCTGTGATATTAAATGGTGTCAAATAACACTGTCACGTCAGCCCGTTTCTATGCCAATTCTTGTCACGCCACGGGTGGTGGCGTGACAGTGTTGTTTGGTCACGCCACCAACAGTGGCGTGACAAAAATTATGTTTTTGCAGACTTATCCTATAGCGTGATAATGTTGTTTTGTCACGCTATGGGTGGTGGCGTGACCAAAGAGGTCAGAATTGGAAATAAAGTGCGTCGGGGGTTAACTTTAAAAATAATTTTTAAAAAGGATTAATTAATAAAAAAAGTTCGCCATGTGCTAGCTACCCTTGGAACTTTTTTTTTGTTATTTAATATATTTTTAGAATAGTTTGTTGACGACGGATGCGATGGTAATAAGTACAATATCAATAAAGTAGTACCGCACAACCCAATAAGGCGATAGTCAGATAATCTTATTAATTTGCATCCTTTACTTTTTAGATGATAATTAATCAAAAAAATATTACCATTTTAGCATTGTATGTGGATGTTCATACTCGTTTTATAACATTATGGATCTTATTTAATCTTCTTTTGGGATCCAACTTTCGATTATGGGTCCCCGTGGGGCCCTGATAACCCGATGGGGATGGGGGCGGGGAATTTTTCGTCTCTCGGGGGTGGGGATGTTCCACCACTCCCCGACGGGGAATAGCCCCATTGCCATTCTTAATCACAGACAGTTCCATTTAAAAAACGTCTATGATAGTTACATATCACAGACGGTTATTTCAGAACCGTCTGTGATATGGAACTATCACAGACGGTTCCAAAATAACCGTCTGTGATGAGGCGTCTTCTATAGTCTGTTTTGTAGTAGTGACTGGCAATATCACTCAAAATCAACTAAGTATTTAAATATGTATTATTATCCAATCCGTCACATAATTGCAGTAGACGATCCAACGCCGACAGGAGTAATTGATACAAAGTTCTTCATCGACGATCTTTGCTATCATTTTGAAGGCAAGCTTATTTCTTGAACATTAATATGGTTATATTAAATGTAAAAATTTACATTCTGCACTATTATACATATTGCATAAAATTATGTCTCAAAATTTAAATCGGTTAAATCAACGAAGAAGATGGTGGAAAGAAATGATGAATGAGCAATGAAATGAGAACAGATTAATACTATAGCTGGTAAAAGGGGCCCAGGGGCAGAAAAGATGAGGGAACCCTTTACATATGGTTAAAATATATGGACAAACAAAACTCTTACTCGGTCAGAAGCCGTAATTAAGTATCAACCATTTTCCGTTTCGGCGGGCAAAACATGTTACCTTGTTACGTGATCATGCTCTCCACACTGTGTGTGTGTGTGTGTGTGTGTGTGTGTGTGTGTGTGTGTGTGTGTGTGATGTAAGAAGCATGCGCTATAGCGCTAGGTGGAGTGTTGAGCGTGAAGAGGAAGAACTGGCCCAACTAATATTACCAGAACTCGGTGGTGGCCAGACTAGCATCGATGGAAAGTAATGGGTGGAGAAATTAATCACGTAACCTGTAAATTATTATGTATTATGAACTCGAAGTCGCATCAAAGGAAATGCGATGGACCTAGCTCATAAAGAGCTCAGAATAGCTATGAGTAAAGTGGTACAAGCCTGCGTAGTGCTATATAAATCATGAATTCATGCCAGCCTCCTGGATTAGAGTCTGTGAGAACCGCTAGGGGTCTATCTTCTCTCCGAGTGACTAGTAGTTTTTTCAGAATTAAAATTTGTCACCTAATATTTTAATGAGTTATTTTCAGAATCAGAGATGAATTAGAAAATAATGCAAAGAACAAGGATGAGTCATACAGTGCATTTTTGCTATTAATAGTCGATGAGTACATTAGTACTCAACCTTGCTAGTATTCTCCTTTATTAGATCCTAGTCCGGTCGGGAGCTATCCCGAGTGGGACGAGGGACACACAAGTACAGATGAGACCATGGGAGACGAGGGCACTGGTTACGAGGAGCAGGGCGAGGTGGACGCCGTACTTGACAAGTGGGATGAGTAGGCGACCAATACTTCAGGGCAGGCAAGAGAATAAGCGTAGTTATCTTTTGTAATTGTATAATATATGTATTAAGACCAAAGCCTTGTGTGACTATTATTGTAAGGAATTCCTTACTGTAATAAAGATGTACAGTTACTGTCTTATTGTTCTTTTGCGTTGACTTTGGTAAAGCTTATTATTCCTCGGAACAGTGTTCTACCGGGTAGATGAATAGTAATTCGTGTATTTAAGTGTAATAACCCTTCGAGGTAATAACACAGGGCGCTGCAGAGCACCGTCACGAGCATGCCTCTGCAAGCTTCTTCCTGCGCCCAGACCAATGAAATAGCAGAACTCCATGAGCATACCGGGTTGTCCAGACTTGCAGCACGACATTCGGCGCTAAGAAGTATAGGATGGCCCGCTCGGTTGTGCCGCAATCCCACACGGACTTGGAAAGGTACAGACGAATCAACACGCAGGAGGCACCGCTGCGGAGGAAGACGTCGAGGTGCTCGGCCACCGACCAGTGGAAGGTGTTGTCATTTTCGATCCAGTGCGAGTTACTGGCGTTGTCGAGAAACCACCAGACGTTCTAGTCGAGGGAGATGAGCGCGGTGCCCGTGGGAAGCGCGGCCACGGCGGTGATCTGGGACGTGAGATAGCACGCATCGGGAAGTAGGGTGGAGCGGAGCCAGGAGGTAAGATGGAGCCTGGCGTCCGACGGGAGGTGGAGCGCGTCGATCGTCGCCCCGAGCGGGAGGTCCCGGCCGGCGTACACAAGGCGCATCTCGCTCTTGCGTCCCACGGCCTCATCAAGGCAGCCGAGCACCTCCTCCACGGTCTCCACTGGCCGCGTCCTAATCACCGTGGTCCGGCGGTCGAGGTTGCGCACGAAGAGCTTCACGACACTGGATGAGTTGAGCGAGGACGCTGCAGCGGCGGCAGACGGAGCCATGAGTTACGAAGCAGAGAAGTCGTTTGGTTGGGAGCATGGGGAGTCCAAGGGAGTTGATACTAGCTTTCGTCTAATCATCCAAACGACCGGTGGTATCTGAACAAAACCTGTTTTCAGAAAACTATTAATTTCTTATATGAGTCGTCGGCACCGGCTCGGCAACGAAGATGGCGATTCAGCGGCGGTGGGCGCCGCAAAGGCGACAAAGGAAAGCTAATAGGCCTTGCAGGCGTCAGGGGAGAAGAACCGAGTTAGTTTCTAGGATTAACTCTTTATTTGCTACTGGAAGTTGATCGGATTCTTAAAAAGACCATCACAAAACTGTTCGTCCCTTCATTACCATTGGATCTTAACTTACGGTACCAACAACAATAATAGTTATCAAATGATAAATTATCATCAGCTTTTGATCACTGGTCTGCAGCTTTATACTTCGAGCTTTATTCTCTCTGATTTTGTGGTATAAAATGTATTAATTAGGTAATAGGTACTATTTTTCTCACAATAGATAAAATCAGGTTATATTTGCAACAAGCAAATCAGGTATGATGCTATAAAACAGTTTCGAGATGAATTTCCATACGCTCCAATAGTTCAATCATGAATAGGAATTGCATGGTACGTAGTCTATACTGAGTTGGAAATTATTAACTTGCATGGTCTACTTGGTCATTTCAGAGCTAAAATTTCTTCTTCTTTTTTTATGGGCAAACATATGTTGCCATGCGCTAGCTACCCTTGGAACTTTTTTTTTGTTATTTAATCTATTTTTAGAAAATATTTTAAAGATAACATCTCCTTAACTTTATTTCTAATTCTGACCTTTTGGCCACATCACAACGTGTGGCGTGACAAAAACACGTTGTCACGCTACGGATCTCGGCGTGGCAAACGAGTATTGTCACGTTATTCCTCTTGGCGTGACAGGACTTAGCATAAAAATAGATGTGTGTTAGCTGTTTTTGTCACACTACGGACCTCGGCGTGACAAACGAGTACTGTCACATTATTCCTCTTGGCATGACAAGACTTAGCACAAAAAATAAATGTGTTAACTCGAAGGGCTATCGTGACAGATTTGATCTTAGATCCCCTACGTTCAGCAATAGATTAAATGGACAGAGAAAAAAAAGTTCAGATCAAATAACGAAGGACATGAACAGACCAATATAACCTATATCTACTGAATGCAACAAACACTTTTATATGGAAATCCCATTAGGATGAGACTAAAGCAAAAGCTACCATGAGCCAAAGCTGCAGCTCGCATGGTAAGGATTGACGTCGATAATATTCAGGGGAGTATATGATCCGGGGCCAGAAGATTGACACAAGTTTTATGCTATTTAAGTCGTTACGGTGAATTCAGATCGTGAGGAAAATAATGTGGAGCGTTCATTTGAATTGTTGTTTGCACATTTGCTCCTTAGATCTGCTCAAATACTTTTGCCAATTCAGTGCAAAGCGATATGGGGAAATATTTTTTCCACAATAGTAACGTTTAAAGTAAATAACATCCAATTGGGGAATTTGATTTTAGACCGTAGCACCTTTCGAAAAAATATATTTGGCTAATTGTGAACCAGGTTTATCAGGGTAATTGTGTCACATTAAAAAAATACATCCAAGTGTGCCCTCCACAATACAGTAGCGGCGTGACTCATAGGCGACAGAGGAGATGGAGAGGCGAGCTAGATTTTAGTGACTGTGGTGTAGGGAGGATATAAGGAGGGCTAGTGCCAGCGGCAAGTTATAGCTAGGGTTAGGATTGGGAAGGGAGCGGTGTTTATCTGCAAATCCTTCTCAGATTGATGACATCCATCCAGATTTGTCAACTCTTGACATACTTCTCAGATCCGTGGTTGGCGGGCAAACGGTCGTACTCGTGGTTGACGGGGCCAACTTCTACACATGTTGTGGGTTGGCGACGACCACAATCTGTATCTGCTGCTCCCGATTGCCATCCCTAGCTACATGGTGTTAGAAAGGGTGGACAAGAAGTATGACTTCGAAGTAGATACGGGTGGCGGGCGGAGCCATGAATTATATGATGGAGGAGTGGCTCGATGGGAGCGTAGGAATGTGCGAGGCAGTTGAGACTACTAGACTACATTCGGTGAAAATCATCCAAACAGCCGCCTAGTATCCTCTCCAATCTCCACGAATTTCCCATTTTCCATTTGCCACTATCACCCTTCCTCGCCATTGGTTTGGGCTCAAAATCTCCTCCCTCAGGAGGTTTGCACGGCGCGACCAAGGGCAGGCAGAAACGTAGAACTTTCCCCTTGATCGCCCCGAATCACTACGCACGGGACGCTTTCTAAGAGAGCGATCTCAGGCAAGAGCACCAAACAAAACTCCCCAAGAGAACAATGCCGGTGGAGAAACGAGATCACCTCAAAAGCTCTCACGTCGGTCTTCAGCCTCTCGATGCGTTGGAAAAGCTCACCTAGCAGGAGGAGCAGCCCTGCCCCCATCAAGCTTTCTGAAGCTCAATCAGCCCACGGACGAGAGGGATAGGAAATCCGCAGCAGCCTGATTGGATTAATCATCTGCACAAAATGTTCCCAGCCTGGGCGGAAACGGAGATGAAATCCAGTCCCAACCTCATCATATCTTCAAACTAGCCCAGCCCAACCCAAAACCTCAGCGCAGCATAGTCTTAGTCTACTTGGGCTCCAGCCCATTCGAACAGTGCCCCGCTTGATGATCAACCCGCTGGGATCTAACGTACTTCTGAATTTGGGTCTACAGCCCATCCAGTGCAGTGTATGGCCATAGGCTTATGGGCTGACCGGCCTGTACGGCGTGCGTGGCAGTCAAATAGTCATAATGCTAATGGTCTGATCTTGCATTGATTTCTCTCTCATAATCTCTCCATATAAAAGGAGACAGAAAGAGGCCTCCATATAAAAGGAGACAGAAAGGGGTTGAGGGGAGAATTGCCACGTTACTATTTTTTTATGCACTGTTGGATTGTACTTGGCTACGTCTGCATCCGTCCGATGGGATCTGGCTTGCTAGACGTGCGTTACCTCAGCTCGCAACGCGTGGCCACGGCGTGGCAGTCCTCCATCTTCCCAGTGCGTCTCTTCCTCCTCTCCTCGCACCCCACGCCACCTCCATTGCGCTTTTCCCGTTCCCCTCCCTCGCCTCCCACAACGGGCACGTCCTCCCTGCTCGGCCCTGCTCCTCCCCCTCCTCCATCTCCTCTCTATATAAAAGGAGGCAGAAAGGGGCTGAGGGGAGAGTTGCCACGTCACTATATTTTTATGCACCGTCGGATTGTGCTCGGCTGCGTCCGCGTCCGTCCGATGGGATCCGAAGAATGGTTGATGAATATTCAGGAGTATTCTCACGAGATGTTTATTTCAGATTAGCGAGATAGATGTAGACCGATTTGTTTGACGAATGCTCAATGTAGGAGAAATAAGAAGTACGTTGAATGCAAAACACAAAAAACACTAAAATGCGTCTGAGTAGCCCGATGGCTTCTTCGGTTGTTTTTTTTTTTTTGTTCTGCTACATTCTTTTCGTATGTCCCCGTTCTTTCCGCACACCTGAATCAGAAAGCCTGGCCGAATCATTTCTCACAAGATTTCCTTCAATTAATCCCTTGTCTGCACACAAGGTACTTTCTTCTGAAGGCAACCTTGTGGAGTTCCTCGGTCACATGAGCGTCGTATTCAGGCTGTTGGAAAGTATCTATTGTCTCTGCAGAGCATTTCTCTATTCAGTGCTTTGTGCAAATTTGGTGACCTAGGTGAATCAAGGTCCGTAATGACTGAATGCTCTTCTGTAGATTCAAATATCAGTAGTGCGTTGTTGCAGTCTCCGAGGAAAAGGAAAAAAAAAACATGCCTCACAAGCTTTTGCAGTACCAACTAATGATCCCATTTGTCCCGATCCTCTAAACCAATTGTCTGGTGACTACGTAGAACATGATAATGTATTCTCACCGCCTAAATTGAGGAAGTTCTCTGACATGGAGGATATAATGCCTGAGCTCCCAGAGGTCTGTATGTTCAATCAAACTTTGAATAGGGGAAGTGAGTGGGTCTCTTATCAACCAAGAAAGTGTGATGTGGATGCAATAGTTGGCAATCAGATCATGAATGATGATTCCAACAATGGATTGACTCCAAATATGAGAACATCTCTCTATATAAAAGGAGGCGGAGGCAGAAAAGGGTTGAGGGGAGAGTGGCCACGTCGACAAGACTTTTCAGACCGTCGGATCTTCGTTCCGAGCGTCCGTGCCCGTCCGATCACGTTCGGATGCCTTCCGATGATTCTCTTCGTAGCGTTCAAGCGCGTTCCATCCGGGCCACCGCTCTGCTCGCGTGCCTTTCCTTCGACGCGCCACGTGCTGCCGCTGCCTCACTTCCTCTCATTTTCGCTTTCCTCACAAGTATCGCCTGCCCTTTCCCCATCGCCCCTTCTTCGCTACCGCGCCGCCTTGGCTCCTTCCTGTTCCCCAAGAACGCCCCTCCCCTCCCCACCCTCACTTCCTCCTCCCCTCCCCCCCCCTCGCTTCGCTACTGCAGACGGTGGATTCGCCGCCTCGCGTCGGCAAAAGGAGGCTGTTGCCGCCACGGTGCCGTCCCCCTCCTCCGCCGCCTCGCTTCTACCGCTCCTCCTGGTCCCCGCTTTCGTCGCGTGGGTGGTGGTGGACTCAACTACTCACCGAGCCGCCCGCCCCTCTTCCCATTGCGCCTCTCTCCATCTGTCTTTTCTTCTAGCTCTGCATCACTCAAGGATTTTTTACGGATCTGATCCTTCGATGCAAATTATCCCTGCCAGGTGCACAGATCTTCATGCCTATGGCTTCCTTGGTCGGCCGGAGCCGGAAAGGTGACACCTTTCGGGGTGATTCGGTGAGTTCTCAGTTTTTCTCACGGCTTTTATACTCCGGCAAAATTTGATATATGCCACTTAGAAAGTTGCCACTTCGACATATGCCATCCAGTTTCCTGAAATTCGAAATTTGCCACTCCAGTTTCTTGTTCATTTGACATATGCCATTTTCTTTTCTTTTCTCACTTTTGCTTTTCTTTTCTCCCATTTTCCATTAACTCCCCATCTGAAATTCCCTTTTTACCCCTCCTGCCCTCATCTATCCAACTCGGTAGCCATCCAACTACCTCCGCTGCCCTCATCTACTTCGACATATGCCATTTAGTCGTGACAGAGAGAAGCAGCTGCGTGTTCAAGCGATCCGGTCGGCGCCGCTTTCCCGAGCACCCCGCCGCCGCCGCCTTCCACGAGCACCCCGCCGCCGCCACCTTCCAGAGCACCCGCCGCGCGGCTTCGATAGCACCCGCCGCGCGCTTCCCGAGCACCCGCCGCCGCTGCGGTTCAAGTGATCCGGCCGCGCGCCTTCCCGAGCATCCGCGGCGCGCCTTCACCGAGCACCCCGCCGCCGCCGCCTTCCACGAGCACCCCGCCGCTGCCACCTTCACCCCGCGGTCGCGGCCTTCCCCGAGCACCCCGCCGCTGCTGCGGGTTCAAGCGATCCGGCCGGCGCCGCCTTCCCCGAGCATCCCGCGGCCGCGGCCTTCACCGAGCACCCCGCCGCCGCTGCGGGTTCAAGTGATCCGGCCGGCGCCGCCTTCCACAAGCACCCCGCCGCCCTCGCCTCCGCGCCGCGCGCGCCGATTCGCGAAGATCGAAGATTTTCAATTGGAGCTGAAATGTTCATCTGGCACTGAAGATTTTCAGTCGAGGACACCTCCAATTAGGGAACGTAAAAGGAAGCACAGCAACAAGCATAGTGTTCGTGTCAAGCTAGAAACAAAATTTGCTGAACTGGTGGTCGGGGACATCATTGTGAAGGCTGCCTATTGTGATAATGTCAGATATATTGTGATGTGCATTGTACAGACAATATTGAATGTCCATTGCACAGAATTTGCAGGAGCATATCCAAGTGATATCTGAAATACACCATATATATTGCTTGTGATCAGACAATATTGTGATGTCCATTGTACAAACACTGAAATGTGATATCTGAATGTTGATAATATAATGAATTAGACAATATCTTAATGTTGACAATATTGTGAGGCAGCCATATTGTGATGTCCAATGTTGTGATGCTCCAGTTGAAAAGCATGCTGAAATGTCCAATATTGTGACGATCAGTAGGGAAAAGCATGCTGAAATGTCAAATATTGTGATGCTCCAGTAGGGAAAAGCATGCTGAAATGTCCAATATTGTGATGCTCCAGTAGGGAAAAGTATGTTGAATTCCATTCAACTCCTAGTACTCTGCCCTTTAAGTTTGTATATGGAGTATGCTCACAAATGCAACAATGACAACTAGTAGAATCTTTATATAACTACTAAGCTATCATGATTATATTTTTAATAGAATTGAGCACAAATGCCAGGATTTCACCGATCATTCCTCAGTTTGATCGTCCGTGATGTACACACCATTTCCATCCACATTAGCAGGGTCGGGTGGATCAACTTGGGGAATAGCAAAATCCGCCCCTTGACTAGCCCATATGAGAGTGTGCGTGGAATTATCGCAAGTACTACCTGGTTCTTGCCATTGTGATGTTTCTGCTTGTGGAAGACTCACAGACTGACAGTGCGAAGCACTAGAAATTGTACTGCAAATAGTTGACAAGTTGTTTTGCCTATCCACTATAGTGATGAACAAATATACCAACTTGCTATCTATGTTTGCATCAAACAACCCAAGAAGTTCTGCATCGCTACATATCCTTATTTGTGTTCCTTTCTTACTATCAAAGTACCATATCAAAGCATCCTGTGTTGACCCCCAATTTGACTTCTGTTTCAAGTCAGCATTCAGATCTAACATTGAGTACAAATCTCTATCATCTACCACCAAATCATGAGTTGCAGCTGCATATGATTTGGTGCTGCCATCATCAAGCCGTGCTACGTACGCAGCAAAGTTAGCAACTACTCTATATACGTTACCACAATCAACCCTACACCAACACCAACAAATAAATGAAATACGAAGAATATGTTAGCTACAGCGAAGAACATGTTAGCTACAGGGAATATATTTACCACCCATGCGATTCTTCCATTTGAATTCCACTGCAAATACCACCCTGCTGGTGGAGGCGGCACCGGTTTGGGCGAGGAGCAGGGAGCAGGGCTGGGGTTTGGGTCGCCGTGAGAGGGGGGCTTGGAGCTCGGTCGACTGGAGGGAGGCGGCGTCGGTTTGGGCGAGGAGCAGGGAGGCGGCGCCGGTTTGGGGGCAGCCGACTGGAGGGCGGCGACACCGGTTTGGGCGAGGAGCAGGGCTAGGATGCGGCGGCTTGCAGGGAGGAGGGGGCGGGGCAGCGCGCCGCGGCGCCGCTGGCTAGGACTGCGAGGAGGAGGACAAGACCGGTGGCCGGAGGCGGCGGCACGGTTTGGGCGAGGCGGGGCTAGGATGCGCGGCTGCGAGGGAGAGGAGGGGCAGACAGCGGCGCGCGGCGATGCGCCAGAGACTGCGGGGAGGGGAGGGGTCCAAGACCGGTGGCTGTGCCCTAGTTGGCACAGTGCGTAATGCGAGCAGTCACGGGAGGCAGAGGGGATAGATTTCGGTTCCAAATAGAGAGGGGTAAAAAGGGAATTTCAGATGGGGAGTTAATGGAAAATGGGAGAAAAGAAAAGCAAAAGTGAGAAAAGAAAAGAAAATGGCATATGTCAAATGAACAAGAAACTGGAGTGGCAAATTTCGAATTTCAGGAAACTGGATGGTATATGTCGAAGTGGCAACTTTCTGAGTGGCATATATCAAATTTTGCCTTATACTCCCGCTATGCTTCGTTCTTGGTCTATGTGTTGGCTTGTGTAGATCTCTCTGCAACAGGTTTGGGAGGAGAGAAATTGGCCGCTGTTCAGTGATATGCCATGCCCATTGTTTCTAAATCCTCCTCATTTGTTATGAATCTTAAAGATGCCATCTTTTTATTTTGTGAAACATGAGGGTGTTATTCTAATTCCCTTGTTTCTCATAACTGTGGAAGTATGTTCCTTTGCCCCCTCCTGTGCTAGCTAGGAGTCACAGTGATGTGTTCCTTTGCAGATTTCACCCCTGTTCTCTTCGTAATTCGTTGTGCAGGATTTCATGCATTTGTAGGTGTTCTCTGTTGTTTTTAGCCCAGTTCATGTTTGTTTCTAAGACGCCCTTCACTTTTATGCATATATCCTACCACCTATATTATTATGAATTCGTTTGAACTTTGAACCGGTCTTTGTGCATTTTGATAGCTTTGTCAATCTGTTTACCCATTCTTCTTAGAGATCTCATCTGCCCAACAGTTTTACAAATCTCTTCCATTCCTTCCTGTTTTAGTTTGCTAGAGCTCATGTTTTGGCTCTACTTACTGGTTACTCAGTACTACATTGTGTGTGTGGGTGTGTGTTCATTCACTGAAGAGTGCAACGTCCTTGTTATTTTGCAGATTTGCTTGCAGCCGCATCGGTTAACAAATCTCCAGTCTGCATAATTTCCCAGGAAAACTATATGTACAGTAGCTTAATTTGCTTCGAGGTGACTTTTCTAACTTTGGTATCATCTCCACCCCTGTGAAGCGTGCAATTCTTATTATTATGTGAGGCGGTATTATCTGTTTTTCTGTAGAGTTTTACCTTCTGTTTGCGTAAGCAGAAGGGGACCACGTAAAAAAGTTGAGGGGATGAGTAAAATGAGATAGGAGTAGGAAACAATATCTATTTCAGAGCAACCGACCTATTTGGTTGACCCTTTTGAAGATTGCTGTTTTTTTCAAAAGAACAACATGGGTACTGAACTACTGATTTTAGCATTGAATATGTCATTGTTCATTTTGTCAACAAGAAAAAGCAAAATGGAATATAAATCTATGAATGAAAGCGATATACACATCTCCAGATTTTACCTGTACTTAATCAAAAAAAAACTACGGTGGGGAGTGGTGCATTCTAATTGAGTTAGAAACAATTTGGTCAAATGTGTAATAACATGCTAATGGTATTTACAGTATTAGTTTTCATCGGTGCACAATGAACTGCTCTAGCTATTGATTTAACAGCTTGTGTTACAAATTTAGAATGTTGTTTTGTACAAATTTATAACGCTGTCTGTTCTCGCGAGCCTGGGTTAGGCACCTAAGCACTGGTTAGGTATATTTTCATAATATAATATTTTTTTAATAACCTAATTATATGGAAAATAATGATCAAAGTTGGACATTTCCTTTATTAGAATTTTGGATTCAGGTATTCAGGTGTAACATCCCAAGGTTATGTTACCAAAAATAAAATAAACAAAGTTATTGTTTTATTGGAATTTCTGAAATTTGAAAGAGTTTGATTGCCTTAGTTGAATTTCTGAAGTTTTAAAAGTCAAAATTCAAAAGTTATTTGAAGTTCTTGAAGTCTTATTTGGTTTTATCTAAAATTTAAAAATTTAATTAATTTCTGGAATTTCCTAAGTTTTTAAAAGCTTTTTCCTAATTATTTCAAAGCCAAAATAATTTTATTTGCAAAAACTATAGCCAATTATAAATTGGAACTATTTTATTTAAGTCCAAAATAACTCTAGGAATTTCTGTGAATTTTCTAGAATTTTTGGAGTTAAATTGCTATTTTCTAAAAGCCTAAAGGAATTTTTGAATTAAATCAATTGGAAAACTCAATTTAAATCCCCAAATCCTTTTGGGCCGAATCTCAGAGACCCAGCCCGTTTCCTCCTCCCGCACACCGGCCCACACGGCCCGCCTCCGCACCGCCCTCTCTCTCTCCCTCATCCGAGCCGGCCCCACACTCCAGCCTCCGCCCTCCCGCTGCTGCGTGGGCCCGGGACCTTCTTCCTCCTCCCCTTTCTTCCTCACGCGGAGCTGCGCCCGAACCGCCGCCATGGACGCGCAGATGGAGCTCCATCCGCCGCCATTTACTCCCCCTAATCCCGCGCCCGCGTGCGCATTAAAACGCTCGCATCCCGCCGCGCCTTCGCCGGCCATTTGCCCCTCATTCCGCGTGCGAAATTGCCGGAACTGCGCCATTGCCGCCGCGACTTCCCCGTGACCGATCCCCTCGCCCAAGCCTCCTCCGGCCCCTATAAATGGAGCACCGAGTGCGCCTCCTCCTCCTGGTTCCAACCCCGCCACCCACACCTCCCTTTCCCTTCTATATCGGCCGGAGTTTGCTTTGGAAAGTCTCCCGGCCGCGAGCTCTTCTCCTCCGATTCCGGCGCCGACATTGCCTCCTCGCCATCGCCGTCTGCACCAACGGTATCGTCGACTCACCGCCGACCCCGTGCGCACCTCCTTGCCACTGGAGCACCACCGGAACCCTTCGCCGCCGTCAACCGGACATCGCCGCCAAAGCTCGCCGCCGGTGGTCAAAACCCCGCGTTTCGCCGTTGTTCTGGTGAGCACCGCACTCCCTGTCACTCCCTCTCTCCACTGGTATCATCCACCTCCGTCGCCGTGCCGCCGTTCGCCGGCGAGCTCACGGCCGAGCCGTCGCCGGTATTGGGTGACGTGGCACCTCCACGTGGGCGCCACCTCACGGCCACGCATGCGCCACCTCACCATCCTAGCTGACGTAGCTGCCACATATGCACGCACCCGCCACCTCACCCACGTGCACTATTCTGATACACCGAGTCCACCATGGACCATTGACCGGTCGTGAACCTAGTCTTTTGACCATCGGGCCCACACGTCAGTCGCACATCCCATTTTCCTTTAGGAAAATAAATCGGCCGGGAAAAGAATTTCCCTCGCTGACGTCATCTTGCGCAATAAATCGAATTTCCTTTAGAAAAAATAAATCAACAAAATCTGAAAATTAGGGTTTCTTTATTTACAAACTTCCCGGGGTTCGTTCTCCCTCATACGAACTCCGATTTTGTCGATTCAAATTTCTATATTCCTATAAAATCAAGATCTAGCCATCTAAACCAAAATCATTTGATTTTGGGTTCATTTGACCTGTAATTCCTTTAAACCCTAATTTATCATTCCATGTAAATTCAAACTTGGAAAATTCATATCTTTTGAATCCCAGCTCCGTTTTAATCCATTCAAGTTTGTAAATTCATATAAAATTATTAGCTAGCTAACTAAATCAAATTATTTTAATTTGGAGTTAATTTTATCTGTCTTTTTGAATTTATTTGAATTTAGTTTGAATTCGGCTTATTTTCACGATTAGATTTCGACGACTTCGGAGAATCAGATTTCGACGCCAATTGAAGAGCAGCCTAAGAGGATTGATTTTGACTGTATGATCATCGTGATTGTGCACTTGGACTACCTGAAGATGGTACTTGTGAGTACTAGGTGACCTGTTAAGAAAAACAACGTCACCTCAACACCAGACGTTCTGAGAAGGTGATCTGTTAAGAAAAACAACGTCACCTCAAGCGAGGTAAGTTATACCCTTGATCATATTGATCCCATTATTTTAAATTATTTATATTCTGTTTTTAAATTATTACTGCATGCTTATTTATATTCAGTAATATAAATTCATGTTTTTAAATTCATAGTTATACCTAAATCCTTCGTATGACCAATGTTGATATTGAATCAAACACATTGACACCCTAGGTAAAACCTGGTTGATACGATAGTATGAACTAGGATCATTTAAACGTGTTGCTTAGCCATGCTTATAGACCAAACTTGTCTGATTTGGGGAATTTCAGCCAACAATCAATTATTGTTTAAAGTGTACCCTTGGCATTGGTGTGTCATGGGAGTTTTACAAATGACTTTGAAAAAGGAAATAAATGAGAATGGTTTGGACTTGGGCATAATGGATGTTTGGTGGGTGCAAGTTTATGCACGGGTTCAATCGGGTATGGTTGAGGCCCATGGGTTTTGATGGAAAGTTGCCCAGGTCAGTTAAGGACCGGTCTTCGGGTGTATGATGCTAAGCCTCACCGTACCACCACATGTCCTCAGTGTGGGGAGTAGGACCTGACTGACTAATTTGCAAAGTTTCATTGCGGTCGACCCAACTGTTGCGGTGGGTTGTCTTTCATGACTATGTTCCCCACCTGGCACAAGAGGGGGCTTCCGGAAGGTTGTAGCCAAGGGAAGCGAAACCTTAGTGAGGGTGGACTGCGGTGGAATGGCGCTTTGTAAAAGCCTTATCACGTGCTCTAGACTGCTTACCTAAGGTAGTAAGCGGTGGTATCGACGGATGCCGAACAAACTGGAGAAGTCGTGTCTTGTGGGTAAAGCTGTACAACCTCTGCAGAGTGTAAAACTATTCGAATAGCCGTGTCCACGGTCATGGACATGCTAGCGGAACTGCTCAAAGTTAGACTCTGATTTTGTCTTCAAAATATTTTATAAAATTGTTTATGACATGGATGGGTGTCCATGAGAAAAGTTATGGGTTGAAGCTCCGGGTTGATCCCCGTGTTTATGTTAGTGTTAGGTTGATGCCTACACTACCTTTATTACTTCAAAATCAATTTTTGCTATCGAAGAACTTGAGCTTTTGAACTTAGTACAAGTATTTAACGTAAATGCTGCTTTATGCAAATAAACCAATAAGCCTTGCTATTGTTACATCCATATATGCATGTCATTCTGTTACTTGACGGGTGTAACTTGCGAGCACGGAAGTTGTGCTCATTCTTGCTTATGTAAACAAATTTCAGAGGAGAAGGACTTTGCTACCGATGTGGATCTCGATGACTAGGCCGCTTCCCCAGTCGATTGCCTGTGGCAGATTGCTGGACCCTACTACTTCTTCGTCTTCCGCTGTGTTTAATTTATTGTTGGCCTGTAAGCCTCCTTTGTAATCAACTATGTCGTTATTTATTAATAAAGTTGTGATATGAAGTTGTTATCATTTTGTTTACTGTGTGGACTAGCTACTGATCATGGGACTAGTCCAGAAATGCACAGAGGATCTGGGTGTATTAATACACGGGTCTGACATCAGGCTCCAATGTTGTGGGCAGTGGGTGCAGATGTTGATTGCTAGCCAGATGGAGGAGCAGGAGCTGATTGCATACAAGAAGATGGAGCTGCAAAGAATCAATGACAGTTCCAGTACCTACTCTTATGTGCACAAGAAAAGGTTTGCCTGTTTCACATATTTATCTCCATCTTCAACATTAGAAGTGGAGAAGATAAACTACAAATCAGCTATGTTCACATGTAAACTCTTAGAATACAATGCAAATTATCATGTGCAACAAGATTGTATAGATGCATGGTTTATGTTGCAGAATACCATGCTGGCTAATCTATGATGGTAATGCTCGGACTGTACTATATATCTCATAGGTACAAGCTGAGAAGGTGATGGTTGAATCAGATGCTGCTGCAAAGGGATTAGTGGAGCTCATTTCTGAGCATCATATTACTGTTCTTGCCATGGGAGCAGCAGCCAATAAGCATTATACAAAGTATGTGCAAAAGTTCTGAATGATCTTTATGCACTTTCATAATTAAACGCTTTGTGGTCATAGCGAATATTAGTGACGAACCATGGGTTTAAGGTTTGTGGAGAGTCATACGTAAGCTTTGGAGAACTGTTGCCTTTTATTCTATTAGCTGAACAAGTTGTTCAAGATGATTAAATGTTACATAGTTCAAAAATATAGTTTGATGTTAAACAAACTTGCTTAGTTGCTTATGCTTTGGTTTCTAGGAAGAAACTTAAGTGTTTCTACTCCTTCAGTATGTTCCAAAATCTGTAATAATATATGCCCTATTAGCTCATTAAAACCTAACTCCTGGT
The DNA here is from genome assembly GCA_036346255.1 of Ampelocalamus luodianensis. Classification (NCBI taxonomy): domain Eukaryota; kingdom Viridiplantae; phylum Streptophyta; class Magnoliopsida; order Poales; family Poaceae; genus Ampelocalamus; species Ampelocalamus luodianensis. Next base: position 6,319,752 of record CM070632.1, on the reverse strand, counting down.
TCAAGAGTTCAGGAAAATGAAGGTTCTGAAGTCCAAGAAAGCACGAATTGTAGAACAGTAGGCAGATCCTTTCTGCAAAATATGGATGGTGAGCTGGAAATGTACTTCTGTTCTTAGAATTACATTGCAGACTTTCGGCCTGTAGTCCATTTGCATTTGACTTGTTTTCCTTTCTTTGCTTTCCGTACACTAGGAAGGCTGGTTCCCTTAGCCATGAAGCAATGCACGAAGGTAGTCAAAAGTCTGGTGCCGCAGTCTTCAGTGGAGAGATCAACTAGCTTGTCAGAGATGTGCTGTGTTTCAAACACAAGACTACACAAACCAAACCTCAGAACACTTTCAAACACAAGGCTACACAAACCAAACATCGGAACACACATTGAAAGCACTAACCCATACCCATCCTATGACAATGAAAAGGTAAACACAATTGTGCAATGTTGGATCTGTATTTTTGCCATACTTAAGACTAGGTAGTTACTCTTCTAGCAACAAATAAGCTGCTTTATTTAATTTCTCAAGAGAGATTTCAAGGCTATTAGTAATCAAGATGCATCTGCACTTTAATTCTGGTCCCTGATGGAGCAATCAGTAATGCATCTGCACTTTAATTCTGTTCTCTGATGGTGCAATCAGTAATGCATCTGCACTTCAAATGTGATCCATGATGGAGCATTTGCTTGACAAATATATAATTAGGTGATCGATACATCGTAAGCCTTTTGATATGGTAGATAGTATTCCACCAATTTGTACTCTTGATGTTCAAATCTAATTTTGCTCTAACTTGTAGAACTCCACACTATCTTCAAAGTCCCAATGCTTGGGAGTATTGTTCTCTTCTTCAAACATCATAGTCTTTCGTGTTTGCCTCCGCGCCAAGGCGCGGGCAGGCATCTAGTATAATGTAAGGGCTAGCAGTATGGTGGACACATGCAACTCTTCTTGGCAACCTGAATAAAAAAAAAAACTGGTTTGATGTTGTTTTACGGTGGTAAACCAGAGTCCCTTAGTTCAATTACTAATTAAAAATAATTTTTCTTTCGAGGATTAATAGCATAATTGAGTTGGCTTTTATCAAGGACAATTTGGAATTAAAGATTGATATTATGATCTAGAATTCGCTGATGAACAAATTGTTCAACCATGCCAAGTTATGGACATTTATTAGCATTATCCTGTGGAACCTTGCTTGATTTCTGTAGGACCGAAAATGCGACTAGAGGGGGGTGAATAGGAGCACACTCAGTTTTTCACTTTGATCAGATTCATCACATACCTCACTCCAATAGCTATGGAAGCTATGAAGATCAGTACTAGAAAAACGGAAGACTTGAACTGAATCCCCTTCAAACCCCCAGAAGAAACGACCACAAACACAAGAAGACAGCCTGATGAATAGTACTTGAAACTACAGTGCTCGGTGAACAGTACTCGTTGCATGTACTCGAAGGTGAACGGTGCTCGAAAGAGTAGAACTCGAAGCTATAGTACTCGTAGGTAGTACTCGAAATGAATAGTGCTCGAAGAAAAGTACTCGATGCTACAGTACTCGTAGCTAGTACTCGAAATAAATAGTGCTCGAAAGAACAGTACTCGATGCTACAGTACTCATAGATAGCACTCAAAACGAACGGTACTCTGATGAACAGTACTACTCGTAGCTACAGTGCTCAGTACTCGGTGCTATAGTACTCGAAATGAACAGTAAAATCAGCACAGAAACAGAATTTCAGCGCGATTTCGAAATCGAAAATTGATCTAACTTTTGATCTACTCGGCCAAACTTGACCAAATTTGGAACACACCTTTCCAAGGATATTAGGAACCTATTCCAAGCAACGATTGAGTAGATCTATGTCAAAGTTTAGAACTTTTTCAGTTTTACCGAATGAAGGTTTAAAACCGAGCAAAAATAAAAACTAGATCTAAACACTTACTCGTGGGAGATTGATGGTCTAGATTATTCTAGATGTATTCCCACACATCACAGCAAGGTAGAAGAGGGCAAGAGATCTACCAAAAACCAAAAGATCAAAGATGGTCTCAAAATCACAAAACAAGAAGGAAGAACACAAAGAAACACATCTTTGGGAAATCATCCATGGATTGATTCGTGATTGTTGCTGGTTACAGCCACTCCCTCAAGGAGGACAAGAGCTCAATCCATGAGCACACAAACAACTCATCTCTCTAGAATCCTAAGCCTCTCTCTTTCTCTCTAAGTCCCTAATACCAAAACTAGAGTTTACAAATGAAGTCCTTGAGATGGCTGTCCAGCACACCCCCTATTTATAGAGAGGCCTAGCTTCTAGAAGAATTAACCCTAATGGTCTCCCGTTAAGGCCCAACAACAAACGGGACACATACACACGTATTTTAAAGCGCCCTCTTCATCTCCACTTGACCTAAACCACTTCACCATGCGTTGTGGTTTGGCCAACAAGTCACAAAGCCGGTATTTAGTAAATTACCAAAATACCCCTTCTCGATCCTTCTCCACGGACCGAGTCCAATCCTGTCGAAGCAATCGCCTGCTCCGCCACGTGTAGGTTGATCAACGGCTCTCATCATGTCGGCAAGTCTCTCCCGTCCGGATCCCACCGGAACCACCAAGGCACTTGCACCGACCCCCGCGCCGCTTGATCAACCCGTCGCATCGAACTACTCGTTCGATCAACCTCGTCCATTCTGCGTCATGCTTGAGCCACTTGACCTCACCCGGCATCCATGATCGTTCTGAACCTCAGCTCTCCAAGCTTAGTCCCGATCCTCCTCGCCGTTGACCGTCATTGACCTCCAAGCTACCTGCACAGCAATAGATAGAGAAATCGTCTCCGAAAACAAGTTCTTCACAACTTGACCCACGTTAGCTCAAATCATGCAATATGCAAAGACAAATAAGGATATGGCTTATCCCAAAATGATTAGCCAAATCATTGACAATCAGCGCAACAACCGGTCAGCAATTCAAACTACGACGAAAACGTGTGATTTGGCAAACCAAAAACGACATTGCCAATTGTAACATCATCCTTAGATCATGAGCATATCCCCACGATATCCACAATTTCAGTTTTTTTTCTTTCTTTTTCCGAGTAACTTGAATTAGATTGGTCATTTTTAATTCTCAATAATAGGATACAGATGGTCCGGAAATGTTGCGTTCCGCGTTCCCTCGAGATGCTTCTTGTCGTTTTTTCCCCTGGGATTGCCGTCGGTGTCATTGGTGCTGCTGTAGTGGCTAGCGACTAATACTATACTAACTAAGAACCTACGATAGTAGGCAATGACAATGTTTATGGTGGGTTTATATGGTCCAACATACATATATTTTTGATAATAAAAAAAAGAGGCAAACAGCCCCTTCAGCCTCATGTATTGAAACTGATAGGTTATCGGATTTGGGCCAAAAAATGTACACACCTCATCTAGAGCGCTACGAGGAAGAAAGCTGGCATAACTCTCAGTGGTTCTGGTGTTAACAGAACTGAACAATGAAGGAAGAACAATAATTAAGGTAGGCTTGGGCCCAACCGTACCATAATCTGATTGATTCACGGGGCATGGCTAAGCTTGTTTGGCTGTGAGAAGATTAACTGCAGTTAAGCAGTTTGGACAGCATTATCAGTATAGACCAGACCAGTTGTGTGGTTGCGGTAGATCGATGGTGGGACAAAGAGGAGCTTCAATGATTAAAACGAATATTCCTAACATAAGGCTGTAGTAGGCGCGTCGGCAAATCATGGAAATTTTACATGTTCCGTTTACTTGTTGCGATTTTCCTCTCAAGATAGATATAGTTTGGCGTCAAGAGAAAAGCAGCAAATACAGTTTTCCCTTGTGAAGTCGTATGAGGTATGACAGCGTGTTTCATGCATTTAGATCCATAGACACCCAAATCAATACCTGTTGACGAGCGTAGACACAAGAGAGCGGGAAATCTGCAACAAGGAACGCAGGCAGGGGCAGAAGTGGATGCAATTTAGCCTAGCACGTAGGGATTCACCACGACAGGAACAAATCAGCAGTGACGTGTTTTTGCTCAATTTGTGAGAGGTGATGCCATATCCCTATACGCAAGTGACTGCCCCCCAATCGAACTTCTCGGTCTAATTTGCTCATCAGTACACGTCTAGTTGAGCAGCGACATACATATATCTCATGACGTAAACAGGTAGTAACAGGAGTGTCAGACCACGTGCTACGGTACACTTCGCTGCATCGGCGTGGCGTTCGTATCCATCAACATTCAACAGCGTGGTTGCATTTTTTTTCTCTCTTTGGAGAGTGGCTGGATTCGTTGTCTGAATGAATGCCCATCCAATTGCCAGGTAGACACAAATCAAGACCACCGATGATTGTGCCCGATCACCCTCGTCGGGGCCATCAGAGACGAACTTGTGGTGCGTGTTCAGTGGCAAACGGCAATCAGTCGTCTAGAGTCTAGACGAGACATGGCAAACGTCGTGGCGACAGTGGCTTGGCTCTCTGCATTATGGTACTGGTTTGGTGAACATTAATCGATCTTTAGCTGTTAATATGTTACTCCTTGTGATCGCAATAAATTCCTATCGCTTATGGTTTCGCTTTATACATGGTACAGGGTAGAGAGCGCTTTAGGGCATTTTTTTAGGGCTCCCTTCCTCATTTTTCAGTTTCTAACTCTTGATTCTAGAGTTGGCTAACGAAAGCGTTTGGCAGAATGTTGACTCTTAAAACTCTTAAAGTAAGGATTTGAGACAAAAAAAAAGAGACCATACTACCCCTGTTTTTAATCGCACCCCTTTCTATTTGTACACAAATTTTGAAAAATTCTTTACAAATTTCTCGGAACAGATCGACACTAGTATTACTGACACTCACTGATCACATGACTACAAAAAAGTACTAGCATTCGTCCCAAAATGACCACGCTACCAGGTGCTTGATTATTACCGAGTTCGCTCATTCATCCATCAATTACAAGAACAAAGCTACAAGTTCATCTCACAATTGATATAAAAAATCATCTCACAAATTGATACAGAAGCACATGCAGGATTATAGAGAAGTACTAGCATTACATAGAAAAACAAAATTACATATTAGAGCTTTTGTTCACCACGTCTTTGAGATTTTGTTTCATCTGCAATTAAAAAGAAAATATGATATTTGAGATTTTGGTTCATGCGCAAATACACTGCCAACATTTTCATGGGCAGACAAGTAATAGCAAACACAAGCCAGTATTTTCCCATCAACCAACAGGACCAACGATTATCTATGCACTTAGCATACAACAACAGATTATAATAGATATCTCATTTTTCAGGGTTCCACCTTGAGCTTTAGGGTGGAGCTGAGCTAATAACGTATAATGTCCAAAACCAATTTCAGCTTTGTGTCCCACTGGAGTAGGAAGCTCGCTTTATACAACACTGCAACATGCGATGCGAGAGAACTCACAAACTTGACCATATTTGTAAGTGTGTAACAACCAACAACATCATGAACCAATTTTAGGTTTTTTTGTCTCACTGGAAGTAGGAAGTAGGAAGCATGTTTGGGCAACACACAAACAAACTTCACTCTTATACAGAAGCACAACGGTATTTATCCTATCTACATCAATTCTCAGCAATTTAGGTTTCAATCAAGAAACCATCTCCATAGTCCATACATTCCAATGGATCAAGCAAAGTTATTACTTATTTGAAGCTAATCAACATCTTAAAAAGTAGAACCAGCCCTCGCCGATGCAAAAAGAAGAAGACTAAAAGCAAGTCCTTGAAGTACATAATTGCATGGGATTAGTCTCTCGTCAAGAACTCAAGATGCAAGAAAAAACAGCAATTTATGACTATGCCTTCATTATAAATATGTCCATAGGACCAACAAGCTCAGAGTAAAGAGTTAAGACAAAAAAAATATAGTACAAGGTGAAGATTCAATACCTTGTTTCGTCAATACTTTTCTTGGATAAAGCATAGCAAGATCATATGATCCGACCCCACTAGCTTGGTTTTCATCCACAAAATTCTTCACCTTCCTTAAAACATCTTCTTCAGTCAATTTAAGCTACAGGCTAGGTCCATTGAGCATACGAATGACCAGTTGAATATCATCTGACTTCATAGAATTTGAGGTCAATTATATGATCTTTTACTGGTAATTCAGTAAGAGAAAGTTAATAGCACGCATGTAAAGATCTCAAACATGCAAGAATATAATTTCACACTTTGATGATGGTTGTTGTTGAACAAGAAAATCCAAATCGGGCTCTTTGGAGTGATCACTTAGGAGTTCGACCGAATTTCACTAAAAGAGACGCCTGATCTTCTTAGGTATTATAAATATTTGTAGAAACTATGATAGTACAACATCATAAAAGTAGATTGATTAACATACTTTATCTGGCCCATGAACATGAGCAAGAAGAATGAACATCATGCTATTGACCGACGCAGGGGAGCACTGGGACCGATGAGGGGGAGCGGGGAGGAGGCCAGCGTAGGGGGCGTAGGGACTAGTGAGGGGGCGTGGGGAGGAGGCCAGCGCAGAGGGACAGGGGAGGACACTCGGGCACAGCAAGGACAAGGCTGGCGGGAGGCGCTACAGCGAGGACGGGGCCGGTCGGAGGAGGGGAACGAAGCTAGTCGGAGGAAAGAGGGGGAGGATGGAGCCGATCGGAGGAAAGAGGGGGAGGACGGCGCTGAGGGGGAAGGGCGAATGAGGAGGGGAGGGCGACACGGAGATGGGGAGATGGTGAGAAGGGTTGGGGGATGCTGGCAAGATAGAGGGGCGATGGGTCGAGTCGAAAAATGATGTGGGGGGAGGTGTGAATGGGAGGAGGGGCCCGGGGGTTATATCAGTGGCAATTGGTGGGTAAATACTTTCAACTTCAAGGGCATTTACGTATCAGGGAGGTCGGATTCTTGTGGGGAGCGACCTTTGGGCCATTCTGAGTTTTGTATAGAGAACCCACTCCACTCCTCCCCTTATTCTGATTCTAAAAATCTCAGAGCTGAGGGTTTGACTGGGCACCTGTAACTCCAGTTGAGAATCTGGGAGCAGGAGCCCTACCAAACGGGACCTTACATTTGATATGGACTCGTGTGCTAGACCTCTTATTAGCTCTATGCATGGCCCCACGTAGGTTCCATGGTCCAAGCTCCGGTAATTACCACCGGACAATTGAAACAAATCTTGTAATTTGTCGTAATTAACTTGATGAGGTTCAACATCTATTTATAGTTAGACTTTGGTACAAAAAGATCATAACTGATCTTGTTACAACATGGAGTCCAGGTTTATCCCGGAAACACTACAGTAGCGACAACTAACATGCTACAGTTATTGCTAGGATTTAAACCTGACAGGAGGTAAACTAACTTCCTAACTCCTGAGGATTGTGTCGATCTTCTGACTTGATCGTCAAGCATATGGACTTCTTTAACACCTCCCCTCGATCACAACCGGGTGTTGAAAGGTTGAGATGGCAACAAAGATGATCAAATTGAAAATGAGGCAGTGCCTTGGTGAAAACATCTACTACCTGATCTACTGAAGCAATGAACCGAACCTCCAGTTTATGAGATGCAACTTGTTCTCGAACAAAATGAAAATCCACTTCAATATGCTTGGTTCGAGCATGAAACACTAGATTAGTAGTCAGATATGTAGCTCCAAGATTATCACACCAAAGTATCGGTGCCTTACTCTGATTTCAATAAAGATTGAATCCAAATCAATTCTGCAGTTACTTTTGCTACTGCCTTTTATTCAGCTTCTGTGCTGGATCTTGAAACAGTTGATTGCTTCTTTGAGCACCAAGAGACTAGATTCATCCAAGGAAAACAACATAGCTATTTTTTTGACCTTTTTATCATCTGGTGACCCAGCCTAGACGGAATATGAGAATGTGCTCAACAACACAAAGGAAGACTTATGAATTGTTAGTCCATCTGACACAGTTGCCTTAACATATCTTAGTATTCTCTTCACTACAGCCTAATGCTCTTCAGTAGGAGACTGAAGGAATTGACATTTTATTTACAACATAAGATATATTTGGCCTTGTTAAGGTGAGATATTGTAGGGCTCCCACTGTACTTCTATACTAAAAAACACCCTTATCTGACAACTTACTTCCAACTTGTGAAAGCTTTTCTCCTGATGCCATAGGTGTAGAAGTCGGCTTGCAATTCTGCATGTTTACCTTGTGTAACAAATCTGAAGCATATTTCTTTTGTGTAAGTACCATGTGATCCCTTCCTATAAACACTTCAATTCCAAGAAAATAATTCAGTTCTCCTAAATCCTTGATGGCGAAATCTTCTATAAGATTTTTGATGAGTTTCTCTGTTACTGCAGCCAAGGAACTTACAATTATGATATCATTAACATGTATTAACATATAAATTATGACACCACCTTTGTCAAAAATAAACAGAGAGTTGTCTGCTTTCGATGGTATGAAACACAACTCCTGTAGTTTAGCACTCAAGAGTCAAAACCATGCTCTAGGTGCCTGCTTTAGCTCATAAGAGCTTTATCCAATTTACACAGATAATCTAGGTGTTTAGCATCAACATACCCTGGGGGCTATCGCATATACACTTCCTCTTATAGCCAACCATGAAGAAAGGCATTGTGCACATCTATCTACTTCATCTGCCAACCACAAGATAATGCTAGAGACAAGATCAGACGTATTGTTATGAGTTTAACAATAGGACTAAATGTTTCCTCATAATCAATGTCATATTGTTGCTTGAAACTTTTATCTACTAAACGAGATTTGAACTTAAAACCCCACTTACAATCAATAACATTCTTGCCTCTGTATGGTGATACCAGGTACCATGTCTTATTCATCTTCAGTGTTGCGTACTCTGCACCCATTGCCTCTTTCCACTCTGGTTGCTCAAGGGCCTCAACATGAGATGTTGGTTCTGTATAGAATGCACGTCTCCCTTTAAGTGCATAACGCATTGTACCATCTGTGTACTGCTTTGGTACAACAACATTGTTGCGAAGTTGTGTTTGCACACCAGGTTGTGGCATTGGTTGCTGGTATTCCCCTCACTTCCAGCCAGGTCTAAAGTGAACTGCAGAGATCCTGTAGGCAGAGAAGGAGAACTCGGTGCTGCATATATATAAGTAGGCACATGAATAGAAGTATGACTATCTCGACATGAATTAGAGGCTACTGTTAAGTCATTTGTCGGAGAGGAGAGCTGTTCAGAGATAAGAACAGGTGTCAAAATTGTTGTCGGGTGAGAAATAGGAGTGCTAGTACTAGAACCAACTAGATCAAGTGCAGTGGCAAAAGGGGAAAAAATGTTCATAAAAAATCATATCACGGGATATGTAAATACATCCTGAGGATGATGGAGGCACTTATATCCTTTATTAAGTGTACTGTATCCCAAGAATACACATTTCTGAGAATGAAAACTAAGTTTTCGTGAACTGTAGGGTCTTAAATTAGGCCAACAAGCGCACCCAAAAGTTTTGAGCATGGAGTAATTTGGAGGAATGTTTAAAAGACGTTGTATAGGAGTAGTGTTATCAATAACATGACTAAGTAGTCGATTAATGAGATAGACAGTTGAAAGGAAAACTTTGTCCCAAAAACGAACATGCAAGGATGAATGAGCTTTGTTCTGTTGGTGAGTATGAGGACATGAAACATGATGAGAGATACCAACAGATTGAAAGAACTTGTGTAGCTTTTGATATTCACTGCCCCAGTCTGACTGGACAGCGAGAATTTTTCTACCAAGCAAGCGTTCTACATATTTTTGAAACTTAAGAAATGCTTGTTCTACATCAGACTTCTGTTTTAATAGATAGATCCAAGAAAATTTGCTATAATCATCAAGAAAACTGACATAATATTTATAATCTCCCACTGAAGTAAGAGCTGCTCCCATACATCGGAATGCACGGTTCTAAAGGAAAAGTTGAAACACGAGTAGATCAATTCTATGGAAGCTGATGGATTTTTGCCATTTGACAAGCATCACAAACAACATCTTTATTCTGCGTATAACTCAATTCATTTGACTGAACTACTACCTGAACTATAGAGGACGTTGGATGACTGAGTCTACGATGCCACTGCTCTAAATAAATAGTTGCAGTGACCAGGGACTGACGAAGATGGAACTTATGGGATGTAGGAGCTAACACTATGGGATATAAGCCAACTTTACACCTGCCTTGAAGAAGAGTGGTCTTTGTGGCCCGATCCTTAGACACGAAAGTAGTTTGGATGAAACTCAAAAAATGTGTCATTATCAATAGCAAATTTGTGAACGAAAAGAAGGTGTTTGTTGATTTTTAGAACATAAAGGACATTGTTAAGATGTAAAAGACAACAATGACTAGGAACAGTAGCATAACCAATGTGTAAGATAGACAAACCTTGTCCATTGGCGACTTGAACCTGATCTCCTCCCTTGTAGCGATCACGAACAGTCAGCCTTTCCAAGTCGCTTGTCAGATGATCAGTAGCTCCTGTGTCGACATATCAGTTCGTGTCGATCTTATAGTTGCCAGTAGACGCGGCTGCTGCAACTCGCTGATCCTTTGCGGATTGATATGAGTGATCAAAACGATACCAGCAACATAGAGCATCATGCCTATTTTTGCCGCAGACCTGGCATGTGATGCGAGAACTGCTGCTGTTGTGGTTGGTGCCTCCTCGTCCTGCTGATCCTCGGCCATCACCTCCTCCTCTAGAGTTTCGGCCACGACCTTTGCCACGGCCACGACCATTATTGTTCCTAACAACATTGTTAGCCAATGAAGCAATCTGAGCATTGACAGTGTGTTGCTCTTTTCATAGCTCAGAGCTTAGTAGATGTGCATATAATTCAGTTAAGGAAACTGAATCTGCACGAGTCATCATGGACGTGACAAATGAGTCATACTCTTCGCCAAGTCCTGCAAGGGTGTAGGAGACTGTCTCCTCTTCTTGAAGTGGATGGCCGATGGAGTCCGCCGTGTCCGCCAGAATCTTCATCTTTTGGAAGTAATTTGATGTCGTCAAGTCGCAAGTTGAAACTTAATATGAATAAGTCGTGCACATGAGTGTGAGACAACCATGCCTTCTAACACCGCCCACACATCGACTGCTGTGGTGAGGAACAACACATGCCCGAGGATCTCCTCTATCAAAGAGGAGAGAAGTGCACTTAGCACAAGTTGATCCTGCTGAAACCACTTGTTGTAGTCTGGGTTTGGCACTTGTCGTACTTCTTGTTTATTTGACTCAGTAACGAATAGCAACAGCTTCTTGATAAACCCATCTACGTAGCCAAGCAGATCATGCACTACTACAAAAAAAAAAGGTAATATTGGACACTTGATCACAGACAGTTGACCAAAACCGTCTGTATTAAACGCAATCACAGACGGTTTTAGTTTAGCGTCCATCTGTGTTACTTTTTACGCTAAAAACTGTCTGTGAAAAGGTATTATCACAGACGGTTCATTTGAAAACCGTCTATGAAATATCACAGACGGTTCTGAATAAGAACCGTCTATGATACTACTAAATATCACAGACGGTTCATGTTGAAAACCATCTGTGAAGTATTACAGATGGTTCTGAACAAAAACCGTCTGTGATACTACTAAATATCACAGACGGTTCATGTTGAAAACAGTCTCTAAAGAGGTAATATCATGTTGAAAACCGTCTCTGAAGAGGTAATATCACAGATGGTTCATGTTGAAAACCGTCTGTGAAGTATCGCAGATGGTTCTTAACAAGAACCGTCTGTGAAATTATGGTCAACACAGACAATTTTTGTTTGAAACCGTCTGTAATTTTTGGACAGTGCGCAGGAGGTGAAATATTTTGGACGTGTGCGTAGGAGGTGAAATATTTTGACACTATCCTTATATATTATAGCCACCCCTGCCTTGTCTTCCATCAGTCTCTCCCTCTCCCCTCCCCACACCGAGCTCCGACCACCGCCGACTACCGTCGTGAGCTCCTCCGCCTTCGGTTGTGATGCTGCCACCGCCTCTCCTTCATTATCGGTGATATCCCCCATCTGATCCCCTCCCCTCTCTTCCTGGTTGATATCCTCAATGCTAGTAAGTGATCAATCGCTTGTCGCCTCCCCCTACCTTGTTGCTTTTGGTAGCTCTCAGTAGTGACTGTGGGTTTTTTTGTGAATGAATAGATCAAGATAAGATTGCGGACATCGACAGCGAGCACCTCAGCATCCCTGACTCGGAGTACTAGGCCATCATTTGCCTCTTCGTCTCGGACTTGTTTTCGCGTACTGTCTGATAAAATAGCCTTAACTTTTGCATACGAACTTGAATTGCGACGTTCTTTGGCTCGTTTGAAAGCTAACGAAAAGTTCAATATGAAAATCCATAAAGCCTAGGTCAAATTTATTCACAAGGCTCTGGAAAAGTGAAAATTCCAACAAAAAAAAGGTCGTTTAGGGCTTTAAAAGTGCCTATGAAGTTTTAGCACCCATTTTCGTCGCTCATTCGCCATCCGGTTTGAGTTTTCTTTCATTCCAGATTATGTAATCAACCATATGCAGATACTCAGGTCCAACTGTCCAACAATTGATTGGTTTGGCTCAGAATTCGATTTTTTTTTTTTGCAATAAAAAACTATCACATACGATTTTTTAGTAAAACCGTATGTGATAGTCTATTTTTATAGACGGTTCTGTACAAGAACTGTCTGAGATAATTGATTATCACAGACAGTTTTGAACAAAAACCGTCTGTGAAAATAGACTATCACAGACGGTTCTTGTTCAGAACCGTCTGTAATAGCTTTTTTCACAGACGGTTCAAAAATCATCTGTGATGACCTATGTCATTACTGACCCATAAAACTAGACGGTCAGAAAATCGTTTGTGATGACGATTTTAAACCGTCTGTGATTACCTTTTCTGTAGTAGTGATGGCTGCGAAGATAGGGAATCAATTGAGCCTTCCATAAAAGGAAGTTATCCCTCGTGAGCTTAATGGTGACAAAGTTGCCGAAGGAAGGTGCAGCTATGACTCCTGCTGAGGTAGACACCAAACCGCCGAATGAAGCCGAAGCCAAAGAAGATAATGTGGTTGAGGAGCTCATCGTGTTTTGGAAGGTGGGGATCAGATTGGCTCTAATACCATAAAACAAATATTGTAATTTGTTGTAATTAACCTGATAAGGTTCGGCATCTATTTATAGTCAGTCTTTGGTACAGAAAGATCATAACCGATCTTGTTACAACATGGAGTCCAGGCTTATCCAGGAAATGGTACAGTAGCTACAACTAACATGACTTGATTGTCAAGTATATGGACTTCTTTAACAACAATATCGTTGTCACAGTGTTTCTTCTCATAGGGTTGGGCTGTCATCCTGACCGAGATTGCTTGTGGGTTGGATATTGTTAAGGCGTCGATGTAGTTTTTGGCTCATTTAACCACTTTTTGAAATGAAGTAGCAAAACTAGCCATTGTACGAACGAAATGTTAAAAATGACATCCATACTGCGTAAAACCACCGTAGAGCGTGCGCTCTCTTGTCGTCGCAGGACCTGAAGTGCTCCGGGAGCACTTCAGCTCCAAAAGCACCGCAGACGGCACATGTCGTCTGCCTATTCATCCGCAGTGTTATTTTTGTCATTTCGTCAAGAAGGGTGCTAGATTCGCTATTTCGTCGTGAAAACAGACCAAATGTGTCAACCTGTCGTCCCTGAAAAAAATCTCCCCATGTAGCTCAACCCACGGCACATCCTAAATCGCACATGAAATGAGCGGCAAGATCGCGAAGAGGTCATAGCTTGTTCATCTGAGGAAGCTTTTGCAACATTTGATCTGAATAAGCTTGGATAAGTACACAACGTAGTTACGTGATATAAGCAGATCGATAGAAGCCTGTTAGTTCTGGGGATATGCAGTTGCGATGACAAAATTAGCCCGGGTTACTTTAGGTTTTATCCAGCTTATCTTTTTAAGCGAGCAATGAACAGCGCGATTCGATCGAGCGAAAAACCAGGGGGCTAAACGTCTGACGTGGCGGGCACGGCGACGGAGACAGGCTACTGGAGCGATCATGCGACGTTGCGACAACCCATCGCCTCCCGATTTTTCCTGGCTGTTGAGCATCCCACGTGGACACCACCAGCTTCCATCTCCTGATCTCCTTCCTGCTGGACACCTCCTGACCTGAACGAAACGAACGACCCCATCGACATCCCAATTTTTCGCTCCTATCCAGGAATTTTAACTTGGCCAGATACGCGCACTTCTCCCACCATTTTAAGCTTCTCGCCCAGCTATAAAGCCAGCCCAGACGAGAGAGACGAGGCCATCACGCCTTAAACAACTAAGCTTTGATCGGTCGGTCGCCATGGCAATGGACAAGAACTGCAGCTTCAGCGAGAGCTCGTCGGAGGACGTGGAGACGCCCCTGCTGCTGCCCGTGCGCAACGGGGGAAAGGGTAAGCGTCCGGCGTCGCGCCTGAGGGCTTTGTTCGCGCACAAGTACCCTGCGATCGTGGCCGGGCCGGCGGCGTGCGCGGCCGTGTGCGCGCTTGTGGACCTCGGCGGACCGCAGCACCGCGCGGCGCGCAACATGCTCGGCGTGCTCGTGTGGGTCTTCCTGTGGTGGGTCACCGGCGCCGTGCCCCTCGCCGTCGCGTCCATGGCGCCGCTGTTCCTCTTCCCGCTCTTCGGCATCTCCTCCGCCGACGCCGTCGCCAAGGCGTACATGGACGACGTCATCTCCCTCGTCCTCGGCAGCTTCATCCTCGCCCTCGCCATCGAGCACTACCACATCCACCGCCGCCTAGCTCTCACGGTGCGCACTAACTCTTCACGTCTGAATTGATCGAACCAAAACAAACACTTCTTGGCTCTAAAACTGCATGGTCCATGCATGGGCGCGCAGGTCACGTCGCTCTTCTGCGGTGACCCGGTGCGGCCGTCGCTGCTGCTGCTGGGCATCACCGGCACGACGATGTTCGTCAGCATGTGGATCCACAACACACCGTGCACGGTGATGATGATGCCGGTGGCGACGGGGATCCTGCAGAGGTTCCCGCGTGGAAGCGACGATGCGGGCGACCAGGAGGAGGTGCGGCGGTTCTCCAAGGCGGTGGTGCTCGGTGTGGTGTATGCGTCGGCGATCGGCGGGATGGCGACGCTGACGGGCACCGGCGTGAACATCATCCTGGTGGGGATGTGGTCGTCCTACTTACCGGAGCAGGAGCCCATGACCTTCAGCTCCTGGATGTCCTTCGGCCTCCCCATGGCGCTGGTCATCTTCTTGGCGCTCTGGGTCACCCTCTGCCTCATGTACTGCTCCAAGAACACCGGCAAGGCGCTCTCTGCCTACCTGGACAGAAGCCATCTGAGAAGGGAGCTAAGCTCCTTAGGTACGTCCTGTTTCTCGCCAGAGTATTCAGTACGACAGTAGCACACGTGCACAACATTTTGTTTACAGCACATAGTTAAACTGCAGAGATTGTTGTCACTGTTAAAATAAGTGTCCTGGTTGACAGTTGACTTGCTGTGAAGTTTGAACATTTGGATGATTCTGATTGGGCCATGTTTCAATTTCAGTAGTTTTAGCTAGAAACACAAATCCAGTGCCCAAGGCCATAATTGTCTGATGAGGTTGCTATCGTGATCTATGACAGGTCCAATGGCTTTTGCAGAGAAGATGGTCTTGGCTGTGTTTGGGGTAAATTCTACTACTAGTTTTCTATGCCAAATCGTCAATACAAGTTCTAACCAGTTTTTGTGATCCTAACTTTCGTTCAAAAGAATGCAGTTTTATTTCTGTCACACAATATGGAAACTGGTGAATTGCTAGTTGGCAACTCATAGAATAAATTTTGCAGGGTCTAATTGTGCTATGGATGACAAGGAGCCTAACAGATGATATCCCTGGGTGGGGAGTTCTCTTCCACAATAAAGTTGGGGATGGCACAGTTACTGTAAGTGCACAAAGAAGCAAAAATTACTGAGCTAGTACATTACCTAATCTCATAATGGAGCAAATCACTTACACTGCAGATCATGATGGCCACATTGCTGTTCATAATACCAAACCGGAAGAACGAGGGTGAGAAACTGATGGACTGGAACAAGTGCAGGAAGATCCAGTGGAACATCATCCTACTCCTCGGCGCAGGCTTTGCCATTGCTGATGGCTTCAAGGCAAGCGGCCTGACGGACATCCTCTCTGATGGGCTCAGGTTCCTGAAGGGGGCGCCAACGCTGGTGATCGTGCCCGTGGCTTGCATTTTCAGTGGGATCATCACGGAGTTCATGTCTGACGATTCAACCACGACGCTGGTGCTGCCACTGTTTGCTGAACTGGCCAAGTCCATCGAGGTGCACCCAGCGTTGCTTATGGTTTCCGGCGCAATTGGGGCCCAGCTTTCATACTTGTTGCCCACCGGATCACCATCAAACATCGTCGGGTTCAGTACTGGCTACATTACCATCAAGGATCTGGTGACCACTGGGTTGCCCCTAAAGGTTGTCGGAATTGCATCTCTGACAATCTTACTGCCAACATTAGGTAACAACTCCTACACAAATCATCATAAAGAATTAGTCAGTAGTCAGTACCTTATCGCTGTTTTGTTACTTTTTCTTACATTCTTTTATGTTAATTTGATTATACAGGATCAGTGATTTTTGGCATGGACAGCAAGTCATAGGAACATAAATGAAGTTTTTGAATCAATCTTAGTCTAGTAGGATATTGAGCTTGTACAGTAGTTTCAGTATGTCATGTCCCCCTCATTGAGGGTACGGTGTATGATTTGTATAAGTGTAAGCAAAGGGTTTTGTATTCAGTGATTTTGTATGAATGTTTGTTGAATATACTCATGTGATTAGATTTCACTATCTGCAAGGCTACAATTATGTCTATTGAATATTTTCAAAAGCTTCAATAATGCGAAGGATGACAGATACCAGAAAGCTAAGCAGATAAAAACGGTAGAAAAATGCGAAGGTATTCAAACATTGCCTTAATCAACTGAGGCATTTCCCTTTCAGATTAGCAGGGCCAGTTGCTTTTGCACTGGAGGGATGAAAAAAAAAAATTATTCACCGTATGAGTGACAATAGGCGGGTCTTATCCACTCCACGTGGAATAGCTTATCGTTTTTCACAGAATATGTTCTTCATAGATATTAAATCTCGAATTGAATATGTGGTCCAGGAAAGCTGAAAGCCTAACGTTGTCAACTTATAACATCCATCTCATAAGATACTAGTGATAAGTACACTCGTATTAGTAGTTTGTTTATAAAAAGATGTCTATCTCATAAGGTGCGAACGATGAACATTCCAGATTTTGACATCTGGAGATTGCAGCAACCAGCCATTACAAATATAACAATTTGCAGAAGTTGCAAAACAGGTAAAGTAATTTTGGTACATGGTTGGTGTAACTTGCGCACTGTTTTATTGAAAACTCAGTTTGGTCGTTCATTTTTTTTAGAAAGATTGAAAACTCAGTTGTTGTTATTGGGATCTACAATACATTTTTTTTGTCTTTGCTTGTACTCTGCATAGCTGCAATCTTGGACTATTGGTTCAAAATTTCGTTAGATGAAGCGATTTACAGTTCTGTGACACCCTGCGGAGAAATATATAATTCTCTGAAGTCCTGTCAGTCTTCAATTCTCTGAAGTACAAAGCTGTTCTAAATTGGTGCGTCGGATAACCTGCGATCCTACGTTAATATCTTTTATACATTCCAGTGTTGTATTTGACTTTCATAACTTGAGTTAACATAATATGCAGAGATTTTCCACTAAAACAACTACTCTCTAGAGTCTAGATAATTGTGTTTTGACAGAGATTGCTTGCACTCTATCCTGAGATGGACCTAACAACATTATGATGTAAAAGAGTTCCAGAAATGTACCCATTCGAGTCCGAACTATAGAAAAATAGCAAAAGAAAGAAACAAACACATAGACCATCAACAGACGAATGAAAATTAGCATGTTTACTTCTGGACAAATCGCAGGGAGAACAAGTAATTCAACATGTAACTTGACAGACCATCTTATTAGTACAAACTATGTGTAACTTGTTAGCCATCCTATTCCAAAACTTCATCACATAAGGGCAATGGATTTCTGAAGTACAATGTTAGCTGAAGTAAGATATAGATCAAACATTGGATAGATTTGTACCCTACGTGGACTGATATACATTATACATCAAGGTAAGTACTATAGTGAAGATAGTGAGTTCGGTATTCTTGGAGCAAGGCTCACAGTTATCTGTGTTCCTGCAGTGGAACTTCTGAATTCTGAAGTGACTCGTCTCCTTAATCAGAGTCTTGTCACTTTTCAATCCGGCAGTATTTCATTCTACTGAGATTTGGTTGTCATATGCAAAGATCAAGCTTGATCATCACATTTAAGTCATAAAGCCCTACAAGACACCTCAAACTACCGTACGAATCCCACCACCTCTGTTTTTCCACCGTGCAAGCAAACGGAAATGCTTTCCCCTTTTTGCAAAGCAAGGAAATGGAAGTTCTATGCAATTTCTTCCAGGTAGAATATATTATGCAGCAGTAAAACCGATACTTACCTACGAGGCAAGCCGTGCTTCGGGTCAATGAATTTCCACGGCGGCGGCTAGGTCGGCATCGACGGCCGGCCGGCCGGCACGGTGGCCCAACTCCCACATTGGCCAACTACGCCACGCTGCAACTGCTCCTGCAGAGCTGGTTGGTCATGGTGGCTTGCAGTGGCTGCGCCGCCTCCATCGGCAAGAAGCCGCGCCGTTCGCCTCCGCGAGATCGATCAATAATAATACTTCAACTGAACCAAAAAAAAACAAGAAGCAAGAGAAAGGAAAAAGTGTCACCGCATCACAGCCGTCCAAAATACACCAAACCCAACCAGCAACCGTCCGATCCCCCCGGTACCCGTTTGCACTTCCCCCATCGCGAGCTCTCCAAGTTCTTACCACTGGTCCACTGCCTCCGATCTACGCAACCCGACGAGGACGACGACCAGTCTCCGGTGTCCACCGCACCCGCCGCACGCCGGCCATGATGGCCGGCCGCACTCAGTACCACCACCACCAAACTAATGACCGGTTCCGTCGCCTCATCCCGCGGATCGTCCTCCTCTTGTTCGCCGTCTACGCCGTCTCCTTCGCGCTCTACCTCCTCCTCCAGTCCCACCACCCTTCCCCTAACCCCAAGCCCCAAGCCCAGGCCCGTGAGCAAGTCCAAGCGCCGTCCTCCCAGAAGCCGTGGCCGCGCCTCCCCTCCCTCCTCCCCTGGGCCCCCGACCCCGCGCCGCCGCCGCACTCCTGCGAGGCCTACTACGGGAACGGCTTCTCCCGCCGCGTGGACGTACTCTCCGAGGGGCGCGGAGGCGGCGGGTGGTTCCGGTGCCACCACAGCGAGACGCTGGGCAGCTCGATCTGCGAGGGCGCGCGGGTGCGGCTCGACCCGTCGCTCATCGCGATGTCCCGCGGCGGCGAGCCGATTGGGCAGGTGATGGGCCGCGCGGAGGAGGAGGAGCTGCCCAAGTATGAGCCCGGCGCGCTGCAGGTGGAGGGGGTGGCGGCGGGGAGGACGGAGCCCTTGGTGCAAACGGGGTTCCTCGACGCCTACGTGCCCACCGGCGGGATCGGGATGCACACCATGAGGGCGCTGCTCGACTCGGCGCGCGTCGTACCGCCCGGTGAGCTCCACTGCTCCCAGGTACCCTTTTCCTCGCTAACCAGTAGCTAGTATCTTTGGTGATTGATGGGAAGTAAATTATTGCAGAATTTGTTATCCTAGATAGAAATCCGATAAAATGGGAAGAGCAGAGACGGCACTGTGTTTAAATTGTAAGGAATTAATTGAAGTCTGTTGGATCCAGTTCTCATGCAGCTATCTTGCTATTAAGTTTGATAAATTTATGAAGTTTATGAGAAAAGAGTAAACTGTGAGAAATAAGCAGTGGTACTGTACTTTCTAATTGCAGAAAGGCTCTTCAGCCTTCCTCTAGTTCACATAATTTTCCACCTCTGCTACTCCACTCGCACTTATAGGGTGAGTGGTGGAAGGTGGAAAATGTTTGTAAAGTGCATAAAAGAAAGGAATTTATCCCATAGTTACTCCGTAGTAATCGCCAGCAAATTTTCGAAAACAACCACTAGCAAACTCTGAAGAACCCAGGGTGTAGAACAAACCAAAAAGGCAGGAATATGAATCATATTCGAAATAAAAGATCTTAAGTGCTACAAATTCTGAATCGAAGATCGTAAGTGGTACATATTCTGTGCCATGTATGATGTATGAACCCAATTTATATTAAAACTTAAAATGAAAACCTCGAGTGGTAAGAATCGTTATTAGATCTGAAAGAATTGAAAGAATGTTAATGACTTGTGTAAACTGCAGAAGTGAAAGAATATGAATGACTTGTTAAGAATTGTTGAAAAGAAATACTAACTTATAGGACTTGAAAATAATTGCAACAAGCCAATAATAGCACTGAAACAACTTTGTTGTGGGGAAGTGCAAATGGGCTACTCGTATTGAATTTACAGTTTTTCATGATGCACTTGGAACTCCTATTTGACAACTGCATACAAACTCTTCTTCAGCAAGTTTGGATTGTTGCACACATTTGCATGGAGGTCAAAGTTTACTTGCTCAAGCAATATAAAAGGCACTAGTGTTTTTACACGCCACAGATTAGGTAGGAATAAAGGAAAGCATCAAAGTAATGAAGCATAACAGATTATATTTAGACATACATCTGTGCACATTTAACGGAAAATAATGATAGGTTATGTGACAAAGGAATTTTTTTTAGATTAAAGGCCAAACAGCCCAGGTTTATAAAAGCTAAACAAACACGTGCGTCGGCCGGGGAGACCAGCTTTTACAGGAGAGGAACAAAATGAAGAACAGACTAACAACAATTAAACACTATCAGAAAGAAGCCTGTGACAAAGGAATTTGGAGAGGGTTTTTTGTCATATATTGTAAGTGGTGAAACCGATTGAGATTAGTATAGACCTATAGATGTGGGGGATCAGGAAACAAGCAATTCCAAATTTCAATCTTACGTGAAAAAGGATTTCGAAGAAATATACGATATGGTCCAATAAATGGAGTTCTAATCCTATATGGCGAAAAGAAAATTGGAGAAAGAAATCCGAGATGTCATAATTAAGCCCTGCCTAATGAACAATTAGATTTGTTTATGATTAATGTGGGAATTTCTACCTTTTTCCTTTTTTTCCTCTGGTTAAGGTGGGAGCTTCGTAAGTACTGAGTGCCCACTAGTATATATAAAGATAGTGATTCTGCTTTTGGTTATTTGGTTCAATTTGAGTTAATTGCAATGATGCTGTACAGCTCTAGGCGGGCGTGTAGCACAGTTGATGGTTCTATTATGTAACCTATGTTCATGCTTTTGGTTGCCTGGTTCAATGTGGTTGATTGTTTCCTTCGAGAGAAAAATACGGTTTATTGCATTTTTGCTATGCAGATATAACTGACTTTCTTGCAGGTTTTTCTTTGAACAGATGGTTTTCAAACTGGGTCATTAAGCAAAATGAGTGCCCTTGGCGATGACCTTTTGAGTTTCAAAAGCTTAGCATTGTAGGCTCGCATTGCATTAGACTTTTTCACAAAGGAGGAGCACATGCACTTCTGGAGAAGCAGATCTTCAACTTTTTTTCGTGGCTTTGATTATTATACGGCAGGGCTTTTTTTTTTTTACCAATGTGGCAGCGTTTATATTTCACTGTTACATTTTCATTATGTTCTCCTGAATTTCTGTAGTTGCTTCGTAACTGTGTTATAACACTTGTTGCAGTGGATTGAAGAACCAACTCTTCTGGTCACTCGGTTTGAATATGCAAACCTTTTCCACACAATTACAGACTGGTACAGTGCATATGTTAGCTCCAGAGTCACAAATTTACCTAACCGCCCTAATATTGTTTTCGTGGATGGGCATTGCAAGGTATGTGATGCACTTTGAATTATTGCATGCTTTTGATTATTGGTGCATGGCATTATTACATGAAGTATGTCGCATGAGCTATGGTTAGTCTGTTTCAACAATAATTGGGGTCATAGCATATTGACTTCAGATTTCTATGCCTGACTTGTAGTTTGGTTAGTGCATTGATAGTATGCACATAGTCATCTTCTGCGCATTTTTTCTCATTTGGTATTGGGTACCATGTCTGCTGCTCCTGTTTGGAGATCATTGCTATGAGAAGTTCTTCCAGATCCTTTCCATTTCTCTCAGTATCTCTGTTCTACATCTACGAGACTACGACATCTAGCACTCTGGTGCAAAACCCTGGGAACTCTGTCCCAACACCTCATCCAAAGCTCTGCCATTCATACATGTCTATGCCTCCACGTCTGCCTATCTTCCATTTTCCATTGCTCCTCTGTCATGTGATTTTTTTTTTCTTCCAGAATCAACATATACAACTTAAAAAGTGGTATAGGGTACCCAGTATATTGAAGTAAACTTCGGGAGTGCATTAGAATAATCGTAGAGAAGCTGTACTTCATAGAGTAGAATTGAAATAATACGTGAAAATGAAAGGAGGCAGAGTTTTGACTTCTATGAGTTATAGCCAGTGTTCCCTAGGCGCTAGGCGGAAGGCGGGTGGAGGGTAGCCGCCTAGCCTGCCTAGGCGCCGGAACAGAACCAACAGTCGGGAGAAGGAAAGGAGAAGAGAAAGAAAAAAAGAAAAAAAAAATCAACTCACCTGGCTGGCCGGCCGGCCCAGCCCAGCCCATCACTTCGTTGCCCTTGCTGAGTTGCTTCTCCTCCTCGCTCTGCCATCCACTGCTGCCGCCTCCCTCTCTGCTGCCACCTCTCTCTCTCCCTCTCCCCTCTCCCCTCTCCTATCCCACTGCCACCGCCTCATCTCCTTCTCCCCCTCTCCCATCCGGCTGCCACCACCCAGCCTGCCGATTAGGGGCAAATCGTGGCTGCAGGCTGCGCCGAGTGCCTAGGCGGTCTAGGCGGCCGCCTAGGGGAACACTGGTTATAGCTTGTCAAAATCTGTCAACTGGGGTGAACCATTTTGTGGCATGCCTCCTCATCAATCATCTCAGTACCTGTCCATGGAATAGTTAGAACAGTGCCATGCTCTTGAAAGTTGGGGTGTGTGTGTAATGGTCATTCTGTTTCCCAGCTGTGAATAGTATTATTTATGACTGGAAATATTACACAATGATTTCCCTCCTCCTGAAAAATTACATAAATTTCTCAGTCAACACAAGAACATGAGCTGCGTTCAATGTATTTCTCAGTTTTGTCATTGGTATTGCTTTTATTCAACTGATAACTGGCATGCAATACATGGAAGTATTGTGTTACGAAAGCAGCAACGTATTGAAATTGGTTGCTTACATATTTTCTGATTGTCTCCGAGTGCATTTTATCTGCTAGTTAAGTCAAGTCACTTCTGTTCATAATGATTCATTTCTTTTTCCCCCTGTATATTCTTGTCTTGTAACAGATATGACCTAACATCCACAGGCACCACTGGAGCAAACATGGGAAGCACTTTTTTCAAGTGTGACATATGCTAAGAACTTCTCTGGTCCTGTTTGTTTCCGACATGCAATTATTTCACCGTTGGGCTATGAAACTGCTCTATTTAAGGGGCTTAGTGAGAGCTTCAGCTGTGAAGGTGCCTCCGCTCAGACTCTTAGAGAAAACCCGGACCACCAGAAGACTGCACGATTGTCTGAATTTGGAGAAATGATCGTAGCTTCTTTCGATCTTCTAGAGGATAACATCATGTCGTCTAAAACATCCAATGGGTTCAACGTTCTCTTTGTTCGGCGAGAAGACTACTTGGCCCACCCACGCCACAGTGGAAAGGTTGAATCTAGACTGAGCAATGAGCGAGAGGTATTTAATGCAATTGAGAACTGGGCAAAAGGTCAGAAATGCAAAATAAATGTCGTCAATGGTCTATTTGCTCACATGAATATGAAGGAGCAACTCCGTGCTATCCAGGAAGCTTCAGTAGTAATTGGGGCTCATGGGGCTGGTCTAACACACTTGGTTTCAGCTACACCAGATACAAAAGTTCTTGAGATCATCAGCAACTTGTATCGGCGCCCACATTTTGCATTGATTTCACACTGGAAGGGGTTAGAGTATCATGCCATAAATCTCTCTGGATCGTATGCGAGGACCACAGATGTTATCAGTAAGTTGAGTAATATACTGAAAGGTCTAGGTTGCTGAAACAGATAGATTATTATACTGAGGTATTCATCATGAAAGTCACCACGGCGGCACGGCCATGCTGAATGGATATTCTTTTTAGTTCCTATATACTGGTCACACTAACAGGGCTGATGCTTACAATTTCAACGGGAGGGGAGAAGTTTTTTTTTTTTTGAGAGAGAGAGGGAGGGGAGAAGTTTGTTCGGGTTATTTGCACCCATGATCCGGGAACTAATGCAATGCAGAGTCAATTTGTGGTTTGTGCTGGTAATAATCTGTTGCCAGCAAAGCCACGGAACAAGAAAACAATCCCTGCCTTGTACCTGACAGCAAGTGATGACATGAAACCCAATCCATTCCATTCTTGACGTAATTCCACGGTCCGCGAGATGGACCAAACTTTAATTGTAATTTACCATTCCGGTTTGAAGATTCTTGTATGTTAATGTGAGCGTTTTGAGTGCTTCCCACTGTTCAGTTGTTGAAAACTGCCTGATGAAACAAGACATGCCCTCTCCTTGTGCGTGGTGCATGATCTGCCCACTTTTGTCACGACGCCGAAGCGTTGGCGCCAAGTCCATGGGGGGTGTACCGGCCTGATCATTTTGGAAGATGAAATGGTGCCGTCAGTGCTCATAATGCCCGTGTACTTGCCTACTTTGTTCCCTTTGTATGCTATTACTGTAGGCGATATTATTGATGCAGGGAAAGACGATATTATTGCTGTTGCGGGGGAGGCCGGTGTACACGCTTCATTCGTTTCGTCGTGTTAAATCGAAACTTTGTACTACTCGTGTTTATGGCTCACCTACTGTTCGATCTGCATCGTGATCTTGGAGAAGGAATAAGAGTCGATGCGTTGTGCGTGGGTTGTGGGCACACCGTGGGCATGTGTCTCGGGGGAGCACATGCCGTGTTGTTGGCTACTCGGCTCCCTCCTGTTATGGGCATGGCCGATGGCTCTCCCTGCCGAAATCATGCCTGTTTCCACATTTATTTGGCTTGCGATTGGGATTGCCTTGGGTTTTTACTTCTTTCTTGGCTGAAGCCTGAAGGTGCCGAGGCCTTCAGGATTCAGATGTGGTAATGCCGGTGGTACGGCCTTGGCGCATGGCAATACCAATTAACAAAACAATTGATTGGTTTGGCTCAAAATTCAAAAAAAAATTGTAATAGAAAAAACTATCACATACAGTTTTTACTTTTAAAAAAAAACATCTGTGATAGTCTATTTTCACAAACGGTTTTGAACAAAAACCGTCTGTAATAATTGACTATCACAGACGGTTATTATTCAGAACTGTCTGTGATAGCTTTTTCACAAACGATTTACTGACCCATAAACTCAGACGGCTCACAAAACTATCTGTGATGATGTTTTTGAACCGTCTATGAAGACTTTTTCTGTAGTAGTGGTATAACATCTTTGCCATTTTTTGCTAATGTATTTAACTACTATAAAAGTTCATATCAGAAGTTACATATTGAAAATCACATCAATGTCCTAACAATGTACATTCTTGAACAGCGGGTAACAAATTCAGAAAATTATCTAGAAACTTGGAACGTAGATATACCTTTCAAAACAAAACAAATACTTCACTTAAAGATCCTACTTTTAGAATAAGGATTTTGGTAGACATTCAAATTCATGGGTTCCCAACAATCCTGGGACAGGAGAACCATATAGAACGACCCAAAATAAAGAGAAAATTCGGTTTGGGGAAACTATGTAGGTAATAAAAGTCGTGCTTGAACTTTGGTCAAATTATTTCGTGAGAAGCACACATGTGCGCGGGTCGGCGAGTAATGATTACTACTAGTAAACACTATGCTTCCAATACGGCTCCAGATACGCCAGTTTGCATGTTGTTTGCCTACGCGACCATATCAAACGCATGCCTGATACATCAGCTGCTTAATTTCCTAAAAAAAATACCGGTAGGATAAATTAGCTAGAACGCTTTTACCTAAAGTAATACATGAACAAATGGTAATGTATCGATTTACACCATGACTTAAAACTTAGATAACCTGATGATCGAGCTAGACATCTATATAGTGAGTACATCTGAATATATCAGTATCACACAAATTGGACTAGCTAAACTACCAACTGATATCATCGACATGGCCATCAAGTGACAAACTTTTCTGCACTACAAAACGGCAGAAGCTCACCTCACAACAGACTTATGCGGTACATCCGACCGTGAGATGGGACAACTAGTCCCCCGCCATGCTTGAAATACGGCGAGCTATGCATGCATGCCAAGCCGCTTTAATCGAGACCTCGCTCTCCTACCCACATGGATTCAACTGGAATCACTCGCCCGCACATGCAAGAGAAGTGATCTGAGGCAGATCAAAGAGGAGAAAGAAGAAAGCAAAATGTGTATTGATTATGAGATTTTGAGAGAGAATATTGGATGCCTTTGTTTGTAGTAGCTCTCTCTCTCTCACTCATGGCCTTAAATGCCATCCTGTCAGCCTCTTGTCCTTCCGTGCAACCACAGCACTATGTATGCATCACACCACCAGTCCCTTGTTCTCTGGCTACTATTTCCAATTAAATGGCCTCACTGTTTGGAGTTTATGATTTATACCTTCAATCCACTCTGTCTGCCCGGATCCTCTATCATATGATGATATCCTTCCTCACATCCTCCACCTTATCATCACGCCTCCACCGCCCAACATACGTCCATGCCCTGCTGACAGTGCTATATCATGTCACTGATGAATTGCTAATGAATGCTTCGGTGAATACATGTTCTTCTGCCTCTCCGTGTCACCGACGGTATTGTCTATTCGTAAGGTGATTGAAATTTTATTAAGCATAAGTTATATATTTTATCTATCGAATCAATATCCAATCATACGACACATCAATCTCTACACAAATCCAATTGTCACAACAATTGACTTAAACTTAAAAAAAAAATTAGACGACTCAGAAATAGCAAATCCGTTTAATACAAGTCGCTAGCATGTGAGGCTACGTGGCCTCAGGCTCGCGTCGCGTTTCTTATCGTAACAGAGGAAGTCCATGAACGTTGTTTTACGGCCAAGATATATATGGCACCTCAAGACGAAAAACCTAGGGTTTGGGCGTACGGGAGCAGCTGATGACTGCAAAGTTACGAGGACTCGCGCGTACGCGGCACGCTCGTCTCACGCGCGGCGTATTAGGATCTCTGCTTGCCTGTGCGGATTACATGCGTGTACAGGGATCGCACAGCACCGACTGGCTAATCAATTGGAACAGTGGACGGTTGGTCAGGGCCACTACACCGGCCGACTGTACAAGTGTGCAGTTCGCATACTTAATTCGAACGCCCTCGCGACGCCTCCATCTGCGCCGAAATGGACCGCGACACTACGGCATGTACACGCACAGTGTACGTCTTGAATGCTAGCTAACTGCACACATGTACACCGGTACGTATAATTATTCCTGCCCCTAGCTAGCTAGCTCTTCCTTGGCGTTTTCTCCCTTCAGGTGTCGATGAATAAGTGCATATGCATCGATCACGCATGGCATATGTGACGCTGAAAGCCAAGTTATGATCATGTCGATCGGGAGAGAGATGTAGTAAAACCAAACGCTATACTGGAGAGCATTTGTGTCCTACGTAACTGCATATGCGAGGCATGCGTGTGTCTTGAGCTTTGACCGTGTATGTATATGCCTGCAGAGTTTTTGGCTGATTTAGCATCTTTTTAAAAACACAATAGCAAAACTAGCTCCTTGTGTCTGAGATAATAAAAATGACACATTTACCACGCTAAATTACCGCGACAGGCCACGTACCGCGATTCCAAACCTCGGCAGGGCACATGTCAAGCGTCCAGGCCACTGCAGATGGCTTGCTGCGCACCTAGACCACGGTAGACCACCTGTCGCCCGCCTAGTCCGCGGCAGGTGACCTGCACACGTTCCTACCACGCCTGCATGTCGTCAACCCGCGGACTAGGCTCGTCTGTGTGCGTGGCAGGCTGCCTGTCACGGGCTGGGCGCTCGACATATGTCCTGTCGTGGTTTGGGATCGCGGCACATGGTCTGCTATGGTCTAGAATCGTGGCGCGTTGCTTTTCGTGACAAAATCGCATAGTAAGGATGCTATTTTTATTATTTCGAACAAAAGAGACTAGCTTTACAATTTTATTTAATAAAACATGCCATTTTAGGCCCAAGACTATATGCATACAATCAGAAGCCTACACCTCTCGGAGAGGAGGTGGTACGTGCCAGTAATAATCATCATGCGTGCATGTACGCGGCCGGCATATTGCATGCATGCATATATGCAGTAGTTTTCCTAAGCATGCGCCAGTGCAAAGGCTCAGGTAATCACAGTCGCACACACAAACAGGACATGCGCTGCTATAGTATTACATCAGTGTGCTGCTACGTTGCCTTGCATATATATATATATATATATATATACTGCATACAATCGGCTCTTTCTTTTTTGGATCTCAAAAGAATCGAGACGAATACACTCTGATTGTGCATGCATGCACCCTAGATTACAAAAGGCCCGGCCGGCCTTCATTGCCCAGAAGCAGCCATGAGTGATGCAATCGTCGTCCTTGAACAATATGGTACTTGCAGTGTGCAGCGTGCATGCGCCTGTAATATTGGTGGCAATGCCTTTTCCCTTCTATTTAATTTCACCCCCAAAAAATGATGATATGTTGCGTGCATCCAGTTCAAGTGTTCAACTATACACATGCATGAAAAGTTGGGGGAAATTATTATATTACATATGTAGCGCATGCATGTAATTAATTGGAAATGCAGTTGAAATAAACTGCCAAATATCAAGGATCATGCATGATCAAGTCCTGTGTAAGGATATACTTGTTCTGTAGAAGTTTTTCGGGTGCATATTAATTTTTATTATGTTTTATGCCATTTTTTTTTCTTTTTTTACTTGTTGTTGTGGGTATCGACACAGTTTTGAACATACATCTTTCGCTATTTTTTAATTACATAACTATATAACTATACACAAGTATTTTTTTAGGTCAAATCTACTCATTAATAGGTTTCATACGATAGCTCTACGTGGTTTTACATATAGTGATAAAATATAAAAAGATACTCCTCTAATCACAAAAGAATACCGTTTTAGGGTACGTGTAGTCAAACTTTCTAAACGTCAGTTATCAATGTTTTTTTTTCTAATATTTAGATTGAGCGCATAAAAATAGTATGCATAGATCTGTCTTTCATAAAAGTATAATTTTAATAGGTTCTATAAATCCATTACAATAGAAATTAGTGACCACCTTCTTTTCTTGTCTGACCACGCATGCTAGCACGTCGTCTATTTAGAAAGATAAAGGTCAGACGAAAACCAAAAGGTTTGACCACACACTTCCTTCAGTGAAACAGGATACACCACGCGTACCGATCTCTCCTTTTCCCGAATAAGCTGCTGCATGCATGCGCAGCCACGGATGGGAAACCCCGGTGTGAAAAGCGGACGTGGTGTGGCGCGGCCGGGCTTGCGTGGGATTAGCGCACACACACACACAGGACAGACTACGAGGCAGAGTCGAGAGGCAAATTCCTAGCGGAAAGCACCCAACTCCAACGACGTGACAGGCGCGATTAGGCAGAGAGCTCCTCGCGCGATCGCGCCTGCGCGCGCAACACGAGCCTCCGGGATGGGAGCCGCGTCGCGTCGCGTCCCCGGCCGGAGCGAGGCCCGACCGCGCGCCACGGGTTCCGAGGCAGGTGCCGGTGGAAGCCCCGGCCTGCGCCTCCCGTCCCGAGCAAATCACACCCCGCCTGATAAACAAACCCGGCACATGCACGGGGGATGTAGATGTGTCCCTCCCTGATCAACCGTGCTAATTAATGTCGCACTCGCATCGGCTCCGCTCCTGCGTTTGCATGCCTATCTCGTCCTTTCCGTCGAACCGTTTCTTGGTTGGTTCCTAGCTGGTGGGTCGCCCGCGTTACTAATGTGGACACGCGAACGCTAGGTCTTGTTGCTCCTGTGTGCTGCTGCTCCCGTGGTAAAAGTTATCGTTAATATCTTTTTGTATATTTAGAATGAACACATTGAAATAACATGCATAGATTAGTCTTGAAGAGTATTTTTGTAATATTATAATTTAGTGGGTTTTATAAATATATATATATATATTACAATGAAATGAATGATCAAAATTGTATTTTAGAAACCGTATCGATGTTCAAAATGACTTTTTTTTGTGATAGGAGAGAGTATCTAGCTAGACCGTGAAGTGGCCGGGTAGTATAAATCATGGCCCGGTCGGCCTTGTTAAAAGCATGCCTTGTTAAAAGGTTCATGCATGGACCATGCATGGCCCTTTCAGCCTCTCAACACAACTAAATCCAGGAACTAGCTAGAGCAGGGTTTCAAATTTCGACGAAAATTCATGAAAATTCGTACATTTCGCTAGAGATCGAATTTTTTCCCATTCGGTCAAAAAAAATCGATTGCACATGAATTCAGGCCAAATTCAAACAGGGTTCAAAATTTGGTCAAAACTCGTCAATTTTTTGATGAAATTCAATCAAATTTGAATGCCAATTTCGGACATTTGCCCGAATTGAATTCGAAATTACCGAAATTTTGGTAATTTCGGCAATTTTGCCCAATCCCGAAATGTTTGCTGAAACGAAATCGAAAACCCTAAGCTAGAGTAGTACTCGATTCTGAGAGGTTACTCTGTTTTTCTTTCTTTTTACCGAATTCCTATATAACTCTCCTGTAGTTAGTGGGAAAATTCCAAGGTAGGTATGTTTTGTTTTATTTTAAAATGAACGATTATTTGATATGATGTTTATTTGACCTAAATTACCAATGAGAGAACACATTACAAAAATAAATTTGCAACTCGGCTTAGTGACAAAAACATAGTTTTCCCTATTTTTTAGTCATGTTGTAACTTAAAGTATAAAATGTATACCATCGATTTAACCATTATACACACCTTGGGTATGAGATGAAATGATCCTCTCCCAGCCACTTATCCCCTCCCTTCACCTGCATTTAATTTGATGCTTTCATAGTTGGTGTTCAAATAAAACATGTGGCGTTATAATTCGTGGGTCTCATGAAAGCGAAATGCCCTTTGGCAATATATATACCCCGTAGTTGTGTACACATGAGATAGCTAGCATATTCACAAAGAAGTGTAGTTCTATGCTTTTTTAGAGAAAAAAAAACTGGCTAAAATCTTGTACGCAGTGTACTCAGTATTCTTAAAGACTACTTCATGCATATATACCACCAAAGCTCGGTGTGGTAACTCCACATTACGTGCAACTTATGTCTTAATTTATGTGTACACAAAGACTCCTCATAATTAACTAGCATTCTCCCTCACGAAGAATTCTTATTCCGGTGGAACGTAGGTATAATCAAAGCTTTATTTTCGAAACAAGATAATCAAAGCTTTATAATATGTGACAACTGCACCTTTTAAATATTTAGATTGTCGGGATAAAAATAAAATAACTCATATATATATAGAGAGAGAACAAAATAACTACCTAAATTTGTTACTGTGCTTTGACAGTTTTACCAAACATTACTACATCCGAGCTCACGATTCATCGAGGATCTATGACGGAGGGAAAACCCCTATTGGTCGACCTGAATCTTATTATTACGTGCATGTACCCTTCATGTACCTTTCATGATATGTCAACTGGGTAAGCTTAGGATTCCCCCTAGCAGAATACGACCGTCAGAAGAACACTACCACTCCACATAGTTAGGCTTTTCGCGCATCCTTGCATTGCATCCCTCTCCCTCTCCCTATCCCTCTCCCTATAACTACCCCCTTGCCAACCACTTCCGCCAACCACGGCACCTCACCTCACCCCCAGGCCAGTAGCCAAGAACAGAAGCAAAGCAGGAAGAGAGTACCGGAGCAAGAAAAGCAATCCATCCATGGAGGACCCGTACACAAGCTTCTTCAGGAACCCTTACTACTACTACTGCGCTTCCTCGTCTATCACCCCTCCTACCCCTCACCTCCCTCCTCCCCTCCCACCTTACACCACCCTCTACCCCACCGTCGCCGCCGCGCCTCATCAGTACCCCGCCAGCTTCTTCCAGCCGCCGCCTCACCATCATCATGACAGCGCGCCTCCCTCCCCTCCGCTCCGTGAAGCGCTTCCCCTCCTCTCCCTATCGCCCACGCATGCCTCTCACCCCCACGACGCCGCGGACTCCGACTCCGACGATGACGACGACTGCTACCTGCAGGAGGTGGCCGCGGGCTCGACGACGCCCGCGCGGATGCCGTTCTTCGCCGACCTCAACTGCATGCCGTCCTACTGCGACGACGGCGACCCGATGGACGTGGAGGCCGGGACGTCGGCGACGGACGACGCCGCGGTCGCCCTTCGCATCGGCCTCCCGGCCGGTAGCGGCTGCGGCGGCACGGAAGCTGATCTCCTCTCTGGGCTCTCCGGCAGGGCCGTCGCCGGTATTGAGCTGGACGACGAGGAGGAGGAGGAGGAGTGCAAGATTGACGGCGGCGGAGGCGATGAGGTGGTGCCGCTAGGGTTTCCGTCGACGCCGATTGGGAAGCTCAACAAGGGGCAGTACTGGATTCCGACACCGTCGCAGATCCTCATCGGGCCCACCCAGTTCTCCTGCCCGGTCTGCTTTAAGACCTTCAATAGATACAACAACATGCAGGTCAGAATTAATCACACACACATAGAATCTCTCTAGCTTGTTGCTGTTCTTGTAGTTCTTGGCCATATAATTGGGTTCGCTTCTTGGATTGATTATTGTGCATCATGTGTTGATTACAAAGAGGTCGCTAGCTAGCTAGCTAGCTTTGGAGATGCATGTCATGAGTCATGAAATAGACTTGAGCTGATAAGAGGAGCATGCACAGTGTCTGCCTTTTGTGTGATTGAACTAGACTGGCATGCCAGGAGCAGCTAGCCATGCATGCATACAGACATGCATGCATCTTTATGCTTTTTCTTGGGTGTTCGGCTTTTGGAGATGCATATGCAACAGTGGTGTGTGGGTGCAGTGGAGATCCCAGGGAACATTTTACCTTTGTTTGTCTCTGTCTGTCTTAGTACTGGTCGATCAGGCTACTTTCTACTCCCCCCGGCACTCCAACTCCACTAGCTATTACACAGTGTCCCTATCACTCATGAGGCATGGCTCATGAGATTTGGCTAGATGCATAGGTTGTTTCAGGACAGGCTTTCATGTTTTGGAAAGCATAAGACTGCAATATTATGCGGCTGCTGCTGCATTGACAGTCCTGCTGCGCTCCTCCCAAGAACAGCAAGAGATCTGCAGTGTTCTTCCTGTAGCCTGTAGCCAGCCACAGTGCCACTCTGGCTCTGCTCTCTTTAAAGGAACAACACAAACACAAACACACAAGCAAAGGCCTAGCTGCACGCTCTGATGCTTGAGTAGCTAGCGCCCTCACTTTCCAAAGATCACTTCGTCTTCATGTATGCGGCTTCTCTGGTTGCAACTGATTACTTCTACTGCGGCATGAAAAAAAAAGTCTGGGCTTGGAGTCAGGCCAGCCTCTGGTCACTACTCACAAGTGTCACAAGCCAGCAACTAGCTATACAATTCCAAACATCGTACATGTACACTTTGAAATCAGGAGTATATCGGTGCATTGTGCATTGAAGAATGGCTAGGGCTTGCATGATTATGCCACCAAACACTGCATAAATATGACATATGTTCAACATAGGATATGATCTAGCGCTAGTACCAAACTACGTACCAATTTGACCTTATGAATTAATGTCCACTTTCACATCAATCTCCTTTTTTAATTGTGTTCTACTGCGTACTTAAGTACTAATCCTGTGTACATTTTACATGTCCAAAATTAAACTAATGTAATTAGTTATACATGGGAATGTAATGCGTGCAGATGCACATGTGGGGGCACGGGTCGCAGTACCGGAAGGGGCCGGAGTCGCTGCGCGGTGTGCAGCCGACGGCGATGTTGCGGCTGCCGTGCTACTGCTGCGCGCCGGGGTGCCGCAACAACATCGACCACCCGCGCGCGAAGCCGCTCAAGGACTTCCGGACGCTGCAGACGCACTACAAGCGCAAGCACGGGCTCAAGCCATTCCTGTGCCGCAAGTGCGGCAAGGCCTTCGCCGTCAAGGGCGACTGGCGCACGCACGAGAAGAACTGCGGCAAGCTCTGGTACTGCCTCTGCGGCTCCGAGTTCAAGCACAAGCGCTCGCTCAAGGACCACGCCCGCGCCTTCGGCCACGGCCACGGCGCCTTCGGCTGCAACGGCGCCGACGGCTTCGACGACGACGACGAGGGCGCCGTATCCGAGATCGAGCAGGACTACTGCGCCGGCGCCAGGTCGTCGTTCCGGTGACGGTGATCCATCGTCCATCTATTCGTCGATCAATCGCCGGCCCGGCCAACTCTCCGCCGGCGTACGATCATGCATGCTGGTGGTCGTTCAGTGTCACGTGCAAACACTATACTACTAGTAGTCTAGTAATACTATAGCTAGCTAGCTAGCTGCTACCTGTGCGGTCGTTGTTGTCGTTGTTGTTTCCGCTTTAGTTAGAGTTGTGGAAGCAATTCGTGCTCGATATTTTCTCTAGTTGGTTAGTTAGTATCGATCGAGTAGTACTTAACTACTTGATCATTTGTACGTGTTGGGTGTCTCAATCGGTCACACCATTAACTCATGGAACATGTGTCCGCGCATGACTCGGCATGAGCTTTTGCTTTCTTAAATTTCAGGTAATTTTATGCACACCCCCCTGTTAAATTAGTTCCGAGTAATTGGACATCCGTTTCGTACTCCTGAGAGTACATACTCTCACTTCAAATATATCACTTAAACGCATATATTATATTTTTTTATCATTTTCAGTATACCTAAATACCAATTATAAGATAATTCAATGCGATTTTATTGAAAAATTTCATTGAAACCCTTAGTTTTTTTTGCTATATACCAATTTTCATATATAAAAGAAGTATACACACAAATTTTGCTATAAAAAGTGAAAATTAATGAATTTTTTCATAGAACTCACTTTGGGGTATTTTATAATTATTATTAGAGTATGCACAAATAGATAAAGAGGTATCATCATACGATTTAAGTGATATATAAGAGATGGGAGTATGTACATTGAATCAAACTATTGCTATCGACTGTATAACGACGGATCGAATAACATTGGAGCTGGATGACGACTGGATCTGCTTGCCATTGGCATGCATGCAGTTCTTCATTAATGTCATCTCTACATCTGGGGAACTTCAACCTATCTTTCCTGCTCCAGTCAAGTTTCTACTAAATCAAGTTATCAACATGGCCTTTTCTGGATTTTTTTTAAAAAAAAATAATAGTATTTTAAAAGTTAATTATAAAAATAAATAGCCGCCCGAAAAAATGACAAAACTGGGTCTCTGTCGCCGTTTGGACTGACGACAGGAACCTATCGTCAGTTCAACTCGCAACAGGAACTGAACAATGTTCGACAAGGATCTGTCACTAGTTCAACCGGTGACAGGAACCTTGGAACTCTATAAAAGACCCTTGAAACCCTAAAATTCAGCATATGACTCACTTTTATTCAGAAAAAAAAAAGAAGGAGGGAAGGGAGAGGAGTAAAGGGGGAGAGAAGCTAGCGAAGCGCTGACCGTCCGGTTGCCCACCTGTCAGGTAATTTTATTAACCGAATGGACTACATAGTTTTAGATGTACGATTACGTAGTGCAGTATGTTGTACATAATACTTTTCGATGGGTAGTCTAGTTTTAGATATGTGGTTAATCGTGGAGATGTTTTTTATGATGCAGTGCGTCAAATATGTCGGACGTCACCAATTTTAAAATTTACTACGGTCAGATAACTATTCGACCGTGCCCCTACCAAGAGTAGTAGGGTGTACATGGGGCGCTGTTGTAACATCCCAAGGTTATGTTACCAAAATTAAAATAAAATAAAATACTTATTTTACTGAATTTTCAGAAATTTGATAGAGTTTCATTGCTTTATTTGAAGTTTTGCAATTTTAAAAGTCAAAATTTAAAATAAATTTGAATTTCTTGAAGTCTCATTTGATTTTATCTGAAAAATAAAATTTTAATTAATTTCTAGAATTTTCTACTTTTTTAAAAAGCTTTTCCCTAAATAATTTAAAGCCAAAACAAATTTATTTGCAAAATAAAAAGCCAACATAAAGTTGGAAATAATTTTATTAAGACCAAAATAAGTATGGGAATTTCTGTGAATTTTTCCATAATTTTTGGATTTATTTTACTATTTTCAAAAGCCAAAAGGAATTAATTAGATTAAATAAAATCGCAAATCATTTAAAATCCGGAAATGCCTTTTGGGCCAAAACTCCCTCCGGCCCATCTCTCTCTCCCGCGCCTCCGGCCCAATCGGCCCGCCTGTTTTCCCTCTCTCTCTCTCTTCCTCACTCCCCGGCCCCACCCGCCGCCCCTCTCTCACCATCGCTGCTGCGTGGGCCGCCGCTCCCTTCTTCCTCCTCGCCCTTCTTCCCCACGGAGCCGCACGCCCCGCCATTTTCGGCCGCACGAAGCTCGCGTTCGCCGCAATCCCCGCCTCCTCTCCTCGGTAGGACGTGCGCGGTCAAACCGCCCGTGCACATCGCGCCGTTCGCCGTTTCTCGATCGTGCGCGCAATCGCCGGACGGAAACCGCCGCCGCCACGCCCACCGCCCACGACCTCCTCTTCCGTGCTTCCGCCCCTATAAAGGAGGCATGGTGCGCCTCGCTCTTCTCATCTCGCCTCGCCACCCACTTCTTCTTCCCGCCTCTATAGGCCGGATTTCGCCCGAGAAAAGCTTCGGCCGAAGAAGCTTCCGCCGCCTCTAGCGCCGCCGCCATCGCCACCGCGTCCTCGCCGCCGCCACCATTGGCACTGCCACGCACGCGCCAGGTAGACGCCACCTCGCCCTCACACTGACGCGGCTCGCCCACGTGGCTGACACATGCGCACGTGCCTGCCACCTCAGCCCCAATCCCATTCCCCAACCACCGTGGACCTAGTCCATATGGATCGTGTCTATGACATGTGGACCCCACATGTCAGAAAGTCTTTTTAATTCTTTTAATTTCAAAAATCTGTGCGCTGATGTCATGCTTGCGCAACAAAAAGGTTTTTCTTTAGAAAAATAATTCAAGAAATTCTGTTAAAATCAGATTTAGGGTTTTAAATAGATTTAAACTTAGAAAATTCATATCTTTTGCATTCGAACTCCGATTGAGCCCATTCAAATTTCTAAATTTGTCTAAATTCAAGATCTAGCTAACTAAACCAAAATTATTCAATTTGGAGTTAATTTGAATCTTATTTGAATTTAATTTGAATTTGGCTTATTTTCGCGTATAGATTTCGACGACTTCGGAAAGTCAGATTTCGACGCCGTTGAAGAGCACATAAGAGGATTGATTTTTACTGTGTGATCATCGTGCTTGTACACATAGAATACTTGGAGAAAGTGCTTGTGAGTACTAGGTGACCTGTTAAGAAAAACAACATCACCTCAGTATCAGTTGATCTGTTCACCTCAAACGAGGCAAGTTACATTCTTGATCATATTTGCACCCATTATTTAAAATTATTTAAATTCTGTTTCAAATTATTACTGCATACTTAATTATATTCAAGTATTTAAATTCCTGTTTTTAAATTTATAGTTATGCCTTAAATCCTTTGTATGGCCAATTTTGGTAATTGAAGCAAGCATATTGTCACCCTAGATAAAAACCTAGTTGATACAATAGTATGGACTAGGATCATTTGGAAAATAATGTGCTTAGCCATGCTTATAGATCACATATGTTTCATTTGGAGAATTTCAGTCAAAAGTCAAATGTTGTTTAAATTGTACCCTTGGCATTGGTGTGTCATGGGAGTTTTACAAATGCTTGAAAACTAAAATAAAATGATGGTTTGGACTTGGGCGAAATGGTTGTCTGGTGGGTGCAGGTTTATGCACAGGCTCAACCGGGTAGGTTGAGGCCCAGGGTTCTATTGGTTGTCGCCCAGGTCAGTTAAGGACCGGTCTTCGAGCCGCATCTTGCTAAGCCACATCGTACCACCACATGTCTTGTATGGGCAGGACGTGGCTGATTAATTTGCAAAGTTCCACCATGGTCGTTCCTATTGATGAGGTGGGTAGTCTTTCATGACTTTTGTTAGTCCCACCTGGCGCAAGAGGGGGCCTGAACCCTGCGGACGGGTAGTCCAACGGGGGTGAAACCTTAGCGAGGGAAGACTATGGTGGAATGGCGCATTGTAAAGGCCTTGACACGGGCTCTAGACTGCTTACCTAAGGTAGTGAGCGGTGGTATCGACGAATGTCAAACAACTAGAGAATTCATGTCTTGTGGGTAAAGTTGTACAACCTCTGCAGAGTGTTAAACTAATCGAATAGCCGTGTCCGCGGTCATGGACATGCTGGCAAAGCCACTCAAAGTTAGACTTTGATTTGAAAATATTTTTGTAAAACAGTTTTGACATGGATGGGTGTCCATGAGAAAAGTTATGGGTTGAAGCCCCGGGTTGGTGCCCGTGTTTATGTTGGTGTTAGGTTGGTGCCTACACTATCGTTATCAATTCAAGATCAATTTCAGATTTTATAAAACTTGAGCTTTTGAACTTAGTATGGTATTTAATGTCAAATGTCGTTTTTGCACAAATAACCCTATAAGCCATCCTACGTTACATCCATTTATGCATGTCATTCTGTTATTTTGACGGGTGTAACTTGCGAGCACGGAAGTTGTGCTCATTCTTGCTTAATGTAAACAAATTTCAGAGGAGAAGAACTTCGCCTGTGTGTGGATCATGACGACTAGGCCGCTACTCCCGATCGATTGCTCGTGGCGGTTGTCGACCCTACTACTTCTTCATCGCCTTCCGCGTGTTTATTTAATGTTGCCCTGTAAGGCTATCTTGTAATCAACTCTGTTGTTTATTAATAAATTTTAGCGTTTATGGTTGTGTTATCACACTTGTTTACTGTGTAAGCTAGCCACTGATCATGGGACTAGTTCAGCTATGCACAGAAGATCTGGGATGTTAATCCCGGGGTCTTACAGCTGTGATGCGGTAGTTGTTTCACACGTTCCAAGTGGACCATGATGTATATGATCTGAGATTGAGTTGTCTTGCCCCCCGAGTAGCACAGCCCACATATTGGGAGTTAGTGCAGCTCAAGGGAACAAGATCATTGCAGTCATATGTACGCATGGTGAGAGAGGGAGGGTAGGATTTGGTACTTCTAGCTCAGGCATATGCCAAGCCCACTCCTGCATCTACGGCTCACGCAACGGATGCCGAAGAAGAAGTCGGGAACTCCAGTCACAGCGCGGCGTACACAATGGCTGAAGCTCTCAGATTTGCTGATGTTGTTGATGAAGATGCATAATAAGCCTATTCAGTCAAGCAAACTACTGGGCTTGCTGACGAGGGTGAGGAGGTGGAAGCCGTAGTGCAAAGGATGGATCTCAAAGACCGGGACTATATGGCATTATCAAAAGATGAAGGATCCGACGATGATGATGATGTGGACCAGTAGGTGGTTCCATCCGAGTGAAACACATACCAGTTCGACAACCTCGTCGTCAACGAAGGTTCCCATGTGCCATGGGAGTATGACCAGAGTGAGGTCAGCCAATGTGCTATGTACAAAATGCAAGGAAGTTGTGCAGGAGGCGGTCAGATTCGGGGCTTTGTCGATGCAACGCACATTCACAGTCGTCAAGTCTAACCCAAGATTCTACAACGTGAAGTGCAGCATAGAGGGATGGTCTTGACGAGTGCACACATTTTAGCCTAAGTAGGACACCTGTTGGAAGTGCTCTATAGTGGTCCCTCACGTGTGTCGTCGCTGAGTTAGTTCAGTCCCACCGGAACCTGTCATCAAGCTTCATTGCCAACCTCGT
Source organism: Ampelocalamus luodianensis (assembly GCA_036346255.1). Taxonomy (NCBI): domain Eukaryota; kingdom Viridiplantae; phylum Streptophyta; class Magnoliopsida; order Poales; family Poaceae; genus Ampelocalamus; species Ampelocalamus luodianensis. Next base: position 6,279,556 of record CM070632.1, on the reverse strand, counting down.
GTACTGATATTTACAGGAACAAATATTTACTGGCAGCCCCTCTTGGGGCGTACCTCGCGTGTCGCCCCTAGCCTCGGTCGGGGCGGTTGCTGGCGTAGGTGTGAGTACATCAAAGGCTCAGGCTGAGAAGGTACCCAACCGGCATGAGTTGCCGGAGGTGGTGTCGTGAGGGGGTGTTGCGTCGGTTGGGTCGGTCCCGGCGTACCATGCAGCTGTAAAGGCCCCACGGAGACTTAGGTGCCACGCTGGTCCAAGTAGTAGTCCACGGAGCCCTCGTCCTGCGTTGGGTCCGCCTCGTCCCAAACTAGTGTAGGACCTGTGAAACATTATGTTACGCATGTAATTATGGCGATAACCACGTAATAGGACGGTACGCAAGTAAGCAAGGCAGTCATACCTGGTGGCACGAAGGCAGCCGCTGACAAATCCACATACTCCTATCTCGTGTACCGGTGGAACTCATGACCTGCAAGAAAAGATTGCTGTTAGTAACTAGTGGGGTTCAAAATAAAGAAGCAAAAGCGAATGTGTCATGCTCACCTACAAACTGTCCCGAGGTGCTCCCACCATGGTGCCACGCGGACCCTCCCGCCACGTTTGGGGAGGAGCTCGTGGTTGTGAACCACCATGGCTGACGCCTCGTCCACACACTGGTGGGTCCACCGGGTCTCTTGGCATGCGACCAGTCGCGATCTGGATCCCTCGCCTCGCCCTCTCGGCGATCCGCTGCAGGACCCCTCTGGTGTCCCCAAGCATCATCTGCTGCACGTAGGCTATCAACTCGAGGACCTCCCGGCGTACATCCACCTATACACATAATCAATAAGTTAGAAACCTAAATCTTGCAAATTAAATATGAAGTACGGACCTTTCAATATGTACCACGCAGTGGAATGCGGAGTCCGGCTGGGTGAGGTACGTGTCGGATATCGCAGCCTCGTGCCGTGGTGGGTCGTCCACGACCCGGACACAGCCAAGCCTCGTCCGACTGGCGTACCACTCCATGTACTTGAAGGTGTACGGGTAGGCTACGATAGCAAAAATTCAAAAATTTCTACCACGTAAACCAGGATGCCAAGTAAGAAGATGATCATAGATCGTTACCACCAGACGAGCAATGCAACGGAAGATGAGTTGGAATAACCTGGTCCAACGAAGAGCACGTCGATGAAGTGGTCGTAGTCGATCGTCCAGCGTCCTCGCGAGTCAATCGTCTCCTCCAGCAACCTCTAATGTTTCTTGTGAAGATCGCGGATCGTCCTCAAGCACAACAGCAACCGCAGTAGCGCCTCTACGGTATCCACACGTCCAGGGCAGGAACAACCGAACGTCGATGTGCTAGCACCAAGTCGCACGACGGGGCTCTCTCAGGAAGATAGCAGCTAGGGTTTCGGTGGAGCAACTCACGTCTCTCGCATGTGTCCAATAGCCTCAAGTATCTCCTTATATAGTGCCCCGTGACGGATCTTACCTGAACATGTTTAATGAATCGTATTCGTACTAGTTTGTTTCAACCCGTTACGTGTGTGACCCGTTAGGTTTATGTGTAATCGATTGTGACTCGGAAACCCTTTTTCGACCACAAGTCGTAGCGGCCCCTAGTAGGATATAACGATTCCTGAATACACATAAATTATATTGGACGAACCTTAATGCAATATGATCTACGACCAAGTCCTCATCACTTACAACCAGCTCGTATCTCGTCACGACCAGTCTGTATTTAGGTTTAACCAGTTCGTAACTCCTTACGACTAGTTAGTACTTAAGTACGACCAGTTTGAAACTGTGTACAACCAATTCATATTTAGTCTCGACCAGTTCGTAACTCTTTACGACCAGGTTTCGACCACTCTGTGATTACGTTCGACCAGTCTACGACCAGCTCGTATCTCTATACGACCAATTTGTAACTGATCGAACTAAGCGACCTACTTGTGTATTCTCCCTTTGCCTTACGATATCTAGTTTGAACTCCAAGTGAGATATTTGTCATCCATGGACTATTCAATACTTTCTCGATCGAGTGTCGGATAACCTTATGTGGCGAACTCTTCGACCACCAGTGGCATGGCCATGCACTTTCTTTATCCGACCACTTCGAGGGGCCTAGAGATATCTCTCTTGTTATGTTAGGAGGGGCAAATCCCATATCCGACCAGCCACATCCCTCCGCTTGTTTCATAGCATACCTGAAAGCTACCTATATAACTACCTAGTTATGAGTAGTGTTTGATAACCCTTAAGAGTGCTATTACACATGTAGGGAACCATACTGATCTGAGGTCTAAGGATTATATATCATCATTGCTTGAGACCAACTAATGACACATAGAATCATAACAATCTCAATAGTGTCTCAAGGTGGGTCTATCCAACTCCATATTCTCTAACATGTGTTCACATTATTAATTCGATATCCTCATATCCATGACCGGCGAAACATGGTCATCAATCAAGACATGTGATGGTCGTAGAGTCACTAGTGTTCCGACCAGGGATACTTTTAGAAAGACATCATATAAGTTAAAGAGTTTCACCAACAAGTCACATACTCGTTGATCAATATAACTGTTGATTCATTCAAGGAATAGAATAACATTTATTCAATAACTCATAAACATAGATGTGATACAATCATCTCTATGATTGTCTCTAGGGCATATCACCAACAGTACTCCGCGCACGTCCTGGGGTCGTAGGGAGCATCCTCCAGGATGACGTCATCGTTGGCGCTGAGCCAGCCCTCAACCCAAGGGAACATCTTATCTGCCAAGAGGTAGTACCACATACTCCCTTCCTAGTGTACCTATGGATGGTAAGATAATTATTTAGTCGGTACGTAATGCGCATTGTACGAAAGAAGTAAAGCATGAACTTACCCATGGATATGCGCTAGCCACTGCCCCAGGGGGTGGGACCTCCTGTCGCAGATCAAACTAGCGCAAGACTCACTGCACCTGGTACTCCTCCATGAAGACTGTGTGCACCAAGGCCCTCCGCGTATAACAGTACACGTAGTCTCGTGTGCATAGGGTCGATAGTCCTCTAGGTGCACGCGCGTACACCCTCTTATGAGTGTACGGTCTCTAGATAATGTGATCATCCGCCAGCTGGTCGAACATCGCGACGTAGTCCGAGTATGACCTCTGCGTAGCGATCGGCGTGTAGGTGACCTGTGGAATAGACAAACAAAAACTTAGCGCACAAAATTGTGATTACATTACGAATAATAATAAATGTTCATGAAACTATCCCGTCGGCGGCACCACACCGTGCCCATGGTCGGCCGGTCCACATCGTCGTCTTCGGCGTACAAGTTGACCGTGTACGCTCCCAAGTCCAGCTGTGGTTATCTGATTTGGAAGCGCTCGAAGGACCACAGCTACAAAAATAGCGAGCATCCAAGGGGAATGGAGCTGTCCTGGGCCTGGTGGCACGCGCCGCACAGTGCACGGTACATCGCGCACAGCACGGCCGGACCCCAGGCGTAGGGCTGGATCTAGTCCACCTCCTAGTCCACCAGCTCACGTGCATACCAGATGTAGTGTTTGTCGATACTGTCACCGTGGGAACCCCAGAAACATCACCCACATGAACAGCCACAGCATGTAGGCCTCGAAGTCGTCCTTACCGTCTCTTCGGGTGCGTTCTCTGCCATACGCTCGAGCTGCAAGAAGATATATACACGTCAGCAAGGTTCACAAATGAATTGATGAGAGAGAACAATAGTTATGAAGACTGACGTAGGGGTCCGTCATACCTGAAAATTCAGTGCATACATTGTAAAGACTACGAAACATATACTAAGGTAATATGAAGCGGCATTAACAGAATAATTACCAGACAAAAATAAAAACTAAATTTAACCGGCATGTCATAAAGCTGGGATTATTTTGATTACGCTCTACCTACCCTATTTAGCTGCTCCAGATTTTCTTTACAATTTTAAAATGTGTCATGCTATTTTCCTGGTTTAAAATTAATTTTCAGCATTAACAATACAATCACCGCGCACAAATGTGAAACTAAATAAAGCTAGGATTATTTTGATTACGCTCTACCTACCCACTTAGTTACTCCGGATTTCTTTACAATTTTAAAATGTGTCATGCTATTTTCCTGGTTTAAAATTAATTTTCCACATTAACAATACAATCACCGCGCACAAATGGGAAGCTAAATAAAGCTGAGATTATTTTGATTACGCTCTACGGACCCTACTTAGCTACTCTATAATTTTTACAGATTTGTAATAGGTGTCTTCCTATTTCTGCAGATTTATCCTAAATCGTTCGACTGTTGCAACATTCATAACATGTGCACGATAAAATAGACTATACACAGCTGAAATGATGTACTACATAATTTGACTACATTTATCTAATCTACTGAATTTTTTGTTTGCTAACCGACAATATTTTGACATAATGTACAAAGTTGCAAAAAAAAAATGTACCTGCGAGATGGCTGATCGGATCTGATGCTCCGTCGCTCTCTCCTCTGCGACGAACTGGCAGAGCTTCGCTACCATTCTTCTCTCCTTCTTCTCATCTCTTCTGTTTTTTTCTGGAATTAAAATGAGCTTTGGATTGATTTTTTAGGGTTTTTATAAATGGACCCCTGTCGCTGGTTGAATTGGCGACAGTTCAAACGGCGATAGGGATCTATTTTTGTTATTTTGAGAGGTGATTATTTATTTTTATAATTATCTTTTTAAAAAATTGCCTTTTCTGTGCAAGCATACTGACCAACATAAGCATTTCCCAAAGTTTCTAGCTAGCCTCCCTGGAGTATGACATATCCCAGGCTAGTTTGTGTGCCCTATAAAGATAAAATAGAAAAGACACTTGATATTATTGTATTGAATTGGATATTTATGGATATGAATACGGGTAATGAACCAAAACCCCAAAGTTCCAAAGCCCGGGCTTAACCTAGTTGCACATGAAGCTTTTTATTTTTATTTTTGTGAAACAGGGTTGCGTTGACCTCCATGTAAAAACAAAGGGAACACAACAAAAACGCTTCCCCCCTACGTTTTACGAGGAGATCAACTTTTTGGGCGCACCTGAGAGTTGGGGAGATGGCCGACCAAAGAATGTACAGCCAAAGTTTGATGGATGGAACACCAAACATACATACCATGGGATGTAAGGATAGGGATGGACAGTGAGCCGATGAGAGTTTTCTATCTCTTTTTTTCCCTTAAAAAAATCTTCTGAAATTTGAGAGTTTTTAACAAGTAAAAAAGGTGGGGGTATGTAGAGAGCCTTACAGGTTTCAGCTGCAGAAGTCTGGACACTGTTGGCCCCACGTGAATTCAAAATTCCATATGTAGCCTCCTCTCAACAGAAATTCCAAGTATAGCCTCATGCTGCCCTGTTGCTGCGCATGAGAAAAGCAAAGAGCGTCTGCGCGCTGGAGAGCGCAGAGGCGGTCTTTGCCGGTCGCGCAGGAGGAAGTTGCTGCGCCTGGAGCGCGCAGGAGGTGGCTGCTGCTGCCGGGTCGCGCAGGAGACAACGCAGCGACGCCCTCGCGCGCGCGCTTTAGCCACGCGCTGGCCGCCCCTTTGCCGCGCCTCGCACGCGTCTGCTGCAGCCACGCGCCCGCCCGCCTGCTGCTCTTGCTGGTCGCAGCACCTTGGTGCTGCTCTTCACACGCGCAGCATCTTGTTGCTGCGTGCCGGGGCCGCAGCAGGATGGCCCACGGAGCTAGACTTGGAATTTCCACGGTAAACATGCTACTTTCGGAATTCTGGATGTGCAGGGGGCCATTAGTGTCCGGACTTCTCAGCTGCAAGCATGGAAGGAATGCCTTTTCTCTGTCAGGCCGGGAGATTGGAAAGAAGGGGGATAGATACGAAGAGTTATTGTTACATGAACTACAGGGACAGTGTGGACTTACCCATCAGTACGTACCTACAGAAGTTATGTTGATCACTCTGCATATGCAGTATGAAATCAAATTTGTTCAGCGTTACGTATATGTTGCGATTCCGCGGCGCGAACCTGCCATGCTCTTACGGTTTTGTTGGTCCCCGAACCTTTAGATCAGACAGTGGATGAGTCGCAACTCGCAAACAAAACGTAGCAGACTAGTAGGACGGGAGTTTTTTTTAATTGTACATTCAATTTAATATAAACCGTCCATTCTATTTTATCCGATGAATTAGATTACTTAGGATTTAGTTATACTACATCTGATAATATAAATAGTAGAATCTCGATGGTAGAACTGTAACTACCCATGTGGGGATCATGTGGCATAAGAATAGTATTTTCAACCATAGTTAAAAAAAGTATATAATACCCTTATAAAAAAATATAAATACCAAGAAAAATCTATTATACATTAATCTGGGTGCATGTGGCGGCTACATGGCAAATTGACAATGGCTGGGAATGGGAAACGGGTAAGAGGTTAAATTTAGAAGAAGAAAAATGAACCAAGCGATTATTTTCTTTCTAATCTCGATCTCTCTCGTGTTTAATTTTGGTACGCAACCCGTAGCCTGGCAACCACAACGCGAGAGAGATCGGGGGACTGCAAATTGGCTGTTAAGTGTCATCTCAATGGAACAATCCATCCATTCAATCCATCATCACCTGTGCATGCAGCTGGATAGGTGGCCGGCCGTGTGTGAATGGACCGTGGATCGGGGCATATGTGCAGCAGACAACCCAACAACGTGACTTAGACTCCACACTTGCCGATCCTGCACTGTCCTTTTCTCCACCTCCAACGCCTTCCCCCTGCCCCCTCTGAACATCTCACTAGCTTCTCCCTCTCCCAAACTAGCCAGCTAGCTAGAGCTAGCCACCTGCATTCATATTTCATGCAGGTCGGCACAGATCGAGCTGGAGCCAACCGCGGTGGTTGTGATCCGGTTATGACATGTCTAATCACCAGGTAACTTCAGGCTTTAATTTGTCGTGAAAAGTTCAGCACAAAAAGGTTTGCTAACTTCACAAATCTTTGGACATAGCAGTATAGTACTACTAATTAAACTCGAAAAAAAATGTCTTAACAGAGTGAAGCAATATGTATACTTCGGAATAGGTTTGGAATGTACTCTTCTCAAGAAGAATTCACTCCGAAAAGAACCTGAACTATTTCCTACGTATAATTTTCATTAAAATCCCCGCGGTCCAAACATAGCGCTTCAGGCTTCCTAGCAGAGGATGCTGTACATGCCACTATTAGAATTCAAGTTGCATACAGTAATCAGAGATGAAATGCATCCAAACGGGAGTATGCATGGGGCAGGGACATGGTAAAGCGCTAGCTTCACCGAACCTATACGCAGGGACGAACTCAGGATAAAAACTGAGTGTGCAATATGTATATAAGCAAATTAAGTCACACAACTAGAAATCTAAATAACATCGCGTACAAATATATTGGTTTTGAACCAGCGGATACATCAACCGTAGAAATGAGTTCAATTCTGTTGCAGTACAAAATTGAGTGAGACCTATCCCTACCCCTGCCTATACGTGCAGTCGGGGCATCCCATTTCCCAATGCGAACCAGGCAGAGAGAAATGTAAGCCTATCTACAGCAACATCACCTCGAAACTGAGTAAGATTTTGCTAGAATGGATTAATCAGTGAGATAGGAGTACTCCACAAAAAGGGCCCTGCCTTTCCGTAAGCACGCCATGCACGCAGCTAGCGTCAACCCTTTCCGCACACATAAACATGTTGATCTCGCATGTTTCACGCAGCAGCTACACGATGCTTCTCAGATCGTTAGGCAGTAGTAGATAAATGCCTCGAAACCGCAGCAGTAGTATTAGTATGTTGAAATGTGCACGCATGCACACCAACAAAGTGACCAAACACACATACCCTTTCTTAAATTCTTCTAGGGCTGGGCAAATGCAAGCACGCATGCGTGTTGTGAGCTCGAGTTAAAAATGGAGCACCAGTAGTAACATCTGGGAGACCAGGAGAAGCACAGGAGGAATATACAATTGACGTGCTGTCTCGTGCACGCCCTAACAGGGTAGGAACAGACCTGTCTCCCCCAATCGGGTTTACGAGGCACTTTTCCTTCTGCGGTTTGCTCTCTCTCTCTCTCTCTCGTCGTATCAGGCGCCTAACAGTAGCACTAGAGAGAGAGAGAGTCTTCTCTCTTAGATAACATGGCCCTAACTGATGCTAGTATATTCCATGGGAAATTAAGGCTAGTTGTTTCTGGGATTAATGTGCCCATCCGGTGGTGTTCTCATGCCTGCACACATTAGGGCACTCCCGGAGCATATACAGAATAGTTATATCTAAGGGCATCTCCAATAATACTATATTAACCGTCGGTTAGTTCTTTCATGTCAGTAAAATCCTAGGTGGAAGAGAGAAGCATGATAGAGAAGGAAAGTCGTCTCTTCCTCAAACAACCATCTCTACACACGATCCAAGACAAATCAACCAGTGCATGTGAGAGAGGGGTGAAGGAGTGGGAATATTATAAGTTTGACATGAATGTTAGAGACAACCTGCTAAAGACAGCTTATTAGAAGTGTTGTCTCTAAATCTGTCTTTCAGTAATGTGGAGTTAATATAGTAAAATTAGAGATGACACTATTAGAGTTGCCCTAATGCTCTCCATATCACTCGTAAAGAAAAGTTATATCTAATGCTCTCTATATCACTTACAAACAACAGCAGATACAACTCCGTCAATGCATTGTTATATAGCAGTGAGCGTAAACAATAAATGTAGCCGAATATAAGGTGTTTCCGCTGAGGTAGCCATGGGCATGGCTGCTGCAAGCCGTGGAGCTTGGCAAGTATGCGAGGAGTGCAGGCACGGCACAGCGAGTGCAGAAGGTGTGATGGCGAGCGAGCGGGCGACAGGCACGGGGGTGGCCTGCGACGGCTCAGTGGGCTCATGCGGTGGGGCCGGTGGGCGACGGCGGGCTGGTGGACAATGACCGGGTGGACACAGCAGTGATGTGCACGGTTGCACGATTTAATGCAGTGACCCCCACAAACAGTGTACGTAGATACAACTAGGGGTGGCAATTGTGCCCGATTACCCACGTGCCCGTGAGTAAATGCCCCAATGGAGTCGGGTATGGGTTGTTTTCTTTGCCCACAGGCATAAAAATGAGGAAAACTCTCTGCCCGTCGGGTAAATGGGTATGGGCATAGGTGAGCTCCACCTGTGCCCGTTTTGCCTGTTTACCCACGACATATACTAAGAGGTGGCCAACAGTCAACACTACCACTAAAACCCTAAGCAGTACTCACTCACTCGGTCCCAACTCCCAGCCGCCAACCACCAACACACACGCAAAGCGCCGAAGCTACCACCTGAAATCCAAAACTCCAAATCCAGATCCGCCGGTCCACCCTCATCCTCCCCTCCTGGCTGTCTGCCGCCCACGTCCTCCTCTCGGCGCCCATCTCCTTCCTCCTGCTCCCGTGCCTTCTTCCCCGCCCCGCCGCATCCTCCTCCCGGTGCCCATCTCCTTCCTCTTGCTCCCGTGCTTCCTCCCCCACCCCGCCGCATCCTCCTCCCCTGCCCAAATATGGACACCACCGCTTTCCTCCCTCCCCCGGCGCCCTTGTCCTTGGCGCCTCCGGCTCCCTCCTCCGGTGAGCTCAACTAGCCCAATCCCATTGAGCCCCAGTCGAGCCGCCAGCACCCTACCATTCGCAACCTCCTCTCCCAAGCGCCTCCACCGCACACGACCGACCCCCTCGTCTCTGGCGTTTTGTTGGTAAATGGGCAATAATATATTGTGCTAGCTTTAAATGTTTTGAATTGATATTGAATATGTAATTTTATAGATGAATTCGAGTGTTCTATTTTTGGGGTATCCTGGAGTAAGCTCTAAATGTGTCTGTCAATGGTACGAAAAACCCAAATGTATTTAGGACTGGATTGCAGATCTTCTTTATCACACAGAGCTGTTGTCAAGTTTAAAATACTGAACAACCGATGTTCATCGTTGTTTTGTAGAGAGAAATCAAATGTAGGGTTTCTTACAAACTTTGAAGTTCTTGACTTCTTATGATCTAGAGGTGCAAAACTGATCCCATGGGATGTTTGGGGGCTGTTGCTGCATCAGAGTGTAAGGTGACCAATTACTTATCTGATGCTTTCGTCTATGTTCTTTTATGCCTAATCTGATCAAATAGTCATAGTTGTGACACCCAGGTCTATGAGTACCTCTTGAAAACTCCTGCTTGCAACCAGACAAGGGAATCAATTAGTGAATTTGCAAAGAGATGGTAAAGCTTCAAGCTTACAAATGCTGACAAGCTAAACGTAATCAACTGGAGACCATTTTTGGCTGCTGATGCCTATGCAATACTGTCATGTTTTATCTTGCTGATATTGGAAATGAATTTTAATTGTGCTATTTTACTTAGTCGCTGCAAACTAAGATATGCAGTTAGAACTTATTGATAGTTTGGTATACCATGAAAGTGCTTTACTATGCCACCTGGTACCTGCCATGAATGTGAATATGTGATGCATTGTTCGTGGGTATACGGGCATACCCGTAGGCGATGGGCATGGGCAAGGTTCTTCGTCCATCGTCCTTCGCGGGCATGCCTGTGAGGGAAATCGGAGTCGCAGACATAGATATGGACGAGCACTACCTATGCTGCCGCGCCCGATTACCATCCCGAGATACAACTCTTAACTCCTCAATGTAAGTTTTTATTGTTTCTTGCTTATTGATCGATCACTACTACAGAAAACCTCATCACAGACGGTTCGGAACCGTCATCACAGACGGTTTCCAACCGTCTGTGTAAAAGTACGTCTGTGATAACAGGCGGTTATCTCAGACGGTTTTTGAGCCGTCAGGAAAATAGTATCACAGACGGTTCGAACAAGAACCGCTGCGTGATATCAATTATCACGCACGGTTCTTGTTCAACCGTCTGGATACTCGCTTTCGCACGCATTCGCTCTTGTTCCAAACCGTCGTGATAGCTTTTTTATTGCAAAAAAATATTGTCATTTTTCATGGATACACTCATACACATACACCGCCATTTCAAGCCTCCCAAACATGGATTCATTGATACACATACATGGATTCCCAACTCCTAAGCCTCCCAATAAATTTCTCAAGCCATGGATTCATGGATACACACATACACTCGATCATACACAAGTACCAATGTAGTAGAATCGGAGGAGAATCTAATGTAAACTGGATATGAATCTAACACAAGTACCACAAGCTCATACATACAAATGCGATCTGAATCTAATAGAACCTCATATACAAAAGTACCAACAAACATCGACGTCGGAGGAGGACTGGAGGAGCTCGGCGACGGCGTCAGAGGACTGGAGGAGCTCGGCGTCGGCGTCAGAGGACTAGAGGAGGTCAGCGTTGGTGTCGGCGTCGACTCTCAACTGTTGTGGAGGAAGACCATGTCGAAGGTTGGGGACTACGGGAGCAAGGGAGGACCGAGCTCGGAGGTGTAGCAGGGGCCGAGGAGCCGCGGAGGACCGAGGAGCGCCTACACCGGAGCTCGGAGGAGGATTGCCGAGCAAGGGAGGACCGAGCCAGAGGAGGACCGAGATCTGCGGAGTGCGAGATCGAAGCGCCCGAGGAGGTCGGCCATAATATATAAAGACATATTTTGCCTCCGCGCGCGCTGCTCAAAATTTTCAAATTCCCGCACTGCGAATCACGACGGTTTCATACAAAATCTGTCAGGATGACAAATCACGCACGGTTCAGATCACGAACCGTGCAGGATAGTAACTCATCGCGCAGCGGTTCTTAATACGAACCGCTCGTGATAGATCTCATCACGCATTTGGTTGGTATTAAGAGCCGCCTCAGTGATTTGGATTTATTATGGCTTGGAATTTTTCTTACTCTCTGATTTTACCATGGCTTAAAAATTTTCTTACTCTTTGATTTTACCATGGCTTAAAATTTTCCTTACTCTCTGATTTTACCATAGTAAAATCAAAATCATAGACGGTTGTTAATCCCAACCGTCTGTGATGAGGTAGTTATCACTGACGGTTGGTATCACGAACCGTCTGTGAAGTATCATAGACGGTTCGTTATACTAACCGCTGCGTGATGAGGTGTCCTCATCACGCAGCGGCTCCTTCTACCAACCGTCCGTGATACTTCACGACGGTTGGTAGAAGGAGCCGTCTGTGATGAGGCACTATCACAGACGGTTCTTATTATGAACCGCCCGTGAAGTATCACGAGCGGTTGGTAATAAAACCGCTGCGTGATGAGGCACTATCACGCATTTATTCTAAAGGGAACCGTCTGTATAAGTTCAATACAGACCTGTTTTGTAGTAGTGGATATGTCCAAACTATATCTCATACGAGATACAACTTCCACTACCGGACTCAGGCACTTTGCCGAGTGCCTCAGGCACTCGGCAAAGGCTCCTTTGCACTCGGCAAAGCCTTTACCGAGTGCGACACTCGGCAAAGGGCACTCGGAAAAAATAATCCGCAGCGGCCTTTGCCGAGTGTATTTTTTCGGGCACTCGGCAAAGGCTTTACCGAGTGCCGGTTGGCACTCGGCAAAGAAAAGGCCCAGCACTGGCGCCGCCCGTTGATTTGCCGCTTGCCGAGTGCCAACCCGCAACACTTCGGAAAGAGTTTTACTTTTTTGAAAATGTCTTGCCGAGTGCCTTGGCCATGGCACTCGGCAAAGTGTACATTTTTTTTTTTTAAAATCCTTTGCCGAGTGCCATAGTCATGGCACTCGGCAAAGTTTTAATTTTTTTTAAAATTTTTGCCGAAAGTGCCATAGTCGTGGCACTCGGCAAAGTTGTTAAAATTTTTTGAAAATTCTTTGCCGAGTGTCGCAGGTTCTGGCACTCGGCAAAGTTTTAATTTTTTTAAAAAAATTCTTTGCCGAGTGTCATGGTCATGGCACTCGGCAAAGCCGAAAACCGGGATTTTCAATGCACCAAACCGACCAAAACCTTGTGACTTCTCCGCTTGCAATCTCTCTCTTTCTCTCTCTCAATGCACTCAAACCGAACTAAAACAATCGTGCAGGCAGCAAAGATATATTCTACAGAGTAAGTCCAAAATTAATTACGCCGACGTGGAGATTAAAGATAAGTGGTTAACAACGAATAATCTGAAAAAAAAGATAAGAATTGTATATGGGGAAAAACATGGATATACTACGCACAATGTAATGCACACTGCAAATTTTCCCGATGAAACTCATCCGTATTTGTTACAACAAAAAAGCCCAAGAGTGGACGTGAATAGTGTGTGTAAAATATATGTGATAGCTTATCTTTTCATTTCTCTTAACTATGCACATAATAATAAATATCACTGTAATTTATACCCACCTTTCCATCAATCTAATCTTGATATGATATAATATAAGATGGAAGCATTTCTTGCAATGCTTGTGCCCTACAAAGGAGTGCAAGACAAGAACAGATGTGTTCACTTTGCCGCCTCTACAGATGCTTGTGGCCTGACTTAAAAGAAGAAGCAACCATAGCTTGCTAACTCATGGGTACATGCATCATGAGGAAAATACCAAGTATCACAAAGTACTATAGTTTGAGACAGACTTAAGGCATCGAAGACAAACATGAAACTTATACAATATACTACCGTAAATAGTACTATATAGCAATTTTGTTGTATTCATGTTTCTAAATTCAATCAACTTTGCTTTAAATTTTTATACTCTTTTGAAGAAACGTTTTGGAAAATAGTTTGTTCACGAAATCTAGACAACTTATTAGCTAAATGTTACGACCAACTATATTGATACTTGCCATTTGGTTTCAATTTTCATTAATCATCAAGCATATATGAGTGATCCATGGTAGCAATTCTTTCAAGAAATCAATATTAACAATTGACGACAACAAAATCTAGCTAGAGATCATCAATAAAATGATGATTCACGATAAGTAAATCATGTGTCAATCAAAGATCAATTGCAAACATGAAAAGATCAAAGATCAAACAAACAAATCGGTCGACCATGATCTAATTAGAAAACTATACATACAGCTTGGGGAATTTTATGAGTAACTATGTAGTATCAATTGGACAATTAACATACAATCGCTTACAACACTTGACTTCAGATATTGAGCTATGAACTCAACATACACGTATGCATCAGAGAAATAAGGCCTTTGGCGAAGACATGGATTCCGATTGAATCAGAACAATCGTAAGAAGACTAAAACAACCACAAACAAATTAAGAAGACATGAAACCGCAAAAATCAAAGGATCCATTCATGCAACTTTAGGACTACTCCCAAGCCTAAGCTCAAGATCTACTTCTTAGGCCTACAAGATGAAGTGGACTAGAGCTAGGGCTTGTGATTACTTGGGTACCTTTGCATCACGATCAACTCCTCGCAGCCTCCTCTCGCGCATGACGCCGACGCACGACGAAGAACAGCAGACCACCGCCGATGGTCGATCGACACCGATGTGGGCGGGGGCGAGGCGGCCGCGGCGGCGAGGCGCAGCGGCGGCGGGGGCGGGCGGGGGCGGCAGCGGCGGCGGCGCGCGCGCGGCGCGGCGGCGCAGGCACGGCAGCGCGGCGGGCGCGGCGGCGCGCGGGCGCGGCGCGGCGCGCGCGGCGCGCGGCGCGGCGGCGGCGGCGCGCGCGGCGGGCGGCGCGGCGCGGCGGCGGCGGCGGCGCGATAGCTGCAGCAGTGCGTGTGTGTGTGTGGTGCGAAAAACATTTGTTGAAGGTTTGCCGAGTGCCCAGATCCGCACTCGGCAAACAATTTTCAAATTTTTTATTTTGTTTGCCGAGTGCCCAGATCCGCACTCGGCAAAGAGTTTTTTTATATATTATTATTTTCTTTTAATTTTTATTACCTTGCCGAGTGCCCTGGATATGGCACTCCTGAAAGAGGTTTTTTTATTTTTTTATTTTTTTAAATTTCTTTGAGTGCCTGAGCTATGGCACTCAAGAAAGAGGAATTTTTTCAAATTTTTTTAAATTTTTCTTCCTCCAATTTTTTTAAAACAACAGACCTCTCCCCATCTTTGCAGTGTGTCGTATGTGCGGCACTCGGCAAGACTTTCGTTTAGAGTGCCATGGCACGATTCAAGCAAAGATTTTTTTATTATTATTTTGGCCTCCAAATTTTTTGGCAGCCTACTCTGATATCAGTACTCTATGTTAGGATTTGGTACATTTTTGTGGCTTTTGTTATACTTAGTTAATTTATTTCATTTACTAAATTATTTGGAAAATGCAAATTTGAAGCTGCGATGCATCGAATAATGGAATTTAATGATTCAAAAATGATAGTCATGTTATTGATCAGTGTGGTAGTATCGAGAGCGGACCGAAATTTGGACATCTTGTTGACTTAAACATGATCGTGAACTTGCGGGCGAAGTGTTTTTAAATTCTATAAAAGCAAACAACGTCCGAAAATTATGAAACTTCGTGGAGATGTCATGATATCATATGTGGAGGTCGTGATAAAAATTTGAGAAGGTTTCGTGCGTTGTCACGTCGATGCTTTCAAACCAGGACATCTCCACCGGGATATAAGTATCACATGTGGAGATGTCACTGCTTGAAAGCATCGACGTGACAACGCGCACGAAACCTTCTCAAATTTTTATCACAGCCTCCACATATGATATCATGACATCTCCACGAGTTTCATAATTTTCTGACGTTGTTTGCTTTTATAGAATTTAAAACACTTCGCCCGCAAGTTCACTGGCCATGTTTCACAACAAGATGTCCAAATTTCGGTCCGCTCTCGATACTACCACACTACGATCAATAACATGACTATCATTTTTGAATCATTAAATTCCACTATTCGATGCACATGCGCTCAAATTTGCATTTTCCAAATAATTCTAGTAAATGAAATAAATTAACTAAGTATAACAAAAGCCACAAAAATGTACCAAATCCTAACATAGAGTACTGACATCGTAGTAGGGTGCAAAAAATTTGAGGCCAAAATAAATAAAAAAATCTTTGCCGAGTGCCGTGCCATGGCACTCTAAGGGAGCTTTGCCGAGTGCGCACATACGACACTCGGCAAAGATTTATTTTGCCGAGTGCCAAACGGCGGCGCCGGCAAAATTTGACGTCGGCGAACCGTTACCTCGCCGCTTTGCCGAAGTGCCCTTGGCACTCGGCAAGGTTGAATGTACCGAGTGTTAATCTTTGCCGAGTGCATGGCACTCGGCAAAGAGGGCTTTGCCGAGTGTAGTTCTTTGCCGAGTGTCGCACTCGGCAAAATAGCTCTTTACCGAGTGCCCGATATTTGGCACTCGGCAAAGTTTTTTGTACTCGGCAAAGGGGCTGTGTCCGGTAGTGTTCCCCCTCTCCTATCAAATTCCCCCTCCAGCTCGCCCTCCTTCCTACGAGAACACCCTTAGAAGTGGTCCAGGGTGAAACTAGGTGCCCTTAATACGTAGGCCCGACACAATTGAGAGAAGGAAATTTGTACTACTAGTTCTACAGTAGATGGATAGGGATATACATGCATGATGCATACTTCATCAGCATGGGAGGCAGATGAGAGTAAATGCACATTTTGGCTGGGGGCGGTGGTATTGGTAGTGCAGTGGAGTGCAGTAGTCGTCCCCAATGAAGCACAGCAAAATAGATGGATGGATGGATGGAATAAATGCCACCACTTACTTCCTGTCTGCCTCAAAGTGAGTCGAGACTGGAGGAGACTTGTGGTAGCTTGCACAGGCTGCAACTGTAGTGACAAGTAAACTGTAAATTAAAAGCAGCATGCATTCATGCATGCAGAAGAGATGGAAGAGGAGAGAAGAAGGGTGCAAGCTAATACTATAGCCAGCACCTAGAAAAGCTGGCAGGAACCCACTCGGAATGGACCCAAACGGAGGCAAGGCAAGAAGCTACCAGTAGCTGCTGCAGTGAAGGGCACTGCTCGGCTGCTACCCGGTCGGCTACTAGCAGATCGCATCGCAGATTAAGCTATGTATGCGGCATGTGGGATAACTAATTGCAGTTCTCTTTTTTTCTGAAACCAAAGCCAACTGCTCGTAAAAGGAAATCCTTTTGGATGTGACCCCTCATCTTTATTGTAGTATATTGATAAAATCAAATAAAATAATATATGTCTAATGTAAATATAATAGTCAAAGTTTATATGTTTAACTCCAGGTAACCCTAAACGTTTTTTTTTTTGTGACCGGAGACAGGAGTGAGTAATTGCAGTGCTTGTTACTCCTCTTAGGACCACGACCACATTCTGGGCCGTCTCGCAGCTACCACTAGTCCATTAGTACTGAACTACTGAAGGTAGCCAGATGAAAAGTGCTGGAAAATCACACAGCCTGATGTTGCAAATTGCTCTAAGCGTGCGACGGCGGTGGGCTTCGCCGGCGCCCAGATGGGCTCGAAGTTGGAACAGTCACGCATTCATGCGGGCTAGCGGTAAACCTCGGCCGTTTTGGGCAAACATTGCAGGACGCGAGCAGAACTAAACACGAACGTTCTATCGGCGCTTTTTAGCCCTGCCGCGGAACACTATCTGGGCCGTCCTTCCAAGATGATTCCAACCCGGCGTGGTTCTGCATTTTGGACCGGTAGGTTTGGTTGGGCGTGCCGGGCCTAGCAGCCGAGATTTTCACAGATCTGGAGTTTGCACTGCGGCGACAATCCGGCAAGGGAGCCGGGAGTCGGGGTAGGAAAACAGCGGACAGCTAGTGCCGTGGCGTCGATGCCCTGCCGACTCGCCGAGCCGGAGCCCGGACTCCCGGAGGGGATGGAATTGTCAAGCCTCAAATTATTCAGTCTGCGCGGTGGAACGGATGGTGCTCTCTAACGTACTTCCGATTCCTCCAAAAAGAAAAGACCACTTTCCAGGAGAGGTAAGTAAGGCTACGATACAACTGAAATGGCTATGCGATATCACTATTATCAGTGAGCAGGTTAACTTCCACTCGTTCTGTCAGGTTGCCAGTGTGGACTGTGGAGCACACGCAATTAACACTGCTGGTCATCAAGCATAACTGGGTAACACAAAAGAGGAAGGAAGTAATTTACAGAACATACTTACGTAGCTTATCCACATTGCCTCGTCCTCCCGCCCTATACAAAACTTCTTAATTACACCGCGCAGCACGTTACTTATTTTGCTCAGTTGCTGGCTATTCAACAACGTAACGCGTACTTACCTATATGCCCATGGACGCAGCTGGCCGGCGGCAGGCGGCGAACGCGCGCACTAGCTCGCCCCGGCCGCCGGCGGGCTGGCGGGGTCGACGGTCTTGAACGACTGGTGCAGACGGCGAAGGACGGCATCGTCGCGACCCCACTCGGTGTTGGGCGCCGTGACGAAGTGCGCGTACAGCTTGTTCCGCGCGCACGTCACGGAGATGAGGCTGTGCGCGCCGGCGCCCGCGATCTCGTACTCGTAGTACACCTGCCCGCTCCCGTCTGTCCGCTCCGTGGACCGCACGTCGTCTGCCGACGCGATCTGGTCCTGCAGCCCGACGTCGGAGAGCGCGAGGTTGTCGAGCACGGCGTTGACGGGCGCCAGCGCGCGGAAGCCGGCGAGGAACGTGAGGTACTCGCGCTCGGAGCGCTTGCGCGGGTTGAAGAACTCGCTGTCCGTGCCGTTGGTTCCCTTCTCCACCTTGGACACCAGCCGCTCCTTCCACCCCTCCGGCACCTCGTACACGTACTCCGCCGCGTCCTTCTTGCTCGCGTTGCCGCCGTACCCGCCGTAGTTGGCCGCGCTCGCCGCCGTGCCGTAGTACACCTTGAACTCCGGGTCGGCGTGGGACGGTGGCGGCGTCGCGGGGGACAGCAGCAGGAAGCTGGCAGCGGCCGCAGCGGCCAGCGTGGCTGTGAATGGCCTGGCCGGGAGCCTGACAGCGTGCGCGGGTGGCTGCGAGGTGGGGGAGGAGGAGGTGGAGGCGGCGGTGGTGAGGACAGGGGATGGGGAGAGGAGGGAGGCGAGCACGGTCATGGTGGCCGTCGTGGACCTCGACGCACGACTTGCGGTGGGGGTGGCTCGCGCGCGTTTTGTGTGGTTTTGTGCTGCCGAGAGGATAGGAGAGATCGGCGTGGCTTATCCGGTGAGACGACATGGCACCGACGAAAGCTACGTCGTGCTTCTAGGCCTTTTCGGCCCAAGGCACTGCCATGTAGATGTGCACAAACGTGGTACCGGCACTCACACAGGCCGTCCTTTAACGGGCCAGTCGGCCGTGTCGGGCAATCCTTAACGGCTACTTCCGAATTTTATCATTTCTCATTATCAACTTTGAAGATTTCTAACTCAAAAGTTGAAGACTTTCAGCTCAAAGTTTCTCACTTCCACCTCCAATAAATCGACTTTCAACTAAATATTTTTTTGAAACTTTTTTTTTTTGAAAGGCTTGGCAGGAGGACTGCTACACTGCATTAAAGAGGGGTTAAAACAATATACGATTTTGCTAGTTCTAAGTTGCCTGAAATTTTCTTAAGTTTAAGTCACTTGTTGTGACCATTGAATTTGTGTAGAGATTGGTGTGTCATATGATTGTCATATGATTGGATATTGATCCAATGGATATCATATGATTGGATATTGATCCAATGATCACAACAAATGACTTAAACTTTAAAAAAAAATCAGACAACTTATGAATAGACAGTCCCAACAATATAATGTTGACGATTACAGGTAAAAGGCCAAAAGATTGAAAACCAGAAAAAAAAAAAGAACCCAAAAGAACAAAAAAAAAAACAAACAAAGCCGAAAGGAAGAAAGGAAAAGGAAAAAACCACAAGAAAAACTAGAAAACAACTCAGACCATCTCGACAAAAACTCCAATCAAATAAGAGTTGCGTCTTCCGTCGGTAGATAGGCCGCTATTTTTTTTGCCCCACTGGAGATCCAGGCCCTTACTTTCTCTTTAATTATCGCAATCACCCCTCCCTTATCATTCCTTTGGTGTTAAAAAATTCTTCTATTTCTTTCCTTCCATATATGCCAAACTGTCAATATGATTAACGAGCTTTGGCCTTTCCTGTTTGAGCATATTTCTCTATGTGATATTTCCATCCACCAATGCAGGACCGTCGCCTGGACGTCCCCTTGAGAGGGTAACATGCTATTATGTTGAGCCCAAGATGCTATGGCATTCCAGATCCTCTTTGTGTAGGCGCAATTGATTAGCAGATGTCGTGCTGTTTCTGGGTTGTTTGTGCAGAGCGGGCATCAGAAATCATTTTGTATGTGTCTTGCTGATAAGACATCAGCCGTCGGTATCCGTTCCTGGACAGTGAGCCATGCAAAGATTTTACATTTTTGTGGAGCCCAAGGTTCCTAGATGAGACCGCCGTATGGTTTGGCGATCGACCCCATGAATTATACATTGTATGCCGACTTGGCTGTGTATTTCCCGGTGGAGGTCCATTTCCAAGAAATGTCATCCGGTATTTTCGACGCCAGTGACACCTGTGCAACCTTGTCGTACAGTTGCACAAACTCCAGGATGTGGTGCACTGTGATTTTTCGTCTAAGGTCTGTGATCCAATTATTTCCCTCTAGAGCCCCCCTCACCGTCATGTTCTTTCTTGCCGAGATATAATAGAGATTAGGAGCCAAATCATTCAGGGGTGAGCATCCTAACCAGACATCCTTCTAGAAGATTGCTTTTATCTCCATCTTCCAGCGAAATTTTTGTTGAAACTCAGAAAAGTTTGTGATCCTTGTCGTTGATCGGAAGGCGCATCCTGTTCCATTGTTTTTCATGCTCTTTCCAATGGTACCATAACCAATGTAGGTGTAGGGCCCGGCCGAAGGAAGCCAGCTATAGAATTATGAGACACCCCATTTTTTTGGCAACATACCATATTCCAGTTAACTCAGCATTTCCCCCTCCCAGGTGTAGGTCGTTCCTGCTCCAAAACCAAGCCCTGCGACGCTTTATTGATCTGTTTCCGCGTCCATGCCGGGAGGTCGGCAAGAGTCATGTGATAGATGGGTATGAAGGTGAGGACCGCCTTGAGTGTAGTCAGCCTTCCGGCTCTAGATAACATTTTCTTTTTTATAGCCCGCAAGCTTTGCATCAATTTTATCTATCAAGGGCTGAAGATGTACCTTCCTCAACTTTCACAAAGACATGGGAAGTCCAAGATAAGTGCATGGCATGCATCTCCTGGGTGCTAGGAAATCTTGCAAAATAGTGTCTAAGTCTTGTTCTTGACATTGGATTGGTATGATTGCACTCTTGCTTAGGTTAATCTTAAGCCCTGTCACATCTTCAAAAATGTGCAGAAGTTCTTTGAGATTGTCTAGATCTTGCTTGAATGATGACACAAAAAATCATAGCGCCATCTGCATATAGGGACAGTCGCACCTTGATCGTCCTCCCGCTTAGGAGAGAGAGCGACCCTTCCGCTGTGGCCGTGTCCAGAAGACGCTGGAGTGCATCGATCACTATGAGGAACAGATATGGAGATAGAGGGTCCCCTTGCCGCACCCCACATTTATGCCAGATTCTTGGTCCTCTGATCCCGTTTAAGATTACTGTGGAGTTTGATGAGCTCAATAGCATTGACATCCATTCCCTTGAACGTGGTCCGAAGCCGCAATGTTGGAGAGTGTCAAGCAAATAGGGTCAGGATACCGAGTCGAAGGCCTTGGAGATGTCCAACTTGATCATGAGGACCGATGTCCTGGATTGGTGATAGCTACGCGCCAGGTTCTGCACATAAAGGAAATTATCCTGAATGCAGCGCGTCTTAATGAAGGCGCTTTGGCCTTTAGAGATCAAAACATCCATGTGCTTGGAAAGCTTTAGAGCAAGCACCTTAGATATTAGTTTGTCCATGCTATGAATCAAGCTAATTAGCCTGAAGTCCATCATGTCAGTGGGTTGTTCCTTTTTAGTAGCAAGACTATATCCGTCGAATTGATTTTGGCGAAATGCATTCTATTTTGACGATAGAACTTTGAGAAAACCGTCAAAACATCCAGTCTGATGATGTCCCAAGCTTCCTTGTAGAAAACTCCACTGAAGCTGTTTGGCCCCGATGCCTTATCTCGTGGCATTATGCATATCGTCGTGAAGATTTCGTGCTTTGAGAATGGCTGTTCTAGCTGGGTTAGCGCAATTGATCAACCTTGGTTTGGCCGGATATGGTCCCAATCGAAAACACTTGTGGCCTACTGTGTCGTCCCGATAATGCGTGAGAAGTACTGAAACAATGCCATTTCCTTTTCCTCTTGAAGGACATAGTTGCCAGCCGAGTCTGACAGGACACAAATGAAGTTTTTCGTCTTCCTTCTGGTTGCTTTGGAGTGAAAATATTTTGTATTTGCATCTCCTAGCTTCAGCCACGTTATCCAAGACCGTAGTCTCCATTCCATACGATGTATTGCCGCTAGGCCTAGAATTCTTGTTTTGAGGTCCATACGTAACACCTTTTCTAGGTGGGAGAGCTGTCGTAGTTCCTAGGCTTGTCTAGTTGAAAAAGAATTTTAAGAGCTTGACGCATTTGTAGCTTTTTGTTACCAATGTTTGAACTACTCCAGGTTGTTAAGGCTTTTGCCATCCTTTGCATTTTACACAACAATATCTTAGCAGGGTCTGTTACCTCCACATGCTGTGACCATGCTTCAATCACCACCTCTTGTATCCATTCAGGAAGGGCCAGCAACTTTGAAAAGTAAAACGTATGGGCTTTCTGATCCTCTCCTCTGCCAAGATCATCAACGAGCAATGATCAGACATAGAGGAAGAGAGAGGATGCAACTGATGGTTAGAGAAAAGAATGTCCCAATCCGAGTTGACAAAAGCTCGGTCGATCCTTTCTAATGTCGGATTGACTTTCTCATTTGACCACACGAATCGATGCTCCTGTAAATGCATCTCCTTAAGCTCGCAATGGTTTATGGTCACCCTAACTTGTGCCATCAGTCTCCTATTAAGATTTTGGTTGTTCTTGTCATTTGCCCTGTAAATGAGATTGAAATCTCCTAGAATTAGCCAAGAGCCCTGTATGGTGGCATGAATTTGTTCCATCTCTTCTAAGAAGGCTGGCTTGAGTTGGTCTTGGTGCGGTCCATAAACTGTTGTTAACATCCAAGCAGGGCCATCTATGCACGGTGTCACCCCCCCTGTGATAGAGTGATCCCAGATTGAAAGGTCGTATATGTGGACTCGATTTGTGTCCCAGATTATCACAATTCCCCCTGGTTCCCATTGCAGGTTTCTGGAGTATTCCCCTCATACGCCCTCCTGCTACTTCATTTAAGAGCCCACCATTTATTAGTTCAAGCTTTGTTTCCTGCAAGCAAATTATGTCACAGGAGGTATCTACTATCAAATTTTAGACTATTTGTCTTCTGATCGATGCATTTAGTCCTCTCACGTTCCAGCTTATTATCTTGAGGGAAAGTATGTTAAGCTTAAACTACTCAGACTGCCTGCTAAAAGCGCCACTTTCAAACCGACATTTTCATTCATACGAAACTGATGAGTTACAAGCAGCCTACAAAGGTAATAGCTGCTAGGATTCAAACTAAGATTGCAACCTGGCGATTGTTGCCTTCTTGCAACAACCTCTGAGACAACTGCTTGCGCCCTTCTACCACAAAACCCAAAAGAGGACATGATGGACTACTAAGACCCCCACACTGTGATGCCTGCTGGTGACCTTAGGCCACTGCCACTTCACTAGCCAGCGCGGCCAGGTCCTCCCCATTGAGGCCCAGTGTTGTAGGTTCACCTGTGCCTTGCCTTCCACCCCTGGCAGTGCTTTGAGGGCTTGGATGACCTCTGTTTGCCATGAAAGAGAGAAAACAAGGCAGAAGTCGCCTTGGCGTCTTTGCCAAAACTCCCCGCCGCTGCCTAGAGCAACGACTTTTCCTCCAAGAGTACTGAGGCCTGCTGAGCTACTCCCACCTTGGTCAAGGTCTTCTTTGCTGCAAGTCGCAAGCTGCGCTAGGCTGTGGGCACCTCAGGCAGCTCCTGTGCCATAGGCGGCCCTAGGAGAGAAGCCATGTGTGTGTGCGAGAGGACAAGCTCCCCCAAAAGCACGACCTCCCCGGTTCGGGCTAGGCCTCCTCCTCAAGCACACCTCCCTTGGATCGGGCGAGGCCTCCTCAACCTCCTGAGCATCAGAGGTGAGTGGTAGCCAGTTCGCTCCCAGTGGAAAACTGGGGAGTCTACCTTGTCTTCCTGTCCCTGAGGGCTCCAGGATAAGGTTGCTTCAAGTCACACGGGGTCCTCCCGGGGAGGTTCGGTGGTCTTGCTGGGTGTAGGCCTTTCTGAGATTGGATCACCTACCACCTGGATCGGTGAGGGAAGCCCGATGCTCCCCTAATCATCTGGGCCTTTAAGAGGCACACACGATCCCAGGGAGTGCTTGTAGTCCCTAGGGGGCAGTGTCTTCTTCAACTCAAGCATGAACCTTCTTGGCGGAGATCGAGTGTGGCTCCTACCTCTTTCGCTCCCCCTTGGAGAGCCACAGCGATACTGATCGACGCTAGCAAAACGCCGGTAGCGCCCTACTGGGGAGTGTGAGCGTCCCCTGTAGGATGGACGGGAGGGGCCTCCTCGACTCCCCCTATTGACGGTAAGGCTGCCCCGATCGAGGTTGCCCGACCATTTGTTGAAATGGGTGCAGTCGTCTCTGTTGTCGCGATCGCCCTCGAAGTCGTCTCTGTCGTCCCTCCTCGGGCCCAGCCTGTAGTCGACATCCCTAGCCCGGTGCTTGGGCTATCTTTCCACCCCATTCGACACTCCAGCAGTCCAGAAGAAGTGGACGCGCAAAGGGTACTCCTCCCCGGCGTTCGAAGAAGGGGGGTCGGCGTGCCCGCTGTCCAGGGAGTGAAAGTCAACCGGGGAGAAGTCTTCAAGGATACTGAGATGAACCAGGACTTGGTGGCAGAGACCCTCCCTGGAGACACCCACCAGAAGCGATGGCGATGGGAGTGCCGGATCGTGCTCCTGGTGGCCTTCCTCCGGCCGGTTCATGAGGCAAAGTTGCATCACCTTTGGTATGGCATCCGGGTCCCGGACTTAGACCCACACCGGCCAGATGGCCGCATTCCAGTCTCGCTCAAGGGATAGCTCGTCCACTCAGTCGAATAACAGTTCCCCCTGCCGTCTTTTCAACCACCGAAGGGTGCCAGGCATGAAGGGGGATTCCTTCCAAGCACAGAAGAGCGTGATACCTCCATATATTGCGTTGGGCATCTGCATCGTGGTCCCAAGGGTGGAACCGAAGCTGGTATCCATCGAGGGAAGCCCCTCCGTGTCAAGTGCCACATCACGCTGCAGGGGGCTCTAAAACTCCACCAGGAAGTCCTCCCTGTGGTAATGGGAGACTGTGATATCCCTGATTGGGAACCGCAACCGAACCTGGATGGTTCGCGCTATCATCGTCGGTGTGGGGGTCTGGCACGGCCCCACCACCTGGATGACGATCGATAGACTACGAAGCTTCTGGAGCTCTGCCTCCATGTCTTGTGAGACCACCAAGGCGCAAATGCCCTCCTCTGGCCTTTTGGAGGCATGTCCAGGAGCATGGACCTCCATGTCAGCTTTGCCCCGCAGGAGGAGCGGTGCAAATGTGCAGGACAGTGGCCAAGAGGATTGCTTTTTGGTTGGGGATCGGCTGGGACAACGGCGAGCGATATGGTCGTTGGCTTTGCACCTAAGGCATTTTAGTGGCTCTCTGCATTGCGCTCTTTGGTGGTCTCTTGCCAGGCAGCGGAAGCAGCGCCCCATGAACTGTGCTTTAAAGAAAGGCTGGGGGCTTGATTTCACAAGTGCTAACTCTGAAGGCCTTGAATGCGATTTCTTTCTCCACTAGTATCGCTCCCAAACTGGTGTCCAAAGCTCTCGAGTTACCTCCCGCCACAAGAGATTGAAGCTGCCTGAGCAATCCCAACCCCCCGGGTGGTTAAGCCTTTAATGGCATTGAAAACATGCAACTTTGTTGTGGTCTCTTACTGTCGTAGGGACGCCCCCCGGTCCCACGACCTGGCGAAGCACGGCAGCACCGAAAAGGCCTTCCAAGAACATACTTGGAGGCTGCCCCGAAGACCCCTCGTAGGATCCTGAAGCCCCCTCGGAGGATCCCGAAGACTCCTCAGAGGCATCCCGAAGCCCCCGCGGAGGATCCTGAAGCCCCCGCGGAGGACCCTGAAGAACCCTCGGAGACATCCCGAAGATCCTTCGGCAGGCCCGAAGAGACTTCCCAGGGAAGGTAGCAGAAGACCGTCGAAGGGTACGGGGTCCACCAGAGCGGTGGACCAGGCGCACCTCCTGAAGATAGACCATGTCCACAAGGGTGCATCATGCACCAGAGACTGCGCATAGGGCGCGTAAAGACCCTGCTGCCCCTAGGGCTAATGTACTTTGCTAAGGGTATGTATGTATTTTCATGTATCATATCGGGAGGTTATAAATAGCCCCTCTACCCTGTAACTTGGGGGAAGGAGGAATAAAGACCGAGCCCCTGTTCAGCCCCTTCGTCTTACTTGTATGAGGGGTCTCCACTTCTTACTGTCTAGTCTTCTCACTACGACAGTTGGCGCCGTCCGTGGGGTTCGGCAAGAAAATCACCCAAAAAAAAGCTCATGGCCCCCCGAAGGGCAGCACCCAAAGTCTCTGCAACCGAGGCAGCAGCGGCGGCTGCGGCCCCGAACACTCCTAAAGCAAAGCGGGGTCGGCTCGCATCTGCCGCTGCCGCCGCCCGAGCTGCAGAAGAAGAAGCCAATAATTCCACCCACGGGGGCATCGTAGGAGGCGATGCTCCACCCACCGAAGCATCCTTGCCGAACGCTGCAGGCATCACTCGAGAATCATACGAGGCACTTTAGTGGGAATTGGCGGACCTCCGGCGAGAGATGCTCAACCTCCGACAGGCGGCGGGAGGCACCCTCGCGACCACCCAGCCGCAACCTGACACTCAACACCCCGAAGCCGGAGCCCAAACCATCCCGGAGGAGCCAAACACGAGCCTGCAGCTCCGGGGAGATCCAAACTCACCGTTGAGCGTAGGACTTGAAGCAGCACGCTGGCCAAGAAACTTCAAAATGCTGGAGGTCACACCCTTCGAAGGGTGCACAGATCCCTCGGAATTCCTACGCGTGTATGAAACAACAGTCGAAGCGGCGGGAGGAGACGACACAACAAAGGCGAAAAGCATCACGCTCGCCCTCAAGGGCGTGGCCCTAACATGGTTCTTCACCATCCCCCCCCGCTCCGTCTACGCCTGGGAACAGTTGCGTGGCAACATACGCAACAACTTTCAAGGAAGCTACAGCGAGTCAAAGGACACAGGACACTTGTTCGCAGTCAAGCAGGCACCGGGCGAATCTCTCCGAAGCTTCTTCAGAAAGTTCGCAGAAGTAAAATGTCAAGTCAAGGGCGTCAACGAAACTACCATCATAAACGCCGCAACTTGCGGCTTGCAAAAGGGCCCCCTGTCAGAAAAGTTGGCGCGCAAGCCAGCACGCACGGTCATCGAACTCTTCGACAAAATAGAGGAGTATGCCCGAGCGGAGGAGGACAGCACCCGGAGAAATGGTATCACCCCAGGCAACTCACCAACAGACAGGCCAGTTAAGGAGGACGCAGGAACCCCCCCCGGTTACCAGCAAACCGCGCATCAACTATCGACAAAAGGCTGAAACGTCTATCATCTGGATGAAGGGAATCCTTCCGAGGCAGGAAGAAGGGGCGGCCGAGCAAACCGCTGGCCGCGCAGAGGGCGGCGCGTCGTCACGAGGCGGCGCGTGGCGCCGAGGCGCACAAAGAACAACTCCGTCATACTGTGACCTCCATGACGAAGGGTCGCATACAACAGCAGAGTGTCGCACCATTGCAGCCATGAACGACTACATGCACCGTAGTCAGCACCCAGTTGAGCAAGAAGATTGAAAGGAAGCGGGCAATCTACTGCCGGCCCCACCCCCACGCCCGCGCATTGAAGGCGGCCACGGTGGGCCAGCCCACAGGATCATCAATATGATCACCGGCGGGTCCTCGCTGGGCATAGCATCGAAAAGACAGTGCCGCGCGTACGTGCGGCAAATCCACCATGTGGCCACACAGCCAGCCTCCTTGCCACCCCGCTACTCTGAGGTGTCCATAACATTCGGACCGGATGACGCGCGGGATATACACTTCCCCCATCAGGACCCCCTCGTCATCTCTGCCAGCATCGCCAGCTACGAGGTCAGGCGGGTCCTCGTAGATGGCGGAAGCTCGGCGGACCTCCTCTTCGCAGAAGCCTTCGACAAAATGATGATCCCCAGAGATCGCTTGTCACCACCTGACATCCCACTGGTGGGCTTCGGGGGAAGGCCCGTCACGGCTTTGGGACAGATTGCCCTACCCGTCATGTTTGGCAACGGCCAGGCAGCTCGCACGGAAACAATAACTTTCGACGTTGTCGAGATGCCATATCAGTACAACGCCATCCTCGGAAGGGCCACCCTCAACACCTTGGCGCAAGAGCGCATCACAACTACCTATGCATGAAGATCCCCGCGCACGAAGGCGTTATTACGATACGGGCCAACCAACACCTCGCTCGTCGCGCCGAAATGGAGCCTGGCTCGCATGCTCGACGCGTCCACGCGGTCGAGGCAAACGCGGAGCAACAAAACAGGGCTCCGGTTGGCAAATGGGCCCCGAAGGCGAAGCCAGAAGGACAGCTACAAAGGGTGCCCCTCCGAGACGATGCCCAGGGGAAAACGGTGGCCCTCGGAGCAGAACTCATGGAGGAAGAACACAATAGCATCCTCCGGGTGCTACGCGACAACGCCGACATCTTTGCATGGATCCCCGAAGACATCCCTGGCGTGGCCAGGGATACAATCGAGCACCGGCTGGCCATCCGAGCGAACGCAATCCCAAAGAAGCAGAAGCTCTGGTGCATGACGCCCGAACGCCTCGAAGCAGCAAAGAAGGAGATCGCCAACCTCCTCACAGCCGGCGTGATTCGCGAAATCAAGCACTCCGAGTGGCTTGCCAACCCAGTCCTCG
The DNA here is from genome assembly GCA_036346255.1 of Ampelocalamus luodianensis. Taxonomy (NCBI): domain Eukaryota; kingdom Viridiplantae; phylum Streptophyta; class Magnoliopsida; order Poales; family Poaceae; genus Ampelocalamus; species Ampelocalamus luodianensis. Next base: position 6,250,568 of record CM070632.1, on the reverse strand, counting down.
TCCAAAAAAGCACGCAGTGGCACATGTGCGTCGACTTCACCGATCTCAACAAGGCGTGCCCAAAGGACGACTTTCCCTTACCACGCATCGACCAATTAGTAGACGCCACCTCGGGGTGCGAGCTTATGAGCTTCCTCGACGCATACTCCGGATACCACCAGATATTCATGGCTAAAGAGGACGAAGAAAAAACTGCCTTTATCACCCCCATCGGCACCTACTGCTACCACCGCATGCCCTTCGGGTTGAAGAATGCAGGAGCAACATTTACACGCCTTATCACAAGAGTCCTCATTTGACGACTCGGCAGAACGTCAAGCATATGTCGACGATATTGTGGTGAAAAGTAAGCTCGCGAGTTCCCACCCCGAGGACCTACAAGAAACTTTCGCCAGCCTTCGAGGAGAGGGAATCAAGCTCAACCCGGAGAAATGTGCCTTTGGTGTCAGGGCAGGAAAAATGTTAGGATTCCTCGTCTCAAATAGAGGAATCGAAGCAAACCCAGAGAAAATCAGGGCCATACAAGAAATGCAACCACCCCGCAGCGGCCGAGAAGTACAAAAACTCACAGGGCGCCTCGCGGCCCTCAGCCGATTCCTATCCCGATCGGCTGAGAGGGTCTTGCCGTTCTTCAAGACCCTTCGAGGTGCGGAGCCATTCCGATGGACGGAGGAGTGCCAACATGCATTCCAAGACCTCAAGGAATACCTCGCGGCTACTCCACCTCACGGCTGAGGCGGGAGCACGCCTCTGCAGATCTCGCCGCATCCACTTCCGCGGTTAGTACGGTCCTCGTCCAAGAAAAAGACGAACAGCGACCCGTCTACTATGTCTCCGAAGCACTCCAGGGAGCCAAGATAAGGTACACGGAGCTGGAAAAGCTAGCGTATGCTCTGCTAATGGCTTTGCGTAAGCTTCGCCATTACTTCCTCGCACACGCAATCACAATCCCAACTTCATACCCCTTGCTCTGATGTTGCGAAACAAAGATGCCTCCGGGCGCGTCGGCAAATGGGCCGCGGAACTCACACCCTTCGACATCACGTTCGCTCCACACACCACAATCAAATCCCAATCATTGGCTGACTTCGTAGCAGAGTGGACCCCTCACACGGAGCAGCCAGCCAATGCCATCGACACACCATGGATATTGTACACCAACGGCTCCTGGTGCGCAACGGGAGCAGGGGCGGCCGCCATCCTCATCGCATCAGATGGTTGGAGCATATCACACGCCACGCGACTCAACTTCGCCACGACAAACAACGCTTCAGAATACGAGGCTCTCCTCCTAGGACTCCGCCGAGCAAAGGCATTAGGAGCCAAGCGAGTGGTCGTAAAAAGTGAGTCGCGCCTCATGGCGGGGCACTTCGACAAGACATTCGAAACAAGGGATCCCAAAATGGCTCGATACCTCGCGGTAGTATGAGCCATTGCCAAGGGGTTCCTCGGAATCACCGTCTAGGCAATACCCAGAAGTGCGAACGAAGCTGCCGACCGACTCGCAAAGATGGCCAGTTCCAATGACCACCCACCACCGGAAGTCTTCTATGAGATACTCAACAAGCCTTCCGCCTTGAACAAGTCGACCACCACCCCACCCGGAGCACAAGGGGCTCCGCCCGGAGCACAAGGGGCTCCGTCTGAAGCACTAAAGGCTCCGCCCGGAGCGCTAGGTGCCCTCGAGCTGAAAGGCGTTGAAACCAAAGACACTATGTCTACCAAGGCATCACCAGGCAAGGCATACCATGTGACACACATTGACACCACAGACTGGCATAACATCATCGTCGCTTACCTAACGAGCGACGAATCAGATGATCCAGTCGAAGCAAAACACCTCAAATACCGAGCCAAGAATTACCACCTCGTCAACGGTGATTTGTACAAAGGAGGCGTTTGCACCCCTTTCCTGCGGTGCATTTCACAGAAGGAAGGCCAACACCTCCTCAAGGAAATACACGAGGGGGCCTGCGGAACACACCAGGCCCCACGAAGCATTGTCGCCAAAGCCTTCCGACAAGGTTTTTACTGGCCAACGGCGCTGCGCGACGCATAACATCTCGTCCAACACTACCAAGGGTGCCAATGGGCCAGCAATAACCCGAAAGCGCCCCCCACCCCGCTACAGCCCTTACCGCCCATATGGCCCTTCGCACGATGGGGCCTCGACATCATCGGCCCCTTCCCAGCGGCAAAAGGCAACCTGCGCTTCGCCTTCGTGGCCATCGAATACTTCTCAAGATAGATAGAAGCCGAGCCGATAAAAAAAAATAACGGCGAATAAAGACAACGCCGTCGGAAGAACGCTATTTGCGGTACGTAGTACCTCGCGACCTAGTCACCGATAACGGCACACGCTCGACTCGCGCCTTCGGTCATTTATGGCGATTGGGGTCACCATATGCTTCGATCCGTTGACACCGAGTCCAATGGAGCGATCGAAGGGCAAACGACAACGTATGGCAGCCTCAACAAACGCTGGTGGGCTTGCCAAAAGGATCGTGGCGAAGAGCTACAAAAAGCCTTATGGGCACTTCAACTCGCCAACCAGGGCCACGGTTTCTCCCTTTCAAGCTCGTCTTGGTGGCGAAGCCATGACCTCAAGAGCTCGCCACCAAGTCCGCCGGGACCTGCATCATTTATTACGGAACCCTCTGTATACCGCACTAGTCCAGATCACGCTAGTACACAGTGGTTAACACAGTAAATATCGATCCACACAAGCGATAATTAAAGTAAACGATTAGTTTGAATAACAAATAAGGGTTTTGACCTTATGGTCGAAGTTTACACTTATTAAGCCACGCAGGCTAACAGAAATAAAGCGGCGAAATGAACGGAAAAACTCCGGCGTAGATCCCACCAATTCACCACAGGCAACCAACCGATCCGCACTTAACGAACGATCGCCTTCAACGAACTCCTCCTCAAAAGCAAAGACTCCTCCTCTTCAGAGGTTTGGGCGCAAGTTTTACAACAAGCGTGAGTACACAACCGTACTGCAAATCATACCACGTAATGCAATGTATAGATGCGAGCTTATTCCAAAGAAAAGGCTTCGTGGTTCTTTTGCATAAAAGCAACATTTGCAATTGAATACGATAATAGATTGAAAGCATAATTCAAACAAATAGACAATATTAATTTAATGAATTGTTTCCACAAAGACACACACTAAATGATTATTTCACATAGCCATATGATTGAGATCACACAAACCCCATTCCCACAAAAACTAACCTTTATGTGAAATCACCGAGCATGTCCATGACCGCGACGCGCTATTCGAATAGATTGTTTAACACTCTGCAGAGGTTGTACACTTTACCCACACGATATAACCAGGTGTAGCTAGCACCAATCATAACAAAACAGCTGAAACTTCATCTCCAACATTGACATTCCCAAGTGCTTACAAACCGTTATACATATCACATAGCCCATGCATAACACACACCGCTGGACAGGGGACGACGAATCCTCCGTGATGCAACCACCAAGTAGTCACACCTCCACCCTATCACAAAGCCTAACCTACCACCGAACATCAATGCCGAGAATCCATAACTTACTAAGTTAGGCCCGTCCCATACCGCATGTGGTCGTGCATGAAGGCTCGGTTCAATGGCGCACAAAGTTAAGTCCTTAATTGACCAAGGCAAGACTTCCATATTCTAACTAAGCCACACGATTATCGCTCCCATCACATAGTCCACCATGTCACACGCCTCCACCACTTGCCTCGCCTAAATCCTTTACCACCCAGCTGGTTTTAGTGCAACACATGCCATCACAAAGTAATAACATACAACTACAGCTTTACACAAAGTTCCATAGTCACTTAGTCATAATTGATATTTGCAACTTACATGAGATGATGACTCGTAGCATGGCTAAGCAATTGTACTCGATCTAACCAACCCACGTTGGTGCTATAATATTACCAACTAATAACCAATCTAGGTGACAAGGAATTATGACATACAAGGCCAAGGTGTGATAACAATTTGATAATAACTATGCCCAAAGCATTTAAATAAATAATTAAACTATCATGCAATAATTTAACACAAAGTAATTTGAAAACGGGTTCAAGATGATCAAAGGTATGACTTGCCTTGGAAAGGTCTATGTACTGATCTTGATCTTGGGGTGCTCCTTCTTCCACAAAATTCCCCAGACCGACGCGTCACTGCAAAACAGAGACACAAACAAACAAAACAAATAAATAACAGAGGCAAAACAAACTCCAAAATTAAATAAAAATCTCAGATAAATAGATCTTGAATTTAGACAGATTTAGGAATTTGAATGAGCTCAATCGAGTTAGGATGCAAAAGTTATGAGCTTTGGAAGATTGGAAATCTAAAAGAAACCCTAATTCGATAGGAATTTCCGAATTACTTTTCTATTGAAAAATCGGATTATTGCGCAATGCTGACGTCATCTGAGGACGTTCGGACGGGATGAAAATCGGCCTGACAGGTGGGTCCCACCTGTCAGTGACTCGGCTCACGGTAGACTGGGTCTACCGAGCCTCGGGCCTGGGGACCCGGTGGACCATGCCGCGTGGGCGCGCACGTGGATGCCGACGGGGCTCCACGCGACGACACGAGGCACGGGCCGACGCGTGAGGTGGCGGCGAGGCGTGCGTCGCCGACCGACGACGGCGGCTCGGGGCCGATGGCAACGGCGAACGCTGCGCCGGCGAGTGAGTGGTACCAACGTGTAGCCCTTGCTATTGCGAACCTAATGAAGTAGAGCCGGTGGTCGGGGCGACGGAGGTGGCCGCGGCGAGGTTCAAGCGCGGCGTTTCGCTTGTTGTCGGACAGCGGCTCGTGGGTTCCGGCAAAGTGGATGGCACCAGAGATTGCTTATGCTCGTGTGATGTTTGGTGGTGCAATCGGCGAGCTCGACGGCAGCGATGGCGGCGAAGAGCTCACCGGAGTTCTCGCGGTGAAAACCCTAGAATCGGCGGGGGCAGCGCGCAAGGGCTCTCGGGTTACGAGGTTTGGGGTTTTACGATGCGGGAGAGAGGCGATCCTCTGGGCCTTTATAGGGGTCTGGAGGGTGCGAGAGGCGGCGCGCAAAAACCCTAAAAGGAGTCCGAGACGAACACGAGCTCGATTTCGATTTTAAACCGTTCGGATATGATTTTACCAATAGGTGCGGTTGAGATGGGGATAAGATTTGCACGCTTTCTAGAAAGGTTTTAAAGGAAACGTGTTTTGCCGACGGCTCGAGCTTGGAAACATGGCGGCGCGCGCCGCGCGCGAGGACAGCCGGCGCGGGCGGGCGACTGACGTAAGGCCCACACGCCGATGGCAGGAGGCGGCCTTGGCGCGCGGAGCGCATGGAGATGGGCCGTGGCGAGCGAAGGGAATGGGCCGAAAGTTAAAGAATTCGGCCGAATGGATTTCGAGATTTTAAATAGGTTTTTCATTTTAGAAAATACGTAAATTCAAATGGGCAATAGAAAATAGCAAATGAACTCGTAAAAATTCTAGAAAATCTAGAAAATATATCCGAGCACATAGAACCCAAATAAAATAGTTTTGGCTATTGTTCATGTTGGGATTATTCACATTAAATGTTTTTGATTGTAAAGTCCAATATTAAGCTTTTGAAATTAAATTCAAATAAAATTCAAATGGTGAATTTTTCCCTACTAACTATTTAAAAGATTTTTAAGCTCAAAATTGGGATGTTACAAACCTCCCCTTAAAGGAATCTCGACCCGAGATTCAAAGCAGCTAGAGAAAAGGCTAGAAACTCGCTTTGGCTCTTCTTCACGCTCCCACGTTGCTTCTCCTTCGAGTGGTTGCTCCATCGACCTTGCAAAACGAGCAGCCTTGCTTCGGTGAGGCGCTCATGACATCCAAAATCTTGACCGGCCGCTTCTTGTAGGTAAGATCCTCCTTCAAGTCAATTGATTCCAACCGGCTTGCTCTTCCGCACACGAAGACACTTCTTCAATCATGAGACATGAAAGACATCATGTACTCGCTAACGATCGCGTAGCTCCAATCGTAAGCAACTTCTCCACGGCGTTCCAAAATCTTGAACGGACCAACATACCTAGCAAGCTTCCTTTGGCATGAAACCTTTTGACACCTCTCGAGTGGGGTAACTCAAGATAAACGAAATCCTCGGATTCAAAATCGAGATCACGACGACGATTATCGCGATAGCTCTTACGCTGGGACTGAGCTATCTTTAATCTTTCTCTTATCACGCCACTTGCTCTTCTCGCTTCGAATAATGTCTCGACCGAAACCGATCGTTCAAATTGCTTTCACCAATTCAACGGTCCTACAGCACGGCCATACAAAGCTTCAAAGGTGACATTTGCGGACTAGCTTGATAATCGTTGTTGTATGAAAATTTCCGTGACATCGGCAGACTTTTATCCCAACGGGTAGCATTAGCTAGAGCACAAGCTCAAAGATATCCTCCAATATCGATTGACTCTTTCATCCGCCATCGGTCTGCATGGATGGTATGCGTGATAAAATTCGATGGTACCCAATGCTTCATGCAAGCTTTGCCAAAACGAGAGGTGAACGAGATCCTCGATGCGACACTATCTTCTTGGGCACACCGCAAACCGACAATTCTGGCCATGTACAACTCGCAAGGCGATCTCACGAGTATGTGGTTTTGATCGCGAAATGGGCGACCTTGGTTAGACGATCGACTATTACCCAGATCGAATCGAACCCGATTGGGTCTTAGGTAAACCGTGATAAAATCCATCCCGATTTCTCCCACTTCCATTCTCGAATCTTTCGGCTGTTGCAGCAAACCCGCCGGTCTCGTGTTCGCCTTCACTTTCTCGACAGGTGTCGCACAAGGCAACGAACTCGCGACTTCGCTTCAAATTTGGCCACCAAAATTTAGTCTTAACATCTGTTACATTTTGGTACTTCCAGGTGAATTGAATACTTTGAGTCATGGGCTTCAAGATTAATCTCTCGCACCATCGATATCCGGTACACGATACGACCATTAATCCGTAGTATGTCTTGATCATCCTTGGTGAAATATTTGAATTTTCCTTCGCCATTTTGAGCTTGATATCCGACAACACAGGTCCTTTGGTTGTGCTTCACGAATCGCTTCTCCGTGGTAGACTGTACCTCCAAGCGGCTACAAATCCCTTGGACACAACTTCTAGCTTTAGCTTCAAATTCTTCATAAAGTTACGGGCAACTTCCTTTACTTCCAAATCATTGCAGAACTCTTACGACTTAGAGCATCCGCAACTACGTTGGCTTTTCCTCGGATGGTAGTGGATTCGAGATTGTAATCCTTGATCAATTCTAACCATCTTCTCTGCCTCATATTCAGATCCGATCGGTAAAGATGTACTTGACTCTTATGATCTGTGTAGACTTCACGATGACACGATGAGGTAATGACGCTAAATCTTTAAAGCATGCACTACGCAGCTAATTCCGCATCATGAGTAGGTAATTCTCCTCGTGGGGTCTCAATTGTCTTGACGCGTAAGCAACAGCTTCTTCCTTCTGCATCAGACACATCCTAATCCTTGACGCTAAGCATCACAATAGATATCGAAATCCTTGCGAATATCCGCAAAATTAGCATCAGTGAAGTTAAGCGCTTCTTTAACTCTTGGAAGCTTTCCTCACAGCCGAGTCCAAGTGAACTTTTTCTCCTTCTTCAACAATTGCGTAAGAGGCTTAGCAATTGATGAGAATCTTCGATAAAACGGCGGTAATAACTCGCCATTCCCAAGAAAATCGCTAACTGAAGTTACGCCTGGTCGCCCCAATGTAGCATCGCTTTAACTTTACCGGTCAATTGCTACTCCTCTTGTCATCACGTGACCAAGGAAATCCACTTCCTTCTTCCAAAAGTCACACTTATCGAACTTGGCATACAATCGATGCTCTCGAGTTTTTCCAATATTATCCTTAAATGCTCGCGTGTTCTTCCTCCGACTTGGAGTACACGAGAATATCATCGATGAATACAACTACGAACTTGTCCAAATATTCCATGAATACTTTATTCATCATGTTCATGAAATAGGCAGGGCATTAGTCGCACTAAAGGACATGACTAAGAACTCATAATGTCCGCATGCGCTGAGAAAGCGGTCTTCTGTATATCCCTAGGACAAATTTTTAGTGGTGGTAACCCGATCGCAGACGATCTTCGAGAATAATCCTGCTCCTTTCATCCGATCAAACAGATCATCTATCCGGGTAGTGGGTACTTGTTCTTGATGGTAACCTCGTTGAGAGAACGGTAATCAATACACATCCTCATACTTCCATCCTTCTTCTTGACAAACAACACCGGCGCTCCCACGGCGAACTAGGTCTCACGAAACCTTTCTCAAGAAGGTCTTCTATCTGCTTCTTCATCTCTACCAATTCATCTACCGCATCCGATAAGGTCTCTTTGAAATTGGTCTTTGCCACTCGTACTAGGTCGATGACAAACTCAATGTCACGATCCGTGGCATTCCCGGTAATTCTTCCGAAACACATCCGATATTCACCGACCACCGGTACTTCTTCTAAGGCAAGGGTCTTGATCGCTTACTAGCAAATGTCCATCACGAATCGAGGTGGTTAGAAACTCTACCTTGTTTCCTTTGGCGTCCTCGATTATTCTGCTCTTGACCACAATCTAGCACTGACTTTGTGCTTGGATAACCAATCCATGCCAAGAATGACATCTAGGTTTGGGTATCTAGGACTATTAGGTTGGCTAGAAACTCAACTCGGCTATGAGTAACTTAGCTCCTAAACATCCCACTCTAGTACTTAGCTCTGCTCCAGGCGACTGGACTAACAGAGTATGCTTAAGTTGCATAACTTCCAAATTATTCTTGGTTGCAAATATTCCAGAAACAAACGAATGCGAAGCTCCAGAATCAAACAAAACGATGCAGGTACTGAGTTAACCAGAAACTTACCCAGTACAACGTCCGGTGATTCCTGGGCTCCTTCAAGAGTGACGTGGTTGACACGGCCTCTGATCACGGACTGTGGTGCTCCTCCGGCTTGACCAAAGAACTTGTGAAGCTCCTTGGTTGATGCCCGCGCTGGTGTCTTGGATGACGAGCTCCAAGGTTGAAGCGCATTGAGTGATTGTTCCCGCTGCGGACACCGGTTGGCAAAATGTCGGTGACGACAGCGTAATGCACCTTTGGTGCGCTCGCTGGTTGCTTCTGGATTGGGGTTGGCAGTGCGGGGTTGCGGAAGTTCCGGCGGTGGGACGGGTGTTGAAGTTAGTGCGAGTGCTCTGACGAAGTCCGGGTGGAAACTCGCTTGAACTTTGCCGCAATCGTTCTTGCCCTCTGTTGTGATTGATGGTTCCCTTGTTGAGCCATCCGCTGCTTGCGGCTATCTTCCGCCTCCTTGCGTTTGTCTTCTAGAACAAAGGCTTTGTTGACCAACTCCGGAAATCGTGAAAGTATGGGCGATCAAACCGACTTGCGATCGAAGTTTAGTCCTTCAAAAGCGACTCGCGAGCCTTGTCCGTGGCTACATCTTCACGCAGCGTGAAGCGAGCTGAGAAAACTTGTTGAGGTAGTCGACACGCGACATAGCTCCTGCTTGAGAGCGCGAATTCATCCTTCTTCGATCGATAATTCCTTCGGTACATGATAACGCGAAAAGCGGCAGAGAATTCCTCCCAAGTGATATCCTGTGGCGCCTCATGGGCGGCACGAAGTTCTCCACCATTCAAGAAATGCCTCCATCCGTGAGTGGCATACGTAACCTTTTCACGGCCGTCAGACCGAGTGATCAACGACTTTCTTTCGATAACACGCAGCCAATCGTCCGCTTCCACCGAGAGACGTGTCCGTAAAATGTTGGTGGGCGAGTCCTCATGAATTTCGCAAGTTTGATGGTCCATGGTGACCATGAGCACTGGGGCTCCATGTCGTGATTGTTGTTGTTATTGTTCGTTGTGCATGGCTTGCATCCGAGTCATCATGGTATTCATCACCGAGTCCGGCCGCCATGAAAGCTCCAAAGTTTTGCAAGTCAATTGGGGTGCTTGCGCGAACCGCTCCTGCACTGGTTGCTCATTGCCTCCTGGTGTCGGGTACGGAACCACTTGCGGCGCTCGACGAGTTTGAACCATCCGCGAGGCTCCAAAGGTCGATAAGGTAGCAAGCAAGAGATAAGTTAAGAACTGCGGGGGTAGGTTAAACCCAACAAAACACGTATCAAGAAACTCAAATGAAATACCTTATTACTTAGGGTCTTAGCATGGCCGCAAATGATGCCTAAGGGCCTTGCGACCATACTCGCACACAAAAAGGAACAACGACCTAAGCACACAAAACTACCGCCTAAAGGGCGACTCACTAAACCGAAATCGCTAAGCACAGCGAAACTAAGACCAACTACTCGAAAGCCTCCACAACCAGCGCGACGCCCCGACGGTGCAGACTCTGGCGAGCCAAGATCTTGGCAAACCGATCCTCGATGCCCTCGAATCGTGCAGCAGAACAGCGCTCCTGCAATCGCTCCTCTCGCTCGCTGCTCGCATCATCCTCTCGCTTCCATCGACCTTCCTCCGATCTTCTTCAGATCCTCCTCGGGTCTTCCTCTTCTTCGTGAACTTGGTCGTAGAGGATCTCTTGCAGAGTGGCGACCTTCTCTTCGGCTCTTTGTAAGGCTTCATAGACATGATCCAATTCCGTGATAGTCCTCTCCAAAGCTTCCTCCTGGGCGGCCACGAACTGGGCAAGGTGCATGACTGTAGCGTTGCTCTCTCCTTCTGTGGACGGGTAGCGTGCTGGCAAGTCCACAGCTGCAGCTCTGGGTGGTAACGAAGACGGTGTCTGAAGCTCGTCGGCGTAGATGTTGCGAATACGTAGCATGGCCAGCGCGACGACTCGGATACCTTCCAACCAAGTGATCTTCCTCACGAGACGTCGCGAAGGTGGCTCGCTTGTCGCTCCTCCCGGCGATCGTCAGCGACAAATCACTCCGCAGTTATGTCCATTCACCGCCCGGCCGTTACCAGCGCATGGGCGATCAAAACCTCCAAGAACCCGCAATGCCTTCCAAAGCTCGGCAACAGATCCTCCCGTGCGCTCACCATAGCTCAAGACCAGGCATCCACAAGACAGCATACAACCGGGTAAGAGCAACTTTAGAACAATGGGAGAGAAAGGATTATAGCAATAGTTGAGGCGAGAGAGATATGAGAAAGTTAAGCAATCAATTAACCTTGCAAGTTAATTTTTCCTTTAGAAAATAGTTTGGACACTCTAAAGACGGCCAATCTAACTAAGGTCAAGACCTACAATCGATGGCTCGATACCAACTCTATCGGGACCTGAATTACGATTCGAACCCTCTGTATACCGCACTAGTCCAGATCACGCTAGTGCACACAGGGTTAACACGTAAATATCGATCCACACAAGCGATAATTAAAGTAAACGATTAGTTTGAATAACAAATAAGGGTTTTGACCTTATGGTCGAGTTTACACTTATTGCCACGCAGGCTAACAGAAATAAAGCAAAGAATGAACGGAAAAACTCCAGCGTAGATCCCACCAATTCACCACAGTGCAACCAACCGGGATCCGCACCTTAACGAACGATCGACCTTCAACGAACTCCTCCTCAAAAGCAAAGTGACTCCTCCTCTTCTCGTAGGTTTGGGCGCAAGTTTTACAACAAGCGTGAGTACACAACCGCACTCGCAAATCATACCACGTAATGCAATGTATAGATGCGAAGCTTATTCCAAAGAAAAGGCTTCGTGGTTCTTTTGCATAAAAGCAACATTTGCAATTGAATACGATAATAGATTGAAAGCATAATTCAAACAAATAGACAATATTAATTTAACAGATTGTTTCCACAAAGACACACAATAAATGATTATTTCACATAGCCATATGATTGAGATCACACACTCCCATTCCCACAAAAACTAACCCTTATGTGAAATCACCGAGCATGTCCATGACCGCGACGCGCTATTCGAATAGATTGTTTAACACTCTGCAGAGGTTGTACACTTTACCCACACGATATAACCAGTGTAGCTAGCACCAATCATAACAAAACAAATGAAACTTCATCTCCAACATTGACATTCCCAGTGTGCTTACAAACCGTTATACATATCACATAGCCCATGCATAACACACACCGCTGGACGGGGACGACTAATCCTCCCGTGATGCAACCACCAAGTAGTCACACCTCCACCCTATCACAAAGCCTAACCTACCACCAACATCAATGCCGAGAATCCATAACTTACTAAGTTAGCCCGTCCCATACTGGGCATGTGGTCGCATGAAGAAGCTCGGCTCAATGGCGCACAAAGTTAAGTCCTTAATTGACCAAGGCAAGACTTCCATATTCTAACTAAGCCACAGATTATCGCTCCCATCACATAGTCCACCATGTCACACGCCTCCACCACTTGCCTCGCCTAAATCCTTTACCACCTGGGCTGGTTTTAGTGCAACACATGCCATCACAAAGTAATAACATACAAAGACACGGTTTTACACAAAGTTCCATAGTCACTTAGTCATAATTGATATTTGCAACTTACATGAGATGATGACTCGTAGCATGGCTAAGCAATTGTACTCGCATCTAACCAACCCACGTTGGTGCTATAATATTACCAACTAATAACCAATCTAGGGTGACAAGGAATTATGACATACAAGGCCAAGGTGTGATAACAATTTGATAATAACTATGCCCAAAGCATTTAAATAAATAATTAAACTATCATGCAATAATTTAACACAAAGTAATTTGAAAACTGGGTTCAAGATGATCAAAGGTATGACTTGCCTTGGAAAAGGTCTATGTACTGATCTTGATCTTGGGGTGCTCCTTCTTCCACAAAATTCCCCAACGACCGACGCTCTACTCGCAAACGAGACACAAACAAACAAAACAAATAAATAACAGAGGCAAAACAAACTCCAAAAATTAAATAAAAATCTCAGATAAATAGATCTTGAATTTAGACAGATTTAGGAATTTGAATGGGCTCAATCGGAGTTAGGATGCAAAAGTTATGAGCTTTGGAAGATTGGAAATCTAAAGAAACCCTAATTTCGATTTTACGAATTTCCGAATTACTTTTCTATTGAAAAATCGGATTATTGCGCAATGCCGACGTCATCCGAGGACGTTCGGACGGATGAAATCGGCTGACAGTGGGTCCCACTGCCGCTGACTCGGCCACGGTGGCGGGTCTCACCGAGCCTCGGCCGGGACCCGTGGACCATGCCGCGTGGCGCGCGTGGATGCCGACGGGGCTCCACGCGACGACACGAGGGCACACGGCCGACGCGCTACGAGGTGGCGGCGAGGTGGCGTACACGCCGACCGACGACGGCTCGGCCGGGACCGATGGCAACGGCGAATCTACGGCTCGCCGGCGAGTGAGTGGTACCAACGCAGCCCTTGCTATTGCGAACCTAATGAAGTAAGTGGGTGGTCGGGACGACGGAGGTGGCCGCGGCGAGGTTCAAGCGCCGTGCCGGTTGTTGTCGGACGGCGGCTCCAGTGGGTTCCGCAAAGTGGATGGCACCAGAGATTGCTTATGCTCGTCGCGATCGGGTGGTGCGGTCGGCGAGCTACGACTCGCAGCGATGGCGGCGGAAGAGCTCACGGAGTTCTCGCGGTGAAACCCTAGAATCGACGGGACGGCGCGCAGCGGCTCTCGGGTTACGGGGTTTGGGGTTTCGATGCGGGAGAGCGATCCTCGGGGCCTTTATAGGGGTCTGGAGGGTGCGGAGAGGCGGCAGCAAAAACCCTAAAAGGAGTCCGAGACGAACACGAGCTCGATTTCGATTTTAAACCAGTTCGGATATGATTTTACCGGCAATAAGTGCGGTTGAGATGGGGATAAGATTTGTACGCTTTCTAGAAAGGTTTTAAAAGGAAACGTGTTTTGCTTGGACGGCTCGAGCTTGGAAACATGGCGGCGGCGCGCCGCGCGAGGACGGCCGGCGCGGGCGAAGACTGACGTGTAGGGCCCACACGCCGCTGGCGAAAGGCTACGCTGCGCGGCGAGCGCTGGGCCGGAGATGGGCCGTGACAAACAGCGAAGGAATGGGCCGAGTTAAAAATTCGGCGAATGGATTTGAGATTTTAAATAGGTTTTTCATTTTAGAAAATACCGTAAATTCAAACGGGCAATAGAAAATAGCAAATGAACTTCTAAAAATTCTAGAAAAATCTAGAAAATATATCCGAGCACATAGAACCCAAATAAAATAGTTTTGGCTATTGTTCATGTTGGGATTATTCACATTAAATGTTTTTGATTGTAAAGTCCAATATTAAGCTTTTGAAATTAAATTCAAATAAAATTCAAATGGTGAATTTTTCCCTACTAACTATTTAAAAGATTTTTAAGCTCTGAAAATTGGGATGTTACAAAGTCCCTCCGAGCAAGCCAACCCGACAATCCGGAAGGCCGCAAAGTTTCCCTTGATACGGTAGAAGAGCACCGCGTGCAGGCCATCTCAAACATGGCAAAGTACACGGCAGGCGTCGAGAAGGCGTATAACAAGAAAGTCCGGGCTCGCCCCCTCGCACTAGGAGACATGGTCCTAAAGCGGGTGGCGAAACCCGCGACAGTCGGCAAGCTGCAGTCCAAATGGGAAGGGCCCTACATTATCACCCAGAGCACAAGGGCAGGATCCTACCACATAGCTACACTCGAAGGACAGTAGCTCGATCACACATGGAACGCCAAGAGTCTCCGCAAGTTCTACCCTTGAGCACAGCATTGTAAAAATCCCAGCTGCGACCGGACAAAAACCCAGCCCCGAAGGGGGGGGTTTGTAAGATCATGTGTAAATTTTTTGCGCATTTTGTGCCAATGCAATATGAAAAGAATCGCGAAGCACACCGAGGTCCCCCCGAGGACCGGGTGTATAAACCAAGACACCGCGCATGGCTTTCGGCCCTGGTGCACACCGAGGTCCCCCCGAGGACCGAGGGTATAAAACAAGACACCGCGCATGGCTCTCCGCCCCGGTGCACAACGAGGTCCCCCGAGGGACCGGGTGTATAAAACAAGACACCGCGCATGGCTCTCGGCCCCGGTGCAGAACAAGGGCTCTCCGAAGCCCTATCAAAAGAAGGTAGGGGGACGAGCGCGGCTTCGCCCCCACCTCGCAAAAAATATATACATATACAAATAGGGCCCTCCGAAGCCCTATCAAAAGAAGGTAGGAGGACGAGCGCGGCTTCGCCCCCACCTCGCAAAAAAATACATTAATAGGGCTCTTCGAAGCCCAATAAAAAGAAGGTAGGGGGACGATCCCCAAAACCCTATCTGCCACCCCCCTCGCGGCACCCTCCCCCTCGCAATAAAATAAAAACTTCACAACATCGCGAGGCACAAATACAATAGTTGGTCTTTATTAAGCATATCTCAACAACGTACAACAAAGCTCCGCCAACGACAAATACAATAGTTTACAATAATAATACGTTTATGTTTAGGGGACAAAGTCCCATTCCTCTGTGCGCGTAGCCCACTCAAGCAGCTCCTGGTCTAACGCCCCGGACGCTAGCAGCCTCGCTAATTCCCTCTGCGTGGCTTTGAGCTCATCCAAGGACTCGGAGGAACTATCACTTGAAAAAACAGCGGGCGGAGGAGCCGACTCAGCACACGACGCGAGGGGATCAGCATCAGCGCCGGCAGTCATCGCCTCGTGGCGCATCCAGAATGCCCGAATCTCTTCACGTACCTCGGCCGCCTTCCTCTTGCGGGCGCGATGAAACTCCCTCATAGAACCGGTAGGGTTCGCTAGTTTCCAACGCTGCCACTTCGCGCCGTGATAAACAGCTCCCCGATAGCACAGCTGCAAGGGCCAAACGGACAGCACGCCCCGCTCGTCCTTCGATCCCCGGCGACCGGCGCCCCTCTTAATACTTCGCGCTTCGGACGGAGCGGGACCCCGCTTGGCGACTCGCTTGATCAATAATCCTTCGCCCTGAATATACGAAGCGCGGTTCCAAACAAACAAGTCATGCCATCGTCCAAACATTTTCCATTTAGAAACGAGGGTCTTACACAAAAAGAGGTTACCCTCGTACAAAACGCCCCTTATGGCAAAGCAAAAGTGGAGCGAAAAAAGCTCCGACGCTAACTATAACCTAAAAGGCGGGGGGTCACACCTTATCGTGTGGGGTGGACCCCCGCTTGTCGACACACGCCTCTCCCGCCGAGGCCCCAGCATCCGCCGAGGCCGCCGATGGGGCCTTCCCTTTCTCCCGCTGCGCTTGGGCCACCCGTAGCGACTCCGCCGCGTCGTCATGACCGCGCGAAGACCAGTAATCTTGAAGCAAGACCCTCCCGGCCTTCCTCGTACGGTTCCGCGCGGCCGCCACTTCCTCCGGAGTGGCCACCGCGACAGCCCGAGCCGCAAGGCCATCAATGTGGGCACAGCCGGCCTTGTCGAGGGAGGCGAGTGTCGCGGACCAAGAAGCCTTCGCGCAGTGGTCACCATACGCGCGGGCGGCCGGGAGAAACACTTCCCTGGCACGCTGAAGACGCTTGAAGGTAATGTCCATCTCCGAGGGCCGGTGGCACCTCGCCGGGGGAACGGCACCAAGTTGCAACACGGCCCCCTCGACGGCCTCCATGGCTCGCCAAGCAGCAAGCCCAACGGAGGTTGACAGCTCACGCTCAGCGCGAACCTCCTCTTCCAGCACCGCCTTCTCGCCCCGCAGGTCCTTCACTTGCTCCTCCAGGGCTTGCACCCGAAGGGCTTGCTCCTCCAGGGCTTGCACTCGAAGGACAAAGCGTCACGCTCACAGGTAAGCACCTCGTTCCGAGCGTGCTCGTCCTCGACCTACTTCTGGATCTCAGCAAAGCCCGACGTGATGTCACCATTAAGGGCCCTCGCCAGCATAACGGTCTGCGCACACAAAGCGACTCAGCGATAATCCAAAAAAAATAGCATACCTTCACGACGTTCGCCTCGATGCCCCGAAGCATGTCGGGCAAGGTCATTCGCACGAAGAGCTCCCGAAGCAGAGGTGGCGAAGCAAAATCAGCCATAGCCCCACACACCTGCGACGCCCCTTCGCTAACGCGAAAATCAGCGCGGCACATGGGCCCCAAGTCCACCATGCCTGAAGAGCGAGCAGAGCCATGCTCCCCCGACTGGCCACCTCCGGACTACCCTCCTCCGGAGGCAACAGGGCCAGAACCCCCCCGCCAGCCCACCCCCTGGCACGACATCATCCGCTGCAATATCGAAGCCTTTAAAAGCACCAGCATCAAGAAAAATAACCACCAAACAATCCGCCGGAGTAACAACTTACCGCGCGACACCCGAGGGGTAGGGGGCACCTCGTCCGCAGCATCCTGTCCCCCGTAGACATTCGAAGGCGTGCTCTGCCCGGAGGACTCGTCGATATCTAACTCGACAATATTAAACGAGCCGACCGCTCGCTGCACCTGCGAGGCGGTTCGCTCGGCTACCAATCGACTACCCCGCACTCGCGTCGTGAGGCCGGAGGATCGCCGTCGGGCGGATCGAAAAACTCCGACCGGCCCGAAGGGTCCACCGCCGGTCTCTTCGAAGCATGCCTCGACCCCTCGGCATTGTGCAGGCCAACGCCAACGTCGCGGGGCGCAACAATGCGCAGAGGGGCCACAAAAACCGGCCCGGCCCCCTCGATCTCCACCGGTCGGGCATGTTTCTTCTTCTTGGCCTCCGGGTCAGGCCGATCAGCAAGGCGAACCGAGGCAGGGTACGCCCGGTTCAACCGCCCCTCCCGCAGAACCAGGCAGCGCCTCGCATGCTCCTCACCCGTATACGGGCCGAGAAGTATCTCCGCCGCACGGCTCGCTTCGGCAATCGATATGGCTGCGGCAAACAAAGATCGTAAGTCGTCATTCAAAATCCAAACAAAGCCCAGGCCAAAAGTCATACCTTCGTGCCCCCTCACAGTAAGAGTGGGGTGCCCAGAGCCGGTGGAGCTCCGCTCGACTTCCCAGTCCTGCGCCAATGGCTAAAGGCCAAAGGCGCAAAACTCTTCCACCAAGTCTCGTGTGGAGAACCGCCTCGTCACATCCAGAAGAAGGCGCAGATGGGCCTCCTCCCTCGCCGTCAGCTCGACATCGGGGCTGGCGATGGGCTGTATCGGACCGCCTCGGGATAGCAGACCATCCCCCGGCACGCAGGTATGGTAAAACCACCTTCGTGTCCAGGCCGTTTCCCACCTGTTCCGCACCGCCGGAGCAGGTAGGTACATTTGGCAGCGCGACCTCGGTTGAAAATTAACGCTACCAAAGTTCAATGTCTCGCCGTCGCTGTTCTTCTTCGGTTGGCAGCGGACATCATGCAAGAACGCGAAAAGGCGAGCCTCGCCTGCAGCCCCGGCCGCTCGAAGCATCCACTCGAAGACCCCCAACTTAACAACCGAGTTGGAGGTAAGTTGTGCCAACTCTACGCTGTACAGCTGTAGCACGTCTCTCACCAAGTCCACGCACGGGATTTGCACCCCGGCGTCAAGAAAGGCAACAAAAACTACCGCCTCGTCGGCTCGAGGCGATGGCACTGTCTCCGTTCCGGGAACTCGAACCTTCGTCACGCTCTCCAGCTTGCCCTCCTCCACGAGTGTCCGGAGCACTGCCTCCGTCACCGTCGACCTCCCGAGGTCACTCGTGTAGGACGATTCTACTGCAGCGTTCTTGCCTCGCTTCGTCATCTTTCGAAAGAACAACGCAGCAAGGCGCAAACAAACGTTTGAAAAAATATAGGCAACAGAATAAGCCCCACAAAAGGGGGGTGGTGGCTACTTATAGCGACCCAGGGAGCTCAACAGGCGTCGCACGCGTCATTAATAACGCCGTTAGCGTTACGAGGAGGCACCGGTACGGGCAACAATGCCATTATGACGCGTCAATAACGGCGCACAACGCTCCAGGCGCCGTCACGGCGCACGCCGCCATCAACGCAGCGCGTGTCAGCACCATTAAAGCGCACGATGCCACAAGAGTCCCCCGCAAGAAACACCGCCGAAGGGACGGAAGACCCTTCGCAACCAACGACGCTTCGCCACGACAGAGGGGACGGTGTGCCTGGACCTTACAGGAGAACGGCGCGGTTTCAGCCATGGCGAAGCAGACCTCGACCGTGAGGGGCTTATCGTAGGGGCGCCCCACCGGCCCCACGACCCGGCGAAGCACGGCAACGCATCGAAAAGGCCTTCCAAGAACATACTTGGAGGCTGCCCCGAAGACCCCTCGTAGGATCCCGAAGACCCCTCGGAGGCATCCCGAAGCCCCCTGGGAGGATCCCGAAGACCCCTCGGAGGCATCCCGAAACCCCGCGAGGACCCCAAGAACCTCGAGACATCTCAAGACCCTTGGCAGTTCAAGAGACTTCCTGGAAGGTAGCAGAAGACCGACGAAGGTGCAGGGTCCACGGAGCGATGGACCAGCGCACTCTCAAGATAGACCATGTCCACAAGGGTGCATCATGCACCAGAGACTACGCATAGGGCGCGTAAAAGACCCTGTTGCCCCTAGGGCTAATGTACTTTGCTAGGGGTATGTATGTATTTTCATGTATCATATCGGGAGGCTATAAATAGCCCCTCTACCCTGTAACTTGGGGGAAGGAGGAATAAAGACCGAGCCCCTGTTCAGCCCCTTCGTCTTACTTGTACGAGGGGTCTCCACTTCTTACTGTCTAGTCTTCTCACTACGACACTTACCGAGACGCTTCTATGGAACTTTTGGGGATGGAGGCATTATTCCTGATGCCCCTCTCTCGAGATGCACGGGCGTGAAAGTTCCCCTCTTAGATGCTCTCGCAGACGACGCAAGGATAGCCTCTGACCGGCGGGACAAAATCTAGATCTTGGGTGGATTTTGGCCGCAAGACTGAGCCATTATCGTGAGAGCTGGAGGATTGACCTATGATAGATCCCCCTAAAAAAGGGGCGAACTTATCCCATCTTCAAGCCTGGCCACCCGAGACAGAGGAGGCAACATCCGTAGCTCAGAGACTAGAGCTACCCCCGGATCTCCAAGATCTTGCAGTAGGGTAGGCTAACAAGCTTCCTGCCCAACCACTATATTCAAGGAAGGCAAAATTTCTAGATCTGAGTCTAGAGATTCAGCGGGGGGCTCTACATCCACCATGGACCAGTCTTTGCACAGTGCAGGTTGTCATCCCCCAGGGAGCCATAGTCAAGCTCCTCGTGCCGGTCATTGGAAATGAGGGATGATGACATCTAAAGAGAGCTCGAAAAGGTGCCTTGTGGGAAGGGGGAGGATGGATGGTGTTCGACGGATGGGGAGGTGGATGAATGAGGAGATGGGGTGTCCACTGGTGCCAGGAAGGCACCGGCGGGAGGTTGCGGCGGGGTTTACTTCAACATTTAGAACTAGGTTTTGATATCTAGCATCTTTTGAAACTTTCATTACCGCAAAACTATCAGCTCAAAATCGATAACTTTCATCTCAAATTTTCTAAATACAACCGAAAAATATGTCAAATTCCAACTACATAACTCCATGTGGGTAGCTACCCCTAGACAGCCACATATTTCCGTTTGTTATAATATCCGAGGTGCATTCTATAAATATTTTGGGTCTAGCAACCAAGTCTGATAAGGTTACACAACACAATATTTGATGGGTTGACACGTGTCGCACGTCCTCCAAATCAATTGATGTGTGTTACATATTTTGTTGTGTTGTCAACATATTTGTTACAATAGTTTATATCACTTGTTACTAAGAGGTAGACACATCAGCATTTAGGTGATGTAGATGAGAAAAGGTAAGGAGAGAAGGTGAGCTTGTTTCTAGATGAAGAAACAACCAAGTTGTTGATACTAAGACATAAGAAACAACAAAATAGCTATTGAAGACTTGTTTGTTACCTAAAAACCTGCTTTGTGTATAGCAATTAAAGTAGGAATTAAAGTCTTAGATACAAGCTCAAGAAATAATCCATTGGAAAACTTGTTTCTTTTTATTAGATTGAGTACCATCTCTTCTCTTAGTATCAAGCTAAGAAATAAACTATTATATATGCTCTAAGGGCATCTCCAACAGTGTTATGTCAACCATCGGTTAGCCCTTCCATGTTAGTAAAATCCTAGGTGGAAGAGAGAGAAACATGAGAAAGAAAGGAAGTCGTCTTTTTCTCAAATAATCATCTCTACACACGAACCAAGACAAAGCAACCAGTGCATGTGAGAGAGGGGTGAAGGAGTGGAAATATTATAAGTTTGACATAAATGTTAGAGACAACTTGTTAGAGACAGCTTATTGGAGGTGTTGTCTCTAAATCTATCTTTCGGTGACATGGAGTTGATATAGCGAAATTAGAGATGACACTATTAGAGATGCCATAAGGTGCATTCTATAATATGTTGGGTCTGGTAACCATATTTGATGAGCACACATTGTTGGTTTGCCACATGTCGCGTGTCCAATTCAATCAAATGTGTTTCACATATTTTGTTGTGTTGTCAATTCACTTGTTATAATATCTTCCAAGGTTCATTCTATAAATGTTTTGAGTCCAATAACCATTTTTTTATGAGGTTACACACTATTGCCGGTTTGCCACTTGTCGCATACTATCCAAATCAACTAATACGTGTCACGAGTTATGTTGCATCAATAACTTATTTGTTATAATATACTAGTAGGCCTGCGCACGTACAAACACGCGGAAATGCAATAAAAGCACACCCTTTGGCGCGCCTTGGCGCGGTCGTGGATGGAGGCAAAGCCCGCGCAAGAAGACACGACATGTGGAGGGAGGAAGTGAAAAAGCAAAGCAGCGCGAAGACCTACATAGGTGCGTGGTTCGCAGGAGAAATCGGACGGCTGGGAATGGGTGATGCACATATTCGGCGGCCAAAAAAAGTGTCGATGTGGCCCTCTGCCCTCGCTCAAACTTTCCCTCTGTTTATATGGTAGGATATCCATATCAAGCTCAAAGGGGCATTGTTGTGTCATTTTAAACACTACAGCAACAAAGATGCTCATCGTTGCAGAGACTTCACCCAAATCCCCTGCCAATATGAAATCCTTGCCAACACCCATATCCAACTCGGAAGCGGAAACAATGGGGCCCAAATTTCCAGCTCGAAGGTAGTATTTTTGCCTGTGGACGCAGTGAGCAGGCACAACGAGGACTATTACACGACACTCCTCCCCAGCGTTCCACATCCTCGGTCTCTCTCGGCTTAGTCACCAATTCACCATGGATTTGCAGCCTCCATGCTCCCAAAAGCTTGAGCGGAGAGAGTGAGAATTTGATGCACATAAGAATATAGAATCGTGAATGGAGTTCGGTGGGAAGGTGCTTTACAGTGCGTGTTAAAGCGACACCGGGTATATCTCCATCTTGTTGTTTTTAAGGAGAACGCTATAATTTTTAGTAGTTTTTCTGCTTAAAAAAAGGATTGATTATGTGTAAGTTGCCTGGAAATTTATTATTTTTCAGTTACTTGTTCTCACATTTGGATTTCCATTTAATGGCATGAAAAAAATGTTACAAGAAAAATAAAAAAAATCTAAACTAGAAAAAAATAAATCTAGGCGATACCTACAAATAAAAAAAAACAAAAACAAATAGACCTAAAAGTTATAGTAGAGCTGTGCTAGAATTGCACATCTCTTGATACTGTAATTTTAGGTTTAGTACTGTGCAACTGTAGGTGACTGATGGATAAATTTTTTTAAGACAACTAAATATTAGCAAATCCGTAAAAAAAGAATACTTCAGAATTCGGTCACAGTTAAAAACCTCCGGCGAGGAAACGATTTCGTGGCAAAGTCAAACCATCAGTCCTACCTGGCACCCATGAGTAACCTGTAAGGCTGTAACCCACGCAAAAGCAAAAGTTAAAAAAAAAACCAATAAAATCTCGCCTCACCTCGCCCTCCGCCCCGTCGCCTAACCCCGAGTTTTTGGCGTATTTGGCCTCACCTCGCCCTCCACGCGTCGCCGCCGCCTTCCGGCGAGTTGAACCCCCCTCCCCACGACGCCGAAGCTTGCCTTCCCCGTAGATAAGTGCGGTGTGGATAAGGTCGCCACCTCTCCACTTCGCCCTCACCCCTCTCGGCCTTGGGACCCCATCGGGCTGCATCTAGGGTTGTGGGGGGAGGGGTTCTGGAAGCCTCCGCCGCGATGGAGGCGGCTGATCCCACCGGCGACGGCCGCACCTTCAAGGCCGACTTCACCGCCGCTGGCGTGGATCAGCTCGGGGAGCGCGTGCGGGAGAAGCTGCGCGAGTTCGGGGTCTACACCGACGACTCCCTCGTGGTACGGTGCCGCCGCTCGCTTCCCTCCCTCCCTCCCAGCCTGGGTTGTTCCGCGTTGGTCGTGTCTCATGTCAGCAATTTGGGTCTTGGGTCGGGTTGCAACTTTGGGATTTTAGTGTAATTATGTGTTGTTCGGTTTACCTTTGAATTGGTTTGTGCTCTGTTTGAGCGAAATCCGTTTGGTGGCATGGACCGGAGGGCTAAAATTTTGTATGAATCTGTGCGAATTGTGTTACCAGTGCTTTTGCTTAGTGCCTTCGCGCCTCTGCCCACTTTCCACTCTTAGTGGAATCACTCTCATAACTTGGTTAGATCTCAGGACATCTCATTTTTGCTTGTGTATTTGCTGCCTGGAGCTTGGGTTGGGTTGGACTGAAATGCTGTTTGTTGGTCTAATTTAGTCTGGCCTACAGGTTACCTTTTGTTTCGCTTACGTGAATTCAGTTAGTGTAATGAGCCAGAAGCACGGGAATATTGTGTAATTATGTGCAAAATATGTTTCTGAACCGAGAACATTCTGTACAGCTGCTTCATTCCCTCCCTTGGAGGAATACTTTTCACAAGGTATTAAGAGACTAGGAATCCTTAAATCTTCTAACCAATGTGTTTGTGGATGGGTATATTGGCGTAGTTTAGGCATGGTTTATTTATAAGTACTAGGTCAGTGGCTCAGATCTAGCATGGATCACTACTTCCAAGGACTAAAGTTTCGTGCTGATACGCATCACTCAAGTGCACTGTGTCATGTTATGATTTACTGTTGCATTGCATTACTTGATGCAGCTCATTTTATTGAACTTGTGGCATGATGTTGGTGTTTCTACTTGCTGCTTGAGCATGTTTGTGCATAAGTTCTTCCTTGGTTAGGTGAATCTGGCTCGTGGTATAAATTATAATTGTTGAAATCTTTGTTATCTAGTGCAAATTATGCTGCACATATACGTGGTTGGAGTGTTTTGATACACTGAGAATGCAGTGCTCCTTTCAAGCACATTATACCATGTTGTGATTTAAGGATTTGTGAATTTCTTATCCTGTTTTTTCAACAAGTCAAGTTTCCGTGAGTGCTTGGTGATTAATTTAAGTATTTGCCTTCCCATTTTTATTTTTTATAAAACAAAAGTTATGTTTACTTCCGATTTTTCCATTCATTGGCAACCCTTTCTCAATCAGGTTTGCTATTCTAAACACTTGCCAATTGTCATCATTTGGCCCAGAAATTTTAACATTGAAAAATACCCAAACTACGATTTTGCTGTATGTCATCGTCATTGTTAATTTGTTATGGCACGAGGCACAATGTCTCTGGTGGAGCACTAGGAGAGAGGACACCTATGGAAGAATCTGCTCCTTAGTTGTTCCCTGTCTGTAATGAATGGCATTATCTTAATCATCAAGAGTGAAGTTTGAATTTGATATATTCTTTTCTGAAGAAGCGTCCTGCAATGACATGTAATGCATTGCTTCTAGCACTTTTTATTACCTTGTCATTGGAAGGCTTTTCTTTTCTCTTATTGCTTTATTACATTGGAATGTTTCTAGAGAAAGCAATAAGTGGACCTCTATTGCTGTCTTAAGTGCAGGACTATGTTATTGTCTTGCTCAGAAATGGAAGACGCAAGGATGAGGCCAGTAAGGAGCTGAATGTATTTCTGAGAGATGATAGTGCAACGTTTATTTCCTGGTTAGTACACATCACATGTGATTCGAATTTCTTTGTGCGTCAACTATGTTGCAAAACCAGTCTCACATATTTTGTGCATAAATGTGTTCCATATAATCATTGATAATTCACTTATTTGGACATATCTAGTGCAAGAATAGGTGCAATCATGCAAACCACTTTAGTTTGAGCACCAAATCAACATGAAAACTTCAACGTTGAACTCAAAATGGTTTAGGATAAACGAAAAAGAGAAGTTTTGTGAATAGTAACTTTTGTTCTTCTCTTCTTCTATTTTATTTTAATGTATAGTTTGTGAGTAATTTCGTGAAGTTTAATTGGAGGGATGCTAAATTAAGAGCCTTCATTTTCCCCCGATTTTTTTTTCATGTTTGTTGGTGCTCAAAATGAAGTGGTTTGCATGATTGCACTTAAATCATGGTTTGCACTAGATATGTACCTTTCACTCATAAGTTGAATTTATTGTCAAATCAGAAATTATTTACGAGTGAGTATTACAAACTGAATTTACAAGTTTATGTTTTTAATTTTTGCATGGGTGGAAGTAAGTTACCAACTTATTCTACAGTTCTACCACACTGCTCTGTAATCATGAAGATGTGGATTATTGGGAAAAGCGCCATTTTCTACCTGGATTATTGCTGTGCGCACTATATCAACAACGCCAATGAATTAGTTTTTTTTTCCTTTTTAAAATTGAAACCAATTGGTATTCACCGAACAATTTTGCCTTAATCACCCTTTCTTAATCATAGAAGCAGTTCAGAGGCTTTGTCTCGTGAATTCATAATTGTCTTGAACAGTAAACAGTTCTTTGTTGTTGGCATGCATATCATCATATCAAGTGTAAAATGAATGCCGTGTGGTCCTTTAGGTTGTGGGATCATCTATCTTTAAATTTGCACCTATATGTGCAAACACAAGAACAGCACCAGGTGGAAAATAAGGATGATGAAACCCCAAAAGAAGTATCTGGAAGACAGAAATCACCAGAGGTGCAATTGAGAAGCAAAGGCCAAACTCATCCTCTGCTTACAAGTGAATCAAGTACAACCACCAGAAATCGGAATAAGATTGAATGGAAAGGAATTGGTCGGGAGGGTAATGAAAACTTTCCACTTCGAAGTGTACTAACGGATATTTTGCATGGAGAGGAGAAAAAGTTGCAGAAGTCTAATGAAATACGACATCCTCCATTATCTAATCAACGGAATGGCAGAAAGCGCGACAGGGAAGATGAACCACAACAAATAAAGGTGCGATAACTTTAGCAAATCTTAAAAAAGATTTGTTTTTTTGTTAACCAAGCAGATGGGCTGCAACATTGTGCCTTCATGTCTACTTGTTCTATATTTTAGCCATGCCTTAATGTGTGCCATTGCTCATGAATTTGGTTTACATTGTACCTAAATGATTAATTATTTGTGCTTATCCAGATCCTGCAAACAAAGATGCTTGTTAACACTGACCAATATTTTTTAGCATCAGCAAGAAGAGTATAACTAGGCAAATTCAGTTTCAAGTTCGTGGTTGAAATGAATACGTCCTTTGGTTTTCTTCATTCCATTTTCCAGCAGTTATATTGCAACAAAATATTCTCGGCTACTGACAAACCAGATGTTTGCTTCTCATGAGTGTGCATATATGAGCTTTAGTTGTTTATCGTTGCCACAGTAGCTTGTTTCCAGGACCAACTGACCGTGCAAGTTGTTTTCGCAAGTTTTCAAATGTTGGGAAACTCATCAAATAGACATCATAGTCAGTGTATCTACCTGAAATATTGTTGATATTCTACTCTGGGCAATCTACTTGAAATATCGTTGATATTCTACTCTAAAATTTGGACAAGAAATTTCTTGTGTTGGACCGAAGAGCATAGCAGTGTAATACACCTACCTAATTTCTGGTATAACAATAAGCGTTTACTCTTCATGGCTTCACTTGTGATAGTGTTTTTCTTTGTTAGTTTTTTTCTTCATACTTTAAATTTCGATTTTACTGAAACCAGTATGCCATTTACCAACAATTCTTTTATTTGTTGCCAGAGAGACTTGCCTTCACGTCCTGTGCTTGGTGCTTCACGCCGTCTTCTACAATTCGCAGTTCGAGATGCTGTAAAAGCTGTACAGCAAACCAGCAGCTCTACTGAACCATCTTCCAAGCGCCTACGTTCTGTGGTTTCTACATCATCAGCAGACAACATGCATAGTAAAAGATCAGAAAGATCTACAGACAGCCTGCGTGACAAAAGATCAGAAAGATCTATAGACAATCTGCATGATAAAAGATCAGAAAGATCTACAGACAATCTGCATGATAAAAGATCAGAAAGAACTAGGCAAATTCTACAAGTACCTGGAGCTGCTTTAGCTCTTAGAGCTGCCGCGGAGGCTGCCGCTGATTCTACCAAAGGTAGATCTACTGGAAGTGTGTTCAGTCGATTAGGTCAAGGGAATGTTGTGAATCAGCCATCTCGTTCTCATGAAGAGCAAAGAGATTATGATGATTTTGAACCAGACACAACTGTAGATGATCATGATTCTGATCGATACAATAATGATGAGGAGATATCTGGAGACCTGACCATAGCAGATAGGGAAGCTGAAATGAATGTTGATTCTACCTCTGATGATGATGTGAACGGAGATGATGGAATTACTAGATACCCAAGTTCCGATTCACATATAGGTCCTTTCTCTTCCGTTGCAGAGAAGAAAGCTATATTGGTGAAATGCAGTGTTGAACCAGAGACCAATGCGACGAGGCATTCAAGTTTTACTAATGAGGATCAACCTGTTTCTTCGTCACCAGTAAGTGTGAGCAAAACTGTGGCTGTCCTGGTTAATGTCAGTACTGTGGAACCTCCCAATTATGCAACACCAAAAGATGTTCATGTTGTGGAGAAGCCAGACATCACACCCATGAATGCTAATGTGACCTCTCTAGCTAGTAATATCAAAGTAAGTCACCTCATACCTTGAGCAATAAACTTTCGATGATAAATTGCACTATGTTTGGCATTTGCACATACCCGTTCTGATTATTTTTATCAGAAGCTATGCAACAACCATTGTGATATACAGTACCTCAGAAAATGTTAATAATCTATATTTCTATGTTTCAACGAATATTTATCTATTGTGATGGATTTATTCTGCATTTTGAGATCCAAAATGAATTGCCACATGAAAATGGCCTGTTTTTTTCTTCCTGGACAACAAACATGATACATAAGTAATCCTTTTACTATTTCAATCGTCTAAAAATATTAATATTTGCCCAAATATCCTAGGACAAACATAGTATTTGTATTGGATATTTACATGCTAGTGATGACTTGTACTCTTTTGCCATTTGGGTAGAATGGAAAAGCAGTAGGTCTGGGGGATCATGATGTGAAAATACCTTATTATTTGAATGACTTGCCGGTAGTTGCCTCTACTGGATTGAACTTGGCTGGTTTAGTTGTTTTTGCAGAATTAGTTTAGTCTGCTTCTATCTCTCCATAATCAAGGCCTGTGCGGATTTGTCTGCACCAAATGAAGTTGGGGATAAATACCTAATTATTTGAATGACTTGCCGGTAGTTGCCTCTACTGGATTGAACTGGGCTGGTTTAGTTGTTTTTGCAGAATTAGTTTAGTCTGCTTCTATCTCTCCATGACCAAGGCCTGTGCGGATTTGCCTGCACCAAATGAAACTTGGGATTAACAGCCAAAGCTATTGCTATATCCATGTTGCCTGAATTTTAGACATAGTTATATTGTTAGCTTGCCTCTTGAATATTTCTGTTAATAACTAAAAATATTTTACATTTTTGGTTTGTTGCTTATGATGCTGATTAGTTGTGTGTTATATTCTTTTGGTCATTTGCCTTGTAATGTATCTTTGTCTGTCTGTGCGGATATTGCCAAAATGTTATAAATTTATTTAGGAATCTCTGGGTAGATGTGCCCTGACTGTTAAAAAAATTACTCAGGAATTAGGTCATGGAGAAGTCCAGAAGGATTCACAGCGGTCCGCAACATCCGGTATGAGGATTTAATATTGTTTTCGTAAACGTAATACGTCGAAGCAAAATGCAAGGAGTACTGAAATGCAAGTTTTTTTATAATCAAATAATCACTAGAAAATTCTTTCGCCTTGAGGACAATGTCATTTATTACTCAATATAACTTTTCTTGCCTTCCTTGCAGTTGCAAGTCCATATAGCACTGCACATCCCACCGAAGATGCAGATTCTCGAACCCTCTATGTTAGCAATGTGGGTATCCTTGTCTTCTCACCACCCTTTTTATTTTAAGCCCTTAGATTCTTCTATTTATCTTGGTCAATTTTATTTGAAGGTTCACTTTGCTGCCACCAAGGACTCATTATCTCGCCATTTCAACAAGTTTGGTGCGGTGCTGAAAGTAGTCATTGTTACTAATGCAGCAACGGGGCAGCCAACAGGGTTAGTTTATTTCTTATGCTAATATTTCTGAGATTGGAATTTGTTGTGTTACTTTTAGTTATTTACATACGCGATAAAAAACTGTGTGGTGGTTGTAGAAAAGTAAATTGACAGGGCATGTTGGCATATCTAGTTCGAATCACCCACTATGTGCTATTACGCCACCCCCTTCCCTTGTTTCAAGTATCAAATCAACTCAAAAAAATTCTCAAAAGATCTTTGGAGGTATATCTCAATTTGATTTAGAACCATATGAAACTTAAACTTCTGACTCCAATGTTACTAAGAAAAACGAAAAATCAAAATATCTAGCTAATCAATTAATCGTAAATAGAAGGGGGAAAAAGAGGAAAGAATACATTGTTCATGGAAATTTTCACCCCTTTTTTTTCTTACCATCAATTGAATTTGAATTTGAAATTTTATATGGTGCTAGAGTACCTCCACAAGATTTTTTAGAATTTTCAAGTTGATTTTGTATCTAAATTGAAAGGGTTTGCATGACAACATTTCGCTGGTGGTAGCAGTAGATATGTCACATGTCCTCATTGTCAAAATTATGAGTTTAAACGTGTTGTACTATACCGAGGAAAGGACTTTAAATAAATAGAATTATAGAAATGGCACCATAGTTCATAAAATTTGTGTTGTTTCAATTATATCAATGAAATTTAGAACTCAATATCTAGGCCGTTAACTTGTGTCAGTGTTTGAAAAGTATGTTGCATAAGGTCCTTTGAATTGCTCTGATCAGAGCTGAGTGAATCACTTGTGGAAGTTAAGGATCTAAATGCTGAGTTCTCAAGTTCATAGACCCAAGTGAAACATCATTGCAACTACGATAAACTAGCTACTTCAATAGTTCAATTCTAAAGACAGCAATTCCATGTCTATTTCTTGAAGAGAACTCAATGATTGTTCTTTCATCCGATACAGGTCTGCCTACGTGGAATTTTTACACAAAGAGTCGGCTGAACGAGCTCTGTCATTAAATGGCACATCATTTATGACACGCATTCTCAAGGTATTGTGGTTGTTATCTTTTGACTTGTTTTTAGCCTGTCATATACTGTTTTCCTTTGCTAATTATTGATTTACTTTGGCCAATATGAAGCACAATCCTTGTAACCAGTTCAGTTTTGTGTTCATCCACCGTATCTCTCTGCACTAGTGTTCCATGAAACCTCTTTGCATGGAAGTAGCATACTATCGCTCTTTTGATTTGTTGGTTGGCCTTTTGGGTTGCCTTAGAATGGATTACCGAAGCTTCTGAGTTCACTGCATAGGTGATATTCATGTCGTTTTTCCTTGTATTGTAGGTCGTCAGGCGAAGTTCTCATGAAGCTGCTCACTTTTATGGTTGGCCTGGTAGTGGACGGTCATCACTGTATGCTAGGCACAGTAGGATGGCATACCCGAGGGGTGTTCTCCCTGGTAGTTCCTTCAGAGGGCGTACTCCAATGAAAGCTGGTGCTAGAAGTTTACAATGGAAACGTGAGCCTTCAGGCACTGATTCTAATGCAGGTGCAAACCTGACATGAGTGTGGCACTGTCTTCTGCTGAACAGGTGCTTCCACCAGCCACATAGGGGAGCATATTATAGTTGATCACAATGAGAACCAACTGGTGTCTTGCCCATCCTGCAGCATGTTCGAATCAGGGCAATAAGCTGAGAAGATGGTTTGCTGCCAAAATGCTGCCTTGTAAAAAGGCTAAAAAGCAGGAAAAAAATTAAAAATAATAATAAGAAAATGGAAAGGAGTCTGGAGTCAGAATTGGATAAGACTGTCATGCTGATACTTGGAGGTGGTTGTCTTCCAGATCGATGAATGGGCTGCCATATTGTGCAAGCAGTTTTCTTCAGCCATCTGAAAGGGGCTTACTCGGATTTGAAACAACTGCATGCACCATGAGGATTGATTGTCAAGTAGCCAAACAGGAGGACCAGTTTTCGCACATGATATTAGAGTTAATCTGCGCTTCATCAATGTAAGCCCCAACTGTACAGCAACCTATCTATTTGTAATCTTTTCTCTGAACCAATAACTTTCTGTGTGTTATTTCTTATCGAACCAACTGTTTTATTTCTTAATGTATTGATATATATTTTTAGTGAAGACATTCATTTCTGTGGTGAACATTTGTTACATTACCTGGAACACCCTTTCTTATCCCATATGAAATTGAGCACGCTACCTGCTAGGTATATTTTCAGGGTGCAAAATCGTACTTCTGACCAGGGAAAAAATTCCCGGCCGGTAACCGCCGGTAACCAGGTTACCGGCTGGTTACCGCCACCGGTGGAGGTCCGAGTGAACAGTAACCGACCGGAAATTTTTAAATTTGATTTTGGATTTTTGATTACATAATACACCTCTTAGGTTGGTTTAGGCATTTTTTTTGTGTTAGATTACGTATTATATGAGCTAAATATGCTTGAAATACCTAACTCTCCGATTTTCGTGAATGCTGGGTTTGATTTTGTTCTTTATTTCTGTGTTGTACACTCTACTTGTCTACGATGATCCAGATGCTACTTTTTTGGCATGATAGTGTACTGTTGGCTAGAGTATTGGTTCAAATAGAACTGCTAGTGACTTGCATGTAATTGTTTGTTTAATTTGTTTGTATGTAGTCTTTTTTTCTCGAACTTGTATGCAGTCTTTTGTATGTAGTCTTTTTTTCTCGAACTTGTATGCAGTCTTTTGTATGTAGTCTTTTTTTCTCGAACTTGTATGCAATCTTTACTAGGGGATGGCAATGGGAGGCCGCCCCATCCCCCATTCCTTTGTGGGAAATTGATCTATTAGGCTTTGATTGGGTGTTAAGGGAATATTTCCAGGGTACACAACTCCCGGGTGGGATTTTGCCAACCACATGAGACTCCCGTGGAAAATACCCATCGTCATTTGGGGAGAGAGGAGGAGAAATTATCTCTTCTAGTCTTCTACTATAGAAATTCCAAAAAAGAATGTGAAAGAAAGCGGCACAGTGGTGGAGCCGGTTGACTATTATGTGTTTCTGATACCGGGTACTTGTTTGTATAATCTTTTACTTTTTGAGACAATTTTAGAACATAAAAAATTCTGAAAAAACTACACAAACAATTACACTTAGCATTCACAGAAAATTTCATAATGTTTGGATCTCATTTGATATATTTACAAATATTTACAAATAGTATATTTAAATGAATTTTGAAGACAAATTAACAACGGATAAAATTATGAAAAAATTATACAAGCAAGAACACTCTATTGGGAGGCTTCACAAAAATTTTTGTAATTTTTTGAGTTTATTTACTATATTTAAAAATTTCTAGATTTCTGTCGTTAGTTCAACTGGCAATAGGAACCTGCCTGTACTGTTCAGGGTTTCTGTCGTCAGTTCAACTGACTGTACTGTTCAGGGTTTTTGTCGTCAGTTCAACTGGCGATAGGAGCCTATCAGACCTATTTTTGTAGTTTTGTAAAATTTTTTAAAAATATATTATTTCAAAAAAAAAATCCCCCATTCGCCTTGCCATCTCCTACGATTCCTTTGCTCGTGCCGCTGCCATCTCTGTAGTAGTCGATTGTCTTAGTCGATCGAGAGAGAGAGAGAGAGAGAGGCTGTGGCGAAGGAGTAGGCTGCATAGCGATGGAACAGGGAAATTTTCCTTCCCCGTGGATCCCGTGGATTAGTTTGGGAATTTCCCAGTAGCCAAACCACCTTTTCGGTAGCTTAGCTTGGGTGGAACAACTAGTACCTGAATTGTCGGGGCACTGCAGTTGTATTGAACTCGAAATTTCTAATGCTTTGTGTGGTGATGCTTCGGTCCTCGTATGCACCACGGTGGAAGGTCACGCAAGGGCTAGTACTGATGCGCGTATCTATACTTTTAAGCATTCGAAAGGAACTTTAGTTTTAAGTATGGGTACACGATATACTTGTGATGTGTATGCATATCTGCAGTTCTGTAGCAGTTAGTAAGTTACTCACCCTGTTTCACTATATTTATCTATAATCCATCACGCAAAAAGACTAAAAATCACTTAATCTAAGAAAAATTAATAAGAAATAACTATATATATACTCTATTAAATGACATATCATAACTACTTAATCTCTTTTAGAGTATTAAGTATAAGTAGAAAGATTTTTTTTTTTTAAAAAAAAAATAACTACACTCCAATATATTGAAACGAATCCTCTGAAGCTATGGATAAAATATAGCGAAACAAGAGATTAGTATACAACGCAGGAGTGTTTAAGCCAGCCATAGTGGTACGCCTAAGACCACCCATGCGGTTAGTGTTGTCACGTTACGCCTAACTCATATCGCTAGAGGAGAGGCGGCCGTCCACAAAATCTCAGGCGTGCGTCCCTGTAGCTCCCTGCTGGCACGTGGAAAGTTCGCGCGACGCGAGCACGTGAAGCGTATAGTATTGGGCGTTAGCCTCCACCAGTGCGGCAACAGCTAGTGGCTTTCCCACGCGGCCTAGCGTCACCGCTCTGTCATTCACGGGATGATGCTAGTGTTGGTGTCAGGGGACCTGGCCTTGTGGACTTCTTAAAATAATCCAATGGCGGCATTAGCGATTAAGCCATGGACACGGCAGCGTGCGTTTTGGGAGCACCGGAACAAACTCGCATAAAAAGGACTCGCGGATGCTTACAAAACTTGAAGGTCAATGGTACACGGCTTCTGCCCTGAATTTCCATTGTGTGTTTATTTTTATTTTTTTAAAATACGTCAATAATTTGCTAAATCCTAGCTTCCAGCAGTTAATTAAGGTTACGACGATTGATAAAGAAAAAGGGCAACATGGTTCTCTCTTCTTTAAAAAAAAAGAAAAGAAAATCGATTCATCCTCTCGTGCCAACATGGTGATGCATGTGTTACGGCTCTGGCAAGGATGGAGATAAAAACGATATCCTGTTGGATTTGGTTTGCCTGGCCCTCACTCTTGTGTGAAACAGCTTTGGGTGTAACATAAGGATTCTCTGTTGATAGAGATGCCTGACAAAAAAAATCATGCTACGAACTATAAAAATAGCCACTTGAGCGGTCACGTCGGCCACGGCCTCTTAGACTCGATAAACAAATCGTTTCTGTAGGTGCTGAATCCTGTTGCTGTGCTTTGTGGGGACAGCCCACTAAACCTCATCCATATAAATTAGCCAATCCAGCGATGACTCGAATAAACGGAGAATTAGCCGGCAATAGCTGCAATGGCCAAAGCCCCACGTAACCCTTTCTAGAAAAAAACTCAATTTTATGTATTGTCAATCGACGTAGTAACCACATTGGTACCATGCGCATTACGTCTTTCTACGAAAATGTGAAATCTGCTCCATATGCTACGTAAAGGTTGACGTTCTATATTTGTTACAGTGACATGAACATAAAACATAGATGCTGCTTGGATGGTCGTTCCACACTTTGTCACACATATATTATGGTAAGTATTATTGGCTGCACCGTTCGTAAGTCGTAACCATGAGTTGAGCAAAATTTAGCACGAAAATGAATATATATATAACATGTGGGTCAAGTAGCTAAGTAACTGTGACACTTCACAATAATTATAGCTGCGAACCAAACAGTAGCCGCGAAATGTCAAACTAGCTTGAATTGAGTGTCACGATAAGCCAAACCGCCTCATTATATCAACCTAATCTAATTAATAACCCTATCATACAACTACAACCATAGCGTCGAAGTCAAAACGGAGACCTGAATCCTAATGCAATACGCGCAGCGCACGCCTCCGACTGAGAAAGCACGCAGACACACACTGCCTGACTGCCTCTACGCGCAATTTTTTTTCACCGCGCTGTTCGAGCGGACTCGCCGTGCCGTGCCGTGCGTGCGAACACGAGCCGCGAACCAGCCGGGGCGCCGATTAGGAGGGCTCTCATCTCCGCGTGACGGAATTACACCATTGGCGAGCGCGAGTGGGGGCACGGAATATGGACGATTCGGTGCTATAGGGCGGCTGTCGGGAGCATGTACGCTGCACACTTGATCGTGCAGCCATGACTGTATATCCCTATCCCCTACCTTCCTGCCGCGACAACAGTTAGGTAACCTTCTTTTGGAACCGACGACATTTTTTTTTTGCGTGATAGAACGATTACAGCAAACATAGATACACGAGAATTTATTTACGAGGTTCAGTAAAGTCTAAGTTCTCGGGAGCCGAATCGCGACGAATCTGTTCATATGAGGAGTTTCTTTTCTTTTTCTGATTAGGATTACAAAGAAATCGGCAGTATATATTTATACTTCGATTATATGTTATATACGAGCCATACAAGAGAAATCTCTATCTTGACGAATACACCACCTTAAAAAACACACACACAAGAAAACGTTTTGACACTCATCGCACATTTGTGGTCTGGGGTTTACCTTCTTACTCAACAACTTGGACTCCCAACAAATCGAGATAATACTTTAAACTTGTTGACAGTGACAATCTCATATATAAAAAGTAACACTAAGATGAAATACACCCAAAACTTGCGGAGAAAATTGTCAATAAAAGTAACAAAATATTGAGATCCACCCATTAATGGTTTTATAGTAGGCCCCCACATATTAGAGTATATATAATCAAGTATTCTTTCTATTTCATGTTTGCCACTTAAGAAGCTAACCTTAAACTGTTTTCGAAGAACACAAAACTTACAGAAACCTAACTTGCAACTTTTAATCCCTGCCAATAGATCTCTCTAATGCAATTCCGACATCCCACGAAAATTAAGATGGCACAACCACATTGACGAGGATTAGAACCTCTATATATTATTTTTAATATATAAAAGACCATACGTCTTCGTGGTCGTAACCCCTGAGGTGCACGATCCCACTGGTCGTAGAGATTCCAGAGGTTACATAATGGGTACCCTGGTCGGACGAAGGCCTAAGCCAAGCTCCCGACCAGGAGAACTGCTCGTAAAAGGTATGAACTGATACTTGAAACTAATTCCAGGTATATTCTCTACCGTATGACGAATGGAGAACGTGTATATTCCATACCATACAACGTTTCTTATCCAGAAGCACTGACGAACAACTTCCATGCGGTTATATGTCTCATAGACATATAGCCGCCGAACGGTTGATCCTTTATCAACCGTCACTTGACTCCGACCAGACGCAACGCTTCACATCAGACGTCTTCTCCGGAAGTAACTGCCACCTCTTCGAGTGCTATTTAAAGATGGAAACTGGAAGGATCAAGGGGAGAGGAAGACAAGATAGAGCCATCAGACTAAAGCACAAGCAGTAGATTCGTGTGGTAAGTCTGAGATTGTAAGGGAACAAGCAGTGTTCTCAGAGCATACCTTGTAAAACCTTGTTCATATTAATAAAAGAGTAGTCCCATTATTTCCTTAGATTTCCAACGTCACTTTCTCCTTTTCTTTTCGTAAGATCGACGTCTTGATCGTCGACAACTGGCGCCGTCCGTGGGGAGCGCTGCGTGGAATCTTAGAAGAATTTCTCTGCTCATCAAATCTTTGTCCATTCTCCGTTTGTGATCGCTGATGCGGTTATGGCGGGAAGTTGGGATGAAGAAAACTAGTTCGACCTGGCGGACTACGCCGACCTCGACATGGACGCATGCATGCACGCCATGGAGGAAAACGAATCTCTTCATTATCCTCCTCCGCCGGTTCGCCCATCACAGAAATCGGCGAAGTCGATCGGATGGATGAGGATACACCGCTACTATTAGTGGCGGTTTAAGAGGAAGTACTTCCGACCAGTTCGGAACACCCTAAAGCCTCAGCAAGCCCGGACCTTTCGACCGGCAAAAAAGGTGACGGAAATTCAATACCGCAACTCGAGGTTCAATATACCTTTGATGCGATCATGGTTGATAGGTACTCACCGATGGCTTCTAGCAATTCCAGGAGCCAACCGACACCTAATGACAGTGTCAATGAAACCTCCATTGGTCATAAACCAAGTGGGGATGATAAGGCTCAGCATTCGATCGGCGACTCGCCGGATCAGGTTGAGACCCTTCCAAAAACTTCAGGAAGTGCTGATCACCGACTGTTCTTCGTCGTGGAAACTTCTCGTAGAAGCTCTGAAAGGCTTTCCATCGATTACGACGGAAGCTCATCGGAGGATCGCTGCTGGAAGCACGAGGTCAATGCGATCAGAGATACGGATCAAAATAACGTGTACGGTCCTCCATACGTTGCCTCGCCACCACGTAATAATAGAGATGGTACGGGCGGTCAAGCACCAAATGCCGGAGGTAACAGAACTGATGGACATCCATCAGTTAATTCGCCTGATCCTTCCCCAACCAATGTAAGGGACCAGGCAAGATCGACTAGGAGATCGGGGGATTCAAGCCATCAGACACCTTCTTCTGGCATAAATCCTTCGAGACCTTCGGTAACAATACAAAACCTGCAGCGAGTCAGATATATGTTAAATACTTCTGATCCTGCCCTGGCAGAGACTCTAGGTTTTGCCCGACTCGCAGGTCAAGTATCAGAGATTATCCAACAGACGATGCAGCGCACAGAAGCATATCGGGAACGAAGGCACCCGCAAAGTCAGACCATGACTTCTTCGCAGCATTCTTCCCAAAGTAGGGGCCTACATGGTCGTGTTGAAGATCAGTTGACACTGCGACCACCTCGACGATTCCGACCAACAAGTCATGAGGGGAGGAGACTATTCCAGGAATCCTCATCCTCACTTCGTCGAGAGGAGCAATCGCTTGGACCTGGTGATCTTCGACATCACCTAAACCAGGCAAGTGGTCGGAGGCGTTCTAGTAACGTCCACGACCGAATCGGGACATCGGAGCACCAACAACCCGATCCTAGAAATCGGTCTCCAACCGATTACAATCCGACACCTTTTCAAAGAAGGCGTCACGAAACTATCACAGTCGCCGAGCCTTCTCGTGAGACTCGGTCATCGTTGGTCAAATAGGTTCCGACCGGCCAATATGGATAAATTTAATGGGACCCAAAATCCTTAGGAATTTATCCAAATATATACCACCGCTATTAGAGCTGCTGGTGGTGATGAAAATGTAATGGCAAACTATCTTCCTACGGTATTAGAAGGATCAGCCTGATCGTGGTTGCTTAACCTTCTGGTCGGTCCGTTGTCGGGACCTGCATGCGATTACGGAACCCTCGTATACCTTGCACTAGTCCAGATCACGCTAGTGCACACAGTGGTTAACATAGGTAAATATCGATCCACACAAGCGATAAATAAAGTAAGCGATTAGTTTAAATAACAAATAAGGGTTTTGACCTTATGGTCGAGTTTACACTTATTAAGCCACGCAGGCTAACAGAAATAAGCAAAGAATGAACGGAAATAACTCCAGCGTAGATCCCACCAATTCACCACAGCAACCGATCGATCCGACCTTAACGAACGATCATCCTTCAAACTCCTCCTCAAAGCGGCATAGACTCCTCCTCTTCTATAGGTTTGGGCGCAAGTTTTACAACAAGCGTGAGTACACAACCGTACTCGCAAATCATACCACGAATGCAATGTATAGATGCGAGCTTATTCCAAAGAAAAGGCTTCGTGGTTCTTTTGCATAAAAGCAACATTTGCAATTGAATACGAATAATAGATTGAAAGCATAATTCAAAACAATTAAACAATATTAATTTAACATTGTTTCACAAAGACACACAACTAGACAGTTTATTTCACATAGCCATATGATTGAGGTCACACACTCCCATCCCAAACATTTTATGAAAACTACCCTCGTGTGAAATCCCGAGCATGTCCATGACCATGACGCGCTATTCGAATAGATTGTTTAACACTCTGCAGAGGTTGTACACTTTACCCACAAGATACAACTAGTGTAGCAAGCACCAATCGTAACAAAACAGTTCGAAAACTTCATCTCAAACATTGACATTCCTAGTGTGCTTACAAACCGCTATATCAGCTCACATAGAATTGGTATAACACACACTAGCCGACGGGAAGACGATCGTCCCGCGATGCAACCACCAAATAGTCACACCTCCACCTGTCACACACCTAACCTATCCACGAACATCAATGCCGAGAATCCATAACTTACTAAGTTAGGCCCGTCCCATACCAGGCATGTGGTCGTACAGTAAGACTCAGTTCAATGGCGCACAAAGTTAAGTCCTTAATTGACCAAGGCAAGACTTCCATTTTCTAACTAGATCACAAAGATTAACATTCTCATCACATAGTCTACCATATCACACAGTTTTCACCACTTGCCTCAGTCTAAATCCTTTACCACCCAGTTGGTTTAGTGCAACACATGCCATCACGAAGTAACAACACATAGCACACAATTTTATACAAAGTTCCATAGTCACTTAGTCATAATTAATATTTGCAACTTACACGAGATGTGAGACTCGTAGCATGGCTAAGCAATTGTACTCGCATCTAATCAACCCACGTTGGTGCTATAATATTACCAATTAATAACCAATCTAGGGTGACAAGGAATTATGACATACAAGGCCAAGGTGTGATAACAATTTGGATAATAACTATGCCCAAAGCATTTAAATAAGTAATTAAAGTAGAATACAATAATTTAACACAAAGTAATTTGAAAACTGGGTTCAAGATGATCAAAAGTATGACTTGCCTTGGAAAAGGTCTATGTACTGGTCTTGATCTTGGGGTGCTCCTTCTTCAACGAAATTCCCCGACGAATCGACGTCTACTCGCAAACGAGACACAAACAAACAAAACAAATAAATAACAGAGGCAAAACAAGCTCCAAAAATTAAATAAAAATCTCAGATAAATAGAGCTTGAATTTAGACAAATTTAGAAATTTGAAAGGGCTCAATCGGAGTTAGGATGCAAAAGTTATGAGCTCTGGAAGATTGAATCTAAAAAGAAACCCTAATTTGGATTTTCTGGATTTTCCGAATTATTTCTCTAAAGAAAAATCGGATTATTGCGCAACGCTGACGTCAGCGAAGAACGTTCGGACGGGGTGACAGATGGCCTGACAGGTGGGACCCACATGTCAGTGGCTCGGTGCACCGTGGACCAAGTCCACGCGAGATGGATCTAGGGTTAGGGTTGCTAGGTGGCACGCGGCGCTGACTGACGGCTGACGCGGGCTGCCACGTAGACGACACGGAGGCGGCGGGCTGAGGTGGCGGCTGACGGGGACCGCCACGTCGACCAAACGTCGGCAGGCTCGCGACCCGGTTTAGCGACGGCGGCGATTAGCGGCAGCGAAGTCGCGATGGACCGCGCGACACGACGAAGGTGGTGACGCGGTTAGATCTCGTCGCGCGGCGACCACGACGGCGGCGGTGGCGAGCTAGCGGCGGGCGGCATGGCGAAGAGGCGACGGCGAACGGTGGGTCCTCCGACGAAGATAACGCGCGCATCATGTAGGCGTGATGCGCGAACTCGAGGTCGGGCTTGATGGTGACCGGGCTCACCGATGGCGCACACCGACAAGAGCTCCTCGGCGGCGCTAGGGTTCGAGCCCAATCCCGCGAAAAGGCGCGCCTAGGGTTCGTGGTCTTGGGAAAAGCGGCGGAGTGCGGGCGATCCTCGTGACACGGCCACGGCTTTAAATAGTGCCCGGAGCGAGGAGTCCGCGAGCGCACGGCGTCTTGCGGCTCGGACACGGACTCTAGAGTCCGCGACGAAGACGATCCGACGCGGCAGATGATGGGACCCACATGGCGGCGGGTGCGGCTCGGCAGCGGCGCGTCGTGGCGAGCGCGAGCGAGGCGAGGACGGTGGGACCGGGGCTCACGCGGGAAGAGAGCGGAGGTGGGCTGCGGGAGTTGGGCCGACGGCGGAGGGAGATGGGTCGGGTTAGGGAATAGGAATGGGTTTAGGCCCAAGGAATTATCTGAGATTTTAAATAGGTTTTCCTTTTTAGAAAATACCAGAAATTCAAATAAGCAATAGAAAATAACAAATGTACTGAGAAAAATTTTAGAAAAATCTAGAAAATATATCTGAGCACATAGAACCCAAATAAAATAGTTTTGGCTAATGTTCATGTTGGGATTATTCACATTAAATGTTTTTGATGTAAAGTCTAATATTAAGCTTTTGAATTTAAATTCAAATAAATCCAAATGGTGAATTTTCTCCCTACTAACTATTAAAAGATTTTTAAACTCTGAAAATTGGGATGTTACATCCGTGTATACTTGGGAGCAACTTTGCGATCTTCTAATTGCAAATTTTCACGGTACGTACGATCGACCCGAAAAGAAAACGATCTCCATAGAATACAACAAAAATTTAACGAGATTCTCCGGCAGTACATCAAAAGATTTAACCAAGTTCGTAACTCAATACCGGAGGTTGCAGAATCTTCCGTTATCCAAGCCTTCAAAGCGGGGTTAAGAAATCGAAAGTTTACGGAGGATTTAGCTATACATCCCCCACGAACAACCATCGAGCTCTTCGACATGGCTGATAAGTACGCGACGGCTAGTGAAGCGGTCGAGTGGAACGAAGCCATTGATCGAAAAGATAAAATTCCCCAACCTGGTTTGGATAGGACGGAAAAGAAGCAAAAGAAGACTCTCAAGAAAAAGAAGCATGGCAGAGCCAACGACAAGGAGGTTCTTGCTGTTCTTGAAAAATTTACCAAAGGAAGAAATGATTATACTGGTTGTGGCAAGGCTAAGGCTCCGACCAATGATTACAAGAAAAATAAAAAATGGTGTCCTCTCCACCAGCAAGCAGGACACGACCTACGCAATTATTGCGCTTGGCAAAAGAAGCTGGAAGATTATTATGCAGGTAAAGGTCCACTCTCGTCGATTCAAGAGCTCGGAGAAACAAGCTCCAAGAAGGACAAAGATGGTGACGAAGAAATGAAGTATCAAGAACCTTAGCACACTGTTAACATGCAGGTCAAACATTCAAGGCCGAAGATGACACCGAAACCTTCCGACCAGATAAAAGAGGTACAACTCGACGGAAGTGCTTCTCCAAAGGGTGCCAAGATACTAGTCGGGGCAGGACTTGACCTTAAATAGGAAGAGTCGCTCGTCTCCTTCCTCCGAGCTAACCAGGATGTATTCGCCTGGCAGGCGTCCGATATGCCGGGAGTCCCCAGGGAGGTGATCGAGCATAGGCTAGCTCTACAACCTAACAAAAAACCGGTCAAGCAGAAACTACGACGTTTTGCATCTGATCGGAAAGAAGCAATCCAGTCGGAGATTGACAAACTTCTCAAAGCTAGGTTCATTCGTGAGGTCGACCACCCAGAGTGGCTCGCCAATCCTGTAATGGTTAGAAAGGTCAATGGAAAATGGCGAATGTGTATTGACTTTACATATCTTAATAAAGCTTGTCAGAAAGATGACTTTCCCCTTCCTCGCATCGATCAACTTGTAGACTCTACTTCCGGGTGTGAGTTGTTAAGTTTTTTAGATGCTTACTCAGGGTACCACCAGATCAATATGAGTAAAGAAGATGAAGAGAAAACTTCCTTCATCACTCCATATGGTACTTACTGTTATGTAAAGATGCCATTTGGTCTCAAAAATACTGGCGCAACATTCCAAAGGTTGATGCAAAAGACCTTTAGTCCACAAATAGGTCGGAATCTTGAAGCCTACGTTGATGATCTGGTCATAAAGAGCATCAACGCTGGCGATTATATTCTAGATCTGCAGGAGACTTTCAATAACTTAAGACGTCATAGCCTTAAGTTGAATCTAAAGAAAT
Source organism: Ampelocalamus luodianensis (assembly GCA_036346255.1). Taxonomy (NCBI): domain Eukaryota; kingdom Viridiplantae; phylum Streptophyta; class Magnoliopsida; order Poales; family Poaceae; genus Ampelocalamus; species Ampelocalamus luodianensis. The sequence continues at coordinate 6,207,391 of CM070632.1, read as the reverse complement.
GTGTGTTCGGAGTTTCGTCGGGAAAGCTTCTCGGATTCCTAGTTTCGGCTAGAGGCATCGAAGCAAACCCAGCGAAAATCATCACCATCGATCAAATGCACGATCCGACCACAAAGAAGGAAGTTCAGAAACTAACCGGTTGTATGGCAGCGTTAAGTCGTTTCATAGCACGGTTAGGCGAAAAAGGATTACCTTTCTTTAAGCTTCTCCGGAAATATGGGAGTTTCGAATGGACTAAAGAGGCAAGCAACGCCTTTGAAGAACTAAAATAGTACCTTACGAGTCCCCCAATCTTAGTCTCTCCGAGATTGGGAGAAACATTGCTAATTTACATGGTTGCAACGCCACAAACGATTAGTAGTGTACTGGTCGTAGAACGAGACCATATTCAACGACCGATATATTACGTAAGCGAAGTCTTGCATGGACCAAAAGAAAGGTATTCGCAGGTACAAAAGTTGCTCTATGGTCTCCTTATGGCTTCAAGGAAACTAAAGCATTATTTTCAGGCCCACAAAGTGGTCGCACCTACTGGATATGCTCTTGGTCAAGTCCTAGAAAACAGGGAGTCACCAGGACGAATAGCAAAATGGGCGGTTGAGCTTGGGGCGTTCGATCTCCATTTTATCCCACGAACAGCAATCAAGTCCCAAGCAATAGCAGAATTCATTGCCGAATGGACAAACCCTGAACCCACCCAAGGGCCCGAGTATGAGCACCACGATGAGTGGACAATGTATTTCGACGGTTCCTTGATGTTGCACGGCTCGGGGGCTGGGGTCGTCTTGATTTCCCCTACTGGCGAACAAATAAAGTACGCTATTCAGTTAAACTTTCATGCTACTAACAATGTGGCAGAATATGAAGATTTACTGGCAGGACTTCGAGCAGCTCGTTCGCTCGGGATTCGCAGATTGCTAGTGAAAGACGATTCTCAACTAGTAGCGAATCAAGTAGGGAAAGAGTATCAATACTCTAGTACCAAAATGTCATCATATCTGGCGGAAGTACAAAAATTTGAAAACATTTCTTCGGTTTTCAGATCTAACATATTCCTAGAAAGGAAAACTTTCTAACAGACCTGTTGGCCCGGATGGCTTCCACAAGGACATCCGTCCCGCCCGGAGTTTTTCTCGAGAAACTCGATTCACCCTCGGTAGTCGAGCCTTCCGAGGACACAAATGTTCGCAAGGAGGTTGCACACCTTGATTCTGCAAACATGGATGCTCCACAAGTCGATGATGGTTGGCGCCATTGCGATCACGGTAGAGATTGGATGACATCGATCTACAATTATCTTCAGCATGACCTAATTCCAGAAGATGATGTAGAGGCCGATCATATAGCACGAAAAGACAAATCATACACTCTAATTGAACGTACCTTGTACAAATGAGGATCTCACGGAGTGTTGATGAGATACATATCTCACTCGGATAGCATTAAATTGCTAGCCGAAATTCATGGAGGAGTCTATGGAGCTCATCATTCCTACAGAACGTTGGTTGGTAAAGCCTTTAGGCAAGGATACTACTGGCCAACTGCCCTTCATGATGCAAAAGAGCTCGTGACGAAGTGTGTACAATGTCAGTTTCATAGCCGACAAGTACATTAGCCGTCCCAAGCTTTGCAAACAATTCATCTTTCTTGGCCTTTTGCAACCTGGGGACTAGACATTATGGGACCTTTCTCAAGAGCACCCGGGGGCTTTGAGTTCCTTTTTGTCATGATTGACACGTTCACTAAATGGATCGGCCGAGCGGTTGTAAAATTACAACCAAGCCGCCAAGAGGTTTCTCACAAAAAGCGTGATTACACGATTTGGTGTACCCGATCGATAATCACCGATAACGGTTCCCAGTTCTCGAGCAGCAATTTTCAGGAATTCTGTGAAGACCTAGGTATCAAGATACATTTCGCTTCTGTTGGTCATCCGCAGAGCAATGGAGCAGTTGAGCGAGCCAATGGTATCATAATGCAAGGAATCAAGCGGCAGTGTTCACCGATTACTTCAACGGTCGGGGCTTGGGTTCAAGAACTTCCTTCAGATATGGGTCGTTCGTACCACAACTAGTCATGCGACCGATGAAACACCATTCTTTATGGTTTATGGGGCTGAAGCCATGCTTCCTCCAGAACTCAAAATTGGTTATACTCGAACTGATTGCTTTTCCGAAAGTGATCAGTGTGAACGACGGCTTGACGACATCAATTTCCTGGAAGAACGACGAAATCAAGCTTTGCTACGATCAACAATCTACCAGCAAGCCATACGTCGGTACCACAGTCGTAAGGTGCAACCTCGCAGTCTAGCTGTAGGTGATTTGGTTCTTAGAAAAATTCAGAACCAAGCGGGTCACAACAAACTTTCACCTAAATGGGAAGGTCCATACACTGTGGTCGAAGTCACCCGACTAGGATCGGTACGATTAGCTATGTCGGATGGGCAAATTTTGTCTAATTCTTGGAATATTAATCAATTGCGTAAGTTCTTTGTTTAATTTCCTGTCTTTATTTCATTTCATATTTCAATAAAAGATGCATTTCCTTTTCTTTTAAACAATAAGTATGGTTGTTTATAATTATTATTCGTCGCATCTGGTCATATGCCTTTATTGTTGCTGGTTGGTCGGAGAAGACACTCATTCTCTCCGATATTCCTTTCAAAAGGATCTCAAATACTCATGGGTGCTGACTTAAATATCACAGACCACACCGGTTTTAGTCGTGATCATTGCTTCAATGATACACACACACAACCAAATACTCTTTTCTTAAAGAAACATACGAGTATAAGGAGTACCAACTCACACGATTTATATGGTTTTCGTTCTTTCTTGAATTTGAAGACTGTTATTTTATTTCAACATTCTGTTCTACTCAAGTTTGACTACTAGTCGGGACACGGAAAACCTCCTGGTCGAAGTCTCTCCTCTCTGCACGTGGTCCTGCCCACTGGAAGGAGCTTCCTAGTGACGGTCCTTTTCCTACGATCCTCGCTGCTAGTCGGATTTGAGCATGAGCACGTTTCGCGAGATATTTTACAACATCTTCAATTCTTGAGATTCGATACGACCAGTTGGATAATTTATAAACCAAGGTACTTATCTATTCATTTCCTTTTTTGCATACATTCTTAATGCATATCTTCTTATCAGTAAATCGGTCTTTGTTATATCTTCATACTACAAGTGGTATTTCATAGTAATTCGATAATGGACAAGATTTAGACTACTTGAAATCATCAGCTGGTTCCGACCACATGATTTCCTAGTATTCACTGGATCGCTGTCATACACATTATCAACACTCCTACCATGGTCATTGTTATTACTCAATTTCTTGGTCTACTGCTTTCTTTTAGTAAGGTTCATCTACTAATATAAGCAGTCGGGGGCTAGGAGATATATGAGTATTTAACAACATTGATAAGACAAAGCAGGATCTTCATTGATAAAAGGTAAGTTTCATTTTACATAGTCTAATATCACATCCATTTACTTGTTGGGACCACCAGACTGATCGCTGCGTGATAGAGATCCGACTTCCATTTCTTCAGCAACTTTCTCTCCGAGAGGTCTTACATCCTCGAGAAGTTTTGTTGCTTCATTTTCAGAGCAGTCGAAGTCTTATTCCACAACTTTAAGATTAACAGATGGGTCGGAAGCCTTCAGTTTAGCTAAAGCGACACTAACTCCATTCACGATAGCTTTCTTCATTGTCTTAACATGGTTCTCTCGAAAGAGTGTTATTACCTCCTTGAGATCTTCAAGTTGATGGCCGAGAAAATTGATTCTCTCTGAAGGATCTCTTAGAATGGGCAGTTGTGTTCCCGACCCCAGGTCGAATAGCATCTTGTTCAAAGCCTTGACTTTGTCTTCAAGACTCCGATCGAGTTCAGCCCCTTGGCCACGCTCAAACTTGAGGGTTTTCTCCGCTCGCTCAAGTGCTTGCTTTTTACGCGGGTGGATAAAAGAAGTTAACATACTCTTTACAATTAGAGTTATGGAATACTGGTTAAGTCTACGACCAGTTACCTTTGATTTTCCTCTCACAAGAGTCGAAAACCACCTTTTGCCTGGTCATCGCATGCTCGATCAACCGGTATTTTCCCTGATTTTCTTTCCCGAGTTTTATTATTCTGGCTTCTTTGGCCACAATTTCTTCTTTAATTTTCTCTAAATCTATCAAATATGATAGGAAGAGAAGGTTAAGTTATAAGAGAGAAACAAGATGATAAAATTTAGGAAGTCAAACTAAAAGAGAAATATTTTTACTTCTTAGATCGAAGTGTTTCTGCTCCAAAGATCTTATTCGCTGGGTTAGTCCTCCGACCACAGCATATTTCTCGACCATATGCTACAAAAGCAAAATCTCTTTCTTTGGTAAGTTTTTTTTAAAAAAAGAAACTTCAAAAGAAAGAGTTGTAAGGATGGTCGTAGAACACTTACCCGAATTGCCATGTCATTATATTCGAAAAAAATTGTATCTGGACCAATCTCAGCTTGATGGTCCGATATCTTTCCCCAGGTTTCATTAAGTTCCTTATCCTCGATAAATCGGGGAGAAAAATGGAATTTGTTAACCTGAGAGGTATTTCCAGGAGGAGGTGGAACATGTTGAGGATATTTGGAGATGACTACCTCCGGAGAAGGAGTAAGGATTACTAGAGGATCTTGAGTAGATGCTGAAACCTGCTCGGGGGCTTCTTTTACCACCTCATCCTCGATAGTTTTAGCTTTATGAGTATCCTGATCAGGAACCTCCACGACCACCTCTTCCCCAGAAACCTTTTCCTAAGGAGTGCTCTGGTCGGACACGACTGGAACACCAGAAGATCTACAAAAAAAGAGAAGGTAAGGAAGATCCAAGGTATGTATATATACGACCTCTTCATTTAATATATATACCTGGTCGATTTTTTGAATTTACCCTTGTAATGCATCGAAGCAAAATCCGTTGCGCTGGCCTTCCTCTTCTTCTAAACCGGTAGGGTTGACTAGATCTTGCACATCCACTGATCGGAAATCAGAAGCGATATCCGCGACCATTTGGTCGAGGTCCCTGATCGCCGGATCAGTAGATGTAGATTCGTCGACCTCCAAAATAGTAACCTCAGTAGGTACTGGTAGGTCTTCAGTTACCTTGCTGGAAGGTATGACAACCGCCTAATATATCATCAAAGATAATTAGGTGATGAACATCACTTATCTAAAATATTATTTTTGTTCGGTTTCCTACCTTTGGAAGGTTGACATCCTGTATAGTCGAAGGGGTGGTCGGATCATCAATCGGCTCACATCTTTCAGTGACCTTATTGATCCTCAACCCAACCGACTACACATCAAAAAGGATTTATGGTATACCGATCAGAAATAATATATACGATAACAAAAAACGGTTGATGTTCTTACCTTAAGTCTTTCAATCCTCTCTTCAGCGGAAACAACCGCTAAGATCCTGGGAAAACTAGCCTTGTCGCCAGGCTCTCCTGCTGTCCTGCACAGATTATTTTGAGCCGGTTTCTAATCTCATCAGAAGATAGAGCTGTAAAGTTAAAATAAAAGATTTAAGGATACGAAAATAATCAACTAAGATAGGTAAATTGGTCGGAATCATTAATAGCTTACCCTCTTTGGAATCTTTGGTCGTATCGTCACGACCAATATACCAGAGCATCCGGTGTGCTCGGGCCTTCAAAGGACTAACCCGGCGCGTGAAAAAAATCCTTCACTACGTGCCAGGATGTTAGACCGTTGACACTAAGAAGCTTGATTGCTTCCGCCCATCTCTTTATTTTTCCCTCTTTCTGTAGAGGAGCGCCATCTCGGATTCTCGACCGCCTTCTTACCAGAATAATAAAGGTTGTCTTTCTTAAAGATCTTCATATAGAACCAGCTCTTCTTCCACGACGACCACGGGGATTTTGAGTACATAAATATGTACTCATCGGCTTTCCCGTCATGGAGGCGCAAGGTGCACTCTCCAGGCATCTCAATCGTCTTCTCAGACTTTGTCATCCTATAGTAGTACCTGAATAGATCCAGATCTGCTGGAATCCCCAAGTATGCTTCACAGAGGTAAATAAAGATGCTGAGATTGGCGATAGCATTGAGAGCAAGATTCACCAATTCAACTCCATAACACTCCAAAACTTTGGGAAGGAAGGAGTGAATTGGTAGCCTAAATCCGCATTCAACATATGCAAGAAAAACAGGGATTTCTCCATCTTCACCACTCAGAGAATGTTCCCCAACCGCAGATCTCCAAGAAATCAGATCCCTGTTGGGAAGCATCCCGATCTTCTCCAAGCTCTCTAGCTTCTTTTCATTCAAGTCAGAAACCGACCAATTGGTGATTTGGTCCGACATGATCATATTTCTTTCGGGTGGGGAAAGAAAAGAAGATCGAAAGCAGTTTTTACTCGGGAGATGAAGAAGGAAAGCAGGAAGTAAAAAAACCCTAAGTCTACAAAGGGGTTTTTATAAGCTTCAGAATTTCTAAGTGCAATAAGGAGTTACCCAAAAAAATCCAATGGACACAAAAACTCTTCAATTCCCAAGGCAAAGTTCTCAACTTTAAAGCGAATACAAACCGCTTCAAATGCCCTTGCATTTAATGAGTATCAGCCCGATATGACTTCATCGGAAGAAAAGTGTTCACACGACATATTCATTTAAAGTTCGGGGGCTGGCTGACGAGGATTAAAACCTCTATATATTATTTTTAATATATAAAAGGTCATACGTCTTCGTGGTCGTAACCCCTGAGGTGCACGACCCCACTGGTCGTAGAGATTCCAGAGGTTACATAATGGGTACCCTGGTCGGACGAAGGCCTAAGCTAAGCTCCCGACCAGGAGAACTGCTCGTAAAAGGTATGAACTGATACTTGGAACTAATTCCAGGTATATTCTCTACCGTATGACGAATGGATCACACGTATATTCTATACCATACGACGTTTCTTATCCAGAAGCACTGACGAACAACCTCCATGCGGTTATATGTCTCATAGACATATAACCGCCGAACGGTTGATCCTTTATCAACCGCCACTTGACTCCGACCAGACACAACTCTTCACATCAGACGTCTTCTCCGGAAGTAACTGCCACCTCTTCGAGGGCTATTTAAAGATGGAACTTGGACGGATCAAGGGGAGAGGAAGACAAGATAGATCCATCAGACTAAAGCACAAGCAGTAGATTCGTGTGGTAGGTCTGAGATTGTAAGAGAACAAGCAGTGTTCTCAGAGCATACCCTGTAAAACCCAGTTCATATTAATAAAAGAGCAGTCCCATTATTTCCTTAGATTTTCCACGTCACTTCTCCTTTTCTTTTCGTAAGATCGACGTCTTGATCGTCGACACACATATGCCAAAGTTTTGTCGTATCATTATGTGACTCCATTGAACTGACTCCTCTTACAACAGTGCTCCCTAACAATATAAAAATATTTCTAGCAGTTCTCCTACCATTCATCACAGTCAATGAATCTTTACAAATTTTTATGGTTTTCTTATCATTACCAGGTTTATAAGTAAAACCATTATTATATAAGAAGCCTAGAGAGATTAGATTCTTTTTCAACCCTAGCATGTGCCTAATATCACGCATTGTTCTAACAATACTATCATATATCTTAATTTCAACTTCACTTATCCTGACAATACTATGACATGTATCATCACCAAGGTAAACATAATCGAAATTACCTTATATGTATGAAGTGAACCACTCCCTGTTAGGCGTGATGTGATATGAGCATCCCAAATGAAGAATCCATGCATATGTCAACCGACCATTTGAAACCGAGAAAACATTTGCATCGCTGCTATCCGAGTCATTTTTCCTAGCCACATTCACGGTCTTCTCATCACGCTTTTCACTATTTTGTTATTTCAATTTGGGATAATCTCTCTTCATATGCCCCATTTTCTTGTAGTTGCAGCACTTAATATTCTTTCTGCTCCTTGACTTGATATGAATTTACGCCTTCCAGATCTCTCCTTAAATTGTTTCATTTCACAAGCACCATTCGTATACAAACTATCGCTTTAAGAGCTATCCACTACGTTCAGCTTTCGTTGATCATGCGCCAACAGGGCCATGTTAATCTCATCAATTTTGACGGTATCTTTCCCATATGCCAGAGTGGTGACCAAGTGTCGCTATCTCAACCTCGTTCTGATATAAATTGTTGAAACCGACGACAGCTCTTTGCATGAGAGAACACGCTCCACCCACAAATGCGCATGTTTTCCTTGTTTAATACACCTATCGAGATGATAGGGATGATGTGAATTGAAAAAAAAAATCACTGGCAAATTTTACTTGTATCTAAAAGCATTAACCTTGATCCAATATACCCACGTGCTTACTTATAACAGTAACTAGCAGTACACTGCAGTAACGACGTACGACCGTACGGGTCCATCTCCGTTGCATGTGACGGACAAGGAGAGTCGGGGCAAAGGAAGGAGCTACGGTACTACGCCTGTGCTAATCCGGACAGCTCAGCGGCGGGGCAGCGACAGGGTGAGCGTACGCGGCCTGCGGCCTTGGCCCCCGGGCGGAACGTGCGGTGAAAAGACGGGCGACACGAGGGCGAAACGCGGGAGAGGACGGACGCATTCCACCGTTCCACGGCTCCCACCCACCGTCCCACCACCGCCCGCTCGGCTCGGATCGGCCGCTCCAAACGCGCGCCGCCTTATAATAAGCGCGCCGCGTGCGTGCGTGCGTCCTGCGCGGGACGGCGGTGCCGATGGATGGTTTTCGCCCGCTTTCCTGCCTTTCCTGCCCGCTTTTTCGTTGGTTTCCGGTGCGCGGCCGGGTCGGTCAGCTTTGGGCGGCTACTTGCCCAGGTCCAGGGGCACCACGCCCGGGTACCAATCACAAGGGACATGGCGTGGCATCTCTACTGGGTCGTCATTTGACCTTTCTGCCCCTCGGGGTACAAGTTGCTGTGGTGTACCCGGTCGTAAACTCCAATTCTCTTTAGCTCGGCTGATCAGTGACGAGTTATTACTTACTACGACTAATCGACTATACTCGGCGTGTTTGACCATTTTTGGAGAATTATTGAGGGTCATACAAACTTTTTTGTTGAAGTAATTATAATTGGACATTTTGCTGAATTGGAACAAAAGTGAACTATAGAGTGTAAGCATGTAAACCACGTATTCACCCTGCAGGTAAGATAAGACGAGCCCTTCTTCATGTACTTGTCTACACCAATGGATCAACAATGAATTCGTCTTCCTTACATACAAATCTTAGCGTCAAACCTACAACAAATCTTAGCCTTCAACCCATCCCTAAACCACCTACAATTACAAAGCAAAATATCCACCGTCCAGACATAGTGCATCACTCTACCTGCTAATCTCAACGGTCCATCCGTATCCCAACCACAAATACGCACTCCCTTGCATCACACCCTGTGCATCTCCTAAGAAAGAGACCGCCACAAGGCTGTCCTGCTCCCACCATTTTACCTGGTACGTACGCACAAACGAAAAAAATTCTTCTTTTCCAAGTCCACCCGTCTCCAGCTCTCAACCAACCGCGCGCGCGGGGGCAACACCGCCATTCCACGCCGCGCCAACGGGGCTAGCACTGGAATAACCCCGCGGCAGACGTCGCTGTCGCGCGAGAACGCGTACGCCGCCCGTCTCCTCCCTCCCCGCGATAAAAAGGCCACCCCCTTCGTCCCCTCCGCCTCGCCTCCCCTCCTCAACCCATTCCCAAAACACAGAGCTCCTCTCGTCTCCTGCTCTCGGGATCAAAGCTGCTTCCTTGCTCGACCCACTCCGAGTCGTCGCATCGAATCTAGTCCCGTTTTAGAGCTCATGGCGCAACGGGACAAGAAGGTGGAGCTGCACGCCCCGGAGATCACGCTCTGCGCCAACAGCTGCGGTTTCCCGGGCAACCCGGCCACCAAGAATCTGTGTCAAAACTGCTTCTTGGCCTCCTTGCCGCCGGCCTCCGCCTCGCCGCCGTCTATTTCGTCGTCTTCTTCACCGGCGGTGTGTCCGCTGGTCGACAAGCCGAGGCCGGCTGTCTGGGCCGCGGCGCCTGTGGCGCTGGTTTCTCTGGCCGTTGACCGGCCAGTAGCTGGGCCGGCGGAGGCTAAGGCGTCGAGGTTGTCGGTCAACCGGTGCCACAGCTGCCGGAAGCGGGTGGGGCTGACGGGGTTCCGTTGCCGGTGCGGCGAGCTGTTCTGCGGCGCGCACCGGTACTCGGACCGGCATGACTGCAGTTACGACTACAAGTCGGCGGCGAGGGACGCCATCGCCCGGGAGAACCCCGTCGTGCGCGCGGCTAAGATCGTTAGGTTCTGAGAGGAGACCGAGAGAAATCTGCAGTCAAATTTCCTCTTTTTTCCCCTTCTTTCTTTCCTTTGAAAATTAAAGGTGTGGGTGTTATTGTGCTGTTCTTGAGAGCTTCTTAAAGAAGAGAGAGAGAGATGATGGGGGCAGGCATGAAGGAAAGAAAGAATAGTGTGATGATAATACATGTTGTTGTAGTGGTAGTTGGGGTGGAGAGGAGGAAGAGATGGAGTTGGTGTGTTGTCTCACAATCTCTATTTCATTTAATTTCCTTTTGTATAAACTACTATTTGGCATTTCTCTGGAGTATTATTTCCTTGGGCTATCTATTCTCCTCTCTCTTCCATTTTGTTGTGAATTGTCTTGACAGCTCAATCATTGACGTTTGGGGGTGCTAGCTCTATTATGGTTGGGATTGGATTAGTTCAGCGGCGTATTATTGGTAGGTGTACTTTTATATTTTTATTTAACAGTTATACTAATTTTAAGTTGTCTGATTTTTTTTTAAGTTGTAGTTACTTGGTGTGATCATTAGATTTGTGTAGAGATTAATGTATCATATGATTGGATATTGATTCGATAGATAAAAATATGATTTATGTTTATAAAAATTCCAGTCACCTTGATATTGATTCGATAGAAAAAAATATGATTTATGTTTATAAAAATTCCAGTCACCTTATGAATAGATAGTCTCATTATTTAAATACTTATTCTATGCACTTAATAGGTTATATGTTTTTGTACATGTACGAATAGACCCCCACAAATACCCATGTTTCAACAAATTTTAGCTAACTATTTGATTTAGTTTGCAAGGCATTCATCACATGAGGTTTGAAAATTCGACATGTTTCAAAGTAACGCCCCCAAAATCCTGACGCGAAGTTGAAAAAATCCGAATATCCACGATCCATACATCAAGATTTTTTGTTAAGACGGATTAAGGTAGTGGAGACAGTGACACCCCATCTGCTGTACTGATCAGAAGTTACACACTAATTTGAGCAGTTAGCTGAGTTAGGGTATAGTAATGGTACAGATAACTGTTGTCTATAGTATCTTTTTTTGTCATCTATATATAACATTAAACTGCTCATACAATATGTTATCTTTTTATATATCTCTATAAATTATTTTATTATGTATAATATATCTTGTTTCTCGTGTTATAGTCGATTGCTATATAAAAATTAATCTAATTTTTATGCTAATTTCTCTCATTCATATTATCTAATATCTTATATGATAAATCTTACAGACTATGAACGTCATATTATTGTACGTACTATAAATACTATAAGGTCTACCAGCGGCAGCCCAGCCATCGTATGTTCCGAGTTCACAGAAGATCTGCGCCAACCTTTCCTCGCAAAGAGGCTGCGGATCTGTTCCCAATTTCCACCGTCGTGGAACAGCGGCACAGTGGCGCACGCACCCCGGGGCCCCACTTGCGAAGGCATCACCAGCGCAAGTCGGCAGCACGGCAGCAGCGGCAGCGTTTTTTTTTTCTTTTTTTTAATATGATCTTCTAGTGGCACGAGTTGCTATCGCGGATGCCACGTGGCCCAGGCTGGAAGGGGCGCGGCGCTCTTTCGGCTTCGGCTTCTCGTGAACTCTGCCCGGTCGCATTTGGCATGCAAAACCGTAGACGGAGTATAATGCTGTTTTTAATAGCTAGTATCTTAATGCAGTTTCTTAGTACATAAGGAATGTTAGATACTATTTTCCTAATGTATGATTTCTTATGGTGTAGTATCTTAATTATATGTATGAGGCTATTTTGCGTTGGATTTCGAGCCGAACCGGTATCTAAATTAGATACTAGAGTACCCTCTCTCTTCATTAACTATGATACCATATCATTTTTTTTTGCTTACATGGCAAGTTAAGATACTAGCCAAAGTGGAGCATTGGGAGTAGCCTAAATCAGCCGGTGGCGATGGGCAAAATTGTGTTCTCTTCGACGGATTTGAGGTTCCGTTATGTATCTTCTATAGTTAGAGATGATCTTGTCTTACATACGTAGGTATCTTTATTAACTAAAATATGGTATATTATCTTTAAAGATAATATCTTAAATAAATAGTTATTAGTATACTTTTTAAACATTTATATTATATATATTTTTTGAAACGGTCTTACATATCAATTAGGATGAATTAACATATCATATCTTGTTTTACGTGCACGATAGTCTTTTCAAAAAGAGACAACTTGTGCTCTTCCTTCTCCCACTCTCTCTTTTATATATGATTTTATTGATGTGCTATAGATAAGAGACGACGATCGAAGATACCCTTAGCTTTCGCGAGAAACATCTCGAATGATCGATCCATGCATTACTTCGTTGGACTAGTTCCTTGCTTCGGGAGATAGAACACTGTTGCAGTTTCTTAGCCGACAAAGTACAAAGTTGCGGGGGGTATTGAGAGCATGTCAACATGGTTTGCAATTTGCAAGGATCACGTGGTATTGAGTGTTGACTGGTTTTGCTTGTAGAAAACATTGGTAGTTCATGTGTCACATAATTAACTGTAGCTTTCAAAACGTTGTATAATTGTGCCCTTACTCGCCAACATATTTGTGGTTTTTCCCCCACTTGAACATGCTGATCACAGGCTGTTGTGATTCATTGCAGGTGATACTGTGTGTGAGGGGGAAGCGTACGCTTCCGCGTGAGAGAGGTCCATTCACTGCTATATGTTGTGACAGGGTGGTTCATTTACTGTTAAAGTGACATGATGAAAGATTATCGTAGATATGGGCAATAGAACCGAATAATAGTATGCACTAGATACCGAACGCACACCTTTTCTCCCTCTTATCTTTCTCAAAGGCGCGCGCTCATCAAGGATAATCGACGAAGAAAAGATCGCTGCCAGAACAGGCCTTCGGTACAATGATTGGGACGCAGGGTCAGGGGGCAGCCTTAAAAGTCAGGTTCAATGAATTTTGCTGTTGCTTGACAGCCTTCCATTTCCTTCGCCATCCAATCGAGCTAATACTTTTCTGCCCTGTTTTGTTTTTCAGGAAGTTGGTTGTGTGTCAGTGCATTTGCTCGTGTTGGGAGTTAGTGGCTTGGTGCAATGCAACTTTTGACTAGATTGGAAGGGGCGAGAGACTGGTACAAACAGCATAACCTATGCTGTAGTACTTCTCAAAGAAATAAGCCTGGGAAAAGAGGGTATGACAGCGAGAGCCGAGAGGTTCGAGTGGAAGTGGGAGCGAGACTGCATGAACAAGATGTGAAGGGGATCTTGATCTCATGGTAGAAATTAGGAACTTATGTAGTGTTTGTTTGAGAAGACCACTTAACTAGGGTTAACTATAGAAAGGTTTTAAAATGGTATGGTATTCTCATGACAAAATCGGATGCTGTAACATCCCATTTTGGGATTGTAAAAGTTGCTTGAAAGAATTTCAAATTTTGAATTTGAATTCAAATTTGCAACTCAGAAATCCTCTCCATTTCAAAAATTCAGTTTCCAATTTTCTTTTGGGCTCAGCCCAGCCCATTTCCCCCCTCCCCGCGGACCGGTTTGGTCCATGCCCCCTACGCGCCCGGGACGCGCTCTCGGCCAAGCTCCGTCACACCCGCCGGTGCGCCGCCTTGCCCACTTCGCGCCGTGCTACGCCGCCCGCCCTTGACATGCCAACTTGATACTTTAGTATTATTACGCTATCCCTCGACATTTGAATCATATGATCCTTGTTACCCTAGATAATTTATTGGTAGCTATACTAGTTATAGGTCGTACTTAAGCACTATGCTAGTCTTTCTTAAGTACTAGTGCATTACTTGCCATAATCATCATCTTTTAAATATGAAACTTATTTTGGGCAGTCATTTGAGGGAAATGACTGGTATATTTGAGATAACGTAGTTTTACACCTATCAAAACCCTAATAACTTGCTGATACCTTATCTGGGCAGATGGTAAGATGGTTGGTGCGGATATAGCATGAGAAATGTTGGTATGTAGTATGCACCGCCCAGATATATTTTAAGGACTTAATTCTGTGATGACCTCTCAATATAAAGTAGTGCAATCACAAGTCTATAATGGTGTCGACCTGGCTAAATAATTTGTATCCATCAATGCGAATTGCACCATTGGAGTGACACACGAGTCGTGTCGCTGGTTTTAAGCTGTCGTGGACACGGATCATGTCGTTGGTGTAAGCCGTCGTGTGACGCAACAGGGGGCCTGGGTGTGGTGGACGTAACCACCCTCAGGTGAAATCTTAGTAGGTGTAACTAACACTGTGAGATGCATTATAAAGGCCTTGTGATGATCTTCTTGATTCACATATCTAAAGAAACATGTGAAACACAACAAGCTGATTATCTCTTGTGGGTAAAGTGTACGGTCTTTGCAAAATATAAACTATTCGAACAACCATGCACATAGTCAAGGGCAGGCATGAGAACTTACTCGAGTTAGTTTCTATTATAAAAACCTGCGTAGGTGGGATAAAAACTTGACGGGTGGATGTAACCATAATTTTGGATTTTTCTTGGGTGGACATTACCCAATGTTATTAATTGGGTGGATGTAACCTAGTAGTAATCAAAATTAAACATATGGTGGATGGAATCATGTAACATGTGGATGGAATCTGCACCGCTATAAATATTGCACAATTTCTCTCTTTAATAAAATATGATTTGGTTAAAATGTTAAGTCATAAGAATTTCTAATTATGGTAATTAGAAATATTGCTTTCAGCAAATAAAAGAACCCGAGCCATCCTTGTTAAACCCTATATGTATAATTATTGCATTCTGTGTGTTGACTCGCGGAGCATTGTTGCTTATGCTCACTCTCGCTCCCCCAAATCCCTCAGAACTTGTGGACTAAGAACCCTACGCATACTACTATGTTCCAGAAGCTGATGGCAACGAAGACGGTGGAGAGTACTTTAGTCTCTAGTAGTATAGGTCTCACCTCAGTCTAGCCGACTAAGTTGGTACTGCGCGCACCAATATTATCCAAATCTTTGGGTAATATCAGTCGCACACAGGTTACTCCAGTCGCTTGCCTGTGACGATATGTGTCTTTCTCTTTTTGCTTCCGCTATCGCTTTTTATGTAATGTATCCATTTGGCCCGACCGGCTCTATTGTAAATTTGATCCGATACGGTTCATGTGAACTATGATGTTTTGTAATGTAATGTATGATACGGTTTACATCCTGTATGAAATAATTTAATAAAGTATCTATGAGCATCATCTACTAATACATAAAATAGTGCAGTAGATTCACATTGGATTCTGGATTGACTAATTCCGAGTCCGACAGATGCGCTGTTTTCTTTCCACGTGAAAGTTGGACCCACGTAGCCATCACACTGGGAAGAGAGCCCACCTCATCTCGCAGCTTGGGTCCACTAATCGTCCACCATATAGCCCACGACGGAATAAACGCCCATAAAAGTGGCCCAAATCGGCAATCATAACCTTCCTGGTATAGTACACTGTCGCCGTAACATTCGAGCCCAACAGCCAGAGCAACCGCGCGTTGGGCTGGGAGCTCGTGGAACGGATGGGAGATGACGTCCGAATTCCAGGCCGCTCGATCCTCGTAAAGCGAGGCGTCCACATCGCGCCGAGCCTACAGGCCGGACCTATACATCTCACCCCGGCCTGCTTCCGGTGGATCCGCGCGGCTGCCCTCTCCCGGTCTCCCACACGACAAACAATTAAACATCGGTCGATTTGACGGTGCACGTAGCCGCACGGGCCACGGCAATCGCTCGTCGTTTCGGGCGTAGGCAGCCCGTGCCCACGGGCGGAGAATATCGCCGCTTCGTTCGAGGCGGGTGCCGATGCCGCTGTGGTGCCACGGCGCCGCAGCGCGCGCGGCGCGGGCGTGCCCTCGCCCTCGGGACGTGGTGCCGGCCGAGCCGCTCCCGTGATCGCCTGTGAAAGGCACAAGCGCAAACGGCGAGCTAGTGTGCGTGGTGTGGCGGTCCGCGGTCCCGCGCTGCAGAGCACGCGCGCTACGTTTTTGCCCACCCGGCCGGCGGCACGGCGCGTCTGCTTTTGTTGGAGCCGACTAGTACTGCACTGCTCACTGGACCGCTCGCTCCACTCTACGGAGCTGTACGCTAGCTCGATCAAATTTTCGTGAGCCAGTGTTTATTCGGTGTGTGCGTGTCATGCATGGACCATGGTTGCATGGGGTGGGCTGAATCATTCGTGGCGCTGTTGCAGTGAGGCGTTTGATCATTACCTGTCGTGGCAGGCGGGAGGCGACACGACACCATCGAGCTCGTTTGTGGTAGTAATCATATACTCGTTTGATCATCGAATTCATAGTAAAGGCAGCTTGAGCATGATCAGGCACAGTAGCATTTTACCGTTAGTTAACTCATTGCGGCAGAAGATGCTACTGTATTATAAAACAAATTAAGTCAGTAAATATATCTAGGAAAAGTTAACCTATGCTACTTTTCTGAAGCAGAGCTCGCAATATTTAGCAGCTCCGCTTCTGACTTCGGAGGAGCTATAAGATGTATCATGTTCAGCTCTCAACTGCCTTCATAAAGGGCTACATGTGACTTCTATTCTTTAGCATACATTAGTCAGTCCGAATGGTCAGAAAGGGCCCCTCTGCTTAGCTTAAAATATGCTGGTTAGTGGCACTAATCGGCAATCACCACCATCATTTTTTGGTGCCAAAAGGCCAAGGACCTCGGGCTAGCCCCTCAAATCTAATCCTCACACCCCAAAAGATGACAAATGGCGCACCATACAGCAGAGGGAGAGATCAAAACAAAAACGTGCCCTAATCAACACCTTTACCATTTGTGTTCCCCTTTACGCGGCCAAGAACCATTATTCAAATGATGCGCAAATATAAAGCGCCTACTTTACCTAGTGACGCAGCTAGGATTGTAATTATGTTGGATCAAATACATTATTACCTAGCTATGTGTGATCAATTCTTGTAAAATTTTCACTGTTTTATAGAATTTTGTAAAAAAATTCACATGTATTGAATGATTTGCAAAAAAAAAAGAAGCTGTGGGGTCAATCCCACTGCTTCAACGTGTCTCCACCACTGCCTTTACCCCTAAACGATTGCATGGCTTGCAATGTAATGGCCGACCGAGCCACCCATACAAAATTTGAGAAATCTCTCCTACTTTACGCCTTTGCGTTGGTGGGCTAACATGCTTGCAAATATGGTAGCTTTACACGGTTACACCTTTTGCATTTCACTTGGGAATTGTAGTAGTGGCCAATGTATGAGCAAATCATGTCCAACCAAAGCAGGGACCCTACCTATTGTGCAGTTTGGCTTCTTCCTTATGTTGTTTCAGTTACAACGGGGTAAATGAAAAATGTATTCTACCAAAAATCCAAAAGAAAGTGGAGCGATTGTAGCCTGGCTGCTGTGTTTTCGGATTCTTGATGATCAGTAGTGCTAGTTGTCAAGTGATTCTGATGGATTTAGAAACTTTTGAGTAGTGGAGAGCCTCTTCCCTGATTCGTTGTGACCAAGAACCATCAGAAAATGTCAGGCTGTTCTACAGTTCCTTGTGAAGAACTGGAAGATCCTCAAGACTCTTGGGAAAAATACTGATGCCAAAGCTCATCCTCGGTGACAAAACGGTACGAAGAATCACATGTACATCATCTCTGAAGAAAAAAAATTGTAGCAAGTACATGAGCTACTAGAAAAATAAGTTGAAGACTCTGTTCAGTAACCACTAACTACGTACTACTACAACAAAGAAGGCGGAAAAAACTTGTCCACAAAAAAACAAGTTACCAAGCAATGTAATGCAACAGCATTTTTTCTTTCTTTCTTGATCAACTGGAGTAGTTGCAAAAAAAAAAAAAAAGAAAAGAGACATGCCTAACACTACACGTCGCGTGGCAAATGAACTGCTAGGGTGCTGGCTGCAGCCTAGTATAATCAGGTGTAGATATCTTTCAGAGTTAGACGGCAGTCGGCTTTGAAACATGTCTCCCACAACCCTGCATATCGAACATTCCCTGGCATGTAGAGATTTTGCTTACTTAACAGCAAACGAAATATATAATTCTGAACTTTTATGCAAGTACATGACACGTACATCTATGCCATGTTTGAGCACGTACTTTGGCCAACTTATTTTGCAATGGTCCAACTGCTAGAGATACGGCTGCTTCCAGCAATAAAATTCAAAAAGGCAGATCAGCTGAAAGCTATGACAAGTTTGAGTGTTCTACATGGTACATGCCCTGAAATTGAGGCATTTTAGGAAGCATCATAAATTGAGGCATGATTGGATTTGAATCTGGAACATGTTATTCCCAGATGGTTCTACAATAACTTTGGCGTGTCAAACTCAAACCAACAAACTTATACTGAACTCTTTGTTCAGCTGTGAAGGGCAACTCCAAAATCTCAGTAGGACATTTCTGAGTGGGTTAGTATGTTAATTGTCTGTAAGTAATACCCAAATGTTAACCGTGTCATATTTCTCAAGGAAGTCAGTACTACCTTTTCTTCTATTTTGCATCATGTAATAGCTCGGAAGCCAAGATCTTTATAACACGGTCCAATGATAAGTTTCTTTTGTTTTTGGAAAAAAAAAGTCAATTCCTTGTATTCAACTCAATATGGTATCAAAGCAAAGAGATTTTTTGTTCAAGATCCGGCTGACACTATTAAAATAAAAATTGCAGCTCACTTTTATTCCACGCCTTAAGCCTAAGGAAGCCTAGACGTAAGAGGGAGTGTTGAAATATAAGTAAATTGTTCGTCTTTTCTTATTAGCTTAAGCTTTTGGTTGAATTGGTTGGTGTGCATGGAACTCAAGTTTCCGCTCCGTGTGACAATTATTTGGTAGGTCAGCTCTTGCATAATTTCTCTTCATTTCTTCTAATACCATCATTCTAATTTGTCTTCAGAGAAGAGAGTCATTCATTGTTTGCTCGATCTTTTCTTCAAAAAATTTCCAGTTTGTATATAAAACCGAGAGAATTAAATATATGACCTGTTGCACGTGTACCACTGAAGCCTAACGCACAGATCAGATCAGCAATGGAAGCTTCGGTCAGAAATTTATTAGATGTCATAGACTATATAAGGTGGTTGAGCTAGTTAAGAGTTGGCTCAATGATCAATTGCATTCTTCCAAGCGATCTGTTTACCCTACCTTCTAAATTTGTTGGACCGAAAAGACGACTAAAGGAGGTGAATAGGAGCACCTATCTTTTTTATCACGTCGGTATTCAACTTTTTTTATCACTCTAATAGCTATGAAATCTATAAAGGTCTGAAGAAAAAACACACACACACACACACAACAGAAGTCATGCGTTAATATCGAAAATCCCCGATGTCAAAGACCCACGGCTGATCTTGTAGGAAAACGGGTAGGCTACACTAGCGCAAATTAAAAAATTCTACCCGTAAACCAAGATCACTGCGATTATAGATCACGGTCTTACCACTGAGCGCGCAGTGCGGAAGTTGATGCAACGTCGGGCGGTGTAGTCGTACCAAGTTGATGCAGTACGTCGGGGCAGAGTAGTCGTACTACTTCCTTGTCCTCGTCGTGGCGTCCCACGTACAACTCCTTTCTTGCGGTTCGTCCCAACGCCACAGATGCAGCGCCTTCAAAGGTATCCATACGTGCGGGAGGAAGCGGCGCACGCCGGACTACTAGATCGCGCGGCGACTAGGGCGTGGGAGGGTGGCGGCGGGGTTTGGGGATGTCACGAAAAACTCAACACTTAACCGGTGCGCCGCCCTCCTTTATAGGCGTCCTTATAATGGGCTTCTACGAATAGAGGCCCATTAGGACTCAATGCCCGATCTAATTTGGATCCAATCCGAATTAGGCTTGACCTTAAGTGTGTGACCTATAGGTTCACGTATGTTTAGACATGACGCAAGTACACATACTTGGTCAATAGTTGGTAGCGACCTCTAGCAAGGCGTGCCAACTCCTAAGCGCACGTAAAGATCATATCGGACGAACCATCACAACGTTATGTACATGCCAATCCCTTTGCCTCACGATATTTGGTTGAGCTCCAAGTGACCACTCTTTCTCGATCTGTGATCCGAATCCCTTACTAGGTTAACTCTTAACCTTAAGTAGCATGGCCATGCATTTACGGATCCGATCACTCGAGGGCCCAGAGATATCTCTCTCGGGTAGAGAGGGCAAATCCCATCTCGATCGACCATGCCTTGCGGCATGCTTCATGACAAACCAGCTACCTTTATAACTACCCGATTCATGAGTAGCGTTTGATAGCCCCTAAGTAGGTCTATTCACATCTCAAGAACATGCGACAATCTCGGGTCTAAGGACAAGGCGTACACATTGTGTAGAGAGAACCATAAGTATAAAAGCTATGTCTCATGTTGGGTCGGTCCAACCCCATGTTCTAAACATGTGTCCACATTATTGGTTTGACATCTCCATGTCTATGACTGTGAAACATGGTCATCAACCGATACATGTGCTAATCCATCATTCACGTGTGTCCTCACATGAACTCCGACTAGGGACAACTTTAGAATAACCATACAAGTAAAGAGTTTCACAAACAAGTCACATACTTGTTAATCAACGCAAAGGCAATATTCAAGGAACATTTATTAAATCATGGATACAATGAAATATCATCATCAATATGATTGCCTCTAGGGCATATCTCCAACAGTCTCCCACTTGCACTAGAGTCAATCTAGAAGATATCTAATACCCATAGCTCTTGTGCGCCTCGTGCTTAGGTCAGAGGAGAGGCTTCACAAAGGATCCAAATATTCAAATCCGTGTGTATTTTGCATATCTTTAAATCTCCTCGATTAAGGATCTCTCGAATGAGATGAAACCGCCGCAGTATGTGTTTGTTCTTTTGGTGATTCCTCGGCTCCTTGGCTTGCGCAATGGCCCCACTTGTTATCACAAGAAAGATCCAGGATCGCACGCACTAGGAACCACACCTAGTTGATTATGAACTTCCTTATCCAAACACCTTCCTTTCTTTGCTTGAAGCGCAATGTACTCGGCCTCCGTTGTAGAGTCGACAACGATCTCTGCTTGGAACTCTTCCAACTTACCGCACCACCGTTCAAAGGAACACAAAACCCGATTGCGATTTGTAATCATCTTTGTCGGTTTGGAAGCTTGCATCGGTGTAACCATTTACAACGAGCTCTTCCTCACCTCCGTAGACTAGAACACATCCTTAGTTCTTCTCAAATACTTGAGGATGTTTTTAAGCTACTGTCCGATGACTCTCACCGGATCGGCTGGTATCTGCTCGTAACACTTAGAGCATAGGAAACATCTGGCGAGTACACATCATAGCATACATGATAGATCCAATGGCGAAGCATATGGAATCTTACTCATGCGATCTCGCTCATCGGTTGTCGAAGGACACCGAGTCTTGCCAAGATTTATGCCATGAGACATGGGCAAGAACCCTTTCTTTGCCTCCTCCATGTTGAACCGTTTCAACACTTTGTCAATGTAAGTACTCGGCTTAATCCTATTAGCCTTTTGATCTATCTCTATAGATCTTAATACCCAAAATATATGCCGCTTCCCTAAGTCCTTCATTGAGAAACTATTTTTCAGTGAGGTCTTAACGGACTCGAGCATAGGAATATCATTTCCAATCGGTAATATGTCATCTACATATACGATTAGAAATCTGAGTGAGCTCCACTTGTCTTCTTGTAAACACAAGATTCTTCTTCGTTTTGATGAAGTCAAACCTTTGACCACTTCATCAAAACGAATGTTCCAACTCGAGATGCTTGCTTCAATCCATAAATGGATTTTTGAAGTTTGCATACTTTTCTAGCATTGTTTGGATCGACAAAACCCTCGGGTTGTATCATATACACGTCCTCGGTTAAATTTCCATTAAGAAAGCCGTTTTGACATCCATCTGCCATATCTCATAGTCGAAATATGCAGCAATAGCTAGAATGATCCGTATTGATTTAAGCATCGCTACAGGTGAGAAAGTCTCATCGTAGTCAACTCCTTGAACTTGCCGAAAACCTTTTGCGACAAGTCGAGCTTTATGGATATGAACATTTCCATCCATATCAATCTTCCTTTTATAGATCCATTTGCACTCTATGGTTTTAACACCATCAGGCGGGTCAACCAAATTCCAAACTTGATTGTCTCCCATGGATGCTATCTCGGATCTCATGACACTATGCCATTTCTCAGAGTCTGGGTCCATCATTGCTTCCGCATAGGTCGTAGGCTCATCATTGTCTAACAATAATATATCTCGCGTATTGCGGAGCCTTTCCGACCTTCGTGGTGGTGGTGCTTCCTTTGCCATGGGTTCCTCAACTTGTTCTGCCACATGGGCATCATTCGTCGAGTCTTCCCCGATTGGTTCATCTTGAACCTCTTCAAGTTGCACCGTTCTTCCACTTGTCTCCCTGTTGAGAAACTCTTTCTCTAGGAAAACACCACTTCGAGCGACAAACACTTTGCCCTCTAGTCGGTTGTAGAAGTAATATCCAAAGGTTTCCTTCGGATATCCCACGAAAATGCATTTATCCGACTTGGGTGTGAGCTTGTCCGATCAGTAGTCGCTGACAAACGCCTCACATCCCCAAATCTTTAGAAAAGACAAGCTGTGACTCTTCCTCCATATCTCATATGGTGTCTTAACTACGGATTTAGACGGTACCTATTAAGTGTGAAAGCTTGCCGTTTCTAGAGCGTAACCCCAAAGGATAATGGTAACTCATTGGCTCATCATCGATCGAACCATGTCCAACAAGGTCCGATCGCGCTCGGATACCCGTTTCTTTGAGGCGTTAGGGCGGTGTTAGTGTGGAACAATTCCGCAACTCTTGGATGATTGCTAAATTCATGACTCAAATACTCGCCACCACGATCGGATCGCGAGCCTTAATTTTCTTGCACGTTGATTTTCAACCTCATTCGAACTCTTTGAACTTTTCAAAAGTTTGGACTTATGCTTCATTAAGTAGACATAACCATATCTACTAAAATCATCGATGAAAGTTATGAAGTAATGAAATCCACCTCTAGCGATCGTGCTCATTGGTCCACATACATCGGTATGTATGATTTCCAACAAGTCGGACGCCTCTCAAAAGAACCTTTGAAAGGTGATTTGGTCATCTTACCAAGCAAACAAGCTTCACATGTCTCGTATGATTCAAAATCAAACGAGTTAGAAGACCATTAGCATGGAGCTTCTTCATGCGCTTTTCACTTATGTGACCCAAGCGACAATGCTAAACATAGGTGGGATTCAAATCATTAGGTCGAAGTCTTTTAGCATTTATGTTAAAGATAGGCGCATCATCAAGATTTAAAATAAATAACCCATTCACAATGGGCAAAAGCCATAAACATTCCATTTTTAGAGATCAAACAACCATTGTCTTTACTTGCAAATGAATAACCATCTCTCATCAAACATGAGGGGATAAAATGTTTCGACTCATACTAGGAACATAATAACAATTATTCAATTCCGAATAAATCTTGAAGGAAGCTGAAGTTGCGTGGTGCCGACGGTCAACGCAGCAACCCTTGCTTTATTCCCGACGCGAAAATCAACTTCACCTCTTGCGACTCCTCTACTTCTTATTAGCCCGCGCCGAGTTGCAAATGTGAGCAAGCGATCCGGTATCAAATACCCAAGAGTTAATAGGAGAATCTGCGAGAAAAATGTCTAAAACATTTATGACAAGTGTACCATGGGTGGAAGTCTTACTTCCGACCTTCTTCTTGCATTCATCGGAATCCATGTACTTCTTGCGTTTCTCTTCCAGTGGCGGTTTCTTTACAATAGAAGCATCTTGTCTCGGCTCGAGTCCAAAGATTAGGCTTAGGCGTTGGCTTCGAGATCATATCTTTAACCTTGCCCTTATTCTTTGGCCATGGCTTCTTACCCTTTTTCTTGAAGCTAGACTTGTTCTGCACAGCCATCACATGGCTAGGCCACCACACTTCTTAATGTCACTCTGTGTTTTGAGCATCCCACAAAGCTCATTAAGGCCCTTATCCGCCCCATGCATATGGTAGTTCAAAATGAAATGCCCATAGCTAGGTGGAAGAGACGCTAAAATGAAATCAGTTGCCAACTCTTGGCCAATTGGAAAACCAAGTTTATCCAAAGTCTGACTGTAACCAACCATTTTGATCACATGTGGGCCTACGGTGCACCTTCTGTTAACTTGCATTCCGAAAAAGCCTTAGAGACATTGAACCGTTCAGTCCCGGCTCATATGCGGAACATGTCCTAAGCGCTATGATCATATCATACGCTTCGATCCTCAAACCGCTTTTGAAGGTCGGTTCCATGCATGCAAGCATAAGACGACTAATCTCAAGAGAGTCATCACATGCTTTCTTGTAGGCATTTTTAACAAGCGCAGACGCATTGTTAGCGAGTTCTTACGGGATTGGGGTATCGAACGTTTTCCTTTTATCCGCCACGAGAACAATTCTTGAACCCCGATGAGAAACCCCTCGACCCTTATCCAGGTGATTGCGATTCTATGCATAACTTGTTTTTGCAGGATGTATGTGACCAGTATGGCCTAATGTGTATGTGATGCATGTTTGTAATATTTGCATGACTGCGTGTCGTGGAGTGCGGCAACACGGTGGAGCCATTGTGTTGTCAAAGTATTGTATTAACGACTGCGTGCGACTTGTGATGATTCCTAGTATCCATGTATTTTATTACTAGTCATTATGAGTAATAGCTTATAGTAGTACTCGGAGGACACATCACTTGGAGGATGGCACACATGAACCATGGAGATGGATATCATCATGGTGGGCAGATTCTATGGCGATGGAGATCACCATGAGAAAATGGGCCATCTTGAGTCACAACCTGTGTGAATGTTATTCCTATTGTTTTACTCCTATGCATGTTTGAATGGTAGAAGTATAGTGATCCTCACAAAATGTTAAGTTAAACATATGCCCTCCCAATTAAACTTTGCACCATCCCATGTCTTGTAAATTGATGGTGGGTCTATAAAATTAGGGCACCATCAACTTTCCTTGACTAGATGGGTTTTGTATCGGATACTTACATGCATAAGGATTGGTGAACTTAACAAGGTTATCATAAAGGTTATGGGCCTTGGGGCATAAAGGTTGGGCGCGGGGCATAGAGATGTCACCCAACAACAAGAGTCATATAGAGATATGATTAGCAAGGTGTTGCTTATCAGATTACCTTGTCTCCTAGCGGTGATGCAAAAGCTCACTAGTAGACTCGTTAATTGCGGATCTTGAATCGCTAAGAATCAACAGAGGGATGTTGATTTTGGTGGGAGTACATTCTATTAAATTTGTTTAATACTGATTTACTCTATCATGGTTTTATTTGTCTTAGTATTTTGCATTTCCTATTGTAGATCAATGGCATCTAGCAACCACGCACACCCTTTTGCTTTGCGATCGATTCTTGAGAAAGAGAAATTAAATGGAACAAACTATTCGATTGGTCCGTAACTCGAGAATTGTTCTCGGGGCGGATAAAAGGAAAACGTTCGACACCCCAATCCGAAGAACTCGCTAACAATGCGTCTGCTCATTAAAAATGCCTACAAGAAAGCATGTGATGACTCTCTTGAGATTAGTCGTCTTATGCTTGCATGCATGGAACCCGACCTTCAAAAGCGGTTTGAGGATCGGAAGCGTATGATATGATCATAGCGCTTAGGACATGTTCGAACACGGCGGGACCGAACGGTTCAATGTCTCTAAGGCTTTTTCGGAATGCAAGTTAACGAAGGTGCACCCGTGAGGCCCACATGTGATCAAAATGGTTGGTTCTGATCGGACTTTGGATAAACTTGGTTTTCCAATTGGCCAAGAGTTGGCAACGATTTCATTTTAGCGTCTCTTCCACCTAGCTATGGGCATTTCATTTGAACTACCATATGCATGGGGCGATAAGGGCCTTAATGAGCTTTGTGGGATGCTCAAAACAGCAGAGTGACATTAAGAAGTGTGCGGGGCCTAGCCATGTGATGGTGTGCGAGAACAAGTCTAGCTTCAAGAAAAGGGTAAGAAGCCATGACCAAAGAATAAGGGCAAGGTTAAAGATATGATCTCAAGCCAACGCCTAAGCCTAATCTTTGGACTCCGAGGCGAGACAGTATGCTTCTATTGTAAAGAACCGCCACTGGAAGAGAAACGCAAGAAGTACATGGATTCCGATGAATGCAAGAAGAAGGTGGAAGTAAGACTTCCACCCATGGTACACTTGTCATAAATGTTTTAGACATTTTTCTCGCAGATTCTCCTATTAACTCTTGGGTATTTGATACGGATCGATTGCTCACATTTGCAACTCGATGCACGGGGCTAATAAGAAGTAGAGGAGTCGCAAGAGGTGAAGTTGATTTTCGCGTCGGGAATAAAGCAAGGGTTGCTTTGCGTTGACCGTCGGCACCACGCAACTTCGGCTTCCTTCAAGATTTATTCTGGAATTGAATAATTGTTATTATGTTCCTAGTATGAGTCGAAACATTTTATCCCCCTCATGTTTGATGAGAGATGGTTATTCATTTGCAAGTAAAGACAATGGTTGTTTGATCTCTAAAAATGGAATGTTTATGGCTTTTAGCCCATTGTGAATGGGTTATTTATTTTAAATCTTGATGATGCGCCTATCTTTAACATAAATGCTAAAAGATTTCGACCTAATGATTTGAATCCCACCTATGTTTAGCATTGTCGTTTGGGTCACATAAGTGAAAAGCGCATGAAGAAGCTCCATGCTAATGGTCTTCTAACTTCGTTTGATTTTGAATCATACGAGACATGTGAAGCTTGTTTGCTTGGTAAGATGACCAAATCACCTTTCAAAGGTTCTTTTGAGAGGGCGTCAGACTTGTTGGAAATCATACATACTGATGTATGTGGACCAATGAGCACGATCGCTAGAGGTGGATTTCATTACTTCATAACTTTCATCGATGATTTTAGTAGATATGGTTATGTCTACTTAATGAAGCATAAGTCCTAAACTTTTGAAAAGTTCAAAGAGTTCCGAATGAGGTTGAAAATCAACGTGCCAAGAAAATTAAGGCTCGCGATCGATCGTGGTGGCGAGTATTTGAGTCATGAATTTAGCAATCATCTCAAGAGTTGCGGAATTGTTCCACTAACACCGCCGAACGCCTCAAAGAAACGGGGTATCCGAGCGCGTGTCGGACCTTGTTGGACATGGTTCGATCGATGATGAGCGATCGATTTACCATTATCCTTTGGGGTTACGCTCTAGAAACGGCGACTTTCACACTTAATAGGTACCGTCTAAATCCGTAGTTAAGACACCATATGAGATATGGATAGGAAGAGTCACGGTTTGTCTTTTCTAAAGATTTGGGGATGTGAGGCGTTTGTCAAGCGACTACAGTCGGACAAGCTCACACCCAAGTCGGATAAATGCATTTTCGTGGGATATCCGAAGGAAACCTTTGGATATTACTTCTACAACCGACTAGAGGGCAAAGTGTTTGTCGCTCGAAGTGGTGTTTTCCTAGAGAAAGAGTTTCTCAACAGGGAGACAAGTGGAAGAACGGTGCAACTTGAAGAGGTTCAAGATGAACCAATCGGGGAAGACTCGACGAATGATGCCCATGTGGCGTAACAAGTTGAGGAACCCATGGCAAAGGAAGCACCACCACCACGAAGTCGGAAGGCTCCGCAATACGCGAGATATATTATTGTTAGACAATGATGAGCCTCACGACCTATGCGGAAGCAATGATGGACCCAGACTCTGAGAAATGGCATAGTGCCATGAGATCCGAGATAGCATCCATGGGAGACAATCAAGTTTGGAATTTGGTTGACCCGCCTGATGGTGTTAAAACCATAGAGTGCAAATGGATCTATAAAAGGAAGATTGATATGGATGGAAATGTTCATATCCATAAAGCTCGACTTGTCGCAAAAGGTTTTCGGCAAGTTCAAGGAGTTGACTACGATGAGACTTTCTCACCGTGGCGATGCTTAAATCAATACGGATCATTCTAGCTATTGCTTGCATATTTCGACTATGAGATATGGCGATGGATGTCAAAACGGCTTTCCTTAATGGAAATTTAACCGAGGACGTGTATATGATACAGCCCAGGGTTTTGTCGATCCAAACAATGCTAGAAAAGTATGCAAACTTCAAAAATCCATTTATGGATTGAAGCAAGCATCTCGGAGTTGGAACATTCGTTTTGATGAAGTGGTCAAAGGGTTTGACTTCATCAAAAACGAAGAAGAATCTTGTGTTTACAAGAAGACAAGTGGGAGCTCACTCGTATTTCTAATCGTATATGTAGATGACATATTACCGATTGGAAATGATATTCCTATGCTCGAGTCCGTTAAGACCTCACCGAAAAATAGTTTCTCAATGAAGGACTTAGGAAGCGGCATATATTTTGGGTATTAAGATCTATAGAGATAGATCAAAAGGCTAATAGGATTAAGCGAGTACTTACATTGACAAAGTGTTGAAACGGTTCAACATGGAGGAGGCAAAGAAAGGGTTCTTGCCCATGTCTCATGGCATAAATCTTGGCAAGACTCGGTGTCCTTCGACAACCGATGAGCGAGATCGCATGAGTAAGATTCCATATGCTTCGCCATTGGATCTATCATGTATGCTATGATGTGTACTCGCCAGATGTTTCCTATGCTCTAAGTGTTACGAGCAGATACTGGTGATCGGTGAGAGTCAGCGGACAACAGATTAAAAACATCCTCAAGTATTTGAGAAGAACTAAGGATGTGTTCCTAGTCTACGGAGGTGAGGAAGAGCTCGTTGTAAATGGTTACACCGATGCAAGCTTCCAAACCGACAAAGATGATTACAAATCGCAATCGGGTTTTGTGTTCCTTTTGAACGGTGGTGCGGTAAGTTGGAAGAGTTCCAAGCGGAGATCTGTTCGACTCTACAACGAGGCCGAGTACATTGCGCTTCAAGCGGCAAAGGAAGGTGTTTGGATAAGGAAGTTCATAATCGAACTAGGTGTGGTTCCTAGTGCGTGCGATCCTCTGGATCTTTCTTGATGATATGATGGGGCCATTATGCAAGCCAAGGAGCCGAGGAATCACCAAAAGAACAAACACATATCTGCGGTTTCATCTCATTCGAGAGATCCTTAATCGAGGAGATTTAAAGATATGCAAAATACACACGGATTTGAATATTTCAGATCCTTTGACGAAGCCTCTCCCACAGCCTAAGCATGAGGCGCACACAAGAGCTATGGGTATTAGATATCTTCTAGATTGACTCTAGTGCAAGTGGGAGACTGTTGGAGATATGCCCTAGAGGCAATCATATTGATGATGATATTTCATTGTATCCATGATTTAATAAATGTTCCTTGAATATTGCCTTTGTGTTGATTAACAAGTATGTGACTTGTTTGTGAAACTCTTTACTTGTATGGTTATTCTAAAGTTGTCCCTAGTCGGAGTTCATGTGAGGACACACGTGAATGATGGATTAGCACATGTATCGGTTGATGACCATGTTTCACAGGTCATAGACATGGAGATGTCAAACCAATAATGTGGACACATGTTTAGAACATGGGGTTGGACCCAACATGAGACATAGTAATTATTCTTATGGTTCTCTCTACACAATGTGTACGCCTTGTCCTTAGACTCGAGATTGTCGTATGTACTTGAGATGTGAATCGACCTACTTAGGGGCTATCAAACGCTACTCATGAATCGGTAGTTATAAAGGTAGCTTTGGGTTTGTCATGAAGCATCTCGCGAGGCATGGTCGGTCGAGATGGGATTTGCCCTCTCTACGAGAGAGATATCTGGGCCTCGAGTGATCGGATCCAAAATGCATGGCCATGCTACTTAAGGTTAAGAGTTAACCTAGTAAGGATTCCGGATCACGGGATCGAGAAAGAGTGGTCGACTTGGAGCTCGACCGAATATCGTGAGGCAAAGGGATTGGCATGTACATAACGTTGTGATGGTTCGTCCGATATGATCTTTACGTATGTTTAGGAGTTGGCACGTCTTGCTAGAGGCGCTACCAACTATTGACCAAGTATGTGTACTCGCGTCATGTCTAAACATATGTGAACCATAGGTCACACACTTAAGGGTGAAGCCTAATTCGGATTGGATCTAAATTAGACGGGCATTGAGTCCTAATGGGCCTCTATTCGTAGAAGCCCATTATAAGGACGTCTATAAAGGAGAGGCGGCGCGCTGGTTGAGGTTGAGTTTTTCGTGACATCCTCAAACCACGCCGCCACCCTCCCACGCCCTAGTCGCTCGCGCGATCTAGTAGTCCGGCGTCGTCGCTTCCTCCCGCACGTGTGGAAACCTTTGAGGCGCTGCATCCGTGGCGTTGGGACGAACCGCAAGAAAGGAGCCGACGTGGGGCGCCGCGACGAGGACGAGGAAGTAGTACGACTACTCGCCCGACGCGTCTTGCATCAATCGAGTGCGACTACACCGCCCGACGTCTTGCATCAACTTCCGCACTGCGCGTCTAGTGGTAAGACCGTGATCTATAATCGCAGTGATCTTGGTTTACGGTAGAATTTTTAATTTGCGCTAGTGTAGCCTACTGTTTCCCTACACCATTTTCTCATGGTGATCTCCATCGCCATAGAATCATCCACCATGATGATCTCCATCTCCATGGTTCATGTGTGCCATCCCTCCAAGTGATGTGTCCTCCGAGTACTACTATAAGCTATTACTCATAACGACTAGTAATAAAATACATGGATACTAGGAATCATCACAAGTCGGCACGCAGCCGTTAATACAATACTTTGACAACACAATGGCTCGGCCGTGTTGCCGCATACCACGACACGCGAGTCATGCAAATATTACAAACATGCATCACATACACTTTAGGCCATCTCGGTCACATACATCCTGCAAAAACAAGTTTATGCATAGAATCGCAATCTACCGGATAGGGGTCGAGGGGTTTCCATCGATCACATCGATCATACCGATTTACATATCGCCATATGCAAATCACCCAACCTATAACATGACAAAGAACCGCTCGATACCATCAGTAGGAAAGCGGGTAGGCTACACTAGCGCAAATTAAAAATTCTACCCGTAAACCAAGATCACTGCGATTATAGATCACGGTCTTACCACTAGGCAGCGCAGCGGAAGTTGATGCAGTGCGTCGGGCGGTGTAGTCGTACCAAGTTGATGCGATGCGTCGGGCGAGTAGTCGTACTACTTCCTCGTCCTCGTCGTGGCGTCCCACGTCGACTCCTTTCTTGCGGTTCGTCCCAACGCCACGATGCGGCGCCTTCAAAGGTATCCACACGTGCGGGAGAAGCGACGCACGCGGACTACTAGATCCGCGCGGCGACTAGGGCGTGGGAGGGTGGCGGCGGGGTTTGGGGATGTCACGAAAAACTCAACACTTAACCATGCGCGCCGCTCCTTTTATAGGCGTCCTTATAATGGGCTTCTACGAATAGAGGCCCATTAGGACTCAATGCCCATCTAATTCGGATCCAATCCGAATTAGGCTTCACCCTTAAGTATGTGACCCTATAGGTTCACGTATGTTTAGACATGACGCAAGTACACATACTTGGTCAATAGTTGGTAGCGCCTCTAGCAAGGCGTGCAACTCCTAAACGCACGTAAAGATCATATCGGACGAACCATCACAACGTTATGTACATGCCAATCCCTTTGCCTCACGATATTTGGTTGAGCTCCAAGCTGACCACTCTTTCTCGATCCTGTGATCCGGAATCCCTTACTAGGTTAACTCTTAACCTTAAGTAGCATGGCCATGCATTTCTGGATCCGATCACTCGAGGGGCCCAGAGATATCTCTCTCAGGTAGAGAGGGGCAAATCCCATCTCAACTGACCATGCCTCGCAGCATGCTTCATGACAAACCCGAAAGCTACCTTTATAACTACCCAGTTACGGAGTAGCGTTTGATAGCCCCTAAGAAGGTCTATTCACATCTCAAGAACATGCGACAATCTCAGGTCTAAGGACAAGGCGTACACATTGTGTAGAGAGAACCATAAGTATAAAAGCTATGTCTCATGTTGGGTCGGTCCAACCCCATGTTCTAAACATGTGTCCACATTATTGGTTTGACATCTCCATGTCCATGACCTGTGAAACATGGTCATCAACCGATACATGTGCTAATCCATCATTCACGTGTGTCCTCACATGAACTCCGACTAGGGACAACTTTAGAATAACCATACAAGTAAAGAGTTTCACAAACAAGTCACATACTTGTTAATCAACACAAAGGCAATATTCAAGGAACATTTATTAAATCATGGATACAATGAAATATCATCATCAATATGATTGCCTCTAGGGCATATCTCCAACAGATCTGACCGCTTGGATGAGCGGTCTAATCGTCGGCTGCAAAAACAGCAGTCCAAGCTGATATCCAAACGACCTAACTATGGACTTTGAGATCTAAATTCCTTGAGATTTCAAACATAGCTCATCAAAAAGGTCAGGAACCTATTCTATTCCAATTGACGATCGAAACGATCAAAGCCAAGTTTTCATGAATTTCTTAGATGAGGTCAAGAAGGCACGAAAACCGAAGAAAATCAAACTTTGATAAAAAAACTTGCTCATAGGGAAAGATAGTCAAGATGACCTTAGATCAATTCTCACAAGTCCTACCAACCTAGATCACAACAAATACCCAATAAAAACCCAAGGAACACAAAAATTCCAAAGGTATCAAAGAGAGAGCAAGAACATGATAGAAATTATCTTGGAGTAAACTTGCTTGGATTGATTCAAGAGATTGTTGGTATACAACCACTCCAGCATGGAGGATAAAAGCTCAACACTTGAGCACTCAATCAATCCATCTCTCTCAAATCTTAGCATTCTCTCTTTTATAGTGGAGGCTAGGTCTAGAGAGAAAACCTTACCGGACACCCGTTAAGCCTACACACAAATGGTTCTACACCCACGCACACTTCTCAAAGCGGATGACGAACCGGATCTTCCGAATCTGTCTCTTCGTTATCTCCATCTTCTCTTGACCTAAACCACCTCTTATTTGCACCGTCTCGCACCGCGGTTTTTCTAAGGTCACTAACCCAATATTTTAGTGAAGATACCGAAATACCCATCCTTGATCCTTCTCTAAAGGCCGAGTCCAATCAACGTGAAACAATCTTATGCTTCTCCACGTGTAGGTTCATCAATAACCCTCTTTATATCGGCAAGTCTTTCTCATCTGGATCCCACCGGAACCACCATGACACTTGCGCTGACCCCAAGCCACTTGATACAAACGGTTGCACCGAACTTCCTGCTCAGTCGTTCTTATCCATCTCATGTCATGCTTGAGTCCAACCACTTCACCCAGCATCCTCAATTGTTCAAGACCTCAGCTTTCCTAGTCTAGCCCCAATCATCATCGCCGTTGACTGTAGTCGACTCTAAGCCACCTGCACAATAATAGATCAACAAATCGATTTTGGGCACAAGTTCCTCGTAGCTTGACCCATGTTAACCAAAACATTCCAAAATTCCAACTTTTTCGAATCGGTCGGTCAGCCCGCCACTTTTGGCTGGTCTAACCGTCGGGCTTTGGCCGATCTGACTGGCTGACTCCCACTCCAGGACCGGTCAGACCGTCCACAGGGCTGGTCAGACCGCCTCTTACCTGACAGTCAGCAGGAACTTCACGAAAACCAAAAGTTTGAACCCCAAACACTTCGACAACATTGCTAATTGTTCAACACTAAGATTAGAATGTCTCTAAACATTGAGTCTATTGATGGTTCCAATCCATTAAATACTACGGATAAGGCCACTCAAATTCAGGCAGGAATCCAGCAAAAATATAAGGCTATCGTTTTCTAGAGAAGACAACAGCGCACAATACAAAGTCTATCATCTTCTGATACTCCTAAACATTACACCTCCCATCAAAATGGAACAAAAGTCTCTGCTCCACTGCAGCTGATCGTCTTTCCCTGGTTCAGAGTTGAGACTATCAGAGTTGTTCAGTGCACATACCTTGGTATATTTTGCACATCGCCAAAAACAAAATTAAAGAAAGAAAACTCAATTGCCTCTTCGAAGGCCAGAAACTGCAGCCATATAATCTGGCTGTTGCAACTTGCAAGCACACTAAAGCAGGAGTACTAGTAGCAGACACAACAACTAAAAATTGCACAAGTGGTAATATAATACAAGCCCTATCTATCTAATTCTACACTGTGTTTAGGTGTCACCAAAGAATAATTCCAGTTCCAACCCTATGATTCTCATCACATGCGGTTCATCGGGGGGATCGAGCAGCTCAATTTATAACTGAAGAAAAAAGCAGCAGGAGATTCGAACAGTAAAGCAAAACCATGCTTGAAATTAAACAATGGAGTACACTGGTGATTTATCAGAAGGAAAGGTTTCAATAGTAGCTGTGCATATTATTTGGTAGTGAACTGACACTTGATTTGTTGTTTACCGTACAAGTGTATGTAGTTAACTAGTTCTTGCAGGCTCTGTAGCTGTTGTTCGATTTTACTATGTATATGTGCTCCTTCTGGGTTGCTGCAGTTGCTCACTTGATCTGAAACAGGGTTAGTGTTTTTGGGTGTTCTTTAAGCTCTGCACTTTTGACAAGACAACACTTTATGAGCACATTTGCTGGTGTCCGGATACCATCTGACTTGTCAAATTTCTTGTTCTCGATCAGTTTGTACTAAAGTCAGAACTCAGAAGTTCTTGATACATAAACAATGTACTCAAAATTTATTACTTGTAAAATCTCGAGCAATTAGTTCTAAAAAATAATTCTTGAATAATTATGCAGCCGTATGTCATCATAAAGAACTGTTACATTAGTTTCGTCACTGGGAAAAACAAGACCGCCAGAAAGGAACCGGTTGGAATTATCGCTGATGACACGAACTTGATGCTCTTGCTAGTCACCATCGATACACTTCTTTGCGATACCCGTCTGGACTTAAGTATCTAGCTGGACTTAAGTATCTAGCTGCTTAGCAAGTAGACAAGCAAAGATCAAATACAATCCACGTATGCATGCAGCATGCTGCAAATAAACACCATGAGTAGTTTAGTTAACAATAGAACATCAATCCACGTATGGCTGCAACTTATCATATCAATGACAATTGCTGATACCAGCTTAAAACATTTTAATGATGAGATAGTGACAATCTAGCTCAGAGTTTTCATGCTCATTATTCATGCATTATTAAGGTCGAGTTTGTCGATCTTACACTGAAATTTGGTTCAGAACTGTAGTATCAACTTTAGATTACAAATGGGCGCGTTAAGACCTGGACAAATTACGAACCGCACGCCGCGCAAAATTAGTGTGCGACGCATCCTATCAAATCTTCATCCTTTTGTCATGTGCAAGTGCAACACAGATATTTGGAGTTCAGGACCAGGTACGCCGACCACGATATTTGGAGTTTGCAGTAGGTGATCATGCTTGACTTCGGCTTGAACCTACAAAGGGTGTGATGTGTTTTTGAGTGAAGGATTAGGTATAGCGGAGCCCATATCCCCCTAGCCCTTACTCCCTTGTTTCGGTGGTTGGTCTCTGCCTTTTTCTGTCTCTTGGCTAGTTTGTCTTCCTCTCCTTTATATTCGAATAAGTGGGCCAATTTGGCTTTGAACGGGATTGCTAGTATCGGGGTATTGTTGAATACGCCCCTGGCACTGGAAAGATCTCAATCATGACGAGCCAGCCCTAGAATGAAAGAAGATATGTTACTTTGAAAGAGACATCTATTTTTTAAACTTGATTCGGTTGAATCTGAAGCCAGGACCTAATCTGATAACGCTTTGTTCTCCAATGAATCGAGGTGGAAAATTTCCTGAGATAGAGAGAGCTAAATCTCGACTTTATTTAAACGAAAGAAAAAGGTTAGTCCTGCTCCCAGACTCCCATTTCCAAATAGTAGTAAGGGAAAGGAACAGGTTTAGAACTTTTATGAATTTCTTATAGCGATCGCTGAAAGTCAGTCAATGCCCTGGCTTCAGTGAATGAAGACCAATGGGCTACGAAGTGGAGATGATGTCGTCGTGTCGTCGCTTGTGATGTCTTCACCAGGATTGTACTTACCACTGTGAAAGGTACCGTGCCAGTGGTTGTATCATTTAGATAGAGTGTGACCTTTCCTTCTTGTTGGTATGTCTGTCAAAACTGAAGTTAGCATAAATCCATGTGTTGGTCACCTTCCCACTCCTCAGCAACGCATCTGTCTCAACATAGCTTGAGAACTGCTCCATGCCGGTGAATTGCTTCTGTTAGAGTATATTGGGATATCTCCAGATATGGTAGTTTAGGATTGATTGTAATTCCAGATACCTGCCTTATCTCTAGGAGAGGCTTCTTGTCCTCTAAGCATTGTACTCTATATAATCCGCTCTCGAGGTTCAGTAATAAAACAATCCACATTAAACTCATTCTATTCTTCTACATGGTATCAGAGCGGTGCCGCTCCTGAGCCGCCAACTCCACAGCTTCCGCTGCACCGCCCCTGGGAGATGATCTCGTCTCCAAGATCTCTCCTGGGGGCTACGCAACCCGTAGTTTAGAGTTTGTGTCGCCGATCATCCGATCGGTTTTCAATTAGATTTTTTCTCCGGTCATTTTCAGATCAGCATTTTTTCTTTGGTTTTCCGATCAGAGATCGGTTTGTGTCGCCCACCGCCCGTCGATCTCACGCGCCTTTACTCCGACATCGGCGTTGACTCCACCAGGCATCTCCGACCGTGCGGCATAGTCGGGCTTGTGGCGCTCCAGGACGCCCTCACGCGTCGCTGCCCCGCCACTCCGTTCACGACGCTCCACGCCGGTTCGTCGTCGCCTCTCGCCGTCACTCTACATCACCGTTCCCGTGCATCAACGACCCTCCGGCCGATCGACGCCACCTTTCTTCGGCGCATCATTGCCTCAGTCGTCGCGCACATGGTCTTCGTCATGCTGATCGGGTTCTTCGCCGGCTTCTTCGAGCACCGCCGTCGCGTCACCTCCGGATCGTCCGGCCCCTGCACCCTTCCGCCTTCATCCAGCACAACCTCATCGCCAGCGTCGTCATCTCTTCCCTGACTACGTTCGTCTACTCCAGCAACCGCGGGCTACATCGGCATCTTCTACCCCACGCCACACTGCGTGCCGCAATCGTCTCGGAGGCTTTCTCTGCTGGTCCCTCAAACACTGGTGCATGGTTGGACTCTCTCTTTAGCACGTCCGGTATTGGCAACACCGGTGCGTGCCTTCATCCCCGACGTGTTCCCGGGCCTGGCAAACCCAGTGCACGTCTCGATAGCGTCTTCGGCATTGACCTTCTACCTCAATGATTGCCTCGACTGCATCACTGTCTTCTTCCTTGGGGCCTCCTTGCGCCCCGTCACCATGGCGCCTCCTTGCACCCGCGGCTTCATGTGCGGCTATTTCATCACTGGCAACCCTGACTACAACTATGTCGACCACGGCTATCTCACGCACGACATCTTTGGCCACGGCTACTCGCCTCGCTCTCGGCTACCTCGACATCGGCACAAAGGGCTACCATCTGCATGAGCAACTCATCGGTTTCTCCAGTCATAGCGTTCGCGGCAACTGCGGTATCTCTGCTGACGCTCCGCTACGACGTGGGGATGTTAGAGTATATTGGGATATCTCCAGATATGGTAGTTTATGATTGATTGTAATTCCAGATACCTGCCTTATCTCTAGGAGAGGCTTCTTGTCCTCTAAGCATTGTACTCTATATAATCCGCTCTCGAGGTTCAGTAATAAAACAATCCACATTAAACTAATTCTATTCTTCTACAGCTTCATTAGGGCGGGACGTTGGAGGGGGAGCTGCTCAAGTGCTGAAACAGAAACCTGCTCAAGTCTTGGAACGCAAGGCGATTAGACGTGCATCCCTAGCTCCTCTTGTGATCCTTCTCCCTTCCCTTCCCGTGGTTGGAGAACCCTTGCTATCTTTTATGGGGAAAATGATTGGGCCAACTATAGCGAACTTTTTTATATTAATTAACCTATTTTTATTTATTATTAACCCATCGTAAACTTTATTTCTAATTCGTTCTTTTGATCACTCCATCACTCAGAAAAATAATATTATCACGCTAGCATCATGGCGTGACCAAATTCTATCACTCCACCACCAGTAGCATAACAATTTTGTTTGATCACACCACCACCAATGGTATGAGCGTGATAGTATTGTTTGGTCACGCCATCACCAGTGGCGTGACAAAAAGTACTATTTAGCCAGACTTATCCTATGACGTGACATTGTTGTGTTGCCACGCTACGGGTGGTGGTGTGGCCAAAAGATCATATTTGAAAATAAAGTTGACGATGAGTTAGTGATAAAAATAAATTAAAAAATAGGTTAATTAATACAAAATGTCAACTATAGCTATAGTAAAAGGCTTATTTTTTACTATAAAATAGGAAACTATAAATAACTAATCACGTACCCGATGCTGCGGAATTCCTTTTACCTAACCAAGATTGCAGTAAGCAGGAAAACAATGCCACTATGCTATGAACTTTTACTACTCCCTCTATTCTCAAATAGATGTGGTTTTAGAATGCTTGCGATTTAAACTTTCAAAACTCCGGACATCCTAGCAGCCTAACATATGCCTAATGACTATTGGTGCCCACTTTGCACCAATCACCAGGAGACACCAATCCACTTGTTCACTGGTTGTACCTATACTAAAAGAATCTGGACCTTAACGGCAACATGGATTCAAAGGAACTACACCCGATGCAGTGGAGCGCACATGAAAGTCTAATTGAGTGGTGGTCGTAGACAGTGCAAGCCGAGCGACCAGAGGAAAGAAAAGGGCAAGCCACTTTAATTATCCTAGTTCTCTGGGAAATTTGGAAAGAAAGGAATAGGAGGATATTCCAAAACCAAAGGAATGAATCCGCTGGGACATTGACAATAATAAAAGAAGAATCTCGTGCTTGGATTCTAAGCGGCGTGACAAAGCATTGTATTTACCAGAGGGACACACGACCAATACCTTTTTAATCTGATTGACTAGTAACCTGTGTATAGCGTTTTGCTAGGAGTATAAGGAAAAACGGTAGACTACGACACAAAATGTTTTGTTTCCCTCCTCTAATTTGCTCTGCTATAGCCTCTTAATTTTCTTTATGGACTTTTGACTCCCCTATCTTTAATGAAATACCAGCAGGTCCCCTGCTGATCCTAAAAAAACTTTCAGAACTTTGAACACTAATGTACATAAATAAATTTAGATTTGTCACATGGTCGGAAAAATGATATTAGCATATTTATCATCAAAAGTATTTTCATATCATTATGTTTTTATTAGTTATAATAAAATATAGGAAAAAGACCATTTCAACCTTCAACTATGGCATAAGTTCGATTTTCAACCCACAACTTTAAAACCGTTTGAAATACAACCTTGGACTACCAAAACCAAGTCATATGACCCCTTGACCCATTCTACATGACGTGGTATCCACATGGATCCTAATCAACATTAGAAAAATAAAAAATAATTTTAACCCCAACAAGCCTACATGTCGGTCACTATTTTGCCACCTTATCATCTTCTTCCTCCCTCTTCCTTCCACTCTTACCATCCCATTAGTGCGATCGATCACCTCGTACGCCCATCCATGGGCGTTCCGATAGGAGCTCACCACAGTCAACATCCACGTTGCGTTCCTATCCCTCGTCCCCTCTCTTTCCTCCTCACCCCTCCTCCGGTCCTTTCATCACATCCTTCGCAGCCATGGCGCCAGTGCAATAAGAATTGGAAGAAGTGGGAGGAAAATCCAAAATCAAACCAAAATTAGTATGTAAAATCACAGAACAAATTGGGGCAACAATTAGTGCACAAAATCCCTTCTCTCCCTCCTTGTATATATCCATATCTCAAAATCAAACCTGGTTTCGAAAAAAAATCAAACCAAACCTGTGCAAGTAGCTATTGTTGCTCTCCCTCCTTACATCTTTGAAATTCAAAATCAAACCAAATTTGTGCAGCTAGCTGCTCTTGCTTCCCATGGGCTTGATGTACATCATTGCCACCATCATAAATTTCTTCACGCTGGTTGTG
The DNA here is from genome assembly GCA_036346255.1 of Ampelocalamus luodianensis. NCBI lineage: Eukaryota > Viridiplantae > Streptophyta > Magnoliopsida > Poales > Poaceae > Ampelocalamus > Ampelocalamus luodianensis. The sequence continues at coordinate 6,166,901 of CM070632.1, read as the reverse complement.
ATCAGGACGCGACATCCTCTAGTTGCTCGTTGAAATTCCCAAAGAAAGCCAAGTGTGTGTGTGTGTGAGGCCCCGTGGGTGGTGACAGGCGAGCCGAACCCGGCTAGCTTGGGCTAGAGCAGAGAAATGGATGGGGAAGAGAGAGAGGGGGGGGGACAAAGAAGGGGAATTAGGTATGTCTGGTGGGCCACAATAGTTTGTTTTTTTTTTCTAATTTAGATTTGCTGACTCAACTATGCATGGGCACATGTATGCCACGTAAGCCAAAACTATTGTCACGTGAGATAAAACTGGAGTGGTTTTGGGCGAAGGGTGATTTGCACCGGTTTTAATAGTTTGGGGCTGTAAATTGAATGTTTTGTAGTTGGAGGTTATTTTTCGGACTTATGCCATAGATTGAGGGTTGTAAAATGGATTTGTTTCTCCTAAAATATAATTTGAAAAAGAAGTGGCCAAATATGTATATTGAAGATCGTGTTGACGTTCAAAACGACAAGCAAACAGAAAGGAGAGGGTATCAAACTATACATAATTGACATTAAAAATTATAATAGCAAAATCATAGTAGCATTATTAACTATATATAAAAGATTATCGATGAACCGATAAAGTTCTTCGCTATAAATAACCTGTTAGTCCGTTTAGAACACAGACATTACACCAGAATTTTATGGAAGCAAGGCGGTTCCTCCTATTTTCCAATAAAAATCCTTTGCTTCAAACAGAGCTTGATCTAGGAGTGACAACAAAATTAGGAGTAGCTAGGGCTACTATTAATTCCTCAAAATCCAACCTCTAAATAAAATTGCAAGTACGCTTAATTTAAGCAGGGCACTGTCGCCTTTTCCCCTCCCTTGGTCGTCTTATATCTCGCCTCCGAACCCTCCTCGCCTCTCCATTAGTCCATCCATCCCCCGGCCGCTCCCTATTCTTAGCCCGGCCCGCCTCACCACTTACCGGCGCGCGCAGTGTACAAACCCGCGCCTGCCCCCGTCCGTGCCGGCCACCCATGGACATCGACCTCGACCGGGCGCGCGCGCTGCGCGTCCTCGGCCGCGGCGCCATGGGCACCGTCTTCCTCGTCGCGGACCCAGCGGCGCCGTCCTCGCTGCCCAGCTGCTACGCCCTCAAGGTCTTCGACAAGCGCTCCTCCGCGGCCTCCAAGCCCGACGCCGACTGCCGCGCGCGGTGGGAGGTGTCCGTGCTCTCCCGACTCGCGCACCCGCACCTCCCGTCCCTCCTCGGCTCGACCGAGACGGCCGACCTCCTCGCCTGGGCCGTCCCCTACTGCCCCGGCGGCGACCTCAACGAGCTCCGCTACTTGCTCCCCGACCGCGTCTTCTCCCCTGCGGCCATACGGTTCTACATTGCCGAGACCGTCTCCGCGCTCGCCGACCTCCACGCGTCCGGCGTCGTGTACCGCGACCTCAAGCCCGAGAACGTGCTCCTCCGCGCCGACGGCCACGTCACCTTGACCGACTTCGACCTCTCCCGGATCCTCCCTCCCAAGACGACGACATCCACGTCGCCTTCGCCTCCTCGTCCGCCCGTTTTCCACGGCCACCGCCGGACGCGCTTCTCCGCGAGGAGCGACTCTGTTGTTCGCCAGGTTAAGCGTGAGCAGCCCGTGTCCGCGTTCCCGTCGCCGAGGCAACAGCTTCAGAACCTGGTTCGGTTCCTCATGAGAAGCGACGGGCTCGAGCTGGTCAATAAGTCCAAGTCGGCGCGGGTGTCGCCGGTGAGCCGGAAGCCCGCGAGCTTCGCCTCCTCGGGCGCGGCCGGCGCGTGGGGGAAGTCGTACTCGTTCGTCGGCACGGAGGAGTACGTGGCGCCGGAGATGGTGAGGGGTGAGGGCCACGGGTTGGCCGTGGACTGGTGGGCCGTCGGCGTGCTTATGTACGAGATGGCGTACGGCCGCACGCCGTTCAAGGGACAGAACCGTAAGGAGACGTTCCGGAACGTGCTGCAAAAGGAGCTGGAGTTCCCGGGGGACAGCCAGCGACGGCTGCCGGAGCTCACCGACCTCATCTCGCGGCTGCTGGAGAGGGAGCCCAAGAGGAGGCTGGGGTACGCCGGCGGCGCCGACGAGGTCCGGGCCCACCCGTTCTTCGCCGGGGTGGCATGGGACATGCTCGCGAAGGTGTCCCGGCCGCCCTACATCCCACCGCCGGCAGACAACGAAGTAGCTTCCGGCCAGGGGTTTGACGTGAGAGATTACTTCAAGAAGCTTCACCAGCCACCGCCTCCGGAGACGGAGACCTCGCCGGAGCTACCGGAGTTCTGACTTCTGAGTTCTCTAACGACGTGGCTTTTTTTCCTCTCTTCTTTGGGTCTTTTTGGCCCTTTTGCATTTTGGACCTCAGTAGATTACTGTTTTGTAACAAAGGGAGCGGGTTGAGTGTATATACATGGAGAGGGGGTAATGCTGTAAATTCGGTGTAGTGTTTGGTGGAGATGTGCAAACATTTTTTAGAGGGCTGGCGCACGTGCGAGTGCGCATGCACGTTGGGTCCAAGCCTTTTTTTTTGTGTGTATTTTCTCGCTTGGCTTGGAAGACGATCGAGGAACTGAAAAAGGTTAAGTGACTTGGCGTATTTTACTGCTTGTTAAATTTTTACGCAATGATGAATTAACGAGAGGATTCTGATGCAAACTGTATTGCTTACTGCTTAATTAGTACCGTAGCTTGTCAGCTTGTGTATGCACTGATTGAAACGCAATTGCTCGATCGAACCAACGAGTACAATTTTTTGGGGTGAATACAAATTAAACGACCCAAGCAGTGGAATAAAAATTAGCGACAGGGGAAATTTTTATCTCGAGTTACATGGTACTCCCTCCGTTGCAAAACATAAGTTATATAGTTTTTGCCTTTTCTAATATATATATATATATATATATATATATATATATATATATATATATATATATATATATATATATATATAAGAGCGAATTTATGGATGTTTGCACTTGAATTTATTATGGATGTTTCCACTTATTTGCTCTTATTTATTACATCTTCTCCCTCCTACATTTATAGTGTCCTCTCTCACAAACTATTCTCACAAACTATTCTCTCTCACATTCCCAATGTATTTCTAGCATGTATAACGTGGTTATTTCCTCTAATCTTTCTCTTGGTTTTGCAACCTCCTTAATCTCTGCGCCCACCCAAAATACAGCTTGTAAAAAGAAATAAAGGGAGTATTGGGTAACGACGATCAAGGTAAACGCAGAGGTTGCTTTAGACCTTTAGTCCTAGTTCCACCATTGCGAATGAATTAATATATTCCCTCTCAATCATATGGGATATGTGCAGTCAAATTTTTAAAATTTTGACTATTGATATCTTTTAAATATTTAGATTGGATACATAAAAATAATATATGTAGATTTGTTTTGGAAAATAATTTTATAATTTTATAATTTTATAATGCTTTATAAATATATTATAATAAAAAAATAGAGTTCAAAGCTACATTTTGTGACCATATTGATGTTTAAAACGATAAGTTTGTGTGACCGGAGATATAAGACCAAGCTTTGCGAGAGAGAGTTAATGGCGTGTTTGGGATCTGCGGTATTTTATACAATATTTTGTTTAAAAAATTACATGCTACGTCATTAAGAAAAATAGTAACGTCTAGATGCCTGCTCGTACATGTATTTTGCTGTGGGTAGATTTTAAATTTTGGGTGTGCCTAGATAACATTCGCATGTTTTATTGGGACAAATTAGTCATATTTTTTAGCGTTCGTTGGAGATCAAACGCTCTAAATTTCTTCCTCAATCCTATGCATTCTCCACCCCTAACACATTCCATCTCCCACAGCCATAGCCACAGCCGCACGCGTGCTCCCCCGCCCCCACCTTCTTTCCCGTCTCCGACGGCTACCATCGCCGGATACGCCATTGCCATCCCCGCCTGCTAATTTCTAGCTGGTTTTCCGTCGCCCCGCTAACCTCCACCACCCTCCTCCGACCCGCGGCCAGCTGCGCCACCGCCGCCTTGCCGCCCCTCCCTCCCTCTATAGCCGGGCCCCGGTGAATCCAAAACCTAACCCGATGAATCTTAGGCCTGTTCCAGCGAAGTCTCACCCTAACTCGCCGCCGCCGCCACCGAAGAAGACAACCATGCCGCTGACCGGAGCACGAATCATAGCACAGATCTAAATATCAGAAATTTGACTGATTTCCTAAAAAAATTTAGTCGACTGATGTATAGCAGTTTCGTTATATTTTTATTCATCAAATTTTATAAGCCCGATACATTGATACACTGACTTGAGCATCAATAGATGATGGTGCCTCTCTTTACGTTACGAACTTATGCATGAGCTATGAGAGACGAATATGTGTCGATGCTACAGCTATGCATGAGTATCGTGAAGATATATACTTCCTCCGTTTTTTTTAAATACATGATGTTTGACCAAACGTACAGTTAAACTTATATAACTTTGACTATTACTTTTCATATGATTTTGTTAGTAAAAAATTACAAAATTATTATATTATGAAAATATTTATCATGACAAATCTAATGTTACTATTCACTCGTGATCAATCTAAATAGTTTTTATATATATATTATTAGTCAAAGTTAGATAAGTTTGACTGCACGCTTGGTCAAACGTCATGTATTTAAAAACGAAGGGAGTATTTATTTGAGGGACCAGTCATATAAGAGATAAAAGAGAGCAGAGGAGGAAAAAAATTGATGCGATGGAGACGGGACTCCGGAAGAATAAGCTCGGTTTAGAAGGAAAAAAGGTATGGAGTAGATTTGTTAAAACCCCAAAAATACCATGGTCCATGGTATTGAACATACTACAGTTTGTTAAACTACAAAGTTTGTTGTACACAAACATCCTAGTTTTTGATACTGTGGTATTTTTCAGAAACCATGATATATTGATATTTTCTAAAAACTTTAAAAATATTTTGTATCCCAACATGGGTATGTATAATGGTACAGACAGCTGTTGTCTATAACAACTCTCCATATCACCTGTAGACAACACTAAAGAGAGCTCATACAATGGTTGTGGTAATACAGTCGGCTATAAGATTATAGGCAACACACAATCTTTTAATATTTTTCTTGTTTCTGATGCTACAGTCAACTACATAATTGTAGACAACATCTTTCTCTCTCTTCATTCTCTTTTATCCATGTCAAAAAAAAAAACTACATAACAGAGGTTATAAACAATTAATATAAATCTATTGTACATGCTCTAAGTTGTACTATGTAGTTGTTAGAGAAAATTTACAGGCCGCTTGTAATTACCTTTCTTCTCAATAATGGTTGATTCACGAGCGTCGTTGGTTATTTATCACGCCCATCCGGTTCGTACACATGCCTGATTAATTAGTCTCTGTTGTTTCGAGCTGTTGGTTGTTGAAATCCATGTCATACGCTCTCTGCCCATCTCACGGTTCCAGATTTTTCAATTGACACGCATGCCATGTTTTTTTATTTTATTTGGACATTGGTTTATATATTCACGGACATAAATATATACTCCATTAATTCCAGGCTCCGTGCACGGGTGAACAATATCAAAAAACTTATTCTTTCTAGAGAAGTATTACTACTAACCGCCTAATTTCCGTTCACTTGTAATCAAGGCAATTGTATGGCCGTTTTTTTTGGAAGGACAATCAGACGGTCGTTTAGATCGATAAATGTCTTACCTACAAATTGGTTAAGAAATGTTTCGATCGGCAGTTTAATTTGTTTGATAGTCGAAAACGTAAGCTAGCGCCGTTCATCGATCCACAATGAGCTTGCACTAGCTAGCATTGCACAACATTACACATATCGTTAGTTGCTTAATGCTAGTAGTACGTGTTTAATGGCCGGTTTAATTTGACCAAAGTTTGGTGCGTGGGCTCAGCTACTCCTAAGGGCATGTACTTAGGACACGAAATGACGTGGAGTATGGAGAATTGTGTCGTCTCTCATATAATAGTCGATTGTAATACGAGAACAAGACACATTGTACATGAAGGAGCTGTTTATAGAGATATGTAAAAAAATAACATATTATAGGAGTTGTTTTTAACGCTGTCTATAGATGGTACGAATGAATACTATAGACAAGAGTTGTATATACCATTGTACATACCCTGATCCTTTGATCTCATCAGGCCGCCCGATTAGTTTGTCAATGTTACTACTACCATAGTAGTGCAGTTAAGAGAGTTTTATGGGGAATGTTCAAGGATTAGGAGATATGTGGGCTTGCTTTACACACAAATTAAGGGCTAGCTATAGTTGCAATCTTCCTAAAAGCTTTCGTCTAATACTATACTAGTGGGGTGGCCCTACGTGTAAGTAGAGCATTTGGTTGTGCAGGTCATGGGTAGACCTGGGCACTCTGCCAGGGCTTTTCGGGCCGACCCACAGCACGGCCGGCCCGGCATGGCGGAAGTACGGCACGACACGAAACCTAGGGCTGTGTCGGGCCTGGTTCCCCGGCACGATGGGTGGCACGTCACCGCGGGCCGTGCTTGGGCTGACAAGGCATGTTCGGGCTCGGTGGGCACAAAGCAGGCATGGCATGTTCGGGCCCAATAAGCACGAAGCTGCACGGCATGCGGCAAGGCACGGCAGCACGCGGCAGGGCGCGTTGTTGCACCCGTCGCCCGTCGAGGGCCGTGGCCATCCCTGCACCCACCGCCTCAGCCTCGCCCCCGTCGCCCATGCAGCTCCCTGGCGAGGACCCGGCGCTCCGGCTCCTGCCTCTGCGCCTCTCCGCCGTTGGAGACGGAGGCCGATGGGGGAGAGGGAGGCGTCGGGAGTGGACTGGGGAGAGGAAGGTGTCGGGAGTGGACTGGGGAGAAGGAGGCATACCTCGGCAGAGGGCGTCGTGGCGGGCGCGAAGACGGTGAAGTCGCGTTTGATCTGCTTGGTCTTCCAACGCACGCGGTGGTTCTAGATCTGGAACCAGACGGTGACCTGGCGCGGGTGGAGGTAGAGGTCGCGCGTGATGCGAGCCTTGCGCTCCGGGTCTAGCCACCGCTTCTTCCCCCGGAGCCCGCACACGTCGTTGGAGAGGGAGATGGAGAGGGGGCCCGGCCGTTCGAGAGGGAGATGGAGAGGGAGGCAGCTGGAGAGAGAGATGGAGATGGAGAGGGGAGGCTGGCTGTTGGAGAGGGAGGCGTCGGGGAGTGGACGGGGGAGATGGAGAAGGGAGTCGGCCGTTGGGGAGGGAGACGTGGCCGCGTGGGGAGATGGCCATTGGGGGCGATGGAAACCGGGGAGGGGGGAGAGGACGAGAGACGTTGGGAGTGGGTAGTGTGTTGTGTGCCAATGTTAGTGTCTTGTGTAAGTGGGCAGCGCTAGTGTCTTTTGCAATGACAAGATGGGAGCATGGAGGACAAGAGACGTTGTGGTCTTGGGGACATGAGATAAAGTTCGCATCTCTCCTTCATGCTTATAAATTCTCTCCCCCTCCTCATTTGTTCACCGCACAACACAACCATCTCTTCCTCTGTTTGTGCTCTCTTTGCTCTCTAAATTCTAGTCTTTTAATATGTTTGCTAAGAAGAAGTTAGGAGGGGGAGCAGAAGAGCACGCCCTCGCACTCCTAGTCCTCCTCCCCTAGAAGAAGTGCAAGTGCAAGAGATCGATTCTAGCCAACTCTCCCCGGGCATGGGAAAGTATGGTATGGATGATCGTCATATGGACGGAATGGAGGGCTTCGAGGATGCCCACATCTCCACCCCAGAAGCCGGGGCTAGTGCATCGGTGCATGCTACGACTGTGTCAGAACCCGGGATTAACATCCCAGATCCTCTGTGCATTTCTGAACTAGTCCCATGATCAGTAGCTAGTTCACACAGTAAACAAATATGATAACAAATTCATACAACGACTTTATTAATAATCAACAGAGTTTATTACAAAAGAGACTTACAGCCAACAATAAAGAACACAGCGGAAGACGAAGATGTAGTAGGGTCCAGCAATCTGCTATAGGCAATCGACTGGGGTAGCGGCCTAGTCGTCGTGATCAAACCTGAAGTGAAGACCTTCTCCTCTGAAATTTTGTTTGCATAAAGCAAGTATGAGCACAACTTCCGTGCTCGCAAGTTAAACCTGTCAAATAACAGAATGACATGCATACATGGATGTAACAAAAGATGGTTTATTGGTTTATTTGTGTAAAGCAGCATTTTCTTCCAATACTGGTACTAAGTTCAAAAGCAGATATTTTATACTACAAATCCTTTTTTTTTGTAAATTCCCAGTTTTATAGTCAGATAATATTCACACATGAATGGTGAAGGATACCCTCCTATCACATGACTTCCTGCCCAATTCCCATTTGGATAAACCAGTTTTGAAGAAGTATTTTTCAAACAAAACCAAAGTCTAACTTTGAGTAGTTTCTGCTAGCATGTCTGTAACCGTGGACACGACTATTCGAATAGATTTACACTCTGGAGAGGTTGTACAGCTTTACCCACAAGAGATAATCAACTTTTAATGTCCGTCTGACACACTTCCGAAGGTGTGCGACTAAGTGATTATCACGAGGCCTTTACAATATTCTGCCTTAAGGTATTTATGCCCGCTAAGGTTTCGCTACCATTGGACTAACCATCCTCCGGGAACCCCCTCTTGCGCTAGGTGAGACTACTGTATGTCCGACACCCACACCAACAATGTAGCACAAATGACACTAAGACATCATAAATTATTTAGCCAAGTCTGTCCCATACCAGACTTGTGGTAGTACGGTACGACGTAGCATCATGCGCTCGAAGACCGGTCCTTAACTGACTTGGGCAACTTTCCAGAATAACCCTGGGCCTTAACCCTAACCAGATTAAGCCCGTGCAGGAACGTGCACCCACCAAACATCCATTATGCCCAAGTCCAAACCCGTTTTCATTTTATTTTCCGAATAAAAGCATTTTATCAACCTGCTATGGTAAAACAATACCATAGACCCAATTTAAATCAAATTGGGAAGATTCGGCTAAACTTTCCCAAATACAAGATTTGATCTAAGCATTGGCTAAGCATATGGTTAATTTCAGTATCATTTCCTCTAATGGTGACAAAGTATTCACATTCAATATTCAAATTGGCTATACAAGGAAGATTTGAATAACTAGGCAATTAAAACAGGGAATTAAAATAATTGTATAAACATATGCATGCAGTATTAATTTAAAATATAATATAAATAATTTGAAATAATTGGATCAATATGATCAAGGGTATAACTTGCCTTGCTTGATTGAACGCTGCTCTCAAATGGCGTCGAAATCTGACTCTTCGAAGTCGTCGAAATCTAATCGCGAAATAAGCCAAATTCAAATAAAATTCAAATAACAACTCAAATGAACTCCAAATTAAATAATTTTTGTTTATTTATCTAGATATTGAATTTAGACAAATTTAGAAATTTGAATCACCCAAATCGGAGTTCGGATGCAAAAGATATGGGCTTTGGAATATTGAAATTACATAAAATGATTAGATTTAGGGTTTTTCTGATTTATTGGAATTATTTTTGCACTGAAAAAGGGATTTATGATGCCATGCTGACATCAGCCCTTGGATTTTCGAAATTCAAAGAATTTAAAGAAATTCCGACATGTGGGACCCACATGTCGGTGGCTCGGCTTTTGGTGGACTGGGTTCATGGACCCTTGGATTTGGGAAAAGGTTGGAGTGCCACGCAAGCGCGTGCGTAGGCGCTGACTGTACGCCACGTAGGCGACACGCGGGTTGCGGCGCTGAGGTGGAGTCGCGGTGGCGGCGCGTGGCTGGGCCACGTAGGAAACGGCCGGCGGCACTCTCGGCCATGAGCTCGCCGGCGAGCGGCGGCACGGCGACGGGAATGGGTGACCCCAATAGAGAGAGGAGGGTGTGAGGGTCCTGCTGCTTACCACGGCGACACTCGGGCATGGGGAAATCGCCGGCGGCGAGGACTTTGGCGGCGGCGTCGATCGGGTCGATGGCGGCGACGGGCTCCGGTGGCGCTCGGCGAGGTGGAGGCGTTCATGGCGTAGGCGACGATGCGGCGAAGCCTCGATGGTGGTTGCGGGCCGGGGCGTTGTCGACGGCGATACTAGAGGCGGCGGAAAATCGTTCGGCCGGCGGCGAAGATTGGAGAAATCCGGCCGAACGAGGAGGGGAGAGGGGGAATGGGTGATGGTGGCGGGGTGAGGCGAACGGTGCGCACCCGGTGCTCTATTTATAGGGGCCGGAGGAGGCCGGAGCGAAGAGGTTGGGCGCGCGGAGGTCTCGGCGGTGATGGCGCGGTCCCAGTGATCTTGCGCGCGAGGAAGGGGGAAATGGCCGGCGAAGGCGCGGCGTGACAAGGGGGATTTAATGCGCGGGTCCGTGGGAGGAAAGGGGCGGAGATCACGGCGTTGATGGAGCTCAACGCGGGCGGCAATGGCGGGGCGTGCGGGCTGCGAGGAAGAAGAAAGGTGGGGAGAAGAAGGCGCGGGGACCGTGGGATCTTGATCCGATGGTGCAACAGAAGAGGGTGATGTGGGGATTTCTGGGCCGTCCGATGGAAATCGGGTGGTCGAGGGTGGGGTAAGAGAGAGAGAGAGAGAGAGAGAGAGAGAGAGAGAGAGAGCGGGCCGAGTGGGCCAGCGCGCGGGAGGAAAAGGTGGGCTGGACCAGGAGATTCGACCCAAAGGGGTTTTTGGGATTTTAAAATGTTTTTGCAATTTAAATAATCCGATTAATTCATTTTGGCTTTAGAAAATAGCAATTTAAATCCAAAGATTCTAGAAAAATTCACAGAAATTCCTAGAGTTATTTTGGACTTAAATAAAATAGTTCCAACTTATAATTGGTAATAGTTTTTGCAAATAAAATATTTAGGAAAAAGATTTTAAAATTCCAGAGAATTCTAGAAATTAATTAAAATTTTATTTTTCAGATCAAACCAAATAAAACTTCAAGAATTTCAAATGAATTTTTATTTTGACTTTTAGAACTTCAGAAATTCAAATAAAGCAATGAAACTCTTTCAAATTTCAGAAAATCCAATAAAATAATAATTTTTATTTATTTTTATTTTGGTAATAGAACTTTGGGATGTTACAGACTGGAAGCTCCGGTGGCCAACGTAAATGGTGTTGATAGCATATGGAGTATAATATATAAATGGAGGACATAGAAATGTAGGTTGGGCGTCAGGTACCTTATGCCACATAAATATTATCATACTAAATTGTCTACACGCTCAGGTCGAGGAACAAGTCATCTCAAGCGACACGCGCATGCATGTTTGAAGAAGATAGTGACTAGGCGGACACAAGGGGGAGCGTCCAGATCCAGCTTAACTTTTGGCTGATGGTTCGTAAGTACATAGATGCACAACCCTTAGGTAGCAAGAGATGAAATTGCTAGATATATAGTTACTGAGGATCTTTCGATTAGGATGGGCAAAAGCTAGTTTTGAAAGAATGATTCAACGTGGTTTTTGCCCACAATACCGACACGTAGGTAGTAGAACAACTGTGCGTGACATAAATTAGAACTGTACCAACGTAAACTATCATGTTTGAAAAAGAACTTCCTGAAAGTTACATTTTCTTTTACTTTAACCTTAGATATATGGACTTTATCCAACCAGAGGGCATGCTATCTTAGTGTTGTTGCACATTACTTAGATGACGATTACAACTTGAATAAGTGAGTCATAGGGTTCAAGCATATCGATGAGGTACACACCAGAGAGGCCATCGCACAACGTGTATTAGAGGCCATTCAAGATTTTAAAATAGAGAACAAAATTATTGTCATCACTCTTGACAATGCCTCGGCTAACACGATGGCCATGGAGTTCCTGGCACCTCATCTGGAGTCCTACAGTGGTGGTTTCGTCCTCCACAAGAGAAACATGTGCCACATCTTGAACTTTATCGTGCAGGCAGGCTTGCAGATAATGAAACCTAGTCTAGACAACATATGCAATGCTATCCAGTTCATTATAGTTTCAGGCCCAAGATAACCCCAGTTCAAGGAGCACTTCAGGGCCAACAATAAGAGGCCAAGAAAATTCAACTTGGACATAAAGGTGCGATGGAACTCCACATATACTATGTTGGAGCGGTGCAAGGAGTACGAGTACATTATCACTCTCTTCGTCAATACTAATTCTGGTAAACAATTGGTTACTGAAGCGAATTGGCTAGTTGCTGGTCATTTTTGTGAATTTTTGAAAGTATTTTAGGATGCAACCATAATTTTATCTAATGTTTACTATCCTACTTCTTGCTTAGTCATCGAGTGTCTTTGGACTATTGTTAATGCTTTCAAGAAAAACAGAAACGATGCCCTTCTGAGACCTATTATTGAACCAATAGAGCGAAATTTTTTAAACTATTTTCAAGCTATCCCACATCTCTTCTGTTTTAGTACTATTATGGACCCTTGGAGAAAATTAGCAGATTTGAAGGGGGCTTACGAGGGAATTGGAGAGGCATTTGATCTTGATTTTTATGAGGCTTACACTCACATTCATGACGAGTTTTTCTAGTTTTTGATTTGTATTATGAAAAGTTTGGCAACAGAAGTCAATCGAGAACAACTGCTTCAACAACGCAATAAGGGCAGCGCAATGTGAGTGCTTCCAACGTGTGGAAGAAGCTAAGGTCCGACATCCAGTTCGTCCTCTCGTGCGCCGACTAGGTCTCAATGGAATCCAAGAGTATAGATAAATCACTACCTCGACACACCTTTTGCGAACAACGAGCTTGACTTCGCGGAGGGAAATAATGTCAATCTCCTCTTGTGGTGGAAGAACTACAAGCGTATTCATCCCATGCTATCACAATTTTGCATGAGATATACTTGTGGTTCCAGTGCCGACTGTTTCATCGGAAGCCACTTTTAGTATGGTAGGGAGGATCATCGAGCCAAGGAGATCGTCTCTCACACCTGAGATGGTTGAGGCACTTATATGCCTCAAAGACTGGTAGAGCACATATGAACAGACGCAACATCAGCTCGAGGATCCAAAGATTGTGGAGGAGATTCTCCAATCGACGTCAACTATTCTATATATATGTATGTAGTTGCTACACTCTTTTCCTTATCAGGGGTACCCCACACTAGGTGTAAGGTTTTTAACGATGCAACAACTTTGTATTTGTAATGTACCGAACAATGAATAAATTTAGTTATTTCCCTGAATATTTATGTGTTGCTGCGTTATGAACAATTTTTATTTTGTTTTTTATTCCCCATCGTATTTTTTCTTTCCCCCACTTTTTTCATAACCACTTTTATTTTTTCCCCTTCGCTTTTTTCCCCCATTCCCTCTTTTTTTTTCACCACTCCCCTCTGCTTTTCTCTCCTTCCCCGAGAAGTCGAGGGCCTTGAGGCACTTCCTCTTCTTCTTCCTTCTCTCGTTCTCCCAATCTCCCCTCCTTCCCCCTTCCTTTTGTCGCTCGTCCTCCACATCTCCTCCTCCTCCGTCCCACCACGGCCCTCCTCCACGACTCCACCCCTACCTCCCCTCTCCACGCAGTCGCTTTGCCACTGCCCCTCTCCATGTGGCCGCCCCGCCATGGCCCTTCTCCAACCCTACCTCCCCCATCCACACGGCCGCTCAGCCACTACTCTCCTCCACCCCAACCCCCATCTCCACACAACCACCCCTGCAGCTCCCTCGTGCGGACCCAATGCTCCGGCTCCCTCGTGCGGTCGCCGTCGTGCTCGCCCCTCCCCCCACCACGTGGTCTGCGCCTCTGCGGCCCGGCGGCCTCTGCGCCTCGCGGCGCCAGCCAAGACAGCCTTCGGCTCGCCCGCGCGCTGCCGGCCTCCACGTGCGTCGCTGCACTAGTTGCGGAGAGGGAGGCGGAGAGGGAGTGGAAGTCGGTGATGGAGAGGGAGGGAGGCGGCGCGGCCGTTGGGGAAGGGAGCCCATGAAGACTTGAAGAGGGAGGTAGTGGTCGTGGCTGCGTTCCATGTCGCCCTCGGGTGCATTGAGGTTGACGGCGGTGGTCCTCCACGGCGATGGCGACGGTCCTCCACGTGACGGCAACGGTCTTCCACAGCGATGGCGGTCCAGGTGACCTTCAGTCCTCCCTCGGTCCCTCCCTCCCTTCTTTGCACAATGCAATTGCACCATGCCTAGGCCAGCATAGCACAACGGCGGCACGGCGTGCCTCCAGGTCGTGCTTGGGCTCGTCGGAGGTGACTCGGGCCATGCCGGCACGGCACGGCTTCCTGGCAAGGCCGGACCGGTACGGCCCTGTCCTGGCACATGGCCCATCGTGACGTGCGTGCCGTGTTGGCCCGGCACGGCCCACTGCCCAGGTCTAGTCATGAGTTGGTAATCACAATGGAAGTTCAAAGGAACAATCCGCCAAACATGTATAGTTAATGAAAATCGACCATGATCATTAGCCAGAAAACTATGGCGCTATATATACTAGTCTGGTTGGACTATTCAACATTATTTGGCAACTAATTAAGCAAAGTTAATTTGATCTTTAATTGTGTTACCTTGCTCTTTCTCAGTTGCTCATTCCTTTGGTTTAAGCATACTAGTAGGTTTTGATATTTTTGTTGAACATTCCACATGCATGTAATCCATAGTGATCCATTATATTTGGACCTTCTTTTTAGTACTGCTGATTACCGTATAGTCAAACACATTTATTCATCTTTCTGTAGTTCCTTGGAACTTAAACAATTTCTACAGGTTGGCTAATTTATTTGGTTAGCCACTGGAATCTTTTAGCACTAGCTTTGGTTCATATGCCACACAGTTTGAGATCAAAGGGGTGTGCGCGCGTGCACCACTGGGCATGCATTGTTGGCCCAAACCGAAGAAGACTCCGCTCGGCGAAACCAATCAAAGACGGAGCACACTCACGCGACGATGCTGGAAGGAAAAACTCGGTAGACAAAATAGACAAAGCTGATTTGCAGCATTTTTCTTTCGCTTTCTTCTATTGCTTCTCCACTTATTACATTGCTTGCTCTCTTGGTTCCCTGTTTACATGGTGCTAGGTAGCCTTTTATACCCCACGCACAACTCCGACTCACGTATGCATACAACAATCGATTCGGATGCCAAAACTCCACGTAATACAACTCGGACTCCAACCGAAAAACAGAAATGGACTCAACAAAGATTACCTAACAATCACTCCCTAATCTTTGTGCACTTACTTATATTTTGTGTACATGACTGCCAGTTGGGCTCGACTTCAACTTGGCACACACTCACTTGTCCGGAGACGGTAGCACAACTCGAACATGTCTTGGACTCTTACTCATTGAGGCAGTCGGTCTCAACTATGATTTGCCCAACTCGTACTCAACTTTGGATGGCGAACACATCTCCTCAACATCTCAGACTCAACTTCACAGACTCGACTCAGGACGGCGAACACATCTCCTCAATGTCCCGAACTCAACACTACTTACTTGACTCAGGACGGCGAACACATCTTCTCAACATCCCAGACTCATCTCATCATCATAGCAGTGTTGGTTCATCATCGTTGAGAGCTTCAGCAAGAAGTGCTTTCTCCTTCTTTGGCTTGCAACATTCTGAGACAGTGTCCATAATCCTGACAATTATAACATCTCACCTTTGTCTTGTCGAATATCCAATTATTGCGGCCTCGGCCACCACCACTGTTAGAGCCGTTGAATAAGTACTTGCCTTTACCATTCGATGATCAGGCCTCCCACTCGGCATGAGTTAACAGCTGGTGCTCATCTTTGCTACCATTAGATCCTCAAATCCGTTCCTCGTGCGTCTTCAAGCGGCCAATCACCTCCTCAACTGTCATCACCTTGAGGTCGCCAAACTGCTCACTGGCGGAGACAATTTGTAAAAACTTTTCAAAAACTCCTCGAAGGAACTTTCTCACAATATAACTTTCTTCCATCTTGTCCCCCAAGACTCGGATCTATGACGATTTGGCCTCTGGGATTTGGGAAGCTGGGCGGCATATGGGCATCTGGCCATCTACTGACATTTAATGGCATGATGATTGAAGACTGAAGACAGTGAAGAGTGAAGTGATCAAGTGAAAGCCTTTGTCCTCTGACTACAGTGGTATACCATGTACTCACAACTTATTCCTCAATTAGTCGATTAGCAATTTGTTAGAATATATTGTGGTATGTACTCAATTAGCAATTTATTCGTAGGTTTGCAATAATGGAGAAACAAACTTTGCGTAATTATTTCACAAGCAATTCAAGTTTAGATCCATTGATGATGATCGAATCATAAGTTCCTTCTAAGGCATGGAATCTTGCAAAATGAATTTGCCTCGTGAAAGTCGTGATTCAAGCTAACGCAGTAGTGTCTTAGTGGTTTGGTTATTTTATTTTGAATATTCATGATCATTTAAGTATAATTTGCTATTGTATCATTATTATTTTTTAATTTTGATGTATAGGTTGTTACCCATTGGAACCATACTTATATGTTTTGGGTTGTATTTTCCATTAGCGAGATACTTTCATTATATTTCTTTTTTTTTTTTTTACTTTGCTTTTATTCATGTTTGAATTTGATTGCACAAGAATACAAAACTATATTTATTTTAAATTAATTTAGTCATTCGAAGCTTTGAGCCCACCCTCTATTTTCATCGTAGCTTCGCAACTGCATACTATCCTCGTACGATCTCTCAGCTAGGAACTGTAGCAGTAGAACGCCACTTAATTGGCTTATGTCACGTCGTACTAGCCTCGTAAACTGAAGCGTCGTATGTGAAGCTTTTCCCTTATGCAAGTCAAGCAGTAGGAGTGCGTACGTACGTAGTGATCTTCATGCATGCACGTCGTGGTTGCACGTTAATTTTGCCGGCTGAAAATCAACTTGTATTCCCTTGTCGGTAGGGAAAAAAACAAAAGAACGCGCGCGATCGACCTTCTGATCTGATGCACATAGCTAGCTAGACTAATCAACTTTGGTCTCCTCACGTACGTGTACTTGATCTGTCAAGAACTTGCTGCAGTGCCCTAGATAAGCTAATTAGCGTTGAGCATGCATGCTATATATCATCATGGAAAGGAGCTGCCTATGAATGTAGGTTTCTTGTCAAGCAGCAGGGGAGCTTGGCTAATTAAGATGCATGCATAGGCATTCTAAAGTTGCACCGTCGAGGCCCAGCCAGCTATATATCAGCAGACACCAAACTAAGCTCCATGGACATGTACATGGCGCATCATGAGTTGCTCTGTCTGTCCCTAGTGATCACTTAGCTAGCTTGCTGAGTACGCAGCTAGATGTGATCCTGCAGAGCCTGGACATCTGCGTAGCAATCATTTGATCAACCCCCAATTGCAGGCACGTACGTTTCCATGCACCAACATTTCCAAGGGCTGAGATGAGGCTAAGTTGTGGAGAATCTCACACGAGTGTGCCCTCCCGTTTGCAGCTAGCTTAATCACTGTGTAGAGGAAGATATGCAAAAACAAAAAAAAACATCATTTTTTGGAGAGGAGATAGACAAAAAAAAAAGATCTAGTAGTTGTAGTGGTAGTAGTAGTAACGAACTAACGATGTGCGATCCTGACTATACAGAAAGCACTTGCGTTTCTCCAGACCACAGAATGTTTTTCGGGGCCTGACGACAGTGAGCCCAACGGCCGAACTCTGCGGCATCGCGCATGGTGCCTGCCATCGGGCCTGCGTCCGTGGCCCGTGGATCGAATAGACCAAGAGCGGCTGCACGGGCATGCAAGCACAATGGCGCATTCGGCCGGCACAGCACGCTCCATGCGAGGCGTCCCAGAACCGAACGCGCCTCGGCGCGGCCGCGCAACCCAGCAGCCGGCACAGCTCTCTCCGCACGCTGCCCATGAGGCCATGGCCACGCGCGAACGGTGGCATCCGCGGGTCGGTGGCCATGAGGCCATGACCCGTCGCCGTCGGGCGGCATGTGTGGATATTGTATTTTGACTATTTTCTACAAGTGCAGGGATCTCGTGGTGAACGTCACGTCACCTTATGTTTTCTTGACGAGCACATATAAAAGCCGCCCCCGTCGTCGGTAGGGTTTCCTCTCGCGCCACCGGAACACCACCGAGCCGAGTCGACTCGACCCGGGAGCAGAGCAGGTGAGTGAGGTCTGAGGAGAGGGGAAGATGGTGGAGAAGAAGGGGGGGCGACGTGTTGGTACTGCTTGCGCCTGGGGTTCTTCATCTGAGAGGGAATGGAGAGAAGAGGGAGAGAGTACCAACCGTCGGGGTTAGTGGAGGAGCCGGCCATGGCAGCAGCGGCGGTCGGGGAAGACGAAGAAGGTGGTGGCGACTCCGGATCCGGTGAAGATGACCGCGGTGGTGCTTCCTGTCGCTTGAGCGCCACCCTTCAGATCGGGTTAGGGTTTTGTCGGTAGGGTTTGTGGCGGCACGGTGAACTTCGTCATACGTGCCGCCCCGGCCCCCACCTCTCTTTTATATGGCGTCGCGACGAGGCCCACCACCAAATGGGTGGGCGCCCCGATCGTATGCTGTCAAGGGTGGCATTTGGCCGTTGGGCCAAATGCCTGAGATCACTCTAACATTCTCCCCCTTGATCTCAATCTATATTTTATCTTTAATTACTTTTGACTTTACTCATTCCATCACAGATTAGTGCATAGAGCATGTCTCATCGTCACAGTCAATCGCCGATAGATTTGACAGTTACAATACACCTCTGCTTTGAAATGGTTACTTTAATCCTTTGGGCCATCTTTTAGTTCAGAATCATAGGCTTTCCTTAAACCCATGCCGGCTACATGTTCTCTCGAACACGTTGGGTGGTAAGCCTTTAGTAAGCGGATCCGCTAGCATCTTTGCGGTACTTATATGCTCAAGACTTATAATTTGATCCCGAACTTTATCTTTCACAACATAGTACTTTATGTCAATGTGTTTGGCAAAGACCACTTGACTTATTGTTGTGGGCATACGTTCATGCGGGTTCATTATCGCAGATACAACTTAAGTGGTCTATTGATGTCGTCAACCACTTTTAAACCGGGTATAAACTTCTTTAGCCAGTTCACCTGCCCCATAGCCTCATAACATGCTACAAACTCGGCATACATTGTGGACGATGTAGTGATGGTTTGCTTTGAGCTTTTCCACGATATAGCTCCTCCAAATGAGTGAACACATATCCGGATGTAGACTTTCTATCATCTCCCGCAAAATCGAATCAGATACCCCACTATATGGAGTGAATCGATCTTCAGATGTCATCATGAGGCCTCTTGTTCCTTGCAAATAACGCAAGACTTTCTTTATCAATTTCCAATGTTCTATTCCAGGATTGCTCTGGAATCTGCCAAGTAACCCGGTAACAAATGCTAAATCAGGGCGTGTGCATACTTGAGCATATTGTAAGCTTCCGACAGCTGAAGCATATGGAACCGCTTTCATTTGATCAATCTCATACTGGTTCCTGGGGCATTGAAAATCCCCATATCTGTCGCCCTTGACTATAGGTGCAGGTGAAGGACTATATTTATGCATACCAAATTTCTTTAAGACTTTCTCTATGTATGCCTTTTGTGACAGTTACAATATCCCCTTGTTTCTATCCCGATGAATCTCGATCCCTAGAACGAACGAAGCTTCACCAAGATCTTTCATATCAAAGTTTGAGGACAAAAACTTCTTTGTCTCCAGTAGCAAACTGACATCACTACTAGCTAGTAGGATATCATCCACATACAGGATTAGGAAGATAAACTTCCCATCTTTAAACTTTGCATAAACACAGTTGTCCTCTACATTTTCTTTAAACCCAAATTTTCTTATTGTCTTCGTCAAACTTCAAGTACCACTGTCTTGAAGCTTGCTTTAACCCATAAATCGATTTCTTTAGGCGGCATCCCATTCTTTCATTTCCTTCCATGACAAAACCTTTCGGTTGTGTCATGTAAACATTTTCCTCCAAATCCCCATTAAGAAATGTCGTCTTTACATCCATCTGATGTAACTCTAAATCATAATGTGCTACTAATGCCATTATGATTCAAGGAATCTTTACATGAGACCGAGAAAAGGTCTCATTGTAATCAATCCCTTCTCTTTGCGTAAAGCCTTTTGCCACAAGTCGCGCTTTGTATCTTTCTACATTCCTTGGGAGTCAAGCTTTGTCTTGTAGACCCATTTACTGACCCTCTTGTTTTGGCTCCTTTAGGAATAATTTCCAAGTCCTGCACTTTATTAGTCTTCATGGACCTCATCTCCTCTTCCATGGCCTCAAGCCATTTTGAGGAATTTTCGCTTCTCATGGCTTCTTCAAATGAGATGGGATCATCCTCCATTTGAAATTCCTCTGTATGATAAATCTGATAATCATCGAAAATAGCTGATCTTCTTACTCTTTGAGACCTCCTGGCCTCCTCATTTGGTACATCTTACATTTGAGGTCTTTGTTGCTCCCCTCATCTGTGGCAATGGGTTCTATAGGATCTCAAGAACGTGTTCCTCATTCTCATTCATTGTTGCCACAGAGGAACAATAATGTGTTTGCACACCACGTTGTCTTGCACCGTCGGTGCAAATGACAGCAGTAGTGTGAAGAATGGCTCTTGAATCATCGGAGTGGGTGCATACACCCGCTTCTCTTCAAGGTCAATCTCATGAGCTACCATACTTCCTCTCATCATTTCATCCTCTAAGAAGACAGCGTGTCGTGTTTCTACAAACTTTGTATATCCTGTCGACAAGAGAAACGAAAACCTTTTGACTTTTCAGGTAGCCAATGAAATGACAACTTCTCGCTTTGGGATCAAGCTTCCCAAGGTTTGGGTTAAAAACTTTAGCCTCAAAGAGACTCCCCACACACGTAAGTGTTTTAGTGAGGAACTCTTCCCGTCCCACAACTCGTACGGTGTTTTGGGCACCGACTAACTAGGCACTCTGTTGAGAATATGAATGGCGGTTTTCAAGGCCTCCATCCATAAACTCAATGGCAGTGTGGAATAGCTCATCATGCTTCGCACCATATCCATCGTGGTGCAGTTGCGTCTTTCACTACTCCATTTTGCCGAGGTTCGCCTGTAGAATATTGGGCCACTATACCATTTTCTGTAGAAACCTTGCAAAGGTCCAGAACTGTCCATATGGGGTATGTCGACTGTAGTACTCCCCACGGTCGATCGGACTATCTTAATCTTTAAATCGTGTTGGTTTTCAACTTCACTTTAAATATCTTGAATTTATCCAAAGCTTCATTTCTTTCTTTGATTGGATAAATATATCCATAACGGAGTAATCATCTGTGAATGTTATGAACGAGTCATATCCATCCACACTTTTCACAGAAAAGGACCACAAATGTCGTGTGAATAATTTGTAGAATTCCCGTGCTTCTTTTGGCGTCTTTCTTAATTTTCTTTACATATTTTCCTTTAATGCGCCTCGCATTGTTCTAAGTCCGAGAACTCTAATGGAGGAAGAATATCATTCTTAACTAGTCTTTCTATTCTCCCCCTTGAAATATGGCCTAAACGACAGTGCCATAATTTCGACGACGCATCTAGAGTTCTCTTTCGTTTCCTGTTTACATTCGTAGACGAGGATTCATTCACTTTCTCGCATGCGACGTTCCCTTTATCGCATACGACATTCACATCATCATATAATGATAACAAATAAAGCTCATTTTGTAAGATGGCAAGACCAACACATTCTTTATTAAATATTATTTCACACTTGCCATTTCCAAAATGACAATCATAACCATCATTGTCCAAACATGAAACACTAATCAAATTCCTCTGTAAAGAGGGAACATAAAGAACATCTCTAAGTAAGAGAGTGAAGCCATCAGCTAGCTCTAATGAAAGATCGCCAACAGCTTCAACTTCAGCTTGGACTCCATTTGCGACTTTAATGCATCTTTCTTTTCTTTGCGTATTCCTCGTCGAACGGAATCCCTGCATATTATTGGCAACATGAACAGTTGCACCTGAATCAATCCACCAAGTAGATTTTGAATATTGTACATACAGGGACTCATTTATGAAGGTAATAATGTCCTCACTGATACGGGGGGAGGCCCGATCTTCTCAGTGAGGAACCGTGGATAGTTGATGCGAAGTAGACGATGTCGCTAGCTGAACACTCGCGCCAATGCACGAACCCTCAACTCTTCGGAATACGCCCAAAACACACCGGGTAGTTGTTCGTCGCGAGACCACGAACGACGAACGCCAAGTGAGAAACACATGCGGCCAACAAGGGAGAAGAAACCCATGTGGCCAACGAGAGGGAACGTGCTCTCAGGATAAAACCCTAGCACACGCGGGCGGTCAAGAAAGACATATGGTGACATGGCAACAAGGGTTACATTGGCATAAAAAGAAGCATCAAGTGCATCGAACAAATTCGCGCAAGCTAGGAGAAGGAAAGCTCACAATACAAGGGAAACCGAGAGGAGACTAGTTTAAATTTCCAAATTAAAGTAGGACGTTTTTGAATCGGATTATCGTTCACGTGAACGAGAATCGGACTCGATTATCGTAGCAATGAACGATGTCGGACTCGGATTATCTTGAGCACTTGCCATCGCTCATCCGAGTTTTGTGCTTGCGTGGGAGGCTATATAAACCCCATGGCCGCACCATAGAGGTAGACCGGTTTATGCATAAGATTGAAACATAGCTATTGCTTGTTCTTTCGACACGAGTTCATGCGAGGACTTTGAGAGAGAATTAGGCGATCCATTTGTTTTGTTCTCGCAATCCAAGGTCAAGCCGTCGCTCCATTGGGAATTGGGACTTGGCGTTAAATGCGCTCGTGGTCTCGCGACGAACAACTACCCGTGTGTTTTGGGCGTATTCAAGAGTTGAGGGTTCGTGCATTGGCGCGAGTGTTCAGCTAGCGACATCGTCTACTTCGCATCAACTATCCACGGTTCCTCATCGAGAAGATCGGGCCTCCCCGTATCATATGGTTATCCGGGTTAGTAAAAAAAACTTGCTCTCTACGCCGCAACTCACTATCCCGAACACAAGACAAGCTTACTGTTCCAAAGTGAATCAAGGACGGCAAATCGACAGCCAGACAATGAGCGACCTTAACCCGGTAATGTATGAGCGTAACCAAGAGCAAGGGAGTACACAAACGGGTGTAGGTGGAGCTCGGACAGTATGTGTATATCCTATGCAACTGATATTCAAGGTATTGTAAAGCTAAGTAATGATCCAAGCTAGAGTATTTTGCCTATGTGCTGATCCAAAAGGTTTAAGCGAAGTGTATGAACGCACAAACAAAGATAAATGTGACTTAATGCAAACAAAGGAATGAGCTAGTGAGAGACAAACTGAAATTGAGATGAAAACTAGCTCGTTTTTGCACCAAATACTATGAGAGACGCTAGCCAATTGCAAAGATATCAATGTTAGGGCACAAGATTGCTCAAATAGATTAAATACACAATCTGAAATTGTGGACTAAGGTTTACTCTTCCCAATTTCGGCCAGCCCCTTTTGTTTGTTTTTTTCTCAAAACCGCATGAACAAAGCTCTTCGCCCTTTGGCTATTAAGGAAACCGAAAGGAAAAAATTTGGTACTGGTATTTGCGGGTTTGATCTTTTTGTTTTTTTTTTAATACCTTTTCAAGCCGTGGCTTTTTCTTGTAACCGGCTGCCTTTTCCTCTTTTCTTATTGCAATGGCCGAAATAGGGTTTGCTCCCCTCTTGATTGCACAAGTCTCACAATTCAACAACGTGTAAATAAACCAAAGAACAGCCCTAGTGCAATGTACAAAAGCTAGTCTCAAGGATGAAAGGATATAAGTGAAGGTCAAGAAACCCAAAGTGTTTGATCGACTATCTCTTTTGGGTGCTAATTAAGGAGTTCAATCAACAATTTGGTACGGTTTATGTGAACACAACGATTAAGCAACGCAAAAGGAACACATGGATCAGCACTAAAAACAAAAACTCTAATGGATGAAAACTTAACTAAACGCACAAGAAATAATGATTAAACTACGGTTTTGGTATTGCAATTTTCGGTTTATTGGACGATAGGATAGAAAACGAATCTAACTACGGGTAAAGAAATTCTCACTGAGTAAACCTAGAATCTGATACCATATGATACGGGGGAGGCCCGATCTTCTCAGTGAGGAACCGTGGATAGTTGATGCGAAGTAGACGATGTCGCTAGTTGAACACTCGCGCCAATGCACGAACCCTCAACTCTTCGGAATACGCCCAAAACACACCGGGTAGTTGTTCGTCGCGAGACCACGAACGCATTTAACGCCAAGTCCCCAATTCCCAATGGAACGACGGCTTGACCTTGGATTGCGTAACAAAACAAATGGATCGCCTAATTCTCTCTCAAAGTCCTCGCATGAACTCGTGTCGAAAGAACAAGCAATAGCTATGTTTCAATCTTATGCATAAACCGGTCTACCTCTATGGTGCGCCATGGGGTTTATATAGCCTCCCACGCAAGCACAAAACTCGGATGAACGATGAACCGAGTGTGCTACAGATAATCCGAGTCCGACATCGCTCATTGCTACAAGATCCGAGTCCGATTCGCTCACGTGAACGATAATCCGATTCAAAAACGTCCTACTTTAATTTGGAAATTTAAACTAGTCTCCCTCGGTTTCCCTTGTATTGTGAGCTTTCCTTCTCTAGCTTGCGCGAATTTGTTCGATGCACTTGATGCTTCTTTTATGCCAATGTAACCCTTGTTGCCATGTCACCATATGTCTTTCTTGACCGCCGCGTGTGCTAGGGTTTTATCCGAGAGCACGTTCCTCTCGTTAATACATGGGTTTCTTCTCCTTGTTGGCCGCATGTGTTTCTCCTCCATGAATTTGTTCCCGCCTCCTCTCCTCCTCTCGGTTCCAAAGTCTTTAAATTTGTCAAACCCGAGAATGCACCAAGTATTGCTTTAGGTAGTAACCAATTCTCATTGGCAACAAAAGGAAATTCATTAAGAAACAAATGCACCTGTTGTTTGAGAAGTTTAGCTCCTGCTTCACGAATAACCTCATAAGTAGTAGGGATATCCTCATCACTCACCTTTCTTTGACATAATCATTTTCAAGAAATCGGGACAATCTTTCTTGTAATGTCCCTTTTTCTTGCAATGAAGGCACTGATCTTTTTCTACTGCAAACTTGTTCTGTTGAGGCTGATGGATATGGGCTTTTCCCTTGTTCCTTGAGGAGAAGTTACTGTTGAAGTTCTTTTTCTTGTTGTCCTTCACATAGTTGATAGAACCACCATGTGAGGATTTAAATCTTTCCTCTTCTTGCACACACATAACTATGCACTTTTCTAAGTCTCATTTCTCGGGCTGCATGTTGTAGTTGACAACAAATGTGTCAAACTTTTCCGGCAAGGAAGCAAAAATCAAATGAATAAGGAACTCAACCTTGAGAGCCAAATCCATTGGTTTAAGTTTGGATGCCAAGTTGCTCATCCTTAGTATGTGCTCTCTTATGCCACCGCCACCACCAGTGTACCTTTCTGTCACAAGCTGCTTAATCAGCTGTGTAGCATATGTCTTTGAAGAGCCAGTAAACTGACTCTTTATTTTCTCAAGGTACTCTGTGACAGTGTCACACTCTGCGATTGAGCCCACAATTGCAAGCTCAATCGTGTTCTTTATCACAGCCAAACATTTCTTGTTGGCTGTGGTTCATTTCTTATGCTCAAGGTCATAAGACATCTGTAAGGGAGCATGATCCCTCTGTCTTTTCTGCCAAGCAGTATCATCCTTATTTTGATCCCTCATTGGTGCCATAGGCTCAGTGGGACGTGCTGTAGTGAGGACCCAGTCCACCTCAGCCAAGATAAACGCTAAGTCTATCTTTTTCTTCCACTCTCCATAATTATCTCCTTTGAGAGTGGGGATCTCTCTGATACAACTCATCAAGTTGTATCCGCCTGAAAAATAGTTCAAATAAAGTGAGAACGTAACAGCAAAATTATATGCCTTATTTCCAACGTTGGTCAAAAATACGACATACAATTAAATCAATTTTATCTATACATTAAATCTACATCACCGTTGGGCAGAAATAGAAATAATGCATAAAATCATCAATTAAAAAATTACAATATTGTTATTATCAACGTTGGTCAGAAAATAACAATATCATAAATTTCTGGAAATTATATCTATTTTTCCAAAATTAAATTCTCCTAAGCGCCTCCATGGCTGGTACTTCTCCCTCCTCTTGCTGTTCGCCACACGTTCCGTTCCTATTACAAGATCTAACGCGATTCTGCTCTGTGCATGCCCTGAACATTAGCAAGATTTTAGTTTGCGGTCTCAAATCGTGCTCATTGTAATTGATTATTAATACGCAGGGATGATAATATTTGATGCTGCCGCTATGGTTTGTCAGATTTGTTGAGCAATGACAGCTATGTTTCGTTTGATATCTTTCAATTCTCGCTTAGCCGAGACTCAGAAGCTAATAGGGTTGTAGTATCACACTCCATTTCCTATTAGAATTGGAACTAGTTGTAATTCAATTGTTTGTTCCTTGTTAACTTTCCAACAAGTTATGGGTAGCTAAAGGGTTTGTTTTATTAAGTTGCATGCACCAACCAATTCACCCAAAAGCTTAAGCTGACGATGAAAGACGGGTAATTTACTTATACTCCAACACTCTCCTCACGTGTAGGCTCGCTCAGGCTTGACGTGGAATAGAAGTGGGCTGCAATTATTATTTTTTAATTACGCCAACCGGGTCTTAAATTCAAAACCTCTTGACTCTGATATCATATTGAGTTACATGCACCAACCAATTCACTCAAAAGCTTAAGCTGATGAGGAAAGACGGGCATTTCACTTATACTCCAACATGTTTGGCCTAACCGTATAACCACAAACTTGCCTATTAGATAAGCTTTAGTGGCTGTTTAGGTAGTAGTTAGTCCTCATAAGACACTCCACTGGTTGGAGCGCTGGCATAAGCTCAGCGATCAATAGTTAATACCAAGATAAAAGCTGCTTGTTTGGTGCCCGGTTGCTTGATCTAGGGCTACTTTGGATAGCAGTGATTAGTTCCAATCCGTAGGAATTGGGCCTAATCCATACCCATCTAAACTAGCCCTTACTGGGAATCCTAAGTTTTAGCTAGATCAAATACATTCTAATATTGGTCCATTTCTCTTACTGAATGCTTATTCGAGTGCTATGTTTTGAATTTAGATAGTACTTGCAGTGTTGCTCTGAGCATTATATGAAGTGAACTTTCTACTCTACATATTTGCTGTCTTGGCATGACTTCTCTTCAGTTAGTGTCTACGTAACCTTTTTTTGTTATTGAACTTAACATTCAGTAGCTCAGCACTGATTTTTCCTCTCCAGCACAACATGATACTATTGTGATACGAAACTGTTTATGTACATATGTACCACAACCAGTTCCAATGACCATTTTCCTTGTCCCTCCTTTTTATTCAACACTTTTCTAATGTTGGACAGTACATTCAAGAAGAAGGCGCCGAATGCCATCAAAGAGATCAGGAAGTTTGCACAGAAGGCTATGGGCACCACAGATGTCAGGGTCGACGTGAAGCTCAACAAGCACATCTGGAGCAGTGGGATCAGAAGTGTGCCACGTAGGGTTCGCGTGAGGATTGCCCGCAAGATGAACGACGAGGAGGATGCCAAGGAAGAACACTACTCTCTTGTCACTGTTGCTGAGATCCCTCCTGAGGGTTTGAAGGGGCTGGGAACCAAGGTTGTTGATGAAACGGATTGAAGTATCTCAGTTTCTTTACATTTTTAGAATCAGTTGTTTGTTTGTATTGCAATAGCAACTTTTTTTGTCCCACAGAAGTTTTGGACTATGGTACATCGCAAGCTATCTATTTTTCTTCATCCAAATTCCAAGGGTTAGTTATCTGTTCATGTAATGTTCGTCATTGCCACTGATATACATTTAAGTTGGCATTCTCTGTGACAGTTTGGAAATATCATTTGTGCCATGTTGGTCACTGGGTAAATGTAATAGTGAGTAGAAAATGGGAAAGGAATTAGAATTCTTTTTATTATTTAATCTTTTTTAAAAGTTATTTTAAAGATAACCTCTTTCTAACTTTATTTTCAATTCTGACCCCTTTAGTCGCGCCATGACCCGTGGCATGATCAAACCGTGTTGTTACACCACCGACCACGGTGTGA
Organism: Ampelocalamus luodianensis; assembly: GCA_036346255.1. Classification (NCBI taxonomy): domain Eukaryota; kingdom Viridiplantae; phylum Streptophyta; class Magnoliopsida; order Poales; family Poaceae; genus Ampelocalamus; species Ampelocalamus luodianensis. The sequence goes on along the minus strand of CM070632.1, from coordinate 6,138,751 downwards.
TCAAACTGTACTGTCACGTCACTCATCTTGGCGTGATAAAATTTAGCCAAAAACCGGACACGTTCAAAGGAATCGGTGGCGTGACAGTACAGTTTGATCACATCACGATTGGTAACGTGACAGTATAGTTTAGTCACACCATGGGTCATGGCCATATACTCTTAGTGGTGTTGATGATTCTGATTGTTACTATGCTATATCGTTAAAAAAAATTAAAAAAAAAATCTCTACTGACATCTCTTATCTACCACTAGGTCTACAGTCAGTCTGCTTGGCATGAAGTGCCCGAGAGAAGTATCGATCAGATTACTGTGCACTTTGATCAAATGCGAGTCCCGCATCGAGTTGAACTGGTAGTGAAAGCATTACTACAGGAGCAATGCGGTTGATAGGTATGAACAATTTAAGCTGCATTGCAGATGGCGAGTCGCCATCGTCGGTGGCTGCCTGATGACGATGACCAATTTTGTTGGGCCGTCACATACATTGATATGCTAGACAGGTGGAAACAGCTCACCCTTAAGCGTCTCGAGTCCTGATCAGATTTGTCGGTAAGAAGAAAAAATATAGAATTATCGGTAAATCACGCATCAGCATCTGTTCTACGCAATGTGGCCAGGTAAAACATCCGTTAATTTCCCAAGCTTGCATCATAGGCATCGCACACTCAAGCTTTAAGGGACAACAAAACTATCCATTTCTGAGTTGCTTTTATACTACAAAAGAACAACATATATAGGAATGTACAAGAACGGATTGCATTTTCACTGTAAACATATATGAGGGGCCTACAGAAAGACGCCATTTCGAGGGAGTTAAACTAGTTCTGCTACAAAGCAGCTTCTTTCACGGTTTCACTTTCACCTCATTAGGTTTCCCAACCTTTATAACGTAGCTATAGAAGAGGCTTCATATTTTACAGGTTCACCGGTCACTGCCGCTCCGACCATACCTCTCTCAGGAGTGTGTATCTTGCATTCTCCATTGAAGCTCCTCTCTGAGCAGTAAAATGCGCGATACCGTTAGATGGCGAAGGTGGAGCACTCTTGTCAAGTAGGGAAGCAAGGGGAGAGTCCAGGTCATCCAGATCGTCGTCACTGGTGTAGCCTCTCCTCTGGACCATCGACGCTCTCCTACCTAGCTTTGCACCGCCTCCAGTGTCTGCCACTTTCTCTGCCACATCCAATAGTGAAGGAGTGCGGTACACAATGGGAGCAGCGATGCATGGAAATGCGCCGATCACATCTTCGTCGGTGCAACGCTCCATCAAGCTCTGCATGATATCAAGAATCGTGTTAACTACTACGATGTCTGTATCTTAATGTGTTCGGCATTGTTAGCAAAATAATATTTGTAAGGCTAGAAGCCTACAACATTTAAGTGAGAGAGAAACAACACCTCAGAATTCAGCTCCTCTAAGACTGTGCTAGGAACAGGATCAGGACAAAACTCGTCAGGGGTGAAGTTGCACAGGATTCTTGTTACTAATGGAAGGCCAATCGAAGGGCATACCTGATAGGGAGATCAAAAGCTTAACCACAGCTCAATCGATGGTTAGATAAAACATAAGACAGTACAATAATTCGTCAGGGGCTATGCATGAACACCGACCTCTTTCCTGATAGATTTTTCAAGAAGCATGTCCTTTGGGAGCATCAGGAGATCACTCAATTCATTAAGCAGTTGAAAAGACTTTGATTCAGCTGCGCCCCTTCTTTCATCGTCACCATTTCCTATGTCAAGACAATCCTCCTCAGAGTCATCAGCATCGATGCCAAGGTTATCAGTCAACCATCTCGACCAATTTCCAATCTGTATAGACATTTATTTCATATAAATTGGTTGTTTGAGGTGCAATGGTAAGTCACTAACACATTCATAATCTAGCTAATGCACAACAATTTAGTTCCAATGCAAGCATTATCCTCCTGTCAAATACTTCAGAAAAAAATATAAAGAAAAACTATTTCAGAATGACTTAAAAAGTAGCGAATCAGATACATACAGAGTTCTTCAGCTGCGCGCCTGACCCAAAGCTTAGATCACCAGCTGGAATTGGCAGGACTCTTGGATCAACAATTGGGTCAGATATAGGATCAGTTGGTATCTCACTAGCTGATTCACGAAGGATGGCATTAAACATTGCAACATCCAAACGGGCTACACATTGCTCCATCACCTGATAATAGCAGAACATGTGAAATACAGCAATATATATTCAATAACAAAAGATGTTTATTCTTTTCGAACTAAGGATGTCAAAGAATACCAATTTTGCCAATACTGGTAAACAGCCACACTCATGTCCACCAGCACGAAGGGGGCAAATTCTGCTGAATGCATCGTGAAATGCAGCCTTCCACAGGTTAACAGAAAAGGTGCCTTGCTGCTGATCACCCAAAGCAGGTCCTAACACTCTCCCAGCCTTTGGGGTTGATGAACCTTCCACCCGGGTTTGCATGTGAGGAGTTAGTGCCTGGAAAAGAAACATTCTTCAGAAAATTCACAACGTGGAGAAATCCGACATATTCAGAGAGCAGTAGGGCTAAGGGAATCACTGCAAAGTATTTCTTTGTGAAACACTGGACTTGGACTGCATCACAGTTTGGAGCAAGGGATGCTATCAGTTTCATGGAAGTGTCAATAAAAATATATAGCCTAAAGCAAACTTTTACCTGCCACCACACTGTCTCCACAATCCGAGAAAATATCCAAGACTCAACCTTCTCTAATGCAGCCAAAAGTGTACTTGTTTCCTGCCAATCATCTGGTATCTGAATGACAGCAAGTTTAGTTTGCTTGCCGTTGGAGCTGTTTTTCCATAGCATTGGCATGTATTTCCCATCAAGCTTTTTTGCACCACCATTCATGTTGATAGTTGTCATGGTTGGAGTCGATTGATGTGAGATGCCAAAAGTTTGTGCAATTATCTCCCTGAGGACAACCATATTGGACAGCCAGAATGTCAACCTGCATCAAGAGTAGATTGTTAATGGAAGGAATTTGATTCTTATGGCATATGCTGAAGTTAAAATTGAGATAAAGTACAGCCAGATTTTACCTTGAAGCATCATTACTACATGACTTTGCAACAAGCACAAGGCCAGAAACAGTGTTTTTAGCTACTGAAGCTCTCTTATCTGAGGACCAAAACTTGGATGCATGAATAAACAGCCTAGAAAGACGCCGAGCTGGGGTATGCAACTTATGTGCTGAACTTCCATGCTCGGGCACTACAGAGTACAGAGAAACTTCAAGTGCAGCAACTTCACTAAGTTCCTGTTCCAACTTGTCAATTTTTGACTCTAATTCCTCATTCCTTTGATATACAACTGATTTGTCATCGTCTACTATCTTTTCTTCAATATCAGCAATTTCATCATCAGTACCGGTACTCTGGTCACAATGTGGAGCTTCATCTAAAACATCAATCTCTTTGGCCTCCTCATTGCCTTTATTATCAATGGTTCCAGCCTCACTAACTATATCATCTGTTTCCTCAGACAATTCTGATGGAGGACGAGAAGGAACTCTTACAATATCTGGTTTTCTAACTTCAGCAGCTTTAGCAGCAATAACTGCTTTCCTAGGTTTCTGAGATTTGTTATGAATGTTATTTGATGCTTTATGTTGCAGCTTGTTTTGAACTTGGCGGCTGGCGTTGCTTTTGGCCATGCGGGGACTATTTTCTTTTGTCTCTTTTTTCATGAGCTTCTTTGGAACCCCTGAAACTCTTTTCACTTTATTATCTTCATTACCATGAGTGTCACCTTGTGATGAAAGAGAATCTCTAGCCGGTTCATAATCTGATCCAATTCTCTTCTCATCTCTCACTTCCCCATTCTCTCTGGCACCCATTTTGAAATGCTTCTAAACTTCTAGTTTGTTAGAAACTTGATGCCTGGAGAAATCATAAGCACAAATAATTACATTGTTCTAGCAAATTACAAGCTGATCAACTTAGCAAAAGCAAGCATGGCCAAATAAGATCCAACGCTGATGGCACCGAGGAAAAAAATAACGCCAGCACCCAGCAGAAACAGGAGATACCGGAAAAAAGGCTTTCACTGAAAAAATAATGAAAAATGAATTGAAAAACTTCCAGCATGCTCAGAGTTACCACCCAACGAAAAAGCTTATTAATACATATGCTGCACAGAGTGATGATTTATAGGCAAATTCTGAAATATGTCACTCATCAGTTTGTGGTTTTGAAATTTGAAATATATCACTCTCTGAGGAGTGGCATATTTTAAAGAAAAAACTGAGGAGTGGCATATTTCAAAACCACAAACTGAGGAGTGGTATATTTCAAAATATGCCATGATTTATATGGGATAGGCAGTCATCCTTCAAATTCAAAGTATGCTGTCTAATCCTGGTACCTATATTGGTCCTAATTATCTAACTATTGGTGCTCCACTTTGGAGATTCTAGTTTAAAACAAGTCCGTAAAGGTTTGCGGTGCCGGAATGGCAAGTTCATGCATTCTGCAGTTTTACAATGAATATAAATCGAATTTGCTACTTCCTGATACTAGGAACATAATAGCAAACATCATATTTCAAAGATTCAAAGTAAATTAAATTCCAGGAATAGAGCAAAAAGTAGTCCACTAAACTACTTTGCATGGGAAGGTAGCTGCCTGGGATAGGAGAAGAGGTTTCGAAAAGAGAAAAATTACGCATTTACACTCATTGGCAAATCTTAACCGTTGCCCAAAACTACCCATCATCAGCAAAAACAACTAGTTAGGAAGGCACAAGGCTTCCCATAATTGCAGCAAATGGTCAGTTCACTGATCAATAGCATGGAAAAGAACATCTTAATTGCAGCAAATTATTAGTTGGTGGACGATATTCCTTCATAAATGCTGATGGCAAGCCATCACCAATCAAACCACACAGCCACTCCGAGATTCCTAATCTGCAACCGACTTGCTCGTGATACAAGAAAATCTCGTCGTCGATGGCAAGAAAAAAAAAGCAAGCAAGAAAGCGTCGACAAATCGAGTGCTCATGGTAACGCTGGGTCGGCAGAACTCACAAATGTGGATCACACAATTCACAGGCTACCACCAATCAGACGTAATCCGCTTCCCAAGTGCCCAATTCATCACGAAAACCCGAGGACAATCGGGAGCAAACTAATCAATGCTGCCGTCCTCAATCAAAGATCCCAGCAACTAACAGGACAACGGAACTCCAACCGAAACCCCTCCAAGAAATCAAGAAGCCACAACAAGAAATACACTAAGAAAGAGATCAAATCCAGCGCAGAAAGCAACAAATCAAGAACCACGCCGCTCACGAATCCCCCCAGAGATCCGGCGGAGGCTCCAAAGTCCGCAGAGCAAGGTTCCAGGCTCGGCAGAGCAGAGGGAGATAAAAGAGAAGAGAATAGCAGTGCTCACCGCCTCTTGCGCGAGCGCAGGCAGCAGCAGCAACCGCCCCGGCGCGGTGTTCCAGGCGAGAACCGCGCGATTCAATGCGGAGTGGGAGACGAACTGGGTGCTCAGATTTCTTTCCAGAGCAATAGCAATCCGCCGTTTCGGAGCTTCTGCTAGCCTGCGGTGGTTCCCGCGTGTGGCCGCGCTGCCGTCGGCGCGGGAGGCGACGCACGCCCACGGCAAGCGTGGCGTGCTTGGCTCGTGGCTCTACTGGCGCTGCCCGTGTGTAGTGGTGGGCGAAGCGGTCTTCGTGGAGAGTGGGTCGTGTGGAGAGTCGCTGCTTATATCGACCGTCGAGTGTGTGAAACTCTCTTCACTTCAGAGGCATCCGACTCGGCCGAGTCCACTCACCGCTTGCGCTTGGCACCGGCAAGTAGTTTGTCTCTTTGCCCTTTCTTTTCCCATCTTTAGAGCGGTACATTTTATACACGAGTGCTTAAAGAAAAAAAAATATAATCACATCATCAAATATCTATATAAAAGTTATTTTCTCCGATACAAGCATATGTTTTTTAGGTGTTTAGATGATTGTATTATCTATTAATTATATATAGTCATATATATAAACAACTTTTAAGCACTAGTGTCTAATCAAACATCGATACTATAAAATAAGCATCTTATCTGTCCTACGTGGCAAAAAAAATCAGTTTTTCTTTGCTAAACACATCTCTAAGCACCTGCATTGTACATGCTTTTATTCTTACGAAAATTATTCTTTAAAAAAATACAAAATCCCTGTATTCCGAACGGACTTATATAAATCCGGTTTTTCTCTTTCTTTCCTCTCCATCATCTTTACTTAGAGGCGTTTAAGTAGGACCGATTTAAAGTTCATGCTCATGGCATGAAATTAAATGGAGTTTTTGTATCATGCATTTCTATGTTTTTTTTCTTTTTTAGGAGCGTAGTAGTGTTGTATTGGGAATTTTTTAGGAGTAAATTGTTTATTCTTGTATTATTATTTTTTCCATTTTAGTTTAGGAACATTTTAGGTTGGCTAGGTGTCCATCACCTGCTCATTCTCGCTCATATAACTTTACGTCTTTATCTGCAAATTCTTCTATACATTATTCACGTCTGCACAAGTGATATTTGCATTTAGGGGTGGAAATCGAGCCCATTAGTCGTTTTACCGAGCTTTTCTCGAAATTGCCACAGATTGATTTAATATCATTTTATTTATAGTTTGAAAGTATTTTTAGAACCGAGCTAACGAGCCGAGCCGAGCCGAGCCTGAGTGAAATCCAATTTTATTTAAAATTGACTCATTTAATGTTCAATGAAATAACAAGTCTAATTGAAGCAATTTTGAATCGAGCCAACGAGTCTCACTAACGAGCTTTTTTTCCAGCCCTATTTGCATTTGAACCATACGAAGTGACCAACCTTTGAGATTACATAAACAATAGCCATAAACGAACAAGGAAGATATTGCCGATCTGAAGTGGGTCCTAAACTACTCTCTCTTCACCCTTCAGTGATCATCATTCTCTTTTAAATGTTCCTGTGACCCTTTATTCTGCTCCTATATTTTTCTCAGTCGCATCATGTTATTTTTTCCCCTTAATCCTTCCACACTCATTCATGCACTGAACATGTATACCAGTCTATTATAGTTTTTTTTTCAAGCAAAACGCAGATATGTTTCTCTGGTTTACGCACCGGCCGAAAGACATTCCCTTCCAAACGTGCTCGCCTTATTGCGTACGACGATCTAATACCCGGAAGAATACGGTACAGCCTTCACCTCGAGGACACACGACACATTTGTACGCGTTCATGTTTTTTTTTTAAAAAAAAAAAACTACGGCGTTGACAAAACGACCTGACAATCTGGATCCTTGCAATGTTGCTAGTACATTTACTCTATGCAATGTTGCGTGTGAAATATACACGGGAGTTAACCTAACGTCGCCTCGCGTTCCTCCTCTGCCGAAATAATAAAAATGGTACTACGGTAGATTAGACAAGTGACACGTGTTCCCTACCGCGCACTAGGACCGCAATACGTTTCTGCCGCGCTCCCCATGCGTAGCACCCCTCCTGTCGCGCTTCCCGTCTGCAATAGGTGTCCTGTCGTGCTGATGCCGGCATTGTTTGCACTATTTGCATTACTATTCATACAACTATCTGCATCACTATTCAACACTGTAGCAGCCACCCTTAAGCCGGCTGTGCAGTAGGAATCTACCGTGGTTCAAAAACATTGTAGGTCTTGTCTAACCTTCCGCGATGTTTTTTGCAATTTATGAGAGCAGAAACTATTTTGATATTACAAATAAAAACGTACCGACAAAAAAAAACTCTATCCTCTCTAGGCTGGCCAACCCTACGTCACTCCATGTTCCATGTTACCCTTGTGCTTTCGGTGTCTGTGCACATATTGCGTTCTCCCTTGGCACCAAATAAAGAAGGAACAAATCGGTCGTCCCAATTATTTCACCAAAAGAAAAGATCATATTCTTCACACTAGTGCAAAAGAAAATAAAAAAGGAAGCCCTTTTCCTTTTTCGTTTTTATAAAGGGAAGTGACCGGGAGAAGGTGTCGGTGGCCAACGGCTGGCTCCGGTCACCGTGCGTATCAGAGAACTGGCTTATGCTAGCCTAGAAACAGATCAAGCAGAGGTCAATTACCATTTTGCCCACGGCTACAGGTGAAATGGACTATTGAAGCGGCATGGGGTCACGATTTTTTCTTCTTCTGATTTGGTATATTTTTTATTTATAATAGTAAAAGTAATATTCATTCGCATTTAATTGCCTTCTCCCTCCCACCACGTTGTTCTATTTCTGCTGCAATTCTAGAGCGCTACAATTCCTGCCTAGCATGCTGCGGTGGCATTTTTGCAATTGCATTCGAGCAAGAGATATTTTTACTATTACCAACAAAAAAAACATACCAAATCAGCCAAAAACTCTAGGCTCACTGCCTCACTGCTGCATCGGATGAGTTGATGACACCTACTGCTCCATAGGACAGACATACGTACCACTCCCGTACAGGCGTATAAATACAGTATACAGCACAAGTCAGTGTTGTACAAATACTGCGCTACTCCAACTTTAACGTTGTAGTTTGTACGCTACCCGTGAGTGTCTGTGGATTTTACCTAAGACACGTTCCAGTCTAACTGCATGGCAGTCAACTAGTCGAGTAGAGTGCCTAGAGTACATGGTATACGGGTCTTGTTTCGTAAAGCTTCCGCTTCAACTTAAGGTTATCGGAAGCTACGGCGCTGATGCTTCACCGTGTATGATGAAGCTTGCACACAAAGGAGCTACCTGAAATTCCCATTTCCTGCATGAAACCAGATTTTAGGAAGAAAGTGAGCCCCCCAAACCAAATTGTGCAAGAGACAGGTCGACATTCCAATTAAGCACCAGAGTATACCTCCGGTTCACAAAAAAACAAGGCATTTCAAAATGTGTACGGTTAAACTTTAGAAGCTTAGGCCATCGTTATATTTTTAAATATTTACATTAGATACATGAAAATCATATGTGTATATTCGTCTCGAAAAGTAATTTCATAATATTACAATTTTATTGGTTTTACAAATATATTAGATAGTAATTAGTGGTCAAAGCGGTATTTTAGGCTGTGTCCATGTCCAAAATGACTTTTTTTTAGCCGGAGGAGTAACACTTAACAACCAAATTATCAAGTCTCATTAAGGATGTCCAATCACTGCTAATGCTGCTCGAAGTAGACCATGTTGTGCCACGTGGTCCCTGCAGACAGATTATATGTACACACCTCTTCGTGCACTAATTCGTTTTTGGTCGTGGGGCGCCAACAACCCCACACAGTGGATCTGCTAACGGTCGGTGAGGGAGCATTTTCAGTTTTCGCTATCATAGTATGAAATATCCCTTTCATCCTGACCGAAGATCCTTTGGAAAAGCATGTTTAGACACATGGAATCATACGTGTGGCTGAGGATTTGGCGAATTGATATACTCACAAAAGTTTCAAATAGAGCGGCAAGTGCCACCCCATCCATCCGTGATCCGTCCATCAGATGTTCCGTGCTCGTCAGCCATTTCGCTATATAGGAAAATCTGTACCTGCACGGTATGACGGCAGGCCAGATCAGAATAAAGAAATTACAGTGTGTTTTGTTCTCTTATTTTGGCAAGAGAGCAATAGTGGCATATAAGGACTGCGACTGCTCTCACCAACAACCGCCGTACTGCTTTACCTACACAGCTTGGATGTCAATGGCTGCTCCATACGAGTTTTTGGCTAAAATGGTTACTCTCTTTCACGATGAAATAGCAAAAATAGCATCCGTGAACGAATTTGCATAAAAAAAAAAAAACCGGTACCGCACTCAAAATTCATAGGGGTGACCTACCACACACTGAGGGAGCGGCAGGTCACCCTGCCACCTGCCGAGCTCCGTGCGGCCGTAACGTGGCCTACCACGCACCTAGGGAGGTGCGGTAGGTCACCTCTCATTAATTTTGAGTGCGGCACGGTTGTTATTTTTGTTAATTCGTTTCAGAACAGTACCATTTTAGCCAAAACTCACTCCATACCTCACAATCAATCCATCGATAGTACATTGATCCTATGCTAGTTTCTGAATAAAAACGCCATAACCATAGATAGCCACAGGAGTAGGTAACTAGGTACTGACCTGGAGTCACGTTTGAGACACGTTCGGAGGGTGAAGCAGACCGGCTGAAAGGAGCAAGAGACCACACATGTTTTGAGCAAATACTATCAGTAGAATGATGAATAGAAAGCAATGTTTCATACTTTCATTTACTTCCATTAGGGATGAACAGAGCTGAGCTGAGCCATAGACCACACATATCCGTTTGAATGCAATCATGATACGCAACAAGAGAGTGAAGCAGCAGGGAACAGAAAATAAAGGGAAATTATATGTTGCACATCAGATGGAACAGCATGAGCCCCTACTAATGATTCTATCCACCCTTTGGTTCCAAGTATATGTTACTTTGAGACTACAGAAGCAGTGGGCAGTGACTCCCTAACCAGAAAATGTCATCAGACTTTCATTGCACATCTGCACACCTAAATTTCCTCCCACGAAATATCGTAACTGAAACGATTACATCTCCAGATCTGTTTGAATAGAACTATAACTGGCATTTTGGGACTCTCACTGAGGATAACATCACTGAAAATCAATCCACTTCACTAACATGATGAAAAGGCAGAACATTAGCTACCAGCGAATGGAACTCAGCTCGTAAATTAAAGTCTCAAAGATATATAAATTGTTCCGCATTGACACAGGGCAATGAAAATTATTTCGAAGCTACCATCAAGTAAGATGTTAGTGTCACAACAAGACTGGTTTGTAACTTTAGGATAAAAATTGTAAGCTTGCAAGATAGTTACTGGCCATGTCTAACTTTAGAAGGTGATGTACCTCATCAAGATGCAGCAAGAGGTATCCGGTAAAGAACTGAGAAGCTCTTTCTAAAGTGCATACCATAGCTTTCAATCTAAGCAAAAGTCGAAACATATACTCGTATGAAGGTAGATATGTACAGACCACCAAAGAGGCCATACATAGTTGAAGTTGAAACATTCTAAAAAAGCACGCAGAACAGATCTACATCAGAGTGTTAAATAAGCTGCCCAAAAGACTAAGGTTTGTAGGCTGTAACGTTAAGAAACAACAAATGTATGAAGGGGCATATCTTCATTTGGTAGACTAAAAATTCCATGAAATCAACTCTCAACAATTAACTGACAATACTGTGCATCAGAAATTCTGAATGGTAATCAACAATATTTAGACACAGCCACTCAGGTTAAATGTATGAAGGTTTGTGGTGTGGTCTTAGTTATGACCTAACAGAATGCAAGGAATTAAAATACAGTCCTTACAGCAACCCAATTTCAACTTGACTACTTTAGACATTAAACAAAAGGCCACTGCCTCATGTGCATGCTTGTGGTCCCTAAAAAATGGAATTAAATCCATCATGTTCACTACTTTGTTTAGTAAAAAGTCAACAATTCAGGAACATAATATTGGGTAAAGCTGTACTGGTGTAGTATAATATTCTTCTGTTATGGTTAGAATTTAAGCTTAAACGCATTTATCAGAACTAGTAAGAGACCGATGGTTCTAAGAATCTCGACGACTGGTTAAGGGGCTTCTTGAATTCATTTAGTAGTTTGGTTGGCAAAACTTCAACATCATCTAAAGCTTTAACTAAACAGCAACTTTGTTTATACGTCAAATCATAAAAATAAAGGGGTTGTTTAGATATATGCCACTATAAAGTTTCTAGTTTTGAGATATGCCACTACAAAGTTCCGGCTTCAATATCTGTCTCTGCTAAGTGGGCGAAATGGGAGATGTGCCATTATGGAGAAATTTGGACAACAATACCCCTATCTTCTTCCTCCACCCCTCCCATTCCCCATCTCCTTCACCCCTCCCATGGCAGCCGCCACTGTCTCTCCATCTCTCTCTTTTCTCTCTCCCTCCCCATCTCTCTCCCCGTCTCTCTCGCCTTTCTCCCTCCCCCGACCACGACGCCAACGAATGGCTTGGGGGGCAAATGACTTGGCTGCTTGATTTTATACACAATTGATCTGCTAGCTCGATCTACCCATACCTCGTCGTCTCACTCCATCGGCCGGCCTGTACTTGGTCTACCAGCAGATCTGCAACGGGGGATCTAGAAGAAGCGAAGGAACTACGCACAGTAGGGAAGAACAGAAGAACATGTCTATAGGATCACTCCTGTACTGTACTAGCTAGAAGAAATGAAGAAACAGAATTACAGTAGCAACAGAACTGTGTTTATCTTCTTGCAGTTTGTGTGCCTCGAGTGTTTCCACTTGCTATTTGCTTGCTGCAGCTTGGTGTATTGTTGTGGTAACCCTACCGCTGATGATGATGGCTTGGCTCTCTCTCATTGACGGTGGATGGGTTGGCATGGATGAGGAAGGAGGCAGCCTTGGATTAGAGGGAGGAGGAAGATGGGGAAGAAGAGAAAGGAAGAAGACAGGGGCATTGTGGTCCTAAAATTTCCGTAGTGGTGTATCTCAAAGAATGGGCACTCTATAGTGGCATTTCTCAAAGTTTTTTTTTCTGCGATGGTATACTTCAAAACCTACAACTCTACAGTGGCATATATCTAAATAACCCAAAATAAAAAGGCAGGCATGCAAATTCAGGCAGGGTTATATGGATTCAGAGGAAAGAAGTTTATGTTACCAAAGCTGCAGGGACAACATTGGTGTCTACAGAGGATAATCATATAGCATGAGCAAGAGCAATGCATGCCTGGACATCAAAAGCTGCATGACAGTATAAAAATGCTTTTGTCGGTAAAGATGCTGACACTATTCAAATATAACAAAACCACATGGTGCTCAGGTGTCAGGGCATAATATAATTACTAAAGCATGAAGAATACAGTATATGAATTGCAGGAGAAAATTGTTTGTGTACCTCTAACAATGATCTCCGAGAGGCAACAAATTGGCTAAAGTTCTGAGAAAGATCCAGACCATGCACTGCAAAATTTGAAAAGTTTTACAACTTCACAACTAATTTGGCAGCCACTGAGCCACCGACACATTATGTATGCATCAAGTACCAACTGAGCAGACATTAACAATATGTTTCAGGTAAGTTTTGGCTATTAAGTAGTAACACATCATATGCTTGTCTAAGTAAGTGGGTTATTCCTTATAGCCTTTTGGTATCCAGTGTTTGGTCAAGGGTAGCATGTGCATGTGAAGGCTAAAACAGGAGTGTACATTAACACATATTTTAACATTGTTCAAATGGATAACGAGCAGCTCAGTAAACATAGGCATAACCAATGATGCCCTGGGATAAACAATAATGATTTTGGGTTAACCTTTCAAGACATCCCAACTTATCCATCCTCTGAGCTGGTGCAATGAAACTAGCTGGGCCGGGATTATAACATGGGCCTTTCTCAGATTACTGGCTTTCTCTAGAACCTAACTGGGCCTAACAAATATTCAAACATAGCACAGTCTTGTTGTTAGATATTCCCATGGTTTATGATGGTTGGGCCAAAGCATATACAACATAGACAGGCAGGCTGCCAGTATACAGGCTTTAACATTTGGTGAAACGTTTTCCCCTCATATTCAACATAGACAGGCCCTAAGCCAAGACCGAATTGATTATTAAGTTATTATGCAGATTAGTTAGTAATGTCAGGTTGCTTCTGCAGATAAGTCATAGCTACCTGAGAAGAGTTTGACTGGCTTACATGTGGAACTTCTCCACCTGGAGGGTTTTAATCTTGTTCACCGAAATTGCAAACTACTTTATTGCTTATCTCATAAGTCATAACCAACCCATCATGGCAGCTTGTAGCAGAATAAGCTCTATAAGTTGTTGTAGAAGAAGCCTAAACTAAACCAGAGAGTCCCTTGCCTCCTTGGTCCAAAACTATTCAAACACAATCAGTAAATTTGGGTAATAGTAGTCTTAAGGCTGATACAAAAACTGAGGGATCCATTTAGTTTCATAGAACAATTAAGTGAATATTGTGTTAGAGATGATAAGTTGATAATATACTGAGAATCGACTAGCATGCAAGGGGTTGGGTAAATCCGTAAATGGATGGACCGGTTGGCACCAACCATGTAGAACAAAATAAACTCTAATTGAGGGAGTGATGCCCTATAAAGACCATGCTTAAGAACAATACAGATCATGAACACACATCAGGCATGCATTAGTATGGTTCCAACCACTTTCACCAACAATCATCATATTCAACATGGCAATTACTCAAACTTCATGTGATCGCCTAAAGTTGATTACGCACTGTAGCAACTGTTGAGTTTGGATGACAAGATCCATTTCAAGTTTGCAACATAGTTCTTGCAGAATTCCAAGAGCCTATAGTTGCTGATAACTATCTAACACTATACGAACAATTGCATTTCCCTGTTCATCTGTAACCGACAAGATCTTTTGTTGAGCAATATATAACCTATTGTGACTTGTTATAACACTTGTTGTAACAAAAATACTCAGTCACATTTCAGCAGGAAGAATGAATCCCCCATTCCCCCGTAGCATCTGACAGTGCCAACTAATGATGCATTCCATTAAGTGGAAGCATTTCAGCAAAACACGACGAGGGGCGATAGCAAGCCTAAGTATAGCCACAACCCACGAATAATTCAACTGCAACAAGCATGGAAGAGATACATTTGAAAAAACATTCAAATTGTATATCAGGTTCGCCACTATGGGATAAACAACAAGCACTCATGCTATAAATCCTCCAGGGAAACAGGGATTAGGATACAGTTTTCAGTCTGAGGTCCATCCATTTGTGGAATAATGAATCACACACACACGTCTTTATTGGAACCGAAACAGATAGAAAAATCTAGAGTTCAGGGAGACCTGACCGGCGGGTTACTCCGCGTCGGCATCGCCCGCAGCAGCAGTGGCGGCGAGCTTCTGCTCCTGGAGGCGCTCGAGGGCCTTCTGGTGCGCCCAGGTCTCGAGGGTGAGGTCGGGCTTGGCGTTGAGGCCGACGCCGAGGATGACGACGGTGAGGAAGGATGTGACGTAGCAGGGCAGCTCCCAGTCCTCCCACTTCCGCGACTCCCCCGGCGGCGGCGGCGGCCGGTTGAGGAGGTACCCCTTGGGCCGCTCCTCGTGCCCCGGCGTCGTCAACCGCCCCGCGCCGTCCCCGCCCCCGCCGCGCACGCGCGGAGCCGCGCGCGCAGCATGCCCCCCGCCGCCGCGGCCGTCGAGATCGCCCGCATCGAAGCTCTCCGGTGGGTGCGTCGCGTCCGAGATCGGAGACGAGTGTGTGTGATGTGGAGACTGGAGACTGGACTGGAGTCTGGGGAGACGTGGGCTTCGGGAAGTGGATTGGATTTGGGCTGATACAAATTGGGCTGGCAATTTACTCGACCTAAATGGGTAAAAGAGTGATTTAACTGGGCCGAAAGTGTAAAAGAGAGTGCTTTAACTGGGCCTTAATGGCTAAAAAGAAGATTTTAGTGGGCCGGCTTGGATGTTTGTGACATGTGAGCGAGTTACTCCTTCATGTGCAACGGTACAATCTACACTGCAATAGCACTGTACAACTCTGCCGTTTCTTCCAAAGCTGCCCTTTCTGTTGAAGATACTTTTTGCTTTGCTCTGAGAAAATGCCTAGTAATTGCAAGCTATAGCTATTGCAATGTAAGACACTGCATTGCTCAGATTTCATTTCAGCTATAGGAGTGTCTACTTGGCAGTAGTACTAAACTACAGTGAATCACAATCATTGCCGACGGTAGAGGAGCGTAGTACCGTGACTTTCCTCTAATCTCAGTAGTACTAAACTACAGTGAATCACAATCATTGCCGACGGTAGAGGAGCGTAGTACCGTGACTTTCCTCTAATCTCAGTCGTTGGATGAAAAATGTGTTGGTGATATGCCCTAGAGGCAATCATAAAGATGATTATATCACGTCTATATTTATGAGTTATAGAATAAAGGAAGAAGTCTATTCTACCCTCTCAAGTATCGACATGTGGACACCTAACCTCCTGAACTAAAAAACCGATCCTTTAACACCCCAAAGTTGCAAAACCGGACAACCTACCCCCTCCGATTGTTTTGTACGGTGGTTTTGCTGACGTGGCATCCGGATGACCCGGTTTCGCCAGGTCAGCCGCTGACTCAGGCAAAGAATGAACTTCTTCCAAGTGGATCCCAAGTGTAAGTGTTACAAAGAAGAAAGAAACAAAGAAGAAGAAGAAGGAGAAGCGGTGCAGGGACAGTGGTGACTGGAGGTGGCGGCGACGCAAGGGGAGGCGCACGACGGGGTACACGAGGTGGTGGCGCTCGGGCGGTGGAGCACATAAGGGGAGGCGCCCAAGGTCCTCAGCCTCCGCCGCCGCGCCGACCCTGGCCTCTCTGCGGACTTGCTCGGCGCGGTCGTCGCCTCCTCCTGGACCGGAGATGCACGGGTTACAGCGGTGAGGGCTCCACGAGGTGGCGCTCCCATTCTCCCCTCCCTCCTGCTCCCCTTCGGCCGGGTTTTGTCGTCGCCTATCCTGCTCAAGCGTCGCAGCCGCTCCACCGGCTTCCTCTCGATCTGTTTCCATCGCCCCCTCCTTCCCCTTCCCCATCTTCTGAACCCACAGATTGTGAATCAACCATGGACGAGAACTGGTGTACAGGCATCAACCCACATCCATCAACCCCCATGCATAAACAAAAGCACACAAGAATCAACATTCATACATCCGAAATTAAATCAAGTTCTTAAAAATCCGAAAATCAGTATAAGGGGGCAGGGAGGTGTAGGAAGGCACGCGGCCAAGCCGGGAAGGGCCAAGCCAGGGAGGAGCTGGGGTGCAGGGCGACCATGGCGTGGGGAAGCGGTGGCGGCGCCAGGGGAGGAGGTGGCGCCAAGGGAGGCACACGGAGGCGCGTGGCCAAGCCAGGAAGGGCCAAGTCGGGGAGGAGCCGGGGTGTAGGGAGGCCATGACGTGGGGAAGCGGTGGCAGCGCTAGGGGAGGAGGCGGCGCCCGGAGAGAGGGAGAGGCCGGAGGCCTGAGCCGGCGGTGTGGCGGCCGACAGCGCAGGTGCGGGCGCAAGCCGGCGGCGGCACCGAGCCACCTGTGAGGCAAGGGGCCGGCGGCGCCAAGGACTGGAGGTGGCGCCATGAGCATTTCGGCCGAAGAATCCACGAAGAGGAGGAGCAGTGGAGAATGGAGGGAAGGCATGAGGGCGGTGCTGAAGAAATCCACGAGGGGAGAGAGGAGTTGAGAATGAGAAATGGAAAAAGTGGAGGAGATGAGGGAGATAAGAAAATGAGAAACGTCACATCAGCTCCCCTCCTGATGAAACCGGGCCACCCAGATGCCACGTCAGCAAAACCACCGCACGAAACAGCCGAAGAGGGTAGGTTGTCCGGTTTTGCAACTTTGGGGTGTCAAAGGGCCAGTTTTTTAGTTCAGAGGGTTAGGTGTCCGCATGTCGATACTTGAGGGGGTAGAATGAACTTCTTCCTACAATAAATGTTATTATGTTTCTTGGATGAATTATCATTTATAAATATTAACAAGTATGCAACTTATTGGTGAAACTCTTTAACTTATATGATGTCATTCTAAATGTATCCCTGGTCGGATGCCACTAGTTGAAATACTAGTGATTTATCGACCAGCATATGTATTAATTGATGACCATATTTCATCGGTTATGGATATGGGGATATTGAATCAATAATGTGAACACATGTTAGAGAACATGATGTTAAATTGAGCTACCTTGAGACACTATTGAGTTTGTTATGATTTTATGTGTCATCAGTTGGTCTCAAGCAATGATGATGTATAATCCTTAGACTTGAGATCAACAAAGTTTTCTACATGTGTAATAGTACACTTAGGGGTTGTCAAACAATGCTTCGTAACTTGGTAGTTATAAAGGTAGCTTTCGGGCATACTATGAAACATGCGGAGATATATGACTGATCGGATATGGGATTTGCTCCTCCTAACATAACATGAGAGATATCTCTGGGCCCTCGATGTGGTTAGATAAAGAAGGTGCATGGCCGTGCCACTAGTGGTCAAAGAGTCGACCACATTAAGTTATTCGTCACTTGATCAAGAAAGTATTAAACAGTCCATGGATGAAAAAATATCTCACTTGGAATTCAATCAGATGTCATGAGGTAAAGGGAGAATAAATAAGGAGGTCGTTCAGTCCGACCTGATACGAACTGATCGTATACTGGTCGAACATGATCACTAACTGATTGACGAACTAGTCGTAAGGAGTTACAAACTAGTCGTGACTAAATAGAAATTGGTCATATGGAGATACGAACTGGTCGTAAGTGATAAGAACGTGATCGCAAATCATATTACATAAGATTCGTCTGATATAATATTTATGTGTGTTCGAGAATCGTTATGTCCTACTAGGAATAGCTAACGACTCGTGATCGAAAAAGAGTTTCCGAGTCACAACCGATTACGCATGAACCTACAAGGTTACATACTTAACAGGTTGGAACAAACTAGTTCGGATAGGATCCGTTATGGACTCTTTATAAGATGATGCATATGGTTGTTGGGAAGAGGGAGAGTTGCTCCACTAAAACCCTATCCGTCGTCTTCCAGAAGGTCCTACCGTGCGCATTGGTGCTAGCACACTGGCGTACGACGTTCCACCCCTGGACATATGTATACCATAGAGGCGCTGATACGGTTGCTGCTGTGCTGATCGAGGATGATCCACGACCTACACAAGGAACATCATAGGTTGTTGAAGGAGACCGAGGACGTTGGACGATCGACTATGACCACTACATTGATGCGCTCGACGTTAGATCAAGCTACTCCAACTCTTCTTCTGCTACACTGCGCGTCTAGTGGTAAATGTTATATTTTTGTGGGGTATTTGGTAATTTCTCAGTTTGAGAAAAGATTAAATAGAAAAGAAAAGGATAATGGAGAGGGCCCACCTGTCATAGGATTGAGGGGAGGATAAGGTCATGTGACCCATTCTCCAATCGAGAGAAGAGGAGGGCACTGTGCTTCATGCCTTCGACTTCAGCCTGGAGGCGACGGCGCGTGCGACCTGGGGCTGGCGAGTCCGCCGACTCGGGCGCGTTTCGCGGCGTCCGTTGGTGGCGACAGCATCTTCTCTTCCCCCTCTTGAAGACAGGATCTTGCTCTCCTTTGAATCCCCTGTGTGAAAATCAAAATAGGTGATTTTTCCTCTTTCTGGTTCTAGTGCTTCCTCATCAATTTGGGCTTTGATTTTGGGAAGATCTTAGAGCCTGTGCACCACCTCAGCTAATCCTCCTTGCTGGTGGTGAGCTCTTGATTTTCCTTATGGTTGACTCTGGATTGAGATCTGAGGAGGAAGAGGGCTTCAAAACCTTCGGTTGTTTGGTGCTCTATTGGTGTTTTTCCGGGCGAAGCATCTGAGTGGGTCTTGTGCGGCACTATCCTGTCCCTCAACTTTGTTCATCAGTGTGCCCCGAAGTGCAAAGATCAACATTGTATCTCCGTCAACCTCGTCTATTTTACGAGGCAATGCACGACGCTAGATTTTCTGAGACAGCGTCTATCGACGTGCCGGTTCATCTCGGTGCCTTCGGCTCTGTGAGTATTTTTGTATTCCTTTTGAGCTTCACTTTGCATATGTGTATGTGTGCTGGTCTGGTTTTAAATCTGTGATTGATTTGATTCATGCACTAAGAGATATTGCAAAGTGAGTTTTGTGGGTTCGGTTGTAGCTCGATGATGGTTAATGTCTAATATTGAAATTGATTTGATAAATTGATTTAGGCTTGATCTCTAAGAGGATTGTTTACTTCTGTCAACTGATCTTGGATTGATAGCTTATTACTTTCGGATGCTTAGAGATTTGCATGTTCAGGTTCTGTGGTCCTGTTGGCAGTTCTGGTTACATGCTATTTTGTGAGCAATATTGGCTTTTTGTTGTACTTGTTTAATCTGTGATTTTTCCTTGTGAGTGAATCAAGGTTGTTGAACCAAGTTTGTTGGCTGAATAGATTGCTATGTTTGGTGAACTGTTAGCACTGACATCCTGTTGGCCGAAAGTGATTATTGATGTTTTATGTTTGAGATCCTATTGACATATGTGTTTCAGAGCTTAAAGTTTAAATTGATGTTGTCAAATTCAATTAATGAAGAGTATAGATTAAAGTATTGAGAAGGCAAAGATTAAGATCTTGTGCAACTCTACATCTGAGAGCAATATCAAAATGTCTAATCTTAGCTTTATGCTGATTTTATTTGTGCACATGTCGTATGAGTTGAGCATATTGTTCTTTTTAGATGACTTGGAAGAATTGCATGATTATATGTTAATTTGATCATTTATATTATGTTGGAATTATGCTTTAATGTTATTTAAATTTGTTGAAATTAATTTTGAAAGCTTGCTAAAACCGTATTTTCTACAACAGTAATGATCTATGATCTCTTACTTGCATGGTTTTCTGGTTTACGTGGTAGAATTTATGAATTGTCAACTAGTTTCGCCTACCCGTATCCCTACAAAATGGGCAGCCTAGATCGCATACGGCCGCACGTAGCACAGCACCATAGCTACAATAAATCTTGCTACAGCTACAGTACTCATGCGTTGCTTTGCTGAGGTGGTGAAACGCTCTCGTCCTTCGCCTTTCAATCCGATTTTCAGGAAACAAAGTCATGAAACTGTAGCACCATAACTTTACTTCACAATGGCAGAGGATCTGGATCCAAACAATAGGCTGCCAAAGTTCACAAAGGAAATGTCCAGTTGTGAAATACCAGCAGCTTGGAAAGGAAGAGCAGTAAAAAAATGGTACAGATTGCAAGCACACTCGGTACCTTCATCCCAGACCCATAATTTGGCAATCACACACCAAGTCGTTTGTGCGAGTCAACAATCTCTCGAAGTAAAAATGAGTCCGGTCAAGCTTCTTCTGACCGTGTTGAAACTTCGAATCAATCCTCCTTGTTCTTTGTCGTCTCTGTAGTCTTGTTCGTACGTCCGTGGAGCAGGACAGGAGCGGCATTCAAACAATGGAGTGACTGAGTGAGCAGTTGGACTAATTACTGTGTAGTGTTGGTTAAGGAACAAGGTAACCGGGCGAGGGAACGAGGAGGATGGCCATGAAACGGGGCTAGATAACTGGTGAAAGTAATGACAGAAGGGACAATTTTCGCTCATTCCTGGCGTATCATCCCAAGCGAATCGTGGTTGTGGATTCCAAAACGGGCTGTGTTGGGGGAGCTAGGGTTTCCTGCTACCAAAAGTGAGGTGCGGCGATTGGGGGCGACCGCGAGAATGGTTTGCAGATCTAGGGTTCCTCCTCCTTTCTCTCGATCCTTTGCCGAAGTTGTGAGGGGTGACGCGATGGATCGTGGTCGAGGTAGGGGAAGGTTCCCTTGCCGTCTAGGTGGAGGGGATCGTCCCTGGATCGGGGGAAAACGAAGTCATCCTGATGAATGGATGGATGAAGATGACATGCTGGGGGAAGATGATCTGAGGGAAAAACTTCGCAGAGATCATGAGCAGAAGAGACGGAGTCATGAGAATCAATAAGGAGTATCAGGTAAGCAAGGGGGTGTTCAGGGGGATCGATCCCGTTTTGATTCTCGTTTCGATTATCGTTCTGATTGTGGTTTCAGGGGCTCTTTTAGAGATAATTTCAATCAAGGTTTGGGTTGGCATAAGGATGCTCATAAGGAAAGTCCTAACAGAGATGGGGGTGGTATTAGGATGGATCATGCAGGAGGGGAGTTCAGAGGGGTTTTTGGTGGAAGGGGAGGGAAGCCCAAGGTGGAGTCTAGAGATCCTTTAGCTGTTTCGTTAAAGGGAGATGAATCCAAAAAGGGTTGGGGTGATATTGGTTCGAATACTGGGGTGCTTCGATCTGAAGATTGGGGGACGTGCTTTCGTTGTTTGCAATATGGGCATCATCAAGCACGATGTACTAATCCCCCAATGTGTTACAAACGCAAGAAAACTGGTCATATGGCAGCGGGGTGTACAGAGGAAAAGCTTATCAGTGGTTTAAAGTTATGTGGATTTGGAATTCCAGGGCAAGGTTTTTATAGTTTACAAATGGAAGGTCTTCACATTCCCGAATAACAGGAAGTGGCAGGGATTTTGAGTATTCTGTTAGGGGTGGCATCTGTTAGCAAGATTGAAGCAGAGTTGAAGCATTTAATCCAAGATAATTGGGATTGGAAAGTTAAGAAATTGTCAGATTCTGAATTTTGGGTGGTTTTTCCTTCCAAAGAGATGTTAAACACTTGGTCGAAGGCTAGGAGTGTTGAATTAGCTTTGCATTCCATAAAAGCTAAGATTGATAAATCTAATTTGGACCCGGAGGCTTCTTCTATCCTGTCTGAAGCTTGGATCAAGGTGTCAGGGATTCCCTATTATGCTAAATCTGTGGAGGCTGTTAAGGAAATAGTAAGTACTGTGGGGGAACCTGTGGAGGTAGATGAGATAAGTCTGATGAGAGCGGATGCGGTGTGGGTGAAAGTTCGCAGTAGAGATCCTTCAAATATAAATTGCTTTGTCGAAATCTTTATAAAATCTATGGGGTATGAAATCAGATTTGAGGCTGAAGGGAGTGCTCATAAGAAGAAAGGTGGGCTGGTGTATGATCATTTTCATAAAAGACATGTTCATAAAAGAGATGATGATGAGGAGGAGGAGGACGAGGAGTCAGACAGAAATGATCATAAAACGGAATGGGAAAAGTTGCAGGAGGAATTTGGGGGTGATTCTCATCAATCTTCTGTTCAGAAGAGTGGTGGAGGGCTGATAAAATTGGAGGAAAACAACAGATAATGACAGATTCTGCTGAAAATGAAGTTTGTGGCGACTCTGAAGAGTTTTTGTTCCAAGCTTCGGGGAAAAAGCAGTGTGTGGTGATTCAGAAGTAATTATACCCCAAGATCAAGTGTTGGCAATTATGCCGATTGCTTTCAGTTTACCGGCTGGTGATAAAGATATTGTGGATTCTCAGGACAGTTTTGTTCCACAGGTAGATATGAGGACTGGAGATGAAGTTATCTTACAAGAAGATGAGTTGATTCCAGAGAATGTTGAGGGAAGTCCTAGTATTCCTAAGGATGCCATTGTGGTTCATACTTTAGAAGGGGTTTCTTTGTTATCCTCGGCGCTTTGGCCTTGTCTTAAATATCCAGAAAATAAGCGCAGTCCGGGGGTGACTCATCAGGCAGATTCACATGAGGATTCGAGAAATCAGCAAACAAAGTTTAGTCATCACAGTCTGGGGAGAAAAATTATGGCAGACGACTTGGTGGACAAGGGTTGTAGTAAGGAGATCCATGAGGAAGTTAGAGCACAGTCTGGTAGTACTTCCAGAGGGGAGGTTCACTCTAGCACTGTCAGGGGAGAAAATTCAAAAATGCAGGTTAGATTTCTTATAAGAGAAGAGGGAAGAAAATCCATTTCAAAGATCCTGTGATGGCTACCAGAAAGAGTACTCGAATTCAAGATCAAGGAATTCCTATTCACGAGAAGGCTTCGCTGCTAAAGTCCATTCATAATCTGGATACTCGCGACAACAAAGGTATGATTTCGAACAATTCTTTTACTATTTTAAATGATGCTTCTATTCCTTATCTTGAAGAAGTTGCTTCTAGTTGCGGTATTAGTCTAGGAGATCAGGAGAAAGATGCTTCCACTGTAATAACGGCCATGCAGGCTCAGGAGAGAGCTAGGGCAGCCATTGCTCAAGCTGAGTTAGAAAGCCAGCAGGTTGAGGTGCAAAATCAAGATAAAGCAGCTGGGAGACCTAATGGGGTGACTGAAATTGGTTGTAATAAGGGGAGTTCCAAGTCAAGGGGTGATAATGGTAATAAAGGAGTGGATAGAACCAAAAAAGGGATGTTATTGGATACAGTCCCTTCCACATCAGTTTAATCCATGAGATTTCTTTTTTGGAATATAAGAGGTTTGGATAATCTCGCGAGGAAAAGGCAGCTTAAGGAGTTACTTTATAAAGAGAAATTTGCAGCTGTGGGGGTGCAAGAAACCTTTAAGAAAGATTTTTCTGTCAATGAGCTAAAAGATTTAGCAGGAAGTTTCGACTTTGTTTGGCACTGGGTTCCTGTTCAGGGACATTCTGGAGGCATGCTTCTAGGGGTGAGATCTGACTTACTGGAGGTTGAAGGTAGAGATCAGGGGAGATTTTTTGTGAGCCTGACTGTGAGGCATAGGATTTATAATTTCAGATGGGAACTGATTAATGTCTATGGTCCTGCTCAACATAAATGGACACATGATTTCTTGAAGGAGCTTTCTTTTAAATGTGGTAGTTCTAGGCTTCCGTTGGTTCTCGGGGGAGATTTTAATTTGATTAGGAAAGCTGAGGATAAGAACTCAGACAGAATTAATCAGAATTTGATTGACCAGTTTAATGATTTTATTGCTATCAATAGTTTGATGAAGATTAAGAGGGGTGGTCCCAAATATACCTGGACGAATAAGCAAGTTTGCCCTATCATGGTGGAGTTGGATAGAATTCTGGTAACTACTGATTGGGAAGCAAGGTTCCCTTTATGTTCAGCTTCTAGCTTAACAAGGGTGGGGTCAGATCATCGACCGATTGTGTTGGATGTAGGGGATAAGGGGAGGAGGACACACAAGAGATTTCATTTTGAGAAGAATTGGATTGCGCCAGAGAGCTTCAAAGAAATAATCTCGAATAAGTGGGGTGTTTTTAGTAATAAATGGCCGGAGAAGGCTTATTCACTTGACAAGTGGACTGGAACTTTGGCTTCTCTCAGACAATTCCTTAGAGGTTGGGGTGCTAATATTTCAGGAGATACTAATAAAAGGAAAAAGGATCTGTTAGAAAGAATTTGGATGTTGGATCTAAAGGAGGAGCAGGGTGGGTTAAACACAGAACAGTGGATTGATAGATATGAAATTGAGAATGCTTTGGAAGAGATATATGGCTTTGAAGAAAGACATTGGCAGCAGAGAGGGCATGAGAGATGGATTATTCAAGGTGACTCTAATACAAAGTTCTTTCATAGTTGTGCGAATGGTAGGAGAAGGAAAAAATCGCATTGTTAGTCTGGTTAGTGATGGGGTGTGTTTAACTGATGAGAACGATATTAAGAATCACATCTATCAGTTTTATAAAGACCTGTTTGGGCTTGAACATACTCAAGTTATCACTTTAAAAGATAATTTCTGGGTGGGGAAACGTCAAGTGGTAGAGATAGATAATATGAGCTTGATAAAAGAATTCATTGAGAAGGAAGTTTGGGAGGTCATTAATGATCTTTCAGCAGATTCAGCTCCCGGGCCGGATGGTTTTCCTTATGCCTTTTATAAAGCCTTCTGGGGGATGTTGAAAGGTGTCTTTATGGAGATGGTTCAGGATTTTTATGGTGGATGCCTTGATCTAAAGAGGCTGAATTATGGGGTGATTACTCTGATACCTAAAACTAAGGCGGCTAATTCTGTTAAACAGTTTAGACCTATTTGTTTGGTTAATGTCAGTTTCAAGATAATTACCAAGCTATTGGCTGTCAGATTGGGTGGCATTGCTAATTCGGTGATTAGTGATAGTCAAACTGTCTTCATTAAAGGGAGAAATATTTTGGATGGAGTGCTATCTCTGCATGAGATTTTACATGAGATGAGAATCTCAAAGAAAAGGGGAATCATTCTGAAACTTGACTTTGAGAAGGCTTATGATAAAGTACATTAGAGCTTTTTAGAGAAGGTTATGAGAGGCAAAGGATTCTCTGATATTTGGATTAAATGGGTTATGAGATCTGTTGAGGGAGGTAAGGTGAGCATTAATATTAATGGGGAGGTAGGCCCTTATTTTACTACTCATCGGGGTCTTAGGCAAGGAGATCCTCTTTCTCCTTTGCTGTTCAATTTGGTTGTGGATGCCTTGGCTGCTTTGATTGAAAATGCTCAAGAGGCTTGTTTGATTAAAGGGTTAGTGTCCCATTTGATTCCAAGAGGTGTCCCTCTTTTACAATACACGGATGATACAATCCTTATGATTGAATGTGAGGAAGAGTATATTCTTCATCTCAAATTTCTTCTTTATTGTTTTGAATGGCTCTCTGGCTTAAAGATTAATTATCACAAGAGTGAGGTTTATGTGTTGGGGGTGGAAATGGAAGAAGCAGTTAGAGTCTCTCACATGTTCAATTGTAAGCTGGGGCATTTGCCTTTGACTTATCTGGGGATTGAGATTGGGGATAAGAAAGTGCATAAGGAAGCTGCTGAAAAGATTCTCAGTAAAATGAATAACAGGTTGGATAATTGGAAAAGTCATCTTCTTTCTACGGGTGGGAGACTTATTTTAGTGAACAGCTGTCTCAGTAGCCTTCCGATTTATACTATGGGGTTCTATCGTTTGAGTGAGGATATTCATAAGAAGATGGACTCTATTCGTGCGAGATTTTTTTGGAGAGGGACAAGTGATAATTTTAAATATCATATGGTGAAATGGTTGGCGGTGTGTAGACCAAAAGACTATGGGGGATTAGGGGTGTTAAATGCTCGTTTGCTGAATGATTGTCTGTTGTGCAAATGGTTCTGGAAAATGTCTTTGGCCAAAGACGAGATCTGGTTTTGACTTCTCAAAGCTAAGTATTTTCCTAGAGGAGATTACAAAGGTAGTAATGTTGTTAATGGTTCTCAGTTTTGGAAGAATCTTCAGAAATTGAAACCCCTATTCCAAAAAGGTAGTATCCATAGAATTGGGGATGGGAAAGGTACTCTTTTTGGAAAGATATTTGGGTTGGTAATTGTCCTCTCATGATTAGTTATGATCGTTTATTCAGTATATGTGCTAATCCTGATAGTCGAGTGGCTGATGGTTTGGCAAATGACGTTTGGGATATTGCCTTTGTTCGACAGTTTGGTACTGCGGAGTTTGATTCCTGGATGTTATTGAAAAATGAACTGGAGGAGGTGAGTTTGAATGATGATGTTGATAAGGTGTTATGGGGGTTAGAGAAGTCGGGCATCTTTTTAGTGAAATCGCTTTATCATTGCATGTCTTTTGGGGGGAGGACTTTTAGTCAAACTCAGAAGCTTTGGAAAAGCAAAATCCCTCTAAAAGTGAAAATCTTTCTTTGGTTGCTCTTTCAGGATAGATTACAGACTGCAGATAATCTCAAGAAGAGAAAGTGGAAGGGCAATGAAAATTGTATTATTTGTGGAGTGAGGGAGGATTCTAATCATCTCTTCTTTACTTGTGTTTTAGCTTCTTTCGTTTGGACTTGTGTTAAGGGGTGCTTGAATTGGCAGAGGATTCCGACTTCTTTAGATGATTTTCAGCAATTTTGGTTAGATAATAGGGGTGCTCACACTTATCACATTTCTCTTTTCAGTTTTGCAGCTCTTGTTTGGTCAATCTGGAAAGTTCGCAATAAAATGGCTATTGAGAAGAGTTTTCCTAAGCATCCGATTACTGTCTTTTTCAAATCACTATCTTGTTTGCAGAAGTGGAAGATTCTACTCAAGGAGGAGGACCGGCAGAAGATTGATGCTGTGATTTCTCGGGCTGAAGTTTGGTTGAAGGCGTTTGTAGGCTAATTGTCTGCATATTTTGTTCTCAATGTTTGGTTTGGTAGTTTGGATACTTTGCGATTGTGATCCCTTTCGGTGGTTAGCTTTTGGTTAGTTTTGTTTGTGTGCACCTTTTGGTTGCTGGTGATCCCAGTTGTTTGCTTCGTTATAATCCTTTGGATACTCTGGTATTAGCTTTATAAAAGCTAGGTTGTTTCCTGTTTCAAAAAAAAAATGACAGAAGGGACAAAATCAGTCCGATGATTACGCAGCACAGTGTATACTAACTAGAGTGGAAAAAAGATTGTTAGTGGGGTGTTGGCTCGGTTTAAAATTATTTTGATTGTATTTATCAATTGGTTAAATATTAAAATAAGTTATTTTTATTAGAAATTAAATTTCGCTTTAGCCCGACTCGTTAACTCGATTCTATTTTTTTTCTTCTTGATTCTATTTTTTAAAAAACTATAGATAAAATAATATTAAATCAGATTATATCGATTTTTTTTTAAAAAAAAAGGCCAATAAGACAATAACTTGGCTCAGATCCACCCGTTGTACTAACACATGTATCCAGCTGATGCGCAACCTCAGTCACATCCCAACTCACATCTGATTATTTAGTAGTCAAAGGCAGCACTGTATACGATTTATCAACCACTTCTTATACAAGCTCTCAGCAATTCTTTTGCTTTTGTCACTGCGTGTACAATCCAAACTATAAAGTAGTAGCACAGCGGTAGCTAAAGTATAAAGCACTAGCAAAAAAAAAAGTGAAAAAAATTAAAGAAGAGAAAGGGAGGAAAGAACAAACATTCTTCTTTTCCTCGCCGCTTCCTCGCTCACACACCAACACCAGTACATCAACATTTATCTTCTATTCTATACCCAAAACTATAGCCTAATTAAGTTAATTAATTAACCTCGCACCGTCGCACGTACGAACGCACGCTCGTATACGAACACGGAGTTGGTACATCGTACATGGTACATCATCACACCACACGGTAGCGAACCATCCGACGTCCATCGGGTTCCGATCGGACGGCTCTCGCTCTCGCTCGTGATGCACGCTCACGTGCACTTGCCGAGCGGGCGGCCGCAGAGGCAGCTGTTGCTGGCGAACGACTCGGCGTCGAGGTGGTCGAACGGCGGGCCGGCCGGGATGGTGCCGCACAGCCGGTTGTGGCTGAGGTCGAGGTGCCCGACGTACGACGCCGAGGCCAGCGACCGCGGCACGCTGCCGGTGAGCCGGTTCTGGGACAGGTCGAGCACCATGAAGTAGGACTGGCTGGTGAACACGTCCGGGATGGGCCCCTCCATGGCGTTCCGGCTCAGGTTCAGGATCCCGAGCCCCTTGTTCTGGAGGAGGCTCGCCGGAATCCGGCCGGAGATCCGGTTACCGCCGAGGTACAGCGAAGTGAGCACCCGGCCGGAGCCGAGGCTGTCCGGGATTGAGCCCGTGAGCTGGTTCTCGGCGAGGTCGAGGTCGGCGAGCCGGTTCAGGGACCCCACCGACGAGGGGATGGGCCCAGAGAGCCGGTTCCGGCCGAGCAGCGCGCGGCTGAGCATGGCGAGGTTGCCGAAGTTGGCCGGGATCTGGCCGGTGAGCTGGTTGTTGGTGAGGTCGAGGTGCTTCAAAGAAGCGAGGGAGGTGGTGGAGCAGGGGATTGTGCCGGTGATGAGGTTGTCGGCGAGGTTGAGCATGGTGAGGCGGGAGAGGCTGCCGATGGACGGTGGGATCTCGCCGGTGAGGCGGTTGCCGGGGAGATCGAGGATGCGGAGGTAAGGGAGAGAGGTGACGACGCAGGACGGGATGGTCCCGGAGATCTGCTTCCAGTCGGCGAGGATGAGGGAGGAGAGGCGGTCGAGCCGGCAGACGGCGTCGGAGATATAGCCGGACATGACCCCGGAGGCGGGGCGGCCGGCGGGGGCCATTACGGGGTCCTCGGCCTCGCCGCGTAGGGTGAGGTCGGCTACACGGCCAGTGGTAGGGTCGCAGCTCACGCCGTACCAGCTGGTGCAGCACTCGGTGCCCGTCCACGACGAGAACACGCCGAGGTGCGGCTCCGACAGCGCTGCGCGGATCGAGAGCAGCGCGTCCCGGTCGGCCGCCGAGCACGCCGCTGTGGCTGCCGCGGCGGAGACGAGCACGGCGAGCGTGGCGAGCGCCAGGAGCGGCGTGGCCGGTCTTGGAGCGGGAGATGTCATTGCTTTGGCTCGAGTGGACGGACAGTGCCGAGTGGTGAGCAGTGAGCTTGCAGAGCTAAGCTTTTAGTAGAGGTTGGCAGTGTTAAAATGACCGTTTTGCCCTTCAGTAGGCGCCTTCGTTATGCATGCTTCGGTTATTAGTTAGCTTAGTACTACTGTACATGAGTCAGGGACGGATCAGAACAAAAAAAACTGGGTGGAGGCATCGGATATACAAATAGGCTAAAATAAGTGAGGACACTAACAGTGAAAATTAGTCTAACACCATTGAAAGCCAAAAATCATTCAGCCCTATATGGATCTGCCCCTGGCCTGATTGTTAATTTAATTATAGCAATTGAGAAAAAAACAGACATCTAAATTTGAAAACTCTAACCTGGATTGGTGGGGTCTACACTGTACATCTACTTACACCTCCCGCCAGAGCTAGACTCAGTTCCTCGACATAAATCAAATGGCCGTCTTAGGGTGTATTTGAATGGATGGATGGATGAGGGTGTATGGGATGATCACATCCAACTTTTGGGACTGCTCATGTGTTTGAATGAGTAAATGGGATGAACTCATCCACCAAAAAGGAATATTCCATCGAGATGCTGCATCGCGTGATATGACAAAAAAAAACATCGAACAAACTCGTCCACCCTCGTGCGCAGGCAATGAGGACGCGGTGCCAGCGAGCAGGCGACGGCCTAGCGGCGACGCGACGGCCCAGGCGATGGCATTAGCGCGGTTGGAGTGGCGGTCAGCTGGCGCTAGCCGGCGGTGGAGGAGTCCGGCGCTGCGGCGGCAGCCCGACGGTGCAGAGGCGGCGGCTCGGTCGGATTTGGCCTACCGGAGGAAGAGGGAGAGAGGAGCAAGAGAGAAGAGGAGGAGGTATATTTCGGCTGGAAGAAAGAACATAGAGAGGAGAGGAGAGAAGAAATAAGGAAGAAGAAAGAGGGGGAAGAAAGGTTGTTGGCTGGAGAAAAGAAAAGGGAGAAAAAGAAAAGAGGGAAAAGAAACAAAGGAAAGGAGGGGGAAAAAGAGAAAGGAAGAAAAAAAAAAGAAATAAATTGTGGATATCCAAACACAACCTTATTTATCAAACCAAACTCTATCTTAAACCATTCAGAATTATTCTGTCCAAGCAACCAAATAAAATCATGTATCATTCTATACCACCAACCAAATACTAAATTTATATCATCTCATTTAGAATCATCTATCTATCATATATTATCCCATCTCATTCACTCTTGGTTTATCCAACTAGACACACCCTTACTCTTGGCTGTAACTTCAAACCATTTAGCTGCGATCTGTGGATAAATAAGAGGAAGCTACAAGGGTATAAGCGGCATATGAGAGAGGTGGGGAGTGGGGACACGAGTGTCTGCGGGGCACGTGCAGTGCCGGTGAGGACTGAGGCGCATTCAGAGCGCCTTTATCTCCTTGCGTCAAGTGGTGTCTGCGCGCCAGACAGTGTCAGCGTGTGTGCTTGTGTGCGCGTACTGTGTTTGCAATGCAATTCATTGCAGAATGCGGGGATCTCTTCCCGAGAGGGC
The DNA here is from genome assembly GCA_036346255.1 of Ampelocalamus luodianensis. Classification (NCBI taxonomy): domain Eukaryota; kingdom Viridiplantae; phylum Streptophyta; class Magnoliopsida; order Poales; family Poaceae; genus Ampelocalamus; species Ampelocalamus luodianensis. The sequence goes on along the minus strand of CM070632.1, from coordinate 6,107,463 downwards.
AAATGATGGCGTGATCTGCTCTGGACCTAACCCTATTCAATGCCACTGCGCCTCACGCACTCGTACACCGTTGGATCCCGATCGGGCAATGATCCGTTGCCGAAACCGATCGACGGCCATCAAATCTATCACGCATGATGGCGGGTTAGTCCTTAGCTCTTGACGTCGCGTTCAATTTCAGGAATCTGTCTTGAGCCCGGGACCAGAGAGGCGCCTCTTCGCCGATCTTAGCAGGTTTCTGGACACACGCATGCAACACCCACGGACTCAGCCGGCAAATGAAATGATAAAAAATAATATCTTTACCTTTTAAATGTAGCCACATGTTGTGATTTTAGATCGCGGCAACCGACTCACCACGCTCACAGATCGTGGCGGTGGCCTGCTAAACGAGCCAGAAGATTACGTTGCGATCGAAGCTAGCCAGAGATTAGTAGAGCGATGACGGGATTGTGATATCGGCCGGCATGGGCATGTGCTGCCGTTCTCGTCGCTGTGCATGGACCGGTGCATCGCATCGGAGATGCCCGGCCGGCACGTAACCATGCACATGGATGGGTTCACCTCACGTCCCCATGGCTTGCAACAAGAAGGCAGGCACAGGCAGCTGGCGTTCGGACTTCGTACACATGGTGGATCTGTCTCGGCGACCACATGCAGATGCAGTGGGAAGCAGGCGAAGCAACAACATAAGACTTAGATTACGACTTTACGAGCGTAATTAACATGCATTATTGCACGAACATGCATGGTGTGGTATGGTCCGTGTACACCGGAGTAGTTAGGATACGGTGACTAGTCCAACCGGTACGTGCGTATGATATTGATGCCTATGTTTATCAGTTTTTTGTCATGTTTCGAGCCATAATGGCTTGTTAGGGTGTACTGTTTTGTGCCTTTGAACCGTGCTCTCTATAATTTTTTCGAAACCCGCTACACAGACGACCTTTCGATGGTCCAATCCTTGTACATAGCAGTAGGTCACGTGATCTCTCTCCTCCCGCCCACATTTTTAGTTTTTTACTAGGTCCTATCGACTGCTTGTGTCTTGTCGTACGAGCGTAGTAACCTTTGGCATAGTACGTGAATCATTATTGATTTTTTTTCTTTGAAACGGGTGATAGAAGCTCTGCACATTATTCATTAAAGAGGAATAGAGTGCAATACTACGCTCGCCCCAGGTGAACCGTGCTCTCTAGGTTGCTGAGCGTTAAAGGTATCACCTGCATTATCTTCTGAAAAATAACTAGCATGCATAAGCTGATATGTACAAATATGAAGGGGCGCGGGTGAAAGGTCCGGTGAGATTTCACCGGCGACTGACCACGTGGTAGCGACGTCAATGCGGCGGTGGGCCGGGTCATGGGGGTGATGGGAAACCGGGCACAGCTGGGACGGTGGGCCCCGGCGCTCGTGATGCGCGGGCCCGGAGTTATGGGTCGGCACCTAAACTAGATCCAAGGTGCGTAATCAGTCGCGCTAAACTACACGCAGACAGGGGGGCACTGACCCGGAGACGTCGCTGTCCCGACTCCTGACTAGTCTATGACACGAACAGGGGCGTAGCCACCTGGGATTTCGTTGAGCTCGAGCTGTCGAGGAACCGTTGCTGACGAGTTCAGTTTGAGTGATTATCTCGTAGATAAGCGTAGAATCGTAAGAACAATGTATAAATAATCAGAACAGAATAAGAGATTGAACACAGAGATATAGGGGACGTCTTGCTTCTCTTTATTCTTTCATCCATCGATCAATCTTTTACAATGAATAACACCATCTATTTATAAGCTAGACCCTCCTAGGGTTTGGGATGGGGCGCCCACTAATGGACCGACTGCAGGGTCAGACCCATGGTTTCCCAACACTCTCTCTTGGGCACCCATCCTTCATGTCCATGTCTCGTCAAAACTTCATAAAAACTCAGTGGAAAAATTTTGGAGAAAGAGTACATGATACACGTTCTGCTGTGATGCACGAATTGTCTCATTAAAAAACTTGGCTGAGAAACTTCAGGAAAACTCGTCAAGGGAAAAAGAGTACAATCCACCCAATTTCATTTAATCTCCTGGATTTATTCTTTGGGTACTCGATCTTCATGATCAAGCTTTAATAATGAGTTCGTGAAGGTTCTCCCCCTAAATTCTGCACTTCTAAGTCTCATCATTCCAATTCACATATGCATCTTTCAAAGTTAGACGCTGGAAGTGACTTAGTGAATAAATCTGCAAGATTCTCACATGACTCAGTATGCAGTACTTTGATTACGTTCATCTTTTGCAATTCATGAGTATAGAAGAACTTGGGGTTGATATGCTTTGTGAGAGGACTCTTCACATAACCCATATGTACTTGTGCAACACAAGCTGCATTATCTTCATACAAAAAGTAGGGGTTTGCGCGGTATTCAATCCACACGACTGCTGGATGTGGTGAATCATCCGCTGAAGCCAAACACATTCTTGTAAGGCCTTGTACAATGCTATGATCTCCAAGTGGTTCGTCGAAGTCGATACAAGATATTTCTTAGACGATTTTTATGGAATTGCAGTTCCACCACATAGGAGTTCATAGTCTGTTTGCGATTTGGCTGTATACGGGTCCTACAGGTACCCGTCATCTGTACTGTCATTCATAGTTAGGTCTTGGTTCTTTCTGTAGAACAGACTAGATTCTTTGCTTCTTTGGAGCTATCGGAAGATGTCCTTTATTCCCTGCCAATGCATTTGGTAGGTTCTGCACTATACCTTGCTAGTAGAATCCCGGCAAATACAATGTCTGTTCTAGTACAGTTTGCTAAATACATTAGTGCTTCTATTGATGTGAGAACCCACGTAATTAGCTAATCTTTTTTTTTCAATAATCGGTTTTTAGTGGTAATTAATCTCGGCTTAGTAGTAAGCCAACGGTAGTATTGCGATCGTCGTTAAGCTTCTAGTTTGTCGTTAGCGCGTTGGTGTAGTGGGTTTCGTTTCGTGAGCAGCGCATCATCGCATTCATCAGTGCACAGTAGCATCAATCATATTAGATTACACCTTCCATTTGCATTAGATAATTAAGTCAATTGTAAGCAATTCAATAGAAGTGCATCATCATCTCATATCATCTAGTGTTGTTTAAATAGTTACAGCTTAGATTGGTTTGCAAAGCAATAAAAAGAGTACATCCTGCATTGCATATCACCGAGCCCTCCTTGTATCCTTGTTCTTCGATCGCCGACCCATCAAACCCCGGTGTCGTCCTTGTCATCAAGAAACACGCACGCAAACCACTCTCACTTGATGTTGTCGGGCAAGCAAGTCACAGTATTATTAAAGTAAAGATTACCGTCAGTCTCCCGAAGTGCAGCTGAATACTCGGAGCAACCTGAGTAGTCGGTCCCTTGACCATCAAGACACCCAGACCAACCGGAGTTAGTCGGCTCCTTGGTCGCCAAGATATCCAGACTACCCAAAGTCATTTGGTATCTGTCACTTCTGTAGGCCTCATCATTCGACAATATTAAAACCGACACCCACATTTTACCGACCTACCTCAGCCAAATATCCGAAAATCGATCCAAAGCCCACGTTTGGACCAAAGGTGCTTAAGCCCACGAACAGTAGAAGCTTCATTTGGACCAGAGGTCCATCAGCATTTTCAGCCAACAATGGAAGCAGAGAGAGAGGGAGATTAGAGCCATCCCAAAATATCAATCACAGGAGAGCATTGAGGATAAGGGCAAGGGCATAGTGATCTTTGACCACCACAAGGAAACCACGATCAAGGGATTAGATCAACGAAGCGACCTCCACAAGAATGCATCTCCTGGTAAAGCCATCCCCTTGGCCGAACACCATAAGCTAGCACCAGCCCACAAGCAAACCTCTCACTGCCAACAGAGAACACAAAGCACCCACCAGAGCAAGGAGCAAAGCCAGGCAGCAAGGAGCTAGAAGGTAAACGGCGACCAAGCCATCACCAAGCATCAAGGCAACCCGAAGCCAGGGAGGAGGGGACCGAGGAGTAAGGGCGACACAAGTGGCGGCCTTTGATCCGCAAGTGACCACCGAGGGCAACGCCGAGTCCAGCCAGAGGACCACCACTCCCAACCTGCCGGCATTCCCTCTGGACCACGCCGGTCACCACAGCGAATACGACCCACAGACCGACCCCAATCCCAAAACCATCAGGTAATCAACCCTCTGGCCATCACATCCATTTTTGTCACTCATCCTTTCGGATGAACTTCATAGGCGCAGTGAACATTCCACAGTAGAAACAATGGCTCTCGAGCATCAACCGCCATCACGAGCAAAGAGTGGGATCCAGAAGAGAGAAGGGAGTCGGGTGCATACCTAGGTAGATCATGGTAGTTCTCCTCACAGCTATCAAGCCTCATACCTCCCCCTTTATCAAACCGCCAGCTTTTGCCTACCTAAGTGTAGATCAAGCCACTATTAGCACCTTTCTTGCATACAGGAGCATATACATCACAAATAATTTCTGCTCTAGTTGGATCTAAGCGAGAGGGAGTAGAGAGAGAGCCGGGTAGCAGCGCGATGCGAGTAGCGCCGCGGCCTTAGGCGGCCGGCGGTGAGAGCGAGCGAGCGGCGGCCTCCTTGGCCGCCAGGAACGCAGAGCGAGAGGGCGAGCCGGAGGAGCGCAGGTGGCGCAGGCAGAGCAAGAGGAGGCGTAGAGGAGCCAGAGCCGGTGGCGCTAGAAGACCAGAGGCGGCATCGGCGCTAGAAGACCAGAGGGAGCGAGGCGACCTCGGGCCGGAGATGGAGCGCCAGGGAGGAGCTGGGCGCAACCGGCATGGGAACCAGGGGAGGCCCGACGACCAAAAAAAAAGGGGCGGCCTTGGGGGGAGTCCAGGAGGCGCATGGGGCCGGGCCGGCGGAGACGACATCAGGGAGAAGGAGGAACCGAAGGGGAGCCGGCGCAAGGAGCTTCGGTTGGAGAGGAGCCATGGAGAAGATGGAAGGAGAAAGACATTTTGGGGAAAAGGGTGGTCTGGGAGTGTGTCGGCCGGGTAGGAGAAGGAAGAGAAGAAGGGGATCGGGAGAGAGAGATTAGGAGAGGGGGTGCTGTGTTGGTGGGGTTAGTGGAGCCGGCCGAGTAGGGTTAGCAAGGGGAGAGGAGAGATATTAAGGGTGATTAGGGATTAGATGATTAGGGTTAGGACTAGGGCAAGTGTTAGGATTTCGGGTAGATTTTTAGCTGTTTGTTGCGATTGTTGGCCGTGTTGGTAGTAGAGGTTAATTGCTTAATTTTCAGCTGTTTAATCCTTGCTGTTAGTAGATTTAATTGAAATCTTGTCTAGTAACCAACTAAAAACATGTTGTAGATTAAATTGCTAGATAAGTGCAATAGCCATATTGCTGTAATAATCGAATAACTAGCGTGTGTAGTAGCTTTGTGCATCGCAAGTAATTAGTCAAGTAGTTGCGGTATTTAATTCTGTTAATTTAATCAGTTAAGCGTGAACCGCGGGTTGTCGACCGTAGTGCGTGTTTTCAGTAGAGCGATTATTTTAGGGAATGTTAACTCAGTTCAGATCTCGAAAAGTTTTATTTAAATTAAATGGTGCTAACATTTAGAATACACTAACTTATGTATCCATTGTATCACCTCAAAATCGACTATGTATTTAATTATATTACGATTCGTGTTGCCGATTGCTACAGAAGACGAACCAACACCAACAGGAGTAGCTGATACCAATTCCATCAGCGACGGTCATTTCTACAGTTCTGAAGGCAAGCGATTCTCTTGAACATGAATCTAGCTATTTTATCTGTAAACTGTATATTACTATATCATATACTTATTGCATCAAAACTATTTCTCAAAACTCAAATCATTTTATGGTTATGAGAATGAAAGAAATGAGGAAATGATATGATGAATGATGAAAGAGATGCAAGCAGAGTTAATATTATGGCTGGTAAAGGGGGCCCGTGGCAAGGATGAGAGAGGGCAAGAGGTGGGACCCCTTTACATATGGTTAAAATATAAGGACCAACAACACTCTTGCTCGGTCAGATGCCGTATTTGAGTACCAACCATTCTCCTGTTTTGGCAGGCAGAAAATGCTACCCGGTTACGTAATTATGCTCTCCACAATGGGTAAGTATATATGTGTGAGTGTGTAAAGAAAGAAGTAGGCGCTATAGCGCTATGGGGAGTGTTGGGTGCAGAGAGGATGAACTGGCCCAACCAACATTACCAGAACTCGGTGTTGGCCAGGTCGGCACCGACGGAAAGTAATGGGTGGAGAAATTAATCACGTAACCTGGAAAACATTCTGTATTCTGAACTCGAAGTCGCATCAAAGGAAATGCGATGGACCTAGCTCATATAGAGTTCAGAATAGTTATGGGTAAAGTGGTACAAGCTGCGTGATGCTATATCAAATCATGAATTCATGCTAGTCTCCTGGATTGGAGTCTACGGGAACCGCTAGGGGTCTTTCTTCTCTCCGAGTGACTAGTAGTCTTTTCAGAATAAAATTTTGCCACCTAATGTTTTAATGAGTTATTTTTAGAAAAGAGATGGGCTAGAAAATGAAGAAAAGAACAGAGATGAGTCATACAGTGCATTTTGCTATTAATGCTTCTTTGAGTACATTAACTTGTACTCAACCTTGCTAGTATTCTCCTTTGTAGATCCTAGTCCGTAGGGAACTATCGCGTGGGACGAAGGACTTCAGTACCAGGAAGGTCGCTGGTGATGGGGTCATTGGCTCGAGAAAGCCGTGCGAAGTGGATGTCCTATTATGCTCGTGGGACGATTAGAAGATCGATGGATCAAGAAAGGCAGCGAAAGGACTTAGTAAATTACTATGTAAGAACCTTAGCCTTGCGTGGCTAAGCGGAATAGAAATGCGCTTTCTATTTTATTGTTCTGCTACGTTAACTCTGGTAAAGGCTTACTATTCGTTGGAGCAGTGTTCTACTGGGCAAACGAATAGTAATCCATATGCCTAAGTGTGATTACCCCTGGGGTAATGACACGGGGCGTCACAATTGCACTTCAATGTTCTGTTTGCAACCATTATTCAATGTTCAGCTTGCAACCATTATTCAATAATTCAATGTTCTGCTTCAATTACAAACTGCAAGTTTCTATAAAAGATCCAAGTGCAATACGTGCACTAGATCGAATCGGTGAAGTATTCAGGAACTTCTGCCTCAATCTGCTCTATGGCTATCTTCTCCTCTTGGGAAACTGCGGTGCGGCACGCGAGTCAAAGGAGGGTGATGGGGCTCACTCTTGGGCTATCCACATCCATAATGTGCAACTAATGGATGTGATTCCTCTATGCCTGCAATGGCGAGGTATGCCTCATGCTGTCATTTACCCCTTTTCCTAGACTGAAAAACATCAATAATATGCGACCCACGACCTTACCCTTCTTGCCACTCTTCTTCGTGAGAGGCATCATCACCTTGTAGCTGCCAGTAGTGGCTTCATGTCCAACGTTGCTATCAGGTGGCTGTGAGATTTAGTTCTTTCTTAGAACATCATCTTGAGCTTTCGCAACTGCATGATGTCAATTAATTCGGCATACTTCATGTAGCCGTCTTGACGATAGTTGCGTGCGGATTACACCGCGTTCGGGTGAAAGGTAGAAAGTCTTCTCAATCTTCTGCTCATCCGTGATTACATTACCAGAGAATTGAAGACTGATACAAATTTTATACAAAATCTAGTCATGCTAGGTCAGTTCTTTGAATTCCTGATTCGAGATGCTAGTCATCTTCATATTCATGCAAAATTCATAATATTACTGCAGGTAATTTGCGTAAGATGGTTGCAAAATTCTCATAATGCTCATTGAACTCCAGGTTCATGTTCCCGTATTTTTCTATGCATTTACATGATTTACTGCTATTTTCAGTGATTAAAAGTAACCAAAACAGTAAATACAATAAATAAATTGCATAGAAATAACAATAACAAAGTTAAACATGCTTCAAATGCTCAAAATATGCAAAAAAAAAAGGATTCCCGAGGCCATTTTCTGCTAGAAAAATGACTTTTGGCAAGTTCTGCGACTTTCAGGGGTTAACACGCAAATTTCAGTAAAGAGAAAAATTTACACGCAATTTTTAGGTTTCTGAGGGGTTATTCTGCAAGAATGTATATAATCCCGTATATTCCCCAATTCTAGGGGGTTTTCCGCAAAATTTCCAAATCCGCGAAAAATTCTCGTTATTTTCAGAATTACAAGGACCTTATTGCAAAATTTCACCACCGCATACTTATCCTTGTAATTTCCATAACCATAAGGGTCTTTGTGCAAATTTCAGAATTTTCCACCGTGCCCCTCTCTTTTTTTTTCACTCGCTGCCCCCTTCTTCGTTTTTCTTTTCACCAGGTGGGCCGGCTACAACCCGGCCTTTGATGGCCCAATACATCCTTGGCCCACGAAGGGAGCCTTATCCGACCGGCTCCAAAAACACGGGGTAGGGTTTCCCCTACCCCCAACTCCAAGCGGCGGCGGAGGCTCCACAAGGTCCCGAGTCGGTCGCGGCCGGCCGGCATGCGGCTCGGGAGCCCGAGAGACCATGCGCGCGGCCGCCGCGCGCGACCGGCGGCCCTTCGAGGCAGCGGCTCCAAAGGTCCCGCGGCGGTGGTTTGTTTCAAAGCGGCGCAAACCGCGGCGGGCGGCGGCGCCGAGGCGGCGGCTCGAGGCGGTGCGGTGACCAGGCGCGGCAGGGTGCAGGGGGCGGCGTGGTGGCGATGCTGCCGGGCCGACCATTGGCACGAAGCGGCGCGCGCGCAGCGCGGCGGCCGGCGGAAGTGTTGCGCACCGGGCGAAGCGGCGGTCGCGGCGCCTCGTCGCGCCGGGCGGCGGGCGTCGTCGCGCCCCACGCTTCTTTGCTCCCACCCTTTTTCTTTTTCGAGTAATGCATGGCTGGCGGCCATCACCCGCACGCCCACGAACGACGCTGGCGACCGGCGCAGCGCGGGCGTCGGCGGCGGCGGCGGCGACGCTGACGCGCGCGGGCGACCCGGCGGCGGTGCCGCTACGTGCGGCTCGACTCGGCCTCGTGCAAGGTGGCCGAAGGTGGAGGTGACGACGTGCGGCTGCTGGCCGATGGCGGGCCGGATGCGGTGGCCTCATGCAGCAAGGTGGTGGCCGGGAAGGTACCGCTACGGGCGGTGATGGCGGTGCCGCCACATGCGGGTGGCAGGCGGTTGACCAGCGACGGCGCGGCCGTACGGGGCTGTGCCGGCTGTTTTTTTTTCTTTCATGCAATGTGTAATGTAATGTAGTACAAAATTGCAACAGAGGCACGGCTTCATGCCGTCATGTGCGTGCTTGCCGCGTGTTAGCGGTGTGGCACTGTCGTTGCCGACCGGTAACGTATCGCGGTGGTAGTGACAGTCGCTTGCAAGCGGTGCCATGCACATGGTGCCTTTCATGCGATTGCATCTACTACCTACGATACAATCATCATCTACTCTTTCATACAATCCACCGACCGGCTTGGCCGGCGACTTCAAGTCGGATCGCGGTAGATTAGAGCGGATTTGCACCGTAGGAAACCAATCTAGAAAGCCAAATTTGCAGAATTGAAAGCAATCTAGAAAAACGATTCAATCTACGAGTGTCGTTCATCGACGGTTACCTTTTCGATGCGAAGAGAGTCGATCGTGCTGATAACGTGTTGAGGAACCGTCGGGCGAGTCGATCCGGCGACACTACTACGTAAAACCTCATCACGCACGGTTCGAACCGTCATCACGACGGTTTTCAACCGTGCGTAAAAAGCACGTCTGTGATAACGAGCGTTATCCTGACGGTTTTGAGCGTTTGTGATAAAGCTATCCGCACGGTTCGAACAAGAGCCGCTGTGGCAACAGTATCACGAGCGGTTCTAAAGGGAACCGTCTGTATAAGTTCAATACAGACGGCTCCTTTGGAACCGTCTGTGATGAGGCGTTCAGTATGACCTGTTTTGTAGTAGTGCGATTACCTCGTAGACAAGCGTAGAATCGTAAGAACAATGCATGAACAACAAGAACAGAATAAGAGATTGAACACAGAGATATAGGGGGACGTCTTGCTTCTCTTTATTCTTTCATCCATCGATCAATCCTTTACAATGAATAGCACCCCCTATTTATAAGCTAGACCCTGCTAGGGTTTGGGATGGGGCGCCCACTAATGGGCCGAATGCAGGGTCAGGCCCATGGTTTCCCAACAGAGCCCACTCTTATCGGTAATCTTATGCGATGTATTTTATTGTATTTTGTTTTTTTCTCTTATAATTATGTATATTACATAAGACTATGTTTGTCTTAATTTAGCTTAGTTCTCTTCGGTTTCTAGTAAAAAAAGCTTAGTCCTCTTTGGTTTATAGTAAAAAAATAGCTTAGTCCTTTGAACACCTCTCCATTTTTATCCTGGCTTCGCTACTGTAGTGTAGTATGTTAAAAAATATGTGAGAGGAACTAGTTACTATAGTCCTCGATTTGCGCCACACTGTTCGCATCGAATCCGTCTGCCCATATTCACTATAAGGAACCCACCCTTCATGCAAAAGAAGATGATACGCTTCCTATGAAGATGGGTGTTTCTATAATCTATACTCCATCGACAGATCCCAGGAGCGAATCCATTTGGGGGGTTTCGTTAGGCTTCAGCCCACACGGCAGTGGCCGCCAATGGACCATGGATGAAACTAGCAACTAATCCAACCCACCCCATTCCACCAGATCAAATGAGTGCGGCGTACATGAGCGGGCACCGAACAGAGCTGAAAACCCTAGCGGGGTAGCGGCGGGCCGATGGGTAGTGGCGGGCTAGAGGCCGCATAGGGAATTGGGGAAACCAGGGTGGTGGCGTGAGGAGCCATGGCCTGTGGACAGTAGGAGGCCGTGTGGTGCATGGGGAAGCTCGAGCCTGCAGCCTGAAGCGGCTGGCAGCGACGCGATAAGCTGGAGTCGGGGAGGGAGAGAACGGAGAAGCGGAGGAGGAGAGGGGATCTGCCAGGATACGACACGATGAGCAGGAGCCCGGGAGGGGGGCGGAGGAGTCGAGGAAGGGATGGGATCTGCCGGTGCCAAGCGCCGTCGCAACAAGTCGCTACGACCAGGACGGGAGGGCAGAGGCTGAGGAGCAGAGGAGGCGAGGATAGAACCACAAAGGAGGGGTCATTAGGGCAAGCTATCGGTACCTTCATTATACTTCTCTCTCTCTCTGTTTTGCTTTGCTTGTCTTCTGTTCATATATGAACTTGGATTGTGTTAAAGTAAAAGACTATATTTGTGTCAATTTAGCTTAATCATTTGAGCCCACCCTCTATTTTTATCCTAGATTTGCCGCCGACAGGAACATAGAGTTCTCTATCAAGCTTATTCGGGAAATGATACGAGAGCCCTATCAAAATAAAGACTCTTTATTACTATGAACAAACCGAGTGTATGTATGAGAATACAATGAGTATGTTGTAGAATCTTGACTTGATTGTCGAATGTCTAATTAACATGATATCACATAATACGTTGGTTACCCCTTGTATAGTATTTGAAGGGGGTGACAGTTAATGCCGCTAAAGGTGTAACATCCCAAAATTTCATTTCTTGTTAAAATATAAGTTAATAAATTTTCTTGAATTTTTAGGATTTTTTAAAAAGTTTTTCCCTATTATTTAGAAGCAAAAAATATATTTCCAAAGCTAAATACCAATTTTAAGTTAGAAATATTTTCTATAAGTTCAGAATAAATCAGGGAATTACTGTGAATTTTTTCAGAATCTTAGAACTCTATTTGCTATTTTCTAATAAGTCTATTTAATTTATCTCAAATTCTAAAATTGTAAAACCCTAAAAAATCTGGATTATTGCCTTCAGGTCGAATCTCTCTTGGCCCACTCTCTTTTCCTCTTTCCTCCAGCGCGCGGCCCAACTCCCGTGGCCCACTTCAACGCGTCGGCCCAGCCACGCCTCTCCTTCCCCCTTCTCTCTCTGCCACACAGCCCCCACCTGCCAGCCCTTCTCCCTCTTCTCCTTTCTTCTTCCTCCCGACGCCGCATGACTCCGCCATTCCTGTTGGCCCAAAGCTTCCAAAATCGCCCGGATTCTTCGCAATTCTGCTGCCAATCCTATCCTTTATCCCAACCGCATCCGTTTCGACTTTTGTTCCTCCCTTTTCGCCACCAAATCCCTCATTTTTCGCCATCATTCTGATTCGGTCATCTTGCGCTCCTCACCCTATAAAAGGGAGCCCCGGCACCGCAGCCTCCCCGCTCATCCCACCTCCGCAAATCCTAGCGCTCCTCTCCCTTTCTCGCCGCTGGAATCCAAGGTTGAAGCTCATCGGCTACGAGCTCTTTAACCACTGTACCCGCGCCGTCAAAGGAGCATCGGCGACGTCGTCCACGCCTTCAGCATGTCGTCTCACGTTCTACACCGTGTGCACCTCACCTTCGCCAGAGGACCACCGGAGCTCCATCGCTGTTGTCAACCAGATCCGCTACCCACCTCATCGCGTCTCGTCGTGACCAACGCACGCACAAGGTTCATCTTGTCCCCCTCTTTCGATTGGTACCCTCGCCGGCTGTCACCGTGGCACGTAGCACCAGCGACCATCAGGCCTAGTGCGCCGCCGCCGCGCGGTGAGATGTGGCAACCACGTGGCGCCACCTGGCAGCCACGTGTGCTCCACGCCAGCCCTCTCGCTCGTGTCAGTGCCTATGTGGCAACATGCGTGGGCGCTGACGTAGTCGTGCCACTATTTCGCGCACTCGGTCCACCGTGGACAAGCGCATCTGCGTGGACCCGATCTATGGACCAAAAGCCCACATGTCATTGACCATTTATGATTTATGTAGAAATTTAATTCGACCAAAATCTTAATTCAGTTGCCGACGTCATGCTTGCGCAATATTTAGGATTTCCTTTAGAAAAATACTCCCTTAATTCCAAAAAAAATCCAAATAGTGTATTTATTTAAAATTTAAACTTCCAAGGGCTCGTTCACCTTCGTTTGAGCTCTGATTTTAGTTATTAAAATTTATAAATTATTCTAAAATTATAATCTAGCTATCTATACAGAAACTGTTTAATTTGGAGTTAATTTGAATTTATTTGGATTTAGCTCGTTTTCACGTATAGACTTCGACGACTTCAGAGAGCCCTTGTTATTTGTCAGGTTAGATCAGCACGCTTTTGAGCAAAGCAAGTTACATTATTTGATCATGTTTGATCCATTATTTTTAAATTATTTAAATTCTATTTGAAAATTATTATTGCATGCTTATTTGTATTCAATTAATTTAAATCCATATTTTAAATTCATAGCTATTCCCCCATTACCTTTGTACAATCAATGTTGATATTGAATTTAAAATGCCTTGACACCTTAGATAAAAATCTAGTTGATGCAATAGTATGAACTAGAAAATTTTAGTAAAATAAATGCTTAGTTATGCTTAGACCAAAAATATTTAATTAGAAAAATTTAGCCAAATGTTCAACTATAATTTAAAAATAAGTATATGGCAATATTATGTCATTGGAATTTATAAATGATTTGAAAAACAAAAATAAAATAAAAAATAGTTTGGACTTGGGCGAAATGGATAGATGGTATGCGCAAGTTTATGCACAAGCTCAATTAAGTGAATGGCTGAGGCCTAGGGATTGTTTTGGAAGTCGCCTAGTCAGCTAAGGATCGGACTAAGAGGCACATCTTGCTAAGATCTACCGTACTACCGCAAGTTCGGGGTGGGACATCCTAGCTAATGAAAAAGTAATGTTTCAATGTGGTTGTGTCAGTAAGAGGTGTGGGTGTCGTGAAGACTAGTGATGGCAATCAGGCGCGGCGGGTACGGGTAGTGCTCACCCATACCCATGCCCGCGACCCCGATTTCCCCCCCACGGGTATGCCCGCGAAGGACGATGGGCAAAGAACCTCGCCCATGCCCGTCGCCCACGGGTACCCATCGCCCGCGGGCATGCCCATTTACCCGCGAACAATGCACCGCCGCCCGCGGGTACCCATCGCCCACGGCCATGCCCATTTACACGCGAAAAATGCACACATCAAGTTCATCACAATTCACACATCATAAACAGTACATCACATATTCAACAACTAATCAAGTTCATCACAATTCACACATCAAGTTCGACAAGACATCAACTAATCAAGTTCAACAAATAAAATAGAAATACAAACCGACATAGTTCCTCACACATAAATAAATTAAGTTTGGAACAAGAGTAGAATATATGAAAATGGTTCAATTTCAACAGTTCAACAAATAGATGAAAAACATGTCCATAATTAGTTCATTCTTCTGAGGTGCCTTTTTATCTTCCTCAGCACCACTATTGATGAACACTTCGCTTTTCACACATTGAAGAAAGTATAGCTTAATCCATTCTCTTAATTCCTGTGCATAATAGTTGAGAACCAACCAACACACATGACATAACAAGATTAGTACAACAGGCACAAAGTTATGATTCAAAAGCACGAGGTAATTAAACTCTAAGATGCACCAAATTGAATGCTTCATATCACTAGTTTGCCCCTCTCATGCCTCTATCTAAGTGTGGATCTTAATTGTTCAAAATCAAGTCTACGCTAGTTGCTTGCAAAAGTTTAAATTCAAAGACTAACCAGAAAAGCTATTACTTTTTCGAAAGAACACCAGAAAAGCCATTACTCCAAAAACATTTCACATGTTTTATGCTCTAATTCAAATATTAAGGCAATAACACCCAAAAAGAAAATGTAAACAAGATCCAAACCTTTGCTGCATTTGAACCCATCATCTTCTCTTGATCAGTAGAATTCTTGTCATTTCCATGAAGTATTGCCTTCTCATACTTTACTTTGAACCTGGGGTGGCAAAGTGAAACTAATAACACTAAAATTTACAAAACCATGCCACATAGGTGTGAGGACCCGGAATATTTAACTAGTAACACTTAACCTCCAAATGGTTCTAGCATTACTAATTAAACATTCTAAGCCTCGATGGGCATATGTTTCCCAGAATTGCAACATATGCACATCATCACAAAATTACACATCACTTCCATACAACATACAACGCTAAGTCAACAACGACATACATAAAGTAAAGTTATTACAAAGAGAGCCGACTGCCAAATATAACAATATACAAGAATGACAATGAAGCAAAAGTGCCATAAGATGGCTAGAACAAAAAGTCGACCAGGTTAGCCATACACCCACAAGGCAACCGACCAGGGCGCTAAGCTAGTCGCTCATAGCTACCACAACACACTCACAAAAGTGAGACCCTTCAGCTCACCTCCTTCCTCTGCATCAAAACAATTAAGCATAGCATCCGAGCACAAAGATTGTCTTTGTACCCGCAAGATCGACGTGTGGAATAGCAGACCTATTCATAACTACATGCAAGCTTGTTTAGGTGGAGGTTGTATGTCTCATTTTGCATGAAGCCAACTTTATTTGCAATAATGTAATACATTTAAAAGCAAGTTTGCAAATCTGTTTTTAATGTTGAAATAACAATGATAAAGATACATACAAGTAACCACAGGAAGTGACTATCCCAATAGCCACCACAACATAGCACGAATCCCGATTCGTACCACCCATCAAGTTTTAATTTAAAGGTTGTAGTCTAACTCTTGAAAGACCTTGCCAAGCGTGTCCATAACCTAGGACGAGGCTATTCGAATAGTTTTAACCTGCAGGTGTACCAATGTACCCACACTCCGCATCGCTTTAAGCCAAAGCACACTTCCGTAGGTATGCCTACACGGCTAAGTCCTACGAGGCGCTTTCCAATATTGTGTATGAACTACGAGCCGCTCGTATGGGTAGAAACACCATACGCTTACATTGCAAGCGAAAGACAACAAATCCCATCCCGGGTGAAGTCTTTCGGACACTACAATGCTCCCAACACCATCCCTCCTGCGACCTCCTGCGACCGGGCCAATACACGCCAAAGTACTAAGTCAAGAGAGGTCCCATACCCTCTAGTGTGGTTAGCACGCTAAAATGCTTGGTTTAGTGTAACAAGATGTTCGGTCCTTGGTGACTTAGGCACCAATCCGATCCACACCCGAGAATCACACCAACATACCATTGTGCCCAAGTCTAAATCATTTTGCCTTTAGTTTTAGTTTTCACAAGTAGACATGGCACAAGGTGGAAATCATAAATCATAATAAGTTTTGTGTGATCAAGGTTATCGACAAGTCGATAACCGCCATTTCTACCGGCTAAGCATGGCTAAGCAATTAATTCGCAACTACTAAGTGACAAGAGCCCATCCACGAACTCTAAATCACAGCAAGTAACCTAGGCTCATGGTAGTAGAGGATAATCATTTGCTAAGGAAATGCATCTACTAGGCCAACTATTAAAACAAAGTAGCAATGCATACATAGAATTTGTAATCAACATAAATACTTAAAATACTGGGATTAACATGATCAAACTGCTTGCCTTCTTGCTGCTGCTCAATTGGTTGCGGAGGATCGTTCTGGGATTACCGCAAATGTCGAATCCTAAGCGAAAGTCAAAAAGAACCAAGAACAACCAATAAGACGAACCACAAATAAACAAAAGAGCAAGCAAAACTTAACCAAATGCGACGAAATTTACACATAAGGTAGAATACGAATATACCTAGACATAGAAACTGGAAAAACCTAATTTGGATTTGTGGTGCAAAAGATATTGCCTAAACATACAATTTCGGCCATAATTAACACTGTAGCAAAAATATTTTCTAGAAAGATTTTGAAGCTGAAATTTTTATGGTAGCTACCTACTGGTATTGAAATAACCCATATAAAATTTCAGGTCATTTGGAGTTAAAGTGATTTAGTTATGATTTTTCTAAGATGCAAAATTGGCATAATGCACTTTCCAGGAGCATAAATATGTTCAAAGCTAATTTTACAGTGAAGTATACCAACAGAGGGGTTCTCTAGAATTTATCATATATATTTTGCATTTACAGAGAATTACTGGTGCATTTTATAAGTCTCCCAGAATTTTCTAAATGCTGAAAATAGGTACTAAATCATTAACCAAGGTTTTCACACAATCTTGGACCTACCATCATTTTTATATTAACATTGGGTTAATAACAAATTTATCAAAGTTGGAATTATTCATTTGGACATACACAGAGCAAGATATGCATTTTCTAAAGTTTTATTCATTTTCTGAATATTCAAAATGACGTAAATCAAGTTATTCCTAGTTATGCAATTTTCTCACAGAACATGCTCAAATCCATTTTATAATAAACTAAAGTGATAACATAATTTATTACAGTTGGAATTAACCAAAAGCGCTTAAAATGAATTAGTTATGAGTTTCTAAAGTTTTACATCATTTTCATTGTTAAACAATTACTTACCAAATACTGAACAACCCTAATAACAGAAAATGACGTGGACCATTCTCCACCCTTGATCGAAAATCCTACGCTCACGCTACGAGAAAAACAGCGCACGCGAAAGTCACTAGAAGCCCACCGTTGGATCAAGATCCAACGGCTCACACGAGTGTATGCAACCGGACGATCGCGGTTGCCTCGGTGAACCACGCACCGCAGATCTAAGGATGAACGGCTCGAAATCCATATCTAACCGGAAGGTCCGATTGCACTCATGATCTCGTACGCAGATCACGAGATGGACGGTCCAGATGATGATGAGAACCGGATGGTCCGAATGCATACAAGATCTAGGCCGTTGATCAAGGGATCGACGGTGACTATCGATTGAAGTTCAAAGGGATGCTTGACACGTGGGGCACGCATGTCGGTGACTCACGAGTCACGATCGCAACGATTTAACCAACGTGCACAACAGACCGGGCCCACAAGTCACGACTAGCGGGCGGTTAAGACCAAATTAATGATTCTAATGATTGACATTAATTAGACTCTAATGATCACGAGATTTGATTCTAACCTCGCCCACCACGATCGACCCGCAGGTTAATTCGACAATTAAATGCCGACTCATTTAATTAAGCAATGATTGACATTAATGATGTCGGAACGATGCGAGTGAACGTAGATTGATTTAAGGATATTGGGCCCACCGTCGGTGGCTCAATAATAATGACTAAGACACAATTAATAACTAATGATTGGTAATTAATGCGCCCTAATGAGTCGACGAAACGGAGCGCTGTGTCGCAAAACCCGAGTGGCTTCAACGGCGAATCGCGGCGACAACGCTTGCGCGGCGCTCACCAAGTACTAAATGGAATCGCAATAGCACAACGAGTCTAATGGTAGCATTCTCGCCGGTGAGAGGATCGAACGCCGCTAGCCGGAATGAAAACGGAGCTTTATCGCTAAACATGAAAATAGCGAAAGCTCATGCGCGTCCAAGGAAGCGGGTGCGAGCTTCTAAGGACTAATAAGAAGCTACCTTAGCGACTAGAAGCTTGAAGATGGCGGAGATGCTTGATCAAGGTGAAAGTCACGGACTTGAAGAAGAAGGTTCAAATTGACACCTGAGCCAAATGAGTGATACCAAAGTATCAAAATAGCTTCATTATGATCCACGAAGCTATAAGAGCAAAGAATTGGAAAATGGAGCACTCACCGAAATGAGGAAGAAGATGACCAATTTAGTAGAATTTGAACAAACCCCAAATTGGACAATTCACGAGAATCAAATCCAAAATTAAGTGAGGAAATGTTCAAGGAAGTAAATGAACAAGGTTAGGGCAAAGAAACATGAAGGAGGACCACTGGAACACCAAGAACATCAATGGAGCTCCACGGGTCAACAATGGCGATTTGCCATTTTTTAGGTATTAAGCTCCAATGTTGTGAGTGAAGCTTGGTGGTGGTCTAAAGAGATACTAGGAAGCAATGAGGGTGCTTATAAAGCCACGAAAGTGTTAGGGTTTGCACCCCTCCTCTCTCGGCGGCAAAACACAAAGCACCACGCACTACCGACAAGGAAAAGAGGTGAAGACGTGCATTAGGGCATGGCCTAGCTCAGTGTACCTCCCATACTCCTACACGTCGGCTAGGGTGGCTTTAGGAGCAAGAAATGACCTCACCATGCCTTGCCTGTTTTCGCACGGCGGAGGTTGAAGATGACCAGCGCAAAAGCTCGGGCGATTCACACCGTTGGATGAAACGCGAACGCCCGAGATAGTGCCACGCCTACCGTGTTTATAACACAACGGAAGATTGCGAGCCTTGATTAGAAATGGATGGCTCAGATAGCTCCACGCTGCAAACTCAAATTAC
Source organism: Ampelocalamus luodianensis (assembly GCA_036346255.1). Lineage (NCBI taxonomy): Eukaryota > Viridiplantae > Streptophyta > Magnoliopsida > Poales > Poaceae > Ampelocalamus > Ampelocalamus luodianensis. The sequence goes on along the minus strand of CM070632.1, from coordinate 6,088,222 downwards.
AACGAGAAGTACGCGAGCGTTGGATTTTAATCCAACGGCTCGATTCAAAATCGCAACCGAGGGTCCAAGGGTTCGGAAATCTCGGCGGTTGGATTGCGATCTAACGGTTGACAATCAATCTTGCAACGGAAGGTCCGAAACGATCTGCGCGCGCCGCGTGCGATTTAGATCTAACGGTTGAGAATGCGCGCGCTTTAAAAGGAGGCTCGGTGCGATTAGTTGATTCGATCAAATCGATTGACTCGAGCCCAGTCCGACTCGAACCCAAGTAACAAGAAACCAAGTTTGACTTTGAAAAAACAGAGACTTTGAAAGATTTATTTGAGGTAGCAAAATAACTCCAGAAATTATGAAAATTTTACGAAGTTTGCTAACTCAGATATTAACCTTGTGTAAAATTTTCAGAGGTTTTTATGCTGTGAATAAATTTCCAAAAATTCTACAAGGCTCTGTTTAATATTTGACTGAGAGTCAAACAGTTTGATCCTCTAAAAATATTCAAACAATTTCTAAAAATTGTGAAATTTTTCAGAGGGTCACTTACCATCACAGAGACTTAGGAAAAATATTTTCAGAGGGTGATCATAAGATTTGACAAGATTGTTTTGGAATAGCAAGATTTGGATCAACAAGACTTGTGACAATGTATTTCCACACTTCCTTGTACAAGAATTTCTTGGCACCACAGAAATACATGATGTAAGAAAAGTTTTAATTTCTACTGATTTTCTTACATTTGAAACACAAGCCCAAAATTGGGATGTTACAACTCTCCCCTTACAAGAATCTCGACCCGAGATTCTGCTACTCGAGAAGAAAGAAGGAAAATCGCACGAAGGCGATCTTCGGCGCCCCAAGTTGCTTCTTCTTCGTAATGGTTTGACCATCGAACCTTAAGGAACTTGATGACACGGTTCCTCGCCCTCCGCTCGATTCTCAAGAATACGAACAGGATGCTCGTGGTAGGTCAAATTCTCTCGCACATCGAGAACCTCCAATGGAGCTTCCTCGGTCGGGACGCGAGGCACTTCTTCGTGTGAAACATGGAACACATCATGCACCCCTCAAGTGCCGGTAGCTCCAATCAGACGCGATCGCTCCAACTTTCTCGATGATACGGTGGGCCCAACATATCGAGGAGCCAACTTGCCCTTGATGCCAAAACGCCGATGGCCCTTCAAGGGTGAGACTTTGAGATACACAAAGTCATTGGGCTCAAAGCTCACTCACGGCGACGACGATCCGCATAGCTCTTTTATCCGGATCGGGCGTGCGCGGATGCTCGCGATCAACCGAACTTGACTTTCGCCTCATTGATCGAGTGCGGGCGAAAAAGCGCCGCCACCGCCTCTCGACCAGTTCAATGGGGTTCTGCATCTCCTCCCATACAAAGCCTCAAATGGTGCCATGCCAAGACTGGCCTGAAAGCTATTGTTGTAGGAGAACTCGGCAAATGGTAGGCATTTCTCCCACTTCTTCCCATAGGAGAGAACACAAGCACGAAGCATATCTTCCAACACTTGGTTGACTCGCTCCGTCGACCATCATCACGAGGATGAAAGGTCAGACTTGAAATGAAGGGTCCCCATAGCTCTCTGCGCACTATGCCAAAACCGCGAGGTGAAAAGTGCACCACGATCGAAATAATCGCCTTGGTACACCGTGAAGACTCACAATCCTCGAGACATAAAGTTCGCCAAAGGCCCCACACGGCCGAGTCTTGACAGAAGGAAATGTGCCACTTTAGTCAACCCGTCGATCCACGACCCAAATAGCATCATTCCTTTTGACGAGCGGGGCAACCCGGTGATGAAGTCCATGCCAACGAATCCCACTTCCATTCTCGCACCGCAAAGGTCAAGAAGACTCGCTGACGCCGATGCTCGGCCTTCGACAAAGACACGCCGTCGCTCTCGAACGAACCCGCAATCTCGCGCTTCATGCGAGTCCACTGCAATCTCGACGAAGGTCCCGATACATCTTGGTAGCCCCGGATGAATAGACAAAGGAGAATCATGGGCTTCGCGGAGAATCAAATCCCGCAATTCCATGACCTTAGGGACCACAAGACGCCGCCCAAACCACACAACGCCATGCTCATCCTCCGAAAAGCACTTGGCTATCCCATCCTGATGTTCGCTGATCCGCTCACACCAACATCATGTCACGTGCGCCTTGATTTGGTCCACCAAGGTTGGTTGCACAACCAATGTAGCAAGAGAACCGTGCTCGGTCAAACCCAAATTAAGGCGCTGAAATTAAAATGAGAGCAGTCGCGCTCTTGGAGCATCAACATGTTGCAATACACCTTCCGATCGAGTGCATCCGCAACGACATTGGCCTTGCCCGATGGTACCGAATGCCCATGTCATAGTCCTTGATCAATTCCAACCATCTTCTTTGCCCGAGGTTCGGATCTGGTGGGTGAACAAGTACTTCAAGCTCTTGTGGTCGGAATACACCTAACGGTTACCAATCGATAATGCCGCCAAATCTTGAGTGCATGGACCACAAGCCTAACTCCAAGTCATGAGTAGGATAGTTGAGTTCATGAGGCCTCAATCGCCGCGATGCATAGGCCACAACCTTGCCCTCCCGCATAAGAACACAACCAAGACCACGACGAAGCATCACAAAAGATATCAAAACTCTTGTGAATATCGGGAGAACAAGCACTGGCCGAGGTCAACCGCTTCTTGAGTTCCCGAAAACTCACATCACAAGCAATGACCACTCAAACTTCTTGTCTTTCTTGAGCGATTCACCATAGGCTTTGCAATCTTGGAGAAATTCTCGATGAAGCGCGATAGTAGCTACCAAACCAAGAAAACTCCGCACATCCGTGACCGACTTGGTGACCCCAAGATAGCACATCACCGACCTTGCTAGGATCCACAGCCACACCTCCCGCTGAAAGAACATGGCCCAAGAACGCCACTTCCTTCAACGAACTCGCACTTGTCGAATTTGGCATACAACAGTGTTCGCGCGCTTGCCCAACACAAGTCGAAGATGCTCGGATGCTCTTCTTCACTCTTGGAGTAGATAAGGATATCATCGATGAATACCACCACGAACCTATCCAAATACTCCATGAATACCGAGTTCATAAGATTCATGAATAAAGCAGAGCATTGGTCAAACCAAAAGACATGACGGTGTACTCGTAAAGACCATAACGAGTAGCAAAGGCCGTCTTAGGGATATCCTCGCCACGATCCCGACTTGATGATAGCCCGGTCTCAAGTCAATCTTGAGAAGACTCGTGCTCGGTCAATTGATCGAAAAGATCATCAATACGGGGCAAAGGATACTTGTTCTTTACCGTCACCTCATTAAGCGGACGGTAATCAACACACATGCGCAAGGTCTTGTCCTTCTTCTTCACAAAGATAATGGACAACCCCAAGGAGATGAGCTAGGGCGGATAAAACCCTTCCTTGCAACTCACCCACCGCTTCTTGACTCCTCCAACTCATTAGGAGGCATGCGATACGACCTCTTAGAAATAGGGGCGATGCAAAGAACTCGATCACAAACTCGGATCGCGAACGGGAGGCATCCTCGCAAATCTTCGGAAAGACATCCGCGGTCACACACCGTGGGGCGCCGCGAATCTCCAATGCCGGCCGCTTCAAGGACATAAAGATGGGGTTCTCGCAATCGAGGCGAAACCCAACCTGTTCACCAAGGATCGGTGAGGTAGACAATCTTCCGGCACAATCGATTTGCCCCAAGTGTTGGGACAACCAATCCATGCCAAGAATCACATCCAAGCGCCGAGTCGAGTAGGATAAGATTCGCCAAGAATCCCACTCCTTCGATGTGGATAGGAACATCCCAAGATACTTGGTCGACTCTCAATTCCAACCCGAGAGCGAATCGGCGGTGGAATCCCGGAGGAACACAAAGAAGCCCACAATCAACGACAAAAGACCTCGAAATAAAGAATGCGAGGCTCAGTCAAATAAAACGTAGCAGGATGTAAATTAACAAGGAGCGCACCCAACACAACGTCGGGCGCCTCGTGCCTCCTCACCGAGATGTGGTTGACTCGACCACTCCCGACACCCTGGTCTTCGGATCACCTTCGGTCGTGTGTGACCATTCCGCGCCCTCCATTAGGACGAGGGCCGCCTGCACCTCGAGGGCAATCGCGCTAGCATAATGGCCCTTCTTGTTGCGGCGGCGGTAACATCGGCCCGGTGGGTTGCGGGCGCAACTCGCTTCTGGTCGCAGTGCACGTGGTCAAACACGGCTGCGGGGACGAGCAACCGTGCCGACGGCCTTGGCGGTGGTGAAGCCAAGCACGAGCCCTCGTGGGGCCCAACACGGACGAGTGAGGCCACTGCGCACCGATGTGCCTCCCACTTGCGCTATGACTCACCCAGCGCCTTCGCTTTGTGCTCGGACGATGGCCTTGTCAACCAAGGCACGGAAGTCAACAAAGTCCACTATAGATAGCTTGTCCCGCAGCTCCTGACAACCCATCCATGAACTTCTCCGCTTAGCCTCATCGAGGCCACCTCTCCGAGCATAACGAGCCAAGTGGTTGAACTCGTAAAGATACTCGAGACGCACTTGCGCCCGCTAAGCGCAAGAAACTCCTTCTTCTTGAGCTTCATCAGCCATCGTGCATGTGGGCCCGACGAAAGGCGATCGAAACTCATCCCACGACAACGTGGCTCGCGGTGCATGGCGAGAAAGTTCTCCCACCAAGATAGTGCCGCACCTCAAGCCGATGGGATGCAAAGAGTGCCCGCCTCGCTCCCGGCATCGAGCGATATTGAGCTTTCGCTCAACAAGACGCAGCCAATCATCCGCGCCGAGTGGATCCTCCGATCGAGAAAGTGGGTGGTCGTGGTACGGAGAAACTCCGCAAGCCCACCACGAGATCGGTGGCCACCACCTCGTGATCTCCGGCGCAGCGGAGCGGAGGTGTTCCTCGCAATGACCTCCAAGATACGGTGCGGTCCATGCGATTCCGCTCGATCGAGCGTAACCTCACCATGGTCTGAGGAGGGGAAGCTCCTCATCGAACCACCACGGTGACTGCTTGCGAGTGGTTCTTGTCATCCTGCTCCACAAAAACAGTTAAAACACAACTCCGAACAGAGACAAAGAAAACTACTAACCTCTTAACAAAACACTCTTTAAAGGCTCAAGTATCAACATAAAATCGCAGCAGGTCATAAAGATAACAACCACCTTCCTGTTATGACTAACTCAGTATGGAAAACGAGTAATCATTTGAGAAGACCCAAAATTTCAGCACCAAATTCTAACTCAAAAGCAGTCCGTAAATCAAGGTATAACCACCTAATATAGTATAGGCATTAGCTAATCTCATATCACTTCTTACCCTTTTATTCCCACAAGTTTTAGTCGAATTATCCTCTCATTTCCTACCTTAATTACTCATCATTAGCTAGCTGTCCTATTTTCTTTCTCCAAGCTCTCTCATGGTTCTCCCAAAACCCGCTTAATCGATAGAGGAAAACCGCTAATCGATAGAGGCTAATTTTTGAAAGGGAGAGAGGAACAACCTTTTCAAACTTAAGTGAGAGTAAGGTGAGATGAGCAAGCTAAGACAGTAAGGAATAAAATTAGAGAACTTACTTAAGTTTTCATAAACTATTTGAAAGTAAGTTTTCAAAATATCCTAAGGCGACCAAGCTAGGGTTTCTACGGTCAAGATGGCTCGATACCAACTTTGTGAGGACCAGAATATTTAACTAGTAACACTTAACCTCCAAATGGTTCTAGCATTACTAATTAAACATTCTAAGCCTCGATGGGCATATGTTTCCCAATGCAACATATGCACATCATCACAAAATTACACATCACTTCCATACAACATACAACGCTAAGTCAACAACGACATACATAAAGTAAAGTTATTACAAAGAGAGCCGACCGGCCAAATATAACAATATACAAGAATGACAATGAAGCAAAAGTGCCATAAGATGGCTAGAACAAAAGTCGACCAGGTTAGCCATACACCCACAAGGCAACCGATCGGCCGCTAAGCTAGTCGCTCATAAGCTACCACAACACACCACAAAAGTGAGGCCCTTCAGCTCACCTCCTTCCTCTCGCATCAAAACAATTAAGCATAGCATCCGAGCACAAAGATTGTCTTTGTACCCGCAAGATCGACGTGTGGAATAGCGGACCTATTCATAACTACATGCAAGCTTGTTTAGGTGGAGGTTGTATGTCTCATTTTGCATGAAGCCAACTTTATTTGCAATAATGTAATACATTTAAAAGCAAGTTTGCAAATCTGTTTTTAATGTTGAAATAACGATGATAAAGATACATACAAGTAACCACCGGAAGTGACTATCCCAATAGCCACCACAACATAGCACTAATCCCGATTCGCACCACCCATCAAGTTTTAATTTAAAAGGTTGTAGTCTAACTCTTGAAAGACCTTGCCAAGCGTGTCCATAACCTAGGACGAGGCTATTCGAATAGTTTTAACCTCGCAGGTGTACCAATGTACCCACACCTGCATCGCCTTTAAGCCAAAAGCACACTTCCGTAGGTATGCCGGCACGGCTAAGTCCTACGAGACGCTTTCCAATATTGTGTATGAACTACGAGCCTCAGATGGGTAGAAACACCATACGCTTACATTGCAAGCCGAAAGACAACAAATCCCATCCCGGTGAAGTCTTTCTGACACTACAATGCTCCCAACACCATCCTCCCGCGACCTCCTGCGACCCTGAGCCAATACACGCCAAAGTACTAAGTCAAGAGAGGTCCCATACCCTCTAGTGTGGTTAGCACGCTAAAATGCTTGGTTTAGTGTAACAAGATGTTCGGTCCTTGGTGACTTAGGCACCAATCCAGCCACACCCGAGAATCACACCAACATACCATTGTGCCCAAGTCTAAATCATTTTGCCTTTAGTTTTAGTTTTCACAAGTAGACATGGCACAAGGTGGAAATCATAAATCATAATAAGTTTTGTGTGATCAAGGTTATCGACAAGTCGATAACCGCCATTTCTACCGAAGCTAAGCATGGCTAAGCAATTAATTCGCAACTACTAAGTGACAAGAGCCCATCCACGAACTCTAAATCACAGAAGTAACCTAGGCTCATGGTAGTAGAGGATAATCATTTGCTAAGGAAATGCATCTACTAGGCCAACTATTAAAACAAAGTAGCAATGCATACATAGAATTTGTAATCAACATAAATACTTAAAATACTGGGATTAACATGATCAAACTGCTTGCCTTCTTGTCGCTGCTCAATTGGTTGCGGAGGATCGTTCTCGGGATTACCGCAAATGTCGAATCCTAAGCGAAAGTCAAAAGAACCAAGAACAACCAATAAGACGAACCACAAATAAACAAAAGAGCAAGCAAAACTTAACCAAATGCGACTAAATTTACACATAAGGTAGAATACGAATATACCTAGACATAGAAACTGAAAACCTAATTTGGATTTGTGGTGCAAAAGATATTGCCTAAACATACAATTTCTACCATAATTAACACTCGTAGCAAAAATATTTTCTAGAAAGATTTTGAAGCTGAAATTTTATGGTAGCTACCTACTGGTATTGAAATAACCCATATAAAATTTCAGGTCATTTGGAGTTAAAGTGATTTAGTTATGATTTTTCTAAGATGCAAAATTGGCATAATGCACTTTCCAGAGCATAAATATGTTCAAAGCTAATTTTACAGTGAAGTATACCAACAGAGGGTTCTCTAGAATTTATCATATATATTTTGCATTTACAGAGAATTACTGTGCATTTTATAAGTCTCCTGAATTTTCTAAATGTTTGAAAATAGGTACTAAATCATTAACCAAGGTTTTCTACAATCTTGGACCTACCATCATTTTTATATTAACATTGGGTTAATAACAAATTTATCAAAGTTGGAATTATTCATTTTGGACATACACAGAGCAAGATATGCATTTTCTAAAGTTTTATTCATTTTCTGAATATTCAAAATGACAAATCAAGTTATTCCTAGTTATGCAATTTTCACACAGAACATGCTCAAATCCATTTTTATAATAAACTAAAGTGATAACATAATTTATTACAGTTGGAATTAACCAAAAGCGCTTAAAATGAATTAGTTATGAGTTTCTAAAGTTTTTACATCATTTTCGCTTGTTAAACAATTACTTACAAAATACGTAACAACCCTAATAACGAGAAAATGACGTGGACCATTCTCCACCCTTGATCGAAAATCCTACGGCTCACGCTACGCCGAGAACACGCGCACGCGCCGAAAGTCACTAGAAGCCCACCGTTGGATCAAGATCCAACGGCCACACGAGTGTATGCAACCGACGATGCGGTTGCCTCGGTGAACCACGACCATCGCAGATCTAAGGATGAACGGCTCGTAATCCATATCTAACCTGGAAGGTCCGATTGCACTCATGATCTCACCGCGAGATCACGAGATGGACGGCCCAGATGATGAGGGGAACCGATGGTCCGAATGCATACAAGATCTAGGCCGTTGATCAAGGATCGACGGTGACTATCGATTGAAGTTCAAAGGGATGTCGACACGCTGGGCACGCATGCTCGGTGACTACGAGTCACGACCGCAACGATTTAACCAACGCACACAACCGTGACCGGGCCCACAAGTCGACTAAGCGCATGTTAAGACCAAATTAATGATTCTAATGATTGACATTAATTAGACTCTAATGATCACGAGATTTGATTCTAACCTCGCCCACCAACATCGACCCGCAGGTTAATTTCGACGGCGATTAAATGCCGACTCATTTAATTAAGCAATGATTGACATTAATGATGTCTCGAACGATGCGGAGTGAACCGAGATTGATTTAAGGATATTGGGCCCACCGGTCGCTGGCTCAATAATAATGACTAAGACACAATTAATAACTAATGATTGGTAATTAATGCGCCCTAATGAGTCGACGAAACGGAGCGCTGCGCGTTCAAAAAACCCGAGTGGCTTCAACGGCGAATCGCCGGCGACATCAAGCGCGCGGCGCCACCAAGTACTAAAATGGAATCGCAATAGCACAACGAGTCTAATGGTAGCATTCTCGCCATGAGGGATCGAACGCCGGCTAGCCGAAAATGAAAACGGAGCTTTATCGCTAAACATGAAAATAGCGAAAGCTCACGCGTCCAAGGAAGCGGTGCGAGCTTCTAAGGACTAATAAGAAGCTACCTTAGCGACTAGAAGCTTCAAGATGGCCGAGATGCTTGATCAAGGTGAAAGCTTCACGGACTTGAAGAAGAAGGTTCAAATTGACACCTGAGCCAAATGAGTGATACCAAAGTATCAAAATAGCTTCATTATGATCCACAGAAGCTATAAGAGCAAAGAATTGGAAAATGGAGCACTCACCTGAGCTGAGGAAGAAGATGACCAATTTCGGCCGAATTTGAACAAACCCCAAATTGGACAATTCAGAGAATCAAATCCAAAATTAAGTGAGGGGAAATGTTCAAGGAAGTAAATGAACAAGGTTAGGGCAAAGAAACATGAAGGAGGACCACTGGAACACCAAGAACATCAATGGAGCTCCACGGGTCAACAATGGCGATTTGCCATTTTTGAGGTATTAAGCTCCAATGTCGTGAGTGAAGCTTGGTGGTGGTCTAAAGAGATACTAGGAAGCAATGAGGTGCTTATAAAGCCACGAAAGTGTTAGGTTTGCACCCTCCTCTCTCAAGCGCAAAACACAAAGCACCACGCACACGTAGACAAGGAAAAGAGGTGAAGACGTGCATTAGGGCATGGCCTAGCTCAGTGTACCTCCCATACTCCTACACGCCGGCTAGGGTGGCTTTAGGAGCAAGAAATGACCTCACCATGCCTTGCAATCGCTTTCGCACGGCGGGAGGTTGAAGATGACCAGCGCAAAGCTCGGGCGATTCACACCGTTGGATGAAACGCGAACGGCCGAGATAGTGCCACGCTACCGTGTTTATAACACAACGGGAAGATTGCGAGCCTTGATTAGAAATGGATGGCTCGATAGCTCCACGTTGCAAACTCAAATTACAACGAAGTACGCGAGCGTTGGATTTTAATCCAACGGCTCGATTCAAAATCGAACCGAGGGTCCGAAGGGTTCGGAAATCTCGGCGGTGGATTGCGATCTAACGGCTGACAATCAATCTTGCAACCGAAGGTCCGAAACGATCACGCGCGGCGGTCGTGCGATTTAGATCTAACGGTTGAGAATGCGCGCGCTTTAAAAGGGAGGCTCGGTGCGCTTAGTTGATTCGATCAAATCGATTGACTGAGCCCAGTCCGACTCGAACCAAGTAACAAGAAACCAAGTTTGACTTTGAAAAAACGAGAGACTTTGAAAGATTTATTTGAGGTAGCAAAATAACTCCAGAAATTATGAAAATTTTACGAAGTTTGCTAACTCAGATATTAACCTTGTGTAAAATTTTCAGAGGTTTTTATGCTGTGAATAAATTTCCAAAAATTCTACAAGGCTCTGTTTAATATTTGACTGAGAGTCAAACAGGTTTGATCGCCTCTAAAAATATTCAAACAATTTCTAAAAATTGTGAAATTTTTCAGAGGGTCACTTACCATCACAGAGACTTAGGAAAATATTTTCAGAGGGTGATCATAAGATTTGACAAGATTGTTTTTGGAATAGCAAGATTTGGATCAACAAGACTTGTGACAATGTATTTCCACACTTCCTTGTACAAGAATTTCTTGGCACCACAGGAAATACATGATGTAAGAAAAAGTTTTAATTTCTACTGATTTTCTTACATTTGAAACACAAGCCCAAAATTGGGATGTTACAATAGGTAATGCAGAAAAAAGGGGAATAAGTGAATTACTCATCCTTATCACCCAAGACATCTGGGCAACAGAAATAGAACAAAGCCCACATCTCCTACCAGAATAGTCATATTCAGTTGCGAACTTTAAAAAAAGAATGACAAAGTTGTATATATAAGCCACCAAGTTTCAGTAACGGGGTTACCTTTAAGTTATTTTGAATAGGTATTCCACTGATGACAATGTGATGAGCAGAAGGTATTTCAAACAAACTTTGGCCCCTTCGTGTCTTTGGATTCTTGATAATATGGCCCTCATTAAGAAAAATGTAGTCCCACAGTATCTCTTTCTTGTGATCATCAGCATTACTGCCTCTTATTAACATGTAATCATTCCAGACAAGGTCATATGTTATTAGAAGAACACCACCCTCCTGAAGAACGACTACCATGTGATACATGGCCGCTAGGATTCAACTCGACACCTAGATTAGAAGGTACTAGGTATTCTTTTAAATAATGAGTTAAAACCGTCTTTGGGGCAACAATCAATGCTCTTTTGATTAAGGAATAATGATATAATCCAGCCAAGAAAGCAGAGACCTGGGACCTCAATGCAAGCAGTCCAATGAGTCATTAATTAGTGGATTGCAGAGTAGTAGTTAAGAAGAATTAAGTTGACGTGCATCAACATGGATGATGAATTGAATTCATAAAAATTTACCTACATTGTCTTGTCGAGGCCCATGTTATGCCTGAGGTCCCTTCGGTTGCATTGCAGTGCAGCGCGCAAAGCCAGCTAAGGCCCTCACGCTGGTGTGGGTAAAGCATCTTGGATACTCCCTCGGGGAGAGGGGGCTCCTTGGTAGACATGGAGTTGGGCCCAGTGTTGCTCAAGTTGTCATCTTCCCGCTTAGCGATGGGTGGTTCATGAGGCCTCGGTGGGATTTGGAGTCAGGCGGCGGGGGCTGAATCGAATCGATGGAGGAAGACTTGTTTTTCTTGGTAAGGATTGATTGATTGATTGCCTAGAGCTGGAGCTAGAGCTGACCGGGCGCCCGGGCGGGAGGAGGAGGCTAGGCCGGGAGGAGGACGGGCTGACAAGGGCAGATCTAGAGTTCTTGGGGAGTTGGCATGAGTGACTGCTGTAAGATCGAGGAGGCCAACTAGATGGGGGGGTGAATAGGCAGTTTTAAAAAATTCTTTTTGGCTAAAACCTTTCTAATACGAAAGCTAATATCAAAAAGGTTTTGCACAATCAAAACCTAAATCAACTAGTCTTTACTAAGTGCACCAACAATATAAGACTACTGAATGATAGCAATCATACAAAGATGAATAAGCAATTTAATTCTCTGAATGTAAATTGCAATAAAGTAAAGCACAAGAGATCAAACCATAATGACACGATGATGTTTTACCGTGGTGTTCGGAGACTTACTGGTCTCCCTAATCCATGTTGAGGTAAGCTCAAACCAATTGGACCGACTCCACAAATTAAGCCAATACCTCCAAGGTAAGTCCAACCACTTGGACCGGTTCCAAAACGAACCAACACCTCGATCCACTCGCGGTTGCTCTTCCTCCACTCCGGAGATGGCGAGCATCAAACCACTCACAACCGTCGGGCCTTTTCACAAGCTTCTTGAAAAGATCACCGGACCACGACGCCTCCACGCCGTCTAGATGTCGGCAAACACCAAGAGTAACAAGTCGAAGACTCTCACTTGAACTAATCAAGTGTCTAAGCTCAATGAATACGCAATCCACTACTTAATGCAACACATGCACTTAGGATTTTCCTCTTAAAGCTCACTAAGTGCAACACATACATAAAAGAAAGAAGAGGGCTTGCTTTTGGCTCAATGGAATGTATATGGCACCAGCAACTTCTCCCACAACCGATCAAGGTGGGTATTTATAGCCCACACATAAAAACTAGCCGTTGGGGAGAAGCCACAGAAAAACAGAGATAAACCGGTCTGAACGCCAACTAATGGTCGGTCGGACCGCCCAAACGCCAACAGCTATAAAACTAGCCATTGGACTCACTTCTGGTCTGGCCGCCAACAGATGGCTGGTCAGACTGCTCAAACCCGATCAGACCGCCAAAGGTGCTGTCAGACCGCTCAAGGAAAGCAAGCCAAACCAGAGAAAACACCTTCTCTGGAAAAAGCGTAACACACAAAGGATCGGTACTATCGCCTTGCGGTAATACCACTTAAACAACTGCGGTCATACCGCTGACCGGTCCGACCGCCAAACACACCCGGCAGACCGGCACCCAAAACCAGAGAAACACATTCTTTGGAAAAAAAAGCTGACCAGGTCACTTGACCCGAATGTCCGATTATACCGTCCAACATATGGCGGTCAGATCGACACCCCACCGGTTAGACCGACTGACATGGGCGGTCAGACCGCCCACTGTCAACAAGGCTGAAAATAGATAATGCACTTTGCTTCAACTCAATTTGTAAAACACATTTGCTAATTGAGCAAAGATGCACACAAGGGATGAAAGTAAGATTCTCAACAAGTTGCAAAACACATTTGTCGACCTTTAGAATCAATGCCACAAGGAATAAGATACATGGACTTAAACTATTTGTAAAACACATTCGCAAACTAAAGTCACATGCTACAAGGATTATGCATGAGCTTTAACTATTTGCAAAACACATTCGCAAACAATAGCATCATGCTAACGAGAGCAAGAGCAAGCATAACGAGCTATCAACACATGACTAACTCAAGCTACTAGTAAGACCCCTCTTAATAGTATGGCAACCTATACTAGCAATTCGGTCTCCATCCAAACACCAAGACCGGTAAAAGACCAGGAACACATCCTTAGTCCTAGCTAGTCATACCTTTGCCTTGCACACCTTCTTGAAGCTTGATGACGCACATCTTCACTTCAAGTCCGGGTCATTGTCTTGACTTTAATAATCATCAATACATGATGTTTTCCTTTACTTCGGGATCTTGACTTGATGCTCATCAACACATGATGACATCCTTTATCCCGAGTCTTGATATACATCAACACATGATGCATCCTTCACTTTTTCCTCCATCAACACATGATGGATCTTCTCTTGACTTGATGATCAACTCATGATCATCTCCTCTTCGAGATCTTGATACGCATCAACACATGATGCATTATTTACTCCAAGCTCTTGACTTCAATATCATCAACATATGATGATCTTCTACACTTCGGGATCTTAACTTGAACATCATCAACACATGATGATTTTCTTCATCCCGAATCTTGACTTGATGACGATCAACTTACGATGTCATCCAAAGTCTCCATCTCCATATAACATAACATATTCATCCAACTCATGAAAAATGTTAGTTCCACAATATGATTGTCATTAATTACCACAACATACCATTAACTCATAATGGTGGGACAAAATACTTCAATCTTTCCCTCTTTGGTAATTGATGACAACCATCATAATTACAAATAATTGAATATAAAGACATATGAGTATATATGAACTACACAAGTCTTATATACTCCAAGATATGTTTCAAAGTAAAGATCCTTAATATATGTGAAAAAAGGAGTATGGATCAATACTAATGCAACTACAAAACATAGAGTGAACTACCCCTAAATGTGTGCATACACGAATGTGTAATAAGAACATATGCACATATTTAAGTTAACCATTTGGTGGAGTTCAACCTATATTTTGGATCCGAGGAAGCAACAAGATATATGAATATAATGTCGAATGCATACCTCTATGATTTTCACCTTTATATCCAACTGAGACTAAACAATAGGTATAACAGTAGAAGTGTTAGTCTCACAAATAGATTTGTCATTAATCTCCAAAATACTCCATTAACTCATAATGGCGGGTCTAGATTCTTCAACTGCGGCCGACCGGGAGGAGGATGAGGGCGGCGATTGGCCAGGAGGGGGACGGGTGTCGGGGATAGAGAGAGGAGGACGGGGGCGACGGCTGACCGAGAGGAGGATGGGTGTTGGGGACAGCGGCCGACCGGGAGGAGGACGGGGGACTGGGGGAGGAAGATCTGGATCGGGGGATGGGGTGCGTGAGGAAGATTGAGACTCGAGCGAGTCTAGCGGTTGGGAGCCTGGGACTTGGAATGACCGAGTGAGGCAGCAGCGAGTGACTAGGGTTTTAGTGGGGTGTCCTACCTGTCAGTGTAGGTTGCGGGTAATCGGGCGAAGCGAGCACGGGTGGAGCTTACCCATGCCCGCGCCTATTAACCCGATGGGCAAGGAATTATGTCTGTTTCCATGCCCGTGGGCAAAGAAAAACACCCATACCCACCTTCATTAGGGTATTCACCCACGGGCACGCGGGTAATCGGGTACAATTGCCATCCCTAGTGAAGACCTATTTTTAGCACCCACATGACGCAAGAGGGGTTACCGTTTGGCGTGAAACCTTATGGTAGCGAAACCTTAGCGGACACAATTACATTGGGATAGTGCAAGGTAAAGGCCTTGTGATAGTCGCTTAGTCATACGCCTACGGAAGCTTGTCTTGATCGACATATTAAGTAGACTATCTTTTGTGGGTAAAATTGTACAACCTCTACAGAGTTAAAACTATTCGAATAGTCGTGTCCACAGTCATGGACATGCCGAGCAAAGCCACTCGAAGTTAGACTTTGGTTTTGTTTTAAAAATGGTTTAAACACAAATGATTTTGGATAATCTATCTAATTGGGAAATCTGGGTAGTTAGCCTTGGTGTTAGAGGGTTATTCTTTCACTAGTTGTATATGGAGGTTTATCTTACACTGAAAAATGATGAATAAAATCAAATTCAATTTTAGATATAGAATAAATGATTTGGAACTTAGTAAATGTAATTTAACTGAAAATGTTGGTTTTATGCAAATCTCAGCCATATAAGCCTCCCTTCGACATACTTGCATGCATTATATTATGTTATTGGGTGTAACTTGCGGAGTACAATTTTTACTCACCTTGCTTAAATAAATTATTGATCAAAGGAAGAGTACTACGTGGACGGTGAGGACCTGGATAACTAGGTTGCGAGTCTGCGCCCCCAAACGATTGCTTGTGGCGTATCGTGTAGCCTACTTTATTATTGATGCTTCCCGTTGTACTTTTCTTTTGGATAAAGTTGATTATTACAAATAAAATGTGTGTTATGGTTGTGCTACCATCTTTTGTTTGACTCTGTACACTAGTTGTTCTTGGACTAGTGTGTGAGATACAAAGAATTCGGAATCCTTTACTCCTGGTTTCGACAAAAGACGTCTCTAATCTTCACGCACGTTCGCCAGGAGAGTTTTGAACTATCGTGTCCTTCAGTCAACTACCGTAAGCTGCAGATGGGCCAATAGCCGCCTTCCCACTAGTCACGTGGGTAACTATCATGTCTCTCGACTAGTTTGCTGGTCAGGGATTGTCCAAACTCGTATAGCTGGTAGGATAGTCTCCATGGCTGGTCGTTTCATGACTCAAACTAGTCGTCGACCAGTTTAGCGACCTGTTTGATCGTAACAAAGGGGAATTAGACTTCTTTTATATACTGGTCGTAGGTTTATAACCGTTATAAAGTGGGCCTCTTATCAAGTGGGCCTTTTTAATAGGAACTTTGAGTTTGACCAAAAAAAAAGCTGATCCGGTAAAAAATCCTCGTCACTGGTGCATTTGTCCATAATGCCTAGTATAGGGTCGTGTACCACACGTACACGCATGCATTTTCTCGTTACCACAGTCTCAGTCTATACATGAATGAGTGTACCTTTTTTTTAGCATTTATCTGATATAATTGGACTATCCTTCCTTTGCTAAAGCTGACGGGCGATGGCACGGGAGGTAACTTTGAAATGCATTTCGTTAATGATGTAGCCACATGAAGTTGGGATTCTCTTGGAGCTCTGCAAAGTGCTTTTTTTTTTCAGTACTATGATTCTGAAGAAAAAAAGTCAAATTAAGTGTGTGTCAATAAAGGGTAGTTAGTCTAATTTACGACTATGCAAATAGAAGTCTAGATGCTTCAGCCGGTTGCTGTGGCTACTGGCTACTGAGATTTTGATCTGAAATTCGAATGGGCTAGAGGTTTGGACAAGTACCATCAAAGAGTGAAAGAGCATCTTGCTTAAATCTGAGTGTGGGCCCCACACATATCGGTCACTCCACAGGTTGATTGCGGTGGCATTTTCAGGACAGTGGGTGACATGGGCATGGAAGTGCAGTCAGCCCAATCATTGAACCAGCCGGGTCCTACTGAGATGTAACATAGGTTAGCTTCATAGGAAGATGGACTAATGTATTGGTCCTGACATGTACCAATTCGAAGGCCCATTACGGCGTACATGGGCCAGAGACTATGGGCATTCGGCTCGCCCAATTGAGGCCCAATACGCTCATCCGTATCTGTGAAGCCTATTGACCATGGTTTCACTTTCTTTCCTTCGTCGTGTACAGTTGTACTCTTGCTGGTTGGTTCGCTAATCCTCTAGAGTCTAGAGCCCCACGAACTTATTCTAGAACTCAGTTATTTGCCGCTTTATATAATGATGTTTTAGGACGTAGATTGCATTTAAAATTTGACACTCTATAGAAGTGTTATTTTAGGATTGGGCACTTTTTGATAATTTTTTCTTGAACAATTATGCCGTTCTTCTTCTTCCTCCTCCCCTTCTTCTGTGTCCTTTTCTTCTTGCCCCGATCACGGCAGATGGCCATGTCGGGGCGCGTCCAACCAGTGCTCTCCCTCCAGCTCAAGGACGGGGGTGCACGCAGGCCATGCCACCGCAACACAACCACCACCACCACCACCACCATGAGTGCCCCTCGGCGTGTCCTCGCTGTCTAGTGTCCACCACCAATTTCCTCATCCTCCTCAATACCGCCGCCTCCACCTTCCGCGACCGCAAGCGCAAGCGAAACGACAACAACCTCGTCCCGACTCCAGTTGCTCATCAAGAAGCCTTCCAACGAGGCGGCCATCATGAGGAGGATGGTCGTTACGGATGCTACCATGGGTGGGGCAAGAAGAAAAGAGGAGGCGGGAGAAGGAAGAAGGATAAAATCGTTCAAAATAGGATAAAATATTCAAAGTAGCGAACGATGAATTGGATCTTTCAATAGAGTAGCAAACTTTGAATTGCAATATACATAGTGGTAATGATACGTATCTAACGTCCAGTGGAACAGACGCCTACTTCACTCTTTTTCCCCACACGCTCTCACAACCACACATTTATCCTCACCACCGACTCATGCTTTACCACTCGTTCTTATTCTTGCTCCCCCCGTTCCCCTTTCTCCCCATTGTTTTCCTCTCCCCAAGCTCATCTCTCACACACCACCTCTCCCACTGTCGCCGCCGCTTCCCTTTGCCTTCCCTCGCCCGCCTCTGCTGCCTCCCCTGCCTGCCTGCCGCCTCCTCGCCCGGTCGCCTTCTCCCGCCTCTACCCCACGGACGCCGCTTGCTTCGTGCCTCTCCTCTCCTCGCGCTGCCCTGCCTCGCCTCCCGCCGATCGCCGCGCCGGTTGCTCCCTCTCGCCTCCCGCCGCCTCAAGACGGATTTGCCTTCCTGCATCGCATCGACCCGTTGCCGTCCCCAACGACGGCCAGCTGGTCTGGGGCCTCCAGATCTACTTGGCTCTCCTCCTCCCCGCGGGCCTGCTGCCATTCCAGGCTGCTAGGAGGCAGCTGCTCCGTCGGGGTGAGTACTAAGTTTTTGATATGTTGTGCAATGTTGCAACCGTGAAAAAAAATGTTGCACACAAAGAAAAAAAATATTACATACAAATTACTGAGATGTTGCATCTTTTTTTGATATGTTGGTGTCCTCCAGATGTTTGTGTGTATTTGATTATGAGAATGTTTGTGATGTTTTGATTTTGAAAATGTTTGTTTATTTGATTATGAGATTTTAAGGTAATATTGCATATGATTGTTTGATATATTGCAACAAGCAGAAAAAATTGTTGCACGGTTCTTTCTCGAGTGTTGCATCGAGCCGTATGGTGAGAAACCTTCCACCGTACGTCCGAGCCGTAGTTGCGCCCATATACATAGTGTTAAATTCTAAAAGGACATTCTATAGAGGGAAAATTTGATCATATACCCTCATCTTAGATGGAAATTCAGGATTTACCCTCCTGCCCCACATGTCATTGACCTATGATGACCCCACATGTCATTGAGGTGGGAGGATAAATCCTAAAATCCTGAATTTCAAGGAGGATAAATACTGAATTGCCTTTTTGTTAGTCCCGGAAACTTGAGCTTTCCGCTTCCTTCTGCTAATGTCATCATCCCTTCCCTTGCTGCAACTCCCTCTCCTCCGCCTGCCATTGTTCCGGCCCGAAGTAAAATCTGCTTGCCTCGTCTAAGCACTTCTCCCTTCACCTCCCTTTCACTTCTCCCCACCATCGAAGAAAGAGGAAGGAAAATCTTATAAACCAGGCGTCTCCGCTCCTCCTCCTTTCTCTTGCGGCACTGGGAAATTTCCTCCCTGGATTTGCTCGATTCGGCGGTACATCTCCTCTACTTGCTGTTACTACTAATTTGGGTCTGTATTCTTTCACAAAAATTTGGATTTGATCCATGGTGCGATGTTCTTTCGAAGCGATTTTAGTTGCATTTTCGTACATAGTTTGTCGCGTTTGTGATCAGAGTAATGGACGGACCTGGTCCAGTTGGCATTGTGGGTATCGTGCCATCTAATGACATTTCTGTTTGTGCGCATCTCATTGTTGAGGTTGAGCCAAGAATGTGATATCATCTGAATGTTGGACACCATTCTGATATTATGAACTGAATGTTGGACACCATGCTGATAATCCTTTGCTTTCAATGTTTCAAACGTTTGTGGATGAGTCATTTCGTTTCATGTTTCGTCAAGTTTGCATTAACTAACTTCTCCTGAGCAAGCAAAGAATACGAGTGTTGCTTTGTGTAGCAGGCAACTACTCTTATAAGACAGAAACTTGAAATCCTTTAACAAGCCATCTAGTCCACAACTTTGTTGTTCTCGATTACTTATGTAAGTTTTGTCATCTTAAAATGTTCATGTGGATTGGGTTTTGTCTGAATAGATCACGCAGTGCTGTGCCGGTGCTGGACTAGGAAAATGGTCGATCTACTTTAGTTTGGACTTTGGTTGCGTGTGCCTATTTAAAGTTTAAGACTAGAACAATGACACCAAGGAACAGCGTCGGGGTTTTGACTCTCTAGTGATCCTGTTCATTTGGACAGTACGGAAAGAAAGAAACTCTAGGGTCTTTGAGGATAAGAGATTGGACATCCCGAGTTTGACAAGCAAGCTGGTGGACGAGTTGAGGAATTGGCGCCAGGCAGGTGCGGAGCGGTTGCCTTCTTCGTTCTGAGATTTAGCCTTCAGTTTCTTTTTCTCCTTCAGCAGTTTCTTGCTGCGTTGCCACTTGCCAGGGCGCTCCCTCCAGTCCAGAGAGAGTCTCTCATTCTTTTTCCTGCAATTTTTTTTCTGTTTTTTTGGGCCTTGCTTCAATACACCTCTTCTAGAAAAGTTTACAAATATTAAAACAAAGTGATTAATATTAGGTGGGTGAAATCTGTATCAGCACAAAAACAATTCAAATTGAATATTATATATAGATATAGATATAGATTTGAATATTAAGTGGGGGCAAATCTTTGATTTGATTTATTCTTTTTACGTTAACGCAGATTTGATCTCACCTAATATTACCTAAATTGCTTTAAGATTCATAAACTTTTCTTAAAGAGGTGTACCGAAGCACACCCCTTGTTTTTTTAGTTCGGTCACTAGCTTAGCTTAGCTTAGAGAGTTGTATTTCGGATTTCTCTTCTTAATACAACGGCTTGCAAAGCTTTTGCGCATTCCTAAAAAAAGAACAATGACACCATGCTGCACTAGTTCTTACATTTCATTTGTCCATGCATACGCAGGTGATTTCTCGAACCGGATGCGGCTCTATTCACCTGGAGTCTGTTTGCGGCGATCTGCTTCCTGTAGCATGCAGTCCCATTCTAATCGATCTCAAAGAGGATTCACACAGAGTATGGCCTTATGGAAGTGTTCGCAGTCGCAGTCAAGCAGTTACCATGTGAAGTCGGGATTAGTTGATTTTTCTCTTAATAAGAATACAAAATCTTCTGATCCGCACAGTCTAAAGTACTTTGTCAGTTTAGAGGGTCGACAGTTCCATTGTGGAGTGTCAACCAGAGAGGGTAGTGCAAGTATAAAGCTTGACATGCCTTCACGCGAAAAAATTTGTAATATTAGCTGGAACTGGAGAGGCATGACTCAGAAAATAGGAGGTACAGCCGGTGGACTTTGCTTAGGTTTTTCAGTATCTGGAATAGCAGAAAGCGCTGAGAGTCCTGTGGATAAAACCATCAACAGTGGCCAAACTTTGTCATCATATACCAGTTCAACCCATGGGAAGAAAGTCTACACAGATTATTCTGTGACTGGTGAGAAATGCAGTTTTTGAGCTTAGTAAATTGCTTTTTCAACTTGGGCATGGTCATAGCATAACATTTAGCTGACTACTTGTCTGATTTACATGGATCCCCCAGGCATTCCTGGAGATGGAAGATGTTTATTCCGCTCTGTGGTTCATGCGGCATGTGTTAGGTCAGGGAAACCCATACCTAATGAAGATCTCCAGAGAAAGCTAGCTGATGAATTGAGGGCACTGGTATGTCTGGAATGCTTATGGGTAGGTTATTAGTGCTGTTGACTTTCTTCTCTGAAGCTCCTATATAATCTCTTCATTGTATAGGTTGCTGATGAATTTGTTAAGAGACGGGAAGAGACTGAATGGTTAGTTGATGCAATTTCTTGTTGCGATGTTTGTTCTTCTGAGTCTAAAATAAAATTGAACCATGAATGGTTATTGCCAATACATTTTAAACTGTTGCATTTCCTCATCACACCAATTTACAGGTTTGTTGAGGGGGATTTTGATACATATGTCTCCCAGATTAGGCAGCCACATGTGTGGGGAGGTGAGCCAGAATTGTTCATGGCTTCACATGTTCTTCTGTAAGTAATTGGATCTCCTATGCATTTAATTACATGGATATCAAAGATAGATTCCAGTTATAACATAATAAGATTTGCTTATTTCTTGTTAGCTAAAATGTATTTTAGTGTGGTATCCTCGCAAGCTGAATAGCTTTATGACAGAAGAGCATATAATGCAAAGAATTGATCCTGTGTTTTATCTGTGACTGGATGAGAAGAAAGTACGAGTTCTAATTTTTCACCTATATTGCTACTTCTTTTTTTAAAGTAACTTGTATAGCTTTTTTGAATTTCACAAATACGCTCATTTTAAATCATTTTCCAAACCCCAAATGCCAATGCAATTTTTACTCAAAATAGATTAATTGGAGAAAGTTCAGTCAAGTGGACTAGTTTCTGATGATAGTTAAAATTAGATAGCCAAGAATTCTTATGTCAATGAAAGAAAAAAGGTTCCTTCTTAATTTGATCTATCTCCAGTTATCAAGTACTAAAGCAGTACGGTTCATTAAGTACTAAAGAAGTAAGAACACCATTACTTTGTTCACAGGATGCCAATAACTGTGTACATGCATGATGAAGAAGCTGGTGGTTTAATAACAATCGCTGAATATGGCCAACAGTATGGTAGAGAAGATCCAATCAAAGTTCTATATCATGGTTTTGGCCATTATGATGCTCTAGAGATTCCAGCAAATAGGGGTCCAAAGACAAGACTGTAGAATTTTGGAGCTCAAGATTCAAATGGTAAGTTCAACGTAATATCTTTCTGCTCTTTCCATATAGATATGTTGTTGAAGTACTGATGGGTGAGACCATGAGAGTGAATTTTTTTCAATTGTTTATATGACCTCAATGAACATTGAAGCTTTTCAGCTCTAACTATGTGGATATGCAAGATGGTTTTGTCGAAAACACTTTTTGTGCTTTGCTACATTTTTTTTCCCTTTTCATGATTGATCTAGAACTTTAAGATTTTACCACATGGCTGTTTACGCCCATAACCACCACTCATTTTAAGATATACTTTTTTTTGCGAGGCATTTTTATACACACTAATGCATGTACGAAATATATACTACAGTAGAAGTGTTTGAATCCTGAATTTCTGATGTAGGGACTGCTTATCTTGTTAGATGGACCAAAATTATTCCCTGAAAGTTGTGCTCATTACCAAACTTTTGCTTGCAGGCACTGTTGCAAAAGCCTTTGGTCAAGTGCATGGCTCGAATGGCTTTGTCTTCAGGCACAGCGCATAGAATCGAGATGATAAGAGATACAAGACATTTCATTCTCTGTATGAAGCTGCCGAAAGAACAAAAAAGTTCTGGAGTCCATTGTCCCCAGATGCTTATGAAACGTCCAACATGGCAACATCCTTAGAGTTAGAGGAGATGACTGAATCCTGCTTGTTGGGTGTTCATGCACTGAATGTAGGTACCTGTAACTTGCTGTAATATCCTGAGTGCTAACTTCACTCGTGCTAACAATAAAAGGTGGCAGATTTCTTCCTGCCAATGACCCCGGTGTTCGTCCGCGAAAGTCTTGATGCTGCACCATTTTTCATTTAGATCTAGTTAGTACCAGTATCCTACATTCTATTTCATGGCAGGACTTGAATCTGATCTTTGGACTTTGGATCGGGTGTTTGCATTGTCCTGGAAAAGCCAAGCTGGCCTCTTGACACAGTTGCAAAACTAGGTCCTGCAAAGGTTAAAGCAGCATACCAACCGGTTGTCCCTGATGGTATCTATCCCCTTTCCTGATGGACTGGGGAGCAGGGGCCAACCTTCTCATGGGCTCACGACAAGGATTCAGATTGAACTGGACAGCATTTGTTGCAGCATCCAACGATTCAGTCAAGAGAGTACCCCTTTTAGCGG
The DNA here is from genome assembly GCA_036346255.1 of Ampelocalamus luodianensis. Taxonomy (NCBI): domain Eukaryota; kingdom Viridiplantae; phylum Streptophyta; class Magnoliopsida; order Poales; family Poaceae; genus Ampelocalamus; species Ampelocalamus luodianensis. The sequence goes on along the minus strand of CM070632.1, from coordinate 6,064,502 downwards.
GACTTCCAGCAAGTTTAGCTTTAATTTATACTATTGGTCTCACAAACCGTCCAGACAGAACAGAGCTGCAGAGGTAAAATGCAAGCAAGTTTGGTCTTATATATATACTCCATCCGTTTTTTTAAAGATGTTCTTCTATAATGCATGCAATCTAGAGGTGGCCAAATGGGTGGCCTGGTATGACCTGTTTAGGCACGCTCACTTGGTCGGCATACTAAACGGGTCATGTTGTGCTGGCCCGTGGGCTCAGCTGCAGACCTAGGCACAACCCACTGAGCTCACAGGCCGTGTCATGCCAGTCTAGGCATGTTTTGTCTGACATGCCAGGGTAGACCTGTTTAGCCCATTTTGGATCGAATTTTTTTTATTTTTTTTTGCAATAATTCTAGAAAAAATGTATAGAATTCAGAAATACAAATTAAATTTTAAAAAATGAGTTCTATACCATAGAAGAGACAAATATATTAGAAATGTAATAATGAGCTTTGTTAATGTTTAGATGGCTGACTCGTTAAAAACTTTGCCACGTAAAAAACTCTACATGAGAAAATCTTGACAAAGAAAAAAAAGAGTACAACTTATAACTCTGCATATATCAATGTTCTAAGTGTCATTGTATAGGTAAAGATTGTCGAACACGTCCGTCAACTCTGTATTTTTCTACAGAGTGTTGATCTCGTGCATCAGCGTGTTTCCAATCTTTCACGATTAGAACTTAGAAGTATTTCCACCAACTCACTCGTGAGACTTGTTTTTCTCGCCTCTAATATTCTTCCAGAAAGACTAAAAAAAGACTCGAAAGAAACCGCCGAGATAGAAACAGTTAACACATCCCGTGCTAACATACATAGCACTGGATATGTTATCTTGTGCTCAGTGGCGAATCTAGGATGAAAAACGAGGGTGGGCTCAACCGTGCAAAGCCTCGAATGACGAAACTAATTTGTAACAAACATAGTCTTGTATTCTTGTGCAATCAAATTCATAGTTTCTTACATGAATAAAAGCAAAACAAAAAAAAAAGAAATACAATGAAGGTACCTCGCTAATGAAAAGTGCATCCCTCCAAAACATGTAAATATGGTTCCAGTAGGTAACAACATGTACATCAAAATTAGAAAAATTAGTGATACAATAGCAAATTGTACTTAAATGACCATGAACATTCAAAATAAAAACCCATACCACTAAGACGCTAGCTTGAATCACGACTTTCACGAGGCAAATTCATTCTACGTTTTTTCATGCCTTGGAAGGATCTTATGATTTTATCATCATCAATTGATCTAAATATGTCTCGCTCGGTGTAGCACACCATCAAATCATTCAGCCACTCATCCGATACCTTGTTGCGCAAATCTGCTTTGATAATATTCATTGCCGAAAATATTCTCTCAACAGATGCCGTTGCCACTGGAAGGATCAATATCAGCTCGATGAGGCGATATACCAATGGAAAAGTTCTATCTTTTTTTTTGTTTCAACCATCAATTGAGCAAGTTTTGAAATATCATGACATCCATGAAATTCCTCACTTCTCCTAATGTTGAGAATGAAGGTTTGAAGCTGATTTCTTAACAAGAATCGACCAGCCACCGTGAAATCATCAGCATAAATCTCAGCAAGTCGAATAAGCTTATCAACATTAAACTTAGAGAACGAGTCGCTTGGATCAAGACAAGACATGCATACCAATAACTCCAGGAAACTTCATTGAAACGATGATTCATCTCATTCATAGTTGCATCAAGAGCAGCATTGAAAATGTCAACTTTGTAATAATGATGTCGAGTCACTGTATGCTTTTGACGTACAGATCTACCCATAACTCCAATGACATCATTCATATTTAGCACAAAAATCCCATATGCCTCACAAAAACTTTTGACTTGGTCGAACAATGGCTCCCACCCATTGTCCCTCATATCTTGCAAGCGTTCTTTCACATCCTGTATCAAGCCCATAGCTTCAACGATGTCTTGATGCTTCCTTTGTAAAGCAAGTGATAGCTCATTTGTTATGCTCAACAATGTTATAAAAAAATGCATGATGAATACAAATTCAAAGGATTCCATATGTTTCATCAAACCTGCTGCTCCACCAAGACTTGTGTTTTGACAAGCATCTTCACTTATAAGTTCTAGCACATCCACAACTGCCTCCCACATTTGGTATATACGAAGCAAGGTTTTGATATGTGTGCCCCACCGAGTATCTCCAGGTCTAGCTAAGCCAGATTCCTGATGCAGCCCTCTTCCAGCAGATATCAAAGCATTCTCCAACTTGTCCAACAGGATATCATGATGCTTTTCAATCAACGCATCTTTTCTCTTGCAAGATGCACTAACAGCCGTAACTATCAGGGGAACATAGTTGAAGAAATCAGCAATAGCTCTACTACAACTTGCAACAGTGACAACCACCAATTGTAACTGATGAGCGAAACAATGGACATAGAAAGCATTTGGATTCTCATCCCGAATAAGTTTTTGCAAACCATTAAATTCTCCTCTCATATTTGAAGCTCCATCATAGCCCTGCCCACGAAGCCTAGAAATAGGTAAACCATGACGATCAAGCAAACTAACCAAAGCATCCTTCAATGACGCAGATGCACAACTTGTGATATGCTTGATAGCAAGAAATCTTTCCATGACCTTCCCTTGATTGTTCACAAACCTCACAATCACCGCCATTTGCTCCTTTATTGATACATCTCGAGCACTGCGAAATTCCTATCTCCAATCTCAGCTTTAATCACCTTTGTAACCTCTTGTGCGCAAGCTTTGGAAAACTCTTTTTGAATATCTGCACAAGTCATAACTGCATGCCCGGGAGCTGTATCAAATGCATAGTTCACTTCCTCCTTCTTATCCTTGTACCAATCTAACAACTCTTTGAAATTACCTTTGTTGATGGAAGTGGAGGATTCATCATATCCACGAAAAGCTTCACCTTGCGCTATGAGATACCTTGCACAATCTAAAGATGCAGTCAAACGAATTTTGTATGCAATTTCGGCCTCCTTACTGTATGTGCTTATTTTACTAAATACACTTGACCGTTGATTCTTGAAGTCATCACACTCACCCCTTGCGATGTTGTGGAAACTATTTGGACCACCAACATGTTTATTGAAAGCATCTATAGCCGTCTTCCAACGAGAGAACCCAACTTTTGTAAATACATCATTACCAAATGTGTAGGGTTGTGAGTGTTTCTTGAAAAGAAAACAATAGAAACAAAAAACGACATCCTTTTCCACACTATATTCTAACCAATCAAACTTATTAAACCATGATTCTTGAAAGGATCTCCACACTTTGCCATCCAATGTCTTTGGAAAGGCATGTCCAATTGCTCGAGTTGGACCATTCAACAAATATGTCCTCCTCACTTCATCTCTAATTTCATTGGCAAAATCTTCTATTGGTATGCGATGCACCAGATCGGCAATAATTTCATCTGGATTAAATTCTATTCGAGGCTTCTTTGGTTGAGTTGCGCTCTCATCGGTTGGGGGAGTACTACTAGAATTGCTTGTAAAATAATTACACAGAGTTCGTTTCTCCATTATTGCAATTTGCAAACCTATGAAGTATAAATAAATTGCTAATTAACTATATACCACAATAATACAATACCACACTACATTGATGAATAAGTTATGCCTTATAGTATAAGAAGTTACCACTGTCGGAGGATAGAGAATTAGAGACTTCAATTCTTCAATCTTCAATTGACACTTTGACAGCCACAACACCCCACCCCCACACCCGGTAGCCGGCACTGCCCTGCCAAGTGCCAACTGGCTTAGTTGATTAGTTCCCCAATCCCCCAATCCGCACTCCAGGCTCCAGTCCAGAGGCCTCCCTCCGTCCCTCGTCTCCAGAGCGGCAGAGCCCACCGCCTCCAGCTCCCTGCCTTCGCCTCTCTCCCTCGGTTCCTCCTCCGGCGACTGGCCCCCGCCTCCTTCGGCGCACAGCCCCCGCCTCCTCCGGATCCGGCTACAAGCGGAGTCGTGGACCGCCGCGGCTCCCGGGGCCTCCCCCGCCTCCTCCGACACCCGGCGCCCGGCTCTCCGGCACACGGCCCCGCGCCCGCCTCCTCTGATCCGGGCTACAGAGGCGCCGCGCCTTGACTCCCTCGGCGGTCGGCCCTTCGCCCTCGCCCCTCGGTGCGTGACTCGGCTCCCTCGGTGTATGATTTTGGAATTGGGAAATTTTGGAATGGGGAATGATTTGCACAGGTGGGGATGTGGAACTGGAAGGGCTTGAGGAGTTGGGCTTGTGGGCTTCGCCGCCGCAAAAGGCCCATCGGTGGATCACCATCGCTGGCTTCTTCCTACTCAGCACGAATCGGGCGCTCGGGCTCGGCCGATCGGCCATGGCCGAGTTTGGCCGAGTTTGTCTTTGGGTTCCGACGCGGCGTGAGGGTAGGTCAAGCTCGTTGGAGCCCCTACCGGATTCGCCGCTTGTGCTCATGCCACCATTGCAAAATATTGAAGTGCTCTTCCTGACAATCCACAGTATCGCTGTCCAAATAAGTGGATAGTTTCCTATTGCTATGGTGGACGTTGTGTCTTGCTTCAAAAGTTGACGTTGTAGAACCTGCACCCTTGGAGGAAGAACCCGCACCCCATATTTTGTCCCCACACAATTTTCTTCTTACTTGTGGTGGGTGGTGTTTCAGGTCTTTGCAAGTGAATTCCCTGAAACTTTAGTTGCACTTTTGATAAACATTAGGACAATTTAGTACAAACATCTAAAAAATAGTTAGAACAATCTATCTATCCAGCCTCACTCAGAAGTTAGATAACATTAGTGAATCCTCGAAGTTTAGCTCTGGGATATAAAATAAATGCAAATGCATATACATATGGGATATCTTTACAATTTTTTAAATATTTAGTTTTCATAGCAGGGGTAGTCTCTCGTAACACTATTTCATTTTCATGAGCCTTTAAGTGACTAGCATTTCAAGAATATGCATGCACAATTAAGGGAGATCTTGGATAATACACTGCGGATAAAGCAAGAGTGGAATCATAAAAAAAAAAAGTTCAAAAACAATTAACTTGTTAGCAACAAACCAATGCTGCTTAGTCAATGGCGTATTATCGTCATGGCAATGATAGTGCGTGTGAATAAAAACAGAAAATGTGCTCTTATAGAGTACAAAGTTCTTAAGCATAATGTAAGTAGAATTCCATCTTACAGATATATCCAAATCAAATTTTCTTGGATGTACATTCATTGTAATGCAAAAGTTCTTATATGCTGTTATTCGTTGGTTAAAATGATTTAGGAAAGATATTGCATCTAGGAAAGCTTTAATATACTGTTCCAACCTCTTTAAATCTTAACTATAAGATTAATAATATGACAGACGCATCGTCAATGTCGCAAGAAGGATTCAGCGTCTGTACTAAATAACAGAATGGTAATATCCATTGCCCTAAGGTTTGCGACAACATTGTCTAAAGTTATTGAAAAAAAAATTGTAAGACCAAAATCTTTCACAACTTTGATAATACAGTTCGCAATATTCTCATCCGTGTGAGCTACATCAATTAGTTTAAATCATATAATTCTTTTTTCTATTTTTCAATTGTCGTTAATACAATGAGCAACTATACTAAGATAATCTTCCCTATCCCGATCACTCCATATGTCCAAGGTCAAAGCCACCGAAAATGTACAAGTATTAAATAGTTCTTTTAATTTAGCACGACAATCATTACAGTATTTAACTATATCTCTGGTTGTTGTCTATCTAGAAACCGTAGAAAATCTAGGATTATGCACAATCCTAATGTACTTTTCAAACACTTTAGTCTCATCAAAGTTTAAAAGTAGATCCTATGAAGCAATTAAATGACAAAGAGGTTCTCGAGCTACCTTAGAACTATAATCCCAACTACGTACCGAATCGTCAGGGTTGTACTGCAGCTGCGTTTGCCTCACGATCTCTCCTGATTTGCTTTATATCTTGCATCATGTATAAGCAAGTGTCTCTTTCCACCTGAAGATTTTGTAGACAATTCACGATGCCAAATTTTACAAACAATAGATCTTACCTGAACTCCATTTCTGCTTGGCTTGAATTTCTTATTGATATTTGCCCAGACTTCTGATGTAATGGAACTAAATTTCTTTGCTCTGGTGCTTGCAGACACAGAGACACTTGTAGAGTTTGATGATGATATTGTTTGCTCTTCCGTTTGAGTTGGAGGCACAACATTCTCAAAGGATGCAAGATCCTCTGGTGGAATTCCGAAATTGGAAAATAATCATAATTTTCCATCAAGAAAACTGCAAAACAAAAATTACACTATTATTTGTTTCACCTTAGTACAACAAATAAGAATAATAAAAAACTACAAAAAAAATATTGTTACATCTTTTGTTGATTGCAGCTGAATTTCAAAATTTTAAATATTTGTATTTGGCAAAAATATTTCAAATTTTGCCAAATTATCACGAAGGGGGCCTAAATTTTCACAATAGAATTAAGAGAAGAGAGTGAATGTTGGACGGTGATTGAATGTGTGTGTGAGTGGGGGGTGCCTATTTATAGAAAACGATTTGATGTTTTTTTCGTATTTTTAAGCTCCACCAAGAAATTTTAAATTTCGACTATAATCGTGCTTGGGCTGTGCCGTGTTAGGCACATCACTATGTGTGCCGGGTCGTGCTGGCCTGCTGGGCTAAGGTCGCAACCCAACAACACAAGGATGATGCAGGGGTCGAGTTGGGCCGGCACGACCTGTTTAGGTGGTGGGTCGTGCCGTGCCTGAGTCGGGCCAACAGTACCGTGCTTCGGGCCAGCCCAGCTAACACGACCCATTTGGCCACCTCTAGTGCAGTCAAACTTTTATAACTTTAACCTCAAATATAGACAAGTATTTGAATTTATCTTATGTAAATGATATTACTAGATTTGTCACCACAAATATTTTCATATCATTATATTTTCTGGTAACATATAATTAGAAAAAAAGTAATGATCAAAATGTGTATTGAATACCATGTTGATGTCCAAAACCACAAGTATAAAAAAAGTAAGGATGCAGTATTTGGCAAGTGCCAGAAATAGTGCTTAAGTTTGGTACCATTTCCTTGATGTTAAATTTCAACAAGAATTGATCATCTTCTTGCATTCGTCTGTTCGGCCATCACCTCATGGCTTAGGTGTGATAAAATTGTAGAACAATGTCGTGCAAACCTTATGGCCAATAAAAAAATTAAAATGATAAACTTTTAGAGGAAAAAACTGATAAGAAATGGAGTGTTGTTTGCACTTTGCATGCTCACACGAGCCAAGCCATCACGGCGAGCGGTGACGGCGACATGGCGCACGACGGTGATGACGACGAGCGATGCTTCGGCGACGGGATGGTGTGGAGGGTTAGAATGCAAAACAACGAACTCGGTGGTGGGGCTGGCTTCGATGGATACTCATCGGCGGCGGCAAAGGCGGTGCGGCAGAGAAGATTGAACAGTTTTGATCTACGCACACAATGGATGAACACTAAATCAATCGGAGGTGCAAGTAGATTGAAAGGTAGAACACAAGATGACGCGATTGGAATCTCGATTGGCTCACTGGTGCGGTGGGGAATGCGGAGAGAACCGGCAAGGGAGACGACTCTTATCGTCGGAGACAGAGCAGATGACGGTGGCACGACTTCTTCGATGATTTCGACGGCCTGGCGGTGCAGTGGGTTGCGGAACGGGGAGGCGATATTCGTGGGGTGCTCAGATATTTATAGTCGGCCTTGGCATGCACACCATGCTAGCCGAATCAACGGTGGTACGAACGCGGAGTCCGGGATGGCGACATGGCCCATTAGGGTTAGTGTTTGGCGGGGAAGTGGACTAGTTGAGCTGGGTGGAGAGAAAGAGAGAGAGAGAGGGCCAACATGGGAAGGAAATGGGTTGCGGGCCCGAGAGAGAAGAGCGGGCCAGTGGAAGGATTCGGCCCACTCGGCCTTCCAGGGATTTTACTTAGTTTTTTTTTATTTTTTTTTACAAAATATAGGAAAAAGAAAATAGCCATGAAAAATAGCAAATAAACTTAGAAAATTCATAGAAAATATGGAAAATACTTCCAAGTATAAAGAACTCAAATAAAATAGCTTTAGAATTAATTGGTGTTCAGATTATTCACATTAGATCATTTTTAATTTCTGACATTCTCAATTAAGCTTAATTAACTCGAATAAAGTTGTTGAAATTTTTGAGAGGGCTAATTAACTCGAATAAAATTGTTGAAATTTTTGAGAGGACTAAACTACACAAAATAATTTTAAAAGCTAGAAAATTGGGATGTTACAGTCGAGCAGGCCGATCCCGACGATGTCGACTTAACATGTTGGAGGGTAATACGGTTTTTTTTAGCTGTAGCAAAGCATAGGCATTCAATTGGTCCCTCAAAAGGGGTCCAAACTAGATTGGATCTGGTGGATTTTGTGGCAATTTGCTTTCTCTACTAGTCCTTCCAGTCACAAAATAATATCATTTTTAGTTACGAACAGTCAAACTTTCTAAACTTTGACTATTTATATAATAGATTGAACACATGAAAATAGTATGTATAGATTTGTCTCAAAAAAAAAATTATAATTTTATTAGATTTTATAAATCGATTACAATATAAATTAGTGATCAAAGTTGTGTTTTGGAGACCAAAACAACATTATTTCATGAGTAGAGGGAGTATACCGTGATTGGTTTGTTTCTGCTCTTACCGTATGCATCCGTAGCTTACTGTAATCTTCCAAATGCCATGTTACGCCACACCATTTCAATCAGAGTTTCACCTGAACATACATCACGATCAGAATAAGCTCCGTGGGTTTACTATGCATTTCATGGTAGGACTTGAATCCTTGACCCTGGGACCGTGAATGTTTACCGTGTCCTAGAAAGGCCGAGGTGGCCCATTGGCAAACCTGCCAAACTAGGCCCTGCAAATGCTTAAAGCAGCCTAACAACCGGTTGTCCCTGAAGGCCCGGCCGGTCGGGGTCCCCTTCTCTGGACTCTGGTGCACTGTGGACCTACATACCTGCTGCTCATCACTGAAATTTACTCCATTTGCTGGCTTCAGTTAGGCAGTCATTCAAACAGAGTAAAAATGTAGTTGTGCCCTCACATTTGCTATATGCAATGCAAGGCATGAATGTTCTTGGAATTTTGTTCAGTTTTGCTCCGTAGCCTAGCTTGTGCAGGAGATTGTTTAGAACACCAACAACTGTGTGATGAAGAAAACAAACAAGGAACGATCAAATTGGTACTACCTGTGAGCTGTGCCTGTGCGTGCTGCCCCCACCTTTTCTGGCGCTACCTCCATCGCATTTACGCTCTACCACGTCGCGCTTCCCAATGCCGCATCACAAATTCACAGGTGCACCACGGGCGACGGCTCTATTCCGCCTGACGAGAGACAAGGCCAAATGCTGTGCAGAACACGCTTTTAGAACCTTGGTTTTGGACATAGTACGCGCCTATGAGCATGTACAACAGTTCCATGTAAATCTTTTTATAGCCTATGTCATCTCAGATTTATGCTTATCTAGGGAGGATATAGCAGAAGGCTTCACCACAAGAACCAATGCACGAACAGACGACTTCAACACCGTTGTGTGAAGCTCGTGTACTCCCCACGTGGCCTGTGGGCTTGGGTGTTAAGGAAACCGCCACCATACCCCCTCCCAGGTGACAACGACTTAGGCAAAGGCCACAGGGACAATGACCACTGCGGCCTGCGAAGAAAGTTGTGGATCTGGCCGCGTCACAAGTAGGGATGGCAATGAGGCCTATCTCCTATTCCCCGTCGGGAATTCCTCTATTAGGGGGCAGGGAGGGGGAGTTTCCCCCCAACGGGGCTACTATCGAGGTAAACATGTCCCTATTGGGGGAAGCGGGGGTAGGGACATCCCACAACTCCCCATTCTCGTTACCTGCATGGGCCCCCGACATCTCTATGACAGGTGAGTCCATATACTATGGTATATATCTCAAGGAACAAGAGCCTTAGATCTAAATATCTAATTTGTCTCCTCACTCCTCATTTCCTCTTCTCACCCCTTGCCGCCGCCACATCCTCATGTAATTCATGCCCATTCCGCCGCATCCGCACACTCCCACCGTCCCCGATAGCCACCGCATCCCGTTGCCTTCTCGCTAGGCACCGCTGCATCCCCTCGATTTCTTGCTGGTAGCTGCTGCCAACAAGTTTCCTTGATTTCTCGCTGGTAGCCATTGCCAGCAACAACAAGCTTCCTGCACGTGGCCACACGTGGGCACTCTCATCCACCGTCCTCCATCTCCAAGCAGTGACGCTGACGTGCGACACCCCAACCTCCGTCCTCTCCTCTCTCTAACAACTGACGCTGGCCACTTCTTTGGTTCCTACTGCACGGCCACACCGATAAGTCAACTCCTCAATCCTCATCCTCCTCTAGAACTCCATATCTATACATGTAGTAGATGAATTGCATGTACTATAAATATAGACATTCTTTGTAAGAATTATAGGTGGCTCTAGAAGTCTAGATGATTTTCCTTGAGACCTTGACATAATATTATGCACTAATGCTTAATCTGGTACCATATCTAGATTTATAATGTTGGACCGAAAGTAGCTGTAACACCCTGTTTATCTGAGCCTTTTTGAAGTTTTCAAAATAAAAGTAACAATTTGGTTTTGTTGAAGTTCTAAAGCTTAACTTGAGATTTCAGAATCGAAAGTGATTTAAATGACTAAATCAAACTTTAACTAATCCAAAAGTTGGTTTTGAGTTTGCTAGAGTTCTTTGGTTTTTGAGTTTCCCCTTCTTTTGTTCGCTCTGTTTTCCCCTCTGCCCAGCTCTCCACCCTCTTAGTCACGACCATCCTTTTGGTCATGACCATCCTTCTGGTCATGACCTCCCTCTCGGTCACGACCACCCTCTTAGTCGCAACCGCCCTTTTTTTGCAAAGACCACCTCCTCCTTAGGACCTCTTCATTAGGACCTCCTCCTCAGGACCTCCTCCCGCAGGACCTCTTCCTCAGGACCTCCTTAGGATCTTCTCCTCAGGACCTCTTCCTCAGGACCATACTTTCGGTTGGACCCTCTCTTGGTCACAACTTCCCTTTGACCTTGACCAACCTCTCTGTTTCAACTAGCCCTGCTCGCTTTCTCCTTCTTGCGCATTTGTTGCAGAAGTTTTCACGCATTAAATACTGTTGCGTCGCATTAAATGCTGTCACCTCTGTTGTACCCATCTCCCCTCTTGTCTCCTCCCTTACCTGCTCATGTCCCCTTGCTCACCTGCCGACCGTGCGCCTGTGCTACGCCACCGTGAATCCCGTCGCTACATCCTTGTCACCCAGTTCTCCTACCTCCTCTGTATTTAGCGCACCAGGGAGCCTTTTTCCCTTTTTCACTCTATTCGTTTTCACCTCAACCCTTCTTCTCTTTGGCTCTCGTCCCGCAGCTTTCCACTGTTGGACCTCCTTCCGTTGGACCTCCTTCTCTAAAGTTTTTTGAGTTGGATTTCATTTGGATCTTTATTTGGACTTTATTTGATTCTGCTCTGTTCTCACGTGTAGACTTCGACGATGCCGGGGAACCAGAGTACTCCGAGGAAGTAGATCCTCAAGCTCTCGAGCAAGGCTAGTCATACTCTTGATAATATTGCACACAGTATTTCAAATTATGTACCTTTCATTTTAAATTACTATTGCATGCATATTTCAATTTAAGCATTTTAAATCCCTGTTTTAACTTGATAGTTGTTCCCAATTCCTTTGTACACCCAAACTTGAACGTCTTCTGGACCACCCTTGACACCTTAGTTAAAAGATAGTTGATACAATAGTATGGACTAGAATGTGTTGCAAAACTCTATGCTTAGCCGAAGCTTAGCTCAAAAATCCTTGATTTTGGAAAGTTAGCCAAAGCTCAACTTTGATTTCAAATAAAGCGCTATGGTATGATCAGTACCATGGAGTTTTTTTGAAATATTTTAAATGTGGTAAATTGAAGTGAAAATCGATTTGGGCTTGGGCGAAATGGATGTTTGGATGGGTGCATATTCTTGCACAAGATCGATCCATTTCTATGGTCAAGGCCTAGGGTTCTGTTGGTTGTCGCCCAGGTCAGTTAAGGATCAGTCTTCGAGCGTTTCTTTGCTACGCCACATCGTACTACCACATATCCTGAATGGGCAGGACCTGGCTAACTAATCTGCAATGTCTCACCGTGGTCGTGCCATCCAGTTGCGTGGGTGTCTTTCACGACCTACTTGTATGTATTCCCACATTGCGCAAGAGGGGGCTTGAATCCGACGGGTGGTTAGCCCAATGAAAGCGAAACCTTAGTGAGGCGAGATTACGATGGGATGACGCATTGTAAAGGCCTTGTGATAATCTCTTAGTCACATACCTTCGAAAGTGTGTGAGCAGACATTATAATTGATTATCTCTTGTGGGTAAAGTTATACAATCTCTACATAATGTAAAACTATTCAAATAGCCTTGTCCACGGTCATGAACATGCGGGCAAAGCCACTCCAAGTTAGATTTTGGTTTTGTTTTCAAAAGACTTGATTAAAATTATCTTGGATCTCTATCCAAATGGGTTTTGGGCAAACAACCTGGTGATAGGAGGGTATCCTTCACTACTTTTGTGAATATTATCTAACTATAAAACTGGAATTTAGAAAATAAATTTTAGTTATGGTTTAGACTGCCTTAGAATTTAGTACAAGTATTTGGAAAGAAACTTGGCTTTATGCAAAACAACTATATAAACCTTCCTTTTGCTAATCCTTGCATGCATCAATCTGTTACTTGATGGGTGTGACTTGTGAGTACAGTTGTTGTGCTCACTTTGGCTTGTTGACAAACAGGTGAAGAGGCCTACGCAAAGGACCAGGAGGTCCTGGACGACTAGGATGCGCCCTAGCCGATTGCCTGTGGCAAATCGGGTAGCTACGACCTGTTTTTGGTTTTCTGCTGTGTTAGCTCTTGGCTTGTGCCATTTTGTAATCAATTCAAAATTTTGTTAATTTAGTGAGATTGTATGGATATGTTATCATCTTTTGTTTGATTGTATACACTAACCACTGATCATAGGACTAGTACGGTTTACACAGTGAGACCCTGGGGTCCTCTACCCCCGGGGTTGCGACAGTAGCAGCCAAGGCCTAGCCCTAGAACCATCATCCTCAAGAGCCTCACCCTCATAGGCTTCACAAAGAGAGTTTGTACCTGAGTCGGTTAATGACTCAAAAGCACCAGTGGAGGGAAATAAGGAGGAGATAGAAATTCCAGACGATAAAATTAAGGTGACATTGTTGGCTCAAAGAGAAAATTGACTTTGGTTGTTTGAAAGGAGTTCAAGAGGGTGAAAGTCATGGGTCGAATCAAGGCAAAATGTAACCACTATTTCAAGAAGCTTGAAGGAGAAACCAAAAAATGGAACGAAGCATCTTCACGATCATTTGAAGGTATGTTTATATTGGAAGAGCAAAATGGCAGCACAGAAGAAGATATTTGCTCAATCTTCTTTGAGGTTTAGTTCTAAAGAGCTAGGAAAAGTGTCGGTGGAGAACTACACATTTGATCAAGAAGTTGCTAGAAAGGAGTTTGCTGCCATGACGGTGTTGCATGAGTACCCCTTTATTTATGGTTCATCATTCTGGTTTTTAGAGATTTGTTAGTGCACTTCAACCCCTATTCAAAATGGTGTCAAGGAAAATTATTAGATATGAAATGTTTATATTATTATTTGCCAATTGTCATTTATCAATTTGCTATGTATTCCAATGCCTGTCATTTCTCAATTCCTAGGAAGGACATTGTGGACCAATATAAAGAAGAAAGGAATAAGACTATTGAGTAAATGGCAGGAAATAGATCAAGAGTTGCTATCACTAGTGACATGTGGATGCCTAACAACCAAAAGAAATTATACATAGCTATCATAACCCATTTCAACGATGACTTATGGAAGCTTAGGAGTATTGTTATGAGGTAATTTCTTGGTGCTATCCAATTTTTGTTTTTATTGTTCATGAACTTTCATTGTTGTTGTTGCTGTCCAACTTGCTATTGCCCATCCCGTTTCTAACTTTTGCACTTTTTTAGGTTCATTTATGTCCATCCTCCACATACTTCAGAAGTTATTACTGAAGAACTTTCTGAATCCTTTGTTGCTTGGAATCTTGATGAGAAGCTATCTACTGTGACTCTTGACAACTGCTCTAAAAATGACAAGATTATTGATTTGTTAGTGACGAAGATAGGGCCGAGTAAGCTTATGTTGAAATGTACAATGCTTCACATGCGTTGTTGTGCACACATTCTCAACTTGATTGTGAAGGATGGCTTGGAAATGATGCATCATGCAGTTGAACACATTCGTGATAGTGTAGCTTTTTGGACTGCCACACCAAAAAGAGTAAAGAAATTTTGAGAAAATTGCTAAGTATGTGAAAGTTAAAATAACCAAAAAGTTAGCTCTTGAATGCAAAACTAGATGGAACTATACTTTCACTATGCTTAGTGTTACTTTACCCTATAAGGTTGTTTTTTATTATGCAAAGCGTGTTGAGAAACATTATACTCCTAGCGGCGAAGAATGATCATTTGCTGTTGATGTTGTTGAGAGGCTACAATTGTTCTATAATATCACTGAAATGTTTTTTGGAATTCAATATGTTACCGCTAATATTTACTCCCTCAAAATTTGTGAAATTAAATTGAAAATGAGGCAATGGTCAACTTATGGCAACCCAACTATAGAAGCTATGACAGTTAGCACGAATGAAAAGTTTGATAAATATTGGTCCAACATTCAAGGACTAATGGACAAAGCTATAGTTCTTGATCCTCGATTTAGGACCGAAATGTTGTTGGTTTGCTACGAAATGGTACTTGGTGTCAGTGGTGAAGTGTGTGAGGACCATGTTCAACAAGTCACTATATCATTATGTAATTTGATGACTGGATACCGAGTAGATAATGATGAAGATACTACAGAATCATCAGTCTCACTATCTGCAATTGAAGCTCCAGCTGTTATGTCAATCTTTAATGCACATGTTGCTAAGAAAAGGCCAGCATCTCTTATGCTGAAATCTAAGTTAGATCGTTACTTGGAGGATGATTATGTTCAGTGGCGGATCTAGAAATTAGACCATGGGGGTGCACACTTCACTCACAATTCTATAGTTTATACAATAAATTCATATCATAAATCCAAAATATAGATTCCAAATTTGTCAAAAATATAATACAAATAGTTCAAATAAGGTCTTACATGAATAGAAAATTACAAAATATGCAACTATGCAAAGAAATTATAATACTATTTTACGCGTTTTCATGCCTTGAAAACGTTTCATTACATCATCTTCATTAACCTTCAAGAAAATTTCCCTCTCAATAAATGTGACTAAACAATCATTCAAGAATTGATCGCCCATACTATTTCTCAACTTGTTCTTCACAAGAGTCATAGCGGAAAATACTCTTTCAACGCTTGCCGTCGCCACCGGTAGGAGCAATACCAATTTGAGAAGCAAGTATACCAACTTGTAAACTTCATGCTTTTTTGTTTCAACAATCTTAATAGAAAGGTCACTAAGATTGTTAAGGTCCTTAAACCTATCATCACTTCGCATGTCATCAATAAAGTTATCAAGTTGGAAAGGGAGTCTCATCAAATCTGTACTTGAAAACTCATTGGGATAAAAAATTGCAAGTTTAAGTATTTTCTCCTTATCAAAGGCTTCAAATGAGTTGCGAGGATTCAAGGCAAACATGCACACAAGCAACTCCATATTAACTTTGTCAAACCGGTTGTCAAGCTCTTGAAGAACATTATCAATGATGCCAAGATATACTTCCCTTCTGAAATGATCATCATTTGTTTGTTTGGGAAAAAAGCGCTTTGATCTTCCAAAAGGCACATATTTCTTATTTGGTTCAGGGACTTTAATGCGATGTTTCATACAAAACGATATAACTTTTTCCCGAAGAAAATCTTCCCAACCATGACTTCTCATATGTTGCAATCTGTCCTTAGCCAAATTAACAAGTGTCATAGCATTAATAATATCTTGGTCCCTCTTTTGCAAAGATTGACATAAATCATCTGTGTACCCAAGTATGACTAGCATCAAGTTTGCCATGAAAACAAAATCAAATGACTCAAAAGCTGCCACCATAGCATGGACTTTTCCCCATTTATTCTTTAAGGAGGGGTCTTTTCCAATCTTTATGAGTACTTTGCGGATTGTAGAATACAAATCGATAATGTGCAAAACAGTTTTGTAATGAGAACCCCAACGCGTGTCATCGGGCCTAGCCAACCCCATCTCTTGATTCAACCCTCGTCCACTTTCAATTTCACCAGAATCTAGTGCTTCCAAAACTTCCTGGGCTCTAGTGTTTCAAAGCATTTCATGACACTTACAAGAAACTCCAATAACATTCAGCAAATTTGATTGTTGGTCAAAAAACCAAACACAATCTGCATTGCCCTTAGCAACAGCCACAAGAACTAATTGGAGTTGATGTGCAAAACAATGGATGTAATAAGCAGAAGGAGATTCGTTCATAATCAAAGTTTTCAGCCCTTTAATCTCGCCTTTCATGTTACTAGCTCCATCATATCCTTGCCCACGGATTTGAGTAAGACTCAAAGAGTGATCAATAAGTAAAGACTCAATTGCATCCTTAAGTGACAAAGAAGTGGTATCAGCTACATGAACTACTCCAAGGAACCGCTCACATACCCTTCCTAGTTTATCAACATAACGCAATCAAAGAGCTAGTTGTTCTTTTTGGGATACATCACTTGACTCATCAGCTAGAATTGCAAAGTGATTATCACCAATATCTTCAATTATTTGTCTAGTAGTTTCCTTGGCACAACAGTTAATAATTTCCTTTTGTATGCGATGGGAAGTCAAGATGCAATTTCCAGGAGCATTTTTCAAAACAACCTTATTAACTTCTTCACTACTTTCTGCAAGCCATTTCAAAAGCTCAAGGAAGTTTCCCTTGTTACTAGATTGTTCACTTTCATCATGTCCACGGAATGCCAATCCTTGACGCAAAATAAACCTCAAGCATCTAAGTGAATAACTGAACCTTTCCTTGTAAAGACGCTTGTCTTCTTTAGTTCGCTTGACAATAACATGAGCAACTGAAGTTTTTGGTTTCGTAAAGAAGTTAAATTTCTCTTGAGCTTGATTATGGACACTTCTTATACCACCCACATGTTTGTCAAGTGCATCATATTTATTCCAATTTCTCCAACCACTTTTAACAAAGATATCACCTCCCACAGTTTTCTCCTTAAACAGATAACAGATAAAGCAAAATGCAGCATCCTTTTCGACACTATATTCAATCCAATGGTACTTATCAAACCAATTAAGACTGAAGTGACGTCTTTTACCTAATATTTCCCTGATAGGAAAATCATGTGTATAAGGTTGGCATGGCCCTTTCATAATATATCCTCTCCGAACAGCATCTTGATCATTGACATCATAGCTCGTGATAGGTGTTCTTTTCCCTGGATCATGTGGAAGAAGCTCAACATCATAAATGTTTTCCTCACTACCAGGAAGTGTATTTGAAGCTCCTGCGCTTCTCAGCTGGGGTTGGGGTTGGTCATTGACAGCAACCACAACATCAATCACAACATCAATATTCTCACTTTGAGAAGAAGTCAATTGATTCCCACTTGCTTGAGTTCCTCCTCTACCTTCTTGAGTCTCCTCCACCCCCTGGACCCCTTCAGCCGGTGATGAAGAAGATAAAATATTCTTTGCTTTCACTTCTCAATCCCGAAAAAAAGAAAGGATATCTCTATTCCTTTTCATATCTCTACAATCTCAATCTGCATTGACAATTAAGCTCACATTTACGGATTAACATCACAGTATAAGTATTAAGTATATAACATGAACTTGCAGACAGCATACGCCATACGACCACCTAGCAGTCCTACCTTATAATTGAAAATCCAACTGCAGAAGGACCAAACTCCTGAACAACTCCCACTCTTGGCTCTCCCAGGCATCCCAGCTCCAAGCCCCCAAGCTCCTTGCCTCCTTCGGTCCTTCACCTTCCGCCGACCGGTTGCGGCTTGCCTGCTCCCCGCCGGCCGCCTCCCGTGCAGCGCCGGGTGTCGGTGCCGCCCTCTGGCCCCTCCCGCGTGGCGCGCTGCCTCCCGCGCGCGCGCGCCTCTCCCTGTGACCGCGCGCCTGCGGTCTCCGGACTCCACGCCGCTCGGTGGCGCGCGCCTCCCGGTCTCTGGACTCCGCGCGCCGGGTGGCGCGCCGCCTCCGGTCTCCGGATCAGCGCCGCCTCCGGCCTCCCAGGCACCCGGGTGACCGCGCGCCTCCCGGCCTCCGCGCCGGCGCCGCCTCCCCCACGCGCGGCGTCGCGCCTCGCCGCCCCCCAGGGTCCGGGAGCAGCTGAGCAGCAGCAGCAGAGTACTAAGGGGAGGAGAGATTAGGGTTGGAGTCTTGCGGAGGAGAGGAGTACTGGAGTAGGACTGAGCTGCTGCGGTGCTGCTAGCCGAGTGAGGAGCATCGCAGTCGTACTGGGCTTGGGCTGGAGCCTGGACTTTCGCCGGACCGAATGGGCTGGGCTAAGCTGCTGAGGAACTAATCCCTGGTTAGTTTTCCAAATTTTGGGGGTGCCGGTGCATACCCGGCACCCCACCTGGTTCCGCCTCTGATTATGTTCCAAATACAAAGGGAAATTTTGATGTATTGGATTGGTGGAAGGTTGTTGGGACATGCTATCATACTTTGATGATGATAGCATGGGATATCTTTGCTATTATAGTAAGCCCAGTTGCTTCAGAGTCCGCTTTTAGCACATGTGAGAGAATTCTTAGCGAGCATCGCAACCGTCTCACTTTCAAGATACTAGAGGCATTGATGTGCTCACAAGATTGGCTTTGAAACAAATATAAAGGTATATATATATATATATATATATATATATATATATATATATATATATATATATATATATATATATATATATATATATATATATATACTTCATACTTGTACTGTTAATTGTCAAGAAAAGAAAATAATGATTACATCTTGTATCTTACAGATGATGAAAAGGGAGAGCCTTATAGCTTCCGGACTTGTCTTCAAGACATTCAAGAAGGGCTATAAGTGGAGTACTTAGAAAGTAGATGTCAATTTTAAAGTAATGTGCTTACATTTCACATGTTTAACTATTTTCTTTGTCTTATATAGGAGATGGCACTGTGAGTTGGTCCTTCTACAATGGTCAACTGCTCAAGTGGAAATGTGGAATTCATCTACTAGTGCTGAAGTCCTTTATTGTTCTTTGCCAGCTCCCTCAAGTGGTTCATTCTTCTCTTAATCTATTTGGTCATATGAGACGATATTGTACTTATTGTGGTACATGTAAGGCTAAAGTAATATGTCTATTT
Source organism: Ampelocalamus luodianensis (assembly GCA_036346255.1). Lineage (NCBI taxonomy): Eukaryota > Viridiplantae > Streptophyta > Magnoliopsida > Poales > Poaceae > Ampelocalamus > Ampelocalamus luodianensis. The sequence goes on along the minus strand of CM070632.1, from coordinate 6,045,006 downwards.
CTGTTTGGTCTATGGTTTGTGCTTGGAACTAGCAAGCTATGCATTGATCAAGTCTTGTGTTATGTACTTCTGTGAACAACTGAACAAGTTATGCATTGTTTAAGGGTTGTATTATGTGAACCATAGTCTTTTAAGTGATGTTAGATGAACCTTTTAATCCTTTGTTAATTACTTCATGGTTGCATCCTCTGTTTATGTCATCTTGTTGTTTTTTACTAAGTTGGTCATGTTGTTATTGTTGTTTGCTTGTGCTGATTGTGCCTTGGTGTGCCATGTTATCGGGTGTGGGTCCCCGTGGGGGCCCGATACCCCAACGGGGTTGGGGAACAGGGGAAAACAACACCCAAGGCCAGGGTCGGGGATGGGGAATAGGGGATTTTCCTTCTCTCAGGGGCAGGGGCGTTCCACCACTCCCTACCGTGGAATGCCCCTATTGCCATCCCTAGTCCCAAGTTGTGGGCATGCTGATGTTGTTGATGGCCCACGGTGTTAGAGACAACCATGATTCAGCAACCACGGCTTAGATCCGATTGGATCTTGATGAGGATATAACAATCCTCATTTTGTTATATATCTATAATTCTTATTATAGATGGTAATACCCTTATGTTAATCTTAAGTATACCCCTTAAATACTTAAGAGGGATGGACTTAACCCTGTGGTCGTAAGCTTTTCTACGACCATACAATAGTCGTGGCTCCCTCTACGACCACCTTATGGTCGTAGATCTTCCTACAACAAGGTTGGTTACAACATCCTTATGATCAATAAGGCCTGTTGACTTGTGGGCCTAGTCGATTAGGGAGTCTTACAGTTGATATGTGCACTCGTTCTCTGGAATAAACTGCATATTTTCCCTTTGTCTCTGACGATAATTGCCTGGCAACGTGGGTGAGTTATCTCTCTGACAATAACCTCCATCAATGATTCATCATTTGGAATGTTAGGATGTCTTTTTGGAGGAACTACCACCTTTTCATACCCTATATAAAGGATGAAGTCAGTAGACAAAAGGGTAAGCGATCAAGACACCAAGCAATCTAGAGCACAAGACATTAGACTTTAGTCTCCATCTTGATTGTAATTAGCACTCTCAATACAGTACAATAGGAGTAGGGTTATTGTTCTATCCGGAGAAGGCCTGAACCTGTATAAAATCCCTGCGTCTATTCTCTGCATAGTTCCAATCGCAAGAGACCCCTCGAAACAAACAATCATACGGAAGATCGGTTCTAGATCACCGACAGATCTGCATGTTGTCGGCTTGGATTTGATCGGATCTGTGACGTGGTCATCACATTCGACCTCCAGCAGTGGCGTGCGTGAAGCAAGCATGTGGCGTGGTTGGCAACGAGTGGAGGCAGCGCGACAAAGAGTGAGAGGGAGGCTGAAGAATATAGGCCCTATGTGTAATATTTTGGTAATTATGATAACCATGTGTCTTGCACTAACTCGTTTTGTCAAGATGTTGATAGGGTTGTCAATGAAAATATTCGAAATAACTCTAAAGCACATCATCTCGCTCAAGGCAAAGGCAGCCAGTTAATAGAACCTTTTATTTCTTTACTGGTCTAGGAGAATGGAGAGTAAAAGACCGGATTAGTAGAATAGAAAACTGTACTATAAAGAGGGATCAATTGTCCAGTAGCTTGAAAGCTAAAGATGCCACAATTGCTCAAGTATTGATTGGTTTAAACTCGGTTTCATTTGAAATGGTCTGGCCTCAATTTTATTGTGTTTTATCTTCAAGGCCGGACTGACCGGCGTAGACAGGCCGGACTGACCTTTAGTTCGGGCCAACAACACGGTCAGCTTTTTCCAGTAAGTTTCCTCTCTGCGTTTTCCTAGGCCGGACTAACCGCCGGCTAAATACCGGACTGACCGGACCTCCGGGTCGAGGTCCTGGTCAACTTTTTCCAGAGAAGGAAGATTTGTGATTTTCTCGAGTCCGGACTGACCGACAGTATTTACGCGGACTGACCGGACCTCCGGGTCGAGGTCCCGCCACTTTTTCCAGAAGTATTTTTCATTGTTTTGCTAAAAAGGGTCCGATCGACCGCACATAACTACTGATCGACCGGATCTCACCGTAACGGATAGTTTTTACGCATTTAATGCGAGCGATCGATCGTTATTTCGTAGTCCGGATGACCGCCACATAGTCGCGATCGACCGCACTTCGGTTTCGTGCTTCAACGTTTAGTACAAAGGGTTGAGGCTATAAATACCTCACCCATCGCAAAGATATGTTTGTTGTTGAACCTCATTTAACACTCTTGAGCCCCTTTGCTTGTTCCTACACTCTTGAGAGCATTGATTTCATCTTGCAAAGGTTGTTGAGGTTTTTTCCGAGTGCATTTATTAGAGCTTGATCTTTGTGGCACTTGAGCATCTTCAAGCGAAGAATTGTTGATTTATTACTCTTGGAGATTGCCGTCTCCTAGACGGTTTGACGGTGCAAGTCCGGTGATCTTTTCAAAGAAGATTGTGAAAAGGCCCGGTCCTGAGATTGTGAGTGGTTTGGTGTTCACCATCTCCGGAGCAGAGGAAGAATAACCAATAGTGATCGAGGAAAGGCTTAATTCGTGGAGCCGAGTTGATTTGTTCAAGCTCCCTCAACGTGGACTAGTGAAGACCGGCAAGTCTTCGATACCACGGGAAAAAACCATCATTGTCTCACTTGTGGTTATCTCTTGTCTTTACTTATTCCGCATTTATAATTCTAGCATATATCTTGCATTATTGCTTAGCTAGAATTATTTCTAGTTTTGTCAATTAGATTGCTTTGTAGTAAGTTGCTCAATATTTCCTTCTTTATATAGTGCTAGGAAATATTTGTTAGAACTTCTATTGTTAAGATTAATTAGTCGATTAAATTTAGAAACCGCATATTCACCACCCTCTAGTCGGTTATCCTTGATCCTACAGAGGCCTGCGTGGCGGAGAGCTAGTCATGCCAAAGAGGGAGAGGAATGACGGCTTAGCGGAGAGAGAGAATCGTGACGTAGACGGAGCCTAAGTCGAGCATTGAATGAGGCGTGACATTTTTTTTTTGACAAGGGAAAACCCAAATTTTATAAAAAGCGATTAAAAGATTCTTACAAAAGAGATCGAAGTCTTACACGTTGGGAACACCAGCTTCACTGAGCAAGAACAAAGTAGCAAGGGAATTAACCTACTAACTATTACAAAACAGGGAGATTAGTAATGATCTAGGGAGCAAAAGATTTTAATCCAGCCTTCAGCTGCCACCAGGAAGCAATCCAGTTTACTTTGATCAACCCCCTTGAGGAGGACCACTAGTGCTGCAAACAAGATAGAAATTTGAAAATCACTTCCATAGGTTGCTTAGGAAAACTCCTCGCAAACACTATTCTGTTCCTAAAATTCCAGAGAGTCTAAGTCAAGGCTGCAAAACTAAACAAAACAACAGTGTAATCATTAGCCCCCTTTCTCTCCAACCAATTAAGTTGCAAATCATCTAATGGTCTTGGTATGCGCTCCCAACTTAGCATCTCTTTCACACAAAACCAAGCAAATTTTGCTGAGATACGAGAAAACAAAATATGATCAATACTTTCTTCAGTACCACAAAGAATACAGTTCACATCCCCTTTCCACCCCTTTTTTAAAAGTTGAACAGTTGCCTGAACTCTCTCCTGATAACATTGCCACACGAAAATCTTGACTTTTAAAGGTATCTTGCTTTTCCATAGGTTTTGCAATTTTCTACAGATCACTCTCACAAAAACCATCTGCTTATACAAAGACTTAACTGAGAACAAACCTGGTTTTTCAAGACACCACACCACCTTGTCCCTATCACTAGTAAGATCAATATCTATAATAGAATTTTTCAATAGCTTCCATTGTATTTTCTCTTCTTCACCAAAGATTCTAACAAAAGTGATCTTCCACATGCCTTCAACCAAACAATTAGTAACAGTCATGTCAGGGGATTGGCAAATGTGAAAAGTTTTGTCATATTTAACCTTCAAAGGATAATTTTCAATCCAAACATCACCCCAGAAAGAGACATTGCACCCATTACCTATCTGATATCTTGCACCCCAATTAAACAGATTTTTTACTCTCTGTAAATTTCTCCAAAACTGAGAGCCTCTCAAGGGATTGGCATCTCTGAAAGCACCCCTAGGGAAGTACTTAGCCTTAATAATCCTGTACCAAAGCCCATTATTACCTTAAGAAATTTTCCAAATCCATTTGGCAATAAGGCAATCATTCATAATCCTGGAATTAATGACCCCCTAAACCTCTATAATATTTGGGTCTGCAAACACCCCCAGTTCACCATATGCTACTTAAATTTGTCACTAGCATTCTTCTAGAAAAATCTGGACCTAATAGAATCTATTTTTTTTTATGAACTACCTCATTAAACCTATAGAACCCCATGGTGTAAATAGGAAGACTAGTCAAGCTACTATTCACCAACACTAACCTCCCACCAGAAGACAGAAGATTATTTCTCCAATTATCCAACCGTCTTCTCAATTTGTTAAGAACATTCTTCGCTGCTTTCTCTCTAATATGTCTATCCCCAACCAAAATACCTAAGTAAGTAAGAGGTAAATGAGCCAATTTATAATAAAAAAATATTTGCTACTTTAGTAGCCTCTTCATTATCCACCCCCAACACAAAAACTCCACTCTTATGATAATTGATTTTCAAACCAGACATTAACTCAAAATAATAAAGCAGAAACTTAGGTTAAGAAGGTACTCATTATCACCGTGTCATCTGCATATTGAAGAATAGGAACCCCCTTAGGAACCAGATTAGATATCACCCTCCTAACCAAGCCATTTTCTTGAGTTGTTTCAGTAATCACAGCTAAAGCATCAACAGCCAAATTGAGGGGGCAGAGGATCCCCTGTCTCAAACCTTTGCGGGTATTAAAATAGGTAAAATAGGGGCCAATCTCTCCATTAATATTGATATTGACTTTTCCCCCTCTAACTGAACTCATAATGAGGCATGACCATGGAGCTCGAGCGGGAGCTTTGTGGTTGCTTGAAATTTGGGGAAGTGGGTTGAGGATGATGTCGAGTGGGACCGGTTGTGATCAAACTGTATATTAAAAAAAATAAAGATTAAATGCTTGGTTGTCTCTATTACATGTGTGCATTAAGAGTTGTTTTTAGTATCGTCTATAGATAACATTAAATAGCTTTATAGTCAACTCCTAACTACGCTATTGTACATGGCCAAAGACCCATCTCCAATGGCCGAATTTTCATAGATTCCCACGAAACTAGACTATTTTTAGTAATTTTTTTTCTGCAAAAAAAGTGTGAACTTCCTATGTTCTACACATAAACCCTTAACCATTCTATTATCCTCTTTCCAAATAGAAAAATATAGGTTGTCACGAAACAAACACTAGGAGTACGCTACAATCTCAAGCTCTAAACATCCCACCACAGATTTCAAAAGCGCAGAAATGTCGCTTATTTTTATCTGAGACATGTAATCCTAGTCAATCAGGTCACGCACTCCCAGCACCAATGCACCATGTGCTGCGCTGCGCTGGTGCCTCCATTTGAACGAAGAGGCCCAAATCCACCATGGGCCCAGTGCACAGTGTCAACAGTACTACTCATCCTGTCATCCGCTCGTTGCAGCAGAAGACAGTGTACTTATATTACATTAATCCTGGTGATTAACTATAATCCTTGAGATTTCCCACATGCAATGCAAACACGCTTAATTAACTTTAGCAAAAGTCGCCCCCCGAGCAAAAGCTTCGAACCCACCAGTCCACCTCACCTCCAGCGCAACTCCCCGTGCGCCACTGCGTTCAAATGGACATACCTAAAATACCCCTCGTTTCGCCCCGAAATCACCACGAAAACCAGGAGAAAAATGCTAAAGGCAACTACCCAGCGGTGCCCGTTTCCGTCATTTCGCGCCTTAATCTCACCCCGCTGGCTAAACCCACCCCTCCCCTATCACTCGGCTGTCTTCTTCTCCCCTTCTCTGCAAGACTGCAGCCTCACGTACTCCCAAGAAATGGCAGGGTTGTAATTTAGTTAGCTCCGAGAGAGAGAGAGAGAGAGAGATCAGTGCTTCCGTCGCAATGGCGGCTGCGCGGGCGGTAGCGGTGGCGCTGGTGCTGGCGGCTGTGGCTATGGCAGCTTCGGCTCTGAACACGGACGGTCTGGCGCTTCTTGCGCTCAAGTTCGCGGTGTCCGACGACCCCTACGGCGCGATCTCCACGTGGAGGGACGCCGACGCTGACCCCTGCGGCTGGTCGGGTGTTTCTTGCGCCGATGGTGGCGGAGGCCGGGTCGCCGGCGTCGAGCTCGCGAACTTCTCGCTCGCGGGCTACCTCCCCTCCGAGCTCTCCCTGCTGTCCGAGCTGGAGACGCTCTCGCTGCCATACAACCGCCTATCCGGTCAGATCCCGGTCGCCATCACGGCGCTGCAGAAGCTCATCACCCTTGACCTGGCGCACAACCTTCTTTCCGGCCAGATTCCGGCGGGGATTGGGAGGCTCGCGTCTTTGTCCAGGTTGGATTTGTCCACCAATCAGCTGAATGGGTCGCTGCCGCCGGCGATCGCTGGGCTTCCGCGTCTCTCCGGCGTGCTGAACCTGAGCTACAACCATTTCACTGGCGGGATCCCGCCGGAGTTCGGCGGCATTCCGGTGGCCGTGAGTCTGGACCTCCGGGGGAACGACCTCGCCGGCGAGATCCCGCAAGTGGGATCGCTCGTCAACCAGGGCCCTACCGCCTTCGACGACAACCCGAGGCTCTGCGGCTTTCCGCTCAAGGTCGAGTGTGCCGGAGAAAGAGAAGAGCCAAGAATCCCGGAGGCGAATACTGGTCTTAACCCTGGTGCAGCGGCGGAGGCGGGGAGGCCGCCTAAGCGGCGGTCTTCGCTGACGGTGCCGATTCTTGCTGTCATTGTGGTGACGGCCATCCTGGCCGGGGCAGTGCTGCAGTGGCAGTGCCGGAGGCGGTGTGCTGCAACGACCAGGGACGAGGAGAAGGAGTCGACGAAGGAGAAGAGCAGGGCGGTGACGCTCGCCGGCAGCGAAGATCGTCGCTGTGGCGGGGGGGAGGGGGAGGTGTTCGTGGCGGTGGACGACGGGTTCGGGATGGAGCTGGAGGAGCTCCTCCGCGCATCCGCCTACGTCGTGGGGAAGAGCCGCGGCGGCATCGTGTACAGGGTCGTCCCCGGCCACGGCCCCGCCGTGGCCGTCCGCCGTCTCAGCGAACCCGACGATGGCGACGGCTCCGACTCCGGGTGGCGCCGGCGCCGCGCCTTCGAGGCGGAGGCCGCCGCCATCGGCCGCGCGTGCCATCCCAACGTCGCCCGCCTTCGCGCATACTACTACGCCCCGGACGAGAAGCTGCTCATCTACGACTACCTCCCCAATGGCTCCCTCCACTCCGCCCTCCACGGTAATGTCACGCGGGAATCTGGTCTTGCTAGTCGCTATTGCATTTGTCTAGAAACTAACTCGGCATTCTTTCATTAAGGTGGCCCGACGGCGTCACCGACGCCATTGCCGTGGTCGGTGAGGCTGTCCATCGTGCAGGGCGCGGCTCAGGGCCTGGCTTACCTGCACGAGTGCAGCACTCGCCGGTACGTGCACGGCTGCATCAAGTCGTCCAAGATCCTACTCGACGACGAGCTCCGGGCACACGTCTCCGGCTTCGGCCTCGCCCGGCTGGTCGCCGGCGCGCACAAGACGACGCACTCGAAGAAGCTCAGCAGCGTGGCCTTCGCGCTGCGCAGCGGCGCGCTGTCGGCGCTGTCCTATGTCGCCCCGGAGCTGCGCGCGCCCGGTGGCGCTGCCGCCGCTGCGACGCAGAAGGGGGACGTGTTCGCGTTCGGCGTCGTGCTGCTGGAGGCCGTGACCGGGCGCGAGCCGACGGAGGGGGAGGACGGGCTGGAGCTGGAGGTGTGGGTGCGGCGCGCCTTCAAGGAGGAGCGGCCGCTGTCGGAAGTGGTCGACCCGACGCTGCTCGGCGAGGTGCACGCCAAGAAGCAGGTCCTCGCCGTGTTCCACGTCGCGCTCGGGTGCGTCGAGCCCGACCCGGAGCTGCGCCCCCGCATGCGCGCCGTCGCCGAGAGCCTCGACCGTATCGGCTAATCCGGCGATCCAATCCATGGCCGCAGCCGCTCTCCACTAGTGTCACTGATCGAGCTAAACAGAAGCTAAGACCCAGCGTTTCCAGTAACAATCAGTGGCGCGTAAAATCTTTTAATTCTGTAGATTACCATTTGCCAATGTGAGGTTAGGGATGGTAAAAGCAGGCAAGAATCATTCGCTGTTCTGCTCTAGTAAGAATCATGTTTTGTAGTTGCAACCTTTGCAGCCGTGTAATTGATGATCTCTTCCGAACAATTCTATCTGCCTTTTTTTTCCTCGCGTTTTGGCATGCATTGTTACACTTTTCTAGTGAAAAAGCGACGCTTTCTTGGGGTTGGAACTTGAGAATGGAGAGCACAGAAGTGCTTTTCACCTTTGGTTCCATTGACTCTGCAAAGATGCGACAGTGACGCAAAAAGAGTGTTGCATCCATCTGGTCAGTATCTATGTTGCCCTTTTGCCTGTGCTGCTGTGCATGCATATTGCATGACAAACAGCAGCACGCTTCACTAAATGCATGCTACTACAATGTTTTGCATTAATTTTCTAGCTATTGAATTCAAGATGAATGGTCTAGATTTCATGGAGTATTGTAGCATGGTTACTGCAGCCAAGAGAGGCAGATGGACGGAGAAGATTGGGATTAGGTTCAGTACAGCTTAGTATCTAGCTTAGTATTGTTTCTTGCTTTTAAAAGGAAAAAGGAATCATTTTTAACAACCTGGGTTCTTGTTGAAGATTGGCAATTGCACTGCAGGATGGTCATATCATTGATGCCATGATGGACACTGGCAGAATCCAATGTAAAACACAATCATTGGGCATTTGGAGCAAATCTAGTTATGTAAAGTTAGCTTAGACCCTCATATTGTAATCATCTCTAATGGTGGCACATGTGTATAGTACAGCAAACTGACAATTCAACTCGAGAAATTAAGATGCAAATTTCTGATGCATTCACCCCCAAAAGAAGTGGAGGCAGGAGAGCTCCCTCCATTCCGTTAAATAAGAGAAGAAAGTAGTATGTTACTGTTACACAGCAGGACGAACATTAAAAGATAGTACAAATATTACACGCAATCATAAACCGTTCATCAAATTACCAACTTCTGATGAACTTGGCATTTAATCCTTCAGAGCAGCCGATGGCCCAATTAATAATTCACTAAAACAGGACAGCCACTGAGAGGGGGACTATCTGACCTGTGAGCAGACAGAAGTTATAAATAGCAGTAAATTTCTTCACCAACCTACATCACAATATTTAACAAAAACAAAACTACACAGCATCTGCATGCAAATTAACAAACTTATGGTTCAGTACAAGTGCACAGCTCAGTGTACAAGTCATAAGAGGCCTCACATCTTAATATCTTATCGTATCAAATTACCTTCTGACTGCAAATAGTATAAAACTAATGACACGATTCTTTGATCACACCAGCAGTCCAGTACACATTTTGAATGAGCATGTGAAGAATACTTGGACACGTAACCAGTTTGGAATTGAATTTGCAAAGAGAATCCGATGGGGCCCTCCTCCCATCAAATGTTCATAAGTCACAGCACATAGTAGAAACTCTGAGTATTCAATTCGGAAGAAACAGTGTTTCAACTTTATGAAAGTGCCACCAGATAATTCTCACAAAAAATGTTTTCATGCGTAAATATCCTCTGCTGGGAATAGTCCTTGTGCTTCCTCCGGGAGCTCTGGTTGATACTGGAGCTGTTCGTAGTTCAGCTGTCTGGCTGCTTCATACAGCGCTATTCCAACGCTGACCGAGAGATTCAGGCACCGAACATAGGTTTCCACCATTGGAATTCGTATTGTTCCACCACCTAGGCCTTCTCTACAGCAGTCATTAAGGGCAGACTGCGGTAATCCTTTTGTTTCAGAGCCGAATACTAGCCAGTCCCCTGGCTTATATGAGAAATCCTAAACCAAAATGTCAACAATAATAAGACAAATGCAACCATTTAATCGAAGACTCTACCTGGCACATTTACATTACTTTGCATTCAAAAATAAATGTGGCAATCTAGATATTCAAGTCAATTTGCTCCAATACAAATTCTCATTTGTGCCTGTCAGACTATCGGTTATGTAAGAAAATAATCATATATGTAATAGTTGAAACAAGCAGGGTGGTCCGCGCATTTACACGACTAGATTTGTTTTAAAGTTTATAGTGATAAATGATATAACTTAAATGCTTCAGAATATATTTACATATCTTGTAGCTATTTAGATTTTTAAGATATCATAAACATTAGAAAATGACAATAAAAGTTTGAAGGGAAATACAACTTGAGTAACGTAATTGAAGTATGAGCTTTGATGGAAGAAAATCATGAGTATAATAAGTTAACCACTCTCCATTATAATAAGTTAGCTCTTTTCCAAAATGTTTGCATGGACATGTATCTCTGTTAATCTCAAGCAATACATTGATTATGTGTGCAGCAAAATTAGCTTTATTTGTTTACATGGTATTAGAGTACCTTACCATATATACACCGATGTACCATGAGTGACATATCTTGAACTTATCTTCCCTTACGTCGGTTGCCTCACCGAACCGCGTGTCTTCTATCTCTTCTCCCCGCCACAATTTTTCAGCTTCAACCTCCAAGAGCAAGCCCAATTCTTGATCGATATCTCTCAGCAGCTATCACTTCTAATACAATACTCTACTACATAATTATTTTCCACTTCTCTCCAATTATCACTTAATGATGACCGTTGTGACATCTACACGTATATGCATGCAAATATCGCCGATCCCTGTCGGGACACCCGTCACGTTCTCTTTAGTGGCCCCAAGTCTATTCCTTACCATTGTGCTATCTCTACTCCGAGCTCTTTACTTCTTTGTTTCTGTACGACTATTCTTCAATTTGTAAGATGCATGCATGTATGTACATATGCACGATGTTATACATGCCCGGTATCTTCTTCTTTGTCGATCGCTCCTCTTCTTTGACATTGTCCAACTCAACGATGTCGTTTCCTCACTAACTACGATGACCTCCTATCTTCACTGATGTCGTTATGTCTGCTTTAATCATTGTCAACGATAGGGAGAATCTTCTCACCATCGCCGATGACGCTATGTCACTCACCAACGATGGCATGCTCCTAACTACCCGATGATCACACATCGTCGATAGCTCGTCTTTAATCCAAAGCTTCATCTCCTCTCTATTATGTCATCCCCATTATCAAGTTTCTTTGGCCATTGACTTCTTCAGCAACACCGATGCCCACCATTCGTCGTCACAACACTTGGCTCCTTTGACTCCGGTCTTTCTCTTCAACGGCTCCAACGAGCAGCACAACATTGTCTATGTCGAACAGCTAAGGTGAGCAGTATGGAATTGTTCTCATCTTCATTACCACTGCCTCGGCTATTCACTTCCTTGTAGATCAATATGTTCTTGTATGGCAGATCGACACCATTGCACTCTTTCGTGGTCTCCTCCGACACCATTCACGATATCCTCATTATAACTTATATTTAATTTATTCAAACTTAACTAATCCAATTTCTATTTTTTTATTTAATTTTTATGACGAATTACAATTATTTATAGATTTTACTTCGGAATTTGTATCAAAATCAAAATGCTAATTTTATTTTATTTTTATTCCAAAATCATTTTTTTTGTTGAAATCCGTATACTAATCCAATTGCTATTTTTTGTTTAATTTTTATTCTGAGTTATATTTATTTAGGATTTTACTTAGGAATTCGTATAGAAATCAAATTGATGATGTTTTTTTGTTTCGAATTTTATTTATTTAAGTATTTTGCTTTGGAATTCATACGGAAATCAAATTGCAAACCTTATTTTATTTTATCCTGATTTTGGAATTCGTATACTAATTCAATTGATATATATATATATATATATATATATATATATATATATATATATATATATATATATATGAAGCCTTTTTTCTACTCCCGGGAGTAGTTACTCCCTATTTTATATCCTACATATCTCACAACGTAGAGAGTATCTTGCGCAACCGAGAGTATGCATGTGTAATATATGAGTATATAAGACCATATAGGTGGTATTTACACATTTTCAGAGGTGGTATGTATAATTTTTCGACATACTCATTTTTATGTGTGAATATGAAGGTATTTACAAAATATGTTAAAAACTATGGGCTCTCTTGCAAATTTTTCGTGTGGTTCACATTGGAGTATCTTATAATTAGTATATGAGTATACTCAAAGTGATAATAGAGTATGTCAAGTTCTTTTAGGTGGTATATCAAAGGTGGGAGTAACTACTCCTGAGTAGAAAGTATTTTTCATATATATATATATATATATATATATATATATATATATATATATATATATATATATATATATATATGAAAATAGCTTAGTACTACTAGAGTACCTACTCCCTACCCATCCATCTGTCGATCAAACATGCCCCATGACGCTACTATCGCCTCATGGGTGCAAGGTAAGACCCGTTTTGATTTTTCTTTAATTAAAATCATCTAGTAAATATGGAAATCGTTGCTGACCTCCAATTTTCTCGATGGATCAGGCTCGGCGCTATTCCTTTGGGATTTTGGGCGGAGAAGCACTTACGATTCCGGAGTGCCTCCACCCCGAGGCCTCCTCCGCGCGCCGCGCCCCACCTTCGGGCTGCCACCGAAGCCCACCTGTGCGCCCCCGGCCTCCACCTCCAGCATCCGAATTATGTTTATCTAGTGATTTTACTTAGGAATTCGTATCAAAATTAAATTGGTAATTTTATTTTATTTTTATTCTGAATTTATGTTATTTTACGTTGTAATTGAGATGGACTCTTATTTACATAGACTCTTTCATTTAATCTAAATCGTTATAATCTGGACCCACCATAATCGACGGTGTAGATGTTTCTCTTTTTCCACTGATTAACGTGAGAATTTCTAGCCCTTGAGAGCAAACGTTGTGGCATTTTTTTATCGCTTTAATAATATAATAGATTGTATCCGTTAGCTACAATTCACTACCATGATACCATCAACACACAGACTGTTGTTCCAATGCTTTGAAGTATAAATATCTCAGGATTCACTATAGGCAACTGGAATTGATTAATATATTTACTCACCGAATGGATGTTTGTGCCCCTTTTGGTAAATGCCAACAACCTTTTTTCTCCATCCTGGTGTAAGGAAAAACACTAGTTAAATTCTTACATTTATTTTAGCAGTTATATTGATGCAGAAGGGTAAAACGGCAGTACCTGCTTAATGAAATAATCTCGGAACTCGTCCCAGGAGTCATGAATCTTGACAACAACATATCTTAGTAGAAATAGTTAAGGTTGAGACTTGCTACCTTTCAAAAGAAAGGTTGAAAATAGATACATGAACAGATCGGTAGGTTCAAGGATCTGGGCTTTCAAGCTTTAGTGTCTTACAAATCATATAGAGTCATATAAATGGCATACATCCAACCATAGGATACGGCCAATAATCCAATCCAGCACGCTTCAGTTTTGTGTCATCTACCTTATAACCTAATGGCTTGAAATTTTTTCCAAATAATATTATTTCAGTTCACACATAAAACCAGATGAGTGACAATACCGGAAAAAAGGAGACAACATTCGATGTTCCATAAGTTTTCTCTAGAGAACATAACAATGAACACTAACCTTACCCCGACAAGATGCAGACCAACTGCTGTCGCTGCACACGTCCTTGCAATAGATCCTGTATTTCCTGGGATCTATGAAGTATAATTACAGTTCAGTGAAACCAAGAGCTCAAAATCCCAAATGATCAACTCACTATTTTAACTTGCCAAATGTTCATTACCTCTCTATTTCCACATAGCAGAAAAGTGCAGGTAGGATATACTACGTATTGCCCCTCCATTCATTTGCACAGTGATAGACTAGTAATTCACTAGACCAAACCCAATGTACTAGTACTAACTCTAAGCACATGCCTCTCAATTTTGAACTTAGAATAGCAGAAAGGTTACATAATTTCATAGGAACTAGCAAAGTAGCAATGCCTACAATTTGGACTCACAACCACCATCAACAGTAGAGACGCCCCATGTTCTTCCATACAACATCAATCGAACACAGAAGAAAAGGCCGCAAACCGAGCAGTTACCAGAGGGGAAACCAGCACCACATGGAGCATCCTCTTGGCGCGCGCGACCTCCGCGCCGCTCCCCACGGGACCAACCGCAGCTCCATTGCCACTGGCAGCAACTGCAAGCGCGGAAACATCAGAAAGAGGGCGGCCGCAAGCGTACCGAGAGGGGAGGAGACGAGCTCGTCACGCACGGGAGCAGAAGGAGGAGGAGGAGGAGGCCGAGCGGCACGGGCGGCGTAGCCGGCTGCACGGCGCGGTCGGGAACCCGCCGCAGTGGCCGAGAGCGCGCAGCCGCAAGCCAACCTCCATTACGTTCCCCCTGGACGGCGGCGGCGGCCTCCCTCCGAGCCCTCACTAGTCCAGGATAAGGTCCAAGTGATACTGTACTGACTTATAGTGGGCCTTGTGGGCCTCCACTTTGTCGGCTTTGGTCTTGGATTTGGGCTTTGCGCTTTGATATCACCGAATTGTGGGCCCAATTAGTACAAGCTTTGCAAAGCCTTTTTAATTTCCCCATATCATGGGCTGGATGTGACAATAATGCGATGCAGGCCTCGGTTTGCATGACCTATAACCTAAGGTCTGAAAATTTTACCTATGTTAGAGCCTATAAAAAATCTCTTAATAAAAATTACCAAACATTCAAACTCAGCCAAAAAAAACTAGCACAACCCGACGCTTAGACCGTGGCTGGCTGCCCCTTGATGCGATAGTAGCAATGATTTACCAATCCAAGGTGACTAGAACCTGGAACATTATGACGTGCTTATCCTCCCACGACTCACCAAGAACGACCACACGAATCAATTATTTGCCACTGCAAAAATGTTAATTTCAGGATTTGTCATTCCATACGTGAATGATATCTAAGTCTCGAGACCACATATCATAGGTACATAAGTGGCAAATCCTGAATTTACATATCTTTGACAGTAACAAATAATCAAATCTCACCACAAACAGTGTCATTGATGAGCGCCTTTCTTGAAACATCAAAAGCAAAAAAACGCAACGAAAAGCCCTTGAGCTTTATCAGCAGTGAGGAATATGAGCATCTAGGAACAGTTAACGCTGACATGGTGACATAGCATATGAACTGCCTCAGATGATATCGCAGAGACATATTCGCCTACATTTGTACGACCAGAAACGATGCTCACTGTTGCTGATGACTGTGCTACTGTTGCTGTTCATATCCATCCCTTGGCAGGTATAAAGGAAACATTGCTTCCGACTGAAAAGGGAAAAGCCGAAGCTTCCAAAAAAAAAAACGAATAACACGGCAACATAGCATGCTTGCTAGTGGCTAATTATTCGTCGGATAATTGCTCTTCCAAAGTTGTCCTTGGATCAAGACAGCTCATGCCATGGCGAAGTTCTTTTTATCTCGATAATTATGTTCTCTTGAGCATGTATGTATTCATGGGGGCCTAGCCTGGCCCTGTGGATCGTGGAGGTTAAATTCTGAAAGGAAGCACCAGAATAGCATCCTCAGATATGACAGGCGTAACCTATTACGGCATCGCATCGCTACTGTATTGAACCGAATCAGGTTTCATGATATGCCATGTAAACATCCACATGAATCAATTTTTTTTCTCTCAATGTATTGCACCATTCCTCATTCCTAACTGAGACCCATGTCTTTACAAAAGAAAACAGAACGACATCGATGCATTCACAGAAAGTGCTCCTCCCAACTGCTCTGCCTTCTCTTCGATGCCCCGTCCTCACCTCTGATCCCCTCAACCATCTTACCCCGCCGCCCCTGCCACCCTTCCATCTCGACTATCGTCGTGTTCCCCCCTGTCACTGCCCCATTGCCCCTCACCGTGGCCAGATCTGACGGCAGTGATCGGCAAGGAGCTCTTCCCCGGCCTCCCATCGGCCAGATCAGGTGGCAGCGTTTCTTGCCAAAGCCGGCGATGAGGCGGTTCGTTGGTGGCAAGAGTGCAACTTCCCGTTGGCTCAATTAATTCAGTCAATGCAACTAGTATTTTATTCTATTTAAACCGGATCCAAACTATACATCGGTTCCTCGGGTTTCTATTTTGAAAAGACACCCTCCACCTTATTGAATCGATTCTTACTCCCCAAATCACTCTATTGAGCCGGCTAAATGACAACGTTGTAGATGGCCTTATCTACGACACACGATTATCAAAGTGCCTGTTCTTGGGTGTAAGGTTGTCATAACGGTGATCGTGTATGATTCTATCAAAGAAATATTTTAAAATTTACAATGTATTTCAACGCTACTAAATTTTTAAAATTGTATTTTTAGAACTTTTGTTTACAAAAATTTAGTGCAAAGGAAAGATCATTTGCTATTTGTGCAAATTATAATGGATATGAAGAGATAAAAAGAAAAAAAATACAATTATAAGGAAGGAAAGATCATTTGCTATTTATGCAAATTATAATGGATATGAAGAGATAAAAAGAAGAAAAAAACTACAATTATAAGGACATATACAAATATTTAATTAAAATAAATCACTAGAATCAAGTAGGATCGTATGAATTTTTTTTTATCATGGTCCTATTTTTTTTTGATAGAATCATAATAATATTAAGATTCTAGCAAATTAAGACTACCTAAAATCAGAATTGTCCAGTCAATCTAGGGTCGTTGAATCGTTTGACTAGAATCAAGATGTGATTATGATAACCTTGCCTGGGTGGCGATAAATGTACTAGTATATGCCAATTTTTTCTTTTCTCAAAAATCAAAAGGATATCTTATAAATGAGGATGATGGTTTGTTCATTCACTGCACACATTCTAGCTAGGTCATCTGATATGAGTTTCGCAGCCCAAAGTGCATAAAATTGACACGCGCAAGAGATTGCCCTGCTCTAATCAGGAGGTTCTAACTTCTAATTAAGCGTCAGTTCTTTGACCTGAAGATCATGCAATGTGCTATCTTGGAACACCCTAAAGGATAAGCTCTCGAGGAGGAAGAACACGTCAAACTTATTCCCATGTACCACCTGTCATATTTGTGCCATATTCCCTTACTTTTATAGGGCTTTATGATGTGCTGCTCCAGTAGTGTATAAATACAGAATTTTGTCTCTATTAGTATTAGATCACCAATTAAAAGTGGGATGCCAATATAATTTTGTTTAGATTTTCTTCTCCCCTTACTCTGGTCAGTTTCTGGTGCAGAAAACATACAGTGAAGCACAAGCTTAGCAGAGTAGCAGAGTAGGGGAACAAGGTTATTACAGGGGTTTCATTCAGACCATCATGCAGACGTGGAAGCCACATGGCTCGTAATATCTTATGCCTAGGGCGAAAAGGACACAGCTTAGCTTGATGGATTCCTTCTGGGCGCAGAATCGTATTAAAACTCTGATCTCGCTCGTCGGAGAAGATAACAACTAGCCGATCGTGCATCATTATCGAGCATTTGGAGCAAGATCTAGGCTGTTTTATATTGCGCTGTGGGGTCATTGCAAAGGCCAAGGTTACTAGTAGAGCTTAGGTCCTGGCGGAGGCAGTGTTGATGCATGGGGTACAATTGTACCTTCAAAAATTTTATACAAAAAACTGATATATACCCTCTTTAATACATAAAGTATACACTGCATATACTGACATACATACTTCTCAACTCATGGCAATCCATTTAGCATTAGGCTCAACAGAATATGAGAATCAAGCCTAAATCAACTAGTCAAGGAGGTATCAGGACTAAGTGACATCTGCCTATCCAGGCGCTCTGGCAGCAGCGCAAGGGCGCAGCCGGCAGCTTGTCGCAGCATCGGTGCATCGCGGCGCTCTGGCGTCGCTTCTAGCTTGTGCCGACGATCTTGGCCTCGACGCGCCAATCGCGCTCTCGAGTCTCAATCCCAAGGACATGCATCAAGATATAAGGTTTCGAGAAGTAAAGAATCTCAATGAACTCTCTATCAAACTTGTTGAGACAAAGAAGCACGATCGCTATAAACTTGTTTATTTGCTGTTCAAATTGATATTGATCCTTCCTGTGGTTACTGCAAGTGTAGAGAGGGTATTTTCGTCAATAAATTATATGAAGAACAAGTTAAGAGGTAACATAGGTGAACAATACTTGAATAATTGTTTAGTTACGTATATTGAGTGTAAATTTTTTCTATAAGCTAGTGATGATGATGTCATCAATCGCTTTCAAAGCATGAAGGAACGTCGTATCAAATTGTAATTTTTATTGATTATAGTGCGAACATGTAATTTGATATATTTGAACTTATGTATTACGTCATTTAAACTTATGTTGAAACGAATATACCTTAAATTTACATTCCTATTGTCAAAATCGTGACTCCGCCGGCTTAAGAATCCTTGAAAAGGTTTAAGCACAAGTGCATGCGACTTCTCAACAAGATGATGATGGTGCATGCCAACGTATGGGCTGCCGGTTTTCTGTACGGGGGTGGCCAACATTTCCATAGTTCTTCGATCTTTTCAGTGCTAGGACTCAGACTACCTACCTCGGAACTAACCTATTTACTAGGACTGAGAGTGAGACTACCTACCTCGGAACTAACATATTTTTATACGAAAGTAAACCTATTTTTCCTCTCGGATTGAGTAATCGTTGCTTTGGACATCTTTACGCTGCCTTCAAGATACAACTTTTTTACTACTAATTTTAATTGTAATGCTATATTAGTAAAAGAAAATATAAAAATACGTCAGTGTGACCTGTTTTTGATACTGTTATTTTCTCATACTAAAAATCAAGATAATTTTATCTATATTAGTATTTAAAGTTAGAAAGGTTTAACTACAGGATCTATAACGTCGTATATCTGCGAACGGACCGTAGTGTTGAGTTATGACCTCAACAGGGGGTTTGAGAGAGAGAGCGCGCTAATCCAATAATGGCATTTCATTATTGTATCAATTACACTACTAACTGCTGTTTGTAGCCTCTCAGTTTTGTAGCATGGGACAACTTTTTGCTACTGAATTCAGGTCATGAACAGGTTTGAACTTTCAGCTGATGTTAGATTTCCTCCTAAATTCCTATGGATTAAGCTCTTCCGTAGGAATTTCACAGGAATTTTAGGGGGTTATTCCTATGATCCAAAGAGACTTATAGGAAATTTTTCATAAGATTTTAATCCTACAAAATTCCTCTATTTTTCCTTTGTTCCGAAGAGGCCCAAATGGATCAAAGGAACGAGGTTAGTTGAGTGGCGCCCTACCATTGTATCATCCTCCAACAACTAACGGTTTTTTTTTTATATAAAAAAAATGATATTAATCTAAAAGATAATTACAAAAAATAGCCAAAAATTTGCAAAAATAGGTCAATGTCGCCATTGGAACAGTGCGGAGAGGTTCTTGTCGCTAATTGAACTGGCGACAGGACAATTTCGCATGTTCAATTGGTGACAGGGATACTGTCGCCAATTGGAATGGTGAAATGACCCTATATTTTTTTAATTTATGTGTAGAGAATTTAGCTTAAAGATTTAGTGTATTTCATGAAGTTTTTTTGGTAATACCGTCAAGTGTTCGCGTAGTTCGGAATCCGAAATTAGAGAAGATAACAAAATATGAAGTAAAGAATGCTAGATTGCTGCGCAATTTGGAACACGAGTTCGACGGCGCAATCACACAAATAGCCCTCCTTCGGAGTGAAATGAAAAAAAATTGGGTTTAGGGTTGTCCTGCGGGTTGTTGTCCCGATTATATTGTTCATGGAACCGATTTCTTCAAAAAAAAGATTACATAATATTTAATAGTCGAAATATTTGGGAAAAGAGATTTAACTCTGAAAGACTTCATAATTTAATTGTGAATTATATGGCACGCTGGGTTTGGTTACGTACATTAGAAACGCCAACATGCACGAATCAACAAACTGAAATACACCTACGATACATGCGAGCCTTTTTGGAATCCGAAAAAGGGTTGTTTGGAACAAAATCGATCAGTCCTGGCAGCCCATCGATCCCTTCCCCTTGCCTCTGGACTACCCGCAGCAATGGCCAACCTCGAAGTCAGCCATGCTCTGCGAGATGGGCTGGACGATTGAATAATGTTAGGATAGCACAACGTAGGGCCAAATTAATAATTAGGATGCAAACTGAATACAACTTACCTCTTTGATATGGTGTAACATCCCAAGTTTGAACTTGTGTTTCAAATGTAAGAAAATGAGTAAAAATTAAAACTTTTTCTTACATCATGTATTTCATGTATGTTCTAAACAATTATTGTACAAGAATTATGGAAATGCAAAGTCACAAGTCTTTTGATCCAAAACCTTGTCTTCCAAAAACAATCTTATCAAATCTTGTGATCATCTCCTTAAAATATTTTTTCCAAGTTCTAGGGTTAGTGTGTGAACCCTCTGAAAAATTTCACAATTTTTAGAAATTGTTTGAATGCTTTTGGAGGTCAGTCAAACTTGTTTGATTTTTTTAGTCAAACCCTGTTCCAGAACCTTGCAGAATTTTTGGAGAAAAATGCACTACATAAAAACCTCTGAAAATTTTATACAAGGATAATCTCTTAGTTATCAAGCTCCTGTAAAAATTTCATAATTTTTGGAGTTGCTTTGCTACCTCAAATAAATCCCCAAAAGTCCAGTTGTTATTTTAAAAACCCTAAGTCATAGGGTGTTTGGCTCGAGTTAGACCCGAGTCCAACCGTTTTGACTCGGTCGAGCCAGACCCCCTAGCTGCACCTCGAATCTAAACCGTTGGATTAAAATCCAACCGCTCACGTCTTCTCCAGTGTTTTGAACCTCAGGAGCCTTGGGCAAATCTCAGCCGTCCGATTAAAATCCAACCACCCTCGATCACCCTAGCTTCTCTGGTCATCTTCCTCGCACCGTGCGTGAACAGAGAGCGGCATGGCCTAGTCTTTTCTTGCTCCCTCGTCAACTCTCTCTGGTCGGGAATTTAGTGCTTGCGGCTTGCTTTCGGCCCGAGACGTGCCCTACTCCTGCCCCCATCACTTCTGTTTCAGACTTTGGCAGCCTTATAGACCTAGCTCACCCGAAAATCTCGTTTTGTTGCCAAACCCTAGTCCTCTATCTATTTGAAGCTCCCTAAAACCCTCTCTAAGCTCCTTTGTAGCACCACTTAGCTCTCCATAGCTTGTAGAGCTCAAAACACTGAAAAACACTCAAACCACTATTTTCGGCCGTGAAGCTCCATTGTGGATCTTGGTGCTCTAGTGGTTCTTCTTCCCTTCTTTTTGTACCATTAAAAGGCCCTTAATACCCTAATCATTTTCCCTAACTCAATTTTGGGTTTCATTCACGGGAATTGACCAATTTTGAGTTTGGATCCTTTCGGCCGAATTCACCCCCTTTCTTCCCCAGCTCCGGTAAGTGGTTCATTTAGCAATTACTTATTTTTGGAGCTTCTCTGAGCTATAATGAAGCTATGGTGACCACGCGGTCGTGTTCATTTTGCTCAGGTCATCATTTTCACATCGTCTTCCCCAACTCTGGTGGACTTCTTCGCGGTCAGAGCTGCTCCGGCCATCTTTGAAGCTATTCTTGGCTAAGGTAACTTCTAATTAGTCCTTAGATGCTGTGGCGCTCACTCCTTTGGAAAATGCGGAGCTTTTTAGCCATTTTTGCTTTCGGCCGTTTCGGTCACCGCCTTTGATCTCCGGCTCGCCGGCGTTCTAGGCCGTCGCCGCCGTCGAGGTAACCCCCACTGGGTGCGCAATAGTATTTGCAACCCATTTTGGCACTTTGCGGGCATCACCGTGGCCGGAGCCGCCGGCGACGAGCTGTTCTTTGCGCTCGGTTTTGCCGGACGAAAACCTTCTTGTGCCGTTGCTGTTCAGACATCATTAATGACTAATCATTGTTAATCATGCTTTAGTAATAAATGGTTGTCTTAGTGTTGATGGTGTGCCACTGACTGGTGGGCCCAATCACTTAAAACCCCCGCTGGCACTTTTCAACACCTT
Source organism: Ampelocalamus luodianensis (assembly GCA_036346255.1). Lineage (NCBI taxonomy): Eukaryota > Viridiplantae > Streptophyta > Magnoliopsida > Poales > Poaceae > Ampelocalamus > Ampelocalamus luodianensis. Next base: position 6,022,808 of record CM070632.1, on the reverse strand, counting down.
TAGGACACAATTAATGTTAATCATTGATAATTAGTGTGTAGCATTAAGTGGTTGTCTTAAAATGACTTCATAAGTCACTGACATGTGGGCCCGTAGGCCTAAACCGCAGTAACGGAGTCATTAGGACAAAGTTTGGTTTCATTAATTGTTAATCATTGTTAGCAATTAATGACTGTCCGAAATGGTCTATTGCGCCACTGCCATGTGGGCCCTCGCTCACTTAAATCCTCTCTGTGCAAAATCTTTAGGACACCATTAATGCTAATAATTGGTTTTAGTATTTAATTGCTGTCCTAAATCACCATCTGTATCGCTTACATGTGGGCCCGCGCATTTAAACCTCTCCGCGCAATTAAAACCCACATGTGTTATATGCGCGTATCGTGGACCGTCAATTTTTAGATCTGCGGCCCAGATCTTCGGGAACTTTCGGGTCCCCGAACGTCCAAGTCACTAGAGACTGTCAGATCTAGATCAACGGTCTAGATCTGAGTGGTCGTTCGGACCACCCGAGCTCCCAACCGCTCTGGACCACCCACTTCGCGATGAGTGGCTGAGATGCATGTGTCGTTCGGATCACCCGAAGCGCACTGCGCCCTGAGCCCTCCATCTGAAGATCTTCGGTTGAGATTGATTGAGCCTTCGGGTCACCCGAACGTCTCAATCCACGTGAACCGTTGGATCTAGATCCAACGGTGAACCTCTTTAGGATTGCGCGCGTGCGCTATTTCTCCAGCGCGTGAGCCGTTGGATCCCGAATCAAAGGCCCACGTTCGTCCGTGTCGTTTTATTTTTGATAAGTTTGATTTTATTTCGGTAAGCCTTTATTTACTAACTGAAAATTGTATTCAACTTTGAAAACTCATAACTAATTCGTTTTAAATCCTTTTTAGATGATTCCAACTGGGATAAATTCATGTTTAACTAGAGTTTAATCTAAAAATGCATATAGACATTGTTCGGTGCTAGAAAATTTTATAAACAATATTATCTTGATTTCAGCCATTTTAGAATATTCCAGAAATTGAATTAAACCTTGTAAAATGCATATATTTTTCTGTATAACTCCAAAATGTGCAAACTCAAGCTTGTAAAATTCCTCTATTAGCATACTTTAATATGAACTAGGTTTTGATCATGATTTCATTTCTGAAAAGTAATATGTGCTAGATTTACAACTTAGAAAAATCATAAGTAATTCATTAACTCCAAATTAAGTAAACCCAACTTTGCTGATCTTAGGATGTCATAACCTACCTACCATAAAAAATTTCAGGTTTTAGATCATTCTAGACATTTTTGCCATGAACAGTACCAGTAATTAATTTAGTGGAATTTCTAGGCTGAGAGATATGGTTTTAGCTATAACTTTTTCATACTAAATCCAAATGGCTTGATTCTTGTTTCTAAATTCATTTTAAATCATAACCTTACTGTTGTAACAATTTCATAAGTTTTGGATGACTTTTGCTGTTGGGTTTTGTTTGGTGTTCTTCGTTCTTATTGGTTTTATCGTATTTTTGCGTTAGGTTCCGAAGATATTATTGATCTTGAATCTGATCCACAGCAGCCAAACTCCGCCCTCCAGCAAGGCAAGCAGATGTAGCATTCATTTGATCATGTTGATCCTATTAATTTCAAATTCTAATATATTGTTTGCAAATTCTACATATGCATCGCTATGTTGTTTTAACTATTTTCGATAGTTAACCCATTAGATGCATTATCAGTAGGCATATGTTCATCCTCTACTACTGAGCCTAGGGTTACTTGCTGTGATTTTGGGTTCGTTGGATGAGCCCTTGTCACTTAGTAGTACGAGTTAAAGTGCTTAGTCATGCTTAGCTATCAGTAGAAATGGGCGGTTATCGACTTGTCGATAACCTTGATCACACAAACTTATTATAACTCTATGTTTTAGCCTTTGTGCTATGTATAATTGTGAAAACTAAAAACTGAAATCAAAATGATTTGGACTTGGGCACAATGGTAAGATGGTGTGATTTTTGGGTGTGACTGGAACGGTGCTCGAGTCAACAAGGACCGAACATCTTGTTACACTAAACCAAGCATTCTTGCGTGCTAATCACACTAGAGGGTATGAGACCTCTCTTGACTTAGTACTTTGACGTTGGTTGGCTACGAGTCACAGGAGGGCGTGTGTGTATCGTGTTGTGGTAAAATTAGATGGTTTATGTGTTGGAAGCATTGTAGTTGTCCGAAGAGCTTTACCCCGAGGGGTAGTTGTCTTTTCGGCTTTACAATGTAAGCGTATGGGTTTCTATCCATACGAGCGACTCGTAGTTGATTCACAATATTGGAAATGTCTCGTAGGACTTAGCCGTGCCGGCATACCTTTGGAAGTGTGCTAATCTTGTGGCGTAAAGGCGGTCTGAAGTGTGGGTACATTGGTACACCCATGCAGGGTTTTGATCTATTCGAATAGCCTCGTCCTAGGTTATGGACACGCTTGGGGAAGTCTTTCAAGAGTTAGACTACAACATTTCAAATTAAAACTTGATAGGTGGTACGAATCGGGGATTCGTGCTATGTTGTGGTGGCTATTGGGTTAGTCACCTCTAGGTGGTTACTTGTTATTTATTGCTACTCGCTGTTATTTCAATGCTTAAAAACATATTTTTATCAATTACCTTCAATCTATTACATTATTGCAAATAAAAATTGCTTTACGCGTCCAAATAACCATATAACCAATCTCCTTTGATACAGCTTTCATGTAGCTATGTATAGGCTTGTTACTCGTAAGTCTTGTGAGTACACCTTTGTACTCATCTGCATTGCTTGTTGTGTGCAGAGGAAGAGGGTGAGCCCGAAGGGCGCCACTTCTGTGAGTTGTGCTGTGGCAGTATGTGGGACGACTAGCTTGGCGGCCCGGTCGGTTGCCCTGTGGTTATGGCTAACCGGTCGTCTTTTGGTTAAAGCCATCTTATGGCACCTTTTGCTTCTGCTGTTATTGATATTTGAGATTTGTCATTTGGCCGGTCGGCTGTCTTGTAATAACTTTATATTATGTATGTCGTTTGCTAGACTTGTTATATTGATGTATGGACTTGATGCATGCTTTTGTAAAGATGTATGTGTGCTGCATTTCTGGGAAGCACATGTCCATCGAGGCACGGTGTATTTTGTTTATGATGCTAGGGCCAATGGAAGGCTAAGTATTACAATCTAAATAAACCGGGGTCTCACAAAGTTGGTATCAGAGCCATACTGACCGTAGAAACCCATAGCTTGATCGTCCTTAGGGTATTTTGAAAACTTAGTTTCTAAATATCAAAGGATTCATGAAAGTCTTAAGTAGATTCTCGAACTTTACTTCTTATCTATCTTAGCTTGCTCATCTCACCTTATTCTTGATTAAATTTGAAAAATTGTTTTCCTCTCATCTTCTTCTAAAGATAGAGCTTAATCGAATAAGTTGGTTTTGGGAAAAACCATGAGGGCTTTAAATTGAGTGTTGGATGTCTTTTGGAGAAGATTAGGAGCTTCTGGAAGCGAAGGTTTCGGCCAGAAAAGGTGGAGGCAGAATCTGGACAGCAAGCAAGAAATTCTGGACAGCTAGCTATTTATAGTATATATAATTGAAAATGAGAGGATAATTCAACTAAAACTTATGGGGATAAAAGGGTAAGAAGTGATATGAGTTAGCTAAATATCTAACACTCCATTAGGTGGGTTAACCTTGCTCTTGGATCATGTTAGGGCTGGAACAGAGTTCTGAAATTGACTTCCTTAAACTGATTGCTCGTTCTTCCATACGAGTTAGTCATACCTGAGAAGTTGATTTTGTAAACTGAAATCTTGCATTGATTTTATGCTGGTTTTTAAGCTTTTGGGGTTCATTTCGTAGAAGTGTTAGCTGTTTTTCCTTGTCTCCTGTCCCGGAGTTGTTGCTGACTTATCTTGATGGAACAGGATGGCAGGAAGAACCCGCAGTGGTCAGTCAGTGGGTCATGATGAGGAGCTCCCGCCTCCTCTGACCATGGCTGAGGTTCTCGCTCAGATCGAGCGGGACCGTATGGATCAGACGCGAATCCTGGAGGTCATCGCGAGGAACACCTCCACTCCCTCTAATGCCTCGGGATCTGGAGGTGGTGGCCACCAGTCTCGTGGGGGACTCTCGGAGTTCCTCCGTACGCAGCCACCCACTTTCTCTCGGTCCGAGGATCCTCTTGACGCGGATGATTGGTTGCATCTGGTTGAGCGAAAGCTCAACATTGCTCAGTGCCAGCAGCAGGAGAGGGCACTTTTCGCGTCCCATCAGCTTGAGGGTGCAGCACTCTCATGGTGGGAGAATTTCCTCGCCATGCAGCCCGCTGGCCATGTGGTCATATGGGAGGAGTTTCACACTGCTTTCCGTCGGGCTCATGTTCCTGCTGGCATAATGAAGATAAAGAGGAAGGAGTTCCTTGCGCTCAAACAGTGGCGCAAATCTGTGACTGAGTACCTCCATGAGTTCAACCATCTCGCGAGGTATGCTCCTGCTGAGGTGTCCACTGATGAGGCCAAGCAGGAGAAATTCATGGAGGGCTTGTCTGAGGAGCTGCAGGACAAGCTCTCTATTGTTGATTTTGCTGACTTCCAGACCTTGGGGGACAAGGACATCGTCGCCGAGCATAAGGCGAGAGCGCTGAGCGAGTCCCGCAAGCGCAAGTGGGAGGCCCAGAAGACTGCACGGGCTAGGCTCCCTCGTCCCTATGTTGGGCCAACACCAGGGGCCCGTTTTCAGGCTTCACCATCGCCGAGGCCGTCGGCACCAGTTGCTCGTCCCCCGCAGGCCATGTTTCAGCCACGTGCACCTGCGACCCAGCAGCAGGGTGGCCTCCGCAATCCGGCTGCCGAGGTCACCTGCTTCTCTTGCAACCAGAAAGACCACTATGCTAATAGTTGCCCTAAGAAGATTAGAGCGGCCCCTCGTCCTAATGGAAGACGCGGGCAAGGGAGTGGTCACCCACCTGACCAGAAGATGGTCCAGAAGACCCAGGGTGTGGGAAGTGGCCGAGTTAACCATATCTCAGCTGAGGAGGCACAGGAGACACCCGATGTTGTGTTGGGTACGCTTCTTGTCAATTCTCGTCCTGCTACAATATTATTTGATTCAGGAGCTTCGCATTCTTTTATTTCAAGATCATTTGCTGCTGCTAGTGACCTTCGCTTTGTTCCTTTGGGAGTTTCTTTGCTTATTCCCTCTTCGAGTTCAGAAATGGGAGCTGATCAAGAATGCCGGGATGTTCCTATTGATATTGAAGGAGTGGGATTCTTGGCGAATCTCATCCTACTCGACTGAGCGAGTCTGGATGTGATTCTTGGCATAGATTGGTTGTCCCAACACTTGGGGCAAATCGATTGTGCCAGGAAGATGGTCTACCTCACCAGCCCCTTAGGCGAGCAGGTTGGGATTTCACCGCAGCTGCAAGGGCCACATCTTTGTACCCTTGAAGCAAAGTCAGCCTTGGAAATTCAGGATGTGCCCACAGTATGTGACTTTGTGGATGTCTTTCCTGAAGATTTGCCTGGAATGCCTCCAGTTCGAGACCTGGAGTTCGTCATTGAGTTGCTGCCTGGTACCGCACCAATTTCGAAGGCGCCGTATCGGATGTTTCAAGCAAAGGGTTTTATCCGCCCTAACTCATCTCCTTGGGGTTATCCTGTTATTTTTGTGAAGAAAAAGGACAAGACCTTGCGTATGTGTGTTGATTATCATCCACTTAATGAAGTGACGGTGAAAAACAAGTATCCTTTACCCCGCATTGATGATCTCTTTGACCAGTTGACGGGAGCTCGTGTGTTCTCCAAGATTGACTTGATGTTGGGGTATCATCAAGTCCGGATCAGGGCTGAGGATATTCCAAAGACGGCTTTCACCACTCGTTATGGTCTTTTCGAGTACACAGTCATGTCTTTTGGCTTAACCAATGCTCCCGCTCTATTTATGAATCTTATGAACACGGTGTTCATGGAGTATTTGGATAAGTTTGTGGTGGTATTCATTGATGTCATTCTTATCTACTCCAAGAGTGAAGAAGAGCATGCTGAGCATCTGCGGATTGTTTTGGGAAAGCTGCGTGAGCATCAGCTGTATGCCAAGTTCAGCAAGTGCTAGTTCTAGATGAAGGAAGTGGCATTCTTGGGCCATGTTCTTTCAGCAGGAGGCGTAGTTGTGGACCCTAGCAAGGTCAGTGATGTTCTATCTGGGGTCAACCTAAGTCAGTCACCGATGTGCGGAGTTTTCTTGGTTTAGCGGACTACTACCGTCGCTTTATCGAGAACTTCTCCAAGATCGGCAAGCCGATGATCGAGTTGCTCAAGAAGGAACTCAAGAAGTGATTGACTTCAGCCTCAGTGCTTGTTCTCCCCGATGTCCACAAGAGCTTCGATATCTTTTGCGATGCCTCTCGTTAGGGACTCGGTTGTGTGCTTATGCAAGAAGGCAAGGTAGCGGCCTATGCATTAAGGCAGTTGAGGCCTCATGAACTCAACTATCCTACCTATGATTTGGAGTTAGTTGCAGTGGTTCATGCATTCAAGATTTGGCGGCATTACCTAATTGGTAACCGTTGTGAAGTGTATTCTGATCACAAGAACTTGAAATATTTGTTCACCTAGCCAGATCTGAACCTCAAGCAAAGAAGATGGTTGGAACTGATCAAAGATTATGATATGGGCATTCAGTACCATCTGGGCAAGGCCAATGTTGTTGCAGATGCACTTAGTCGGAAGGTGTATTGCCATACTTTGATACTTCAAGAGCAACAGCCCGCCCTTCTTGAAGAATTTCAGCGGCTCAATTTGGGTTTAATTGAGCACGATTCTCTTGCTACTTTGGTTGTGAAACAAATCTTGGTGGATCAAATCAAGGCTGCGCAGCAATCGGATGTTGGTGTGAGTCAAATTAAGCAGAACATCAAGAATGAGACAGCCAAGTGTTTTTCAGAAGATGAGCAAGGTGTTGTGTGGTTTGGACAGCGGCTTGTGGTTCCTAAGGTCATGGAATTACAGGATTTGATTCTCCGCGAAGCCCATGACTCCCCCTTGTCCATTCATCCCGGGGCAACCAAGATATACCAAGATCTTCGTCAGAGATTCTGGTGGACCCGAATGAAGCGCGAGATTGCCAAGTTCGTTGCCGAGTGCGACGTGTGCTGTCGTATTAAGGCCGAGCATCAGCGTCCAGCAGGTCTTCTTCAGCCTTTGCCAGTGCTTGAGTGGAAGTGGGATTCCGTAGGCATGGATTTCATCACTGGCCTGCCCCGCTCGTCTAAAGGGAATGATGCCATTTGGGTCGTGATCGATAGGCTGACTAAAGTGGCACATTTTCTTCCTGTCAAGACTCAGCTTCGTGTGGGACCTTTGACCGAGCTCTATGTTTCAAGGATCGTGAGTCTGCATGGTGTGTTAAAGACGATTGTTTCTGATCGTGGTGCGCTTTTTACCTCTCAGTTTTGACATAGTCTGCAAGAGACTATGGGGACCCGTCTTACTTTCAGCACAGCCTTTCTGAAACTTCATCTCAACAATTGACACTCCCGTTGTGCTTAGTACCAGCACCAACCCCTACACAGGTGGTTAGTTTGTCGCACACCGTTGGACCTGGAAGCGGCGAACCGTTCATTGATGTGAATCGACACACAGACAGAAACAAACCTCCACCCTGGCACACAACTTAAACTATCTGTCTGAGTAATCAACATCAAGACTCCATAGCTTACTAGGTTAGGCCAATCCCATCAGGTATGTGGTTGTACAATTGTGGCTCAGTTCAATGGCGTACAAAGTTAAGTCCTTAATTGACTAAGGCAAGACTGCCAATTACAACCAACTATCACATTCATATTTTTTCCAAACGCAAACAGCTCCACCATAACACACTCGTCTTAGTCTAAATCTTTTCTAACCGTGTTGGTTAAGTGCAACACATGTCATCAACGAGTAACAATATACTGCACACAATTTTACACAAGTTCCATAATCGCTTAGTTAAGTTTATATTTGCAACTCAAATGATGTAAATGACTCATTGCATGGCTAAGCAAACTATTCGTATCTAACCAACCCACGTTGGTGTTATGATATTACTAACTAATAATTAACCAAGCTAGGGTGACAAAAGATCATGATAACACAATAGACAAAGTGGATATAAACAAATTGGTATATAACTAATCTCAAAGCATTTAAATAAATACTTAATACAAATGCAATAACTTGAACCAAAGTAATTTTGGAAAACTGGATTCAACATGGTCAAAGGTACAACTTGTCTTGGAACAAGTCTTGGTATTGGTCTCGAGCTTGATCAACTTCTCCTTCGAAAACTCCCGAAGCATCAACGTCTACTCGCAAACAAAAGTAAATAATCAAATAAGTACAAAATAGAGAGGTAAAAAAACTCCAAAAATTATATAAAAATCTCAGGAAGGTAGAGCTTGAATTTATATGAATTTAGAAATTTAAATGTGCTCAATTAGAGTTTGTATGAGGAAGAACGGGCTTTTAAAAAATCAAACCCTAAAGAAAATAACTAAATTCGAATTTTTGGATTCCCGAATTATTTTATTGAATAAAATCCTTTTATGACGTTAGCATGACATCAGTTCTGACTAACATGTGGGCCCGAGGTCTATAGACATGGTCCACAAAAAGTCAAAGGTGCACGGTGGATGCGATTTACAGAACAGTGTGGATCTATGTATACGTTGGCGCAATGTGCCACGTGGGCGCTGACTGAGCTAGAAGCGGTGACATGGCGCTGAGGTGGACGCTACATGGCACATACGTGGGCAACCACGTCAGCACCGACAGCGGTGGCACATGGAACCCTAGGGTTCTGGCGAGCAGCGGTGGGGGTACCAAACGAAAGAGTGTGCCAAAGCGAACCTGGTGCTTACCCACATGGTTAGAGGGCGTGACAAAGTTGCTGGTGATAAGGAAGAAGGCGGCGGTGAGCTTCGGGTCTCAATGGAGGTGAAGCTCTGGTGATTCACCGACGATGTTGAGGGGCACACGGGGTAGAACGTGGAACGGCGATGCCAACAGTGCGATCGATTGCGGCGAGGGGGCGACGACAGCAGTAGAATCAACGAAGAAAAGAGCTTCGGCGAGCGAGATCCAAACACAAATTGTGACGACCAGAAGCAATGGATGGCAGTGTGAGTTGTGGAAATGGGATGAGGGGGTAGAGGGGGTCCTGGGGCATCCTTTTATAGTGCGGGGCATGGCCGAATTGGCGAGACACTGTTGGAGTCCGTTTCGGTTGCGTGACGATTTCAGAGTCTCGCAGTGATACGAGATAAGATACAAACTGATTTGGTTGCGGGAGGATAAGGGGATAAAAATGGTGGCGAGAGCGAGGGAGAATCGGGCCATTTTGCCCATTTTTGGACGAAGCTTGGGAGGGCAAAAATGGCGAAGGCGGCTCTGGCGAGAGGAGGAAGAAAGAGGGGAAGGAGGCAGTGACTGGTAAGGCCCACATGTCAGTAGGGAAAGGAGAGGAAGCGCGGGTTAGGCTGAGCGCGTGGATTGGGCCGGGCCACACACGGGAAAACAGGAGTTGGGCCAGAGAGATTCGGCCAAAAGGAATTTCCTGAGATTTAAATTAGGTTTTCTATTTTAGATATAACAGTAAATCCAAATAGCAAATGGAAAATAGCAAATGAACTCAGAAAAATTCTTAAAAAATCTGAAAAATATTTCCAAGAACAAAGAACTCAAATAAAATAGTTTTAGAATTAATTAATGTTTAGATTAGTCACATTAAATGGTTTTGACATTTGAAAGTCTATTTGAGCTTGATTAAATTCAAACAAAATTTGGTGAATTTTCTAAGGGACTAAACTACTCAAAAGATTTTTAAAACTCAAAAAATTAGGATATTACATCTTCTCTCTCTCTTCTCTATTTTTTGGAATTAAATGACTTTTTCACCGAATTTTGGGGTATATATAGTTGAACTGGTGATAGAAACTTTCAACTGGCGATTTGCACACTCTTCAATGCAAATCGGAGACTGGACATCCCTAGAGGCGTAGACCCAACATACCATTGAGCAGGGGCTAAGAGAATGGGGCTGGCAGGGCAGAGAGAATGGGGCTGGCAGGGCCCTCCTCCCCCATCGATCAAGTAACAGGCTACTGGTACCTCTATTTTAAGCCTAATACTAACTTGGTTAATTCTCTACACTCTTTAATTCTGACCAAATTTCGGTGATAGTTACATGCTAGTATTACTTAGTTCTCTAGTTTGTTAGTTCTCCAAGATTCTAATTGAGATTAAATTTAGGTGATAGTAAATTAGTTACATACTAGTACTACTTACTACTTAGTTCTTTCTAAGAACTAGTACTCACAGATTAGTGTCCAATGTGGTAATCTTACAAAGTACTAGGAGTCCATATTGTCACCTTTTAACAAAATTTGCTAATTAAAACTCAAATACCACAAGCCTATTGGTGTTTGAGGCCTGTGCAATGATAGATAAACTGAATATTTTAATATTTTGTTTTAAATTGGATATGTCACCACGGATTAACAGATAACTACGGTGTTTGACTACTCATGTTCCTGTGGATCAATCCCTTTATTGTCTCATTCTTAGCAACATAGTATCCAAAAAGTAGAAAGTTTCAGGTTAGAATCGACATCTCACACCTATGTGGGAAATTATACACAGAGTTTAATTTAAGCAAATAAATATGTAATTTTCTTTCCAAAGTAGCTAACATATGTTTTTGTGTTTTGTTATCCATGCTACGTCATAGACTAGTTAAATTAAGGTGTTATTTCTTTTTTCTGCTGTTGCCTTTTTGCCTATTTGCCCAACTACTTCTAATTACTGAAATGAGTTTGATGGTTGAGTACAGTGCAGTTATATATGCATGTCTAGATGCATTGCTTGTACCCTCCTGTCTTTTCTTCTTTTCTTGCCGCACGTGCGGCCCACGTGAACATCCTGCTTGCTTTACTGATCTCATGACATGGAAAAATTTGGGAGATCTAGGAGATTGGATCTCCATGTCCCCATCCCTTGTCTCTCTTTCTTGCCTTCTTTTTTCATTTCTTCTTGTTGGGTTAGACCGTGAGTGAGCGATGGATGGGAGCTCTGTTCCTATGGATGGGAGCTCTGTTCCTGTTAGCCTAGTAGTATATATATATATTTTTTGGTCTATGCTTCAGGAGTGTGTCGTCTTAGTTAAGGACAATTCAGCAAATTTGTCAGTTCAGAGTCACACTAACTGTACAACGGAGCCAATATATTTATTCTTTCCTCTCAAAACGGATCTTAAGATCGCATCTTGCAATCAGTTCTCAGTAAATAAAGTCTCCAGAAAAGTCTAAAAAAAGAAAAAATACGTGCAAACATTTATGTTAGCATGGATTCCATGGACATGAAACGTGGCCAACTGGCGAGTTAAGCAGCCATTGACAAGTGAGCCTGTGAGGCTGTGACCTTGAAATACTTGTCCCCGAGCCGAAGAGCAGAAACCCCAGACGCTCACTTTGATCAAAATGGCTGCTACCTGCTATGTCTCTCTGTGTCTTCCACATGATCACATCTGATACATCTCAGGTGTTGGGGGGTGGAACAGTGCTACCATCCATCGTTGGGACAATGGACTTCTGTTGCCTGTTCAGTCCATAAATTTTTAGTAGTAGGTCATCTCATCTCCCAACTATAATAGATTCAGAACTAGATCTACATAGTACTATAACCTCCAGAGAAGTACAGCTGCAGATGTGATTCGCACAGCCTCAGTAGTTTGATTGCCTGCATGTTCCATCGAGAAAGTGGTTTGCATTGCACATCCTTCGATCATGAATGTCAGTTTAGAACTTCACAGTGTAAACTCAAACTGCAATGCTACGTTAGTTGAACGGAGAACGATGGAAGCAGATGCATGGGCTACCCGTGCGGTGAATCTGCAAAGCACGCGAAAAGCCGGCCGCTTTTTGGGCGCGGGCGCGGGCGGGGCGCACACGGTTGCTTGCCTGCCCACGTGATCCGCCACGTTTTTTCCCTACAAAACCACTGATTAGTGCACGCCACGGCGAGGAAGGGGGCGGCAAGGTCGTGGGTTTAACTCAAAAGCGCGATCTTTTTTTAGTTTGCCACAGCGCGCGCGGTGGGGAAAACGACGGCCGCCTCGGGCAGGCGCCCCGTGAGCGGCCGCCGCGGGCCGTCGATCTCTCCCGCGGCCTCTGCACGCGAGTTGCTTGACGCAGACTTTTCTCCACGTTTGGGACGCGTGATTTCCACTTTTCCAGACGAGTTTAAGATGAGCGGGAAAAAATCTTGGGAATGTCTATACAACTCTTGACTGCCCTTCTAAAATTAGTCAAATTTTCATCCGTTGGATCTAGATGCAACTTTTGATACCCCCTCCTCTCAACTACCGCTCTTCCACGTAGCTCCTTCTCCCACGCCGCTGCCGCCGCCACCTCCGGCGAAGGAGACAGAGATAGTTGCCGCGAGCCAGTACCTTCCCCACGCCTCTTCCTCGGTTCCTCCTCCTCCCCTTGCCGTCGCGTTCAGCGACGGGTGGCGACTTCGATGCATCTCCTTAATATAAGGAAAAAAAGGGTGGAGCGTGCGTTCGTTGAAGGAGCATTCGGCGGCAGCGAAGTGGCTTCACCGGTGGCGACGCTCGTGTGTGCTCGAACGCAGCGGCCATGCCAGAGTTGGAGGAGAAAGGTATAGCGACACGAATCTTCTTGCAGATCGGGTGATGAAAAGTTCGACTGATTTTCAAGAAAAACAAACATTCGACGTATTTCTAACAGTTCCAAAAAATCTTGCGAGCTAGGATTTGGCGTATGTATGTGTGATGTACGCGCGCCATGTAGATGGAATTGAAATGTCTGTGCAACCTTTCTAATTTTTTTGCATTGCTAATTTTTGAATTGAAATGTCTCGCTTCCGGTTTGATTTTGTGTGAATGAACTTACTTTATCCTTCTTTAATGCATAAGGCTCCTCCTGCCGTTACATCATAAAGGAAGCAGCGGAGCTTGATAGGGAAATAAGATGGTGCTTCTTTTTTCGAGAACGCAATAAGAGGTGCTGCTAATAGTGATGAATAAAAAACTTGAAGAAACTATTCTTTAAAATGGTAAATTGGCGGTTTAGAGCGGATAAAACTAATTGATTTTTAGCCAAACATGTGGTACCAAACTTATAAAGAATTGTTAAAATCGAAGAGGACTATGCTTTAGGTTTCTCTTTGCGTGTCGATTCGTTATGTGCTACTGAGTAATTTCGGATATTCATAATGTCACTGGTGTCCCACTTACGTATAAACTCTGGACCCACATGTCAGCCTCACACATCTGGTTATTCAGTGGCATATTGTTTGCACGAAGTTCTTATACTTTCATCACCATCGAAATTCGATATATTCTTTCCTTTAGAATTCATTTGAATTTTCTATATTTTAAATGGAAATGCTACACAACGGCCGACAAATTTTTTGTGGGGATTTCAGTCAAATTTCTCACCATTCAACCCGCTCAAAGATTCATGCTCTGACTGCTTCTCCTCCTCCTCTGCCTCTCTTCTTCAACTTCGCCAAGCGTTGTGGTTGCGGCCGCCGACGAAGCCAAGTGTGCGCCACCGCTACCACCATCAAAGCCAGCTTGTTGCCACTGTTGATGAGTGCACCACCCCACTGCATGCCCTCTTCGACAAGCGGGCGCTCCGCCATACCCCCCCCCTTCCTTTGTATTAAGGTGATGCGCCGGAGGCACCGCATCTCATCGCTAGAGTCGACAGCAAGGAGGAGAGGAGGCATGGGGGAGGACATCGACGTCGGTGGCGATGTCCGTGGTGAGCGGCGACGCAAGGGTAGGGGTCGACGTAAATGGTGGCGACGATGGCTGTGGTGGGCCGCTGGTCGGCGGTGGAGGAGCACGAAGCTTGCCGGAGAGGGAGGCGGAGGCAGTGGCTGGCGGAGCTCTCATCGAGGTCTGAAGGAATAATAAACGTAGAGAAGAAGCAGTCCCACATGATGGGTCGATGGCAGTGTGGGAGACATGATTTGAAAGCGTGGGTAGCGTGGGTTGTTGCCCTGTTAAGATTTTCGAACACGTATCACAATTTGAAGGTGGAACTTGGAAGGACTTTGATCAGACGGCCAGTAATTCGACTGATTTTGGAAGAAAAGTTACATGACAGACGGTCCTGTTTAAAATGGAGTCTGGAAACACGGATAGATATTAGAGCATCTATAATACCCCATGTCACTTATTACTAAAGGATGAACACATCAGCATTTAGGTGATGTGGAGGAGAGATGATGAGGAGAGAATGTTAGTTTATTTCTAGATAAAGAAACAAGAAAATAGCTATTGGAGACTTGCTTATTACCTAAAAACTTTTTTGTGAGTAGCAATTAAAATCTTAGATACAAGCTTAAGAAACAATCCATTGGAAGTCTTGTTTCGTTTTATTAGATTGAGTACTCTCTCCTCTTAGTAACAAGCTAAGAAACAAACTATCACAGATGCTCTTAGGGCCACCTAATATGATTAAATCCATGCCTCCTCCTTTAATAAATTATGAGCCCTAATTGCCTGAGAACTCCATTAAACAATCGTTTCTGGCTAGTCAATTCCGAGCTGCACACGGCTGACTTTAGGAAATGCCCATTCCCTCGTGGGGACTAATAAAAACAATCGGGGAGCTGCACACGGCTGACTTTAGGAAATGCCCATTCCCTCGTGGGGACTAATAAAAACAATCGGGGTAGTAAAGTAGTCCTATACAAGTATGCATCCATAAGCATTATAGCCGTTGACCAACGCCTAGTACCACTAATCAACAGAGGCCACGCCCCTATCCAATCATTTGCAAACCGCAAGAATTAGTAGCACTAATTGCCATGATTAGCAGGGCTTTTACGCCGATATTACCTTTACCTAGCATGCAGGAGTTTTGAGGTTGCTGCAACGAACGACGTCGCATCCAATGTCATGCTTGGGTCAGTAGCTAGTATTATTTAATCATTTCATCTTTTTGGTTGCGCCATGATGATCTCTGCGTCTGTTGCTTCTAAATATGGCGCGGTTGTCTGGTCCTAATCCGATTGGCCCGGTGGGAGACAAGTACGTCTCTGTATTCATGTACCCATACCCACCACCGTATATATGGTGGTGTGCTGGTCCTTTCATCATCCGTCGTCTGTATTCCGAAGATAACGTGTGTGGATCTCTACATCGCGTTACATTTGCTAGATGCCCAAGTATGCATGCAGACGCAGTGACACTGTAAGTGAAGAAACACGCTAAAAAGGTTTGTATTTTTAAGAAGCCGAATAAGGTTTCGGACGCATGTACGTATAGCCCCTAGCGTGTATAGCCGGAAACACGTGTGTGTAGACGCGGTGTGGATAGATGTGATTTCTACATGGACTTTTTTTTTTGAGTACGCGCAAAACGCATACACACCATACGCATGACCACACACACGGATGTGTTCTTAGCACACGTCTAATCTAGAGTGAGGGTCTACGTCTCATGAAGCGTGGGCACGTGCGTTGACCACTGAAGACACACACGTGTGCGTGTACTAATCCTACCCGAAATCCAATCCCAGGGGAAATTATTGGTGAGGCACGCGAGCTCGAAACTCGAACCCGGGTGGGCAGCTCGCTCAACGGAGAAACTTGCCAGGCGAGCTGCGGTCGCTCCTCATGTTCTCCTTGGACTTAAAAGAAAGAAATGGTGGTAGTTTCCATAATCTTTGCCGTCAACGGTGATAGTTTGGATTCCAAAACAGAAATGCTTCGCGTACGACGTTTTGGTCGCTCGCCCACGTCGCCCTCGGCCGGTCGGCCACACCTCTACCTAATCGCGGCCCCGCACGCCTCCTTCCCCTCCTTCGATCGGCCCCACGAGCCACCTCCCTCCTTCGACGGGGTCGTCGGCCGCCTCCTCCTTCTCCGATTGGCCCACACGTCGGCCCCAACCACCCATCTGTGCCTGCGCCTAACCGTAGCCCCGCACGCAATCCCCCGGCCGGGCGCCCGTCCTCCTTCGTGTATCCGCACGTTGCGCTGCCGCAATACGTGAATTGTACACGTGTACGTACG
The DNA here is from genome assembly GCA_036346255.1 of Ampelocalamus luodianensis. NCBI lineage: Eukaryota > Viridiplantae > Streptophyta > Magnoliopsida > Poales > Poaceae > Ampelocalamus > Ampelocalamus luodianensis. The sequence continues at coordinate 6,006,707 of CM070632.1, read as the reverse complement.
ACGCATAAAACGTCACGCGTATAGCAGCGCGGATTCCCAAACCGTGCCAAAACCAAATACTAGGAGGTACCGGCAAAAAGGAAAAACCCGGATGAAAATTTCAGGACAAGCGGGGCCCGGGGCCCAGCCTCAGTTCGAATTACGAGACTAGTTTTCCTTAGCAAATTGGCCAGCGTAAGTTTGCGCCTGGGGAACGGAGAACAACGCGTCAAATCAAGGCAGGGAGCAGAGAGAGAGAGAGAGAGATGTGAGAGAATGAGATGCACGCACCAACCTCGACCCTGCAGGCTGCAGGTGCAAAAAGATTGGGGGAGGCGCAGCGGAATCCCATCCCCGCCCCCACTCGCAGTCGATCCTTTTGGATAAGATCAGAACCCTTTGCTCGCTGCCGAAAATAGTTTGCGCGGCCCTTGCTTAAAATGGCCACAGTTGGTCCTCTGCCCCGCGCGCGGCACGGCACAGCCAACATACCCAGGTGCCCATGGGCGTGATGGCCCCTACCATCCTTAACTTCGCTTTGTTTAAAGCTCTGTTGGCTAGTGCTTTTTCCTCGCTAAGTCATTTCTTAGTCACGTACTCGCATTTTGCTAAAGCCCTCTTAGTGGACTTCTTTTTCCATTTTTTTGTTTTTATTAGCTGTTTTTGTTCCTAGTCTTCTTGGTTAATTGTTTGTCTAGTGCTCCATCTGCACTCTGCAAAAAAAAAGTACTGCAATGTTATTTACTTCTGAACAAGCAAGTCTTTCCTTTCAGAATTACCTGAGTGCCAAAATGATGATCGAGTGTATCAATCATGGTTAGTGTGGATAATGAGAATCTAACGCCACTAGGCATCGCCGGCACTGCTGAAACCCTGGCACTTAAAACTTGACTGTCTCCCTTGCCATAGGCCACCATTTGGCTTTGCCCATTGGCCATAGGTAAACCTGTAATCGGCACCCCTTGTCACCCTATCGTTTGTCCCAGTCGGCACTTATCATCAGTTCTGCTATTCGCACACTCAGCAATCAGGAGCAGACTTAAAGAAGGCTGAGTCACTCAAATTTTAGTTTTTAGTGGAGCAGCTCAATGTCTGATCACTTGTGCCCCCAACTCAGCCCAGAAAGTGCCCGACAATCCACTTATGCCACCACTCATTTTTTGACATGGGTCCACCCTTGTCAACAATCCGTGGTCAAGGCCAAATGGATCACAGATAGAAAGAGCAAATTAGTGAACTCTTTGTCGCCATCGCCGTCGGAGGGGAAGAGCTCGTTGACAAACTTTATTGCTTTCTGTCGTGATTTAGTTTTTTTTCTTTTTTAGAGAAACAAAGATTTTCTCGCCTTAGTACACATACTAATTCTACCAATCAAATTGATCGGGCACAAGATCAGCCACTGCCGTTGAGACGACATAGAAAGTTAGAAACAACATAAAACGAGGAGCTCAACACACCAGACACCTTTACGCCGCATTGTCAACTGAGGGGCAATTCGGTAAATCCGTACCCCGGCGGTCACTCCAATCGAAAGCATCGGCGCAGCGACCATCCCCGGTAAGAACCGAGGAAACGGCGACCGCGAGGGCATTCTCGTAATTTTCCTCCTATGTAACGACACCCCGAGAGCTCTCACTCACACACATATAAAATTTGCTCCACGCACACACACAATCACAGACCACAATCCGTCCATTAAACTACTCCCACAAAAAGGAGAGCCCCCCGAGAAGCCCACCACTTCCTTGGTTTTGCTGCTCTCTTCTTTTCTTCTCCCTCCTTGGCCGTAAAGAAGCGATAGGTGGATAGAGAGGGAGTAGCTTGAGGGGCTGGAGAGATCCGAGATCGAGCGGAAAAAGTAATCTAGTGTTTCTGTTCGTCAGCTGGAAAGTGTCCGATCTTTTCTAGTTCTTGGGGTCGCTGAATTGGTGGATTGGTTCGTTGGCTTTGTGTGCTGTGTGTGCGGCCATGGAGAGGAGGCGGAGGTAGTGGGCGTGTGTTTCTTGATTTGGTCGTTTCTGGTGAGAATTGGTGTTTGGGAGGAGAGGGGGATTGGGGAAGGAGAGAGTTGGGGGAGGTGATGTACGGCTCGCCGGTGTCCAAGGATCTGAACCTGCCGGTCCAGCCGCCTCCGCCGATGAGCTCTTCCGGGCTGTTGAGGTACAGATCGGCGCCGAGCACGCTGCTCGGCGAGGTCTGCGAGGATTTCCTCCAGGCCGCCCCCCGCGCTGCCAGCCCCGACGCCCGCGCCGACAACGTCTTCTCCCGGTTCTTGGCCGACCACCAGATCCGGGACAAGCCGCCGGCGCTGCCTCCCCCTGCCGCCGCCGCGGCCCACTTCCCGGATGACGCCGCCATGGCCTCCCAGCAGCAGCAGCAGCAGCAGATGATGTTCCACTCCCAGCAGCAGCAACAGCAGCAGATGGCCTCCGTCGAGGGGCTCTACCGCACCGTCAGCTCCACAGGGATGGAAGCCGCCGCAGCCACTGTCGACCGCGCCGGCAGCCTGATCCGGCAGAGCAGCTCCCCTGCCGGATTCCTCAATCATTTGAACATGGACAACGGTTGGTACTTCCTTAATTCGGCCTTCTTTTGGTACTAGTAGTTGCTACGCAGCAATTATTACAGTTCTTGGCGAGTTCTTCTTGGAAACCTTTCTATTTCCGGAAGTGAATCCTGTGTCCTACACTGTTCAACTCAGGATACGGGAGCATGCTAAGGGCGGGCATGGGGGTGGGCTTCAGGAACGGCACTAACGCCGCCGCCGCTGACTCCTCTGGCGGCGGGGGCAGGCTCAAGGGGCAGCTCAGCTTCTCGTCGAGGCAGGGCTCACTCATGTCGCAAATCTCGGAGATGGGCAGCGAGGAGCTCGGAGGCAGCAGCCCTGAGGCTGCCGGAGGCGGCCGGGGTTACATCCCCGGGTACCCAATGAGCTCCGGGTGGGAGGAGTCGTCGCTGATGTCGGAGAACCTGTCCGGGATGAAACGCCCACGGGACTCGTCGGAGCCTGCTCAGGTGCGTCTCCGGCTGTCGCATCGATTTCAGTTTATTAGCATTTCATTCGTCGTAAGCGCGGAATTGAGGAGGATTTGTGTGCAGAACGGCCTGGCGCACCAGTTCAGCCTGCCGAAGACGTCGTCGGAGATGGCCGCCATCGAGAAGTTCCTCCAGTTCCAGGACGCCGTTCCCTGCAAGATCCGGGCCAAGCGGGGATGCGCCACGCACCCGCGCAGCATCGCCGAGCGGGTAAAATGGACGCTGTTCTTGCACACAATTGCTAGTTTTTTGTGATCATCAAGCTGAGCAAGAGTTTGATGTGGTGATCTTTGCCCAGGTGAGGAGGACAAAGATCAGCGAGCGAATCCGCAGGCTGCAAGAACTCGTCCCGAACATGGACAAGGTACTGCACACTCTGCACCACTCACCTCTCCTCAATTGGCAATAGAACAGTGTATGGTTAGCATATTTGCTATGCAAGGACCACTCCAAAATTAACTTGTCTACAACCTGCAATTCCATTTCCTGCAGCAAACCAACACTGCTGACATGTTGGATTTGGCTGTCGACTACATCAAGGATCTCCAGAAACAGGTTAAGGTACGCATATTATCAGATTACGATAAATTTTCCACAGGAAATAAAAACACTTATCTGTAGCTTAATTAGAGGGTCAAACCATTCCTGGCCAGTAAGGTCTAAATCAAGAAGCCGCTTTGCCCTATGACTGAGGGCGCCCAAGGGTGCCTTTTAATCTTTTATTGGTCTTGTCTGAATTACATGATCCAGAGCCTTAGTTTGACAGTACTCATTGCAATCTGCCTGTTCATTGAAGGTATTAAACGAAAGCCGCGCTAATTGCACCTGCTCAGCGAGCAAGCATCAGCAGTACTCTGGTTGAAAGCTCTAGATGCCGCGTTGTACTAGACCTGGAGACCTTAGAAGCAAGATTATTTGGGGGAGAAGAGAAAGAGATGTAATGGTAGCTTTCATTTGTAATGGTAGCTTTCATTTCCTTGGGTTTGAGTAGCTAGCTGCTGAAAGGCTTGTGTACCGGGCAGTGTATAAGCAAAGGGCAATGGAGCAGTGGCATCATCAAGGACTCAAGCGACAAAGGAGAAGAAAGAAGGGGGGAAGGGAGGGAGATGGGAGAAGAAACAATTGTATAGTTTTGTTGTAACTTTGCTATATATACCCTGCATGCCCATGTCCAGTGCATTTCCCGTAGAAAGTTACTACTAGTGCTGCTAGTGCTACCAGCTGTAGGCTGTAGCTTCTCTCACTTAACACCATCACTCACACCAACCTCCTCACCACCAATAAATACTGCATTGGCTGTTGTTCCTTGCTTTGTGGTCAAGTTGTTGTTCGAGTGTACGGTCCGGTCCGGTCCGGTCCGGGTTTCATGAAGTGGTGAAAGGCTTTTTACTAACAAAGATCAAAGCGTCTTTTTTTACACTTGCTGGTTTTTTGGGTTGAAGTTTAAGTGAATTATCCAATTTTCCTCATCAGCTTAAGCTTTTGGGTGAATTGGTTAGTACATACAACTCAATATGGTATCAGAGTCGAGAGGTCTTGAGTTCAAGACCCGGTTAGCGTAATTAAAAATAATAATGCAGTCTACTTCTATTTCACATCTTAAGCCGGGAGGAACCTACACGTGAGGGGGAATGTTGAAGTATAAGTGAATTATCCACCTTTCCTCAACAGTTTAAATTTTTGGATGAACTAGTTGGTACATGCAACTCAATAATTTTGAGAGTACACGTTCGGATACATCACACACACATGGGTGCGAACTTGCTGAGTTGAACGATTAGCTCATATATTTAAATTAGTCTTTGCTCAAAAGACCGGCTTGACAAGGAAAGGCATTGAGACTTTGTGCATTTCTTTTCCCTTGGGTGATGCTGGCCGGGTCGGAAAGGGTCGGCCGGTGAGTTCACGGAACATTGAAGGAAGGTTCAATGAACTGAGGATGCAGGATACATGGTTTTTTTGCCAATTATTTTTTCTGTGAATTGTCGTTGTCCCTTCATCTACTCCAAAATACATGTCTATCTCAATTCTCATCTCGAAACCTATGGCCGCAGTGGGAACCCTCGAAACTCCAAAGTACTCGGGGCTACGGTTTTCTCCATTCGTCCATACTCCTTTAACTGATTAATTTTTCTAGTAGTGTTATCCATCAGGGGAGGGAAAAAGAAAGAAAAGGTCGATGGAAGAGTGTGAGGAGAAGAGAGGGATGGGTGTCAATTGTGAAAGCAGCCGCATCCATTTCACACGGCACAAAATCTCTGCTTCGTAAGGATAGGGAGAGCTGAGGAAAAGATACGGAGAGCAGGGGAAGCTAACCGGAGAAAGTGCACACACGGGGGTACCTGATTCGTGAAATCAATAGCTTGAGACCAACACCAAATGGAGTGTGGGAAATATCACGTCTTAACTGTTTTGCTACTTGTAAGTTGCCTGATTTTTTTCTTAGCTCCACACCTTTGTTTACTCTGGATAAGTGTTGGGATGCACATGTGCTTGATTCTAGATTGATCAAATAGTTTGAAAATGTCGCTTATATTTGAGGAATCATAGACCACCTTAGAAATGGATATCCCCTGTCTTGACCACCTATTCCCTCTATTGTTTTTTTAGATGTCGTTGATTAGTCATTAATAATACTTTCATATAATTACATTTTAAATATTTTTTAGGCAAAATTGGCGAGAGTACACTCAACTTTTGTGTCATTAGCGGCTCGACACCCAAAAATCGTATCTTTGTCAAAAGACTAAAATTGTGTGGCTCTTTGAAGTAGGATACTGATGCTATTACTATAGCATTTCCAGGCGAGAGAGGAGAAAGAAAGCATGCAAAATGTCCATTTTGCCCTTCGGTCGAACCTAGCTCAGCATGGCTTGGGTTGGACTCAGCGCAAGTGGTTAGGCTAGACAATGGTTTTGCGCTTACGTGGTGTCCAACACGGCTAAGTAAGGTGACTAATCACTTCTTCCTTCCCTCACCCTCCCTCCCCTTCCCATCTATCTCTCTCCCTCCTCTGTCCACCCATCTGAAGCGTGGCCATGCCGCCGAGCTCCCACTTGTCATCGCTGTTGTCGCTCAACGCGACGGTCACTGGAGGTGCCCATCAGGCCGCGCTGATGGATGAGTCGGGATGCACCCTAGAGCCATCGCCTACACACGCCTCTTTCGCGTGCTTGCCCACACCGATCGGGATCCATTATCTTCCCCATCCACGGTGAGCCACCGCCCCTTTTCCAAACCGTCGCAAAAATACCCAAAATTCGTTGTCTCCACCGTCCCACCCATCAAATTGACATCCGCATTAGCTCCACCATTATCTTGCGATCTCACAGCCTCACCTCAGCCGAACCAAATTCGTCGGAGTGTCGCCAGCACCGGGCCATGCCGCCGGCTCCATCCCTCCAATCGATGTCTTGCCATCTCTGTCATCTTCTTTCCACGCGCGATCGTGTCACAAGGCATGCCTCAACACAGTGAAGCTAGCCCTCACCATCACCTGTCGCCCCCGTCCGCTGTGAACCGCACTAGCCATCCCCTCCTCATAGCCATGGCCGCATCCGACGCTTCCTTCGCCCCTCTCATCCACTAAAACGGAATCCATGTCTTTGGGAACGTGTTGTGCGCGTGCTCTCCCTTCTCATCCCTACCGAAACCCGCCGCTACCATGTCTGTCCCTTTTGCGCCCAGCAACAACTCACTGGGCCATTACGACTGACGCCGTCTAGATTCGCACAGCAAAACATATCCCTCGAGCTTGTAGTGTCTGGGAACACCCCGTGCGTGTGTACGCTTCACCATCTCCCCGCTGGAGCACCGCTGTCGACTATGCCCTATCTCCCCTGTTCTGCTACGTGTTGGAGAAGGAGGCACGATACCGACTTGGGACTGTGCTGACTTGATCGAGCCTAACCACTTGCGATGAGTCCAACCCAAGCCATGCTAAGCCTGACCGAAGGGTAAAATAGATATTTCACATGCTTTCTCTCTCCTCTTCCACCCAAAAATGTTATAATAATAGCCTCGGTGTCCTACAACGAAGAGCCACACTAATACGGATCAACTAGTAAACTAGCTGAAGCACAAGGGTGGCCCGATTTTTTACGGTACAAACAACAGAGTTTGCTTTCTTCTTGCGGCTAGGGTTCTTCCCTCCTGGACCCTGGCGGTGATGAAGTCAGTAGTAGCTTCTTCTTCTTGTAGCCATGTAGATAGATATCCAGATGTTCACGCACTAATCAATCACAAGGACGATTAGAAGCATGAACTCGAAGCCTCTCTAAATCGTGAGTAGCAAAGATCATAAGTTGGACGAGTTGAATTGTGTTGATTCAGTAGGCAATCTCAAGAACGACGCGTTCTTGCCTTGCACCGACCTCAACAAACCCTAGATGGGAAAACCTCAACAAACACGCAAGATATTGCGCTACAAAGTCGATGTAACTTTTCTATATTCTTTCTAAAAATCCCCCCCCCCGCCGTTACAATAGGCAATGCCCTGGCCTTATATTGGCACCTACGGGTGCGACCGATTCTATCTCTAACTCTTGTATCATACAAAGATTCTTTCATAATACAGTTATGAAAAAAATTATAACCAAAATTCTTTCCTCATACAGTTATGAAAAAATTACAACTGAATCAAACTAAAAGATATATACCAAAACTTATTTACAAACAAAAAATATCCCAATTCAAAAAATCTTTTTCATGATTTAGCCGTCTGGACATGATCGTAGACCATCTAGGCGTGGTCGTATGTGATCGTGGACCGTCTAAACGTGGTCGTAGATCACCTGGTAGTGGTCGTAGGCCACCTAATGGTGGTCGTAAGCCACCTGATCTTAGATCTGGTCGAAAACCTGGTCGTAGACTGTTTTGAAGTGGTCGTGGACCCTGTGGAAGTGGTCATAAATCTTGGTGAACTGGACGTAGACCTTGGGATCTGGTCGTAGACCTCCAGGAGCTGGTCATAGACTTTGCTGAACTGGTCGTGGACCTCGCTTCCTTCTGGCTCGACTTGCACCTAGCTTCAGCTTGTCTCTATGTACCCGATCAACATCACTTGACCTTGTACTTGCAGATTGGCTTAGTGTAGCACCAGACAAAGTGATGGTAATGGCACCCTGGGCCACATCACACACAATTTTAGTGATTTTTGTCAAAGACAAGATTTGTGTGTGTCTAGTAGCAGATATTGACACAAAAGTTGAGTGTCGTCTAGCCAATTTTGCCTAATTTTTACTAACATGTAACATCCCAACTTTAGGCTTGTGTTTCAAATGTAAGAAAATCAGTAGAATTTAAAACTTTTTCTTACATCATGTATTTCCTGTTGTGCCAAACAATTCTTGTACAAGGGATTATAGAAATACATTGTCACAAGTCTAGTTGGTCCAAATCTTGTTATTCCAAAAACAATCTTGTCAAATTTTGTGATCATCCTCTGGAAATATTTTTCCTAAGTCTCTGTGATGGTTTGTGACCCCTCTGAAAAATTTCACAATTTTTAGAAATTGTTTGAATATTTTTAGAGGCAGTCAAACCTGTTTGACTCTCAGTCAAACATTAAAACAGAGCCTTGCAGAATTTTTGGAGATTTATTCATAGTATAAAAACCTCTGAAAATTTTACACAAGGTTAATATCTGGGTTAGCAAGCTCCTGTAAAAATTTCATAATTTTTGGAGTTAATTTGCTACCTCAAATAAATCATTCAAAGTCTCTGTTCTTATTTCAAAGTCAAACTTGGTTTACTGTTACTTGGGTTCGAGTCAGACTCGGGCTCGAGCCATTTGATTCGGTCCAGTCAACTAACTGCACCGAGCCACTCTTTAAAACGCGCATTGGATCTCAACCGTTGGATCTATATCGCACGGCCCGCGCGCGTGTAACCCTTCGGACCTTCCGGTTGCAAGTTTGATTGTCGACCGTTAGATTCCCATCCAACCGTTGAGATTTCCCGAACCCTTCGGACCCTCCGGTTGCATTTTTGAATCAGAGCCGTTGGATTAAGATCCAACGCCCGCGTGTCCCTTCGTTGTAAACCGCGTTTGCGACGTGGGGCTATCTGAGCCGTTCGTTTCTAATCGTAAGGCTCGCAATCTCCCCGTTGCGTTTTGAACCTGGGAGGCGTGGCGCTTTCGTAGCCGTCCGATTTAGATCGTAGGGCTCAAAATCGCCCGAGTACCTTTCCCTGGTCTTCTTCAACCTTGAGCCGTGCGAGCACAGTAGGGGTTATGGCAGTGTCATCTCATGCTTCCTACGGCCGCCCTAGTCAACAGTGAGGGTCGTGGGAGACACTTTCGGCCATGCCATGCCCTAGTGCACCAGCTTTTCTCTTTTCCTTGTCGGTCGCGCATTGCGTTCTGTGTTTTGCCGCCCGAAAGATGTGTGGTGCAAACCCTAATGCTTTCATGGCTTTATAAGCACTCTCAATGCTTCCTAGTATCTCTTTAGACCACCATCAAGCTTCATTCCCAATATTGGAGCTTAACACCTCAAAAATGGCAGATCGCCATTGTTGACCCGTGGAGCTCCATTAGTGTTCTTGGTGTTCCAGTGGTCCTCCTTCATGTTTCTTTGCCCTAACCTTATCTATTTACTTCCTTGAACATTTCCCCTCACTTAATTTTGGATTTGATTCTCAGGAATTGTCCAATTTGGGGTTTGTTCGAATTCGGCCGAATTTGGTCATCTTCTTCCTCAGCTCAGGTGAGTGCTCCATTTTCTAATTACTTGCTCATATAGCTTCTGTGAATCATTATGAAGCTATACTGATGCTTTGGAATCACTCATTTGGCTCAGGGTGTCGTTTTCAACTTTTCTTCTCCAAGTCCGGCGAGCTTTCACCGTGATCAAGCAACTCCGGCCATCTTTGAAGCTTCTTGTCACTAAGGTAGCTTCTTATTAGTCCTTAGAAGCTTTAGCACCCACACCCTAGGCTTGCAGTGGAGCTCATCGCGATTTTCGTGTTTAGCGATAGCTCCGTTTCGTTTTTCCGGCTAGCCGGCGTTCTAGTCCTTCGCCGCCGGTGAGAATGCTACCATTAGATTCGTTGTGCTATTGCGAATCCATTTTGGTCCTTGGTGGGCGCCGTCGCGGCCAGTGTCGCCGGCGATTTGCCGTTGAAACCACTCGGGTTTTGCCGGCACAGAGCTCCCGTTTTCGTCTTTTGATTAGGACACATTAATTGCTAATCATTAGTTATTAATTATGTCTTAATCATTGTCGTTGAGCCACTGACCAGTGGGCCCAATATCCTTAAATCACTCTCTGGTTCAATCCCGCACTGTTCCGACATCATTAATGTTAATCATTGGTTAATAAATGTGTCGGCATGTTAATCGCTGTCGGAATTTACCTTTGGGTCGCTGACTCGTGGGCCCGAGGGATTAAAATCAAATTCCAGTAGCCATTAGTGTCTCTCTTAGATCTAATTAATGATAATCATTAGAATCTCTAATCCTGTCCTAACCGCCACTCTCAGTCGCTGACAAGTGGGCCCAGTGCACTGTGCACGTGGGATAAACCAGCGCGTGGGTGACTCGAAGTCACTGACATGCGGTACCACATGTCAGCATCTTCCTTTGAACTGCGGTCAATATATACCGTTCGTTTTTAAATCTGCGGCCCTGATCGTGAGTGCATTCGGACCCTCCGGATGCCTTGATCGTTCTCGACCGTCGATCTTGCGATCAACGGCTGAGATCTTGTGTGCAATCGGACCTTCCGACCGTTGGTGCGCTCTGGACCGTCCATCTGCAGATCTGCGGCTGGGATTGGCCCAAGCAACCGCACCGTCCGGATGCATACACTCGTGTGAGCCGTTGGATTGTGATCCAACGGTGGGCTCCGATTAGGTTTCGCGCGCGTGCGCTGTTTTCGGCGCGCGTGAGCCGTAGGATTTTAGATCAAGGGTTGGGAGTTGTCCACGTCGTATTCTTTTATTTGGGTTGTTCTGTATTTCGGTAAGTATTTGTTTAACAACTGAAAATGATATAAAAACTTTAGAAACTCATAACTAATTCATTTTAATCGCTTTTAGATAATTCCAATCGTAATAAATCGTGTTATCACTTTAGTTTATTATAAAAATGGATTTTAGCATGTTCCAGTAGCAGAAAATTGTGTAAGTAGGAATAACTTGATTTCTGTCATTTTGAATATTCCAGAAATAGTTTTAATCTTGAAAAATGCATATCTTTTTCTGTATAAATCCAATTTGTGCAAAATCGATTTTGTTAAATTCGTCTGTTAATATACTTTCATATAAAATAGGATTTGAGCATGTTCATAATTCTGTAAAATGATTTGCATTAGATTTACAACTTAGAAAAATCATAAGTAATTATGTATAACCACAAAAATTAGTAAATCCAACTTTGCTGTTATTAGGATGTCATAATCTACCTGCTATAAAAATTTCAGACCTTGGATCATTCTGGAAAATTTCGCCATGAACAGTATTAATTATTAATTAGGTTGTTATATGCTGAGAAGGAGCATTTTGCTCATATCTTTTGCATGTTTAGTTCAAATTGCATAATTCTTGTTCCTGTCACTTTATAAAATCTTTCCCTAGCTGTAGTGTAAATTTTATTAGATTTGGATGTGTTTTGCTGTTGGGATTTATTTGGTGTTCTTCGTTCTTATTTGCTTATCGCCTTTTCGTTAGGTTAGAAGACAATATTATTAATCTTGATATTGAGCCACAAGACCATCGGACTCTGCACTTCACCAAACAGCGGATGTAGCATTCATTTGATCATATTGTTCCTACTATTTTCAAATTCTAATATATTATTTGCAAATTCTATGTATGCATTGCTATGTTGTTTTAAACTATTGTCGATAGTTGGCCTACTAGATGCATTATCGTGAGGAAATGTTTATTCCTCTACTCATCAAGCCTAGGTTACTTCTTTGTGATTTTGGGTTCATTGGATGGACCCTTGTCACTTAGTAGTTTACGTGTCATTATGCTTAGCCATGCTTAGTTATCGGTAGAAATGGCGATTATCGACTGTCGATAACTTTGATCACACAAACTATTACTATGTGTATATTTCACCTTGTGCTTTGTCTAAATTGCAAAACTAAACTGAAAATGAAAACAATTTAGACTTGGGCACAATGGTAAGATGGTGTGATCTTTTGGGTGTGATTGGAATGGTGCCCGGTCAATTAAGGACCGAACTACTTGTGAGTATCATTATCCGAGCATTCAGTGCGTGCTAACCACACTAGAGGGATATGTGACCTCTCTTAGCCGAGTACTTTGGGCTGTGTTAATTAATGAGTCGCGTGGTGGGTTGCATATTTGATTATATGCAACATGGACACGTTTGTAGGGAGGAGAACACCCGCCGAGGCTGGTGTATCTTGCTCCACGTATGGGTCCTTGTGATCCATATTTCGTCGGCAGATCACTAAGGATTAACCCCATACGTGCGTCTCTTGATTAGCATATTCCATTGGAAAGGGTTCCGTAGGACTTAGCCGTGCCGGCATACCAAAGGAAGTGTGCTTAATAGCTTGGCGAAAAGGCGATCTGAAGTGTGGGTACATTGGTACACCTGCAGGATTAAAACTATTCGAATAGCCTCGTCTAGGTTATGGACACGCTTGGATAAGCTTTTCAAGAGTTAGACTACAACCTTTTAAAATTAAAACTTGATGGTGGTATGAATCGAGATTCATGCTATGTTGTGGTGACTTTTGGGAAAGTCACTTCTAGGTGGATACTTGTTACTTATGTTTACTCATTGTTATTTAAATGCTTAAAAGCATTTTACAAACTATTGCTCAATCTATTACAATATTGCAAATGAAACTTGCTTTATGCGTCCAAAGAACCATATAACCACATTCCTTTGAATACGACTTTCATGTAGCTATGTATAGGCTTGCTACTCGTAAGTCTTGCGAGTACATTTTGTACTCACCGCATTGCTTGTGTTGTGCAGAGGATGATAGTGAGTCCGATGGACCTCACTTTTGTGAGTTGTCTTTGTGACAGATTCTGAGGCGATTAGCTTGGCGGCCCTGTCGGTTGCCCTGTGGTGTTATGTGGCTAACCGGTCGTCTTTTGGTTTGAGCCATCTTATGGCAACTTTGCTTCATTGTTACTTATTTGGTACTTATGTCATTTGGCCTAGGTACTGTGTTGTAATAACTTATAATATGTATGTCTTTTGGTAGACTTGTTATATTACATTGTATGGAAATGATGCATGCAGGAATTGATGTATGTGTCTTGCTTGTTCTGGGAGGCACATATTCATCGAGACGCGGATTATTCTATTTGTGATACTAGAACCAGTGGAAGGTTAAGTATTACAAGTTTAATAAACCGGGGTCTCACATAACATATAAATAAAAAGGCACTGTCATAAGTATGTGTCGAAGATCGTTTCAATGTTTGAAACTATAAGTAAAAAAAGAATGGAGATAGCCTTATTTTTTTTAAAAAAAATGAATTTTCAAGCATATCCATAGGACTACCTAACTCGGAGTTGTGAAAAACGGCCGGCTCTGCCAATAATCGGTGATGGTGGCTAAATCGTTACGAATAATATAATCAGAGTGCAATTAACACCGTGAAACAATTAATTGAACGTATAATCCGATTAATCGGCCGTCTTTCCCATTTAATAAAAAACACCTTATTTTTATTCACTAATTACGATAAGTTGGTTTATAATATTGGGTGATGGTGTTCATAGTGTTTTACAATGAAATGTAAAACATGGCAATTAATGTTTTTTAGCGTGATAATTTACAACAACTTTAGGTAAGTACAATATTTCTAATCAATTCTAAATATAAATAAATATATCAATAAAAACGCATAATCATTCATTAAATGGCGATTAGACGCTTAGCAATACCCATCCGGCCGTCAAACGCAGTCTGTTTTCCATAACACAGATGCGACTAGCATCTTCTTTCGTGACCCACACGCGAGTGCCGCGAGTGATGCGAAAAGGCCCCGAGTGGGAAAATCATCCAAGGTGTGCGGTCTCCGCGCGCGTGGACTCTCCGTTTCCCCAGGCGAAACGGATCCGTCCCGTCCTCCGTCTCCGGGTACGGGGCGGCGCGGTGCATGTCCGCGTCAGCGGCGGGCACGCAGGGAGGGATCGGGCCCGCCCGTCGGCGGGGGAGAGGGCGCTCGTGGGGAAAGGATGGCACATGTCCGGTTCCGTGAAATGGGCGCGGCAGCGGCGAAAGGGACGCATATCAGATTCCCGGCCCGTATTCACTGCTCTACCGTGTAGACCTTGGACTTTGTGTCGAATTGCTGTTTCGTGTGCAACCTTCGATACTTGTCTTATCAAAGTTTGGTAGGATTTACCAAATTTGACGAGCACTTGTTTTGCTACTAAACTTTGGTAGGATTATCTTCTCCTTTATCACCCTAATTTTTTTTTTTGTCAATCTTTAGTCAAAACATTGATAGTCAATTTGGTGACCAAATTATGGCATTGCCAAATTTGTCACAACACCAAACAACCCCTTAATCATTGGCCAACATTATCATTGAAACTTTTGTACACAATAACTATGGTAATTCCAGGAGCACTCCCTTCGTTCCTAAACAGTCATTTCAGAATGTGTGGTATCAAACCTTAATAATTTTGGCTCCTAACATAGAAACAAGGCGCGGCTAGCTATTACAATACCTTTAAAAGTAATGTTATATTTGTTATCCAACTCCAATACATATATATGACTGAAAATACAACTATATTTTTATACTACTTTAATAGCTCTTATATGCATCTAATTAATCTGCACCGTTATAATATGGACCTATCACAATCAATGGTGTACATTTTCCACCGATTAACATGGTATTTTTTAGCCCTTGAGAGCGAACGTGGTGAGTTATTTTTTATGTCTTAATAATATAATAGATATTTAGACTGAATTATTGCAATGAAAATGATATATGTGTTTTTTTCCCTATCAAAAGCACTTCCATAATATAATATTTTTTTGGATGTGTTGATATTTAATTACAAAATAAATGGTTAAAGGCGCGTTTTAGGGTTTATGCTGGTATCTGAAACGAATTTATGTAAGAAGTTGTCTATGTACAAAAGTAACAGTTTTTTCTCGAGTATAAAGTCACATCTTTAAACCACTCGATCAAAGAATTAGATATACTATAAGCACAATCCGAAAACCAGGAAAATCAACTTTTTTTTTTAAAAAAAAGGACAACTTGTAAATACCAAAACTGTTCAAATATATAAATAATAACAAAACTTTTTTTTTTAAAAAAAATATTTGTTATGCGCTCTTTTTAGCTAAATACAAGAAATCGTTACCTAAAAAAAAGAAATTCATTATAGACTGCATGCCACTAAGAGTGTGATTTAATCTGATCTTTGTTTTTTTTTTTCTGTAGAAGGCAAATGCATTGCTTTCAAGAAGAAAAGAGAAAAGTGTTAGAGGTGGGGAAAAAGTGTATGGAAGGGTGGTGAAGATAAAATGGAACTGAGCTTTGAGCTGTGATTACCAACAATGTTTTTTGGACACTGATACAGCACATGCGTCTGGAGCGAGAAGGAAAAATCGGTCGCCTGCTTACATGGACCCGCGAATACTCATACTCCAGTCCAACACCACATCTGCACGCACCAAAACGAGAGCCTCCCTATCCACTCTTCTCGTCCAATCTCCCATCATGAGGCTATGAGTTTCTCTCTCTCTCCCTCTTGGTTCCTTTGGCTAAGCCACCAAAATCAAGCTCTCCGGCGAGCTATGTATAAGCATCTCTCTCTCCCATGCGCAAGCACACAATCTCCTTCCTCTCCTCTCCTCTCTCTCTCCACGCACGGCGGTGGCACATCCTGAGGCTGTGGCAATGGTGTCCGAGCTGCAAGACAACTATCCAACTCCTCTTGCTCCTCTATCTCTTCCTTCTTCGGGGACCGTGAGGGGGCATCATGGTGATAGCAATTGGAAGGGCACCTGGGTGGCCTTGCCCCACCAGATCTGTCCCTCCCATTGACGTCAAGACTCTGGGATCGGCCACCACTTTCTCCTACTTCAAGCTCGTGTCGTTGCCGCTCAACGAGACCATCCACTGCAACTGAAGCTCACGCAAAGGTCCCCCCTTGCAAGGAGTGACTGGAGCTCATCGGATCTGGTGGGCTCGAGACCGGAGGTGGTGGGGAGGCCGATGGTGAGTGGATGACCAGCAACGAGTGGCGTTGTGGGGCAGAGACGAGGCACTAGGTCACCTGCGTCACGGTGGAGCAGTGGCGGCGAAGGGTGGAGTCAGAACGGGGAACAAAGAGGAGCGGGGGCGGCACGTGGTGAGCCCACGACGATATTCGGGAGCCTGAGGTTGATCGTGTCACTGCCACCATCATGGCCGATGCATGTGAGTCAAGTTTATGCTGCAACTACAGTTTTCTATTGTTGCAAAAGGTGATCTAAGATGATTTGGTTTCTCAAATGTTGTCGGAAGATGTATTTTTGTTGCCATTGTGTTTTTTATTTGTTGCACAACAATAATGTTTTTGTTGCAATACCGCTTCTCAAATGCTGCCGCAAGAGGTATGTTTTGTTGCAATTTTGTTTTTCATTTGTTGCACAAAAGTGTTTTTTTTTTGTTGCATTAGGATGTATTTTTTTGTTGCAATGTTTGTAACACAAAATAGTTGTTGCATCGAATGGGGATTTGTTGTAGGATTACTAAAAATTGTTTCACCTCATCAATTTTTGTTGCATCGGATCGGATGGCTAAGGCCAACCCTTTTAAGTCAAATATGACGGCAGAGAAGGGTGTACGATAGGAAAGCTCCCATCGTAAACCCTGTAGTTTGCGTAATCCTTTCTTGTCAATTAGGCTAAGTTACGAAAAGTCAAAGTCTTATCAATGAGCCTCTGGCCGGCCGCTTAAGAGAGTAAATTGTTAACGCATGAAATTTGTCAACCCCATAAATACCAGCTCAGTCATACGCCCAAGTCAACGCCGGCGGTCTGACATTGGATGCATTGGAAGCTTCTTGGGCCTTCTCACGGCCGATGCCAAGCACACACACCCTGGCTAACTAAACCGGCTGCAAGCTGCAAGTCATTTGCACATGCAAATCCCAATTCCCAAACAAAATGAACAAGGATAATTCTTTGATACAGCTACTACTACTAATTATTAAAGCCTAAAAGGCACCAGACAATCGAGTCAAAACAAGGCATAATCCAGGCCCAGGGCCAATCAGCTCGATCGACGACAACATAACACGTCAAGATCTCATAGTCCACACTGCGCCGCACGAAAGCTAAAGGGAAACGCATCCTCTTAGAGTAATGTCACAGATAAACAGTGTCATAACATTGCGTACAGTCCGTCGGATTGAAAACGAGAGGATGAGAGCGAGGCATGCACTGTTCCTAAACACAGTAGCGAAAACACTGTAGAGATTACTATGGACCGTTCTTTCCGAAACCAACAGCTCAAATCTACCGAATGTTATGGTACTATTCACCCGTGACATTCCTATTGCAATGTCAGGGGATGCGATTCCAAGCTAAAGTGGCTGGGCGCAGGTGATATCTTGTCAAGGGAGATGCAGCCACAAACTCAAAGGCTACGACGAGCAACGCCAACAACTTGGCCGGCCGGCTGGCTCCTCAGTCCTCACCCTACGACACACCCTCCCTGCACCTTTCACTTCTTGCCCAGAAGGACGAGATGCCAAGCCGCCTCGCAAGTCGCAACTCGCAACGGCACCGACCACAGTGTGCTGCAACTTTCTTCCGTCCTACGTACGTACGCGCAGAGAATAGCTAGATAAGAGTTTTTTTTTTTTTGAGAGAAGAATAGATAAGAGTATGAGATGGCTCCTGTCTCCATAGTGGAAAGGAAAACCTCTACATATCCCGCCTGCCTTTCCATGTCACTGTTGGACAATAATGCGCTGCACTTGGACGGAGAGAGATCAAGGGAGCGCACCATGTACGCGCGCGCGCGCATGCCATGTACTACTAACAGTGAACTGTGGGAGAGGCCGATGTGGCCACATGCTCGATCGCGGCTGCTGCATCCTGCGATCGGAAGCATTCTCACGGGGGATGATGACCTCGGTGAAAGTGGCCGCCAAAGTGGAGCCGGCAATGAGTTCTGCCTCCACTGTAGTGGAGCCGTGGACGCAACATGGGGATACTATGCTATCGAGCGGCCTCTTTTTACAACCTGCGTATGAAAATTAGACCTACATGTAAGACAGCAGGTGTTAGTTAACCTGGCCTCATCTGGTACCATGGACATAGAGAATTGGAGATGAGAAGCATTCTCAGCTGGTGTGCTGTGACTGTGAGGGTAGATAGATGCCAGGCACAGGCAGTGATCATTGTCAGGAGAGGAGATAAGTCTTTTGCAGGACCACTCACGGCTGTGTGAGCTGTGGAGGGGTGGAGGCCGGTTAAAACACTAGTCTTTTGCAGGACCACTCACGGCTGTGTGGGCTGTGGAGGGGTGGAGGCCGGCCAAAACGATTGGATGGGAAGCGTTTCAATGCTGTTTTGGACGCGTCCGGCCGGCAGGAGCTGCCCTGCATGTCCGCGTGCGGTGCACTTGGGCAGCGTTAATGTACTACAGAGATCGGTACATACTACTTCATATAGGCAAATAATGTATGTACTACTTTATAAAAGCATTGGAGCGTTCTAGAGATGCGATCATCTCCGGATCTCCATCCGGCTCATGCTATGATTTTCTGGACTGGTGAAGAAACAAAACCAGGTAGAAAAATCGCAGTCAGGGAAGAACACTGGTTTTGAATCAGAGTTTATTGGGATCAAGTGCAGATTATATATAGGAATTGAGCCTAGCTCAGTTGGTGGGAAGGTGTGGATGCACACCCCCACCACTCAGGTTCAAGTTCTTTTTTATGCGAATTTGGATGTCTATTATTATGACTGTGTGCATGTTTAGTTGGTGCAAAAGCCGGGAGTTGTATTTTTATTTCTAAAAAAAAAGTGCGAATTATAACCAACGATCTTAAATAGGCATAAATACTAGCAAAAGCATGTGAGCTTTGCGCTAATCACGAGCTAAAGCATGGGCTTCTTCCTTTAGAATGCACAACTGCCAAAAAAAAACCCTATTTTGGACCGAAGGAAAGGAAGTAGTGCACGTACCACTGACTGATGAGTGATGACAGGTCAAAACAGTAAAGGTAAACTCCACCATATGCCACTGTAGTAGAGTCGCGGCATAAACGTAATCTGACGACGCGCGGCGGGAATTCGTCGGGATTTGGGGGCGCCGGACGCGCGGGTTGGGATGCAGACGTCGTCGCGTCGGTGTGAATTGAGTCAGGTCTTCACGGCGCTGCGGGCCGAACCGCGCGGGCGGACCTGCTACGGGCTTACGGCTGTATGTCGAAGCCTTTCGCGAGTGCGTGCGGGTCGGCCGGCCTAGGCCCCGTTTGGGGAGTCGGCGTTGAATCGAAATCTGACGGGTGCGCAGGGAGCTGGGCCGAGTGGAGTGGGAGTTGGGGACTTTGGTGCCGCGCGAGTTGGGATGCGACCGTCGCGAGTGGAGTTGGACTCGGCAGGCCGAAATTCTCGAGTGGGTGTTATGGGCTGATGCCGTGATGCATCACAGTGGGCTGTGACCTTTTCTAGGCTCACGCGCGTGTGGCTAGGCGGGTCCGCAGGCTAGGGCTGGGCTGCTTCGGCTGTTGGGCCAACTAGCGAGCGAGGAGAGGAGAGGCGGCCGGGGTATCTTGATTGGTTTCTTTGTAAATATGCTGCATTGGTTTCTTTGTAAAGATGGACAGAAAATATAGAAAATATAATGCCAGTAATAATTTGGTCTCAAAGTTTCTGAGATCAGGCTCACTTTCATCCTTCAACTTTGAAAAGGACTAATAGGTTCTCAAACTTGTCTTTTCAGACCAAAAAGGGACCTCAGTCTACGTGGCATGTCACATACACATACCGAGTGACATTCTAATGCATAGACGGTTATCAGCCAACATGAAAAGACGTTTTTGTCGACTATACATTCTACTGTTATACTCTTCTTTCGGTTGTATAAATTCGTTCATCCCTTTTCTTTCGTTCGGATGCAAAAAAAAAAAGAGTAGCGTAGCATGTATACGTGGCATGCCACATGGACGGAGGCCCCTCTTTGGCCTAAAAGGATAAGTTTAAATATTTGTTTGATCTTTTTCAAAGATAAAGGACGAAAGTGAGTCTGAAGAGTAAATTGACTATTCTCCCGTGCCAGAATTTGGCAAAATCTGCTTGGCGTGACCGCGCTGGTTGGCAGAAGCCGAAGAGCTGAACCTGTTTTGAGTGATCCCACCGCTGTGACCACAACGTGAAGTGCAGTGCGGATCAGCTTGTCGTTTGTGCCAGCGATGAGGTAAAGCGGAGATTGGTGCGTGACAGCGTAAGCTAGCATGTTGCCGTGTCGGTACGGGCTGCGAACCCGCGATACCCGTGGCAGCCGTACGTGTCCGTCAGCGGCGTCGCATGCAGCGGCTACCCAACTTTACCGGTGCGGCGTGGGAGAAGGCGGATTCAGCTCGCCTGTGGCCGCACAGGGCCTGTCTACGCAAGCGCAATGCCCATGCATTGCCGGAGAAATCTGACACACTTCAAGAAGGCGACACCAGCTCGGCTCTGCCATCAACCCGGTACAGAATAGGCATTCTTCTGTGAGTTTCACTGTTCACAATACGGCAACGGTGTCTGTGCACGGGGGGCAACCGTGACTATACCAGAGTATCTATTTTCCATCTAGATCCTAGGGCTTGCACCTTGCAGTATCCTCACTTCTGTTTCCCCCCAAAAGCGTACATGTCTTTCTAGTATCATGCAAACTACGAACAGTGGCGGAGCTAGGATTCGAGGGCGCCTCGGGCACAAAACTAAAGGGCTATAAATCTATAACTAACATCAAATACTATTAATACTTAAGTATAACAAAAATACAACACAAATGCACAATCGAAATAAAATTTGAATTCAATGTTTAACGATACGACAAAATAGAAAAAACATAGAAAAAAAAAAGAATGAAACATACCACTAGCACGAGGTAATTTTTGCTTAATTAACAAAGATTTGGTTCATTTGATCTTATCATATCTTCATCATGTATTTCTAATCCTAGTACATCAAATATTCAAATAGAAAATTAATACATTACCATACTATCATAGTGTCATATGTCATACTCATACATTGAATCATACTCATAACTCATAAGTCATAAATTCATAAATCATAAATCATAACTAATTAACTCACTCACTTATACAAGCCAAAGTTTAAGTGTTATGCCAATTGCCAAAGTATTAAGTACTTAAAAGTTAAGTCTATAACACATTACACTAACAAATTAACACATCAAATATTTCATACATATACATATACTCAGGACTCAGTGTCGATCCACTTTCGGTGGCTGGTAGCTCACTGACACCACCTCGTGTCCTCACTCACAGTCACACCGAGCCGACTAGGAGTAGGAGAGCCGAGAGCGGTGACGCCGGCAGCGATGTAGGAGCCGAACCGCGCAGCGGCTCGAGCCGACCCGGCAGGCGGCGGCGAGCGAGCGCGCGGCAGGTGGCGCCGCCGGCCGTGCCGAGGTGACTCGAGTGTAGATCCGGCGACGCCGATTGGGCTCGCCTGGCGGCGCCGGGCGCAGCAGATCTAGGCTCGCCGCCGGCCGGCCGGCGCGACGGCGCGCGCTAAGGGAGGCCGGGAGGCTGCGGCTGCCGGCGCCGAGCGAGCGAGCGAGCAGGACGGTCACGGGCCGAACCGCCGAAGGCGCGAGCGACTGGAGCCCGGATGCGCCGGGAGGGGGACTGGGGGAGCCTCGGAGGCGCCGGCGGCCGGAGGTGTCGGGGGCGCGGCCGCACGGGGGGAGCCACCAGTGGGCAGTGGGAGGACTGGAGGAGGAAAGCAGCAGAGATGAAGATTGAGAAGAGATTGGGGAATGAGGATGACCGAATGAGCTTCAGCTCCTAGCCCCCTGCCTCCTGGTGCTTTGCTGCATTTGGGCCGCTCGGGAGGGGGCGCTGCGCGCGCGCTGGGCCTTCTGCTGGGTCGCTCTCGCTGTCTCGGGCCGGCAAAAAAGCCTCGGGCCTTACTGTTGCACTCTAATTTTTTTGTTATATATACTTAAAAATTTCTATTACTATTTTTCTGGGCCTCGGGCCGTTGCCCAACCGGCCCGAGGCCCATCTCCGCCCCTGACTACGAACATGTCAAAGTTTCTTGCGTAAGCGGTTTGAGAAGCTTTTGTAACATCAAAATTTCATCATGATCGTCACGATTCACAAATTCACAAATGCTGGAGGAATCTGTTAAGCTATTGCATATATCTTTCTTACAGATGGCTTGCTTACTCCAAATATGACCAATCTATTGACACTAAGCAGACACGCGAACCAACATTCTGACGTTGCTGTATACTTTGCAACTCAACAGGCAAAGGCTACATCACACTAACAACAATCAGTCAAAAGAAAACTAAGAGGTGCCTCAGCTCAGCATTATGCTACTGATCTAGCTGTACCTGCAGAGTACCCTGCATTTGAGCACACAATCTTGTACATAGAACCCGGGCATTACCATGACCTTTACTTGAGAGGGGTTCTGAGACCTTTGTTTGTCAAGCTGGATGTCCTCCATGTACATCTGATCGAATGTCCGGTTGTCCTTAACCCGCAGTATCATCAGTGGTGGGTTGAAAGAGAACGCCAGTAGGTGGAGCAACCAGATGCATTTTGCGGCCACGAAGAAGCACTGCAGCAGCTGCTCGACCCATGGCCGTGACCAGTTCAGCGTGGACACAACACAGCTCATCTTCTGATCGCAGAAACGACTGAAGTCATCGCAGTAGTACTTGGTGCCCTTCTTCAAGACCTCGTTCCAGCTAAGGTTGCGCAGCACAACAAATGAAGCAAAGTTCTCCTGGCGATCTTGCTTAGGGTCGAGACACTTGGGCGGCCCGTTCTTTTGGAATGTGCAGTTTTCAAAGTCTTCATACATTGTTTGGTTCATGAGAGCTTCGAGATGATACAATACTACTTTCGAGTGCTTGTCAGTGATGGTGAGTTGATATGGTTGTAGGAGTAAGTTTAGCTTATCTGATAGTCCATTGTCAACATCTTCAACTTGTTGGATCAGTACCTTGCAGAATTGTTTGATGGAAAGACGGGCCTCCGATACTATCTGCAAGAACCCTTCCACCATTACTTCGTGACTGACGGGCAATGAATTGTCTCTACTGACACCAACTGATCTTGCTGATCTCTTTGAGTGAGATTGCATGTTCTTCGTGTTCGTCGCTTGCTTTAGAGCCTTTTTAAGTTCTGAGCAGTACGCTTCCAAGCTCACTAGCTTGGTAGTCAGTTCTCCCAAAGATGATTTCATCTCTGTGACTTCTTGCAGAGCGGCATCCCTATGCTCATTGGCTTCAGCAAGCTCTTTCTTCAGAGACTCTAGTGAAAACACCCCCCACTCCTTCAGAAGCTGTGACATATTCTCGCATTCGATGGTTTTTGGCGACATTTCTGACTTTGGCTTCCTCTTTGACTTGGGTAAGAGCCATGAGAGAATGTGTGGCCCTTTTTGCCTTGTCCTCGAGCAGACAGAGGGGTGGTAGTTCGACAGTGGCACTCCACTGCTGAGGTTGTTCAGAGACTTGGCATCAGTTTCAGGGTCCCTACTGATTATTGCAGGCTTGCAAGTGTTGCATGTCGTCACAGCCTTAAATTCTGCCACATCTGCCCTCCTGCTGGCCGACTTGAGGAAACTGTCAACAGAGACAGCAGGCTGAAGGAAGGAAGGATGGTTTCTGCATGCGTTTCTGTTCCGCAGATGCTCGTTTGATGAAGAGAAGTGGAGCTCGCTATTTGATGAAGAGAAGGTGTTGTGATTGTCAAAGTCTGAGAAGGCCACATCCTCTTCCTGACCTTCATGGTCCAAACCAATGCCACTCCAGTTCTCAGATTGGCTCCGGTTGTCTTGGCGAATATAGTTCATTCCACCCAATGGCTCTTCATCGTAAGTCTGAGGGAATCCATCATACAAGCAATAAGTTTTATTGTAGCATGACTCATGAAAAATGAGATACCAGCAGGAAACACAATTTAGGTGTAATGTTTCAGTAGAGACATGTCAGCACCAAGTTGATCGATTCTGAACAACTTCAGAATACAAGACGTCCATGATATTGAAAAAAGCTGGCATCTAACGGTTTCCATCCATACCTTGTTTTGATTTTTCAAGTCACTATTGATTACCACTTTGTAGCAAAACAGAATTCACAGCCGACCCTAACAACTTAGTAAAAATTCGGTTAATGTTTTTGCAAGCTGCATAAGTAGCAGCATGCTCTGGAATGTTGCAAACTAAACCAGACTCAGCACAGTTTAGACATTTATTTAGCTAAAAAGATCCTTGCAACTCGAAGTACAGAAAAACAAGAATCTTGATAATTTCTTGGTTTCTCTTCGTCTTAGATGGTGACTGAAAATGCTTAGACAGTAGATTCACCATATTAATCAAGCTGGAGCCTGGAGCAGTCCTCATTAAAAAAAAGAAGCTAGAGTGTCCTCCTACTAAAATCCAATCAACACTGGTTTAGCTTTCATTTCCACCAAGGTCCATCAGTAAAGCCCGAACCTACTCTAGAAAAGCAAGTTGAGTTAACCTCACAAGGTGCTTAGCACGTGAGAGTTAGCCACCTTACACTAAGAACAAGCAAATCATGTACGAACTTAGCATCAAACAGTTGAAAATGGCGAAAACATTAGCATTGGAGGCACAGCAGGCAAATTCAGCAGGAAAGGAGACACCTTTCACACACAATCTTGCTCCTTAGACCAAGAAACAGTGCACAATGTTGTATCAGACATGGTTGCAAGAAGTGCCAGACGCTCAAGAGCTTGCTCAGTGCTCACCGGTGTAAAGACTGGGTAGCCCTCGGCGACGGCTGCGGTCGCAGCAACGGTCCTGGGGAGCGCCGGTGACGCGCCCGGCGGGAGGCGGATGACGGCGGGGCTGCGGCTGGCGCTGGCGTAAGCAGCGCACCCGTTGGCATTGGCGCCGGGCGCGCCGCCCTGGAGGAGCGCGGCGTGGAGCGCGCGCAGCTCGGCAGCCTTGGCGACGGCTGCCTGGATGCCCAGGCGCGTGGCTGGGATTGGGAGCGGCTGGTGGGAGGAGGAGGAGGTGGTGGCATCAGAGGCCATGGCGATGGCGCCGGCGCCGGCGCGAGGAGTGGGTCAAAGGTTGCGTCCTGGCTTCGGCTTTGTGCAAAGCTGTCCTGTGCTGCTACTGGTCATAGCAGAGCGGAGGGAGTCTCCTCTTCTTGGCCTCTTGGGAGTCTGGCAATGTAGAGGGAAGAAAGGAATAATGGCTTCTTGTTTGTTTTCTTTTCCAAGATGAAAGAAACCAAGTGTGTCGGTTGTGTCTGTTTGGATATGTATTTTGTGTGTGTGTGTGTGATATAGTGTAGTAGTAGTAATCAGACTAGTAAATGGTAAGTCTAATGCAGGGACCAGCGTTGCATTGGATTTGGAGATGTAAGAAATGGGGGTGTCAATTGAGGGAGTGGAGACCATCATCAGGACAGATAACTTTGGCTTTACAGAGGAGAGATGGTAGCGTGTGTGTATATATATATATATATATATATATATATATATATATATATATATATATATATCACTCTCCTTATCGCGCCTAGAAATCGTGAGCTCTCTGCGTTTCCCGATGAATTTATGTTACTCGGGCGTTGCCACATGTCTCCCCACGTTTTCCGGTGAATTTCTGCCACTCGGGCGCCGACGCGTGCCTTCCTGGCCTCCAACGTGTGGCTCCTCTTCGAGACCCTACGAGCCGTCGGATCACCTGGATCGTGACACGCGGTCTTCATCAACCCACAGCCCTAGTCGTATCGCCCTCGCCCTCGCCCTCCGCCTCCTGTTCCCTTTTTCTCCCTCCTTCTCCGCCGCCCCTCTCCGCTAACTCCGCCACTCCTTCCCTCTTCCTCCCCGCCGCCCCTCGATCTCGCTCCTCAGCCCCTAGTTTCGGTTCTCGTCGCTTCCAACCTTTCTCCCTCCATTTGCTCATCGTTTTTGTTTCTTCGTTTTACCTTTTTGTTTTGTTTCCATCATCCCGGGCGTCGTGCTGTGCATCCTCTCCGACAAGCTATGCGAGAAGCGAAAGAACGCCGTGCTCGAGGTGAGGGATTTCGATTCCTTCTTTTGTGGGGGGTTGGTTTCCAAGCAATCGCGAGGGATTTGAGGTGGAATTTTTATGACATGGCATTTGTCTAGATTGATGGGATCGTGAAGCAGCTGATGGTGACGGCGGGGGAGCAGGGGCGGATCTGGGCCTCGGGCAGGGTGGGCTATAGCCCGAGGCCCAGAGAAAACAACAGTGGAATTTTTTTTATATATATAGGTTTTAACAGTAGTGATGGAGCATTTAGCCCGAGGCTTAGCAAGCCGGCCCAGCCCACACCTGATGCGGTCCTTCCTTCCCAGTTCCCCCCACTCCATCCAGGCCAGAGGGCAGAGGCAACCGGCTGACCTAATCCCATATTCCCCTGAATCCCTGATCCCCTCCCAACTCCCGTGACTCCATCGGCGGCTCGTGCCGTCGCGACCTCGCTCGTCCGCCGCGACCTCGCTCGCCCGCCGCCGCCGTCCGCCGCCGCTCCATCCTCGACGGCCCGTGCCATCCTCGACAAGTCGACAGCGACGCAGCAGCGCAACGGCGCAGGCTCCCTCGACAACGACGCAGCGGCGCAGGTTCCAGTGCTCCACCCCTCCAAGGCTCCCTCGGCGTCGGCGGCGCGCGCCTCCGCTCTCCACGCTCGAGCCCACGACGCAGCGCGAGGCTCCGCAAGCGGCGGCGGCGGGCAGCGGCAGCCCTCGGCCCTCCACGCTCGAGCCACGCGCGCACGCGCAGGCTCCGCAAGGCAGGCGGCAGGCGGCAGCACCTCCAGCCTCCAGGCTCCACCGCTCTGACTCGGCGGCGGCAGCGGCGGCGGCGGCGGCAAAGCGCCGGCACCTCCGAGCTCCACCGCTCGCACCGCTTTGGCTTTGAGGTTTTGAGTGAGCCAGTGAGGAATTGAGCTTTGGCTTTGAGGCTTTGAGCAGTTTGAGGAGAGATGGAGAGGTAACGAGATCTGATCTGGTGGTGTTAATGTGTTATGTCTAATTGTCTAAATAAATGTGATTTATGATCTATACCAGGATGTTCAATACTTCAATGAATCAATCAATGTTGGATGTGGTACCATGGTTGATTGGTTGTAGTCTCATAGAATTGGATATGGTCAGGGCATATTGATATGGACTATGGTTGATTGGTTGTAGACTTGTAGTCTTGTAGAGCGTAGACTTGCAGGGTTGTAGTTCTTCTGTTCAGGATTTGTAGTTCAGGATCATACCTCTTTTTGATTTATTTATTTTATGCTGTCTTTGTAGGTTCTGATACTTGTCCAACTATTGACGAAGAAATGGTGGGCTAAGTTAGAGATGAAATCTTCGTTATTTAGGTACTCAATTTGTATCTCTAAGATGCTATATTATTTATATTTTGTCATGTTTTTCTTATTATATTTTATGTTGAATCATTTTTTTATAAAGTTTTATGTCAATGAAGTATTTATGATTTATTTTTTGTTATATCTTACTGTGGGTAAAAATTAGCGTTAGTCTTAAGACGTTAGGCTAGTAAAATTTAGCCCGAGGCGTGAGCTAATCCTAGATCCGCCACTGCAGGGAGCACGACAAACTATCGGCTGTGGTCGCGCTGCTCACCAACGATTTCACCTACTCGCCGCAGCGCAGGCGAACCACCGAAAGGTTTGCTCAGATCGTCGTGCTTCTTGTTTCTGCTGTTCGTTGAGACCAGATTTGTTGATTTGTTTGGCGCTTTGTTGTTAGCAGGGCAGATTGATCGGTCTTGCGGCAGTTACCGTCATTAGTCATCGACACTACATTTGACATTTCCTTTCTCTATTTGCATGGTAGTGTGTAGAATGGTCAGGATGCGTACTATTTCATAGTACTGTGCTATGCACTGCATACTGTCATTAGTCATCGACAAGCAAAGAACCTGTGCACTGCATTTGAGCAGCCAATGGCAATTGGCAGCAAACTAGGGTACCCAACCCACCAGGCAGAACGGGGAACAGGCAAAGGACGGCCAGCTAGCTCCCACATTAGCAGCGAATTGATTGGTGACACTGCCCACTGTGTGCTCTTGACTTTTCAGGTACGCGTGCTTCAGGAATCATGGCACTTGTCTAACTGACATCTTTCGAGTTATCGTTTAAATGGCACTCTTGTGAGCGTTGTTGGCGTAAGTTTTGATGTAAGTGGCATCTCTTGTGATGTATTGGTAAAAATAGTAGCTCAGTCGTACCTCTATAGTTCGGACACGTGGTGTGTCGATACGTAGCCGCGTTCGCATGGCCACCACCCGAATATAACCACGTCTGCACGACCACTGTCCGGAACCGAGTCTGCACGGCCACCGCCTAGACGCGGATGGTGATGGATGGCGACCGACACACGTTAGTGAGGTCCAGGAGAGGAGGGCATGCATGGCGAGGAGGGCCTGCATGCATGCATGACACAGCGCTAGTCCGGAGGGTGGTCGTGCGGAGGAGGCGTGTCCGAGCAGTGGCCGTGTGGAATTGCGCACGTAGCGACGTGAGACTCGTCTGGACTACTATATTTGCAAATGCCGCGCGAAAAGAGTCACATTCATAAATACACTGTGGAACAGTATCATTTAAGCCAAAACCTCACATCTTCCATACGATGGTAGCATACTAGCATACGAGTCTATCAGCGTCAAAACTGCCCGTTTAAGCACGACATTTATGTCTTTATTCTTGCGAAAATCGAACTATTCCTGTAAAATTCATACGTTACGTTTAAACGGGGTTGAAGAGTTTCTCCTGCAGGATGCATGTAATGACATGATCAACAGTACCGTCTACCAGGTGGTTTGGACTTGATATATCCCGGTTGAAATAAGAGTGGATCATAAGCGAATATTACCTACCGGAATTCAATCAGGCAAGCCGTTGCAAGTAGTGGCTGGACCGAGAAATAATTGATGTTACGAAAACGCCCTAACTGGCACTTATCCAGCAGGACATGCACCATTTATTATGACGCATCTAACCGATCAAGGTTTTGAATGTGTACAACACTCGTTCCAATGCCGGACAAGCCGGTTGTTATATTAGCATCTACGATAGTTGTTTTTAGTTTATTGCTAAAAGGAGAGAGGATACTCAATCTAATAAAAAAAATGGATCTTTTAATAAAATTATTTTTTGAGTTTGTATCTAAAACTTTAATTCCTACTTTAATTGCTATATACAAAATAGATTTTTAGGTAACAAGCAAATTTTCAATAGCTATTTTGTTGTTTCTTGTGTCTTAATTTGCTTGTTTTTTCATCTAAAAATAAGTTCGCATTATCTCATCCACATCACCTAAATGCTGATGTGTCCACCCTTTAGTAACAAGTGACATGGACTATTGTAGATACTCTCAGCCTCATGTACTGTAGTAAGTCATTTTTGGCCACTGTTTACTCACAAGTTGTGCATGATGCTTAGTTTTTTTAGCTCTTTTATGGTACACTTAATTTAATATGGATCATCTGTTTTGTTATTCAATGGTTCAGATTAGTTATGATTTAGTTATACTACACTTGATAGTATACGTGGTATAATCCGAGAAGGATAGAATTGTAATTGACGATGTGGAGATCACATACCATAACAGTAGTATTTTCAACCTTAGTTGGAAAAATTCATAAGATCCTCACAAAAAATTATAAATACAAAGAAAAATTTATTATACTATTAACAAATCAAGTACCATAAAATTTCTCTTTTCCCTAAGAGTTGCATGACAGCATGAGGCTTAAGAGCAAGCAACAGCACTGGCCAAGATGGAGTAGCAACTAGTACCAGTTATCAACCTCCAAAATACAAATCAAGTACTACTCTCTCTTTTTTTTTTTGTCATGGCACAAGCTAAGCAACAAAAGAACAGCTATCGATCATCAGCAGGGTCATGAGCCATGCAGAAGGTTCAGATACCGCGAGTTGTTCCACGTAGAAGGGAGGGTGTCTGCTTGACAATGATTCTGTTTGTTTAACCCAAAATGCCTCCCAATGATACCACCCACTAGCCTAGGGGAGTGTGCTATAACAGTGCAGCACTTTTGCTTAATTAATTAAAAACTTGTTAGAAAACGCAACAAATTAGGCCTTGGATCGTATTTTGTCCGAGCTGGTAGTATATTTAACAAGAAGGCGCCATTACATTCTGACGAAGCACTCCAATTGCGCACCCCCCCCAAGCGCATGTGAGTGCCCAGTACCAGTGCCTGGGACTTGTTTTGGTTTCCACCCGATAAAAAGTGAAGAAAAATACTCGTGCATATCAGATTATCAGCACATCCAAGAAATCCCGTGCCTGCGTGCTCTCAGATTTCAGAAAAGCATCACCTTCCTGAAACTCCCCCAGACTGTGTTCTTTCGCGTAGCATTGGCATGTGGTGGCGACCATCATCAGGGCCTCTCGAACCCTAAAAAAGACTGTTCTTTCGCGTAGCATTGGCATGTGGTGGCGACCATCATCAGGGCCTCTCGAACCCTAAAAAAGACTGTTCTTTCGCGTAGCATTGGCATGTGGTGGCGACCATCATCAGGGCCTCTTGAACCCTAAAAAAGAAAGATGGGCATGTTTGGTACGACTGTAGATTTTCTGATAAGCGGCTTCCAGTTGGGTTGCAGAGCTAAACGACTGAGCTGAAGAGTTTTAATGTTTGGTTGTCTGGTTTTTAGGTAGACTGACTGAGATTTTTATTCCTTTTTCGAGGGTCCATAGCGTAGTTAGCGCTGCGTTGGATCAAGATTTTGGCAGTTGAAGGAGGGGGATTCTTCCGATGAGGAAGATAAAATTCTGGCGGAGGCGGCTGATGAAGCGAAAGTTTGCAAGCGCCGACAGAAGGTTCAAAACTTCTTCTTGGTAATGGAGTACTATCAGATACCTCTTCTAGCGTTTGTAGACCTTTGCAGATGGGAAGATTGGGGTGTCTTGATCTTCGTTCGTCATCGAAGGAGGTGGACAAGTTAGCCTTTGGAGAGGCCATTGCAGCGGGTTATTCGTCAACAGAGCTATGTAAGATGGGGTTGTCGGCGAACCATGCTAAGCAGGGTACGAAGGGTGCGCAATTGTGGAAAGGGCCTCTTCCTCCACCTAGGCGGTCTCCGCCATTGACGGTTGGAGACGCCATGGACAGAGCTCGACGAGAGCCGAAAGATAGTTCCAAATTCACGGAATTTTGGCCTGGTTTGACGACGTTCAAAATTTGAAATATCCGGATGACTCGGCAGATCGGCTGACCAATCTTTCAATGACTGAGTCGGATGCTTTTGGGCCGGGCCCATCCTGCGATGGAAAGTCAATCAGGGCAGAAAAATCTGGTGGACAAAGGCTACCTTGGCTCCGGAAATTCTTTGGACATAGCTGGGAAAGA
Organism: Ampelocalamus luodianensis; assembly: GCA_036346255.1. NCBI lineage: Eukaryota > Viridiplantae > Streptophyta > Magnoliopsida > Poales > Poaceae > Ampelocalamus > Ampelocalamus luodianensis. The sequence continues at coordinate 5,975,124 of CM070632.1, read as the reverse complement.
TCACGTCGCTCTCGTTTGTTCTCCTCTGGCGGCGGGCAGGAACGGTGCAAGGAGATCTGAGATCCTTTGTCGACGTGCTCTGTCAACAAAAGGATATGGCAGGACGGGCGAGCAGGAGGTCGCGGAGGCGAGGTTGGCGGCGGTGGCAAGTTCCCGGTTGTTGGGGCTTTTGGTGGACTAGCAGCCGGGTCTGGTAGAAGTGGTGGCGCCGATAGAGGGCCTTCCCTTGGAAACAATATTGGTGATCAGCCCCAAGTTAGCGTCGGGGTGGAAGGTCAGTTGGGTGGACATCCCACTTCAAGTCTTCAGGCCGATGGTTGTGGCACCGAACTGTTCCCAGACAGTAGCAAGATTGGGTTCGTCGGTGGGAAGGTTCAGAGCAACAATGTAGTTGGTGTTGGCGATGGGCATCAAGGTTTCAGAGGCTCAAGTCAGTTCTCTGCCTGTGGTGGAGGTAGTGGGCAGAATGCAGGGCCTGGCGGCGCTTTTGGTGGACAGGGAGGTTTTCCGGTTGTCGGTTTTGGCAATAGTAACTCTGCTCGGATGCTTAACAATGGCCAAGGAAGGTTTGGAGAAGCAAACAATGGTCGGGGGAGATTCGGAGAAGGGAGCAGGGGTCGTCGTGGCGTTTCGTATTCCCATCGGTCAATAGTGGTTCTGCAGGTAATGTCCCCAACATAGCTTGCTTTCGTTGCAAAGGGATAGGACATGGCATTGCTAATTGCAATGCTATTTTGCTGTGTGATATTTGTGAGGGCTCTGATCATCTAGCGAATAAATGTCCGTTGACGTTGAAACCAAGGCCTATTGCCAGTTTATGTGGTTTCGGTGCGGATGGATTGGGATTTTACCACATCCCAACATCTGGGACAAAGAAGCCGAAGAAAGTTAGCAACAAGACAGGGATTGTTCGGATAATTGGAGCTCCTATGGCTGAAGACTTGTTGATTGCAGAGCTGAAAAGAATAAACCCAGTGAATTGACAGCCACAGGTGGAGATCCAGGGGGACAATGAGTTCTTGGTTCATTTTCTTAATAGGCTTGATATGCTTCGTATGGTGGCTATTGGCGAAGTCCATCTAAAGGAGCATAAAGTTGTGTTACAATTCGAGGAATGGAATCTGGGGCCTAAACCGAAGTACCAACTTCAGAAGGTTTGGGTTCAGGTGTTAGGACTGCCTTTGGAAGTACGTGATTTTCTGAGTCTTTGTGCTGTAGGATCTATCATTGGCTTAGCTTTACGGGTGGATATGGAGAAGGTTCGTAAAAGTGATGTGGTTCGTATGCTGGTGGGGGTGCTGGACATAGAGGCCATACCGTCCAATGTGGAGATTGTGGTTGGCGAAAATGTTTATGACATTTTCTTCAAAATTGAAGATACTGTGGTGGATGCTAGCGACGGGGTTGGTGCTCAGAATGAAGGACATGAGGGAGGAGATAAAACAAGCAGGGGCAAAGATGTTGATATGGAAGACAGGAATTCTAAGAGACCTAAGAATAGTTCAGAGAAACCACAAACAAAAGTTTCTGAGATCAGTAAAGATCAGTCTAACACAAATTATAAGGGGAATTCCTTGGGATCTTCGTCTTCAGAAATCTTATGGGTTACCCCGATGGCAGACAGAACGGATATGAAGTCTGGTGTCAGAAAGAAGAGTGAGCCCGTTTGACTAACCTGGGGCTGAGTATGGTCGCAGAAAAAGTGCTACCAGTTAAGTTGGTACATTCAAAAGGAGTCTTGACTGGTTGTTCTATTGAGAAAGGTTCGGGTGCTTCACTCATGCGGTCAAGTGATGCTGTTAAGACAGACTTTCCTGACGTTGAGACAGTGTCGAGCGAGACAGAGTGTCATGTTGTTAAGACTGAGCATGATGTGAGCCAGCAAGTTTATGCAAAAGAGGATGTTCTGGAGAGGATGTATATATTTTCGGTTCAAGAAACAGTCAGCACTGGTCTTGCTTTTTCGGCTGGGGTAGATGTCGGGATGGATGTGGTCAGTGAGCCAATTGAGGATACTAAAATCGGGTAGACTAATTTTGGTTTGGATGGCTCTGTTGTGAACTCGGTTGCACAAAAAGAAGCTAATGATCTTGCTTTGTTAAAGGAGTTAGACGTTGTGAATTCTGTGTCACATATTGAGCAGTCCTTGGAGGCTGATATGGCTGAGGTATCTTGCGAGCAGGCTGTAGAGACGACAGAAGGAGTGGGAGATGATGTGATGCCAGTGCATTCGGTTCAGGAGGTTTCGGTCCCAGCTGATATTTCTACACAGGAGTGTGTCTCCGATGCGGCTTGTCTGGGCGACATCAAGTTGGACAGTGTCCCGGAACATGCAAAGCAGTTTGTTAATTGTTTTTCACAGGATTCCGGGAGAGATGCACTATCCGTCGGTCATCAGGATATGCTGATTTCAGGGTTCGGCAAGAACTGCAAGGTGGGCGATAATTCTTCCAAATCTGAGGGGGTTCTTGTGTCACCATTGATTCACAAGGTGGTTACGGAGGAGCCTCGACAAAGTGAGTGTATTAAGAAGCGACAATGGTGATGTTGATCTAATCCAAAAGCTATACAATGCGAAAGTGCGAAATCTCAAATTGATTCAAGCATTACAAGTAAGTCGTGAATAATATTTCTTTTTTGTCTTTTTCTGATGAGCAAATTGTTGAAAAAGTTTCTAGTGTTGGCATTTCTTTAGGAGTTGATATTTCTGAGATTAGTAGTTCTATTAACAATCTTAAGAATATTGAACTAAGTAGATTAACAAATAAAAAATTTGTTGAAGTAGAAGACATTGAAGATGAAAATCTAGATTGCAAAGATGTTTCTTCCTTCAGTCACACCTGTAGTGATTTAGATGGTACTCTAGAGGATGACCAATCCAATTTTACTTTAGTGACCTATAAAAAGAGGTCGAAAAAGAAGAATATCCACAGTAGGCCAATCAAATTAAAGTTAAAATGAAAGGTCTTTTTTGGAATAGCAGAGGTCTGGGAGACTTGGCTAAACATTATTATATTAGTGATTTGGTTAAGGAACAACATTTAGATTTTGTGGCCGTGTTAGAAACTGGTAAAAAGGACTTTTCTGTGGCTTGTCTTAACCATCTTTGCGGTGGGCAGAATTTTTTATGGCATTTCTCCCCCCCCCCCCCAGAAGGTCGGTCAGGGGGTATCCTTTTAGGGGTGGATACTCGGGTGTTCGATATTGGCTCTATTGATGTTGGTATTTTTATGTTAAGTTTCATCTAAAAAACAAAGAGGATGATTTTCAATGGATCCTTGTGGTTGTTTATGGTGCAGCTCAAACTCAGTACAAAGAAAAATTCCTCACTGAACTTGTTCAGGCCTGTAGGAAAGAATCGCTTCCTATCTTAATTGGGGGTGATTTTAATATCATCAGACATTCAGATGAAAAAAATAATGATAATTTTGAGTATAGATGGCCTTCCTTATTTAATGTCGTGATTAATAACTTGGATTTAAGAGAAATAACTTTATCAGGAAGACAATATACATGGGCTAATTCTTTAGCTAATCCAACCTTTGAAAAATTGGATAGAGTCTTAATGAATATAGATTAGGAGTCTAAATTTCCTTTGGTCACGGTTAATGCTCTTGAAAGATCTTTATCTGATCATACTCCATTGCTGTTAAATACGAGAGCGGCTTCTTTGAGAGGAAGTCAGCCGTTATTCAAATTTGAATTAGGTTGGTTGTGTAGGGAAGGGTTCAGGGAATTGGTGGCAGATGTGTGGAAAAAAGGTACTACTGGGCATTCTGCCTTACAAAATTGGCAGTGTAAGGTCAGATCTCTCAGAAGTTTTCTTCGGGGTTGGGCTAAAAATATCAGTGGAACATACAAAAAAGAGAAAATAGAGCTTAATGTTTTAATTGATGAGCTGGATAAGAAAGCTGAGATTGTGAGGTTGTCTGATCACGAGCTTAATATTAAAAGGGTTGCTAATGAGAGATTGGCTCATCTTCTAAGAGAAGAAGAAATTAAGTGGTATCAGAGGTCCAAAGAGAAGTTCCTTTTAGACGGGGATAGAAATACGCGCTATTATCATTTGATTGCGAATGAGAAGCATAGACGTCAAAGAATTTTTCAGCTCGAACAAGAGGAAGGAATAATTCGGGGTGATGTACAATTAAAAATGTATATCACCAATTATTATAGAGATTTGTTTGGACCTCCCGAACATAATCATTTATCTATGATTGATACAGTTGTGAATGATTTACCTCAAGTCTCTGAGGAGGAAAATAAGTTTCTTACAGAGGCATTCACTGAAAAAGAGGTGAAAGAAGCGATTTTTCAAATGGATCAAAACAAAGCACCGGGGCTAGATGGCTTTCCTGCCGAGTTTTATCACGTGTTTTGGGATGTCATTAAATTTGACTTGTTAGCTATGTTTCAGGATTTTCATAATTGCTCTCTTTCTCTCTTTAGCTTGAATTTTGGGATCATTACTTTGCTTAAAAAAAAACAGATGCTAAACAAATTCAGCAGTACATACCCATTTGTCTTTTAAATGTTAGTTTTAAAATTTTTACTAAAGTTGTTACTAATAGACTTATGAGAGTTGCTCATAAGATTGTTAGACCGTCTCAATCAGCGTTTATGCTGGAGAGATTTATTCTTGATGGAGTTGTTATCCTTCACGAAACCATTCATGAACTGCATAAAAATAAATTGGATGGGATCGTTTTCAAGATAAATTTTGAGAAAGCTTATGACAAAGTTAAATGACCTTTCTTAATTCAAACTTTAAGGATGAAATGTTTTTCTGCTAAGTGGTGCTCTTGGGTGGAAAGTATAGTTAGGGGAGGGGGTGTTGGACTAAAAGTGAATGATGATCTTGGCTCCTTTTTCCAAACTCAAAAGGGTCTTCGGCAAGGTGATCCTCTGTCCCCTATACTTTTTAACATTGTAGGGGACATGCTTGCCATTTTTATTTCTCGTGCTAAAGCAGCAGGCCTATTATCAGGAATAGTGCCTCACTTGATTGACGATGGGTTATCAATTTTACAATATGTCGATGATAATGTTTCTTTTGAATAATGATTTGGAACAGGCCAAGAATCAAACTCATTCTTTGTGTCTTTGAACAGTTATCGGGTTAAAGATTAATTTTCATAAAAGTGAGATCTTTTGTTTTGGCTCCGCCAGATCTCATGAAACTCGCCATACAGCTTATTTGGTTGTGAAGTGGGTGCTTTTCCTTTCAGGTACTTAGGCATCTCTATTCACTTTAAAAAGTTGAGGAATAATGATTGGAAAGGAGTAGAAGATAGAATTGAGAAAAAACTTAGTAGTTGGAAAGGAAAATATATGTCAATGGGGGGGGGGGGCGGTTAGTTCTTATTAACTCGGTGCTCAGCAGTCTACCAATGTTTATGTTTTCTTTTTTTGAAGTGCCTAGACAAGTTCTCAAACGACTTGACTTTTATCGATCTAGGTTCTTCTGGCAGGGTGATAATCATAAACGTAAGTACAGACTTGCTAAATGGAGTTTAGTTTGTTCACCCAAAGAGTATGGAGGTCTTGGTATTCAGAACTTAGATGCAAAAAATAAAAGCTTACTTGAGAAATGGTTATTTAAGTTGATTAATGAAGAAGGGGTTTGGCAATCCTTGCTAGCTAGGAAGTATTTGGGTGACAAGAGTCTTTCGCAAGTGGTTAATAAACCTGGGACTTCCTAGTTTTGGTCGGGGCTTATGAAAATTAAAGATCATTTTCTTCGATTTGAGTCTTTCCAGGTTCAAAATGGGATGCAAACTAGGTTTTGGGAGGACATTTGGGTAGGAAATACTCCGTTAAAAAGTCAATACCCTGCTCTTTATAATGTGGTAAGGAGAAATGATGATACGGTGGCAACTATTATGAGATCGACCCCTTTAAATATTTCCTTTCGAAGACCTATTGTTGGATCCAAGTTAATGGCTTGGAACGAGTTAATTTTGAGAATTGTGCATTTACAGTTAAGCTCTCAAAAGGACATCTTTAAGTAGAATTTAAATAGATCCGGTTTGTTTACTGTGAAAGTCTTTCTATGGGGTACTTATTAACAATGTTCAAGTCCCTATTAGGAATTTATTTTGGCCAATTAAAATTCCCTTAAAAGTGCAAATTTTTCTTTGGTATCTTAAAAGAGGAGTTGTTTTAACTAAAGATAATCTGCTTAAACGCAATTGGAGGGGAAATATACAGTGTTGTTTCTGTATTAAGGATGAAACAATTCATCATCTTTTTATTGATTGCCCAGTTGCATGTCTTGCATGGTGGGTTGTTCGATGCGCGTTTAATTTATTTCCCCCGGTGAGCATAGCAAACATGTTCGGAAATTGGTTAGCCGGTATTCCAATATCTTTAAAGTCACAACTCTTCGTGGGAGCTAGTGCTTTATGTTGGTCTATTTGGTGTTATCGGAACGATGTTATTTTTAACAAAAAGAGGATCATTAATCCTTTGCAGGTTATCTTCTTGTGTGGATTCTGGCTGCGTGCTTGGGCAAATTTACAAAAATCAGCCCAAAAGGAGTTTATGGTGGATGGAAACCTCAGATTGGAGTGTGTAGCAAAGCAACTCCTCAACTCTCACGGGTGGCAGCTTAGTCACCGGATTGGCAATTGATCATTTAATTTTCAAATGGTCTATCTGTGGTTGTAAGGTTTCAAGCCATTTTTTAGTAACTTTGGTTATGTTGGTACTGTTGTCTTTTTGGCTATTTGGTGTTGTAAGGCTTCTAGCCATTTTTAGCAACTTGGTGATGTTGGTACTTTAATCCGTTTAATAAATGGGCTGTGTGCATCTTCGATGCAGAAGCCGGAAGGAACTTTTGCTCTTCCATTATCTAAAAAAGATTCTGAGATGATAAATGTTTGAAATACCCTGTTGCATGTGAAGTGCTGCATACATGGGATTAGTGATTCCGAAAGATGTGATCAACAGAGTTAGTGCGCATGTAGATTGAGTCGTGTGCATGCTTGTTAGTCTGTTAGTTGGCCAATTCTCATGGAGACGAGGCGTGAGTTGCGGATCGGGAGAGTGCCCACCACTTGTAATTATGTTAGTTGTGAGTCCAGTACGTAAGAATAAAAGAGAAAGAAAGAAAAACTGCAAGCAGTTGTGCAGCACAAAAAAAATCATGTGTTTTACTATGTCTCAAGCCGAGTGTTCTTCTTCCCCTCTGTGTTCATCCGGAAGTTCTTTCCGGATGAACACAGAGGGGAAGAAGAACACTCGGTTTGACGCGTAGTTGACAGTAAAATGAACGGAATTAAATGATAGTTTGTTTAATACCATTTAACGTCAATTAACGCAATTGACAACAACCACCATAATTAACGACAATTAACGCAATTGACGACAACCACCATAGTTAATGACAATTAACGCAATGGACGACGACTACCGCAATTGACGCCAATTGACCGCAATTAATGACAATTAACGTGACTCGTGACAATTAACACAATTGACCGCAATTAACGCAAAAGACCACAATTAACGAGAATTAACGTAATTAATGATAATTATTACATAAAAAATTATTTAAAACAATTATAACAAAAATAAATAATTTTAAAACATAAAATAAAGAAAATAAAAAAGGGTCAACGGTGGGGGGGGAGGCGGGCGCGAGCGGCGGCATGGGCCGACAGAGGCGCCGAGGAGGGAGGAGGAGGAGAAGGAGAAGGGAAGGGCGATGTCAGCATCGGAGTCGGAGGAGGAGGCGAGCGTGGGCCGACAAAGGCGTCAGGCTCAGGGGGAGGGGGAGAAGGGTGGCGTCGGTGTCGGGGGAGGAGGTGGTGGGCGCGGGCCAACGGAGGCACCGAGGGAGGGGGGAAAGTGGTGACGTTCACACAGGAGGAGGGGTGCAGGGGAGGGAGTGTAGCGGTGACGTTCGCACAGGAGGAGGGGTGCAGGGGAGGGAGTGTAGCGGTGACGTTCGCGCAGGAGGAGGGATGAGATGGGCGCCAGGGGAGGAAGGAGGGAGCCGAGGAGGAGTAGGCACGAGGGGAGGGCTAGGGTTTCGAGCGGGCATCGACAGGGAGGAGAGGGGGGTTTTGTTAAATGGCAAAACGTCGATAATTACCCTCATCTTGGGGATAAATACGGAATGGAGGCCGTAGGAAGTTGCGAGAAGCTACCCCTCTGCGGCTTTCGGCTTCCTACGTTATACGTGGCTTACGGCTTTGAAAAAAGCAGCGAAAAAAGACACTCGATTGGAACGACTTCCAGCTTTTCCTAGCGAAAAGCCAAAGCCGACGTCGAAACCCTTCCAAACATGCGTAAGTACGGTGCGGTTTGAGCGTAAGAAAAGCTGAGGTTTAGCCGGGCTGTACCGAGAGCGAAGCGTAACACCGCACGAGAAAACGATAAGAGCCTCGTGCCTGGGCACGCGCCCATCAGTGGCAGCCTTCCGCCGCGAAACGACACGGAACGCCCCGGTTGGTTTGGGCGGATCACTGGAGCGGGGCTGCGCGGTGGTGGCGTGGTGGGCAGAGCCGCAGGCAGGCAAAGGCAGTGCCGTAAAGGCGTGTGGTGCGGCTTCTTCTTCGTGGCCCCCTGTGCTATCAAAGACTAGAGTTGGGACTTGGGCCGTGCTTTTTCGGGCCGACCCAAAGCACGGGCGGCACGGCACGGTCTAAGCACGACACGGCGCGGCGACGCGTGGTGGGGCGGGCACACGACGAACTACGGCCGGTGGGCTCGAGAATGCGCCCGCAGGGCGACGGACGCACGACGGTTGGGCGTGTTTGGACCGCACGCGGCACGAAATAGGCCCAACCTTCCCGTTCTAGCCCAATCCTCCTCTCTCACTGGCTCAATCACTCCCATATCGGCTGGTGCAACCAATAACCTCCTCTGCCATTCCTACTGCCCAACCAATAACCCCTCTCGCCACCTTGGTCCTAGCCTAACATTCCTCTTGAGCTCCCCAACCCCATCCCAACCCCTTCTCCCGACCTCGGCTCCAAAATTCACAATCCCTAATCACATTCTCTCGATTCCCTCCTCTAGCTCCAACCACCTCCTCTCCATACGCCGCCGATCGCCGCCTCCCTCCTCCGTGCCGTCGCGCCTCCTCCATTCCTCCAACCACCTCCCTCTCTCCCTCTCTTTCCCCATGTTTGCTCTAGTTACTTAGGGTTGGGCTTAATGGCACGCGACGACCCCCACGACGACGGGCTTTGGGCGTGCTCGGGCCTAGCCGGAGGTGAGGTGGGCCGGCACGGCACGGCACGGTGGGTGGATCGGGCCGAACGGCACGCGACGATGCGCCCGGCACGGCGGGCTTGGGCGGCCGCACGCCCGCCCAATGCCAAGCTCTATCAAAGACCGGTCGGGTCCAGCGCTGCGGCGCTGGGTGGGAGGGGGAGCAGGCAGATGCAGCTAGGAAAGGATACTACCGACAGGTCAATGCCAATGCCGATGCCGATCCACAGCTTTTGTCTTAGCTTGTTCGCTTCCGCCTTGTTCTACATGCTGCTGCTGCAGCAGCAGCGTGCTGCGCTCTGCTCCGCTTCCACTGCGGCTTTGCCGCTTCGCTGTTGGTGTTCTGTACCAGAGGCCAGAGCATGGAGCTGTAAAATTTCTGGGAGGTCATAAGAGCTCCTTATTAGGGAGCGTTGTTAGTCAAGGGAAAAGTTTGACCTTTTTTAGATACCGTTTGTTTTTAGCTACAACTGTGAGTCTGTGACGTGCTACGCTTTCTTCTTCGCACCCGAAAAGCCTGTCAGAGACAGGTGTTCCTTCTAAAGTTAGACTAGATTTGTGGCGGGTAAACCCGGAATCAGGAATGCTGTGCCTAGTGTCGACCAACAAGTTTAAACAGATTAATTACTACCAGTTATTGGTTATCAAAGTTCACCCAGTACCAGTCAACTGTGACTGAAGCTTCTTATCAAGTTTGGTGTCACACAAACGCAATTGACTTCTCTGCAGTTCCGCTGAAGGAGTTTGGAGCTGCAGGTACGAGGCGACTCACAAATACGAAACATGGGCCCATTTACGGATCAAATGGGCTTTTAGGGGTAACGTTTACGCGACAAGGGAACGACAACGGGCCCAAAGACTGGTGGTCCAATTTTAATGATTTTACTAATTTTTGAAAACGAACTTCAAATTTCAAGCCAGAATTACTTCACAGTTCACACTGCCATACTGAACTCCCAAGATATGAACTGCAACATTAACAGGAGATTTATATGGAATGCGGATAATAGGGGTACCAATTTATACTCAGGAATTACAAAGGTTAAATCCACTGCCAAGTAAAATAAATGACCTGCTCCATAGTTCATCTGAAAGACATGAAGCAGCAGACATGAGATATATTCAGAATAATTGAACGAAACTATTCTGACTTGATAACATTGCTTGATGATTCTCGAACATGTCTTAAAGAACGTATTTTACATGTAGGAGGAGCTGGCTCTCAAGTTACAATATAGCATACGTTTTTCTCAATTTTTTTTAAAGGCCAGAGATGACAAATTAAACCCCTTGCCATATCTTGGTGATTTTGGTCATAAAATGAGATAAGTTTTCCTAAAAAAAAGATTAGCGAGCACATTTAAGCCATAATTTAGAGGAATATTCAGGTTAAAAAGGGCAAAACACACGCTAGTGTCTGCTAGTAGTAACTTAGTATGCTAGCAGTCAAATGTTTAAATCATTGTCGTAAAATAAAGATATACACCCAAGGTAGCAAGGCCGTACCCAGTACCCACACAAAGTGGATCATGAAACATGGATTCAATGAAGTTTTTTTAAAGTTTTCTACCACATCTGATGACAGAAACATCATGGATGATCAAAACAATGACATTATGAACCCTGTGAAGGAAGAATTGACGTTTGCCACCAAAAGCTAACAGAGAAACTAATAGAAAGAGATCTCACGTAATGCCACCATTTTGGTGGAATGTAAAGCAGGTCGCCTTCCTCCAATATGCCGTCCATGAATTCAAGACCTTCTGTCCTCGGGAACTCCTTTACATCAATGTTGTCAAGATCTACCTGCAGAGACATTGATTAGACAATAGCCTCATGAAGATTTCATTAAAGAAAAGTCTCATGAAGATCAGCTTTGTTTGCAATATCACTCAATTAAGTAAATGATAGAGTACAGAGCTTCAGGGCAGAGAAATGGATGATTTGGACAATTAGAAAGCAAGGTTGAACAGAAGGATCAGTTAAATATTGTTTATTAAACTTGCTCACTTTTCAGAATCTTAGCATCAAGGTTGCTCACAGCGGATTTGTAACAGATTTGGGCATAGATGAAAGTGTGTAACTGCAGTTTCCGGAAAATAACGGAAGGCAGGCAAAGAAAATAGTTATGTACTAGAAGGTAGAGGTCTAGCTTTTATTTCTTCGCCAGTAATTTTTTTCACTCAGATACTGCTCTAGACTGAACATCACTGATCTTAAAAATGCTTCTGTTCCAAATACATAGTTATCTGAAACAGACTACGCACCTGACTAGTATTGCTTAGCATAGTTTCTGTGTGAGGGTACAAATCCTCGGAGATGGAAGCAGGATAGAGTCTAATATACTTCCTGCCCAAGACCTGTCAAGAAGTAATAACCAGAGAGATCAGCTTATTTAGAACCTAAACAAAAACTGCAACTCTCATTGCTTACAATTAATTAGTGCCTAATTTAAATAGCTAAAGGAACTGACAGTAGCTAGAAGCTTACTATAGCCTAGCAATATCTTAGAATGCCACAACCCATTAGGAATATGGGCCTACATGCAGCCATTTTCGGAGCAAATTAAACTTAAGCACGACACAAGAACATGCTGACACATTTCAGTGGATTTAATATGGCCACAACCTATTAGGAATAGGTGCCTACATGCAGCCATTTTCGAGCAAATTAAACTTAAGCACAGTATGAGAACATGCTAACACATTTTCAGTGGATTTAAAACAGTGTGAATCACGAAAATGGCTTGGATGAATACCGGTGCTTTGAGTTTTTCTTTTTTCCTTTTTGGAGAAAACACTGCCCATAAATGTCAAACAATAATCCAACTATCCAAGAATGGAAGATTTTCTCACGCACATTCAAATAACCAGCAAAATGGTTCCACAAGAATGAAGGAAACCGTGGTTTGTTGTGGCAACTGGCAATTGCAATCAAGCAGTCCTTGTCTTATTTAACATGTGTTGCTTTTTCAAAATGGAACTCTAGATCATCAATCAATGGAAACAAGTGAAGCGTACCATTCTCCACAATGTTTGTGTAATACCCCAAGTCTATTTAAGTGAAAACAAAGAATTAGGGAGAAGGACCAACTAGAAAAAAAAAGAAAGAATTAACAGAAGATTAGAGAGAGTTTCTACAATTATTCGGCAACCTAGGCCTCAGGCTTTGGCCCAGGAGGGGCCGACCACCAATAAAAGTAGGGGGAAACCCTAGGGTTGGTATCAGCACAGCGTGCTCTGATTACCACATGAATGAGCCGCCCGCCCGCCACTTTGCGCTGTCTCCTTCGGGTGCTGCCGACCAAGAAGAGGAAGAAAGGGAAAGGGAGAGATCGTGGCCTGGGGTGGGTGTTCATCGTGTTCGGCGGCGGTTCTTGAAGGGTAAGACCCCATCCCCTTTCGATTAGTGGATTATTTGATCTGTAGCAATGTCGGTATTTTGGTCACTCTGGACGATTTCGTTAGACGCGTTTTGATGTAGTTAAGTGCGGATTCATCCGGGCATCTCCTAGAGAATTGTAGAGGACGTCGTCACCTTTCGATGAAGTGCTAGATCGCGTCATTTGGTCCTCTCGAGCGAAGTTATGAATTTCTTAGTGTGATCGTTCGCAAATCGCCGGTATTCAGCGTTTTTAGTAATCTGACTTGAGCGACCAGTTAAATGGAAATTTAGAGAATCTCAGTATAACGAAAGTTGTAGATAATTGTCGTAGCTTTCAGGGAAGCTCAAGAACGCGAAATTTGGACAACCGTGCTGAAAGTTATGGTAGTTTTAGTGTACTGTCCAGAGAACCTGACGTGAAATCGATGTTCTGTTAATTAGCTTGGTAGGGGTATTAGATGGCCAAATCAGGAGGGCTCACCAACTAGGTTTAGGTGGGGGATTTGTTAAGCTTTAAATAGAGTCCAAGAACACCTCATTTGGATCTCTGTACTAAAAGATATGAATTTTAGATTATGGCTGTCCACAGAGGGGACAGATCGATCTTTATGAGTTAGAATTGGGAATGCGCTTGAGAGTATAGCGAGTGCGGTTGTGTTATTGGTTATGTTTTTGGTTCAGTATGGTTGTCTTAGCATGATTTATATTTATATTCAGGTGAGGGATTGGTTCCGGAGGCAGCGCCCTCTTCGCGTCCTTCGTTCCCGCACGGTTGAAGCAAGTACATTGTTTGTTACTTTGGTTGTGAATGCTTGGTCATGAATGTGTGTATTTGATACATGATAGCTATGCAAGATTGCTGGCATGATGTGTGTATTAAGAATGGTGAATGCTCAAAGTATGATTATGCTCTATTCATGTACGATGTTATTGTTTTTGGCATATTGATGATGAATAGAGGTTGTGCATGTGCATATTGAGATCATGTTGAGGCTTAGTCATGTGGTGACCAAGCATGCATATCTTTGATGTCTCCGTCATGTATGTGACGGGCTTGAGGTCCCCACACTTGTGGAGTGTGGGCTTGAGGTCCCCTTTACTTGCGGAGTATTAGGCAATTGGTCCCTGCGCTTGCGAGCATAGGCATGGGTATGCAGCGACGGTTGCATACTTTGTATTACCAGTAAAATGCAAAAAGAGATAAAGAGAAAGGATCATTGAGCATTGCATATGCATGTGGAATAATTTAATGATGTGCTTCTGGAAGTGGATGCTGATGTTACAATTTGTATTGTATGTCTTTTATATTTACTTGCTGAGTCTGTGGACTCACTCTTACTTTTATTGTTGTTTTAGGTACCCAATCCAAGAACGACATGCATGGAGAGAGTAGCTTTATGTTCACACGCACACTACTATGAACCTTCTAAAGTTGATTAAATTTCAGATCATACCTTAATAAATGAGCAAACTGCTTAAAGAATTTATTATGATTATGTTTTCGCGTTGGATTATTTGTAATAATGAAGAGTAGCATATTTAGATATTTGTGATTATGCTTTAGTCACTTAGTATGTCATGAATGCCTATTGAATATACTGAATGTTGGATTGTTTAATTTTGATAATTGTAATTGTTGGAATCCTTGGTAAAGTTAGCTAAACAGAGGAGGTTGTGCCGGAATTTAGTAAAGTGTTATGGTTTTAACATGCTTTATTGTTAGTGTAGTAGCATTCCAGGCTCGTGTTGGGCTAGGGTGTTACAGTTTACGTGCGAAGCAGATAAGACACATATTACAGCGATAAGAAAGGTAGATTGTTTGTATTAGAGGCCTATTGTTTTTAAGTTTAGCCATCTAAACTGAGATAGGTGGTTTCTGTCAGAGTTGATTCTAAGGTCTTGCTTTATGTAGGACACCTGCTACTGAAAGCAGGGAAAACAGCAAAGAAGGCAACTTGGTTCAATGTATTTCTTGAAGGGGACATATCTAGTGCAAACTCATAACTAGGTGCAATCGTCCACAGAGATCGTTGGATAAAGGATGGATAGATCAGATTTTGGGGTACTTGATGATCACATGATTGATAATCTTCTAAATAACCTCCTCACACGTTGCAAAATTATCTATGAGGGTTCCCACTTTCTTAAAACCACCCCAAATCCAATCTATCCATCCCTCTCATCCCATGATCCACGTGGGACTTTTTGTGTGACTGCACCTTTCTTGAAATCCATATTTCAGAGATAAATTCTTTATATGGAGTATGGACCCTGAATAATCATTTATTCAAAAATCTCCTCACCATGTATACCTATGCAGAGAGTAAATAACAACTTCACTATTCACAAAACAATACCATGTTGCAATACAATGAAAAAAGAGTAGTACCACATGACCCAAAAAAAAAAAAAGCAAGGGCAGAATAAATGAAATGGACACCTTGAAAAACAGCACACGAAACAGTTATTATTGTTGATAGCAAAGAATCAAAACACTCGTTTGCAGTAACACCTGTTTGGTTACCGTGCATCAACATTACTCAAAGTAACTAATATAAAACAATATTCATGTGATACCTGAGCGAAAAGGTTGTGATGAGGGTCATGATGCAATGGTGTTACTGTCCCATGAGGGCCGAACCAAGCATTGAGCGATTGGAGTTCCCCACCACCAGCATGACAGTACTCAGGAACCAGTATGTCTTCACGGAGCTCTTTTATCTGCCAAATGTCGTACAATAAAGTCCAGTAATTAGATAAGTAACTGTTAAGTCCACATATGCAGAAGTCAAGCTTCTAGAGAATTGGTCACCTGGTCAAACAATGGATGTTGAGCTAGATATGTCAAGTTTGCAGAACAATCAGGTGACCACATTCTTTCAAGAAACTGAGAAAATGTGATAAGCTCCTGTTTCCACTCATTACACACATAATGTTTTCCAACCTGAGACACCATTGGTTATATCAGCGCACTGAAAACATATATAACAAAAGGGAAAAGGATGCATACATATTCAACAAAAAAGATGACTTAACTTATTCGAACCAAGCTAATCTTACGGAAAATACAAAGCAGCAATTGCTTATGAACAGGACTTGAGAACTGAACAATTGTGGAAAGACATGCATTTTTGTACATAGCTGTCAGGTGATGAGCGTTGGGAGCGAAGGTGGAAGGGAGGATTAGGTCAGGAGGATGTGGGTTGCGTTTGGGCGCTGTGATGATGTGCGGCTAGGAGGAGCCCTAGCCGCCAGGAAAATTCGGAAGGGGGTGGCGCAAGGGATTCGGTTAATTGCAATCTTCCTAATTAGATACAATGGACTCCTAATCTGCCGACATGGCTGGATGTTCCTATGCCTTGCGGCGCCGGCCATATACGCGACCCCACATGACATCTCTCCTTCATTGACAAACTGCTCGTCCTCGAGCTGAAAAGAGGGATAAGAGACCCTAAAAGCAATAACATCTTCCCATGATACGTTCGCAGCGTGAAGTCCTTCCCATTGAACAAGAATTAGCCACTTATCCCGAGACACGTGCACAAAGCACCTTGGCCGGCGTTGGAATGACCCGACCGTGTAGAAGAGGTGGCAATGGCGGTTGAGCTTTAGGAGGAATGCCTTCGTACTTCTTAAGTAGATTCACATGAAAGACATCATGTAAGCGAGCTGATTTAGGCAAATCCAATTAGTAAGCAACCTCATTGTTCTTGGAGAGAATGCGGTATGGCCCATAGAACTTAGGCCCGAGCTTCCCGCGCCGTGCGCCCGGCAAAGTAGCTGCTGCCCTATGATGAAGACGCAGCCACACAAAATCTCCCACTACAAAGTGTACGCTGCGATGCTTGCGGTCATAGAATTTTTTGTAAAATTCTTGAGCAAGTCTGTAAACGACCACGAACATCAGACAAGAATAGGTCGCAGTCCTAAAGCTCTTGATCCACGGCCGGTGTGTGCGCCTCACCGGGCTCATAATCACAAAAAGACGGTGGATCCCGCCCATACACAACCTGAAACGGAGTAGTCTGCAGCGTTGAATGGTATGATGGATTGTAGATAAATTCAACCCAGGGCAACCAACGAATCCACTATTGAGGACGATCCCCATCATACAACGGAGATACATAGTAATGACCTTATTGACCACCTCGGATTGCCCATCATATTGGGGATGAAATGTTGTGCTCATATTAATGGTGGTGCTACATTGTGTAAACAAATCTTTCCAAAAATTGGAGGTGAATACCGGATCTCTGTCGGAAACAATGGACACCGGTATACCATGCAGGCGAACAATCTCAAAGAAAGAACACCAGGCGATCAAGAAGTTTAATAAGGACGTGCCAATGGAAGGAAGTGAGCATACTTCGAGAATTGATCCACAACAGTTAAGATGATGAACTTTCCGCCCACCTTTGGCAATCCTTCAATGAAGTCCACGGAGATGTCGGACCAAATACGGTATGAGACCTCCAAGGGGCGCAACAGGCGAACAATTTCAGCAAAGAACACCCGAGCGACTGAAGAAGCTAAATAAGGATGTGCCAATGGAAGGAAGTGAGCATACTTCGAGAATTGATCCACAACAGTCATATGACGGACTTTCCGCCCACCTTTGGCAATCCTTCAATGAAGTCCATGGAGATGTCGGACCAAATACGGCATGAGACCTCCAAGGGGTGCAACAGCCCAGTCTGCAGCGTTGAATGGTATGATGGATTGTAGATAAATTCAACCCAGGGCAACCAACGAATCCACTGTCGAGGACGATCCCCCGTCATACAACGAAGATACATAGTAATGACCTTATTGACCACCTTGGATTGCCCATCATATTGGGGATGAAATGTTGTGCTCATATTAATGGTGGTGCCACACCGTAAATGATCTTTCAAAAATTGGAGCCGAATACCGATCTGTTGGAAACAATGGACACCTGATACCATGCAAAGAACAATCTCAAAAAGAACACCCAGCGATCAAGAAGCTGAATAAGGATGTGCCAATGGAAGGAAGTGAGCATACTTCGAGAATTGATCCACAACAGTCAAGATGACGAACTTTCCGCCCACCTTTGGCAATCCTTCAATGAAGTCCATGGATCGGACCAAATACATGAGACCTCCAAGGGGCGCAACAAGCGAACAATTTCAGCAAAGAACACCCGAGCGACTGAAGAAGCTGAATAAGGATGTGCCAATAGAAGGAAGTGAGCATACTTGAATTGATCCACAATCGGATGACGGACTTTCCGCCACCCTTGGCAATCCTTCAATGAAGTCCATGGAGATGTCGGACCAAATACGGCACGAGACCTCCAAGGCGCAGCACCTGGGCCATATCGCTTGGTTTTGTTGGTGGCACACGACGCAAGACCGAACGAACGCCGCACCACCGCCCGATCTCCGGAGATGGAAATTACGGCGCAGCGGTGCAGGTCTTCAATACCTCATGTGGCCCATCATGGACCGCAACGAATCGCTGTGGAGAGTCAATGTGGTTTAACGTGCTCGCCGGTGGAAGCACACGATGTCGTCAACCAGTGACCAAGGATCGGCGAGTTTGCCTGTCTCGATGCGCCTGCATAACACCGATAGCTCGGGCTCTGTGAGCACAACCTGTCGGAGCTCGTCGAATAAGTTGAACCGGGGGCGGTAATGGCGAAGGC
Organism: Ampelocalamus luodianensis; assembly: GCA_036346255.1. Classification (NCBI taxonomy): domain Eukaryota; kingdom Viridiplantae; phylum Streptophyta; class Magnoliopsida; order Poales; family Poaceae; genus Ampelocalamus; species Ampelocalamus luodianensis. The sequence goes on along the minus strand of CM070632.1, from coordinate 5,956,850 downwards.
GATCCCTGGTTCAGCTTCCCTACGAGAGAGTGCATCGGCCACGACGTTAAGGCGTCCTGGCTTAAACTCAACAGCAAAGTCAACAACAACAAAAACAAAGCCTTTGATCCCAAACAAGTTGGGGTAGGCTAGGAATGAAACCTCCTCAAAGTCAAAGAGACGAGAGCCTTGCAAATAAAATAAAATAATAATAATATAATACTAATAATAAAACCTACAAGGCTAAAACCCTAGGTTGTACATCCTGCCATCCAAACCGAAAGCCTAAAACATAGCCCCTAAACCTTTTATGGTTCCGGTACGTGGATCGCTAACTTCCAGCAAAGTCAAATCCAAACAATTAGCTTACCCATTGGTGTTGCGGGATAGTGGAAAGCCTCTGATCGAGAAGGAACTTGAGGGCGTAATGATCCATGCAGACCTTGAATAGACGCCCCCACAGGTATGGCCGCCAATGTCGCACGGCTTGGACGAGGCCAATCAGTTCGCGCTCATATGCCGCTAGCTTGGCATGTCGTGCGGCAACCGGGCGACTGAAGAAGGCGATGGCTCCGGCGCCTTGATGAAGCACGGCACCGAACCCAGTGCTCGAGGCATCGTACTCCACCACGAATGGTGCATCAAAATTGGGCAACTGGAGCACCAATGCCAAGGTCAGCGCCCCCTTGAGTGCCGTGAAAGCCGAGTCGGCCTCCGCAGCCCACACAAAGCCCTCCTTGCGAAGGAGGCGAGTCAATGGTGCCGCAATGGTGCCGAATTCCTTGATGAAATGCCGGTAGTAACCGGCCAGTCCCAAGAAGCCGCGAAGAGCGCGCACAGATTGGGGGCGCGGCCAATCCAGGACACCGACCACCTTGGACTGATCCATGACGACGCCCTCGGCTCGGATAACATGGCCAAGGTACGTCACCGATGTGTCCCCAAAGAGGCACTTAGACCTTTTGAGGAAAAGCTGCTGTTGTTGAAGACATTGTAGCACTGCCCGAACATGTCGCAAATGATCCGCCCACGATGAACTGTAAATCAAGATATCGTCAAAGAACACAAGTACAAAACGGCGTAGGTAAGGCCGCAGAACCTCGTTCATGAGAGCTTGAAAGGTTGCTGGGGCGTTGGTTAGCCCGAAAGCCATAACCAAAAATTCAAATAAGCCCTCATGCGTGCGAAAAGCGGTCTTCTCCACATCGTCTGGGGCCATCCGGACTTGGTGATAACCCGAGCCGAGGTCCATCTTGGTGTTGGTGAAGAACATCGAGATCGAAAATTTGTCCTTGATGGTTTTATCGTTCAAGGCACGGTAGTCGACGCCAGTGTTCACGTAGCCGCTAGGAGCTAGTCGGGCGATGGACCGGCGCCTAGCGCTTAGGCGGCCGACTCAGCCAGAGACGAGGGGGAGGAGGCGGGAAGAAGAAGAACCAAAGGCACGGGGAAGAAGCAGTATCGGCCGTCCGATGTAAAGCAGACAAGCAGTATCGGTCGTCGATGTAAAACAATATCGGTCGTCCGATCTAAAGCAATATCTAGTCGACGCAGAAACGCCAAGATCCATCCTCCTCCTTGACCAATAGCACGGGCGCAGAAAATGTCGAGTTGCTACGCCGAATGATGCCCTTCAAAAACATTGCAGTGCACTGCCGCTGTAGCTTGTCCTTTTGAGTAGCCGGGTATCTGTATGGCCAAACCAACACCGCACTGGTACCCAGGAGGTGGATGAGGTGGTCACAGCCACGTGGAGGTGGGAGTCCGCGAGGCTCGTCGAAGACCGGCGTGAATTCCACAAGTAACTTCTCCGTGAGTTCCACCGCGACCGAGGTTGAGTGGAGGTGCGACGCCGGCCGGGATGGTGCCACGCTGCGCCAAGTGATCTCCCGGTCCTGGCGTTGGTAGTGCATTGTCAGAAGGCTGAAATCCCAGACAATCGGTCCTAGTGAACGGAGCCACTGGACCTCGAGGACTATGTTGAAGTTGTTTAGCAGTATGGTGAGCAAGTCGAGGATGAAGTGTTCATTTTCGATGGAGATGGTGTCACGTAGCACACCCCGCCGCTTGCCACCTTGTCCCCGTTGGCCACGGCCACTGAGAGGCCAGTGCGTGGCGCCAGCTTCAATCCCATTTCGTCGACGAGCTCAACGGCGATGAAGTTATAGGTGGGCGGAGTCGACCAGGCCATCAATTGGACTCCATCGAGTGTAAACAGATCTTTCCAAAAATTGGAGGTGAATACCGGATCTCTGTCGGAAACAATGGACACCGGTATACCATGCAGGCGAACAATCTCAGCAAAGAACACCCGGGCGACTGAAGAAGCTGAATAAGGATGTGCCAATGGAAGGAAGTGAGCATACTTCGAGAGTTGATCCACAACAGTCAAGATGACGAACTTTCCGCCCACCTTTGGCAATCGTTCAATGAAGTCCATGGAGATGTCGGACCAAATACATGCAGAGACCTCCAAGAGGCGCAATGAAGTAACAATTTCGACAAAAGAACACCCGAGCGACTGAAGAAGCTGAATAAGGATGTGCCAATGGAAGGAAGTGAGCATACTTCGAGAATTGATCCACAACAGTTAGATGACAGACTTTCCTCCCACCTTTGGCAATCCTTCAATGAAGTCCATGGAGATGTCGGACCAAATACGGCATGAGACCTCCAAGGGGCGCAACAGCCCAGCCGGCTGAAGCTGTTTGGTTTTGTTGGGCTGGCACATGACGCAAGACCGAACGAACGCCTGCACCACCGCCCGATCCTGAAGGAGATGGAAATTATGGCGCAGGCGGTGCAGGGTCTTCTGAATACCCTCATGTGGCCCATCATGGACTGCAACCAGAATCGTCAAGTGGAGAGTCAATGTGGCCGGAACGTGTGCTCGCCGGTGGAAGCACACGATGTCATCAACCAGTGACCAAGGATCGGCGAGTTCGCCTGTCTCGATGCGCCTGCATAACGCCAATAGCTCGGGCTCTGTGAGCGCAACCTGTCGAAGCTCGTCGAATAAGTTGAACCAGGGGTGGTAATGGCGAAGGCGATCCCTGGTTCAGCTTCCCTATGAGAGAGTGCATCGGCCACGACGTTAAGGCGTCCTGGCTTAAACTCAACAGCAAAGTCAACAACAACAACAACAACAACAAAGCCTTTGATCCCAAACAAGTTGGGGTAGGCTAGGAATGAAACCTCCTCAAAGTCAAAGAGACGAGAGCCTTGCAAATAAAATAAAAAATAAAATAATAATAAAACCTACAAGGCTAAAACCCTAAGTTGTACATCCTGCCATCCAAACCGAAAGCCTAAAACATAGCCCCTAAACCTTCTTATAGTTCCGGTACGTGGATCGCTAACTTCCAGCAAAGTCAAATCCAAACAATTTGCTTACCCATTGGTGTTGCGGGATAGTGGAAAGCCTCTGATCGAGAAGGAACTTGAGGGCGTAATGATCCATGCAGACCTTGAATGGACGCCCCCACAGGTATGGCCACTAATGTCGCACGGCCTGGACGAGGCCAATCAGTTCGCGCTCATATGCCGCTAGCTTGGCATGTCGTGTGGCAACCGGGCGACTAAAGAAGGCGATGGCTCCGATGCCTTGATGAAGCACGGCACTGAACCCAGTGCTCGAGGCATCGTACTCCACCACGAATGGTGCATCAAAATTGGGTACACAGGCACCAATGCAAGGTCGGCGCCAGCGAGTGCCGTGGCGTGGAGTCGGCCTCGCGGCCACACAAAGCCCTCCTTGCGAAGGAGGCGAGTCAATGGCGCCGCAATGGTGCCGAAGTCCTTGATGAAATGCCGGTAGTAACCGGCCAGTCCCAAGAAGCCGCGAAGAGCGCGCACAGATTGGGGGCGCGGCCAATCCAGGACGCCGACCACCTTGGACTGATCCATGGCGACGCCCTCGGCCCGGATAACATAGCCAAGGTACGTCACCGATGTGTCCCCAAAGAGGCACTTAGACCTTATGAGGAAAAGCTGCTGTTGTTGAAGACATTGGAGCACTGCCCGAACATGTCGCAAATGATCCGCCCACGATGAACTGTAAATCAAGATATCGTCAAAGAACACAAGTACAAAACGGTGTAGGTAAGGCCGCAGAACCTCGTTCATGAGAGCTTGAAAGGTTGCTGGGGCGTTGGTTAGCCCGAAAGCCATAACCAAAAATTCGAATAAGCCCTCATGCGTGCGAAAAGCGGTCTTCTCCACATCATTTGGGGCCATCCAGACTTGGTGATAACCCGAGCAGAGGTCCATCTTGGTGTTGGTGAAGAACCTCGCTCCCTTGAGCTCATCCAGGAACTCCTCGACCACCGAGATCGAAAATTTGTCCTTGATGGTTTTATCGTTCAAGGCGCGGTAGTCGACGCCAATGTTCACCTAGCCGCTAGGCGCTAGTCGGGCGATGGACCAGCGCCTAGCGCCTAGGCGGCCGACTCAGGTAGAGACGAGGGGGAGGCGTGGGGGAAGGAGGAGGCGCGGGGAAGAAGAAGAACCAGAGGCGCGGGGAAGAAGCAGTATCGGTCGTCCGATGTAAAGCAGACAAGCAGTATCGGTCGTCGTTGTAAAACAATATCGTCCGTCCGATCTAAAGCAATATCTAGTCGACGCAGAAACGCCAAGATCCATCCTCCTCCTTGACCAATAGCACGGGCGCAGAAAATGCCGAGTTGCTACGCCGAATGATGCCCTTCTCCAACATTGCAGTGCACTGCCGCTCTAGCTTGTCCTTTTGAGTAGCCGGGTATCTGTATGGCCAAACCAACATCGCACTGGTACCCAGGAGGTGGATGAGGTGGTCACAGCCACGTGGAGGTGGGAGTCCGTGAGGCTCGTCAAAGACCGACGTGAATTCCACAAGTAACTCCTCCGTGAGTTCCACCGCGACCGAGGTTGAGTGGAGGTGCGGCGCCGACCGGGATGGTGCCACGCTACGCCAAGTGATCTCCCGGTCCTGGCATTGGTAGTGCATTGTCAGAAAGCTGAAATCCCAGACAATCGGTCCTAGTGAACGGAGCCACTGGACCTCGAGGACTATGTCGAAGTTGTCTAGCAGTATGGTGAGCAAGTTGAGGATGAAGTGTTCATTTTCGATGGAGATAGTGTCGCGTAGCACACCCCGCCGCTTGCCACCTTGTCCCCGTTGGCCACGGCCACTGAGAGGCCAGTGTGTGGCGCCAGCTTCAATCCCATTTGGTCGACGAGCTCAGCGGCGATGAAGTTATAGGTGGAGCCGGAGTCGACTAGGGCCATCAATTGGACTCCATCGATCATCATAGGAAGTTGCATCGTTTGGGACTTGCGGATCCCAGTGAGGGCGAGGAGGGAGATGGTGGCATCCTCGTCCCCCTCCTCAATGTCTTCCTCGTCCGGTTCAACCTGCAACATAAAGATACGCTTGCAGAAAAAATGGTGGCCGGGTACAAACTTCTCGTCATAGTTGTAGCAAAGACCCTTGTCGCGACGTTCCTCCATCTCGGTCGAGTGAGCCGCATGAATGGCTTGACCGAGCCCGATGCTCTCGTGGTGATCGTGGAGGGTGCCGTCGAGCCGGACACCGACACCCCTGACGCTACTACCCTGGGTATGAATGGCTTGGTACTGGCTGCTCTGGAGGACATCGTTGAGGTTGCCGAGACCTGTGGAAACAAGAACAAGCGTTTGTAGGCTCTGGCTAGGTCCATGGCGATTTCTAGGTTGATCGACCGCTGGAGCTTGACGTGTATCTGCAGGGCCTCACCAAGCCCGACCGTGAATAACATCACTTGTTCCCATCGAGGTGGCCACAACGAGCTAGCAAAGTCAGGAAATTTTCGGTGAATTCAGCCACCTAAGCTGTGCGCCGGAGGCCCGTCAATGCGCCCAGCGGGTTGTGACGTGTGGGAGTCCCAAACCGATGATTCATGAGGTCCGTGAAGTGGCGCCAATTATGCATGCCATCCATGCGCTCCACCCGCATGTACCACAGTGCGCCACACCGGACATGTGGTAAATAGCAAGCCACACCCTATCCTCCATGGGTGTTTGCTGTGCGCGAAAGAAGTGGTCGTAGCGGTTGATCTATGGTATTGGATCCTCCTTGCCGTCGAAGGAAGGAAAGTTGAGTTTGATGTAGCGCGGCGGGTTCCGATGATGATCGGTTCCTGGGGTAGCGAGGTGCGATGGCAGCAAGCGAGGAGGAAGCGCCGCGGGAGTGATGCCCGAGCCTTCGCTAGGGCGGTGCTGACTCAACGGCAACTCCCCATCGGCCCCCGTCCGTGCGGCGGTTTCTCCGTCTTCACCACCCTCCTCGCTGGAAGGTTGTCCTTCCATGCGCGCCAATCGACGATCGTGCCAGGCTAGTCGGGTGATGTTGGTCTCAATCAAGCCGGCATGCCGAGCGAATTGGTCATTGATACTAGCAAGGGATTTCGCCGTATCCTCGGCGAATTGGCGCATCACCTGTTGGAAATCCTCGTTACCGTTGCTTGACATGGTGGATAGAACAACGGTTGGCTTTGATACCAAAATGTCAGGTGATGAGCGTTGGGAGCGAAGGCGAAAGGGGAGGATTAGGTCAGGAGGATGTGGGTTGCGCTTGAGCGCCGTGATGAGGTGCGGCTAGGAGGAGCCCTAGCCGCCAGGAGAATTCGTAAGGGGGTGGCGCAAGGGATCAGGTTAATTACCTAATCCTTTGTTACCTCTTTTCTATTTCATCTCTCCTTTTATATAAGATTACAAGCAACTATAGATAGAAGGTAGTATCCTTATTGGACTAGTACTCTTCCTAAAATAGACTTTCCGAATTGAGACTTTCCTAATTGCAATCTTCCTAATTAGATACAATGGACTCCTAATCTGCCGACGTGGCTGGATGTTCCTGCGCCTAGTGGCGCCGGCCATATACGCGACCCCACATGACAATAGCGTGAACAGAAAATTTTATGCAAATGTTTGGAAGATATATCGGATAATAAGGCTGAATCTTTCAGGAAGTTGGGTTTTGATATACACAGTACTGGATGGTAAGGAAAATGATACAAATTGTAGGCTTGGCAAAATGATGTCTAAATCGAAACTAGACATATATGAAGAAACAGCAGTATTAGATGGATGGCTTACAAAAGTTAGTTCCAGCAATTAGAACTTTTCACTGATAACATGAAGTAAACTAATAAAAAGTACAAACAGAAACGTAGGAGATGATGCCAGTACCCAAAGTAAAACATATGAATCAATCTGTTTAAAAGAGATAAATTCTTCCTAGTGTTCTAACTTGCAAGGCAGAATATTAGTTTTCCAACCTGCAATTTAAAATTAGTCTAGGCTCGCACATCTCAACTTTACATCTTAAACAGGAACATAAGATAAAATAATAAAAGGATAAATGTGGGATAGAAAAGCCGCTAAAATAAATACTTCCTGGGATAAACTGAATGTAAGTCCTGAAGATCATATTTTGAGCATGTGTCACTTACTGGAAACCGGCCATTTTACTGTAGAATCAGATTTAATCACTTAATGCACTTCTTGAATGAAATGCCACATTATTGATTTTTCAATTAACAGCATCATTATTTATTTAGTTTTAATATTGTCTGAAAGAGGCAAAGTGGGCTTCACAACATAGAAGTTTTTTAATCGACAAAAATGTTAGAAGTGGTTGGTTACATGATAGGTCAAATCTAAAGTGTAACTGTGCATGTAGTCACCTCAACAGGAACAGTGCGGTCTCCAGCTATCCTCTCTAGGTATTTTATGTCCTTCCACTTTGTCCTTGCGGGCCAATGATCAATGCAGCCACCGAGTATAACAGGGGACTCACATAAAAAGTAATCACATATAAATGCCTCCAAAGAAAAGCACGATCGCCTCTCGATTTGCTTACAAGATAGGGACTTCACCGGCAGAACTTTGAGGACCTGAAACTAATTATCATTAAGAGCAGTGCAATAACAAAATAGTTAATGAAACATAATTATCCAAATAACAATAATTCAGACAAATGAAGCAACAAGGTACTTAGTGATCTTATCACTATTCCGAACAACATGCTCTAACTTTCCCTTGACATAGATCACCCACAACTTACAATAAGATGCACTGCAGCAATGTTCCAATCACAAAGCTACACAGAAGTAACTGGTGTGCTCTGTATATCAAGCTACATGCCTAGGGCACCAAACAGCACCATTAATATTCCTAATATAATAGGACATACATCGCCTTTTTTTACATCCATCGCGTAAAAAGAGCACTCCACTCCGAAGTCTCAAAACTCATGCGATCATGCCACTTAGGTCTCTAAACCTGAAATTTAATCTAGCAGGTCCTAAACTTCTCTCCTTTCGATAAGTTAGTCATTTTGGTCGTTATGGTTGTGACACTGCTAGGTGCTGGAACTTGCGATACTTCTCTAAACTTAATATATCACGCCACTTAGGTCCCCATACATGGAAATTAATCCAACCGCCACACGGCACATACCACTTTCTGTCAAAATGAAACCTGTTTAACAGAACAAATTCAGGCATTTATGAGATATAAATTGAGGTTTAGGGACCTACATAGGCACAATTGAACAACCTTGCAGAACCTGGGATGCAATCTTCTCGTGTAAAAACCCCTGAAGCACGGACATGGCGCTCTGTGGTCGTATCCGTGTCGGACACCGTGTCCGACACGGATACGACACGGACACGTATTGGCAGCATGTCAAACAATTAAACAACCATTTTTTTATTTCGACACGTATCCGATACGGCTTCGACACGTATCCAACACATGGGCGAGATGGCCCAGCCCAAATCGGTTTAGGCATATAACGCTAGTCACGTACCCCTAGATGGCTAGGTCGATCCCCACGCGCCTCCTCGCGCTCCCTTTCCCTCGTCGCGCCCCTCTCTCTCCGGCGACCGGCAGCGACCGACAACCAGCAGCGGCAAGCAAAGACCAGTGGCGAGCGGTGGCGACCAGCAGAGACCAGCGGGCAGCGGCAAGCAGCAGGTGGCCAGCGGCGAATGGTGGTGACCAGCGGAGAGCGGCGGCGACCAGCGGGCAGCGGTGAGTAGCGGCAAGCCGCGAGGTGATTCTTCTCCTTCTTATGCTCGGTGATTCTTGTTCTTCTCGTTCTTGTTGATTTTCGTTCTTGATTTATTGTTCTTCTTCCTTATAGAAAAATGGAAACCAATGATTCAAGTGATAGAGAGGAGCAAAACACCAACAATAGGTTCAAGCCTCCAGGGGCGGAGGCAACACCGGTGCGCGCAGGGGCGTACGCACCGGCTCCATCGATCGCGCCCCTGGAGACCCCACATGCTACATCTTCTTCGCCTGGTCCATTCAATGGAGGAAGCACCGGCTGGCTGGCGGTGGCGCAAGCAGAAGCAGCAGCCAAGAGCCCAAGAAGGAAGGCGCAGAACTGCAGAAGCACGGCAAGGAAGAAGCACTCGGCAGTCAGCACTGCAAGCATATTTGGGCCGCTTGGGCCATATTCTTTGCATAATCCAATGTTATAGGCCCATTTTCGCAATCCTCAAATCCCCATTCTGCCACAACCCATTCGGCCACTCCCCAAAATCCCCATCTCTCAAATCCCTAATTCAAACAACTCACTTTGACTCACCGGTGGCGGCGGCAGCGATCGGTAGGCGGCGGCGAGCCTCAGCAACCGAGAGGCCGAGCCGGCCGGCGAGCGATCTGCAGCAAAGCGGTGAAGCAGGTGGCGGGTCGAGGTAGGAGGCCAAGCGGCGGCCGCCAGCGAGGCGCGGGCCACGCGGCCAAGAGGCGGCGCGACGGAGGTGGAGCGCCGCCGCGAAGCCACTGGGAGGCGGCGCCACTGCGCTAGAAGAAATAGGGGAAAGGGAGCCACTGTGACTGCGCTGCGCCAAAAGAAGGAAATAGAAGAAATGGGGAATGTGTTATGTGTGTCTTGAGACTTGAGTTAGTGAGAACTAAGAAGGTGAGCTGAGGTAAAATTCATAATCACTCAGTTAATATCAAATGATAATATCAATATGATGTTGAGATGATGTTGTGTACAGAATATGTGTATTTAGTTTTAGCACTCATGGATTACATACAATTTATTGTAGATTTATAAAAGATGGACAAACGAACTTTGCATAGTTATTTCTTGAACAATCCAAGTACAAGTATTACTCCTCATACCAATGAGAGCACAACTCAACCAAAGAAGCCTCGGATTGATTTTAATCCCGATGATACCATTGTGGATCCAGCATGTTGTATGCCAATTGAAGATTATCCCAATGAAATTAGAGATCAAGTGAGGAGGGCATATTTGTTTATGGGTCCAACTCGACCAATTGGCCATGTTTTTCCAAAGAAAATGATGGATTGTTGGAGATCCTTTCAAGAAGCATGGTTCAACAAATTTGATTGGTTGGAATATAGCGTGTCAAAGGATGCCGCCTTTTGTTTCTATTGCTTTCTTTTCAAGAGTCCGTCACATCCTCATTATTTTGGCAATGATGCATTCACAAAAGTTGGGTTTGTTAATTGGAGAAAGGCTTTGAAAAGTTTGAATGATCATGTTGGTGGACCTAGTAGTACCCATAGCTTTTGTAGGCAAGCATGTGAGGATTTCAATAATCAAAGATTAAGTGTGTCATGTAAATTAGATGCTCCTGGTAAGGCGAACGAAGTTGCATATAAAATTCGTCTAACTGCTTCTCTAGATTGTGCAAGATTTCTCCTAATGCAAGGCGAAGTTTTTCGTGGACATGATGAATCTGCTAATTCCATCAACAAGGAAAATTTTAAAGAGTTGTTGGAGTGGTATACAGATAAGAAGGAAGAAGTAAAGAAGGCATTTGATGTAGCTCCTAGGCATTGTACCATGACTTCTCCTTGGATTCAAAAGGACCTTGCAAAAGCTTGTGCAGAAGAGGTCACTAAGGTGATTATGGGTGAGATTGGAGATAATAAATTTTCAGTGCTTATTGATGAATCTCGAGATGTATCAATAAAGGAGCAAATGGCTATGATTGTGAGGCTAGTAGTTGGTTTTATATTTTTAATTATACCATTTATGCATTGTGTGTCCTAACTTGCATATCTTGTGACATGCAGAATTGTTAACAACCAAGGGAAGGTCAAGGAAAGGTTTCTTAAACTTGTACATGTCAAAAAGTGTACTTCTGCTGCATTGAAGGATGCATTGCTTGATGTGCTTGCAGGACATGATTTATCTCTTTTGAGGCTTCGTGGGTAAGGATATGATGGAGCTTCAAATATGAGAGGAGAATTTAACGGCTTGCAAAGACAGATTCGAGATGAAAATCCGTATGATTTTTATGTCCATTGCTTTGCCCATTAGTTGCAATTAGCAGTTGTCACCGTCTCGAGTAGTGTCAAAGCTATTGCTGATTTCTTCAATTATATTCCCCTAATAGTGAACACTGTTAGTTCATCTTGCAAGAGGATGGATGCTTTGATTGAAAAGCATCGTGAAGTCTTATTGCAGAAGGTGCAGAATGGCTTGATTCTCACTGGAACGGGGTTGCATCAGGAAACTAGTCTAGCTAGACCTGGAGATACTAGATGAGGCTCACATCACAAAACCTTGCTCCGTTTGTATGAAATGTGGGAGGCAACTGAGGAGGTGCTAGAAATTGTAAGTGATGATAGTCGTCAACCATCCAATTCTGGTGGAGCATATGGTTTGATAAGAAAAATGGAAACCTTTGAATTTGTGTTCATATTGCATTTGATGTTGGACTTGTTGGGCATTACAAATGAATTATCACATGAATTCCAAAGGAAGGATCTAGACATTGTTCATGCCATGGGTTTGATTATGGATGTGAAAGAGAACTTGCAAAACATGAGGGATAATGGGTGGGAGCCATTGCTCGAGGAGCAAAAAACTTTTGTGAAGAAAATGGCATCACTGTTCCGGATATGGATGAAAGCACCCCAATTATGGGTCGAATGTCACGTCGAGGCCATAGAGTGACTCAAGATCATTTTTATAGAGTTGATATCTTCTATGCGGCTATCGATGCCACTAAGTCAGAGATAAATCATCGCTTTAATGAAGTTTCTACAGAGCTATTGATATGTATGTCTTATCTTGATCCAAGGAATTCATTCTCCAAGTTTGATGTGGACAAGCTTTTGCGACTTGCTGAGATTTATGTTGATGATTTCACCATAGGTGATCGTATATTGTTAAGAACTCAGCTTCAAAACTACATTCTCAATGTTAGGAGAAGTGTAGAATTTTGTGGATGTCGTGACCTTGCAAGGCTCGCCGAAAAGATGGTTGAAACTAGAAAAGACAAAACATTCTCATTGGTCTATCGTCTCATTGAGCTAGCATTGATTCTTCCTGTGGCAACGACATCAGTTAAAAGAAGCTTTTCGGCAATGAAAATTATTAAGACAGACTTGCGCAACAAAGTCTCCGATGAATGGCTCAATGACTTGATGGTGTGCTACACTGAGCGAGAGATATTCAAAAGTATTGATGATAAAACAATCATGGATCGTTTTCAACAGATGAAATCTCGTAGAATGGATTTGCCTCCCGCTCCTAGTCATAGCTAGCGATTTTGCGGTATTTCCATACTTCCATTTCATTTCAATGTTTGCAATTAGTCACAATTTTCTGATTGTCACACTAATTTAGCTACTATTGTTCCATAGATTGCTACTCGCATGTATTTATACGCATTTGGATTGTTATGTTCATTAGCCAAGTACTACCTTAAGTTCATTTTACATCCTCACTTTGTCTCTTATTTATTTATGTATGAATTTGAATTGCATTAGATATTCAAATGTATTATGTATATTTTGTACAATTTTATTATATTAGCTTGAGCACCCCCTCTATTTCATTTCTGTCTTGCGTTCACCAGTGCAAGCCTCCATTGTGGAATCATATAGAAAAATGAAAAATAATACATATGTGTATATTACTACTACTACTATAGCCGTGTCGCTCTATCGCCATTTTTGGGAAAATGGTGAATCCCGTGTCGTATCCGTCCGTGCATAATAGGTAAAAACCAACGCTGCCTGCAATGTGCACTGAACTACTGAACATAGTGGCACACTCGATGCTTCCCAGCCAGTGATGCAGCGAACTTTTACAGAAAAAACTCTTAAGTGAACCACTACGCAGAACAGCTCACCGGCAATACCACTGGTACGGTGGTGCGAAATCCGCAATACCTTTCACTCTGTCTAATTCTAGCACTACATTTTCACGCACCACGGCACCAATCCCAAAAAAACTCACAATTCACACACGACTACACGAGCAGAGATGAAATTTAAGAAAGGCGATAAGGCAATAGAAATACTCACATCGGCGAGGTCTCGGTTCCTACCGAGCCCTTCCCTCCACCTTTCCACATCTCCGCCGGCGTCTCCCACCGCCGTCGCCGTCGCTGTCGCGGGTGCGGTCGGCAAGGACCCGCGCGATGGCTGCCTCGAGCTCCGCCCGGAGGAGGTTGCCGCCCATGATGAGGCCCATGTCGAGCGCCCGGAGCGCGGCGCGGCGGTCGTCGCCAACGCGGAGGCTCGCCACGTGGAGGCAGGCGAGCGCGTATGCGTCCCGCCACGCGGGCCCCACCTCGCTCCAAGGCCCCGAGTGCAGCTGCTCCCACGCCATCTCCCGCGCCGCCTCCGCCGCGCGGAGGTCCCCCGCGGCCGCCTTCTCCGCGGAGGCCACGAACGCGAAGCCCCCCTCCTCCGTAATCTGCCGCAGCAGCCCCACCCGCTTCTCCCCGCCCGCCTCCGGCGCCCGCGGCTCGCCGGCGGCCATCGCTTGCGAGCCCTGGGGAAAAGCGCAAAAGCGTAGGTGCGTGGGGAGTGGGGAGAGGTGGAGGGAGATATTTCCTGGGGACCCCGAGTGAGGCGCCCGTGGTCGTGCGGGTGTGACTTGTGAGTTGTGAGGCGGAGGCCAGAATTTACGGTCGTGCCCTCGTTCCTTGTCAGAGTCACAGATATTTTCGAGCAAGATATTTTTGGTGTAACTAGTGAATATATGTGAATGTGGGAGTATTGCTAGGTGGGCCCTTGTAAGAAAGATTGTTCTAGTAGGTTCCAGAAGATTACGAGTAGTTGCAAATTGGATCTTCTGGACCGAGCAGAGCCTCTAAAAAGAGGTTAACCATCCTACAGCACTATGCTAAAAAAATAGATGGTTCTCGAAAAAATATATGCTGGTTTAATGACGTAAGCTTACATGTATCGGGGGTAGTCTGGACAGCCAGTAATGAAACCGAGAGATGCTATTCCCACAACTCGGATTCAAGAGTTCTTTTTAAGACCAAGAACTTCACGGTCTACTGATCGGAAGGATTACAATCCTCGTGCAAAACTGGTGACGGGAAATCGGATGCTTGACCGTCAAAAAACAAGGAGGAGAAACAGGCGAAGAAACTTATTTGTCATAAGAGTAAATTTCATAAAATTATAGGTTTTAGAGCATTAATAACATAAAACCCTATGTTTTGATTTTTTTTCACAAACCCTATGCTTTGAGTCAAACCACCACACCTAAACCACTTTTGATGTTTTTCCCGTTCCACATCCGTTACAACCCCCATGTTTTTCCCGTTCCACCCCCATGCTCCGCACCGTCCCGAGGAGTTTGCAGTGTGCGCTCGTGGGCCTTGAAGGCACGAAAGGCAGTGCCCCCTCGGCCAGTTTGCGCGCACGAGCCTCGGCGGCGCGCACCTAAGGCTTGGCGACAGGAAGGGTGTGCGGAGTGAGGCTGGCCGGCGACGCGGGAGCCAGTTCACGGTACAAGTCTTGGCGGCGCGCCCGTAAGGCTTGGCAACGCCGGAGGAAAGTTTGCCCCACCGCCACCAGGTCCCCGCGGGTGAGGGAGCAAGAGATGGCGCCGAAGACAAGGGCTGCTGGTCGCCGTGCTATGGTGGAAGCAAGCGTGTCAAGCGCACCTACCCAGAAGGTGTGTACTTTATTTCTTGTGTAATTTAGGGTTCGAGATTGGACGGATTTGGGGAGGAATTTTTTGGTTAGGGTAATGTGTGGGAAGGGGATTCTTACTAGATTTGCTTATATTTGTCTGCATTTGTTTTTGAATTCAAGTGCTTTGGTTGTTTCGATCTGAGCATTGGAGTCTTTTTTTTGGAATTTTATATTCGGCCTTGAGTTCCATTCCGATGCAAATTACATGAGCCAACTGGAGGCCTCTGCGGCAAGGTTCCTCCGTATATGGAGGATTCTGATTATTATGGGGAGGAGATGAGCACACAATTAAGATGCCACCATGGCATGAGGCCGAAAAGGAGGGTTGCTTGGTGAAAGCATCTAGACCCTAAAAATTGGTTTTGGTAATTAATGATAATATGTGTATATAGGACTAATATGTTTATTGAGATTTTACGAGGTTAAGTCCCAACTGTGAGGTTGATCATGAAGAAGTATGCTAAAGGACAATTTGAAGACCAATATGGATCAAGGTTAAGGTACAAATAGCCTAGGATCTTTTTATGGTTTACCGGTCTTAGGAGAAATGGTTGGAAGACCGGATTATAGGTTAGATGCCGTACTATTAAGAGGATCATGTCTAGTAGCTTGATAGCATGTTCTTGTGCTTTTTGGATCAATTTAGGATCATGCATGCATATGAATTTTGTTTTGGAAAACCAAGTATGTTTTGTCAGGATAATCGGTAGTACCGGCGTTGGTTGTGCGGTACGACGGCTCAAAGGTACGATCGGGCTCGTAGTGCGGTACTACCGCACCCCGGTTGTTCCGATTGTTACTTGGCGGTATATTTTTTCCAGAAAGACATCTTTTTGAGTTCGGAGTGCAAATCTTCTGTGCGGTAGTACCGCAATTGTCCAAGCGGTATGACCGGACTGCGGTAATACCTCAGTTCTTGAGCGGAACTACCGCACATCGGTCATTCCGACCTCCAAGCGGTATGCATTTTCCAGTAAGCACCGTTTTGTTTCTCTTGTGAAACGGTAGTACCGCACTTGCTGTGCGGTATGACCGGACATCGGTAGTACCGCTTGTCCGTTGGCGGTAATACCGCGGTGCGAATAAAACGACTATGTCAGAGCAGTTAATGCCACTGTTATAGCCGTTACATAGTGGTTGGAAAAGTGCGGTAGTACCGCATGGTACTTGGCCGTATTACCGCATGTTGCTGAAAAATTGAGATTTATTCTCCAACGGTTATAATTGTTGATGGAGGGGGTATAAATACCCCTCCACCTGCTCAAGGACAGGGTGCTAGATCACATTTAACCTCCTTAGAGCCTTGAGCATTCATACAACTCCTCAAATACTCTAGTGCATTCATTGTGAGGTAGTTGAGCCAAAATTCAAGTGCATCCATACTAGATTGATCCATTTGCACTTGAGCGTCATCAAGCGAAGGTCATTGATTTGTTACTCTTGGAGTTTTGCCGAACTCCTAGACGGCTTGGCGGTGATTGCACGGTGATCTCTTCAAGAAGGTTGTGAAGAGGCTCAATGCTAAGATTGTGAGTGGTTTGGTGTTCACCATCTCCGGAGCGGAGGAAAAACAACCACTAGTGATCGAGAGAAGGCTTAATTCGTGGAGCCGGCTTGAGTTGTCAAGCTTCCTCAACGTGGACTAGTGAAGACCGGCAAGTCTTTGATACCACGGGAAAAACTTCCTTGTCTCATTTGTGGTTATTTCTTGTCTTTACTTATTCCGCATTTACAATTCTAGTCTTGTTATTAGCTCTTTTGTAGGAAGTTGCTTGATAGTTCCTTCATTATATTGTGTTAGGAAGTAATTGCTAGAACTATCGTACTCTAAGTTTAATTTGGTCGATTAAATTTAGAAACCTCCTATTCACCCCTCTCTAGTCGGTTATCCTTGATCCTACAAGTGGTATCAGAGCTTGGTCTCTCCATTATTAGACTTAACCGTCTAGGAGAGAAAGGATGACTAGTGAGGGAATGTCCATAGGCAAATATTCCTTTGTTTGATAGCTCAAATTATTCTTATTGAAAAATTAGAATGTCCATTTTCTTAAAGGTCATGAGTCCGAACATATGGAAAATCGTGAATGGGGGTTACGTTATGCCTCTTGATCCAACAAACCCCACGGTTCAAGAAGGACGTAATACTCATTTAGATGCTCAAGCTATGAATGCTCTCTTTGATGCTTTGAACGCGGATGAGTTCAATAGGGTGAGCAATTTGGAAACCGCTCATGCTATTTGGACTACTCTCTCCGAAATTCATGAGGGCACATCCATGGTCAAAGAAGCCAAATTGCATAGGTTTCGGATTAAATATGAGACATTCATAATGTTGCCAAATGAAAACATCACCGAGATGTATTCAAGACTCAACAACATTGTAAATGAACTCAAAGGCCTTGGTACTAACCTTCTTGATATTGATATTATGCGCAAGATGCTTAGGGCCATCCCGGATAAATACGATATGTTGGTGACATTATTTCTCAACTCTCTGAGTTGTCGAGAATGACACCAACCGGACTATTGGGCAATCTCATCACAAACGAGCTATACAAAAAGGATAAGGAAGAGCTCTTAGAGTCATCTTTCTCAAAGAAGAAAATTACCGCTTTCAAGGCAAAAGCGGAATCAAGTGATGATGAAGATGAAGAAGAAAACTCCGATGAAGAATACACTCTTCTTGTGAGGCAAGTTAGGAAATTCATGAGAAGACATCCAAATCGAAGCTTTAACTTCAACAAATACAAGAAAGGACAATCATCAAATGATAACAAGCGCTATAGCAATATTCGTTGCTATGGGTATGATGAGAAGGGGCACATTATCTCTAATTGCCCCCAACAAGAATGATGATAAAAGAAAATCATCAAAGAAGAAATAATTCAATGGCAAGAAGAAGCTTCACAAAGATGCCAAGAATGAAGCCCATATTGGAGAATGGGACTCCGATGATGATTATTCAGATTCCGACTCCAATTCAAGTGATGAAGAATCCTCCAAGAAAATAGGACTTGTCGGCATCGCCATAAAGGAACCTCAATCACTCTTCTCGTCTCCTACATGCCTTATGGCAAAAGGAGATAAGGTAAAATCCATTGATGATAATGCTCCTACATATGATGAATTAATGGATATGGTTGAAGATTTAAATGAATATATTGGAAAAGAGAAATCAAAATTTAAGGTCTTGAAGAAAGAGTACATCTCTCTAAAAGACTCATATGAGGAGCTAAAAAAAGCTCATAATTCTCTTCTCCTAAAAGATATTGAAAAATATCATTTACATGTTGGAATTACTTGTGATTTAATGAATGAGATTCCTAAAGTAGAATTTGTTTCAAATACTATATCCATGTCTAGCATTTCTACATCATGTGATGATTTACTATCCATGCTATGTTGCTCAAATGATGATTCAATTACAAACTTGGCTAATACTTGTGATCCGTTACTCATTGTTAAAAATCATGAATTAAAAGAACAAGTAACGAAACTAAGCAAGAGCTTAGAAAGATGCTTCAAGAGTAAGGTAACTTTTGATAAGTTATTGAGTGATCAAAGGTGTTCATTCAACAAGGAAGGACTTGGGTATGTGCCCAAGAAAGTAAACAAACCCACAAGGTTTGTTAAGCAAAATGGTAAATATTGCTACAAGTGCCGGGAAATAGGACATGTACAACAAACTTGTTCTATTGGTAAGAACTCATCCATAAACATTTTTTATTCATGCTATATACTTAAGAAAACTAAGGATGGTAAAGTCATAGCAAGATTTGTTGGCATTTCAATTTTATGCGCTAAAAAGAATGCTATTTGGGTGCCTAAAACCTTGGTCACTAACCTCCAAGAACCCAAACAAATTTGGGTATCTAAAAAACTTGATTCTTGTTTTGTAGGTGAACTACAAGACCAGTTGAAAACATTGGGTGCTTGATAGTGAATGCACTCAACACATGACCGGTGATAGAAAAATATTCACCATATTCGAGAATGTAAAAGGAAGTGACAAGATCACATTCGGTGATAATAGCAAAGGAAAGGTAATTGGTTTAGGTAAAATTGCTATTTCAAATGACCTTCCCATTAACAATGTATCTTTAGTTGAGTCACTAAATTTTAATTTATTATCCATTGCTCAAATATGTGATCTCGGCTTAATTTGCTCATTCTCAAGTGAAGGTGTTGCTATCTCAAATACAAAAGATAGCTCTTTGGTCTTCAAAGGTTTTAGATTTGTAAATCTTTATTTGGTTGATTTTAGCTCAAATGAATCTTGCTTAAAAACTTGTTTAGTTGCAAAAACCTCTTTGGGTTGGCTTTGGCATAGAAGGTTAGCTCATGTTGAGATGATTCAACTTAAAAAGCTTTTCAAACATGATTTAGTTGTTGGCTTGAAAGATGTGAAGTTTGAGAAAAATCGACTTTGTAGTGCATGTCAAGCCGGAAAGCAAGTCGCTAATTCTCATCCCTCTAAAAGTATCATGTCAACGTCTAGACCATTGAAACTCTTACACATGGATTTGTTTAGCCCAACAACCTACAAGAGTATCGGAGGAAATAGTTATTGTTTAGTTATCGTAGATGATTACTCTAGATATACATGAGTATTCTTTCTTGGTAACAAAAGCGAAACCTCCGGGATTTTCAAAAGTTTTGGTAAAAGGGTTCAAAATGAATTTGATTTCAAAATAAATAAAATTTGTAATGATAATGGTTCCGAGTTCAAGAATACTAAAGTTGAAGACTTTTGTAATGAACTTGGAATAAAGCACAAACTTTCCACAACCTACACTCTATAGCAAAATGGAGTTGTAGAAAGGAAAAATCGAACATTAATTGAAATGGCTAGAACAATGCTTGATGAATATAATACTTCTCATAGTTTTTGGTAGAAGCAATTAACATCATTTGTTATGCCATAAATCGGATTTATTTGCATCGTCTTTTGAAAAATACTTCATATGAGCTTCTTGTAGGAGGAAAACCGAACATCTCTTATTTTCGAGTTTTTGGTTGCAAGTGTTATCTTTTAAAGAAGGGTGTTCGTCTTTCAAAATTTGATAGTCGTTGCGATATTGGTTTCTTACTCGGTTACTCTTCGAATAGCAAGGCTTATCGTGTCTTTAACAAGAACTCCGGTTTAGTTGAAGAAAGACACAATGTGCAATTTGATGAAATTAATGGCTCTCAAGAAGAGCATGAGAATTTGGATAATGTAGATCATGAAGCTCTAAGAAAAGTAATAGAATATATGCAAACAGGTGATATTAAGCCCGAAGATAATCTATCACCTTCTACTCAAGTTGAGCCTCTTACGTCTTCCACAAGTCAAGTACAACCTAACGAAGAGGATAATAAGGAAGATGATCAACCATCCAA
The DNA here is from genome assembly GCA_036346255.1 of Ampelocalamus luodianensis. Classification (NCBI taxonomy): domain Eukaryota; kingdom Viridiplantae; phylum Streptophyta; class Magnoliopsida; order Poales; family Poaceae; genus Ampelocalamus; species Ampelocalamus luodianensis. The sequence continues at coordinate 5,936,528 of CM070632.1, read as the reverse complement.
CCTACCACCAAGAATCCACAATACAATTGCAAAAGATCATCCAATAGATCAAATATTGGGTGATGTAAGTAAGGGTGTTCAAACTCGATCTCGTGTCGCTTCATTTTGTGAACATTACTCTTTTGTCTCTTCTTTTGAGCCAAAGCATATAGATGAAGCACTTGATGATCCCGATTGGGTGAATGCCATGAAGAACTCAATAATTTCACCCGAAATGAAGTTTGGACATTGGTGGATCGACCCAAAGAATACAACGTCATTGGTACAAAATGGGTCTTTAGAAACAAACAAGATGAGAATGATATGGTTGTAAGAAACAAAGCAAGATTGGTCGCACAAGGTTTTTTACAAGTCGAAGGTTTGGATTTTGGTGAAACTTTTGCTCCAGTAGCTAGACTTGAGTCTATTAGGATATTACTTGCTTTTGCATCATATTTTGATATTAAATTATTTCAAATGGATGTCAAAATTGCATTCTTAAATGGTAAAATATCTGAACTTGTCTTCGTTGAATAACCTTCCGGTTTTGAGAATCCTAAGAATCCAAATCATGTTTATAAACTCTCCAATGCGCTCTATGGTCTTAAACAAGCTCCTAGAGCATGGTATGAACGCGTTAGAGATTTTTTAGTCACAAAGGGATTCAAAATTGGGAAAATTGATTCAACTTTATTTACTAAAGTCTTAAACGATGATTTCTTTGTATGTCAAATTTATGTTGATGATATCATCTTTGGATCTACTAACTAAGACTTTTGCAAAGAATTCGGTGATATGATGTCAAGGGAATTTGAAATATCCATGATTGGAGAACTTAGCTATTTTCTTGGACTTCAAATCAAGCAACTCAAAGATGGAACATTTGTGAGCCAAACAAAGTATGCAAAGGACTTGATCAAAAAGTTCGAGATGGAAGATGCAAAACCCATCAAGACTCCCATGGTAACCAACGGTCATCTCGACCTTAATGAGGGAGGTAAATCAGTAGATTTAAAGCTTTATAGGTCTATGATTGGTAGCTTGCTTTACCTTACCGCATCTAGTCCGATATCATGTTTAGTGTTTGCATATGTGCACGTTTTCAAGCAACTCCAAAAGAGTGACACTTGATGGCTGTAAAAAGAATAGTAAGATATTTAAAGCATTCATCTAGCATTGGCCTTTGGTTTCCCAAAGGTGCTAAATTTGATTTAATTGGATATTCTGACTCCGATTATGCGGGTTGTAAAGTGGATAGAAAAAACATCTCGGGTAGTTGTCAATTCTTAGGAAGATCTTTAGTATCATGGTCATCTAAGAAACAAAATTATGTAGCTTTATCCACCGCCAAAGCCGAATATGTTTTCGTGGGAAGTTGTTGTGCTCAATTGCTATGGATGAGGCAAACCTTAATGGATTATGGAATTAAAATTGATAAAATGCCTCTTTTGTGTGATAATGATAATGCTATGAAAATAGCAAATAATCCGATCCAACACTCAAGAACCAAGCATATAGATATTCGCCACCATTTCTTGAGAGATCATGTGGGCAAAGGAGACATTGAAATTAGCCACATCCGGACCGAAGATCAATTAGCGGACATTTTCACCAAACCATTAGATGAAGGCCGTTTTTGTAAATTGAGGAATGAATTAAATGGCATAGACTATTCAAATATTGGTTGAACTCTTACATCATGAGTTGTGCTCCATTTGATGTTATTTAACTATGTTCATAAAAATTTTATGTCCTTATAATCTATAATCTATTTTATGCATAATGATCCTTAATGATCCTTATTTGATTGCAAAACTAAGGATCATTTACAATTATTCCTTTCCGAAGAAAATCCATAACTGCTTTTAAAGTTCCAGGATAATCGGAACTACTGGCGGGTTTTGGTCGGTATGACCGCAGTGCGGTACTACCGGCACTATAACCACGGTACTACCGCCGTGCGGTATTACCAGAGGTAAAAGTGCGGAACTACCGCATCGTGTGGTAATTGGACTTCAACCGTCGTGACTGTCTTCAGCTTTACCACCCGAACCTCTCTTTCCTCCTCTCTCTCTCTCTCTCTCTCTCTCTCTCTCTCTCTCTCTCTCTCTCTCTCTCTCAAAGTTGAACTCTACTAAAAAAATCCTCGATCTTTTTCGGTCTCTTGATCGATACCCGGTGAATCCTTACCTCTCTAGAGTTCCTCTCCATCGATCCTAAAGGTAAAACTCCCTCTAATCCCTGTTTTACCCAAGTTTTGGAACCCTAGGTCAAAATTAGGGTTAGTTTAGAATGTGGATGATTCAATTGGTTCTTTTTGGGTAAAATAGAAATTTTAATGTCTCATGATGCTTGCGCATCTAATACATGGATTCAATCCATAAGAAATGTCAAAAATTGGAATCAAACGTATTGCCCTAGAACCTAGTCTGTGAAAGTGGTACTACCGTGTTCTTAAATGCGGAACTACCGTGATACGGTCATACCGGCCAGGTAATGGTTGTACTACCGGATCACGGTACTACCGGCTAAAGACTTACGGTACTACCGATTTTACTAACAGAACAACAAAAATCATTCCATTCAAATTAATTCTAGTTTGTTTGATCTTGTGAACTCTTTGTAACTTATCCTCTCATCCTAAAGATGCCAAGAACAAGGTATGGAACTCGCAAGTCGCATGACACTCCTAGAGGTCAATCCTCCTCTCAATCTTCTGCAGACCCAATTGAAGAAACTACAGGCAAGGGTAAAGGTCATGTAGCAAATGAATCTGAAAGTGAGGAAAGGTCCTCACAGGATGGTTCAGGTTCTGGATCTGAGTCTGACTTAGAAGAAGAAATCCAGCCCCAATCTGATGAGGAGATGGAAGACCGAGAAGAGCCTGAAATTGATTTAAAGATTATATCAGCTGATGATTATGCTATTTTGCGACACAAGGATCAGTACCTCCTACCTTCTAACTCCATCAATCCTAGATTCCACACTAAATTTCAGGAGCAAGTCTATGAGCAAGTATATGGATATCACAGAAAATTTACAGATCATAAGTGGATAAAATGACATCACATCAATTCCTTAGAAAAATATGATGGTGTGTATCGGCTGTTTCAGCAAATTGGTCTTCATGATCTAGTAGCTCTAAAAAATGACTATGATGAGGAGATCATAAGATAGTTCTATGCCACATTGTATGTTTATCCTGATTTCAAAAAGATGAAATGGATGACAGTGACACGTTATGTGGAGTGCAACAAGGCTGATTTTGAGCGTGTACTAAGAACATACTCTGGCGCTTGGGAGAAGCTATTTGACAGACCTGCCTTACTTGTTCCAGCCTGTCTACTATGATCAGAATGTCAAGTACACACCAGGGAAGATTCATGGTCTGCTACCTATTCTTAGCCTGATTAATATAATTATTAATCATACTTTCCTTCCCAAGAGTGGTAATTTTGATACTGTACGTGGACATGTATGGAACATAATTGATAATATTTCACATGAGAGAAAGTTTGATGTGGTGGATGTCATAATAAGGGGCATTATTTCTTCAAAGAATGATAGAGTAAAAATGATTTATCATGCTCCCTATATCATGGCTCTAATCCTTAGCAAGATTGAGTATCAGGGAGGTTTGGGGTCACCTCATAAGGCTTACAAGCCTAGAGAAAATCCTCTCATTCGCTTTCAGGGACAACAAGTACAGAAAGAAGAAATTGCTCCAGAGGAAGCAACTGCAAATATTGCTCAGGATCAGGTCACTCTAGCTCAAATTCTCAACAATCAGACCTTGATCCTAAATAATAACAGCTTAAGGTCACCCAGCAGGAGATGAGGACAGAGTAGATAGAATTCGGATGAGACTCAAAACAGGCTAGCTGTCCTGACAGAGACAGTTGATTCTATGGAACAGCTCTTATCGACACCTCAGCGCTTCACTCGTCGTCGCCTCAATCCGTCAGCAGGGACTTCCACTTCTTCTGGTCTGGCTTCAGTTCCTCAGGCTCCAGTTGCTCCACCCCCTCAGGCTCCAGCTCCTCAAGACCCCTCGACTCTTCCTCCTCAGGATCCAGCTGCTTGATGTTTTTGTTTCTTTGATGCCAAAGGGGGAGAAGTAGAAGGTTAGATAGAAGGGAAGAAAGCTCTAGGGGGAGTTAGCTAGGGGAGTTAGCTAATCTTTTGATACCTTAAGTTGTTTAAGTTGTTCTTGTTAAGGTTGGTTGTTTGTGCTTGTAATAGTTCACTCTCTAGTAGTATCGTGTTGAACTATGTGTTAAACTTGTTGGTTGCTTTATTGTCAGTATATCCTCTCTTTATTGTTCTCTTTATTGCAATCTTAACTATGATAATGTTATATCATTGTATTTTTCTCAGTACCAACAAGCTAAAGAAACTCCACCAAATTTTGTCAAAAATATCTACATATGCTTACAAAATGTTTCTATCAATTCAATGCACATGTTTAGGGGGAGCCTTCTGTATTTTTGGCCTAACAAGAATATAATTCTCAAAACTCACTCAAATTTCTGCAAGAATTATTTTGTTGTTAAGTCATCAAAAGAATATTCACTTGTTTCACAACAAAGAGTTTATTCAAAACAATCCTTCTTACATATTAATTTGGTTCTCATCAATTACCAAAAAGGGGGAGATTAAAAGCATCTAGGACCCTAAAAATTAGTTTTGGTAATTAATGATAATATGTGTATATGAGACTAATATGTTTATTGAGATTTTACGAGGTTAAGTCTCAACTGTGAGGTTGATCATGAAGAAGTATGATAAAGGACAATTTGAAGACCAATATGGATCAAGGTTAAAGTACAAATAGCCTAGGATCTTTTTATGGTTTACCGGTCTTAGGAGAAATGGTTGGAAAAATCGGATTATAGGTTAAATACCGTACTATTAAGATGGATCATGTCTAATAGCTTGATAGCATGTTCTTGTGCTTTTTGGATCAATTAGGATCATGCATGCATATGAATCTTGTTTTGCAAAGCCAAGTATATTTTATCAGGATAATCGGTAGTACCGGCGTTGGTTGCGCATGATGCACCGCTCAAAATCTGGCCCGGCTCGTAGTACGGTACTACCGCATCCCGGTTGTTCCGATTGTTACTTGGCGGTATGTTTTTCAGTGAGACATCTTTTTGAGTTTGGAGTGCAAATCCTCTTTGCGGTAGTACCGCAATTGTCCAAGCGGTATGACCGGACTGCGGTAATACCTCAGTTCTTGAGCGGAACTACCGCACACCGGTCATTCCGACCTCCAAGCGGTATGCATTTTCCAGTAAGCACCGTTTTGTTTCTCTCGTGAAACGGTAGTACCGCACTTGCTGTGCGGTATGACCGGACATTAGTAGTACCGCTTGTCTGTTGGCGGTAATACCGCGGTGCGAATAAAACGACTATGTCAGACAGTTAATGCCACTGTTATAGCCGTTACATAGTGGTTGAAAAAGTGCGGTAGTACCGCATGGTACTTGGCGGTATTACCGCATGTTGCTGAAAAATTAGGATTTCTTCTCCAACGGTTATAATTGTTGGTGGGGGTATAAATACCCCTCCACCTGCTCAAGGACAGGGTGCTAGACCACATTTAACCTCCTTAGAGCCTTGAGCATTCATACAACTCCTCAAATACTCTTGTGCATTCATTGTGAGGTAGTTGAGCCAAAATTCAAGTGCATCCATACTAGATTGATCCATTTGCACTTGAGCGTCGTCAAGCGAAGGTCATTGATTTGTTATTCTTGGAGTTTTGCCGAACTCCTAGACGGCTTGATGGTGATTGCACGGTGATCTCTTCAAAAAGGTTGTGAAGAGGCTCGATGCTAAGATTGTGAGTGGTTTGGTGTTCACCATCTCCGGAGCGGAGGAAAAACAACCACTAGTGATCGAGAGAAGGCTTAATTCGTGGAGCCGGCTTGAGTTGTCAAGCTTCCTCAACGTGGACTAGTGAAGACCGGCAAGTCTTCGATACCACGGAAAAAACTTCCTTGTCTCATTTGTGGTTATTTCTTGTCTTTACTTATTCCGCATTTACAATTCTAGTCTTGTTATTAGCTCTTTTGTAGGAAGTAGCTTGATAGTTCCTTCATTATATTGTGTTAGGAAGTAATTGCTAGAACTATCGTACTCTAAGTTTAATTTGGTCGATTAAATTTAGAAACCTCCTATTCATCCCTCTCTAGTCGGTTATCTTTGATCCTACACTTGGGAAGGAGCAGACACTAGAAGAAGGTTCATAGGGTGCCCAATGGAGGTTAGTGTTACTTGAGCGATTGTATTATTTGTGAGCAGCTTGTGTTACCTGAATACAATTGTGTTGTTTCTTTGATTGTAGGAAGAGAAAGAATGTGATTTTGTCCAATGGGTTGATGAAGAATGGCCACCTAGAGTTCAAAAGACCTTAGAGCAGATGTGGGACATCATGGAACGCAGGAATAAGAAGTTTGAAGTGTAGCTTGCAGATTGGTACCACACTTTCTAGGGCAAGCTTAAGATTGAGGAAGAGAAGATGAAGCTAGAATTTGAGATGGTTGATTGCCTGTACAAGGTGGAGATGAATTGTGCAATCAAGGTAGAGAATATGAGAATACAGTTGATGTGGTGCCTTGGTGTCATAGTGGTCCTCTTGCTTGTGCTCACATCTGTGCTACCTAGGTAGATGAATCAATATTTTGTATTTTGTTGTGGCAATGTCCTGGTGTGTGAAAGCAGTGAAATTGTATGAAATTGTGTTCCCTCCAAGTAGTACATGGATCAATATTATGTTATGAAATTGAATTGATCTGTGCCAGTGTGTTAACCTTGTGAAATTGTATAGAATTAAATTGAGGTGGGTTATCAATTGAATTCTATACAAACCCACCTCAATTGAATTCAGTGAAATTGTATATTATGTGAAATCGTATATTATGATAACCCACCTCAATTGAATTCTATACAAAACCCACCTCAATATAATTCAGTGAAATTGTATATTATGATAACCACCACACATAACCCGGTTATGTGTGGTGGTTTCCCTCAAAGCATGGGGTTTGTGAAAAAAAAAATCTCAAAGGATAGGGGTTTTATGTTACTAATGACCTAAAACCTGGGTTTTCTTTTCCTGAAATTTACTCTTGGCACAAACATGAGGAGCCAAATTCACTTGCCTTTTGACAAACTCAATGCTGAGAAAAATTTAAACTCCTAGCTCTTGGGGAATTGCATCCTCCGCCGACTACCGTGCAACCGAGAGAGGGGATGGCAGAGTTTATATTAAAAAAAACTATGGCAAAATACTGCTTTACTCTGCTATATGTATTGTAGCGATGCATCTGAGCTGTCCAGTCGAGATCCGATGGCTGAGGTTTGCCCTAAGGCATGGGGTTGTGCTAGGATACGCATCCAGCTCTTGGGGCCCGGGTCCTCTATAGTACTGCACAGAGGAGCATTGTAGCAACAATATTTTTATGAGTATGCTGCGCTGTTGATCTAAACCGCTCGCTGCCGATTGGACGGCCAGATAAGCCCTAATGCGTGTATATTGTGCACCTTTGCCATAGCACGTAGCTACGGCTGAGCATTCGCGTCTGCTCTTGATACCAACAGCACAAAACACACTCAAAATCTAAGTACCTGCTACTACTTTTCAGTTTTCCTGCTACTACTTTTCAGTTTTCAAGAGGAAATTTTACAAGCCCCTATAACTTCCGGATTTCAGAATAGCGCTGTAGAAAAAAAAACACATGTGCTTTTGTAAAGTATATATTAGTTCGGATTTGCTATTTCTAAGTCGTCTGAAATTTTCTTAAGTTTAAATCAATTATTATGACTATTGGATTTATGTAAAGATTGATGCGTCATATGATTAGATATTAATCCAATGGATAAAACATATGACTTATACTTAATAAAATTTCAATCACCTTACCTTACGAATAGGCAATCCCATATTAGTTTGGCTTGAATGAAAATCACAGAAAACGGTTTGAGGGACTCCGGACACGCACTTCGGCTTGGCCTGGCCATGCTTACTAGTCCTGTGACAGTGACACGTCACCATGTTTACTCGACTCATCATCGTTTCGTTCATACCAAATGGGCCTGATTTATACTGCAACTCTATACATTGGGCCCAGCCCACTTCCTTATGTTAAGGAACTATGGGCCAAAACACATGGCGGATCCGACACGAATAATGGGCTGTACTTATCTACAGGCTGTAGGCCCATGTGACCACATCGTTCTTTTAATTTTTGCCGGGTTCCCGCTGAGGACACATCGAACCTGGACGCTTCACTGCTCGTGTGTTCAAGGTAGACCAGATTCAATGAATTTTGGTAACTACTATACATGGAAACATGGAGTTGGAATGGATCTGAATCAACAGCGCTGAATCAACAGAATTGGATTGAGACGTGAGCTGGAAAAAAAAGTATACTTAGCCGATTAGCTGTGTCATGCAAGGGAGTGCGACAAAAAAGACCATTATCTCTACTTTTCTTTTATTTATTTTTCTATTTATTCATAAGTGAACTACCTATTTTGCCATTATCTTTACTTTTTTCTTATTTTTTTTCTTTTTCTTATTTTTTATCTATTCACTAGTGAACTACCTATTTTGCCCCTCTCTTATTCAATTCATCCCTTCCATCCCTTCTGAACCAAAGCAGGAGGAGCTCCGCGAAGACCACGACGCCTTCTCTGTCGTCATCGGCGCGCACATCCCCGCCGGATCTACTGGGGCCGCCGACGGGACGGCGCGGATGACAACGTCGTGCTCGATAACTTCTCTGTGTCGGCGCGCGGAAAGGAGCTGCTCAAGAGCGCCTCGCTTCGGATCTCGCACGGCCGCCGTTACGGCCTCGTCGGGCCCAACGGCATGGGCAAATCCACCTTGCTGAAGCTGCTCGCGTGGCAGCAGGTCCCGGTGCCTCGGAACATTGATGCCCTGCTTGTGGAGCAGGAGATTATTGGTGACAATCATTCGCCGATCGAGGCGGTGATTGCGGCCGATGAAGAGCTCACGGCACTCCGTGCAGAGCAGGCAAAGCTTGAGGCCTCTAACGACGTTGATGGCAATGAGCGGCTTGCCGAGGTGTATGAGAAGCTCAATCTCCGGGACTCTGATGCAGCCCGGTGCATCCAAGATCATGGTAGGGTTAGGGTTCGATCAGGCTATGCAGGCGAGGTCCACAAAGTCCTTTAGCGGTGGCTGGAGGATGCGCATTTCGCTTGCCCGTGCACTCTTCATGCAGCCAACGATGCTGCTCCTTGATGAGCCTACCAACCATTTAGACCTCCGAGTTGTGCTGTGGTTGGAGCAGTAGTTGTGTTCACAGTGGAAGAAGACACTGATTGTTGTGTCTCATGACCGGGATTTCTTGAACACAGTGCGCAATGAAATCATACATTTGCACGATAAGATCAACTTAAAAATCTGATGGATGCTTGCTGCTGGTTCAGAAGGGATGGAGGGATGAATGAAATAGGAGAAGGGCAAAATAGGTAGTTCACTAGTGAATAGATGAAAAATAAGAGAAAAGAAAAAAATGGGCGAAAAGTGGAGATAAAGACAAATTTCAAAGGAGAAAGAAACTGAAGTGACATATTTTTCTAATTTCAATATATTGAGTGACATTTCTCGAAGTGCCATCTTTTTTAGTGGCGTATATCAAATTTTGTCGACAAAAAAACCAGCTTCCTTTAGGAGCATACAACAAAATTAATACATCTTTGATGGGTACAACTAGCGTGCGGACGTACGATCCGGTGCAACACTGGCAACCAACATATGTAACAACTGTGATCGATTTGTGCAACAAAAATACAAATAACAGTGTGGTGTCTAGAAAAAAGGGATACCATCTTCTCAGCTTGAAAATGGATGAACCCCTTAATATTGAATTTATATACGTTTTAAAACTAGTTCAAATATCCCAATCAAAACAAATATATGATGTCACAAAACTGCAACATTTGAAACTAACGACGACAACATTCAAAAAATAATTGTTGCAATATTTTTATAACAAAGATGCAACAACCAACGACTATCATGAATTGAAGGACGCTGATTGCCAGACAAATATAGTTCAAATATACGATGTTACAAAACTACAACATTTAAAACTAACAATGATAGCATTCGAAAATAAATTGTTGCAACATTTTGTAACAAAGATGCAATAGTCGAGATAAAATCTACAACAAATAGAAAAAGGCTAGAACAAACGGGGGAGATCATGCAACAGATAGAGAAAGGGGTTGCAACATAAAGGAGAAATACACGCAACAACCTACCGGAGCAAAGATGCTCGCGAAGGGATGTGAGGAGCTAAGCTCGAAGAGGAGGAGACGTGACGTCTATTCTCCTGGTGAGCCTTGATCTAACAACATGGTGCACGTAGCAGAGCTGTAGTGCCATTCTTGGATGCTGTTGTTGATGGCAGATCCCGGGAGTCGAGATGCCGCAACACTCACGAAGGCCGCGGTCGCTCATGGTGGCAGAGCTCAGCTGACCCAGGGAGGATGGGCGTAGGGGATGGGATCGAGCTCCAGATGTCAGCGCACCTCATGAAGGCCGCGTTCGCCCGTGATGGCGGACCTTAGCCGACCCAACGAGGATGGGCGCATAGGATGGAAACATCGAGGGAGAGGGGCACCTGAGAGGAAGGTCGAAGGACCTTAGCGGTGGGTTGCCAATGACCTCCTCATCTTGATGTGCGGACGTGAGCTCATTCTATTGTCTATGGGTAGAACTATTTGTTGGACCGAAAAGGCGACTAGAGGAGGGGTGAATAGGAGCACAATCTCTTTTTCACGAAAAATGGATTCAACGGGATGTTTACTCCAATAGCTATGAAAGCTATGAAGATCACTCAACAAGTATAGCGAAAGACTTGTGTTGAACCCAAATCAAAACCCCAAACAAGAGACCAAAACTAGAGATAAAAAAACTCTAAACCAGAGGGCCGGACTGACCTCATGCAAAAGTGCGGACTGACTTGGGGCCGGACTAACATCAGGCAAAAGTGCGGACTGACCTCAGGCAAAAGTGCGAATTGACCCGGGGCCGAACTAACCTCAGGCAAACGTGCGGACTAACCTCAGGCACGATGAACAGGAAAATCAGCTCGGGTTCCAAAACGAAAATCAGTCTAACTTTTGATCCGTAAGGCCAAACTCCACGAAATTTGAACCACACCTTCTCAAAGATATTAGGAACCTATTCCAATCAAAGATTGCAGAGATCCATGCCAAAGTTCCTCTTTTTCAGTTTGAACGAAGAAGGGTTCAAAACCGAGCAAAAATCGAAATATGATCTAGAGACTTGCTCGTGGGTGATTGATGATCAAGATGACCCTAGATGGGTTCTCACATGTTGCAGCAAGTTAGATCATGGCAAGAAACCAACCAAAAACTCGCGGATCAAAGAAAGACTCAAAATCATCAAATAGAGAGAAAGAAAGCAAATAGACTCATCTTTGAGAGAACTTTCTTTGGATTGATTTGATATGGTATTGGTTTACAGTCCACTCCATTAATGGAGGACAAAGACTCAATACATGAGCACGAAATCAAATCTAACTCTCTAGAACCCTAACCTCCACTAATCCTCTCCCTAAGCAAACTAGGGTTTCAAACACAATGAAAGGGTTGAGGAAGTGCAGCCACCTCCCTCCTCTATTTTTAGTGGAGGCTTAGACCTTCTAGAAGAGTTTCTCTAATGGGTTCCCGTTAAGGCCCAACACAAACGGGTCACACACGCATGTATTTTAAAGCGTCGTCTTCATCTCCTCTTGACCTAATCCACTTCTCCACGCACCGTCTTGCGCCACGGGTTAGCAAAAGGTCACCAAGGCGGTATTTGGTAAAATTACCAAAATACCCCTTCTCGGTCCTTCTTCAAAGACCGAGTCCAATCTTCGCGAAGCAGTCGCATGCTCCGCCATGTGTAGGTTGATCCAACGGCTCTCATCATGTCGGCAAGTCTCTCCCATCCGACTCCCACCGAAACCACCATGGCACTTGCACCGACCCCAGCGCCGCTTGATCCATCCAGTCGCACCGAACTGCCCGTTCGGTCACCCTTGTCCATTTTGCGCCATGCTTGACTCCATTGACTTCACCCGACATCGTCGATCGTTCTGAACCTCAGCTCTCCAAGCCTAGTTCCGATCATCCTCGCCGTTGACCGTCGTTGACAACCAAGCAACCTGCACAACAATAGACAAGCAAATCGAAACCGGGAACAAGTTATTCACAACTTGACCCATGTTAGTCAAAATATGCATCATGCAACACATATGCACTGAAACCCATAAACTTGACCTAACCCAAACCAGACTTTGACAAAAATGCGTGTTTCGACAAACTGTTAACGACATTGCCAATTGTAACATCATCCAAAGATCACAAGCATATCCCCATGATATCCACACTATTTGATTCAGGTCCGGACGGTAGAGACGAGAAGCATTTATGCGTATTGTGAGTAGTTGAATCCACATGGTTTGGTGGATCCACAGTCCGACAGGAGACCTCCAAATCGGACTCACGAACTGTAGTATTACCCATCTTTGATTATACTCCCTCCATTCCAGAATATAGGGCGCATAACTTTTTTTGCCGAGACCAATGTTGTGCAGCGTGGAAGAGATTAGTCCTGTTTTACCCCTAATTAAACACGATCAATCAAGCTCCAGACCCGCTCTCCATAAGTGCTGCGTCGCCTCGCAAGTCGCGCGCTCCAGCCCCGTGCGCCTGCGCTTTGCTCCAAACCCGCGCGCCAGCCCGCGATGTTGAGTTTTTTGCTTCAACCCCGCACGCCCGCGCTTTGCTCCAGCCCCGCGCTCCTGTGCTTGCTCCAGCCCTGCAGCTCCTTTTGCGATTTGCTCCACAGCCCCGTGCATGCTGCATGGCCCGTGCATGCCTGCATGGCCCATGCATGCCCAATGTAGTGAAGTTTAGAGCCGGCAGCTGCATGCAGTTTAGAGCCGGCTGCGCAGTGAAGTTTGAAGGTTTGAGCCCGCAACTGCTGCAAACGTCCGGATGTGGAGGGAAGGAAAATTTGAAAGATTCATTGAAATTTTGAGGAGCACATGTGGAGGGAACGAAAGTCTCTTTGACAAATTTGAGGGACATGCTCTCTTCTCTACCTATAAGTACCAGATGAACACCAAAGCTGGACATGGTCCAAATCAATGGCTAGATTAGACCTTAATACTATCCCGATCAATTGGGAGGGGGTTGAGGAGTATGAAGGACCGGTGATTGACTTGAACTATGATCTCGAGTGGGACGACGCTTTGCACGGAGACGATGAAGGAGGTGGTGCCGTGGATGGTGCGCGCGTCGGTGTGTACAGAGACGGCAAAGGAGGTGGTGCATCGGATGGTGGTGCTGTTGCCGACGAGGAGCACGCCGGCCATGCGCAAGGAGAGGAGGAAGGTCGAGATGTCGACGACGGTCACGGCGGCCATGGGCACGGCAGGCTCGGGCTCGCCGACCGTGGGCACGCCTGGCGCTGGCAGGCCGGGCATGGTCATGCTCACACCGTCCGCGGCCACGGCAGGCTCGGGCTCGCCGGCGAGAGTCACGTTAGCGCCGCATGCGGGCACAATCACGCCGTCCGCGGCCATGGCAGGCTCGGGCTCGTCGGCCGCGGCCACAACATGCGTGAGCTCGGGCTCGCCGGCCGCGGTGTCGAGGACCATGGTGACGCCGGACACAATGACAATGTCATGAGAAAGCAATACACCGATGATGAACGACGAGCCATATATGCCATGATTCTAGAGAGAACTTCGTTAGGCATTTTTAAGCGTGGAGTGACTAAGGCCGTTTCTGATGAAATGGGCATGCCTCTGAGAGTTGTGCAGCGGATATGGCGCAATGGACAGCAGGGTGGAGGGGTACACGCAGTCGTTAGCAAGAAGCCAAACAATTGTGGCCGCAAGAGAATAGCCTTCGATCCCGAAGCCATTAAAGAAGTGCCGTTGTGTAAGAGAACCACACTCCGAGATCTAGCCGAAGAACTGCATATGTCGAAGACTACATTGTTTAGGCTGTTGAAAGAAGGCAAGTTTAGGCGGCACACGAATGCCATCAAATTTACATTGACCGAAGAGAACTGTGGCTCCCGGATTATTGGAAATGTACTTAATTAAATTCATACAAGAACATGATTATTAATGAAGGAACAGATCGTCCCTCAATTAAAGATCATGCTAAAGGTATAAATTCAACAAGTAACAATTCCAATAAACAGATCCTGATATATATATATATCTCACAATGGTTCCTGTGATCAATGACCATTGCATATATATATCCTTTAACAACATTGCATCATATACATACAAGTCATACATTTGCATAATTAAACATAAGTTTACAACATTCGGTTTAGTACTACAATATAGAGTGACTTGGTCACTACAACATATTCAACAATGGAAGCAAAATAAATGAAAAAGTCCACCAATGGCCTCATCCACCCGCAGCAATTGCGTGGAGGAAAGAAGTAGCGTTACTCGTTAGCGCCACCTGATCGGCGCTAACGGTGCTTCATAAAGAAAACCGTCCTCACTGCAACAATAGGTGATAGCACCTTGAGTACGGAAGGTACTCAAAGCAAGTCTTACACAAACTATTAAAATAAAGTGTTGATTAGAGCCTAACCAAGGAACAGAATTGTTACATGCATAAGGTTACAACGAAAGGTATAAAGGTTCAAATTTGCATAAAGCAATACATCTTAACCTACAAAGGCTAAATTTTGATAAAGCAATTTAATAAATCAAAGTTTGCTTAAAACAGATAAGTAAATGACATAAAAGTAACAAGATGCGAGTGCATGATTCCCTCATGCAAACCGAAAATAAACCAAAACCACATTTTTGAAAATCAAAACTTCTATACAGTGATATCAATTCAAGTTATCGTCCATGACCGTGGACACGGCTATTCGACGATTTATACCTGCGAGGGTGTACATCTTTACCCACATGACTTAGCTAGCCCGTTGCCTTCGGATGCCTCCGAATGATGACATACTTCCTTTGGTATGCCGACCGGGAAACTAAGATTTGGTATTTTCAACAAGCCAACACTATTGAGTTGGACCCCATGTGTGAACCGATCCGCTTAAACAACGATCGATAGCATCCGCTAACCGGCACACATGTTGCGTCGAATGCCGATCCAAACAATTTAATGCGAATGGGTTCCCTACCCATAGTAGAATGCTATCGGCACCATTAAGGTATCGTATATGCGACGAGGCACATATACGCCCTCACCCTCCTAAGAACATCGACATCGACATACAAGCTCACATGGCATAAAACGCAATCCTCGGACTGAGCATCTATGCCATACAAGGTCAATACACATATCCTTACTATCCTGTTTCCAACTCAATAGTCTCAACATTTTACTTAACCAAACAAATACCCATACACCGCATGTGGAAGTACGTGGGGACTTGAACTGAATAGTCAGAGTTCGGTCCTTAATTAACCCGGACAAGTCCACCACAAAACCCAATCTCGTGCACAAAAGCACCATCACTAGCTTCCTCTTGTCCAGATCAATTTGAATTTCAAATACAAGACTGATTTAAAGAAACTGGACAAAGAGTTTAAAATAACAATAGTTCAGTTGTGATTCCCATGTTTGACAAGATATGCTTGTCAAACTCTAAAATCTCTAGACTGCATGTCTAAGCTAAAACTGAAAATATAGCTTATGATATACAGTACTATGCTAGGGTTAAGTGTATGGTGACAATTGAGGTAATCCATCATGTTTGGTCATAGCTAACTACTAACAGATCACATTTTGTATTTTCAGAAAAATAGCATGCACAGATATCACTGGATTTGTAAAAGCTATTGTACAAAATTTGGGATCAATATGGTGCAAAGAGGATGCTTGCCTTGGTAGTAATACACTTCTGTTGCAGGTTCAGGTTGCTCAGAGGCAGATTCAAAAACTTCAAATGAACCAGATTCTATAGAAAGCAAATAAATCCAATAAATGCCAAATCTGACAATAAGCTCAAAATGAAGGAAAAATGCATGATCAATTTGGAAATGCATGATTACAGCATGCTTAAGCCATAACTACCCATATTAGTGATAATAACCCATAATATAGCTTACTGTTTTCAAAAGACAGAAACTAGAGTTTAGTACAAAGTCCCAATTTCAGATTTGAAAAGAGCTGAAAACAGGACAGATGGCAAGTTTCGGAAAAAGGAATATAGAACATGCAAAAGTTCATAAATGAAACTTAGCATGATCTTTTAGGGTAATTAATATCCCAAACCAACCTTAGTCTAACCCTAACTAGTTTAGATCACAACAACTAAGAAGAAATTCATTTTTGTCGGTTAAACCGACAAAAAGAAACAAAGACAGATCTTTGCTTATGAAGCAAAATAGATGATGACAAGAATTGAAAGATCAACTTGTCATGCTGCTAGGGTTTAGTCAAAACCTAAATAAGATGGTAAGTTGACAGGAAGAACCCTAGGTCTTGAAAATGACATAGAAAACCGAAAAGTTATAATATCAACTTTTCAGTTTGAAGCAAGTTGAAGCTACTGATGCTTAAAAGAATGATTCACAGGAGATTCTTAAGTCCTTAAGATGCTCAAGATATCATAACTAGGGTTTTTGGCTTACCAGTATAGGAAAGATACCAAGATTCTGAAAACTCAAAGTTGATCGACAGAGAGGTAAACTCTGATTTAACCTGCAAAAGATATCAAATCTTTAATGCAAGGTAAAACCAGTGCTTAAGGATGGATAAGCAAAGGATAGGAGCAAGAACTCCACTGGACAGCAAGGAAGAAAATGAGCTTCAGTGGTCAACAATGGCTGCAGCTCCAAAAAGCTAGGGTTTATATATGGATGTTGAGCTACAGATCAAGAGGGAATGATCTAGAGTTGATGAGGTGTCCATTTAGGGCTAATTATCCCAAAAATTAGTTGCAAAAACTTTGGGATAAATCCTCTCCTCTGTTTACAGAGAAATCTGCTATTGAGAGAGAGGGAAGAAGATAAGAGTCAGCTGACATGTGGGTCCTATTGTCATTCTCAGCCGCGCGCGCTTCACAAAAGCTCAAACGAATGTCAGCCGTCCGATTGGAAATGGGCGGCTGTGATAAATAGATAGATTAAATGATTTGAATCGGTACCAGTTAATATGGACCGCACGATCTAGATCGACCGATCGGGATTAAAACGGAGCTTAAAGGAATCTTGAGATCCACTTTCAAATCTGGACGTTGGATTGAAATCCAACGCTCAGCTAAAAGAATACACGTCACCTCCTTTAGATGCGATGACGCAACACCGTTGGATTTGATTTCTACGGTCAGGATGGAAAGTTGAACCGGATGGTCCGATTGCATACACTCATATGGACCTTACGATTGAAATCCAACGATCCACCGATTTTGGGCTTTAAAGGCCCACGGTCAAAAAGGAGTGCCGTAGGATTGAAATCCAAAGGCCCATATAATCGCGCGCCTCTGATTTCAAATTGAAATAAGCGACGCCGTTAGATCAAGAATGAATGGTCTGCGATCGTGAGGGATCCGAGTCGTCCGAATGCATACACAAATCGGACCACACGATGAAGATCCAACGGCCCGCAGGAGTGCGGGCTTTATAACACGCGGTAAAAGGAAAAGCCGTAGGATTTGAATCTAACGGCCAGATAAAAGCACGCCTTTAAGTTTAAAACGGAAAGGTGCGCTGTTGATTGAAATGAACGGTGGAGATTGAATAGGGATCCGAGTTGTCCGATTGCACATCGATCTCGCCGTTAGATCAAGATCCAACGGCGAAGATTAAGATGCACACGTGGGCGCTCGCGGTGTTATAAGCCGCCGCTCGATTGAAGATCAACGGCTCATATCACGCGTGGATTTTGGGCCTTGCGCCCGAACTGGACCGAGCCAGACCAAATTGATTCGGTTGGACCCAACCACATGGCTTGAGTCGCTACAGTGCTGAATTTGGGTTTAGACCGGTTTAGTTGACCAGAACCTTATTCAAATACTCCAAGGTTTGACTGGGCTTTTAAAAATAGCAAATAAATTTATAAAATCATGAAATTTTTACTGTAAGCTACTGGGATGATATATTTCCCAGATAAATTTTATAAACCACATTTTCACTTTGTAAAATACATAAATATTTATTTCAGGCCGAAAATATTTATTTAAAGACAATAAATTTTTCTTTAAGCCCAAATAATTTCTAAAAATGCAACAAAAATATTTTTAGCCAAGATAATTTATCTAGGTTTTAATAAAAATACTTCCCAGTCATAATACAAGTTTTATCTTGTATTCCTTTAAGACTTCAAAGGGTTCTTTAGGGTTTTGGCTAAAAAGGAAGGTTTTTAATTTGTAACATGTCGCCAAAGTGTAGAAATGAATGTAATGTTATGAACAGACCTCATTACTGTTCATAAAGCATTTTATTACTTGTTTATAAACTTGGGGTCATACAAGAACAAGAGAGGAAGGGTTCGTTTACGCCTCTCAATGCTAGACAACATCGACTTGCCGCAAGAACCAACTTTTCATGGAATGTACAACATCGTGTACATAGGCGAGAAGTGGTTCTATCGCACAAGCGCACTCAAAACTACTACCGGCACCGCATTTGAGGAGGATCCGGAAAGAATCACACATAGCAAGAATTTTATAGAGAAGGTGATGTTCCTCGCGGCAGTTGCGAGGCCTAGGTTTGACGTTGATGGTAATATGACATTCTCAGGAAATATAGGCATATTTCCTTTCACTTTCGTAGAGGCTGCGAAAAGAAGTAGCGCGAATAGGCCTGTCGGTACCTTAGTAACGAAGGTGCTGCCGTCGGTGGCCAAGGAAGTAAGCCGTGAGTACCTTGTTAACAAGGTTTTGCCCGCAATCAAGGAGAAATGGCCACCGGAGGAACATGGTACCCCCATATACATCCAGCAGGACAATGCTAGGATGCACATTGCAGTCGATGATGTCGAGTTTTGTCAAGCAGCAGCTGCTGATGGTTTTGACATAAGGATGATTTGCGAGCCGCCCAACTCTCTTGATCTCAATGTGTTAGACCTAGGTTTTTTTGCAGCTCTTCAAGCCATGTTTCAAAAGTCATCTCCAGGTAATGTTGAAGACATTGTCGCCAAGGTTGTCCATGCTTTTGACAAGTATCCGGTTGATAGGAGCAACCGTATTTTTCTCACTCACCAATCATGCATGAGAGAGATTTTACGTCAAAAAGGAGGGCAACACTACCATATTCCACACTTGAAGAAGCAATCACTAGAGAGGAATGGCGTTCTTCCCGTTAGATTGCAGTGTGATCCAGAAATTGTAAACCAAGCAATTGAGTATCTCAATTAGAATGTCATGTCCTAGTTTGTCATTGTTCATCTTAATTTGATTCACAGGAGCATCCGGATTTCGAAGACAAAAAGTACTCGAATTCAAATAAGATCACTTAGACAGGTTTTGTAGCAACAACAAAACATTCTTAATTTGAACTTCAACATTCACCGAGGCTATCCGGGACATAACTATCGTCGGCTAGGGAGTCCGGGGCGATGTCCACAGATTTCGGCACTGAATCATCGAGGTTGACGGCTTCGGCGACGGTGCTTTTTTCGCGTCTAGCCATCCATTCCATGTCGACACGCCAAGCGCGAAGAGAATCTTCGTCGGGTAGGATTACCATGCAATCAAATTGGTCGAAGCCGTAAATCCTCACAGTCCACGTGTAGTCGTCGTGGCAGCACCGGCAACGAGAGCACCGTTGCCGTCTTCGCCGCCTTGGGTGGTCTGTAGGGAGCGCGCGCAGCTCCATGTCTTCGTCATCTTCGTCGACCTCCATCGCCTCCACTTCATCACGGCCGCCATAATTGACGTCGACGGCGCGGCCGGGGAGCACGCCGAGGTTCTGCACGTCGTCGTCGGTGCCGCGCTCGGAGTCAAGTTGCATCGAGCCGTCGAGGTTCTGCACGTCGTCGTCGCTGCCGAGCCCGGGCAACGCGCCGAAGTGGTGGCCGTCATTGTCGTCGCTGCCGAGCCCGGGTAGCGCGCCGAGGTGGTGGCCGTCATCGCTGCCATCGCTGCCGAGCTCGGCGTGCCGAGGTGTTGGCCGCTCGCTTCTCGCCGTGTGCCGCCCAACTAGTCCATGTCGACCCCTTGGCGTCGCCGTCGTCGAGACCGGCGAGCGCGCGCTCCTCCTGGGCGTCCTTCTCGTCGAGACGAAGCACTGGAATGCAAGACGAAGCGCTGGGAGCAGCACTAAATGCACGCTGGGAGCAGCACTAAATGCAGCATGTTTGAGCAGCACTAAATGCAGCAGCCAGCGCCGTTTGAGCAGAATCACGAAGCGTCGCCACAGGCGTATGCATGCAGAGGGCATTTCTGAGAGAACGCACCTCCAGTTAGCTTAGGCGCTCTGTTTTGTGGGACTCAACAAAAATACTTAGACGCCCTCTAATTTGGAATGGAGGGAGTATGAATTTTGTTCCATGCATGTTCCGGCTCCTTTACAATTACATCGAGATGTAAAAAAAGAAGGAAAAGCCCCCGAAGCTTCGATCAAAACTCTGCAATTTAGATGCGTAAGAAACAAGGTTTCGTACATGCCATACAATTTCCAAAGAAAAGCCCCCGAAGCTTTGATCAAAACTCTGCAATTTAGATGCGTAAGAAACAAGGTTTCGTATATGCCATACAATTTCCAAAGAAAAGCCCCCGAAGTTTTGATCAAAACTCTGCAATTTACATGCGTAAGAAACAAGGTTTCGTACATGCCATACAATTTCCCAACCTCGTTTATTTTCGCCATCAACAACATCTACACGGCCACCACACAAAGCGATGCACGACGAGAGGGACAAACAAGACGGTCGATTTCTCACTTTTGACGGACAAGGATGCATTTGCCCATGCGTAAGGCGGGTAAGGAAGTGAGCGGGATGCATAGCATATTAGCATCCCAGCACCAAACGAATTTTTGGAGAAAAATAAAAAAGATTTTTTCAGAGAAAAAAGTATATAGAAAGTTGTCCTGGCGTCTCGTCGCGTCATGGCCGCCTTCCGCCTCTCCTTCCTCTTTTTGTCTCTTCCCTTCCCAAATAAAAACAGCATCAGGCGAAACCAGAAATCCAAACCCAAACAAAAAAACTGATTTTTGAGAGTCCGCTTGATTCCGCCGCTGCAGCCGGCAGCCATTTCTTCTGACGAGGTATGGACCAATCAGCGCCTGCAACTCGTCTGGTTTTTGAGAGGGGTTTTGGTTGGGATTGCTCCCTTGTGTTCGCGTTGCTGCCCTGTTGGGGCTTGATTCCGTTCCTTGCTCGCGCTCTTAAGGGCTCGTTTAGGGTTCAGATTAGCGTGTCCCCCGCAATCGCGGAGGATCGTGGGATCGTTTCGAGATGATTGGCGTCTCTGGAGCTATCTGTGGGACTTGAAATGGATGACCTTCAAATACCGATCTTGTTTTTGTTCTCATGTTTGTAATTTTGGCACGAGCGGCCTTGTGTTGTGATGATATGCATGGCTTCAATGGGTTGCTCTGAGTTCATTAAGTTGCTGAATAGATGGATTGGATTCTTTAGAATTATCCGTGTTGTTGTTCAATCTTGTACTGTGCACAAAGTTAGCATTAGACATTGTAATGCTCAATTCTGAATAATGTTCACACTAGACATTATATATGACACAAGGATAGCAGATAACCACCAACAGAAGATATATAATTGGGCTGCCTCTTTGACATTCCCGTCATATAATGCTTATTTGCACTGTGTGATTGCAATTCTACAGTTACTCTTTTTTAGTTGACTGGGCAGGTTGATGTGACTCCTATTTGATGATACAAAGCAGCTCAGCTTGAGGAGTTGACTGGGGTGATGTAACTGGGTTTAGGAAGCAATAATTTGATGGACCATTTTGCTATTCTAGCGACGGAGTTAGGCGACGCGTCGGACTTTGAGGTTGATGGTATCCAGAACCTCACCGAGAATGATGTCAGCGACGAGGAGATTGAGGCTGAGGAGCTGGCCCAGCGAATGTGGAAAGATAAGATCAAGCTCAAGAGGATCAAGGAGAGGCAGGAGAAGCTTGCTTTGAAGCAGGCACAACTGGAGAAGTCCAAGCCGAAGAAGATGTCAGATCAGGCCCTCCGCAAGAAGACGGCAAGAGCCCAGGATGGGATTCTGAAGTACATGCTCAAGTTGATGGAGGTGTGCCATGCACGAGGGTTTGTTTACGGGATTATTCCTGATAAAGGGAAGCCTGTCAGTGGTGCGTCGGACAACATTAGAGCTTGGTGGAAGGAGAAGGTGAAGTTCGATAAGAACGGGCCAGCAGCAATTGCAAAATATGAGGTTGAGAACTCAGTGATGGTTAACGCTAAGAGCAGTGGAACCACGAACCGGCATAGCTTGATGGATCTCCAAGACGCCACTCTGGGCTCGTTGCTTTCAGCACTAATGCAGCACTGCAGCCCGCAGCAGCGCAAGTACCCACTGGACAAGGGTGTCCCGCCCCCATGGTGGCCGTCGGGGAATGAGGAATGGTGGAGTGCTTTAGGCCTTCCAAAGGGAAAAGCGCCTCCATACAAAAAACCACATGATCTTAAGAAGGTTTGGAAGGTTGGTGTGCTGATGGGTGTGGTCAAACACATGGCACCAAACTTTGATAAGATCAGAAATCATGTACGGAAATCCAAGTGCTTGCAGGACAAAATGACTGCAAAAGAGAGCCTGATTTGGCTGGGAGTTTTGCAAAGAGTGGAGAAGTCTGTTCACAATATTGGCAACGGTGTGTCAGAGATTACTCACCATAGTGCTCCAGGGGACAGAAGTGAAGACACATATAGCAGCAGTGACGAGTACGATGCCGACCGCTTGGAGGAGCCTCCTCACTCTACATCATCCAAAGATGATGAGAGAACTCATCAGCCAGCTGTGCAGATCAGAGAGGAGCACGCCATAAGTAGGGGGAAAAGAAGACGTCATGATAAACACTCCAACCAAGTACTTCCTAGTAATGAAGAAAATAATGAATCACTAAAGCAAAAAGACATACTCGCCATTCTCCTGTTGCTGAGTATGAGGTTGAAGTGACACAAAGAAATGATAAGTATGAGGTTGAAGTGACACAAAGAAATGACAATCCACCAGAGATTTTGAGCAATGTGATTCCTGATATGAACAGAATAAACCAAGTGGAGATGACAGGTATGGCTAACCAGCTGACAAGTCTCAACCATGCCAGTACAAGTGTAGCTTTAAAACTGCAAGGAGCTGCTCAAGGGGACTTCCTCTCCCCTGGTGCTGTGGTTAATAACTATAACTGCAACCAGGCTACAAAAGTTAATCCGTCAAGCTCAAGCATTTATATGGGAGACCAGCCTTTAGCCTGTGAAAGTAGTGATCACACAAACACATGGTCTGGAAACACTTTTCAACAGGATCTTGGTCTTGGGCCTATTGCTTTTAGTTCTTCATCACTTGATTACCACACTTCAGCTGTTAAACAATCACTACCACTATCTATGGATCATCATGTACCTACCATGGGAACAGGAGCGTTGGCCGAGAACAGTTCTTACAGTCATCATATGTCAGGCAGTGGGAATTCAACTTCTGTTGCTGGTGCCGCGCACCAGATCATGGGTGATCCTTTCTACAATGACCCTTCTGATAAGTTTGTAGGTAGTTCTTTTGAAGGACTGCCTTTAGACTTCATTGGTATTAGTAGTCCTATCCCTGACATTGATGATTTGCTGGATGATGATGATGATTTAATGCAATACTTGGGAACATAACTTAGGTGATTTCTGAACTTATCTAGTTGTTTTGTTTCCTTGCTTCTTTGGTTACTTAGATTTACCCTTTTTTTTAATATTCCTACAAGGTAGGCAATAAAGCCTGTTTGTTGTTTCGTCTGTTTCTCGGCAATTATATCTTGTTAGAATTCCAATATCCATACATGTGAGAGGTGGGGGTGGTTTAAGATTGAATTAGGAGGTCTCTATGAAGAAGCACTGAGATTTTTCTGGTCGATTTGCAACTTTGTAAGTAATTGAGCTCAGTAGCAACTGCTACTCCTCCTGCATTGCCATGCAAATATAACAAGTGCTGTCTCCACTGCTATCTTCCTAGAGAAAGAGAGGGCCCAGCTTTGAAAACTCTGTTCATGTCTTGTTCTCATGCTGCCGAAGCTACTTTTAGCTGTCTTGGCAATGTGTGCTTATTCTGTTGATCTTTGCAGTGTTCAAAAGTTAATCACCGAGAAGAGGGGTGCGTTGGGCCTGTAAAGAGGAGTTCCATGACATGCTGATGCTGGTGTGGTGCTAGTCCTGCTACAGCTAGTGAACGATTTATTGTGTGCCTATGCTTTGTAATTTGTAGGGTGCTCTTTATAGCCTGTAAAAGTTTGGTAGAAACTTGCGCAGCTGGAGAAGTTTCGCATCTGCAGAAGGATTACATTTAGTACATTTTAATTATACCCTCATATTTGACTTTGTTTTCCGCGTAGATGCATCTTGATGTAATAAGAATACATGATGACTGTAGCCCAGTTCATAGATAATAATACTACTGTTCTTTATCTTGCTGAATGTCGTGCTGAAGGCTGCCAAAAAAACAGAGTTGTGGGCAAAAACTTGCAAAGCCGTAGTGCCTGCTGTAGAGTTTGTTCTCTACTGCAGCCGGTCGCTTCGCCGCCATGCACAACAACTACAAAACAGGATTTGGGCACTCGACTCGGAATTTTTTTTTGGCGCCTGCGATACGATATTACGGAAGTAGCAGCCATCGCAAAGGAATTACGAAAGAAGCCTCATTTGGCCGGTCTCGGGCCGGATACGATGTCCAAGCGACACATCATCTCGTCCGGCCTGTGACCAGCCGGACGTCTCGACACGCGCCTTGTCTGGCCTGTCACTGCTCGGACGCAACTGCAGCTCCCTCGTCCGGTGGCCCCTTACTGGACGGATGCTAATTAGCGTGTCGCTAATTAGCCAGTTGAAGCTACAGTGTATTGTTTGTGGAAATTGTTTGTTTGAATTTTTAAAAATAGCAAATGAGCTTAAAAAATTATGAAATTTGTGGACTTGTCATATAGCTTGTACAAGTCCACATTTAAATTTGTGTTGTTAGTTAGTAGCGATAAATTAGGTCGTAATGAGTTAGTAGCGATAAATTAGGTCGTGTCATGCAGATCATATAACAATATACCATAGCTTGTATATTGTTATATGATCCGCATGCCAAGTATTTCGCTCAGTTGGTTCAAGTACAAGCTTATCTGATATGTGGTACAATACAATATTAAAGAAAATCATCCACATTAAACTGATAAATTAACACAAAGTGTCCTATTTCATCGGAGTAGATGTGATAATACCCCCTCCTCTTTCAACCCGATTGCAATAAACCAGCGCATGTATCACGTAATGCTTGTAACGCATGTAATGTCGTCAATTTTATGCATAAAAAAGTTACATTACAACTCCATTGAGAATTTATGAAACCCTAATTTCCTAAACCTAAAATCTAAATTTTTGAGACCTAAACCCTTAAGTTTCGACACAATTTCAGAACACATATAAAATTATAGAAATATTACACACTTAAGTTCATTGTGTAAGGTGCCTTCAAAATAAAATTCAAAGTTTTTGGAGCTCCTTTTCTATATTTAGAAATTCATGCGAAAGTATACTTAAATGAAATTGTGAGAAATATTACGAATGAATAAAATTATAAAAAAATCACACAAGCAAGAACACTGTGTCGGAGGCTCCACAAAAAATTTCATAATTTTTTGAGCTCATTTACCATATTTAAAATTCAAGCAAACAATTTCCATAAAAGTACACTATAGCTTCGGCTGGCTAATTAGCGACACGATAATTGGCATTCGTCCGGTGAAGGGCCGGATGAGGGAGCTACAATGGTGTCCGGCTGGTGACGGACTGGACGAGGCACATGGCAAGATGTCCGGCCGGTCACGGGCCGGACGAGGCGACGTGTCACTTGGACATCGCGTCCGGCCCGTGACTGGCCAGATGAGGCTTCATTTTTTCAATTCCTTTGCGGCGACCACTACTTCTGTAATAATGCATCACATACGTGCCATTTGCGCAAAAAATTCATCGACTCGAAACAGCTTGTACAAAACAAAAGATCCCAAAACCTGGTGAATTTGTGGAAAGCACGAAGAGAGCATCGGGCAGAGATTTTTGCCTATTCTCGCTGACGACATTTCTAGTGCTCCCAACAAAATTCATGCTACTAGAAATGCTCTCTCTCGCCGATATCAGGAGCTCAATTATTGTTATTATTTTATTATTTTTAATAATATTTTAAAGATAACTCCTTCATAACTTTATTTTCAATTTTGACATATTTGGCCACGCCAGAACGCATGGTGTGGCAAAAACACTCTGTCATGCCACGGACCTCGGCGTGGCCAAAGCTGCCACGCAACCCGTCGTGTCCCACAACGTGCCGACGTGGACAGCTTGCGTAGCCCAGTCCAGCCACACCAAGAATTGTGGCGTGGCAAGACTTCTTTTGCCACGCCGTCTGTACTGGCGTGAGCCAAATCCCAAAAAATCCCCCTCATATGAGATTGTTTGATATTTGTCTGTCAATTGATCATGGCATTGAATGTCATACTGGCATACAAAATCGATTCATTGAAGAGGAGATATGAGATAGACCACTGTAGTCGTTT
Source organism: Ampelocalamus luodianensis (assembly GCA_036346255.1). Lineage (NCBI taxonomy): Eukaryota > Viridiplantae > Streptophyta > Magnoliopsida > Poales > Poaceae > Ampelocalamus > Ampelocalamus luodianensis. The sequence continues at coordinate 5,909,773 of CM070632.1, read as the reverse complement.
TAGGTTTCCTCATGGATTTGTCATACCGGTCATGCATTTTGTCACAATCCATTGTCATGGTCATAAGTCATAACTCATGATTATAGGGGTGCATAACGTAATTGGATCCTTCCCAATTTGATTTCTAAAAGGGGTTAACCGTAAATGCTTATTAGCTCCTGGTACACTTATTTCTTCACATTGTGTTTGACAAAGGCAGTGGACAGTGGGCAGTGGCTCGAGTCTAAATTATGATTTCTGAAGTGTTTGACATGATTTTCTTTACTATGCACTCTCATCTGGACTTCCTTTTTATCTATGGAAACCTTGTGGAAATGTTTTGGAAGGAACGAGATTAACATGTCATTTTTTGTTTTGCAGGATTTGCAAAATATATTGGCTAAGTTGCAGGATCAACACCACTATAGTCTTTATCGTGAATGTAAGATGAGCTTCATTCTGGACACAAAGTGAACTTGTGGAGATCATGGGCAGATGATCCAAATCTTAGTATGCTAAACAATTGACAATAACGTCGAGGTGTTGTCAGGCTCAGGAGGCCTGACTGGCCATGGTGACAGTCAGACCAGTCACAAGCTACAGTCAGATCGGCCAAAAAGTGAAAATGTGAAGTTTTGGAATCAGCCAAAAACAACGTATGTTGGAAGGTGAGAGAATGCGTATGCACTTGGTCTCATTGAAAATGAAGTTTCGAGAAAAAACTAGATAGAGTTTGAAAAGTCCAGAGAGAATGCAAATCTGGGGACTTGGAAATTTCTCTAAGTCTAAGGCGGTTTAACCGATCGCTGGTTGGCGGTCAAACCGATCATGGACGGTTGTTTGACCGGCCAGCTCTGGCTCATGCGCCCGTAGGTGGTGATTTTCATGGAATTGTCAAAAGTCATGAGTTTCAATGCATATATATTGCATGATGCATTTTTTTGGCTAATGTGGGTCAAGTTGTGAAGAACTTGTGTCCAGATTCGATGGTACAACTAGTGTCCAGGTGTACGATCCGATGCAACACCAGCAACCAAAATGTGTAACAATTGTGATCGATTTGTGCAACAAAAATACAAATAACAGTGCGATGTCCGAAAAAAGGGATATCATCTTCTCATCTTGAAAATGGATGAACCCATTAATACTGAACTTATATACGTTTTAAAACTAGTTCAAATATCCGAAGCAAAACAAATATATGATGTTACAAAACTGTAACATTTGAAACTAACGACGACAACATTAAAAAATAGTTGTTGCAATATTTTCGTAACAAAGATGCAACAGTCGAGACAAATCTAGTTCAGATATCCTAATCAACACAAATATATGATGTTACAAAACTGAAACATTTAAAACCAACAACGACAACATTCAAAAATAATTATTGCAATATTTTGTAACAAAGACGCAACAGTCGAGACAAATCTATAACAAATAGGAAAAATACTAGAACAAACCGGGAGAGATCATGCAACAACTAGAGAAAGGGGCTGCAACATAAATGTGAAATGCATGCAACAACCTACCGGAGCAAGGATGCTCGCGGAGGGCGGTGAGGAGCTAAGCTCGACGAGGAGGAGACGCGATGTCTATTCTCCTAACGAGCCTTGATCTAACAGCAAGGTGCACACAGCAGAGCTGTAGTGGCATTCGCGGATGTTGTTGTTGATGGCAGGGGATGGGATCACGCTAGAGATGTCAGAGCACCTCCTGAAGGCCGCGGTCGCCTATGATGACGGGCCTTAGCTGACCCAACAAGGATGGTCACATGGGGTTGAAACGTCGAGGGAGAGGAGCACCTGAGAGGAAGGTCGAAGGACCTTGGGGGTGGGTCACCGATGACCTCCTCATCTTGATGTGTGGACGTGAGCTCATTCTATTGTCTACGGATAGAACCGTCTAATTCTAGTCCGAGCGGTAGAGACGAGAAGCATTTATGTGTATTGCAAATGGTTGAATCCACGTGGTTAGATAGGTCCACCGTCTTACGTCCAAATCGGACTCACGAACAGCACCATTACCCATCTTAGATTATATGAATTTTGTTCCATGCATGACAATTACATCGAGATGTAAAAAAAGAAAGAAAAAGCCCTCGAAGCTTTGATCAAAACTGTGCAACTTAGATGCGTAAGAAACTAGGTTTCGTACATGCCATACAATTTCCCAACCTCGTTTATTTTCGCCGTCGACAACATCTACACGGCCTGACGGACAAGGAAAATCAAAAGATTTTTTTCAGAGGAAAAAAGTATATAGAAAGTTGTCCTGGCGTGTCGTCGCGTCATGGCTTGGCTTCCTTGTTTGCTTGGCTCCCTCGCTGTTTCCACCGCGGCCGCTTTCCGCCTCGGTCCATCCTCCTTTTGTCTCTTCCCTTCCCAAATAAAAACAGCATCAGGCGAAACCAGAAAGCCAAACCAAAACAAAAAACTGATTTTTGAGTGTCCGCCTGATTCCGCCGCTGCAGCGGGCAGCCATTTCTTCTGACGAGGTATGGACCAATCAGCGCCTGCAACTCGTCTGGTTTTTGAGAGGGGTTTTGGTTGGGATTGCTCCCTTGTGTTCGCGTTGCTGCCCTGTTGGGGCTTGATTCCGTTCCTTGCTCGCGCTCTTAAGGGTTTGTTTGGGGTTCACTGGTTCAGATTAGCGTGTCCTCCGCAATCGCGGAGGATCGTGGGATCGTTTCGAGATGATTGGCGTCTCTGGAGTTATCTGTGGGACTTGAAATGGATGACATTCAAATACCGATCTTGTTTTTGTTCTCATGTTTGTAATTTTGGCTCGAGCGGCGTTGCGTTGTGATGACATGCAAGGCTTCAATTGCTCTGAGTTCATTAAGTTGCTGAATAGATGGATTGGATTCTTTTGAATTATCCGTGTTGTTGTTCAATCTTGTACTGTGCACAAAGTTAGCATTAGACATTGTAATGCTCAATTCTGAATAATGTTCACACTAGACATTATATATGACACAAAGATAGCAGATAACCACCAATAGAAGATATATAATTGGGCTGCCTCTTCGACATTTCCGACATATACTGCTTATTTGCACTGTGTGATTGCAATTCTACAGTTACTCTTTTTTAGTTGACTAGCATTGCAGTTTTTAGATTCTGACCACATGCATAAATTGGGCAGGTTGATGTGACTCCTATTTGATGATACAAAGCAGCTCAGTTTGAGGAGTTGACTGGGGTGATGTAACTGGGTTTAGGAAGCAATAATTTGATGGACCATTTTGCTATTCTAGCGACGGAGTTAGGCGACGCGTCGGACTTTGAGTTTGATGGCATCCAGAACCTCACCGAGAATGATGATGTCAGCGACGAGGAGATTGAGGCCGAGGAGTTGGCCCGGCGAATGTGGAAAGATAAGATCAAGCTCAAGAGGATCAAGGAGAGGCAGGAGAAGCTTGCTTTGAAGCAGGCAGAACTGGAGAAGTCCAAGCCGAAGAAGATGTCCCATCAGGCCCTCCTCAAGAAGACGGCAAGAGCCCAGGGTGGGATTCTGAAGTACATGCTCGAGTTGATGGAGGTGTGTGATGCACGAGGGTTTGTTTACGGGATTATTTCTGATAAAGGGAAGCCTGTCAGTGGAGCATCCGACAACATTAGGGCTTGGTGGAAGGAGAAGGTGAAGTTCGATAAGAACGCGCCAGTAGCAATTGCAAAATATGAGGCTGAGAAGTCAGTGATGGTTAACGCTAAGAACAGTGGAACCACGAACCAGCATAGCTTGATGGATCTCCAAGATGCCACTCTGGGCTCATTGCTTTCAGCACTGATGCGGCACTGCAGCCCGCAGCAGCGCATGTACCCACTGGATAAGGGTGTCCCGCCCCCATGGTGGCCGTCGGGGAATGAGGAATGGTGGATTGCTTTAGGGCTTCCAAAGGGAAAAGCGCCTCCATACAAAAAACCACATGGTCTTAAGAAGGTTTGGAAGGTTGGTGTGCTGATGGCTGTGATCAAGCACTTGGCACCAAACTTCGACAAGATCAGAAATCATGTATGGAAATCCAGGTGCTTGCAGAACAAATTGACTGCAAAAGAGAGCCTGATTTGGCTGGGAGTTTTGCAAAGAGTGGAGAAGTCTGTTCACAATATTGGCAACGGTGTGTCAGAGATTACTCACCATAGTGCTCCAGGGGACAGAAGTGAAGACACATATAGCAGCAGTGACGAGTATGATGCCGACTGCTCGGAGGAGCCTCCTCACTCTACATCATCCAAAGATGATGAGGGAACTCATCAGCCAGCTGTGCAGATCAGAGAGGAGCACGCCATAAGTACGGCGAACAGAAGACGTCATGATAAACACTCCAACAAAGCACTTCCTAGTAATGAAGAAAATAATGAATCACTAAAGCGAAAAAGACGCACTCGCCATTCTCCTGTTGCTGAGTATGAGGTTGAAGTGACACAAAGAAATGACAATCCACCAGAGATTTTGAGCAATGTAATTCCTGATATGAACAGAATAAACCAAGTGGAGGCGAGAGGTATGGCTAACCAGCTGACAAGTCTCAACCATGTCAGTACAAGTGTAGCTTTACAACTGCAAGGAGCTGCTCAAGTGGACTTCCTGTCCTCTGGTGCTGTGGTTAATAACTATAACTGCAACCAGGCTACAAAATTTAATCCGTCTAGCTCAAGCATTTATATGGGAGACCAGTCTTTAGCCTGTGAAAGTAGTGATCACACAAACGCATGGTCTGGAAACACTTTTCAACAGGATCTTGGTCTTGAGCCTATTGCTTTTAGTTCTTCATCACTTGATTACCACACTTCAGCTGTGAAACCATCACTACCACTATCTATGGATCATCATGTACCTACCATGGGAACAGGAGCGTTGGCCGAGAACAGTTCTTACAGTCATCATATGTCGGGCAGTGGGAATTCAACTTCTGTTGCTGGTGCCGCGCACCAGATCATGGGTGATCCTTTCTACAATGACCCTTCTGATAAGTTTGTAAGCAGTTCTTTTGAAGGACTGCCTTTAGACTTCATTGGTATTAATAGTCCTATCCCTGACATTGATGATTTGCTGGATGATGATGATTTAATGCAATACCTGGGAACATAACTCAGGTAATTTCTGAACTTATCTAGTTGTTTTGTTTCCTTGCTTCTTTGGTTACTTAGATTTACCATATTTTTTTTAATATTCCTACAAGGTAGGCAATAAAGCCTGTTTGTTGTTTCGTCTGTTTCTCGGCAATTATATCTTGTTAGAATTCCAATATCCATTCGGCAATTAGGAAGTCTCTATGAAGAAGCACTGAGGTTTTTCTGGTCAATTTGCAACTTTGCAAGTAATTGAGCTCAGTAGCAACTGCAACTCCTCCTGCTTTGCCACACAAATATAACAAGTGCTATCTCCACTGCTATCTTCCAGAGAAAGGGAGAAATGAAAATGAACCCAGCTTTGAAAACACTGTTCATGTCTTGTTCTTGTTATGAATGGCGTTTGTATTCATCGTGAGGCTGATGAGCCAATATATATACAAGTATAGATATGATATATATGCAGATAACCCCCTTATATAGCAAGAAAAATACACAGGTAATAATACAGATCTAACACCCCTTGTCAAACTTATGGTGGATCAACATGAAGTTTGGAAAGATAGAAGCTTTGTTGGAATCTGGTCTGTGCTTTTGTGAAGAAGTTTGCCAACTGAAGCTCTGAAGGCAAATACTGAAGAGCAACAACTTGATCATGTACCTGTGTCCGCATATATAAAGCATCAACACCAATATGCTTTGTAAGCTCATGCTTCACCGGATCTTTAGCAATGCTAATAGCACCTGTACTATCAGACAGAAGAGGAGTTGGTGCAGAAACAAAAACACCAAAATCCTCAAGTAACCACCGTAGCCAAGTAACCTTCGCAGTCAACAAAACCATAGCTCGCAATTCAGCCTCAACAATTGAACGAGAAACTGATGTCTGCTTCTTAGTCTTCTAAGCAATGAGAGAATCACTAAGAAAAACACAACAGACAGAGAGAGACTGGCGATCAGAGTGATCACATGCTCAGGTGGCATCAGAATATACCTGGAGCTGTAAAGAGCTGGAGCGAGGGAAAAAGAGACGATGAGTGATGGTTTCACGAAGATATTGTAGAATACGAAGAAGATGACTATAGTAGAGCTGAGTGGGAGCAGAAACAAATTGACTCAAGATATGCACAGGGTACAAAATGTTAGGATGAGTGACACCCAGATAAACAAGACTCCTAACAAGATGACGATAGCGAGTAGGATCAGTAAGAGACTCACCATCAGTGGGCTGAAGGTGAATATTAAGCTCCATAGGAGTCTCAGCGGTGTGTTGAACAGTAAGAGAAGCATGATCAAGAATGTTTAGGATATACTTTTCTTGGGATAGATAGAAGCCCTCAAGCGTAGAAATAACCTCAACCCCAAGAAAGTAGCGAAGAGGATCCAGATCAGGCATGACAAATTGCTCACTAAGACGCTCTTTGACAAAAGTGATGTACTGAGAATCATCCCAGTAATGAGCATATCATCAGTATATAAAAAGAGAAGCGTCCGACCACGAGGCGAAGTGTGAATAAAAAGAGCAGGATCATGATCACTGGTAGAGAAACTAGCTACAGTGACAACAGAACAGAAACGATCAAACCAGGCACGAGGAGCTTACTTGAGGCCATAAAGAGATTGGCGAAGGTGACAAACCATACCCCCAGGAACAGAATATCCCGGTGGTGGTTGCATATAAACCTCCTCACGCAGCTCACCATTGAGAAAGACATTCTTGACATCAAGCTGAGAGATGGACCATGTCTGAACAGATGCCATAACAAGAAGAGTGCGAATAGTGGTCATGTGATCTACAGGAGCAAAGGTCTCATCATAATCATGACCATGCTCCTACTGAAAACTACGTGCCACGAGACAAGCCTTGTAGCGCTCAAGAGAACCATCAGAGCGGGTCTTAACCTTATAGACCCACTTGCACGTGATAGGAGTAACACACGCAGGAAGAGGGACAAGATCCCACGTGCTAGTACGCTCAAGGGCTGCGATCTCCTCTGCCATTGCATGCTGCTACTCCTGATGAACAGCAACATCAATAAGATTATTTTCAATCAAGGGAGGGTTTCTATTTCCAATTGGAAATTTGAGTTCGGGAAGCTTTTGCTCTGGTTATCCATAGGGCAAAGCCTTCGCTGAGAGATTCTTTTGTTTCGTGGTTGAGAGATTTTGGTTAAGTTTTGTTGGGAGTGATCTCTTCTTGTTTTTACCCCTCTTGTAAATTCCTCCCTTCTTGTTCATATTTTTAATCTATTTACAGTAGGGGTTCTACCCCCTCCTGTTTTCAGTAAAAAAAAGAAGAAGATAAGAAGTCGATTCGGCAAGAGCAGCAAAAGCAAAGCGCACAGGAGGCTGAATAGACTGGCGATCACGAAGAGCATATCGAGGATGAGAGGCCGAAGAAGAAGACCCATCAGAAGAAGATGGCGCATCAGAAGAATCCTTAACTCGCGGACGACGAGTGTAGTAAAGAGGATATGAAGGAACAAGGCCAAGAGAAGCCTCTAGAGAGGGTGTCGGTGGCGCAGGAGGCTCCGACGGTGAAGGAGACGCCGACGATGAAGGAGGCACCGGAGAGGCCAAAGGCTGTAGTGGAGGTGTGGTGACTATGGGGAGGCAGAAAAAGTCAGGAAAAAAGTGGCTCGACAAGAAATGCTGGAATGGTGGAAGGAGAAGGACGAGGGTATAAAGGACGAGACTCATGAAAAGTGATGCATCGAGAAACCCACATCCGTCGGCCAACAGGATCTTGACAACGATATCCCTTATGCTCAGCGTTATAGCCCAGAAAACACACACTCCACGGACTGAGCGGTCAGCTTAGTGCGCTCACGAGGTGCAAGAAGAATATAGCACACACACACACACCCAAATAGGCGAAAACTAGAATAATCAGGAGTCTTGCCACAGAGATGCTCAACTGGGATCCCACCCTGAAGAGCAGAAGAAGGCTGAATATTAATCAGGAAAGTGACATTAGAAACAGCCTCAGCCCAGAAGTGTGGTGGAACAACAGAAACAAGCATAAGAGTACATGCTGTCTCAAGAAGATGATGATGCTTTCATTTAGCCACACCATTTTGGGCATAAGCATCAGGACAAGAAAACTGAGAGAGAGTGTCCTGCTTGGCAAGAAAACCACGAAGGACTCCTAACAAGTACTCCCCAGCGGAATCAGCCCGAAAAACACGGAGTACTGATCATGGTGGCAAAATTATGGTAGGTGGATAGAACCTCACTACGAGATGACATAAAGTATATCCATATGTGTCGAGAAAAATCATCAATAAAAATTATATAATATCGATGACCTTCTTTCAAAACAAAAGGAGTCTAACCCCATACATCAGAATGAACAAGATCAAAAGGACGCTGTGACACTGACTCACTAGAAGGATAAGGGAGTTGAAGCTGTTTACCAAGCTTACAACCTTAACAATTTAGAGAAGCATCATCAGACACAGACCCTAAAAGACCACGACGAACTAAAGGAAATAGACGCGACCTGCAAAGATGTCCCAAACGATGATCACACTGAGCAAAAGATGAAGATAGATGTGACCTGCAAAGATATCCCAAACGATGATACCAGTAAGCAAAAGACGTAGTGGAGGATGCAGCAGAAGCGGAGGCGGTGGTGGAGGCGACAAGACTGACAGGGGCAGCGAAAGGAAGATGAAGCCAGTCAAGCTCCCAGAGACGCCGTGAGTCATGGTGACGAGGGTCAGTACCAACTAGAGTCTCCGTGCGTCGATCCTGAACAGGATAAGAATCAGAATCGAGAATAATACGACAACCATGGTCGGTGAGCTGAAAGCATCTAGGCTCCTAAAAGGTGTTTTGGTAATTAATGACAATATGTTACATGGGACTAATATGATTATTAAGTGTTTTTTTAAAAAGGTTTAGTCCTAGGGATGAACATAACAACATGAAGATGCATGCTAAAGGACAACATGAAGATCAATATGGCTCAAAGACAAGGTACAAGTAGCTTACGATTTTTTCGGTTTACCGGTCTCAGAAGAATTGGTTGGGAGACCGGATTATAGGTTAGATGTTGTACTATTAAGAGGGATCACAACGAGTAGCTTGATAGCATGTTCTTGTACGTATTTGATCAATCTAGGATCATGCATTCTTTTTGGAGTTGTGTTGTTTGCCAATATCTGTTTTTCTCAGAATTTGCGGTAGTACCAGCGTTCTTGTGACGGTACTTCTGGTGCTTGTTCGGACCATCCGAAAAGTTTCTCAGATCGTGTGGTTAAAATCTTCGGTCCGAACGGTTCTTTGAATCTGGACCGTCCACGTGGACACTTCGAGTGTTTAAGCTGATCTGGTCGTTCTCTTACGGTAGTACCGGCGTGTTAGTTGCGGAACTACCACAACACGGTAGCACCACTTCAGTGCGGTACGTTTTTTTCCAGAACACTTGTTTTTCGGAGAATGTTTGCTCTCTTGAAGAGCGGTAGTACCGCAATGCTTATAACGGAATTACCGCATCCCCAGTTCTTCCGATATTTTAAGTGGTACGTTTTTTACATACTGTTTTTTTTCGGAGTTTGTTTGATCTTTCATGGAGCGGTAGTACCTAAGTGCAACTCGCGGAACTACCACAACCCCGGTACATCCAAAATAAGGAGCAATACGTTATTTGCAGTACTGATGTTTTTGGAACTCAAAGTTGAACGGAAGTACTAGCTCTTAATCGGAACCTCCGATAAACACGAAACTAGCGCATGATAGTTGGTGGTAGTACCGCGCCGAATTTCCAACGGCTTTGTTAGAGCATTTAATGCGTGTCTGCGCTAGTCGTTTCTGGCCGTTTTGGGATGGTGCGGTAGTACCAGCCGATCAATGACGGTACTACCGATTTTGCTGATTTTTCCTGTAATTTGGTCCCAACGGTCGTATTTGGCATGGGGGCTATAAATACCTCTCCACCTGCTCTTGGACAGAGTTAGTGCTTACACATTTACATCCTTGAGCCAAGAGCATTAACTTCACACCTTTTATTCTCTGTTGCATTCATTGTGAGGTTGTTGAGCAAGAATTCAAGAGCATTCATTCTAGTTTGATCCTTTGCATTTGAGCGCCATAAGGCGAAGATCGTGATTTATTACTCTTGGTGCTGTCAGCACCTAGACGGCTTGACGGGAGTTTGCACATGATCTCTTCAAGAAGATTGTGAAGAGGTCCGGTGCCATTTGTGAGTGGTTAGGTGTTCACCATCTCTAGAGTGGAGAAAGAACAACCACTAGTGAAATCGAGGGAAGGCTTAATTCGTGGAGCCGGCTTGATTTGTTCAAGCTTTCTCAACGTGGACTAGTGAAGACTTCGGTTTTCGACACCACGGGAAAAACTTTTTTTGTCTTCACTGTGATTATTTCCTGCCTTTACTTTCGCTTTTACAATTCTAGCATTTCTATTGTAATTTTCTGCATAGCTAGAATTATTTTTAGTCTTGACTTTATTTCTTTAGTGTCTTGAGTAGCTGAAACTGTTCTTTCTTCCTGTTTCGAAACAGCTGTGTTAGTTTTGTCTTGCTAAAGTTTAAATTGGTAGATTAAATTTAGAAACATCCTATTCACCCCCTCTAGTCGATTATCCTTGATCCTACATGAGCTGACCAGCAGATATGAGCTGCATGGTTAGTTTGGGAACATAAGAAACATGAGGAACATGAAAAGAGGAATTCGAAAGAGTACCTCGTCCTACGACAGAGAGAGGTATCATCTGCTGTCTAAACAGTGATAGGAACAGCTAAAGGACCAATGAAAGTGAGACTGGTGGAATAAGATGTCATATGAAAGGAAGCACTAGAGTAAAAAATCCAAGGTGATATACCTGAGGAAGAAGAAGTGGAAAGTGGTCTATCATTAGAAGACTGTACAGCAGAACCAGCAAATCCTGATGGTGCAAAAGCAGCCATGCGACATAGCAGTGTGAGAAGCTCCTGAGTATCGGAAGCACCAGAGCTCCTCTCAGAGGAGGAACCGCTAGTGCCCTTTGGAGGACGGTTACAACGACGTAAATCTATCTTCTTCCTGTAGCAGAACTGCTCCACATGTCCATCCTTGTTGCAATAGGTGCAGTGGATTCCTCTACCAATAGCAGCTACCACTAATAAAGTCACCATTAGTGAAGGAGTGGTTGGAGATGTAGCGGATGTAGAAGCTAGAGGAGCTACCAGAATCGAAGGAAACGACTGGACGACAGCAGACCCGTACCACGAAAATGAATCTCCTCAGAACGAACAGCTGCAAGGGCCTCCAACAGAGTCACATGAGGGTGGCGTGCCAGCAACTGAGCACGAGTCTGCTCATACTCAGCTCGAAGACGTGTTAAGAAGTCGTAGATACAACGAAGCTCCAGGTGAGATTGCTGACGCTGACAACACTGACAAGTGTGGCAAACATCCGTTCCCAAAGAGTGAATCTGACGCCATACCGCAGACAACTGAGCATAGAACTCATCCACACTGGCATCTCCCTGCTGCAACGACTACTCCTGACGCATAACAGCAAAATACAAGGAATTACCAGACAGCTCGTAGCGATTGCGCGGATGCGCCCACATCAACTGTGCTAAAGTCAAGCCAACCACACCATCAGTGAGATGCACTTCCATGCTAGCAACCAGAATAGTAGAGGCACGGGCATCCTTATCAATCCATATCTTGTAGGCAGCATATTGAGTCTGAAAAGTCTCCATTGTATCCTCAAAAACATCATATGCCTCTTTACGGGCGTCATCGAAAGCATCCTTTGTGAGCACGAGCTCAATAGGTGGAACAGGTCGAGGCAGACAAAATAGCTCCCGGTGAGAAAATCCCAAAGACGTTGACCACGCATGTGCTGAAACTAGTCCCGATAATTGAGACCATTAAAGATCACCGGGCAACGAGGAACAGAAACAGTGCCCGAGGAGGACACCGAAGCGTTCTTGGTTCTGCAACACTTCCTTCAGAACCGAGAGAGAAACCGAACGAACAGAATCAAGAGAGAGAGAGAGAGACTCGGAGACGGCGGCGGCTCCCCTAGCAGCGACTCCGGATCTAGGCGTCCTCGAGCGGCTCCGGATCAGGAGGTGACCACGGTCGAGGAAGGCGATGGCTTAAGCTCGAGCGATCGTCGACGGGCGGCGCAGGAGACGACGCCGGGGAGGCCCGGATTCGACGAGCACAGGGATGAGCACGAGCGAAGGAGTCAGATGCAGGCGGCGGTCGACTTGGCGACGAGGGGGCGAAGCAGCCGACGTCGGACTGCCGAGCGCGAGCGGTGACGACACCTGCGGTGCGGTCGGGCGCAGCCAACGAGCACGGCCGACAATTGGATGAGCACGAGCAACGACCAGGCAATAGATGGAGAACTGCTGTGCTGGAGAAGAGTAGCGGCGGTGGTAGGCAAAAACTAGGCGGCGACGACTGCCAGAGAAGATGAAACGGCAGCGGTGACGGCTTGGCAAAGAAAAACCCTAGGTGCGCTCTGATACCATGTTATGAATAGCGTTTATATTCATCATGAGGTCAATATGCCAATATATATACAAGTACATGTATGACATATATGCAGATAACCCCTTGTACAATATCTAACAGTTCTCATGCTGCCGAAGCTACTTTTAGCGCTCTTGGTAATGTGTGCTTATTCTGTTGATTTTTGCAGTGTTCAACAGTTAATCACTGAGAAGCGGGGTGCGTTGGGCCTGTAAAGAGGAGTTCCATGACATGCTGATGCTGGTGTGGTGCTAGTCCTGCTACAGCTAGTGAACGATTTAAATTGTGCCTATGCTTTGTAATTTGTAGGGTGCTCTTTTGACCTGTACGCTTTAGCCTGTATTGTGCCTATGCTTTGTAATTTGTAGGGTGCTCTTTTGACCTGTACGCTTTAGCCTGTAAAAGCTTTGGTAGAAACTTGCGCAGCTGGAGAAGTTTCGTATCTGCAGAAGGATTACATTTAGTACATTTTAATTATACCCTCATATTTGACTTTGCTTTTGTCGGGACCCCGGGTATACATTCTCAGGATCCTCTGTGCATTCCGAACTAGTCCCATGATCAGTAGCTAGCTCGCACAGTTGCAACAAAGATGTAATCAAAACCTTACAACAAAATAACGATGAAGCGGACAAATTAATATTACTTAGCAGCAAAAGGGACCTTATGGTCAAGTCTTACAGAGTTGCCACGTAGGGCTCAACACCAAAAGGTAACTTGCAGCGGAAACAAAATATCTTGTGGTGGCCACACAACATGCCCACAGGCAATCGAGTGGAGGACGCGACCTAGTTCGCAAAGTCTTCAGGATACTCTTCTTCGTAATGTTCTGAATTCCCTGGTTCTTCTGTGGGGATTTAACACACAGGACGCAAGTCGTGAGTACGTTGAATGTACTCAGCAAGTCATAGGGAAATGTATGCAATTATTATTCATGTGAGGTTACACAAGGATAGCTGTATGGCTATTTTGCGGAAAGCAATATTGACAGTAAATACGATAAGTAGGTTAAAAGCACATTTTAAAAGATTAATACATGAGTAATTCAATTCTTTGAAACAACTAGAGATCTTTCCAACCATTCCACACAAACCACCAATTCCACCATTTTAAAGAAAAACATCTACCCCTTGCGTGAAATCTCCGGGCATGTCCGTAACCGGGGACACGGCTATTCGAATAGTTTTTATACACTCTGCAGAGGTTGTACAGCTTTACCCACAAGACACGAATTCTCTAGTTTGTCTGGCATATATCTATGCCACCGCTCACTACCTTGGGTAAGCGGTCTAGAGCACGTGACAAGGTCTTTACAAAGTTTTGTCTTGACTCGGTTCTGCTCGCTAAGGTTTCGCTTCTAACGGGGGTGTTCCTCATTAGATTCGTGCCCCCTCTTGCGCCATTCTCATCCAAAACAGAACCGACCCAAGACATTGCTAATTAGTTGACCAGGTCTATCCCAGTCTAGACTTGTGGTTGCACGAAGTGACCCGGATCAATGGTTCAAGGTTAAGTCCTTAGTTGGCTGCTCATACGAGACTATTCTACGCCCCAATGTGCGTTACGGCATCCACACTCGCCACCAACCACTCGCCCAAGCATAAAACATTTTTCGTTCAACCCGGCCAAAGACCATCATAGCCTTGGTACAAAAACTTCATCAAGTGGCATTGCCACGGTTCCATAGTTCATTAGTCAAATTCAATTTTAGATGGGTTCAACCCGGCCAGAGGACCACCCTGATCCTGGTACAACACATTTTTAGTTAAGGTGATAACAAATGTCGTGGCCTCACATAGGGCCACACTTCGTTTTAATCAGCTACACTGGCCGCTACTACACAAGCCGCAACCAAGTGCACTGGGGTAAAATAACATTTATTAAATCATGATCGAGACCAAAGCAAGCTACAGCATGTCTAAGCATAATACGATACCCGTGTTGGTGATTTATCAACGTCCAACTAATATAAATCCTCCTAAGGTGTCCAAGGGTTCATGTCTTTCAAGGGTACATGTCGATAGCAAATTTTATCAAGGAGGCATATATCAATTAGGCAATTATCTACTCTCGAAACCATTTATACTAAAAATAGCAATGCATGCTCATAACAAACAACATAGTTTTATAAAGTGGGTTCAATATGATCAAAGGTCTATGACTTGCCTTCGTTGAAGAGTTGAGGTGCTTTGGTCGTCGGATCCGAGAAATCTTTCGAAACGTCGGTTTCTACACGTGCGGAAAGAGCAAAATAAATAAAACAACTCCAAATAAATACCAAATTAGCACTAACAGCAAGAGGGGGATTTTAGATGAATTTAGAAATTTGAATCACTCGAATCGGAGTTCGAACGAAGAAGTTACGACCTTTCGAAGTTTGAATTCACATAAAATGCTGAAAATCAGTATTTATGGAATTACTGGAATTATTTTTCTAAAGGAAAATCGGATGATTGCGCAAGCTGACGTCAGCGAGAGGATTTTAATTTTCGGTCGAATTATTTTCCAACGGAAAATCAAAGGAAATGCCACATCAGCTGCCACGTGGGCAAAGAGGGTGACAGGGCGCCACGTGGCTCGGCCACACCAGTGCCCACGCGTGCGCACACGCGGCTGCGGAGGTGGCAGCCACGCGGGCTCCAGGCGCTGAGGTGGCGCGTACGTGGCGCCAGGTGGCGGCCACGTCGGCACCCGAGCCGGCGGCGCTCGGGGCCCGATGGCTCGCCGGCGATTGGCCGGGAGTTGGCCGGCGACGAGGGTGTCCAGAGGGAGGGGAGCTCACAGCGATGCTGGTGCGCGTGGCCCTGAGGACGCGGCGTCACCGGAAGGCTGTCGGCGACAAGGAGGAAGCGGCGGTGGCGGCGGTCGTAGGCGGCGGTGCTACTAGAAATGTCCTCTCTGGTTGATACCAGGAGCTAAATTATTATTATTATTTAATTCTTTTTAATAATATTTTCAAGATAACTCCTCCCTAACTTTATTTTCAATTCTAACATATTTGGCCATGCCAAGCTGCAGGATTAACAAATGTCTCATCTTCTCATCTCGAAAATGGACAGTGGGCAATGGCTCGAGTCTGAATTATGATTTCTGAAGTGTTTGACATGATTTTCTTTACTATGTGCTGTCATCTGGACTTCCTTTTTATCTATGGAAACCTTATGGAAGTGTTTCGGAAGGAACGGGGTTAACATGTCATTTTTTTGTCTTGCAGAATTTGCAAAACATATTGGCTAAGCTGCAGGATCAACACCACTATCGCTTTTATCAAGGATGCATGGTCAGCTTCATTCTGGACACAAGTGAACTTCTGGAGATCATGGGCAGGATGATCCTAATCTTAGTATGCTGAACAAGTTTTATCTTGTTTTTGCTCAAGGTAGCGCAGAGACCCTCCTCCAACAAGTTTTATCTTATTTTTGCTCGCTCTTTGATGTCTTTTGGGATTTTATGTGTTCCTTTGGTTTTATATAGATCTTTTGTTGTGATTTAGTTTACTAGAACGTGCGGGAATCTATCTAGGGTCATCATGACCATTATCCACCCACGAGAAAGTTTTTGTATGAAAGTTCGATTTTCCTCGATTCTTGTGTCTTCTTGATCTCATCCAAGAAATTTGTGGAACCTTGACTTTGATCGTCCCGATCGTCGATTAGAATAGGTTCCTGACCTTTTTGATGAACTATGGTTGAAATCTTAGGAGATTTGGATAATGGGATTGCAAGTTAGGTCGTTTTGTCTTTGCGGACTGTTGTTCTTGCAGGCATTGGTCAGACCACTATCTCATATGATCAGACCGGCCAGGAAGGTTTTGCCTCGGAGGTTTTCGATTTCAATGCAAGACTTCCTTTGTGCTTGTGTTTTTGATCTTCACAGCTTCCAAAGCTACTGAAGTAAAGAAGAAGTTGAATACCGTCGGGCTCGAAAAAGAGTAGATGCTCTTACCCCTCTAATGGCCATTTCAGCCTAACAGAACTATTCGAAGAAAATCATGTAGGATTTCGGGGAATAATTGTGTGTGTCCTTGGGATTCCCACACCTTTTATTTATAGTACCAAGGATTACAGTCCAACTTGCACATGACTTGGATTCTTATCTAAACTCTAATATCTCAAACACTCCTTCTCAAGATGGGCATGAGATAACAATCATATCGATCTTGTTATATATTGCAATACCATTACTAGAATCTACCAAAACCTACCTTTCATTGACTCCATAGCTAATACCATTACAAAGACAAAAAATTGCTCACCACCTATAGTACCAGAGACTTCACCAAATCCATCTCCACCATCTACCAGCTGCCCCGACCTCAACCTACTCTTCCTCTACCCTCGTGCTCCTAGCCACCCCACCCTCCACCATTCTGCCCACATCCCCCCCACCTCTACCTCTTCTACATACCATTACGTCTTACTCTAGTACCAATGCTCTTCCGGACATCTCTAGCAACACTATCTCTGACATCCATACCAACACCACCGCATGAACAGTCTTCTCCCTATGCCTTCCATACTTTTCATTGTAACCTCCGATATTGTCACCATCTAAGTTTCTTCCACCACCAACACTTTCACCATAGCAATCAACAACAACCTAATAGAAAACTCCACCACTAAGGCAACAATAAGAACACTCAACAAACACATCATCCACTCTCTCTCTTTTCCCCAACACATCACACGCAGCCACACCAGATCACCTGATCCCCCTCTTTCTTTTTCTTCCCTTCCCTTTTTTATTTTCCTCTTTTCTCCTTTTCTTTCCTTTTTTTCTTCCCCTTCTTCCCCTTTTTCTTCCTTTCTCTCTCGAGCCCCCGAGCACAATCCCTTTCTTTCCCCTTCTAATGCGGCTCAGTTAGCCCCTACTAATTCAAACTCTTACTCTGATATTTTAAATGTGCAATCTGATTTACCAGAGAATGTGTGCGTGGGCCAGGAGGAGCCCGGCATTGAGCAGTGCGTGCACGCGTTTCAACCAAAGCATGCATATGCGTATGTGCCGCTGTATGAGTTTGATTCAGTAGTAAGCCAAGGAGACCATCTACAGGAGGAGGCACAAGAGCATGCAAAACATGTAAGTATGTGTATTTCTACACAGCTACCCATGCATGAGTTACAGAAGGAAGAAAAGGTGTCATTGGTTATACAAGAAATCAGGAAAGAAGCCCAAGCAGCTGCATGTGCACGTCAAAGAGTTCAATCCCTTTGAGGATTACTACGTGGTCATGTTTCTTGGAGATAAATCGGGAGAGAGAAAGGGAAGCCATCAAACAGCCCAAGAAATCAGGAAGCGATCTTTTCCATTGCATGCATGTCAACGTATTTAGGGCCGGCGCAAGTATGTTTCCTTGGTGTGCGTTTGTTCCTTTCATGGTGTGCTCTTGGATGGGGCCAACCTGTAGCCGTGAAAGCCAACAAACCAATTGGTTTTAGTGGGTCACGTATGTTAGTTTGGGGATAATTATTTGGTTTCCAATATGTAAAAGGAAACGTACATGTGTTTAGTTTTGCATGAGGACTTCTAGTCCAGTACATATTTTGTATGCGCATGTGTGCCGGCTATAAAAGCCAAAGGCCTTCAGCCAAATTGGGGGAGTTGAGTTATGAATTAAAACACGTGTATGTGATGGCCTTCGGTCGTTAGGGTTCATCCCTATTCTATGTGTGTTCTTGTGAATTCCAATCTAGGATTTCATCTTGGCATGAGGGTTTCTAGCTGTGGTGCTAGAAGTTACTCGTTGGATCTTTGATCCCTATTTCTTGTTTGTGTATTGTGGTGTGCACGGGTGTGAGATTTATTTATATAAGTGTGAATTGCATCCTGTAATTTGTGCTCCACATATTTGTTCGGGAAATACCATTGTGAAAGATCGGGCAACCTACGGATTTAATCTTATCTAGAGGTTTGATCCGCATCACCTTCCTCTCTCTCACCTCTCTCCGGCCCAACCGACCCCCCAACTCCCTCCTCTATCACCGCTGCACCGACCCTCAGCTCCATCTTCCCTCACCGATCGTCGGTGCTTTCTTCTCTCACCATCATCGGCCCCCAATTCCTTCCTCCCTCACTGACACTTAACGATCCTTCCCTCTCCCTCTTCTCTACGTTGAGATCCTCCCCTCTCTTTCCTCTCCCACTGCACTAAAGCACCAACCCCCCCGAGCGTCGCCCCCCCCCGCTACCGGATCTGCTTCTCCCCCAAGCTTCCTCCACCGGATATGCCTCTTCCCTGAGCTTCCTCTCCCTCGAGCTTCCTCCTTCCTCCTCCCCCTGTCGCCGCATGCACCGCCGATCCAGTGCCGAATCTCCTCCCTCCACCTTCTCCACCGCCGGTCCGAGAACCACCCCAGTCAGTGCCGGCCCCCGACGTCGGATCTCCTCCCTCCGCCTTCTCCACCATCAGCCTGAGCGTTGGATCACGCCACCTCCGGGCAGATCCCACCTTCCTCGCCTCCCACCCCGTACACACCTAGATCGAAGTCTTCGTCCTCCTCGCTCCCCCTCTTCCACCGTTGCCCACCGCTGCCTCCTAGACGCGCTTCACTCGCCGTTGTACCTCCCACGATGCGCGAGGCCCGCACGCAACCCGGCCGGCCGCAGTTCACTCTTGTGCGACGTGGTCGCATCGGACCACGCGCGATGAGATAACAACAGCTGTTATGATGTAAGGATTTTGGACTTTGCTCGTAACGGGTTTGGGATGGGTTGGCTCTGATACCACATAAGATTTCAGGGAATAAGTGTGTCTCTTGGGATCCCCACACCCTTTATTTATAGTGCCAAATATTACAGTCCGTCTCGCACACGACTTGAGTCCGACTTACACACAACTTGGACTCTTACCTAAACTCTAATATCTCCAACAATCCTTACTTGATTCCCATCTTGTAATAACAGTGCTTCTTTGGAAAATCAAAGTAAAATGGTGTTTTATTAGAGCTATAGTGTTGTTGTGCATTCCTCCACCCTTGAACTGCATTACGATCTGAAACTGCAATTACGATATATTTTTTTATCTTTATTATCCCTGTAGTTGGAAATGGTGTATTTTTGCTATAGCATCTTACATGCTTTTAAAATAGGATGTCTCCCTTGTTTTTAGTATGAATTAGCAGAAGCGCTAGCAAATGATTGCACCAGGCCTTATGAAGAAGATGACCATTGATTCACTCTATCAAGGGTGAACTAGGAATTGTCCTTGCTACTGCAGGTGTGATTCTGTAAGCACGGGAATTACGTTAAGTAATGATCTGCATATCGCATTGGATTCCTAATATACTGGACCATTACAAGCTTATTATTTCCTTTGTCCTTATCATACAGATACAGTAAAGGTGATATTTCGAACATCTAGATTAGTTGGCTGTGTTTGGGTTACCCTAAGCCCAAGTGCCTACCACTAGTTGATAGCCATTTACTTTTCTTTAGATAATGGAAGAGAAAAAAATATCTCCTGGTCTCTGCATCAAGGATGCACACAACCCAATTTATTACAAAGATAACAATACCAAAATAACCAAAACTGTTAAAATCGGCTTGGAGCCTTACAACCAAAATATTGATGGAAATTAAGCTCAATCATTGCAAATCCTGTGACTAAGCCGCCATCCATGCAAATTAAGGAGTTGCTTCACCGCCACCTCCAACCTTAGGCTTTCAGCCAACATAGATTCCTTCTGGGCAGATTTTTGTAAATTTGCCTAAGCACTTAGCCAGTGCCCACACAAGAAGATAGCCTGCAAGGGGTTAGAAACACTCTTTTTTTTTTTGTCAAAAACAACATCATTCCGACATAATCAAATAGACCAACATAATACACTAGCTCCCATCAGGAGTTGTGACTTTAAATTTTTTGGAATATCAGCTAACCAATTTCCAAACATATTTGATATACTCACAGGAGGAGAAAGATTAAACGCACATTGAACATCCCACCAGGCAAGACGTGCAAAGGGGCAGTAATTAAAAGATGATGAATTGTTTCCTCTTTAATACAGAAACAACACGGATTGTTTCTCCTCCAATTTCTTTTAAGCAAGTTATCTTTAGTTAATAATACCCCTCTCTTGAGATACCATAGGAAGACTTTCACTTTTAAAGGAATCTTAATTATCCAAAAGAAATTCTTAATTGAGGCTTGATAATTGCAAATAAGTGCCCCATAAAAAGACGGTACCGAAAAATGGCCAGACTTATTCAAATTCCACCTAAACATATATTTTTGAGAGCTTAATCGTAAGTTAGAAATTCTTAAAATTAACTCATTTCAAGCATGTAACTTAGGCCCAATAATAGGTCTGCGAAAAGAAATATTTAAAGGAGTTGATCTCAGAATATTTGTCATTGTATCGTCCTTTCTCCTTACTACATTATAAAGAATTAGATATTGTCCTTTCAGCGGAGAATCCCCTAGCCAGATATCTTCCCAAAACTTAGTTTGCATTCTATTTTTAATTTGGAATGAACCAAAGCGAAGAAATTGATCTTTAATTTTCATAAGGCCCGACAAAAAAATGAGAAGTCCCAGGTTTATTAACTACCTGCGAAAGACTCTTGCTCCCCATATATTTCCTAGTCAACAAATATTGCCAAACTCATTCTTCATTAAGCAGCTTAAACAATTATTTTATGAGTAAGCTTTTATTTTTTGTGTCTAAATTCTGAACTCCCAAACCGTCCTGCTATTTGGTTGTACAAACTAAACTCTATTTAGTAAGGCTATATTTACATTTACAACTGTCACTCTGTCTGTCAGTAAAATCTAGCCATTTAAGTTAGACAATAGAAATTGAACCCGTACAAAGTTGCTGGAAGCCATATCTTCTGGGCTTCTACTATGTGGATCACTTTTCTATATCAAATGTCTCAGCATGATAAACAATAAACAATGATAAAACCCTTTTGCAGCAGTTTGAAGATACAGAGATGGAACGGGAAGCTTCAAGAAGAGTTTGCATATGTATGCACTGCTCCTCCTTGCAGAAGATTAAAAGGAGCTCAAGTTACGTCTATGAGGTGTAATACCACTCTCTTTTGTACCATATTATCTGTTTACATTGAGTTTTATTAATATATAATACATATTGGTCTAAATCATAGCACTTCCGGATTAACCCTTTTGGACGAAACGAGGACGAAAACCAAGTGAGTGCTATGTATGCGTGGGCTAAGCTATGAGCGAATTTTGGGTCAGGGTGTTACAAATAGTATCAGAGCATCAACCCTCGCTGCACGAGTCGCGTGTGCGTGTGGCCCTGTGGCGGCTCACAACATGGGTCGTGTAGTGAGTGGTATTTCTGGGCATTTCACGCTGTCAAGGACGACCTCCATTAAGAGGGAATGTAACACACTGTCCTTTAGTACCACATTGTCAGTTTACATTGAGTTCCACTAGCATATAATATATATTGGTTCAAATCGTAACACTTTCGGATTAACTATTTTAGGCGAAACGAGCATAAAAGCCCAAGTGAGGTGTTATGCATGCGTGAACTTGCCTTACGGTGGACTAGACTATGAGCGAATTTTAATCCAAGATGTTACCGGAAGTCCAAGGTGCTTGGCGGTTATAAGAGGAGTCTTCAATGGTGAAGAAACAAGTGGAGCTTCGGCTTTGCAAAAATGATTAGCAGATTGCACCAAAGGTTTTCCATTTCTACTTTCTGATAGAGGGGATGTATTCATCAACTCAACTGTTCACGTTGGTAGCGTGGGAAGTCTGGCACTGTTATCTCTGGTTCCAGCATATACATCATACACGACGATGCCGGAATCTCTGTACAGTGCAATGCTGGTTTTACATTGGTTTCAATCTTGAATGTGATCTAACGATCCATGATCACTGTTTGATCACAGGCTAACATATGGCTACAGCACTATTTAGCATGAGGTCAAATCTTTTGTTATAATGACTGAGTCAGTGTGCTGTATGTGTCCTACCTCTGGCAATTTATTTGTTCTCCTTTATAATGTGGGCTCCCTTATTCTGTTGGGACCTGGAGGTGCACTGTTTTCAAAATAGCAAAAGTTTCAGTCTTTACAACCAAACCAAATCAACTAACTGGGAAGAAAATGAAACAGCACCCCGGCAAACTGTGACTGAAAAAGGAGAGATGCTTGAAACAAATTCTCATTGGCAATCTCCCTCAAACGAAAGCAAATGCTGATGTTTTGAGTAGAATATACCACTGATCTGAATTTTTAGAGTAAAGAAGCAGCAGCATAGATCTCATTCCCTCACCTCAGCCAGCCCATCAACACAACACGAAGCTGCAGCATAGATCTCACCCCCTCACCTCAGCCAGCCCATCAACACAACACCACTGGTGCTGAGAGCATGCTGCAAAGCCACGCTGTTCCTGTGGTCTCACTTTACATGAACATACGCCCTTTGTCCTTTGAACTGATTCTTAGCAATACCACACAGCAGGAGAGGGGAAATTACAGAAGATTAGTCATGTAAATTTTACAGTTTGAAGTACTTTTTGAAGTAGAGATTATGCATGAAAGTATGCTTGCTTTTTCTTAGGTCCCTTCACTTGAAAGCATATCTGCTCCAGAGGTCAATGATGGAGCTAGTTTTTACTCTCATCGACCACATAAATCATCAGGCTTATCTGTTGTCGACAATGAGTAGCCTGAGAATGAGCAAGCAAACCTCAGGACGAGCAATATTAGAGAGTACTATATCGAGTAAAAGTCCTCGCCAAGCATACTGATACTTCAAATTCATGGAGGTTTACATAGACGCAACAGTTGAGTTCATGGACATTATGCATCACAAAGAAATTAATCGCCTATCACTTTAGAATTTCCTTTTCATACTGGATAACAAAAGCTAGCAAAGTGCAGGCAGTATCAGGCTCTTCAGTTCCATGTCTCTCTGCGCGACTACGACAGAAAGTAGTTGAAATGGCCCCTACAGAGACCAGTTCGTCGAGCTACCAGCTTGGTTGAACGTGCTGCTGGAGCCATGATCGATGCGCGGTGCTGGGGCTGGCCCGTTCCCCTGCAGCGCGAGCTCGAGCTCGCCCGAGAACTGGCCATGATGGCTAGAGCCAGGGTGCACCTCATCAAGCGGGACTTCATGTGGCAACTGATGTGGCACATTCCGCCCGCCTTCATGGCCCCGGGAGCCAGTCCAGGGGCTCGGCGCCATGTAGTTGCTCGCCATGACGGAGGGTGCCACAGGGTTGCCATCAAAGCCCGCGGAAGAGGACATGGTCGCGGCCCGGTTGTGGCTTGCACTGTGGGTTGTATCCCATGGCTGAGTTGACAGAAGAGAGAGAGCACAGCTGGAGTCGGCGGCGACTCCTGCAAGACATCCGCCCGGAGGGAGCTCTGGGCCAGGGAACACCGGTGGCCCTGCGGCGGAGCTACCCTGGCTACTGTATGCGTGGGCGCCATATCCCGCTACTGCACTGGGGTGAGCATGAGGATCTAGGTTCCCTTGCCACTGGATACTACCGGGCATCCGGTCGCCTGGTCGAACTGCTGGCCACGCATCCCTCACGCTGCTCGGCACCCTTGGGTATGAGAAATCCAACAGAAAGCTTCTGAACCTGCCAGGCTCTTCTGGACCAAGAATTGCAAGAACGCGTCAGCAAACACAATTGAATTGAAAGTAGTCAGCAAATACACATGCTTGCGAGAAAATAGGAGCCTTTGCTATCACCGAAAGATGCAGCAAGTCGACCGTAGCGTGAAGCAAGGGGGCCAGGGGGTGGCTTCCTCCTGCGTTCATTGTGGCCTGCAAGGCGTCTGCGGCAGCTGCGTTTTCCTTGATCAAATTCAGGCAACTGGTGGAACCTGCGATTAATGCGAACAGAGAATTAGCGGTACAAGATTCTCAATTGAATTTACTACTGAGGTATAGTGACTGAATGTTAGATTAGACGCAATAAAAGTTGCATCATCCAAATCTCACAACTCTTCATTGTAGATGATAAAATCAATATGCTTTTTCTCTTGATGTAAAACAAGTTGTTTGAGTAGAAATGCAAATCAAGCAGGCTGCACAAAGCTCATTGGAACGAAGTTCTCAGTGCTCACCATATTGAATATTACAGTAAAAGTTAAAGCGAATTTACTACGGATCAGTACACCGCTGAGACTCCTATAGAGCTTAATGTTCATCTTCGGCCCACTGATGGTGAGCCTCTTACTGATCCTACTCGCTAGCGTCACCTTGTTAGAGTCTTGTTTATCTGGGTGTCACTCATCCTGACATTTTGTACCTTGTGCATATCTTGAGTCAGTTTGTTTCTACTCCCACTCAGCTCCACTATAGTCATATTCTTCGTGTTCTACGATACTTTTGTGGAACCATCACTCGTCGTCTGTTTTTCCCTCAGTCCAGCTCTTTACAGCTCCAGGTATATTTTGATGCCACCTGAGCTAGTGATCACTCTGATCGCCGGTCTCTCTCTGCTTATTGTATTTTTCTTGATGGTTCTCTCATTGCTTGGAAGACTAAGAACCAAACAGCAGTTTCTCGTTCGAGTGCTGAGTCTGAGTTGTGAGCTATAACTTTGTTGACTACGGAGGTTACTTAGCTACGGTGGTTACTTAAGGATTTTGGTGTTTCTGTTTTAGCACTCATTCCTCTTTCGTCTGACAGTACATGAGCTATTAGCATTGCTACAAATCCGGTGAAGCATGAGCTTACAAAGCATATTGGTGTTGATACTTCCTACATACGGACACGGTGTAGGACCAGATTGTTGCTCTTTAGTATGTGCCTTCAGAACTTCAGTTGATAGACTTCTTCACAAAGAAGTAAACCAGAACTCAGCACAACTTCTATCTCTCCAAACTTAATGTTGTTAATCCACCATAAATTTGAGGGGGGTGTTAGATGTATATGTATTTTCCCCGTTATATAAATGGTTACTTACATATATACCACACCTTACTTGTATATATATTGGCCCATTGACCTCATAATGAATAGATGTGCTGTTCATAACAATAGTAAGCTGCTCAAGTACTACCAGCTACTAACTTATCTTAGGAGCAACATGCATAATGCAAGACAAATATGGCAAACCACAGCTCACGTCAAAAGGCGGTGACAATTGTACTCAGAAGAACAGCTAGTACTACACATTCCATTAAAGCAGTGACACTATCTTAATGCCACTCATAATTACATCCATACACCAAAACTACTACAAAAAAGAAAAGGAGAAAGGAGCCATGTGGAAAGAAGACTAATCATTCATGGAGATGTGAGATGTCGGGCTTAACACAATAGCACACACTCACCAATGGCTTATCCATCTAATGTGGAAGCAGGTGTCCTTCAAATCACAGTACACGGTCCACTTAGCTTTTCTGATTATGCATTATGCCACTAGTTTGTGACACACTGGACATTGGCACAACCCAAGCACAATATTTTAACATATTCACGAATTTCTATTGTTGGTAACTTGACCGGTGAAGGAAATGGCAAAAGCTTCAACATAACCAAAACTAGCTAATAAACCTCCAGATAAGAACTACAGAGGCCCCACACAAATAATAGAAATTGTTTTGATCTAAAAAATGGAAATTATTATGAAAAATAAGACAATGAGGTTAATTTGTCAATGTCAGATATTGAATTATTGCTAACCACGCTTTCAATGTCGCAAACTCGCAAATTGCAATCTAAAGTGAATACTCCTCCATATTTGTCTACATTCTAATTGTTCTTCCCCTTCTCCCCAGTGTTCAAACCATTAAAGGCACCAAACAGTCCGAAATATCCATAGACTATTATACAGCAGAATAAGAGGGGCAACATCCAGAACAGGTATGCTATGTGTATGCTAATGAGACAAGCTACTAAAGAAACTATCCGTTTATCAAATGCACAGCAGCGGTAGAGCACATGAAACAGCTAGAATGCAATGTAATGGAGTTCTTAATCTGGTTAAAACAAGGAACAAGTACTGAACAGAAGGTTACATGAAGCATATGAATAGTCATCTACTGCAGAGCTCGAACTGATTATATTTCAGTGCTCAAGTGGCGGAGATCAGCCAAATTTTAGACTACCAACTTGTAAGATGTAACGAAAAAAAAATACTACAACAAGGGCTAGTTCTTTCTCCCTGTTCTTACCTTGATTTGACCATGGGAAAACTAATCATACCAAAAGATTTTTTTTGGTCTAATAACTAATAAACTACTAACTGGTATAGTAGAGATACAACTTAGCACAAGGGAATATCATGCAAAGCAGCAGGCAGGCAGGCGAGTCACATCACTCAAACACCTACTAACTTAAAAAATCTCATGAGCACCAGTACCACTCAAATATAATAGTAGCCACAACCAAAAGAAAAAAGAGAGGCAGAAACCACAAAGCAATTGACACAAATGGAAGGCCCCAGCAAGCTAAGCTAGAGTGCTAGACACTTTTGAGTCTTCGACAACGCATCTAATGTGCCCATAAACCTTAACATAAACAACGAAAGAATCCAAAAGACATAAACAACGAAAGAATCCAAAACCACAAACTTGACTCAAAACAAAACGAAACGAAACGAAATACAACAGGAACAAAACATCTGAAGATCAAGGAAACAACTTTGCGATGGAAAATGCAGCAAGAGAGGATGTCAAGAAGCAGTGGGCAATGGTGAGTAGTGTATTGACCTGCTGCACTGCTGGCAGAAGCGCTGCTCGAGGCCGGCGACGACAACGCGGGGGGCCTTGGAGTGCATGGCGCACACCTTGTGCCGGCAGTAGTACGCCTTGGTGCCGCTCAGATCCACGTCGCACCCCTCCACCTGGCACCGCGGCGGCGGGGACGCCACGGCCTTCCCCTTCTTCCCGCCACCGGCGGAACCCACGGCCGCCTTGGACGACGACGACGACGCGCTCACACTGCCGCTGGCACCTGCGCCCCCGCTGCCGCTGCCGCCGCCGCTGCCGTTGCCGCCCGCGGGGGCCGTGGCGTCCTCGAAGTAGATCTTCTTGCCGAACTTGAGCCCGTGGAGCTGGTCGTCCCCTCCGCCTCCGCCGCCGCCGCCGCCGCTGTTGCCAATCTCCATTGCGGTGTTTCTCAGCCCTCTTAGTGGTCCGGCTCCGGCGATATTGCTGGACGTGGCGATGACGAGACTGTGGTGTTGGTGGTGGTGTCGTAGGGTGGTTCTTGGCCCCCCTCTTCTCCTCTCCCCTGCAAGGGAGAGGGGGAGAGAGAGGAAAGAGAGGGAGCGAGGTGGCGAGGGGAAGAGAAAACACAACAGTGGTGGCTTTGCTGTTAAAATAAAAACTCTCCTCCTGTGTGCTTCTCCTCCTCCTCTCTCTCTCCTCCCCTGCGCGTGTGATAGTGTGGTGCGGCCGTGCGGGTCTCCTCTCTCTCTCTCCTCTCAACTTCTCACACACTAGCTAAGCAGCTATAGCTACCCACCAGTCCACCACCTTTTGCTCTGTTTCTCAACAAATATTGCTCGGAAAACGGAGGTGTGTGGCGTGGCGCGGCGCGGCGCGGGCGGGGTTTTGTAGGGCGGTGGTGCTGTGCATGCTGGGGGAGAGGGATAAGAAAAGTCTGCCGATTCATGCCATCTTTGGCGTACAGCACAGTACTCTGCCTCCTCGGTTTGCCTTCGCCTGCCTCCAGTCATCAAGTCACGCAGAGCTAGCGGTGAAACAGGCCTTAAAATGTACTGCGCCACTGCGGCGGAGAGAGCAGCAGCGCAAACGCCAACGCAGCTGCGCAGGTTCCGGATCTTCTGCATCACTGCAAGGTCGCAGTGTAAACAGTGTTTTTTGCGAGAGTGTGAACAGTAGTAGGAAAAATACAGCAGCGCTGCAATACGCTCAAGCCGCTGATCCCGGACTTTAATATTTTTTTATCGGACGGTAGACATCACTCGTGATTGCAGCACTGTGGTTCTTTTGACTCCTCCGAAACAGAGGATCTAATCCAGCTGCGCAACAGGTCATGAATGAACAGCACGGCTGTGGCAGTGCCAGGGCCAGACCGCTGCAGTTAGAGCTGCCACAGTAGATGTTTCCCCTCGGGGGCCCAACCTCCCCCTCTCTCTCCTACTCTCTCTCTCTATACACAGTAACACAGACACCATGGATCAAATCCAAGGCATGTCATGGCACTGCTCACCACGTGGAGCTGACATGTGGGACACAAGGGAAAATGCGGGGCCATGCATGTGGTGTAGCCGTGTAGGTGGCAGAATAGGTGGGTATTGATGGTTGCTGTTGATGTTTGTAGCGGACTAGAGGTCAGGTAGGGACGGGGAGAGAGAAAGTTTACTTTTGGGTTAAAATTGGGCAATGGGTTAGGGGTACAATGTGAGTGGATTGGGACAGATATCGCTAGTACTGTATTATATTTTGTATTTTTTTTGGAGTGCTGAATAGCTATTTCTTTATCTCGTATTCGTTTCGCGAACCTTAGTCGATCGGACATAAATTATCAGCTTCTTATGCATCCCTACATGGGACATTAAACAATAATAATGCAATCAGAACGAGCACGAAAAGACTAATCGATGAGATATCGAATGAAAAACACTCAATATCTTATGTCTACTCATATACAACAACTCACCTATCTGTTATCATGTTCCTAAGTGAAATCACAACAAACTTTCATCATGCACTTGATATATGGATGGATATCGCTTGTCCGGTATCATATTCTACAATTTTCTCGGAGTTAGAGTCGAACACGGATAACGCGAGATATCCGTTTATCCTTTCCGTATTCGCTCCGTAAACCTTTGATCGATTGGTCTTTTATAAATTATGCGTTTGCACCCCTGAATAGAGCTACTCTAGACTAGGACAGGGGTTTTACCCTTATGTGGTAAGGAAGAAGATCATTTCACTCCACAACTACCACATTTGTCTAATTTAATTCCTCAGCTACAAAAGCGGACAACTAACGTCTTTAACTATCAATACCAGTAATCCTTTTGTGACACCACGCTGGTTTCTTCACTGACGTGGAGTCCATATCATCATATATATATACCGGCGTGGCAAATAATATTACTATTTTTTTGTCCAACGCATCACATCTTCCTTGTCTTATCTCTGTTCTTAGTCGTTCACCGCGTGCTTAGGTCATATATAATGGGCTTACATCAGCTGTCTATAGTCTATGCCATGTAGGATTTAAGTTGATGTGAATGAAAGAGGATAAAGAGAGAGAAATATAATATCTACAATCTTGTAGCCGACTATATCACCAGAATCAAGGAGATTATCCAACTACATTTCTTAGGTCCATAAAGCATTAAAAAATTATGTGATCTATAAAAACAAGTAAAAAAGACAACTCATTGTATGAGCTGATTTTAGTACTGTCTACAGATGACATGGAGAGTTGCTATAGACAACAGTTGTCTATACCATTGTACATACCCTTAGGGCGTGTACAATGGTATAGACGATTATTGTTTGTAATACTCTCTATGTCATCTATAGACAAAATTAAAGACAACACATACAATGTATTGTTATTGATTTATGTATACTAGTCATCAACCCGTGCATCCGCATGGGCTACATGGTTTCAACAATACTATGTTATTGATAATATAAGAAAAATTCCATTGGCAAACTTTGATTCTCATTTCTTTTACTTTTTCTAGTTGTTATATATTTCTAATTCATTGCCTCATGACCCCAATATAGAATCAATATTGTTATTTACGTGCATCCTAAGTACAAATACTATTAGTGTATGGATCTACATGTATATGGAGTACAGAAATTTTGATATTATAACATATATAAATTCGAAATTAAATTTTATTGTCTAGGCACATGTAATTCCATTGAATATGTGAAACTAATACTTATATATTGAAAAAAATATTTAGGAATTCATACTTAACAAAAATCATGTTATACGAATATATACGAATTCACAAAATGTGAATTCTGAAACAATTGTTATTGTTATGTCCAAGTATATCAATTTGTAATTAGAAATTGTAAAAATTGTTTCAAGAAAACAATAATATAATAGATTAAGAAAATTTAGAATTCTAACCACATGACTATCACCTTCTTTGAGTTGATCATGGCATGGTGGGCTTCAGATATGATACTACATGCAATCTATAATTTTTTATGAATTTTGAAAATTAGATTTATTTTTGTAATTATGAAATTATAGATATTTGGATATAAAAATTTAGATCCAAGATTTGAACATCTGTGTATGTATGCACAGCTTCACAATTTTTCTATGTAGATGCTAATTGTTTTGGGATTCTTTGCTGTTCACATAGTCCTAATTGTAATTTGTATCTAGTATGCTGTCCATGGAGTCATATTTCGGTTTTTAGTACCGGACCAATATGCTCCATGCATACGACATGGAGTTCTATTTCTATGAAAATATGTTGTTTCCAATCAAAATAATTATATATTATGAAAGTATATTTCATGGTGGATCTGGTGATATCAATTGCATGTTGTCAAATCGTGTTAATTGTTTATATATTGATGGTCAAATCTAAAAATGTTTGTTGGCACAATTTATAAAATGACTTATGTTTGGAATAAAATGTAGCACTAAATAGACATAATTATGAAGATAAATTAATAGCCAAAACTTTTCCTTATAGAGCTTGGACTCTTCCCTGACACGGTTGCCGGACTCCTGGGTTTTGGTTACTGCTATTCAATTGGAAAGATTATTTAATCAATGCCGACGTTATATTCCATATTAGCAAAGGATACGTCTGGTAGTTTGAGAGCAAACCGTGTTATACTCAAACACTTGTGTATATTTCGGATGTGTTTAGAAGGATCCAAGCCGTCACAAAGTTATATTTCTAGTACAAGCTCTTATGGATGGTTAGGATTTTCCTTTTTGCTATGATTAACGTGGGAATTTCTAACCTTTTTTTTCTTTTTGTCCAATTAATATGGAAATTTCTAACTTTTTTACCTCCTAAGATTAGTGTGGGAGCTTCTAGAAGAGCCTCTAATTAGTATAAATATAGATAACAGCGAAGCAGCAGTCTATAAGGGCCTTTTAGATCATCTGTTGCACAGTTTCATTCTCTCTCATCCACATCATTAAAAATCTTACGTGATAAAATTTATAAACAGTTGATGTCACCCCACAACCCACCTTACATGCCCTGAGTGCTTACCCCAACTGCGGTTGTTCCCCGCCCGCCTTCTGCGTGCAACTCGCCTATGCGCGGCGCACCTCCAGTCCGATGCCCCCACTGCCAAAGCGCGCGCTTCCTCTCTCCAGTCAAACCCACGAAGCCAAGCAATTATGCTCAAAATCAGCATCAGCGTGAGAGGAAATGGATCTGACTCCTAGCCGAGCCGAACAAATTCATCCAATTTGATCGATTTGGTCACCGTAATCTAAACAAGAGGACATGAGAAAGAGCCCTCAAGTAAGATTAGCACACTAATACATGAATATATCAAGAAGCTCGACACCATGGCTGCTTCTCGTCACAAGCTCGACGCAAACCCAGGCGGTTCACTTGTGTATATTTCCCGGCTTCTCTATGTCCAGTAGCCCGTATTTTTTTTCAATTTAACCATTTTTTCGTTAAAACTCCACATTTATACCCCTGCTCGTCTTATTTCCGATTTTGGACCCAGGGGGTCGGCGCCGTGACTCACGGCGCCGAGCTAACATAGCTCGGCGCCATGACTCATGGCGCCGAGGTACCGCCACGCAGCATGACTCACGCCGCGCCACGGTGGTCATGCTGCGTGGCGGTACCTCGGCGCCATGAGTCATGGCGCCGAGTCAGTGTTAGCTCGCGCCGTGAGTCACGCGCCACCCCGGGTCCAAAATCGGAAATAAGACGAGCAGGGGTATAAATGTGGAGTTTTAACGAAAAAAGGGTTAAATTGAAAAAAAATTCAGTCCAGTAGCCTCCTTTTTCAGGATATGGCAAAATGCATCTAGCATCCACATCATGGATGATCCGGGCTCCAGATATCGCTGGTACTGTTCGAAGTCTTGTGTCAGATGTGCTGTTCAGTACTCCACCGGCTTTTATATTTTATTTGCTGACTAGAAAGCCACGTAGACTCAGAACAACTGTTGGACATGGTCCAGGGATTACTTGCTCCGATATTGATAGTCTATCGGCTTTTATATTTTATTTGCTGACTAGAAAGCCACGTAGACTCAGAACCACCGTTGGACATGGTCTAGGGAATACTTGCTCCGATATTGATAGTGCACCGGCTTTTATATTTTATTTGCTGACTAGAAAGCCACGTAGGGATTACTTGCTCCGATATTGATAGTCCACCGGCTTTTATATTTTATTTGCTGACTAGAAAGCCACGTAGACTCAGAACCACTGTTGAACATGGTCCAGGGATTACTTGCTCCGATATTGATAGTCCACGGGCTTTTATATTTTATTTGCTGGCTAGAAAGCCATGTAGACTCAGAACCACTGTTGGATATGGTCCAGGGATTACTTGCTCCGATATTGATAGTCGAGGGTGTTGGTTGCTCGGTTTCACAGTTGAAAGAGTAAATTGTATCAACACAATAGTCGAAGGGGTGATATGAACTTATTTCTTTATGGTAAACGAATCTCAGGGGTTTTTAACTCCTTAGGCCTTTTCAAGATGAGATAGGGGACCTTGTAGACAAAGTGAGCTTTTCGTAGGTGTGTAGCTTTCGATTTCACACGAGGAAAAGGTGTCACAGGTACAATTTTCTTTTGTGATGGAGGTGACATTATAGCTTTTTTAGCGATAGAAGTATAAAGTTCACGTGTTTGTTGGGTGCTACAACCATTTGTTTACTATTATTTGTAATTTAGGGTGTACTACCACCTTAGAAATTCTTACTATTTTCGTAGCTTTATATTTTAGACAGATTTGGCAATCATGTAAAATGGATTGTTCCGCAAGAACATGGCATATTTTTTTGTTATGTTAAATTTGAAAGTCATCTAATTATCGGTTTAGAATTGTGTATTGTGTAAAAAAAATGTAACATACATATTTTTAAACAATTATTTTGTGGTCTAATAATTATCCTAATTGAAGTAAAGATTTTAACTATGGTATCGTAAAACTGTTTTACGTGGAAATACAAATAAATAAAGCTAGGAGAGTCAAAGCATATAATAAGCCACAACTGCATGCTGGTTTTTTTTTCAGTCTGAGGCGTTTCTAAGTTGTTGGCTGCGTGCCCATAGTGTTATGCATTACAAAAAAACTGTTGGATTATTTAATATGTTTTGATAGGAAATAGAGGGTCATTTGAAGCCATGGAAGGGGTAAATTTGGACTTTTTTTATGTTTTTTAATCTGACAAGATGGCACCTTCCTTATTTTAACCCTCACTCAAACCTGTGGTCGAGTTGATGCCTTGGTGGATTCCTATTGGTGGAGAATCTTTTGGGGTGAGCCTTTTGGTTTTGCATCAAAAATACCAATTGGTTGGTATGGGGTTTTGAGCTTCTATTATTTTACTTACTCGCCCGTTTGCCCGTTGGAGAGTCTGGCACTATTGACCCTCCTGTACATCATAATTTCAAATTGGTTTCTTCATCTTTGAAATTCCGCTTTTGACTTCCTTCTCCCACCTGCTACGCCACCTAGCCGCAGCAGCAAAGATGCTGCGCCGCCCGGGCATAGCAGGCCCTTGTTGCGCTGCCCGGCCGTAGGAAGTGACCAAGCTTCGGTTTTTGTTCGGTGGTTCATTTGCTGCTGCGGCTGGGTAGCGCAGCAGGTGGGAGAAGGTGGTCAAAAGGGGAATTTCAAAAGGAAGGATGCCAAATTTAAAATTATGGTACACAGAGGGGCCAATAATGTCCAGCCTTCCCCGTTGGAAACTGACCTGAAGCCCTACCTTAGAATAAAGCTACAGCTAGGGGAGAAAAGAAGCCGAGACAGATGAGCATCTAACCAAAGTGATTTAAGTAGTGTTAAGGTCCCAAAGCAACCCCCTTTCCAAGGCCCCTCCCCAAAAAAATGGCAAAGATAAAGCACAAAAGAAAGAGACCATAGCAACGTTTCAGTACTCCGGTAAGGAAAAAGTTCAACTTAGAACATGTTTGGACCACCTAAATTTCAGAAAACAATTCAATTCCTACATACGAAAGTCTGAAATTATCCTGTCCCAAACAAGACCTTCGATATCAACTGATGGAGCCTTTCAAATGCAGTTGTGCCCGCATTATACTCCTAAATATTGGTGTCTTCGAATCATCTTGAGATAAAGTTATTCATACAATTTAGGTGTATTATAAAGTTTTATAAAAAATGCTACTTTGTTTAAGTTAAAATACTTTGACTGCACATATTTGCAGGACAGCATTTTTTTCCAAGCGCAATACTAATCTATAATAGTATTAAAAAAATCATATGTGCATCTATTGAATTTTAAAATATCATTGCTTCATAAATTTTGTTGGGTTTCTCAAATATCAAGTCGGGAATGGAAAACTCCCTTTTTCTATAATTAGTGCAATGACCATACTATTTTCCCCAATAGTCTCTTCTCACTTAATCACTCCATCAAAACATGTACTATACTACTAGTACCATACTATTGTCAAATGTAAATCAGTCGGTAGTCATGGCATCCGCCCCATATTATTATTAAGAATTTGCTATTTCTAAGTCGTTTGAAATTTTCTTATGTTTAAATTAATTGTTGTGACCGTTGGATTAGTACAAAATTGATGTGCTATATGATTAGATTTTGATCCAATGGATATAAAATGTAACTTATATGTAAAAAAATTAGTCCCTTTACAAATAGACAATCCCTTATTATTATGCCCGCTCTCCATTTGCTCGTATTTTTCCTCTATGACAAGAGTGTGTGTTTGCGAAACAGAAGCTTAAATTTCATTAATCCTCAACAAGGGTACAATCATGTAGTAGACAACTAGAGAGAAAGTTAAGCTTGTTTAGCACAAAGATATGTCGCCGTATTTGCAACATGACGTACAAAACAAAACCAGGACTCTAAAAACCCCGCTAAGCTCCTCAATTTCCCCAAGAATTGCTCCATTTTTTTTACAGATTAAAAAAACTTGAGAAGCCTCATTTATGACAATGTACACCTAATGTACTAACTGTGCACTGTAGTCAATTATCGAAGAAAAAGTGTGCACTATAGACAGGGCTCGAGAGTAAAGCTTGCAAGATGAAATTCATTCTAACAGAAAGGAGCTCTTCCAACTGAGAAGCCATTAGTCCACTGATTAATAAAAACAAAATTAATGCCCACATATGACTCACTCTTGAAATAAGACGGTAAAACTGACACAAATAATATTTTGATCGAAAAAGAAGTACACATATATACTACACAACACGCACGTACGTACAAAAGGCCAAAGGGACCACACCACACAAAGAATGAGTGGGAGTAGCAGCAATAACAAAGAAAAGGAGGCACTAAACTAGGACCGGAATTGAAATGTACCAACAACGGGTGAATTACGGCAGTGCGAGGGATCGGAGCACCTCCGTGGTCCAAAGGGTTGCGCTAGCCGTACCAGACTGAAGCACAATATTGTTGGTTTGACTTAGGCATAGTATGGTACGGTCTATCATATAAACGTGTTGTGTCGGTCTGATCTGACGTCTATACCATGCTTAGGTCGCTTGTTAGGCACAGTAGGAATGACATGTTAGACACGATTTTGGCCCGTTAGGCATGGTAACAGTTGAATTTTTCAATTTTCTAGCTGTTTATAGCCGTTGGGGAGTTTAAAAAATACGAAAAAAGTTTGAAATATCTTTAAAAAGTTTTTATGAATAGCCAACAAATCTTCCCTCATTCATCCACCATCCAACCTTCACTTCCTTATCTGAATTATATTGTGAAAATTTAGATCCCTGTAGCGGTAGGGAACTATCCACTTTCTGGGCAGTGATACCGTGAATTACTAGGAAGTACTTCAATATTTTGCAATGGTGGCATGAGCATAAAGATAGCATATCAAGTACTATCCATATTAGCACAAGATGTGTTAATTGTTTATGTCTCGACAGTTTCTTCTGAGTGTGCTTTCAGTCTTTTTGGGAAAATATTAAAGGAGAGAAGAACAAGTTTCACGAGCAAAATAGTGCGAATACTTCTAACTATGAAAGACTAAGAATAAACTGATACACGAAATCAACACTCTGTAGAAAGCAAGATTATTCATTATTTGCCACTGAAAATTGGCCTTTCTCTAAAGCCAAATTGCTCCTCCCTCCATTGCCACTCCATCTCAATTGTATCCTCTTTTTGGCACCCCGTCGGTTGGCATTAGGGCAACGCTCGGTGAACGTGCAAAACCCTTACGGCTTTTTTCTAAATGCCTATCTTACCCACGCAAATGGAGCCTAGGAGGGGAATCTCATGGCTTGAGCAGCAAAGAGGAGGGAGATGTGAAGGCTGGAG
Organism: Ampelocalamus luodianensis; assembly: GCA_036346255.1. Taxonomy (NCBI): domain Eukaryota; kingdom Viridiplantae; phylum Streptophyta; class Magnoliopsida; order Poales; family Poaceae; genus Ampelocalamus; species Ampelocalamus luodianensis. The sequence goes on along the minus strand of CM070632.1, from coordinate 5,872,833 downwards.
GGAGGAGGCCAATGGCAGAACCACAGGGAAGGGAGAAGACGGCAATGGCTGGCCAACTTGCTCCACCACCGGCAGGTGCAGGACGCGCTCCACGGACCGTGGACGGAGCAGCTGCTGGATGACCTCCTCCTCGCCGACTTCCATGGCTGCTTCAGGGAGTCGCTGGTGGCGCTCAAGCAGCTCCTCGCTGAGAGGCACACCGCGGTGCGCCGCCACGACGGTTCCCGCCTTGCCGTCGTGCTCCAAGCGCAGCGCCACTCAGCGGGCGAGATCTCCCTCCTGGCCTCCTCCGCGCGCGACCTCTCCCACCGTGCCTGCCCCTCTGACGAGGCCACTCTTGCAGACGCCTTCGGCGGTGGCCGCCACCGCTATCTTCTCCGGTGTGTCCTCCGTCTTCGCCGAATCCACCGTCGTACTCCCCTGCTCGCACCCCGCCAGCCTGATGTGGCTGGTGACCGACCTCCTCCGCCGGAGGAGGACCGTGTTCTTCGAGGACTACTACAGCGAGGAGGGGGAGAGGAAGCCTGCCATGGGCAGGGTCCGGGGGCTCGAGGAGTTCGCCGCCGCCGATAGCAGCTGCGAGGAGGTGTACCACGAGTTCGTCAATGCGAGGGTGTCGCTACTCAACTTGCTCACGCCCACATTTTGACGCCCTCCTCTTAATTTGCCATGTTCTTCTCGAGAGATCAAGTGATTTTTGGGAGCAAGGCTGTGAGATTAGTGCCAAAGATTCCATTTTGATTCGTTTGTCGTGTGTAATGTTGTAAATACTTCAATTTGTAAAGAAGATGAGCTCCAATTAGGAGAAACCCCTACGGGTTTTTGTGCTTGTCATCTCTCCTTCACTACTCTGCATTGCTTCTGCAAAGAGTGCCCAATGGACTTGAGCTTTTTTTCTGTTTCTTTTTCTGTTTTGAGCAACTGAACATTTGTGTTGTTTCCCCATTCTATTACTTGATTGCGAATTGAAGAACGTTGTTTCAAAATTCTTAATTCAATTATGTCTTTCTCACATGCATGCATGGAATGGAACATTGCCATCTTCATGCATTCATTGCCAAGAAATCCCTGGTCTCTTGGGGTCTTTCGGTCGGAACACAATCACCTCAGGGGCAAAATCCACTTTTCGCGGACAACTTGGGTGTGGCAAAAAGAGGATACAACTTGAGATTGAGTGACAATGAAGGGAGAAGCAATTTAACGATGGCATTTTGAGGAGCAGGTCAACTTCTAATGGCAAATAAGGAATTAACACTAGAAAATACAGAGTTGGCGAATGCATTTGACAATCTTTACCTAAACAATGACACTTATAATGTCGATGTATGCAGAGCTATAGGCTGTACTCTTTTTTCATTGCCATGGTTTTCTCATGTTGATTTTTTATTAGGCAAAGTTTTTAACAAGGCAACCGTCTAAAAATTAATAAAGCTCATTATTATATTTTCAATATATTTGTCTCTTTTTTATGGGTATAGAACTCTTTTTTAAAAATTTAGTTTGTAATTTTGAATTCTATACAATTTTCTAGAATTATTGCAATTTTTCAAATTTTTCGGACCGAGATAGGCTAAACGGACCAACCCTCGCCCGTCACGCTAAACGTGCCCGGGCCGGCCCGACACAGCCCGTGAGCACAGCATACCGTGCTTGGGTTTGCGTCTGAGCCCACAAGGCAGCATGGCCTGACCCATTTAATATGTCGGGCCTAAACGGGACATACATAAATGGGTCTGTGTCGTGCCGTGCCAGGGTGGGTGTGGATCGGGGCGGTTCGGCCGGATCTGCCCCGTGCATAGAAGTGGATATTGAGCCAAGTACTCGTCTTACCGAGATTTTCTTGAAATTGACGTAGTTTGATTTAATATCATTTTATTTATAGTTTAAAAGCATTTTTAGAATCAAGCTAACGAGCCTAGCTTAATTTTGGTTTCCATTTTTGCACGATAATTATTCTGTTTATACCAAAAATACTTTTTAAACTAGGAAAATAGCAAGATGCCTCTAAAAATTATAAAAAAATATCCAGAGTTGCTACATAGGGTATGTAGAGCTGAATTAAAATATTGTGAACTTAATTTTTGTTTCTATTTGTACACGGTAAATATTTTATAAATGCTGAAGACACTTTTAAATAAGGAAAGTAGCAAGATACTTATTAAAAATCTATAACAATTGCAAAGTAGCTAAATAGGGTATGAAGAGCTTAATCAAAATAATCCTAACTTAATTTTGGTTTCCATTTGTGCACGGTAAATATTATGTTAATGTCGCTTGTTATTACTTTTTGTATATATTTCGTAGTATTTACAATGTATGCACTGAATTTTCGGGTATGACGGACCCAGAAGACACTGCACAGTGGTCGTACGAGTTGTTTGACCCAGCCATTGATGCGCATCACTGTAGTTGCCTCAATACCATCCTCCCCTAGCAGGGCGAGGCGACGATTGAGCTTAGTGCGTTCAGGCTGCGCACGCCCATGAGGGCATGAAAGGTGGACCCATGTTCAGTTCCGAGGTACGTGTAGTTGTGACCTTTGTGTACTCAATTGTAGTTTGACTACTTGGGTGGACTCACGTTTCTTCTTAATCTTTTCAACGCGGAATGAAAGCAACATGCCTCCTTCCACTAACGAGGATGGTGGAGGCGACGTAGGAGGATGACCAGGACTGCACAAGCGGTGGTTGTACGTCGATGCGCTTTCCGTACGACCGGTGCCTCCTGACGGCAGTGGTTAACCGGTGGAGGTCGGAGACGCATACGTTTCATCTCTCGTGCAAGGAGATGGCACCGATACTTCAGGATGTGACCTTCCTGACTGGGTTGACTTGCGCAGGCTTCCCCTGGCAGCGCACAACGTCCTGGCCACGTGGCGCATGGAGTTCCTCGCGAGGTTCCAGGGGCTGCTGCTGTGTAACAGCGGCTACTGGGAGTTCAGTAGCACCCACGGGGCGTCGCTGAAATGGATCTATTAGTTCTACGTAAGTTTTTGTAACTCTTGTCCTTCCACTTTAATTGCTTTGTGTGACTTAGTGATATGTATATGTCTTCTTGCAGCTGAAGCGTATGGCAGAGGACATACCCGAGTACACGGTGAGGAGGCATTTCAAGGTCAACTTGCAGTGGTTGTTTGGGTGGGTGATGTTCCTAGGGTCCCACGACGACAACGTCGACGAGCACATGATCTGGTACGCACGCCAGCTGGCGGACTGGGAGGTAGAGGAGATCCACCCTACGCCTGAGGCCCGACGGTGGTGTACATGACGTAGCACGCCCTATGCGATGTGTCCCACCAGGTTCAGGACAGCTCCATCCTCTCTGGATGCCCGCTGCTTCTTCAACTGTGGTCCTTCTAGCATTTCCAGATTAGACGACCACAGCTGGACTTGGGAGCCTACACAGTCACCATGTACGCCGCCGCCATCGACATGGATCGGCCAACCATGGGTACGGTGTGGTGTCACCAACAGGTAAGTTCCCTGAACATTTATTTTTTTCGTAATGTAAATCAATTTCTTGTGCTAAGTTTCCATTTGTTCTATTCCAGGTCACCTTCACTCCGATCAGTACACATGCGTCCTATCTGGACAATGATGCAAAGTTTGATCATTTGACGGATGACCGCATCATCTGGACACTATACACTCTCGACAGGGTGTACGCACGTGCACCCCGAGGCCTGTCGAGCCTGTTTACACGAGACCATGTGTACTGGTACATGCGGAGGTGCTTGGTGCATGATGTCTTCATAGAGGAGTACCACGTGAACCGGTGATGTGCTAGTTCGGTTCGTGATAGGTGGTCCCAGCCCCCTAGGGGCAGCGGGTGGCGCCAAACGTCTATGGATAAGTTCACGTTTTACTTCTATCATACCATTTGCTTACGTACCTATGGAATAATCATCTTGTCTTACATAGGTACACTAGGAAGGGAGTACCTGCTACGACTTCCTGGACAGACAGGATGTTCCCTTAGGTTCAGGGTTGGCTCCGCGCCTTGAAGGATGTCATCCAGGAGGATGCTCCCTACAACCCCGGTACGTACGAGGAGTACATCAAGTGGTACTACTGTCGGACAAGGGTTCAGTACGTTAGGGTCGTGGACGACCCACCACGACACGAGGCTGCGGCGTCCGACAGTGCCCCACCCAACCGGACTCCGCATTCCATCATGTGGTACATATTGAATGGTCTGTATGTGAGAATCCTCGGACTTACAGTAGTCTAAAACAACGATAAGCGATAATTAGCAATAAATTAAAATTCATCTAAACAAGAACAAAGCATAAGCTCAGATTAATATCGAACACATCGCCAAACAATTTCATGCAAGATTATATTATCAAGAGTCCTCATCAGAATTTACAAATTGAATTCTTACAACAAGAATAAACATTAATACAATCTCTTAGATTAGTTGTAGAAATTCTTTACATCAAAGAATAAATAAATATTATAGGCTTGAGTACATTACAAATGAAATTTTCAAAATTTATTTAACTACAAACTAAAGTCTTGCAGATGACCAAAGCCTTGCATCTTCGTTCGTATATCACCAGCTGTCGACACCCTCCTCGACCAATCCGAAACCTCACCCACATTCCATCGTGTGCCAAAAACCCAAGAGACAAGTAGCAGACCAAAAATGATAAAGTAGAGTTAGAGTAAGAATGGATTGATGTCAGATTGCATGAAGATCCTCGAGGTTCCCAGACCGACCAAGGTCAGTCGGCACTATCTCACCTCAGTGGGTTTCATCACCCGGGAATTATAGAGAATCCGACACCCACGTCATACCGACTTACCTTCACCACAGAAAATCCGAAGTATAGTATCAGAGACGTCCTTTGGACCATTGGTACATAAGTTTTGCCCAGCCAAATAGCCTTCACAGAGAGGGCAAGAGATAAGGGAAGGACAAACCAGGAAAGGCACAGGAGCAAGAGAGAGAGACCAGCAAAGGCAAGGCTCACATATAAGCAGTATCCAAGCCCTACTTTTGCTCCCCTGCTAAGAAACCAGCCGTAACCGAAGCAAAGAACCAAGCCAGCACCACTGCTCTCCCCAAGGCAGAGCAAACAAGCTTCACAAGCCCCTCTCTTCCATTCACAACCAAGAGAAAACTAAGCCATTGCACCCACCTTGCTCCTTCCAAAGGAACCCAGCCAGCAGCCACCAAGAGCAAAGTCCACTACCAACCAAAGGAGCAAGGACGACAAGCAACGACTAGAACCAACAACAACCACAGGGACTACGCCAAGCCGACAAGAACCAGGAGGAATAGAAGGGACCAAAGGGAGCATCGGAGAGCACCATCATCACCACACGGCCATCATCACCACCACTGCCATTCCATTCCAAACCAGGCCAAACAAGGTAACCCACACTTCATGGCCCCACTATCATTTTTGCACAAACCAAATCACACCATAGAAGCTAAGCATTACACAGAGAGCATGCCACACAAACCATATCATAACCAAAACCATCACAGAGCAACGGGGAGCAGAGTAGAGAGAGTAGGGGAGAGTAGAATACCTCGACAACATGACAGCAACCCCGCCAGCAAAGCCACGCGCACCCAACGGCCTCGCACACCCCGACGTGCGGGAGGCCTCAAGCCCCGCCATAGCTAGCCACAACAGCCACCTCCGTCACATTCACCAGACATGGTCAAAAAGCAACAATATCAGAAAGTGAAACAAGTCGAGCCACAAAACCAGAACAACAGAAAAAGGAAAAAAGGGGGAAAACAAATGAGGGGTCCAGTATCTAGAACAGAGGCACGGCGCAGGCTGAGTTGCACGGGGGCAGGGAGAACCATGCGGGCTAGGCCAAGAAGGCTTCGGCCGAACAGATAAGAAGAAAGAGAGTAAAGAAAAAAAAGAAAAGGGTGTTAGGAGAGAGGTAGAGATTAGGTGAGAAAGAGAGAAATTAGGAAAAAGTGGAAGAAATTAGGTAAGGGGTAGCGAAAAGTAAATTGTAGTGAGGAATAGTCGTAGTAACAATAGTAGCAGTAATAATCACCAATAGACCGACCAGTAGAAAGTAAATGTGGGAAAAGGAGAAAAAGATGCAATATTGATATGAGACGTCATAAATGAATCAGTCACTGATAAAACTCCCTAAATTAGGCGAATAGTCTGATGCATTAGAAACAATTAAATCAAGATAGAATAACTAAATTAAACAACAACCGGTTGATATCACCCCTAGCAAGGACTGGCCAGAGTCCCTTACCGAATTTATTTAGATCAGTAAATAAATACATACACACCTGAGTACAATTGATTAGGCATATTTGCATGAGTAAAATTTAATAGACCTAGCTACATGCAGGTACGTGTAATATTTTGTTTGTCGTGCGATAAAGCACAAAAATAGGTAACCAACGATTCCAGAGCCAGTAAACAACAACCGCAATTGGGAGTGTTAACCTAACGGGGATCCAAAAAATATTATTAAACTAAAATCCGCTGACAAAGAAAATCAACTGATTAATGTATGCCTAGTAGCACAAAAAACAACTAAGTATTTATTTATTATTGCAGAGGACGAACCAACGCACGCAGATGCATCTAATCCCGAATTAATTGATGCCAATCTGTACTATGAATATGAAGGCAAGCTTATTCTCTTGATCACCAACATAGTTATATTAAATGTAAAAGTTACCATGTTGTATCTATACACACACACACACACACATATGCATTAAAATTATCTCTCAAAATCAAATCGGATAAAAGAGATAAAGAGAAAAGAGATGAGTATGAGAAAAGAGCAGTCCAGCTGAGAGGAGCAGCTGGGCTGTAAGAGTTAATACTAAGCCTAGTAAAGGGGGCCCATAGCAGAAAAGAGACGCGGGAAGAGGTGGGACTCTTTAAATATGGTTAATTCATAGGGACCAACAAAACTCACTTAGATAAGGGGTCGTATTTAAGTGCCAACTATTTTTTCGTTTTGGCGGGCAGAAAATGTTACCTTGTTACATAATTATACTCTTCACATCGGGTAAGTAATAAAATGTGTGAGTTATTGTAACATCCCAAATTTTTTTAGTTTTTCAAAAATATTCAAAAATAGAAATAACCATTTGATTTTATTAAGTTGCTAAAGCTTAACTTAAAATTTTAGAAGTAAAAAATAATTTAATATGAATTAATCAAATTTAAATTAATTTAAAAGTTTGTTTATTTGAGTTTTCCTGGATTTTATTAGATTTAAAGTCAAAATTAGTTTTTAAAGTTATTTCTTGGATTTTTTTTGGAATTTAAAAATGATTTTTTCCTTTTGTCCCAAAAATAAAAACAATTTATTCGCAAAGTTAAAAACCAAAGTTAAGTTAAAATATTTTTATTAAGTTCTAAATAATTAAAGTAATTTTTGTGCATTTTCCTGGAATTTTTGGACTGTTTTAGCTATTATCTAAAAAGCCTTTTTGTTTTTTGGTATTTCATTAAATAAAAAATGAATTTAAAATCCGGTTAAAGCTTCGGGCTGAATCTCTTCGGCTTGTTTCCTTTTTCCTCCCCTCGGCCCAGCTCCCCAGTCCATTTCTCCCGCACCAGCGTGCTTGGCCGCAAGGCACGTTCAGACGGTCCGAACGTGCACGTGTGGATGTTCAGACTGGTCCGAACATTCCTTCTCTCGCTGATGCGTAGGGCCCACCTGTCAGGCCTTCTGCTCCCTCCTTGTCTTCTTCCTCGTGCAGCCATGCAACGTGTACGCGTGTTTTGCGCCGGCACCGTCGCTTCCCCGTCCCTTCTCTGCCGCGCTGCGTCACCTCCCGTCTCTGCCGCACCCGTTGCCGCCACCAAGTGCCTCCCCCATGCCCTGCAGCTCCCCATACATCCCCATGCTGTCAGACCTGAAGCTCCACCGCAAAAACCGTCGCGCCCATACCCCTCAACGGCCTCCCCAGGCGAGCACCGGGTGCCCCGTGCCCGCCTCTCTCTTTTCCCCCAACCCACCCTCTCTATCTTGATCTCCTCCGGTTGCATTTCAAGTTCTTCGCTGTCGACTATCGCGCAACGCCGCCGCCTTTTGCGCCGCCGTTGAACCTCCTCCGCCACCTTCGTCTCCACCTCTGAGTTCGCAAGGTTGAGGGCCACCCCGTGCGCGCCTCCCCGTCCCCGGACCCCCACCGGAGCATCGCTGCCGCCTACAACCGCCGCCGCAGCCGCTTCTTCCTCTTTGCCGCTGGTCTTCCCGTGGCGCCGCATCGATAAAACCGTGAGCGTTGAGTTCGCCTTATTCCCCTCTAATCGTCGGTGCCCTCGCCGCCGACCAACTCCCCACCAAACACCGATGACCATCGGGCCGTGAGCGCCGCCGCCTCGGTGCTAACGTGGCAGCCCCATGTGGTGCCTAGTTAGCACCACGTCAGCCCTCCAGCCTATGTGGCAGCCACATGGCTGCTGACGTGGCTATTCCTGGTTTTCCTTCGGAAAAATAAATCGGTCGAAAATCAAAACTCCCTTGCTGATGCCGGCCGACGCTATAAATCTATTTTCCTTTACAAAAATAAATCCAAAAATATGGAAAAACCCTATTTTTCATCATTTCATGTGTTTTCGACTTCCAGGAGCCCATTCTCCTCCGTTCGAACTCCGATTTGAGTGATTCAAACTTCTAAATTCATTATCTTTGTGTTGGTGCTATTTTAGTAAATATTTTGGATTTTTTTGGTTATTTTTGCATGTATAGATTTTGGCGTCTCGGAAGAATTCTTAGACCTTACGAGCGATGCATCGTAACACTTCAACGAAGGCAAATCGTAGATCTTTGATCATGTCGTACCCAATTTATAAAATTTATATTGTTTGATATAAACATGCATGGCTAGCTGTATAAAAATGATTTTGGGAATAGTTAAATACCTACTTGATAGTATGACTCCTTAAATAATTGTGAATGACATGTTGACATGTACCTTTGAACACCATAGGTTGGGTAATCTTAGTTGGACGTTATTGTAATACCAACATGGGTGCGTATTATACTTAGCCATGCTTAGTCGCAACGGGATTCATGATCGCGTATTCATAAATGATTAATTTTGACCTAATGATATATGGAATTATGGTGTGATACCACTGTTGTGCAACTGTAGTGCGAGGTCACGGTTGTGTTAATTGTGGTGCGATGCTGCTATTATAAAATTTTATGCCATGGCGGGGGTCGCATTGGCTTGGGTGAACAAAATGATTTATGCTTGGGCGAGTGGTCAGTGGCAAAGGTGGGATGCGCGAGGCAAAATACGGGAGGCATATTTTGGGTACGAGAGGCACTTAGGTATGTGTGGCACATGGGATGAGGTAGTCTCGCCTGAGTAATCACTAAGGATTTAACTTTGTGTGCTATTGATCTGGGCCATACCGTACAACCACATGTCCAGGATAGGGTAGACCTGGCCAACTAATTAGCAATATTTTGAGTCGGTTCTGTTTTGGTTGTCGAGTGGTGCAAGAGGGGGCCCGGAAGGCGAATCCTTAGCGAGTAGAACTGAGCCAAAACAGAGCTTTGTAAAGGCCTTGTGGTAATCACTTAGTCGCACACCTCGAAAGTGTGTTAAACGAATATTATAAGATGATTATCTCTTGTGGGACAAGTTGTACAACCTTTGCCGAGTGTAAAACTATTCGAATAGTCGTGTCCCTGGTTACGGACAATGCCTGGTGATTTCACACGAGGGGTAGATTTTTATAAAAATTGTTGGAACGATGGTTTGGATGGAATGGTTGAGAAGTAAATGGGTATTCACTGCTTGTTGGTTGGGAAGTGAATAAGGTTATTCACTAGATGTTTCAAAGAACTTTAACAATTATGTATTTATCTCTTTAAAAAATTATGCTTTTCGATCTATTTACTGTATTTACTGTCAATACTGCTTTTTGCAAAATAGCCATAAAGCTATCCTTATCAAGCCTTGCATGAATACTATTTGCATACAATTCTCTACGACTTGCTAAGTACTTTATGTACGCACGACTATATGCCACTTGTTGATCAGTCACCCAGGAAGAACCAGGGAACTCAGAACTCTTGGAAGAGGAGTATATTGAAGACTATACGAATTAGGACGCGTTCTCCACTCGATTGCCAGTGTGCATGTTGCATGGCTACCACAAGTTTGTTTATTTCCGCTGCAAGTTTACTCTGTTATCGTTAAGCTCTGCGTGGCAAACTTTATAAACCTTGACCATAAGATCCTTTTGCTACTAAGTAATTTTAATTTGTCTGCTTCATTAGCCGTTTAGTTGTATGGATATGATTACATCGATGTTGCAGCTGTGTGAGCTAGCTACTGATCATGAGACTAGTTCAGAATACACAGAGACTTGGGTCCAGCGACCCGGGATCTCGACAGTTATGGAGGAACCCAGGACCGATAGGAGGTCCAGAAGTGGGGGATCCAAGGCACTTTAGTAGCACAAAGTGAAGTGTTGGGTGCGGGGATGACCGGCCCAACCAACATTATTAGAACTCGGTGGAGGACTGGTTGAGTGCCCTAGGACACCGACAGAAAGTAATAGGTGGAGACTTAATCACGTAACTTAAAAAACATTATGTACTCTGAACTTGATACCGCATCAAAGGAAATGCGGAGACCTAGCGTAAAGAGAGCTCAGAGTAGCTATGGGTAAAGTGGTACAAAGCCTACGTAGTGCTATATATCAAATCATGAATTCATGTTTGTCTCCTGGATTGGAGTCTACGGTGACCGCTAGGGGTTTATCTTCTTACCAAGTGACAAGTAGTCTTTTCAAAATTAAAACTTGCCACGTAAATCTTGGTAAATTATTTTCCAAAGAAAGAGATGAGTTAGAAAATATGATAACAAACAAAGAAGACTCATACAGTGCATCTTTGCTACTAAATACTTGCTGAGAACACTAGTACCCTTTCTTGCTATTATCCTCCTTTGTTAGATCCTAGTTCGATCGGGAACTATCCCGAGTGGGATAAAGGATACGCAGGTGCCGAGGAGACCGTAGGAGACGAGGGCACTTACTACGAGGAGCAAGCGTGAGGTGGACACTTTATTCGGTGAGTTGGACGAGTAGACGACAGGTGGAGCAGGGCAGGCAAGCGAGGGGCTTCGTCCCATCTTTAGTTGTAATTAAGTATTGTATTAAAAACCATAGCCTTGCACGGCTACCAACTATAATAAAGTACAGTTTCTATCTTATTATTTTGCTACATTAACTTTGGTAAGACTTACTATTCGTCGGAATGGTGTCCTACTGGGTAGATAAATAGTAATCCTTATACTTAAGTATGATTACCCTCTGAGGTAATGACACAGGCGCCGCAGTTGCTTTCAAAACAATCGGTTAGGACCACACTAATAAAATAGAAACTGTTGTAGAACTTAAGTATGCTTTTCTCACTTGCTATATCGCACTAAGTACCTTATTAATTCTTGTCTCCATATCAATTTCTATTCTAGTCTCGTCTCAAAAAGTATTATGTTAAAAAGCTTATCTTTCTTAAAGTGACACCAATACTAACATAGAACCATCCCTTTTCCAGGATGACTAGATTCAGTATTCCGCCTGAGAGAGTGCGAGGGGAGCACGTGCTGCTTTTAGGGAGACTATTCCACCACTTGGGGGCACCTTTCCCCAATAACTTCTAGGAGGTATGAGCAAAGGATGCTACACCTTTAGTCGGAGTCCTAGTGATGGGGATTCCCATGAACTTAGCCCATAGTCTAGAGTGTGTCAAGGTGTGGTTTTCAGCTGACGACTATGTACCCATGCATGAGGCAGCCCATAGAGCCATCCATGCCCTTAGAGCTCACTTTAGTGATGACCTTAGAGGATCGTAGTTTGGAGAAATACCACCCATAGCCCCAGGTAATTTCGGGATACAGTTTGGTCCCCGCAGTACCTCTAGTTATCCCTACCCACCACTCTCCCCAGCCACCTTAGTAGTGTAGAGAGAGACCACCAACACGATGTTGTTAGCTAGCGCTATGCTGCATAGCAACACCAAGGGAGCCTTAGCTAGAGCAAAGGAGAGTTCAGGTTTCTGGCGACAGCAGTATAGGACCCTAGAGGTTCTCCGAGCAACCCGCCATAACCCAACCCAGGTGGTCCTTCACATCACCCCACTCACCCCCACCACTGCCCCAAGGGCCAGTTCTCATAGACCTCTAGCCCCAGATCCATCCCACCACTACCTAGCTGCACCACCTCCTTCTGCCTTTGATCTATATATAGTTGAAGACTTCATCCTAGTGCCTCCTGCAGACCCCACCCTACCCCTTATTATGACCATTACCCCACCATCCCTATTCCCCCTTATCCCTACCCTCATATTCCTACCCCACCACCACAGGGAGACTTAGGAGATATCCCAGCCCTTATTCCCCATTGCACACTTCCCCATCGTCTGAGACCTGAGCTTTGTGGTCCCCGTATAACAGTGCACCCAGACCCAGTCCGAGACACATCCACTTTAGAGGAGATTTACCGCACCTGCTTCGGAGATCCCAGTAGTAGTAGCACTACCAAAGGAGGAGCCAGCACCAGTCATGGACTGGAGGAAGAGGAGGAGAGTGACCCAGAGGAGTCTTGAGTAGTGCCAACAAGCCCTTAGTCCTTTTGAGTCTTGAGTAGTCATTGTATTAGTCTCAAGGTTTATCTGTGTACCTGCCACTACTGTCCTCTTGTACTTATATTGTTGTCAGCTTGTTATTGTATTAAAATTTGTGTTGTTATCCCCCGCAAGTAAGTTGTCAGGCTCGCAGCTCAACCTAGGATAGATTACTCGAAAATCTAAGCATGAGGGTATGATCATAAGATTTAGACCTTAGTGCCTAGACTAGAGGCATAGAGTTAGAATTCTGGCATGGACACACTTTCCCACTTTTTGGATAAGTACGGATCATACCCATAAGATTCTTTACCCCTTCATCTGTATATTCAAAATGACCCATCAGTATTCTAGGATAATACATGTGTACTTAAAGGAAACAAATAAAGGCTGACGACATACAAATATGACTTATCTCATTTCTAAATACCAGATTTCCCAAACGAGTGGTTCATGGCACTTCCGACTGTGTAGCTCTGGCATACCCAGGAACGAAGTCCTGGGCATACTCAGGAATGTTTGGGTGGACTCGAGCTAGATCTCGAGCGTGCCTGGGCGCATGGATCCAGGGTAGTATAGGTTCGCACTCAGAGGCAAGCTCTGAGCAATCCCAAACCAGTGCGTGTACAGGGGCCACGGTGCTGGGAGTTACCCTTCACAGTTCGCAGGTCATCATGAAACACTCACATCTAGTTATTTGTTTTGAACTCCATTAGTTACTAACAGTAATTTTCTTTGACAGATACGAAGTTCCACCTGTACATGGGGCAGGAGTACGCGGAGTGGTCCGCTACCTTCGTGCGACAAGGTATGTCTATCTTGTTTGCATGCACAGTATTCTATTTCATCATTTTCTCCATGTTTACATTCATAACGCACTGTTTCACAGCTCGTACACCCCTTTGGGACGAGGAGCTATTGTCGCACGAGGAGTCACGCTCTGGGGACTTCGATTTCGACCAGGGTGGTGGTGGGCCTTCGCACAGCGAGAGAAGCCAAGTTTCCGTGGGGGCTTCACAGCTGCACGGTGCGCCCAGAGTGAGCCACTCGACGCAACACCCTCTCGCGACACCGTGTCAGGCTACTTGCGTGGGTAGGATGCCTCGCCCGCCTGAGCTTTTGACCTACTCGTACCAGTGCCCGTAGCTACCCAAGACGAGGCCAGGAGCGACACGTGGTGTACGCCCCAAGAGGGCCCACGAGTAGATATTTGTTCTTGTAAATATCAATCATGTATGTAAATATAAATTTTTGTACAACTTACATTATACTAGTCTCGTGTTTCGGTATTTTTTGTTCTTGTTTGTACAGGTAATCATGTGAGGGAGTCAACATCGCGACACCCCACCTTTTCAGAACTTAAAGACCGCACCGGGTCACGTCATACACTGTCACTTTTGCAGATCAAGATGACGACACACTTCGATGCTACCTTTCCACAGACCGAGATGATGACACACTTCAATTCTATCTTTCCACACTAAAAAGATACGCTCTATTTTCAGACCGAAAAGACCACACCTGATCACTCCACGCACTGCCACTTTGCAAATTGAGATGACAACAAACTTCGACGCTACCTTTTCATACCGAAAAGACCACACTCCGCCACGCCCTCGCTCCTTTTCAGACCGAAAAGACCACACCTTGTCACACCATACGCTGCCACTTTTGCAGACTGAGTTGACAATACACTACGACGCTACCTTTTCAGACTGAAAATGCCACTTTGCCATGTCGCCTTTTCAAACGGAAAATAACACACCACGACACACCACAAACTGCCACTTTGCAGACCGAGATGACAACACACTACAATAATACATTTGCAGACTAAAAGTACCACGCTCCACCATGCCACTTTTTAAGACCAAAAAGACCCATTATAAAAGGAGGAAGAAGAGAACTGGAGGAGAACACTACACCACTACACCCAGCACTTCACCAAAACTTGGTTCACACAACTGAGAGGAAGGAGATGTCGAACTCGTCGGTGAACTTCTACGCAAAGACGCTACGAAAGCGCAAGTGGCTTGCTGAGAGGGCTAAACCTACTCGGATTATTCTATGAAGGATGTGCTGGTACGATTAGAGTTCCCACACCCGCAATGTGTGTGCGAAGAACTAACTAAGATCATCCAGTATACACACCCAGCGACGACCGCCCGGGCATACTACACATGAGGGAACGTCCTCGTAAGCAAATCTTGCACACACATAGATTTTTCACATCATATGTTCTATTCCACAAATTCCTAACTACATCCGCGCATAATAGCAGCCTGAGATGCGATGCGACTTCTTCCAATGAATCGACGACCTGAACATGTATGATAGGACGTTCATCGAGCAGAAGTACATATTGAACTATATGATGCGAGCTGAAACCTTCAAACATTGAAAACCATACATACCCGATCATACTAAAAAGGCACCGGAGGAGCCTAGGAAAGCAGGGTGGTGGTGGAGGACCCTCGAACAGGAAGCTGAGTATGACTGGGCCGAACTCCAGCGCACAAGGGGAAAGCTCCTGCTAGTGAGACCGGCGGCCATCCTATCGCTCCCCGTCACCCAGGCGCAGTCCGAATCGAACAGGTATGTTATGTTCGGTTTGCATCCTAATTATTAGTTTGGCCCTACGTTGTGCTATCCAAACATCATTCAATCGTCCACCCCGTCTCACAGAACATGATTGACTTTGAGACTGGCCACCGCCGCGAGCAGTCCAGAGACAAGGGGAAGGGACCGATGGGCTGCTAGGACTGATCGATTTGTACCAATCTACCTTTTTCCGGATTCCAAAATGATGCACATATATCTAGGTGTATTTCGGTTTGTTGATTCGTGCATGTTGGCGTTTCTAATGTACGTAAACAAACCCAACGCTTCATGTATTTTGCAATTAAATTATGAAGTCTTTTAAACTTAAATCTCTTTTCCCAAATATTTCGACTATTAAATATCACGTAATATTATTTTCAAGGAATCGGTTCCACGAACAATACAACCGGGACAACAACGCGCATGGCAACCCTAAACCCAAATATTTTTTTCATTTCGCTTCGAAGGGGGCTATTTGTGTTATTGCGCCGCCGAACACGCGTTCCAAATTGCGTCGTCGATCTCGTCTTCTCTACTTCATATTTCGTTATCTTCTCAAATTTCGGATTTCAAACTACGCGGACACTTAAAGGTATTACCAAAAAACTTCGTGAAATACACTAAATCTTTGGGCTGAATTCTCTAGACATAAATTAAAAAAAATAAATATATGGCCCTGTCGTCATTCCAATTGGGGACAGTATCCCTGTGGCCATTTGGCAATTAGCGACAGTATCCATGTCGCCAATTGTCATGTCTCCAGTTCAATTGACGGTATGAACCTCCCCATACTGTTCCAATTGGCGGCAGAGATACTGTCGCCAATTGAAATGTCGAAAGGAGCCTGTTGCCATTCCAAATGGAATGGAATGGCGACAGACACATTTTTAAAAAAATATTTTTTTTGTAATTATATTTTAAACTAATATTATTTATTAAAAAAATCACTAAACTACCAGCAGAACTTAAATAGTAGCCAATTAGCTAAAGTACTTTTGAGCTGCAAACAACATAAGGGCATCTCCAATAGTTAGGGATAACCTTGTCTCTAACATATGCTACACCATTTTTAAAGATAACATTCCTAATAGATAGTCTCTAGCACACTCTCCAACATTTATATTTTATAATTTTTCTTTGAAATGGGCTTACATGTTAACTAGAGTAGATTAATGTATCATATCTTGTTTCGCGTGTACGACAGTCTCTTCAGGAAGAGACAACATGTGCTTCCTCTCCTCCCCATCTCTCCTCCACGTAGGATTTTGTTGACGTGCTATAGCCAAGAGACGACAATAAATACACTATTAAAGATGCTCTAAGTTGAACGTGTTATTACGTGCACTAAAACCCTAACCAATAAAGACGTTGGCATTTGCGAATTGCGATGAACAACACTTTTTGTTAAACCTTCTGGGACTGGGAAGCAAAGAGCTTTTATTGCTTACTTTTGTTACTGAGATTTGCTTCGGTACATATTTTTTAAGAAAATTTTACGAATTTTATAGCAAAGTAGTTAATATTAGGTGATGGTAAATCTATACTAACCTATAAAAGATAAATTAAATTGAAGATTAGATATAGATATAGTCTTAAATATTAAATAGGGACAAATCTTCGATCTAACTCTAATACTAACTATTGTGCTTTAAGATTAGTATTTTTTTTTAAAAAAAAAAAGTGTGTTTCTGAGGGTGCCCCGCGGGCCGGATTCGTTGAGTAGGATCACAACAATTTAATAAATCCAATCCAGTCACATTCACTTTACAACAATTAGACCGGAGTAAATGCAACAAATTTCATACAGTAGCACGAGTACGACTTCTGCTCAACTATATGTAGCCATTTTCACGCAATTGCTTCCGGCGTAATGTCGCTGTCTTTAAAGTATAAAGGCACAAAATAACTGGATCATTAAAGTTAAACTCAAAATCGCCACGTGTCGTCTTTCCTATCATCATTCACCTCCCCTCCCATACTCACGGAACACAAATCATCGTCATTCTATGGCAATATCACGGTAAACAGTACCATAGCATTATTTTGTAGACGTCGGATCGAAAAACGAGGAATAAGATCGAGATATGGCACTGTAGCACAAACACTGTAGCAATGGTAATGTTCATGAATACTATTGTGACACTATAGCGAACCGATCTCATCCGTTGTTTTCGATCCGACGGCTCAGATTCTGAGAATGTCATGGTACTGTTCACCCGTGACTGCCCTAGTGGAATTAATGTCAGAGGATGCAAGTCCCACTCAACACCGCCCCCTCCCCCCAACCCACCTCCCAACCTTCCCGTCTCCCCACACCTGGAAAGGGATCATCTACATTGAAGTAATCAATACAGAGGGTCTATAGTGCATTGGCATTAAGAGCGATCTCCACCGTATAATCGAACATCAAAGGTTAAAGATCAATTTCTATAGTACTTTTGCTATATACCGATTTCGTTGTAGTAAAATCGCAGCAGCGCAAATTGCACTGTTGCTATAGTACACTACGGAGTACTATTTACCTCAACACGGAACACTGTTCATGAATCTCTGCAATAATACAGAGAATTCGGATCCCCCTACACCCCCTTCCCGCATCAACAAAACTTTCAAGAATCTGGCAACTTTAAAATCGGGAAGTTCCAAATTTGACATAAAACATTCAAATAAGAACTTTCAATTGCCACACACAAAAAATCGGGGACTTTTAGTTGCCACACAAACAACTTTTCAAATTGGGAACTTTCAATTGACAAGTTCAAAAAATTCAAATAGGAAACAAGGGAACACACCCATTGTCCGTCGGTGCGCTTCCCCGCCACTGCCTCACCTGGGCTAGGCCATCTGCCTAGTAGTTGACCCCCTCCCGTTGCGACTGCAATGGGGAGGCCTCGAACACGACGCGCGCGGCGACAAGACCAACGACTAGGGCTTGAACAGGAGAACTCCAGCGGGGCGAAGAGTAAGGGGGAGGGGTGGCTTTGTGTTGTTGGCGATGTAGTTCGACCGCCGTTCCACAGTGACGCATAAGGGGTAAAAGTAGAGGGAAGAGACGAGCAATGGTGTAGGCCGTAGGGTGGTGAGGAATGAGGAGGCACTGTGAATGAGATGATTCTCTCGAGAGCTCCACGTGTCATCATCTTACGTCTTGAATGGGCCACGCGAGGCGGGCAAAGCGGCGTCAACGAGATGGATGCCGTGTGGGTGTGCCTGCAAAATAGAAAATTCGCGAAGTGATTGGCCGAGTTTTGCATATATTAGGTCGAAGCGTTAGTGCTACCAATGTTTTTATTTTTTAAATAGAAAAGGAGGTTGTACCGTTGTAGACTTTAGTAAAGCTCCATGAATTAACACAAGTCCGCTTCTAGTACCATTTGTGACGCGGGAGGGGGTGGTGTTCGTGCTATGCCCGTTTTCGCTGAGAAACCAAAAAAAAATTCAGACAGCGAAAACTGAAAAGTGGACTCGCAGTCTTGCACCATCATGTAACCCATTTTTTTGTCGATACAGCCAGTTTTCGACCTGTATTTACACTTCTAATCACCTTTCAACGGTATTTACAAAAATAGCAACGCGCGCCCGCGTTGAGGTTGCGACACGTACCCGCGGGCGCGTGCCCACCCCGCGCCCGCCCCTGTTCCCCGCCACCTCACCCGACCTGCACTGCTCCCGCGCCGCACGGCCACCACGCGCCCGCCACCTCAGCCGCACGGCCACCGCGCCACCACCTCACCAGACGACCACCCGTGCCGCCAAAGACAACACAAGATCGCTCCGCGCCCACCTGTTATAACACCCCAAGTTTATAAACAGTAATAAAATGCTTTATGAACAGTAATGAGATACTGTTCATGGCATTACTGCTCATGTTTACACTTTGGGCGAGATGTTACAAGTTAAAAACCTTCCTTTGTAGTCAAAACCTAAAGAACCATTCAAAGTCTTAAAAGGATACAAGATAAAACTTGTATTATGACTGGAAGTATTTTTATTACAGCCTAGATAAATTATCTTGGCTAAAAATATTTTTGTTGCATTTTTAGAAATTATTTGGGCTTAAAGAAAAATTTATTGTCTTTAAATAAATATTTTCGGCTGAAATAAATATTTGTGTATTTTACAAAGTGAAAATGTGGTTTATAAAATTTATCTGGGAAATATATCATCCCAAAGCTTACGATAAAAATTTCATGAATTTATAAATTTATTTGATATTTTTAAAGTCCCATCAAACCTTTTAAGTGTTCAAATGGGTGCGGTCAACTAAACTGGTCTAAACCCAACCCTTGCATCAGAGCGACTCGGTCTCACGTGTTTGGGTCCAACCTCGCGACTTGGTCGGCTCGGTCACGTCCCCAACGCGAGCCCGACATCCACACGTGATGCGAGCCGTCGATCTTCAATCGAGCGAGCGAGCTCCGCGATATCCGCGAGACGTCCACGTGTATACTTTAATCTCCACCGTTGGATCTTGATCTAACGAGCGAGGTTAGTGTGTGCAATCGGACAACTCCGGATCCATGTTCAATCTCCACCGTTCGTTTCCAATCCAACCGTGACGCCCTTTTCGTTTTAAACCTAAAGGCGCGTTTTTATCTTAGCCGTTAGATTCAAATCCTACGACTTTTCCTTTTCTTGCGTGTTATTAAAGCCCGCACTCCTCTGGACCGTTGGATCTTCATCGTGTGGCCCAGATTAGTGTATGCATTCGGACGACTCCGGATCCCCGCACAATCGTGCCCGTCCATCCTTGATCTAACGGTATCGCTTATTTCAATTTGAAATCAGAGGCGCGCGTTTATGCGGGCCTTTGGATATCAATCCTACGGCGCTTCTTTTTGACCGTGGGCCTTTAAAGCCCAAAATCGGTGGGTCGTTGGATTTTAATCGTATGGTCCATATGAGTGTATGCAATCGGACCATCCGGTTCAACTTTTCATCCTAACCGTAGAAATCAAATCCAACGGTGTTGTGCCATCGCATCTAAAAGGGTGTGCGTGTATATCTTTTAATTGATCGTTGGATTTCAATCCAACGCCTCTCTTTGAAAGCGAGCCCTGAGCCTTCGATTCCATTTAGATCTCGATCGATCGATCTAGATCGTGCGGTCCATATTAAATGATACCGATTCAAATCATTTAATCTCTCTATTTATCACAGCCGCCCATTTCCAATCGGACGGCTGATATTTTTTTGAGCTTTTGTGGCGCTACAAGGTGAGAATGACAAAGGGCCCACATGTCATATTTTGCCTCTCTTCTTCCTTATCTCTGCAGCACCATTTTTGTGAGCAGGGAGAGGATTTATCCAAAGATTATGCACTAATTTTTGGGATGTTTAGCTAAATGGACACCTCATCAACTCTAGATCTTTCCCTCTTGCCCTGTAGCTCAACATCCATATATATAACCCTAGCGTTTTGGAGCTGCAGCCATTGTTGACCACTGAAGCTCATTTTCTTCCTTGTCATTCGAAGGAGTTCTTGCTCCTATCCTTTGCTTATCTATCCTTAAGCACTGGTTCTACCTTGCATTAAAGATTTGATATCTTTTGCAGGTTAAATCAGAGTTTATCTCTCTGTCGATCAACTTCAAGTTTTTCAGAGTTCTTGGTATCTTTCCATACTGGTAAGCCAAAAACCCTAGTTTCGACATCTTGAGCATCTTAAGAATCTTAGAAGCTGCTGTGAATCATTCTTTTAAGCATCAGTAGCTTGATCTTGCTTCAAACTGAAAAGTTGCTATTCTAGCTTTTTAGTCTTTTGTGTCATTTTCAAGACCTAGGGTTCTTCCTGTCAACTTATCATCTTATTTAGGTTTTGACTAAACCCTAGCAGCATGACACGTTGATCTTTCAATTCTTGTTATCATCTATTTTGACTCCTAGCTGAAATATGTCTCTGTTCTCTTGTCGGCTCAACCGACAAAATAGGTGTTTGCTTTAGCTTTTGTAATCTAACTAGTTAGGGTTAGACTAAGGTTGGTTTGGGATATTAATTACCCTAAAATATCATGCTAAGATTCATTTATGAACTTTTGCATGATCTATACTTCTTTTTCCGAAAATTGCAATCTGTCCTGTTTTTAGCTCTTTTCAAAACTGAAAACTGGAACTTTGCAATAAACTCTAGTTTCTGTCTTTTGAAAACAGTAAACTATATTATGTGTTATTATCACTATTATGGGTAGTTATGGCTTAAGCATACTGTAATCATGCATTTCTTTATTGATCATGCAATTTCTGATAATTCATACTAGTTGTCGTTTTTGGTATTTATTGGATTTTATTGCTTCTTTTAGAAGCTGGTTCTACTGAAGCTTTTGATTATACTTCAACAATGAGCTCGCAATGTAAGTCTATTACTACCAAGGCAAGCATCCTCTTTGCACCATATTGAACCAGTTTTTGTACAATAGCTTTTACAAATCCATTGATATCTGTGCATGCTATTTGTCTGAAAATACAAAATGTGACTTGTAATAGCTAGCTATAACCTGACATGGTGGATTACCTTAATTATGACCATACACTCAACTCTAGTGTAGTACTGTATACTATATGGTCTATTTTCAGATTTGGCTTAGATATGCAGTCTAGAGATTTTAGAGTTTGACAAGCATATCTTGTCGAACATGGGAATCACAACTGAACCCTTGTTATTTTAAACTCTTTGTCCAGTTTCTTTAAATCAATCTTGTATTTGAAATTCAAATTGATCTGGACAAGAGGAAGCTAGTGATGGTGCTTTTGTGCACGAGATTGGGTTTTGTGGTGGACTTGTCCGGGTTGATTAAGGACCGAACTCTGACTATTTAGTTCAAGTCCCCCACGTACTTCCACATGCAGTGTATGGGCGCTGTTTGGTTAAGTAAAATGTTAAGACTATTGAGTTGGAAACAGGAGAGTAAGGATATGTGTATTGACCTTGTATGGCATAGATGCTTTGGTCTGAGGACTGCGTTTTATGCCATGTGAGCTTTGTATGTCAGTATCAGATGTTCTTAGGAGGGTGAGGGCGTATATGTGCCTCGTCGCATATACGATACCTTAATGGTGCCGATAGCATTCTACTATGGGTAGGGAACCTAATTCGTTTTAAATTGTTTGGATCGGCATTACTGACACAACATGTGTGCCCCGTGGTTAGTAGGTGGTATAGCCTACACTAATGGGATTAGTTCACACATGGGGGTCCAACTCAATAGTGTTGGCTTGTTGAAAAATACCAAATCTTAGCTTCCCCGGTCGGCATACCAAAGGAAGTGTGTCATCATTCGGAGGCATCCAAGACAACGGCTAGCTAAGTCATGTGGGTAAAGATGTACACCTGCGCAGGTATAAAGCTGTTCGAATAGCCGTGTCCACGGTCATGGACGATAACTTGAATTGATATCACTGTATAGAGATTTTGATTTCCAAAATGTGGTTTCGGTTTATTTTCGGTTTGCATGAGGAATCATGCACTTATCTTTTTTACATTTAATGTATTTACTTACTGTTTTACTTTATTTTTGATTTATTAAATTCTTTATCAAAAGTTAGCCTTTGTAGGATAAGGTGTATCGCTTTATGCAAATTTGAACCTTTATACCTTCTGTTGTAACCTTATGCATGTAACAACTCTACTCCTTTGAATATGATCTAATAACCACTTTCTTTTGTTAGTTTGTGTAAGACTTGTTGAGTACCTTTTGTACTCAAGGTGCTACCACCTATTGTTGCAGTGAGGATGGTTTTCTATGAAGTGCCCGTTAGCGCGATCGTGGTGACGCTAACGAGTAACGCTACTTTCTTTCCTCCACGCAATTGCTCGCGGGTGGATGAGGCCATTGGTGGACATTTTCCGTTTATTTTGCTTCCACAGTATCTCGTTAAAGTGACCAAGTCACTTAATATTGTAGTACTAATAGAATGATGTAACCTTATGTTTAATTATATCAATGTATGACTGGTATGTGTTTGATGCAATGTTGATGAAGGATATATATGCAATGGTCGTTGATCCTGGGAACCATTGTGAATCATATATATCCGGGAATCCTGTTTACTGGATCTGTCATTTGTTAAATTCGTATCTTTAGCATGGTTTTTAATAAAGGAGCAGTACTGTTCCTTCATTAACAATTGTGCTACAGTATGAATTTAATTAGTAACATTTCCAATAACCGGGGGTCCTCACACCTGTAGCTAGGTTATGTACTGTAGCTAGGCTAGGGTTAGGGTTAGGGTTAGGATAATTAGAAATTTAAATTAGGGTTAGGGATAATTTTAAAATATAGCAAATGAGTTCAAAAAATTACAATTTTTTTGTGTAGCCTTCTGGCACCGTGTACTTAATTGTCTAAATTTTTTTTTATTTTATTCGTTTAGAGTTTTTATCGCTATGTCGCAGTGGATTTGATTGTGTAATATTTCGGTAATTTTATATGTGTTCTGTTATTCTCTAAAAAAAATTAGTATTTAGGTGATAAATGTCTCGACAGTAAGGTATATTTGCGGTCTAAAGAAGGTTGTGGGATATTCCAAATATGATATACTTTCCCTTACTTGGAATGTATAAAAAAAAGCTAAATTGCAAGTCCATTAGAGATGTCGATATGCAATGCACGCGACGCATCCATTAAGCAGTCCACTCGATAAATAAATTTATGACGTATCGACCATTAAGTTACATGGTTCACGAGATTGAACATAATTGCGTAAATAAGGGGACGAGTACGGAGGTACAAGCTTCTCTGGTCGTGCCTAATGGTAGAAGGTGTCTTGCGCTACCCACATAGAGTGTTGTTCAGGGGGGCGCCTCGGACATGGGTTGCCGTCGTTGTAGTGGCACGCACATATGCAGCTAGGGTTCGCGCAGCAGCATGTGGGATCATAGGAACTTCCTATGTTGACAACCTCCTCGTTGCCCCTCTCGCGCTGCATCTGTAGGCGGAGGTCATCGTTTTCCTCGTTGATATCGTCAATCCGTGCCTCCAACTCAAATATTCGGTTCCACAATCTATCTAGGTACATCGCAATATGCCGTTCATGGGGAGGATCGATCCAGTGGACAAAGTCGTAATTCACCATCTGCTGGAAAGGAGGGTTAACAAGGAGGCTCTATTAGCAGTAACATAAAGAAAACAACTTACTAAATGTACCCCAGAGTGTGGGCATCGGAAGAAACGTCGTTCGCCATCGAAAGAGCCGTCTAAGATCTGCACAACAGCGTCCTCCCTGTGTCCGCATTTCGGCCATACCGGTTGAGCACGCTTGTTCGGCATCAACTGGTAGTTAGGTCCAAAGTCCTCCCTCCTTTGAAGGGGAAGGTCTTGCTTTGGCGACCCCGGTTGGAATGGTCTCATTACTTCGTCTGCCATGGTATGTTACTGTAAGACGGAGAAGGTTTTTCTTCCTACGGTTTAGAGGGTCGAGTGGTCCTAATTTCGTCGCGTGGGGCGTGCATTTTATAGGCCACGGGAGGAGGCTTATAAAATGGGTAATGCGTTAGCTTGCATATGACGAGACCAGACGTGATAGCTCCCTGCAAAGTAAGACGTGACAACACTCTGCCTCCTCAGCTTTTCAGACCGAAAAGACAAGACTCTCCAAAGCAGGACGTGACAGCTCCCTGCAAAGTAAGGCGTGACAACACTCTGCCTCCTCAGCTTTTCAGACCGAAAAGACAAGACTCTCCAAAGCAGGACGTGACAGCTCTGTAACATCCCAAGTATGGGTATGTGTTTCAAATATAAGAAAATGAGAAGAAGTTAAAACTTTTCTTGCATCTTGTTGTTTTTAAACTTTTCTGTAATTCTTGTAAAGGAATTGTGGGAAATAAAAAACCTAACTCTCCTCTGTTAATATGTTTTAGTATAGAATAGATTTTATTTAGGTCAGTGTCTCTGGAAAATGTTGTGCACTAGTTTGATAACTTAGAAAAATCATAAGAAATTCATTTTTACTCGAAATAAAGTAAATCCAATTTTGCTGTTCTTAGGATGCCTTGCTCTGCCTACCATAAAAATTTTGTATGCTTAGTCCAAATTGATTGATTCTTGTTGCTTAATTCATTTAAAATCCTGATATTCCTACTGTGTAAATTTCATGAATTTTGGATGACTTTGGTTTTTTAGGTCTTTTTCGGTATTCGTCGCTCTTATTGGATTTTTCGCGTTTGTACGTTTATTGATTAATACGAACAAGACACTTATACGAAATAGCAATAAAAATTCTAAACGAATAAAATTATTGAAAATTTACACAAGCAAGTACACACATAACAACCAAAATGCGTGTACAAATATAGTAAAATAAAATCACATAACACGCGATACTACATGGCTCACTCATCTGAGCTACTACTCTCTGCCTGCTGCGGTTGCGTCCGCGTGCGCGGCCTTGTTTTGCGTCGAGCATGACCCGTGGAATACGTCCCCTGGTCCGGAGAGCGCGTGTCGGTGCGGAGGGGGTAGGGAGACCGTTGAGGTGGAGGTGGACCAGTAGGCTGACTCTGGAGCAGAGCCTGGTAGGCGTACATGTCGTCGTGATCAGCCATGCTGACCTGGGGGACAACTCCGAGGAATTCATCCACGACGGAGGCTATTAAACCACTCTGGGGGTGCGATGCCTGCAACTCCGGTCGCGCGGATGAAGTCAGGCATTGGACGTATGGGGTTCCCGCGTACCCGGAGGAGCTCTAGCCTGGAACGTACCGTGGGGCACTGAACCCGGAGGAGCTCTGCCCTGAGTACGCTAGAAACCCTGGCTGCCATTGATCGTGCCCTAGCGTCGTGTACTGCTCCCTCACACGAGCTGGGAGGCCCGTATCCTCATCATCAGTCGACGTGAACTAGCCGTCACCCCCATGGGCAACTGAAGGCTGCAAGATGGGACGATGTTAGTACAAGTAAACACTCTGGACGTAAACTAAGAACCTCGTACCTCCCGGATGTGCACTGCAGATAACCGAGGAGGAGCGCCAGTCTGTGTACCGGGTCTAGACGACAGAAGTGATTCATCCCGATGGACCTACGGTGAGAGAACAGCATGATGTTAGCGGCACGTAAGGCATAAACCAAAAAACAGAACGTAAATTTGAACATAGCGACTTACCCCCGCGCGCGACCTGTCCCGCGGATGACCGACGGAAAACGCTACGATGCCTGCCGGACTCGCTAGGTCGTGTTGACCTAGCGGGTGAGCACGGCCCCCCACTTCGAGCCCGATGCGCAGGGCGTCGTCCCTCGAACGACCGCAGCTCAAGTTCTTTACTATTTTCTTCATCTCCGCCGAGATGTGCTTCAAAACTTTTTTATACCCCGCTGGGGTTCTATCTGGGCTGCTGAGGGCATCGTCTGATGCGCTCTGGACGCGCAGCAACCGCTCCAACTGCAGTGACATACGTAACAGGTTCATTAACAAAAGGTACGAATGTCGTCAATGAAACTGCAAACCAGAGGTGGTAAGTGCCGTATGGCGTCGTCAAGTCGGGAAGCGATGTGACGGTCGTACGTGCGGCGGAGGCTCTCCTCGTGGTGCGTCGGTTGTGTCACCTTCTCTGGGCGCTCCCGATGAGGAATGGTCAGTCTTGCGCGCATTCGTGGCACGTACCACTCCATGTACGCACCATACGACTCACGGTCGTACGGATGCTGCTTGTGCCAGACATCCACGTGTTCATCCATGTTATAGTCCACTCCTGCTGGTGCATTGGCCAGTCCCGAATCTGCCCACCCCACCTCGATTGCCTGCATTTCCGAAAAGATTAATGTTAGAAAAAGAAGGCGTAAGGACTGCGAACATTACTCGGATGAAGTTTGACTCACAGGTGTACGGCTCGCTCCAGAGCTCGCCGTCCGGGGCCTGATGATGCAGACCAAAGCGTCGCGTTCTGCGCGCGCCGCGTGTGAGGCTCCACCATATGTGAGAACACCAGGTGGCAGGTCGTTCTCCACAGTATTATGTCCTGGATGCATTGCACAAACAGCCCGTGCGGCGCTACCGCGAGCAGAAAATCAAGATACCATGGACACCAGATGATGTCGCTCTCGTGCAACGACTCGAACTCGTTGTGGTACAACGAGTAGCACATCGCCGGTCTTGCGCTGGCCCAGCGCAGACGGGCAGCAGTCCACCGTAACCCCATGGTGGGCGCGTCTACGGCGTCATGTGGGGGGGTCCGACTATAGGGTACGGGTGCACCGCTATCTCGATGGTCAGCCGCCCAATAGGGAAGTGCTCCCAACTCCACAGCTGCAGGAGCATGTAGCAGACGGCCAGGTTGGTAGCAGTGGTACCGTGCCGCGAAGCATCACACAACCCCCGGTATGTGGCGCAAAGGACGGCTGATCTCCAGCTGTACTGAGGCATCGGCTCAGCCCCCGCGTCAACCAAAGACTCGGCGATGGGGATGAAGCTGGGGTTCAAAACATCCCACTTTGAGGTTGAAAACATGACCCAACCAAAGAGCTGCAGAAGGTAAGCAACGAGGTACGTCCTAACGACCTCATCAGGTGCACCCTCAGGGCATTTCCAGAATTGCCTAAGCCAAGCCCGGGGGACGCCACGTGCACCCTCCGGGATAGATTGCCCAAAGCGCTGCTCCAGCATGGCCTTCCAGTCCACACTCGGAGGGCCCGGAACAAGCGGCACACCTTGGATCGGGAGACCAGTCAAGAACGACACGTCTTGTAGGGTGACCGTCATCTCACCCCACCGAAAGTGGAAGGTGTGCGTCTCGGGCCTCCACCTGTCGACAAGTGCGGACAGCAGGCTGCCGTCGAGGGTGAACCCGCGTTCGACGGAGACCATCCTCGCAAAGGGCAACAAGCCCGTCTGCCGGAGGATCGGGACGTAACGATCGTCGAACGCTCACCAGTCCCTCCCCACCCGAAGCGCCAAGGGCGGAGGGCCATTCGCATCAGCGGTGAGCCACAACTTGCACCGGTGGTTCTCGTCGTAGAATTGTTCCAGTAACTCCGGTAGAGACATGCCTAGCAACACATGGATAGAGAACATTAGTGAGAATGTGGCTAATGAACATAAACGATTGTAAATTAATTCCAATTCCAAAATTTTCTGTGGTAGTAACAAGTTTCAAACCTATTCTAAGCTAAAGTACAATAAAAAAGGAAACTAACACAATTGGTTTCAAAAAAATTGGAGTGGGGCCCGTTTGTCATTGACTCGGTCTATGCCATAGTGCATGTTCTGCTAACACCGAGTTAAAATTTTAAAATTTTACGGTTAGGTTCCTCATACTATGCAAATCACCGAGTTAAAATTTACAACACTAACAACAATAAGTCTGCTAAGTCAACTAATTGAAAAGACAAGACTCTGCTAAGTCTGCTATCACTAACACTAACAACAATAAGTCTGCTAAGTCAACTAATTTAAAAGACAAGACTCTGCTAAGTCTGCTAACACTCTGCCTTCTCAGCTTTTAATTTCGTTTCAATTCTAAGTCTGCTAAGTCTGCTAACACTCTATTTCAATTTCGTTTAACGACCTCCAAATATTTTAATATTTTACGGTCAGGTTCCTCGCACTATGCAAATCACCGAGTTAAAATTTACAACACTAACAACAATAAGTCTGCTAAGTCAACTAACTACGAGCTAATCACATTGCTAACTACTAAGTCTTCTAATTACGTGCTAATCACACTAAATCTTCCAATTTTATGTTCGAACACTAAGTCAAAATACACCGACTACACAACTATAACTACTCAGTTCCTACAATAACAGACTACAATTCATCTAATTACATCATAATCACATTGCTAAAACTAGCTAAAACTATAGTCGAATGCGAATGACACTTACCTTTTCTAGGTGCTCACAACACTTTTCTAGGTGCTCAGACGATGCACAACTTTCGTAACTGAGCCAATTTCAACTTCTCTCTGGTTGGCTTCTCCCTTCTCTGCCACGAGCTCACTGCGATATGAAATGAACTACTAAAAGAACAAGCGAGCGACTGCGAAAATGCAATCGCGCTAGCTCTCTCCAATTTATAGTCACTGCTCTTAAACAGAATCCTTATTCCGCGCGCAAATTAAGCCATAAATGTCGGCGCACAATGATTTGAGACAGGAGACAGGAGGTGACGGATCGATGCTTTCGGTGGAAATTTTAGGCGAATACAGGGAGGGAGGGCCCCCTTCACATCTTTTAACAATCAACACATGGCGAGGGCCTGGTTCAAATATTTGAACAATCAACACCTGCTGCAAATGGAGGGAGGGAGGGTCTGCTGCAAATGGAGAGGCCCCTGGTTCAAATCTTTGCTCAATCAACACATATTAGAATGACACAATTATATCAATTAGCAATAAAAAATCTCAACAAATAAAATTATGCAAAATTTATACAAACAAGTAGACGGTTTCACGAGCCTACACAAAAAAATTTTGTAATTTTTTGAACTCATTTTTATATTTTAAAATTACCTCAAACTTTTCCTAACCCTAATTATCCCTAACCCTAATTAGCCGGCACATAACCCTAATTAGCCGGCATAGGGTGGGCGCGCGGCCGGGGAGGCGCCACGTGGAGGGGGTGGGCGCAGGGTGAGCCTGCGCCCGGGAGCAGTGGCGGGGGTGGGCGCAAGGTGAGCCTGCGCCCCGGGAGCACTGGCACCGGTGGCCCTAGGCGCGGCATGTGGCGGCACGTGGAGGGGCGAGGGGCGCAGCGGAGGCGAGGGCGTGGCGTTGGCGCGGCCGAGCTGCGCCACGAGCGATTGCCATGGAGGGTGGGTGCGCGGTGGGGCTACGGCCCGGGAGCAATGCCACCCAGCCGGGAGCACGTGGCGGGCTGGGCGCGGTGAGGTGGCGGGCGGGGCGCGCCGACGTGTCGAGGCGGTGAGATGAGGTGCTGAGGTGGCGGGCGCGGGGTGACCATGCGGCGCGAGAGGATGAGGTGGCGCGGAACAGGGGCGGGCGCGGGGTGGGTGCGCGCCCACGGGCAACATCGGCACGGGCGCGGGGTCGCTGCGCGCCCGCCTTGCTATTTTTGTAAATACGCATGGGAGGTTGTCATAAGTGCAAATACGGATCGAAAACTGGCCGTATCGGCCAAAAATTCCCTGTAACCCAGCAAGTAGCTAGCTAGCTTGTGAGGTCGGTATACAAACATACTCGACAGCCGAAAGTGAAAGGTGCACGGTTGCTTCCGGAGAGAATTCTCTTCGGAAACAAAGATCACAGAAGAACACTCGGAAAAATTCTGCACATCTGTTATTCCGTTTTTTTCCCTGTAAACTTCTAGCTCTATAAATACATGAGCTAACAACACCAATCACGTTCTAACTAATCTCACGAAGAACTCCAATACATGCACGTTCACACAACCATGATCCACTTCCTTAGAGCATGTACAATGGGCTTATGTCAGCTGTCTATAGTGACTGCTACGTATGATTTTTGCTGACGTGAATGAAAGAGAATGAAGAGAGAGAAATGTGCCGTCTATAATTCTGTAGTCGACTATACCAGAGAACCAAGGAAATTATATGATCTATAGTGTTGTCTTTAGTGCTGTATCACCAGAACCAAGACAAGTAAAAAGATAGCTTATTGTGTGAGCTGTCTTTAGTGCTGTCTACAGGTGACATGGACAATTACTATAGATAACAACTATCTATACCATTGTACATGCCCTTAGCAACTAGCCCTAAAGAACCGGTCCAACACAATTGACCGAGTAATTGACAAAGATCTTGCACATGCACACGTGTTACAACGTGCATGCAGTAGCACGTACATACTTATCTAAAACACGTACAACAAGATTAATATATAACATTTTTCCCTTTAATATTGTTGCATCTTCTTCATAACTCGAAGGCCAAATTTCCACTTTCTTCTTGCTGATCATGCCGCGTAGTTGCTGCCCGTCAATAGAGGGTACTATAGGGACACACTCCCTTCTCTTCCTCCCTTCGCAGCCATCTCTTCGCCGCCGGTGACACGGCTTGTTGGCGACTCCGACCTCGATGACCTCAGCATGATCTTGGACATTCGACAACGTGACTCTTCTTGTGACGATGGCCTCCATGCCATCGTCACCACCTCTTCGCTACTAGTGACACATCTCGACGGCGACGGAAACTCGCACCAAATCTTACACACGTGAGCACTTGGACACACACAAGAACTCATGCATCGCGCTTGTGGACACTACTCACACAACACACGCAAACATGGCACTCCAACTGTCTAGTGCCAACACAACGGTTTCATCTCGACAATGCGCAACTCATCTTGCGTTCCACCGACGTGCAGGCTCCTCCTCGTCACGGAGCCGCATGCACCGTGCAATGCACCGGTCGCGCTACTGCAGCCGCGCACACGCCATCACACGTTGCACCGCACCGCCTACGCGCCCTGTCATGCACTTGCTGCTTGCCGTGCAGCTATGCCCGATGCCTGGTGCGTCGCCTCCGGCTTCCCTCAACGCTACACAACTTTGCTCTGATACTAATTGTTGGCCCAACTCTCGCAGAAAACTCACACATTGGGTCTTCTATTCGGAAACGAATAACACTAATAACACTGGAAAGAATTCTGCACTTCTGTTATTCCGTTTTTTTCTCTTAACTTATAACTCTATAAATACATGAGCTGACAACACCAATCACGTTCTAACTAATCTCACGAAGAACTCCAATACATGCACGTTCACACAACCATGACTGGTCCAACACAATTGACCGAGTAATTGCCAAAGATTTTGCACATGCACACGTGCTACAACGTGCATGCAGTAACACATACATACTTATCTAAAACACATACAACAAGATTAATATCTAACATAGGTACCACGTCGTTCGTAGTCCGTGTGGGCGCGGCAATCAGCAGATGAGACCGACCACACTGCACACCACACCACGGCCATGATCAGAGGCGGAGCTGGCCCCGGACCTCTAGTGCAATGGTCCAAGATGCAGACTCAAATTCCCATGTGATTCTGAGTGAATTTGGGTATTATTCCATCATTACTCCTTCCCACGACCGGCCGGCCTAAGGCAACCAATTACCACGGCGGACCGCATGCGGCGGCTGCCCCTGGCCCTACACCCCGCCGCGCGCGTCGATCGAATTTTCTCGATTGGGGGCAGCGCACGAGAACGACCGAATAGACCACTGCCTGGCGTGCGTTTCTGTGGCCGTGCAACGGCTGCGTATATAGATCGCACTGGGGTGTGGGTAGAGACCGGCGCGCCGCTCGCTCACCGCGTACCACCGCGATTGCAGGCAACCTGCCTGCCCACGCCATGCACGCGTCTCGTTTCCTGACACCATCACACCAAGCTCATCCTGCGTATGTGCACGGCCACGCAAGGACCGCAGCGTACGTCGCGTACAAGTGTGGCGCGGCATGCAGCCATGCACACACGCACAGGAGCGGGCGGGGGGCGCCTTGTCATGGGGAAGGGGTTTCGCCGAGGCGCCGAGGCATCCACGCTAGCTAGCTCTCGGCTGCTGCCGTGCCGGGCCATGATGATGGTGCCGGCCGGGGGCTTGGCGCCATCGCACGTGGACCGCTGCCACGCGCGCACGCTGGGCTCGACCTGCGCCCGGCGCCGCGTGTGCACGGCCGGCGCTCATGAATACGTCATGTGCGCCCGGTCGGTTTTTACCACACGGTAATGGATTGATGCATCTGCATCCACTCCTGCAATTCCACCCCTCTGCTAGGTTGATCCCCGCCACTAGTGCAATGTACGCATTTCTACAGTTTTAAACAAAATTACTACTCAGGTTGGTTTCCACTGATGTACGTACAGTTCAAAACTACAAATGCGTTTCCCTCGTTTGGTGTTCATGACGACAATCATGAGGCCTTGCTTGTCACGACGCGATATTCAGGCTAGGTGGGGGCGGCTGCCGCGTTCATGCACCATCGTGCACACGGCATAGGTACACAGGAGTAACTGGCGCTTGCACACGCCGCGCATAGTCACGCGTCGGCCGGTGTCCGGCCGTCGGCATACGTGCGCTTCCGCTCGGGGGAGCAGGCAGGCATAGGCTCCGAGGCGGATCGGCGGGCCGGGCGAAGCGGCATGCGCTACAGAGCCCGTGACGCAACTGTTCATGGGCCCTTTCAGGGGCTGTGACGTCCGAAAGCAGCTTTTTCCCACCTTTCCGCTCTCTGATTGCATGGGCAGCCTCGCGAGCCATGGCCTAGCCCCAACCCAACCACAGCGACAGTGCGACACATCTCTCTCTCTCTCTCTCTCTCTCTAACTCATGCACTCTCTTTCTGGCTTCTGCGGCCGCTGCTGCAGCAAAAAGAGGCCGTACGCTGCCGCCTGTCCACTGGCTACTGCATTACCTCACCTGCCTCCATGATTGGACGTTACAAAGATAAAAGGAGATTTTGTTCTCCGCTCGCTAGATTTCTTTAATGCCTGCCGCAACCAAAATACTTCCTCGTGTCATGCGTACCAAAATTCAGACCTTTTGACTCATGTAGCACGTTTTATTGATAAAATAGTAAATCTAGTCACATATTTAGCAATTTTATAAAAATAGTACCGTCGACGAGAGTCAGACGACATGCGTTGCCTGCAGTGCTCCCAGAGCGTGGCATGGGCCTGCCGCTCACTCGGAGCACGGCAGGCCACATGCCGCGTATCGGGTGTGCCGCACCAGCCTGCAACTCCCTGTCACATGTGCCCTGGAGTGACATTCCGATACTATTGCAGTGGTTCACTCAGCTCGCAAGTGTGGTCGATCAGAACCGTGATCGTGAAGTCCGTGACATGGCCCTTCGCCTTGCAAGCACTGACCTTGTTAGGGTAACCTTTTACTATACACTTCACTGTGTAATAAGCTAGGTTAGACTTGTACACCCGATATACAAGGTTGATGTATACGACGTATCGTGTTATAGCTTGTGGTACGATCACCTTATTTGGGAAGTACTGGCCAACTAATAGAGTGTCATCATCAAAGCCCCATTGGGAACCCTAGTCATGTGGCAATACAAGCGATCACACTGCAAAATCATCCAGTCTGGATGACACATAAGGCACCTTCCACTACTATATAAAGTGTCATCACGGACGGTTCGAAACAGTCATCACACACAGTTTTTTGAACCGTCTGAATTTATATGTCTGTGATAGACAGTTCTTGTTTAGAACCTTCTGTGATAATTTTTTGTATTGCAAAAAAATTCAGATTTTGAAGCCTTGCCGTCAGCGACGAGACGCGACGCGAATAGCAGGACTACGACAGAGAAAACGAGTGGAGTAAGGACAAAGCGAATGAATGCGTGCGATGACTCCAGGAAGCAACCACCATGCTATCGATAGCGGCACGAAGACCTATGGTCATTGGAGTTGTGCTGGCGATGAGCAGTAGCGGCAGCAGCGAGAAGCTAAACGGTGGCAGTGAGCTAGAAGGCGTGGGAATGCTATTTAAACATCACACTTGCACTCACGAGGTCCAAGAGCTCACGAAGGTGGTTGACGATGACGGAGCCACTTCGGGACAGCTTGACAGCGGCGAGCGGATATGACAGAGCATTGTCCACAATAACTACGAGATTGAGGCAACGAGACGCGGGTATTAGTATCTAGAGGATCTAGAGATAACATAAAGCCAACGAATCAAATGATAACTCACCGGACGAGAAGAGAGAAACGAAAACGATAGCGGCAGCTGAAAATGGAGAAGATGACGCAGCTCGACGAGAGATGGAAGGGGCACCCCCGCTCGCTCCTCATGACGAGCTCCACCTCCGCCGAGCTGAGTAGCCGCCGTAGCACACAGGAGTCTCGCCCCAACGTGTCCTGCCTCGACTTGGGGCTATAATATATAAGGGTAGCGCACCAATATATTTTGCCTCCCGCGCACACATTCAAATTTTTTTGAACTCCCGTGCTGTGAATCACAGACGGTTTCATACCAAAATCGTCTGTGACGACATATCACAGACGGTTCGTATCACGAACCGTCTGTGATAAGCATCTCATCACAGACGGTTTTTGATATGAACCGTCTATGATAAGCATCTTACTCTTTGATTTTACCATGGTTTGAATTTTTTCTAACTCTATGATTTTACTATGGCAGGGGATTGTGCGTGCCACGGCAGGAGATTGTGTGCCACGACCGGGGTTTTTACCGTGGCACACACAATCCCCTATCGTGGCAGCCAATCCCCTGCTGTGGCACACAATCTCCTACCGTGGCACACACAAAACCGTGTCGTGGCAGTCAATCTCCTGCTGTAGCACACAAAAACCCCTGCCCGTGGCACACACAAACCCCTACCGTGGCGCACACAATCCCCTGCCGTGGCAGCCAATCCTCTGCTGTGGTAAAATTAGAGAGTTACATGATGAGATTCTTATCGCAGACGGTTCGTATCAAAAACCGTTTGTTAAGTATTCGGAGACATCTGTGAGACCCTGGTTTATTTAGCTTGTAATACTTAGCCTTCCATTGGCTCTAGCATCACAAACAAAATACACCGTGTCTCGATGGACATGTGCTTCCCAGAATTGCAGCACATATACATCTTTACAAAATCATGCATCAATTCCATACAACACATAATAACAAGTCTAGTAAAAGACATACATAATATAGAGTTATTACAAAAGAGAGGCCGACCGGCCGAATAACATCAAAGTATCAATAACAGCGGAAGCAAAAGTACCATAAGATGGCTATAACAAAAGCCAATTAGTGTGCCTTAACCCACAAGGCATCCAACCGGACCGCCAAGCTAGTCGTCCCAAACACTGCCACAACACAACTCACAAAAGTGAGGCCCTTGGGGCTCACCCTCTTCCTCTGCACACAACAAGCAATGCAGGTGAATACACTAATGTACTCGCAAGACTTACAAGTAACAAGCCTATACATAGCTACATGAAAGCTGTATCAAAGGAGATTGGTTATATGGTTAATTGGACGCGTAAAGCAACTTTCATTTGCAATAATGTAATAGATTGAAGGCAATTGGTAAACTCTGTTTTAAAGCATTGAAATAACAGCGGGTAACGATAAAAACAAGTAACCACCTAGAGGTGACTAACTCAATAGCCACCACAACATAGCACGAATTCCCGATTCGTACCACCCATCAAGTTTTAATTAAAAGTTGTAGTCTAACTTTTGAAAGACTTCCCCAAGCGTGTTCATAACCTAGGACGAGGCTATTCGAATAGATCAAAACCCTACAGGGGTGTACCAATGTACCCACACTTCAGACCGTATTTTTGCCAAGCTATTAAGCACACTTCCTTTGGTATGCCGGCACGCTAAGTCCTACGAGACATTTCCAATATTGTGTATTAACTACGAGCAGCTCGTATGGACCGAAACCCATACGCTTACATTGTAAAGCCGAAGGTCAACTACCCTATAGGGGTAAAGCCTTCGGACAACTACAATGCTCCCAACACATAAACCACCTCATTTTACCACAACACAACACACACACGCCCTCCTGCGATTCGGAGCTAACACACGTCAAAGTACTACATCAAGAGAGGTCACATACCCTCTAGTGTGGTTAGCATGCAAAAATGCTTGGTTTAGTGTAACAAGATGTTCGGTCCTTGTTGACTCGGGCACCGTTCCAGTCACACCCAAAATCACACCAACATACCAATGTGCCCAAGTCCAAATCATTTTGTTTTTATTTTTAGTTTTCACAAATAAACATAGCTCAAAGCTGAAACATTAAGTCATAATAAGCATTTGTGTGATCAAGGTCATCGACTAAGTCGACAACCGCCCATTTCTACCGATAGCTAAGCACGACTAAGCAGTTTAACTCGTACTACTAAGTGACAAGGGCTCATCCACGAACCCAAAATCACAGCAAGGTAGTCCTAGGTTCAGTAGTAGAGGATAAACATTTTCCTACCGATTATGCATCTAATAGGTCAACTAATCGACAATAGTTTAAAACAAGATAGCAATGCATACGTAGAATTTGCAAACAACGTTTTAGAATTTGAAAATAATAGGAACAACATGATCAAATGATGCTACATATGCTTGCTTTGCTGGAGGGCAGAGTCTGGCTGCTGTGGATCAGATTCAAGTTCAATAATATCTTCGGAACCTAACGCAAAAATACGATAAACCAATAAGAACGAAGAACACCAAACAAAACTTAACAGAAAAAGTCACTCAAACCCCATGAAATTTATACAGAAGCAAGAGATTGATTTTAGACAAATTTAGGAACAAGAATTACTTCATTTGGACTAAGCATGGAAAAGTTATGGCTAAAACAATTTCCCTCACCCTGTTAATTCAACTAAATTAATTACTGGTACTGTTCATGGCATAAATTTCTATAATGACCTAGAGTCTGAAATTTTTATGGTGGGTAGAATAAGACATCCTAAGAACAGTAAAGTTGAGTTTACCCAATTTGGAGTTAAAATGAATTATTTATGATTTTTCTAAGTTATAAAACTAGCACATATCATTTTTCAAAAACATAAACATGAGCAAAACCTATTTCATATGTAAGTATGCTAACAGAGAAATTTTACAAGCTTGAGTTTGCTCAGTTTGGAGTTATACAGAAAAAGTTATGCATTTTACAAGTTTCAAATTAATTTCTGAAATATTCAATAATGGATGAAACAAGTTAATATTGTTTACAAGGTTTTCTGGCATGGAACAATGTCTAAAGACATTTTTAGATTAAACACTAGTTAAACATGAATTTATCCCAGTTGGAATCATCTAAAAATGATTTAAAATGAATTAGTTATGAGTTTTTAAAGTTTAATACAATTTTCAGTTCTCAAATAAAGACTTACCAGAGTTAAACAAAACCTACTCAAAAGGATACTACGTGGAACGTTGTGGGCCTTTGATTCAGGATCCAACGGCCCATGCACATTAAAACACAGTCGCGCACGCGCACTCACGCGAGGCCACCGTTGGATTAGATCCAACGATCAAAATGAATGGGACGTTCGGGTGACCCGAACGGCCCAATCGATCTCGACCGCTAAAAAGAAATCGGACGGCACACAACGATGGGGACACTCAGGCGGTCCGAACGCTTAATGAGATCTCAACCACAGATCTCAAAATGAACGGTGAGAGGGGACTTAACGCGCTAAAGCACCTAAATTGCTGAGGAGGTCTAGGCCGTTGGATGAAGATCCAACGGTCCAGAGCTACGGGGAGGTCCTAAGGTTAAGGATCTAACGGAGGGAGGTTTGGTACGGCTAAGATCTTGCGGGGGAGGTCTTCAACGGTCAAGATTTACACAAGGAGGTCCTACGCGACAAGGTTTTAACAAAAAGAGATCTGGACGGCTCAGATTACCATTGGGAGGTCCTGAACGGTCCAGATGAAGCGGAGGGAGGTCCTGAGGTTCTCTTTACAAGGACCAGGGGTGGTCTTTTGCAAAGAGGACCCCGAGGGGGGGTCCTGGGGGTGGTTTTCACAAAATGCCCATGGTGGTCCTTTGCGGAACACTGAGGGTGATCCAACGGCCAAGATTAAGCCTAAGGTGGTCTTTACGGCCAGGATCTACACTAGGGGGAGGTCCTGCGACTAAGGTTTTACAAAGGTAAAATCTAACGGCTAGGAGCTAATCCACAGAGGTCTTTAACGGCTGAGATTAACTCTAGAAGGTCCTGTGACTTAGAGTTTTTACTGAAAAAGACTCTACGACTAGGATTTAGATCGAGGTGATCCTAAACGGCTACGATGCACCCAAGGAGGTCCTGGCAACCAGAGTTCACCCAAAAAGGATCCAACGGTTGAGAGCTAACCTCAAGAGATCATGGACGCCTAGGATGAACTCGAGGAGGTTTTATGACTTGACAAAAATACGACAAAGGTACAGACCACCGCGGTTTGCTTGTCGGCACGTCGCCGACGACCACGGCCACAGCGGCGCGCAACTAAGGTACCAAAACATGCGCAATAATCTTGCGAACCTAACGGTAGCACCATCGACGGTGGAGCAGGCCTAAATCGCCGGCGAGCCGGAAAAGGGCGGAGGAGTGTTTTCGGTAAAAACCAAAAATACGAAAAAGGTGTGCTACGAGCTAATCTAGCTAGTGCTCGAGCTCTAGGAGGCTAAAGTGGACTTACCAGGGTACAAAAGGGGATCGAGGGAAGTCGGAGGAGAACTGGCAGGGGAGCAGTTCACCAGAGCTGGAGAAGATGACGATGACAAGATGCTCTGAGCAACCAGAGACAAAAAGAAAGGTCAGGGTAGCTTCGCACAGACCTAGAGGTGGTCCAGGACCACGGGATTGGACGGAGGATACTCACCGGAGTTGGAAACGACGAAGTCCCCCCTACGACCGCAAAACACGAAAATTCCAATCCAGTGCTCCTGTGGAAGCAAACCGAAAATGGGGTTAGGGTACATCTTGACGATGACCAGAGGTGCCCAGAGTAGTAAGGAACAGGGCGAGAGAACCACTAGAGCCCCAATACCACCACCGAGCTTCTCGGCCGACAATGGCGGAAGAGGAACTCTTGGTGATTTTGCGCTCAACCGCACAGAGAAAGGACTGGGGGTAACCAAGAGTGTGGAAGGGGACTTGAGGAGGAGCTCGGAAGTATTTAGAAGCTAGCGGCAATGGCACAAGGGAAAGGGGCCCCCGCGGTGAGCTACGACAAGCTCAGCTCGAGGTACAGCCAAGGACCGACAGGAATGATGGGCAGGTGAGGAGCACGATCGTGGGCGGAGCACTGGAGATCAATAATTGCTCCGACCAGCGAGACGTGGACGAGGACGATTGACAAGACCAGTCCACTGCTCACTGCTACAGCGCACTGCGAGAGGAAGAAGAAGAAGAGGAACAGAGAAAAAAGGGTGGTCGTGAGCGGTTGGATTTTTGATCGAACGGTTGAGATTTCCTCAGAGCTCCTGAGGTTCAAAACACAAGGGGAGGTCGTGAGCGTTGGATTTTAATCCAACGGTTTAGATTCGAGGTGGCTTGGTTAGGCCGAGTCAAGTGACCTGGGCTCGGGTTTGACTCGAGCCCGAGTCTGGCTCAGACCAGTGTTTAGTTTTTAGGGTTTTTGAATTGAGACAGACTTTGGAGATTTATTTGAGGTAGCAAAACAACTCCAAAAATTCTAAAATTTTTACAGGAGCTTGCTAACTAATATATTAACCTTATATAAAATGTTCAGAGGTTTTTATGCAGTGCATCATTCTCCAAAAATTCTGCAAGGTGCTGAGCAAGGGTTTGACTGAGATTTAAACAGATTTGACTGCCCTCCAAATGTATTCAAACAATTTCTAAAAATTGTGAAATTTTTTAGAGGGGTCACACAACAGCCCTGGAACTTAGGAAAAATATTTTCAAGGAATGATCATAAGGTTTGACAAGATTGTTTTTGGAAGATCAAGGTTTGGATCAAAAGACTTGTGACTTTGTATTTCCATAATTCTTTTTACAAGAATTGCTTAGAACATACAGGAGATACAAGATGTCTTTTTACAAGAATTTCATCAAGGTTTTCCTCAACGTGGATTAGGAGAGACCGGCAAGTCTTTGACCACCATAGTAAAACATCGTTTGTGTCAATTGTTGTTTGCATTCTTGCTTTACTTATTGTGATTTACATTACTTGTATTAAATTGCTTATTCATATGTGGATGATTGCTTGATTGCTGTCTTTTATTGTGTTGGTTCGCTTAGTCTAGACTAGATTGATTTAGGTTTTAATTGTGCAAAACCGTGTTGTTAAGCTTCCACATTAGAAATTGATTTTAGCCAAAAAAAAAGTTTTAAAACCGCTTATTCACCCCCTCTAGTCGGCCACCTCGATCTTACACCACCGCTTGCACTTCCCCGCTCCCACTGGAGCTAGCATCATCAATGTTTGCTGGCAGCCTAGCACCCTATGTATGAACTGTACATACACCATCGGTCTCTCGTATATTGCCACCTTGGGATTTGTAGCAATCTGCGTGTACTTGCCCCTTGCAACACTACGATTCACCTTGTATAACTCCCATACGTCCTGCCCCCCCCTATTCGTGCAGGTTACCGCCTCAATTAGAAGCTTCTTACTTGCTATCTTTGTGTCGAGCTCCCTCCGGATGCAACTCTCAGCTCGTGAATACTCGTCTCATTAAGGCCATCTACCTGGACTACCTTAAACTGACATCTTGACCTGTTCAACTCACCCGATCCGCTCGTATGAGACAGTTGTCAAAAAAATACAAACAAGTCTTGCACGTTGGACATTACCTACGACAATAATAATCCAATACACATTCGCAACATTTACCAGAATTTTTTTTTATATGCACTACACCGTTATTTTTACACAATATGTGATACACATTTTATTTGTACACAATCACCTAAATAATTTGAACTATTTAATCTACATTTCCCTACATCTCCAAAGCAGCTACACTTTGGTAATCCTTTTCTAATAATGTAACCTAATCAATGGCTAATTAACAAACTACTAAATTTCTAAAAAAATATGTGCTAAACATTTTATTTATTTACAGTCGCCTGAATAGTTTGGACTACTTAATGTACATTTTCCTACATCGCCAAAGCAACTAAAGTTTGATTATCCAGACCTAATCACGTTAACTAATCAGTGCATAATTAACATACTTGTAAACTATTGTCATCTATCTTCCAAATCACGCGCGCCCAAAAATGCCAAAACCATCAACAAATATGCTTAAATAGTGTTCCTACATAGCCAACAATCATGCTAAACATTAGCAACATGTAACCGAATTTGTACACAACCACCTAAACAGTTTGCACTATTTATTCTACGTTTTGCTATATCGCCAAAGCAACTGTACTTCCGTTATAGCTGCGGGCAGCCACCTCCAGGCTCCGGGTTACACGATCAGGCGTGACTGACCCGATGCAGTGCACCGAGCGAGTGGCAAAGGAGGCCAGATTGTTTTTATTTCGTCGCGAAAACCTGTCAAATGAGCCAAAATTCATAACCATGAGCTCCACCCATCGGTGGTCGGTCACCGCGCGCCGGGCGCCGAACGGAGCATGCATATCACGTCCCAGCCTTCGAGGCGACAAATGTTGCAAGAGGGGAAAAATCGAAGAAACGGCCGGTACGGACGAGCACGTTGACAGTACGGCCGGCCGGCCGGCCGGAAGGATGTTTAGTATACGTACTAGTAGTTGTAAAACCGAAAGGGCCCGACCCGACTGCGTGTGGCGCTGCGTACGGGCGTACGGCGGCGCGTAGGACTCCTAGTAGCCTCGGCGATTTTTCCGATTTGGAAGGCGATTGGCCGGCAGCAGCAGTAGACTGGTAGTGCCGTGCGGGTTGCCCATATAGGCCAGCAACCACCTCCAATCATAAGGTTTCCTCGTGAGAGTTGGGACTTTTTACTTCATGCATGTACTCCGTCGAAGGGTCCCGGTTCGTGACTTGTCCGACAAAAGGCGATTGAGCGGAAAGAAAAATG
Organism: Ampelocalamus luodianensis; assembly: GCA_036346255.1. Taxonomy (NCBI): domain Eukaryota; kingdom Viridiplantae; phylum Streptophyta; class Magnoliopsida; order Poales; family Poaceae; genus Ampelocalamus; species Ampelocalamus luodianensis. Next base: position 5,830,193 of record CM070632.1, on the reverse strand, counting down.
TCACCACCGAACTACGCACCACCTAGTAAACTGTAGAAAAGATTGCCTAGTTTCACCTAATCTGCTGCTCCCTTCGTCCAGGCGATTGAAGCGTGAGATGTAATTCATTGTTTCGTATTCAATTTGCTGGTCTAATTTAGGAATGCGCACGAGAATCCTGAAGGAGTTTTAGTGAGGAAATAAAGCGTCACCTCTCACTGACCGTGGGGGCTCCCCGCGTAATCTGCACGAGAATCTCAAATCGCGAACAGTGCCTGACCGAAGGATGCCTCTGGAAAGTCCGAACTCACATAGTCACATGCAAACTTGGGCGAAGCAGGTGGTAGGGACGGTGGGTAGAAGAACACTGAAGGTAGGCTCCGCCGGCCGGGGTAAGTGGATGGATGTTTGATTGCTCATCAGCCTGAAGGTTCCTGTCGTCCTGTTTGGAGGCTGGCGTTCTGCACCAGAAAGATTCCAAATCACATGACACCTCACTGTCTAAAGCATTCAAGAGCTAGCACTGCTATCTTCTTCAGCCATCGACCCCTGTCATGCACAGTTTTTTTCTTCTTCTTTTCTCGAGGAAACTGTTATGCACGGGTAGTCAGGTAAAACATGGCGACAGCTGAAAAGCTTCGTAGGTTGTAGATCCGGCCCGATTCATGTACAGGCCACGGCCGCACCATTGTTGGCCACGTCATCCGGCACTGGCTGCGTGGGCATCGGCCCATGCGTCTGCGGCGAATCTCCCCGCCTCACGGCCTCGCTCTCTTCACCAGCGAGAGCTCGCTGGCCTTTGTCGCAGGGCCCAGTGCTATTTTCAGTCTTTGGGACGGGAACTTCCAAGCTAGAAGAGCGTAGCTCCAGGATCGAGCAACGATCGGATGGCTAGCGGCGCTGGCATGCGTGCAGCCCGCTCGGCTTCGAACCCACGCGTGTCACTCTTTGGGACGGGAACTTCCAAGCTAGAAGATCGAGCACAGCCTGAACCCAGACGTCTCACCTTTCGGTGTTTATTCCTTTAGAAAGGGAATAGTACATGTACATATGGATACGTTTAATAGTTAAAGTGCGTGTGTGTCTATACTACGTGGGGTCTTAGCCTACACTCTCTAGATTAGACGTGTGTTTAGAATACACCAACATGTATGTGGTCGTGCGTGTGGTATGTGTGCATCCCGTGTGTACTCTCAAAAAAAAGAAGAGCGTAGCTCAGTTGGTGAGAGCTCAATGGCTCGCTCTCACCCGCCCGCGTTCGAAGCTTGGCTTCGACGTTGGTGCTCACCTGGGTTTAGGAATAGTACACTCACACGTGGGTGCGTTCAGTAGTCAAAGTACGTGTCCGCGTTCCGTAGGGTTAAGCTCCTACTCTAGATTAGACGTGTGTTTAGGACGCACCCACATATATGTGTGGACATACGTGTGTGGTGTGTGTGCGTGAAGTACGTCCGGCATGTACTTAAAAAAACATTTTCCCTCTCTCTCTGTCTGAAAAAAAAAGACTAGAAGAACATGTCTTAGCAAAGAAAAGGAGGGGAAAAAAGCTTTATCTTCTGGAAGATAACTCAACAGATATGTACAGGGGCAAGACAAGCTCAGGTTCTCGCCTGCAGTGGAAGAGCAGTAACTACCACAAAATCAAGCTTCTCAGATAGAAATATAAAACCGATCTTAGTTACCAATTTTACTGATATATGTACAGGGGCAAGACAAGCTCAGGTTCTCGCCTGCAGTGGAAGAGCAGTTACTACCACAAAATCAAGCTTTTCAGATAGAAATATAAAACCCATCTTAGTTACCAATTTTACTGATATATGGTTCCTAAGCTTTCGCTGATATCTACTGCAGTGATCAGACATGAATGCACAGAAGAATATAATTGGCACATAGTATTTATACTTGTAAACTAAACTATCAATTAGCAGTACAGTTTAAGCTAACAAAGGCACTAGCTACAACTACCTTGTTATCCATTGGACATCATATATAATGACGACATGATCACGCTCATAGACATGAAGTGCCACATAGCCTCAAGATTCAAGACATTTGATGATCTATATAATACAAGAGTAAAATAAAAGAAAAGGAAAAGGACACCAGTAGCAAGCACATCCAACGCTCGATCACTTGCACTCCACTCTTCTTGGTACGGGTAGGCTACCCAGCGGGCAGTAAAAAATTATATAGTGTAAATCAAAGCTATATAACTAAGAGATTATATATCGTTACCACTAGATGCGTATTACAGCGGAAGAAAAGTTAAAGCAGTCTAGTTCAACGTTGTGTGTGTCGATATAGTGAAAGTAGTTGATTGTTCAACGTCCTTGGTCGTCTATCGTCTCCTCCAGGAGCCCCTCACGTTCTTTACGTACGTTGTGGAGCGCCAGTGTGTTAGCACCAGTGCGCATGGTATGACCTTCGGGGAGGAGATGACTAGGGTTTCAGTGGGTGATGCAACATCATCCCAAAAGCCCCCACGCCTCCCTTATAAAGAGCTCCTAATAGATCCCTACGTTAGAAATCCATTAGAACTCTTAACCATGTATGGATTATAACTTGATTTAAGCTTCTAACGGATTCAATCCGAATTAGTTTGTTTCAACCCATTAAGTGTCTAACCCTGTAGGTTCATGCGTAATCGACTGTGACCCAAAAACTCCTTTCTGATCCATAAGTAGGTAGCGGTTTCTAGTAGGACATAACGACACCCGAATACATATAGATCATATCAGACGAACTTTTATAAAGCTCATGAGCCGATCCCTTTGCCTCACGATATCAGATTGAACTCAAGGCGAGATGCATGTCCATCTCATGATAACTCGATCCTTCACTCGATCTTGTAGTGGATTATTTCGTTATATTTGATTCCTCAACTATATTTGGTATGATCATGCACTTTCTTAATTCAACCACATCGAGGGGCCCAGAGATATCTCCTCGGCCCGTTAAAGAGGATGAGCAAATTCCATCTTTATCGCTCACAATCCTCTACATGTTTCATAGTAAATCCGAAAGCTACATTTATGACTACCCATTTACGGAATAACGTTTGTCAATCTCTGAGTAAACTATTACACATGTAAAAAACCATAATGACATCAGGTGTAAGAATTCCACGTACACTATGTATGAGACAAAGTGATGACACTTAAGAATATAATAATTCCCGCAATGTCTTAAGGGGGTCAATCTAATACTATGTTCTCTAACATATGTTCACATTATTGATTTGATATATCGTATCTATGATCTGTGAAACGTGATCATCAATCAATACATATGCTGATCTATAAATGACATAAGATCGTAGATATTTAGAATGACATTATAAACATAAATAGATAATTTCACAAACAAGTTATATACCTGCCAATCAATATAAACGACACTTCATTCGGAAAACGAAATAACATATTATTAAAAAAATCATAAACATATATAACCGACATATTCGTCTCTACGATTGTTTCTAGGACGTATCTGTAACAACTCCCGCCTCAGCAGCTCGCCGGGGAGTGCTCTTCCGCCGGCTTCCATTTTGCCGGAATCCATTCGACTTCGACATCACAAGATCATCCTTGTCGTCCGCCACCGAGTTGGAGCTTTGCTTCAGCTGCCGCCTCCGCCTCTTCTTTCCTCCGTTATTCTCAATTGAGCTCTTGGGGTCCTTGCTTGACGCGATCGGTTTTGCGCCGTCTCTGTCCTCCTCGGCCTTGGCAATGTCCTCCGCTTCGTCAGTGTCATCCTTGAGAGGGGGCTGCTGAGGCCTTACCCTCCTCTTGTGGGTTCGAGCCACCTCCTCGTCGCCGCTGCCGTCGTCGTCGTTGCTCGCAGCTTCGATCGATTTCTTGCCCTTCCCTCTAGGCCTACCCATTCCAGGGCAGAGAGAGATAAACCAACTTCACAAGGGGACTTGCTGATTGGTCAATCACTGGAATTGCAAAGTGGCCAAAGAAATCAAGTCATGATAGGAGGGTTTGGAAATAATGATGTTGGTATATCTCAAAATCGGCTGGAGACTTTCAACTGCTAATGGCCAAGAGAATGTTTTTTTTTAATCAACCTGCTGTGTTTACCCATTTGAGCATTCATTTTTCAGGCCGAATAGCAAATAGATGAGCATTTAGCAAAAGGATATTCGGAATTTCAGATGGTGGAGCTGAAAGAAAGCTGAAGTTCATTAGCACGGTGAAAAATTTGAAGTTTTAGGTTTGTCGATGAACACCGAGCAAGAACACCAATAGCATATCTAAGGAACAATGCAAGAAGAATGTAAGGACATCGGGCCCTGAGGTCAACAACATACCAAGAACCAATGGAGCAAAGAACAGGAACACAAAAAAGAACATGGATCCCTGAGGTCGCAGCATTATATTCTATCAACTATCAAGATTCAAGAACTCCAGCAATTACTCCATCACCACAGGGATTCTAAATCCTAATGAATCAAAGAACAGGAACAGAACGGAAACAAGAACAAGAACAAGGAGCTAACCTCTCCTGTATATTCATGCCTGAATCTCACACGCCATCAACTTATGTCAAGAACCCTCCCCTCTTGAACTAACTGCCGGGTTTGTACCGAAAGATATTCCAAGGCTCTGAAACAATCTGAGCCAACTAAAAGAACAGGATGGATACAAGAGATGAAGGCAAAGGAGATGGTGTGGTGATGGGTTTTCTATAGGTTGGTGGTCATTTGAGATATTGTCAACAGGTGAGAGTGGGTTTGGAGTGTGCACACAGAAAAGAGTGGCAACCAAGCGGTAGGAAGGATTAGCCGCACTGTTTCTGAGAGAGAGAGAGAAGATTTGATGAGATTTGACGTGCCAATTGTCGGACCCGGATTTTCTAATCCGAATCCTCTGTGAAACGCTGCGCTATTCCTGGATCGATAGATAGCACTCACGGGCATTCTTGAATCATTCATACATGGCGTGAACTAAAGTATCATTATTACAATCACGAGTGACATAGACCACGTCGGGTCGAGTTTTACAACGAGGGCGATCGGGCCAAATTGATTACAAAGCAGAACACGAATGCGATAGCGGAAGCAAAGGTAGAGCTCATCTCTTCACGAGCAAGCGGCGGGGCAGCGTGTGTCGATATTACCCAAGGACCGGATAATATCGGTTGTGCGCAAGTACCAACGAGTCAACTTAGACTGCGCCGAGGCCTAGACTACAGATCTAGACTACTCTTCATCGTTTCCTTGTCCATCAACTTCTGGTTCCTCGTAGTACGCATAGTCTCCTCCATCAGCGTCATCTGAAGGGTTTGGGGGAGAGCGAGGATGAGCACAACTACCGTGCTCGCGAGCCAATACACAATGCAATGATATACATGCAAGGCTTACAAGGATGGCTCGGTTCTTTTATTTGCGAAAGCAATACTTTTAAATATCATAAGTACAAATTCCTAGCGCTTAGCATTTTTAACAATTTCATTTTTAGATAAAGAGATAAATTGTGCAATATTTATATTAGCAGAGGTTACCTCCACCTTCATGCTTAGTTTGATCGTGGTTACATCCACCACTAAACGACACTGGGTACAAAGACCGGGAATAACCAAACTCGGGGCTAGGTGAGCCCGCCATAATTTTCATACCACCCACAAAGGAAATTTTTAAATAGAACTAACTCAAGTTAAGTTCCCATGTCCGCTTTGACCGTAGGCACGGTACTTTTTAAGCAGTTTGTAACTCTGCGAGAGATTGTACACTTTACCCACAAGAGACAATTAACTCGTTGCCCTACGATTCCGTAGTCGTGTAGTCGAGAGGTTGTCACAATAACTTTTCTAAATATCTCGCCCCTTCCCTCGTCTCACCCATATGGGGTTATGCCCATCGTTGCGCGGGATGTCCACCTCGGCCCGGCGTGGCGTGGCTACACCTCGGCTGGCGAACTTCACCCTTGACTCGGTGTCCCCTCCAAGCCCGACATACCCGAGCTTGTGCCTCCTTTAACCCTCCGGTGAGATGATTTTGAGGATTTGATAAATGTACTAAGCCAAGTCGCGGTTTGTTGCGGACTTGTGGTTGTACTGTTATACAGGAGGTCGTGACAAGATTAAGTCCTTAGGGTTGTGCGGGCGGCTCAACCACATTCCCACCATTCTCGTGCTACATCCGCACCCACCATCTTACCATCCGTCGGGCGGGTATTAGTAGTTTAGGGTTTTGAGATGTAAAAAAATACAACAATTCAACCATCTCGGTCATTTACATAATGACGCCCAAATCATTTTATGTTTGAAAAGATGATGATTAGGACACGTTAATGTCCGGTACTTAAGCAAGTCTAGCATGTCGCTTAAGTACAACCTATAACTAGTATTACCATATAGTTACTAGGGTGACAATGGTTAAGGGATTCAAGTTGTCAAGGGTGGCATAATAATTAATTATTCAACAAATGGGTATTAACTACCTTAAGCTTTAACATACATTTGATTAAAGAATTAAAGCATGCGATTTGCTATTTTAAAAGAATATACTTTGCATAAAATGTAGGCTCAATATGATCAAAGTATTGACTCGCTTGGTTGTAGGGAGAGAGTCAGAGTAGTCTTGTCCTTGATCGACGTGGAGGTCTCGGCGTCTCCAAATCTCTGCGAGTAATCCAGGAAAAATGAGCGACAAGCAACGAGCAATTAAATACACATGAATACTCAAATGAACTCCAAATTGAACAAGACCTATGCCATTAGCAAGATCTTGATTTTAGAAATTTTAGAAATTTATTTCATAATTTTGGAGTTGAAATGGGGAGATATTAATATTTAAAGTCTCACTTTTAAATTAAAATAGAAAAGGAAAAGAAAAACACAAAAAAAAAAAAACAGCGCCCGCAGGCCGCTTTAGCCCAACTAACGCGGCTGAAATGCTGCAGCAGCAGTAGCGCGCATGCCCACGCGAGCGGCGAGAAGGGGAAAGAAGGAGGCGGCCGGGCTCTCAGCCAGAAACGAGAGCGAGGGGGCTAGAAGCGAGCGGCGGCTCGAGCGGCAGAAGAAGAAAGAAAAAAAGCGGCGCGAGAAGAGAAGATGAGGCGGCGGCGGCCGAGAGGGAGAAGACGGGGAGGCGGCGCGGGGAAGAGGTGGTGGCGGCGCCGCGGGGGCTCGGGAGCGGCGGCGGCAACAACGGCGGCGGCGGCGAAGCTCGTCGAGTGGCGGCGCGGAGCTCACCAACGGCGGCGGCCGGAGGTGGCGACCACGGCGGCGGCAACGAGGAGGTAAGTGGGTCTTGGCTCTTCTTCTGCTTCTACTTGCTTGAGGAGGAAGAAAGAAGGGCAGGGGTTTTAAGCCGGCGGAGAAGTCGGTGGCGGCGCGGCTCGAGCGCGCGGCGTGCGCGCGCGGCATGATTGCGGCGAGGCGTGCGGGAGCGCGAGAGGGAAGCGGCGATGGCGTGCGAGGTTGCAGCGCGCCTGCGGAGGAAGGGAGGAGAGGGGGTCCGGTGCGTTGTGGGGGCGAAGGGCCCCGCGGTTGACCGGGAAGGGGGCAAAGGGCATCACAAATCCTACCCACCTTAAGCGGAATCTCGACCTCGAGATTCGAGCCTCGAAAACGAGGGCGGAAATCCGGCAAGTTGATCTTCGCTCCCGGTGGCTTCTTTGGGTGAGTGATGGCTCCAGAAACCTTGCAAAGGCGGATGACTTGCGTCTTGTCCGCTTCGGGCGGCGTCGAGGATCTTGATCGGGTGCTCGGATAAGTCAAATCCTTATCAAGTCGGCGGCCGGCGAGTGCGCTCTTGGTACTCGAGACATTTCTTTAGTTGAGACACATGGAACACGTTGTGGGCGTCGACAAACTTTCGGTAGCTCTAGGCGATAGGCAACTTCTCCACGCTTAGCGGTGATCGAGAGCGGGCCTATGTATCTTGGTGCGAGCTTGCCTTTAACTTTGAATCTTGGGTTCCACGAGTGCGATACCTTGAGATACACATCTCCAACCGAAGGTTAAGTCTCTTCGGCGGTTGTCGGCATAACTCTTACTGTCTGGGCGAGCGGCTTGAAGCGATCTCGATTAGTCGAACTTTCTCTTGACTTGCTTGAGAGTATCGGTCCAAAGATATATCCTTCACGATTCGACCAATGCGAGAGGAGTTACGCATTTTCTTCCATATAGTGCTTCAAATGGGGACATTTTCAAACTTGGCTGATAACTATTATTGTATGCAAACTCGGCATACGGTAGACATTTTTCCCAGTCTACGGTAAACTCCAAAGCACAAGCTCGAAGCATGTCTTCTAGGATTTGATTTGTTCTTTCCGTCTGACCATCGGTCTGCGGATGATAGGCTGTGCTGAAGGTAAGGTGTGTTCCAAGGGCATCATGCAAACTAGCCCAGAAATGCGAGGTAAATTGAGAACCTCGATCGGAGACTATTCTCTTGGGTACTCCATGCAAACACGACGATCTGAGCCATGTGCGGCTCGGCTAACTTGTCTCCTTTGTAGGTTGTCTTCACGGGGATGAAGTGGGCGACTTTAGTCAATCATCAACTATAACCCATCTTGAGTCACATCCGGACTTAGTTCGAGGTAGACCGTAATGAAATCCATTCGATTTCTTCCCATTTCCACCGAGGATCTGTAAGGGTTGTAGCAATCCGGTGGTCTTTGATGTTCGGCCTTGATTGACATACATCACAACAAGCTACATACTCGGCGATATCTCTTTTCATTCGTGGCCACCAATACAAAATCTTCATGTCTTGGTACATCTTGGTGCTTGCTGGAGTGCGAGTGTAAGCGAGCTGTGAGCTTCCTTTAAAATCAGATCTTTGAGTTCCTTACGGTGGGGAATAAAAGAGCGTTTCCCATACCATAGGATTCCTGTGATCTTCGACATCTTAGGGGCCTTTCCTTTTGCCATGAGATGCTTGAATCTCTGGACTCAGGATGTCCTTCTTGGCGGCCTTGATCGCTCTTCTAGAGTGGGATGGGCCTCTCAGATGGCTAGTGTGCCTTGCTCTATTAACTCAAGGTTGAGGGCTTCAAATTCCTTGCGAGCTCGGGTTGATGTTCTTGAATCATGACATTCTTGCGGTAGGATTTACGGCTTAATGCATCGGCAACTACATTAGCCTTTCGGGATGATAATGGACATCAAGTTATAATCCTTTATTAATTCCAACCATCTTCTTTGTCGGAGGTTGAGGTGCGATTGGGTGAAAATGTACTTGAGACTCTTGTGGTGCGTGTAGACATTACAATGATTTCCAATCAAGTAATGTCGCCAAATTTTTAAGGCGTGCACTACTGCTGCTAACTCCAAATCATGGGTTGGATAATTGTCTTCGTGAGGACGGAGTTGTCTTGAAGCATAAGCTACTACCTTTCCTCCCTGCATGAGTACGCAACCAAGACCTTGGCGCGATGCATCACAATAGACTTCGAAATCTTGATGGATGTCTGGCAGGATCAATACTGGTGCAGAAGTTAACTTCTTCTTCAATTCTTGGAAACTCTTTTCACAAGCTTCTGTCCAATCATACTTCTTTTCCTTTTTAAGCAGATGGGTCATCGGTTTGGAAAGCTTAGAGAATCCTTCAATGAAGCGTCTGTAGTATCCGGCCAAGCCGAGAAAACTACGCACTTCCGTCACCGATGTGGGTTGTTTCCATTCCATTACAGCTGCTACTTTGGATGGATCAACTGCGATTCCTCCAGCGGATACAATGTGTCAGAAGCGATTTCATGAAGCCAAAATTCACATTTCTTGTACTTGGCATAAAGATGATTCTCTTTAAGCTTTTCTAAGACCAATTGCAAGTGTTCAGAATGTTCTTCATCGGTCTTTGAGTAGATCAAGATGTCGTCTATGAACACGACAACAAACTTGTCTAAGTATTCCATGAATACTTTATTCATGAGTTCATGAAGTAGGTGGCGCATTGGTCAAGCCAAGCGGCATGACGATGAACTCGTATAGGCCATACCGGTGGTAAAAGCCGTCTTAGGAATATCCTCATTCTGATCTTAAGGCGATGGTATCGACCTCGGGTCTATCTTGGAGAAAGCGATGCTCTGTCAAGCGATCGAGCAGGTCATCAATGCGAGTAAGGGATACTTGTTCTTGATGGTCACATCATTGAGTGCTCTGTAGTCCACACACAACTGGCGGTGCCATCTTTCTTCTTCACAAAGAGAATGCGAACCCGGGGAGAAGAACTAGGTCTAATGAAACCTTTGTCTTGCAAGTCTTCAATTTGTGTCTTAAGTTCTTCAAGTTTGTCGTGACCATTCTGTATGGTCTCTTAGCAATTGGGGCTGTCCACGGCTTCAAGTTGATGACAAACTCAACATCTGCATGCAGTGGCATGCACAGTAATTCTTACGGGAAGACATCGGGGTAAGCTTGAACTACTGAGCGTTGTCTCTAGGGACAACTTTCCAAGGTGGTGGATTGTTCTATTCAAAGGAGAGGAGCGATCCACACTAACTCTTATTGTGGTCTCTGGGTTCTTGGTGAGCACTACTTTTACGTTGGCACAATCTATCAATCCACGATATTTGGCCAACAATCCATCCTAGGATGATATCCAGCGTTTGAGATTCTAGCACGGAAGGTTTGCTAGGAATCCGGAATGTTCCATAGCAATTTCTACCCTGGGACTGACTGAGGTAGCACAAAGGGGTCCCCCGGGTGAGCTAAGTACCACGGGTTTCTTTAACTTATAGGTTGGCAACTTAAGCCTTTCGACAAACTTTCTTGAAATAAAAGAGTGCGAAGCTCCAGAATCAAACAAAACTTGTGCGGGTACTGAATTAACAGGGAACGTACCCATTAGTACTCCTGAGGCACCTTGAGCTTCCTCGGCTGTGACGTGGTTCACACGGCCATGGCTTTGCGTTGGTGTAGACCTCGATGCCTGCGAAGTCTGGTGACTCTTGCTTGGGGCTGGGGTCCTGCCTTGAACTGGCGTTACTCCTGTGTTGAGTCTTGCTGGAGCATTCTGACGGGTAGGACAGCGATTGGCGAAGTGTCCTTTTTCTCCACAAGCGAAGCAGTGGAGGTTTGCTGCTGGATTGACTGCTGCTGGTTGCCCGGCGGGGCGGAGAGCACCGAATCCACTTCCTTGGGGACGCGGGGTGGAAACTTGAGTTTTCGAGAGGAGGCTGCAGACGATCGAAAGATGAGTGCCTTGGAATGTAGGCTTACGGGAAAGCTACCTTGTGGCCTCTGAAATGACATCTTCCTTTGCGGCTAATCTCATGATCTTCTTCTCATTTTCACAAATGAGGGCTTTATTAACTAACTGCTGGAAGCTAGAGTAATCATGGAGGATAAGCTGTCCTCTCATGTCCTCACGCATTCCTTCAACAAAGCGGTCGATTTTCTCTTCTTCATCCGCTACATCATTGGGGGCGTAGCGAGCAAGCTGGTTAAATTTGGTTAGATACTCATTTCTTGACATCGACCACCTTGAAACTCTGAATTCATTCTTCTTCAATCTCATTGTTCGGTGATGCAGTTGGCCACAGCGGCTTTGAATTCTTCCCGAGAATCGGCGCCATGCGGGTTCAACTTGACTTGTTGTATTTCCGCAACTTCTTCTATTGCGGCGGCGGTAGCGGGATCTTGTGGGGCTCAATCGTAGGCCTTCGACTTCGCTATTCTGCTTCTTCTTCCTCTAGATTCTCATCACCTCGGGCGGCGAGTAATTCTCCCACCGAGCGGCGGCGCCTTTCGGTGATGGGTGGCGAAATCCACCTTGTCTTCATTTGAGCGGCGGGCAAGGCGGAGTTTCTTCTCGGTGTCCACGAGCGGTCTTGACTTCTAGCGGTTCATTGGCGCGACAAAGGTGAGGTCGGGTCTGAGAAAATCTGCCGGCTTGGAGTTGCGTTGGTGGTCGATCTGCGATTGTTTAATGCGCTGAAGAATCTGAGTCTGCAAACATGACTTGAGTCATTGTCGGGTTTCTTGGTGGTGGAGGAGGCGGTTCTGTCCTCGGCCTTGCCCACGACCACGGCCACGGCCTCTTCCTCGGCTGCGGCGAAGGCTCCACGGACCGGGCGCGGCTCTTCTTGGCGGCATCTGAAGAAACTCGAAGCTTAGAACTAGAGGAGTATATGAGGTTCACTAGCCCTCTAAGGCACACAGAGACAAGAACAAAGCCAACAAAAAGAAACGAAGCAAGTACAATACAAAGCCTAGGCGGCTATACTATAGTAAGGGGTTAAGTGTTACATGACTCTCGAACAAAGCTTATACACTAAGCTAAGTCATGACACGAGAATACAAACACATCGTCTACAAAAGAAACAAAAGTGCTTGCAACCCAAAGAGCGCTCGGCAAGCACGCTAGCTAACCTAAACTAATCGGCAATTTGCTCTACGGGGGTGACCACGGCGATCTGATTGCGAGGCGAAGCGAAGCGGCTCGGCGGCTTCGGCGAGCGGGGCGAGAGCGTGAACGGCGAGTGGCGTCCACGGCCGGACTCGTCAAACCGGCGGTGGGTGAGGCTGCGTCCACGGTGGACTCTCTAAGCGGCGGCCGGACGGCGGCGGCGCACTGCGTCTTGTGAGTCGGAGCGGGGTCCTCAGGCGAGAACGTCGGCTCGGCCTTTGGGAGGGCGAGGCGGCGATAGGTGCAACCGGGTGGGCGAGGACCGTGGCGGCGGCTCGAGGCGTGCCAACTCGCAAGAGCGGCGTCCTCTCTGCCGCGACATCCCTCTCTGTCTTTGCGGTGGGTGAGCTTCATCACTCGACCATGTTGTTCGAAGGGTGTCGGAGTGGGCATAGCTGCCGGTGAGGAGTGTCGAAGTGCTGATCTCATCCATGGCGGCGGTGATGGTGGCTATCATCGCTGCGTAATTTGGACTCTTTGCGTCAGCGGTCGTCGTCTCGGTGTCGAAAATTGCTGGGACACGCTCCTCATCCGGGAGAATGCGGGTAGAAGCGGAAGGGTGACCTCGGCAAGAGATCCTCGTACTTCCAACACAAGCGGGTGGAAGCGGCGCGTGCGGCGTCTGGATGGCGTCATGGCGGCTACGCGCGGGTGCCTCGGCCTGAAGAGGAAGGAAGTGAACTTCGCCAACCACACGGCGGAGGTACACCTCCATCGTCCGGGACTCGCGGGTCTCGATCCTCGTCATCCTACCACGGGCGTGGTGACGGGAAAACCAAGGTACGACATCGGTGGCGAAGTATGTCATGAAGCCTCCTCGTTCTCTCGTGAGCGAGGAGGTCCCACGAGCCATCCGACGACGGGTAGCCATCTACAAATTTTGAAAACAGGAAAAGGTCGGCAAGGTAAACTCAAGTGAAATAAGGATAAATGCGGGACTAGGAGTGAAGAGTAGAAGCAATAAATACTCTATATTTTTAACAAAGCTTTTTCTTAGTTTTGAAAATAAGATCCAAGTCCTTAAGGCAACGACCAATCTAACTAAGACTCTCTGATCGTATGCTCGATACCAGCTCTGTCGGACCGGATTTTCTAATCCGAATCCTCTGTGAAAGCATTTGCGCTATTCCTGGATCGATAGATAGCACTCACGAGCATTCTTTGAATCATTCATACATGGCGTGAACTAAAGTATCATTATTACAATCACGAGTGACATAGACCACGTCGGGTCGAGTTTTACAACGAGGGCGTCGGGCCAAATTGATTACAAAGCAGAACACGAATGCGATAGCGGAAGCAAAAGGGTAGAGCTCATCTCTTCACGAGCAAGCGGCGGGGCAGCGTGTGTCGTGATATTACCCAAGGACCGGATAATATCGGTTTATGCGCAAGTACCAACGAGTCAACAGGTGCTGCGCAGAGGCCTGAACTACAGATCCTAGACTACTCTTCATTGTTTCCTTGTCCATCAACCACGGTTCCTCGTAGTACGCATAGTCTCCTCCATCGGCGTCATCGAAGGGTTTGGGGAGAGCGAGGATGAGCACAACTACCGTGCTCATGAGCCAATACACAATGCAATGATATACATGCAAGGCTTACAAGGATGGCTCGGTTCTTTTATTTGCGAAAGCAATACTTTTAAATATCATAAGTACAAATTCCTAGCGCTTAGCATTTTTAACAATTTCATTTTTAGATAAAGAGATAAATTGTGCAATATTTATATTAGCAGAGGTTACCTCCACCTTCATGCTTAGTTTGATCGTGGTTACATCCACCACTAAGCGACACTGGTACAAAGACCGGGAATAACCAAACTCGGGGCTAGGTGAGCCGCCATAATTTTCATACCACCCACAAAGGAAATTTTTAAATAGAACTAACTCAAGTTAAGTTCCCATGTCATTTGACCGTAGGCACACAATGTTTAAGCAGTTTGTAACTCTGCGAGAGATTGTACACTTTACCCACAAGAGACAATTAACTCGTTGCCTACGATTCCGTGAGTCGTGTAGTCGAGAGGTTGTCACAATAACTTTTCTAAATATCTCGCCCCTTCCTCGTCTCACCCATATGGGGTTATGCCCATACGTTGCGCGGGATGTCCACCTCGGCGGCCCGGCGTGGCGTGGCTACACCTCGGCGATGGCGAACTTCACCCTTGACTCGGTGTCCCCTCCAAGCCCGACATACCCGAGCTTGTGCCTCCTTTAACCCTCCGGTGAGATGATTTTGAGATTTGATAAATGTACTAAGCCAAGTCGCGATTTGTTGCGGACTTGTGGTTGTACTGTTATACACGAGGTCGTGACAAGATTAAGTCCTTAGGGTTATGCAGGCGGCTCAACCACATTCCCACCATTCTCGTGCTACATCCGCACCCACCATCTTACCATCCGTCGGGCGGGTATTAGTAGATTTAGGGTTTTGAGATGTAAAAAAATACAACAATTCAACCATCTCGGTCATTTACCGCAATGACCGCCCAAATCATTTATGTTTGAAAAGATGATGATTAGGACACGTTAATGTCCGGTACTTAAGCAAGTCTAGCATGTCGCTTAAGTACAACCTATAACTAGTATTACCATAAAGTTACTAGGGTGACAATGGTTAAGGGTTCAAGTTGTCAAGGATGGCATAATAATTAATTATTCAACAAATGGGTATTAACTACCTTAAGCTTTAACATACATTTGATTAAAGAATTAAAGCATGCAATTTGCTATTTTAAAAGAATATACTTTGCATAAAATGTAGGCTCAATATGATCAAAGTATTGACTCGCCTTGGTTGTAGGGAGAGAGTCAGAGTAGTCTTGTCCTTGATCGGCGTGGAGGTCTCGGCGTCTCCGAAATCTCTGTGGGCGAAATCTAGGAAAAATAAGCGACAAACAACGAGCAATTAAATACACATGAATACTCAAATGAACTCCAAATTGAACAAGACCTATGCCATTAGCAAGATCTTGATTTTAGAAATTTTAGAAATTTATTTCATAATTTTGGAGTTGAAATGGGGAGATATTAATATTTAAAGTCTCACTTTTAAATTAAAATAGAAAAGGAAAAGAAAAACACAAAAAAAAAAACGACAGCGGCCATGCTTTTGGCCCAACGCTGGGCTGAAATCTTGTGTGTGTGTGGCGCATGACTGCGCGAGCGACGAAGGGGAAAGAAGGAGGCGGCCGGGCTCTCACCAAGGCGAGAGCGAGGGGCTAGGCGAGCGGCGGCTCGAGCGGCCGGGAAGAAGAAAAAAGAAAAGCGGCGGAGAGAGAAGATGAGGAGGCGGCGGCCGGGGAAAGCGGGAGGCGGCGCGGGGAAGAGGTGGTGGCGGCGCCTGCGGGGCTCGGGGCGGCGGCGGCGACAACAACGGCGGCGGCGGCGAGCTCGTCGAGTGGCGGCGGGAGCTCACCAGCGGCGGCGGCGGCCGGAGGTGGCGACCACGGCGGCGGCAACGAGGAGGTAAGTGGGTCTTCGGCTCTTCTTCTGCGCTTCTACTTGCTTGAGGAGGAAGAAGAAGGCACCGGGGTTTTAAGCGGCGGAGGAGGGTCGGTGGCGGCGCGGCTCGGCGCGCGTGCGCGCGCGCAGCGGCATGATTGCGGCGAGGAGGCGTGCGGGGCGCGAGAGAGGTGGCGATGGCGCTTGGCGACAAGCAGCGCCGCGCGGCGAGGAAGGAAGGAGAGGGGGTCCGGTCGTGCGTTGGGGAGGAGGACGAAGGGCCCCGGTGAGGGTTGACCGGGAAGGGGGCAAAGGGCTTCACACCAATTAACCTAGTAACGTTAACGGTGAGGAAGAGGCATCGAGTCGGAGATTTTATGGCCTGTTAACTTTTTTTTTTTTAAAAAATGGAAAACCTGCTTTTGATTGGAAGCAAATAAAAGGTTCTAATAAAGGAAGTTACACAGAGCAGAACTGGGGACTCCAGTTAACGATACAAGCAAAGTAAAACCACAACTAAACTCCAACCTAAGATCAACTGCAACACCAACCGAACCGACAGACACAGGGGACAACAACACAAGTTCAGCTGCTACACAGAAACAACACCATCTACAGAGAAGACTAAGTATTATACAAAATAGTAAAGTGGGGCCGTATCTTTTGGTTTAACTGCCTATAATTGGAACTATTTCGTGGCTCCACTGATTCGTTAAAGAAGAAAGTAAACATCCGTCTCTATTTTAGGACTCAACCCCGGTAGACGAAGATGTTAAGTGATTTTTCTCCACCATTTGGGGCACTGGACAGATCATGTGGTAATATTCCGACAACCATTTTTCATGAGGAGAATTGACAATCTACTACATTGGTTTTGATAAATTGCTATTATGTTCATTGCAATTGATCATTTGCCACACATTTCGTTGCCTCTTTGATGTTTTGCCACTTTGGACATTTCTACCCTTGTCTTCTTCCCTCTTCTTCTTCCACCTCTTCTCTTCCTTATCTTCTTTACTTTGGCCATGGTAGACCGGCGACATCTGTCTTCTTCTTCTCTTCTCTTCTCTTCTCTTCTTCCTCCTCGTCCTTCACGTCATTCGCATCCGCTTCCCCATGAACGCCCACCTCCCACCCTGCTTCCACGCGCCACGTCAGCTTCCCCTCCTCCCGGCCTGTCCCGTAGCAGCTCCCGCGGTGACGCCAAGGACCTCTGCTTCAACCTCTCCATCGCCTTCCCCTCCAGCTAGGCACTCCACCTCTCGTACCGCCCCAACGACCCACTCCAGCCCTTCGCCCTATCCGTCTGCATCGGCTATGGCTCTCTTGGGTACCCCGCGTATGTGCCCTTCGCACTCTCCCCTGAGTTCAACCTCCTCTTCTCTAACTCGCCCGCCTTCTCCCTCCTTTCCAAGCCCCACATCGGTGATTTCTCCCTCGCCAACTCAATCCGCTCTCCGGCTCCCGCCACGTTCCCCGCCCCGCCGCCGCCTCACAAGCTAGCGGATCTCTCCAACGACCACGACCACGACCACGACCATGAAGGCCACAAGGAGTTCTCATTTAGCGGGAGCGGGTTCGCGATGAATGTCGCGACCGTGGGGAGGAGCGGCGACGGGGTGGGGGCACTGTTGTCCGGGATGTGCCTCACCACTAGGAGCGTCCTGCCACTATGGAACAAGGCGAGCCTGCGGTTCTAGTGGGGGTTGCGCATGTCGGAGAGGCTCAGCGACTCAAGGGAGGAGGGGGCGGCATGGCTTCGACCGGAGAAGAGAGAGAGAGAGAGAGAGAGAGAGAGAGAGAGAGAGGCAAAGTTGATATTTATTTTTCAAAAGGGTAAAAAAACAAGGGGTACACCAAAGATAGGACAAAAGATCAATTGCAACTAATATAATGGTAATTTGTCAAAATCACCTGTAAGGTGTGGTAGATTGTCAATTCTTCCTCTCTCTCTCTCTTTTTTTGTGAGGACAACCATTTTTTAATCACATTAGTCTGATTGGCATTGAAGGTAAATTATTTACTTTATAATCCAGCTATAAAGAAATTAATGGAAAAATACTAAGGTGTTTCCTGGACATCACCAAAATCTAAGTTTTCACACTGTGTGAAAAAAGTATTAGGCTATGGATAATGCTATGACTCGGCCATCTACACACATTGGACCCCTCCAAGCATAGTAGCCCACCCCACTCTCTTCCCAACCACATAATTAGATAATCTTACCCGTTCATTGCCGTATGAGAGCATCTCTTCTGCTCTTCATGTGTCGCTCCTTTCACTTCGTCTTCACCTTCCCCAGCGAAGCAACTCTGGTGAGCCCTAACCTCGCCCAATATACATCCCGACATCAATATACATCCCGGCATGATTGCTCTCTCTCTCTCTCTCTCTCTCTCCTCTCTCTCTTCTCCACCTGGCGGTCTTCCTTCTAGTCGCGGCCGCACCACAGCACCCACGGTCAGCCCGGTCGCTACCACCGACTACGTGCGCCGCTCCTGTCGCTCCACGCGCTACTGGCGCATCTGCAAGCGGAGCCTCATGCTACAGGCCCCCGCTGTCAGCTACACCCTCGCTGCCTCGCATAGGCCGCCATCACCATCGGCGTCGACCGCACACGCTCTGCTCCGCCTACCTCGGCCAGCCCTCCCGCTCCCACGGGGGCTCCGGCGACACCATCAAGGACTGTGCAGAGACACTGCACGACACTGAGGAGCGCCTAGCCAGTCGGCAGGACAAATGACTCGTTGCTGCCGCTGCTTGCTTGCTCCCCTCCTCACCCAATTGGTTTGTTGAGAGCATTTTCTCAAATTTTCGCAACACCTTTTTTCAATTATTGCATGCAATGTTTTATTTTGTTGTAACCCGCCTTCTCAAATGTTGTAGAAAGATATTTTTACTGCAATTGAGATTGCATTTGTTGCGCAAGAATTTTGTTTTCATTGCTGAGTGGCTTGTTGACCTTGTTGCAACCGTTTTGCACGAGAGGTTGTTGCCACCAGTGGATTTTTGTTATACCTTGATGTAAATTTGTTGCAAGTGTTCCCCCAACTGTTGCATGAACATTCCTAAAATGTTGTGGTGGTTGTAGCAAAGTAATTTTCTTTTGTTCCGATTTTTTGTTGTAGTACATCTTTGTCATCTTCACATGGGGAACAAGATCACAAATTTCTAGTGAACTTTGTTGATAGATTGTGATTTTCTCCCTTTTATAATATCAAAACCTTTTTTTGTTGCAAAAGTTGAACTAAATTGTTGTATACATTGTCCCAAGATATTGCGCGGGAGCGAACGATAGAAAGCCTCCCATTAGACATCCCTTCCTAGGATAGATACAGGTCAGCAGTCTAGAACTCTTTTTATTTTGGCTCCCTCACGGCAATCACTTGCAAATCTAGCATCCTCCCGATTTTTTTTTTTGCGAATCTAGCCCCCCTCCCTCTCCTTCCGCGCTCGAGGAGCGCGGAAAGGTACGAAAACCTGGCCCAGGCCACTTGCCGCGGTGCGTGAGCGCGGGAGGTCCGTTTCCGCGGTGCCCAAGCACGGAAGGAGAGGGATCCCGCGGTCGCCGTCCATTCCACGCACTTTCCGCGCTCTCCGAGCGCGGAAGGATAGGGAGGGGGCTAGATTTGCATAAAAAAGAGAAAGGGGGCTAGATTTGCATTTGATTGATGTGAGGGAGCCAAAATAAAAAAGAATTCAGCAGTCTACGTATGTACTACGTATTAAGACCGTGTTAATTTCTTGTACAGTATAATAGTACTATGAGTTTGTAGTCACCGAACAAACTTTTAGTACTTACCACTCCATCTGTTTTCCAAGACGTAGCTTTCACCGTCACTTTTTATATTTACGTGTTAGTAAAAGAAAAATATATCATAAAAATACTTTGCACGGCAAATCAGCAAATCTAATGATATATCATTCCACTCTGAAAGGTATTTAGGTCAAACTTAACGTAGTATATTAATATCCGAACGGAGGAAGTACTTTTCTTCTGCACGACTGCATCTACGCCTGGAGATGGTTGCAAAGCGATCTCATATCTGGACGCATGATCGAACAGCTACGAGGGACATCCTACGAGAGGATCTCCTCGTATTAGTTTTCTCCGGAGAGGTCCATGTCATTTGCAAAGCTTCCCGGCAATCTCGCGACAAATCCCACCAGATGTTTTAACAATTTAACCACTTGCTGTCCAACTCCTGACCAAACGCTCGTTTACGCTAGCTCCCACTGGCAAGTCTAAGGATGCAACAATCTCTCACGCTGCCAGGAGCAGGCAGCGTTCGCTTCCAACACTAGGAGGAGGAGGCCGTGGTGATTCGTGACTCATGGCTTCACCGTCACTCCACCGATCACCAGCAGAACACATGCTAGTATGTGGTATACGACATGTTGTTAGTAAATGTAAGGTCTGGTGATCAGTAGAAGTAACTTTGTTCTACCGCTGTCAGAATCACCTGGCAGTCAGATGCTAGATGCTCCATGTTACTCGAGCTTTTACAGGAGAAGCGAGTCAGAAGCCAGGAGTGAAATTGAAACCGTGGAATTGGAAGGGAAGGAGGCCACGAGGTGGTGTTTCCGAAAGGAGACAAGGAGCCGCAGGCAGGCGCTGTCTGCTGCTGTTGCCGACAGCCGGATGCAGATTCCTGCAGAGGACGCGTGCTCGTGCCGCTGCCTCTTCCCTTTTCCTTCCTTTTCTTCTTTCAGAGTTTTTTTTTTCTGTCTTGATGCTGCGTTTTCAGACAGACATGCACACACATGCACGCAACGCAAGATCTCTCACTTTCTGCGGCCGGTACGCTTCTCTCGTGTTCAAACTCGAGGTCGAGTGTGGTCGGGGCTCGTTGATTTTGTTGGACACGGATGCCCTGTCCTGCCACTGTGAAGCACTGGTTCCAAACTCATACTACTACTTTGCTTGTTTGGTAGCTTCGGTACGAAAAGAGTACAGTCAAGATGCAGAAGAACGATCGATGCTCGCGAAAGTAGAGGGGCAAGCTTGCATTTGTAGACTTGATGATGTGATGACAAAATCGCTGCCGAACGGATCTCACAAATTTTGATAGGATTGGATAGCTAAATTCGTAAGATTGGGGAAGCCGGAGATGAGAAATCAGAGACGAAGAGGATGGGGAAAACTGAGTTCATTTCTTTTATGAGTCTTGTCGTTTTCTCTACAGTCCTATTTAAACCCCGGTTACAGCCAACCAACAGTGGGCCTGCTAACACCAAACCACAACAGCTTCTCCACCGTCAAACACACACACTTACAGCTGGGCCTTCATGCCAGCACCGCTTGCCCTGTTGTTTCCACCGTGGCCGCCTTGACCATCGTGCAACATGCTTGGTGGAGGCGTGACACTTCCCCCCTTGAGAAAACCGGTTCCCAAATGCGTGTTGACGGAAAGCGTTGCTTCAGAACATAGTAATCCTCCCAGGTCACTGATTCAGTTGGAATTGTCGACCATTTCACCAGAATTATTGGCATTGCCGAATTTCCTTTCTTGACCAAGCGACGATACAAAATCTCTTCTGGCTATGGAACTCCAATAGTTAGATCAACTGTCTTCGGCAGTTCAGAAAACACAGGGACATAACTCGGAGTAAAGGCTTCAACTGAGAAACATGGAATACCGGATGGACCAGAGAATCAACGGATAATTCCAACTTGTAAGCTACTGCCCCAATCTACTCAAGCACAACAAATAGACCGAAATACTTAAAAGCTAATTTAGGATACGAGCGATTGACCACGGAATGCTGAGCATAGGGTTGTAGGGTTGTAATTTGAGCAATACACGATCTCCCACTTGGAATTGTCGTTCACAGCGGTGCTTATCAGCTTGGGTTCTCATCCGATGTTGAGCCTTTGTCAGTTGGTTGCACAACATTTCAATATAAGTTTGCCGATCCTGAACCACTTCGTCCACCTCTGCACTAGGAGAGGAAACGATGTTCGTCATTGCACCAAAGTTGGGCTCCACACCATAAAGCGCTTTGAAGGGAGAACACCCCAAAACGGAATGAAAATTGGAGTTATACCAAAATTTGGCCATTGCAAACCATTTCTTCCATTGAGGAGGGCAATCATGTACTACACAATGGAGATACATCTCCAAGCACTGATTAACACGCTCGCTCTGATCGTCCGTCTGTGGATGATACGTATTTGGCCATTGCAATCCATTTCTTCCATTGATGAGGGCAATCATGCACTACACAACGGAGATACATCTCCAAGCACTGATTAACACGCTCACTCTGACCATCTGTCTGTGGATGATACGTTGTACTATAAAGCAGTCGAGTTCTCACTGCGGTAAACAACTCTTTCCAAAATGTACTAGTGAAGATTTTGTCACGGCCGGAGACAATCGAGTGGGGTACACCATGTAATTTGACCACTTGCTCCATACATGCGCGAGCCACCTGTGCTGCTGTAAAAGTATGTTTGAAGGGTACAAAATGTGCATATTTTGTGAGACGATCGACAATGACTATGATCATATCATATCCTTCTGATTTGGGAAGTCCCTCGATGAAATCCATGGTGAGATCCTACCAAGAGCCTTCAGGAACAGGCAGTGGTTGTAAAAACCCGACTGATTTCTGCTTGGTATGTTTAGCTTGTTGGCAGGTAGGGCATTGTTTAATAAAATTCTCTACGACCATCTTAATACCCAACCAAAAGGACAACTTCTTGACTCGATTATATGTAGCCTGAATACCTGAGTGTCCTCCAATGGCACTATCATGCAAAGTGCGGTGCCCTGTGTCATTACCCATGTTGGTGATATGCCCTAGAGGCAATCATGGAGATGATTGTATCACATCTATGTTTATGAGTTCTTGAATAAATGTTATTCTGTTCCTTGAATGAATCATTAGTTACGAAGATCAACGAGTATGTGACTTGTTGGTGAAACACTTCGACTTATATGATGTCGTTCTAAAAGTATCCTGGTCGAATGTCGCGATCGAACACGGTGACTCTACGACCGATACATGTATTGATTGATGATCATGTTTCACCGGTCATGGATATAGGGATATCGAATCAATAATGTAAACACATGTTAGAGAATATTGAGTTGGATTGACCCACCTTGAGACACTATAAAGATTGTTATGATTCTATGTGTCATTAGTTGGTCTCAAGCAATGATGATGTATAATCCTTAGACACGAGATCGCATGGTTCCCTACATGTGTAATGACACTATTAGGGGTTGCCAAGCGCTTGCTCAGAATGCGGTAGTTATAAAGGTAGCTTTCGGGCATGCTATG
Organism: Ampelocalamus luodianensis; assembly: GCA_036346255.1. Classification (NCBI taxonomy): domain Eukaryota; kingdom Viridiplantae; phylum Streptophyta; class Magnoliopsida; order Poales; family Poaceae; genus Ampelocalamus; species Ampelocalamus luodianensis. The sequence continues at coordinate 5,807,108 of CM070632.1, read as the reverse complement.
AAACATACGGAGGATGTGGTGGTCGAATATGGTATTTGCCCTCCTAACATAACGGAGAGATGTCTCGGCCCTCAAGTGATCGGATAAAGAAAGTGCATGGCCATGCCACTAGTAGTCGAGTGTTCGACCACATAAGGTTATCAGACAACTTGATCGAGAAAATATTGAGCACCCATGGATGACACATTATCTCACCTAGAGTTCAAACCGGATATCGTGAGGCAAAGGGAGAATACTAGAGTAAGTCGCTTAGTTCGATCGGATCCGGACAAGTCGTATGGTGATACGAGCAAGTCGTGAGACGATCGAACGAAATCACTGAGTGGTCGAAACACAGTCGTAAGGAGTTACGAATCGGTCGTGACCGAATCGAATCGTCGTATAAAGATAGGACACAGTCGTAAGTGATGAGGACCTAGTCGTAGATCATATTGCATTAAGGTTCGTCCGATATAATTTGTGTGTATTCGGGAATCGCTATGTCCTGCTAGGGACCGCTACGACTCGTGGTCGGAAAGGGTTTTCGAGTCACAACCGATTACACATAAACCTAATGTTGGACCGAAAAGGCGACTAGAGGGGGGGTGAATAGGAGCACGATCTCTTTTTCTCCCAAATTCAATTCAATACGAATCTCACTCCAATAGCTATGAAAGCTATGAAGATCAATCAATCATGCACAGCGGAAGACTTGTATTGAATCAACTCAAAACCCCGAAGTAAAATCAACACAAAACCAAAACACGAAGGCTCGGGCGGTCAGACCGGCTGAAGCGGTCAGACCGATTCCTCGGGCGGTCAGACCGCTGGTTCGATGAACAGAGAAAACAGCCCGGCAAACCGAATCGCAAATTGATCAAACTTTTGATTCGTGCGTCCAAACCGTGAAATTTGACACACACCTACCTAAGTATGTCAGAACCTATTCCAAGCAATGATCGTGATAATTCTTGCCAAGATTCTGATCTTCTACAGTTTGAGCGTTAGGTCAAAACCGAGTCAAAGCGAAAATATGATCTTGAGACTTGCTCGTGGGTGATTGATGATATTGATGATCCTAGATGTATTCCCACACGTCACAACAAGCTAGATCACGTCCGAAACTAAGCAAAACTCGCGGATCAAAGAAAGACTTAAATCATCAAAAAGAGAGAAAGAAAGCAATTGACCTCATCTTGAAGAAACTTTCTTTGGATTGATTTGATATGGTATTGGTTTCTGACCACTCCATCAATGGATGACAAAGACTCAATACATGAGCACGAAATCCAATCAACTCTCTAGAACCCTAACCTCGCTCCTCCTCTCCTAAGCAAATTAGGGTTTCAAAAACAATGAAAAGGTCGAAGGGGTGCAGCCACCTCCTCCTCTATTTATAGTGGAGGCCTAGGGTTTCTAATAGAGTCTCCTAATGGGCTCCGTTAAGGCCCAAAACAAGCGGGTGACACACGCACGCCTTTTAAAGCGTCGTGTCCAAATTGTGCTGGCACTCGCTTGCTCCGCCACGTGTAGGTTGATCCAACGGCTATCATCATGTCGGCAAGTCTCTCCCATCCGGCTCCCACCGAAACCACCATGGCACTTGCACCGACCCCGCGCCGCTTGATTCAACGATCGCCCGAATCGCCTGTTCGGTCACCTTTGTCCATCTTGCACCATACTTGAGTCCAATGACTTTACCCGGCATCGTTGATCGTTTTGAACCTCGACTCTCCAAGCCTAGTCCCGATCATCCTCGCCGTTGACCGTCGTTGACCACCAAGCAACATGCACAACAATAGACAAGAAAATCGAATTTGGGAACAAGTTCTTCACAACTTGACCCACGTTAGTCAAAACATGCATCATGCAACACATATGACATGAAACCCATGAACATGACCTAATCAGCAACCATCGCCACCACACGGGCTGACGACATAAGTGAAAACCGGTCGAGAGCCGCCACCTTGGCGGCTCGACCGCCATCGCTGGTCCGATCGCCAACCGGGCGGTCAGACCGCCACCAAAGGACTTAGCCAAAATTTCAACACTGAAATCCGCAACCTCTCTGGAAATTTAAAACAAATAGAACTTTTGACTAGAGGCTCCAAAAATTATGGGACCAAGTGCAGTAGAATCTCCTCACTTGCCTACACCCTCTATTTTTTGCCCAGCCTCAAATTCCAAAACAGCTTTCATGGCCGGTCTGACCGCTCGGTGGTAGCGGTCGATCGCCACATCGCCGGTCGATCCGCCGCGCTTGGCGGTCGGACCGCCGACTTGTTCACCGATACACCACTTGAGGCATGGCGGTCGGCGCCACGGGGCGGTCGACCGCTGAGGCTGACGAGAACACGAACTTTGCCGAAAACTCGTGTTTCCGCAAACCTTCAACGTCATTGCCAATTGACACATCATCCTAAGATCATGAGCATATCCCCATGATATCCACACCTAACGGGTCACACACTTAATGGGATGGAACAAACCAGTACGAATACGATTCGTAAAACGTGTTCGGATAGAATCCGACACGGGGACACTATATAAGGAGATGCTTGAGGCTAGTACGGGATGGACAAGAGAGACACGTGAGTTGTTTCCACCGAAACCCTAGCCGCCATTTTCTTGAGAGAGCCTTCCCGTGCGACTTGGTGCTAGCACACCGGCGTATGGTTGTTCCTTCTCAAGACGTGTGGATACCGTAGAGGCGCTACTGCGGTCGTTGTTGCGCTGAGGACGATCCGCGATCTTCACAAGGAACTGTGGAGGCTGCTGGAGGAGATGATCGACTACGAGGACGTTGGACGATCATCTACGACCACTACATCGACGCGTTCATCGTCGGACTAGGTCGCTCGACTCTACTTCATTGCATTGCGGCGTGCGTGGTAATGATCTATGATCATCTATCTTGCTTGGCTTCCTGGTTTACGTGGTAGAAATTTTAAATTGTTGCTAGCGTAGCCTACCCGTATCCCTACAACCCAGAGGGTAATCACACTTAAGCATATGAATTACTATTCATCTGCTTGGTAGGATACCGCTCTGACGAATAGTAAGTTTTACCAAAGTTAATGTAGCAGGACGATAAGATAGAAACTGTACTTTATTATAGCATTTAGCCACACAAGGCTATGGTCTTTATTACAAGTAATAAATTACAACAGCCAAAATGGGATTACGTCCCCTCGCTTGCTGCCCTGCTCCATAGGTCGTCTACTCGTCCCACTCGCTGAATAGGGTGTCCACCTGGCCCTTCTCCTCGTAGTAAGTGCCCTCGTCTCCTGCGACCTCCTTGGCACCTGCGTATCCTTCATCCTACTTGGGATAGTTTCCGACCGGACTAAGATCTAACAAAGGAGAATAATAGCAAGAATAAGTACTAGTGTACTCAGCAAGCATTTATTAGCAAAGATGCACTGTATGACTCATCTCTGTTCGTTATCACATTTTCTAATTCATCTCTTTTTCTAGAAAATAATTTAGCAAGATTTACGTGGCAAGTTTTAATTCTGAAAAGACTACTTGTCACTTGGTAAGAAGATAAATCCCTAGCGGTCACCATAAACTTCAATCTAGGAAACAGACATGAATTCATGATTTAATATATAGCATTGCGCAGGCTTTGTACCAATTTACTGTAAGGACCCGCGTTTTTAGCCCTAATCTCGTAGTAGTAATCGGTAATTAGCATAATTAAAAATCCATTAATTAATATCAAAGCATAACCTCTATTGCATTAAGCATATCATTAGGGCATTTGTTTGCACGAAGCATTACAATAGCAGTGCATCCACATCATCTCATTTGCATCTTTGGTTGTATAAATAATTACAACCCATAGTAGTTTGCATTCAATAATAAAATATTGCATGCATTTTGCCGAAGTCCTCCTTGTGTCCTCATCCATTGATCACCAGTCTATCGAACCGTCCCCCGATCCATTCCCATCGCTCACCGAGAAATGCAGAAGACAATTAGCGAACCAAGTTGAAAGCAATATTTGAGAGTAGTAGAATAAAAGAGAGTGACCGTCAGATTTCCGAAGTGCGATGAGAATACCCGAACAACTTGGGCGGTCGGTCCTAGACCATCAAGTATCGGACTGCGGAGTTAGTCGGTCCTTGATCGTCAAGATGTCCAGACCACCAGAAATCAATCGGTACCTGTCACTTCCGTGGGTCTCCTCATCCGGCATTATTAAAATCCAACAACCACCATGTAATCCCGTAATGCATCTCTTCTTAAACCATACCTCAGTCAGTGCATCTCAGGGTTTTATAAACATTTCAAGCTTCGGTTCACATTAGAACAGGTCGATAACTCACGGAGAATGTCATCGGATTGTATCATGGTAATTAAATGAATAGTGTTATGGTAAAGAGAGAGTGCACAGCGGGATTAGGGCAACAAAGCTATCCTCCTCGATAAAGCCTCTATACTCCCCCACTGCTTCCCTCAAAGTTTCATCCAAAGCCAGCACTACCCCTCTTCTCAGCCGAAGCAAGCAAGGCCATAGCCATCATTCACAACCTCACAAGGCAAGCACAATCCATCTCCCCATTTCACAAAGCCATACCATTTCCTTCTCAAGCCTCACTTCACAAAGCACCCATCAGAGCAAGGAGGAAGGGGAGCAAGGAAGCCAGAGAAGCGAGGGCCGAAAGAGAGGTGAAGATTGGGGAGCAAGGCGATGCCAGGACCACAAGAGCCAGAGGAGAGCACCAGCGAGGCCGGCACTGCCATCCTCTTCCCAACTCAAATCCGCACAAGAGGTAACACTAGTGACACCTCAGTAGGCACTGCACACATACATCTCAATCACACTTAGCTCCAGATCTTAGTGGCATTCCCTTGCAGCTCTCAGTATCATCTCATATGCATCCAGAGCATAAGGGGCGAGGACGAGAGAGGGTTAGGGAGGGTTACCTCAATAAGAGCCGCAAGCGATAACCCTAATAGCACACCTCCATCAAAAAAATTTCACCATGTGCATGCATCTATACCATCGAATCGAAAATGAACTTAAGCATCACATCATCACAACCTCAAAACTAGATCTTTGCTCGGTGAGTAGCGAAAAGGGAAATGTGAAGGATGGGAGGAAGGGAGTAGAGGAGGAAGGAGCCAGGTCAGTGGGGGTCCGAGCTGTAGCGGCCGGGAGGCCGAGCCGGCCGAGGCCGTGCGCACAAGGCCGGGCTGGACCGAGGGGAGGCCGAGCCGGCGCTGGCCGTCTGGCCGCGCCGGGAGGAAGGAGCTGAAGGCCGGCGGCGTCGGGTGAGCCGAGAGAGGAAGCCGAGAGGAGGGGCCGGGGCCGGTAGGGGCGGCGGCGCTAGGAGCTGGCGCGAGGAAGGAGGAAGTGCGGCGTTTGGGGCTGGAGAGGAAAGTAGGGGAATCGGGAGAGAGGGAGTTAGGGGAGTAAGTGCTGGGCGTGGGGGATAGAGGAGCCGACCGAGTGTAGGAAGGGCAGTAAGGGAAGAGAGAGAGAGAGAGAGAGATTAGGGAGATTAGGTTTGGGATTGGGGCTTTAGATTTAGGATTTGGATTAATCTCAGTTAAGTTGTAACTTCCTGTTGCTCGTGGTTTGGCTGTTAGAATAAGTTGAGTATCTATTGCTTCTGTGGCTGTTAATTAGCTGGTGGGTTTAGCCAGTCGGGCGACTTTCGGGGAGTACTAACTTCGCCTAGATCTCGAAAATGTTTTAGTTAATTAAAATGTGCTAACTGGTAGTCGTCACTAACTTATGTATTTCTATTATCACTCAAATCAACTACGTATTTACTTATAGTATTATTTGTATTGCCGATTTGCTACAGAAGACGAACCGGCACCGATAGGAGCAGCTGACCAGAATTTCAGCGGCGCCAACTCTTCCTACGTCTACGAAGGCAAGCGACCCTATTGATCATGAATATAGTTACTTTAAAAATATACCCTATCTTGCACTACTATAAGTATTGCATCAAAATAGTTTGCCAAAATCTAAAGAAAATGATTGAGATGATTAAGATAATTGAAAAAGAACTGAGACTTACTAGGAGGGTAAAAAGGGGCCCTGGCTGGGGAAACGCGACGATGATGATGATGAGGTAAGAGGTGGGCCCCTTTTTACATATGGTTATAATATAAGGACCAACAAACTCTTGCTCGATCAGATGCCGTAAATTCAGTGCCAACCATTTTCCCGTTTCGACGGGCAGAAAATGCTACCTTGTTACGTGACTATGCTCTCCACAACGGGTAAGTATTAGGTGTGAGTGATTGTGATGGAGGAACCCGGGACCGGTGGGGATAGTCGGAAGTGGGGATCAAGGCGCTATAGCGCTAAGGTGGAGTGTTGAGTGCGGGATAGAAGTTGCCTCAACCAACCTCACGAACTTCGGTGGATGATGAGGTCGGCGGCGTGACTAAATCTGCACCGCGGAAGGTGATGGGTGGAGAAATTAATCACGTAACACGGAAAACGTTACGTATTCGATCTCGAACCCGCATCTAAGGCAATGCGGTGGACCACATTCACGGAGAGTTGAATAGCTATGGGTAAAGTGGTACAAAGCTGCGCGATGCTAAACTAAATCATGAATTCATGCCACTCTTGAGTTGGAGTCTCACGGAACCACGGGGGTCTTTCGTCTCTCCGAGTGACTAGTAGAGTTTTTTAGTATTAAAACTTGCCACATAATTGTCAAGATCTATTTTCTAAAGTGAGATGATTTAGAAATTGTGATAACGATTAGAGATAGTGCATCCTGTGCATCTTTTGTTATTAATGCTTGCTGAGTACATTAATTTGTACTCAACCTTGTTAGTATTCTCCTTTGTAGATCCTAGTCCGGCCGGGAACTATCCCAAGTGGGACGAAAGACTTGTAGGTACAGAAGCAACAACTGGAGGAGAAGGCTTGGACTAAGAGGAACCGGGGCGAGTTGGGAGCTATTTTGGCTTGTGGGACGAATAGGCTGCTGGTACTTCAGGGCAGACAAGAGAAGCGGGGAAGTTCCCCTGGGTATTTGTATAAAACTTGTATTAAGACTTTAGCCCTGCGTGGCTAACTGTTGAAATAAATGACAGTATCTATCTTATTATTCTGCTGCGTAACTCTGGTGAAGGCTTACTATTCGTTGGAGCAGTGTTCTACTGAGCAAACGAATAGTAATCTGTGTGCCTAAGTGTTATTACCCCTGGGTATTGACACGGGGCGTCACATTTACCCATAGTTACTCTGAGCTCTCTTTGAGCTAGGTCTTCCACATTTCCTTTGATACAGTATCAAGTTCAGAGTACAGAATGTTTTCCAACTTACGTGATTAATTCTCCACCCATTATTTTTCGTCGGTGTCCTGTGGCGCTCACCCAGTCCTCCACCGAGTTCTCATAATGTTGGTTGGGCTGGTTATCTCCGCACCCAACACTCCACCTTGCGGTACTATAGCGCCTTGGATCCTCCACTTCTGGACTCTGCATACCGGTCCTGGGTTCCTCCATAACTAACACAGTATTACTTACCCGATGTGGAGAGTATAGCCACGTAACAAAGTAGCATTTTCTGCCTGCCGAAATGGGAAAATGATTGGTACTTAAATACGACCCCTTATTCGAGTAAGTGTTTTGTTGGTCCTTATATATTATCCATATGTAAAGGGTCCTACCTCTTCCCTCTTCTCTTTCCTGCCACGGGCCCTCTTTACTAGCCTTAGTATTTACTCTTACAGCCCAACAACTCCTTTCAACTGGACTGCTCTTTTTCTCATATTCATCTCTTTTATTTTATCTCTTTTTATCCGACTTGATTTTGAGAGATGGTTTTCATGCACATATTTATAATTATACATAAAGGTAACTTTTACATTTAATATAACTAGGTTGATGTTCAAGAGATAGAGTGCCTTCGTAATTGTAGTACAGATCAGCGTTAACGAAACCTGGATCAGATGCACCTGCCTGCATTGGTTCGTCCTCTGTAGTTATATGACAAACATGAATAATAAATAAATACTTAGTTTTTTTTGTGATACTAGGCGTACATTAATCAGATGATTTTTTGGTCAGCATATTTTAATTTAATAAACTCTTCGGATCCCTGCTAAGTTAACACTTCCCAACTGCGGTTGTTCTATGGTCTACTGGCTCTGGAATTGATGGTTGCCTACTCTCGCATTTGTTAATAACGGACCCTGGCCAGTTTGTTTTTAGGGGTGATATTTACCGGTGTTGTTTAATTTAATTATTCTATCTCGATTAAATTATTCTACGCATCATATTATTTGTCTAATCTAGTGACTTTTATCGGGGATTAATTCATTTATAAAGTCTCAGATTAATTTGGCACTTTTCTCACTTTTATTTTCTACCAGTCGGTCTACTGCTATTTATCCTCACACGGCTTATAAATTTGTTTGGTCCAATATCTACACAATGTCGACACTTATTATTACTACGCTTATTTCTACTGCTAAATCTACTACTACTAATCTTTATTCAAATTTACCCCTCTACCCCTTATCTAATTTCTTCTATTTTTCTCTAATCTCTCTCTCTACCTAACCTCCCTCTCTCACCTAATCCCTCTCTCTCCCCTTAATTTGGCCAAATGCTCCTGGCATTTTTCTTCCCCTTCTTCCTCATTTCCTCTTCTATTTCCTCCTTTCCCCATTCATTTCTCCCTAGAGCTTTTGCTTTGGCCGAACGACCTGCTCTTGGCGCTGCCTCCTTGTTGCTCCTGGTTGGCCCGGTGCCCTGCCGTCGGCCCGCCCGCCCGCGCCCCTACGGCTCAGCTCGGCACCCCTGGCGGCTCGGGCCCGGTTCCTAGGCCGCTAGTTTGGTGGGGAATGTGGCCTTCCCCCTTGGTTTCATTTTCCCCTTATTTTCCCTCCTTTGTTGATTTGGTTTTAGTGTTTGAGCTTGTTTCATTTTCAGGTTTTCTTGATTCTTGTCCATGCGTGGTGAAGGTGATGGGGGTGGGTTGCTATGGCTAGCTACGACGAGGCCGAGGCCTCCCGCACGTTGGGGAGTGCAAGGCCGTAGGGTGTGCGTGGTTAGGCTGGCAGTGGCGTTGATGTGGTCGCCAAGGTAACCTCCCCTCTACTCCTTCATTCTCTCTGTCCCCCCTTGCTCTGTGATGCATTCGACTAATTGCCCTTGCTCTGTGATGGACTTAGTTGATGATGTTGCTAGTGTGGCATGTGCTCTGTGCAATGTTGGGCTCACTAGTTGGGGTTCCTATTGGGCAAAATAAGAATGTGGGCATGAAGGGTAGGTTACCTTGCTTGGCCAGGTTGGGGAATGGAATGGCAGTGGTGCTGATGCTAGCCGTGTGGTGATGATGGTTCTCTCCGGTGCTCCCTTTGGTCCCTTCTGGTCCTTGATGGCTTGGCTTGGTCCTTAATGGTCGTTGCCGGTTCTTCATCGTTGCTACTGTCGTCCTTGCTCCATCGTCTTCCCCAACTCCTTTGTGCTCCTCTTCTCCTTCACTACATCGTTGTGTTTGGCTTTGAATGTGATAATGGTGGTGTGAGGCTTGGATGGTTCTCTGTTCTTGGCTTAAGGGGAGCATTGGCTTTTGCTTTGTGGTGGGTTGGCTTTCGGTCGAGGGATGAACTGGGGATGGGTTGGAGATGTGGAGGTTTTTGCGTTGGTTTGCTTGCTCTCGGTTGTTGCCTTCGGCTGTGACAGAATGAGGGGGCCTGTGAGGGAGAAGCTTAAGAATGAGGGCTTTCTAGTGCTCTCTCACTCATTCCCTATGCCTGCCAATTCTACCCTTCCCTTATCCATTTTACTCCCATGGTTGACTGTGGGCTCATGGACCTTTGGTCCAAAGGATGTCTCTGATATAACTATCGAGTGATGAAACCCACTGAAGTGAGATAGTGCCGATTGACCTAGGTTGGTCTGGGAACCTCGAGGATCCTCATGCGATATGACGGTAGTCCATTCTTATTCTAACTCTACTCTATCATTTTTGGTCTGCTACTTGCCTCTTGATTGCAAAAGTGGGAGGGCGAGTCTGGAGAAAATCACCCAAACTAACCCCGCGGGCTGACTGTGTGGTGGTAGGTGCTACTTGGGTTAACAGAGCTTCCATAAAGTGGTTTTGATTTTCCTATGCTTCTTTTCTGGAGCTTTCTAGGTATCTGAGTACATCGGCCATTACTCCTAGAGGATCTGGTGCTCCTGTGGGTGGCGGGTGGTTAGCTTCTGGTATTGTGGAAGTTCTGGATTGGTCAGGTGCTGTCTCGTTAAGGTCTACTGGTGGATTTCCCGTTGGTGTGTCCTGCGACAATAGTCCCAGCCTTAATCCCAAATATCGATCGTCGTGTCCTTGACCTTCCATCCTATGGGGGAGGTGTTAACAAATTGTGCGGATTAGCATTTGGACTTATAGTATTTTATTTTAAGGAGTCTTTTTGTTGGTTATACTAATTTCTTGTTTCTATAGCAGTAATTTGTGGTAGGGAAGATGGTATCATATTTATTTGGCAGAGGTTAACCCATGGGTATGGGTGAGTTGTGTTAATCCATACACAGTAAGCGAATAACACCAAGAAACAATGAGAGACAAAAAGATCCACATCCTACACTATATGAGTCTTTTGTGCTCAGTTACGCTCGAGATCCTGTTCTCGAGACCCTCCAAATCCACAGGTTTGGGACTGCTTAGAGCTTGCCTCTGAGTGCGAACCTACACTATCTTAGATCCACACGTCCAGGCACGCTCGAGATATGGCTTGAGTCCATCCAAACCACATGTTTGGGACTGCTCAGGGCTCATTCCTGAGTATGCCTAGGACTTCGTTCCTAGGCATGCCAGAGCTACACGCTTGGAAGTGCCACGAACCACTCGTTCGGAAAATATGGTATTTAGAAATGGGACAAGTCACATTCTTTTACATCATTAGCATTTATTTGGTTTCTTTAAGTATACTTGTTTTACTTTGAATTGCTGACGGGTCATTTTTTGTTGTATAGATGAAGAGGTAAGGAATTATTATGGGTATGGTCCGTACTTATCCAACCGTGGAAAAGCGTGTCCATGCAAGAATTCTAGCTCCATGCCTCTAGTCAAGGCACTATAATCTATAATCTTATACTGATATCCCATCGCCTATATTTTTAAGCAATCTATCATAGGTTGAGTTGCCAACTAGACAGATTACTAGCATGATATAGCAACACGATTCTTAATGCAACACATACTGACAAGAATGAAGGTACATTGGCAAGTACATAGATAAACCCTTAGACGAATACAACGACTACTCTGGACTCAAACTGACTAAGGGCTCGCTGGTACTAATTCCTCTGGATCACTCTCCTCCTCGTCCTCCAGTCCCTGACTAGTACTGGCTCCTCCTCCGGCAGTATGACTACTACTGGGATCTCTAAAGTAGGTGCAGTAAATCTCCTCTAAAGTGAGAGTGTCTCGGACTAGGTATGGGTGCACTGTGATACGAGGACCACGGAGCTCAGGTCTCAGACGGTGGGGAAGTGGGCAATCTGGGGTAGGTGCTAGGATATCTCCTAAGTCTCCCTGTGGTAGCGGAGTAGGGATATGAGGGTATGGGTGCGGGGGGTAGGGATGGTAGGGTAATGGTCGTGATATGGGTCAGGGATGGGGTCTCCTGGAGGCACCGGGATGAAATCTTTAGCTATATATGGGTCAAAGGCAGAAGAAGGTGGTGCGGTTGGGTAATGGTGGGGTGGATCTGGGCTGGAGCTCTAGGAGAACTGACTCTTGGGGCAGTGGTGGGGTGATGAGAAGGATCATCTGGGGTTGTGGTATGGCGGGTTGCTCGGAGAGCCTCTAAGGTCCTATACTGTTGTCGCCACAAATGTGAACTCTCCTCTGTTCGTTGTGCGCCTGCCCACCCACGCCCGCGCTGCTCGCTGTGCGCCTGCCTCCCTGCGGCTTGACTGCCTCGCCTGCCCGCGCTCCTTGCGGCTCGAGCCCAATTCCTAGGCCACTGGTTTGTTGGGGAATGTGGCCATCCCCCCTTGGTTTCATTTTCCCCTCTTTTCCCTCCTCTATTGATTTGGTTTTAGTGTTTGAGTTTGTTTCATTTTCTGGTTTTGTTGATTCTTCTTCATGCATGGTGAAGGTGATGGGGGTAGGTTGCTATGGCTAGCTACGGCGGGGCTCGAGGCCTCCCGCACACTGTGGAGTGCGAGGCCATCGGGTGTGCGTGGTTAGGCCGGTGGTGGCGTTGTCGTGGTCGCCGAGGTAACCTCCCCTCCACTCCATTCTCTTTGTCCCCCCTTGCTCTGTGATGCATTCGGCTGATTGCCCTTGCTCTGTGATGGACTTGGTTGATGATGTTGCTAGTGTGGCATGTGCTCTATGCAATGTTGGGCTCACCAATTGGGGTTCCTATTGGGCAAAATAAGATTGTGGGCATGAAGGGTGGGTTACCTTGCTTGGCCAGGTTGGGGAATGGAATGGCAGTGGTGGTGACGCTGGCCGTGTGGTGATGATGGTGCTCTCCGGTGCTCCCTTTGGTCCCTTCTGGTCCTTGATGGCTTGGCTTGGTCCTTAGTGGTCGTTGTCGGTTCTTCATCGTTGCTACTGTCGTCCTTGCTCCATCGTCTTCCCCAACTCCTTTGTGCTCCTCTTCTCCTTCACTACATCGTTGTGTTTGGCTTTGAATGTGATAATGGTGGTGTGAGGCTTGGATGGTTATCTGTTCTTGGCTTAAGGGGAGCACTGGCTTTTGCTTTGTGGTGGGTTGACTTTCAGTTGAGGGATGAAATGGGGATGGGTTGGAGATGTGGAGGTTTTTGCGTTGGTTTGCTTGCACTCGGTTGTTGCCTTCGGCTGTGACTGAATGAGGGAGCTTGTGAGGGAGAAGGCTTAAGAATGAGGGCTTTCTGGTGCTCTCTCACTCATTCCCTGTGCATGCCAATTCTACCCCCCCTATCCATTTTACTCCCATGGTGGACTGTGGGCTCATGAACCTTTGGTCCAAAGGATGTCTCTGACACTATGCTTCGGATTTTCTACGGCGAACGTAAGTCGGTATAACGTGGGTGTCGGATTTTCTATAACTGTCGGGTGATGAAACCAACTGAAGTGAGATGGTGCCGACTGACCTAGGTCGGTCTGGGAACCTCGAGGATCTTCATGCGATCTGACGGCAGTCCATTCTTACTCTAACTCTACTTTATTGTTTTTGGTCTGCTACGTGCCTCTTGGTTGCTGGCGGACAATGGAAATGTGGGTTGTGTTTCGGATTGGCCGAGGGAGGGTGTCAATTGGCTGGTGATACACGGACAGGGATGCAAGGGCTTTGGCGATATGCAAGACTTTATTTTTTCTGCTATAATATACTCAAAGCTGTAGTTTTTATTTTGATCGGATGTAATTAATTATGTGCTTGTATTAATATTTTACTTTTGTTTGCAATGAATTCTTGTAATTAATTTGAGAATGTAACAATGTTGTATTATTACTTTAAAATTCATATTGTAATTTCTGGAGATAGATTATTGTATTACTTTTATTGGTAATGACAATTTGTAATTGATTCTGAGCTTACAATGGTGTTGTGGAATAGTCTTATAAATCCTGTTGTGAACTGTCAATAATGAATTGTCGTATGTTGTTGATTTGCCACGTATTCAATATTGATATGAGCTTATGTTTTGTTCTTGTTTTAGATGAATTTAATTTACTGCTAATAATCTATTAGTGTTATTTAGATTAGTTTGAGTTTGAGGGTTCTCACGCAAAGCACTGATGAGTTTAGTGTGCAAGGCTATATTTGAACCAGAACCAGTCCAGATTTTGCCTTTGTATTTAATCAAGCCATGCTCCAGAGCAAAACCTTTCTCATCGGGACTTGTCACAGATAAACGAGTGAGCAATTTGTGGGCTCCCAAATCCATTTCATACGAATTAAGGACTTCTTGCACCCAAACTTGCTGACAGACAGATACTGCCTGAAGAGCTAACAAATGACTAACTCATGATAGTGCATCGACAGCGCCATTGTCGATACCTCGTTTGTATTGGAATTTAAACTGAAGACAAACCAGTTTGGACATAGCTTTCCATTGTAATTCCGAAGTCAGATGTTGATCTTCCAGGTTGCACAAACTCTTGTGATCAGTTAGGATGAGAAACATACCACGTTGTAGGTAAGCCCGCCACCGATCAATGGCCATCATGACAGCCAAAAACTCCTTCTCATAGATAGATAACCTCTTATTGTTCACACCCAATGCTTTGCTCAGGTACGCAATTGGATGTCCATTCTGCATAAGGATTGCTCCCACGCCTGTGTCACAAGCATCAATTTCGATAACGAAAGGCATGTGGAAATTTGGCAATGCTAAGACCGACGTACTAACCATTGCATGTTTCAATTGCTCGAAAGCTTGAAAAGCTATATGTCCATTCGAATCCCTTCTTCAGTAGGTTAGTCAGTGGCTTCACAATAATACAGTAATGGTGCACAAATTTTCTGTAGTAGCCACTGAGACCGAGAAAGCCCCGTAATTCAGTCGCGGTGGTCGATCGCGGCCAATCTTCCATGACTGATGTTTTGTCAGGATCAGTTGCGACTCCAGTGTGCGAGATGATGTGCCCTAAATAAGCAATGCTCTCTCTGGCAAAGGAGCATTTGGACAGTTTTGCATACAAGGTGTTGCTTCACAGTATGTCCAGAACCAAGTGCAAGTGAGTGAGGTGCTCCTGTAGATCACGGTTGTATACCAAAATATCATCCAAAAAGACAATCACAAACTTACAGATGTATGGCACATATACTGAGTTCATCAAACATTGAAAAGTTGCCAGCGCATTGGAGAGCCCAAATGGCAAAACCTTGAATTGGAAATGCCCATGATGCGTCTTGAAAGCTGTCTTTTCCTCATCTTCTGAACTCATCCGGATCTGATGATAACCTACTCGTAAGTCCAACTTGGAGAAAAACTTGGTGCTGGCGCGTTCATCAAGCTCATCAATAATTGGAAGAGGATACTTGTTTTTCACTGTAAGTGTATTCAAACAACGGTAATCAATACAAAATCGCCACCCTCCATCTTTTTTCTGAACTAGTAGCACTAGAGAAGCTAACGGGCTCATGCTTGGTTTAATTAACCCCATGTCAAGCATTTTGGCCACTTGGCGTTCGATCTCATCCTTTTGAAGAGGAGAGTAATGATCGATCGAGAGTTGACGGGATTCGCCCCAGATTGCAAAGTAATAGCATAATCATACTAACGATGGGGCGGCAATGTTTTGGGTTCAGCAAACACATCCTGATATTTGTCAATCAATTTATGAACTACTATATTCAACTGCTCGGAACTATCTTCAGACACTGCAATCGGCTGAGTCTTCACAATAGCAAAAGCCCAAACATCATTCCCTTTGTACCATTTTTGTAGTTGATCCAATAGCAACATTATCTGATTCCCCATCAATGCTCGGAGTCATACTGTCTCTGCTTCCTCGGTGCCTAACACAACATGGACAGATATCCTGAAACATTCTTGCTGAGTTTGTGGTTGAGCTGGCACATCACCTCCTTCCAATGCATTTAGAGTGTCTTCCGATAACACTTCCCCAAACTCCCCCATTTCAATGGTCAACAATTGAACAGGTTTCTTGCAAGTATGTTCCTTACTGTACTTGTCACCGCATTTAAAACATAGACCATTGGAACGCCAATACTCCCTTAACTGATGTTCATGCCACAGGTCATCAGTCATTGAGCACTTTGGGTCCTATGTTCGCCCTGCCGGTGGTGCATTAAGCGAAGGATGGTACGTCTTCGCCATTGAACTGGACCGATGTTGTGGTCGGGTGACCTCAACTTCTTCTTCCTGAATGCGTGCCAGCATAGCTGCTCTAGTCACACTAGTGAGGGCTTGCAAGCGCTCTATCGCTCGGATTTCATCCCGCAACCCAATCACAAATTGAGTGACAAAAAATTTGTTGTTCAGCGTTTCGTCCAATGCCAACAGATGATGCATACATGCTTCAAATGCCACACGGTATTCTGCTACTGGCCCCGTTTGTTTGGGTAGCAACAACCGATTCATCTGCGCATCATATTCATCCAGACCGAATTCCTCTTCAATAGCTTGACAAAACATATCCCATCCCACAAGCACATGATGTCTCTTGAAAGCTTGTAGCCAGAGGGCGGCGTGAGCTTCCATGTATAGCGTCGCCGTGGAGACCCACTGTGTTATGGGCACACGGTACATCTCAAAATAAGTACGACAGCGATCCAGCCATAGTAATGGGTTCTCTCCTTGAAACTTTGGAAAATCATATCGAGGTGGCCTGGAAAACCTTTCTTCATCCGTGACGGTGGCTGGGGCAATCATCACTTGGTAGGTGGAATTTGGAGCAGGGGGTTGAGCGAGAAGCGGTGGTCGGTGGTTTGCCAACATACTTGAGGTAGTCACAGTGGGCACAAGGCCCGCTTTTGGCAGTAAGCCTGTGTGCGATGCCGATGACCGAAGAGGCGAGGGAGTGCGGTGGATGTGGAGCCAGATTCCACTCCGATTGTTTTTTCTTCACTTCATCCATCGCCTCTTGGGTGATCTCCACTTGTTGCCCAAGTTTCTGCATATCTTGTCCCAATTTATCGATCTGCGTCGCCTGGTGGTCGAACCGCGCCAGGATCTCGGAGAGTTTCTCATGCATTTGCTTCGCCTGATCGTCCATCGCCATGAGCAACTGGTGAATATGCACGTTGGGTTTCTATGGCGCCGTCGTGAACACCTTCCCTTCAAACTACCGATCGCGCGACGGAGGCAGAGAATGGCTCTAATACCAGATTGTGATGACCCGATCGTTGTCGAATGGATCTCACAAATTTTGATAGGATTGGATAGCTAAAATCGTAAGATTGGGGAAAGCAGGAGATGAGAAATCAAAGACGAAGAGGATGGGGAAAACTGAGTTCATTTATTTTCTGTGTCTTGTCGTTTTTGCTACAGTCCCATTTAAACCCTGATTACAGCCAACCGACAGTGGGCCTGCTAACACCAAACCACAACGGCTTCTCCACAGCAAAACACACGCACACTTACAGCTGGGCCTTCATGTCAGCACTGCTTGCCCTGTTGTTTCCACCGTGGCCGCCTTCACCATCGTCCAGCATGCTTGGTGGAGGTGTGACAGATGAATGATGAACTAGCAGGTTGGGAGTCTGATTAGACTGGTGATCGTTTGTTAGTTATATAACTAGCTGGAGATCGAGCCGGATAAGCTTCTAATGCCGGTTTGAAATACAGTGTCAACTGCTAAAACCAATGGGATCATGGGATGCTGAAGCAAATCGATTGACGCATCCGAGTGGTAATTGGATGTAAGCACAAGGAAAAGGTATTACCAAGTTACCAAAACACAATATGCCGGCTGCTCCAAGACTCCAACTTAGGAACAAATACTAGAGCATGATGAGCTTGAAGAATGCATGATCGACTGGTTATCTGACAAACACTTTGGCATGTCTACATAATCCAGCAGGAAAGTGTCACAAAACTTTACCACAGTTGATCGATCAGAATGCTTTGTTTTAAGTATGAAGATATGCTATAATTTACACCCTTTTTTTAAAGTCTCCAACATAATGCACCAGTGCACTTTAACATCAAACCAAAACTAGAAAGAAACTTCAGAGCACTACTGACAAACCACAAATGGTTTGATTTATTGCTTGATTCATCAACCTAATCTGTCTCACAGGCGGTTCTTGCAGGGGGGCAGAGGTGTGCCACACAGGCACTTGTTATGAACATAACAATCTGCTCCATGGTATACCATGAACCTTCCGGTCGGTATCTCACCGCAGAGCTCATTGTAGCTGACATTGAAGTGCTGAAGCTTTAGATCTTTCAGGGACTTGGCCACCCCTCCCTTGATATTGTTATGGCTCAGGTCCAAATAGGTCAGGTGGTGGGGAAACCTGACTTTTGTCATGTCGAACTCAAGCTCATTCCATGACAGATCAATCTTTGTCATTGGCTTTGCGATGTCAAATAAGAACGACGGGTTGCCAGTGAGCTGGTTGTGTGAAAGGTCAATGGTGTCAATGTCTCCATTACCATAATCCACTGGGATCTCTCCCGTAAGCTGGTTATTGGACAGGATGAGGAATCTAAAGCTTCCATGCAGTAATCCGGGAGGAATAGACCCAGTGAGCATGTTGCCGCTGAGGTCAATGTATCTGAGGTTGGAGAGGCGACTCAGAGACTGGGGAATAGGCCCGGTTAGCTTGCTGTTGGTGATGGATAGAGCACTGAGGTTGGTCTTCCCCAAGAAGCCCGGAAGTGGCCCAGAGACTGATGTGCCGGTGATGTCAAGAAGCTCAAGGTGTGATAGCTCGGCGAAGGAGGAGGGAATGGAGCCATACAGTCCCGGCATGGTCTCAAGCTGGATGGTTTGCAACATTGGCAGGTCGCCGAAGGAAGAAGGGATGGGAACTGTGACATTGAGTGAAAATAGGGCCACAAGATAGACACGACCTGTCTCGGAGCATATAATTCCAGAGTCCCAGGCACAACAGTTCGTGGCTGGGAGCCATGAGGATAGCTCAGCAGGGTTACCGAGTTGCTCCTTGATCTTTAGGAGAGCAGCACGGTCACTGCTATTGCAGTCCATGGCTGATGACAAGATGATGCCATTGGAGAGGAACACAAGCAAAAGGAGAGGAAGTACAGAAGAAGGGATGCTAGACTTTGCCATGGATTTATTCGTTGGTTAAGTGATAAACTCCAATGGAATGCCTCCCTTAATATAGGAATGAAGAAAGTAGGCATTCGAGCAATAGAGTAATGTGACGAAGTGGAGAAAAACCTGATCCTAAAGGGCACATGCTTGTATGTTTAATAATGCACATCTAGACGAAAAACATGCAGGACAGGTTGGCTGAAGCATAATCCTTGTCTGCATTGTTGTTTTCTTTGAACATTGTTTATGACCATGTGAAGCATCATTCATGACTTTCTAGCACAATGGCCAGTGCCTGTCTGCCTGATCAACTCCTTACATACTTTGAATTCAAAACCAGATTCTTGATGTAGTGGGACTGAGCGGTGGCGCTGAAATAGATCATTAGGTTGGTTGAAAGCCCATTAATGCACTGAGCTATATAATCAACTTTGCGTTGCAGAAAAACACCTTTAGACTTTAGAGATATCAGGCATGTATAATTAAAGGAGGTCAACGATGGTTCTACATTCAATTAACATGATTACTAGAAAAAAAAATAGTAGCACAACAAGATAGTACTTTCCACTCTCCAAGTGAATATAATTGTAACTTCCTCTTTTTTTCCCCCAAACATTAATGTGCTCGCAAAATGAAAGCAGGGAAATGGGCAGCTAAACTTACAGATCAGGACAGGTTTTGATATTGGTAGCATATCCTCGAGTCCTCCAATTTCTTCAACAGGGGCTGCGGCATGCCAACTGCCTCAGTTTCTGGTGGATCTACGAAAATATCTGAGCAGGTGCCTGGGCGAATATAAAGAAGCTAGTTCATCTCTTGCAGATAGAAACAGACAGTGTTTCAGCATAGATAACAAAAAGGCTTGTTGTTTATGCACCTCAATACATTGCTGGAAATGTTCATGAATGCCTTCTCATATGAGCTGCCCAGGGAAAACAAAAATAGACCACCTACTGTCTTCTTTCATGATTCACCAATATCCATCAATACTTGACTGCTCAGTACTCCGGTCTGTCATTCGCCCATTCCTACGTTCTCACTTGTCAACTCTGCCGTTCTATGCCCATTTGTCCAACATCTGATGTCACAATTCCTTTCAATTCATCAATTTATCATGACTAAGCTGAAAATGATTTGAAGAGCATAACAATGGTTTCAGATTGATGTTCTATCCATGCGAAAAAAATGTAGAAGATCAGTAGAGAAGGATAAACCACTATGCAATCACTTATGACGTATTGACATGGACCAGTTGTTGAATGGGCAATGTCTGAACATATTTGCTGGAAAATCCACGAGTGATACAGAATAACAGTGGAACTAGCAAGATATAGTTTTATACTCGTCATAACATTCAGTCACAGTTTTGCATGGCAGTTTCATTAAATTGTTGAGCTTTAGTACACAGAAATCTAACCGACCCGCAATAGACTCTTCCAAGATCATTAAGCTCTGATACGCCAATATTTTTAGTGGAAAATATAACAAAAGCAGAATATGAAAAGTTCACTTAATGTTCACAATGGAATCATCATCGATACAGATTATCGGTGCATTTGATGCCTTAGATATCACAAACAACATTCAGATGGCAACATTTGTACCAACTTTATTTTTTAGGGTACATCCAGCGCAAGACAAGAGCTTTAGACAGGCTGGGTAATGACTAATGACTATCAATAAGTGACAAACACAAGTAAATCTAATGAGGAAAAAGAACCCTATAATTCAAACATAACATCATAAATAATCTGAAGTACAAGACATCTTTTCAGCTTGAACTCTCTTGTGGTTTCCAAACTTCAGGACCTTTGGGGTGTTTTCCTACAAGATATTTCAGAACATACTTGTCTGAACAGGTAACAGCACTACTTAATGCTAATCCAGGTTTAGCTAGCTCCTTTCATTGGAGCGAATTGTACAGGAGAAAGAAACCTAACTACCTAAGTTTGGTCCTCTATATTAAGTGGCATGTATGCAGGGAACGCCACCAGAGCACATAGTGGAGTACTGGAGTCTGGAGTGGATATCTTAGACTCGAATCCACTCTACACTAAAGAGTCATACCAATCTTGTAGTTCATCACCTTAACCACAGAAGTTTTTGATTGCCTTCTTATATTCTCATTCAACAAATCCAATGAGGCACCTGGTCGATTCTTCGAGCCACCCAATAGGAGGAACCCACTTGAGGCGAGCGGTCCTTGAAGTATACCAGAGGTGGTTCATGACGAAATAGAAGCAACAAATCGAGAATAAGCACCAAAGGGCGCGAGCTTTAGGACCAATAGTGGTTACCTCGCTGCAGCCATGGCTCCGGCACCGTGCAAGGAGCCTCTTTCGCCATGGATGGAGATGGACGCCTCCTTCCTCCACTCTCAAGCCTCCCAAACTGCGTCAAAAACGGCGATTTTGAAAATAATATATTTTTAATAGAACTATAGAAATAATCACTCGTATAATAAAATTACAAAAATAAATTTCTATCTCCAATTTATTTGGATTCTATCGGCAGATCATTTGGCGATAGGAGCTTATCGACTAAATGAATTGATGACGGCTTGACGAGGAAACTCTTGTCTGTCATTAATTCATTTGGCAATTTGGTGACAGGATCTGCCTAGGGATGGTAATGGCCCCATTCTCCATTCCTCGACGGGGAATTCACTTATTAGGGGACGGGGATGGGGCTGTTTCTCCCCCCCACAGGGATACTAATATGCAAATATAATTCCCCATCGGGTGAAGCGGGGATAGGGCCATTCTCCTACTCCCCATCCCCGCTACCCGCATGGGTCCCCGATAAGACATGTAGGTCACTAACCTACCACCGCACAACCCGATAAGGCGATAGCCTGATAATCTCTTTTGCATCTTTTACTTTTCAGATGCTAATTAATCAAAAAATATTATCATTTTAGCATTACATGTCGATGTTCATACACATTTTTATAACATTATGGATCTTATTTTCTCTTATTTTGAGATCTAACTTTCGGGTATGGGTCCCCGTGGGGCCCCGATAACTCGATGGGGATGGAGACGGGGGGAGAATAACACCCGAGGACGGGGATAGGGATAGGGGCAGGAATTTTTCTCTCCGGGGATGAGGATGTTCCACTCACTTCAGAATGGCCGATTGCCATCCTAGATCTACATCGATCTGTCGATAAAAACATAAGTTAATTTTTGTAATTTTATTAATCGATCATTTATTTCTATAATTCTATTAAAATGTATTATTAATTTTTTTCTCCAAAAACGGCGATACCTTTATGGGAGGTTGGTTTCTGACCGTTTGATGGGCCGATCAGACGGCTCCTATGCCTCCCACAGTCCCACACTCCCACTACATGGTTACTCCGGACGAAAACCGCTGCTAGGGTTCTACCACCGGAGGCGCAGATGGATCAGTTTGCTCATCCGAGGAGACAAAAATCCGCAAGAAATTTCCGAGGTAAAGCTCCAAGCTTTCGTGCTGTTTTTGCAATTTCTTGATGCCTATACTGCTAGAAGCCAGTGGCTAGCCATGCTTAGGTGCCAATTGCTCCGACAGCTGCGAGCTTGCGCGGAATTTCTCCCCTCAATCGAGCAATCAGCTTACCTTTGCAAGAATTTGTGGATTCCAATCGAATTTGACTCAGGATTCATGCAAGTGTTCGATTTCTCCTATTAATTGCCGTTGTCCATTGGTTTTTAGAACAGGAATTGCTGATGTTTCTTGTGACTTGTGTGAAATTGTTCCAAGAACTTTGGTGTCCAGCTGCCGGCCTGCTTTTCCGGCGACGCCAGCGCGGCGGCTGCGCGTGCTCCGGCATGGCCTTGTACGTGCCAGTGCGCACACCGCGCTGTTCGAGTACCTCCAGTCCACCCGGGGCCTGGAGTTCGCGCTCGCCGAGCACATGAGCAAGAATCCCCGGTGTTCCTCGCCGGCCTCCTGGGCAATGTGGACACCGATGGCGCCAATGTGTGCTGGTCAGTTTCCAGGTACCTGCAGTACCACCCGATTAACGAGTTTGAGCCGTTCTTCGAGAGCATTGGGCTCAGACCATCGGAGTTGGGGAAGTTCTTGCCATGTAATCTGATATACCTTAATGACGCCATCGAATTGCTAGAGAATTACTAAGTACTTTGTGACTATGGCGTGCCTAGGACCAAGATTCGCAAGTTGTACAAGGAGGCCATCAGGCCAGTGAAGTGTTTGGGTACCGATATGGCGTGGTGTTGCTCTTGAAACTGCAAGAGTATGAAAAGCTTAGACTGAGAAATTTTACGGAACACTACAACATATGACAGGAGTATAAATCAAATCTGGTCATTGATTTGTTAAGGACATAATAATTTTTTTTTGTATTTATAATTTTTTCGTGAGGGTATTACAGACTTTATCAAATAATGTTGAAAATATTACTCTTGTGTCATGCAATCCTACACATGAGCAATTACAATTCTACCACTCTCGGGATTCTACTATTCATACTTCTAGGTGTAGTATAACTAAATTCTAACTAATATGAATCATTGTCGAAAAGAATTGACATCCCATATTGAATTGAGCGTACCGTAAAATAACTCTAGATTGAGCAAGCCAACAATTGTCAAGCTTGTAGTCTGTTGCCTCAGGCTTCTGGTTGGTGATGCCAACCTTGAGTTTCTGCAGGTTTTGGATAAGCTGAAAACCTTTGGTATTATGCTGACTTGGTTCAGAGGGGGCTTGTCAGATAAGAGAATGCACAACTGGAGCCGAACTCTTGAAATGATGTTTTTTTTTTTGAATGATGGGTTCCAACAAGAAGGCTCTGTTAGTAAGGCTTGTTAAAGAGCATCCGAGATTTGTGTTTGGTGAATCTGGCAAGAGGTTGTATCGTCTTGTCAGCATGCTGTGTAAGTTTGGCATTCAGATAGATAGCATGCTGCCGTTGTTCTTGCAGTACCCGTTGGTTCTACGGGTGAATTTTCTGAACAATTTGAGCAAGTCAGTGAATTTTTTGGTTCACATAGGAATGGATGCGTTGGACATTGATCGGATTCGGTGGCGGACCGAAGACAAAATTGTAGGTATGACAGGGTTGCCGGCGTGGACCAAATAATATTACCTTAAAAGTAAAGGAATCTATATACAAACTATACTACAATCGCACTAATTAGAATATATAACACTAAATAGAATCAACAATTACAATCCGCATGAGAACATGCTAACACTAACAAAAATATCATAGTAACATCAAGTACAAGCTCTCGCATGCCTGATTCCTTTTGCACTAGAATAAAACAATAATGACAACCATTTGGCAAATACACACTCGTTACTTCATCCCTAATGTGTTCGATTGTACTGATCAATTGGTTGCCAATGCATGTGCACTCCACAATCGGATGGGCAATACTATCATTCGGATCAAACCTAAGTTATTACGAAGTAATGCATTATCATTAGATCTAGTCATCTAGACATATAAATAACAAATGAAAGACACGAACTAGAACTACAAGCCTAGAAGATACTGGACTTCTAGTTGGATTAACGGTTCATACTAGGGGTTCAAATCTTGGTGTCCATCTATCATGCACGCACGATTGCACTTCAGTAGGAATTTTAGGAGGTCATGGATTTATCTCCAGCCTTCGTCTGTCTAGACGTGTGTTAAGGAGCAGTGGCGAATCCACTATAGGGGCGCGAGGGGGTTGGAGCACCGGCTCCGCTCGCCGCACCCTTGGTACCATCCCAGTATCTTTGCTATTATTTGCATCACAAATCTAGTTAATTTTGTTCTTAAGTTTGCTACTTGTGCATATTTCTGATCTTTTGAAACAAACTATATATTATTAAGGTACTACATTTAATGTATTTTCTATTTTTACTTTGTTTCTCATAATTTATATATCAATTTGGATTGCATATGACATTTAAATGTGTGTTTGCTAGCCCACCTCATGATAACTTTGTTCCATTAACACTCCTCCATTTTCATCCTGCGTACGCCACTACTAAGCAGGCACACTCGCAGGTGCAGGGGGTAGCGCAGCGCTAGAGTTGTTCATTTCCAAACCGCACAAAAAAAAACATACCGAAAAAATGAACCGTACCAGTCAACTTGGTTTGACCGGTATTCAGTGTTCGGTACTATTTTTGGAAATCAGGTTTTCTGGTAGTTCGGTTTTTCGGTAAAAACCGGCTGAAAACCAGAGAAACCAAAAAACCGAAAATCTCGTAACTCTGGTCTCTATGCGGCACGCGCGTAGCTCGTCTCGCAGGCTCGGGCGTCCGCGTCCACGCTCGGCGACCTCGGCGCCCCGGCCCATGAGCCCAGCCAAGCAGAGCCCAACGCAGCTCTCTCATCTGGTCATCCCGCGCCTCGGCACTCGGCAGTAGTAGTAGTACCCAGCGCAGCTCTCTCATCCCATGCCTCAGCAGCAAGCTCAGCAGTAGACTGAGTTACAGTAGCATGACCGAGTAATACTAGACTACTAGTGTAGCCCAGCGCAGCAGCAGTAGTGTAGTGGCCCGAGCCAACAAACAGAACTCTGAGTTACATTGGCATGAATGATGATCGAGTCAAAAATAGGCAGCAGTACTAGTACTCAATGACTCAATGCTCACTTCTGTTAGTCTATAAGTCTATAAGTCTATTATAGTCTTACAAACCTGAACTTTGCAAGTATTTTTTGATCGAAAGTATTTTTGAATTGTCGTATCGTTTTCAATTCGTGGCAACTTTGGTAAATATGGTATTTACCAATACCGCATCGAAATAAAGTGGTATTTACCGATACTGAATCGTATTTTAAATAATACTGTATTTACCAAATTAACAATGCCATATTTATCGTATACACCGTATTTACCGAACCGTATATACCGAAAAAACCGAACAAACACCCCTACGTGGCGCGGGCCAGCGGCATTGCCGCAGTGCCGCGTGCGGTAGGCAAAGGGGCCAGGCGGCAGGGGGAGAAAAGGGGGAGGCCCAAGTGGGCCACGCCTGGCACAGAATGGCCCGGGGGGAATATGCCTGTTGGGGCGTTTTTTGACCGTTTGAGGCTTTAAAATAGCATAAAAAATTAAAAAAACCCAAATTTTTTCTCTATAAATAGCCACCATACCCCCTCATTCAGCACCCATCCATTCCTCAACCTCTCTTTGAAATTCTGTTGTGCAAATTCAAATTTGCTATGAGATAATTTGGCAAAATTTAATAAATTGTGCTAAATTTTGGAAAATTCTATTTCTGGCAGCAAGTTAGCAAAAGAGGTACAATACTATTTTTTTCATACTTGTATTGTTAGTATTCGTTATGCTAAGATGAAAGTAATAATTGTGTTAGTTTTGATTTTGTAGTTTTCGCTATGGAAACTTACGATAGCTATGCTCTTGGGGATTACAGACTTTCATCGAAAGAGGTTGCATCCATGGAGGCTACGACTGCCTCAAACCAACCGTAGACAGCATCTTCGTCGGCGACCACACAAAGAGGTCGGTGTCATCTACATTGGGAGTGTGATGCGGGCATCCCTAACACTTATGCATCTTCTCCTATTATTGGTGAGGCACAAATTGATGCGGACGTCCCTACGACCAGTTCAGTACCAACTGGTCCAATGACCAGAGCTCGAACCAAGCTTCTAAACCAACGGATGCTTTTGTTTCTTAATGACTCTCCTATTAACTATACTGAAAATTGGCTACTATCTCATGCAAATATTTTGTGCATTTTCAGATTCGAATATTGTGAAGACTTCGAAAGCAAAGTAATGGGGGAGGACCTTAGAAGATCAAAGGAAGCCACCTTATGCTGTCTCGACCAGGCTGTACGACCAGGTCTCAAGCTCTACGACCAGTTTCCAAAGATGTACGACCAGTTTCCGAAGGCTTACGACCAGTTCTCCAAGATCTACGACCAGGTTCCTAAGGCTTACGACCAGTCCTATGACCAATCCTACGACCGGATCTATGACCAGTCCAATGACTAGGTCTTAAATAATACTAGGTGGATGTCGAACTCGGAAGTAGTAGTACTCGGAGGGAGACGTGTTCGATAGGAACAGTACTCGACGTGAACAGTACTCAATGTAAACAGTACTTGTTGTGAATAGTATGATTCGGTTAGGATTTGGAAATCAGAGTCTTTGTCCGACTCGGTTAGTTGCGCCGACCCTAGATTTTGGTAGCATGATTTCGGAAGGTTCACTATAAATACCATTGTGACCCCTATGTATCCCGAAGACCAGTTTATGCATAAGATTGAAACATAGCTATTGCTTATTCTTTCAAACCAGAGTTCATGTGAGGACTTTGAAAGAGAATTGGGTTATCCATTGGTTCATCTTGCACTTTAAGGTCAAGCTGTTGTTCCATTGGGAATTGGGGGCTTGGCGATCGTCACTTGTGGTCTCGCGACGATCATCTATCCAGTGTGTTTTGGGCGATAACCAAAGAGTTGAGGGTTCATGCATTGGCGTAAGTGTTCAACTAGCGATTTCGTCAACTTCGCATCATCTATCTACGGGTCTCATTGAGAAGATCGGGCAACCCCCATATCAGAGTGTGGGAGAATTTCTACAGGACAACTATGCCAGACGTACAGGGAAATGAGGTACTATATGTTATTTATAAAATTTGCCGAAATGAATTGTCTGCAAGGTCTACAAGTGGAACGGGACAATTGCTTAGACATGCTATAAGATGTAAGACCAAGCAAGAATTGATGATGAGGCAGACGCAGCTACAGTATTACCCCAATGATACAGTACGTAGCTAGGACTACGATCCCGAGGTAGCCCGTCAATCTCTCTGTCGTTTAATTGCTTCTGAGGTTTTACCGTTAGGCTTTGGGGAGTCTACTGCTTTCTAAACTTACATTAGGACTGCGTATAATCCTATATTTTCTACTGTTTCTAGACAGACAACCACCAGGGATATAGTGAAATACTACAATGAACGCCGTAATAAAATAAAAGAACTATTTAGTGCGTGCACATTTTCGGTGGCCTTGATCTTGGACATATGTTATGTTAGTGCAGTTGTTCATTATGTTAATGACGACTAGGTAATAGAGAAAAGAATTATAGATTTTAAATTAATTTATGTAGCACACACGGGTGTGAATATTGCAGACTGTATTATCAAAGTCGTGGAAAGCTTTGGTCTTACAGAAAAAAACTTCTCAATTACTTTAGACAATGCCGCTTCAAACTCTAGGGCCATGGATATTCTTACTCCAATGTTGAGTACATACGCCGATTCTTTCTTGCTACATCAGCGGCGCGCTTGTTATATTATTAACCTTATAATCAAATGTGGTTTGAAGAGGTTGAATCTGTATATTAAAGCTTTTCGCGATACGATATTTTATTTGAATAATTCTAATGTAAGAATAGTAGTATATAAGAACTTCTGTAGTGCGATGGGTATACGTCCAAGAAAGTTTAGTTTGGACATGCCGGTAAGATGGAACTCTACTTACCTGATGCTTAAGAGTCTTTTACCATATATGAACACTTTTCTATTTTTATTCAACCGCATTATCAGAGTACTGACAGTAGTATACTATTGATTGAGCAACATTGGTTCGTTGTTGAGAAGATGCTTTAGTTTTTAGAAATTTTTTATGAGACCACTGTTTCTTTGTCTGTTGTATATTATCCAACATCTCCTATTGTTATGCATAGTATTTTACATATTGCTAGTCATTTAAAAAAGGAAGAAGTCCATTCTACCCTCTCAAGTATCGACATGCAGACAAGTAACCCCCTGTATTAAAAATCGGACCTTTGACACCCCAAAGTTGCAACCGGACAACTTACCCCCTAAAGCTGTTTCGGGCGATGGTATTGCGCACGTGGCACTTGGTCAGCCCAGTTTCGCCACGTAGGCTGTTGTGTCACCGGGTGGTTGCGCTTGTGGCGATTTGGTGGCGCTGAGCTGGCGCATGAGGAGCAAGCTTGCTCGCCTGACTTGCCTGCAATAAAGCATCCACCGCCGCCACTCCCGTTTGCCATTGCCGCCGCTCCTTTCCTCACCATCGCCTCCGTCCCTGCTACTCCCAGGGATCTCTCCTCTCTTCCTTGCTCCCTCCCTCCCTCCTATCTCCTTCCGCCGTCCCTTCTTCCCCACAGCCATAGCTCCAATACCCATCCACGCCTCCTAGTCGCCACTGCTAGCTGGCCTGCCACCGCCGCCTCCGCATCTCCTTGCGTCGTGCCTCCCTCGGCCATCGATTTGACCATCGGTGCCGCCTCTGGCCTACCCGTGGCGTGGCCTGCTCGTGGCTCGGCTCTGGCCCCTAACACGGTGTGGTAGGAGGGAGAAGAGGGCGGCGGCGGGGATGGGGCCAGAGAGGTTGAGACCGGAGAGGTCGAGGGAGAGGACGCGAGAACCAGCGGCGTCGCAGGAGAGGCGCGCCATGAGCAGAGCATCGTAGGAGAGGCCGGTAGCAGCGGCGGCGCCATGGGGGAGGCAGCTCCTGGGGAGGGGAGGTGGATAGCCACGGGATGAAGCTACTACATACACAAGCATATACCTGATGTTGACGTCATCGTTGATGAAGTTGGAGACGTTCTTGTCGACCCACTTCTCGGCGGCCTTCACGTTGGTCGCCATCATCGCGAGCATGTCATTGGGGATGCTGACCATCACCTCCAGGCCGCTCTTCTTGAGGGCGCTCATGGTGCCGTCCTCGGCATCGAACAGCTTCACCTTCTGAAAGTCGTTGTCCTTGAGCATCTGCACCACCGTGTCCGGTGGCAGTGGGTGGCGGCTGCGTGCCCGGCCGCCCCTATCGCGCCCACGCCCACCACCGCCGAGCACAACCAAGAAACCAACGCCACAACCGCCGCCTCCATGGTGGGACCAAGAACCCATTGATTATACCACTCAAGTCGCAAATCTTGGGGTTTTGGTGGATTTCTTTCTTTGCTCCAATAACTCCAAGCTCAGATCTTGGAAATCATCAGGCCAGCATAGGCAACCAAAAAGAAGGGATCTTGGGAAGAAGCAAGATGGGAATGGGGTGGGTTATATCGCCGTGGTGATGATGTCGCCGCTGTTGATGCATCCCACTGAGGTTCACTCCTGATCTACTCCCTTCACTCTAAGGGCGACGGCGGGGATGGGGCCAGAGAGGTTGAGACTGGAGAGGTCAAGGGAGACGACGCGGGAACTGGCGGCGTCGTAGGAGAGGCGCGGCCATGGGCAGAGTGTCGTAGGAGAGGTTTGTAGCAGTGGCGGTGCCATGAAGGAGGCAGCGCCTAGGGAGGGGACGTGGATAGCCACGGGGATGGAGATTGGGGACTGGGGAGGTTGGAGATTGGGGGAAGAAGAATGGTAGCCCTCATAAAAAAACCCTCCGCCAGCTAGATGTGCTGAGTCAGCGGTCTACGTGGCGAAACCAGGCTGAACCGACGCCATGTCAGCAATACCACCGCACAAAACAACCGAAGGGGGTAGGTTGTCCGGTTTTGCAACTTAGGGGTGTCAAAGGGCCGATTTTTTAGTTCAGGGGGTTAGGTGTCTACATGTCGATACTTGAGGGGGTAAAATGGACTTCTTCCTTTAAAAAACTATGAAAAATGACACAATTTTAAGAGACTGTTGTTGCTATGAAAACTAAATAACTTAAATATTAGAGAGAGATCCCTTTCCTATATGCATTTGCATTTATTTTAGACACTAGAGCTAAAATTGACCAATTTGCTATTGTTCTTGATCTTCTTAATGATGCTACAGGGCTAGACTATTCTAACTATTTTGCAGATGTTCGTCTTGATTATATGAGGTTTTCCAAATGTACAAAAATAAGTTCCATGGAGTCCGCTTGCAACAACCTCTAGTAGCACCCACTTCACGTAGCAAAGACAAATCTATGGGGTAAGATCTGAGGTGCAAGCTCTTCCTCCAGATCTAGGTCTTCTTCTTCTACAGCGGCACTTTCTCAATAAAGTCCAAGATCAACCTCTCACCCAAGGAGTGAGGAACTATCTGCCTATCTGGATAGCAATACGGTGTATTTCAACTTAGAAAACTTTGAAATTTTGCATTAGTGGCATGACAATAAGTTAGCATATCCCGTGCTATCCATACTTACATGTGATATGTTAACTGTTCCTGTCTTGACGATTTCCTCCGAATCTACTTCCAGTCTTTCTGGAAGAATATTGGAGAGGAGAAGAATATGTCTCACAAGTAAAATAGTGGAGATACTTCTAACTGTGAAGGACTAGGAACAAACTGATTCACGAACACAACGCTCTGTGGAAAATTCAGAGTTGTCAGAGGTGTTCGAAAATCTCTACCTAGACAACGACACGTAGAATAAGGATGTATGTAGAGCTATAGACTGTACTCTTTTTTCTTTACCAAAGTTTTCTCATGTTGAGTTTTTAGTTGGCAAAGGTTTTAACGAGACAGCCATTTGATATTAATAAAGTTCTTTATTATATTTTCAATATGCTTGTCTAATTTTTTTTTATATTTTTGATATCTATTTCTGAATTCTACACATTTTTCCTTTTTTTGGGGTTTTCCTGAATTTTTTGAATTTTTCGGGCATAACGGGCTAAGTGGACCACAACCGGCCGGACGAACCAAATGGGTTCCGGCTGGCACGACATGGCATGAAAGGCCGTCGGGCTGTGCTTGGGCCGCCTCACTAGCATGTGGGCTGGCACGGCACGACCCATCTATTTTCGCGGGCCAGGATGGATCGTGCCGAGATAGGCCAAACCAGCTCGTGCTCATACCGTGCTAGGCCATGCCGCCCATCTGGCCACCACTGGCTCGATCCGCCCTGCTTAACATAGTACCGGTAGAAGTTTTCACTATTTTCGTTTTAACAAAACAAAAGTTAAGTCATCATCTCAAGCTTAATGCGATACTACTTGCTTGACTACGACAATCGCTCGCTACTTCACTCTCAGCCTTTCCTATTATCAGGTTGCGGTTGTAGCCTTGCAAGGGATCATTCCTTGTGAAAATAATAAATCCTATAGGGAGACCTCGGCGAGGGCTCCTGCATTCGCCGTCATCGAGGAGAACGCGAGGGAAGAGGAGGGGGATTAGATGGTACGAAGGAGGGAACTCTCGGTGAAAGCCCTCCCAAGAGAATTTTCTTCCATTCCTCGTACAATGGCTACATCCAGCTAGGACGACAGTATGCAAAAGAGCCCAAAACGTATCTCACAGCTTAGAAATCCCTGATATACAATTACTTGTTTTTTCTGCGGGGTTAATTGAAAAGTACTTCCGGAATTTCGCGATCGCCTTGAACTGGCCTCTCTCCTCGACCCTCACGTCTGCCAAATCCCCATCAGATTCCACCCCCAAAACCACCGAAATCGACCTGGAAACTGCTTTAGTAGCTCCCAATTCGGCCTCTGGTGGATCCTAATCTTGACGGATTTGAGGTCCGGTGGGCCTAGAATCCCGGACCCGGAGGAAACGCGGGCGAATTGTAGGGTTTCTTGGCTGCTTGGCGTCACGGGAGACCATGCAATACGACAGCAGCGGTGAGTCGCGTCTAGTTGACCAATCTGTTGTTCTTAATTCGATGCCCATGGCTGTGAGAAAGTCGAGTTCTTATATGTGGTATCAATGGAAGCAACACTAGGTTGTGGACTTGAGGATTCTTGTAGAAGAGCTACAGATATGTTTTTGTAATTTACTGTTGGAATGTTAGAGACTTTTGCTAAACTAGTCATACAGAAAGAGCAAGCACTATTTATACCTTGACTGCATTGTAAATTGTCGTAGATATGCAGCCGAAGCGGTTGATTAATGAAGGACAGTGTGTAAAATGCCGTGATTTGGCCGTTTGATGGATTGGAGGCATTGATGAATCATGGCTTTGGATTACTGAGTGGAAAATCTTAGAAAAGGGTATTAGTGTTGGTTGGTTCCAACTAATGTAAACATCTCAAAAGTCATGTCGTAAACATATTGTGAAGAGTTCAGTTGCTTATCATGGCTGAAGTTGTATGAGGTGAGGATTTGTTTTTGTGGAGATTCCACAAAAGTAATGGTATCTTATCAGAACATAGTTATTCTGGTGGAACTGTCAGTTTGATAACTTTGAAAGGAGCTTCTAGGGTTTGTGTGTGGACGGTAGGTTTAAATGTTCAACATCTTCACGTGCTGTCTAGAAATTAGTTTTTATGATTTTATGAGCCCTCTAAAATCTCAACAAAGTGTGTATCCGTTTTGTCGATGGTATGGTATCAACTACTTGCCCTTGATTGTAGGGACCGATGACGATCTGCCCCCAACATATCAAATTAGAGGACCAAGAGTACTTTTCAGTGCGAACGGAAGGTCATCTGCAGGGGCACTTCCTCACCCAAGGTCACACAGCGAGGTGGATAGTGAAATACATCAGATTGAGCAACAAGCATACACTGGTGTACTCAGAGCATTCAAAGTGCAATCTGATGCTATAACTTGGGTAATTTCGACAATGGAAACTGTTTGGTGACTTTTGTAAGTTGTAACTGTTCCTTTCGTACCATTTTTGCTGAGAATAAAACAAAGTTGTCTTGTGCAGGAGAAAGAAAGTCTAATCACTGAACTAAGGAAAGAATTGAAAGTTTCCGATGAGGAACACAGAGTGCTACTGAACAAGGTCAATGAAGAGGAGTCTGTCCATAGAATAAGGTGACACGCATAAAGAACTTGTATTCATTGTAATGTACTTTTTTGTTAGCTTCAGTAATAATTGCAAGATGATTAAGTTGGTTTACATTTCATGAACATCTGTAGGCAGTCAAGACATGGAGGTGGAACGCAATCTAGCTTGCCCTGTAGCAGTACAGTTGTCCACAATCCTGTACCTGTCAAGAGGCGGAAGAAATCAGATTCCATCCATACACTCCCTGTGGCCCCCCAGTCTCCCGTCATGCCTTTACATGCAGTGGCGAGCAAGAAGGCAAATACTGTATGTTTGGAATATTGTTGATCTTGTTTCTTGTTTGTTGGCAAGACTTTTTCTTATAATTGTTCTTTGTTGGTCTCTGGTCAAGCAATTACCGACATGCCATTTGTGCAAACGTCTGCTCATCCCATCCGCACCAGTGCACCAGCCACACACCTTCAAATGCACACACATAAACCAACCCAAGACCACATATTAGTATTTTAAAAATAGATAAGTTAGGAAATGAAAGATGAGAGATATTTTTGCTGCATTTTTTTCATTGTCAATCTTATGTTGATGAGGGGCTAGTGTACCTGTTGTATTGATCTGCATATTACAGTTTTTTAGTTGTTTGCTAGGGTACGAACTACAAAATGATTGTTGAACAATTGAACTAGCCTGGCTGAGTTCCTTTTTCCTTTGATTTAATACCGGGTTAATGCCTCCTATTTTTGCTGAGTGGGCCTGCTTTGACGTCCATTTTATTGTTTCTGTAGCTAAATTCAACAAAGAGCAATAATTTATGTAGTTAGTGTAATATGCTATATAGCCTAAATGTTGTTAGAAGGTGTCCTCTGACAGATGGCACCTGAAGATATAAGATGGGGCTCTGCCAATCAAGGCCTCTCAAATCAGGGTGCTTGGCGGGCATCTGATCCTGAGTTGAAGCGACATCCAAGCAATAATGGTCCTATGCTGGCTGCAGGTAGGAGAAGAGGAAGGTTTCTCCCAAATGAACTGATAAATGATTATGCTCCGTTCAATGGGATTGGCGCGAAGGATTTCGATCATATTGGCATACCTAATACTGGGAATATTGTAAAGGAGGTACACATTCCTTAATAATTAAGGTAATTAAATGGAAGATTTGCATTCTCAACTTCTCGCAAATGTGTGTTGTCAACAGGTTGAGAAGGTATTATCCAATCCAGATATGTTTGAAATTGAAAAGGCGAAGAAACTGCTTAGAGTAAGCTGGATTTCTTTATTTCCCCCTGCAATTCCTTGCAGAAGATGAACTAAAAAAGCCTACCATTCATTTCTTCTTTGAAAGCCATGTGTTAAATCTGTAAATGATTATCGTCGTAGGATCAGGAGCAATCATTGCTTGATGCAATTGCAAAACTTGATGAAGCATCTGATGGTGAAAGTGGTAAGTTACCATGCTTTGTTGGCATTCATTAATGTGCTGTTTAAATTGAGTAAGCTATATGCAAAGCAATTAAGATAGATTTGCAAATACTAACTCTAGATTACCTGTCATTTATGTACTCAGTGGCAATTTTTACTTCTATGAAGATAGTGACATATAACAGAGAGTCGCATATGTTGTCTTGTATACTGAAACAGTAGTCCAGAAGTATGTAGTTCACCAATATATAATTTTGGAGACATGTGCTGGTAGCTTTTACTCCATCGTTGAATTGTGTAAGAAGATGGTGAATCTGTGGCATATGAAAACTCAAGTATCAAATGTAGGTTTAGGATAAAGAATTTCTTTCCTTCAGCCTGTAAAGCTTTCCTCATGGTCATCTTTTTTCTTTTCCAAAAATGGAGACTACTCAGTTTTCCAAAAATGGAGACTACTCAGTACATATATTTTTTTGTCTTGCTACTTTGTCCGAAGGCTGGATACAGTACGGAGCCTCATGTTTGATTCAAATGGAAGGCCAACTCTACCTCCAAAACACACTGCATACGATAATATTATTAGTAGTGCCATTTCATAGTGCTGTAGAAGGCTGGAAATTAAAATGTAAGTGTGCTGAACTAGGACTGCATGTCAGTGAGTCAGTCCCATGTGGGGAACTGGGAAGTCCGCTGCTAGACAAAACCTGATTAGATTTAGCTGAAGCTTCAAATACTGCCCTCGCTACACGGTGAACATAAGAAAAATCCATCCGCGCTGATACATGAAATGCCGTACATTACTTCAGATCTTGAACAATTTAATTGACTACTCTTTATTCAACAGAAGATATTATGCCCATTGAAGGCTGGATTGGTACTACTGTTGGGTGATATGGGTGGTAATGACATCACCTACCAGTGAGGTGTTGAACTTGAAACTACCAGCAGTAACTGGATATAGTGGACTGTGGATTACGCATTTCAGACAGCGGATGAAGGGGCGATTCTGTGGAAAATGTCATGTCAAGAATGCATGGTCTGCAACATGTATTGTTCAACATGCGGTATTGTTTGTTCGACACCTTGCATCAGATAGTGTGTTGGTGCTATTCTCTGTAATAGGGTAGATATAACTAGCTTTTCTTATTCAGAAATGACTAATGAGGAACCAGTAGGTTACAGATCCTTTGTTCTTTGCCATCCCCACCTGGCTACCTGGAATGGAATTGTGGTGTTGTACAGTATTATGTGGCATTGCCATGGACCAGTATTACGTGGCATTGCCCTTCGCAACAGCGACCGCATGAATGAATCCTGCGAACAAGCAAGTGCTGCTTCAGTCTACGTTTGTTACCTTTTGCAGGCAGGAGCTGCTCTTAGGGTATGTGCAATGTGTTGACTGCTATAAACGATTCCATATCAATTTCTTGCTGATACGAGGAGAGTGAGGAGAAAGAGAGGTCATCCGTTGCCGAACAGACAGTCTATTAGCGTGAATCAATACACTTATAGACAACATCATGCCCATTGTAGAGAGCTCATGACATTTGTCTACTCACAATGCAGTGATAGAGCTTGAGCAAAAACGTAAGGAGGGTCAAAGAGGCAAAGATCTATACTTGGGTTGAGATATACGACCCTGGTTTCAATTCCAGAAGCCTGCTCGAGTGCTCAGACAATCTTTTTTCTTTGCTCGATTGCTCGGCCTTGCATACATGATACGGTGTTCAATTTTTTCCAAAAAGCTTGGTGGGGTTGGGGGTGACGGCCCATGTTGGCCGTCACTGTCACAATGTGATCTGTGGGACTGTTGGAGTACATATAACATGTCATTCCATTGTAAGTGTTGTCTAACTTCATTAGTAGATGATGTGAAAAAGCTATATAGACAACGAATTGTCTTACTATTGTACATGGTTGTAGCCTTGTAGGGAACTGCACGTGCTCCATCAGCCTCCCTATCCATTTTCCGTCGATTTTTTTGTTGTGGTAAATAATTAGGCCGTGTCTGAACAGAAATACAGAATAATACCAGTCGATTTTCGATGTGTTATGTTCATAGCAAGCGGGGATAGCTCAGTTGGGAGAGCGTCAGACTGAAGATCTGAAGGTCGCGTGTTCGATCCACGCTCACCGCATATAAATTTTAACCCTTTTTTTGCCAGTCAGGTGAAACGATGAGCTCGGCTGAAATATGCATTGCAGATGCATGCGCCAATGGCAATGCTACATAGAACAGATTTCCCAAACGAAAACATCTGCAATAACCCCGCTTACCTAAATCATGTTCTTAAGGAAAACCTCCTAGTCAATCAATATCTCTGAATGTTTCATTACTTAAAAAAAAAGATGTTCCAAGGAAGGAGTCCCAAATTAAGTTCCATGCCTTTGTTTTAGAGTCAATTGTTTAATTTTCTGAAAAACCTAAATGTTTACAGA
Organism: Ampelocalamus luodianensis; assembly: GCA_036346255.1. NCBI lineage: Eukaryota > Viridiplantae > Streptophyta > Magnoliopsida > Poales > Poaceae > Ampelocalamus > Ampelocalamus luodianensis. Next base: position 5,769,963 of record CM070632.1, on the reverse strand, counting down.
TGGCAACAATTTTGTGCTACTATCCATGTGGACTTTGTAATATTTAGAAGTGGTTATCAAAGTATATTGTTCTGCCAAATCGCTCTAAAGTAGCAATGTTCCAAATAGACATCCATTAGAAGTTTTTAATCATCTACTTAGCAAATAATGGCCATGTAGTCATATGTCTGCCCATAGGTACATCATTTTGGTTACTACTTTCGCAGGGCAGAAAATAAGAGAACCAAACGTTGAAAGTTTGCCGTGCTATACCTAAACAGACGTATTTCTGGTAGTAACATATTTTTGAAGAACGATAACAGGAAAAAAAAACTGATGGACAATATTATTAGAAACCAACTGTACATAAAGGTCACTTCCCTTATGGAATTTTGATTGCTTTTTTAATGCAATCATATATACCTTAGCTTTAGTAATCTAACAATGAAGATTACAGAGAAGAGAATATTGGAACACCAGGTAGGGTGACACCTGAATCTACAATGAAGATGTTGCCAGTTACATATGATGATGTTTCATGGATCAGAAAACGAACCAGCGATGTCAGTGCTGGATCAGTAGTGCCATTTGTCTTAAGTGGCACTATCTTTGAAATGACAGTGTTCAGCCATCTCTTTTGCAATAGAGGAGCAGTTATCTCCGACTTGAAGATTCCAGGCGCAATTGAGTTCACTCTAATGCCAAATGCTCCTAATTCCAAAGCCATTAGCTGCACCAACATAAACATATCCAATCTAGTTTGTTATGAACACATGAACGAACCAAACATTTGACGAGGAATAAGGATAGTACCTTTGTGGCATAATGCACAGCAGACTTGGAAGATGTGTATCCAATGGAACCAGGCAGATGCCCACGGTTAAGACCAGCAATAGACGAAATGTTAATTAGTGAACCCTTTAGCTTGGCATCATGCATTCGCCTACCGACATGCTTGGCGACAAGCCATAATCCGGTGAGGTTAGTCTTAATGAGTTTATCCCACTCATCCTCAGGCCAATCCAATGACGAATGCACACCTCCTGAAGTATACAAGACGCCACTCTTACATATCATTGAAGGCAATATGTATTTGGTTCACTAGCATGATAATTTTTTTCTACTTTTGAGCCATATTAACGCGTCAACTAAGATCATTTATGCAATTTGATTCTTGACGAAAATGAATGCATATTTGAGCTTAATTTGAGAAGTATTTGCATTTGGATATAAACTTCGATCCCTAAAATAATATAATTGATTTTTAATTCAAGAAAAGAAACAAAAAGGTGCTCACGCTATTGAGAGAATTGGATACCTCGGAGGCCGGCGTTGTTGACCAAGGCGTCGATGCGGCCGAAAGCGTCCCAGGCCCTCTGCACCGCCGCCTCCACGGCCGGCCCTCCAGCGGCGACGTCGAGCTCGACGGCCACCGCCCGGGGGCCGTCGGCGGCCGCATACGCAGAGGCGTTGATATCGTCGCAGAGCGAGCGGAGGCGGTCGGCGCGGCGTGCGGCGGCGACGACCCGGCAGCCGGCGCGCGCCAGGTCGAGGCAGAACTCGCGGCCGATGCCGGAGGAGGCGCCCGTCACTAGCACCACATGCCCCTCCAGCCTGCCCCACGGCGCTCCCCCCGTCGCCTCCGGCCGTGACGATGCCATCGCCGGGAATTGGGTTACTGCCTTATTGGGTTGCTGCGCCACAGTGACGGTTAGAGCACGCTACTCGGGAAGTCGGGAGTCGGAAGGTTAAGGCAGTGAATCATCCTGATCCATAGGGTGATGTCGACCTTTTTGTCTCTCATCCAACTTTTTTCTTCTTCTCCCCAAATTTGGCCAAAAGAAGGTTAAGGCAGTGAATCATCGTGATGGGGTTAGAGTGTGATCTCGACCTTTTTGTCTCTGATCCAACATTTTTCTTTTCTTTTCTTTTGTTTTCCCCCCCAAATTTTGCCAAAAGAAGGTTAAGGCAGTGAATCAATGTGATCCATAGGGTGCCGGTCTTCGAGAGGAAGGGGTTAAATTCACTCGTAGAGTTTGATCTCGACCTTTTTTTTCTCTCTGATCCAACACTTTTTCAATTCTTTTGTTCTTTTTTTCTTCAGATTTGACCAAAAGCTCCATCGTTCAATTAAGAAATAAGGGAAAAAAGGCACTCAATTGAATCCTAGGATTCGAATTCGAGCGGGCAAGGAGACGATAAGACCTCTTACCAACTACTCCCTCAGTTCACAAAATAAGTCTTTTGGACATCGGCACGGTCCTTAAAATTTATGTAGTTAGTGTAACATGCTATATAGCCTAAGGCTGTTCCCAGTGCTCCACTTTGGTTGGTATCTTAGCTTGCCATGTAGGCAAAATAATGATGTGATACTATAGTTAATGAAGAGATAGGTTACTCTAATATCTAATTTAGATACTAGTTTGGCTCGAAATCCAACGCAAAACAGTCTCATGCATGTAACTAAATGAAACAGTTTAAGATACTACTTTATAAGAAACCATGTATTGGGAAGATGGTATCATAACAGTACTCATGCACTAAGAAACTGCATTAAGATACTGCCCGTTGAGAGCAACCTAAATGTTTTGTTAGAAAGTGTCCTCTGACAGATGGCACCTGAAGATATAAGATAGGGCTCTGCCAATCAAGGCCTCTCAAATCAGGGTGCTTGGCGGGCATCTGATCCTGAGTTGAAGCGACATCCAAGCAATACTGGTCCTATGCTGGCCGCAGGCAGGAGAAGAGGAAGGTTTCTCCCAAATGAACTGATAAATGATTATGCTCTGTTCAATGGGATTGACACGAAGGATTTCAATCATATTGGCATACCTAATACTGGGAACATTGTAAAGGAGGTACACATTCCTTAAGAATTTAAGGTAATTAAATGGAAGATTCGCATTCTCAACTTCTTGCAAATGTGTGTTGTCAACAGGTTGAGAAGGTATTATCCAATCCAGATATGTTTGAAATTGAAAAGGCGAAGAAACTGCTTAGAGTAAGCTGGATTTCTTTATTTCCCCCTGCAATTCCTTGCAGAAGATGAACTAAAAAAGTTTACCATTCATTTCTTCTTTGAAAGCCATGAGTTAAATCTGTAAATGATTATCGTTGTAGGATCAGGAGCAATCATTGCTTGATGCAATTGCAAGACTTGATGAAGCATCTGATGGTGAAAGTGGTAAGTTACCGTGCTTTGTTGGCATACATGAATGTGCTGTTTAAATTGAGTGAGCTATATGCAGAGCAATTAAGATAGATTTGCAAATACCAACTCTAGATTACCTGCCATTTATGTACTCAGCGGCAATTTTTACTTCTATGAAGATAGTGGCATATAACAGAGTCGCATATGTTGTTTTGTATACTGAAACAGTAGTCCAGAAGTATGTAGTTCACCAATATATAATTTTGGAGACATGTGCTGGTTGTTGGATTGATCTCCCTCCCAATTAGCCCAACGACTAATTGGGGCCTTGATCCGCGCATGCGATCGGGCGCCAGTATCTTTTGGCTGGTGGGCCCCGTCGCACGCGCGATATATAAAGGGGGTGGGGGCCGGCGGCTCTAGTGACGAGGTTGACTGAGCCGGACACCCCACCGACATTGACACCGAGACCGATCTCGGGCGCGATGAGCGACGGAAGCTTCACGAGGCGCGCAATCTTCTCCACGCCGTCATCGAGCGCCACCGGCCAAAGGAGACGCCGATCCTTCGACGACCGTCGCGCCCCATGGCGGTTCTTCTTCTACCTCCGACGGTAATCTCTCCTCTCATCTCTCTCTCTCGATCTAAACCCGATGCAAAACACGAGGAGATACAACAATGGTATCGAGCGAGCAAAGAGAATCGGTCTCACCGTATGCGCCCGGCCGCGCCGGGCGTTGCGCGCGCTGCGCGTCGCGACGCCTCCTGCCTTGCTCCTGCGGGCGCCGCCGCCGTCGACTTGACGCGGTGCTCGCTTCGGGCCACCTCGCCGATGCGCCCATTGGACCGTCGCCCGCTTCTCCTCCGCCGCTCGTGTGCGCCTCCCGTTGCGCCGTCGCGTAAGCCGCCGCCATGTTGGCGCAGCGGCAGCCGCCGTTACCCGCACGCGCGACGCCTTAACGCCGCGTGGCGCCGCGCTGCCGCGCGGAGCCCTCGCGCGCGGGCGCCGCTGCCGCGCCGCTCGGCTTGCTACGCGCAGGCGCGGCCGCTCCGCCGCGCTTGCCGTTCCTCTCGCGCCGGGGCTGCCGTCGCCGACGCCGCCGCTCGCCCGACCGCCGGAGCTCCTCCTTCTGCGCGCTGGGCGCCATTGGTCGGCGCCGCTCCACTCCTCGGCCGATCCGGTTTTTCCGGGTGGAGTGCGAGGTTAGGGTTTTTTGCCCCCTTTTTGATTGGATGAGGCGCATGCAGAGCCGTCGGATGGGATCCGACGACCGTTTTGTTTTTGGGCCAAAAGTGCATATGGGCCGGATTGATGTTTTAAACAGTAAATCCGTGAAAAGAATTGTTTTTGATTTTCAGAAGCCTTTTATGATTGAATTTCAATGAAATTTGATTCAAATCTCTGTAAAATTTTGCACCAACGTGTTAATTTTTCAGAGATTAAAAGTGTACAGTATAATGCTTCTGTATAATGAATTATTTTAGAATAATTACGGTTTCATTGCAAAGTTAATGTTGATTGTTTTTCATTATTAAATTCGAACCAACGGAGAATTTAATTTTGGAAAAATAGTGATAATTTCTAGAAATTTATGATATTGTTATTTTCGACCAGCGTTGATAATAACAATATTGTAATTTTAATTGATGATTTTATGCATTATTTCTATATACACTTAGCGGTGATGTAGATTTAATGTATAGATAAAATTGATTTAAATTGTATGTCGTATTTTTACCAACGTTGGAAATAAGGCATATAATTTTAATGTTACGTTCTCACTTTATTTGAACCTTTTTGGTGGATACAACTTGATGAGTTGTATCGGAGAGATCCCACTCTCAAAGGAGATAATTATGGAGAGTGGAAGAAAAGATAGACTTAGCATTTATCTTGGTGAGGTGGTGGGTCCTCACTCTGACGTCCCACCGAGCCTATGGCACCGGTGAGGATCAAAATGAGGATGATCTTGCTTGGCGAGAAGACAGAGGACCATGCTCCCTACGGATGTCTTATGACCTTGAGCATAAGAAATGGACCACACCAACAAGAAATGTTTGGTGTGATAAAGAACACGATTGAGCACTGCAATTGTGGGCTCAATCGCAGAGTGTGACAACATCACAGTACCTTGAGAAAATAAAGAGTCGGTTCTGGCTCTTCAAAGACATACGCTACACGGTGATTAAGCGACTTGTGAGAAAGGTACTCTGGCGGTGGCATAAGAGAGCACATACTAAGGATGAGCAACTTGGCATCAAGCTTAAACCAATGGATTTGGCTCTCAAGGATGAGTTCCTAATTCATTTGATTTTGCTTCCTTGCGAAAAAGTTTGACACCTTTGTTGTCAACTACAATATGCACGGCAGAAATGGGACTTAGAAAAGTGCATAGCTATGTGTGTGCAAGAGGAGGAAAGATTTAAATCCTCACATGGTGGTTCTATCAACTATGTGAAGGACAACAAGAAAAGGAACTTCAACGATAACTTCTCCTCAAAGAACAAGGAAAAGCCTCATCCATCGGCCTCAACAGAATAAGTTTGCAGTAGACAAAGATCAGTGTCTTCATTGCAAGAAAAAGGGACATTACAAGAAAGATTGTCCCGATTTCTTGAAAATGATTATGTCAAAGAAAGGTGAGGACATTATTACCTTCATAAATGAGTCCCTGTATGTACAATATTCAAAATCTACTTGGTGGATTGATTCAGGTGCAACTGTTCATGTTGCCAATAATATGCGGATTAGTTCGACGAGGAATACGCAAAGAAAAGAAAGATGCATTAAAGTCGCAAATGGAGTCAAGTGATGTTGAAGTGTTGGCGATCTTTCATTAGAGCTAGCTGATGGCTTCACTCTTTTACTTAGAGATGTTCTTTATGTTCCCTCTTTACAGAGGAATTTGATTAGTGTTTCATGTTTGGACAATGATGGTTATGATTGTCATTTTGGAAATGGCAAGTGTGAAATAATGTTTAATAAAGAATGTGTTGGTCTTGCCATCTTACAAAATGAGCTTTATTTGTTATCATTATGTGATGATGTGAATGTCGTATGCGATAATGGGAACGTCGCGTGCGAGAAAGTGAATGAATCCTCGTCTACGAATGTAAACAGGAAACGAAAGAGAACTCTAGATGCGTCGTCGAAATTATGGCACTGTCGTTTAGGCCATATTTCGAGGGGGAGAATAGAAAGACTAGTTAAGAATGATATTCTTCCTCCATTAGAGTTCTCAGACTTAGAACAATGCAGAGAATGCATTAAAGGAAAATATGTAAAGAAAATTAAGAAAGACGCCAAAAGAAGCACAGGAATTCTACAAATTATTCACACTGACATTTGTGGTCCTTTTCACGTGAAAAGTGTGGATGGATATGACTCGTTCATAACATTCACGGATGATTACTCCGTTATGGATATATTTATCCAATCAAAGAAAGAAATGAAGCCTTGGATAAATTCAAAATATTTAAAGTGAAGTTGAAAACCAACACGATTTAAAGATTAAGATAGTCCGATCGACCGTGGGGAGTACTACGGTCGACATACCCCATATGGACAAGTTCTGGAGCTTTTGCAAGGTTTTTGAGGAAAATGGTATAGTAGCTCGATATTCTACACCAAGAACCTCGGCCAAAATGGAGTAGTGAAAGACGCAACCGTACCCTGATGGATATGGTGCGAAGCATGATGAGCTATTCCACACTGCCATTGAGTCTATGGATGGAGGCGTTGAAAACCGCCATTCATATTCTTAACAGAGTGCCTAGTAAGTCGGTGCCCAAAACACCGTACGAGTTGTGGACAGGAAGAGTTCCCTCACTAAACCACTTACGTGTGTGGGGGAGTCCTGCTGAGGCTAAAGTATTTAACCCAAACCTTGGGAAACTTGATCCCAAAGCGATGAGTTGCCATTTCATTGGCTACCAGAAAAGTCAAAGGTTTTCGTTTCTCTTGTCGAGACGGATATACAAAGTTTGTAGAAGCGAGACACGCTGTCTTCTTAGAGGATGAAATGATGAGAGGAAGTATGGTAGCTCGTGAGATTGACCTTGAAGAGAAGCGGGTGTATGCGCCCACTCAGATGATTCAAGAACCATTCTTCATACTACTGCATTGTCATTGCTGCCGACGGTGCAAGACAACGTGGTGCCAGACTGTTATTGTTCCTCTGTGGCAACAATGAATGAGAATGAGGAACTTTGTTCTTGAGATCCTATAGAACCCATTGCCACATATGAGGGAGCAACAGACCTCAAGCAGAAGATGTACCAAATGAGGAGGCCCCGAGGAGGTCTCAAAGAGTAAGAAGATCAGCTATCTCTGATGATTATCAGATTTATCATACAGAGGAATTTCAAATGGAGGATGATCCCACCTCATTTGAAGAAGCCATGAGAAACGAAAATTCCTCAAAATGGCTTGAGGCCATGGAAGAGGAGATGAGGTCCATGAAGACTAATAAAGTCTGGGACTTGGAAATTATTCCTAAAGGAGCCAAAACAGTAGGCTGTAAATGGGTCTACAAGACAAAGCTTGACTCCCAAGGGAATGTAGAAAGATACAAAGCGCGACTTGTGGCAAAAGGCTTTACGCAAAGAGAAGGGATTGATTACAATGAGACCTTTTCTCCAGTCTCATGTAAAGATTCCTTCAGAATCATAATGGCATTAGTAGCACATTATGATTTAGAGTTACATCAGATGGATGTAAAGACGGCATTTCTTAATGGGGATTTGGAGGAAAATGTTTACATGGCACAACCGAAAGGTTTTGTCGTGGAAGGAAATGAAAGAATGGGATGCCGCCTAAAGAAATCGATTTATGGGTTAAAGCAAGCTTCAAGACAGTGGTACTTGAAGTTTGACAGTACAATAAGAAAATTTGGGTTTAAAGAAAATGTAGAGGACAATTGTGTTTATGCAAAGTTTAAAGATGGAAAGTTTATCTTCCTAATCCTGTATGTGGATGATATTCTACTAGCTAGTAGTGATGTCAGTCTGCTACTGGAGACAAAGAAGTTTTTGTCCTCAAACTTTGATATGAAAGATCTTGGTGAAGCTTCGTTCGTTCTAGGGATCGAGATTCACCGGGATAAAACAAGGGGATATTGGGATGTCACAAAAAGGCATACATAGAGAAAGTCTTAAAGAAATTTTGTATGCATAAATGTAGTCCTTCACTGCACCTATAGTCAAGGCGCGAGATATGGGGATTTTCAATGCCCAGAAACGATCTGAGCTCGATCAAATGAAATCGGTTCCATATGCTTGGTTGTCGGAAGCTTGCAGTATGCTCAAGTGTGTACGCGCCTTGACTTAGCATTTGTTACCGGGTTACTTGGCAGATTCCAGAGCAATCCTGGAATAGAACATTGGAAATTGTTAAAGAAAGTCTTGCGTTATTTGCAAGGAACAAAATGCCTCATGATGACATACAGAAGATCAGATTCACTCCATATAGTGGGGTATACAGATTCGATTTTGTGGGAGATGATAGAAAGTCTACATCCGGATATGTGTTCACTCTCATTGGAGGAGCTATATCGTGGAAAAGCTCAAAGCAAACCGTCACTCCATCGTCCACAATGTATGCCGAGTTTGTAGCATGTTATGCGCGACTACAGGCGGTGAATCGGCTAAAGAAGTTCATACCGGTTTAAAAGTGGTTGACGACATCAATAGACCACTTAAGTTGTCTGCGATAATGAACCCGATAACGTATGCCCACAACAATAAGTCAAGTGGTCTTGCCAAACACATTGACATAAAGTACTATGTTGTGAAAGACAAAGTTCGGGATCAAATTATAAGTCTTGAGCATATAAATACGCAAAGATGTTAGCGGATCCGCTTACTAAAGGCTTACCACCCAACGTGTTCGAGAGAACATGTAGCCGCATGGGTTTAAGGAAAGCCTATGATTCTGGACTAAAAGATGGCCCAAAAGTTTAAAGTAACTATTTGAGCAGAGGTGTATTGTAGTTTGTTAAATCTATCGGCGATTGACCGTGACGATGAGACATGCTCTATGCATTAATCTGTGATGGAATGAGTAAAGTCAAAAGTAATTAAAAGTTAAAGCATAGAGGAGATAAGGGGGAGAATGTTGGATTGATCTCCCTCCTAATTAGCCCAACGACTAATTGGGGCCTTGATCCGCGCCCTGATCGGGGGCGCCCAGCCCATCTTTTGGCTGGTGGGCCCCCGTCGCGCTGCGCAGTATATAAAGGGGTGGGGGCCGGCGGCTCTAGTGACGAGGTTGACCTGAGCCGGACACCCCACCGACATTGACACCCGAGACCGATCTCGGGCGCGGTGGCGACGGAAGCTTCACCGAGGCGCGCGCAATCTTCTCCGCCGCTGTCATCGAACGCCACCGGCCAAAGGAGACGCCGATCCCCTTCGACGACCGTCGCTGCCCCATGGCCGGTTCTTCTTCTACCTCCGACGGTAATCTCTCCCTCTCATCTCTCTCTCTCTCTGATCTAAACCCCAGTGCAAAACACGAGGAGATACAACACTGGTAGCTTTTACTCCATCGTTGAATTGTGTAAGAAGATGGTGAATCTGTGGCATATGAAAACTCAAGTATCAAATGTAGGTTTAGGATAAAGAATTTCTTTCCTACAGCCTGTAAAGCTTTCCTCATGGTCATCTTTTTTCTTTTCCAATAATGGAGACAACCCAGTACATATATTTTTTTGTCTTGCTACTTTGTCCGAAGGCTGGATACAGTACGGAGCCCTCATGTTTGATTCAAAAGGAAGGCCAACTCTACCTCCAAAACTCGCTGCATACGATAATATTATTAGTAGTGCCATTTCATAGTGCTGTAGAAGGCTGGAAATTCAAATGTAAGTTTTCTGAACTAGGACTGCGTGTCAGTGAGTTAGTCCCATGTGGGGAACTGGGAAGTCCGCTGCTAGACAAAACCTGATTAGATTTAGCTGAAGCTTCAAATACTGCCCTCGCTACATGGTGAACATATGAAAAATCCATCCGCACTGATACATGAAATGCATTACATTACTTCAGATCTGGAACAATTTAATTGACTACTCTTTATTCAACAGAAGATATTATGCCCGTTGAAGGCCGGATTGGTACTACTGTTGGGTGATATGGGTGGTAATGACATCACCTACCAGTGAGGTGTTGAACTTGAAACTACCAGCAGTAACTGGATATAGTGGAATGTGGATTACGCACTTCAGACAGCGGATGAAGGGGCGATTCTGTGGAAAATGTCATGTCAAGAAAGCATGGTCTGCAACATGTATTGTTCAACATGCCGCATGCGGTATTGTTTGTTCGACACCTTCGCATCAGATAGTGTGTTGGTGCTATTCTCTGTAATAGGGTAGATATAACTAGCTTTTCTTATTCAGAAATGACTAATGAGGAACCAGTAGGTTACAGATTCTTTGTTCTTTGCCATCCCTACCTGGCTACCTGCAATGGAATTGTAGTGTTGTACAGTATTATGTGGCATTGCCATTCGCAACAGCGACAGCATGAATGAATCCTGCGAACAAGAAAGTGCAGCTTCAGTCCACGTTTGTTACCTTTTGCAGGCACTTATAGACAACATCATGCCCATTGTAGAGACCTCGTGACATTTGTCTACTCACAATGTGATCTGTGGGGCTGTTGGAGTACAGACATGTCATTCCATTGCAAGTGTTGTCTAACTTCATTAGTAGATGATGTGAAAAAGCTATATAGACAACGAATTGTCTTACTATTGTACATGGTTGTGGAAACTGCACGTGCTCCATCAGCCTCCCTATCCATTTTCCATTTTCCGTGGATTTTCTTTGTTGTGGTAAATAATTAGGCCGTGTCTGAGCAGAAACACAGTATAATACCAATAAATTGTCGATGTGGCATATTCATGGCAAGCGGGGATAGCTCAGTTGGGTGAGCGTCAGACTGAAGATCTGAAGGTCGCGTGTTCGATCCACGCTCACCGCATATAAATTTTTAACCCTTTTTTTTTTGGCCAGTCAGGTGAAACGATGAGCTCGGCTGAAATATGCATTGCAGATTCATGCGCCAATGGCAATGCTACAGAGTACAGATTCCCCAAACGAAATGAGAGTAGCCTGTGATTGATGTAACATTGTTTTGAAAGTGTGATACACATGCATATGCATACGAGTCACTGATGATCTCTAGCCACGCCGTCTGCACTCTGCACCGATATACCGCGCGCTGCAACTCCGTCTCCATGCACGCGGCGCGATGTTTATTTGTGTTGCTTAACCAGTCGTTTCTGCTTCTGGTATGAGTTCCAAAATTCAGTCCAGACATGCACGACAACAATCTCGAAAGGAACACGATTCCTTTCTCAAGTCCCATCGGACGAGGAAATAAATTCGGTGGAGGAGGACCTCGACTGAGGCCCTATCATGGCGTCATCTGCACCGTTCATCCGACATCCGACATCCCAGCAAATTTGCTTCCATGAGATGAGATGAGACGAGACGAGACACGAGTGGCAGCAAGGTCAGATCGTTCATTTCCCCGTCCAGAAACAAGAACCATCCCCTCCCTACAACACTGGAATCAAGGGCTCCAAACGCTTCTTCCTACTACCCTAGCTAGTACCCTACAACATTTACACGACAGCTGAGACTGAGGCTCTATCACCATCATCGGCTTTCCTACCGTCTCCCATTCCCTCACTTCTTCGTGCGCTTCCTCGACGGCTTGTCGTCTTTGGCCCTCTTGGACGGCGGCAGCGTCGGGGGCGCGGCCGCCCGTTTCGGCGGCCTGCCGACGCTTCTCCTCCCCGGCGTCGTGTCCGCGGCGGCCTTCTTGGAGCCAGAGCCGCCGGGCTCCTTCCGGCCATCGCCCTTCCCGGACTTCTTCTGCTCCGTCGCCGCGGAGAGCTTCAGCGTCTCCAGCAGCGATACCCTCTCCGTCGAGGGCGACGAGTTCTGGTTCATCCGGTTCAGGAAGTCCACGGCGTTACGCTTCTTGGCGACCCCGCCTGCCGCCGCCGCCGCCGCGGCGCTGCCCTTCTTGTCAGACTTCTTCGTCCCTTCGTCGGCCGCTGCGCTCTCTGAGGCCTTCCCCGTCTTCTGATTTGGAGCCGCGTTCCTGACAGGACCCCGCCTCTTGTTCGTCCTCAGCCCCCTTGCCTTGTCCTCGCCATCCTTCTCCTTGTCCGTCTCCGCCTTCTCCTCCTTGGCAGCCGCCGCCGCCGACGCGGCCTTCGCGATGGAGCTCCGCTTCCGGCAAACGATAATAGGCGTCGCCTTCTCGAGGAGCGATCCGGCGATGTCAGCGTCCGCCTTGGGCTTATTTGAGCCCGCCGCGGAAGGCCCCGCGGCTGCGGTGGCTTTCCCGGCAGTCCCAGGATGGTGATGGTCCTTGTGGAGGGATGCCAAGATGTGCTTCGAGACGAGCGCGCGGGTCTGCGTCGCGGCGGCGTGCTCCGGCGAGCCCCGCGGGAAGAAGACGAGCGCGTTGGTGCAGAGCAGCAGCAGGTCGTGGTAGAACTCGTCCGCGGAGGTGTAGCACGCGGGCCCACCTTCCAGCTTGGATCTGATCATCTCCAGGTCCACGTGGCGCCTGATGGTGCCCCTGTATTTGGCTCCCTCCTACAAACAGATTCGGCCGGTCGATTAGTAGAAAGGCACGAAAGAATAAGGGAAAAAGAACTTCACAAAAGCTGTTCCCAATAGGGAAAAAAACTACGCAACAGCTGCAAATATATATATATATATATATATTCCAACACTATTACGCATGTGAGAGCACGATTTTTTTTACAAAAAAAATGCTGTCAATCGGAGTTCGGAGTAGTAAATTGTATTCTGCATTTCTGCGGTACAACTTCTATCTTACGGTTACTCGCACTCAAATCCTCAAATCCCTTCCCTTCCCTTCTCAACAAAAAATAATAATCAACACGATCAAGATGCGTTTCTACTCGGTTCAGAAAAAAAAAATCAACTCGATTTTGAAAATTTTCAACTTGAGAAATTTTATGTGCCCTGAAATTGTCTAAAAAATTCTTCATTTAGGTTTCTGATACAATGTACTTGATTGTATAATCCCTTAATTTTTGAGATACTTGCAGAACATAAAAAATTCTTAAAAAATTACACAAACCATTACACTATGTAGGGAGCATGCAAAAAAATTTCATAATGTTTGGACCTCATTTGGTATATTTATAAATTCCTATAATTAGTATACTTAAATAAATTTTGAAGACAAATTCATAACGGATAAAATTATAAAAAAAATTACACAAACAAGAACACTGTATCAGGAGGCTCCACAAAAAATTTCAGATTTTTTTGAGTTTATTTACTATATTTAAAAATTTCTAGATTCATGTCGCCAGTTGAACTAGCGACAGGAACATGCCCGTACTGTTCAGGGTTCCTGTCGCCAGTTCAACTGGCGATATGAGCCTGTCGCCAGATGAACTGACAACAGGGACCTATTTTTGTAATTTTTTAGGACGACTCCCTAGATTTGTAAAAATAAATTAAAAAGATATTATTTCAAAAAAAAAATCGCCCATGTTGTCTCCTCCAACTCCCCAAGCATTGAACGGAGAAAGCCACCAGGCAGTAGTGGGATTCGAATCATGCGGTACTGTGCTGAGGTCGGTGAGTGAACAATATTTTATGAGGGGATTCTATAGTTTGCCATCATGAGATAGATCTATTCACTATGGTAAATTCTAAATTATTCCTTTTACGAGAGAGTGAGGAGAGATCCGGATCCACCGCAGTACTACAGAGGACCATCATACGAACAATCTTTCCAGAGAGAATTAACAACTCTCTACCACAATATTGTAGCAACAGTAGGGAAAGTAATGTAGCAATTTTACTATAGTGAAAGCACTGTAGCGATTGATCTGAACCTTCGATTTTCGACTAGGCAACGGAGATCGCTCTTAATGCAGTGTACTATAGATCATCTGCATTGACTACTTCGATGCACATGATCCCATTACAGTGAAGGGTGCTTTGTCGTAGTACCGTAGCAATAGTGAAAAAATACTATGGCAAAATATTATATCACTTGATCTTGGTTTTTGATTTTCAATGAGACGGTAGAGATTGCTCCTAATATCTATACACCGTATCAAGCCGCCAACAAGACGGGCCCACACGTCGTTTCAGATGAATACGTGGCATCACGCGATTGGGCCTCACCTGGCCACCACTAGGGGTGGTCAAATGGGCAGCACGGCTCGACCCGGCACGGGCATGACCCATTCTGACTTGTGAAAGTTTCATGCCATGCAAAGCCGACCCAAGTGCCTGGGTGACAACCCAAGCACAGCCCAAAGGACGCTTGTGCCTAGCACAAGCCCGTACGACCTACTTAGCTAGAAAAATAAAAAAAATAGAAAAATGTAAAAAAAAACATAAAAAAATCATAAAAATGTGTAGAATTCATAAATATATGTGAAAGTTGTAAAAAATAAGACATACATATTAAAAATGTAATAAAGGGCTTTATTAATATTGAAATGGCTGACTCGTGAAAACATTTGCTAAGTAAAAACTCAACATAAGAAAACACTGGCGAAGGAAAAAGAGTATAACCTATATCTCTACATACATCTTTTAGGTGTTTAGTTTTCATAGCAACAATAGCATCACGTAAAACTAAGTTATTTTCATATATTTTCAATTGAGTAGCAATCTGTAAAATATTATGCATAATAATAGAAGATATTAGATAGTACACAGCCGACAAAGCAATAGTGGCCTTATAAAATTTTCTAAAAACTATAGTATCTTCTCGGCAACAAACCAATGTTGCTCAGTCAATAGTATACTACCGTCAGTACTCTGATAGTGTGTTTGAATAAAAAAGAAAAAAATACTCTTATATAGTAAACGACTCTTAATAATCAGGCAAGTAGAGTTCCATCTTACCGGCATATCCAAATCGAACTTTCTTGGATGTACACCCATTGCCCTGCAAAAGTTCTTATACGCTGCTATTCTTACGTTAGAATTATGCAAGAAAGATATCGCATCGCGAAAAGATTTAAGATACGCATCCAACCTCTTCAAACCAGATTTGACTATAAGGTTAATAATGTGACAAGCGCATCGCTGATGTAGCAAGAAGGAGTCGGCGTATGTACTGAAGACTGGAGTAAGAATATTCGTAACCTTAGAGTTCGCAGCGGCATTATCTAGAGTAATTGAGAATATTTTACCAAAGTTTTCTAAGACTTTGATAATACAGTCCGCAATATTCTTGGTCGTGTGTGCTACATCAATTAATTTGAAACATATAATTTTTTTCTCCATTACCCAATCATCATTAACATAATGAGCAACTACATTAAGATAATCCTCCCTAGCGAGACCACTCCATATGTTCAAGGTCAGGGCCACCAAAAACGTGCGCGTATCAAATTTATCCTTTAATTTATCACGACGTTCATTGTAGAATTTTACTAGATCTCTAGTTATTGTATGTCCAAGGTCAGTGCCTCCTCCTCCTCCCTCCACGCCGACCCCTTCTTTCTCTGCGCTGGCGTCGGCCCGCCCTCCTCTCCTCCACCTTCCTCCGCGCTAGCGGCGGCCCACCCTCCTCTTCTTCCTCTCCTCCTTCTTCCTCCTCGTCGGTGCCCCCACCCTCCTCATGCTTCCTCCTCCTCGCCGGCGCTACCCCACCCTCCTCCTCTCCTCCTGGCTAGCCAGCTCCCTCCCTCGGCCTCTCCGCGCGCGGGGCACATGGGTCGTGCTGGGCCGACCCATCGTGACTGGGTGGCGGCCCAAGCACAACATCAGACAGTCCAAATCGACCTACCGACGACCATAAATAGTGCGGGTGTGCCATGTTTAGGCAAGGTTCCCCTAGACGCTAGGCGATAGTCAGGCGGCCGACCGATGCCTAGGCGCCACCTGGGCGTCGCCTAGGCGACCGATTCAGGCGAGCTCTTGGGGGAGCAGAGTAGGAGGCGAGGGGGCGTGGCACGGAGGCGAAGGGAGGAGCGAGGCGAGGGAGGCGAGGGGGAGGCCGACTCCGGCGGAAGCAGGGGGAGCAATGGGGAAGAAGGAGGCGAGCGGAAAGAGGAGGAGGCGGCGAGAAGGAGAAAAAGGAGGCAAGAAGGAAGGAGGTGGTCGTGGGACATGTCATCTTGGGCTCTCGAACGTCCGATCTCGCGTAATCTGAGCCGCTCGATCGAGACCCCACCCCTCCATATTGCGACACGTATCCCCCCAAACCCTACAAGACCTCCTCTCCTCCCAGTGCCAACCCTTCCCACGCACGCCGCCTCCTCCTTCTTCCCCTCGAGCACCCCTCGCTCACTCTGCGCCTCGCTGCCTTCGAGCCTCGCTTCCACCACCGGCGACGGAGGTTAAATCGAGCGACGGAGAGGCCAAATCGAGCGGCAGGAAGGTCGATTCGGCGTCGGCGGGAGGTCGATTCGACGCTGGTGAGTCGGACCACCTCCTCCTCTCTTTCTGTTTCATCCCGCCTCGCACCACCTTGCGCCGCCTCGGACCTCCAAGCCGTCATCTCGCCTTGCCCGCCTGGGTCCGCCTTGGACTGGTGTTGACCACCCCGGCGGGCCGAGCGCCTAGGGGTCCGATTGAGGCCGAGCCGCGACGGTTGCCCTGCGCCTAGTGCCTAGACGGCCGAGGCATCCACCTAAGGAATCACTATGTTTGGGCCAACAATACCGTGCCTCGGGTCGACACGGCCCATCTAATAACCTCTAGCCACCACCGACAAACGTGAAACGCACCTCTCCCAATGCCACCCGCCTCCCTGCAGGTTGCCCTACCCTTATCTCGAAACAACCCCCTCTCGGACGCCCAGATCGACCTGCCGACGTGTGACCAGTAGCATTCCGCGTTTTCTTTGCCCAGCTATTCGAGAAGACGACGACGACCACCGTGACGATGTGAGCTGCGCAGTTTTGAGTTTGGAAGCAAAGCAAGCGCATAGTCGTTATCGTATTTGTTAGTTAACCCAAATAAACCGCCATTATTTCGTGATTAGGTGACAGAAGCGCCCAACAAATCGCGAGATGATTTAAGGTTCTAACCCTGTTTCGTGCTTATGTTTGGACGTTTCGGTGATTAAAGATTTTAACTAGGGGGTGAAAGATAGAGATGGAGGTGTAGAAATGGAGTTTTTGGTTATTTTTTACTGTGTAAAGTGGTGAGATATTTTTTTTACCTGGCTCTCGAGCCGCCGTTCGAACACGGAGCCCGACTTGCTTGTGCGGACCGACTCGAGGAAGGCGACCAGCGGCTCGGACTCCGCGGCGGGGAGGGGCACGGACGGCGACGGCGACGCTGCATCCACCTCCGCCTCTTCGCCTGCGCCCTTCCGCCGCCGGCGACGGGAAAGGCTGGCCGAGCTCTGCACGTCGCTGCTCTCCTCCGCGTCCGCGTCCGCCTCCTTCGACCCCGCCATCGACTCGCCGGAGGCCTCCTTCAAGGCCATCTCGCCAGCGGCGGGCTCGTCCTTCATCGCCGCGTCGCCGTCAGCGGCGGCGCCGTCGTGCCCCGGCCGCTTCAGATCTGACGAGTTGGACTCTTTGCATGACCGGCAGGACTCCTCGCCGGAGACCCTGTCCTCCCCGCCGGCCTCTTCCGGCGATCCCTTCCCCACCTCCTCCTCCTCCTTGACCGCCGCCGGCTTGGTCTCGCCGGAGAGGCTCCTCTCCCTCTCCTCCTTTAGCCGTTTCACCTTTGATTGCAACGACCTAACCATGCCAATAAAAATGCAGAGTTGAGCATTTTGTTCAAGAAAAAATGGGGACCGACCGATCAGCATCAGACGGCCCACGAGAGGCGGCACTGAACGAACCTGATGGAGTTAAAAGCGTTTTTAAGTTTCGTATTATTTTCCGGGTTGGTTTTTTTACCCGATCGAGAGATCGTATCGCTCGACCTCGCGGCGGAGCTCGGCGACGCGCAGCTTCCGGAGCTCCTCCACCCACCCGTTGGCGGCGGCGTCAGGGTCCTCTTCGCCGCCGTCGACGTCCTCGGAGGCGGCGAACCGGCGTTGGAGGAGGCGGAAGTGGAGGCGGCAGCTGGTGGGCGTGAGGCCCGCGGCGGCGGCGGCGGCGGCGGAGGGGCTGCGGGACTGCACCTCCATCGCCACCGAGTCCCAGCTCGCCGTGCCGTGTCGGCTCACGGCGCACGCCAGGAGGAGCTCCTCCCACGTCCCCCAGATCTCGCCGCCGGCCGCCGCCGCCGAATCCGGCGAGACGTTGGGATCGTCCGATCTGACCGTCATCCCCTCCACGCAATCACTCCCACGTCCAGACGGCAGCAGCGGTGGCGGCGGTCACTGTTCATAGCGCCGCTCCCATGGATTGGTGTGAGAGGTGAGCTAGGGTTTGGTTGTTCTGTTTAGTCTCTGGCCCGCCTGCCTCTTCCCACCCTTTTGGCTATCTATTTCTGACTTTCTGTGTGGTTCGTCTAGGTTTTGGTCCCGGCCCCCTTGCCCTCGTCTTTTCTGTCCTTTTCTCTCACTATTTTTTGCCCCACTTCCTTTATTTGGTTTGTTTTTATAATTTTTAAAAATTGAGCTAGCCAAGCCTCTTTGGGCAATCCTGAGGTTTCATGGGGGCTTCTGGCGAAATGGAGCCGAATTTATTGGAAATAATTTAAGCCTGGTTAATTGGAAGGTGGTTTGCCTTCCAAAAGACCAAGGTGGTCTTGGGATCATGGATCTAGAGAAAATGAATTATAGTCTGCTTTCTAAATGGCTGCTAAGACTCTTTTTTTTAATGAAAATGGTATTTGGCAGAAAATTTTCAGAAGAAAATATTTGAAACATCAAATTCTCTCTAGTGTCACTTGCAAACCTAGGGACTCAATTTTTGAGTGTTTTGATGAAAGCAAAAAAGCTTCTCTTGCCTTGCGTGAAAATGAAAACAGGGGATTTGATGATTTATCATAATAAAAGATGTGAATTTGATAATTTATCACTCTATGTCTCACTCAAAGATGGGTTACAGACTAGATTTTGGAAAGACTTATGGATGGGTAATATTCCCCTTGCTCATCAATACCCCGTGCTGTACGATGTCACTGTAAGTAAAAATATCGCCGTTGCTGAAACACTTGCTCATAACCTGGCTAACTTCTCCTTCAGAAGAACTTTGATTATTAAGAATTTAAATTCTTGGTCTCATCTCTGTTTAAGATGCTCTGACCTCAATCTATCTAGCAAAGGTGATGTTCTCTTGTGGAAATTCAGTCAAAATAAGCAGTTTTCAGTCCATGCAATGCACTCTTTTCTCATTAACTCAGGGGTCAGCTTCCCTCAAAAATCTATCTGGCAGATCAAGATAAGATAAAAAAAACCTTCCTGTGGTATCTGGCCAAAGGGGGTCATCTTGACAAAGGATAATTTGTGTAAACGTAATTGGAGGGGGTGTTGTTTTTGCTCCAGTTTTGAGAACATTTGTTCTTTAAATGCCCCTTCGATAGGTTCCTATGGCAAGTGGCATCAGTCTCATTAGTCTCATTTGGTTTCAACATCCCCAGAGATATCAACCACATGTTTGGACATTGGCTCCAAAACTTATACAGAAATATGAGACACTTTTTGTGTGTGTGGGATTAGCAGCCTTGTGCTGGTCCCTTCGGAAGACTCGTAACATTGCTTGTTTTGAGAAAAAAGTGGCCAGGTCATCCAGCACAGGTGGTCTTCTCTATTTGTCAATGGATACAAATGTGGCCTATTAAAGAGTCGCTGATGTTGGGTGCAGACCGGCTGGCAGGGATGACGACTGACGTGTTCGGCAAGGCGCGAGGATGGGCGAACCTTGGCATGTTTTGTGGATGCAGCTTTCCCGAGTTTTTTCTCCACTCATTCAGCCTCTTTTTTGAAGTGAAATAGTAAATGATAGTTTGTCCTCCAATAAAATGATAAAAATAGTGCACTCAAAATACACGGCAGAAGAACTGTCATACCCCCACTACGCGGTAGATGGCATGCTGCGCCACCATCGCGCAGCAGGTGATCTGTCCATGCCACCTACCATTCTATCGGCGCGTGGCAGGAGACTGGGCGTGTGGAAGTCTCTTGTCGTCCAATAGGAGGCCCTGCTGCGTAGGGGTGAAAACGGATCGGATAGTTTCCGACCGATCTGGACAAAAACGGATTCGGAATGTCTCGGGTCGGATTTTTCTTGGATCGGAAACGAATTCGGTAGCCATGCTATCCGGCGGATACGGATACGAATACGGATTATCCGGATAAGACGAAGGCGGATATCCGTATTTCAGCTCAAAAGAGAAAATGAGATTTTAATTGATTTTCGAATTTCAGAAAATGCAACAAATAAAATAACCTTTTAGAAAATAGCAAATAGAGCTAAAAAGTTCTAGAAAAAAATTATAGAAACTCCTTGAATTATTTTGAACTTAATAAAATTAATTTCAACTTAAAGTTGGTTTTTATTTTTACGCATAAATTATTTTTAATTTCTGAAAAATAGTAAAAACCCTCTTTAAAATCCAGAAAAGTCAAGAAATTAATTATTTTTTTCACTTTAAATCCAATAAAATTCCAAAAAACTCAATAAATATTATTTTTGATATTAAAAACTAGGAAATTAAATAATTGACTTTATTTTATTATTATTTTCTTTTTAACCAAGAAAACTCTTTTAAATCTCAGAAAATCCAATAAAATAATAACTTTATTAATTTTATTTTTGGTAACATACTTTGGGATGTTACAGTCATTTGTGTATAGATTAACCATCTAACCTGATTGATATTAGTGTGAATTAAGTTTTATGTATGTGATAAACTAAGTGTTAATGCGTGATGACTTATTACTTTGTGAGTTATAACTTATGAGCTAAATATGGTAAACTATGTGTTATTTTTGTGATAAACTAGTTAATGCAGCTTGCTAGTGTCAATCTTATGTATGGTTGCTGAAAAATATGAACAAATCATGAATGTTTGCATCAAATAAACTAGTTATATATTTTCGTTAATTTCTGGCATACAATTTAAGGGGTTTTCATATTCTGAAAAATATCCGCGATCGTATTCGTTTCGATTCGTATTCGCACCGTATTCGATATTATTCGTATCCGGGGTATTCGTATTCGTATTCGAATCTGGGAAAAAAATATGAAAACAAATATGACAGAGTCATTATCCGTCCGTATTCGATCCGTTTTCACCTCTACTGCTGCGCAGTTGTAGGGAGGTCATTTTTGTCATTCATAAGGAGATAGACTATTTTTTGCTATTTCGGTTTAAAATCGTGCTAAATGAGTCAAAAACTTTCGCTTTTATGTCTACTCTTTAGCTCGCCTAAGTTGCTAGATGTAGTTTCTCTGGATCTAGCTAATTCTTTAGATGTATGTTGCTTGTATTTCCTTTTTTTTCTTTCTTTTATGCTGCTCAACTTTGGTTATCTGACTGTTGTCGGGGGCCGGAGATGTAATGGCAGTCTCCGGTATCAACCAAAATCAGTCGAGTTTTTTTAACTGCCATAATCTCCCGGCCGTCCATGATGCAACGCTTTAGCGTGTCAAATAGACTAAGAGTTCGGCAGATCGTGCGCTGTAATAAAGTAGTAACTAACGAGTGGGACCACCCCAATGTTGCGCAGAAACTCTGCTTAACCGCGGTTCTTAGTTTTACTCGTACGGCGGCTGGTTCACCGTGAAAGCGGTAGTGATGGGGTTAATTTGTTTTTTTTTAAAAAAAAATTACGAGGTGAAGAAAAAGATCTGAGTAGAATGCTTGTCGCCCTGTGAGCTCTTTTCCCGGTGATTTTGGCCGTGGAACGGGTCGTCGTGAGCCTTGTCTATGGCTGGTCTAGCCTGGCCCCACATGGTGGATACAGTACGTGCTCATGGACCCCATGCCGCCTTAATCCCGCCAGCGATTAGTGGAACGGCTATGCAGCGAACTTTTTTCATTATTTAATTCTTTTTTAAATTTTATTTTAAAGTTAACCCATCGCAAATTTTATTTCCAATTCTGACCTATTTGGTCACGCCACCACCCGTGACGTGACAAAACAACACTGTCACGCTACAGGATAAACCTCAAAATCGTACTTTTTGTCACGCTACTGGCAGTGGCATGACCAAACAACACTGTCACGCCACCACCAGTAGCGTGATAAGACTTTGATCAGAAATAGGCTGGCGTGACAATGTTGTTTTGTCACGCTACGGGTGGTGTGACGTGACCAAAGAGGTCAAAATTGGAAATAAAATTTGCGAAAGGTTAACTTTAAAATAAAATTAAATAAAAAGATTAAATAAAAAAAATCGTATGCAGCATACGTTCTGGACTTTTAGTCCATGGAAACGTTGGTTATATATATATATATATATATATATATATATATATATATATATATATATATATAAACAAAAACTGAAGCAGGAACTCTGGTTTTCTTTAGAGCAGGTAGCAGTCAATTTACAGGGTACCTTGTCTTACCAAGGGAGTTTCAAGTAAGGAATGTTACAGAGCTGAAAAAACACGACGACAACACAAGACGGAAACAAGACGTGGGAGCATAAGGCTCTCGTTGGGAGCTTTAAGCTGGCTTCAGCTTTGAAAAAGCCGAAAGCCTTTTCAAATGGGCTAGCTTCGCAGCAGCTTAACGTTTAAACCACAGCTGTAGTCTACGTGAAAGTTAAAGCACCTGTCTACTAGCTTTTTCGTCTTATTGCGGCCTTGCGGGAGGGGTATATCTATTTGCCACTAAAACTTCAAAGAAATTACCCTCCAAATATCACTAGTTAAAAGACCAGTCCCATTCGAACTCTGCCCCACCCTATACCCATTCGCTCCCACTCCATCCTCTCAATGCTGCCCCGACGTCCCAGGCTGACGCCCCTCTCAGCACTCTCCCGACGCCACCCTTCCGCCGTCGACGTCCACCCTCCCCTCTGCCTCTCTGCTAGTCCAAATGCCCATGGCTTCCTCCGTACTCGAGCACTGCCGTCGTCGCCTCCCTCCATGCCCCTCCTCATCCTGCCGTCGCCACCAGCCTGTCCTCCTGACATCCTCCGCCGCCGCCAAGTCTGCGTCCAACCATTCGATGTTGCCGCCAACTCCGCCTCCAGCCATTGCTGCCCAAACTCGAGCGCCTCCGTCGTCGCTGTTGGATTTTTATGTGGCTTTCAACATTTATTTTGGTTGTTACCTGTTTTAACTTAATGTGGAATATTGAAATATGTGATAGGGAATTATTTGATGCGGAATCTAACTCGAGGATTTTAATACTCGAGGTGCTGAGGACGGCTGTGCTGGAAAAGGTAGACATGTTTATTGAGATCGAGTCTACTGGAATTTAATATGCATGCGTGTGATTAATCCGGATACAGCACAGGGCGGAATAGCTGGGTTTGTTTTGCAGGATCAGCTCTGCAGGCTGTTGACCCACATGATCAGATTGGAATTGATCTCGTAAACAATCTGATCATGGCACATGACTCACACATGTGTGCTAGAGACTAATATATATTTTAGACTCATTAAACTGGTCAATCGATCGTGGTTGGTGACATGGTTCAGAGTCTCACGGTGTCTGGAAGCAGTGGATTAATTATAACACCTGGAAGTGAAGTCTATATATAGGTCCCTACCCTCTAGCCTCAAAATGGAATTGTGAGCGGCACCACGGAAAAAGCAGAGGAATAGAGGGTAGACTGAATAGACACCATAAAATCAATCTAGGGTTTGCCTCAAAAACCCAACAGTCGCTAGTCGTCTCCTCTGCCTCCTCCACACTAGAGCCACGCCGTCGTCCCAAGCCTGGATCCGCTCAGCCTCCTCCACGCCGCTCGACCTCCTCCTCCCCCACGCTGCGCGGTGCCGTTGCTCGACCTCCTCTGGTTCGATCCGCGTCGCTGCCTCCTACCGTGAGCCGCGCCGCTATGCCTCCTCCTCCCCTACACTGTCGTCCCGAGGCCCCCGTCCACCTCCCAACCAGTGCTGACGCCACCTTCTACCCTAAGGTACATTACCCCTCCATGTTTTTCTCAGTGGATATGTTCAGATCTATGTGCATACTGATATTTACAGTATACATGTTTTTTTCTCAGTGAAATTTTATTAGCAAGGTAGATGCACTGTATTTTTGCCCATAACCGGGTTGTGTTAATTAATCTGAAACACATGCTACAGGGTGCTCTCCTGGTACTCAACACCTACTTGTTGATTTTTTTTAAGCAGAACATGTAGGCGTTGGTGATAAAAGACCATTCAATCTGGTGTTTCAGGGTTTTTTTGACTAGAAGAGGGCTGACATAGTGGAAAGCATGAATAAACAAGTCTGATTCTTTAGAGGGGAAATATGTTCAATAAAACTTTGCAACGTTGGTGATGAGATGGTGATGGTAAATTGGTAATGGTGGCAGGTGGTGTTAAAGAAATTAAAATGGGGGAGCATGTGGGTAGTAGATGCAATAATGCATTTTCGGTCCAAAGAAATGGTAGGTCTTCTATTGGCATCCTGACCTGGAACATGGATATGGACCAATGACTCGACAAGAACGTGGCCGCTACTCGCTCGTCTTACAAATCAATCAAAAGAAGATGACTTGGTAAAGTATGCTGCATCATGGACACTGTAAAGCTAAGCTTCAAACGTCGCTCTCAATTGTTTGTAATGTGATTTGAAGGTAGCTCATTTCAGAAAATGTGCATGTTCATGAGTCTTTTTGTACGTGAGAAGTTTTTGGCTCATTTGGCAATTTTTTAGAATGAAATAGCAAATCTAGTCTCCCCACGAATAAAATGACAAATATAATATCTCTACTACGCGAAAACATCACGGCAAGTAACCTTCCGCGCTTTCCACGTGCGGCATGGGAACAAGGCGGGTACCGTAGCACATGACATTGTAGCTACAGCAGTTGAATAGTGCTTAGTACTGTTGCAACAGTGCACAAGACACGGTATTTTCACATGGTAGGGGTATCATTTCGTTCGAGTGGCTATTTTTGCTATTTCACTTGAAAACATGCCATTTTAGCCAAAAACTTCACATGGGGAATTGATCATCCAAGTATTGTTCTTGTGTGGATCATCTTAATAAATGGTATGCTGAAGGGGAAAAAAGGAGTTCAAGACCCATTGAGGACGATGTTACTGAATTTGTACAGGAGCAAAATGTACTGTGTGAGCATGAAAATTGTAAAATTATGTGAGCCAAATGTATTGTGTGAGCATGAAAATTGTGAGCCAAATTCCAAGTTGATTTATGAACGTGGGTTCTTGTTACACATCAATTCATTATAAAATATTAATTGAAACGTGTACATACATATCTACATATGATTTTGGATGGTGCAAAATATTGCTCAATTGTTTGAAACTTAGTACAATAAGTCGATACAATTTGGTTAATCACAATTTTTTTGTTGGATCCGAAATGTTACAATTTGTGTGTTGATGTGTTACAAATCCGAAAAAGAACATGACCTCAGCATGAACTACAAGAATACAAGCAAATACATACGTGGTTTTTTTATGTTGCAAAATGTTCCTCAGTTATTCGTAACTTAGTAAAACTAAATCATTTAATCAATATTTTCGCAAAAGAATAAAAAACAATGATATTTACGCTAAATCAGCACACAAACATACCTTCGTAACCCTTAAAATTATTCCAGTCATTTCATCATTCTTCCATATCCGAAGTAGGCAACCAACAAAAAAAATAATCAGACTGTCAAACAATATTTCAAAAAAAGCTATAACCATAGACTACAGCTGCTTTTTAGCTTAGAAAGTCAAAAGAAGCCTTCCAGAAAAGCTACCGCTCCCCTGACATGGCCTAAAACTACGTGATTGCTATTCTCCGAAGATCTGATGATGTTGCTTCTTCGATTCGGGCCTCGACCTGGATGACTGATGATGATCTGTGATCGGAAATTCGTCGGCTCCAATCCACAAGCTTCCCTCTTTTCCTTAGGGATCTGACCAACAGTCGCCTGGTTACATCGTTCCAATAGGTTGATGCTTGTGTGGGTCTGAACTGGGTAGATTGTCAGCCTCATGGCCCACTACAGTGAATACTGAGGTGTTCAGCAGTTTCCTGCACCGGCGAGCATAGCTGACGAGTAGTGGTGTTTGGCCAGCCACGCGCCTTCAGCCTATCCGCTGTTAAGATATTTTTGGCAGGAGCAGCCACATGAAGAATTTTACTTTGCTCTCTGCTTTGACCCTCCACACAGTTGAAGTGTCGTACGTTGCATGGGATCCTTGGAATTGTGAAAGATACGCAGACTTGGCTGAGTATTGGCCATCACTGGTCCAAGTCCAAATTATGTCATCCGGTCTCTCGTCCAGAGCAATCAGTTGTAGAGCCGCCCCTAGCACAGTGAAATCATGGAGCATGGACGCACTGGTTACTCTGGCCAACACTCTCATCCATCGGTTGTTCCAAAGTTCCTTATGTGATGTGTTGCTCTTCCTCCTTGCCACTTGAAATAGGTTTGGAGCAATATGTTTTGGTGATGGTCCCTGAAGCCACCTCGAGTGCCAAAAGGATGCTTTCTTTCCATCGCCTAACTTGGTGGAGGCTTCGAACAACTGGCGATCAATTTTATCACAAGGTGGGTTAGTGCCTTGTCTTGCTCTTTCCACTCATACCATTTTTTAAAAAAAACCAAAGGTTGGGAGGAGAAACACCAAGACATCAACACCGACGGTTCCAAGAGACGAGGACAACAACACCGGAGAAGGAGTCCCAAACTAGAACTCCTACTAAGCACTTACTGTATCCAAAAGACAAGCACCTTATAGAGTATAAGAGCAGCAGCAACAACCCCTAAGAAAAATAGAGAGTCCCTCCTCCACTCACACTGCTGGCAACCACCACCGCATCAAGCACCACCAGCCATCGGAGCCAGAGCGCTCGGCTAAAAAAAAGTGAGATTTAGTATCCCAGACCACCCAGTTTTTTGGTTTGAGGACTTCGTGCCAGTTAACTAAGCGGTGGCCTCCATTTGCTTCTTCAGCACCTTTCCACGAGAAACTCCTTCTTGTCTTGTCTATTTTCTTTATAGCCCATTTCTTGAGTGGAAACACTGTTAAATGATATGTTGTTAGATGATATGTTGGTATGGAGGATAGAACCGAATTCACTAGTGTTAGTCGGCTCGCCGTAGTCAACCGTCTTCCTTTCCACCCCGGCAACTTCCCGCTAACTTCATCGATGAGATGCTTGCTGTATGTCAACACGCTTGAGATTTCTGGTGCTTGGCGGAGCCCAAAATATTTGCATGGAAAAGGCCGTCAGGCCTGAGGGCACATGGGAAGGAACTTAGCACCTCTTGCAGATCAATGTTGTCGCAGCGGATTGGATGAATGCTACTTTTTGCTTGGTGACCAGTGGTGGAGCTGAAAGAGGATCATGGGGGTACATTTGAACCCTAAAATTTTTGTAAGAAAATCCACTATATAGTATGTACATGTAGTAGTAATACATCACTTATATACAATCTCACAAAGTATACTGTCCCAACAGGTCCAACCCGTCCAATAGGTCAGACCCAACACATAGCCAATGTCAACCCCATAGCCAACGTTAGCCCCAAACAACCCAAGTGCCTACCAACTCACCAAGGCAACCCAGGCATCGATCAATGTTTTGTTCCCTTTAGACCTAGCCGCAATAGCAAGCCACCAAAGTGCACAATAGCTACAGTGCCAATGGGCAGCGTGCCAGTGTCGTGAGCGGGTGGCGGAAGGCAGCAAGCCAGCAAGAGCATAGGCACGTCGTGCGCGGTGGCCGGTGGGTAACTCCGCAAGGAAGGCGTGGCGCGACGCGACGAACTAGGCTGGGCATGCCAGCGTGGGCCGTGGCGAGCAGGGAGCAACTATCAGTGTCACGCCGTCATGGCGGTTCACTGGCACAGCGGCCATTTGTATTCTTCGACATCCGCTCATGTAATTTTGCACCTCCATCGTCAAAATCCTGGCTCCGCCACTGTTCGTGACTAAGTCGGAAATCTCCCCAAATATCTCCAGTAATCTTTGTATTATCTGCGGGCCTTCTCTGATCGGGCACACAAATATAGCTACATCATCGACGTATAGACTGGTCCTCAACTTTGCAGCACGGACATCGGTTATCTGAGTACTGCTTCTATAGGGAAATGCTAAGAAACGGTATTCCATCCATATTAATTTGGAAGGGACATCCATGTCACCACTAGCAACAAGAAAATAGGGTTTACACAGTGTTAGGTGTGTTTGGTTGGTTAGATGAGGTTGAATGTGATGGGATGGTCATGTACCATGAGGTTCAACTGTATTGGCTAAATATGATGGTTCAACATCTAGAGTGAATATTCCTTAAATTTGTATCAATGGAATGGTCTTGTACCATGTGATTCAATTGTTTTGTCGGAATGAGATAGTTCAGCATATAGAGTGAACATTCCTTAAATTTGTATCCCATCATCCATGATAGAATAGTTCGGTTCAAGTGATCAAACACATGGATGAGTTTTTCTTAAACCATCGCATACATGTATACTTAGTACAAGCAATCAAACACGCCCTTAATCTCACGGCTAGACATCTGTACTAGTTTGGAGGGACTGCCACATCACCACTAGCGACAATCAAATAGGTTCCCAACATGTTGCCTTAATCCCGCCAACGATTAGTGGAGATGCTGGAAGGCTTGGCATATAGAATGCCGCTTCTTCTTTTTACGATATAACAATCCGTAGATTGTATAATTTGTTGTGCTTTTTGTAAAGAGAAATATTTGCGACAAGCAAATAGGGTTTACACCAACTCTTCTTATAGGTTCACTTGTCACCATGCCTTAGATATCGTGCGGTAGGGTAGCTGGCAATGGGCGGCGAGGCGACAAGGCATATGAAGTCAAGGTAAGAGTAAGTGGCGGAACCAGGAATTTTGAAGACCTGCGCGAGGGCTGACCTACTGTGCTGGTTTGGTGGCTCGTCACGCCGCGTCGAGTCTCAGCCCCTGCCCATGCCGCGCCTCACTATCTGCCTACGCCATGCTTCAGCACTCTCCCACGTCGCAGCCCCTGCGTCGAGCTACTATTCGACGCCTCACCGTCCCCGTGCCATAGCCCCTGCGCCACGCCTCAGTGCTCGCCCGCGTCCGCACTGCAGGCTACAGCTCACGGTCGTGCCGCGCCGCAGCACCCACCCTCTCCCATGCCGCAGCGCCTGCACCGAGCCTCAGTAGTCGACTAGTCGGCGCCTTACCGTCCTTGCGTCGCAGCCCCTGCGTCGCGCCTCAGTGCTCACCCACGCCCACGCTGCATGCTACAACTCATGGCCGCACCGCGCCATATATAGCCCTCGTACCGCGCCGCTGCAACTAGAGCCTGGAGCTGGAGGAATGAGGAATGGTTAGAGAATTTGGGATTTAGGGTTACTAGTGCATCTGTATTTCATTGGGGATTTGACTTGGACTACAACTGGGCCGGCTACAGCTTGCACTCGGTGCGTCTCGACGCACGGCCAATGCCCAACACGGCGCAGCCGTGCGGGGACTATGGTGCAGCGGTTGCGCCCTCATAACACGATGGCGGCTTGGCCTTGATCGAGGGCGGGGGTTCCGCTCGGCCCGGGAGACCCGAGGCAGCCGCCCCCGCTTGTCCCGAGGGTAGTTCCTCCACTACTAATAAGAGTAGATGTAGTCGGCAGCAAGATGCTAGTGGCTGTGCTGGCTGTAGTGGTGTTTTGTTGGCATGGCAAAGAGAAGGGTGGGGTGGCCATGGGGGAGAAGGGCATCAGGCTGGAAGGGTGTCGAGGTTTCATGGAAAAGAGATCGGTGAAAAATCTGAGCAGTAACACACTATTGGTAACACTAGCAACCGCAGAAAGGTGAGGTGTGTGCATGATGGGCAAGGGTAGGGCATTGAGCGATACGATCGATGCCGGATGGATGCAACCACATGATTGATGATTCTTGTTGTTCCCCTTCGAATATAAGGGCTACCCCCTTGACCATTGGATGATCCGCTAGTCCAATAGAAGGGGTTGTCCCGTTCTATTCAGAGCTTAATTTACGTGAAGTCCTTTCATTTTTTACAAACTTTGTACATCTAATTAAGAAGTTAGTAGCTTATACGTAGTACGTATTAGACTAAAAACCATTGATTTTGCCCTCTCTGATCATCATTTTTCAAGCTCAAGTTTGAAGATTCCATCTCTATAGGTGGCTTTGTTTTTTTACTCAAGCTCCGCCGCTGTGACCCCGGGAACGGGATCTCGTTCGTTAGACATTTGCTCTAGAAAGGTATTCGGAATTTGGAAGTGAGCCTCCTGCCGGCCCCAGATTAGAACTTGGCATATCTGCCTGCCGTCCACATTTCTTGGACTGGATGCATGATTGATTGAGTAGTAGATTGCACAAATGGTCTATCGGGCTTTGCATATCAAAGGCTTTCTTTTCTCAAATTAAGGGATAAGAAGCAGTACAGTAGCCCCTTAACAATGAGCTATATTTACCTAGATTCATTAGTGTCATGGATTACACGAGTTTTTGCCCCATTTAGCCTCTTTTTAAAAATAAAATAGCAAAACTAACTTCCTCACGAACGAAATAATAAAAATGGTATCCCTACCGTGCTATTTTGCCATGGAACCGACATTCCACTCTCCCAGATCGCGGTAGACATTCTGCCGTGCACCCATACTACGGCAGGATGACAGGCAAGTGAAGCAGGAATGTACACAGACCACCTGCCGCGGACTAGGAGTGCGGCAAGTGGCCAGCCGGGTCTGGGTGCGCGGTAGGACGCCTACCGCGATTTTGGAGAGGGGAATATCGATTTCGCAGCAAAATAGTGCGGTAGAGTGTCATTTCGTTCGCGAAGAGGTTATTTTTGCTATTTCATTTAAAAACATGTCATTTCTGCCAAAGACACTGGATTACACCATGTAAGTACAAGGAGAAGAAGGTCGAGTACTACATAACAGATAGATTTCTTGCTCAGAAATGCTACTAAATTGCTTGTACTATTGAGTATTGAACCCAAAGACAAGTTAATAGTAGCACTCAACAGTGAGATCAACCGTGGTCCGTGGAGATTTGGCAATGGCTGCCATAGCTCTCACCTTCGGCGCGCCTCCAATGCCTTCTTTAACTCCTCTCCCACCTCATCCGACACAAGCTTCGCTGCGTTCTTTGCCCCGGTGATCCAGCTTCGCCAGAAACGCGTGATGCAGCTGTGGCAGCAGTGGTGATGCCTTTCTGGCCTCGCCTCCAGCAGCCATGGACGCGGCCCTGTCGCTCCCGATCTCGGTGTGCAGATCCTCCATGGAGCGGCGCAGTATCCCGCTCTCCGGGTTCAGCGCCTCCAGTTGCTGCCTCACCAGCAAGAACCCCTCGCCACCGCTCCCCACGTTGTTTGATACATCCGTGATAGCGATGGCCATTACTGAGGCATCTGGTTTGCTGCCCTTTCTTGTCCACGTCAGTGCATGGCGACTGTTTGATGGAGATCGTGTTCATGACCAGCAGCGGCATCTCGCAGACGGGCATGCGCGCAAGGAGTCGTCGGCGAGCACGACCTGCAGCTCTAGAGGCGCGCGCAGCCCCCAATTGAATCGCAGGCTCGCCCTGCTCCTCAGCGGGAGCACGCTCCCCGTGGTGAGACGCATCCCGGATAACAGCGCGCCGAGCCCGCCACTCCTCCCCGCCTCGGCGATGTCCGTCGTGAGCCCATTCCCGCTAAACGAGAATGCCTTGTAGCTAAGCTCGTGTTCATATCCGTGGCCATCGCCGTCGGAAACCTCCCCGACCTTACGGGGCGGCGAGAGCGAGGAGGAGCGGAGCATGTGGGAGACGAGAAGTCGCCAAGGCAGGGATTGAGTACGAGGAAGAAGGCGGGGGAGCTAGAGTTGGCAGAGACGAGGTTGAACTCAACCATGAGGGAGAAGGGGGCGCGCGTGGGGAGCCAAGGGCACCAAGGCCAGCGCAGACGGAGAGGACGAAGGGGAGGCTGGGGTCCTTGGGTTAGTACGAGAGGCGGAGGGCTGGGCTAGAGGCAAAGGTGGTGGAGAGGTCGAAGCGAAGCTCCTGGGGGTCACTGTTGGATTTAATATGGGCTAGGCCCAACTTTAATTCTAATTAAATCCTGGAAAATCCCAAAGGCCCATGTGCATGTGCTAAACCTTTTTAGTCCCATATGGAGAGTTAAAGGGGAGTTACACCAATTTATAAGGTGGAACGTGGGAGTCCTCTTGTGGAATTGGAGAGAGCCAATACTCGCCTCGCCGAGCCGAGCCGAGCCGAGCTGAGCCGAGCCGAGCCGAGCCGTGCCGTGCCGTGCGTGCAGCGCGCGTACGAGCGTGTCGGTGCGTCGCGCGTTTTCTTTATCTATTCAAAATCGAAGCGCACCGACTCGCAATAAGCGGTGGCAATAATTGCGATTTTCGGTCTCTTCATTTTTGCAATTAAAAGAACGATGCAATCGATTCAAATAATGGTGGCGATACGGTTCTTTGTTACTAGTGAGTAATGGCGACCGTTTACGCCTCTTGACTAAGCGAGCGACTGCTTTGTTACTAGTGAGTAATGGCGACCGTTTCTGGCCTCTTGACTAGACAGTAATGGTTGCGGTTACTAGAAGTAATGGTGACTGTTTCTGGTCTGGTTGTTATATATAGTCATTATCTGGAACAGAGAGAGGTTCTCCAATTCTCTCCACGAAAGACACCACAGTTCTTTGTTGCTGTCTCCGGCGATCTCCATCCGGAGGCGCGTGTACGATCGCACCGGGAGAGCGAGGCCTCCGGAACCCTCGTCCTGAAGGCTTGCACGAGCAAGGCGAATAAGGTTTTGGGAGCGTTCGCGCGTCGCTCGCTACTTCCTCTCCATTCGACTCTGCTTTCGCCTACAACCGTCGACTACTACCGCGGCGTCCATCGCACGACTACTTACCACTACGCCATGACAAACGCGGCGATCTCACAAAGACTCACCGCCGCTTCTTCCACTACTGCTGCTCCTTCCACTGGATCCGGGTATGTCTATTTCATATGTATTTCTTGGTTAGTAATATTACTAGTTGTTACCTTGAACACTGTGATAGATATGCTAGTTTCTGTTCTTCTGGATATTAGTATGTCTATAGTGTTCTTGCTTACTTGCTTTGTGAAAGTGGCTAGAATATTCATCATGTTTTATCTACTATATTTCTGGATTAAAGTAATTCGAAAAATGCTCTTATTCTCAACAATCCAAAAACCTTATTGTAATAGGCATTTTTCATCAACTGGCTTTGCTGCTGCGCTTAAGCCCTCTCAATTCGATGGTGCGAATTATAAGAGGTGGCGCACCAAGATGGTGCTTTGGCTAACTGCCATGAACGTTTTTCATGTGGCAAAAGGCAAGCCTGAAGGAACACTTACTCTGAGCAGAGCAAGCGTTGAGGTCTGCGATAACCTTTTAAAGGTGCCGTGATCGCGTTCTTGGTGAGAAGTTAGTTGATGCATACATGGTGATTACAAATGGGAAAGATATGTGGGATGCACTCGAGGCCAAGTTTGGGGTTTGGATGCGAGAGCGGAATCTGTATCTCATGGAGCAATACCATGACTATAGAATGGTTGATGGCCGTTACGTAGTTGAGCGAGCTCATGAGATACAATCCATGGCCAAAGAACTTGAGCATTTCAAGTGTGTGTTACCGGACAAGTTTGTCGCGGAGGCATTATTGCCAAGCTTCCTCCTTCGTGGAGGAATTTTGCTACTTCTCAAACACAAGAGACAAGAGTTTTCTGTTGAAAATCTCATTGGGTCTCTTGATGTTGAAGAAAAGGCAAGGGCAAAAGATACACACACTAGAGGAAATGAGGACATTCTAGTGCCAATGTGGTGCGAGAAAAGAATAGCCAAGCTCAAAAGTTCAAAGGCAAAAACAAGACTGCACAAACAACAAGCTTTAAAAGAAGAAGAAGAACACAAAGGATGGCCTTTGCTTTGTGTGTGGCGAATCTGGTCATTGGGCCAAGGATTGCAATCAACACAAGGGTGTGAAGAATCGGCAAGGCGAAATTCCAAGTCGCCAATGTTGTTGTTGGTACTCTTGAGGCGGAACTTGTGGTATGGTAATTTACCTCATGCTTTTTTCGTATGTCAATCTACCGATTGGTGGATAGACACAGGTGCTAATATACATGTGTGTGCTGATATTTCATTGTTTTCTTCTTACCGTGTCACTCGATTCAAGTTCTAATGGGGAGCGGGTCACATGCCATCGTTCATGGTGTTGGCACGGTCGATCCAAGTTTACTGGGAAAGATTGTGCAATCAAGAACGTGCATCATGTGTCATCCATCAATAAGAATCTCGTGAGTGGATCTCTTACGTGTAGAGATGGCTTTAGACGGTATTTGAGTCCAATAAATTTGTAATGTCCAAATGTGGACAATTTGTTGGTAAAAGCTATGTGTGCGGAGGATTGTTCCGCCTATCTCTTTCAGATTTGTGTAATAATGTTGTGAATCATATTTTCGATGGTAATGAGACTACTATTTGGCATTCACGACTTTGTCACATAAATTTTAGTTGCATGACGCGTTAGCCGCTTTAGAGTTAATCCGAAATTCACCCTTGCCAAAGGTTCTAAATGTCAAGTTTGTGTGCAATCAAAGCGACCTCGTAAGCCTCACAAGGCGCGGAGGTAAGAAACTTGGCACCATTAGAACTCATACATTCGGATCGTGTGAGATGAATGGTGTGTTGACAAAAGGTGGTAAGAGATATTTCATGACTTTGATTGATGATTCCACTAGGTTACGCTATGTGTATCTTTTAAAAACTAAAGATGAAGCTTTTCACTACTTTAAAATCTATAAGGCGGAAGTGAGAACCAACTTGAAAAAATCAAAAGGGTTAGGTCCGATCGTGGCGGCGTACTTTTCTAATGAGTTCAATTTATTCTGTGAGGAACATGGTATAATCCATGAGAGGACGCCTCCTATTCACCCTCAAATGGGATTGCGAAAGAAAGAACCGTACTCTAACCGATTTGGTTAACGTCATGTTAGACACATCGGGTCTTTCAAAGGCATGGTAGGGGGAGGCTATATTGACTTCATGTCATGTCCTAAATAGGGTTCCCACAAAGAATAAAGAGATAACTCCATTTGAACAATGGGAGAAGAAAAGACTATCACTTTCATACTTGCGCACTTGGGGTTGTTTGGCGAAAGTCAACGTGCCAATTTCAAAAGCGTAAGCTTGGACCAAAAACCGTGGATTGCGTCTTTTTAGGCTATGCTCACCATAGCGTTGGATATAGATTTTTAGTGGTGAAATATGGAGTACCTGACGTGCATGTCGGTACAATTATGGAGTCCAGAGATGCTATTTTCTTTGAGGATATTTTTCCGATGAAAGATATGCCTAGTTTATCGAGTCGGAGCCCGATACAACTCTGAACCTGCCATTCCAATGGAATATTTTGAGCAAACCCCGATCAAATTCTGAGGAGGAAGACAATGAAACTCGAGGAAGAGTAAAAGACAAAGGATCGCAAAGTCTTTTGGTTCGATTTCATTGTGTACCTTGTGGATGATACTCCAAGTACCATTTCGAAGCATATGCTTCTCCGGATGCGAATCTGGAAGGAAGCGATCCAGTGAAATGGATTCCATTATCTCTAATGGAACTTGGGAGATCACCGAGCGTCCTATGGTTGTAAACTGAAGGATGTAAGTGGGTGTTCAAAAGAAGCTTAGGCTCGATGGTACTATCGAGAAGTATAAGGCACGGCTTGTGGCCAAGGGTTATACCCAAAAGGAAGGCGAAGATTTCTTTGATACTTATTCACTGTGGCTAGATTGACCACTATTCGAGTACTACTATCTCTGGTGCCTCACACGGTCTTCTCATTCATCGATGGATGTTAAGACGGCTTTCTAAATGGAGAGTTGGACGAGGAAATTTACATGGAACGACCGGATGGATTTGTAGTAAATGGTCAAGAAGGAAAGGTGTGCAAGTTGTTGAAATCTTTGTATGGTCTTAAACAAGCACCTAAGCAAAGGCATGAAAAATTGACAGAACCTTAACATCCGCAGCTTTATTGTAAATGAAGTCGACGGATGTGTGTATTATCGCCATGGTGGGGCGAGGAGTCATTCTATGTCCGTATGTTGATGACATCTCGATCTTTGGGACCAACCTTAATGTGATTAAGGAGGTCAAGGATTTCTTGTCTCGAATCTTGAGATGAAAGATCCGGGAGTAGCTTATGTTATCTTGAACATCAAGTCGTTGAGAGGTGATGATGGTGGGATTACATTGTTGCAATCTCATTATGTGGAAAAGGTTCAGTCGTTTTGGTTATAGCGATCGCAAACCTTCTCCAACACCTTATGATCCTTGCGTGTTGCTTAGGAAGAATCGGAGAATAGTCGAGACCAATTGAGATATTCGAGATAATTGGTTCACTTATGTATTTAGCTAAGCGGTACCGGGCTCGACATCTCGTTTCTTTGTGAGCAAACTAAGCCGATTTGTTTCTAATCCGGAGATGATCATTGGCATGCTCTTGAGAGGGTAATGCGCTATCTAAAGGGTAATATGAGTTATGGCATTCACTATACCGGGTACCCTAGGTACTAGAGGGTTATAGTGATTCAAACCGGATATCGATCTTGATGAGATTAAGGCCACAAGTGGATATGTCTTCACACTTGGAGGTGGCGCTGTTTCATGGAAGTCTTGTAAGCGCACCATCTTAACGAGGTCAACAATGGAAGCGAACTCACAAAGCATTAGATATCCTTCGTTGAAGCCGAATGGCTTCGTGAGCTCTTGATGGATCTGCCGGTGGTTGATAAACCGGCATCGCTATTACGATGAATCGTGACAATCGTTCGTGATCGTCAAGGTGAACAGTTCTAAGGATAATATGAAATCATCAAGACATGTGAAGAGAAGATCAAGTCTCATCAGAAAATGAGAAACTCGAGTAATAGCTTTGGATTATATCCAAACAGCTAAGAATCGCGATCCCTTCACAAAGGGTTTATCACGAATGTGATAGACAATGCATCAAGGAGATGGGTTTGAGACCCACGTGAGTTATACCATAGTGGTAACCCATCCTATATGATCGGAGATCCGTGAAGTAGGATTGGCGAAACAAGCTTTTGGTTAATCGGGAGGAGAGTACCTTTATAGACCCACTCCATTGGAGATGCAATTCTCTCCTAAATCAGTATGGTAGGTTGATTTTATCTTAATGTGTTCTGTGGCTTATTTAAGCAAAGATGTCATCCTCTGAGAGCGCCTTGAAAGAACACACCTATATGAGCTCATTGCTAGTCACGATCTATGAGATAGGTAATCTCTAGAAGCTCATGAATAGGCCAGAGTATGACTTATATGCTCCAACCCACGGGGATGCTGGCGACCTAGTATCGATTAAGGACTTAAGTGAAACTTATTCACACAAAGCGCCAATTCAAGGCTTAGTCCATTGTGCGGTTGTGGATAAGTGTAACTTCATTCTAGATGGATGTTCAACCTTAACCGGTCTCCATCAAACACCGATATATTAAAACAATACTGTGGATCAAGGAATTTGACATGTGCCCTTGGGATCGGTGGGGATTGTTGGATTTAATATGGACTAGGCCCAACTTTAATTCTAATTAAATCCTGAAAAATCTCAAAGGCCCATGTGCATGTGCTAAACCTTTTTAGTCCCATATGGAGAGTTAAAGGAGTTACACCAATTTATAAGGTGGAACGTGGAGTCCTCTTGTGGAATTGAGAGAGCCAATACACGCTGCGCTTCCGCTTTGCCTCGCCGAGCCGTCGAGCCGAGCGAGCGGTGCGGTGCGTGTGCGTGTGCGCGCGTACACAGGCGTGTCGGGTGCGTGCGCGTTTTTCTTTATCTATTCGAAAATCGAAACACACCGACTCGCAATAAACGACTGGCAATAATTGCGATCGCTTCGGTCTCTTCATTTTTGCAATTAAAAGAACGATTACCGATTCAAATAATGGTGGCGATAGAAGTTCTTGCTTTACTAGTGAGTAATGGCGACCGTTTCTGGCCTCTTGACTAGGCAGTAACGGCTGCTGTTACTAGTGAGTAATGGCGACCGTTTCTGGCCTCTTGACTAGACAGTAATGGTTGCGGTTACTAGTAAGTAATGGTGACTGTTTCTGGTCTGGTTGTTATATATAGTCATTATCTGGAACAGAGTGAGGTTCTCCAATTCTCTCCACGAAAGACACCACAGTTCTTTGTTGCTTTGTCTCCGCGATCTCCATCCGGCGAGGCGCGTGTCGATCGCACGGAGAGCGAGCCTCCGAACCCTCGTCCTTGAAGGCTTGCACGAGCAAGGGCGAATAAGGTTTTGGGAGCGTTCGCGCGATCGCCGCCTTCCTCTCCATTCGACTCTCTGCTACGCCTACAACCGTACGACTACTACCGCGACGTCCACTGCACGACTACTTACCACTACGCCATGACAAACGACGATCTCACAAAGACTCCAGCTGCCGCTTCTTCCACTACTGCTGCTCCTTCCACTGGATCCGGGTATGTCTATTTCATATGTATTTCTTGGTTAGTAATATTACTAGTTGTTACCTTGAACACTGTGATAGATATGCTAGTTTCTGTTCTTCTGGATATTAGTATGTCTATAGTGTTCTTGCTTACTTGATTTGTGAAAGTGGCTAGAATATTCATCATGTTTTATCTACTATATTTCTGGATTAAAGTAATTCGAAAAATGCTCTTATTCTCAACAGTCACCGCCGGTGGAGAGGCCAGACTGGAACGACAACCCGAGCACACCGATTGGCACCTTGGCCCGCATCAGCGACCGATCGTCATCGCGGAACTTGATCGATGTTTTCATGGGGTTGCTCGGTGATTGGTCACTTAGGGTTTGGTGGGTGGTGGGGTGCAATTTTGCGGTGGAGATCACACCATTTTGGGGTGGCGCCGCCGGCTAATTGGGTGGGAGGTGGGATTGGACGGATTGGGATGGATGGATGCGCATTGTCTGCCATTCTGTGGGAATGTTATGGATGAACAGTGCCTTTCCGAATGGAAGGGTGGGTTGAGGTGTCACTTTTTCTCTATAGTATTTTTCTGTTATTTTTGCCACTCTCGCCTGTAATCACGGTTATGCAATTTATTTACCTCGATCCTTGGTCCTTGGCTATGTTGGAAGATGGCCATATTAAATTGTTAAAAGCGGTACACGAGCTCCACTATTGCGAACATGTCAAGTAGTCGAGCACTGCTGGCTGCAGACCTAGCTATTTTTGAGACGACAGTTCTATCTATATTTGCTTCTT
The DNA here is from genome assembly GCA_036346255.1 of Ampelocalamus luodianensis. Classification (NCBI taxonomy): domain Eukaryota; kingdom Viridiplantae; phylum Streptophyta; class Magnoliopsida; order Poales; family Poaceae; genus Ampelocalamus; species Ampelocalamus luodianensis. The sequence goes on along the minus strand of CM070632.1, from coordinate 5,730,522 downwards.
CACTGTTAAGTTTTTTTTTATGACCGGTGTTGCCTTACTTATGCTTTCCTTGTAAAATTTTATTTTAGAGAAAATTATGCAAACTATATATTTGTTGTACAAACTAACAAAAAACTATAAGTTTTTGCGCATATTTGACAAAACAACATGTTTTAGGAAACCTTGTATCACAAGTTGTTGATCTGGTGGAGTATTATGATTTGGACTCCTAGTTGACCCAATTTGATGCTTGGACGTAGAAGATATGGCCCCGTGAGGCAAGCTATACGGAAGAATATGAGACGTAACAAAGTCACTTTCCATCACGTTTTTTTACTTAGAATATGATGTTTTTATAAAATCTTCACAAATAGAAAGTCGTAGATCTTTTCATGGGCTAAAATTTAGAGTAAAAAAATATCCCAATTTTGAGTTCAGACTATGGAGATATGCACTCCAAAAGGTTTGCTGCGTAGAAAAAAAAAGTGAAAACCGACTCGAATTCAAAGTGTACTTCGAATCAAACTTGCCATATTGGTAGTTTCCAAGCACATGGACATAGGAGCACGACTCAACCTATTGAGGGTATAAATAAGACCCCAGAAGTACCCTACAAAGCATCCAATCGTCAAGTTCTCCACTCACGACCCGTATTATCTAGTAATATGATTAGTTTAGGGATTAGAAAGGGCTCTAATTAGCCTCTCTAATTAGGAATGACTTTAATTAGTAGACGAGGTTTCAGAGCTGCAACTTCGACCTGTAAATCAATCATGTATCCTCTAGTTGTTGTCAAATTACTCCCTAATTATTTTTCATGGTTGATAGATCTACTTCTAGTTGCTTCTTCTATTTGTACTTTCCAATTGTCTATTTCATGCAAAACACTTATTTCGATCTATTTAGTGCTTTAGATCTTTTTACCCAGTCATTTAATCGTGGTGATTAGACCAATTTAGTGGAACCTTGCATGCTAGTTTATGATCTTAAATATTGCATAAATTAGAAAGATCGGGGATCAAAATCGTGGTTAGTGGTTACAACACTAGTGCACAGAGAGTGACAAACTGTAACATCTAAAAAATTCCATGCATTTGAAATTGTTTAAAAATATGGAATTTTTAAAACATTTTGTTACGCATAGTTGATCGAATTTCTGGGTTATTATTTTAAACCCCCAACCTCAAAAAATAGGAAACTGAATTGAGTATTTCTAGTCTAAAGGAAGGAAAATAGAAAGATGGTAAATTGGGAAAAATAGAAAAGAAAATAAAGTCGGCATTGGCCAAAAATAGCCGGTCCGTCCCACTTTCCTTCCCTTTTCTCCTTTTCTTTCTTTCCCTTTCCTTTTTTCCTTTTCTTTTCTTTTTTCCCCTTCTCTTTCACCTTTTCCTTCCCCAGCCCACCCGCCAGTGCCTTCTTCTTTTCTTTGTCCTCTGCTCCTTCTCCCACTTGGGCTAAGTGCTAGCCAAATGGGCGGCCCGGCATGGCCCATTCAGGCCCGTGTAAGAATCGTGCTATGCTAGGCCGATCCACGTGCCAGGGTGGTGTCCCAAGCATGGCCCAATGGGCAATCGTGCTGTGCCGACAGAGCCTGTTTGGAAAAATGTCCGACCCATTTAGCCATACATTGAAAGTTGTAAAAAAATAAGAAAAAAATTAGAAAATAGAAACAAATCAGAAAAATGCCAAAACAAAATCAAAAAATGTATAGAATTCATAAATACATATGAAAGTTGTAAAAAACAATAAGACAAACATATTGAAAATGTACTAAAGAGATTTATTAATATTGAAATGTCTGTCTCGTTAAAACCTTTGCAAAGTAAAAAACTCAACATGAGAAAATCTTGGCAAAGGAAAAAGAGTACAATCTATACCTTTACATACATCCTTGTTCTACGTGTCGTTGTCTAGGTACAGATTTTCGAACACCTCCGATAACTCTGGATTTTCCACAGAGTGTTGTGTTCGCAAATTAGCTTGTTTCCAATCCTTCATGGTTAGAATTATTCCACCATCTCACTTGTGAGACTTGTTTTTCTTTCCTCCAATATTCTTCCAGAAAGACTGAAAGCGGACTCAGATAAAACCACCGAGACAGGAATAGTTAACACATCATGTGCAAATATAGATAGCATGGGATATGTTAACTTATGTGCTTGCCACCATTGCAAAATTTCGAAGCCTTTTGAGTTGAAATCTACTGTATCGTTGTCCAGATAGGTGGATAATTCCCTATTCCTTGGGATTGTTCTTGGTTGAGCAGACAGCGTTGTAGAAGAAGACTTGGACTTGGAGGAAGAGCCATCGAAGATCGTGTCCTATATATTTGTCTTGCTACTTGAGATGGGCGTTACTGAAGGTCGTTACAAGCGAACTCCCCCGAACTTATTTTCATACCTTTGGTAAATCTCGTGTAATCGAGAATAAACTCCTGCAAAATAGTTTATATAGTCTAGCCCTATACCATCATTAAGAAGATCAAGAACATTAGCAAATGCTTCAATTTTACCTCTAGGATCTAAAACAAATGCAAATGCATATAAGAAAGGGATTTCTCTCCAATATTTAAGGTATTTAGTTTTTATAGCAACAATAGCCTCGTGTAAAACTAAGTCATTTTCATACATTTTCAATTGAGTAGCAATCTGTAAAATAATATACACAATAATAGGAGATGTTGGATAGTAGATAGCGGACAAAACAACATTGGCCTCATAAAAAATTTCTTAAAAATATAGTATCCTTTCAGCAACGAACCAATATTGCTCAGTCAGTATATAGGGTTGGAAACGAGCCGAGCGGTCGAGCTCATGTCAACAATAGGCTCAGCTCAGCTCATTTTGAGCACGAGCCAGGAGGCCGGCTCGGCTCGGAAGGCGGCTCGAGCCGGCTGGCGAGCTAGACACAGTTGTCTTCGAGTGGCTCGGCTCGCGGCTCAAAGCCAGAAACCAGCTCCACCTCTTGCATTCAGATGCACTGAAGACATTAAAAGTCCAGCAAGTATATTTACTTACTGATAGATAGATTGCCGTGCTGATAAAGGCAGCTTGTACCAAAGATGTCGTTACAGTGAAATGTGTAGCTTCCATAATCAATATCAGCTAGTATAAACTCTTAGAAACTACTTAAATGCCATTGTTGAATTCGGAACCAGCTACTGATTACAAGATAGCATACACAAGAAATAATAGACAGTTAAAAGGTAAACAATTAAGAGAACGAAACGAGTACAATTGAGTACTGATTACTGAATGCACCAATGTTACTTTGAATGGCAGTTGGAATAATGTGACAAATCATGAACAATGACCAAGGGGAAATACCACAAAAAGATGTGAAATGGAAAGAACACCAGAATGTGTGTGGACTGAAAACACCAGAATGAGTGAAATGGAAAGAACACCATAATAGTACAAAAATTATAAGAAAATATTTTGCATATTCACACCATCAGTTCATCACCCGGGCTCTCTGTCCTCTTCGCTTCCTGACCAGTTCGGCCATGGGCTGGAGGAGTGGGGGGAGAACAGGCCGATGTGGAGCACGGGCCGACGACTCGAAGGCATAGCGGAAGCACGATGGGAGCGGTGGCCGGACGGGAGAGGAAGGGGATCGGGTGGGATCGAGATGGATGGATCATAGGGTAGGGAATTGGGGATAGGGAATTAGGGATTAGGTAAGGGATGGATGGGGTGGGGAGGGAATTGGGGATCGGGAGGGATGGACCTGCCTAGTGGAATGGGTCCTGGGTGGGGGTGCACTGTCGCACTGGGCCCCTATGTGGGCTGAACGAGCCGACCGAGCGGCTCGAGCTCGGCTCATTTTTTTGACGAGCTAAAAATGGGGCTTGGCTCGACTCGAAAATTCACGAGCCCGAGCCGACCCGAGCCGTGACGAGCTCGAGCAAACTCGCGAGCCTCGAGCTATTTTTTTCAACCCTATTAGTATACTACCGTCAGTGCTCTGATAGTGCGTTTGAATCAAAACAGAAAAAATACTCTTATATGGTAAAAGACTCTTAAGCATCAGGTAAGTAGAGTTCCATCTTACCGGCATGTCCAAACTAAACTTATTTGGACATACACCCAGTGGCGTACGCAGGACAAATACAGAGGGGGTGCTAGTGGGACAAAGTTATCATGAGGGTACTAGTGGGATAAAGCTATCACGAGGTGAGCTAGCAAACACACATTTAAATGTTATATGCAATCCAAATTGTTATATAAATGATGAGGAACAATGTTAAAATATGAAATACATTAAATGTAGTATCTTAATAATGAATATTACGTTTCAAAAATAAAAAAATATACATAAGTAGCAATCTTAAGAACGAAATTAACTAGATTTGTGATGCAAATAATGGGAGGATACTAAGGGTACGGTGAGCGGAGTCGGTGCTCCAGCCCCCTCGCGCTCCCACGGTGAATCCGCCACTACGTACACCCATTGCCCTGCAGAAGTTTTTATATGCTGCTATTCTTAACATTAGAATTATTCAAAAAAGATATCGCATCGTGAAAAGATTTAAGGTACACATCGAGCCTCTTCAAACCGAATTTGACTATAAGGTTAATAATATGATAAGCACATCACTCATGTAGTAAGAAGAAATCAGCGTATGTACTGAAGACTGAAGTAAGAATATCCATGGCCTTAGAGTTCGCAGCGGCATTATTGAGAGAAATTGAGAATATTTTGTTTGTAAGACCGAAGTCTTATACGACTTTGATAATACAACCCGCAATGTTATCAGACGTGTATGCTACATCAATTAATTTCAAACCTATAATTCTTTTCTCCATTACCTGGTCATGATTAACGTAATGAGCAACTACACTAAGATAATCCTTCCTAGCGCGGCCACTCTATGGGCGTGTTTGGCATGGCTCCACTCCAAAACTCTAGCGGAGAGTTGGCCAAAACCAGCCAAACACCAAAACTCCATAAATTGATGGAGCAGCTGCTCTTCGTGGAGTTGGTAGAGCTCTAGTTCATTTTGGTGGAGCACCTCTTTTCCCACTCCAGGAATCCTCGAAATGAATCTAGACACGGAGTTTCAAGGTAATTACCCACCTTTGCCACTGGTTATAGAGAAAAAAACGTTTCAAGTTCGGAGTGATCGCTCCTGAGTTTTGAGTGAGCCTGCTCTGTGGGAGCGAGCTATGCCAAACACGCCCTATATGTCCGAAGTTAGGGCCATTGAAAATATGCACTTAGCAAATTTATCCTTTAATTTATCACGACGTTCATTGTAGTATTTTACTAGATACTTAGTTGTTGTCTGTCTAGAAACGGAAGAGAATCTAGGATTATGCGCAGTTCTAATATAAGTTTGGAAAGCATTAGACTCTCTAAACCCTAACGGTAAATCCTCAGAAGCAATTAAATAACAGAGAGATTGACGAGCTACCTCAGGATCGTAGTCCCAACTACGTAGCATGCCGTCAGGGTTGTACTGCAACTGCGTCTGTCTCATCAGTAATCATTGCTTGGCCCTACATCTTGTAGCATGTCTTTGCAAGTGCCCTGTCCCTCTAGTAGACTTTGCAGATAATTCCTGACGATAAATTTTGCAAACAACATATGGTACCTCATTTCCTTGTGCGTCTGGCTTGGTTGTCCTGTCGAAATGCTCCCAGACTCTGGATGTAGACGATCTCGACCTCTTTGCTCTGGTCGTAGCCGACGAAGATACTGCCGTAGAGCCTGATGACGGTGTAGGATCGAATACGGCAATCAGAGGGGGGTGAATGATTGTGAAAGATGTTTCGTACCCTTTGTCGCTTTTCCGAAATCCGCAACACACGTGCAATGGACTCCCCCCCTTTTTTTGCGAGATCACCACAGCACGCACGCAGCCAGAGCCCTGTTTATGTCTTTTTCCCGGAGATGACGCACTCACAGAACCGAGGCAGTAGCTGTAAAATCGAGTAGGCCGACTAGAGGGGGGTGAATAGGCGGTTTTAAAACTTCTATGCTCTAAAACCGATTTCTAATGCGGAAGCTAAATATCAATTTGGTTTAGCACAATTAACGCCTAAACAACTAGGTGCACCAACAATATAAGTCAATAATAAATAGAGCAATTTAGCAAAGACTTGTAAGCTATCAACTAATGATATAAACAATTAAATACATAAGATAGCGTTCACACAAGTAAACAATTTAATTCTAGGAATATAAATTGCTATGTAGTAAAGCTAGAATGCAAACCACAATTGACACGGCGATATTTTTCCCGTGGTGATCGAAGACTTGCCGGTCTCCCCTAATCCACGTTGAGGTAAGTTCAACCTTTTGGATCGGCTCCAAAACGCGAGGCAACACCTCCGAGGTAAGTCCAAACAACTTGGACCGGTTCCAACCGAACCAACACCTCTAAGTGAGTTCAACCGCTTGAACCGACTCCAACTTGAACTTATCACCCCAATCCACTAGGGTTGCTCTTACTCCGCTCCGGAGATGGCGAGCACCAAGCCACTCACAAATTGCTCGGGTCTTCTCACAAGCTTCACTTGAGAAGATCACCGACGCACAACGTCTCCACGCCGTCTAGGTGTCGGCAAACACTAAGAGTAACAAGACTCAACTTTCACTTGAACCAATCAAGTGCCAAAGCTCTATGGATAAGCAATCCACAACCTAATGCAACACATGCACTTAGGGTTTGCTCTCAATCACTCACTAAGTGCAACACATGCACACTAGAATATGAGAGGCTTGCTCTTAGCTCACAAAAACTCAATGGGGCACAAGCAACTCTTTCTCACACAGCCAAGGTGGGTATTTATAGCCCACACACAAAAACTAGCCGTTGAGAAAAGATTCCAGAGAATCTGGACAAAACCGGTCAGACCGCCAACTAATGGCCAGTCGGACCGCCCAAGCGCCAACGGCTATAAAACTAGCCGTTGGACTCACAATCGGTCTGACCGCCAACCAATGGCCGGTCAGACCGCTCGCACCGGTCAGACCGCCAGAGGGGCCGGTCAGACCGCTCGACTGAGCAACAGAGCAAAACCAGAAAACAACTCTTCTGGAAAAAACGTACCGCCAAGAATTTCGGTACTACCGCACTCCGGTAGTACCGCTTCAAACTCCCAGTACTACTGCACCCCGGTAGTACCGATTCTTATGGCCGGTACACACAAGAATCGGTCAGACCGCCCAACCCATGGCGGTCGGATCACTACGATCGGCCGATCGCTACTAGGCGGTCGGACACCAAACGATCGAAGAAGATCGAACACAGACTTTATACATTTGCCTCAACTCAATTTGCAAAACATATTTGCCAAATTGATGCAACATGTACACAAGAGATGAAAGCTAGATTCTCAACAAGTCACAAAAACACATTTTGCCGACTTTTAGAATCATCGCCACAAGGAATAAGGTACATGAACTTAAACCGTTTGCAAAACGCATTTGCAAACTAAAGTCACATGCTACAAAGAATAACCATGAGCCCCAACTATTTGCAAAACGTATTCGCAAATATAGGCAACATGTTAAGTTGAGCTAGAGCAAACACAATGAGCTATCAACACATGACTAACTCAAGTTACTAATTAAGACCCCTCTTAATAGTACGACAACCTATTCTAGCAATCCGATCTCTCAACCAAACACCGAGATCGGTAAAAGACTAGGAACACATCCTTAGCCCTAGCTAGTCATACCTTAGCCTTGCACATCTCTTGAAGCTTGACAATCATCAACGCATGATGATTTCCTTTGCTTCATGATTTCGACTTGATGTCCATCAACACATGATGACACCTTCTCTTGTCTTGATGATCAACCAATGATCATCTCATCTTCTTGAACTTGACACGCATCAACTCATGATGCATCCTTTACTTCAAGCTCTTCACTTCAATATCATCAACGCATGATGATCATCCTTTTCTTGAACATCATCAACACATGATGATTTCTTCTTCTTCAAGAATCATGACTTGATGACAATCAACATATGATGTCATCCAAAGTCTTCAAACACCTAGAACATAACCTATTCATCCAACTCAAGGAGAAACGTTAGTTCCATAATGTGATTACCATTAATTACCACAACATACCATTAACTCATAATGGTTGGGACAAGATACCAAAATCTTTCCCTCTTTGGTAATTGATGATAACCAACACAATTACAGATAATTGAATGTAATTGGTATGAGTATATATAAACTACATAAGTTATATATATACTCAAGAGTTATGTTTCAAAGTAGATCACAAAGATCAATACTAATGAAACAACAAGGTCATGAGTATATATGAACTATGCAAGTTATATATACCAAATATGAGTGTATACGAACTACACAAGTTGTATATACTCATATGAATATATTAACTACACAAGTTAAAATATATTCAAGGATATATGAGCATCAATGAACTACACAAGTCTCATATGCTCTCATATACTCATATGAATATGTTAACTACACAAGTTAAATATATTCAAGGATATGTTTCAAAGTAAAGATCCTTAATATATGTGGAAAGAGAATATGGATCAATACTAATGAAACCACAAAATATAGAATGAACTCCCCCTAAATGTGTGCATACACAAATGTGTAATGGAAACATATGCACATATCCAAGTTAACCTTTTTGGTGGAGTTTAACCTATATTTTGGATCCGAGGAATGCAACAAGATATAATAATAAGAAGTAGAATGCATACCTCTTGTATTTTCATTTTTATATCCAAACGAGACTAAGCAATAGATAATCAATAGAATTGTTAGTCTCACAAATAGATTTGTCATTAATGAATACATACCTGTTTGGATTTTTGCTTTTATATCCAAGCTGAGACTAAACTTGATATAACAATAGGAGTGTTAGTCTCACAAGTGCATTTGTCATTAATAACTTAATCACTTGCATGCCTTCATGATTTTCACCTTTATATCCAAATAAGACTACACAATATGTATATCAATAAAAGTGTTAGTCTCCCAATTAGATTTATCATTAATCACCAAAACTCCATTACCACATAATGGCGGGTCAAGATCTTTCAGTAGCCGAACGTCTTGTCGCCTGCTTCAAATCACAGGCAAATAGAAAAGCCACAGCTGCTGCAACCCACGTCTCGCACGACAGGAAAGCAAGCACCTGCTTCTCATCTCACACGACAACCTCTGCTTTCTCTATTCAACTCTCCTCTCTCAGCGATGGAAACAAGCAATAGATTGCATTGAGCCAAAAGTCAAGAAGGCATGCGTACTCAGCACCCTCACCCACCGCCTCTGATACATGAAGTCTAGATGGGATTCTTCACGCTTGAACAAACAACACGATCGCCAAAGCCATCATGGCAATTTTCTTCAATAACTCAATACAAGTCTTTTTCTCTACATGCTCATGATGACACAGCCAATAACTATCTATTCCTCACGTAGCACTTGGCAGCACCTTTTTCTCTTTGAAGATCACGCACTGCCTTCAAAGCCCACACCAATTTTTTTTGTCTACAGCCGCCGGCTGTGATCGCCTCTACACCCCGTGCAGCAACCCTAGCCTCTATATGTGTGTGTATATATATATATATATATATAGCAGCGTGTGTGTATATATATAGCAGCCCTAGGACCCACACAGTCACGTAATCAAGGGACCTCATACCCTTCCTAATACACAGATTTTCCAATTTATCTATGCTTTCCAATTTTGAACACCCCAAAATTGTCATGTGTCGAAGCCTCTGGACCACACCTCCGTAGCTCCAACATGTATAATCCATCTTTGATCTCCACGTGCTCCAACTCGAGCCCGACCGTCTCCTCCAGCATCCTCGACCCTCTGGACCATGACTTCGCACCAAGCCACCTCCCGGTCACCACCGTAGACCACGATCGTCTCCGAGTTACCCTGCACATGCAAAAACCAAAACAACATCTTTTTCCGGCACAAGTTCTTCCCAACTTGACCGACATAAGTTCACACACACCACATACGCCTCAAATAACATCAGTACCAAACATTGTCAATTATTCATCAACTAAAATACACTAGACCTGGCCACATGGTCTAACAATCTCCCCTTTGATGAATACATTGATAATATTTCAAGATTGCATAATGAGTAATAAGAAAATGCAGAAGCTTCAAAATAGATATAAGTGAAGAACTGAAGCCGAAAAGCCAAAAAGCCAGAAAAGCTCCCCCTCAACACATGGGAAGCAAATTTCTCCTATTTTCTCCCCCTTTGGCAATGTAATCATGAGGAAGCATCAAAGAAAGAATAATTCTAAGAATGAGCAATGAAAGTGAAAATCAAGAAGCTTTGTAGATTATCCAAGTCACTTTGCATTGATGTAAGATAGTAACCAAGCCATTTTTTTAGTAGAGCTATCAGAATCATATAAAGTCATATATCATATAGCAATTTCAAAACAAGTCTTTCGAATGATTAGGCAATTTAAATTAATGACAGACATCTCAACAATGACCAAATCGCATATAGAGAGCACAATGCGATATCACAATGAAAAGTTAAAGCCTAAAAGTGAAGCAAATTTTAAATCTAGATGAGCTAGCAGTCTCATGTAGCAACCTATTGCTCCACACTCAATTCTTAAGCATGTGGCATGCTTGTAGCATACTTCTTTTCACTGTTGGTATGCTTGAAGCATACTTCTTTTCATTTGAGCACTTTCTTTGTATTATATAGATACATATATATGTATGGCATGCTTGAAGCATACATCTTTGCAATTGACTCTTTCTTATTTTTTTTTATAACATGCCAAATTGAGTGAGCAAAAAGGATTGCAATAAGAAACATACGAGCCTCAGCCAAGATTTAAAATAAGACTTACAATCAAGCTAATCCTTTTCGTTGAACCTCGCAAAGTAGTAACTATACTCAATCTAGTCAAAATATTCCGTCATGTCATGCTTTAGTTCAAATATGGCAAATTAATTAAAACCAGTCATGATCAAAGCTACACAGCACATGAGTAAATATGATAACGAGAGCTCTATAGCTTATTTGATTTCAATGGCTTGGACTTGAAGAATTGTTTGACAAGTATAATAATAAAGTTTTTGAAATTTAAACAATAAGCACCCCCTCAGAATAATCCCATAGGATGCAACACACCTAACTCACTTCGCAAACGAGCAAACCGTGCAGAATCAAGCGGTTTTGTGAGAATATTAGCAACTTGAGAATCTGTATCAATAAAATGCAAAACAACATCTCCCTTTTCCACATGGTCTCTAAGAAAGTGATACTGAATATCAATATGTTTGGTTCTTGAATGTTGCACAGGATTTTTAGCAATACTAATAGCACTAGTGTTATCACAGAAAAGTGGTACACTATCCAATTCTAAGCCAAAATCCTTAAGTGTAGATGTCATCCAAAGCAATTGTGAGTAACAAGAAGCGGCAGCTACATATTCAGCCTCAATAGTGGAAAGTGCAACAGACAACTGTTTCCTAGAAGCCCATGAAACAAGAGATGTGCCTAAAAAGTGACATGTGCCAGAAGTACTCTTCCTATCAATTCTACAACTCCCAAAATCTGCATCTGAATAAGCTCTAAGGGTAAGGTATGATGAAGAAGAATACCATAAACCAAATTCTAAAGTTGACTAAAGATACCTGAAAATTCGCTTAACTGCCTAACGATGTGAAGTACGTGGGGAAGCTTGAAAACGAGCACATAGACATACAACAAAGTGAATATCTGGCCTTGAAGCAGTGAGATATAGAAGTGAACCAATCATACTTCTGTATTCTTTTTTATCAATAGGCTCTCCATCCTCATCGGGGTCTAACACTGCAGTGGATCCCATTGGTGTGGAGACTGGTTTGCTCCTCCCCATGTCAAAACGACGAAGTAGATCCTTGGTGTACATGGTTTGATGAACAAAAATACCCAGCTTTGATTGTTTGATCTGAAAGCCTAGGAAGAACGTGAGTTCTCCCATCATGCTCATCTCAAATTCCCTGCTCATAATATCTGAAAACTTGAAAACAAGAGCATTGCCATGCTTGAGAGTAAACAATGTTTTATCTACCTTGCCCATTTGAAAGTCATTTTTAAGCAAATATGATTTAAGCCTATCATACCACGCTCTCGGTGCTTATTTTAAACCATATAAAGCTTTGGACAGTTTATAGACATGATCAGGAAATTTGGGATTTTCAAAACCAGGCGGTTGTCTTACATAAACTTCTTCCTCAATATAGCCATTAAGAAAAGCGTTCTTAACATCCATTTGATGCAACCTAAAACCCTTAAGTGCAGCAAATGCTAAAAAGATTCTAATGGCTTCTAATTGAGCAACAGGAGCAAAAGTTTCACCAAAATCAAGACCTTCTACCTGGGTAAAACCCTGAGCCATAAGTCTAGCCTTATTTCGAACAACAACACCATTCTCACTTTGTTTATTCTTAAAAATCCATTTAGTTCCAATAATATTATGGCCATGAGGAGGTGAAACTAAAGTCCAGACTTTATTACTCTCAAAATTTTCTAATTCTTCATGCATGGCATTAATCTAAGACTCATCAGATAAAGCGTGACTTACATCTTGGGGTTCAAAAGATGAAACAAAAGTAGCATGAGCATACGAGGCATCGGAGTTATACATGTTGCGAAGCACTCTCTTATCCAACTCACCAATCATTTGTTCAGGAGGATGACGTCGTTGAATATACAGAAGAGCCTGTGGGGTCATTGATGACAAAGGTGTAGTAGTAGTGACCTCTACCCCATTGGAGGTAGGAGCAGAGCTACTAGGTGTAAACTCCATCGGTGTAGATATGTGTGTTGTAGTGTGAATCGAGGTTATCCTTTCATCGTCGTCAGAGTCATAGAAGATGTCTTCGGGTGTATCATTTACCTGTATACCTGCATTGTCGGATCTAATACCAGGACTAGCTTCATCAAAAGTGACCTCGTAGGTCTCTGCAATTTTGTTAGTTTCTAAGTTGAATACACGATAACCTCGAGTATGTGCTGCATATCCAAGAAAAATGCCATCTGAGGATCTAGATTCAAACTTATCAAGATTTTCATGTTTAAGAATGGAACATCGACATCCAAACACCCTCAAATGAGAAATATTACGAGAATGACCAAAACGAAGCTCATAGGAAGTCTTATGCAATTTAGCTCGCAAAAATACTCTATTAGAAATATAGCAAGTGGTAGAAATAGCTTCAGCCCAAAACTTCCTAGGAGTAGAATGTTCATTTAACATTGTTCTAGCCATCTCAACCAAAGTTCTGTTTTTTTATTCTACAACACCATTCTGTTGAGGCACACGAGTTGAAGAGAATTGATGATCTAAACCTTTTTCAGTACAAAAAGAAGCAAATAAAGTGTTCTTGAATTCAGTTCCATTATCACTTCTAATAGCTCTAAGTGCTCCTGGGAGTTCAGTGGTAAGTCTAAGAGCAAGCTCTCTAAAGTGATCAAAAGCTTAGTTCTTAGATGTCATGGGAAAGACCCAAGAGTATCTAGAATAATCATCAATAATAACAAGAACATACAATTTACCTCCAATAGACTGAACTCTAGCAGGTCCTACAGTTTCCATGTGCAATAGTTATCCAGGTGCATCAGTCATTACACGTGAGAGTGAAGGATGTGATGCAGAGACCATCTTACCATGACGACACGGAGTGCAAACAAAATCCATTGATTTTTCAATTTTAAGACCAGGTATTCCTCTAACAAGATTCATATTACTGATAAGAGTGAGATGATCAAAACCAATATGACCTAATCTCTGGTGCCAGTGAAAAAGATCTTTAGAAGCAGATGAGACAAGGCACCTAAGATCAGATTGTAACAGACCAAATTTTAAATTCCAATTGAAAATAAAGTTTAATTATTTTATTGGATTTTTGTGGAATTTTTAAAAGCTTTTCCTTAATTAAATTAAAGCTAAATAAATTTATGTGCAAAATCTATTACCACAAAATAGCTGAAAATATCTTAGTTAAGTCCTAAATGCTCCAGAGAATTTCTGTGAATTTTCTCAGAATTTTTGGACTTAATTTACTATATTCTAAAGCCTAATTGAATTATCAGCAATTACTTAAATAGGAAAATCAAAAGAAAACCCCAAATAGTAATTGGGTCGAAACTCAACTCGGCCCACATCCTTCCCGCGCACGCCCGGCCCGCTCCATCGCGCCATCACCGTCAGCCGTTGGATTGAAATCCAACAGCTGCGCCCGAATCCCACTTACCGCTTCGCGCAACATAATTTCCACCGTTGGATCAGGATCTCACGGCTACGCCCAATCTCAACTTACCGTTTCGCCAATCTAATCGCGACCGTCCGATTGAAATCGAACGCGCCCCCGTCGTCTTCTTTCTTTCCTTCTTCTTCCTCCCCTCCTTCCTTTTTCGCCCGCGCCATCCGCCATGAACACGAAACGGGGAGCTTCCATACACGGCTAAATCCCGGGCAAATCACCGGAATTTCGCACGCATTAAAGTCCCTGATCTTCTCCGCCCCCGACACGGCCCTTTCTTTCCTTTCTTTCGCCGCGAATCCCCGAATCTCCTCCGCAGACTCGCTGGGACCTTCTTGAGCTCCACGGCAGCTCGGCCACGCCCGCGCCCTATAAATAGTGGCGCCGGGACCGCATCGACCTCCACACCTCAACGCCGCCACTCACGAAACTCCTCCGTCACCGTAGCGCCCCAATTCTGAAGATCTCCGCCGGCGAAGCACCTCTGTTCTTCTCCGTTTTCGGCGCCACCAGAGCCCCTCCGTCCCCGCCGACCACACCATCGTCACCACCGCATCGACGCGAAGCCGGAGCCATCACCCACATCCTCGGAGACTCGCCGGAACCTCTACTTTGTCGACGACCGCACGCCGCCGCCGCCAAACTCCGTCACCGATGACCTTTCCGTCGCGCTCCACCGCCGTTTTGGTAACCCCTGAGATCGCACTACCTCCCTCTTCCTTTTGCGCACCTCCACTCCCCTCGCCGCGGCGCGTAGCGCCGACAAGCTCGCCACCGGAGCCATCTCCCCGTCGGGCACACGTGGCTGGGCCACGTCGTCGCCAGCTCAGTGCCACCTCGGTGCAGGAACACGCGTGGCGCCCGCGTGTCACGCCGGTCGGCGCGCGTGGCGAGTCCACCGTGGTCGTGTCATGACACGTGGGGCCGCTTGTCGAAAAATCCTTATAATTCTTTTAAAATTCCGGAAATTCATCACTGGCGTCAGCATTGCGCAATAATTAGAATTTCCTTTAGAAAAATAATTCAGGGAATTCAATTAAATTCCAGATTTTGTATTAAACTTCTAAAATTCATATCTTTTGCATTTGAACTCCAAATTGGGTGGTTCAAGTTGCAAAATTTGTCTAAATTCATAATCTAGCTAACTAAAGCAAAATATTTCAATTTGGAGTTATTTTCAGCTGAGTTTTTGAATTTATTTGAATTTAGAGTTAATTTGTCGTAATTTCACGTATAGACCTCGACAACTCCGGAGAGTTAGATCCTTCCGACGATTTAGAATTTCAAGACTTCAACGAAGGCAAGTTACACTGTTGATCATATTGTTCTAGTATTTTAAATTATTTAATTTCTGGTTTTAGATTACTATTGCATGCATATGTTTATATAATTGTTTAAATGTCCTGTTTGTATATAGTTATTCCAATCTCCATTGTATGGCCAATTTGATTATTGAATATGAATACCATGACACCTTTAGGCAAAGTACTCCTAAAATTTGTCATATGTTTAGCCATGCTTAGATCACATTTATTTGGGAAGGTTTAGCCAAATCCTTTACAATTTGATTTTAAATATGTTTCGGTGGTATTGTTTTACCACGAAAGGTTTATTAAGAGTTTTTCACTCTAAATAAAATAAAATGGGTTTGGACTTGGGCGAGATGGATGTATGGTGGGTGCAGGTTCATGCACGGGCCTAACCTGGTTAGGATTACGGCCCATGGGTTTAGTTAACGGAAAGTCGCCCAAGTCAATTAAGGACCGGTCTTTGAGCGTATTTTGCTACGCCTTACCGTACCACCACATGTCTGGAATGGGACAGATTTGGCTAAATAATCCGTGGTGTCTTAGTGATATTTATGCTATGTTGTATGTGTGGGTGTTGGTTAGACATTAGTCCCACCGGACGCAAGAGGGGGCTTCCGGAGGATGGTTAGTCCAATGGTAGCGAAACCTTAGCGGGCATAAATACATTAAGATACTGCTTTGTAACGGCCTCATGATAATTGCTTAGTCACACGCCTTCGGAAGCGTGTTTTGGCCGACATTAAAAGCAAATTATCTCGTGTGGGTAAAGCTGTACAAACTCTGCAGAGTAGAAACTATTCGAATAGTTGCATCCGCGGTCATGGACATGCTAGCAAAGCCACTCTAAGTTAGACTTGTTTTTGGTTTATAAAATGATTTCCACACATGATCTTAGGATGGATAATCCTATAGAAAAATGGGGCGGGTAGCCAAGTGATAGGAGGGTATCCTTCACCATTCATTCAATGGAGGTTATCCACTATTCTTTGTCATCTCAATCACTGATTTCAGTTATAATATTAAAAATTGGTCTTAGAAAATTATTAATAGTAATTAATCTGAAAATGCCGTTTATGCAAAACAACCCTGCCATTATCCTTTGTTTACCCTATGCAGGCACTAATCTTCAATATTGGGTGTAACTTGCAAGCACGGAAGTTGTGCTTACTCTTGCTGAATAATCTTTATTCAGGAGAAGACCTATATCAGGACGGTGAGGACACGGGCGAATAGGCTACGTCCCAGCACGATTGCTGTGGCAAGTCGTGTGGCCTACTACTACTTTTCCGCTGTGCTATTTCTTTTTCATTTGGCCTCAGGCCCAGTTGTAATAAAACTCTGAGATGTTATTAATAAAGAGCGTGATATGATTTTGCTATCACTTTTGTTGACTGTGTACACTGGAAATCCTGGACTAGTGTATAAACATAGAGAATTCGGGATCCTTCGTTCCCGGGTTCGACAAAAGTGGTATCAGAGCCATATCGACTGTAGGTCGTGGCCCCACAAATGTCCTAAGGACTTATTTTCAAAAACTAAAACTATTTTGAGTCTATCCGAGTCATCTCTCAACCCTTCTCTTTAAAGCGATTCTTGACTCATCTATTCCTCAAAATTGTAGATGGCGAGGTACGGGCGCTATCTCTCACGAGTCATTGTCGGACATTTGGTGAACTTCTGCGGAAGTGATGCAAAGACTTGGACTACAAGAAGAGGCCAACGTTCGGGGCTATCGGTACAAGGTGGGAGAACGACGCCTGCGGAGGGTGGAAATATCGATTTACTCCGACACGTCGCGAACACGGTCTTCCACACCTTCCACGCCCGATCGACGCGACACCTTCGCGGATGGTATTCAAGATGCGCAAGAGAAGCGGTTAAATCGACTCGCCACGCTCGACCGCTACCTCAACGGCACCGGTTTCACTATTACCCGATGCATCGCCAACCGACTCGGCAGCGTCTTCCGCACCACCAAGGAAGAAGATTCCCAGTGGCGCACGGTGGACTTAACGAAGGCACGGACTACGCCTACGGAATACTGGAGGACTGCGTGCCGCTCAAGATGGCTTGGAGTGCGCGAAGCAGGATCAAGGCATTGGAGCGGTGGCTAGCTACAAGGCTGGCGAGGGTAGCTCCAACGAGATAGACTATACCCCCAGTACACCATAGATGCTTTCATTAGCACGTACGTTAGTCGCGAATTATGAGCTATCAACTACCCTTGTGATAGCCATAATCCATTAATAAAATAAATGAATAAAAGAACTATTTTAAAAAGTTGGTTCTTTGTTGTGTGTTTATTGGTTCTTGGGCTATTTTAGATTTATCCCCCTTAGAATTTCTACCATCTTATCTAAATCCTTGGAGGATCCCGCAGATGGTGACCACCCGCAGGAACGACAACGGCAGCAGCAGTGCTGAGGGACAAGGAAACGATCAGGCGGATCATCAGAATAATCACATTCTGCAGCCACCACCACCGCTGGCAGAAGGACCCGACTGGCGCCAGATGATGGCGAATCAGACTCATCTGATTGACCTTCTTGCCCAATCGCTACAGAATGTGCAGAATGCTCGAGCCGCCATCGTAGAAGCGGCGATTCGGCCCACTCCTCCGCATAACCAAAGGTCGACTATGTCGAGTTTATGAGGATCGTCCGCCGACATTCTCGGCGATCTTGAACCAATGGACGCCGATGGCGGCCGGGCTATTGGAAAGAAACTGGACATTAGTCAGTGCTCTGACCGTGAGAGGGTCTTGTTTGTCTCTCACCAGCTGAATGGTCCCGCATCAGAATGGTGGGACAATTCCTGCATCGCACACAATGATGCTCGATCCATCACATGGGCCGACTTCGTGCGAAGCTTTCATGCATGCACACATCCCGGCGTGGATGATGGCGCTCAAGAAGAAGGAGTTCCACGCGCTCCGACAAGGCAATCATGCGGTGAATGAGTACCTTCACCGCTTTAACCAACTTGCCCGCTACGCCCTAGCTGACGTAGCTAGAGATGAGGACAGACAGGAAAGGTTCCTGGAAGGCTTAAACGATGATATTTCTGTCCAGCTCATTTCTCAGAATTTCACCGACTTTCAGCAGTTGGTGGATAAAACTATCAGGCAGGAGGCCAAACACGCAGAAATGGAGAACCGCAAGCGGAGGATGGTCGCTCAGAGATTCAACGCCGGAGGTTTGCCCAAACCTCGCATCACCACACCGCAGCCGCAGCAACGTGGGAAGTTCCAATCTTCCACGTCTCGTACCCCGGCACCGCCACAACGCTCCAACCCCTCCAACTTCCGTGGCACTTCATCAGGAGGGCAGTTTCAGTAGAAGCACTCTAACTCCTCAGCTTCCGGAGTCACGTGCTTCCTTTGCAACGAGACGGGGCATTACGCCAATAAATGCCCGAAGAAGCAGCAAGATTTGACACCAGCAAGGCCAACCTCAGGAGTTGCAACTACCGGCGGCACCAACCGACCAGCAGGCCAGTTCACCAAGGGGCGGGTGAACCATGTCACCGCCGAGGAAGCTCAGGCAGCGCCCGATGTTGTTCTCGGTATGTTTCTAGTTAATTCGATACCAACATCTGTCCTATTTGATTCTGGAGCTTCACATTCTTTCGTGTCAAATAGGTTTGTGGGAAAATATGGGTTACCTGTATCCTCCTTAACCACCCCCATGATAATCCATTCCCGGGCTCGGAAATGAGAACCAGTTCTCTATGCCCTAATCTCACCCTTGAGATATCCGGAGTAACTTTTCTAGCAGATCTGATAGTTTTACACTCCCAAGGTCTGGATGTAATACTTGGAATGGACTAGCTAGCCAAAAACCACGGTCAAATAGACTGTGCCAATAGATCCATCACCCTCATCAATGACCAAGGCCTATCTGTTGAATTCAAACCCAAGACCCGCACTGGAGGAAGTTCCATGCTCACCAGCCTGAAGGAAGTGAAACTGGAGGACATACCCGTGGCTCGAGAATATCTCGCGTCTTTCGGATGATCTACCCGGCATGCCACCGGATAGGAACATCATGTTCCTAATTGACCTAGTCCCCGGGACAGCTCCGATCTCGAAGCGGCCCTACAGAATGCCAGCCAACGAGTTAGCAGAACTGAAGAAGCAAATCGAAGAGCTGCGAAGCAAAGGGTACATTCGACCCAGTTCCTCACCATGGGGAGCCCCAGTGCTATTTGTCAAGAAAAAAGACAATAGTATGAGAATGTGCGTCGACTACAGATCACTCAACGAAGTGACAATCAAGAACAAATACCCGTTGCCCAGAATTGATGATCTGTTCGATCAGCTGAAGGGAGCAAGTGTCTTTTCGAAAGTTGATCTGAGATCCGGTTATCACCAACTGAAGATCAGACCGGAAGATATCCCGAAGATCGCCTTCACCACAAGATATGGACTGTATGAATTTACAGTAATGTCCTTCGGACTAACCAACGCCCCTGCTTACTTCATGAATATGATGAACAAAGTGTTCATGGAATTCCTGGATAAATTCGTGGTCGTCTTTATTGACGATATTCTCATCTATTCGAAGGATGAAGAAGAGCATGAAGAGCATCTCCGAATGATCCTAGACAAGCTCAGGGAGCACCAACTTTATGTCAAATTCAGCAAGAGTGAATTCTGGCTAAGTCAAGTTGCATTCCTTGGACATATTGTATCCGCAGGAGGAATTGCAGTGGACCCCGCCAAGGTTGAGGCGAGAATGGGTGAAACAACCCGGATCGATCATCGAGGTGAGAAGTTTCCTTGGTGGCGAGCTATTATCGCCAGTTCATCGAAGGTTTCTCGAAACTTGCCAAACCCATGACTCAACTTCTGAAGAAAGAGAAGAAGTTTGAATGGACAAACGCCTGCGAAGAAAGTTTTCAAGAGCTGAAAAATAGGCTAGTCTCAGCACCGGTGTTAATATTACCGGACATCCGCAAGGATTTTGAGATATTCTGTGATGCGTCCCGTGAAGGCCTCGGATGCGTACTGATGCAAGAAGGCAAGGTTGTAGCTTATGCATCCCAGCAGTTGAGGCCACACGAAGGGAATTATCCAACTAATGATCTGGAGTTAGCAGCAATTGTGCACGCTCTGAAAATCTGGCGGTATTATCTCATTGGTAACCGCTGTGAGATTTTCACGGATCATAAAAGCCTGAAGTACATATTCACGCAGTCCGAGCTCAATCTCCGACAGAGGAGATGGTTGGAATTGATAAAGGATTACGATCTCGGAATCCATTATCATCCGGGCAAAGCCAACGTGGTAGCAGATGCCTTGAGCAGAAAGGCGTATTGCAACACCATCATGGTGCAGCAAAACCAGCCAGAGCTGTATGAAGAACTGAAGCACCTGAATCTGGAGATTGTCAATCAAGGTTGCGTAAACGCTTTGGAAGTTCAACCGACTCTTCAGGATCAAATCAGAACAAAGCAGTTAGAAGATGAAGACATCCAAGAAATCAAGAAAAATATGAGAAGAGGCAAAGCTCCAGGTTTCTCCGAGGATGAACAAGGGACAGTGTGGTTCGGAGACCGCATCTGTGTGCCCAACCAGCAGGAGATAAAGGAGTCGATTCTGAAAGAAGCTCATGAGTCGCCATACTCCATTCATCCTGGTAGCACCAAAATGTATCAGGACTTAAAAGAAAAGTATTGGTGGGTCAGCATGAAACGTGAAATTGCTGACTTCGTCACTCGTTGTGACGTCTGTCAAAGAGTCAAGGCACAACACCAAAGACCCGCTGGTCTGTTGCAACCCTTACCAATTCCCGAGTGGAAGTGGGAAGAAGTGGGTATGGATTTCATCACCGGACTCCCCAGGACCCAATCGGGATATGACTCCATCTGGGTAGTAATTGACTGGTTAACTAAAGTAGCTCACTTTATTCCTGTCAAGACCACCTACCAGAGCAGTAAATTAGCATAATTGTACATGGCCAGGATCGTCTGCCTGCATGGAGTACCCAAAAAGATTGTGTCTGACCGAGGTTCTCAGTTTACCTCTCGATTTTGGAAAAGTCTGCATGAAGCCTTGGGAACCAGACTCAATTTCAGCACGACGTATCATCCCCAAACCGATCGTCAGACAGAACGCACTAACCAAGTTCTTGAAGATATGCTTCGAGCCTGTGCCTTAGATTTCGGGAAAGGTTGGGACAAGGATCTGCCATACGCGGAGTTCTCGTACAATAATAGCTACCAAGCCAGTTTGCAAATGGCCCCCTTTGAAGCTCTGTATGGCAGGAAATGCCGAACCCCGCTCCTTTGGGATCAGGTAGGAGAGCGTCAGCTTCTTGGACCTGAGTTGATCAAAGAAGCTGAAAGTAAAGTGAAAACTATTCAGGAGCGTCTGAAAGTAGCCCAATCCCGACAAAAGAGTTATGCCGATAACCGTCGGAGGGAATTAAGCTTTGAGGTAGGAGATGTTGTTTATCTCAGAGTAACCCCACTCAGAGGTGTGAGGAGATTCCAGACAAAAGGTAAACTCGCACCCAGGTATATTGGGCCATACAAGATCTTGGCAAAACGTGGAGAGGTAGCGTATCAGCTAGAGTTGCCAGAAGCCCTGTCAGCAGTGCATAATGTCTTCCATGTATCGCAATTAAAGAAATGTCTGCGAGCAGCAGAAGACCATACCTTTCTGAAGTTTCGACCTTCAAGAAGATCTCACCTACGTGGAGCAACCAATTAAAATTCTGGATGTCGCAGAACGTGTTACCAGAAGCAGAATCATCAGATCGTACAAGGTGCAATGGAGTCATCATCCAGAAAGTGAAGCTACATGGGAGAATGAAGACGAACTCAAGGCCAACTACCCTGACCTTTTTGTTAACCAAGCCTGAATCTCGGGGTCAAGAT
Source organism: Ampelocalamus luodianensis (assembly GCA_036346255.1). Lineage (NCBI taxonomy): Eukaryota > Viridiplantae > Streptophyta > Magnoliopsida > Poales > Poaceae > Ampelocalamus > Ampelocalamus luodianensis. The sequence continues at coordinate 5,708,092 of CM070632.1, read as the reverse complement.
TCCCTTTAAGGGGGGTAGGTTTGTAACAGCCCAAATTTTAAATTCCAATTGAAAATAAAGTTTAATTATTTTATTGGATTTTTGTGGAATTTTCAAAAGCTTTTCCTTAATTAAATTAAAGCTAAACAAATTTATGTGCAAAATCTATTACCACAAAATAGCTGGAAATATCTTAGTTAAGTCCTAAATGCTCCAGAGAATTTCTGTGAATTTTCTCAGAATTTTTGGACTTAATTTACTATATTCTAAAGCCTAATTGAATTATCGGCAATTACTTAAATAGGAAAATCAAAAGAAACCCCAAATAGTAATTGGGCGAAACTCAACTCGGCCCACATCCTTCCATGCAAGCGCCCCGCTCCATCGCGCCATCACCGTCGTAGTTGGATTGAAATCCAACAGCAGCGCCCGAATCCCACTTACCGCTTCGCGCAACATAATTTCCACCGTTGGATCAGGATCTCACGGCTACGCCCAATCTCAACTTACCGTTTCGCCAATCTAATCGCGACCGTCCGATTGAAATCGAACGCGCCCCCGTCGTCTTCTTTCTTTCCTTCTTCTTCCTCCCCTCCTTCCTTTTTCGCCCGCGCCATCCGCCATGAACACGAAACGGGGAGCTTCCATACACGGCTAAATCCCGGGCAAATCACCGGAATTTCGCACGCATTAAAGTCCCTGATCTTCTCCGCCCCCGACACGGCCCTTTCTTTCCTTTCTTTCGCCGCGAATCCCCGAATCTCCTCCGCGGACTCGCCGGGACCTTCTTGAGCTCCACGGCAGCTCGACCACGCCCGCGCCCTATAAATAGTGGCGCCGGGACCGCATCGACCTCCACACCTCAACACCGCCACTCACGAAACTCCTCCCTCACCGTAGCGCCCCAATTCTGAAGATCTCCGCCGGCGAAGCACCTCGGTTCTTCTCCGTTTCCAGCGCCACCAGAGCCCCTCTGTCCCCGCCGACCACACCGTCGTCACCACCGCATCGACGCGAAGCTGGAGCCATCACCCACTTCCTCAGAGACTCGCCGGAACCTCTACTTCGTCGACGACCTTTCCGTCCCGCTCCGCCGCCGTTTTGGTAACCCCTGAGATCGCACTGCCTCCCTCTTCCTTTTGCGCACCTCCACTCCCCTCGCCGCGGCGCGTAGCGGCGACGAGCTCGCCACCGGAGCCATCTCCCCGTCGGGCACACGTGGCTGGGCCACGTCGTCGCCAGCTCAGTGCCACCTCGGCGCAGGAACACGCGTGGCGCCCGCGTGTCACGCCGGGTCAGCGCCCGCGTGGCAGGTCCACCGTGAGCTGTGTCTATGACACGTGGGGCCCGCTTGTCAGAAAATCCTTATAATTCTTTTAAAATTCCGGAAATTCATCACTGGCGTCAGCATTGCGCAATAATTAGAATTTCCTTTAGAAAAATAATTCAGGGAATTCAATTAAATTCCAGATTTTGTATTAAACTTCTAAAATTCATATCTTTTGCATTTGAACTCCAAATTGGCTGGTTCAAGTTGCAAAATTTGTCTAAATTCATAATCTAGCTAACTAAAGCAAAATATTTCAATTTGGAGTTATTTTGAGCTGAGTTTTTGAATTTATTTGAATTTGGAGTTAATTTGTCGTAATTTCACGTATAGACCTCGACGACTCCGGAGAGTTAGATCCTTCCGACGATTTAGAATTTCAAGACTTCAACGAAGGCAAGTTACACTGTTGATCATATTGTTCCAGTATTTTAAATTATTTAATTTCTGGTTTTAAATTACTATTGCATGCATATGTTTATATAATTGTTTAAATGTCCTGTTTGTATATAGTTATTCCAATCTCCATTGTATGGCCAATTTGATTATTGAATATGAATACCATGACACCTTTAGGCAAAGTACTCCTAAAATTTGTCATATGCTTAGCCATGCTTAGATCACATTTATTTGGGAAGGTTTAGCCAAATCCTTTACAATTTGATTTTAAATATGTTTCGGTGGTATTGTTTTACCACGAAAGGTTTATTAAGAGTTTTTCACTCTAAATAAAATAAAATGGGTTTGGACTTGGGCGAGATGGATGTATGGTGAGTGCAGGTTCATGCACGGGCCTAATCTGGTTAGGATTACGACCCATGGGTTTAGTTAAATGGAAAGTCGCCCAAGTCAATTAAGGACCGGTCTTTGAGCGTATTTTGCTACGCCTTACCGTACCACCACATGTCTGGAATGGGACAGATTTGGCTAAATAATCCGTGGTGTCTTAGTGATATTTATGCTATGTTGTATGTGTGGGTGTTGGTTAGACATTAGTCCCACCGGACGCAAGAGGGGGCTTCCGGAGGATGGTTAGTCCAATGGTAGCGAAACCTTAGCGGACATAAATACATTAAGATACTGCTTTGTAACGGCCTCATGATAATTGCTTAGTCACACGCCTTCGGAAGCGTGTTTTGGCCGACATTAAAAGCAAATTATCTCGTGTGGGTAAAGCTGTACAAACTCTGCAGAGTAGAAACTATTCGAATAGCCGCGTCCGCGGTCATGGACATGCTAGCATAGCCACTCTAAGTTAGACTTGTTTTTGGTTTATAAAAAGATTTCCACACATGATCTTAGAATGGATAATCCTATGGAAAAATGGGGCGGGTAGCCAAGTGATAGGAGGGTATCCTTCACCATTCATTCAATGGAGGTTATCCACTATTCTTTGTCATCTCAATCACTGTTTTCAGTTATAATATTAAAAACTGGCCTTAGAAAATTATTAATAGTAATTAATCTGAAAATGTCGTTTATGCAAAACAACCCTGCCATTATCCTTTGTTTACCCTATGCATGCATTAATCTTCAATATTGGGTGTAACTTGCAAGCACGGAAGTTGTGCTTACTCTTGCTGAATAATCTTTATTCAGGAGAAGACCTATATCAGGACGGTGAGGACCTGGACGAATAGGCTACGTCCCCAGACGATTGCCTGTGGCAAGTCGTGTGGCCTACTACTACTTTTCCGCTGTGCTATTTCTTTTTCATTTGGCCTCAGGCCCAGTTGTAATAAAACTCTGAGATGTTATTAATAAAGAGCGTGATATGATTTTGCTATCACTTTTGTTGACTGTGTACACTGGAAATCCTGGACTAGTGTATAAACACAGAGAATTCAGGATCCGTTGTTCCCGGGTTCGACAAAGATCAGATGATGAGGAATATGAAAAATCGCCCTTAAACAGACGACCAACTCGAGTAATTTTGCACACTAGATCACCAGATGAATCTAAAATATAACAAGAATGTCTTTTAAAGCTCACCTCAAGATTGTCGTCTATCAATTGTGAGACTGAAAGCAGATTATAGCTCAACTTACTGACAAGAGCAACATCTTTTAAAATAAACTTATCTTTGACGCGCACAGTACGTTTTGCAAGAACTCATCCTTGAGCATTGTCCCCCCAAAAGTGATCATCTCATCACCGATGGCATGAGTGAGGGAGGAGAACCATCGTGAGTCTCCGGTCATGTGTCGAGAGCAACCGGAGTCAATGAACCATATGTTCTCCTTCCGCTTACGACGAGTCTACAAAGCACGAACAATTGTCGGTATCTTAGTACTGGGGTTAGAAAATAAAGATTTAGGTAGCCAGTACTGAGATACACGACGAACAGGAGCAACAACACTAGAACCAGAAACATGTGTGCGTGAGTGATCAGAACGCTAAAAAAAAGTCTGTCTTATTGCCCCTTGAAATGCAGGCAATACTGAATAAATATTATTTGAATTATAACCCAAACCAGCACATGAAACAGATTGAAAATCATCATAAAATTTCTCTACAAACCTAGCTTTTGCGTTAGCTCTAGGAACAACAAAAGAGGATGCACGTTTTTGTCTTAAAGCATTCAGTCTTTCCTTTTTCTCTTTCTTAACACGCCTGAAGCAAAATTCATGCAAGTGCCCATCTCTACCACAATAGGTGCAATGAAATTTAACATAATTAGAATTCTTTTCAGATGATGAGCTAGCACCTACACCATTAGTAGAAGAGCTTTGCACAAAACTAGCAAATTTAAACACAATTTGTTTTTGTTCAGATTTTGCTTCAAATTTTTCAGGTTCAAGAACCTTAACAACTGTAGGAGGATTATTCTTGGCATGCTCAACAAAATTAAATCCTAGACCATGATTTTTAACACTCACTTTTGATTTGTCTAGAATCATATTCAAAATTTTCTTCCCAAAAGAAAATCTTTCTAGAGTGTCTTTAAGATACTTAATTTCTTTAGCTAGAGTAGGACAAGCAGTGCATGTGGCAGATTCATTCACAATCATCTTAGAAACATTAGACTGAGTCAACCTTTGTTTTTCAGCAAAATCAAGTTGTCTAGTCAAAACTTCTATTTCTATGGTGAGTTTAAGACAGTTAGAGCAAGATACTATCTCATGATAGAGCATCTGTTGAATTGTTTTCTGAGATGAATTAAGTCTAGCTTCTAGCAATCCACAATTAGAGCAAGTTTTAATTTGAGCATTTGAGGTACTTAACTCTAAACATGTAGCAGAACTAAACTTGTGCTTTTCAATTTCATCTTTTGCAAGTTTTAACTTTTCATTACAAGAATCACGTGTCAATCTTAGTTCATCAAGTTTAGCAGTTACATCCTCAAGTTGAACTAAGGTTGATGCATTAATTGTTCTAGCAGTCTCTAACTCAGTGTAAAACTTGACAAGACTCACAAGATTCATCATTAGGAATAGAAGCTCTAAGTCTATTAATTTCAGAAGTTAAGTTTTCAACAAGACAATTATTTTCTTTCAGTTTCTTTTTAGTCTTATTCAATTCAATAGCAAGTTTAATCAAACTATCTTCAAGTTCATCATATGATGGTCTTACCTCATCGGGATCACTGTCATTGTCATCGTTGTTGTCGTTTCTTGCCATGAAGCACATGCCTGTGAAGTCATCATTGTTCTTCTTCTTTCCTTTAGCATCATCACTGTCGTGGTCGTCATCGTCACACTTTCATATTCCACATCACTTAGATCAAGATGCTCGATAGCTGAAAGAACCTTTTCAGCAAATTTTCGACGGAAATTACCACCCTTGGTATTGTTATTCTTGGATGGCCGACGACGGTAATTCTTGTCTTCTTTGGTCATCTTCCCTTTGAGCTTGGGACAATCTACCTTAATGTGACCAGACTCGCCACACTCATAGCACCTAATCGAACTTGACACGCCACCTTGCTTCCTCATTGTTACATTGTTGAGTGCCTTGTATGCCCGTGAGGAGATCAACACCAAATCCTCTTCAGGGAGCTGTTCGAACTGTTCCTCTGAAAAAGAAGACAAAGCAGACAAAGAAAAAGAATTCGACGAAACAGCCTGCACGGGGTTAGTCACAAGTGCTAAAGATGAAGATTTATCAATCTTAGATGGAAAAGCTTCCATCTCATAGGTTTTCAATCTAGAGAAAAGATCATCCATAGTTAAAGTATCTAGATCGATAGTTTGATTGATAGTTGTAACAATCATCAACCACTCAGAACCTAAAGATCTCAAAATTTTAGTTGTATTATCTTCATCAGTAGGAATGACATTAACACTGCGCAAATTACTCAATATTTTTTCAAAACGAGCAAAAAGTTCATCAAGAGACTCACCAGGCTTCATAGCAAAATCAGAATATTCTTTTTGATAAAGATTTTTACGCACTTTCTTGATTTTTGTGGTTCCCTCATGATAATCGCAAAGAGTCTTCCATATTAAATGAGCAGAATTAAGATGAGCAACACGATCAAATTCTTTGTGAGAAATCCCTTGAAACAACAAGTTATGAGTTTGTGTATTTAAATCAACATCAGTTTTATTTAGATCAGTAACAGGAACAGGAACCTCATAAGGTCTAGAAACCTTATTCCAAACATCACTACCTTGAGCCTCAATATAAGCTTGCATACGACACTTTCAAAAACCAAAATCAGTACCATCTAGCATGGGGGACGATTCACATACCTCTCTGACGTCATAACAATCCGCTCTGATACTACTTGTAAGATCGAATACGGTAATCAGAGAGGGATGAATGATTGTGAAAGACTTTTTGTACCCTTTTCCCAAATCCGCAGCACACGTGCAATGGACTGCCCCCCTCCCTTTTTGCGAGATCACCGCAGCACGCGTGCAGCCAGAGCCCTGTTTCTGTCTTTTTCCCGGAGATGACGCACTCACAGAACCGAGGCAGTAGCCGAACGTCTTGTCGCCTGCTTCAAATCACAGGCAAATAGAAAAGCCACAGCTGCTGCAACCCACGTCTCGCACGATAGGAAAGCAAGCACCCGCTTCCCATCTCACACGGCAGCCTCTGCTTTTTCTATTCAACTCTCCTCTCTCAGCGATGGAAACAAGCAATAGATTGCATTGAGCCAAAAGTCAAGAAGGCATGCGTACTCAGCACTCTACAGCCACCGCCTACAGCATACATGAAGTCTAGATGGGATTCTTCACGCTTGAACAAACAGCACAGTCGCCAAAGCCATCATGGCAATTTTCTTCAATAACTCAATACAAGTCTTTTTCTCTACATGCTCATGATGACACAGCCAATAACTATCTATTCCTCACGTAGCACTTGGCAGCACCTTTTTCTCTTTGAAGATCACGCACTGCCTTCAAAGCCCACACCAATTTTTTTTTTTTTTGTCTACAGCCGCCGGCCGTGATCGCCTCTACACCCCGCGCAGCAACCCTAGCCTCTATATGTGTGTATATATATATATATATATAAGCCCTATGACCTACACAGTCATGTAATCAAGGGACCTGATACCCTTCCTAATACACAGGTTTTCCAATTTATCTATGCTTTCCAATTTTGAACACCCCAAAATTGTCATGTGTCGAAGCCTCTGGACCACACCTCTATAGCTCCAACATGTATAATCCATCTTTGATCTCCACGTGCTCCAACTCGAGCCCAACCGTCTCCTCCAGCATCATCGACCATCTGGACCATGACTTCGCACCAATCCACCTTCCGGTCACTACCGTAGACCACGATAGTCTCCGAGTTACCCTGCACATGCAAAGACCAAAATAATATTTTTTTCCAGCACAAGTTCTTCCCAACTTGACCGACATAAGTTCATACACACCACATACGCCTCAAATAACATCAGTATCAAATATTGTCAATTATTCATCAACTAAAATACACTAGACCTGGCCACATGGTCTAACAGAAGGAACTCTGCCTTGCCCTTCCAGTTGGTTTGAGGTAGCCGCAGCCTCCTCTATATATGAATGCAACATCCTCCGGTGAAATTCCATACTCACTGAGAGTGAAGATATTGTAATTTTCCATTACGACAACTGCGAAATCAAAACCAACGCTATTATTATTTTCATCTTAGCATAACAAATAATAATAATAATATGCAAAAAACAGTATTGTACCTCTTTTGATGACTTGCTGCCGGAATTTGAATTTCCCAAAATTTGGTATAATTTTTTTGAATTTTGCTACATTATCTCACAACGAATTTAAATTTGCATAACAGAATTTGAAAGAGAGATTGAGAAATGGATGCGTGCTGAATGAGGGGCCTATTTATAGTTTTTTTTATTTACTTTTTGCTATTTTTAATACCTAAACGGTGAAAAAAACGGTCGGAATTTAAAAAATCCAAACATTACAGACTAAATTGACCAAACGGCCCGTGCTGTGCTGGGCGCATTGCGGCCGAGCAACCCGGAGGGGGGTGGGGGGTGCTCCGCTTGCAGTACGCCGCCATCAGGGCATGATAAGCGGTTGGTCTCCGTGCTTGGAACCGACCTGCATGCATGCATGCATACGTTTCTCTCTCTGATTCTGCTTTGAATCCATGATTGTGCCGTGTGATTTTGCTGATCGTTTTATGTTTCTTGGCGACTTGGTGCATTGTCTGTGTGCAATGGCATGCGGCGGAGAAGGACGGTGCTCATCTGAGTCGGCTTGATCCCGCCATGCGCAAGATCGAGGTTCTTTGTTTCTATTTTGTCCTTGCTTTCCTCTCTAAAATGTGGGATTCGGTTCTAATGTTCATGTCCTTTGTTCTTTTGGGGCTTCAATTTTAATGTGCGATTCATCCTCCAGTTCTAGACATGAAAGAAAACGAACAAACTTCACTCCTTTCTTCTTAACATGTGTATCTTTTTTACGTCCTCAAAGCACCACTTGAAAGCCCCTACGTGCAATGGCGGACATGCTTTCATGCACCACAGCATGTGGGTTTAATTTTCTTATGCTTTGCCCTATATATGTGAGCCACACTGTAGGTTCGTTCAAAACAACTTGTCTTCTTTCATGAGAACTCTTTCATTCTATTAACAAAGACCAAGAGGGCTATCCGTGTTCATAATTGAGCGAAGATGTTTAATTAGAATGCTTTGCATAGCGCGCTTACCGGAAACCACAGTATCTCAATTTCTTTCTGAAGTCAAAAGAGTAATAGTTTTATATCTGAAACTCGTTGGTTCATTTCTCATTGCAGCTGGTTAATTTATTTTCCTGACCGGCTACCTTTACTTGGACAGCTGCATTTGTAGAAAGTGGAATGGGAAAAAATAACTTCTTTTTAACAGATTATCAGACTTGGTTAATTAATTATCATTTCACAAGGTGTAGTGTTGAGTTTCTGTGTACAATCACCTTAGCTGTATATTTGGTCGAACTGCTTGGCATATGTGAATATCTCTGCTTATTTCTTGATTGCCAAAGGTCTATTATACACTGTAAAAAACTATTTCACACATCTATTCCATCTCGATTTTTTTTTGTGCACATGCAAAATCTGATGTGTCCAACAAGCATATGTCGAGGTATGCATCTGCTCCTTAATCCATTGCCAATTTGTCAGTGCAAAGGCCATTGGAACAATTCGCGGATGGTGAAGCTCTGCTAGACCTTGCCAATGTCCTGGTGACCTCTTTCGAGAGTCAAGACAGAAAAGAAAGACAGACCGACCCCATCATAATTTACCACAGCCATACTCAGAAAGTTTTGTGTTAGAACTTCACTCCTCGATGCTTCTACTGAATCAATCTCTTGGTCGAATCCTGGCGCTGCGGTATCTCCGTTGTTCATGACAGCAGCTGGGTGCCAAACAATGTAGAGTTTTCTTTCACCCAGTTACATGAATATGTTGTATGAATTGATCGATTCACGATTTTGTGTATGTTCACTTGTTTATGAAATTATCCTGTGTCATTCTAGGCATGGTCCTATGAATCTCGCAATCAAGGAACGTAAGCGCGCTGGTAGAAAGACTATTTGGGCAGTTTGTTAGGAGACCTGCAGAGGTGAATTTCATCATCTCATTTTCCAAAGTTCAGGAAATCAAATCGCAAAGTATGGTCTCAATGCAGTTTGCATGGTTCATCCTTTTTTGATCGAGCTTTAATTGATCTGTTTGGACTTTAGCCAAAATAAACAAGCAAGATTATTATGCTATTTTGCTTAAGAAACAGATTATCATGCTATTTATCTATTTGCTGACATCTTCTTAACCAGTGAGGTGTTAACAGATTAGTTGCTGATTTGTGATTCTTTAAACATGCTTTGTATAAGCAATTTTAGTCCATGCGTTTCTTAATTTTCTCAATTCTAAGCAAACGTTGGAGTTTGTGGCTCATATGACACTATTCATTACGCTAATAGTAAATTTGGTACTCTCTTTACGTAAATTCCAAAAATAACACCCTCCACCGTGCCCAGAGAGTCGGACTTCCCACCACATGTCACGTGTGAAATCTGGGTCTTGAGGCATGGATTAGGTTGAGTCCGGTCCCATGGCTTTGGCAGGCAGTGCGGAGCCAGATCATCGCGTGATTTTCGGGATCATGCCTCCAGGCCTCCCTGCCACGGAGGTGGCGAGAAGCCACATTAGATAGCGTTAGGACAAAAAGATTAACATCTAAAAAATATAAAGAAAGATTGATAAAAAGGAAAGCATATATATATATAGGAAAATAGTATGGTACTCCTGGAGTACGTACTCCCACCTCTCATATACCACTTAAATTGTATGATGATATCTCTCTATCTATTTGAGTACTCAAATAGATAGAGAGGTATCATCATACAATTTAAGTGGTATATGTACTCAAATAGATAGAGAGGTATCATCATACAATTTAAGTGGTATATGAGAAGTGGGAGTACGCATGCTCCGTGAGTACTATACCATTTTCCTATAGGACGCCCGTTTCGTACTCCTGGGAGTACATACTCCCACTTCGAATATACCACTTAAACAGACATATTATACTTCTTTATTATTTTCGATATACTTAAATATCAATTATAAGATACTCCAATGTGACTTAATCGGAAAATTTTCATTGGAACCCTTTATTTTTGCTATATACCCTTTTTCATACATAAAAGAAGTATATATACGGATTTTGGTATAAAAAGTGGATTTTCATGAAATTTTTCATGGAACTCACTTTGGAGTATCTTATAACCATTATTAGAGTATATTCAAATTGATAAAGAGGTATCATCATACAATTTAAGATATACTACCTAAAAGAACTTGACATACTCTATTATCACTTTGGGTATACTCATATACTAATTATAAGATACTTCAATGTGAACCACATGAAAAATTTGCAAGAGAGTCCATAGTTTTTAACATATTTTGTAAATACCTTTATATTCGCACATAAAAAGAAGTATGTCTAAAATTGTACATACCACCTCTGAAAATGTATAAATACCACCTATATAGTCTTATATACTCGTATGCTACACATACATACTCTCGGTTGCGCAAGATACTCCCTACGTTGTGAGATATGTGAGATACGAAATAGGGAGTAACTACTCATATATATATAGCCTTTTTCTTACTCCCAGGAGTAGTTACTCCCTATTTCGTATCTCACATATCTCACAACGTAGGGAGTATCTTGCGCAACCGAGAGTATGTATGTGTAGCATACGAGTATATAAGACTATATAGGTGGTATTTACATATTTTCAGAGGTGGTATGTACAATTTTTAGACATACTCCTTTTTATGTGCGAATATAAAGGTATTTACAAAATATGCTAAAAACTATGGACTCTCTTGCAAATTTTTCATGTGGTTCATATTGGAGTATCTTATAATTAGTATATGAGTATACCCAAAGTGATAAAAGAGTATGTCAAGTTCTTTTAGGTGGTATATCAAAAGTGGGAGTAACTGCACCCGGGAGTAGAAAGTATTTTTCCTATATATATATATATATATATATATATATATATATATATAGGACACTGTTTGTACTCCACTTCTAATATACTATTTAAACGAATATATTATACTTCTTTATTACTTTCAGTATACTTGAATACCAATTATAAGATACCCCAATGTGACTTGATCAAAAAAAATTCATTGGAGTAATTTATTTTTGCTATATACCCTTTTTCATACATAAAAGAAATATATACACTGATTTTGGTATAAAAAGTGGATTTTCATGAAATTTTTCATGGAACTCACTTTGGAGTATCTTATCATCATTATTAGAGTATACTCAAATTGATAGAGGTATCATTATACAATTTAAGTGGTATATGAGAGGTGGGAGTACGTACTCTCAAGTACCATACCATTTTCATATATATATATATATATATATATATATATATATATATATATATATATATATATATATATATATATATATATATATATATATGAGCTTTGTGAGGTGCCAACACGAAGCATGGCATCATCAGGTGGCCAGCTTTAATCTGTCCATTGATTCCATGGTGGGCATTAGACTGAAGTAGGAGTGCATTATTGTTTTATTCTGATCTTTGTTTATTTTGTGCTTTCGTGTTTAACTCAAACACATTTTCCTTTGACACTTTACATGGTATATAAAACCGAATTGACAATGAGTCATTTTTCACCATAGATTATGTATGTCTTTTATATGGACGGATCAGATTTTATTTATTTTTTCTCGATTAATGTGAGAATTTCTATCATTTTACCTACTAGGATTAACGTGGGGCTTCTAGAAGAGCCTCCAATTAGTATAGATATAGATAGATTTTTTTAGATAATGGAAGAGAAAACTCTCCCGACCTCTGCATCAAAAATGCACATAGCCTTGTTTATTATAGAGTTCCAAGTTCACAAATAACCATAAAGTTAAAAATGGCTCGAAGCCTTACTACCAAAAGATGATTGAATTTTAAAATCAATCATTACAAATCCTGTGACTAGACCGCCACCCATGATTGTTGAAGATTTGTTTCGCCACATATTCCAACCTGATACTTCCACTCAGTATGGACTCCTTATGGGCTGGTTTCTGCATACTTACCCAAGCCCTCATCCATTACCCGTTAAAAAAAGATAACCTGCAAGGGATTAGTGATAACCTTTTTTTTAATCAAAAATCGCATCATTCCGACATAACCAAATAGACCAACATAAGACACTGGTTCCCACAAGGAGTTGTGATTTTTAAGGTTTTGGAATACTGGCTAACCAATTCTCAAACATGTTGGTCATATTTACAGGAGGGGATAAATTAAACGCACATTGAACAGCCCACCATGCAAGATGTGCAAAGGGACAATCAATACAAAGGTGCTGAATTGTTTCCTCTGTAATACAGAAACAACACTTTTTTTACTTCCCATCTAATTTCTTTTGTGCATATTATCTTTAGTCAAGATTACCACTCTTTTGAGATACCATAAAAATATTTTCACTTTTAATGAAATTTTAAGTAATCAAATAAAATTCCTACCAGGGGCTCGTTAATTTCCCATAAGTGCTGCATAGAAAGACTGTACCGAAAAAAGTCCGGACTGATGCAAATTCCATCTAAAAACATCTTTTTGAGAGCTCAATTGTAAATTGGCAATTCTCAAAATTAACTCAGTCGAAGCCTGTAACTTAGGTCCAATAATAGATTGACGAAAAGACATATTTATAGGAGCCGATCTCATAATTTTTGCTATTGTATCGTCATTTTTCTTCACCACATGATAAAGGATTGGATATTGACTTTTTAGAGGAGAATCTCATAGCCAAATATCTTTCTAGAACCTAGTTTGTATTCCATTTTTAACTTGGAATGATCCAAAGCGAAAAAAGGTCCTTAACTTTCATTAAACTCGACCAAAAGTGAAAATTCCCAAGTTTGTTAATCACCTGTGAAAGACTCTTCTCACCCAAATACTTCCTAATTAGCAAAGTTTGCCACACACCTTCTTCATTAAGCAACTTAAAAAGCTATTTCTCCAATAAACTTTTGTTTTTTTATCTAAATTCTGAATGCAAAATCACCTTGCTCTTTGGTCAAAACACCTCTTATACAGACGTAAATAGATATAGATGTGCTATGTATAATTGCACCTTAAGCACCTCTTATACAGACGTAAATATGGCATACTTGTGGTCAAAACATGCGCATGGGCTTAACAAACTCTGCTTAAACCTTCACAGCTGCACTGCACATGGTCCCGACGGAGAAGGCCGTGAAGAGCAATGGCGTGGTGAGGTCACCCTCTCCGGCCACCGTGTCCCTCATCCTCGGCACCTGCCTCCCGGTGTCCCTGACCATGACGGCCAGCGGCGGCGTCGCCAGGATTGCGGAGCAGGCCGTCCTTCTTGGCCCACTCTGTGGGAGCCCATTTGATCTAAGGGCGAAGGTAAGATGAACTTCTATGGGCCGGATTTGGATTTTGATGGCCGGGTTTGGGTCGCGTTTTATTCGCGATCCAAATTTGGGTGGGCCGTATACAGCTTAAACTTGAGTTTTTTTTTTTGTGCTGTGTATGCTGGTACACATGCTGGTACACAGAGTTGGGTCTAGTCGATGCGAGTAGCAGCTAGTTGGCCATGGCGACCGGAGCCACCACCCCCGCCTACCTCCACAACGCCCTCCTCCGTCGCGCCGCCGACCACCGCGGCCTCCTGATTGCCTTCCGTGACATGCTGCGCGCGGGCGTCTCGCCGGACCACTACACTTTCCCCTTCGCCCTCAAGGCGTTCGCCCAGACGCCCCACCGCTCTCCCCCGCGCGCCGGCGCTGCGGTGGGGTGCCTCCACGCGCAGCTCGCCAAGTCCGGCCATGGCGCCGACGTCTACGTCGCCTCCTCCCTCGTCCACGCCTACGCGGCCGCCACTGACGCCGCCTCCGCGCGGGCGGTGTTCGACGCCGCGCGCCACCGAAACGTCGTCACCTGGACGGCGATGATCGCTGGGCACGCCGCGGCCGGGGAGGCGCGGGAGGCGGTCGCGCTGTTCAGGGAGGCCGTTGAGGGCGGGCGGGAGATTAATGCCGTCACAGTGGCGCAGGTGATGGCCGCGTGCGCTCAGTGCGGGGACCTCGAGAGCGGGAGGTGGGTGCACGACACGCTCCGGCGCTGGGGCGTCGAGCCCGTCTTGCTTGACGCTGCTCTTGTCACGGCGGTACTTGATATGTATGCAAGATGTGGCGGCCTCGATGCTGCATTCGAGGTGTTTGACTCAATGCCTCAAAGAAATGAGGTGTCTTGGAATGCCATGGCTGAGGTCTGTAGTCGGCGTGGAAGGCCGGATAAGGTTCTAGAGGTGTTTGCAGGTATTCATTCTGCCGGGGTGAAGCCCGATAAGGTAACATGGCTGAGCATACTGCGTGCTTGTACAGCCAAGGGAGACATGGGCGTAGGCCGAGGGGTGCACGCATACATGGAGAAGACAAATGGTTGTCGACATGTCGCAGTTTGCACATCTCTCATGGATATGTACTCAAAGGCAGGCAATGCACAAAGCGCGCTCCAGATATTCCGTAGTCTCGAAGGGAAGGATTTGATGGCATGGACAAGCATGATCATCGGCTTGGCCAAGCATGGCCATGGCAAAGATGCAGTGCAGCTCTTCAACGAAATGCGGTATGGTGGCGTTGTTCCAGACCATGTCGCATTTGTAGGTGTGCTTACTGCTTGCAACCATGCAGGCATGGTGGATGAGGGCAGAAAGTACTTTGACTCCATGTTGAATCTTTATGGCATCAAACCAACGATCAAACATTATGGTTGTATGATTGATCTCTTGAGCCGTGCTGGTCACTTAGCAGAGGTTGAGGGGATGATGCAATTGATGCCAATTCAGCCCAGTGTTACAATGTGGGGAAGTGTGATGAACGGTTGCAAGATACATGGCCGGGCCGATATAGCTGAGAGGATAGGACGGGTGGTGGCTGAATTTAACCCTCAGTTCAGCGCAACACATGTTGTCATGTCCAATATATATGCAGAGGTTGGTAGGTGGCATGCCGTTGAGCAAACTAGGTGGTTGATGTGGCAAATGGGAGTGAAGAAAAAACTTGGCTCTAGTGGCACTGAAGTGCACATGTTGTGCTCCTGAATTCAATTGGTTTCACATCTTATGAAACAAGTCAAATTGTGAGGAAAAAGTTTTGACAAACGACATGCAGCCAAGTGTTGAGATCATCGGTTCTGTACATTGTGCACACAGAAAGAGGTAAAGATCATCCAACACAATGCCTGAGATCATTCCTCTGTACATTATGTATGTATTCTGTACTCTATTTATTTTTTGGGACTGTCTATTGGTAATTGGCTGATTTTTCGAAAAAGTCACATTTTTTTATCCATTTGATTAACATTTAATCATATATCACATCAATTTCTACACAAATCCAATGGTAAAAAAAAACTTAAACTTAAAATTTTCAGGCAACTTAGAAATAGCAAATCTGTTTTTTTTTTCTTTTCATTTTCAACTGGTCAATCTTTAGCACCACTCTCCCGCTCCACTTTGTTTAATCTCTCTCTCTCTCTACTTGAGCAGCATAAAAAAAATGTCTTGCTCTTGGTTGCACTTCATACCACAAGAACTCTGTTAGATTTTTTTTGTTTGGGCTGATTGCAAGGTGATATGTTGCCTAGAGTTAGAATCATTGTGTAATACTAGCTCAATATACTTCCACAGCTCCGAGAGCTTTATCTGGCCTAATTAATGAATCCACATTTTGCACATATATAATTGTAAACACAATTTTGATGTGTACTTTTACCTTAATGAACAAAAATCGCGATGCTCTTATAGATTAGCACTCTAGAAATAGCACCGCCTCACAACGATATTAAAATTATTTTTTTGCGAGGAATAGTCCACCAAAGTATTGCACTACTGCTTGGCCTGGCGCACCCCAACCAAAACTAAAGTTGGAAGAATTTTCCTAGTTTGTAAGAGCTAGGAGAGGAACAGTTGGGCTGAGTATTATATTTAGCCCAATGGGCCATCGCAATTGCCTTTGGGCTACCTTACCTGTGTCTTCGGCAGCAGATGCAAAGTGAAGCATGACACATCATAATGTATACAGCCAAGATTAAGAGCTAAAACTACAATATCATTCTTATTTTTCTCGATATATATTCGAAGTGGTGGAGTACAAAAGTGCAGAAATTTGCAACGTGCACGAAACAAAAGAAGATTGTATTTTCCAAGGGAAAATCCATTATATGCCACTGACTAACTCAAAGTTCCACTCTATGCCATCGAATAGCTCTTTATTCATTATGTGTCATCGGGTTTTAATTTTCTTCCCTCTATGTCATTGCTGTCGCCGTCTCTCCTAACACCTAACGTTAAGTGTAGGAAAAGACTATATTGCCCTTGTGAAAATGTGATTCCCTCCATGCCATGGTGAAAAACAGATTCCGTCCATGCCACTGCCAAAACTTGATTCCCTCCACATATTTCGAGAGGTAGAGATTGTGGTTGTAGCTATTGGCATAGTCAGGTTATACCACTGTTCGTGATATGTGAATAGTGAAGTGTTTACTTCGGGTAAACTAGTTACATGTGTTGAGGATGTGTTTCTTTGGAAACGTTGTTGTCTTCCTTGACTTTGCATTGTTTATTCTTGTTACCATTGCAGTTAACGAATTTTCTTGGGTTAGTGGTTACAATGCAGTTAATTGTTTCCTTTGGTTTTTATTTGTTCCATAAAGCAATATCAAAGAATTCTCGTGAAATTGTTGAGTTGATTTTGCTGCCTGTGAGTGTTGTTAATTTGTAAGATTGGTCGTTTCACGAGAATTCTATCTTTTTGTTGGAAAACATGACTTGATTGTTTCGCTTGGTATTTTGAATAATGAAAATTATCTTTTGCAAGTTCTTTATCATGTAGAAACGTTGATCCTACGTATTTCTTTTGGAGTATTTGATTGTTGAATTTTAATTTCTCTCTTTTATGAAAGAAAGTGTTAAAACCCCTTTAGTGATGTCTTGTTATGGTTAAGTGAGAGGTTATAATTAAAGAAATTAATTGATATGGTATGAGTTATCAAGTTTGGTTAGTAGCATAGTGCTAAAATGTTCTTAACTAACATCCTTGGAAGTGAAATTGATTAATTTGATATTGTCATGTATTTGTTACATGATGAATTTTAAATAAGAGTATGTCTATATTTGTTTGGAACTTATGAATTGTTAAGAAGTGTGGAATGTTGATGAACTAGTTTGATCATTAGGATATGTAATTTGCTAAATTTGTTAGATAAATTGGATTATTTGGTCTCTTGTATTAATTTGATCGTTTGGGATGGTTAAGTTGAGGAGGTGTTAGAGTGTTGCCTTAGTGGATATTAATCTGAAATTTATCTTTTAATTGGCTAGTTGATGATCTTATATAATTGCTAGATTTACCTAATTCTTGACATGCTACAATTGTTGAAATGTGTATAAAGGACTAGATGAATGTTGATGTAACACTTCGTGAAGCCTTGTTTTATAGAAGATTATGTTATTAAATTTTTAATAATATTTTGCCCTAATTTCTGAATATAAGGTGAAATATTGAATTGATGTTTACAAACAGTTATGTGAATGCAAATAGAAGTAGGGCCATAATTGCTTACAAAATTAATACAATCGTCAATTGTTAATAATAGCTAAAGTTTGGTGTTGAGCAACACTAATAGTTGAATGAATGAATTTAATAAGTGATCTTTATTAGTGTGCCTTGCAAAATTGTTATATGATAGTTTGATCTTGTTAAAAGTGTTTTGTTTCAACATTGTGGCTTGTGCACTAGGCTCTCTCTAGATCAAGTAGTTATTGCAATCTTATTGAGATAGTAGAAATATGGAATAAGTCTATTTTACACCCTTGAACTTTAACGAGAGTCCAAAAAACACTCTGAACTACAAAACCGTTCAGTTTACACTCTAGAACTGCCAATATCAGATCAATTTACACCCTACGCTGGCTCCATTGGTGGTTTTGGACATGTTGGCAGCCACGTCACTGGTTTTGGATGACGTGGCGTCCACGTGTACCTATTTGGTTGATGTGGCGTCCACGTGTCCTCTCTCCACTCCTCCATTTATTTCCCCGACGCCTCCTCCAGTACGAAGTCACCCCAACCTTCCTCCATGACCTCAAGCCCAGCGAGATCTTCCTGGACGTCGACTTCACCGCCAAGATCGCCGACCTTCTCCTGCGACCCCAACAACACACTTACCCTTCCACTCGGCTCCGCCATCTTTCGCTTCCTCGACTTCCTCCCCTCGGCAGCGTGTGGAAGCTGGACGGTGCGGTGGTGCTCGAAAGGGATAGGGGCGAGTTAGCGGGAGCATGGGCATAAGGATGTCGCGTGGAACTTACTGGTGTGGTCGGAGGGAGCCGAGGTGGCCGGAGGCGCCTAGCGACACGAGTCGGTGGTGACGCAGGAAGGTCCTCCGCGGTGGCAGTCCTGGGGAGGAGGGCACAAGAGAGAGTTCGGGAATGGTAGAGGGAAGCCATAGGGTGCTCACAGAGGAAGGAATCGAGCTTGGGCTCGCCGGAGGAGATGTGGCGGTGGTGGAGGTGGTCTTGGCCGGTCACGGGGAAGAAGGAGGTTGCGGGGTGCTTTAGATTCACTGAGGGGTCTGCCTCCTTGTGGTGTAGGGCGCAGCGTGATGTGGTTGGGGACGATCGAGGGTCGCCGGAACAGCCGGAATGGCGAGGTGCTTAGGCGGCGCGGCTATGGCTGTCAATGGAGCTTGGGTCTTGGAGCTCGGTGAAGAGGAAAAATGAGGAGGGGGTAAGGGAAGTGGAAAGGGAGCAGCAAGAAACAAACCAAGATCCATCTATATATACCTACCACCATCTCTGATCGTCTTCCTCCTCATCGCCTTCGTCTCCGCCGTCGCTGGCGAGGCGCGACCTGCGATACAACTCTCCGCTGGCACAAGTGGCTCTGATCGGCCTGGTGTGCTTCTGCTGCCCAACGCACTCTTCGGCCTTGGTGGCGGTGGGCAGCTCGACCACACCACCACCGACAACGCCAACACGGCGCTCTACGCTTGCTTTGCGGTCTTCGGCCTCCTCGGCGGTGCCGTCCACAATCTCCTTGGCCCGCGCACCACCACCCTCCTCGGCTCCCTCACCTACTCGCTCTACGCTGGTTCCTTCCTCTACTACAACCACCGCCGCTCCGAGGCCTTCCCCATCATCGCGGGTGCCCTCCTCGGCGTCGGCGTCGGTCTCCTCTGGGCCGCCCAGGGCGCCATCATGACCTCTTACCCGCCCCCTCCCGCCGCGGCACCTACATCTCCCTCTTCTGGTGCCTCTTCAACCTCGGTGGCGTCCTCGGCGGCCTCCTCCCCTTCTCATTCAACTACCACCGGGGAGCCGACGACACCTACATGGACTTCATGCTAGTCGGCGCCGCGCTCACCCTCCTCGTCCTGGCGTCGTCCAGGATCGTCCGCGACGATGGCACGTGCGCCACCACGGTCACCTACTACTCGTCTCCACCGAAGGCTGGGAGATCCTCAAGCTCTTTACCAACTGGAGGATGCTGCTCATCCTTCCCGCCACCTGGGCCAGCGTGGATGCCACGTATGAAAAAACCAGCTGTTTTGGCTCGAGGGGGTAGGGTGAGATGGTATTGGGAGTTCGAGGGTGTAAACCAAACAGTTTTGGAGTTGAGGGGGGATTTTGGACTCTCGACAAAGTTCAGGGGTGTAATATGGACTTTTTCCTAGAAATATTATGAAGCAATTTATCATGTTTCATTTGAAAAGTTTTATGATGGGATAGTAGTGTATGTTGATTCTTGCCAAGTGTTGTGGTTGTTGGTTGGATATGGGTCCGGAGGACCGAGGGTAGGGCACTCGCCCTCATATAACCACCATCATGGCTCCTCTGTAATGGCCCATTTTTCTGAGCTTTTTGAAAGAAAAAAAATTAAAATTAAAATAACCATTTGGTTTTGTTGAAGTTCTAAAGCTTAACTTGAGATTTTGGAAATTAAAAATAATTTAAATGGCTAAATCTAACTTCAACTAATTCAAAATTTTGGTTTGGAGTTTGCTAGAGTTCTCTGGTGTTTAACATCTCCTTTCTCTATTCGTTCAGGACCTCCCTATACCTCCTTAGGACCTCTCTCCAAGACCTCTTACGACAACTCTTTTGATAACGACCACCATTCAGTCACGACCACCCTTTTGGTTACGACCATCCTTCAGTCACGACCACCCTTGTGGTTACAACCATCCTTTTGGTTTCGACCAGCCTCTCTGTTTTGACCAGCCCCGCCCTGGTCATCTTCCACCTCCGCCCGGGTCAATGCCGTGCGCGCGTTTAGCGCCGACTCACCTACTCCCGTCGCGCGTATTAAATGCGCCTGTCACCGTCGCTCTGCGCCATGCCTCTGCTCTGTCTTGTCACCTCGACTCACTTGTGTAACATCCCAATCTTGGGCTTGTGTTTCAAATGTAAGAAAATCAGTAGAAATTAAAACTTTTTCTTACATCATGTATTTCCTGTTGTGCCAATCAATTCTTGTACAAGGAATTATGGAAATACATTGTCACAAGTCTAGTTGGTCCAAATCTTGTTATTCCAAAAATAATCTTGTCAAATCTTATGATCATCCTCTGGAAATATTTTTCCTAAGTCTCTGTGATGGTATGTAACCCCTCTGAAAAATTTCACAATTTTTAGAAATTGTTTGAATATTTTTAGAGGCAGTCAAACCTGTTTGACTCTCAGTCAAACATTAAAACAGAGCCTTGCAGAATTTTTGGAGATTTATTCACAGCATAAAAACCTCTGAAAATTTTACACAAGGTTAATATCTGAGTTAGCAAACTCCTGTAAAATTTTCATAATTTTTGGAGTTAATTTGCTACCTCAAATAAATCATTCAAAGTCTCTGTTCCTATTTCAAAGTCAAACTTAGTTTTATTTGTTACTCGGTTCGAGTCGGACTCGCTCGAGCCAATTGATTCGGTCCGATCAACTAACTGCATGCGAGCCACTCTTTAAAACGCGGTGGATCTCAACCGTTAGATCTAAATCGCACGCGCGCGTGTATCACCGGACCTTCCGTTGCAAATCCGATTGTCGATCGTTAGATCTCCATCCAACCGCTGAGATTTCCGAAACCTTCGGACCCTCCGTTGCATTTTTGAATCGAGCCGTTGGATTAAGATCCAACGCCGCGCACTCTCGTTGTAATTTGAGTTTGCAACGTGGAGCTATCTCGAGCCGTTCATTTCTAATCGTAGGGTTTGCAATATCTCCGTTGTGTTTTAAACACCGAGGCGTGGCGCTTTCGTGGTCCGTCCGATTTAGACCGTGGGTGAGAATCACCGAGCCTTTTCCTGGTCTTCTTCAACCTCCGGCCGCAGTGCGAGCACCGTAGGGGAGTAATGGCGTGTCATTTCTTGCTCCCTAAAGCCACCCTAGCCGACGTTTAGGGGTATGGGCGGTACATTGAGCTAGGCCATGCCCTAATGCACGCCTACACCTCTTTTCCTTGTCGGCCGTGCGTGGTGCTTTGTGTTTTGCCAGAAAGAAGTGTGGTGCAAACCCTAATGCTTTCATGGCTTTATAAACACTCTCAATGCTTCCCGGTATTCCTTTAGACCACCATCAAGCTTCATTCTCAATATTGGAGCTTAACACCTCAAAAATGGCAAACCGCCATTGTTGACCCGTGGAGCTCCATTGGTGTTCTTGGTGTTCCAGTGGTCCTCCTTCACGTTTCTTTGCCCTAACCTTATCTATTTACTTCCTTGAACATTTCCT
The DNA here is from genome assembly GCA_036346255.1 of Ampelocalamus luodianensis. Classification (NCBI taxonomy): domain Eukaryota; kingdom Viridiplantae; phylum Streptophyta; class Magnoliopsida; order Poales; family Poaceae; genus Ampelocalamus; species Ampelocalamus luodianensis. The sequence continues at coordinate 5,686,013 of CM070632.1, read as the reverse complement.
CACTTAATTTTGGATTTGATTCTCGTGAATTGTCCAATTTGGGGTTTGTTCAAATTCGGCCGAATTTGGTCATCTTCTTCCTCAGCTCAGGTGAGTGCTCCATTTTCCAATTCTTTGCTCATGTAGCTTCTGTGGACCTTAATGAAGCTATTCTGATGCTTTGGTATCACTCATTTGGCTCAGGGTGTCGTTTTCAATCGTTCTTCTCCAAGTCCATGACTTTCACCGTGATCAAGCATCTCCGGCCATCTTTGAAGCTTCTCGTCCTTAAGGTAGCTTCTTATTAGTCCTTAGAAGCTTTGGCACCCGCATCCTAGGTCTGCAGCGGAGCACTTTGCTGTTTTCGTGTTTAGCCGTAAGCTCCCTCTTTCATTTTCCGGCTAGCCGGCGTTCTAGTCCTTCGCCGCCGGTGAGAATGCTACCATTAGATTCGTAGTGCTATTGCGAATCCATTTTGGTCCTTGGTAAGCGCCGCCGCGGCCAGTGTCGCCGGCGATTTGCCATTGAAACCACTCGGGTTTTGCCGGCACAGCAGCTCCCGTTTTCGTCATTTGATTAGGACACATTAATTGCTAATCATTGGTTATTAATTATGTCTTAATCATTGTCGTTCAGTCACTGACCAGTGGGCCCAATATCCTTTAATCACTCTCTGGTTCAATCCCGCACTGTTCCGACATCATTAAGATTAATCATTGGTTAATTGAATGTGTCGGCATTTAATCGCTGTCGGAAATCTCCTCTGGGTCGCTGACTTGTGGGCCCGAGGAGTTAAGATCAAATCTCAGGAGTCATTAGTGTTTATTTAATGATAATCATTAGAAGCATTAATCCTGTCCTAACCGCCACTCTCAGTCGCTGACAAGTGGGCCCAGTGCACTGTGCACGTGGGTTAAACCAGCGCGTGGGTGACTCGAAGTCACCGACATGCGTCCACATGTCAAGATCCCTTTGAATCGCGATCAATAGCTACCGTTCGCTTTTTAGATCTGCGCCCGGATCGTGAGTGCATTCGACCTCCGTTGCCTTGATCATTTTCGGCCGCCGATCTTGCGATCAACTACCGAGATTGTGTTTGCAACCGCACCGTCCGAATGCATACACTCGTCTTGCGCCGTTGGATCTTGATCCAACGGTGGCTCGTTCGATTCGCGCGCGGCGCTGCTTTTCGCGCGCGAGCCGTAGGATTTGAGATCAAGGGTTGGGAGTTGTCCACGTCGTTTTCTTTTATTGAAGTTTGTCTGTGTTTCGGTAAGTATTTGTTTAACAACTGAAAATGATATAAAAACTTTAGAAACTCATAACTAATTCATTTTAACTGCTTTTTAGATAATTCCAGTGGTAATAAATTATGTTGTCACTTTAGTTTATTATAAAAATGGAATTAAGCATATTCCCGTGGCAGAAAATTGTATAACTAGGAATAACTCGATTTCTGTTATTTTGAATATTCCAGAAATAGTTTTAATCTTGAAAAATGCATACCTTTTTCTGTATAAATCCAAATTGTGCCAAGTCAACTTTGTTAAATTCGTCTGTTAGTATACTTTCATATAAAATAGGATTTGAGCATGTTCATAATTCTGTAAAATGATTTGTATTAGATTTACAACTTAGAAAAATCATAAGTAAATGTGTATAACTCCAAAATTAGTAAATCCAACTTTGCTGTTATTAGGATGTCATAATCTACCTGCTATAAAAATTTCAGACCTTAGATCATTCTGAAAAATTTCGCCATGAACAGTGTTAATTATTAATTAGGTTGTTATAGGCTGAGAAAGAGTATTATGTCCATATCTTTTGCATGTTTAGTCCAAATTGCAAAATTCTTGTTCCTGTCACTTTATAAGGTCATTCCCTAGCTGTTGTGTAGATTTTATTAGATTTGGATGTGTTTTGCTGTTGGGATTTATTTGGTGTTCTTCGTTCTTATTTGCTTATCGCCTTTTCGCGTTAGGTTCCGAAGACAATATTATTAATCTTGATATTGAGCCACAAAGCCATCGACTGCACTTCACCAGTGCAAGCGGATGTAGCATTCATTTGATCATATTGTTCCTACTATTTTCAAATTCTAATATATTGTTTGCAAATTCTATGTATGCATTGCTATGTTGTTTTAAACTATTATCGATAGTTGGCCTACTAGATGCATTATCGTGAGGAAATGTTTATTCCTCTACTATCAAGCCTAGGTTACTTGTCGTGATTTTGGGTTCGATGGATGGACCCTTGTCACTTAGTAGTTTACGTGTTATTATGCTTAGCCATGCTTAGTTGTTTAGAAATGGGCGTTATCGACTGTCGATAACTTTGATCACACAAACTATTACTATGTGTATATTTCAGCCTTGTGCTTTGTCTAAATTGCAAAATTAAAACTGAAAATGAAAACAATTTAGACTTGGGCACAATGGTAAGATGGTGTGATCTTTTGGGTGTGATTGGAATGGTGCCGGGTCAATTAAGGACCGAACTACTTGTGAGTATCTCATATCCGAGCATTACAAAAGCGTGCTAACCACACTAGAGGGATATGGGACCTCTCTTAGCCAAGTACTTTGGGCCGTGTTAATTAATGAGTCGCGGGGTGGGTTGCATATTTGATTATATGCAACATGGACACGCTTGTAGGGGGAACACCGCCGAGGCGGTGTATCTTGCTCCACGTATGGGTCCTTGTGATCCATATTTCGTCTGCAGATCACTAAGGATTAACCCCCATACGTGCGTCTCTTGATTAGCATATTCCATTGGAAAGGGTTCAGAGGACTTAGCCGTGCCAGCATACCAAAGGAAGTGTGCTTAATAGCTTGGCGAAAATGCGGTCCAAGTGTGGGTACATTGGTACACCCTGCAGGATTAAAACTATTCGAATAGCCTCGCCCCAGGGTTATGGACACGCTTGGATAAGCTTTTCAAGAGTTAGACTACAACCATTTTAAAATTTAAAACATGATGGGTGGTATGAATCGGGATTCATGCTATGTTGTGGTGGCTTTGGGAAAGTCACTTCTAGGTGGATACTTGATACTTATGCTTACTCATTGTTATTTAAATACTTAAAAACAGATTTTACAAACTCTTTGCTCAATCTATTACAATATTGCAAATGAAACTTGCTTTATGCGCCCAAAGAACCATATAACCACATTCCTTTGAATACAAACTTTCATGTAGCTATGTATAGGCTTGCTACTCGTAAGTCTTATGAGTACATTTTTGTACTCACATGCATTGCTTGTGTTGTGCAGAGGATGATAGTGAGTCCGATGGACCTCACTTTTGTGAATTGTGCCGTGGTAGTTTACTGGCGATTAGCTTATGGCCGGTCGGTTGCCCTGTGGTGTATGTGGCTAACCGTTGTCTCTTGGTTTAAGCCATCTTATGGCAACTTTGCTTCATTGTTATTTATTTGATACTTATGTCATTTGGCCATTACTGTGTTGTAATAACTTATAATATGTATGTCTTTGGTAGACTTGTTATATTACATTGTATGGAAATGATGCATGCCCGAATTGATGTATGTGTGTCGCTTGTTCTGGGAGGCACATATTCATCGAGACGCGGATTATTCTATTTGTGATACTAGAACCAGTGGAAGGTTAAGTATTACAAGTTTAATAAACCGGGGTCTCACAACTTGCTCCCATCCCATCGCTCTGCGCCGGCCAGAGCTCCGCTCGTGCGCCCCTGTCGCGTCGCCGCAAATCCCGCCACTCCATCCTGTCGCCCCGTCCCCCTCCTTCTGCTCTAAATAGCGCACCAGGGAGCCCTTTTGCCCTTTCTCACTCCTTTTGTTTTCCCTCAACTTTCTCTTTCTCCCTCACTCTCCTTCGTTTGCCGAGTTTTCAAGCTCCAAGTGCTCCGGTCGAAGCTCACACTGCCAGGGAGTGCGTTGCCGTTGAAGGTCCTCCGCCGTCGACACCTCCACCTCCGGCATCGCCTCGCCGCGCTCTTCACAATGCACACCTCACCGCCGAAGCGCCGCCGCAAGCCGCATCTCGCCACCGCCATTCTCCCTCGCCTCTGACCTCCCCCTCCGGCCTCTCTCTCGGCCCTGGTGAATTTCCCGTGCTCTGTTCCCTCTCAGTTTAGACCTCTCTCTCAGTTTAGACCTCCCTCTTGGTTTAGACTACCTTTCCTACGGCCATGTCGTGTAGTCGTATCCTTTCCCACGACCACGTCGTGTGGTCGTATTCTTTCCTACGACCACTTTGAGTGGTCGTATCCTTCCTACGACCACGTTGAGTAGTCGTATCCTTCTTTGGACCTGGTAATCGAAGCCTTCTTTCGACTCCCTTCCGAGGGCTCAACCTCCCTCGTTCGAGCTTCGACTCGAGCGGTTCAAACTTCTATCTTCTTTTAAAGTCTATACCTTTCTATTGGTTCCAGTTGGTATTTTCTGAAGATCATTTGGATTTTATTTGGACTTTTTTTATTTGGCTACGTTCTCTTGTGTAGATTTCGACGACTCTGGGGAACCCGTGTACTCTGAAGAAGTGGACCACCAGGCATTCGAGCAAGGCAAGTCATATATTTGATTATATTGAATCCCAGTATTTTAAGTTATTTAAATTTCATTTTAAATTATTATTGCATGCATATTTCAATTTAAGTATTTTAAATCCCTGTTTTAACTTTATAGTTATTTCTAATTCCTTTGTACATCCACACTTGACTGTTGTTTGAATCACCCTTGATACCTTAGTTAAAAGCTAGTTGGTACATTAGTATGAACTAGAACTTGTTGCAAAACTCTCTGCTTAGTCGAAGCTTAGCTCCAAAAATATTTACTTTGGAGAATTTAGCCACAAATTCAACTATAATTTAATTTGTTGCTATGGTATTGTCTTTACCATAGAAGTTTATAAAATGATTTGACTTGTTAAATAAAATAAAAGTGGTTTGGACTCGGACGAACTGGATGTTGGGATGGGTGCATGTTCATGCACGGGATCGATTCATTTCTATGGTCGAGGCCTATGGTTTGTTTTGGAAGTCGTCCAAGTCAGTTAAAGACCGGTCTTCGAGCCACATCTTGCTAAGCCACATCGTACTACCACATATCTCGAATGGGCGGAACCTGACTAACTAATTTGCAATGTTTCACTGTGGTCATTCCATCCGGTTGTGTGGGTGGTCTTTTATGACCTACTTCTTTACATTCCCACCTGGCGCAAGAGGGGGCCTAAACCCTACGGGTTTATATCCAAAGGGGGTGAAACCTTAGCGAGGGGGGACTACGGTGGAATGGCGCTTTGTAAAGGCCTTGTCACGACCTCTAGACTGTTCACCTAAGGTTGTAAGCGATGGTATCGACGGATGCCAAACAAACTAGAGAGGTCTTGTCGTGTGGGTAAAGTTGTACAACCTCTGCAGAGTGTAAAACTATTCGAATGTCCACGGTCATGGATATGCTAGCAAAGTCACTCCAAGTTAGATTTTGGTTTTGTTTTCAAAGACTTGTTTAAATTGTTTTGGATCTCTATCCATTTGGGTTTTGGGCTGGTAGCCTTGTGATAGGAGGATATCCTTCACCACTCATTGATAAATGTTATCTGACTATAAAACTTGAGTTTTAGTAAATGAATTTTTAGTATAGAATAACTGCTTTGTAACTTAGTACAAGTATTTGGAAAGAAACATGACTTTATGCAAATCAACCCTATAAGCCTTCCATTGAGATATCCTTGCATGCATTATAATCTGTTACTTGACTAGTGTGACTTGCGAGTATGGTTGTTGTACTCACTATTGCTTAATTTAATCATTAAGCAAGAGAGGAATGCTACGAGGAGTCGGAGACCTTGGACGACTAGGCTACGCCCTCCAAACGATTGCCTGTGGCGAATCGTGTGGTCTACCTTGCTATTTTTGCTTCCGTTGTAATTTGCTCTTGGGTTTATGCCCCTTTTGTAATCAACTCTAATTATTTCAACGAAAGACGTTGTATGGTTGTGCTATCATTTCTTGTTCGAATGTGTATACTAGCTACAGATCTGGGACTAGTGTGGATTACAGAGCGGACCTGGGATCCTTCGCTCCCGGGGTCACGACATCCTCCCTGTCGAGGTAGTGAGACTCTGAGGCCTGATTAGCCAGGGAGGCGAGGGATCGCCCTCCAAGCTCGATCGGGACTCTTCTCAATGAACAAAGAGGCTCTGATCTTTAGCCAACTATTTAGGGACTAACTTTATTTATTTCTTTGCTTGATCGATAATGGATACATACTATCCCTTTTACAGGGACAACCCGACTTGACCTCTAAGAAATAATCTATGAGAAACTTATCTCTAACAATCCAATCTAATAATAACTTGCCTAACTAATAGATTCTACCAAATACCTAATAGATAGATTCCTAAATAACAAATACTGCCTAATACTTGCACTGCTATAGCAACACGCGATGCTATAGTTCCGCGCGCTGCAATACCTCGGCTGGATATTGGACCATAACATTACACCCCTTGCGGCGAGACAGTTTGTCCTCGAGCTGCGGTGGTGGCCACGGTTGAAGTCCTTGGTGGCCCCACGTTGGCGAGAGGATACGATGGCGACGTCGTGTCACGCAGACATGGATCAACGAAGCTCCAATGGACAACGGTCAAGTTGTTGAGTAAGACTTTCTACTCTTCGTTGATAGCCTTCAACTTCTCCAAGAGAGATGGTGCAGCACCGGAAGCTATGGTGAGTGGCTCTGATACCAAATGTTGTGGTCATTGGTTGGGTACAGGTTCAAGAACCAAGGGTAGGGTACTCGCCCTCATCTAATCTCTAGCAGGGCTCTTCCCTGTCGAAGTAGCGATGCTCTGAGGCCTGATTAGCCAAGGAGGCAAGAGATCGCCCTCCAAGCTCGGCTGTGACTCTTCCCGATGAATAAGGATTCTCTGATCTTTAGCCAACCAGTAGGGACTAACTTTGTTTATTTTTTTGCTTAATTGATAATAAATACATGTTATCCCTTTTACAGGGACGACTCAACTTGATCCTTAAGAAATAATCTATGAGGAAACTTATCTCTAACAATCCAATCTAATAATAACTTGCCTAACTAATAGATATTACCAAACACCTAATAGATAGATTCCTAAATAACAAATAATGCCTAATACTTGTGCAGCTACAGTAACACTCGATGTAGTACCTCGACTGGATATTGGACCATAACACCAAGAGTGTATTGTATTGATGTTAATAAAATTATTAGTATGGGTTTATGAGGGTGCTATTGATTCTTATAAAAAGAAAATAATTTGATCGCCCTTCGTGATATTGTTTACATGAAAGGTTTCGGGTTTTGCATTTGTGATCTTTCAGAGTTCATATTTATATGGTTGCTAAAAAAATTGTTTTAGGAAAGAGATGTTGTGTAAAGTTCCCTTGGTTCTCAAGTGATTCATGCGATTTGGTCTTAAAAGCTCTTCTTGTTTCAGCTGGCAAAGTAATATTGTAATCTAAGAAAATTATTTTCACTGTTAAAGGAAAGAGTGTAGTAGAAGTATTTGAGGTTGGTGTCAAGTTTTGTAACTTGCATCTTATTGAAGAGTGCTTAACATTTCTGATTTTGCCACAAAAGAGTTTCCCAAGTTTCAATAGCAATGTTTTATTCTTATTGGTTGATATTTGATATTCTCTTCTTGTGGGTCGTGTGCTCTTTTATCGTGGTTTTGTCTCTTGCTTTTAGGCTTTCTTGCCATTTAACTATTTTTCCCTTGGGTTTGTGCTTATTGGGAGTGGTAAACGTTTTTCTACGTACTGAAAATTATTTTCATTTGCCTCTTGTTTTGAGAAAGAAATAACTAATTTGTCCTACATGATTCTTTTGGAGTGTTTAGCGGCAACTGGATAGTGGTGGTCAAGTATATGATAGTGGTGAGATTTTGGGTGCCAATTTATTTGAAGTTCACGGGAGGATGAATTTGATTATATTGTTGCGACTAGTAGAATCTATAGTAATTTGTGATCCAAGATTTTTTGTTCGTGTTGGTGGAATGTTGAAAAAAATGGATCTTGGACAAATAGTTAGGGTATTGCGATTGTGTAGGTTGCAAGGTTGTGTAGTTGAAATTGAATGGTGTGGTTTAGCGAGGATCCAAGATTGGTGGAGTAATTTAATCGTTTTGGGCAGTTAATTGATTAGTGGAGATTATTGATATTGATGATTGAGTATATTGTTTAAATTACGGGAATTTTAGTCATCGAATCTAAAGATTTCCCTATCAATTATACCAAAAGTTCATTGTAGGAGTATTGAATGTAGAAATTGGGCTTGTGTTTTATGCTAGAACCTTGGTTACCCGATGATTATGTGTAGAAGTAGTAGAATAAAAGTGGATTCTAAATAGTGTGATGGTCATTGATAGAATTCTTTGAGTAGTAAAAGAGTGTGCGCTGTGAATTCAAGTTGATCATCCTTAAAATATTGTGGTGATGGGATTGTGGGTGAAATCTATGTTCAGATGCGTTGGGAATTATTGGTCGAAGTAATTCTTTTGTTAGAGGAGTAGACTAAGTTTTTTTAATGGATTAGTAGAGCCCCTCTAGATGAGTGTGGTTGTTACTTTCGGGTTGAGCAACGCCTTGAGTTTGTCTTGGTTAAGAGGAAGGAGTTAGTGTGATAATTTGGAATCCTAGGATTTAAAATAATGTTTATTCCTAAAATAAAGATTGAGGAAAAAGGGGTGGTTTCTCGAGTAGTGAGATACTCTTGGATCTTGTTGGAGCTTTGTGTTTATGGTGGATGAGTTGCTTTATGTTGGTGCGTAGTCGAGTGATTTCGCCTTTGGCTTATGTGGTGTTTATTTGCAAATTGCTTACTTGGAAACTGAAAAAGTTTTCATCATGAATCTTCGATTTTGGATTTGATAATGCGTGATTGTGATGAGAATCCTTCGTTTTTTCAGTTGGGTTTTTTTTGTAAGAGGGTTGGTTTAAGGTGAGTTGTTTGTGTGTTCCTTATTAAAGGAGATGCTCCTTGCAAAAGTGAGGAGGTTGATTGAGATAGGAAAGAAAAGTTCCATGTGATTTGTGCGGGTTGTGTGGTTTGGTACCAAAGGGAAGGTTAACCCAAGGTATGATGGATTATTTCCGATAGTTGCGGGGATTTGGAAGATGGTGTATCACTAGGACCGTCTCGCGTCTAGGCGCGGGGTACACAACGTCTTGTATGACCCGGTGTTGAGGGAGCACCTGAGAGATCCAGGGTTTGAGGTTTCATTATAGCCATTGACCAACAAGTAAGACTTTACCTTCGAGTCCCGCCCGTTGAGTGTATTTGGAAAGGTCGGGATGAGTGTTGAGGCACAAGACGTTGGTATATGTCAAGGTTCTGTGGACATATTAGTCCGAGAGAGATGCGACTTGTGAGTTGGAGTCTCCCATGCGCGAGCAATATCCAGAGTTGTTCACGTTGGGTATGTGTTGATTGTTATTTAATTTCAGTTGTGGTTGTTCTTTCGAGTTGAATTCGGGGTCAAATTATGTTTAAGAGGGGTAAAATATAATATCCCGAAACGCTTTAAAGGAGGAATTCACATTAGAGAAGGAATTAAATGTTTTAAAAGGGGGAAACAGAAAATTAGGACACCCTAAACCATGGACTCCCAACCCACGGCAATCTAGCCCAAAGGGGGCCGACCCAAGGGGGTTTAAGGTTGGTGGGGGCAGCCCCTAACCCTAGCCGCCCACCCCCGCTCCAGCTGCCACCTCCCCTGTACCTCCCCTTTGCATGTCGCCTCCCGCTTTTGCCCTAGGTCACGTGCCACCGCCACCTACTGATGTTGCCACGCCACTTTGCCGCCGGCCAACCGCTGCCAAAGAGGAAGAAAGGGACATCAAGGAGAAGGAAGGAGGAGAGAAGAGAAGGAAGGAAAAGAGAAGGTTTTCGCGGATTCCTGTTATTCCTCGTGATCATCAAGGGCCCTGTTAATTCCTAGGTTTTGTCGTGGTTAGTAGTTGTTAAGTTTATAGATCATTTTGATTAGAGGAAGGTTAGTTTTCAATCTACCCTGGTTCGTCAAGGTTAGGTGCAGAACCTTGCGAGGGTGATTTGGGGTACTTGAGCTCAAATTCAGATGTCGGTCCAATTGGAGAAAAGTTATATAATCTCGTTATATTTCCAGGATGGTATGGATCATTAGCATCGGAGTAGCAAGCGAAAGGATACGATCTCGAGAAGGTCACTATGTAGAATCTGGACATAGCTGACATATGTTGTGAAGATGAGTCAGTTTCATATATTAAATGACAAAACTAAATTATGGTGACAACTTGATTAATGTAGAAAATTTTGTGTATTTTCCAGAACTGGTATCGTTCATATATTTTCAAGTTTTAGAATTAAAAATGTAAAATTGTGAAAAGGACTGCCCTGACAGATTCTGGGATGATTTTTGGGGAATAAAACGGGCAGAAAATGGTAGAATCAGAGGTTTGTCATAACTAGGAGATTGTAGGTTTCTTCATGATTATTCCATAAAGTCTTGGATGGTTGAATTTGGAGTTCGATGAATAAGTTGGAGCCATTTTACTACTAGGACAGTGGGTAGTATGTCCGGTAGTTTTGGGTTAATTGGGTCGGTTTGGCATAGACATGCGATGACGGTTAGAATAAAATGTTGGTGATGTGAAGTTATGATTTTGATATGTGTTTTGAATTATTTGTTCAGGGAGTATGGTCTCTAGTGCTCCGTCGTCGTTTCGCTATCCAGTTCACAGGGATAAAGAGGCAAGTGCATGGTAGACAATGTTCATTGGTTGATCGCTATATTTTTTTACCACTCATTACCATTATATTGTTCATACTTTTACCTGATTTAATTACAAGCAATGTGACTGACCATGATATTATTCGTACTGTTGGATGTGAGAATATTGGATGATGATATTATTGATGAATCTATGAATAATTGTGCATTCATAAGCATCATTGTATAAGAGAAGGTGACCATGGTGATCACACACCTCCACGGGAGTGGAGGAGGTCCCCGGTCCTTTTGAAGGATGGGTTTGATAGTGTGTCATCGACGGATAAACACTAACGCTATACCGGTATACGCGAAAGAAGTGCATGTGGAAATGTAGTGCAGAGATGCATTGAATGAAAAGAGAAATTGATGATTGAGTATGAGGAGAAAGATGAATCAATAGTAATGTTGATGATGACAATGTTTATGGTTGAATTGATCATTGTTCATTGTTTATTATTGTGCTTGCTGAGTCGTGGACTCACCCTTGCTCTATTGTTGTTTTAAGGTGATCGTTGACGACGTTGCACATGGGAAAGGCTAGCACACTTGGAATCATGTCATTCATTCAATTACATGAAACATTGGCCATAAGACACTTTATTAGTGTGATGAAATATAATTAAGATTGGATATTATTGCTTAGCCTTAGTTGTTAGGTTGGAGGTGGCTATTCCTCCAATAGACTTGATTTGAGTGGTTTTGATTCGTTCTTGGCTTATTTATTACCATGTTTTCTATGAATTATTTATCCATGATTGTCATATCATTATGCTTGCGTTATTGTGACATGTGGATAGATTTTATCATTGATATGTTTACTGTAATTTGCTGATATTTGATGTTAAAACTGATAGTTAGTATAGTTTAGTGGCATTCTAGTCTTCGTGTTGGGCTGGGTGTTACAGAAGCAACCACTCAGGCCGACTCCTCACCAAAGTACCAGCCCACTTAGGAAAAATAAATAAATAATTCATGAGAACAAGTAGAATATTATTTAAAATGAAGGAAAAAATAACAAAAACTAGAAGAACCAACAAAATCATGAAAATAAGGAAAATCCGGAGAATCACAAAATACAATGAGAAATTCAAAAAAAAACCTTAAAATTGCTACTACATCCATGATCGTACCAAAATAGATTAAAAAAAATACATATCCCTAATTACTAACAAATTGCAAATAGATCGCAAAAGGCTAATGCTTAATTGCTTATAACATAGCTTTACAAATCATTAAATGATTATTCTCTTTTCCAAAAGCATACTTCATGAAGTGACAGAAGCATCTCAATCATCAATTTCAAGTAGGGGGGGCGTGGCGGCGAAGGTCAGGCTCGGGGCCTCGGGCGAAGGAGAATGGAACCGAAAATACTTCACCCGAACCAACCCAAACCAACTCGTTTAACAAGCTAACCTAACCCAACCTAATCTGTTTTGCTCTTTAACCGATTTTGAATCAATCCAATTATACTTATTCCTTGAAACCAACCCACTCAACCCGTTTGAACCTGAATCATTACCAGGCCTACTCGTCAACGAAGGGTGGTGCCACGAGGTACACCTAGGGGTCTTCATCTCTCCCGTGCTCTTAATTTAGGGGTCTAGGGTTTAGGGGTCCTTGCTCCATGAGGAGGACTAGATAGAGGGCGCACGCCTAAATAACTATCTATGATGAGGTAGGAAAACGTAGGATGGAGTTCTTGTCATGCTGATGAACAACCTTGGTAAACTCTGAAGCATGTACGTTTTTAGTTGAAAATTTTGCAATATTCCTTTCAGCAATCTGCTAATATTTACCATTTTCAACATTAGCTTTGTAAAACAAATCACGATGATAAGACATGTATATGAGTCAATTTAGATCCATATCACACAACAGAAATATGAAAGTAACATGAACAATTAATCCATATTGGTTTCTGCCAATATTATTAGCACTACCACACGACATGCTTCATTGATTAAAATATTAAATTATGAAAAGGAATGACTATCTAGAAAGAAATATGATATGCACTGTGGCTACGAGTATGCTTGGACTGGCACCTTCAAGCACGATTAAGCTGAATACAAATGGCATGCCTGATCTTCATAGCATTCTTTGATTTCGAGACTGTGCATTTTTTTCAGAGAAAGCCACAAGCAGCTAACAACCTGAAATTGTAGTGAGACAAAAGAATGAACTATCCATGACCATTCAAAGAGATGGACGATGTTAAGAAAAGGATTTCCTAATCTACCTAACAACAAACTAGAGGTATGATATGACAATAGAACTACGATGTCTTCCAAAATAGCAAAACCTACTTCCTATGCAAAACTGAGGATCACGAGAATTTTTTATATTCGAAAATCATTCAATCGAAATGATAAACGAAACTTTTATATAAAAATCCAAGTTTAGGTGGGAACATCCATGAACTGCGCATATTTGCTAAAAGCATTGTTCACAACTATGTATATTTTCATATGTTCACACATGGCGGCCACCTATTGTAGCATCATGAAGTCTTTGTAAATATGGAACTCGCCAAAAAAACGACGATAGCACAAATTGGAAAAGTTGAATGTTTTTTTATGAAGGAATGTTGTGTTGCTGTTTCGCAACTTCACTTAACAACTCAATTGGGAGGCAAAATAGGCAATGAGGAATTACTTACGATGCCTGGCTATCACTATCGTTCTATTGTTATGGTTGTTGAAGATTTGATTGACACGCATCTTCCATTCCAGATAAGCTTCAGGATCAACTCTTCCCTTGAATTCCGGTATGGTGATTTTGATTCGACTAATACCGTCGTCCTCGCGTTGCACACCACCGTCGCGGTGTCCTCCATGTACTGTGAGTCGACGATCAAAATAATCACACTGTGGTGGTCGTCGATAGCCTCCACGGCCATTAAACATGTCATCATCATCAGCACCATAGTAATGAGTGTCGTCATGCGACTCCGCACGTCGCACCAAGTTTGGTGCCTGATGCCGGGCGTGGGTCCCTTCAGGCGGCGACAACCTCTCCTCCAAGTGACGAAGAGTACCGGCTAGATTATTGAAACCCTCAATGAGGCGAGCGTTCAACCTGTTTTGCACTTCGGTGATCCGCGCATTCACCCCATTGATGCTTCCATCGAATTCAGCACGGATGACATCCTCTCAGCGCTTGATGTGGCCGGGGATCGCCTTGAATCATGCTCATACAGCGAGTGGAATTCATCATCGAGCGGTTCTCCCAAGTCGTCGCTGGGGTAACCACTTGAACCCCTTCAGCTCGCTCCTAATATCCTGAAAGCAGTAAGAAAAAATTATGTATCGCGATCAACCACGCTTTGATACCACGATGATACGGACTAACTAGTAAAACTAGCTAATGCATATGGTGGCTCGATCTTTCATGGTACACACAACAAGATTCTCCTTCTTCTTGTGGCTAGGGTTTAACCCCTCCTTGAACCTTGCGGTGATGAAGACAGCAGCAGCTTCTTTGACAACGTCGTAGTGTAGATAGACATACAAATATTCATGCACTAATCAGTCCCAAGGAAGATTAGAAGCATGAACTCGAAGCCTCTCTAAACCATAAGTAACAAAGATCACGAATTAGACGAGTTGAATCGTGTAGATTCGGTAGGTAATCTCAAGAACGACGCGTTCTTGCCTTGCACCGACCTCAACAAACCCTAGATGAAAAAACCTCAACAAACACGTAAGATATTGCGCCACAAAGTCTCCGTGACTTTTCTGTATTTTCTTGTAAAATTCTTCCCCTCGTTACAATGGGCAATGCCCTAGCCTTATATTGGCATCTACGGGTGCTTCCGATTCTATCTCTGACTCTCGTATCATACAAAGATTCTTTCCTAATACAGTTATGGAAAGATTACAACCAAAATTCTTTCCTATTACAGTTTTGGAAAGATTACAACCAAATCAAACTAAAAAATATATACCAAAACTTATCTACAAATAAAAATATCTCAACCCAAAGAATCTCTTTCATGATTTAGCCGCCTGGACGTGATCGTAAACCATATGGGTGTGGTAGTACGTGGTCGTGGACCGTCTGGACGTGGTCGTAGATCACCTGGACGTGGTCGTATATTACTTGGTAGTGGTCGTAGGCCACCTGGTGGTGGTCATAAGCCACCTGGTCTTAGACCTGGTTGAAAACCTGGTCGTAGACTGCCTTGAAGTGGTCGTGGGCCCTGTGGAAGTGGTCGTAGACCTTGGGGATCTGGTTGAAGACCTCCAGGAACTGGTCGTAGACCTTATTGAACTGGTCGTGGACCTCGCTTCCTTCTGGCTTAGCTTGCACCTAGCTTCAGCTTGTTGCCATGTACCCGATCAACATCACTTGACCTTGTACTTGCAGATTGGCTTGGTGTAGCACAAGACAAAGTGGTGGTAATGACACTCTAGGCTACATCAGAGGGCAAAGCTGAGGGGAAGGAGGGGGTGAGGGGACAGGATCTGGATGGAGCAGGTGGAGTGGCGACAGCGGCGACGCCTTAACAAGGCGTGCGGGAGCGTGGGGCTTTTTTTGCGCGTGCACCAACGACGGCGACAGGAGAAGAGGACTAGACGATGGCGGGCGAGTACGAAGGTGATGGGTGACGCTGTTGACGGCGAGGAAGAGTCCTGTGGGGACCCGGGTATTTAACTAGTAATACTTAACCTCCATATGGTTCTAGCATTACTAATCAAATATCCAAAGCCTCGATGCACATGTGCTTCCCAGAACTGCAGCACATGCTCATCATCACAAAATTATACATTATTTTCATACAACATTGATACTAAGTTCAACAACGACATGCATAAAGTAAAGTTATTACAAAAGAGCCGACCAGCCAAATAACACAATATACAAGAATGACAGCGGAAGCAAAAGCGTCATAAGATGGCTAAGAACAAAAGTCGACCGGTTAGCCAACATAACCCACAAGGCAACCGAGGGCCGCTAAGCTAGTCGCCCCGAAGCTACCACAACAAAGCTCACAAAAGTGAGGCCCTTCGAGCTCACCTTCTTCCTCTTGCAACAAATACATTTAAGCAAGACAACTTAGTACACTAAGGTACTCGCAAGACTGACGTGTGGAATAGCAGACCTATTCATAAGCTACATGCAGGCTTATTTAAGTGGAGGTTATATATCTCATTTTGCACAAAGCCAACTTTATTTGCAATAATGTAATACATTTAAAAGCAAGTTTGCAAATCTGTTTTGATGTTGAATATAACAACGAATTAATAATAAATACAAGTAACCACTTGGAAGTGACTATCCCAATAGCCACCACAACATAGCACGAATCCCCGATTCGTACCACCCATCAAGTTTTAATTAAAAGGTTGTAGTCTAACTCTTGAAAGACCTTGCCAAGCGTGTCCATAACCTAGGACGAGGCTATTCGAATAGTTTTAACCTGCGGGGTGTACCAATGTACCCACACTTGCATCGCCTTTAAGCCACAAAGCACACTTCCGAAGGTATGCCGGCACGGCTAAGTCCTACGAGACGTTTCCAATCTTGTGCATTAACTACGAGCCGCTCGTATGGATAGAAACTCATACGCTTACATTGCAAGCCGAAAGACAACCAGCCATCACGGGGGAAGCCTTTCGGACACTACAATGCTCCCAGCACCATCCCTCCTGCGACTCCCTGCGACCCGAAGCCAATACACGCCAAAGTACTAAGTCAAGAGAGGTCTCATACCCTCTAGTGTGGTTAGCACGCTAAAATGCTTGGTTTAGTGTAACAAGATGTTCGGTCCTTGTTGACCCGGGCACCATTCCAGTCACACCCAAAATCACACCATCTTACCATTGTGCCCAAGTCCAAATCTTTATGTTTTTAGTTTTTGGGTTTTTGCAAATTGAACATAGCATCAAGCCGAAATATAGATATATAATAAGCATTTGTGTGATCAAGGTTATCGACAAGTCGATAACCGCCCATTTCTACCGGAAGCTAAGCATGGCTAAGCAATTAATCCGCAAAACTACTAAGTGACAAGAGCTCATCCACGAACTCTAAATCACAGCAATAACTTAGGCTCATGGTAGTAAAGGATAATCATTTGCCTAAGGAAATGCATCTACTAGGTCCACTAACGACAATAGTTTAACACAAACTAGCAATGCATACATAGAATTTGTAAACAACATAAATACTTGAAAATACAGGGATTAACATGATCAAACTACTTGCCTTGCTGGAATTGTTCTTGCTGCAGAGGAGAATTCTCAGGTTCAATAAACTCTTCGGAACCTAACGCGAAAATGCGATAAAACCCGATAAGAACGAAGAACACCAAACAAAACTCAACAACAAAAGACATCCAAATCCCATGAAATTTATACAGCAGCTAGAGGTTGATTTTAGACAATTTTAGGAACAAGAATTACTTCTTTTGGACTTAGCATGAAAAAGTTATGGCTAAACTAAGTTCTCTCAGCCTGAAAAATCCTAATTAAATTAATTTTGGTTACTGTTCATGGCAAAAATTTCTAGAATGATCTGGAATCTGAAATTTTTATGGTAGGTATCTAAGGTCATCCTAAGAACAGCAAAGTTGAGTTCACATCATTTGGAGTTATAATGAATTAGTTATGATTTTTCAAAATTGTAAAACTAGCATATATCACTTTTCAGGAACATGAATAAGGACAAGGCCTAGTTCATATTAAAGCATGTCTACAGATAAATTTTCCAAGTTGAGTTTGCTCAGTTTGGAATTACAGAGGAAAAGTTATGTATTTTACAAATTTGAGATAATTTCTAAACATGCTTCCCTATTGAACATTAAAATACATCCTAAACCAATTTCCAGAGCAGCATAGTGACTACATCTATTCTCAAATTAAAATTTATCCTACCACAAGGCTACTATTATTTGAATCATTCAAAAAGGAGCTAAGATGACAAAGATATGCACAATTGAAATTCTGAACATTTAAAAGACTTTGAAAATCAGCTCTCGGGGGAGGTCCAAATGAACTGAAGGAAACGGGGAGGTCGTGGTCGTCGATCCTTCATCGCACGGCTACGGACCTCGAAGCACAGCGCACCACGCGTCGCGCCCAGGGGAGGTCTGGACCGTTGAGATCGAATCCAACGGCTACGACCAGTGCATGCACAGCGCACGCAGAGGACCTCTTCCCGCACTGGGGAGGTTGGGATCGTTAGATCAAGATCTGATGGCCCGGATCTCCGAGAGAGGTCCTAAGGCTAAATCTACGGAGGGAGGTCTGGACGGCCAAGATCTCGCGGGGGAGGTCCTAACGGTCTAGATCTCCGGAGGGAGGTCCTACGACTAAGGTTCACCCAAGGAGGTCCTGACGGCTAAGATCTCGCAAGGGAGGTCTTAACGGTCACGATCAAGCGAAGGAGGTCCTGGGTGGTAAGTTAACAGAGGAACACCAGGACGGCTAGGATTTCACCGAGGAGGTCATGGATGGACAAGATCTAAGCGAGGAGGTCCTATGCAACAGGGTTTTAACGGGAGGAGATCTGGACGGCTCAGATTAGATCTAGGGAGGTCCTGAACGGTCCAGATCGACGCGGAGGGAGGTCCGGAGGTTCTCTTTATAAAAGACCAGGGGTGGTCTTTTACAAAGAGGACCCTAAGGGTGGTCTTTAGGGGTGGTCGTTACAAAAAGACTACGGGGAGGTCTTTTTGCGCAGGAGTGGTCCTAGCGGCCAGGATTTAACCAGGGTGGTCCTGGACGGCTGGGATCAAAACAAGAGGGGAGGTCCGGGCGCTAGGATTTTTACGAGAAGGATCCTACGACCAAGACCTAATCTAAGGAGGTCTTCAACGGCCGAGATTAAACCTAGGAGGTCCTAAGACTTAGAGTTTACACAGAAAGCGTTCTACGGCACGGATCTAACTTGGGGTGACCTTTAATGGCTGCGATTACACCTAGGAGGTCGGGGACTTAGAAGGCACGCGCTTTGCCGAGCACGACAAAGATTAATGAGCAACCTCGGACAACATTAATGCCAATCATTAGATTACAGATCCTGTCCGAGTACGACACGGCCAAACGCCCGAGCTGAAGAAAAGCTCACCGCCGGTGATGGGGACCTCGCCGGCGCCGACCAAGGGCACCGATATGCTCACGATAGTGCCGCGGACCTACCGGAGACACTCTCGACGGCGGCGACGGCCTTGAACGCCGGCGAGCCGAGATAGACTAGGAAGGCTAAACGGCAAACTACGAACTACACGAGCTCTAGAAAGCAGTAACAAAGCTAAGGAATGGGCACCTGAGGGCAGAGAGGGTACCAGGGTGGTCGAGGAGCTCGGAGATGGCCGACGAAGACCGGCGATGAAGTGCTTGCCGGCGAGGAAGAAGAAGATGACCCCGACCACGGAAAGCAGCTCCCCAACTGGTCCACCTCTGCAATGGTGAACCGAGTTAAGTTAGAGCAAGCCCTAGGTGATCAAGATGACAGTGAAAAAGGCCAGAATGTTGCTGGGACCACTGGAGCTCGGATGATCTTGGGGAACTTCAAAACCCGACAATGGTGGTGCCTAGGGTGGTGTTATTGGGTGCTCGAGCTTGGAGCTCTCACTCACAACCGAGGGAGTCCAAGCAGCAACCAAGAGTAGGAAAAAGAAATTGGGGAGGGCCTTGAGCTAGATAAAGCCGGGGAGCTCGGACAAAGGTGTGGACAAGTCCCACTGTGAACAAAGTCCATGCTCCTGCCATGGACTTGCTAGATTTGACAAGTGCAGGTAGGTAGGGGATGACTTCTTTTAGGGCTAGGCTCTAACACAATTAATGCATGGCAGAAAGAGGCGTTGGGAATGACCAAAAAGTGACAGGCCACTGCTCCCAACTGACCTGACCCTGACACACGCACAGGCGCATAAAAACCATGACGACCAGACCTCAGGGAGGTCGGGAGGAAGAAAAACAGGGCCGAGGGAGGTCCTGGATGTCCCTGATGCACTCGGGGTGGTCCTGGACGTCCCAGATGTGCTCGGGCAGAGGAGGTCCTCGCGGCTAGGAGGTCCTGGGGAGGTCTTGACCACAGGATGGATATCCAAGGGCTTGGACCACCCCGAAGCGCTGAGATCAGTGGGGAGGTATGGGGCACTGGATGGAGATCCAACGGCCCAAAGACGCGCAAGACGAGATTGAGCCCGAAAAGCGGCGCGGTGACTTGACTCGAGTGAGTCAAATGGCTGGGTCGGACTCGGGTCTGACTCGAGCCCGAGTCTGGCTCAGCCCTAAATTTGGGTTCCAAACTGATATGGAGTTTGGGGGATTTATTTGAGGTATCAAACTCACTCCAAAAATTATGAAATTTTTACATGAGCTTGCTAGCTGAGTCATTGACCTTGTGTAAATTTTGCAGAGGTTTTTGGGCTATACATTTTCCTCCAAAAATTCTACAAAGTGCTGGGCTAATGTTTGACCAGAATTTAAATAGGTTTGACTGACCTCCAAAAATATTCAAACAATTTCTAAAAATTGTGAAATTTTTCAGAGGGGCTACACATCAACCCAAGAATTTAGGAAAATTATTTCCAGGAGATTATCACAAGATGGAACAAGAATGTCTAAGAAGAATAAGATGTGGGCTAAAATGACTTGTGATTTTTGTATTCCCATGATTCCTTTACAACAAATGTCCAGGCGTACAAGAAATACAAGATGTAAGAAAAGTTTTTAATTTTCCCTCATTTTCTTACATTAGAAACACAAGTCTAAAACTTGGGATGTTACAAGTCCATCTCGAGGCGACGGCTAGGGTGGTGGAGGCGAGCACGAGGCGTCATGCCATCGCCACGGACTATGGAGGAAGGGAAGGAGGCGAGCAAGTGTGGCTGCAGGAGGGTAACCCTATGTTAGGAGTGCGGAGATGGGAAGGATGGATCTGGGCCGTCCATGGAAAAGCTACGATCCAACGACTCTACACCGCCTAATTGGATCAGTCGATCGTGATCTTATGGTTGACGCATCGCAAACGAGGACCTCGACACAATTTCAAAATTGCGGGGTTTTTCGCAAAGAGGGACATGGGGCTCCCGGGGCGGCGATTCGTTCCACTATAAGGAGTACTAGGAGGGGACCAAAGGTGGCGAAGTAAATAGTCCGGCGATTAATGCACGAAGGCCGTGCGCAAAGCGGCCGGCACCAAGCGTCGTGATGAGCGCACGTGAGAAATCGGCCGAGACCGGCTAGGCGTGGCGCGGGTTCCGTCGCTCACGCGAACAGCGGCGAGACGCGCGTTATTGGGATCTGAAGACTTAATGTACGGCGTTAAATAGAGGCCTCCAATTCCTTCCGGCTTAATAATAGGTAAGATATTGGGATGAGAGACCGATTGAGAGGGAGGGAGATGGGTGGTGACTCGTGAGTGTGAGGGAGACACTAAGTTGCTGCAACCTGACCGGCGGGCCCTGCTTACCATACACATGTTGAGGGCAAGGGCATTTTGGCCATTTCTAGGGAATACTATTGTGCCTGCAGGATCTAATGGAAGGTGTTAGACGGATAGGTGACGGTGATAGTATAGAGGGAAGAAAAAAAATGAAATTCGATGACATAGAGTGGAACTCTGAGTTATTCAGTGGCACAATGTGGATTTTCTCATTGCCCACTGTCCATTTGATTAAATTATATATTTTGTTTCCTCTGAATTGTGTATATACGTTCTTGCATGTGGATGGTTAACAAAGGGATTAGTCGGAACCTTGGCATTAACATTGTGTGCAGCGTTGCCTTTTTGGGGTTTCTGTCACTCTGTCGCTGCTGCTGGTTTTTGGCGCTACCTACCTTGATAATGGTGATGCATGCTAGCTTGTTTTGTCAAGTTAACAACACGTACTTATCTCCCCTGACCATGTCACCTTGGCTCGACCCATGGAATTAGCCTAGAGCAAACTGAATCTTAAGTCTTTTAACTTTGCAGGCTAGCTTTGCATGAATGATGGGTGTTTTTTTCTTTCTTTTGGACAACAAGAACGCTGAGTTAATCTGAACCGTCCATTCCCAGTTTACACTTTTTTTATATAGACCTCAATGTTGATATCGTGCAATGATCACTCGCTGCTGCTGGTTTTTGGCCGCTAACAACCTTGCTACAGTCAATTTCAGTTTCTACGTGGTATGATACTGCCGAACAGTGATAAATCCAGGATTTCATCGGGCCTCTCGCTGAACTCTTAAGAGGCTAACATTTTTTTTTCAATCAAAGAGGCAGGAGCACTGCCCTTTTCATTGATAGAGTAGGAGAAAATAGGTAAAATAAAAGATACACCTGAAGGGAGAACCCAACGGAAGGAAACCATGCAATGCGACGCGCCTAGCGACAACCACATCGAGAGCTAGAGACGCCACTAGTCAACTCTAAATCACACCCTAACAAGCTCGCGCGCAAACACATCAAAGCTAAGGGGTTAAGAGGCTAACGTTTTAGAACTAATATATGATACAGTACTATCCGGGCCGAGCTAAAACTATCTTGAAGCCCCATGATGAAGCCCACCCTACTATGTTTGAATCCACCCTGCTGCCGAATCAATCGTTTACCATGCATAGTCGCTAGCTAGCTAGGGATGGGGCAAGCAGCAAGCGACAAGTCGATCGATCGATGGCCGGCCGGAGCTGATGGACAGTTCCTAACTAGCAAGCCGGGGTGGCCGGCCGGCCACGCGCTAGCTACGTACATGCATCCTTTCGCATCAGTAGGTACCTCTCGATCGATCGGCCGGCCGGACGGACGGAGACGACAGCAATTTGACAAGAAGGCTGAAGGCGAAGGCGAGCGTCACATCCAATGTTCTTTGCCATTGCCTCCCCACTCCGACCAGCACTGTAGCTGCGAACTACAGCAAAACGGATCAATCACAAGGTACTACTGTACGAGTAATTAACAAGCTTCACCTAACATTAATCACTGTGGCGAGCACGTACTGCCTCGCATTGCCAACACGTACTCCGCCGCTCGGTCGGCCGGCCGGCGGTGACCGAGTTTACCACTCCTAGTTACATGCTTTTACACAGGTGAATCAGCATGAAGCAGGCACATGCAACAGCAGCTGCAGCAGTTCGTCGTGGAGCGCCTTGACTTTTGTGGCAAAGCGATATGGAGCGAGCGAGCGAGCGGCGCGTGCAGCGGATCGGAGAGATGGATCGGTTGCCGGACTTGCTGCAATGCTTCCGCGGAGCCCCGGTCAGGGTCACGTCGAGCGATCCCGTCGTATGAGGAACATCACGTCATGACTCATGATGCATGCAGATGCAGCAGTAAAGCAACGCAGTATTGCAGTGCAAATGCAAATCCCATCCATAGTTCCATGCAATGCGATGCATTATTGTAGCCCATCAAATCATCCACACCTGGCTGGACGGCCGGCCCCGGCGCTAGAGCCGGGACTTGGGTCGTGCTTTTTCGGGCCGGCCCAAAGCACGGTCGACACGGCACGGTCTAAGCACGACACGGCACGGCACGTGGTGGGCCGGGCTGGCACGGCACGAACTGCGGGCCGGGCTGGGCTTGAGAATGCGGCCTGTTGGGCGGCACGGCACAGCACGATCAATTGGGCCATGTTTGGGCCGGTTCGGCACGAAATAGGCCCAACCTTCCCGTTCTAGCCCAATCCCTCCCTCTCTCGGCCTGGCTCAATCACTCTCCCATCCCGGCCTGGTCCAACCAATAACCCTCCTCTGCCACCCAATCTAGCCCAACCAATAACCCCTCTCTGTCACCCGGTCTAGCCCAACATCCCTCTCGAGCTCTCCTAACCCCCATCCCCAACCCCTTCTCCCGAGCCTCGGCTCCCAAATTCTCAATCCCTAATCACATTCTCTTATTCCCCTCCTTCCAGCTCCAGCCACCTCCCTCCCCATGCGCTGCCGATCGCCGCCCTCCCTCCCCTCGTGCCGTCGGCCGCCCCGTCCCTCCACTCCTCCAACCACCTCCCTCTCTCTCCCTCTCCTTCCCCACGCGCCGCTCTATAGTTACTTAGGGCTGGGCTTGGGCTGGCACGGCACGATCCCGGCACGACGGGCTTTGGGTCGTGCCTGGGCCTGGCCGGAGGCGAGGTGGGCCGGCACGGCACGGGACGGCGGGGTGACCGGACCAAGCTGGCACGGCACGACGTGGCCCGAAGCACGGCAGACCTGGGCCGGGCCGGCACGGCACGGCCCAATGCCCAGCTCTACCCGGCGCTGCATCTGCATCTGCATGCATGCCCTCCGTCTCTGACCTAAATCACATCCCATCCATCCATCACCGACCACTACTACTTTTTCCCTTTTTCTTCTTTTGTTCTTCTTTACTGGTACTGATCATATCTTAAACTGCATGCTAGTAATCGATCCGTGCCTGCTTGCAGATGCAAATATGCAATGCGTGTGCACGCCCCCATTAGATCTCATGTCAGTAAGCGAATCCGCACAACTACTGTGCTAGCTGCAAACAGTAGTCTTGATAGGAGCTGAATGGTACTAGCTAGTTTTCGACTAAATAAAAAAGAACCATCACTAGCAGTAGTAGTTAGCTACTAGTTACAACTGATCGACTCCATACATATTAGCATGCATGCTAAACAAAGAGATACATTTATTTTATATAGATAGCCATATTACATGTGAATACATGCTCAAGAGAGAACTACAGTCTAGTACTGCTCCAATGATCCAATGCTCCGATATAGCATGCAAGCAAATTAAGTACTACACATGAGTACACGGACAACTAAAGGACTAATTGAAAAGGCTACACAAATGCTTGTCTAAATATCGATCAGTACACTTGCAAATTAAGCAGCAAGAGAAGAAGACATCAGCATAGTCGATCGATAGGAAACCCTAAGAAACCAACGGTCCGGATCATGCGCCCCTGGGGCCTGCAGGTGGGCCCATCTCATAAAGAAAGGTGCTGTGCTGCAGGCAAGCGTCCAGCCAGGTAGGTGGTGGCTCCTGTGGACCGGCGTTGACTCCGAGCTGGGTCTGTGGGCCCCTCTTGCCAGTGACGATGGAAGTGAAGGAAGGGAAAGTGAGCATGCTGCTGCTGCTGTTTGGCTCAGCCTGCATCTGCATGCAAGCTGCAGCTGGGAAGCCAGGGATGCCGCTGTTGCTGCTCTTGGTCTGGTTCTGCAATGGAGACTGCACGTTTGTGAGGTCATGGTGGAAGGGAACAAGGCTTGTGCAGCTGCTAGGGTTTGGGAAAGGAACAGGAGGGTCTTGGAAGAAGCTGGGGTGGTTCATTGGGAGGTAGTAGGGGCTCTTCACCATCATCATCTTGCTGTACGGGTACTGATCTCCTGCCTTGTGGAGGATCCTGCAGATCACCCATTCCTCCTGCATGACACGATGAATAGTATAAGTTCAGCAAATCACCAATATAGATTGATATAATATTATTTGGTATGGATCGTGATCTATTAGCTAGTACGGAAATGGAGTATACAATTAATATCCTGAACTTCTGCTGCAGAGCACAATCTTTTTAAGAGAGACATACACAACATCAGGGAGCACATTGTATGTTCATAATAGTTTATTTTCGGGACAGGGGGATCAGATCAGATGCATGGAGCATTTGACGGTCTGCACGAGAAAGATTGGAGACGAGGTATGTTAATGTTTGGAGATATGCAAAGTACAACCGCCCCTGAGGGAACAAACACAGGTGTATCGATAGCTTGGATCTTGTGTCAGGGAAAATAGATTGAGCAGAAATAAACTAGTACTACTCGTCTACTCCTTCACGCTGCTAGTTGGGTGATAAACACTGTAGCACATTATTATGCTTATGCTAGCACCAATGAATGCACAAAGTATATACAGCATGGAGTATATATATACTAGTAGATCAATCTGCATGCATATGTCACCTTATGTATGCATGCACGCATGTATGCACGCCACATTGAATGCACCATATCTACTGCTGCTAGTTACTATACCGACCATGCAACTCGCTCTTAACTCTCAACTGTTGCAGTTTCAACGCATAATCGGACAGTGGCATGGAGATAAACAATTAACCAGCAAATATTCATCGATCGATCACCAACCTTGCAGGAGCGGCGCACGGCGGCGAAGTCGCCGTCGAGGCGGTACTCGTGGAGGACCCACTTGGTCTTCTCGCCGCGGGGGGCGCGGCCCTTGTAGAAGACGAGCGTCTTCTTCATGCCGAGGAGCGCGCCGGTGGCGGCGTTGAGCACCTCGCGGTCCTTGCCGGTGGCCTTCCAGTAGCCGGCGCCGGTGGCGCGGTTCGTGCGCAGCCCCGTCGGGTACTTGCGGTCGCGCAGGCTGAAGAAGTACCACTCCCGCTCCCCCATCCTCGCCGCGTCGGGGAGCTCCCACGGCTCGCACCGGTTGAGGTCCACCTCGGCGATGTCGACGCCGCAGCAGGCGCCGTTGAACACCTTGGAGGCCAGGTAGAAGGTGACCAGTTCCTCGTCGGTGGGGTGGAACCGGAACCCGGGGGGCAGCCCGTGCTCCCCAGCCGCCGCCGCCGCGGCCATCTCCTCGCTGAGCAGGTCCCACAGCGCGTCACCCATGGCCGCCGGGTGGTGCATATATAGCTTGCGGGATCTGAGCAGAGCAGGAAAGGAAGAGGAGAAAGAGTTGCGCAACAAGTCAACAACCCTACTCTAGCCTCTCTCTTGTTTCTCTCTCTACAAGCTAGACGAAGCAAGCTGCTGCACACTAAGAAGCTAGCACAACGTTGTTCTTGGCTATGGTGTGGTGTGTGGAGGGAGATAGGCCATTGGGGCTCTAGCTATATAGTGGAGCACTCAAACCGTAGAAAGCCTATATGGTGTTAACGTTGGACCGTTGGTGTTTAGGCCAGGCCCCTATACACTACAACAGAACCGGCACAAATCAAATATAAAAAATATGTACACTCTTGCGAAAGTTGGTACCCAAACTCAACACCTCGTGAGAAATACTTCTCTTAGACTTATCAGACTAGTCACCTCAACCTCGCAACTCACATGTTTATTTGTGTGTTGCAATAATATTATTATGAACCAATGAAAAAACGCTCCTAGAGAGTTGAAAAGTGTCTCAAAAAAATATCTTTACACGACATAGCCTTTAGGCGAATTAGAGAACATCTCTACAAGATAAAATTCTGTATGTATCTCAAAAACGTCTCAAAACCACCTTTAGCATAAAAAATTTTGGAGTGATTTTTAAAGTGTCTCTAAAAACACCTTTAGACTATATAACTCCTTATTTTAGAGACAAATCGAAAAGAGCCTCTAGAAAAGCGTATCTATAGGAGGGTTTCTTGTAGTGCTACTCTATATATGCATCTCTCTCTCCTTGTATATCAGTGTATAGGTCTACTAGCTGTGTCTTCCTCTCTAGAAAAGGGGAGAGCAGGAATGGTGAGATTAAAGGATGGTGAAGGGCAAGGTGGCACCTGGAATGGGCCCAAAGAGGAAACTAACTTGATGCATGGAGCTTAACCTGGTGAAGCTTGTAAAGAAGTGCAGCTACCAGCTGCTGCATGTAAAGCCACAGCTAGAGGCCGCATGCAGGGTGCAGACAGACGTGCATACATCAACATGCTGCATTATTAATTGTTGACGCGATGCGATTTTTCATACACAAAAAAGGAATTGAAATAGATCGAATATATACTTGAATCTGTTCTCACGCGGCATGTACGCGCCGCTGGTGTACATGCAGGTCTGTGATCTATACATACACGCAGATTAATCGTAAAAAAATTGGTTTTTCAAGTGCACAATCGCCTGAAAATTACTTAAGTTTCGGTCAATTTACTCACCTTTGGATCGTGCGTGGAGATTTGTGCTCGAAGTTGTCGTCTTCTTCTCCGGCCGCTGGCGGCGGCGGCGGCGATTTAGGGTTAGGGTTCACCGGTGCCCCTAAGGCTTAGAGGGGGGCCGGGCTGGTGGTAGACCGGTGGTGGGCGGCGGTGGCAGCGACACCGTTGCCGGACGCAGGTGGTGGAGGTCGGCAGGGACAACGAGATCAAAGTGGTTAGGAGGCGGTAGTGGATCCGGCGGCGGTAACCGTCGGAGACGACGAAGAGGGCGGTGGCGGGGCATCTCACCATAAAGGAGGAAGAAGGTGGCGTTGGCAGGAGGGGGCGTTGGAGAGGCTGGGCGAAAGAGGAGGAGGACAGCAGGGGAGGTGCTCATCAGCGGGGCTTGCTGGTAAGCGGTGCCAGAGGCGGTGCGAGGTGGAGGTGGGCGCGAAGACGCGCGGGAGTGGAGGTGGCGCAGGGTGCGGGGCCGAGGGAGTGAGAGGTGAGGGTTGGGTGGATTAGGTTAGATTCTGCACGAATTTTGGAATGATCTCAATCGTTGAAAAGTGACTGTGATTAAAAAAAATCAGTTTGTCTAATTGTCGCCCCCTTAAAAAATATATATACATGTAGATATATAGATTTATGTGCAGATATATACTGAGGCAAATGGGGAAATGGGCCAGGCGATGAGCCGAGCACGCAAGCTACAGATTGTTGCCACTGTTGCCGTGTAGTTATTCCAGGGTACTGCGTACTACTGCTCGTCAAGATACTATGCATGCGGTGTGCACACACAAATCGAGAAGGTTTTGCAACCGAAATGAAGAAAATTAGAAAAATTCTTAATTGCATGCATGTTGAAATGTCGGTTCCTGCCTTTTCACAGTTCGTACGTGTGCATGAAAGTACGAGCACTTCAAAGTTTCTGCAGTATAAATCCATAAACATATTCACAATGCAATGCAATGCAAGTACGCCCGGTTCTACCAAAAGAACTGACGATACGTATACAAAAACTACTGGTTAACTACTATCAATTTGCAAGTTTGCATGGCCCTTTTCTTCTCACAACTACTTTAGCACTTCTCTTGCTCGTACCATGACGACAGATTTGACGGCGACGATATGCATGCACATGTAAATTAAACTACTTATTTTTATATATAAAAACATATTCACACGTTAAAACTGTCCTATCCTGGTCTGCTTTGTGAGAACAGCCAGAAGAGTGCCTATCAGGCGAGCACGGCTAGTGTACGTGGTCATCATGCCCAGCTAGATAGCAATAGAAAAGAGCGAGCGAGCACATGAACATCTTACACGGATTCCATCTTACACCAAACGTACGACAGATATGTACACTCTTTCGCCGCTAAATTATCTTATGGTATATTCGAAAAGGGTTACGGAAGTGTAATATTGTAAAAGTATTTTCATAACAAATTCGCTCGTATCAATTTTATATATCAAAACAAAATGTTTTAAGCAATATATTTAATTAAGCACACGTTTTTCTCTTCTATTGTCTAAAAAATATTATTTAAGCACGCATTTTGGGGTATCACTCTTTTGTGAACCGGCAGTAAGTTATGACATTAGCAATCCAAATACAATGCTATATGCATGTCACTATGTACACTACAACAAAACTATCACGTAGAGACGTTTTTGTTTTGACGCTTTTATGTATGTCTCTACACCGAGAAACACCTCGTATGTAAAGACGCTTCTCAAGACGTTTTATATGACGCCACAAAATCTCTTACCGTAGGAAGGCACATATACATTTATATTTATGTAGAGACGAATCTTGAGACGTTTGAGAATATGTCTGAGAATTAAAAGGATAAAATTTTAGTTATAGAGATAAATCTTGAGACGTTTTAGAATATGCCTCTACACTCTAGTAAAAGTACTTGTTTTAATTTTTTCGGTGGGACAAGAGGACCGAAAATAATTTAAAGCCCAACCCCACGTCTGACTGAAAAAAAAAAAAAAACCGCGCTGAGCTTCCCCAAATTTGCCCGCGCCTCCCGCCTCTCGCCGCCTCCCCGCCTCCGCGCCCCCCGCCTCGCCTCCCGGCCGTCCCGCCCTCCCATCCTCCCGCGCGCGCCGCCCGCCGCAACCTCCTCCCAACCAATGACTCACCCCACCGTCCCCCTCCCCAACCGCTCCGTCTCTCACCTCGCCTCCACCTCACCGCACTCCGCCACCCGGTGTCGGTCGGTCCCCGCCGTCCTCTCTCTGCTCCCGACTTTGCGCCATCGCTACACCAGCCACCACGCCTCCTCCTCTCCCTCCCTCCGCCGCATCCTTGCAGACTTTTGGCCGACCAAGGCCCAATCAAGAAGCCTCGAGCTCAAAACCCCTCGATGCCCACCTCCCTTCCCTTCGCGCGACTACCCAGCCAGATAAGATCGGCCGACTACCTCTACTTCCTCCGCATCCTCCGCCCCAACGGCAACTCCTACGTCCTCGAGCTCCGGCCGATGGCGCCTCCCCTCCTCAGTACTCAAATCACGAGCCCCATCGCCAACTCAGACGGCGAATGTGTCTCCGATTCCTCCCCAGGGCGCAAGCACCAACCGCCGGATGGAAGAGAAGGACTCGTCGGTGGAGGTGGAGGCGGGGCGACCCCGTGGCTCGACTCCTCGTCGATGTCGGCGATTCTTACCTCTTCTTCTACTGCACGCGCGTGGTGAATGGCCGCTTGGTGCTCGAGATTGGGGAGTCGTTGTAAACTACGAGCCGGACGCATGCGGTCAGCGGTAGCAGCGGGGTCGAGGAGGAAGAGAGCGCCCATGGTCGCCGTGGCATGCCCGCCCGCCGGCCGCCCCGTGGCCGCCTCCGTCCGCACGCCTTCTCCGCCTCTCCTCAGCTGCAGCTTGGCTCCTCCGCTACTCCTATTCCAATGCAACCTCCTCCTCAAACACCTAGAAATTTTCTGTGGTGGTTTCGTATTTGCTTGTTTGCTTTGTTGGGTATTAAGTAGCTTTTAATTAGTTCTTTGGTGGAACCCCGTATGCATATATCCAGTTAGTCGAAAAGAAAGAGAGCAGACTTCAATCTCCCTCTTGGAGTGCGGTGTAAGCGTGCGATGAGTTTGACATTGAGTTAGCCATAGCGACGGTAGACCTTTTAGAGATACAACATTTGAAGTCGCTTAGAATGGCCACAATTACATGTACCTACTCTGTACTCCATATATTTACGTCATTACAGTTCGGATGCTATGAACATGAAGAGATATTGAATTGTTTGATTTAGCCTTACTAACATATTGTTACTAACACGGGTTATCTCTCGGTTGCAAGGTCATTTCCAATTCGAGAGTCAATGAGAGTAGATTGAAGCACTTAGATACTCTAAAGGTAATTTCCCTTGGTCCATCTACTTTCCAAAAGGCTCTATTTATGATGGTTAGAGTACAAGTACAAGTCTCTCTCTCTCTATATATATAATTAAACCTGAATCTTTTAAAGTTACAAGTAAAAAATATTGCTTGAGAAATGATAAGTATGATCTAACAAGGATCGAGTGCTTATCGAGAATACTCTAATATATAAGAAAAATCTTGAAGTCAATGCTCAGTTAATGTGTTAAAGATTCGAAAGAATAAAAGATGCTCATTCCGATCACCTTTACGAATAGCATTCACAATATTTGCTTACATGGATCTCCTTTCAAAATATCAATACGATATGCATCCATCCTCTGTATAAAGCGAAGCTTTGACGTCAGGTAAGGCCCCTCATTGAATGGGTATATTATATTCATGCATTTTCCACAAATAGCACACAGGTTATTTCTTTCAGTGTCGAGTAATACGTTCATGTTTGTGCATGGGCATGTCCACAAATATTGTATGCTCACAGTTTGTAGACATTGTTTTATACAATATATTTGTAGGAGAGTGGTGAATCGGACAATGAGTTGTAGGTTCTGTTTGCACAATTGTTTCACAAAACTACATTTAAAGATGTGTGAGGCGACTTTACGGAAAATATGTATAAATCTTGTATCAGTATTACTCTTCCAAAAACAAGATATGTATATGCTTGTAAGTGTATTCAATCATGGAAGCTATTAAGAAAAATTGAACTTTACATCATCATCGTCGTCGTCGTCATTCTTGGAAAGAGTTTTTACGATATGTTGGGTTCTGTCCCTACCTTCTGGTATCTTAATTTCAGCTAGTCATTTATGCTAAAACTCTTGATCTGCTTCTTTGTATAGTCTGTCATAATCTTTGTCTTTTCCCTCTCCACTGTCCTTAACACTTGATTCTCATGTCATATCCACAATAATATTTTCCTTTAGTAGTCGAGTGCACTTTACTTTATTAAAAATATGTTGAAGTTTATTTGTTGGTAATAGGAAGTATGTACTAAATCCCTCTCATTATTTTTGTAGAATGAACCAGAAGAGCTATCTGCATACTAGCTAAAATGAAACATCCGAGCGTGAAGCCAAATCTCAGGACTTATGAGCTTCTGTTTTCACTATTTACCAACATCAACGTTCCTTATGAAGAAGGAAATGTGCTCTCGCATGTTGATGTTTCCAAAAGGATAAGCATAATCGAGACGGACATGTTAAATAATGAAATCTAACACAGTTTTGTGTTTATGAAGAATTTGGTATGATTACTTCCCATCTACTATATATATCTTCCTCTTGTTTTTGTGTGCAGTTTAGAAGAAACAAAAAGTATCACTTGTACTATTCTTGCAAGTTTAAAAATCACATGCAGCTCTATGTAGAATTCTCAATAGTTGACTTCTGTGGTAATGACGATTTAATATGCTAATGGCTAAATGTCATGCACCAGTTGGGATCTTTCCTGATGGGCTGGTTCGGGATCATCTTCAAGGCTAATATACGACACATATCTGATCATCTTATTGTTGGAAACTTGGAATCACAACAGGATACATGGGAAACCTTACTAACTTCCGTGGGTGGAACCAAAAAATGGTTAGCTTGTCTTCCAAAGGCCACTGGTATATGTTGTAGCTGGCATAGTACTAGGTACCTCATCATCATTTTCTGTGAAGTGCTTTCAATTTTGTATTGTGTATTTCCTTTGTTTTCGATAAATGCAACCCTTCTTATGTCATGCGTGCATGATTTCTTTTTGAGATATGAATAGACATAATAAACAAGTTTATCACCAAGCAGTACTAGGCTCTCATTATTCGGAGGTGGATTAGGATGTTTGTTCTGAAGATGTCGCATGCCACGCCCTCTAATGACTCATCGCTTTGATTTAGTTGTAGGATTTGTAGGAATTTTTTTTCGGTGTGTTTGCACCTTTGTATGCGGATGCTAGATTCAGTTGTTAACTCGATTCACTCCGCAATGGAGTGTCTATGTTTTTTTTTTCTTCTAGTTTTTTAATATATCGACAATGTAATTCTACATTTAAAATAGCTTTACCTAAGATCATAAACTTATGAAAGTATGTGATACTATACCTTCTGAATCGATCATTGTTGTTTAGTGATAAAATATTTCTATTGAACAAAATAAAAAATGACATCTCTAGTTTAATCTAAATACGCTTATGAATGCATATCTATGTTTCTTGGCATGTAATAAAGCGTCACTAGGGAGAGTAGAGACGGTATGGAAATGCATATATGAAAGCGTCTCCAAGCTTGTAGAGACGCAATCTAAACGCTCATATCATTGGCACGCAATAAAGCGTCACTAGGGAGAGTAGAGACGGTATGAAAATGCATATATGAAAGCGTCTCTAAGCTTGTAGAGACGCAATCTAAACGCCTCGTATCATTGTAGACGCGTTTAACAATACGTCTCTATGATCTTTGACACGATGCGTAGGAGGCGCTCGAGACGCTTTACAAAAACGGCTCTACGATGCTATAGAGATGATTGAAAACGTCTTTAACCTATAAAATAGGCGTCTCTACAGGGTTTTTGTGTTGTAGTGGTACTCCATATCGTATCCAAATATATGTATCTCTTTTGTGTACTCAGTACTTGCATGCAAGTATACCAACTCTTAGCTATGTCAATCCTATAATGTAGTTTTTTTTTCAGTCTTGAACCATCCTCTCTCGAGCAGTTTTTATTTTTTAATCTTTTTTAAAAAATTATTTTAAAGATAACATCTTCTTAACTTTATTTTCAATCCTAACCCCTTTAGTCAGGCCATGACCCGTGGTGTGATCAAACTGTGCTGTCACGCCATTGACCACAGCGTGACCAAATCTGCCATATAGCTCCCCGAGCCAACACGCGTTCATTTTTGGGTTAACTCCTGTCACGCCAAGAGGAGTGACGTGACAATACTCATTTGCCACACCAAGATCTGTGACGTGACAATATGTTTTTGTCACGCCACGCGTTGTGGCGTGATCAAAGGGATTAGAATTAAAAATAAAGTTAAAAAGAGATTACCTTTAAAATATTTTTTTAAAAAAAATTAAAAAATAAAAACTGCTTCCCCCTCTCTCTCTCAGATAGTGTGCGTATGTGTGAGTCTTTGTCTTCGTGTATTTGTCTGGTTGTGCATTTATTTTGGACTACCAGAAGAAGGTAGCAGCCTGCACCTGCATTCGGGTTTGGGAGGACGATCGAATGGAGTTTGCACGAGCAGGGTAGTAAATTTCCCTATTTGCCGTACATCAGTTCCAGAACCCCAGTACTTCTTTTGCCACTTTGATCAGCTACCTTAATTTGCCATAATTGCCCTTGCAACTTGGCAGCTAGATACATAGATCAATTAGTATACTATAACTTAATTCGATATAATTACGGAGATTTCGGTCTAATTCACGATCGTGGATCTTAGTTCCCATCTGCACGGACTTGAGCCAGAATCACACCAGTTTCTCAAAATGCATCCAAACGAGATCTTACAGGATAACCTTACACGGATCATTCCCCTCCCAACTCTACCGTGTGGATTGTCCAGATGGGCGGCACGGCCCGGTTGGGCACAGCCCGATTAGGCAAGGCCAGCCCGGCTAGGTAATTGTGTCGTGTTGGCCGGTGGCTCGGCCGCCGGCTCAGGCACGACATGCCAAGCACATGGGTTGTGACGGGTCAGCCTGGACAAGGTTAGCTCGTCGGGTCGGTGTCAGCCTATTTAGCCCATATGACATAAAAAAATTGA
This sequence comes from Ampelocalamus luodianensis, assembly GCA_036346255.1. NCBI lineage: Eukaryota > Viridiplantae > Streptophyta > Magnoliopsida > Poales > Poaceae > Ampelocalamus > Ampelocalamus luodianensis. Next base: position 5,651,351 of record CM070632.1, on the reverse strand, counting down.
TAAAAATGTAAAAAAAAAATCCTAGAAAAAATATATAATTTTATAAAAGCCAAAATAAATATATATATATATATATACACTTATAAAATAAACAATATAAAATTTTAAAAAACTACAAAATAAAACGATATAAGTATTAAAAATAATAGTAAAATTATATAAATATTAAGAAATAAATATAAATATATTAAAAAATAAACAGGCCTAACGGGCCGTGCGGTGGCCGAACCATGCCAAGCTTGGCTCGACACTATTCGTGTCGGACCGACCGGCCCGACGCACCGGGGTGGCGACCCAAGCATTACACGGTTCGTCGGGCCGACACGGCCAGCCCAGCTACAGTATTTGTCATGCCGTGTTTGAGCCGGATCAACAGTCCTATACCTCGGGCCGATCCAAGAGACACGACCTATCTGACTATGTCTAGTCTTCTCAACCATACGTGAATCTCAATTTGATGTTTGCTACTAATTAATCTAGTTCCATGGTACCAACTCAACTACTTTGTTTATGATTATTTAACACGTCAATTTGATGCCCAATTAAGTTGGCTTGGTTTACATCGTGCTCAATTACATCGATCGAGTTTTACACCATGATCCAATTGGATTTAAATTAAGATGCCCGGTTTTGAAAGAGAGAGCAGAACTGCAGTACACAACGGTAACTAGGAGCCACCACTGCTAGCGTTAGAAGTTTGGCATGCCCGAGGAGGAAGAAGAACAAGTGAGCTATAGGTAGCTGCTGGTAGGGAGGTAAAGGTAAACATGGATCGTCTGCCTTGAAGGTGTCGATGCATAGAAACTATAGTATTGTTTATTAGAAGTGACATTTATCGTCCATTCAAAAAAATTATGATCCAGATCAATAGCTACAGTATTTGCTATAGTGTTTTGCTACAGTAAATATTCCATTGTTGGTACGGTGCGTATTATTTACATGCACACAAATCACTGTTTATATAGTGGTCATATTACAGCAGAGACTCTGCTCCGAATACGGTAAAGGTGGGATGAAACATGGGAGTGGCGAGCAGCGGAGTCCGATGTGATTCAATTCGTTGGCTCCATTCAGGGGCTAGCGATCGATCGGCCGAGCACTAATCCCGATGAGGTACAAATGACGTGTATGCACGAAGATTAAGGGCTAGGTGAAAAAACAATTCAGATACTGCTCCTAGAGTAATAATTTGCTTAGCGTGTCCCAATCATTGACATATGATCACAAACTCATGAGCTAAGCTACTAGTCCTACTAGCTAGCTGGAGTAAATCTAAGATGCAAGCTGAGTACATTTCTTTTTTTTTTTTACAGAAAAAAAGATGATATGCATTATGCAAGCTAGAACTGGAACCTTTGTCGTGGCTTTGCCAAAAAAAGACGAGGACTGGGTTGTGACTCGTTAGAATGTCAGTGGCACAACTACACTTGACACTTATAATTTTATAATTTATATAATAGTTTTATAACATCCTAAATTCAACGCATAGATTCTAAATTTGTCAAAAGTATGGTGCAAATAGTTCAAATAAGGTCTTACATGAAATAGATGAAATATTTGTTACCTTCACTTCTCGATCCCCAAAAAAAAAGGATGTCTCTATTCCTCTTCATATCTCTACATTGACATATCGTAACAAAATGTTCAAATTTTCATTCATAATTAAGCTCACATAAATACGAAGAGTTGCAAATATAAACTTAAGCTCACTTGCTTTATGAAACATGAAAATCATCAGCAAACTTAAGCTAGTAAACATACAGATTAATCTCAAAGAAATATAAATCGAGAACCCACACCTTCTGGCTTCTGCAGTTTTGGCTGTTCTACTGGACTACTCCTGGGCTTCACAGCATTGTGCAGCTCTACAAGTTCAAGGACATTGGACACATTAGCTATGTTGATTATGAAAATCACTGAGATGGCAGACCATATGCCATATGGTCTATCAAGACAACAACCACTATTCCCGGACAGACTCCAACCAACATACAGAAAGTTACTTCTAGATACGAGTCAAATAATAGTTGTTCACATGAACAAGCATCAAGCAACCCAAGCAAAAGTGCTAAGAAAAGAAGGACATACCAATTCCTTCTTGTTGTTCTGCTTCTCCTCCAAGTCCTTGAGCACCCGATCCATCCTCTTCCTACAAGAGAAGCAATCCCCCACCATCAACACAACATCAGGACAAGTAGACAACACAAACTGATCAAATCACAAACCGGGTCAACTCAAAGCAACTCACAGCTTGGCCGAGATGTACTCGATGCGCTTCTTGACATTGGCCTTCGCCTCCGTGAGGTCCTGCTTCACCAGCATTGGCCCCGTCCCGGCTCCCACGTCGTGCCGCACAACCGGTCGCCTGCTCTCGAGTCACACCACCAGCTGTCTGCTCCCACGTCGTGCTGATGCCCTCCCGCATCATGCCGCCGGCCACCTGCTCTATGCCGCGCCACGCTTGCCCGCCTGCTTGCATCGCTCCGCTCAACCGTGCCAAGCCGTCGCCTGCTTCCTTGGTCGGCTGGTCCTCACGTTAAGGAATTGGGAAGGAGAGATTAGGGTTAGGGAGGAGAGGACTAGACTGGTGACTAGTGAGGTATTCAGCTATGGCCTATGGGTTAGACCGGCTGGTGACGTAGGTTGGGTTGGGCTGGGCTGGACCTTCGGTCGTGGACTGGACTAGAAACAAGGCCCACTAAAGAACTGATCCCCTGGTGTTCTTCCAATTTTTGGCGGTGCGGTGAATACCCGACACCCCTACTGGATCCGCCCCTGTAGAACATAATACTAAGTTGCTATCTAATGCACAATAGTACTAAGTACATAATCGATCCTTAAATATATAATTTAGGGTTAGTTCATTGTACATGTAATGGAAGATATCATGATGAAGATGGACATTGTTACTGTGCTAGAAAGCATAGTACCTGAAGCAACCCATGGGACATATGGATGAAGCCACCGTCCATGCTTGTAGTGCTTCAACATGGGCTCCCTCTTGGGCTAGCATTGGAGCCTTGGAGGCCCATTAGTTTCTTACAAAAATAGCCAGAGGGAGACTGAGGGAGCTAGACTCCCATTCGCTGGCTACAAGTGGCCAAGCGCCAAGCCGCCGCCACGGCCAAACCCTAGAGACTAGCAGCGGCGGTGGTGACCAATAGTGACTAGGTGGGAGTCGTGGGTTGTAGAGGGTGAGGGCAAAGCCGTGGAGGGTGTGCGGCGGTGACGGTGGCCAGTGGCGACTAGGCGGGAGGCACGGGACGCAGAGGGTAAGGGCGGAACCGCGGATGGCATGAGGCGGCAACGATGGCGATCAGTGACGACTAGGCGGGTATCCAGCGAGACGCAGGTGGAGGTGGTGGAGATCATCACGCAGCTCAAGGTGCGCAACCCCACGCTAACGCTCACTGAGGCGCTCACTCTCCTCAACAACAATTGGATCCTCGCGTAAGACTTCTTCTCTTCTCCTCAATTTCTTGCTTCATTTCTTGTTTATTTACTTCTTGTGTGGTATCTAGTTTCATCTCCGATTGGTTTGTGCTGGTGAAATTGATCCTAATGGATTCGAATGTATACTTGAGGCGAGGAAACTATACTAGGTGGAAACCAAAACTATACTACTCGTGAAGAAATTGTTATTCAAGTGTGATAATGGGTAAAGCAGTAAAGGGAAATTTGCATAATTTGATAAGCATATTGTTGCCGGTGAATACACATCATTCTACAAATAGATTTTGATTGTATGAGAGAATTGTAGTCCTATACAAATTTTGTTTGATCGGTGATTGTTGTCATTGTTGATTTGTTCATAGATTTGCAAAAATGGAGAAGCAAACTTTACGCAATTATTTATCAAATAACACAACTAGTAGCAACCCTCGAACCATAGAGAGCACAACTCAAGCAAAGAAGGCTTGGCATGAATTTAATCCAGATGAAATTATTGCTGATCCAGCATGTCGCAAACCAATTGAAGATAATCCCAATGAGATTAGAGATCAAGGAGGGCATATTTGTTGAACGGCCCAACTCAACCAATTGGTCGTGATTTTCCAACAAAATTGCAAGGTTCAATTTGTAGATCCTTTCAAGAATCATGGTATAAGAAGTTCGATTGGTTGGAATATAGTGTGAAAAAGGATGCCGCCTTTTGTTTCTATTACTTTCTTTTTAAGAAACCGGCATATCCCACTCACTTTGGGAGAGATGCCTTCACAAAAGTTGGGTATGTGAATTGGAGAGGTGCCATGCAATCTTTCAATGCACATGTTGGTGGATCTGATAGTGTCCACTTCATTGAAAGGCTAGATTGTGAAGATTTTCACAAAGAGCAAGTGTAAAACATAAATTAAATACTTATAGCAAGGAGTCTGAAATTCCATACAAGATTTGTTTGACTACTTCTTTAGATTGTGCAAGATATCTCATGATGCAATGTGAAGCTTTTCGTGGACATCATGAATCTACTACTTCCATCAACAAGGGCAATTTTATAGAGTTAGTGGAGTGGTACAAAGATAAGAAGGTGGATGCGAGTGAGGCATTTGAATTTGAGGGTGCGGGCAATTGTTTGATGATTTCTTCAAATATACAGAAGGAACTTGTGAAATGTTGTACACCAGAGCTCACACGGGTGATTAAGGATGATATTAGATATAGAAATTTCGTAGTGCTTATTAACGAGTCTCGTGATTCATCAATAAAGGAGCAAATGTTCGTGATTGTGAGGTTAGTAGTACATCTTATGTTTTAAGTCATACCATTTATTATTTGTGCATTGTGGTTTTGTTCTACTGTTCTAATTTTACATAATTCATGCCACGTAGGTTTTTGAATAAATAAGGAAAGATTATGGAAAGGTTTCTTGGTATTGAGCATGCCACTTTTTGTACATTCGTTACATTGAAGGAAGTTGTGATTAGGCTTGCTAAGTATGATGTAACTTTAAATATGATAGGAGAATTTAATGACTTGCAAAGATTAATACGGAATGAGAATCTGTATGCTTTCTATGTCCATTGTTTCACCCACTAGTTGTTGTTAGTGGTTGTCACTGTCGCGAGTTGTAGTGGAGATATTGCTGATTTTTTCAATTATGTTCCCTTAATAGTGACCACTGTGAATGCATCTTGTAAGGGAAATGATGCGTTGATGGAAAAGCATCAGGAAGTCTTATTGGGGAAATTAGATAATAGTATGATTTCAATTGGAATAGGCATGAATCAGGAAATTAGCTTAGCTAGACTTGGGTATACTAGATAGGACTCACAAATTAAAAACCTTACTTCGTATATACCAAATATGGGAATGAGTGCTTGTGGTGTTAGAGATGATATGTGAAAATGCATTATTCCCTTCAGGTCATGGTGGAGCAGCAGGTGTGATACAAAAGATGAAAAGTTTTGAATTTGTATCCATCATGTATTTCTGATAGACTTGTTGAGCATTACACATGAGTTGTCACTTTCTTTGCAAAAGGATTAAGACATTTGATGAGGATCTAATAATCTTCAATTAATTAAGTTATTTATCTATAGTATTATAGATAATAATATTTCTTATACGACCTCCAAAGGTACCCCTCAATATTAATAATGAGGGAGATCATACTCACCTAGTGGTCGTAAGCTTTTCCATGACCTTGCTATGTCAAAATGCCATTTGGTTTAAAAATGTTGGTGCTTTCTTCCAACGCCTGATGAAAAAGACCTTTTTTCCCTAACTTGGCCGAAATTTGGAAGCCTATGTTGATGATTTGGTTGTAAAAAGTATCAAACGCTTTAATCATATTTTTGACCTGCAGGAAACATTTGATAATCTCAGGAAACACCAGTTGAAATTAAATCCTAAGAAGTGCGTGTTTGGAATCTTTTTAGGAAAGTTACTTGGATTCCTTGTCTCTACACGAGGAATCAAAGCAAACTCTGAAAAGATAAAAGTCATTAAACAAATGCGCCCTCCGACCACAAATAAAGAAGTCCAGAAACTCAAAGTATGCATGGCGGCTCTAAGTCTTTTCATCGCACAACTAGGAGAAAAAGAACATCCTTTCTTTAAATTTCTAAGAAAATATGAGGGTTACGAGTGGTCAGAGGAGGCAAACAAAGCCTTCGAGGATGTCAAGAGGTATCTTACGAGTGCCCCTGTTCTAGTTTCTCTTAAACCAGAAGAAACACTCTTAATGTATCAAGCTGCTACGCCACAAGTAGTGAGCGCAGTACTAATCGCCGAACGTGAAACCGTTTAACAACTAGTTTACTACGTTAGTGAAGTTTTACATAGACCTACGGGGCGCTACCCTTAGGTCCAAAAACTTCTATATGCCCTTCCCATGTCTTCGAGGAAATTGAGGCATTATTTCTAGGCGCACAAGTTAATCGTATCATCTGAGCTTCCCTTAGGAGAGGTCCTTCAGAATAGGGAAGCAGTGGGGCGCATGGCAAAGTGGTCGGTTGAACATTGGGAGATCGACCTCCATTTCATGTCCTGAATGGCAATTAAATCCCAGATCTTGGCAAACTTTATCGTCGAATGGACAAATCATGAACCTATTTAGGGACCCTAGTACGAATCCCACGACTGGTGGACAATATACTTTGATGGGGCCACTTACACTAACTGGCTCAGGGGCTGGAGTAGTCTTGGTAGCTCCCACAAAAAATTCTTAAAATATGCTATTCAATTAAACTTTTCTGCTACTAACAATGTGGTAGAATATAAAGGTTTATTGGTTGGCATACAAGCAGCAAAAGCGCTCGAGATTCGATGACTACTCGTGAGAAGAGACTCTCAACTGGTCATGAATCAGGTCAGAAAGGAGTGCCAATGCTCTAATCCGATCATGTCTCAATACTTATTGGAATTTAGGAATCTTGAAAAGCATTTTTTTTGTTTCGAAGTACAATATATCCTTCGAAAGGATAATTTCCACGCTGACCAGTTAGCTCGAATAGCTTCTTCCCGATCACAAGTTCCACGATGAGTCTTCTTGGAACAGCTCTAGAAATAGTCCCTGGTCGAAACACCACAAACTTCTCCTATTGAGACAGCCTCCCTAGAATACGAGGATACTTGGATGAATACCATCAGCAAGTATCTTCAGAAGGGCACGGTACCCAGTGATGATCTTGAGGCTGATCATTTATCTCGTAAGGCCAAAATATATACTTTGATCAAACAAGTCTTCCACAAATGAGGCACTCAAGGTGTTCTCATGCGATGCATATCGCAGAAAGAAGGATTAAACCTCTTTCGAGAAATACACGAAGGAATTTGTGGGACTCATGCTTCCTATAGAATGCTGGTCAGAAAAACCTTTCAACAAGGTTTCTACTGGCCAACAGCCCTCCATGATGCTACAGAGCTCATTAAGAAATGTGTACAATGTCAGTTTCATAGTAGGCAAATACACCAACGAGCTCAAGCATTATTAATAATACCTCTTTCTTGGCCTTTTGCGACCTGGGGTCTCGATATTCTAGGACCGTTCCCAAAAGCTCCTGGAGGTTTTGAGTTTCTTTTTGTTGTTATTGATACATTAATAAAATGAATTGGAGCTGAACCTGTGACTAGGATAACAACGGAAGCATCCAAAAAATTTATAATGAAAAATATGATCACACGATTTGGTGTGCCAAGTCAGATCATAACAGATAATGGTACATAATTTTCGAGCGCAAAATTTCAAGAATTTTACGAAGAATAAGGTACTAAGCTATGTTATACCTCTGTCACCCATCCACAAAGTAATAAGGTAGTCGAAAGGGCAAATGGACAAATTATACAAGGAATCAAAACTTGAGTTTTCGACCAGCTTGTAAAGTGCTCAAGTGGTTGGATAAAAGAATTACCCTCGGTATTATGGGCAATTTGCACGACCGCTAGTCGGGCTATAGGCGAAACTCCCTTTTTCTTAGTCTTTGGTACTAAAGCTATACTTCCACCTGAACTAAAGATTCGACCAATAAGAGTCGAAACCTATAACAACTCTGGCCAAGAACAACTTCGAGCTGATGACATCAATCTGCTCAAAGAAAAGAGGAACCAAACCTTAATCCGTTCGGCAGTCTACCAATAAGCGCTACGCAAATACTACGATCGTAAGGTTCAACCTCGCAGTCTTGCTGTAGGTGACATGGTATTGAAAAATATTCAATCCTAGTCTAATCGAAACAAACTTTCCCCTAAATGGGAATATCCTTACACAGTTGTCAAAGTCACGCGACCAAGATTGGTATGACTAGCAATAGAAAATGGTAGAGTTCTTTCTAATTCATGGAATATCGACTAATTGCAAAAATTCTATGTGTAACCTCCTACATTCTCAATAAAGTTTATGTTTTCTTCAATCTTTATTATCTTAAAATATCCATTAAGCAACGCTTCGATAATTTTTTGATCACCTTTTTACAACACTTTTTTCCTTACACTGGTCGAAGGAAGGTAACATTACCTAGTCGAAGCCTTTCCTCTCTATACATGGTCCTACCCACTAGAATGAACTTCTTAGCGTCGATTTGTTCCTTACTTTAGCTACCAATACAAGGAAAATGAGTTCAACAAAATGTGGTCGAAATAATTTTGAGCAAGCTCTTTTTAATCACTTACTTAATTTCTTTACTTCATTTTACGTAAAGATTTCTAAATGAGTTGGACTTTTATAATTTGTTCTACTACTTCTGATACACTCGATTTGATTTACTTGGTCAGAGGAAGAAACATCACCTAGTCAAAGTCTTTCCTCTCTGCACGTGGTCTTGCCCACTAGAAGGAACTTCCTAGCATCGATATGTTCCTAACTCTTGCTACCATTACAAGAAAATCGAGATCAAAAGCCAAGGTCAAATAAATTTTTAAGCGAGCTCTTTTCCACTATTTACTTAGTTTATCTAATTAAACTAAGCAAATAGTCGGGGGGGGGGGGGGCGAGGATAAAGTTATAATTATGACTTCAATTGTTAGTCTTAATTTCAATTCTCATTTTTTATCTTGTCTTATGAGTTACAAACTACTCGAAAAGACATATTGTAGGAAATGAAGTTTTATATATATAAACAAGAAAATGTTTTTTTTCCAAAGGAAATGCTATTACAAACTACTCTGATAAAAGAGATCCACTCTGCATCTCCTCTGCGACCTTCTTGCCGACTGACTGTACTTCTTCAATCAGTTGTGTTGCCTCTGCTTCAGGGCAGTCGAAGTCAGCTTTGACTGGTTGAAAGCTAAGACTCCGGTCACGAGCCTTAAGTTTTTCAAGAGCAAAACTAACTGCACTTTCGGCTGCTTGTCTTATTGAGTCAGCTTGATTAGTCTTTAGGGTAGTTATCAACTCCTGAAGTTTCCTGGCCTTTTGTCCAATGGCGCTTAGGTGTCCGACCATGCTGTCTTCAAGAGGAGTTATCTTCTCAGCACCATGTCCACCAAGCACATTGTTTAGGAGAGAAATATTGTCTTGAAAATTGATTTTCATAGCCTTCATTTCCTCTTCACTACGGGTCGAATCTTCCTAAAGTCGTTTTATTTCGACTGCTTGCTCTGAAAATAGAGTACGACTAGTTAGAAGAACACTTCTTAAAGATCAGTCAATAAAACTGGTCGTAAGTAAGAAATTCTTACCTACCAAGCGAGAGTTAAGCTTCTTGGTCTCATGATCATGAGAGATAACATCTTTCTAATACTTCTTTTTTGATCATTAACCTTTGCAACATGATTTTTTTATGGTCGAGCAAATCAGTTATAATATTTCTATCACTTTCAAACCAGCAAGGGAAAATGTGATACGAGTACTAAGCAAGTACTCGAAATCCATCATTTTCCTCATATTTCTTGTCATACCTTTTGATCCTCCTTACACTGGTCGAAAAAAGAGAATGTCACCTAGATGAAGTCTCTCCTCTCTACACGTGGTTTTTTGCCCACTAGAAGGAAGTTCCTAGTGTCGACCAAACTCTTATTTTTACTACCAAACTAAGCAATTAATATCAAAAGACATGATCGCGACCAAGGAAATATAGTTTTATTTCATAAAGTCCAAAAGATAAATATTACATGTCACAAAAGTTGAAAAAAATCCTAGTTACATTTCTTCTAAGACCTTTCTTCTAACTAGTTAGTCTTTCGACCAGTTCTTCGGATTTCTTCTTCAAAGTGGTCGAAATTGATCTCCATCAAAAGAAAACAGAAGATATGTAAATTGGTAAGCGCTTGTCCAGTATGTTGTTTCTCTCCGATATGAACTTCAGTCTTGATCGAAAGTTACACATCATAGACAATAAAGTGCTCACCTGGTCATCGGGATCTTTTTTTACTAAATTCCTGCGGACTTCAATCCAAAGAATAAATTGACTTTGCGACCACCTTAAAGTCATGTTCCAAGGATTTTCTTTTCCCATGACCTTACTCATAGTGAAAAAAAATACCAAGGCGGTCTAAGTTCGCACTCAAAAAAAGCTTTGAAGATCGAAATCTCACCTTTCTCTTTTAAAACCACAGTTCATCATCTACCTTTTTCCACTTCAACAAAAGTTTCGGAGAAGTTCCTCTAACAACATCAAAGATGGTTAACTCCTTCGTATCCATTCTTGATTCTTCCCATTTAAACTTAGGTCCGACTATTTTTTCTAAAGAAATCTACTCGGACTTGAGGAGTTTGGGGGTAGAACATTAAGAAGCAGCAAAAGTAGGAAAGATAGAAAGATTGCGAGTGAGTTTTTTTCTTAATTTTGCACTTCTAATGGTTATTTATAGCCATCAACTTGCGACATAATTCAATAAATAGGGATGGAAGTCCAATGGTTAAAATTCTATTAGACACAGTTCCCGATGGATCATTGGAAACCAAAGCATCACCACCTTTTCGGAAACTATTCTTCGTAAATAGAATCTTAAGAGACGATTGGTATTCCTTTTTTTGATTTCAGGAAAAGGAGTTTTTACAACTCAAGTAAAAATACCTTTGTTGACCAAGTCAATTTCTGGTCAAAAGAAAAACCAGTCGAAAAGACTTTACTTTCGACTACTATCCTATGACCACTTTTCGAAGTAAGTTACTTTCACTTGAAGTTGTGAGGGGGGGGGCAGATGACGAGGATCTAATAATTCTCAATTAATTAAGTTATTTATCTGTAGTATTATAGATAATATTGTCTCTTATACAACCTCCAAAGGTACCCCTCAATATTAATAATGAGAGAGATCATACTCACCTAGTTGTCGTAATCTTTTCTACCACCGCCTATTGATTGTAAGTATTGCTATGACCAGGTAATCTACGACCACCCTATGGTCGATAAAGCTTACAGGCATGTGGGCCCAATCGACTGGGGACATTTGTGTTTAATATACGCAGTAGTTAATATGTGTCATTATTTCTGAAGATAACTGCACGTATTAAATCTATGTCTCTGACATAATCGCAAGGCGACGTGGGGGATATGTCTTTGACAATAATTACCCTTAAAACGTGTGCATTGCATCAAACAACAAGGCATCTCTCGTCGTGGACAACTGTCACCCCTTCATGCACTATATAAGGAGTAAAGTCAGTGGACAGATAGGGGAAACCGATGATCAAGCGATCAAACAACAAAACAAACATGAGTCATTAGTCTTAGTCATCAATAACTTCTCTGTTGTAAACACAATCAATACAGCAACACAGGAGCAAGGTTATTATTCTCTTAGAAGAAGGTCTGAACATGTATAAAATTCTCGTGTCCTTTTCTGTGTAGTTTCGCTCCAAGAGAACCCGCAACATTCATTTAAAAGATCGATATTAAACCATCGACAATATTACTGAAGCCATGGGTTTGATTGTGGATGTCAAAGCTCATCTTCAAGACATGAAGGACAATGGGTGGGAGCCATTGTTCAACTAAGTCAAAAGCTTTTGTAAGGAAAATAAGATTGATATCCCAAATATGGATGATCACATTGGAGTTAAGGGTAAATCTGCACGACGGAAGCATAAGGTGACTCACCTTCACTATTACCATGTCAACGTTTTCAATGTTGCTCTTGATGCCATTATGGCAGAGATGAATCATCGCTTCAACGAAATTTCTTCAGAGTTATTGGTATGCATGTCTTGTCTTGATCCAAGCAACTCCTTCTCTAAGTCTGATGTGGATAAGCTTGTTCGACCTGCTGAGATTTATGATACTGATTTCACCGTAGCTGACCGTTTATTATTAAGAAATCAACTTAAAACCTTCATCGAGCTGATATTGATCCTTCCAATAGCAACAGCATCAGTTGAAAGAATCTTCTCAGCAATAAAGATTATCAAAACAGATTTGTGCTAGAAGGTAGCTGATGAATGACTCAATGACTTAACGGTGTGTTACACTAAACGAGAGATATTTAGAAGGCACGATAATAAAATAACCATTCAATGCTTTAAGGCATGAAAAGTCGTAGCGTGAATTTGTCTTGTAATCAAATCTAGTCCTTAGTGGTATGTTTCGTTTTTTTGTTTTATGTTTATAAGTATTCATAATTTACTATTGTATCATTAAACTTGATATTTTTTATCTACAGATTGGTACTCACATATTTACAGATATTTAGGACACACATTCCATTAGCCAGGTACCACATTTATTGTAGTTGATGATTTCATTTTGTTTTCATTCTATATATGTTTTCATTTGGATAGCAAAAGACCGATAGATGTATTTTTTTTATGTTTGTCTTACGTTAACTACGACGCATAAGCAGTTAAACACGGACACTATTTTTATCCTGCTTCACCACTCTCCATGGATGATGGATGAGCAAGAGTAGTAAGTAGCAGCAGACAGAGCGTGCAGTAAAAATCTGGCGCGCACTGTTGCTGTTGGACCTGACCCTGGCCCGGATGGAGGAGGAGAAGGAAAGCCGCGCGCGCAGGTAATTGGCAGTTTGTTGGGTGCAGCCTTAATTATTGCACCGCGGCACCGCAGGAGCCAAACTGCCAAGCCCAAAGCCTGCCATGGCAGCCGGCCTCTCTCTCTCTCTCATGAGGAGGGAGAGATTGCAGTTGCAGTGCAGGGGCACGGCCACGTGCGAGAGCGGCGGACGGAGGTGACGACTCGGGCCGGACCGCTCGTGCACACGCGATCGTCCAATCCACTCTGTACTGGAGTAGCTAGCTGCTTTCTTCTCACTGCCCATCCCCACACGCCACACCCACACACATGCATTGATGCATGCATACTTGTGTTTGTGCATGCACACTTCTCCCAGCAAATACTACGCTCCATGCCTCCATCTCCGACATCTCTCTCTCTCTCTCTCTGAAAGAGAGCAGCTAGCACCTGATCGGGGCCGGCAAGCAAAATTGTGTAGTAGTTCTCTGTTCGTGGATCTTACTCCTGGTCCCGGCCGCCCAACGCAGGCTAAAGCCAAGGTCGTCGTCACCAATGCCAGCCTTTGTTTCTCTACAGATTTTCTAATAAAAAAGAAACACTCCTCTGAACTCTGAGCTATTGACAAGTACAGTGATCTTGCAACTAGGAAGAGATCTAGAGCATGCATGGAACAGTAAAATGCACTGCCTCTGAGGCTCCGAGAATAGCAGGTAACATGGACGGTGATCGATGCTGTACCATTACGACCACTCCTGGGCTCATGGCCGTGCAAGCAAGGTTTATTTACCTCTCTTGCATTGCTAGCTCCCAGGAGAGCAGCTGCACTGCACGCGTGAAATTGCGAGCGGAACAGCACAAGGAGAGAGAGAGAGAGAGAGAGAGGACGAACGATTTAATGCGCGAGAGAAGAGACGAAGAATGGATGCTGCATGGTGCAGCTCATATCACGTTTTGCATTCAAGGCATGCGAGTTTCGGAATGGGACACGGGTGACCTGGTGTGCATGTACATGTACATGTACATGCCATGTCCGGCCGTCCAGGACTCCAAGTAGGAAGGAATAGGATAGGGAGATGCAGGAAGGGAAGGGCTCTGCCTGCCTATGTCAGGAACTGCAAGTCTCTGCTTTTGCATGCGTGGGGTAAAACATGTATTCAACATCTTTTTATTGAATGTCTCTTTACACATCTTGTATTGTGGGCTACTCAATATACCTTTAAATTATCTCCTCCTGTGAGTATAGCAAATCTGTTTAGAAATTGGTTAGCCGGTATTTCCAAAGTTTTAAAGTCACAACTCCTAGTGGGAGCTAGTGCTTTATATTGGTCTATCTGGTTATATCATAATGATGCTATTTTTGATATAAAAAAAAAATTATCACTAATCCATTGCAAGTTATCTTCTTGACTGAGCACTGGCGGAGGGCTTTGGCAAATTTGCAGAAACCGGCCCAGAAGGAGTCCATGTTGACCGAAAAGGACCGGTTGGAGGTAATGGCAAAGCAAATTTTAAGCATTTATGGGTGGCAGTTTAGTTACAGGATTTGTAATGATTGAGCTCAAATTTTAGTTATCATTTGCTTGTAAGGCTTCATGTCGTTTTTAACTGTATTGGTTACTTTAGTGCTTTAAACTCGTTAATAAAATAGGTTGTGTGCATCTTTGATGCAGAGATCAGGAGATGTTTTCTCTTCTATTATCTAAAAAACATCTACTATACCATTTAGTATCTTTCTTGAGTGTATTTTGTAGCAGTACTAATTGTGTCCTTGGCCACTGTACATTCTGGGACAGGTGTTAACTGCTGGCTGGCTGGTTGCATCTCAAAATTCTGCATGGACCAATTTTTGGTTAGGGATAATTGAGAGTGCATTTCCCCCCTACTCCTACCTTCAAGTTAACCTCAAGAATCACATACCGTTTCATCGATCAGATAATGTCCCATGTCCCTAGCTTTGTTCTTCTTTGCCAAATGGGTTATCATTTAGTGAGATTGATAACTTACAGATTTGCGCATCCCAGGCCCAATTGCGCGGCCCAGTCACCTGGGAGGTCATCTTAAACCTCCAGCTGCCCAGGTAGAGCATCCATGGTGACCCGTTTCTTCTCGGTGACTCCGTATGGATCTAATAACTCTGGATCAAAGCCCGGATAAGTGCCCACCCTGTCCGGAGGGCAGTATTTTTTTCAATTTAGTCCTTTTTTCGTAAAAAACGCACATTTATACCCCTGCTAGTCTTATTTCAGTTTGGACCCGGGGTCGTGGCAGTGAGTCATGGCGCCGAGGGTCCCAACCCTAGCCACCGGCGGCCGGCGTGGCCACCGCTAGGGTTGGGACCTCGGCGCCATGACTCACGCGCCAGCATGTTAGCTCGACGCCGTGAGTCACGGCGCCGACTCCTCGGGTCCAAAAGCGAAATAAGACTAGCAGGGGTATAAATGTGCGTTTGTACGAAAAAATGGCTAAATTGAAAAAAAATCGGTCCGGAGGGTTGGTTCCGTCCTTAAATTATAAACGTTATATTTGTCAATACCATTCCGGATGCTATACCGATTTGACTCGTGGAATAAGACATTCCGGTACCGGTTTATACTGACATACTATTCCAGAGTTTAATATAATAATATATAGTTATAAGTACATATATGTTTAATAATATGCACATCAAATTTCACTTGTAATATTATTCCAAATATATAGTAGTAGAATTAAATATAACTTATAGTTCAGTGAGTATAATAGATGTTATTATCAATTCTGCCGGTATGAATATTGACCGATATTGAATCGTAGGACTGTTCTGTACGGTTTAGGTGGCGAAATTGTACACCGGTCGGTACGGAATGGTATGGTAAGTTTTAAAAACTCCCTCCTTTCTAAAAAAAACAAAAAACTAGCTACCTCGAGATATGCACCAACATTACGGTGATATGATCAGATGATCAGTTTCATACACGTGTATTGTATCTCTGCCCTGGCCTGGGCTTCAGGGCTAGGATGTCCTTCTTTCGGGCTTTAATTGGGCTGACCGATCAACAGTGGCAGTTTCCAGTCTATCGTCCTCCGCTACTTAATCCATGGGCTCCAAGCCACATAGGTGGGTCGTAATGGGCTTGCATAGTGAAGGTGAGGCCGAGATACTAACGGGCCAATAATTCTACTTCACCGTAGTGAAGCCCATCACTGTAGATTACACGAAAGCCCATCCAAAGCTCGCGGGACTTGGCCGATCGGGCCATGTCATTCTGGTGTCATGTTAGTATTTTACTACGTAGTACAGTGCCGTCTTTCGACTCTGCTCGTATTTACGGATATACCTCGCGCATTAGACCTGTTCAGAGCCGTTAGATTAATCCGTTTTGAATGATCAGACGGCTATGGACAGGTTTTGTACACAATTTTATATATGATCAGACGCCGTTAGATTAATTCTACATAGGAAGGCTTTTTTCCTACTCCCGGGAGTAGTTACTTCCTATTCCAGTATCTCACATATCTCACAATGTAGGAGTATCTTGCACAACCGAGTATGTCTGTGTAGTATACTAGTATATAAGACCGCATATGTAGTATTTACACATTTTCGAGTGGTATGTTCAATTTTTAGACATACTCCTTTTATATGCGAATATAAAGGTATTTACAAAATATGCTAAAACTATGAATTCTCTTGCAAATTTTTCAGTATGATTCACATTAGAGTATCTTATAATTAGTATATGAGTATACCTAAAATGGTAATGGAGTATATCAAAATTTTTAGGTGGTATATCAAAGGTGGGAGTAACTACTCCTGGAGTAGAAAGCATATATATATATATATATATATATATATATATATATATATATATATATATATATATATATATATATATGTGTGTGTGTGTGTGTGTCCCTCCTCACATTTGCAGACCCGAACGTGATGACTGATGAGGCTACCACTACACCTTCACGTTGGGGCAGTACCTTGGGGCAGTGGCGGAGCCGGAATCCGAGACGAGAGGGGTAAGATGATGCAGCTCTAGTTGCTGAAGGCAGAGGACGTGGACGACAAGCTATGTAATTAAATTGTATTATAAAAGGGGCCTAAAACAGAAATTTATAAATAAAATTATATGAATCACCCAAAAGTGTAGTTACAGAATTTATTGGAGTTTATAGGTTTGGCCCATATATAATTCTAAATAAATTCTAGAAATATCTCAATAACCTACTCATACATGGTGGAAGGTGGAAAGTCTAGTACCATATTGTTAGTCTAGGTGAGAGGAGGCCAGTATATAACGTGGAGTTGGTCTTACCTAGTTGAAGCAAACAAAAAAAGAACATGCTCGCGCGCTCGCTCGCCACGCCATCGCTTGTGCGCACGCATGGTTTGGTGATTTCGTGTCCGGTTGGGTGTGGAGCTACTGCTTCTTTTTGCGCATCAAAACCATGCATACGAATTAGAAACTGAAAGTTTGAATTATACTATTTCAATAAGGGTTTTATGGCACACTTTAACTGCGTTTAATACAAAATTATTGCTTTAGTTTCTTTCTTGTGGCTGGAGAGACTTCTCCTCTCATAACGGAACAGAGAGAGAGATATCAATACCAATTGTTTGTCCTGTTCCTCTGTGTCACGTAACCTCGGCTACTCCATCCCTTCCTCGGCGTGCATCGATGTGGGGAGAGCAGTGTCTCCGAAGTCGGCGTCCCTCACGATTCTGCATGGATTGGGGTGAATTAGGTTTTTAGGAAGCGTTCACGCGACTGCTCACGGCTTCCTCCATCATCTGCTTCGCGTCGTGTTCTTCGCATCAAACTCTACCGCGACCTTCGTCAGAGCAATTTTCTATAAGTCGTGGTGATATCATTTGATATAGCTAAGCCTTGCTTCCTAGATATTTATCATGTGATGATGTTGATATCTACTTCTGTTAATAGTGTTCTTATTTTAGGTTTTACCTTGTTAGTGTATATAAGATAGATATATTTAAATTCTTGATCATACTCCGTTCATAGTTTCAAATATATCCAGTATATATGCTAATGCTGCATCGATTACTGTTTTAAAAATTAAACAAATCATAAAAATACGAATATACCTAACAGAATTGGGATCATAGGAGCCCGCACCTGCCAGTCCCCTCCCTCCGCCTCTGACCTTGGGTAGAGTAAAGAGTAGAGCGCCACTGACACGGCCCGTGTCCCCGGCGGCTTGGATGCAACAACCGCCACATGCGGCCATGTACGTGTCGCGTAGTAGCTCAGCTCACCTCAGGGTCCCATAATTCTGCAGGCCCTAGCATCCCATTCCCATCCCCATGGCCGATCGATCGCAAGGAAGAAGAACACACCTACCCGGCCGGCTACCTCCACGGTTGGGCGCCCAGTAGCTATCGCTCTCTGTCTCTCTCGGCTTTCACAAATCAATTCGTACGAACCGAAACTGCTCGAGGAGGAGGAGAAGACGACTTTGGGCAATGAGCAGTAGTATCTCAGCTGTAGCTCCCATGTCACATTGTCACACAGCTGGAAAAGAAAGGGACCCTGAAGCCGAAGCAGATCTGAATCTGAATCTGACGAGGGGGAAAAAAATCAATCCTCTGCTTCGTTGGTCTGAATATTGATTCACAAATGTTGCGGTGGCATTGATTTGCGTTGCGAGGTGTTACAAAACATTTACATTTGCCGGCCAAGATCGATCCATGGACTCGGTTACAGGAATGAATCCAAGAAGAGAGACAAAAACGCAGAAACAAAGGAAGAAGAATATTACAGCGTTAACTCCGTCGATCCGATCTCGAAGGAGCAGCGTTGCTTTGATCATCATTTGCTCCCAGATCGATCGATGTGATCGCACACACACTACTATATATCTTACAACCGATGAAATCGGTTTATTGCAGCGCGAGTATAATAAGCAACTTTATATGCAATGCCGTATCGATCGACCAAACTGTACCCTTCCGTTTCCAATAATGGCGCTTGATCCAAGCGCTCGAGCGCTGGTTCATGGCTCTCGAGCGTCGCCATTGTCGAAGTTTTGTGCGTAGCTCACGGAGTCGTACCTGAAGTCCTGCGCGGAGAGCGGGAGGCCGTCGCGGCCGAGGAGGCTGCGCACCTCGGCACGGACCTTGTAGAAGACGTGCCTCCACGTGCCGCGGCAGTGGCAGCCGAGCGCGGCGGCCTCGTCGTCGTTCATCTCGAGGTCCCGCGCGAAGGCGGGCTTCCGCGCCATCACCCACCCGACGCCCCACTCCCACCACCGCCGCACCGCGCCCGCCGCGGCCAGCGCCTTGACGGACGGCATCGACCGCGCGCGCCGGAGCGCCGCCGCCGCGGCGCCCGCCGACGACAGCGGCTGGATGCGCACCGAGAAGGACGACATGCGCCGGCGCAGCCCGATCAGGTGGTCCCCCGACCCCTTGCCGCCGCCTGCGCCGGCGTTCGTCACCGGCAGGTCGTCCCGCGACGCGCTCCGCCGCGGCTTGATCGTCTCCAGGATCGCGTCGGTCGCCATTGCTCAAGGTCCCGGGATCTAGCCGGCGAGAGAGAAAGAGAGTGATCTCTGAGACTTTGGGGCTTCTTGGCGTGTTTGGAGCTTGGTTGGTAGGAGGAGGGTTAATTCTTGGGTAGCTTTTGCATATGCACAGCTTGGGAATATTTGTGCATCAAGTGGTGGACCATGCAGCTCGGCGCTACTGCCTGTTACACCAAACTATGTGTACCTTCGGACGTGGATGCACCGCGGCAGCGTGTAGCTACCGCAGAGGTGTACAGTATATGAGCTCATTCAAACCGTCCTATCACCAGCGAACAGCTAGATCAACAGGCACAACACCATGTGACAGTAAGGAATAGTAAAATCGTTGTGTAAACAGCAGAGCCATCACTATTTCTACAGTATTTTTTACAACTTTACTGTAGAGTATTGTATCAATGGACTCAAAATATTGTAACCACAGTTCGGAGAGTAGTGCTACGTCTACACTTGCCAGTATTAATATATTTGTTAGTATTGCACTCCCTCCGGTTCATAAAAATAAGTAGTTATCGTCATTGATACGGTCTTCAAAATACAACTTTGACAACTAATTACTATTATAATATATTTGTAAAACCCAATAAATTTATAATATGATGAAAATATTTTTCGATGCGAATCTACACATATGATTTTAATGTATCTTTTTATATAATAGAAGTACAACTCCCGACCTCTGCATAAACTAAAGATACACATAGCCATTACACTACCATTAGCTAAAAACCTAAAACAAAAAACGGCCAAAAGCTAACAAGGACAAACAAATGATTTTAATGTATCTAATCTAAATACTTAAAAATATATCAATAGTTAAAGTTTTTGAAGTTTGACTATACATATTCCAAAACAACTTGATTTTGTGAACGGAGGAGCAAGATTTAGGTTCGAGCTTAGCCTTGTAGTGCGGTTTGGGGCGAAGTCACTGACTCGCTGTTTGGTGTTGATCGTTGGGTGGCTCTACAACCTCACCACCAGACCGAACAAAGCTCGTTGTCACCGTTGTTTTGTCCAAACTCAAAAGGATCAACGCGGGGTTGGAAGTTTGCACTACCTCTGGCGGGTGAAAAGGGACACCGATGATTTGAGTGAATCCCTTGATCACATGTGATTTTCGGCGTACATGCATGCATCCAGAGCGGATCTGCCGTAACACATTAGGGTGCACAGGACATCGGGTTTAAAAATTATTTTCTTTAGATATAACAATATATATATATATAATATGAACACTCCTAACTCAATATAAAGGGAACACGTTAAACCACAGCTCAACTGAATCCCGACCATTTTCATTTCTGCATCCACGGAGTGTGTTGAGCACTGTCAATTAGGTACAGAACATTGCCGCGTTGTATCGATATGTGCGGCACGTGTGAACTGTTCGTAATAGCTAATCGAGCTCGATCTACTTTGCGTACTGTCTTACTAATTGGGCCGGTCTTAAGTAAATCTTAGAAAATCATCGATCAGTCTCCAGCCTACGCAAGAAGATTAACCGTGCGCAACGAGAGAAAAGGGGCAAAAAGAAGTGCAGGCTTGATCATGAAGCAATTAGAGTAAATCTGTGGATCAATTCAAGCGGGGTCTCATAACCATACGGAGAGTTGGAGGCGAGGCTTGCAAAAGTGGAACGGGCGGCTGGGCTTCTGACGCAGAAGATCGGGAGGGATTGTACGCGTTGCTTCGTGGTCGCTGGAACCCACGGCCGAGCCAAGTCACGACTGCGGCCAGAGGTGTCGGTGTCCGTTACGAGGTCCACTCTGAATATTTCGGTTCTATAAAGAGCATCTGCGATAGCTCGTATCACTTGTTATTAAAAGATATACATATCAGATTTACGTGATATAAGCGAGAGATGATGAAAAATAAGATGAGTTTGTTTCTTCGAGAGACGTGCATATCAGTATTTAGGTAATGAGCAGAGATAATGAGAAGAGAATATGAGCTTGTTTCTAGATGAAGAAACAAACAAGTTGTTGATATTAAGACACAAGAAACAATAAAATAGTTTTTGGAGACTTACTTGTTACCTAAAAACTTGTTTTGTGAGTAGTAATTAAAATCTTAAATACAAACTCAAGAAATAATTAATTGAAATACTTTTTTAATTAAATTAAATATTCTCTCTTCCTAATAACAAAATAACAAGATAAAAAATAAACTATTGTAGATGCTGGTACGGACGCTCTCCTCTGGTCTCGCGCACCGACACTGCATGCGCGTGGCCGTCCTGCTGCGTCAACCCCGGAAAAACACGAGAAAGGGGAGAGATCGACGTATATTGTATTGTTTGCCTCGTTCATGATGCTGGCCGCTAGACCGACACAAGAGACGCTAACAAGGAGCAGCTTTAGTTATAGACTTATAGATGGTTCATGGCTACTAAGCGACTGGTAAGCTGATGGTGTTACTTCTGCTCCATTTGTTTGGGGTTAGGTTTTTCTTAGCTTATAGTTCAAAACTAGTTTTTTGGTTTAATCAGTTTATAAGGTTTTTAGTTTTTAAACCAACCTAAGGTGTTTGTTAATCTGATTTTTTTATAGGTTGTTGGCTTATTGAATTGTGTGTGAAGGATAAAAGTCGAATTACCTTTAAGAGTTGGGAGAACTTGTTTTATGCATGTATTTAAACTTATTTTTGTAAGGGAATTGAAAATATAGCGATACATGCAAGTGTACATAAGAAACAAAATAGATATCGCTCATACGTGCATGCGTGTGTACCAAGCCTAACCAAATAAATTGCAAATTTGAACGTGCATGCATGTATAAATTTTGGACATTGCATAA
Source organism: Ampelocalamus luodianensis (assembly GCA_036346255.1). NCBI lineage: Eukaryota > Viridiplantae > Streptophyta > Magnoliopsida > Poales > Poaceae > Ampelocalamus > Ampelocalamus luodianensis. The sequence continues at coordinate 5,629,177 of CM070632.1, read as the reverse complement.
TGAAAGAAATTAATATAGAAGGCAAATATGAGCCGACAAAAAAAAAATATTATTCGATCATATACGATGCAATTATCTTATCACTGCAACATGTACATATCATATTAATATATTCTATTTATCCTCTTGCGGCTATCAAATAAGTAGCAATACTATCACGAAAGGCACTCATGTCTCCATTATCGACTGCTAATCCATTGACACCATACCCTCAAAATGATCTAGATTGTATATCGTTTGGGTCAAAATCTTCGCCAAGATCGCATATCTAAAAAGGTAGCCCAGTTAATCCTTGTCCATCTTGAGATCAAACATCCTCCCGAGCCAATTAATCTTTCCTTCATTGGTCTTCATAGTGGCAAACACTTCTCAATTTTCTAGTTTAGTAACGAGCCTTGTCGCAATAAAGTGTTCATCACTTCCTTCTACTACCCTAGCCTGTATGGCTATATCCATAACCTCCGCTATGGATTGACCACTTTGAGCAGTCCATTAGCTATAATGTCCACTATACACTTGAAATCCCACTATAGGATTTTTCTTGTTCTTCTTTGGGCTAGAATTAATACTAGCGACCCTACGCCGCAATGACCTTTGGTTTCTTGTCGGCAACCTCATTGGTCTCCGTATCCGCGATCGTGCCTTCCTCACCATCCTCCAAACCATCAACATCCACAACGGTATGGTCTTCTTGTGTAGACTCACACAGGATAGTTGAAGTGTCACCTGAGATGGCTGAAGTGCTCCTTCCACCAAGCATCGGATGCAATTATAGTTCTTTTCTGATGATCCCAACCTAGCCCAGTTGTTTTTTTATTTCAAATCACTCAACACGTTGTATTGTTTCTTCAACATTTCCCAGTGATTTTTTAGTTTTTTATCGTATTTTCCCCCTATCCTTTCAAAGAATTTATTCTGTAGGTTCTTGTAGCCAGGGGAATTCAAACATCCCAATAGTCTATTCACAACACCAACTTCCTCAGCATAAATATGACAAAACGCCATGTTGTCAAATATATCCCAATTTGCTTTGCTGATAGCAACTAGGTCTATCTAGACAATTTATAGGATGATTTATAATTTTTTTAGGATATAAGGAAATGGTGTGCAAAACTAACATTGATTTATAAATTTTGGACAATTTATAGGATAATTGATAAATTTATAGGACGAGCATGTCAGGGTTTAACTCTAAGGTCACCTAAAAAACTATAACTGGTGCTAACAGAACCGCAACAGAAGTAGAAAAAGAAATGCATTGTACATTTTGTACTAGTTTAGACTCCATACAAGATTGTCACCTATCTAGAAAAAAAAAACTATATGGAAAAATAATTCTCTACGATGGTTTACAAAATTATCATGCCGATATCCAGGCCTTGAGTACGGAGAAGCACTAACCGTTAACAACAGAAACACTAAGCAATTTCGGAAAGTTTTTTATAAAAAAAACAGAAAAGTAACCAAAATGAGGCTACCACAGTAAGAGTAATGTTGCTATCACAAGAGATATATGGGTGGCGTTTAGAGTAAGCAAAATGAGGCTGTCTAATTACGCAATTGCTACCAGAGACAGACGGGGATTTCAAGCCATTTATTATGTGTTTTTGTGCAATAACAGAAACTAAAAATGTTACATACAGCCACGCAAAGGAACGATGCCTCCAGTAGCTAACAAATTATTCTTGTCTTAACAAAAATAGGATTCTCATGAGGCATGAAATGGTGACAAATGACAACTACCAATTTGGGGTTTGGGGGCAAAATAAGGCTTTGGATGGTGGCAATAAAAGCAACTGAGGTATTTGTGGCTTCGTGCAGTGTGTAATAAAACTTCCGTTAGCAATAGTCAGCCGTGCCAATGCTAAAAGCCTAAAACACCACAAGTAAAATTCATTGCTCGATAATCGACGTATACACAGCAGCAGTATATCGAAAATAAGGTAAAATTCATATTAAGAGGGTGCAATCCATCATATCGAGATGTATCATGTACCAACATCTAGGAGTATAGGGTATTACATCAACATTTAACACAATGTGCTCTGCCCTGTTTCAGTGGATGAAATATCACATGATTGCTTTTTTAATAGCCAATTGGCTGCATTAAAGAAGGGGTGAAGCGCGTGCACCGAGCATCCAAGCCTCAAACGCAGGCGAGCAAGAGCCTGAGAGCCCCCGTGCCAACTGAGCTTAACCGAGCATTCAAGCCTCAAACGCAGGCAAGTAAGGGCCTGAGAGCCCCCGTGCCAACTGAGCTAAGCTCAGTTCTCAAATATCACATGATTATTATCAAATCATCTATCAAAATATTTCCTTTTAGCATCCTGAAGCAAATCATCTACCAAAATGTTCATCAAGCCATAATTTTCTAGCTACACTTATACCAAACCTTAGAAAGGGGGGCAAAGCACCTTGATCTGAATCTGTGCAGGCAGCGTCGGTGGATGTGAAAGGATTTCGACTTATATACGATGGCATTTGCTGGGTAATTTCAGCTAAATTTAATGGCAAATGGTTATTCTATCCTCTAAAAACCAAAAAAAACAAATGGTTATTCCATCCCATAAAAACTAAAAAAACATCTCTCTCATGGTTTTTGATTTATAGGCTTAAACTTTTCATAAACCGGTTGAAAAAACATCCGTTGATTTAGGCTTTGTCTTTTCTGCTTTTAAGTTGATGAAAAAGTCTAAACAAACCGGGCGTCGAATGTGTTTGGTCTCTCATCATCCAACCAAATAAAACGGAAAAATACCAGATAATCCAATCTCTAGGACCCGATCGGAAACGTAGGAAATGAAAAACGCAGGAATCAAACCCATGTCATCTCGTATGAATAGAAAGCGCAAGGATAACTAAGGGTGTTGTGAAATTTCGCATAAAAATATATTGGAAGAGAGAATGCGTGCGAGAGCAAGAGGTTTAAAAAAACACTGGTACGTTACATGCTACTCCTAGCACCAAACACATGGTCGACGACGTATATATACTAGAAGGGAACCCGCGCCAATTGGCGCAGACGGCGGGTCAGAAATAATCTAATGGCATTGCAAGAAATTTGGAAAGTGACAAATGGTGTCATTGCTCTTCGCTCATCAAAAGTGATAGGTGTCCATAGCGAAGACAAAATGAACATAAAAGAAGTGAGACTCAAAACACGACCAGAAAAACAGATCAAGAGGATAGGAGCTACTAACATTAAATCTCTGTGTAGAGTAACAAAACCTGGTAGTTTTATTGTCAAGTTTAATGTCCTAGTCACGGTTGATATCTTCTTGTTACGCTGACAAACAATCAAACTAACCTAATTAGGAAAAATGGGGATATAAAAAGAAGATGAGAAGAACGAAACACACATGTAGCTGAATGTAACCGATTAGTGCAAATCTGGAGAACATAGTGTCATTGTAAATCATAGGAAATCATCTTTCAAGAAAAAAAAATGTGGAAACGAAAGATCCATTACCCTTGTTAATCAAACAACTCTAAAAATAATTGTTTAGATTCTGAATTAGCAAACTTCCGAAATGTTTGCTGAAGGTACAATCTTTCCGTTCCATCCAACATGACAAAAGGAAAAGCAACGAAAAGAAAAAGACTAATATATGGTTATGAATGATAGCTTGATAGGGCGAGAGGAAAATATCAAAGCTATTGAAATAGAGACAATCTACTATTGTGTAATAAAAGTGCATCACACGTGGTAAAAAGGTGTAAATAAAAAGATAAAATATCAGAATTCTCTACAAAAACATACTATAAAAGATACTCTAACAGAGATCATCTACTGCTATGTACTAAAAGCGCATTGCACATGGTAAAAAGGTGTAAATAAAAAGATAAAAGATCAGAATTCTAAAACAAAAACATACTATGCAGTAGAATCATGCCCATGTTCATAATTGATTGGAGCTCTGACCAATAGAATTCCATAATTTTAGTACACTTTGATTGTCCATCTACCCGCTTTTGCTATGAATGACCGAATACGCTTAGCATTGTACGCTGTATTGTCCAGGCCTGTAAAAGTGGAAACAAAAGGGTAAGAGAATATAGTAAAGATACAACGACCGATAATAGATAGTAGATAAGTCGATATAGAAAAACCTACCATAAATGGAAAGATGAAGCTTAGTTTAGGTAAGCAATGATATGAGCCATTAGCACTATTTTTTTGTCTCCATCTTGCTAGTAATTAGCCAACCATACGTAGCAACTGCATCAGACAACCCTAAACAGATAAATAACCAAACCTTACAATACCATATATATGCAATTGAAGAAAGATGATTGTATTTACTTAATACCTACCATAAGCGTGAAAAAAAATCTTGCCAAGTAGAAAGGTAAAAGAAGAGGAAGGAAATTAACAGAGAAATAACTCACTGAATTTCTGTCGCTAATGTGTCCTTTGCGGCCCCGCAAACTGGCCGAACGGATAGATGGTCGCCATCTTCTAGCCGCATCAGCATTGCCATCAACCTCGATGCGTGATATACTATAATTTATGCTAAATCAGATAACTGAAATGTGCAACCATGAAAATTGTTTTCAGAGAGCACTATATCTTAGCTAAGTTACATCAGAAACTACAAATGTGCTATACATTGCCATATCAAAGTTCAGTACATGAAGTATTTACAATTTCATACAAATAGATCGCAAGCACTGAATAGTGGGCGCGAAGGTTCTAACCGAATTCATTTCTTTTTTGAATATTAGGATTCAACATGACATAACGCACAAGACATATCTTCATAAAACAAAAGATGCATATAACAAACATTAATAGAGCATAATTAATACCTTGACAACTATGGCAAGGTTACCATCACAAAACATGTATTTAACTGAAACATTTGCCGAAAACTACATGCTATCTTGTGTGAAAAACAGAGAAGCAAATATCAAAACCTATACCTAAGGATAAGCTAGAGCAGCGAAGATGATATTTTTGAGGCTTCCAGCGCACCTTTTGAAGACTCTTGACTATATGGATTTTGCACGTGCGCTTTCGATCTCCCATTGCTTTCCATCTCAATTGTATCCACAATCGATCTCAGACCAACAGTTTGTGGATCGAATACAATTTCAATTTCTGAGACGGCAGTATTTACATCAAATTGGCGCAAACCACCTGTTTTCTTAGGGACATCATGTAATATATCTACACCTTTCTTTGTGTGCAAGACAGCTTGGCATAGCGAAATCCTATTTTGCTTACTACTCTGGAAGAATGCAGTTTGAAAACCAGCATCCTTGATAGCCTGAACAACTGCATCCTTGCTAATGGCAGAAGCAACATACTCAACTTCTCGTATTGAGGTTTCCAAGGTAACGGTCGCTCCTTTTACACCAGGTAGCTTTTGTAAGATCTCCTCAACCGAGTTTACACAATCAGTACATGTCATTCCTCTTATCTTAAACTGTGCTGACGAAGTCTTCTGTGAATTTGGCCTATGGACAGGAGAATCTGCCTGAATTTGTGCTTCAAATTCGGTAATTTCTATAGCTTGTATTATATCTTCAACCTGCATAAAGAAGTTCCCAAAATTAAATTTCAGTGATTGAAGTGACCTAAATAAGCCAATAAACCTGGGAAGCAATCAAACAATTTTCTAGAGCCAAAGAGTAGTGCAACTAAATAGCTTTCGTTCAGGAATCAGACATCAAAACTGGAGTGAGACTTAGCATATGAGAATCAGTGTACAGATTGGAGTTAAATCTTTCGAGGTTAAAAATGAAAGTTCAGAGAATTAATAGAATAGCTTGCACTTTTCTTGGGAAGCATTTGCAATATGCAGTTGCAAACTGCAGTACCAAATGCATGACAGTAAGCTAGTTTGTATCAACAGAAACAGCGTAAAAACACGCGCATGTTCTCGTTATATGTGTACGCATTATAGACGTAAATATGATATAATAGCTTTCAGAAACTAAATTTTATGATCTTAGCAAGTATACTGGTTATTGTATTCAAAGTTTTCTAAAAGTCTAAAAGAATTGCACATTCTAACAGAGAAAGTACATTTAACTATATTTTTTAGATGAATATTTAACTCAGTGACTAAAATTACATCAAAGCTGTAACTGTTATGAATATTGTGTGTATATTGAAGATGCCCAATGGGCAATATATATAGGGTGTACAAGAGTACAGATAAGGAAATATAAAAGACTCCCTATTTTATCTCTAACATATCTCTAACACCCCCCAAATGCAAGGCATATGCAATAGCATTGCATTTGGAAAGGTTTGACACTAAAATATGGAAAATCCAAAGTCCGAGTCTTGATAAATATCGTCGTAGCATGCAGCTCTTGGAAAATGTCGATAAAAGATCTCCTCCCATCGTGGTTCCATATGACCCATAAAACACAATGTGTAGGAGCAAAGTTGACCGCAACAACATGCGAAGAAGATGATGAAACCGACAAAAGATAAAATTGTCAAGTCGAATATGAATAGATAGAAGCATGATAACGCAAATCGAAGCTCAAGGCAACAGACGCGATGCACACAAGCGTAATAAATCGCGATGCACAAGAAGCGCAATAAAGACGCAGAGAGCACAAGAAGCGCAACGGATGCACAGTGCAAAGAAGCGTGGCGCAATGCACAAGAAGCGCAACGAGACGCAGCACGCGAAGAAGCGCGGCGCAATGCACAAAAAGTACACGGAGACGCGATGCGGAAGAAGCGCATGACCTTAAAAGCGAGCGACGGATGCGGCGGTTCGAAGAGAAGAACAGCGGCTGCTGCCATGCAAAAGAAATTCCTATGTTTTTACGACAGACAATAAATTTATGGACTCGCATGGCATAAACAAACTCAAAGATAAAGTTTGACGGACTTGGATGGACGCAGCGGAATAAACAACACAAAGAAAAAGGACTCAAAGGATAGCTAGCAATAAAAACTAGCAAAACTAGCAGCAGCAAAGACGAGCAGATACTAGCATCTTCCCCTCAAGGACTAGCAGCAAATAGCAGCACCGCATGCAATCCAATACGGCCCAAAACAGCACCCAATAGCTCCACCGACAGCAGCACACAGCAGCAAACACAACCGAGCCATCCCATCAATACAGCCAACCAGCAAGGACCAAGGAGCAAGGAGGAGACCAGCAGCAACATCCTCCAGAGACACCTTATACGCCTTGCATTATACTCTCACATCCATATACTTCATGCCTCCTGCCTTGGGTGAAAGTGGATCCTTCCAGATCGAAAGATACCACAAACAGCAGCATCTTCCCCTTCTCCCCTCTAGCTCTCCACTACCAACCATCTCCCTCCTTTCCCAAGCAGAAGCCAGCTCCATTGGATGAAGGAGCTCGAGGGCCAAGCCCGGCAACGGAATGAAGGTGGGGAGGACCGGCGGCTGCCGGCGAGGCGGCACGAAGCGGCACCGGGCGGTCGTCCTGCTCCTCGGCGCGAGGTCCTGGCCGGGGCGGCGTCGGCAACAGGCGGTCGGCGCGGGAGGCGAGGAGAGCTCGATCTAAACGGCGACGGTCGGGAGGGCGAGCGCGCACGGCAGAGCCGGATCAAGCCGGGAGGATGGATCGGAGGTGGTGGCGCGGGACCGGAGCCGGCGCGGGCGGCGATGGAAGTCGGGCCGTCTGCGGGAGACTGGATGCGCTGGCGGCCGATCGACAATCACGAGGGTGGCGGATCTTGGAGCGAGGCGGTGCATGGGAGGCGTCGGGAGCGCGGTTGTGTGGGCGGCGGTCGACAACTGCGAGGATAGCGATTCGCCTGCTTGCTCGAAGTCGTACTCGCCTCGCCTCCTCGTCTCCTCGGCGGGGCGCCAAAGAGCGGCGGCGGAGGATGCGAGGCGTGGAAGGCTTCGCATCAAGGCGTCGGACCGCGTTCCATGCGACAGCGGATCACGGCGGTGAAGACGATCTTCTTGATTCTTGCGCAAGCGGCTACAACTAGAAAAAGCCACCCGGAGCAAAGATCGGTCCTCGGGGCGGCGGAGGCGAGTAGAGGCGGCGGCGGCTACGATAACCTAACCTAGCCTCGGCTCTGATACCATGTTATGAATATTGTGTGTATATTGAAGAGGCCCAATGGGCAATATATATAGGGTGTACAAGAGTACAGATAAGGAAATATAAAAGACTCTCTATTTCTATCTCTAACATATCTCTAACAGTAACAACTATATCAGAATAAAAAAATATATGTCTCCAATGGACAATATGAAACAAATGTAATGATATGCAAGATATTGTACCTAACTGGACTGGATATAAGATTATATGGTAGTGTTTACGCTTCGATTATTTGGTAGTTCGATCCGACTCTTGAGATCATACGATTCTTTTGAGGTAACCACACATGATTTCCAACACGTGTTTGATCAAATAGTTCTATTGTAGCTGATATATGATGCTGGTACTCTACATTATAAATAAAACCATGACTCGCCTATTTCTCATGATAGCATTGTAGTGCCCAATTTCCAGAGGACTACTGTTTCTTGTATTTCTCTGATGTGTACTATGTTAGTGTGCTACCTTACTGCCTCTTGACAACATTTGGTCTTTAGCATCCGAGCACCTGCTGGCGCTCCAAATCCAGATGATCCTCTCTTAGACAACATTGCAAAACACTGGAAAGGCAATGAAGCTGAAGCTGTTGAGACATGTACTTGTAGATGCAGTCAACAAAGGCATGTAAGCCTCGCTGCTCTGAAATCAGTATTTTGTACATATCATTGATTGACATGCTGAATTGAGTCCCAACAGCCTTTGCTTTCGTCAACCTCACCGTTCTTTTCAAACAGAAGACCATCTGTACATTGTCCTGAACAGCACCGTATCTGTCTCAAAGCTGGTCTTTCAGGTAATTGGCAACCATCTCCTTCTGAATCATTGCAAAAGGTGTAAGAGTGGAGCTGCTTCCTTGGAGTTGACTGCATCCTAATGTCACCTCATAAAGCTCGTTGTGTAGATATCTGAAATGAATTCATGACAGAGAAGAAAAACTGTAAATTCATTTGTATATCTGCAAAAAGTAAACTTTGTGAAATTTCATTCTGTCGTCCAAAATCATGCCTAAACCGAAACCACTGAACGACAAATCTTCAATGCATCAATGCAAATACCATAGGTAAACTACAAACATATATGTGGAGGATATATGTTGTGTTGATGAAAACTTTGTGTTGCTTCTGTACTAAAAAATCAAATGTTTGTGCTTTGTATCATCATTTGCAGAATAGTGTAAATACAAATAATATTCCAAAGAACAAATAGTAATTCATATACGTCCTTTACATGCTAAGCACATCGAAGTTACTATAATTGCTCATACATACGAGAAGTTAACGATGTCATCAATTAAAATGACGATCTTCCATATACCTGAGAGCATTGATTAGTCACTTGGGTTGTTAAACACATAGGACATGGGTCAGGAACTCTTGTTGGCACATCTGAGCACCTCCTTCCTGACCTAACCAGATCAGCAGAATTAGATCGTGCTATCACACCCAAAGCATCATGATTATCAGGCATAGCAGTGTGAAAGAAGTCATCATTGGACACGCCATGTGATTTATCATATCCACTACTCCATAGTCACCGCCTTGCACATGCACTTGTAGGTACACCCGAGCATTGTCCCACTGAAGGCTGCGAATCATAATCCGTAAACAAATGAATAGATTGCACCTTACAAGAAAGAGATTGACTTGAATCGTTGTCTCTGATATCCACATCATCCATAAGAGAATGTGAATGTGACCCTTTCCTGCTGTGCTTTGCACTATAGTTTGCCAATGGACTCAGTTTCTTGCCTTGTCCACACTTTTTCTGCTTGCCAAGTATGTTGACAGTCTCAGCTGCCTGAGAAGCTGAAGTGTTGATGTGTGGCTTTCAATCATCCTGGAATTGCTCCATAGCATGGATAATGCTAGTGACCTCAGAAGATATAATGCTCAGATCCAAACTTTTCGTTATGGAATGTAGCATTTGAATGGATGATATAATCATCTCAGAATTGTTTGCTTTAGTACTCTCATCCAATATTTGTACGACCGATCTTATCAAAGACCAGCCCGTAAGGATCAAGTGGCCAATGATTCTGTTTTGAAAGACCAATCAACAAGCTTAAGTGTGCAGCAGTCTGGCAGTGTGCCTCCTCTAAGACCCCTGAGACTTTCAAGCACACATCATTAAGCAATTCATTAGATGCAAATTGGCAGTTGTTGGACTGGACAAGTGCGGTGACACAAGTGTGCCTCCTGTTGCCATTACCTGAAACCAAGGAAGCTCTTAAATTCATAATACATGCACGGAAATAAAAGCATATATTAGTCTATGTGTTTGCAGAGTATAATGAACACTCTGAAACAATCTAAATTGAATCAAGAATTCCCAGGACATCAGATTATACAGGACCAGTTTGAGTACATAAAAACCAACACCAAAATACACAGAAGGCATGGTTGGATATAACACTTCCAAGTGATCCAGATTCCACACAAAACGAAATAATCAAAACCTGTTGGACTATTGCATATGCAGAAGGACATAGTAGGAGTATATCTCGATCAAACGAATATCCTTGGTGTTGCCGCGGAACAAATGGCCGCAGGGATTAAAAATGGGATCTACACACATTGGAAAAGAAAATAAGCAAGCAATTGGATCTACCAGGATCGCTACCTGGAACTCAAACACAGCACCTTCAGCCCACGAACTCCTTAATCGTACCTAAAAAAATCAGCTTTGAGCTGCACGAGAAGGAAAGGAGTGGAGGAGGACGGGACTCACCAGCATCGTGCAGACACGGACCCCAGCACCGGGCATGACGGGGTACCACTATATAAAAGGGCGCAGACTTGAGGCTGAGGCAGGGTGGCCGCGTTGGTTTTTTTTTTCTGGACCGTAGGATTCTGCTCGGCTGCGTCCGCGTCCGTCCGATTGGATCAAGACTTTCTCGGCGCACGCTGGGTCAGCTCACGACGCGTGGCCATGTCGTGGCAGTCCTCCGGCTTCCCAGCAGTCCAACACGCCTCTTCGGCTCTTCCTCTTCTCCTCGCGCCCCACGCCATCTCATTCCGCTTTTCCCATTCCCCTTCCTCGCCTCCCACGACGGTCGCCTCGTCCCCGCTCGGCCCTGCTCCTCCCCCTCATCCGTCTCCCCTCCCCGTTCCTCCGCCTCCCCTGTCGTCCCTCCCCACCTCCCACCTTGTCGCTGCCTCCTCCCTACTCTGCCCTCCTTCTCCCCTCCCCATTCCTCTGCCTCCCCTGCCGCCTCTCTTCACTGGTGCCGCCGCTCCCTCGCTGCCTCCTTCCCGCTCTGCGCTCCTCCGCCTCCCCTCCCCACCCCCTCCCTCACCTGCCGCCTCTCTCCACACTCCCCCGTTGTCCGCTTCCTGCCTTCCGCTCGCTTCCCGGCTCCCCTTCTCTTCTTTGTTTGGCTCAAGCCAAGAATCCCCCGCTACACACAGCCCAACAAAGAGAAGGAACTAGCCACCTTTTTTTTCTCTGCGCACGAGTCCCCATGAACGGCGAGTCGCAAGACCACGCGTCGGCGGCGGAGATCGACATGTCGGCGCCCTTCGAGTCGGCACGCGAGGTCGTCGACCGCTTCGGCGGCAGCGCCGCATGGAGCTCCCACTTCATCAAGCGCATGTCCGCGCCCCAAAAGGTGACCACCCGCCTCGCTCCACCCTCCCTCTTCTCTGCGCGGCGCGGCCGAAATCTTGGGCCGTTCCCTGCTGCTTGAATCATGACATGCAAGTGGAACGAGTTGTTTCTGCTCTGTAGAGTAATTGTTCAGGAGTATGTTGTATCTCTATACCGTATTGTACTTTGGGTTAGTTCTTCATTTAATTAGGAGTAGTTGTCATTGCTCTACTGGCAAATGCAGGTACTAAATTGGATTACTAATATTTTGTTTTCTCCTGTTTAGTGGCAAATGCAGAAACAGGACCAGTGTGATGAGATTGAAGAATAACGCGTCAATCTAGAGGCTCAGACTGCGCAGCTAGAGAAGGAGCTCATTGTGAAAGAAAGGGAGACACTCGACGTTCTCAAAGAAATGGAGTCCACCAAAAAAATCATTGCAGACTTGAATATGAAGATACAGAAGGAATCAGCTGATGCATCAACCATCACTGACCAGCCGGGCCAAGCTAAAGTGCCCATTGCAAAGCCTGAAGAGAAGCAGTCTGAAAATGTTGTAACTGATGTGGATATGGGTGGCCTAGAGAAAAATGTTGTAATTGTGCATGGTCTAATATTTTGGTAGATAGTGTGCAAGAGCCTTAACATCTATGGACTGTGCTTCCCATTCTAAATTCATCAGCATGCTTGGGCGGCTGTATGATAATTGTAATCTATTATATTCCTTCTAGGATGCAGAAAAAGATCCAGAAAAGACATGGAGCCCCCATAGTTGAAATACATTTCGGAGGACGAACTTACAGAGGGAGATGCTAAGAAGGTGTCCCTGAGGGAAAGGTGAAACTCTTTAAAGTATTTGCTCTTCCAGTTGGCTTGACACAAAGCTTATTTTGTTAATCATTACAGGGGCGTTTAACCTACAATGATGGGAGCTTTTATGATGGACTCTGGAGGTATGGCGAGATGTCTGGTTTGGGGACGCTTTGTTACAGCAATGGTGATGTATTCCATGGAACATGGAGGGACAACCTTATTCATGGAAAGGTATGGCACACTCGGTTGCTATCTTGTACATGGCAATTATGAAATTGCCACATTAGAAATGGTCTCCATCTCTACTAAAAAAAAGATTAGGTCAAGCACCCTCTTTATTATGATAAATTATGGTGATTATCATCTCATGCCCTATTTGATTATTCTCATTGTTATTTTATGAAAAACATCTTATTCAGATTGTGAGAGCCTATCAGCATAGTTTGATCAAATATGCCTTTCAATCTGGATGCTGGAGGTATATTTGCTACCAAGAATCTATAATTGCTTTTAAGTTTCGTTTGCATAACTATTCTTTGTGTGTGCATTTCCCCCCTTAAGTTTTCAAGTACCAAAATTCTGTCTCAAGCCTCATTGAAATGCTTCCAAAATTTTATTTTGATTGCTTATTATAACTAAACATGTGCTCAGTGCTATAGTATTCAAACTGTTGTTTTACTTCTTGCTGCTCAGTTCGATAGGGTGACTAGAGATGTGTCACTTTGGCTGTCATGAGATATTAATATGCATTATGCTAGGTGAAGTTTACAGTTCTGTGTTAATTGATTTTGCTCCTTTATTTACACGCTTGATGTTTGGGATGAGGGTCTACTTATGAGCCGGATTTAATTGGAAAAATAGGGTTCTCATCTAACTGATTTTTCTGGACATTGTTGGCAGAGTCTTGCTGCTCAGAAGCTGGAGGACTGTATTTCCAAACTATAAATACTTCAAGATAGTCTGGTATGAGGTTCCGTTACACTGAATTGCTTCTATATTGACTGATTCATAGACTTCAGTCGCTTCTAATTTAACTATACGAACAATGCTCTTTGTGCATATCTAAAATGTTACTTTAGTCTTGCCCAATTGTATATAGGTGTGCCTGTTGGTAGCGCTATTGAAGTGTTTATGGTTAATTTTCCAAAGCTATGCACTGTATTGATTGCATTTTCTTTCTCTTGATTACAGCCACATTTGTCGAACATTGTATAGCCGGTATGTTCTGCCATTGTTTTGACTGAAATGAGAAATACTTGTGCATACAAATATAACATTGGGATCTTGTCTCAGATTCCAGAAATGCTGGAACAATGAGCTTCAAAAACCAAAACCTTGGCTGTTACGAGCTCTTCATAGTAGCCTCGCTGGAAGGTGCATTTGTACAGATGATAACTATATTTCTTAAAACCTCTAGGGTGTCAGTTACTTGCTATCTGGTTTGTGCGGGTGTCAGTTACTTGCTATCTGGTTTGTGCTTACAGCGATTATTTCCCTTCACTTTCAGGTTCTGGCTAGAAGGATTTTTTTAAGGTACGCAAAAATATCCAGATTGTTTTTTTTAACAAGATTTGCCCTTCAGTTTGGTTTTCATATTTGTTCCATTACAACAGTTTGTGTTATTCTTGCCAACTCATATTTCTCTCCCCAAATTTTTAGATTGGCAATGATGCTTCTCAATTTGTTGGCCCACTCATATTGAACCTCTTGTTAGAGGTATGTTTCTGATTTCATGACATATCAAAGTCAAAAACGTCAAAAAACTCCTGCTTTCTCTTTATAAGCTTATTTTTTTCCAATCATATGTTTCCACCATCCATAAACTACTGAATTGGTTTTAAAACACACTGATTAATCATGCAAATCTTAAAACGCACTCCTTAAAGATCAGATTCCATGTGTTCTCACCTAGTGGCGATGCTATTGTTACTTGTTAGTTGGTCCGCGCCTCTGAAGGTTTGTGTTTTTTTGGCAGTCTATGCAAAAAGGTGATCCTTCTTGGAATGGGTACATTTACTTTTTTTACAATTTTTGCTGGAGTGGTACGAATTATTTTCTTTTCTTGCGTGTTGCACACTACATTTATTTGTTGATTCAGTGTATTTGAACTCCCAAGCAACCACTGTGCTACTTGTGAGTCAAATTCGGACAATCCTTTTTGCTTGCTAACTCTTTGTTTACCATTCTTTAGTCACTGCGAGTTCTTGCTGAAGCACAATACTTTCAGAATGTCATGCGTGCTGGTTTCAGATTGAGGTCTACATTGGTAGTTGTTACATATCTGATATCAAAGCCTGAGAAGTACATTACAACCTTTATTACCTTTGTGTTAAGAGGCTACGGAATGAACAGGCAACCACAGAACCACTTGTCCCACTTTTTTTCGAGGCCACTCATTTCTACTCTTATGGTTGACATGGGGATTGCACTTTCTGATTTGTGTAACATGGACATGTCTTACTTCATGATAGTGCAGACCCTTGTTTAGACCTGCTTTTATAATGTCTAGCTTGAGGTGACCTTCTCTTGATGCGGATATGTGGATGTCTTATTACTGTATGTGTAGATAACTCAAATCGTATTTACTGAAAAGATTTCGTCGGTTGTTTCTTGGTCCTAATTCATAGTCACACGTCTTCGACTCCGCGCGCCAAGGCGCGCGAGGGTTTCTAGTGATCATCACTACTTGCAAAAAGGAGAACAGGAGAGATGATCTACATTTGGACCTGGCCCACACTCTACCCTCCTCCCTCTTGCTTATACTACAAGACTAGGTTCTCCATATTCATCCTCTCTCAAAAAAAAAATGCTGGATATTCATCTAAGAAAGTATTACATGCTCCACATACACTATGGCACTGGCACACACGTGGTGGCTAGCATTGCCGGAAAGCATGCAGCCTATCTGGGTTCGATCTCGAATCCGGCGTGTCTCATCAAATATTTAGGATACACATGTGTGCATATTTAGTGAGAAAGTGTGTGTCCGTGCTCTGTGAGGTCCTGATGTCTCCGTAAAATTTCTCAACATATGTAACAAGGATGCGCACATGCATATGCTCGTGTGGTGGTGTAAGTGGAGTGTGTTGAATGTGTGTGTCTGCCTTGTACCCTCTCAGGAAAAAAAAAATCATGCACGGAACATTTGATTTGAGATGCATGCCCGTTTGCCTCTGCCAATTTAGAAACAGAATCACCAAAAGATGGCATGTATCAATGCATGCATGCTGGCATACAGCATACATTGGCTCATTTCGAATCACCCAGCTGGAGTGGCGATCACAGGCAACACCTAGAATAGTGGTAATACAACGAACCTTGTTAAATTTTGTTGGTACCCGTGTCATTTTTCCATGCATGTCCTATTGTCCTAATGCCGTAATGTGCAGCATTACTCGTGACCATCATGTCTCACAATAATTTCTTCTTTACTGACCAGAGATCAAATTAAGAAAATAATCAAAAGAACGAAACAGAGAATTGAAGTTCTAATTTGACACGAGATCGAATTGCATAGATCGAGAAAAGTTTCAATCCACAGGAATTAAACACCATGAGAAATTGAGGCGATGTTGTTGCATCCGTTATTGGTTAGTCGAGATCGAAATGGAATTACCACTGGCCGGCGGCATGGTGGTGGCGGCGCCGGCGTGGTGGACGAACCTGCAGGCGAAGGACCCCGTGCTCCAGAACACGCCCTCCTCCGCCTTCCACGCCCCGTCGTCAAAGTTGCACGCGTAGCTCGCCGAGTTGTACCCCGCCGCCGCCAAGCTCCTCCTCGGCGGCGCCCCTCCCGCACAACCCCGCCCACGTCACCCTCCTTGGGCCGCCACACCGCGTGGCCCAGCTCCTCCTGCCACGTCACACCGCACGCGCCACCTCGGCGACGCGCGCGCGGCGCACCACGCCCCTCGCCGCGCTCGCGCCTCGGCCCCTCCTCTCTCGGACGGCTCGCCGACGGCAGCCTCCGATGCGTTACTCCTCCATCACGGCGAGCTCGCGGCGTCTCACGCGCTACTGCACGATCGCGTCGCGATTGTTTTAGACGGATCGTGATGAGCCTCTCTGTCTTGTTTGTGCGAGCACAGGGTTAGTTCGGGGATTTCGGGTAATATTCGTGGCTGGATGGACCGCACCGCACGATGTTTTGGGCCGGGCGGGTGGGAGATGGGCCCCGATTGCGGGCCATTTCCCGTTGTCGGTACGCACATGGGGCCCACCACCCACCACCATTTGTCTGTGCTCCCCCGAGTTGCACGATTGCATCCGGAAATTTTTTATTAAATATTTTTTGAAAAAATATTTTAATAATAACCCTCGCTAACTTTATTTACAAACATAACCATTTTAGCCACGTGACACGACAAATATACACGACCATATGTTGTGACAAATATACACGGCCACACTATCATGTCAGTGTTGTTTTGCGCTCAACGTTGGACTTATCTCGTAACATAAGAGTGTTGACCTCTCATGTTGGACCGTGACATGAGAATGTTGGACGATAAATTGTTAATAAAAACAAATTAAAAATGGTTAAATAATAAAAATTGTTTCATATGGCTTCGTTCGAGAGTCGGCTAGCGCACTTACCTGTTTGTGTCTTTGGAGTTTACTGGTGGTTTTGGTCACGTGGGACTGCTTTTAGGATCATCGCGTGTATGTGGGAGGGTTTTTCGTCCTGGACAAATTTCTATGATCTGTGGGGGTAAGTGTGCTAGCCTACTCTCAAATAAGGCGAGAATCCTCAAGGATGGTGCATGCTAACCTCTGCTGATGGAAGTTCTGTGTGAACTATCCATACAAGAATTACAAGGATAAGACTTCCCTTGTGTTAGGATATATACAATATTATAGACAGTAGTTACATGTAGTACCTTTTATGTTATATATAGACAAAACTAAACACAATTTATAAAATGAGTTGTCTCTAAGTTGTCTATATATAATCTTCATAAAATGGGGTCACAAAAATATGTGGGTTACAGACGGCGTGGATACAACAGCAAAAATGTGCATTCCTAATTGGTGCTGAGGCTGCAAGTTATACTTCTATTATCTAAAAAAAATGACATTACAGACCGTTTGTTGCATGCAAGACAATTTCTACCTCTTCTACTCTCATCCATATCAAAAAATAAATAAATCTTACCTGACAAAAATTATAGACGGCCGATGTCACTCTACTTTAGGTACCCTTATTAGTTTTAGGAGGATTTTATAGGTTTGGCACAAAATAACGAGGGGAACGGCAGCCAGCTCCAAAGCATTGGCGTGGGATTAATTAGTTGAAGCTTGGAACACGATCTAGTCTGAACCTGATGATGCGTAGGGACGGAGAAATCAGAATCAATCACGCTGAATTATTGTGGGACTGGGAGCAACGCTGATGGAGGCACTGCAGTGCAAGGCTCGCAAGCTTCCATCTCCTCTTCTCCATGGAAACGTTGCCATCATGGATCGGAGAACAGTAGCTGATGTTTCCCGAAAGAGAGCAAGTTCAGGTGATCGGTTTGCCGGCTGCATGTTCGGATGGGATCGTCTCACTGGTCACCAATGTGACCAACTAGTATGGATACTTGTAAAGGCGACAGTAGATGCTTGGGGATGTACTTTCAATCAATTCCTTTTCTTTTTCCCGTTTCTTTCCTGTAGATTGGGTTAGGAGCTTTGATCTTCTCTGTACATGGCAAATAAATCAAGCATCCATCTCCTCCACATTTTGGAGCATGCCTTGGTATGATCCAAAGGAAACTATTATTGTTGGGAGCACGAGATCCTCGATACTGAGAGAGAGAGAGATGCCCCTGAAATGGTGCGACCGTGTGAGCACTACATATCATCTAAGTTCATCCCCAGCTTGTTATAGAACTCAAATAACATAGCAATGTCATATGTTTTCAGATAAAAAAAACATATCATGTTATGTCACTTTGCCCATACACCGTTTCATATAATCCACACCTGAAAACCACTGCTGAATAGGGAAAATAAATATGCCTTTCTTGGTTCAAAAGACAATTAAATTGTACTTGATATAGAATAAATGGTGTAACAAATACTTCCTCAATTGATTTTATAAGACTTCCACGAATTCCAAGATCCAAACTTTGTAATGTTTGACAACAGTTAGTCCAACAATATATAGGTTTAGTGACACAAAAGCGGTACCATTAGATTCGTGTGAAACTAGTTTCACAAGATCATGCTTTTGTAGTTGTTAACAATATATGGCAGAAGATATTAACGGTCACAGTTCAATTTTGCAGACAGTCAAACTGCGCCATACATAAAAATTAATGGAGGAGTATATCTGCAAAGAAGTACATCACATGCTTTTCTGTCTTTCTTAAAGGACAACACATGCTGGCATTGTTCAATTAGCCACTGGAATCTTTTGAATGCATCGTGTTAAAAGAAGAAAAAAAAGGAATAATATCAGAGAATGAAACAAGACAAGGCAAAATGTTGTGTTTTCTGATTGCCTCCGGCAAGATGGTACACACAAATACAAGTTGCAAGAACCACCATCCAGAATGCATAAAACAGTAAGAATTACAAAAAAAGAGGGGAGGGGAGTTAATAGAGTTAAACCACCATATCCTGAAGGCTGACTTCACTCATTACAATTGAACAATCTCCGAGTCACGAGCACAAGGTTAAGCCACGTACCATCTGGTATCCTGCCGATTTTGTAGCATTTTAGAAGACAGGTTGTAAAGAAAGAATAAATTGATCTCCAAAGGCGTTGATACAAATTATCGATCTCCAAAGGCGTTGATACGAATTCTATAAATAACAACTATCTTGATTTCATGGTTGTATCTCATTTTTCGTATGGATAAGTTGAACTGCAGGCCTATCAAAGTTCAGCAATTTAGCTCTCTTTACTCAGTCATATGAAGACAAACAATTATACACAGCTTCCGATTCTTTTGCTTAAGGGACATTCAAAGGGTTATTCAAAGTTGAAATGGCCTAGTGGAAAGAAGAGTGAGTAGGTCTGATGCAATCTAACCATCTTGGTTCTACTTATATAACAGAAACCTGCACCATCTTCAAAGGGCAAGATCTGGGCCATCACATAATATTAACCCGTACTCAATGGCAAACAGTTAAGAGGATGTAACCATTTTCGCAGCAGTAAATGAGGAAAACAGCTGTTCAATGCTCACCTAGCTTTCACAAATCATGTCCCATTGTCTATCCGGTCATGCTTTCTTTTGTTAGGCCTGGAGAAAAAGCAGAACTGAGCCCAAGTCTTCTTTGTCTTCATTGGCTGTGACTTTGTAGCTTTCTTGCCAGCATGGTCAGCCATGTATTGAACGACAGCCTACAAAACATGACAAAAAGAAAAAGAAATACAAGTCACTAAACTATATCAGAAATGGTGACTAATATATAGTTTAAGGAAACTCAGCTAGAATTACCTGAGCTCCCTTTAAAGCTATCTCCCTTGGTGGCACTTGTAGAGGATTCTCTTCTGCACGAAGCACACGGAGATGCTGCAGGTTTCCAAAAGAATCTGGAAGAAACTTAATCTGATTATTGCTTATATCCAACTCTTCAAGCATCTCAAGGTTGCCAATAGAGCGAGGCAGAGATTGCAGGTCGGCAAAATTGTTCCCAACGTTCAGTTTAACAAGAGAAGTAACAAAGCAAAAGTTCTCAGGAATTGACTCAAGCTCGTTGAAGCTCGCATCAACCTCCTTCAGCTTAGTGAGAGATGCCATTGTAGTTGGAAGGCTCTTGATATTGTTGTATCTCACAGAGAGGATCTCCAGATATTCTAGCTTTCCAACAGCCTCTGGAAGAGCCTTCAGGTGATTATAGCCTGCCTGCAGTTCAACCAGTGAAACACAGTGACCGATAGTGTAAGGTAACTCATCAAGGTTGTTTGTCTCCACGATTAACTTCTTCAATCGTGTAAGGCTTCCTATTGAATCAGGGAGTGAGACGAGCCGGTTTGCACCCACATCAAGCTCCTCAAGATTCACCAGCCTGCCAAGACTAGAGGGCAATGATGTAAGCTGATTACCCCTCAGATCGAGACAAATCAAGCTGCGAAGATCCCCAATCGAGTCAGGGAGTTGAGCAATTCGATTAGCATGAACATCCAGCCTGGTCAAAGAAGAAAGCTTCCCGATGGCTTCTGGCAAGGCCACGATCCGATTCTCCGAAATATCAAGGGTAACTAGCCCATTGAGCTTTCCAATTGAATCAGGTAGCCACTCAATCTGGGCCATGAGTTTGCCTCGGAAGTTGAGATCCCGAGCGCCTTTCTTCGCAGCCACCTCAATCATGCTAGCTAGCTTGATGAGGCTTAATTTCTCTTTATCGTCTCCTGCAATCCCAATCATCAACCAATGAATCAATCGATATGAATATAATTCCAGCTCCAATCTTTACAGGGGTCAATTAATTATCCACTTACAAAACATCAACTGGTCAATAGCTAACAAACTTCCCATTTTGTCGTAATAGCGTATAACGAAACGGCGCATATGCTTTCAATTTAGAGTTTCACTCATAAAACATGTAATAATTTCCATGGCAGTACACCTAAAAACTCCATTTCAGCATAATTTTGGCATATAAAGGAATTCAAAAGTAGAAAGGGCTCAGGCTCACCATAACTGCCATCCACTCGAACTGCCACAGAGTTTGCTGCAATGGCTCCTCGCGGTGCATGAGAACTTGCTGCCACAGCCCCGTCGTCCCACGTTGCCGCCTTCGCCTTCGATACGTAGCTGTCATCCATGGAGACACGTCCAGTTCTCGTCCCCACCGTCCTCTCCACGCTAAACCCATTGGTGCCCACCGAGGAGCGACGCTCGGTGTTGCCGTCCGATGCAGCCACCGCCGATGAGGCGGATGAGGAGGCAGCGGCGACAGCAGTGGTGGTTGTGGCAGCCGCAGTGATGCGCGGCGCGGCGCGCGTGGAGGTGGAGGGCAGGCACTGGGACGCGCGCTGGATGAGGTCGTCGAAGAGGGTGTGCAATGCGTCGAGTTCGAGGAGCCGCGTGGCGTCGCGCTTGTGCTCCCGGCACTGGAAGCTGGCGAGCGCGCGGTGCATCTCCTGCGCCACGTAGAAGAGCTCGTCGGGCACGGCCGGCGACCTGCGCCGCCGCGCGACGGCGTCGAGGCGCGCGCTCCTCCCGGTCCGCGGCCCGCGCCAGCGCCTCCGCCGCCTCCACCTCCTCCACCGCCGGCCGCGCCGGCAGCGACCGGTGCAGCCGCATGACCTCCGCCACCACCGCGTCCACCGTGTCGAACGCCGCGGCATCCACCGCGGTGCCCATTTCTTGATCCTTCTCTCTCTCCTCCACTCAATTCAAGAACAAATTCAGATCTACTCTCCAAGAAAGAAGGGATCCCCGCCTCCGCTTTATGTAGCCATCCGCCCCTCGCCGCTGCTCTTTGTTTTCGTGTTCTCCATCGCCAACTGCTCGTCACGTGCCGCCCGTGGTCCGCCCCCTCCCTCCCTCCCTCCCTCCCTCCTCGGATGCCTTCCGGATAAGAAGAACCACAGGTGTGTGACGCAGATGAAAGCTTGGAGCCCCGAAAAAGAGAGCGCAACTTTTTCGCGATGCCAATAACTCAATCCAAGAACGCGAGGTGGACAATTTCCAATGGGAATCTACCTACCTACCTACCTACCGATGAATCAATCCAAGAGCTCAGTCTCTCGTCGGCCGCGAGCAAGAAACAAAAAATGGAGAAGAAAAGGAACGAAATTGCCGCTCCGGCGGGTGCTAGGATTGGGGAATTGGGCTCTTTCTCTCCTCTTTCTCACCGAGCTTTGTGCAGGGGAGAGTGGTGGCCGTGGGTTGTTCTTGCCCCTGGTTTCTTGGGTTGGTTCTTGGGATGAGAACGGGAAATGAATAGTACAGCTCGACGCTTTCGCGTCGGAACGAAATGGAGCCTGGGGATGAGGGAGGCTGCTGGTGCTGTCCTAACTCCTACCGCCTTATTATACCGCCCGATCCATTCATTCGGCCCCTTGTTTTCTTCAAGGAAAGAAAACAGGTGACTGAGTAGAAATGAAAAGTGAGCAGCCATGCCTTTGATCCTTGATAGATTTGGTTAGTGGTATCTCTAGGTTTCGGATGCTAATATTCCTATCCTACATTGTTTAAGGAATAAGGTACCATGATGATTTATTTTACTAGTAGCGATTGAAAGACTTAGAGAATAGATGCCACGATATCCGTAGGCCTTGTTTACATGAGATATGACAGTCATTGCTTCAGAATCTTTCGTTGTATTGGCACTTTTTTGCACGGTATTTACATGGATAGATGTATGTTGGATTTTTTTTTTTTGCAAAATTGGCCACTGTCTACATGGTCACTGGGCAGCAACGTTTGCCCGCCCGACACGTGTGTCTTGTCCGCACAGCCACCGTGCAGTGGCGCTGCCGCATGGCCACCATGCGGCGACGCTCGAGCCCGCCACGTGTTTGGTTAAGCCGAAATTAGGGTTTAAGCGGGTTTTGGCACTGTTTATACGAATTTTAAAATATAGCAAATAAGTTAAAAAAAATTATAAAATTTTATGTGGAGCCACCCGACACAATGTACTTACTGGTGTAAATTTGCCATAAATTTATTCATTCAGAATTTTTCTCGATGTTTCATATAAGTGTACTATTTGTAAATGTAGAAAATAAACTCGAAAAATTGTGAATTTTGTTTTGAAGGGTCCTCACACAGTGGACTTCATTGTGCAATGTTTTGACAATTTTATGTCTCAAAAATGAAGGATTTAGGTCGCAGAGATTAGGATTTTAGGTTTTGGAAATTATGATTTCATGTTACTTGGAATATATGGGAAAAAAGTTGTATTTCAACTCCATTGGAGATGTCGATATACAATATGGCGCAGGAGTACGCACATAACAATCAAAATACACATGCAAATATAGGAAAACAAAATATGAATACAAATATACCAAAACATAATCGCATAAGACGAGATACAATATGGCTCACTCGTCTGAGCCAGTACCCTCTGCTCGTTGCGACGGCCTCTGTGTGCGCCTGAATGTCACTCGTCTGAGCCACTACCCTCTGCTCGTTGTGACGGCCTCTGCGTGTGCCTGAATGTCTTACATCAGGCATGTCCCGTCGAATACGTGACGCGGTTGGGAGAGCGCATATCCGTTCGGAGGGGGTATGGAGACCGTTGAGGTGACGAAGGTGCACCAGTAGGCTGAGTCTAGCCCAGCAGAGTCTGGTAAGTGTACATGTCATCGTGATGAGGCATGCTGACCTGGGGGACACCTCCGAAGAAATCATGAGCGACGGACTTGAAAAATTCACTCCCAGGGTACGATGCCTGCAATTCTGGATGTGCAGATGAGCTCTGGCCTTGAAGGTACAGGGTGCCAGGCAACCCGGAGGAGCATTGCCCTTGAACGTACGGTGGGACAGCGAACCCGGAGGAGCTCTGTGCTGCGTACGCTCCAAACTCTGGCTGCCATGGTCCATACCCTGACAGCATGTACTACTCCCTGCTAGGAGCTGGGAGGCTCGTATCGTCATCATTAGTCGACGTGAACTGGCCGTCACCCCTACGATCAACTAAAGGCTGCAAGACGGAACGATGTTAGTACAGATAAACATTCGGGACGTGAATTGAGAATCTCATACCTCCCAGATGTGCAGTGTAGATGACCCGATGGGGAACGCTAGTCTGTTTACCGAACATGGACGGTAGAAGTGATTCATCCCGATGGACTTACGGTGGGAGAATGATATGATGTTAGCGCAACGTAAGGCATAACCAAAAAATGTAACGTAGATTTGTACGTAACTTACCTCCCCGCCGACTAGCCCATGGATGACCGACGGGGAACGCTACGACGCCATGCGGACTCACTAGGTCGTGGTGACCTAGCGGGTGAGCACAGCCCCCCACTTGGTGCCTGATGCGTAGGACGTCGTCTGTCGAACGACCGTAGCTCAAGTTCTTTATTATCTTCTTCGTCTCCACTGAGATGTACTTCAAAAAATTTATGTCCCGCCGATGTCGTGTCTAGGTTGCGGATGGCAGACTCCGATGCGCTATAGATGCGCTGCGTCTGCTCCAACTGTAGTGACATACATAACAGGTTCATTAACGAAGAATACAAATATCACCAATGAAATGACCAAATGTTGTAAGTGTCTTACGGTGTCTTCACGTCGCAAAGCGCTATGACGATCGGCAGAGGCTCTGCTCGTGCGTCTCCACTGTCACTAGCTCTGGGCACTCCGGTGGAGGAATGGTGAGTCTTGCGCGCGTCTGTGGCACGTACAAACTCCATGTACGCACCGTACATCTCAGGGTCATACGGACACCACTCACGTAAGACATCCAAGTGCGCCCTCTATCCATGTCGTAGTCCACTCCTGCTGGACCGAGCGCCAGTCTTGAATATGCCCACTCGCCCTCGATTGTCTGCATTTCCAGAAGGATTGATGTTAGAAAAGAAAACATAAGAACTGTAAATATTACTCGAATGAAGTTTGACTCACAGGTGTACGGCTCGCTGTAGGAGCTTGCCATCCGGGGGGCACGTCCTGGTACACACCAAACTGTTGCATTACCCGTTGCGACGTGTAAGGCTCCACCATATGTGCGAACACCAGGTGGCAGTCCGTCATCCATAGCCCGATGTCCTGGGTGTATTGCACGGACAACCCGTGTGGCACTACCGTGCACACAAAATCTAGATACTATGGACACCAGATGATGTCGCTCTCATGCAATGACTTGAACTCGTTGTGGTACAATGAGTAGCACCTCGTCGCCCCGTCCTTGACCCAGCGCAGACGGCCAGCAATCCACCTAAAGCCCATGGTGGGCCTGTCTATTGCGTCGATTGGGGGGCGTACGGGTGCACCGCTCTCTCAATGGATGGCTGTCCAACTGGGAAATGCTCCCAACTCCACAGCTTCAGGAGCACGTAGCAGACGACCAAGCTGGGGGTACCACCGATGCTGTGCCGTGAAGTGTCACACAACCCCTGGTATGTGGTGCAATGGACGCCTGATCCCAGCTATATTGAAGCATCAGCCCAGCCTCCACGTCAACCAACGACTCAGCAACGCGGATGTAACTGGGGTAGCACCAATCGCCCTGTGTGATTGGAAACAGGACCCAACCAAAGAGCTGAAAAAGGTAAGTAACGAGGTGCGTCCTAACAACCTCATCAGGTGCACCCTGAGGGCAATCACTGAATTGCCTCAGCCAAGTAGGGGGACACCACGTGCACCCTCCGGGAGAGGTTGGCCGAACCGCTGCTCTAGCATGGCCTTCCAGTGCGCCGACGGAGGGTCCAGAACAAGTAGCTCACTCCGGATCGGGGGACCGGTCAAGAGCGAGACGTCCTATAGAGTGATCATCATCTCACCCCACCGAAAGTGGAAGGTGTATGTCTCGGGCCTCCACCCGTCGACAAGTGCCGACAGCAGGCTGGCGTCTAGGATGAACCGATGTCCGACGGACACCAGCCTCGTAAGGGGCAACAAGCCTGTGTCCCGGAGGATCGGGATGTAGCGATTGCCCAGCTCCCAGGAATCCCTCACCGCCCGAAGCAGCAGGGGCGAAGGGCCATCGACGATCCACAGCTTGCACCGGTGGTCCTCATCATAGAAGTGTTCCAGAAGCGCCGGTAGAGACATGGCTTGCAACACATGAAATAGAGAAGTCGGCTACTGAAGAGTCATGGTGTTGAAGGAGTTGACAAAACCAGAGGGATCCCAGGTTGGTGCACCAGGCGGAGAAGAGAAGCTAGTCGTGATAGGAAACAGCACCATTACCATGGCAAGATGCGGCAAACCCAACGTGTAGACACCCGGATAGACAACTGGATAGGCGACGGCTGAGAGTGGGCCGTGGGGTAGCCCCTGCTGAGGACCGTGAGGAAGGACGGGCAGCATGGCATAGTGAGGTAGAGCACTAGGTCGTGAGCCGAGGATGCCGGGGGGAGGTGTTCGGCGAGATGGTGAAAGCACCAGTCCACAGATTGTAAATCGTCGGCCAGGAGTTGCCACCCTTGCCCTTGCCATGCTTCTTCCCATTGCCGTTGTTGCGGTAGGAATTGTCGTCGGTTGAACTGGAGTAGCTACTGGTTGGACCGGTTGAATGCACGTTGGAGGAATCACCACCCTTGTACACGTGATTTGCAACTAGGGCCGTGACATGGTTCTCGGGAGGAGACTTGAGTTCCTCGAGAAGGAGCATTGACCGCATCTGAAGGAAACTTGGAAAGGGCGTCGGAGAGAGGCTGCGGTCACCACGTGACTGGATTTGGGATTCAATCCTTTTATCGTGGTGAGAACAAGAGTCTCATCACTGATGGTATGGTTGACATCACCCAAGAAATGAGCGAGGAGCTTCAGTTTGTGACAGTAATCCATGACGGACATGTCTCATTGCGCCGTGTTGGTGAATTGAGCCTCCAAGTAGAGAGCATGTGTCTTCTTGTTGTCGCGAAAGAGATTCTCGATGCTGGTCTAGATCACGTTGGTCGTGGAAGTTGGCTTCATCACAAGCTCAATAATTTCAACGGAGATGGATACGTAAATCAAAGAAAGGACGGTGCAATCGAGCCGCTTCCACTCGGCATCATCCTTCTTGTCTTTGGTGTTGGTGACGTGGTCTTCAAGTGAGAAATTCCCAAGGGCGACAAGAAAGAGACTTCGCCAATCGGTGTAGTTCGACGCCTTGAGGTCCAAGGTAATCGGCACCAGAGACTTGATGGAGGCGAGGCCGATTGCTTGTGCCCAGAGGTGAGCGTTTGGGTTGGAGATGCCTCCGTTGTCACCCATGGCTATGAGTTACTAGGCAAGGATAAGAGCGGCAGGAAGATTGGTTTTGCATAAGGGGGGTGGTGGTGTCGAGCTGCACAGCTCTGATACCATGAAAGACTTTGAGAATAGAGGCCACAATCCATAGGCCTCGTGGTCATTGCTTTATATAGGTACATGAGATATACATGGTATACCAAGATTACATGAGATATGATGGTTAGCAAGAAGAAAACTAATGCTACAATATCTCAACTATACATAACAAGAAGATCATGATATGATCAGGTATATTTACGTATCTTGCCATGCAAAGCAGGCGTAAGATATGTCTAACAGTGATGATATGGTAACCTGTAATTAGTACTGGTCCGAACTCGTAACACGTCGCATGACTCGCATCCCCACGTCCTAAAAGAATCTTTTGGTAATCTCACATTCTCAGCATAGATAGAATCCCAGAACTTCAATAGAAGCCACCAATTTATACTTTATTACCATGGATGCGCTTAGCTTACTGAGTTACTGTTAAGCTTTTGCCCTACTTAAGTTTGGCAAGTTTAATCTTTGTGACTATTGTTGGTTCACAAACCACAGGTATGGCCTGATACACTTTCCTACCCCTTCATGAATGACACCTGCTGTGTACTCATTTTGTAGCCCGATTTTGCTACAAATTCGGCCGCGCCACAGAAGAAAAATACAGCAAAGTGTGGCAAGAGTCAAACAACGGAAGATTTTTTTTTAATGGTAGATGCACTTAAAACCTATAAGCAAACTCTCAGATACTATATAACACTTGCTACGTATCGTGAATTCACATCCGGTGTCATATAACACCGGTGCCATAAAATTTGTTTATGTCAGAACGACGAATCAGCATCGGGAAAGGCAGCCGAGCCGGGCCACGTGTGGGCGGAAGCCTCCTCGAACGACCACACCGTTGCATGCAGCTGCGGGCGTGAGCTGGGAGTGGGGAGGGAGACAGCGGCCGGCCGGCAAGGCAGCTGCAGCCCGGCATGGGTCGCCGACTCGCCGTTGGCCAACACGTCGTCGAGGGGGACACACATGTACAGCACAGCACACTAGTTGCAAGAAACCTTATCTTCTTCTATCTCCTCCTGGCCTAGCTCGCCACTATGGCTGCATATAGCTTATAGTACTGCTAGTACTAGCAGCTCTCGCCTCGTCTCTTCTGCCATAATTTTTTGGGGGGTTTCAGCTAAGCGGTCGCATGCACAGATGCTTTTGCTGGCCTGGCTATGAATAATGCTAGAGAAGGTTCTTGCACGCCATGCCATCCTTGGATTTCTGTCGCTGACATGTGGGGCCGACTAAGTGCGCAGATCATGAGAGTGATCGAGATGCAAGATGGACAGATCCTTCTCTTGACAGTCCTAGCTGGACTCCTGGTGTGCAGCACATGGCCGCTTCCATGCACAGGGAGATGAGATCATGAGATCTCTAGGCTGTTGGTTCAGAATACAGGTTAGGCTGCTCATCTGATGTGGATCCAAATGTGTATATATGTGCAGGAGCTTGATAGATCTGCAGAGAAGTAGCTATCACTTGATTCATTTCAGCCAATATATATACTGCGCTTTGGATCCTTGGGTCACATTATTTTACTTTATGTTACTATCTTGGAGACGTTGGACTGTAGCCCAATGTAGATGTAATTTACTAATGCAGGCATTTGCAGCTCAGATGAACGGATTGGCAGAGCAGACGGTTGTGGAGAGCACATCACACACTTAAATAAACATCTGCAGGAAGCGGGGGGACAAGCTCTGGCTTTTCGGGGTAACAGTCGATATCAAGAGCAAATACTCACTCGTATGCCTCCAGTGGTCACTATGAGGAAAGTTAGGTCTCCATTTGAGCCTCAGGTTATCATTGAGGCAGTGTTCTCGTAGTACAAACAAGACATAAATTAATCTCGCGCAACAATTGCGTGGCTAGATACTAACTGAAGACGACGACGGCGACAACACAAAGGCTTTAGTTCTAAATAAGTTAGGGTTATCTAGAAAATAAACCTCTTTAAGGTTAAAGAGACGAGAACTTTGTAAAATAAAATAAAATAAAATAATAACAACAAAAAAACACTACAAGGCTAAAATCATAAGCCGTATATCCTACCATCTGAGCCGATAGCCTAAAACACCGTTCTTAAATTTTTTTATGGTTCCGGTACGTAGATCACTAACTTCCATGCACTTCTATCCAAAGCTAATTCTTCAGCTACATTCCAATCTCTTAAATATCTTTTAACTGCTTCCTCCCACGTTAGTCTTGATCGATCTCTGACTCTTCTTACATTTTCAGTACGTCTTAAAATTTCACTACGTACCAGTGCCTTAGAAGGCCTCCGTTGGAGATGTCTAAATCATCTCAAGCGATGTTGAACAAGTTTCTCTTCAATTGGTGCTACCCTCACCCTATTACGTATATCTTCATTGCGGATTCGATCTCGCCTTGTGTGGCCACATATCCACCGCAGCATCCTCATCTTTACTACATTTATCTTCTATATATGTTGTCTTTTAGTCGCTCAGCATTCTACTTCATATAGCATCACAAGTTTGATCGTCGTTCTATAGAACTTACCCTTTAACTTTTGAGGGACTTTTTTTTTATCACACAGAACACCCGATGCTTGACGCCATTTTACCCACCCCGCTCTAATCATGTGGCTCACGTTTACATCAATCTCTTCGTCTTGCCTGTAGCATCGATCCCAAATATCAAAACTTGTCATTCCTAGGCACTACTTGTCCGTCTAGCCTAACATCTCCAGAACTTACCCTTTAACTTTTGAGGGACTTTTTTTTTATCACACAGAACACCCGATGCTTGACGCCATTTTACCCACCCCGCTCTAATCATGTGGCTCACGTTTACATCAATCTCTTCGTCTTGCCTGTAGCATCGATCCCAAATATCAAAACTTGTCATTCCTAGGCACTACTTGTCCGTCTAGCCTAACATCTCCATCATCTGCGCCCGACACTGCTAAAATTACACTTCATATACTCAGTTTTAATCCTACTAAGTCTAAAGCCCTTCGATTCTAAGGTCGTCCTCCACAGCTCCAGATTCCTATCGACACCTATCTTACTCTCATCAACTAACACTACATCATCAGCAAAAATCATACACCAAGAGATATATCATTATATGCCCCGTGTGACCTCGTCCATCACTAGGACAAAAATGTATGGACTCAACGCTGATCCTCGGTGTAATCCTATTTTAATAGGGAAATCACTATTATCATCACCACATGTTCTGACATCTGTCACAATATCTTGGTATATATCCTTAATTAGGGTAACATATTTTGTTGAGACTTTTTTTTTCCTTTGAAGCGTCCACCACATGACCCTTCTTGGCATTTTGTCATAGCCTTTTTCTAAGTCGATAAACACCAAATTACATGGGTACATAACTGAATCTGTAAGCAAAAATAGATATGCAGTCTATTTCATAACCGATTTGAAACATCTTCTGAACCCAACGGCAAACACAAAATCTATCAATTGGAAGAACAGATATATCCCATTCTAAAGGAAATACAAAAGGGGGAAGGAACCTCCAGTGGCCTTCAAGGTGAATGACATTGGCAATCAGAAGCTAGACCTAATATGGCTGCAGTCTTGTGATAATTAATTGGAAGCCATTCATGTTACTGCAGACCAGGACACTCGATCGGCAGGCCCACATCATCTCATGTGGCGTTCAATGATCCGATTAATTAGGGAACAGGAGGGCAGCAGTGACTACTGATTAGTACCTAACAGACAGCTTAAAAGAGATTCCTTTAC
The DNA here is from genome assembly GCA_036346255.1 of Ampelocalamus luodianensis. Taxonomy (NCBI): domain Eukaryota; kingdom Viridiplantae; phylum Streptophyta; class Magnoliopsida; order Poales; family Poaceae; genus Ampelocalamus; species Ampelocalamus luodianensis. The sequence continues at coordinate 5,598,088 of CM070632.1, read as the reverse complement.
TCGTTTGGGGACACTTAGGGATTTCTTGTACCGCTCTAATTTGAACCATGTATAAGGCTTCAAATTGCTATTGGTGTACTACCCACGACTACTTCATTAGCGCCCTAGCTTGTACCTCACTTCTTCGCCTTGGAGAAGCGAAGGCACCTATACTTCTCGCCGCTGACTGTAATCTCAAGGGCTCCATCTTGGTTATCCTGATTGGAAGCAGTTCCCATGAGGACACTCTTTTCTTTCTCCAAATTCTCCCTATCCATTTTCAGCCTTGCCTCTTGCCGTGCGATTTCAGCCTGCGAAAGACCAAGTATAGCATGTCATATTATGGGTCCCAAAAGCAGTGTCAACAATGAAGAGCTACAAAGCAATGATAAAATTGCCTCTAAAAAAGGCAATGATGAAATTAAAAGGCAAAAAAATTGTTTAAAATCAGAAGGTCCTTGAGACCGTCTATGACATCCTCCAAAGCATTTGATAGAGAAAATTAATGTTTATTTGACTACATACTACTTGGAGTAAAACTGGAAACCACAGTATTGATTTGATATTCTGTTTCCAGCATATAAAGATGCTGTATAGTTTGAAGACCTCAACAGTAAAGGCTTTTCTTTTCAATTTTCATCAGCTCAGGTTACGATTCAGCCTTAGCTTTTAGGTTATCCCGGATACACTTTTCTGGTGTGCCCACAAAACAATTGCTCATGTAATCTGATTACAAGCAGCACAAGCTGTCAGATTTTGCTCAAGAAACTATATTGAGATATAAAATTGTAGAAGCAGCAACTAAACATGCAAGATGAAAGGTATCGTCTTCAATAATTTATAAGCAACTTGGAAGATGTGCATCTTACCACACAAAAGAACAGATATGAAAAGTCAAAACAAAAACACCAGGATTCAAAAATGGGCCACTCGATTATGTAATGAGACTGTCTAACCTAGATTTTTGGTTAAATGGTTAACTTTTTTTATGCAAAAGTTCCTTGACTAAATTCATCTCCAAAGCTATGTCAGATTCACAAACAAAGTCTTAGCAACTATTAGGGGTGTATGGGTCTATGAGATTCTCCTATACCCAAAATGGGATCAGTGTAACCCTAGCAGGGTTCACATATTCACCTCCACTTTCTCACCTCGCTCCACCTAAACTATCTTGTCACCTCTACCAATTCCACATTCTCACTTGTACATGAAGGAGGTGCTCCCTACGTTTCAAAATACAAGGTCATTTTCTTGTGTTATTTCACAATATAGGATATTGAAAAAATGAGGACCATAGGTAGTGCATTTTTCTTTCTTTCTGGTTTTACCTTCGAAATCATGTTAACTCTCTCTTCCAGAGGCCCTCTTGATACTGTATTTCAATAGTATTAGCATGCTCCAAATTAATTTCTTTCCTTAGCAGGTACTTTAATCGATTAGCCATACATTCGTACAATTCCTAGACTATGTAACTAGATTTACTTTATCAATCGTAAACACTGGATAACATACCATCGTTAGATAATACAAAGCCCACTTGAGTTTGAACTCTGCGTGTATGATCTACTACATACAGCATAAAAAAACACAAGACCTGTCCTTAAGAAATCAACGGATACTAGTCTGATATGTTCTATTCTATAGTTTCAAAAAAGAGTCATGTTCTATTCTAGTCACTTATGACCACTTGAGGATCAATGCTTGTCAGCCATTTCTTACATTCTTATCTTCACCTGTCACCTTTCTATAGTTGCCTATATTCTCTACGGAACTGAAAGAGGCCAGCTTTATTCCCCCGTGCTGCCTTGTGACTACTACAGTGTAAAGCAAGGAATAGTCTCTTACAATGTACTTCTTCAGCATCACAAGAAACTGACGGACATTGAGACCATCTCATCAATAAACATCGTGCAGGTGCAGGTGCAGGTGCAGGTTCGGTATCATCTCAATCACATTTTCCAGCGAGAATTGTGAAAGTATCAACAGTCAGATCATCCATACACTTCCCAAGAAAAAAAAAGCATCGCAGCTGCTACCGCATCAAGATCTTTCCCGTTCTTGTTTAAGGAACAGCTCATACTTTCAAGATGCTGACCAGAACGATCGGGGAGGATGAGATGGAACAGAGAATTAATCGAGTCATGGGTTGGGGTTGGAATTCGTTACCTCGCGGCGGGAGAGCTCGGCCTTCCAAGCAGCCTCCCGCTCGGCGACCTCGCGCTCGCGCTCCTCGATGTAGCTCTGCATCTCGCGCTCCTTCATGATGCGGTCCTGGATGTCCGCGTCCAGCGCCTCCTTGAGCTCCTTCACGAACCTATCCACCACCGCCTTTATCCGCACCGACATCACGCCGCGCCTCACGGCCACCACCACTCCTCCTCGCGCCTCTTGATACCGGCGGCCTCAACGGACCATGGCTTCTAGGGCTTGGAAGAAGATGACGCCGGAATTCTCCAGGGCGCGTTCTGTTTCGGCGTTCTCTTGCGTGGATGTGGTGGACGAGGGGACAGGAGGTGGCCCAGTGGGCCTTTTCATTCCCTCTATTTTCTCCTTTGCCTTTCTCTTTCTCCTTTTTCTTTTCGGATAAATCAAAGCTAAATGTACATAAGTATCACATGCGCTGGCTCCAACGTCGAAGTACTCCAAGATTCATAATGCGTTTTTGCAAACAAAAAAAAAATCATCCCTCCCCTCTCCTCCCCTTCTCTCAGTGGCGAATCCACCGGGTAGGCTTCATCAAGCTGAAGCCTACCCTCCACCGGTCAACCGAACACCCCTCCTTCCCAACTCCCCCGGTGCTAGCTTGCGACTGTGAGCCTGTGACCTGCCATGGTTGCTGGAAGCCGGCAAACAAGAAGAAGTCAAGAATTGAAGAAGCAAGGCCGAAGCGGCGGGCTGTGCCCAACTCACGTCCATGGTCCGCCCACCGACCCCACCAGTCCCAAAAAATTCCCCAAATCCCTAATCCATTCCCTTCCTCGTTCCCCCAAATCCCTAATTCATTCCCTTCCCCGTTCCCCCAAATCCCCAATCAATTGACCTAGGCACGGAGGCAGTGAAGACTGAGGTTGCTCACCTGTGCTCAAGCCAACAAGACCGCGACACCACCCGTGCAGTCGTGCTCAAGCCGAGGCGAGGAGGTGACGACGAGATCTGGAGGCGCCGAGGCGGGGAAGGGAGGCAGGGAGGCACTGGAGCCGGAGGCAGGGAGGTGCCGACCACTGAGCCTGAGCGGTTAAGCCGGGGGCAGGGACGCGGGGAGGCGGGTGTTGAATATATGAGCATTTTTCGAATTACATTAATCCAGAAATGTACTAGATAAATCATGGAGAATACTATAGTCATTTTCACAAAGCAGGTATACGATAACACTATAGATATACGAATTTCTAGAAGGACGGAAACTAGCATACCTATCTCAGTGTTCAAGTAAACAACAGATAATAAAACTAAGTAAACAATAAGTGCGAGATAGACATACCCAGATCCAACGGAAGGAGCAGCAGAAGTATAAGCAGGAGTCTTGGTGAGGTCGTCGTTAGTCATGGCATGGATGTAGCAGAGACCTTCGTGGATGTCGTGGTAGTAATCACACAGATGTAGTCGTAGCAGAAAATCAGATGAAGCGAGCAGTCGCGCGAACGCTCCCCAAAAACCTTATTCGTCCTCGCTCGTGCAAGCCTTCAAGGACGAGAGTTCCGGAGGCCTGCTCTCCTGGTGTAGTCGTACACGCGTCTCGCCGGGATGGAGATCGCCAGAGATAGCAACAAAACTATAGAGTTCTTTGTGTGTCTGTCATAGAGAGTCTAGCATTTGGAGATCAGCTCCAGAACCAATGCTTTGTTCTTCTTAATAGCAAAAATGAAGAGGCCAAAATAGTGCTAATTGCAGCCATTAGTCACTAGTACCTGCAGCCATTACTCAATAGTAACTGCAGTCATTAGTCACTAGTAACCGCACCGTTACTATCGTCCGTTCGTTAATGCCATTTACTGCGAGTCGGTGTGTTTCGATTTTTGAATAGATAAATAAAAACGCACATGCACCCGGCACGTCTGCGTACGCGTGCACACGCACACGCACACGCACACGCACACGCACACGCACCGCATCGCACCGCACGACTCGATGAGGCTCTCTCCAATTCCACAAGGGGGTTACCACATTCCACCTTTTAAAGTGGTGTAACTCTCCATATGAGACTAAACAGTTTTAGCACATGCACATGGGCCTTTGAGATTTTTCAGGAATTAATTAGAATTAAATTTGGGCCTAGCCCATATTAATTCCAACAGCGGGGAGGCCGGAAGCGGGAGATGGGAGACCCGAGGCTCTACCTCTGCGCTGAGGCTGTGACGGTGAGGACCGATTGAGGACTGAAGCTGCTGAAGACTTTTGTAGTGCTGATTGCTGAACTGAAGAAGTGAAAGGGAAGGGCCAAGGACCGAAGGGGGCTGAACTGCTAAAGCAAGCAGTGATTGAACTAATCAACCAAAACCAAGTGAACTAGTGAAGGCTGAGGCTGCTGCTGCTATTGTCTATTGATATCATTCCCCCAACCAATTCGAAGGTTTGCAACTCATTACTCAATTAGTCGATTAGCATTTAGTAATTTGTTAGAATATAGTGTGGTATTATGGTATATACTCAATTAGCAATTAATTCGTAGGTTTGCAATGAATACTATCAAAGCAGATTTGCGCAACAAGATATCGGATGAGTGGCTAAATTATTTGATGGTATACTACACCAAGCGAAACATATTTAGATCCATTGATGATGATGTAATCATAAAATCCTTCTAATACATGAAAATCACAGAATGAATTTGCCCCGCGAAAGTCGTGATTCAATCTAGCGTCTTAGTGGTATGGTTCTTTTATTTTGAATGTTCATAATCATTTAAGTACAATTTGTTATTGTGTCACTAATTTTTCTAATTTTGATGTACAGATTGTTACCTACTGGAACCATATTTACATGTTTTGGTGATGCACTTTCCATTAGCGAGGTTGTATTTGTCTTTTTTTGCTTTGCTTTTATTCATGTATGATACTATGAATTTGATTGCATAAGAATACAAAACTATGTTTGTTACAAATTAGTTTAGTCATTCGAGACTTTAATTTTTTTCTACCCACCCTCATTTTTCATCCTGGATTCGCCACTGCCTTCTCTCCCCACAACTCGCCGCGTTGTCACCAGAAACCTCGCCGAAAACCCCCCAACGTCGGAAACCCTAAAGTTTGGCGAGGTTTCTAGTGGCAGTTTCTGGCGATGACGGCGGTGTGGCTCGGGGCGGGTGCAACTGGCGACATGAGCAACACGGCGACGGCCGGCGGGGAGAGAGGAAGGAAAGGGGAAGGGAGGGAGATTTTTTGCAAAAACATAGCATAAATCTTGGAGCATTTTAACGGTAGAGGTGGAGATAGCGCGTGAGGTGTGCAAAAACCACGTTCTTTCTTTTCTTGACTTCCTTATCCTTTTTTCTTGTTCTTTTGACTACCACTCTTTTTCTTACTCTTTTTCAACAAATACAAGACTAGATGTGGTTCAGCATCAGAGTTGCAAAGAAAACAAATGTTCTCTTTGGAAAGAATGACAAATACCAACCAAGTTGTCCATTGCCGTGTAGTAGTAACATGTCTCTGCACCTAGCCATCACTGAACAGACAGGTCATTTTCGGCAGCCACTTTCATAAGACGTAGTAGTAGTTACCAGTCACCACTAACCAAGCCTTGCCAATGTGTGCTACCACCCCTACCAGTAGTCGCCACAGGAGCAAACTCCATCATGGAAATGGTGGAACCGAACTGGGTCCCTGATGATGATCACCTTGCCTTCGCTCTTGGAGACGAGCTTCGCAAATGCGTGACAGTCACCGCAGATCCTGAGGTTCTTCATGATTCTGATAGGCTTCCCCTCCACTGAATTCATTGTGCCAAATGCGATGGCCAGCTTCTCGCTGTGATATTTCAGTAAATATTCCTTCTGCTCGCTTCCGAGATCCTGCAGCACAAACTCTGTCTGTGGGACATAGCCGAGGTTCGTGACTGTGCTGATCAGTCGGTTCAGCTCCTGAACTATACCATCTGAGCATGGGTGTGACAAGTCACCAGCAATGAACACATGGACATGTTTCCCCAGCTCGATCCAGCTTCGCCCGGGCTCTTTCTTCACCCCATGATCTCTCATTGCCTTCCACGACCTCTCAGCATCTGTCCATTGTCGCAAATCAGCATATATGTTAGACAACAATATGCGGGCACCTTGATCATCAGGCTCCAGTTTAAGGATCTCTCCTGCTGCATATGCTGCAAGATTGGCGTTCTTGTGCATCCTGCAAGCCCCAAGAAGAGTCCTCCATACGACTGAGTCCAGCTCAAAGTTCATCTCACGGATGAACTTCACAGACTCATCGAGCCTCCCAGCCCGACCGAGGAGATCGACCATGCAGTTGCAGTGTTCTCTCTCAGGTTGAATTCCAAAGAGCTTCTCCATCGACCTAAAGTAATACCAGCCGTCTTCCACTAGACCAGCATGACTGCATGCAAACAGAACTCCAATCATCGTTATGTGGTTCGGTGTAGGTCCTTCAGATTTCATCAAGTCGAAAACCCTCAATGCCTCAATGCTTCTCCCGTTCTGCGCCAAACCAGAGATCATGGTGCTCCATGAGATCACATCCCTCTGAGGCATCCTGCTGAACAAGGCGTCTGCATCCTGCAAGCTCCCGCACTTGCAGTACATGTCGAGAAGTGCATTGTGCAAAATCAAGTCCTTGTCATACTTGAGCACATGAGCATGGACCTGCCTCCCCACCTCAAGCATGACCATCCCAGTGCAAGCCCGGAGGACACTGGTCAAGGTACCCTGGTTAGCCAAGAACCCGGCCTCCTTCATCCTCATAAACAGCTCTATCGCTCCGACACCTTCCCCGCTCTGTGCAAACCCCGCAATGATTGAATTCCACACGATCAAATCACGGGTGACCATCTCGTCAAAGATGCGCCGCCCGCGTTCCAAATCCCCAAGCTTCATATACGCATCAATCAAGGAGCTCCGCACAAACACATCGGAATCCAGCCCAACCTTAACAATGCTCGCGTGCACAGCCGCGAGCACCCCCGGCGTGCCGCAAGCACCAAGAACACTCGAGAACGTGTACATGTTGGGAGCCACCCCGTCCCTCTGCATGGCCACAAGAAACCTCAGCGCTTCCTCCTTCCTCCCGCCGGCATTGGCCAGCGCCGCGACGACGGTCGTCCACGAGACGACGTTTTTCTGGGGCATTCCGTCGAACAGCCTGAGCGCGTCGTCGAGAAGGCCGAACTTGGCGTACATGGAGACGAGGGCGTTGGAGACGAAGAGGCTGCTGTGGGGCGCTCCTCCATGGGCGCTGAAAGATACGTGGCGGTGGACGAGGCGGCCGTCGCTGGCCGTGCCGTGGTGGACGCAGAGCTTGATGAGGCGGCAGAGGGCGACGGGCTCCGCGCGGAGGCCGGCCGCCGCGAGCTCTGGGAGCAGCGCGAGCGCGGCGGGTAGTGGGCCGTCAACGCAGAGGCGGGAGAAGGTGGCGAGGAGAGGGTGCGGGTGGGAGTGGAGGAGGCGGCGACTCCGGCGAGTGGCGGCAAGACGCTTGCAAGGGAGATGTTTGAACAGCGATTTCATAGACGGCAAATCGCTTGGGTGGGGTTATGAGCTGGAGACGAATCTATGGCTTACTCCAGTAAGATTTGGCTTAAAATGCTTTTAACTAATGGTTATATTCAAAACTTGAAAAAATAAGTGACTTGAACTTTATATTATATCCAAAAGTAGAAAAAAATGATCTTGAAAAGCTACCGCAATACCACGTTGAATGCATCCAACGTGATAGCAAGTTTCAATTTAGTGTCAGGTCTAAGATTCATCAAGTTTCAAATAAGTTTCACGTTCCGGGTGCAAGTTCCAGCACATTTCACAGCGGGGATTGTAGACTGCAAAACATCTGGGAGATTTGTTCGTATATCAGCAGCTACAGACATACTTGTGTACGATAACAAACAGGACGAACAGGCTGATACAGACATACCGTTTGGCCGCAGAAAATAAGCAGCGAAAAATGATGCATAAAAGGGTTTATACAGCAGTGACTCATCAAGTAGCAGTGGCCTGAAGTATGAGGAGGAATTACAGATGCAGTGTTATCAATTATTCCAATACAATTTATTGGAAATGTACAAGGATCGTATTCGCAGTTTTGATTTCGCCGCGGGAACATGCTTCTGTGCTCCAACTGGACGGCAAGAATTGCGCTAAGATCAGATCGATTTTTTTCTCATAGCTCTGCCCTGGACTCGTCGTCGATGGTGTCGTCTTTGTGGGTAGCCAGTGCTCTGATCACGGAATCGTATATCCTGATTCCTTTGAGGTACTCATCTTTGCTCAGAAACTGCAAGATATGAAAATGTTCAATCCATAAAGTTGGTACAGATGGTATTTGTGGAGAACATTGGTATTTTCTTGTGTATAAACGAAACTAGCAGGTGACCCGCGCAAACAAGCGTTTGCATGGTTAGATGTGTTTTCAAAGCTTGTAGCATCAAATGATATAATTTAGATGCTTTAGAATATATTTATGTATCATGTAGGCTATTTAGATTTTTAAGACATCATAAACATTGAAAATAACAATAGAAGCTTAAAGAAAAATACAACCTAATAAACGTAATTGAAGTATAGGCCTTATGAAAAAAATTATTGAGTATAATAAGTTGTTGGAGTTCTTCGAAACGTAACCACCCTCCATCATACATAAATCATGTAGCTTTATGCTCCTATTCATCCTCCATTAGTTACTCTTTTTCAAAATGTATACATACACATATGTCTCTATTTAATTTTAAGCAATCCGTATATTATGTGTACGGTAAATTATCTTATTAGTTTATATGGTATTAGAGTACTTATTAACATATACACCGATGCACCATGTGCAACCTACAGTGAACGTACTTCCCATCACATGCCAATTACCACATCAAACCGTGTGTCTTCTATCTCTTCTCGCCACCGCAGTTTTTCTGTTGCAACCTTTAACAGCAAGCCCATTTTTTTGATCGATCCCTCTCAATTACTGCCCCTTCCAATAAAATACTCTAGCACATAGTTATCTTCTTCTCTCCGATTATTACTTAATGTTGACCGTTGCAACGTCAACACAAATACATGTGCAATCATTGCCAATCCCTGCCTAGGTCATCATGCTCTCTCCGGTGGCCTTGAGCCTCAGCCCTACGGTGTGCCATCTCTACTCGAAGCTCTTTGCTCATTTGCTTTTGTACGCCCATATTTCTATTTGTACGGATACATGATATTGTGTTTTGATGGCATCTTCTCCCGTGTCGACCGTTCCTCTTTTTCGACGTTGGCCAACTCAACATTATGACTTTCTAACTAACCACGATGACCTCTCATCTTAATTGATGTTGTTATGTCTGCTTTAGTCATTGTCTAACGATATAGAAAATTTTCTCGCCATCGTCGGTGATGTCGTGCCCTTACCTGCGATGGCATGCTCCTAACTACCACATTGTCCATAGTTTGTTTTTCAATGCAAAACTTCATCTCCTCTATGTTAGAGCTTTTCCATCATCGAGCTTATTTGATCATCGACTTCTTCAATAACGTCAACGCTCACAAATCGTTGTTATAACCCTTGGCTCTTTCGACTTTGGCATTTCTCTTTAACGACTCCGACGAGCAACACGACATTATCCTCATCGAATGGCTAAGGTGAGGAGCACAATATTTTCCTCATCTCCGCCCCACCGACGATATCAGCTCTTCGTTTACCCGTGGGTCAATGTTTTCTTATAACTCCACTCTTTCATTGTCTCTTACAGCACTATTCGTGCTATCTTCGTTATAATTTTTATTGTTATTCAAAATTTTAGTTATTTTTTAATAAGAGTTCGTATGCAAACCAAATTGCTAATTTATTTAATATATTCCTAAGTTTAGTTATTTAGAGATTTTACTTTTGAATTTGTATGGTAATCAAATTGCAAATTTTCTTTTTTTTCATATTCCGAATTTCAACTATATTTTGTCGGAATGCGTATACAAATCTAATTGCTAATATTTTTAGGAATTTGTATGGAAATCAAATTGCTAAAAAATTGAATTTATGTTATTTTTGGATTGTATTTGACACAACACTTTCTTGGAGTTCGTATGCAAATCAAATTACTAATTTTTATTATTATGAACTTTAGTTATTTAGAAATTTTACTTGGAATTTGTATACAAATCAAAATGCAATACACACACACTCACTATTCTATAGCCGAGCGTAGAATAGTTATTCTACGCCTAGGCAGCTCACCGTGCACGACGCAGGCCAGACGCGACGCGCGGGCGCGCAACCAACATACGACGACCCACCAACTATAGTCGGCGGTCCAAAAACGCCTACACCATGCACGGGATTCGATTTTAATGGTAAATAACACGAGACGTGACAGTAATTCGTGAGTCAGTTTACTGTCTCTTCGCGGCATGCGATTTTTTTCGAGCTCGTTTGTTTGATAGTAAAACATAACGGATAAGACAGTAAAGTTGTTATTTGTTTTTACCGCCTTTCGTGTGACCTACAATTTTTATTCGAGCGCATATGTATTTGATAGTAAAAACACAACGGTAAGACAGTAAAGTTATAATATGTTTTACTGCCGAGAACATCCTTATAAGTTGTAGTGGAGGAGACAAAAGAGAAACATCAGGTAGCCCAAGCAGCATTGGACAATTTGTTTTTGGGGAAAACAAGGGTTTCGTTTGATTTGGTACCTTGTTTTCAACTATGCACACGTGAATATACAAAACAAAAAGAGTGTGGAGGTAGTACAGTAAAATGTAGGCCATAATCTAGTAAAACATGACACGTATGCAGTAATTACGAACAAAATAGAAGCTCATTAATTGTGATCGCATTTTACAGTAAAGAGCTACCACATAATATTTTTTGCAGTAAATGTTCATCGGGCAATATAGCGAAAAGGTAGTGTGACAGCAAAAGCACATGCAGGAAGAGGTAAACGATCATTTATAAAGTAGTAAATCTGTATTTTTTATCACGTTTTCATTTTTACCACATCCTTTTTTTTTTTGTTCCGATAGTACACCAAACGAAAACATTAATGTTACATGTACATAACAGTAAAGAACATGAAATAAAAATTCTTAAATATTATTCGGCCAAAATAGCGTGTCCAGCACATTTTTCTTCTTGTTTGCATTGCCCGATAATAACAAAAGAGGGAACGAAAGGGGGGGGGAAGGAGGCCCTAGTGGCCAAGACAGGACCTTATCACAATCCTCAGTTGTTCGTAAGCCCGCTCGTGAAGTTTGCTGGGGGCTGGATCAGGGAATACGTGGAGATACGCCTCCACCTGCTCCTTCGCAACGGCAAGCCGAGCTTGACGCCGATCGAGCAAAGGAAATCTGTCGACAATTGTCTAGATGAGGACGTTTGTCTCTTCCATGGTCTCGGCGTCGTTGATCTTTTCGTTTTTCCTACCGATGTAGTCTTCGATCCTCTGGATGGATACTTTGACTCAATCCACGTAGTTCGTGAGAATGATCTCCAAGACGAGGTTGGTTCGCCATACGTCGGACACAAGTTGGTCTGGCTTAGCAGAAGATGTAGAGTGCGAATGATTGCAGCCACCCTCTCCGGTAGACACGATGGCGAAGCATGGAGGAGGTCATGGACATAATCATGGTCCGCAGCCTTGATCAAGCTCCGCCAAGACAGCTAGTCGTATATGAGTGCTAGGTAGTTTAGAATTATAGTTTGCAGTAGAGCGGAAGAAGAGTTTGGAGTCATTTTTGTTCTTTTTTTTTACTTGTGCTATGCTTTTTTTTTGGAGTTTTACTGTAGGGGAAGCCTTTTTTGGGGCATTTCGTGTATGCAGCTTCGCAAGCTAATGATACGTTATATTTATAAGTTGTCTGGGGAGACGAAGAGACGTATCGAGAAAACGGAGCGGCAGTGTGTATGGTTTAGAAGTAAAGTCTTTTTTTTTACGCATGCAGTAATTCAATATTAAAAATATACGTCAGTAATGTTATTGGTGTCGTACAGCAAAACAACCACCACATGTCAGCAGAACGAAGACAACCAATTGATCGTTGCGTTCTTTGAGCAAAAAAAAACAGTAACCAATAATACAGAAGACAGTAATAGATTATGATCAATACATTAAAAAAACAAGCAGTAACACCACGTGATATTTGCAGTAAGAGTTCGATTATACAGTAAAACATGCAAGTCGAGCCGAATAGCGAGTTTTGTTTTCAAGTTAGCAGACACACCACGGTAACACACATACGACAATGCAGTAATCGATTTACTGAAATGTAAGTAAAGAACACGGCTATTCAGCATGTATCGCTGTCATCCGACTGTTGAGTTTAATCATGTAACCAGTTTTTCACGCATGAAGATTTCCATTTGATAGCTTCCTTATTTCTAAATTATTTTCCATATTCTTTGATTCGTGATTAGCACGATTGAGAATAGGATTTGTTGGTTTCCATAATCTTACTGATTTGACTTGTTGCTATCTTTAGCACAAAGCTTCCATGTAATTCTATGACCATAAAAAAGGAAAACGCCGGGGGAGAGAAGCGAGTCTTCCATAGGGCACCAAAAACTTTCTTGCGTGCTTGTGTTTTAACTTCGTGTCCGCGTGTGTTGATTCGGGTATGTACCAACAAGTGGTATCAGAGCCTCGTTGCTCCCGTACCTGTGAGGATGTCGCAAGATGGCTCGAAGTCAGCCCTAGAGTCCAAGTCACCAGAGCGTCCCCAGACCCGCGATAACAGCAGCGGCAGCAATGGCCGCGATCGAGCTGTATCACGAGTGGTGAGGGAGTCAGGGTGCTCGGCGCAGTACCCAATGCTGACGCGAACCAACTACGGAGACTGGGCTCTCATGATGAAGGTCATGATGCAGGCGCAAGGCCTGTGACATGCAGTCAAGAATGACGACGCTGACTTCCATGAGGACCACATGGCGCTGGAGGCGATTCTTCGAGCAGTGCCACCGGAGATGCTCTCCACGCTTGCCATCAAGGAGAGCGCCAAGGAGGCATGGGATGCCATCAAAACCATACGCATGGGCGTTGTTAGGGTATTAGTGATATTTTCTATTGTTAGGGTTTTAGTCTTGTATGTGTCCCCTTTGTGTCTTGTACTATATATATGCTCTATGGGCTATTGGAATAGATAAGCTCCTTTCACATTAACATGGTATCAAAGCAAGGTTTTATAGTGTAGCTACTCCCACTGTTCTCCGTTGTTGCTGCCCCCGGGAGGAGCGATCTCCACTCCCGGGGCGGTTATCTCCACATTGGTCGTAGGTTTTCTTTAGAAGTAGAAGTAGCAGCAGTAATTTTCGTCGCAATCCATTGGCCTCCTCACGAACACTGCGCCAGATCCAGATCCAGCGGCTAGAGGCGGGCGCGCCGACCTCCTCCCAGATCGGGCCGCCTCAAGCCTCCCCGCCAGGATCTGCCACCGCTGCTTCCTCCGCTTCTTCTCCGCCCAGATGTACCGAGCCAGATCCGGCTTGGCTAGATCTATACACGGCCGCCTCAGATCCGCGCCTCCTCAGCCCTGATTCGAGGTGACGCGCCGCCGAGCAGCGCCTAAGTTTGCGACTCCCGCCCGGGTCCAGTGCCTCTACGTTCGTCCTCGACGGATCCAGCGCAAATCAACGCCGTCGGCCTTACCCTCGCTGGATCTGCTCGCGCCCCCGAGCTCCCGCCGCCATCCCCGCTTGGATCCGGGCCGCCCGAACCTCCTGAGCTCGCCCCGACTCGGATCTGCGCAGCCCCAAGCATCGTGCTCCGCCGGAGTGGAGGAAGAAGACCACCTCGTCTTCATCTTCTTCGTCTTCTTCGACCCGACCTCCGTGCGCCTCTCCCCCGCTTGGGCTGCCGTCGCAGCTCCCTTCCCTCTCAGGCTGTCGCCGCGTCGCCCGGATCTGGCGCCTGGGCTCTCTCTGGCTGCTGCGCCGCCGCCCCGTGGGCCGCCGCGCCACCACCCGCCGGAGGAGCACGAGGAGCCCAAGCTCGGGAGTAGGGATTCATCCGCCCGATGCCACTCTTCTCTCCGAAGAGATGGCTTGCGTTTTGTTTGGGGAGAAGAGAGGAGGAGGTCGCTGTGGGTGGGGGTCAGATGGCAAACGTTCGGGTGGGGAGATGGTTGGAGACTTGATGCTGGTCCGACTGGGATGACTCGTCTCTATGTCTGTCTGCTTGAGTCTGTTGCTGCTGCTATAATTTGCTGCCCAGTCTTTTCTTTTGAGTCTTCCGTTTGCGTCCATCCAAGTCCATAGCATCTTTCTCTTTGAGTTCGTCAAAGTCGTACGAGTCCACAAATCCTTTGTCGATCAACCGATTGCTTCTTTTTTGGGGTCTTGCCGCGGTCTGTCCATTGGATCGAGTGCGGCCACCCTATCATCGTCGTTGTTGATGCGACATTGCCCTCTTGGTCCTCCCGTAGCCTTCTTGCGACTTGACATGTGTCGTCGCCATCTTGCTACACATCTTCGCATTTGTTGCAACTCTTGACATATTTATCGTCATCATCACGACACTTTCTCCGCCTTGCTTTGTAGCAGGTGTGATCTTCTCTCTCTTCTTCGACTTCATCTGACAGCTCTCTCTGTATTTGTGTCACCTTCCACATCCTCTCTCATCGTATTGCCGCGGTCGACTTTGCTCCCGCTTATCTCTACTTTCTTAGCCCCTGCACTTTGTGCTTGTGGGTTGCAGTATTATTTCGGATGGGAGATCCTTTGGTACCGACACAATTTTCCAAGACCTGCATGCTATGACGACATTATCAAGACTCGGACTTCGGATTTCTCTATTATAGTGTCAACCCTTTCCAAATGCAATGCTATTGCATACGCCTTGCATTTGAAGAGGGTGTTAAGGGTATTAGTAGTATTTCCTATTGTTAGGGTTTTAGTCTTGTGTGTGTCCCCTTTGTGTCTTGTACTATATATATGCCCTATGGGCTATTGGAATAGATAAGCTCCTTTCATATTAACAGGTGTAGCACGCGTGCACAAGGCCAAGGCTCAGTCGCTCCGCAAGGAGTTCGAGAGCATTGCGTTCCATGACGGCGAGTCGGTGGACGATTTTGCCATGAGGCTCATCGGGCTCGTCAACAACCTCCACATCCTCGGTGACAAGCTCGACGAGGAGAAGCTCGTGGAGAAGTTTCTGCGCGTGGTACAACCCAGGTACTCCCAGATAGCATTGTCCATTGAAACTCTTATGGACTTGGACACGTTGTCTGTGGAGGAACTGACCGGGCGACTCAGGGCCGCTGAGGAGCGTCTCGACCTTGGCGACACGGGCGACTTAGGAAGCCGCCTGCTCCTCACCGAGGAGGAATGGCTTGCGCACATGAAGAAGCGCGAGCAAGGCGAGAACTCCTCTGGCGGTGGAAAGCCAGCTGGCGACAAGGTCGGCGATGGCAGCGGCGAAAAGCGTCGCTACAAGCGCCACGGAAAGGGCGGCAGCAAGGACACCGCATCCAGCGGCGGAAAGGGCGGCATGTCTAACAGTGGAAAGGGCAAGTGTTAAAACTACGGCATCTACGGGCATTTTGCTCGTGAATGTCGTAAGCCGCGCCACGAGCGCAAGGAGGCCAACCTATCGCGTGCTCAGGAGGAGCAACCAGCGCTCCTCGTGGCCGAGCACCATGTGCTCGTGTAAGCTACTGATGGCACGCCGCAGGAAACGGTTTTCCTCAACGAGGAGAAAGTGTTCCCGGTAGACGCTGGCAGCGACGTGTGGTACCTCGACACTGGCGACAGTAACCACATGACCGGCAACCGGTCGACGCTCACGTCGCTCGATGAAACGGTGAAGGGCACCGTGAAGTTCGGCGATGACTCGGTGGTAGAGATCTGCGGCAAAGGCGCTGTGATGTACCAGTGCAAGAACCAGGAGCACCGGGTGCTCACCGAGGTATACTACATACCACGGCTCCGAAGCAACATTATCAGCCTCGGACAGCTCGACGAGAGCGGCTACAAGATCGTCATCGAGGGAGATGTGCATCTTCGATCGCGAGCGGCTGCTACTGGCGCGAGTGTTGCAGTCCAGGAACAGGCTATACACATTGGACTGAACCGGACCGCACCAGTGTGTCTGCTAGCAAAAGCAGACAACGTGGCATGGCACTGGCATGCACGCTATGGCCACCTACACTTCCGCGCACTCCACGATCTCACCACCAAGAAAATGGTGGATGGTGTGCCCATGATCGATCGTGTGGAGCAATTCTGCGATGGCTGCGCACTTGGCAAGCAGCACCGGGCTCCGTTCCCTTAGGCTTCGTCTTATCGTGCCGAGCGCGGACTGGAGCTAGTGCATGGCGATCTTTGTGGCCCCATCACACCTGCTACACCGAGCGGTAACCGGTATTTTTTGCTGATCGTGGATGATCACAGCAGGTACATGTGGGTGGAGATGTTGAGGACAAAGGACGAGGCGTTCAAGTTCTTTCGTGAGATCAAGGCGCTGGCTGACAACGAACGCGACGTCAAGCTCAAGGCGTTCCGCACAGATCGTGGCGGGGAGTTCAACTCCGTCGAGTTTGATGACTATTGTGATGAGCATGGGATCAAGTGGTACACCACCGCTCCCTACTCACCGCAACAGAACGACGTCGTGGAGCACCGGAACCAAACGATCGTCGAGATGGCGCGCAGCTTGCTGAAAAGCATGCTTGTGTCGGCTATGTTCTAGGGCGAGGTGGTGAAGACCGCTGTGCACATACTGAACCGGGCGCCAACGCGGAGCTTCGATAGCATGATGCCATATGAGGCGTGGCACAAGCGGCGGCCCAATGTGCGCTACCTCCGGACATTTGGATGCGTTGCACACGTCAAGAAGATCAGGCCCAGCATCACGAAACTGTCAAACAAGTCAACGCTAATGGTATTCATCGGCTACGAGGAGGGTGCCCAGGCCTACCACGTCTATGATCCCAAGACGTGCAAGCTGCACATCACCCGCGACGTTGTGTTCGAGGAGGAGAAGCAATGGGACTGGGAGGTGATGCCCATTAATAGTGCTTCCAGCGCCATGGACATGTTCACCGTCAAGTACACCACCGAGCATGTGACAGATGGCACTCCAGTGAACGGCGACGACGGCGCGGCATCTACATTAGGCGCAAGTCCAATGGCACCGTAGACAGCGGAGCCACACACACCGGCCACTCCTCTAGCGGCTGCACCGACCGGCGTCGAGTGGGTTACCCCACCCACTGGTGCATCGCACGACTCAGAGGGTGCGCCGCTGCGGTACCGGATAATGTCCAATGTCTACGACACGACACCGGTCCACAACGACGACTACAACGGCCTCTGCATGCTGGCCGCCGAGGAGCCCGTAAGCATCGAGCAGACACTCAGGGAGGCATGCTGGAGGCGCCATGGAGAATGAGATGCGCTCCATCCATGAGAACGCCACGTGGGAGTTCGTCACACTCCCAGCGGGACACCGAGCCATCGGGCTCAAATGGGTCATCAAGGTAAAGAAAGATCCAAAAGGTAACGTTGTGAAGCACAAAGCTCGTCTGGTTGCAAAAGGCTATGCTCAGCGACAGGGGGTGGATTTCGACGAGGTGTTCACACCGGTGGCGCGCATGGAGACGGTGCACGTGCTGATCGCCCTAGCGGCACACGACGGCTGGGAAATCCACCACATGGACGTCAAATCGGTGTTCCTCAACGGTGAACTCGCCGAAGAGGTGTACGTGCAGCAACCGCCCGGCTTCGTCGATGACAAGCACGAGCACATGGTGCTCAAGCTGCGTAAGGCACTGTACGATCTGCGGCAGGCGCTGCGGGCTTGGAACTCCAAGCTGGACAGCTCGATGGTGACACTCAGGTTCGAACGCAGCAAAAACGAGCACGTAGTGTACCAGAGGGAAAAGGGCAGGACTTTCCTACTCGTCAGGGTGTACGTCGACGACCTAATCATCACTCGGTCAAGCGTCAACGACATCACCGAGTTCAAGGCACAAATGATGAGCATGTTCAGCATGAGCGACCTTGGCCCACTGAGTTACTACCTTGGGATCGAGGTGAAGTAGGCTGCCGGCATGATCACTTTGTGCCAGTGCAGCTACGCCTGCAAGGTGCTGGAATCGACGGGCATGGCCGGGGTGCAGTACGTGTGTGATGCCAATGGAGAATCGGCAAAAGATGACCAAGAAGGACAGCAGCACTGCGGTTGATGCCGCTGAGTATCGCAGCGTTGTTGGGAACCTACGCTACCTAGTGAACACTAGGCCCGACATTGCCTATGTTGTGGGCATTGTTAGCCGGTACATGGAGGCGCCATCCTCGCAGCACATGGTGGCCGTGAAGCACATCCTATGATACGTGAGCAGTACAGTTGGATATGGATGCTGCTACAAGTGGCGTGGTGTGTTGGAGCCCGAACTGGTGGGCTATAGTGATAGCGACCTCGTCGGCGATGTAGACGATCGCAAGAGCACATTGGGAATGGCATTCTTCCTAGGTGCTAGTCTGATCACGTGGGCATCGCAGAAACAAAAGATTGCCGTGCTTTCATCCTGTGAGGCAGAGTACATCGCGGCAGCCACAGCGGTGTGCCAGGGGATGTGGCTCAGCAGGCTACTCAGTGACCTGACGGACGTGAAGCCAAAGAGGGTCAACTGATGGTGGATAACAAGTCTGCGATCGCGTTGTGCAAGAACCCAGTGCATCACGACCGCAACAAACACATTGACACAAGGTATCACTTCATTTGTGAATTTGTTGAGGGCAACAAGGTTGACGCTGAGCATGTAAGTACTGATGGCCAGCTCGCCGACATATTTAGGGCGTGTTTGGTGTGGCTCTGCTCCACAGCAGAGCAGCTCCACTCCAAAACTCCAGAGAGCAGTCACTCCAGAACTCGAAACGTTTTTTTCTCTATAACCAGTGGCAAAGGTGGGTAATTACCTTGAAACTCCGTGTCTAGATTCATTTCGAGGATTCCTGGAGTGGGAAAAGAGGTGCTCCACCAAAATGAACTAGAGCTCTACCAACTCCACGAAGAGCAGCTGCTCCATCAATTTATGGAGTTTTGGTGTTTGGCTGGTTTTGGGCAACTCCCCCCTAGAGTTTTGGAGTGGAGCCATGCCAAACACGCCCTTACAAAAGCTCAGGCAGAAGCTTGGCGTGATGGAAGTAAAGTCTGAGAGCCATGATTAAGGGGGTGATTTGTTGAGTTTAATCATGTAACCAGTTTTTCATGCGTGAAGATTTCCGTTTTATAGCTTGCTTATTTCTGAATTAGTCTCCATATTCTTTGATTCGTGATTAGCCCGATTGAGAATAGGATTTGTTGGTTTCCATAATCTTAGTGATTTGACTTGTTGCTATCTTTAGCACAAAGCTTCCATGTAATTCTATGACCATAAAAAAGGAAAACGCTTGGGGAGAGAAGCGAGTCTTCTAGAGGGCACCAAAAACTTTCTTGTGTGCTTGTGTTTTAACTTCGTGTTCACATGTGTTGATTTGGGTCTGTACCAACACCGACCCTGCAGGAAGACAATCGTCAGCGTCGTTATCTTCTGTTTCGTCCCCATGAATCAGCTAGCAGCGTGTACCGGACCTTCCTCTTCCTCTCCCCCTCCCCCTACCACTACCACCACCACTCCTGCCCTCTCGCCCTCTGTTTTGGGTAGGGTTCGCTAGGTAGAACTGTTGTGACCAGCTTTCAGGCCTCATATGTTGCACGCCCTCGTCATCTTCTTCCCCACCGGTGCAAAACTTTGCTCTCGTTTGTCATCGGCTCGTTTGCGTCCTTTGGTCTGTGACAAAAGGGGCGCTAATGGGTTGATCGTATTATCATCCGCTTCATCGGGCTTAGCGGTCTCATCAGCCACCAGGATAACGTTATTGGGCACAGTATCAAGCTGCGTGCGAAGCGCCTTAAGGACCTCCATGGATCTATTGTACGCAAGACTTGATCTGCACCCTGACCTCACCATGCCCATAGCTTCCGTTAGTAAGGTGGTGCGACGATACATCTCAGTCATTCCATCGCGTCCAACCTACATGAGGTTATGTGTGTCGTACAACACAACCACCCTAGCATTCCTAGTGTACCTACGGAGTATGTAGCGGTTAGGGATACTCCCGACCTGCAAGTAAGTGAACGCCTGTACCAGGTGCGCACAGAACAGCCCTACAGACGGTAAATCGAAGATGGATTAACAGTAAATACGCATCAACGACGGTAAACAGACTATACGCACTAGGATGCATGGGATCGTTCGCCTTTTTTTATTTCTTCGCGCCATGGGAGAACACACGGGAGCGTTTTTTTTTTTTTTTTTTTGTCCGAACGAACGGGTGATCAAGTGATCATATTGATAAGTTTGTCTTATAGTAAAACTCATTTTGGTTTTAAGTAAAACTAACCAATAGGTTCAGTGATTAAATACACATCCTAGATAGTAAAAATTCACACACAGGCAATAATTCATTCCGCGGGGGGAGGGGGAACAGTAAACCTCGTTGAACACAGTAAACGGGCGAGAGGACGATAAACAATAAGTGAGTCGGTAGTAAAATTAGCTAGGTACACATGAGTCTACCGGTAGTTTTGTTACAACCATTCTAGTGCCCCCCCCAGCTTTACTGTCAACTATAATACGACCTGTGGCGTACCAGTGATTCTTTGGTTTTACCATCGATTCTGGTAGTAACAATCCTTTTACTGCTGATTTAGGTGACGTGCGATCTTCGTTTTACTGTCGATTTTACCGATATTCGCTTTGATATTGGGTTTTACCGTCATATAGGGCGAAACCGAGACTTTTACCACCGATCCTCGCGTGCGTGGGGAGGGGGGTACTACCGATCTCGAGCGGGAAGCAGGGATTTCCACTATTTTTTATTGGAATTTGTATACAAATCCAAATCCAATTGCTCAGTTTTTTCTTTAATTTTTTTTTCTGAATTACAACTATTTTGGGATTTTACTTTTGAATTTGTATCGAAATCAAATTGCTAATTTTATTTTTAATTTCGAATTTAACTTATGTTTGTTTTAAATTCGTATACAAATCCAATTTCTAATTTTGTTCAATTTTTATTTTGAAATATTTTCTTTAGGGATTTGACTTAGGAATTCGTATGAAAATCAAAATACTAATTACATTTTATTTTTAATTTCGAATTTCATTTTTATTTTATTGACATGGACTCCTTTTAATTTAGACTGTTATGATTTGGACCCACCACAATCAACGGTTTAGAATTTTGTCTTTTTCCTCCGATTAATGTGAGAATTTCTAACCCTTGAGAGCGAACATGGTGGTTTTATTTTATTTTTTATTCCGAATTTTATTTATTTTTTTGGTTGAATTTCGTATACAAATCTAATTGCCAATTTATATTTAGTTTTTATTCTGAATTATGGTTATTTTGATATTTTACTTAGGAATTCGTATGAAAATCAAATTGCTAATTCTATTTTATTTTTATTCCGAATTTCAGTTTTATTATACTTAACATAGACTCTTTCTTTTAATCTAGACCGTTATTATCTGAACCCACCACGATCAACGGTATAGATCTTTGTCTTTTTTTCTCCGATTGACGTGGGAATTTCTAGCCCTTGAGAATGAACACGGTGGTTTCTTTTGACTTTGCTTTAATAAGATAATAGATAGATGTGGTATTGCCAATATATTGCTATTTCAGTTGCCAGATACTATATGTGCACATTGATGTTTATAGTTCTAAAGAAATGCGATTCTAAAAGGCAAACGCTGCAGAATATTTGAGTATCTCGATGACATTAATGTACCAAATGGAGATCAGTGACACAAACCTCATTATGATCATGGAGCAATATTGGTGTATTTGCCATAGGAGAAAAACCGAATGCTGGTAATCCAAGTTGCCGGAAGTAACGAGCATCAGTAGCGGCCGGAAATATCTCCGGCTTACCAAGTTTGCCACCAGCTCTCTTCACAGCTTCTTCAAACACAGGCCACCATGGGTTTGAGCTATCAGCAGTTGTGATGGCTGGCTTCCCAAAGTTGTCAAGGACAGAAGACCTCTGTTTAAACTGTCAAATAGACACCCAGAAGATATATGATTAGGGACTTCTGCGAGCTTCACGCAATGAAGGTCATATATTTGCACTATGAAATGTTTACTTGCAGGATTGCAAGGAATTAAAAGAAAAGGATACTCTCAGCTGAAGTGCTCCTTTGTTTTGCTCATCAAAATGCAACACATTGTTAGTACACACCCTTTGTTTAAATATTGTCTGCTCTTGGCGGAATTTCTGCAACGTGTTATCTTTTACAGCATTTGTAGTAGGCATGAACTAAACTGGAATTAATTCAGACAAATAAAAGTTCAGAATTCAGACTTTAGTGCACCAGATCAAAGATTCATGAGTCACCATATTAAACACACTAGGCAGTCAACAGAAACACCTCCAACCAAAGCACACAGTAAAAACCAGTTAATACAAACTAACACAGCAAACCTCAATAATTAGCTCAACACATCTTCCTTGAACTGAAAAAACACCTTCTCTGTTCACATTTATGATGCAACCCCTGTTTGCTGGATGGACTCCACCACCAACCAACTCGCCGGCGCCGGCACTGGCGTCGCATCCTTGGCTACCACGGCACCGCTGCTGACCGTGGCAGGTGGAGGGCCCTCTGACGCCCTTATCGGAGCCTGCCGGCGCACTGGAGGAGGGGATGGGGACCCGCGCCTCTCTCCAGCAGCTGGCTGCCCCCGGCGACCGCATGGAAGCCGTCCAGCGCCGCTTCACGGCCTCCCTGTCCGGCGAATCACAGCCCCTCTCCTCCTCCAACATCCACTCCGTGCCCTCCGAGATCTCCGCCACGCACCTTGTCGTCCTCAACGCCGCCTGCCTCCTCTCTTCCTCCCTCCCCCAAGAAGCCACCAAGGGTGACGGGCCGATGGCTACTACGACGTCATGGAGCTCAACACCGCCGAGCTGCTCGAAGTGGGCAGCGAGGGAGAGGGAGAGGTGGAGGATGACTAGGATGAGTCGCCATGGATGAGGCGGAAGGGGAGATTGACGGGTGGGTAAGAAGATGAAGCAGGCTAGACATGGCAATATGTTCTTTTTTTAATAAACATGACATCCCACAGCTGGTCAAAGGGTCCCGTGGTAACGGTCAACAGACGGGAGCTAATGGAAGTGGCAAAAACGAAATGAGAGTGAAACTTAAGAGTGACAAAAACGAGAGACGCTTTTTTTCGGTGGTAGAACCAAGATGACGCACTTTAATAGTGGCAAGAATTTTTTAAAAAAAAATCCATTCTAAATAGGCAGCCTTAATTTTGTGCTAGTTAGTTGTCCATAATTCAACTAGAAGATAACTAAAAAACCTACAGTTCGGAAAACGGGAAAAGCATTTGTCCTATCAAGAACATCATACCTCAAAGGTCAAGTTGCGTGAAGAAGGTGCCCATTCTTCAGCAAGACGCCTCTCCAGTGCTTCGGTATAAGCGTTAGGGGGGATTCGGATGTCAAGACCTACCTCTGCTTCAGAAGGTTGTAGATTCATGACAAAACCCTGAAAGAAGAGTCATGATAAACTGGTTAATTGGAAGCATTACAGCCCAGAACATGAGTCAATCAGGGTGAATTGGATGATGAACTGTTCCCAGTTTCTGCAAAATGTATGTATAAGATTGCTAATAATTGTAATGGATCCAAGAATGGACAGTACATAAAAGCATCAGAGCCCAGATAATAATCAAATAATGATTGCGAACTCAAGGGTGTAGTTCTAAATAAAACAAACATTGAGAACTGACTAAAAATTCTACCGCTCCAAGAATGGACAGGGCACAAAAGTAACTTTGAGAGCTAACGTTACTGACCAACACCAACTAGGAAGAAAAGAGGCCTTATTTGTTGAATTGTGATGCTGATGAAGATAACAGACCTAATCCCAATTCCAAAGCATATGGTCCTCTCTTTTTTTTTAGAAGTGGATCATTCCTTTATAGGTTATCTCATCTATAGGTAGAAATTGAACTCGTAGTACACCAAAGAGAATAAACAAAATCAATGAAAAACAGATGTTGAGTAGAGAATAAAGAATTACTAGTCAAAGTGACTAATTGGTCAATTCTAACAAATACCAAATATGAAACCTATGCATCCTGTCAACTGAAAAATAAAAAGTCAACAATGTGATAGGCTAATCATGAACAAGACATCACATTAGCAAATGTGGAGGGATCAGGTATTCAAGCTACTAATATTTTTAATGGGATCTAGTAAAAGATCCAGCTACAATTCCTAAAACTACAAGTTAGCACATCGGTAACAGGAAAAATTAATCAACTAACTGTTGGTGTCGGTGTGCCAGCCTTCAGGTATGCAAAATTCACCGATACAACATCCCCTTCAGCTTTCTCTCCGGACTTAACCAAATCAAACTGAGATGTTCTGAACTTCCGAATTGCCTCCACACTCTTCATCAAATTCTCCATCGCACTACCGTCATACAGCTTTGCGCCATGCCCTGGTGCACCCTTTGCTTTAATGGTAAGCCACCAAGGGCTACGCTCCCCATAGAATACACGGTACTCCTCCCCAGGAGATGCAAGCCCCTCATCAAGAACCAAGCCCACATTCATGTTGATGAATTCCTTAGATGCAACAAATGCCTCGACACCCTCATGTCCACCAATCTCCTCATCGGGAACAAATGTTATATAGATATTCCGGTCTGGGACAAACCCCACACTATGGAGACGGCGGATGGCTTCAAGGTACTGCATCCCCACACACTTCATGTCCTACATTCATGAACAACAGAAAAGATCGAAGATCTCTTAGGTGAGATAAACATGTAAAAGTAGTAGTTTTTTACACAGCCTTCGAGCTTTGAGCAATTTCACATAAAGAACATGTCTTGGAAGGTTACCCGAAAGGATCATGCATGGAAAGCCACAAAGATCAACTAAATTTAGCTAAATACTCCACTAGACAAAAACAGGTAAAAATAATAACTTTAAGCCGTTTTAGTTGGGTAAAAACTAACTTTGGGATGAGATGTACAAGGGACATGCCTATAGAACCATAAGTAGTGTCTTTCAGATATTTCAGATAATAAAGGTTGCATCTTAGCGAACAAAGTGCACAAATTTGTGCTACTTCGCACTTCGATGGACATCGAGATTAGGGCACAAGGAGTATAGATCTCTGCAACTAAAAAAAGGATACATGAAACTAGTCACAACAGCATCCATAAGAAATTATAGCGACAACAGAAAACATCTGTGAGAAAATTTAGTGATAAAAATCACTTATTTCGCCTGATGGCAGACAAAGAATCATGCCTCCAAAGATGTAACGATTATATGCTAGCCGCATCTACACAGTTTACACGAAACAAGTAAAAATCGCGGCTTTAAGCAATATTGGTATAAAGAGATATTTAATTATTTGCCACTCCAAAATGTGTAATTCAAGATTTCTTACTCCATGTGTCTATAACATATGGGTCCGAGACCACATGTCATAGACACATAGGTGGCAAATCCGAATTGCACATCTTTTGACAGTGGAAAATAATCAAATCTCCCGGCAATAAAAGTCCATCTTGCCTGGGAGCCGCGCGCGTAGATGCGACCGGATGCCTCGTCGAGGGCGGCGGAGAAGGGCGGGTGGTCCCACTTGTGCGGCTCCGAGGGCACGACGTCGGTGTGGGAGTTGAGAAGTATCGATGGGAGCGACGGCCGCCGCCCGGGCCACCGGAGCAGCAGCAGGGGCTTGCCGGCGACGAGCTCCAGCGTGCGCGCCTCGAGCCCGGCGGAGGCAGCCTGGTCCCGGAGGAAAGCCACGGCCGCGGCGTAGTCCGGCGCCGGCTGCGCCGTGTCGATGCGGAGGTACTCCTGGAACCGGGAAATCACCTCCGCGTCCGACGACGGCGAAGCGGCCGCGGCAGCGGAGACGAGGAGTAGGAGGAGCGCGAGGAGAATCTTGGTGGCTCCGGCCATGGGACACGTCCTCGCCGAGTTCCCGCTTGCCATGACGAGAAGAGAATTTGTGGTGTAGGGGGAGCGGCAGAGAAGGGTTTGGAGTTGGTGATGGTGGCTGGTGACGACCGGGAGCAAACTGGCAGGATATCGACAAGTGACGTGGCACATTTTCTTTTTACATTTTTTTTCTCGGGTTGCGAATTGAGATGCGTGCTACTTTTGTAGGAGTAGTATTTTTTATAAAAAAACTAGTTGAGTACTCGTGTTTCGTATGGATAAAAAAATATATTAATCTAGCACGTCGAGTTGTTATTCAGATGTGTAAAAATTGGTATAGTATCTTCACATATATTATCGTGCTCAACACCATAGCCCACAGCACAACCTTGGCTCCGCTACGACGTTAAATAATTCTTTATAAGAATAAGTCCATATTACACCTCTGAACTTTGGCGAGAGTCCAAAAAACACCATAAACTACAAAATTGTTCAGTTTACACCCTTGAAATGCCAATACCAGATCAAGTTACACCCTCGAGCCAAAACCACTTGATTTATCGCCTACATGGCATCACTGATGAACTGGTCACACACAAATAAGAGAGAGTGTGTGTCTTCCTCATTGTTCTTCTTCTCTCCCCGTTGCTTGCTCCCTCAGCCTCCTCCTCCCTCCGACCGGCCTCCCCTCATGGCGTCGCCCCGCCGCCGCTGCCGTCGCTGGCTCCCTACTTCCATCCCGCCACCGCCTGCAACGCCTTGGCCTCAACATGCCCCTCCTCCCAGCGTCTACGCGCCCACAACATCCTTGCGACCATGCCTCCTCCCATTGCCCGCACGGCCACGCCTCCTCCAGGCGCCCGCGCGGCTACGTCTCCTCCCGGCGACACCCACACCTCCTCCCTCAAGCTCCTAGATCCGCTGACGAGCTCGAGATCCAAGATCCTCCACCGAGCGCCGCCCCAAGTAGCTCGTCGCCGATCCCAATGACCTTCTCCTAGATCCACCGCCGACCATCGCCCTGCTCCCGGATCTGTCACCGACCATCGCCCCTACTACCGGATCTGTTGCCAAGCGCCAAATCCAGGCCACCTGCTTCTCCCTCGGGCTCTCTCTTTACTCCGTGCACGGCTCATCGCTGTTGTTCGCCCTGAGCTCTGAGTGCCACCCTGAGCTACGAGCACCGCCTTGGGCTGCCGGACTAAGCTCCCCTGCTATGCGCTACTCCCGGGATGCTGCCGCCTCACCGAGCCACCACCCTGGATCTGCCACCGTCGCACGAGCCCGACAATACCGACGACGGCGATGACATCCTCATCCTAGGCCTGCCGACCAGGTTTACGCACGACAAGATCGAGGACATCGCCAACAGCTTCCGCATCAAGATTAGCGCCGGTGGGTTCGGCTCCGTGTGCAAAGGTGAGCTCCCAGACGACTCGCTGGTGGCTGTCAAGAAGATTGAAGGCGTGGGGATGTAGGTCAAGCGCGAGTTCTTTCTTCATTCCTCTTGGATTTCTTGCTCTGGCTGAACTCCCCACCACACGCTCGGATGTCGCCATCGGACGGCCCAACGAACCCCCGGCCGTACAACCGGAGGAACCCGAGCGACTACGAGCGCGACTCTCACAACTCCATGGTGCCCTCCAGCATGCCGATTACCACCGCCATGCTCGGTCACAGCTGCGGGTCCTCATGGAGGCAGCAAAGCGCCACCTTCACCACCCTCTCCACCTCCTTGGCGCCCACTCGCCCCTCCAGCCGTGGGTAGGCCCCTCGCCGCGCAATGGCGATGTTCATCCACTCCTTCCATTCAAGCAGAGGGCCAGTCGGCCGAAACAGCGGCCGGTCGAGGGAACTGTGGTTCATGTACTCGTAGCTAATTTCTTTTTATCTGCTGCTGATTTAGATGCCACGTAAGCCAAAACCAGTGATGTGGCTGCCAACATGTCCAAAACCACCAATGAAACCAATGTAGGGTGTACTTGATCTAGTATTAGCAGTTCAAGGGTGTAAACTGAACAGTTTTATAGTTTATGGTGTTTTTTGGACCCTCGCCAAAGTTCAGGGGTGTGATATGGACTTATTCATTCTTTATATGCATAACCTAAGGTATTGTTTTTAGAACACATACCCAAACACAAATGAATAAACTCTTTTGAAGCAGATATAAAGCTAAAAAATGATAGTGGCATCACTTACATTACGTGCATAGGGTCAGTTAAATCAAATGCTTCTAAATCCTCAGTTCAAGTCCCAGGCCGCTTTATCGCTATCTTGATTAGGAAGAGATTCTAGCACAAAGAAAGCCGATGTTTGCTATCCTAAGCATTTTGCCTAAGCAGCAGGTCCTAAGACTTCAATGTGAACTTTTTTTTTCTCTCGAACATCTTGTAGCCAGAATTAGTATAATTCATTAGCAACAAACTTTGTGTTATTCATAAGGTGCATTGACGAAAAATAATCACAAAACAACAATGCATATCAAAGAATAAAATTGGACAGAGGAATTGCTTACTTGAACTGAAGTATTACCTACTCAATAGCTTTGCTGTGCAAGATGCAATGGAGCTGGAATTTAAGCGTCGCGTCTATCTCCTTTTCGCAAGCCATGTATCGGCGCTACCTCACACCATCGGGCACTAGGCAACAATGCTAGCCGCCAAGGGTTGGGACCACATCATATTGGCCTCATTGATGCCAAGAACCGAGGATTTGTTCAGCGACAGGGCTATTCCTGGGGAGACGAAGGTAGATAAAAGGTCTGGGGGCAGCACTGATGAGGAGGGAAGACGAGTTGTTGGGATTTGTTTGGGAGAAGGGATGTCACGACGAGGAAAGCGGGGGAGGTTACGCGATCAAAAGTAGCAAAATAGGAGGAATGGTTCGCGAAGGATTCGGGAGGCGACAGTTGCACTCATATAAACTTTTCCAAAGAGAAGGGGTCGCGATGGATCCAGGGTGGTGAGGTCAGGTCCACACGGTGGCACGCGATTTCTCGAGGGAATGAGGATTGCGACTTACGAGGATTGGAGGGGATACAAAGAGCGCATATATAACTCATCATCACTAGAGTCTTTCAAATGAGTAAAGAAAACAAACTCTTAGCAGGTGTAGTATTTTTTTTTAAGATAGAGAACATAAGCTATACACTTGATCTTGGATAAAAGGCGAGAGGTTAAACTAGAGTAGGTATCTGAAAATAGGGAGAGACTTTTTTTATAACAGAAAACGAGGGCTTGGAAATTTTGTTTGGTCACTTAAAAACATTGTAAAAGGCAGGAGATGAGATTTGAAACATGTTATTCAACTGGAGAAATAAACTACAATATGAGATATAATGGCTAACGGTAGAATTGAAACAAAATGGTAGCCCGTAATGGGTGGTGCTGGGCAACAACATAGACATAGTAAAGATGATGAAGAAGGTTGGACACTTGTCACAAAGGTCTTCGCTTGATCAATTAGCGTGACGTACCATTGGTTCCAGAATCATTAGCTTGTTTAGGTCCAGATTAATTGGGCACAATTTCTACTGTGAACACACTTACTTATGAAAAAAAAAGTTGGCGTTGATTGGCGAATGTACGTGTCGTATCTAATTCAATCACAATTGGACCTCGCCTTAGCTTGCACAATTCGACCTCACCTTAATCCCAATCTAGGCACAACTACCTTCCTTGATTCTTGTACACACGAGTCATTAAATTATGAGCGGGTTGTTCGTCTTTTCTAAACAATCTAAAGATCTCAAATAAACAATTTGGTGCATGAAGTTCAATAACCATTGCTTTGAGCTGATTCTCGATCCCAAGCTTGACAATCTATATGCCAACTACGAAATATCACGCCCATGTTTTAAAAAAAAAAACCGTACCAAATATCACGGTTGGTCAAGCCTTGCTCGATCGAGCCAACGCGCACGGGCCGAGTGCCGCGGCGCCGCCTGCCGTCTCCCGACAGTCGGCGCGGTGTACCTACGCTGCGCACTGTCGGCCGCATGATACGCGGAGAACAAAACACCGCACCCACCCCCAAAAAAACAAAACCGGAGCAGAGGGAGGGCGAAAGAAATCTCTGGACGTCACGCTAGAAACGGTGCAGCGGGCGGGCGTGAGGGAACAATGGCGCAGACTTGCAGTGCGGCCAGCCTTTGCAAGTAAACAGACCGGGACACGGGACACAAGCCACTGCCCTGCCCCTGTGCCGGAAACGCATCCTCTGCCATTGCAGAGTAATGTCACGGGTGAACAGTGCCACGACATTGCGTAGATCTGAGCCGTCGGCTTCGAGAAGAACGGTCCAGATTAATCTCCACAGTGCTGCTACAGTACTAGTAAACAGTGCATATGCTACAGTGTTTGAGAACAGTGCACAGCTCGATCTCAGCCTCTCGTTTTCAATCCGACGGTCTGTACGCAATGTCATGGTACTGTTCATCCGTAACATTACTCTGCAATGGCAGAGGATGCGTTTCCCCCTGTGCCTTACCGCCGTCCATCACCGCCGAAGGGCCGCCGTAGAACAAAGCTTGCGGCTACGCGCACATGCACTTCACACCAGAGCCGCCGCCTTGTGCCACCGACAGGTGGGTCCGCTCCTTTATCTACACAGAAAAAAAGCTTTAAAAAGTTGCGGAGTCTCAAACATGCTTGAAGTAGGTAGTCTCAGACGCATGAGAGGTCTGCTTGCTCGGGAAGTGTTTTGAAACTGCGACATTTGCTTATCTGGTGGGTGTTAGTATTTTTTTTTAACTCTATAAGAAACAAGATTGTATCTTGTGTTGAGAATAAGAGCATTTTTCGAATTACTTTAATCCAGAAATATAGTAGATAAAACATGATAAATATTCTAGCCACTTTCACAAAGCAAGTGGGCAAGAACACTATAGACATACTAATATCCAGAAGAACAGAAACTAGCATATCTATCACAGTGTTCAAGGTAACAACTAGTAATATTACTAACCAAGCAATACATATGAAATAGACATACCCAGATCCAGTGGAAGAAACAGCAGTAGTGGAAGAAGAAGCGGCAGCAGGAGTCTTTGTGAGATCGTCGTTTGTCATGGCGTAGTGGTAAGTAGTCGTGCAGTGGACGTCGTGGTAGTAGTCGTACGGTTGTAGGCGTAGCAGAGAGTCGAATGGAGAGGAAGCGGGCGCCGCGAACGCTCCCAAAACCTTATTCGCCTTGCTCGTGCAAGCCTTCAAGGACGAGAGTTTCGGATGCCTGCTCTCCCGGTGCGATCGTACACACGCCTCGCCGGGATGGAGATCGCCGGAGACAGCAACAAAACTGAAGAACTATGAGTCACCATTACTTACTAGTAACCGCAACCATTACTGTCTAGTCAAGAGGCCAGAAACGGTCGCCATTACTCACTAGTAACAGCAACTGTTACTGCACACGCCTGTGTACGCGCACACGCACGCACGACACGGCACGGCACGGCGAGGCACGGCGAGGCGAGCGCGCGCGTGTATTGGCTCTCTCCAATTCCACAAGAGGACTCCCACGTTCCACCTTATAAATTGGTGTAACTCCCCTTTAACTCTCCATATGGGACTAAAAAGGTTTAGCACATGCACATGGGCCTTTGGGATTTTCCAGGAATTAATTAGAATTAAAGTTGGGCCTAACCCATATTAAATCCAACATCTTGTAGGAGGCATTGAAACGACGAGCCCTGAAACGACGAGCCCTGAAACAGTAATATTTTGTTGTCTGTGTACAAATGTGCTGGCAACTTTTATTGATTTTCCTTTTCTGTGCAACAGAGACCTTTCCGTTTCAACATGATCGTGCAAAGAGCATGGTTCACTGACTATACAGCTCACGTATGGGATGTTCCGGCAACACAACACTCCATAGAGTGATCGCAAAGGATGGAGGGAGCCCCAGCCCCTGACGACGGCATGTCACAATTCACTGAACTTCTGTTTCTATGCGATCTAAACCTATTATTCCGTTTCCAACACGACCGTGCGGATGACTCGGTTCGTGGATTTTACGGCTCACGCATGGGTGTCCCAGATAGGGCAAGGTGCGTGTGCGGGGAGCGTTTCTCGCGCTGCCGAGCCCTTCAAAAAATTGCCACGCGGAGAGAATCCCAATGCGGCTCATCTCTATCTCTCCTCTCCCCGCTGCCACCTCCTCCTTCCTTTTATTTCCCAAAATCTCCCGTCTTTGATTCCAAAATAATATCTGTATCGCACATAAACAACGCGGAGAGCCGTCTGCGCTTCGTCTCTTTGTCCCCCCGATAAACCCCAAGAAGACCCCCCATGGCGTCCGACGATGCAGCCGCGGCGGTGGCCGCCGGAGGAGGCAGGCCCGAGAAGAGCAGGGACATGAGGTTGACCATACAGGAGGCGGCCAAGAAGCTGTCCCTGTGGCACAACGCCACGTTCCGCCCCATCCTCACCCACGACGACCTCGAGCCCATCCTCGCCGCGGCCGGCTTCGTCGCGCTGCCGCCGCCGGAGCCGCCCAAGGATCAGGAGGGGGCGGCGGTGGCGTGGAGGGAGTACGCGTTCCTGGGCGTCGGCAATGCGGTGGCGGGGTGCGTGGGACCGCGGCCGCGCCTGCCGTATCCGCGCGTGGACGCGCTGCACCTCCGCACGTACCAGGCCTTCCTCGGCGCCGTCGAGGTCTACCTCGGCGCCCTCCGCGTGCCCAACCTCTTCCACGTCAGGTTCGTCCGCTCGTTCGTTTTTACCTGTGCGCTTCTGTTCCGTTATTTTGTTCGCTTCTTGTTCAGATAGGGATAGGCTCCGGTTTGTTGCCAACTTTAGCCTGCAGCTGTTGCACGCCTGCACCATACAACACATTGCCTCTGCTCAATTCAAGTACGAGGAAGAGTCTTAAAAAAAGAATATTTGATTATCTGTCGTTCTAAAGATGTGGAATTCAGTATTTGACAGCGGTAAATAATCAGATCTTCTAAAAAAAGAAAACTTTAAAAAAAGACACGACGAAGAATATCCCAATATATGCACCTTGATGGTCCTGAGATTGTCTTACCTTTTTCGGAGCATCGGAATCCTATAGGAATTTTCCGGATATCTCTCGGTTAAAGCTTTTATATTATTACATAAGTCCCGTGGAATTCCTGCATTCCGAAATTCAGAACATTGGCTTAGCGGCTTAGCGTGTCTTGTGTAACCTAAAAGGGGTTTACTGGTGTACCTAATCAGGTGAAATGCTTAGTGTTTGATTTTTGAGTTGATAAGGGGATGGAAAGATTGGGTAAACGCTAATCATGTTAGGTTTGGCTCTGACGCTTTTTGGTTAGCTAGCTTGTTGGTGCAGTGGTCGGCGTGTTGCGTTTGCTAATATTGACTAGCACGTCACGATTGCAATATTAGTGGTGTGTTCGGTTTGTCACATCGAACTTGCTGCTGGTTCCTTCTTCACCCACGTAGATCGAGCCCGGTGTCACTGCTAGTACCCCGGGTTGTTTTACAAGCCTTGTTATTATCGAGAATAGATACTGCGTGATGACTGAAATGTTACAGTCATGTTCTTAACAGATGATAGTGGCTTTGTTGGTGCCTTTGTTAACCTGCCCAAAGTCATGACAAATATCTGTCATGTGAAGTGGGGAAAAGCCTAAGGACGTGTGAGTTTGTTTTTTTTTTTAGAAAAAAAAACAAGTTTGCAAGTACAGTTGGTGGTGAAATCATTCAGAAAAACGTCAGAAAAAATCATTCAGAAAACTTAATGAAGGCATGTTGTTGCGTGGAAGTGGAACTATTTTTTATTTTTTTTAAGTACACGCGGGACGCCACTCACACACACTACACACACGCTTACACATGCCTATATACACGTGGATGCGGATGCGTTCTTAACACACGTCTAATCTAAAGCGGGAGTTGAACTTCACGAAGCGCGGACACACACTTTGATCACTGAATACACCCGCGTGTGTATTGTTTTAAACCACCGAAATAGTTCTTTCGGTGAGACAACATGACATTGATCCCAGACGGACTGCCCGCTGACAGTGAGGCGAGCCAACCGAGCTATTCGGTCCTCGTGTGGAAGTGGAACTAGAACTATCGTAGCCTTCACTTGTGGTTCAGCCTTCCTTAGGGTTTTGTGGGAGGTCCAGCCCAGCCCATGAAAAAGAAAGTCAACCTAAACAGTAACACCTTGACATTGTCTGCATGAAATGCTTCTGATACTTAGCTGGGCCAAAGAAAAAATCTTACGGCCCAATCCATTAAGCTCTCCTCTTTTACAGTTGGTTCTAGCTAGTGTGATAAGCTTTTGAGGTGATCCATGGATGATACTATGGAAGTTTAATTCTGGTTTATGCATTTTCTTCTCTCTTCAGATGCATGCCGGTGACTGCACCGCATGACCGAATGTTCGACAAAGTCTTCCGGGCGATGAGAAACGACCAGGACAGCATCATCGTCTACCGGGACGGCACCCTAGACGGCGCCGCCTTCACGCTCTGCAGCGAGCACACCCCCATGGAGGACGTCGGGTACCATGTGATCCCGGGCAACACCTGCAGCGACCTCGGCTACCTCAGGCTCGGCAAGATCGACGGCAACTGCGACGAGGAGATATGCAAACGCTACCCTGACTACATCGACGTCGTCCGACTGAAGGATCTCTTTCCTAATCCTAGCAGAAAGCTGTCAGTCTAAGTGAGATCTTGAAGAAGAGCAGTAGCTGAAGAGATGAGGAAGGTAGCTAGCTGCCTAGCTAGTGGCTTGTTAGTGAGGCTTGAGATGCATGATTGTGGTGGCTATTGTGTTGGGCCGTTCATTTATTCGTTCTTGCTTCTCCAAGTTTTGTATAATCTGTTGCATGTGCAGTAAGTTTTGTCAGCATAAAGGTTTGGAGAAATGTTCTGGATTTGGAGGATGATAATGTCAAGGAAATAAATTCGCTAGTGGTTGCCATTTAGTCATTTACCAACATATTGCCATTCTTCTGTATTGTCTCTGATCATTGTGACGCATCATGCATCAATTCAGTACTCCACCAGTTAACAAGTGTTATTAGTCCGTGGAGAGGGCACCTTTGTTGGATTGCATTATTAGCCTTTTCTTTTGAAGTAGCTTCGCATCATTAGATTGAACCACCCATCAACAGTTGCTCTCCTGAATTAATTGAAAGCAAACAATTGAGTACTGATAATTTAACAGGTGGAATAATGAACAAGTTGTGGTTCATAGCCCATCTGCTTATGCCTGTGAAGCCAAGGCAAGAATACCAAACTTGCATCCTGGTCCATTTGCTGTCGATCTCAATGCTCTTTTCTGCCTCCTCATGCCTTCTTTTAACTTTTGCGCTTTTGCTCTTTTTGTAACCATTAGGACCTGTAGATCTCCAGACATTCCAAACTGTATTCCTTGCCTCCGCCTCCCTCTACCTGTAGGATCGGTTGCGTAAGTTCCCGGGGAGCGCTGCGAATAATGTGAATAACTCCATTAACTTTTTTTCCCGTAGGTGTTGATGACCAGCACCAAGAAACAGCACTCACAAGCAAATGCCAGACAATCATTGTCAAGCAGGTTTGACCGACAACTCTCAGGTGGTCCCACCGGTCTGATCGGCAGTTCTCGACAGCCTGACAGCTCCCATGCAAATAGTATGAAAATAACACGATTTTCAAACAGGATTTTATCTAGCTTTTCACCTACCCGTTCAAATCATAGCTACCCTAGGATGTTTGGAATCTAGTCCAACCAACGATTTCAAGAATTATTGTATAGGTTTCAACCTTTATCCATCGTAGGGAAGAGTGCTCAAGAATCGAGTAAAACAGGGAAAACTTGATCTGCTCAAGCTTGTAAGATCTAGACAGTCAAGATGATTCTAGATAAGTTCCTATAAATCCAAGCAAGCTATCTCTCAACATAAATCACACTA
Source organism: Ampelocalamus luodianensis (assembly GCA_036346255.1). NCBI lineage: Eukaryota > Viridiplantae > Streptophyta > Magnoliopsida > Poales > Poaceae > Ampelocalamus > Ampelocalamus luodianensis. The sequence continues at coordinate 5,562,122 of CM070632.1, read as the reverse complement.
GAACAAGATGAAACCAAAAATCACCAAGGACACCTCAAGAAAGCAAGAGAATCAAGCAAGAATACAGAAAAGACATGGTGAATCAAGTTTAATCTTCTATTAACACTTGGAGAGGAAGAATTACAGCTACTCCACCTAGAGGACAAAACCCTAAGGGCGACACTTAACTCTCACAACCAAAACCTAATTTCTCTCTTAGAGGCTCAAGTGCAAAACATAATCTCTCTCTCTCTCTCTCTCTCTCTAATGTCCCTTATGTAGTGGAGGCTCACATGAAACCCTAACCTGGTTACAAAGTGGATTACATTCACTACACACACCTATGGGAACCCGTTAACCCATTACACAACTGGTTTTTCACTCACGCACGCTTTTCAAAGCGCCATTCTTCACCATTGACTCCAATAGCCCGAAATCATCGTGTCTTTGCCCTCCATGAAGTCTCCTTGACCTAATCCACTTAGGCCACCACAACGGTTTTGCAAACCGCTAGCTTTTCCGGTTTTGGGCAAATAACAACATTGCTCCTCAACTGACATTTCTTGATTCCTTCTCCTGAAGCATGCCCATGTTTCGTCATCATCCATGTGGCTCCAATGACTTCACGTCAAGCCTCTCACTCGTCCATTCACACCGAACCGCCTTCGCTTGCAAACGGATCCAAGTCACTCGGTGCACCACATATCCCGCTTGACCTTAACTACTTGTGTCTTCCATAGCCCTCGTCCATCTCATACCTTGTCCGAGTCCAACTATCTCACCCACACTCCATGACCGCTCTAGACCTTGGTTCTCCTAACCAAGTCCTGGTCTTCCTCACCACTGACCATAGTTGACTCCGGAGCCACCTGTACAACAACAGACCAAGCAAACCATTTCTGAGTACAAGTTCATTCCAATCCGACCCACATTAGTCATAAACACAACATGCAACACATATGCACCATTGTTATAGCCCTAGATCAATTCGACAAAATTCAACACACCTAACGTGCTTGAACTTGCCCAGGTCGGTCAGACCACCGACCATGGTTAGTCTAACCGCCCACCGGTCTGGCCCCCAACCAACGGTTGGTCAGACCACTTCCCAAATCCTAAAACACCCCTCTCGGGATTTTTTGGCAAAACTCTATCTAATCTAACGTCTAGTCTCTATTTTCAATGAAACCAGGGGCAAACTCATCCCCAAACACTCCCATATAAGTATTTGGTGACTATTCCTCAAAAGCTCACACAATCGGTCTGACCGCCACCCATGACCGATTTGACCGCTCGGCCTCTGCTGGTCAAAATGCCACCATGGCCAGTCTGACCACTTACCACATAACAGCAATTCTGAATTCTGTTAATGACAAAACCAAACTCAAACTTTCAACAACATAAGCAAAGCTCAGTCAATTATTCATCGCAAACCATGGAATGGCCTTCACATAGTCTCACAATCCCCCCCTTGATGAGTATATTGACAAACACCCAAAAGGTATGAATTTGAGTTTATTTTTGTGAAGGTGGGAAAGAAAGTTGAAAACACACAGATGGTCCATTTGAAATGCAAGAAAAACTCGTGAGCTCGTGACCATGTATGAGAGATGCAAGAAGAGGGCAACACTAAGAAATTGCAAGTTTTCCACAAGAATGCCTCAAACTCACCAAAAACTTCCAAGAGTTTGATAAAAAAAAAACACAAAGAGCACTAGAAGGCATCAAACTAGCTCAAAATGCATATGTGACACAAGTGCATGACAATAAAACTTCCCCTCACTTCAACATTCGTCATTTCACTAGTATGTCATTTTGATCCAAGTTTTGGTATTTTTGGTGTTTTTGCATTTATCATATTTTTTAGTTTTCAATTCTACACAATCATGCACCATGCCCCCCTTTCTCTCATATTTTGCCAAAAGTTCCACCAAATGCACCCTTTGACAATCACTCTCTCCCTTTGGCAATTTAGTCATCAAGGGATCACACCTCCCCTTTAGACTATATATGCTAAGCACAAGAAAGAACATGTATGTATGAAAAGTGATGCAAATCTACTGGGCTTTAAGAATTATCTAAAGTGAGATGTGAGCTAGTTAGAATTGTCAGGAAGCCATATATAGCATGAATTACAAGCTATCAACATCATATCCAAGTAGGTATACCAAGATAAGCAATCTATCAAAAGAAAGTCATGTGTAATCTCAAATTTTGTGCTATGCTTCGCTTATGGCAAATTCAACTCTAGATATTCTAGTGAGCGACAAAGTATGACAAGTATCTCAAAATAAGATCATGAAGCTACAATTGATCGTTTTAGTGAGCTGAAAAATTCTACAATGAACCAATCTTGCTCAAACACCTCAAGCACTTATAATTTATTAAGATATATGATATTTCACATTTTAATAGCACATGTTGAAGCTGCTTAAAAGTCTATCTTAGTACAACATGTCCTAGACTAGATTATCCACAACTGCCCCCTAAGCTTCAACCAAGTGACAAATCTTAAAATTCATGCCAAAGTTCAGATGACAAGCAGTCCTCATGAGATTATCTAGATCATCAAATTATCTCTAAGTTTAGTCAAAGTGCAATGACAAGCAGTCTCATGAGGATAGTTTGATACAAAATTAAGTGCACATGAGGAGCAAAATAGCTTGCAATATTTGATTTATATTTTTCACAAGATTGTGAGCAAGGAGCTAATTTTGAGTTTGTAAGCAATGCTACCATCTTACAATGCCTACAGGGAGCACAAACTATGTCCTTATTACCCTTTATCTTAGGCAGTCCTCTAATAAGGCCCAACCCACTAATTCTAGTCAAGTGATCAAATCCTATGTGCTCTAGTCTCCTATGCCAGAAGTAGAGATCTCGATACTCAGATGCTACAATACATTTAAATCCAAATTTAGATGACTCAACAAAATCAGCACTAAAGACTCTACCGAGCCTAGAGATATCAAAGATCAAACCACCAGAAACATCAAGTACTCTACATGCATTCTTTTTTAATCTAATCTCAAGATTTTCATCAATAAGCTAAGAAACTAACAAGATATTATACTTGAGCTTACTTAATAATGCAACATCCTTGAGAATGAAGTTGTCATCAACCTTCACAGTTCCTTTGGCCATTACATGCCCAGTTGAAGCATCCCCAAAGGTGATCAATTCCTTGTTGGATGCACAAGCCAGGAAGAAGAAGCACCTAGAGTCTCCGGTCATGTGGCGTGAACACCCGAAGTCAACAAGCCACATGCTCCCCTTCCCTACTCGTAAAGCCTACATCAAGAAAAAGAAGACATTGATGACTCAGTACTGAGGTGAGTGATATAAGTCTTAGGAATCTAGTACTAAGACACACGATGCACAAGAGCAGCAGTAAATGAACCAAAATGTGAGTTAACATAACATGAGGATGCACACGAGACCTAGGAAAGCCCCTCTCATACCCTTGTCATGGACTATCACTTCCAAAATGGCGTATCTCTTATCTAGGGGTGGCTCGTGATCTAAACACATCCTCATGAAAACCAAGTCCATATCTCCTCTTAAGACCACTATCATATCCTCTCATAGAATCAAACCTACGAATGGTTCTAGGGGCTCTAATAGGATAAGATTGCTCTCTAATAGCAATCAAGTCTCTAAAGCGCTCATGACGCTCTAACCTAGCTTTCCTAAAGCAAAACCTGATTAGGTGACCATCCTTCTTGTAGAAGGTGCAATTGTATTTGACCTTTTGAGAGGTCGAGCTTGCCGAGGCAAGGACGTCTATATTGCTAGATGGAGCTTGCGCAAATCCAGCTAACTTGAACACACTCTTGCTTGGCTCAGGAGAGGTGAACTCTATCTTATCATTCTCTAGGTCTCTTAGAATCTGAGGTGGATTGTTTCTAAGGTGCTCATAAAGATCAAATCCTAGACCCTTCTTCGCTACACTCACCTTAGATTGATCTAGAATCATGTCCAAATTCTTTTTCCCACTAGTGAACCTCTCAAGGGTTTTCTTCAAATACATATTCTCTCTAGCTACAACTGGACACACCTCACACTCCTTGCTTCTCATAGCTCTAGCATATCTATATTTATGAACCGCTACATCTAGCTTAAGGCCCTAACATGAATCACACTCACTATTATTGATCCTATGTATTTGTTTATCAAATTTGACCCTAAAGGCCTCATGCATATTATCTAGATCCTTACCAATTTCAGCACAAAAGACACATGAAATAGAATGAATAAGATCAACCTTTTTGGAAGCATTCAAAGAAGCAAGTTTCTCTTTGGCATATTTATCTTCCAATGTCCCAGAGAGTGAATCAAGTTCAATAGTGAGCTTAGGACAATTTATGCAAGATTCCACATTACTGTAAAGCAAATCATTAGTAATCTCATCTATCTTCCTAAGAGCACTCGCAAGTTTCATATCAAGTAGAGAATATTGAGAGCAAGATTTAGCTAAGGCATTCGAATCATAGGCATCTAAGGAAGCATGAACAATCTTAGACTTCAAAATGTCTACCTCATCCTTAGCAAGTCTCAATTATTAGTTTATGAGAAATAAGTTAGGAGCTCAGCAAGATACACAGTTTTAAGTTTGGCTAGATTATCCTTTGTGATCATTAAGTCTTGAATCATGTAAGCATATACACCAGTACCAACTGTGAAGCATGGCTTAAGCTTATCAGTCTCATCCATAACATCTCTAAGTTCATGAATAACAGAAGAATGAGCAACTCTAAACTTATCTAAGTCATCTTGCAAGGCCACACCTGCATCACAATTATCATCATCAGGAATCAAGGACCTAAGCCTAGCTAGCTCCATGTGAAGAGTCCCAATCATGCATTCTAGATTTTTTGCTCTTCTTATTGTACTTCTTAAGAGCCTTGGTAGAAATCAGAATTGCACGAACAACATCATCATATGAAGGAGTTACCTCATCAGGATCACTAGAGTTCATCCTCGTTTGCACTGTCGTACGGGCCATGAAGCACATCCCAGTAAAATCCTTGGTCTTGACCTTCACTCATGGTTCATCCTCTTCATATGCTTGATGAGTCCATATCATTCAAATCCATCTCATTAAGAGCGGAGAGCACCTTGTGGACTGCCTTTTTGCAGTTCTAGTTCCTCCTCTTGCCTTCGCTCACAGTTCATTCTCTTCATAATTGCTTGATGAGTCCATATCATTCAAATCAATCTCACTAAGAGCGAAGAGCACCTTGTGGACTACCTTTTTGCAGTTCTAGTTCCTCCTCTTGCCTTCACAAGCACGCGGCTCAAACGTGGTTAGGCTCACCACACTCGAAACAAGTGATAGGACCTCCCCTCTTTCTATCTCTCACATTGTTATAAGCTCTACAGAATTTTCTAGATATGAGAGCTAAGTCCTCTGGGATGGTTTCTATCTGCTCATCAATTAGGACGAAGAGGCAAAAGCATTGAGAATCCAGACACACTAGGAACACTAAAAGGGGAACTCGAAGAACCACAAGGAATACTTTTCTCAGGATATGCTACTAGTGTCATTGAGTGGCCTTAGACTTTTTCTTGTCCCGAGCAATCTTATAACTTTTCAGCTTTGAGTAAAGCGAATCAAGAGTGGGATCACTCAATTTGTTGCACTCCGTGATGGCAGTAGCCTTGGAATCCCAAATGGTCGAATCAAGAGCTTCCAACAAAGCATGAGACTTGTCAAACTCAAAAAGATTCAGACCTACAGACCTTAGCTGACTAACAATCTTGTTGAACGTAGAAAACATCTCATCAATGGGCTCAGTAGGATTCATATCAAAGGAATTGAACTCAAACTTTTATAGATCCTAACATTGTTCCTTGATCTGGGAAGAGCCCTCATGATAGGTCTCTAGTCTCATCCAGATCTCATGCGTCGTGTGAAAATGTGAAACTCAATCATGCTCACTCTGACCTAAACTAGAAAAGAGGATGTTCAGTGCCTTGTCATTGCTCTCCATATCTGAGGTATTATCAGGAATAATGATCTCTGGCCCCTTGAACAGATCCCTCATTTTCTTCCAGAGCTTGACCTTGGCTTTGCAAGTAACAAGCCATCCTATTCTTTCAAAACGGATAGTCGACCCCATCGAAGATAGGGGGCTTGGACGAATACCTATCCGATGCTATGCTCAAAGACCAGTGAAATCTTATAAAGAAGACCTCGCTAGGCTTTGATACCAACTGTAGGATTGGTTACGGCAGTCAGAGGGGGGTGAATGACTCCAACAACTTTTCCCCTGGGTATTCATCAATCTTTTCACTCGAACAACTACAAACATATGTGAAGATTGAGTTTGAACTAGCTAGCACCAAAAAACAACTACCACATGCAAATGCCAGACAATCACTATCAGGACAGTCTGATCGCCAACTCTCAGGCGGTCCGACCGGTCAACTGGTCTGATCGGTGGGCAGTTTGACCGACAATTCACGATGGTCGGACCACTCCCCTACAGATAATATGAAAAACACGATTTCCAAATGGGGATTTCACCTAACTTTGGATCTACTTGTTCAAATCACACCAAATTTGAAACACCGCTACCGTAGAATGTTTGAAACCTAGTGCAACCAACAATTTCAAGAATTGTTGTCTAGATTTCAACCTTTATCCATCATAGGGAAGAATGCTAAAGAACCGAGCAAAAGAGGGAAAACTTGATCTGCTCAAGCTCATAAGATCTAGGCAGCCAAGATGATTCTAGATGGGTCCTAGAAGTCCTAGCAAGCTATATCTCAGCACAAATTACACTAGAACAAGATGAAACCAAGAATAACACAAAACATCTCAAGAAAGCAAGAGAATCAAGCAAGAACACAAATAAGACATGGTGAATCAAGTTTAATTTTTTATTACCACTTAGATAGGAAGGATTACAATCACTCCACTTGGAGGACAAAACCCTAAGGACAACACTTAGCTCTCTCAATCAAAACATAATTTCTCTCTTGGAGGCTCAAGTGCAAAACCTAATCTCTCTCTCTCTCTCTCTCTCTCTCTCTCTCTCTCTAATGCCTCCTTATATAGTGGAGGCTCACATGAAGCCCTAACCTGGTTACAAAGTGGATCACATCCACAACACACACCCATAGGAACTCGTTAACCCATTAAACAACCGGGTTTTTCACCCACGCAACTTTTCAAAGCGTCGTTATTCACCCTTGGCCCCAATAGCTCGAAATCATCATGTTTTGTCCTCCATGAAGTCTCTTTGACCTAATCCACTTAGGCCACCACCGCAGTTTCGCAAAACGCCCGCTTTTCCAGTTTTTGGCAAATAATCACATTGCCCCTCAACCAACATTTCTCGATTCCTTCTCCTCAAAGCATGCCTATGCTTTGTTATCATCCATGTGGCCCTAATGACTTTCTATCAAGTCTCTCACGCGTCTGGATCCCATCGAACCGTCCTCGCTTGCAAACGGACCTAAGTCACTTGGCGCAACATATGTCCCACTTGACCTTGACCACTTGTGCCTTTCATAGCCCTTATCCATCTTCATCTTGTGCCTTATCCGACTCCAACTATCTCACCCAGCTTCCACGACTGCTCTGGACCTTGGTTCTCCTAACCAGGTCTCGGTCTTCCTCTTCGATGACCGTAGTTGACTACGGAGCCACATGCACAATAATAAACCAAGCAAACAATTTTTGGACATAAGTTTATTCCAACCTAACCCACATTAGTCATGAACACAATATGCAACACATATGCACCATTGTCATAGCCCTCAATCAATTCGACAAAATTCAACACACCCATTGTGCTTGAACTAGCTTTGGCCGGTCTGACCACCTATCAGTCTAATCGCCAACCAACGGCCAGTCAGACCGCTTCCCAAATCCCGAAACATCCATATATGGACTTTTCGGCATAACTATCTCTAGTTTTGCGTCGAGTCTACATTTTCAATGAAACCAGGTGCAAACTCATCCCCAAACACTGCCATATAAGTGTATGGTGCTCATTCCTCAAAAGCTCACCTGCTCCGTCTGACCACCACTTGTGGCCAGTCTGACCACCCAACCTCTGCCCGTCAGACCGCCCCCTAGGGCCAGTATGACTGCCACCATGGTCAGTATGACCGCTTACCATCTGACAGCAATTATGAATTCTGTTAATGACAAATCCGAAGTCAAATTTTCAACGACACAGATAAAACTCAGTCAATTACTCATTGCAAACCATGGAGTGACCTTCATGTGGAACCCCAGCCAGAGAACACCTCAAAAAGCAAGCTTGGACTCGTCAATGGTGTCCATGTCATCACAAGCCAAGATCCTCTACGACCAATAACACTTTAGCATTTGCATGAGCTCAATACCTTTCTTGAAGCATATCTGTATGACTGTATCTGTATCAATAACTAGTACTGCATTAGATGAAACACTGACAGAGACACATATGTTGCATCTTCTACATGCTACATGCAATTGATCAGGACCCAATCAACCTCTCCTTTCGTGCCACAAGCCACAAGCAACGTACCATCGAGAATTGAGCTCAGGAACTAAACTAGTAGCAAGAGACCCAGGCCTCGGTACGACCACCGGTCGCTCTTCTCCATGTAGACCTAAGCTCCCTTTAGGAAAGTAGAGGAGAGATCACCATTCCCATAGGTAGGTCTTAGCTAGCTTCAATAAACACCAGGAATCTCTTGAACACCGTCTTTAATCTTTTCCCTTCATCACATCCTGCCGGTGCTCTTTTGCCTTTGCCACCTTGTTGGTCGCTGCTATAAGCCTATAAGAGCCCCCCACCATCCTCATTTTATTCCCTTCTTCCCCGTCGTCTCGAAACTCGAAAGCCGGCAACAGTGTAAGATCACCGGTTCCTCCATGGAGGTATGGATTTTGCTAATTGAAATTTATAATCTAAATGCGCTTCTTTTGATTGGTGTCCATGTATAGATGACAATTCAGTGAGGTCTCCAGTAGTTTCTCTCTTCAAAATGATGCCGTGATAATGAACTTATATGCTTGCCTTCAAGATGAATCATGTGCCTATACATGTACTTTTTGTTCATCTGTTGATCCTTTTAACAGAAACTATGACATTGTCAACAGAGTAACAATGCATGTGGATTGCAAGTTAGATCCATATCTAATCCTTCATTTATATCCTACCCTGCCATGAAAACAATACAGAGAGATGACTAGATCACTATACATAAAGAATAGTTAGAACTTCTCTCTGTTTCATAAGATATTCATGCAAAAATGTGCCTATTGAAAGAGAGAAAATATAAATGAATGCCATTCTTACGACAGTATTTTCTCATGATCGATGCATGTGCATGCATAAAACCTGTGCTCATTTCCTAATTTCCCCCATGCATACAGACCACTGAGCTGAAAGTGGAGATGGTGGCATTGCATGAGAAGAGGGTACGGAAATGCCTGTCCAAAGTGAAAGGTAAAACTAAAGAAGGCTCTGGCTCTGTATTTCACTGTAGCTGTACTCCATCCATGTACTAGATCTGATCCTTTCTCCTTTACCAAAGCCATGGAGGCCTTTCTTCCCAGTCTTAATTAACCTCTGTCTGATTTTCTTGTGGTTGCAATGATTGGTTGTGTGCAGGCGTCGAGAGGGTCGAGGTGGAGGCGAGCATCCAGAAGGTGGTCGTCAGCGGGTACGCGAACCGGAACAAGATCCTCAAGGCGCTCAGGAGGGTGGGGCTCAGGGCGGAGCTGTGGTCGCCGCACAACGAGCTGCTCAGCGCGTACGCCACCGGCAGTCTCACGTTCAACAACTACGGCTTCTTCTGAATTCTGACAGGAAGAAACGAAGACTAGATTATAGCACGTAGTTCGTTCTGGCTTTAGCCAGTGACACGATGATCCCTCGCTCTGCTTGTGTTGCTGGACTGTTGCTTAGTTTGATACCCCTGCTTGGGGTACGGTGGTGTTTCATGTGTATACATGATCTCACAGTTTTTTTTCCCCTTTGGCTTTGGGGGTGGTGAATGGTGGTGAAGTGGAGAGGCAGGCAGATGTAAAATGTTCTGCAGACAGGCATGAAATTAAGTTGGTGCCACGATGCACGGTGAAAAAACTGCAATGTTGGATTGCTGTATGACAGTATGAATATGAAGTTGAGTCATGTTCAGGGATGATAATGGGGTCGTTTTCCCATGAAAGCTGCAGTGCCATTGCGCCAACACAAGATGCTAATCAATACAGACGGTTAACGCATTGGCAATTCTCGTGCCATTCCTTCCCACCATCTCGTGCCAACGGCGGCGAGGTCGAGCAGTGGGCCGTGGCGGCGCAGGAGGGACGAGGGCCTAGACCGTTCCGAAAGAGATCCTAACTCTTCGGTTCAGCCCATCCTGGAAGTGGACGGCTCGGGCCCGGCCCTTTGTGAAATTGGACCGCAAATTTTGTTGGCGATCACAGGCCCGGCCTATATTTAAATTGGGCTTGGTCGCAGCGGCCCATTGCTTAGTCTCTCATCATCTCATGGCTCATCTTACCACGCGCAGGCGCGGCGCAGCCGTGTAGAAGAGCGGAGCGGCCGACGAGGGGAAGAACGGAGCCGCACGGACCAAGCGGAGGCAATCATGGGGGAAGAAGGGGAACTGGCCGCGGAGAAGCACGTCCGCTACATCGTCACCGTCGAGAAGGTAGGCGCCCCCCACCCCGCTCCACCCCTCGCTCGAATGCCAACTGTGTCCCTGTTGCTGCAGAAGAAGGACTCGTTCGAGTCGCTGGTGATGGAGCACATCCGGCTCAACGGCGCCTACTGGGGCCTCACCACGCTCGACCTCCTCCACAAGCTCCACGCCGTCGACGCCGGCGAGGTCATCGACTGGATCATGTCCTGCTACCACCCCGAATCTGGTACTGCGAGAACGGGGAGAAGTCTCGGTTTTCTTTCTGGGTCCTTGGAGGGAGGTTCTTGATTTGCGTGTCTTTCTTGGGATGTGGCTGTGCAGGTGGATTTGGAGGGAACGTTGGGCACGACCCACATGTCCTTTACACTCTCAGCGCCGTGCAGGTCCTGTGCCTCTTTGATCGGCTTGATGTGCTTGATGTCGACAAGGTTGCTGATTGTATCCTTCTAGGGATCTCGAGTTAGGTTCATGCCGGTGTAGTAAATTCGCAAATGTTAGATTACCGATGTCCTAATGATCGTAGTCAATCCTGCAACTTTGGTTTGGAGCTGCCTGAATTGGCCGAATACGAAAGTGTTGCTAGTAAGAAAAACGAAAGATTCGGATGCATTTACATGCTTGAAATGCAGATGGGTTTTTCTTACGAAACATTCGGATGCATTTACGAGCTTGAAATGTGGATGGGTTTTTCTTACACAGATGTGTTAACCTGCAGCATAGCATCTATCATCCACTAATCTCATCACTGACTGTACCATGTCAAATTTTTAGTGTACCATGTCAAATTTTTAGTCTACTGCTGCATCCAGAATACCACAACATGTGAGATACTACTTGGTGGATGATCGATCCTATGCTGCAGTAGAATTTGGGAGCATTAACCTGCTGCATTACCTAGTTCTAGGTACTTCGTTGTCTTGTGGTATCGACTTAAATTGCATGCTATACATCATGAAATAAAGGATTATGAGATAATAATTCTGTAATTTTTTGCAAGCCCTTAGCTTTCTGAATAAATTTAAAATAGTCCCATCATGTGCTTGAAATCTGGTTCCCTATTTGTTTTCTTATCTAAATCGTGCTAGATGTTGTTGGACTTCAAAATGAGGATGGATCTTTTTCTGGTGATATTTGGGGTGAAGTTGACACTAGGTAAAAATCTTAACCATCCTTTTGAATTCCCATGTTTTTCATTTGAACGCAACTTCTTCGTGAGCTACTAATGCAAACTTAACATATATTTTGTAGGTTCTCGTATATTTCCATGTGCACCTTATCATTACTGCAACGACTGCATAAAATTAATGTGGAAAAGGCTGTAGATTATATTGTCAGCTGTAAGAACTTGGATGGCGGGTTTGGAGCTATTCCAGGAGGAGAGTCTCATGCTGGGCAGAGTATGTATTATCTTGATTTTTCTCTAAATCATGTTTTTGAGGTACTTGAGTAGAACTGGAACTTAGTTAATTGGTTTAGGATGATGCTTTATCATATTATGGGAGACAGTCTTTCTGTACTCCTATTTATATTGTGAAAAAAAAAACAAGTAGAATGGAATTGCTAATTCTGGACTGGAATTTTAGTTAAAGTTGGGATGCACTAGAATTAGCTTACCAGAATACCAGAAATGTACAGAACTAAAAACATTTCATTCAGAAAAATGTAAGTTTTTACTGTTGTAACCTAACAACGTTCTATAATTATTGTGCCATTTCAATTGGTATGTCGTAAGTCATAACATCATCCTAAAATTAGCTATTCATATGGTGACCTGAAATTTGCATTTCCTCACAAGATTATTTCCTACTTTTTCTTTCTCTGCAAATTGTCACTTTATAGCTGTCAGATAGCCTAAACATCACATATACATTTACATGCAGTATTTTGTTGTGTTGGTGCTCTCGCAATCACCGGCTCTTTGCATCATGTTGATCGAGATCTCCTGGGGTGGTGGCTTTGTGAGCGCCAGTGTAGAGAGGGAGGGCTCAATGGACGGCCTGAGAAACTTGCTGATGTGAGATTTATTGCCTTTTTCTCAGTTTATGCATCTTTTGCATTTTTCACTGTACCATGGCACCATAGTTTTTGTTAGAATGAAGTCAATGAACCCTTGATCTTGAAGAAGGAGTAGGCCGTGAACGGCGAGACAGGAGACTAGTGTAGAGGAAAGGGGGGAATCTCAACAAAAGAGTTGGAAGGAGCCTCCGGAGGAGAGGGAAACGAAGAAGGTGAAGGTGGAAGCTTAACAGAAGAGAAAATCTAAGAGTCAGGAAAAGTCAGAAAGGAGATCGACTCAACAAGAGAATTTGAGCTGACAGTAGGGGACGAGGGTAGTAAGGTTGGGAGTCGGGACTCATCGAAGGTGACACCCCGAGAGATCCTCACCCGGCCAGCAACAGGGTCGTAGTAGCAATAACCCTTATGCTCAAGACTGTAGCTAAGAAAAATACACTCAATTAACTGAGCAGTTAGCTTGGTGCGCTCAGCGAAGGTGACTGTCCTCTGGAGCTCGACCGTAGAGACACTCAACAGGAGTAGAGCTCTGAAGAGCAGTGGAAGGCTGTATGTTGATGAGGAAAGCAGCAGTGGAGACAACCTCATCGCAGAGGCCAGAAGTGGGGTGGAACAGAAGAGGCAAGCATAAGAGCGTGAGTTGTTTCAAGCAAGTGACGATGCTTACGCTCAGAGACACCGTTCTGAGTGTGAGCACCAGGACATGAGTACTGGGGAAGAGTACCATGTTTAGCGAGAAAGCGACACAAAGCAAGAGAACGGTATTCACCAGTAGAATCAACACGAAAAACATGAATAGCCGAATCAAACTGAGTGCGAACTATGGTAGCAAACATCTGGTAAATAGAGATAACCTGACTGCGAGAGTACATGAAATAGATCCAAGTATGATGAGAATAATCATCAATAAAGATCACGTATTATCGACCCTCTTTCGAAACGAAAGGAGCCGAATCCATCAGAGTGAACAAGATGAAAATAACGAGCAGAAATAGAATCACGAGAGGGCTAGGGGAGTTGCAGCTGCTTGCAAAGTCTTTAACCCATACAATGTAAAGAGGTGTCACAAAAAACATACCCAAGAACACCACGATGTACTAGTGATGACAGACGCAACTCACAGAGATGACCCAAACGATGGTGCCATTGAGCGAAGGAAACAGTAGAGGATGCAACAAAAATGGAGGCAGTGGTAGTGACTGACTGGCTGGTGGAGACAACGGAAGGAAGGTGCCGCCAGTCGAGCTCCCAAAGACACTGCGAATCATGACGTTGAGGGCCAGTACCAAGCAAAGTTCCCGTGCGGCGGTCCTAAACACAACAAGAGTCAAACTTAAGAATAACACAACAGTCGTGATCAGTGATCTGGTCGGCCGACATAAGCTGCATAGTAAGCTCGGAAACATGAGAGATTGCAGGAACATAAAATGAAGAAGTGGAAAGGGTGTCTCGGCCTGCAATAGGAAGAGAGGTCTCATCTGCGGTCTGAACAGTGGAAGGAAGAGCTGTGGGACTCACAGAAGTGGGGTGAGTAGAATCTGGTGTCATGTGAAAAAAACACCAGAGTCCAAGATTCACAGAGACAAATTACGTGACGAAGGCGAGGAAGACTGCTGAGAAACAAGAGCTAGATGTGCAGAGCCCGAGGAGTCTGAGGATGAGGCGCTGGAGTAGGGAGAGGAGCTGCTGCGTGGCATCACCAGAGGAGCCCTAGCGAGAGTCGCCAACTGCTGAGTGGGAAGAACCTCTGGAGCCCTTCGATGGATGTCCACGCCTGCAACCCTGGTCCCTCCTCTTATAGCAGTCCTGGTACCTGTGGCCGTCACGTTGGCAGTATGTGCAGTGGAGACCACCAGTAGAGATAGCAACCACTGGTGTTGCGGGAGCTGAAGGGACCATGGTTGGTGCTGAAGGAACAAGCGCTGAAGCAGACAAGACAGCCTGCATCTAAGCCGCACCACGAAGACGAGTCTCCTTAGCACGAACACCCGTGGGAACCTCCACCAAGGTCGAGCACGGGTGGCGAGTCAGGAGCTGAGCACGCACGGTCTCGAACTCAGGCCGAAGGCGCGTCAGGAAGTCGTAGAGACGGTGAGTCTCTTGGTGAGCGCGGAGCCACACACTCCAGGGATAGGTCCGACAGACATCTGGCCCCAGAGAGTCGAGCTGACGCCACACCGCAGATTTCTGTTGGTAGATGTTATCCACGGTGGCATCAAGTTGCTGAAGGGAGTGCGTCTGGTGCACGACGGAGAGGTACATAGCATCACTCGTCAGCTGGTAATAAGTAATCGGTAGCTCCGCTACATCCATGGAGATGGCCACGGGCATGTTGCCCACCAGGATGGCGGTAGCACGAGCTTTTTGCCTCCTACCATCTCTCATAGGCGTGCAGCTCAGACTGATAGAGCTCTAGAGCAGCCTAATTCACACTAGCAGTAAGAGCAGACAGAACTGACGGCGTAGGGCAAGGCGAACAGGGTTGCTCGCTGGTGAGGTGACCCCAGATGCACTGGCTATTGAGGTGAATCCTCAAGTGAACAACCCACTCCCAAAAGTTCGTCCTGTCGAACTGAACATGGGGGGAGCGGGATGGAGAAGGAGCCACCGCGATGGCCGTCGATCCGAGAGAGGCGGCGGTGGGAGCGAGGCGCGCCAGGCGGAGGCAGCGCGTCGAGCCGGGCGGAGCGAGGCAGCGGTGGGGCAGCGCGGTCGAGGAGGAGGTGGAGCAGAGGCGGGGACGGCCCAGGATAGAGCGGTGGTGGCGGCAGGAGCCGAGGCGGCTCTAGGACCCGATCTAGGCAGCGGCGACAGGGGCACCCCGAGGCAGAGGCAATGTCGGATCGAGCAGAGGCGGTGGCGGCTTGGGGCTGAGGAAGACCGAGCCAAGAGAAACAGAGGCAACGGCGGCTCGGGAAGCAGAGGCGGCGGCGATGGCCGGAGGACTACGACGGTGGCCTGAGGAGTGGCTAGGGTTAGGGTTAGAGAGAGAGCGAGCCATGGCTCTGATACCATGTTGGAATAAATATTTGTTCTATCTCAATGGGTCAAATGCCAAAATATACATGTTATAGGTGAAGGTAAATATGCAAAGAACACATTATACAAAAGACATATCTAACAATTTTAATTGAGCTGCTCACTCTAGGTGTGCTACTCGTGGTGGGTGTTATCAAGCTTGATAATGATTGACAGAGTGCACTGGATTGACAAGGAAAAACTTGCAAAATTCATACTAGATTGTCAGGTAACTGCTTGCGATTCTTGCCTCTGATATTTCAATAATTATGTTTCTATTAGCTAAAAGATCTGTTTTTGTCCTTTCCGTATATGCTGCGCATAATATCTTTTTCATTGGCAGGACAAAGAAAACGGTGGAATTTCAGATAGACCAGATAATGCGGTAGATATCTACCACACGTACTTTGGAGTTGCAGGTCTTTATATTCTTCCCACAGTGTGGTATTTTGTCATAGGGATCTTGTAGTATGGTATTTGAATGAATTGAAACTGTAAGCCCTTTGCTGAATCAGTTGGCCTCTTGCAAGCACAGGGCTTTCATTGATGGAGTACCCTGGAGTGAAGCCTATTGATCCTGCCTATGCATTGCCGTTGGATGTTGTCAACCGTATTTTCTTGAGAAAATAACAATAGTATTCCATGCATGAGATCTGCTCAACAGATGATGCTGCAGAATGTGGATGACTTGGTCCAAACCCCATATTTACCTGAAAATCTTAACGGGTGGTTCTGTGATAGAATGAAAGTTGAAGGATGTAGAATCAAATTCAATTGCAAGCAAGAATATCTTGTCGGAATAGTATAATATCATGTCTTTTGAATTTGTCTTAGTTGACATTATACTTTTACTAACTGAAGTTGCATTGTTAAACACAGCCGCAAACAATGGTTGACTGACTCTTGCAGCTGCATGTTCAAAGAATGTTTTACTCTAGCACTTGCCAGTTGCTGTGTTAATCTGATTCTTGCAGATGTATATTTCGACAGAAGTCTTATTTTACATGTTGGCCAGATTTTTGCATTGCTTTGGGGCATTGCATTCATTGAACTCAAGAGATATACCACTGAGCTGAGCTATGCACTTCGATGAAATCACTGTAGTGCCAAGTGCCAACAGATTAATGTTCAATCGAACTTGGAAGCAAATTCTAGGGAAAATTTTGCTTTTGCTACTACGGGAACGGGACGCCCTATTCTTAATTTTGTCACTGAAAAATGAATCATTTCGTGGATGTTTTATTCTTCATTTTTCTGCTGAAAAATGAGCCGTTTTATTTTCGCCACTCTTCCGTTAGAACTGCACGGAGAGCTTGCAAAGTTGCACGACATCATTCAGGCCAGGTTATACAGGCTTACTAAAAGGTACAGTGCAAGACGACTACCAAAATCTTTTGACAAACACACAACTGCAGCAGCAAAAGTGGCCAGCTGCAAAGAAGATAGTCGAATAATTTTTGCAGGAAATAAACTGGTAACACACCCAAATAAGATTGAACATAAGAACAATAATATTTGATAACGCTGCATAGGATCACATGATCACATCTGAATATATCATCTCAAGATAACAATAAACAACTACCTACTACAGAAATTCAGAGTGAAACCTACACAACAGCTACACTTACCAGCTACAATCCTCCTCTAATTAAACTTCAGATTTACATTACATAAGAGCTAGTTAGAGAAACGCGCGAGACCGAAGCGCCATTGCTACTTTCTGCCAGGGAGGCAATTCATCGACAGTCCATCGGGGTCCGAATTTGGTCAAGGATGCAAAGCTCATTTCCAGGGCATGCTAGACAAGATCGGTGGCTGGTTATAGTTGCTGGCAGCGACGCCTTGATGTATCGGGCTTCCAGTGCCGCCAGACGATTCGCTCAATGTACCTCTTGAAGGGGGGCTGTT
Source organism: Ampelocalamus luodianensis (assembly GCA_036346255.1). Classification (NCBI taxonomy): domain Eukaryota; kingdom Viridiplantae; phylum Streptophyta; class Magnoliopsida; order Poales; family Poaceae; genus Ampelocalamus; species Ampelocalamus luodianensis. The sequence continues at coordinate 5,544,548 of CM070632.1, read as the reverse complement.
GGGCCCCACCCCCGTGGTCAGAGCGACCTTCGGCGGTGCGGATGTGGGGTCGGAAGGAACCTGCTGCTTTGGCTCTTTTTTCCTGTCAGCATTGAAGCTTCCCACTACTATCTGCAGATAATACAAGTTACACTGGTAATCTATATCACTGTCTTGTGCATAAAATCGAATGAACCAAGAGTAAAATTTCCCATGTTTAGAGCACCTATTTTTCCCAAACACGAAAATGTTGCAATGATGTCAAGCTACTTACAGGACACCTAACCAAGTTCGGAACACAGCTACATCTTGATTACTGAGAGAATATGGGAAAGTTGCAGTGTAAGCCAAACCTATGAAGCAAATGTTCTACAGCAAGGTATATTGTTTCTAATCTTCCTCATAGACGAGCTTGGGATCACTGCAAGGTAGACAATTATACCTGGACAGGTGAAGCTGCTATGAGAAGTCCAGCAACCCCACCACCCAAGAGACGACCATCAGGACCAGCCAATGAAACACTGAGCCCCCCAGTTCGGTTACGCTGGCCTCCATTGTCCACTAGAAGGAATGACCCAGACAGTGACAGTATCTCAAATCGGCCCTGTGGAAAAAACAAAGAGTAATCAGCATTTGCAATTAACATATTCTACATTGTACATAGACAGAGCATCCGCAAATTTATAGGAAGTTTACGCCTCTCATGATCTCATCATAACATCTTAGGAGCTTTACTACCAACAGTTCACAACATGATCTCTATTTCAGACAGGATTGGCTCTACTCTATTAGCTTCCACTGGGTAAAAGTACAAACCTCGTATGTTACAGTTCCACCTGAAGTAGCAGTTTGGCGAAGTGTTACATTTGATATGGCGCCATTTGCTGACAGAACACAAACCGCACGAGTTCCATGCTGAGAAAATGACATAATCTTGGCTGACACATCCTGAAAAGTAGAGTCGAAGCGTTTTTCATTAATGTTGGGAAAACAGTGTTAACACCTTCAGAACTCACTATCTTAACACTTTCTAAAAGAAGGCAATGTAGCATCTATGTTACGCAAATAACTAAAAAAACTTGTAGCAAAGCAGCAGCAATAAAAATCATAAACAACATGAATTATGGTCAAACTGTAAATCTTCTAAAGCACAACATAAAAGCCTGGTAAAAATAACATTGGTTTAATGCAGACTGGATTTTGTGCTCAATGAAACAGGTTTTGCTAATTAGATATAATTATCAAAGACCATCTAAAAAAAGGATATCAAACATGAAGGTTCAATGTGATTTACAAGTCAGAAATGGGAAGATAAACTAGAAATACTGCATATGATCAAGAGGGGATTTTGTGCCAAGCGTTATTCTACACTCTTAAAGGCTTGTTTGGATACATTATGATCTGACTCAATCTCTTCGAATTGACTCAGAATTTGAACTAAAATCCCTTCCAATTCGAAAGGATTGGCTCTAATGCCTCCCTATCCAAACAAGCCTTAAGTTAGAATAACCATCAGCAATATATGGTAGAAAGGCATCTAAACACAATGCAATAGCTTAGTGCAAAGTTGGAATTAGTCAATGCTTCAAATTACAAGCTATTTGGCAAGTCAACTTGTCCTAAAATGTTAACTATGGCACGCTATACCTCTCCAGCTTGAACTGTGATAACATGAGGTGTAAATCCAACTCCTGCTGACCCTGCAAGATGGCTTTAAATTAGGACTAAGACTAACTGTGTAAAGGGAAAACTTCAACAAAGATGAAGTCAACACACATCAATTTCGCATTAATTGAATAAAAGATATGCACACAAGAAACTTCTAGAATAAATAACTTGGATGTTACATAATATAACAGATCAAACAACAGCCCATTAAACATACTCAACGGTCCATACGTTAACACATGAATCACTGAAACACTTGTAGGTATACCTGTCTAGCAAATATTTACATTTTTGGTTTTTTACACTATGAATTAATAAAAGAAAAGGGGGAGAAAAGGCTAGAAGGATAATTTCCCTAGCAGTTTACCCTTCAGTTCTAACACAGTAGAGTATGCAATAGATAACCTCTAACCGGAGCCAATTAGCAACCTTAAGCCACTTCAAAGATAACTTTTTTTCCCTAATATTCTACTACATCAATAATACATGAGCAAAAAAGAAAAAGAAATAAGAATTTTTTCTTCAATTCTTAGTAATCTTGAACCTAAAAAATCATAGCAAATTTTAACAAGGCAAATAGCGTCTAACACACAGATTATAATGATAGCGAATCGAGATATTACCAACAGCATCCATGCGCGGCTTGTTGGTAGACCCCTTAGGCCGGCCCCGCTTCTTCCCTCCGTCCGGCGACGCCCATGGCACGAGGCTCGCCGGCTTCGACGGCGTTGGTGAGAATGACCCAGAAGGACCCTGCACCACCGCCGTCGACCCAGCAGCCGTCGACGCAGTCACCAATGCCAGCGACATGGACCCGTCGGGCCCGTACTTCCTTGGCCGCCCGCGCTTCTTCTTGGCCACCGGTTCCCTCGTGTCCGGCAGCGCCACCGCGCCATTGCCTCCGGCGGTCACGGCGATGGACATGTTAGAGCCGGATGCCGCAGAACCCAGTTGGTAAGCCGGCGGCGCGACTGCGGAGCTCACCGGCGTGAACACAGGGGTGCCGTCCGCGGTGTACGCCATGCGCACGCTCTGCATGGCTGCGGAGGACGGCGGCGCCGGCGCCGGCGCCGGTGGGCTCTTCGGCATGCCGAACAGATCCCTACCCACCATTAGCCCCTGCTCGGACCTAACCTCCATGACTGCAAGTCTGCAAGCGATTCTTGGACTAGAACTCTAAAAGCTGCAATTTTTTTTATCCACTAAACGAGAGCTCGCGAGAGCTCATGCGAGGTTAGGATTAGGGATTAGGAGGCTGCAGAAACCCATAAACCCGTAGCTGCTCAAAGATGAGATCTTTCTTGCAACAAACCCAGAGTTTTACAGCACAAGCGCGGTCTTGGAAGGAAAGGAAAAACAGAGATAAATGAAAATAGAAGAAAACTATAATTACTTGAAGAAGAAATTGGAAAAAATGGTAAAATCTATAAGAAAAAAGGGAGGTGAAAATACCAGGCTTGAGTCAGGATTTAGCAAACAGAACACAGAAATGACAGATCCCCTTCTTTTTTATAGGATTTTCAGGCGGAAAAAACAAGGAATCGCCACAATTTCGGACACAACAGTTGCAGCAACGGTAGAACAAAAAAAGAGAGAAAATATCTGAGGAGAAAACGGAAAATGAAAAACAAGAAGCACACTTCCACACTCCTCTGTCCCAAAATGGAGGTCAGGAGCAGGGAGACATCACAAACTCGCTCTAGTGCTAAACAAGGAGAAGTACAAATTATGGATTTTGGCTACCTAGCTCTCATAATTTATTGCTTACAACCGCTAATATATCCCCTTTTCTCCCCCTTTTTCTTCACCGCTCTAGTTCACACGCACTCTTTCTTTTTCCTAATTAACAAAAGGGATTTTGTCAGGTAAAGAAAAAATAGGCAGCAGGTAAGTAAAGCACGCCAAAATTGCCTTTGGGATAAATATAGGAACAATTAGCTAAGTAATACTACAAAAATATTATAAGTTGATAAATAACATCGATGTATCACTGATACGGGACTCTATAACTCACCCTATCATTCTTATATTGGATGCTATTTTCTAATTTATATAACATTGCAATGCTATTGAGCAAATTTTCCCATAAATATATAGTTGTTGTAGCAGATAAGGATGTGAGAGTTGTAGATAGATAGAGAAGTTTTTTTTAATAATTAATCTATTTTTTAATTTATTTTTATTACTAACTTCTCAGCAACTTTATTTTCAAATCTAGCCATTTTGACTATACCACCATCCGTGATGTGGCAACACAATACTACCACGTTATAAGGTAAGTCTAGCTCAATAGCACTTTTTGTCACGCTACTGGTGGTGGCGTGACAAAACAACATTGTCACACCACTGGTGGTGAAGTCACAGTATTTGGTCACGTTATGGTACTAACGTGACAATGTTGTTTTGCCACGTCACGAGTGACAGCGTGGTTGAAAAGGTCAGAATTAGAAATAAAGTTGACGATGAATTAATAATAAAAATAAATCAAAAACTAGGTTAATTAATAGAAAAAAAGTTCATACATGGATCATGATGCAGGGGTCTACCTCATTTGACCCCAGCACTTGTGATATTTACTTTGAGGCCCTCCTCCTCCCCCGGCGCGGCAGAGCCCAAGAATAAGAGGAATTTTTTTAAAAAATAATATAATTTTAAATGATATTTACAAAAATAAATAGTCGCCCCTAAAAATTACAAAAATATGTCTAGGAACCTATCGCCAGTTGAACTAGCGACAGGGACTCTGTCCCCCCCGTCGCCAGTTGAGGTATCTATCGCCAGTTGAACTGACGATAGATACCTGAGCCCTAGCCAGTTTTGATTTTTCCTATTGCACTTAACCAGTTTTTTATTTTCATAAATTTTAAACGGTACCAAATCTGTTAGGCTCACAATAACATTTTGTCATCATCGTATGTTGTTGTACTATGGTTAATTTTTTGGAGAATTTAGCGAGGACGTTTGAGGTATGAACGATTCGTAAAGGGGAAGGTAAGTGATATTGCGATTCGCCCGGGAATTCATACACATTGATATTACAAAACTTGCAGCAGAATGTCATAACACTTAATTGAAATGATAATTCACAACATTGGTAATAATATATTACTATTGTCCGTTTTTTCTCGTGATCGCGACCTCAACGTCTCCCATGTGGACTGCCTCTAGTCGGGGCACCGGATGAGATCCCCGCGGCGACGTCCGGAATGCCGATGTCTGTTTGGTCCTGAGTATTTCGCGTGGGGCATGTCTTGAAGGTGTGCCCAGACTCCCTGCAAATGGAGCACTTCTTCGTACGACGTCCGGCTTCTGCCTCGTCCATATCGTTTACGATCGCGCGTACACTGCCGCCCAACCTTTCCCTTGAGCCTACCAATGTCCGCGGCCCAGATTAGTTGCTCCCAGGTGGGATGGCCAGTGAAGTGGCCAACAACGGTGTAACCATACATCTCTCCACTCCATGTTTCCATCACCGCCTCCTTTGGTGAAATAGTGAGAGAGGTGCTGCCTAGGATGCTGCGCCACAGTCGAACAGACGGCCATGACATGGGAGCAGGGCCTATACAGAAGATGGGGTTTGTTACAAGTGGATATGCAACTATTGCGGCGTAGCGTGCACTCATGGGTGATCCTCTCGCGGTTAGTCCCGCGACGTCCTTTATCACTGCACATTATCTCGAAGCGAAACTCCCTCGTGCCCATCTTGAATGCCTGGTGCATCTCACCCTTCTTGCTCTTCTCCTCCATGTATGCGGTGATCATGGCGGAGTAGAGTACTCAGTCATTTGCCATGGCGAGCGATGCATTGCTGCATCTGTTAACAAAGTAGTTTGTGGTACCGCAGAGAATTGTCTCCACAATACCAACCAAAGGGAGGCACCTGGCGCCACGCATGACCCAGTTGTAGACCACAGCTAGGTTGGTTGTTATGATACCATATCGAGCACCACCCCCGTCATGTAGCAGCGACCACCTCTCCTTAGGCTCGTGCTCAATCCAGTCTGAGAAGCATTTCACATGTGCCCCTGTTTTCCTCGTGACACTAGGACCGTCTGTGGGTAGCTGTGGCAATGCTTCGGGGGCCTGGTCAGCGCTTGGGGCGGCCCTTGTCGCTGCCTCCCTTCTGTGGGTTTGGGTCCGGTCATCCAGAATCTTTCAGAGTGTTTCGAACTTCCGCTGCTGGTTCTGGTTGCACAGCCGCTTGAATAGGTTCATCAAGTCCTTGTTGCAGAACTATTTATAGAAGTTTGCACCCAAGTGCCTCATGCACCACCTGCTCTGTAGATCCGGCAATGGAAGTGATACGTTCTCTCCTCGTTGTAGCTGAGTTATTGCACGCAGCAGCCCTGCGTGCCGATCATGTATGAGGCATATGTTGGGACGGTCCTGCACAACAGAAATCCTCACATTTTTTAGGAACCACAACCAGCTATCCGTGTTCTCGCTTTCAACGAAAGCGAATGCCACGGGAAGAACTTGATTGTTTTCGTCCGTCACTATTGCAGTCAGTATCTGGCCCTTGTACCTCCCAATCAGGAATGTGCCATCGATGCACAAGATTGAACGATAGTGCCAGAATGCATTGATGCATGGACCAAAGGCGAAGAATGCTTTGATGCATTGACGGCAAGAAAATTATTGATGGCAAGAAAATTATTGATGCCAAGAAAATTATTGATGCTTTGATGCATTGACGACAGTGCCGGAATGCATTGATGCATTGGCGGCAAGAAAATTATTTGTTGGGGATGTAACACACATTGTACAAAAGAAGTAATGAGTGAACTTATGCGTACGCGCGCTTGCGGCACCGCCTCCCAAGGTCTTGGGACCTCTGTCGCATCGAATCGAGCTTGACCTTGACCGCACTGGTACTCCTCCACAAAGATATCATGCACCAAGGCACTCTGCGTGTACCAATACACGTAGTCTCGCGTGCATAGCACCGACAGTCCTCTAGGGGGGCGCGCGATCACCCTCTCGTCACTGTACGGTCTCCAGATGACGCGGTCATCGGTTAGCTGATCGAACATTGCAACGTACTCTGGGTAGGAGCCCTGCGAGGTGATCGGCGTGAAGGTGACCTGTGCAATAGAACATCGCAAACTAAGTATACGAAATAGTGATTACAACACGAAATAAATAAATGAATATGAAACTAACCCGTCGGCGGCACCACACAGTGCCTATGGTCGGCCGGTCCAGGTCGTCGTGTGGGACGTACAAGCTCTCCTCGTACGCTCCCAAGTCCAGCTGTGGCCGTCCGATCTGGAAATGCTCCAAGGACCACAACTGCAGTAGTAGCGAACATCCCGAGAGGATGGAGCTGTCATGCGCACGCTGGCACGCGGCGCACAGTGCGCGGTACGTCGCGCATAGCACGGCCGGATCCCAAGCGTACCGCAGGATCTCGTCGATCGGCGAGTCCGCCACCTCACGCGCGTACCGGATGTAGTGCTTGTCGACGCTGTCGTCGTGGGAGCCCAGGAACATGACCCACCCGAACAACCACAGTAGGTAGGCCTCGAAGTGCCTCCTAACAGCGACGTCCCCTGCGTTCTGCGCCATACGCTCAGGCTGTAAGAAGACACGTACACGTCAGCAAGGTTCATATACAAATTGTTGCGAGAGGACAATAGTTACGAAGACTTACGTAGAACTGGCAGATCCACTTTAGCGTCGGCGTGCGGTCGCCAACTCCACGTGCCGCCGCGGCGGCGGACATCGTGGAACCTGGCTAGGAGGTCTGTGCGCCACGTGGTCAGGATGTCGTGCGCCGCCATCGGAGTGCCTGCGCAGGGCAACCCAGTCAGGTAGCTCACGTCCTGCAGCGTCGGCGCCATCTCCCCGCACGGGAGGTGGAACGTGTAGGTCTCTGGCCTTCAGCGATCAACCAGCGACGTCAGTAGGGCCCGGTCGTATGAAAAACGCCTAGATGTACGACCAGCAGCGTGGTCCTGGTCGTCCTCCCACGTCGCCTCCACCATCCTCGCTAGTGAAAGGAGGCCTGCCGCTCTCAACCTGCATCAAACGATTAAGAACAAACGTGAGTCCACGCAAAGTAGTCAGACCGCGATTGAGTGCATGAAGGTCAGAACTACACGTACCTCGGAAGCCGCCTCGTGCGACCTCCATGCCCTGATGGGCGTGCGTAGCCGAAACGCGCCAAGCTCTATCGGTGCCTTGCCCTCCGGGGGGACCACGGTACTGAGGCGGCTACGGTGACGCACGTCAATCACCGGGTCAAGCAACTCGTAGTGGCTCGCGTTTGCCATATATGAAAATACAGCAATAAACAAAGTTCATATTTTTTTCATGCATCTTTACATAGCCTATGTAGCAACTACGATTTTTTTTTTACAAATTTAATACATGTCATGCTATTTTTCTAGTTTAAATGGTATTTTCGGCACTAACAAGATATTTACCGCCCACTAACACAATAATAACCGCATACTAACAAAATAATAACTGCACACAAATGGAAAGGTAAATAATTACTCCACTTAGCTACTCTATACATTTTTTACTATTTCGGCAAAAATATCATAAATCGTTCGAGTGTTGCAACATTCCTAACATGTGCACGACGAACTACATAATGTCATTATTTCTGCAAATATTCTCATTGCTCTTTCGACCTACTCAGCTACTCTGGATTTTCTTTACAATTTTAAAATGTGCCATGCAATTCTTCTAGTTTAAAAGAGAACTCCTGCATTAATAATATAACTACTAGCTACACAACTCAAAATATGTACTACACAATTTGACTATATTTATCTAACCTACTCAATTCTATGTCGCTATTTTTGTTTGCTAATCTACAAGGTTTTGACATAACGTACACAGTTTCAGAAAAATGTACCTGCAAGATGATCGATCGAAACTGATGCTCTGTCAATCTCTCTCCTCCGCGACGAACTGGCAGAGCTTCGCTACTTTTTTTTTCTCTCCCTCTCGAATTCTCTCTTGTTTTTTTTTCTGGAATTAAAATGAATCCTGAACTGATTTTTTGTGGTTTTTATAGCCGGATCCCTGTCGCCATCGCCGGTTGAACTGACGACATGAACCTATCGCTGGTTGAACTGGCGATAGGGACCGCCAACTTCTGCCGCCAGCTCAATCGGCGATAGGTAGTTGATCTGGCGGCGAGGTACAGAGTCTCTGCCGCCAGATTCAATGGCGATAGTTCTGTCGCTGAATCACGACATGACATATTTTTGTAATTTTGGGGGGCGACTATTTATTTTTGTAAATATCTTTTAAAATTATATTATTTTTAAAAAAAATCAGAATAAGAGCACGTTTTTTTTTTACTAGATTGGCACAAGAAATATAAATTTATCGTGTTTTTTTAAATTTAATAATGGGAAAAATATTAATTCTTGCCCAACATTTGCTACTTAAAAGCAAAAAAAAAAAAATGTGTGCACCGTCGCAAAAATCAAGTGAGTTAACTTTGTGCTCGTGAAAACCATGGGTTAATTCCTGAGAACTTAGAAGCGTTAATGTAAAAATAGACCGTGTTGACTTAACATTTGACGCTTGGTTCTTTTATGACAGTCAATAATATGGGTGAAATGCAATTGCTAAGACTAGGGGGAATAAAACGTAAGGGTCAACGCATAAAAGCTGAGAGGTTGATGGCATCTCCACTAGTGGCAACCTTAGCTTTTTTTACTTGCCATATTATTCAAAATTCTAGTTAAAGAAGCGAACATGTGAATAGAGAGAATATATCATCTCTTATATAAGAGACAAACTAGGTACGTAAACCATCGTAAGGCACGTAAATCATCGTAAATGGTGAATGTGTAAGGGAAGAAATTGTGTTGAAAATTAATAATTTTATAGATAAATTATTAGAGATATTATCTCTAAAGTTGTCTGTAGATAAGTTGAAGCATTTAGAGACAACCTTAGAAGACAACTATTATACATGCCCTCGAACGTGTTGAAAGATGTAAATTGTGATGCTAGCATAAATAGTAGACCTGTCCAAATGGGTGGTCTGGCTCGGCCTAGCACGACACGCTGCTGTCTTGGGCTGGCTTAGGTACGTTAAGACCGACGGACTAGGGATGACCCACGTAGCCCATCTTGGCTCGAAAATTTTAAAATTCTAAAAAATCATGAGAAATGTATATAATTAAAAAAATACATATTAAAATTGTAAAAAAAACATGTTCTATACCCATAAAAAGATACGAATATATTAAAAATGTAACAAATGGTTTTATTAATTTTTACATGGTTGTCTTGTAAAAACCTTTATCATGTAAAAACTCATTACGAGAAAACATTGACAAAGGAAAAAAGAGTACATCCTATAGCTCTGCATACATTTATATTTTAAATGTCGTTGTCTATGTACAGATTTTCGAACATGTCCACCAACTATGGATTATCTACAAAGTGTTGTGCTCATGCATCAGCTTGTTTTCAGTCTTTCACAATTAGAAATATCTCTACTATCTCACTCGTGAGACTTGTTCTTCTCTCCTCTAATATTCTTCTAGAAAGACTAAAAGCAGACTGTGAGGAAACCGTGGAGACATAACTCCTTATACGTCTAGCTTGGTTGTCTTATTGAAATCATCCCAGACTCCCGATGTACTCGATCTAGATATCTTTGCTTCGGTGGTTGCAGACGTAGACACCGTCGTAGAATCTGATGATGGTATTCATGCTTGCTCTTGTACTTGGTTTGAGGCCTCAAGATTCTCAAAGGATGTAAGATCCCGGTGAAATTCTGTAATCATCAATAGTAAAACTATCGTAATTTTTCATCACGAAAACTACAAATAAAAACTACACTATAATTTATTTCATCTTAGTATAAAAAATAATAACAATAAAATATGCAAAAATAATAATAATCTTGTACCTCTTTTCCTAACTTGTTGTTGGATTTCAAAGATTTGGCATAAAATTTTCGAATTTGCTAAATTATCACACAAGGAATCTAAATTTGCACAACAAAATTCATAGACGAGATTAAGGGATGGATGGATGTTGAATGGGGAGTATGATGGCTATTTATAGAAAATTTTATGGGATTTTTGGAATTTGTTTTGTATTTTTAAACCTTCTAATTGCTCAAAAACTATCAAAAATTCAAATTTTCGACCGTTACTTATGCCTAAAAGGGCTGCCGTGTCATGCCATGCCCCCAACTTGCCTAAATAGCTGTAATCGTGCACCCGCGTGTCGTGCCGTGTCGGGCCGGGCCGATTGGCACGACGTGCCTAGTCAAGTACGTCGTAATGTGCCCGGTTGTGTCCCGTGTTGTGTCGTGTCTGGCCCGGTACTATGCGTGTCGTGCTGAGCCGGCCCAACACCGACCCAAGGACGGCACGTCACTGGCTCAGCCCGACTACAGCTTATTTGGACAATTCTAATGAATAGAATTAAGTTGCATGCTATTTATAAGAGTACTTTTTTCGAAGTTACATACGGGAAACTAACGGTATAACTTCTTCGCCATGAAACACGAAATTTGAATTAATAGAGAAGTTGTCTCAACATTCCACAATTAACCCTATGCTCGATCCTTCACGGCAAAGTTTACTTTTGTTTTCCTCAATGCGAGATGCTTCTTGATAATTGCAGCCATTTTAAAATGCTTAGTTATTTGGAGTTGCAAAAGTAGTGTGGCCACATCACGAGAGATTGAGTGCATACCAAGACTAAGCTAACAAATCGAATAAACCTTTTGCGTTCTAGACACTTTATCTTATCTAACTTGTAAATTAAACCATGTGTAGCCAGCAGAATCCCCTTCTTTCTCCTGCTTGTTTCTTTAACTTTAGCTTCTGCCTTTTGTATTATCTTGTTTGCTAATTTAGCATATGTGTACTTGAAATGCCGCCGATTACGAAAATAAGGCCATTTGACCAATGTTTCGTTTCAAATCGATCGGGTGGTCGATAAATGGTGGTTAAGTCCAAGTTTGGTAGCTCTCTCCACATTGAATAATTCGAGCATAAACCCAAAGAAACTAGCATCAGTGATGGGTATTATCAGGGCACGCTGATTTGGATGGTCAGAAGTTGATATGCACTGGATTTGTTCCATTATGCGGAGACAGTGAAATGGAATCACCAAGAATATACTCGATTATCCTTGACAAAAAAAAAAAAAAACAGAACGAGAATCCATGAATCCATCTATCTAATAAAACCGGATATACTCAAAACCTTGTACATGTTTGCAACAACATTTTATACTGCGTAGGCATCCATAACTACAGAACTACACAGAAGTGTTTCTATGCTCTTCAAAGCTAAAATTTTGAAACAATAAGATTTCAATTTTTTTTGAAACAATACAAAAGCTATTTGCTGGCCACGAAAGTTGTGACATGCCGCACTTTTGGCACAAAATTATGGCAAAACATGGTAAGCAACTAAAATAGAGGTCGAGCTTGAAGACATACAAACAGGTTAAAAGCAGTTAAACATACAAACAGGTTAAAAGCAGTTAAAGAAACAAAAAAGAAGAAAAAACACTGTGTGATGTTGCTGTGCGAAGCGTGAACCCATTCAGATCCTGCACTAATTTTGTACTATAAATTCTGCCTGCACCTGTCGAAACACAAACAGGTCGAAACAAGAACACGTCGGCCGGGAACATGCGCCCTGTTCCGCTCCTGACGCATCATACAACAGGTGTATCGCGAAACGCTTTGTTAATAGCGCGCCTCCAAATTTTCTGATGGATACGCCGTTTTATCCTATGCATATCCTCTCGCCCTGACCTTTTCAGCGTGGCAGTGTTCTGTTCTGGCTGTGTCGACCGAGCTTATCCTGAAATGACAACAATGCAGTGGGGAAAACGAGCTATTCCTGCGAGCGATTTTCGTTTCTGGACGCATGCGTGCACGAGAGACGAGAACAAGCAGAGACAGAGGCCGACGTCCTTTATGCCAAAACCACTCTGCTTTGGAATATCTTGCTGTTTTTAAGCAGGTAAGTGATACCGATATGATACTCCTACGCCGCGGCGCCTTCGTGCAGGCTCCAGCGCACTACTGCGTTGCGCTGTTGCGGCTTCAGAAATTGAATTTTTCAAAGCGAAAATTCTTCACGAGCTCACTGACAGACGTTTTTATGAAAGATTTGTGGAAAATAAACCGAATCTCGTAACCTTTCGTACTTAGCATACCTTTGATCTACATCATGTAATTAATCTACGTCTGGACCGTACTCTTGCTCAGCCGAGAAGAGCATCAACTGAACTTTTATTGGCATCTTTAATTCTCTCATGGAAACAGAAACTCCTTGGAGGGGATATGAAAACATGAAGTCGGTATGGGAACACTCGCCTGGTTGGCAGAATCACGTAGAAAAATCTGCCCATATTGACCAGTAGCACAGCAATTATGCAGAGAAAATCAGAAATCAAACTAGCTTTTGAGATTCCAAAATGATTGGTCCAACTTAGAGATATATAATTCCACAAGTGTAGTAGGTTACATCTAATTTCCAACCAAGTTAGAATTCAGGGAAGAATTAATACTACTAAAAAGAACATCAAAGATGTGTGATTGTTGACTATGGCTATTTCCCCTCTATTTTGAAAAAGAACATATCTTTTGGTGGAGCCTACTGCGTACGTAGTTTTCATAAAGATGTGGAAGTGTAAGAAAAATGCACACAGCTATGCAATTAAAAAGGTGCAAAACAGAAATCGAAACCCTTATAGTAGGTGGTTGTTAAAGAAGAGAAGACAAAGAAGACTTGTCGAACCACAATGGCCGGGGAGGAAACGAGAGCATGACTGTTGGTGGAAAAGAAAAGGAAAGGGGGAAAAGGGAGCTCCCCCCATGTGAGTATGTGACCCCTCCTCTAAAAAAAATGATCAAACCCACTTCACCTTTCACGAAACAGTCATTCTAGTATCATATAGCCTTTGGACCCTTGTGACCTAACAATCCATTTGGCACTGCAATATCCTCAATGCCTCATCATCTCTCTCACCTCACAAGTCCAGACTGATACAGCCATTTCAGCAACAATTTGATTGCTCATCCAGAAAGGCGTCCCAACTGTTTCCTCCGATGTTTCTTCACTACTGCACTGCAATTACTGTTTCACTGATTACTCCCATGGTGTTTTCCCCATTCTTTGGTTTGTTCACTTTTCTGATCTTTCAGAGTCTCTGTATAATGACTGCTACTACTTTCAGTCTGGGGGTCAATTTCTTTGGGGGTATTTATTTATGTGGACAAGGAAAAGCGAGAGCCGAAGAGCTCCCCGTGCTTGTGATACTTGGATTAATGCCGTTGTACTGCGTCCCGCCAACTGTAGGGCCTTGTCCAATAAATGCAGACGTTGTAGAGGGAGAGATGGATGGGGTCATGTACCACAGTGGAGTACTAGAGTACTGGTAGTCCCGCTCTCTTTACTGCCCCTTCGCATCGTTCAGGATTGAATTTGCATGCTTGTTTCCTCGAGAGTAAAGAAACCGCGTTGCTTGAGAACAGTCGGTAAGAGCATTAACAATAGTTTATTTTTTAATTTGTTATTAAAAGAAAAGAGAGTACTCAATCTAATAAAAAGAAATAAGTTTTTAATAGATTGTTTTTTGAACTTATCTCTAAAACTTTTATTGCTACAAGTGTGCATAATTCTTGATGATCAATAATGAAGTACAACTTTGTGGTCAACATGTTTTAGCTTATTTATCATATCAATAATAAAGTCGGACTGCACAAATGATCAGGTGGATATTTTGTTTTAAGACAATGAGACCCACAAAACGTGTTTTTAGATATAAGTAAGTCTCCAATAGAGTATTTGGTTGTTTCTTGTGTCTTGGTATTAACAATTTGATAGTTTATTTATCTAGAAACAACCTCACATTCTCTCCTCCACATCACCTAAATGCTGATATGGTAACCCCTTAGTAACAGCTGACGTGAACGGTAGATGCTCTAAGGAGGCCTATGAAGTATGAATACGCTATACGTCGTCTTACTCAAGGGCATACGGTACAAGTATGCGTACGAAAAAAAAATGGCATGATGTGTCTACCTACGGACTGACTGGGTGACTGTCCGGCGTCCGCGCTATTCCTCCTGTACATCAGCGTGCCGTGCACAAGCAGCATCTCGAGGTGGAATTATGGCTGAAGTCCGTGGAAGCCCATGAAAGGCGGGCCATTTCGGCGGAAACGCGTTCCCGAAGTAAGGAATCTGCTCGCGAGCGCCGGGGCGAAGTAAGGAATCTGTTCCATGTAGCCAGGTGCGCCGCGCGCAGGACGACGTTGGGCCGAGAGGGCGTCGTCTGCCGTCGAGCTTTGACGGGCCGACCGTCCCGTGCTCTACTCCTGTCCGGGCTGGGCCATCCTGTCTGCACGTTTTGCGCCCGTTTTCTACTTCGGATTTGAGGACCGGAGGAGGAGGACGAGCCTGCCGTGTCTGCACTCTGCAATTTTGGTCGATCTCGCGGCCACAACCCCCAGACGACCGGCCACCATTGGAGTGCAATCGAGCTGATACGGATGAATATTGATTATCCTGTATTCTATTTCATATTATTTTAGAGTCAAAGTCGAACATGGATAGTGTCGAATACCCATGTCTCTATCTCGTATTCGCTCAACGAGCATTTGGTCGGACGAAAATTATTTGTTTTTTTGCACCCTACACAAGACATTGGACAGTAGGAGTGCAATCAAAGTGAACATGAAAAAACTAATCACTAAGATGTCGAATGAAAAACACTCAGTATCCCCTACCTACTCAGATGCAACAATCCATCTATATGCTATTTTGTCCCTAAATGAAGTTACAACATATTTTCCTCATACCACTTGATACATACGAATGGATATCACCCATCCAATATCATATTTTGTATTTTTTCCTCGAAGTCGGAGTCGGACATGAATAGTATCAAACACTCATTTATCTATCTCGTATTCGCTCCATAAACCTTTGGTCGGTTGATAATTATCCGCTCCATTTACACCCGTCCATCGCCATACAGTTGAAACAAAATATCCAACTCCAAAAACCAACACCAGCTGAAGCCGAGGAAGCACAGAGCCATACTGCCATGCATACGCCATGGCCGCCGTAACTTCCGCCTCCATCTGTCCCGGCCTCTCCTCCACTGAACCTGACTAGCGTGAGTGCATGCAGGTCTGTACTACATCGAGTACACGCTGCAGAAGCCCGGCGAAAGGCAGCGGCACATCCTCCCGGCCATCGTTGTTAGAGTACAATATATTTGGTAGGTTAGAGTCCATTAGGGATTACAATCCCTTGTACCATCTTGCCCTCCAAGTCTTGTACCTCTATATATATCGCCCGAGGGGCTCAATGCAATACATCCAATTCCACCTATTCTATCTTCCTACATGGTATCAGACGTCTAGGTTTAGATCCTAACCCTAGCCGCCGCGCTCAAGATCGCGCCCCGGAGATCTATCTCGCCGGGCGCGCCACCATTTAGGTGGCGGATCCTATTGATCCGGCCGCCATCGTCGTCGTCGTCGTCGTCGCAGCAGATCGGGTAGAGCGCCTCCACGGCGGGGAGGAGATCCGCGAGCACACGCCGAGCGGGGAAGGCGCGGTTCGAAGCCGTCGGGAAGAAGGTCCCGCGCCCCCGTGGTGGTGGCCGGGCCAGGCCGCGCCCCGTCCCTCAGCCACCATGGTGGCGGCCGAGCCAGGACGCACGCGGCGGCCACCATCTTCCCGAACCTCTGCACCAACAGATCCGCCGCCTGCAGCTCTTCTACTCGGCACGCCTCCAGCGCCGCTCCTC
Organism: Ampelocalamus luodianensis; assembly: GCA_036346255.1. Taxonomy (NCBI): domain Eukaryota; kingdom Viridiplantae; phylum Streptophyta; class Magnoliopsida; order Poales; family Poaceae; genus Ampelocalamus; species Ampelocalamus luodianensis. The sequence continues at coordinate 5,528,124 of CM070632.1, read as the reverse complement.
CGCCGGGTCCCTGCTCGCCGACCGCCACCGGATCCATCCAGATCCGGCCGCCGCCGCCCGCTTCTCTCGCCGGATCCGCTGCCCCGCCTCCGCTGATCGGGCGCACCGCCTCCCCCGCTCGCGATCAGCCGCCACTCGAGGAAATCCTCCGCTGGGCACCGCCGCCGGATCGCGCCTCGGCCTCCGCCCACCGATCGAGGTGCGGCCGCCGCCGCTGCCGCCTATCGCCTCGCGCCGCGCCCTCAGCTTGCCGGCCGCCACGGCCGCCTCACTTCTACCAACCGCCGCCTCTCCCACTCGGGCGCCGATCGCTCGGGCGGGCTTGCGCTTTTGGTTTTGGCCGAGGGAAGGCGAGCTTCCTTAAAGCTAACCAAAAAAGGCTAGGTGTACCGTGAGTTGCACATGGAGAATCCCACTACCGCCGTTGTATCTTTTCTTTTCCGATCATCGATCGGGTTGAGTCGCCACCGCCGCCGACCTCGCGCGTATCTACTCCGACATCGGCGTCGACTACACCGCCTCTACCTCTTCGATGCGGCGGCCGGCCGCACGCGATGTCGAGGGCGCCGCGCGCCGCGTCTCGGCCATCCCGTCCGCACGCTCTTCATCGCCGGTTCGCATCGCCACCACGATCGGACGCCCACCGACTTCTTCCATCGCCGCCCCGCCGTGTACTCGCTCGATCACCGACAGCGCGATCCACCGCTCCGTGGACGTCCGCCGCCGAGTACTACGCGCATCTTCTCCGAGCAATAGGGCCGCCGCCGGTCGCCTCCTCGGCCGCAGCACCGCATCACGTGTGTCCTCGCCGTTGCATCTACATCGCCGCCCTCGTGCATCGACGATCGTGGTCGCGCAACCACTTGTGCGCCATTTGTCCGCACATGGTCTTCGCCACACCGATCGGGCCTTCCTCGCCGACATCGAAGCGCTACCGCCGCGCCGCATTTTGCGTTAGGATCGCTGCCATGCGCAGAGCGCCCGCCGACCGCCGCCGGGTAGGAGCGTCGCTCCGCGATCGCTTCCTTCTTCATCCAAAGACAACCACTCGGTTGGGGCCTCTACCTTGTACGTCCGTATTGGCAACACCGCGTGCGTGCTCATCCCCGACGCTGCCGGGTCCGCAACCTGCACATGCCTCGCTCGCGGCTTGATCGCATCGACTTCGGCATCGACCCTCCTGCCGCCCCGTCGCTTTGATTGCATCGCTGCTTTACCTACATCCTCGACGCCCGATCGCGTCGACCTCGGCACGCCTCTTCCACGACGATCGCCGACGCTGTCTCCGTCATCATCATGGCGCCTCTTTGCGCCGCGCTTCATGAGCGCTTGCTCGACATCGGTAACCGACCACGACTCGCCGACCACGGCCATCTCCAAAGACGGCATCCTCGACCACGACTACTCGCCTCGCGCTCGGCTACCTCGACATCGGCACAAAGGGCTATCGCCTTGCTTGAGTTACTCGCTTGTTCTCGCCCGACCACAGATGCGCGCGCATCCACGGTTATGATCGCGGGGATGTTAGCTCTTCGACTTCTTCTTCGCCTCACTGCTCACGACGCCCCGCTAGATCATGGGGATGTTAGAGTACAATATATTTGGTAGGTTAGAGTCCATTAGGGATTACAATCCCTTGTACCATCTTGCCCTCCAAGTCTTGTACCTCTATATATATCGCCCGAGGGGCTCAATGCAATACATCCAATTCCACCTATTCTATCTTCCTACAATCGTGATGGCGTTCAACGGCTGGTACAACAGGCTGTACACGGTGACAGGGCTGGTGAGCAGCCTACCTTTCAGCTCATGATCATCTGTACTGGGATCATGCATACATAGGGCTCATATTTGCTTGCCTTGGCGTCTCGCAGTACATCGACGACGACCACTAGTCAGAAGTACTAAATCTGTCTTTCAGGGTGTGTTCATGGAGTTGAATGAGATGTGATAGTTTTGTATCATACGGTTTCATTAGTTTGGTAAATGAGATGGTTTAGCCTATATAGAGAATATTTTATAAATTTGTATCCCATCATCTAAGATAATACGGTTTTATTCAAACAACCAAACACGTAGATGACTTTTTTCTTGAATTAACACATACATGTACCACTTATAGTGCAAAAAGTTGGATCAGCAATCGAACCGGTCAAGCAACCGATTCACCGGTTTACCGGTCCAGCCGCTGGTTTATATGTGTGTGTGTATATATATATATGCATATTATATTTATTTATCATTATTTTTTAATAAAAAATAGAGATTTTCTATTAAACACTACAATAAGTTTGTATATCTAGATTATGAATCTTCAGAACAAGAGATTTATCATTAGAATTAAGCATGTATAGCTATAGCAACAACATAGTTGTACGGTAATTGTTTGTCAACGTATTTATTCGGAGTAATGGGGTGGAAACTACAGTCTAATTCGCAATGAAACAGCTAGCGTACAACAGTAGGGCACTCATATTCATATCTTTTCCGATCTTACCTCTGAATTCAGGACAAGAAAATAATAAGAACGATGATATTTATGTCCTAAAGAAAAACCGATCGGTTCAATGAAACCGGCATCAGTTTGCTAGTTTACTAAAAAAACAGCCAGTTCGGCCTTTTTTCCCTGTCCGAATGCATGGACGGTCTTTGAGCTGAACCGAGCTGGTTAGGTCGCCTGTTCTGGTTTTTGCTGGTTTAATTGGCGGTTCGGTCCAGCTTTTTGTACTATAGTACCACTTGATATAAGCAACCAAACACACCTTTACTCTTTTTTTTTTGAAGAATGATAGCAGGGGAGGCCCCTACTGTATATATGAATATATATATATATATATATATATATATATATAATAATAATAATAATAATAAAGGTTATGTACAAGGTAAAAAAATAAAAAGAAGTTATAACCCTCTAGGGGCAAAGATCATTAGGGTATTGTTTCTAGCTAGTCAAAGATTATAGATCTATGTTCTTCCTTTACCTGGTGCACATGCAACAGGAGTTCATTCCAACTATCCAACCAAAATAGTACTGAGGAGCCAGAGTCAACTGTTGCCATGAAAATCCATCTAAAAATAGTCATACGTTTTATAATATCTATCCAACAAAAAGAGCCTTGAACCCTTACTTAGCTCCTAATTCTTACGTACGGTTGTACCGGAGCACTGACTGATAGATTGGTTTCTTTCTCCATTTGCAGTCTGTGCTATCATTCAAGTATGCAAAGAAGAAGAGAGAGTAGATAAAACGGAAAATACTTTGCAGATCTACGCGTTGTGATTTTCGTCGAGTAGCGAGCATATCTTTACTATTATAAAAAAAGAACTTAGTGGTGATGGTGAGTCTGTTATCTACCATATTTTCTCCACACCTTTTGAGTTGGTAAGATTTTTTGTGGATAGATCATAGATATGTGCATATATGTATAAGTTATTTGAAGGATCTTGTGGATAATTAAATTATATGTACTTGTAGCTTTTGATAAGATTATATGTAGCTTATTGATTAGATACAAATTATGTATGAAACTTTTATTTGTAGGGTAATTACTTTATGAATATTGGATTTCTAAGTTAATAATTTATATCATGTTTATTTGAAAACCGTTACAACGCACGAGCACTCATATAGCGTTTGTAAAAAAAAAACCCGACCAAATTGGAGATCAGATGTACGTGCACCAAACGTTAGATGACATTGATAACGCAGCCTTGCTGCGGTCAGCCGTCAGCATGAGCTAATTGTGATTTGCGAGAAAAGATACCGTGCGCCGGACCTGACATTCTGAAACTGTAACAAGTGAAACGTGTGTTCAGTTTTCGCAGTTTTACTCGCAGATTATCTCTCGTACGCACATTACGCCTTCCCACTTAGTAGACGCAGGGTCGCCCATTGCGCTCCAGATTCGGGCTGTATGTGGCCTGGACCCTGCCCTTTCTGACGGCCCATCACCACCCACACACAGGGCCGTAGATTTGATTAGGCCCTAACCTTCTCTTCGCCCGATACAGCCCATACGTGCGCGCACCCCCGCCCACCCCAAAAGTGTACAGGATTCGAAATTTGAAGTCTCAAAAAGGAGCCGTTATAGCGCCTCCCCTCCCCTCAAACGGCTCTCTCGCATACAAAAGCTCCCCCAAATCTCAAACCCTAACCCAGGCAGGCACTCCTCCATTCCCGATTCATCGTCACCAATCTCACACGACCCGAGAGAGAGAGAGAGAGAGAGAGAGGCGGATCTGCGCCATGGCGGCGCTTCAGCACCAGCAACAGGCGGCGGCGGCGGCGGCGGCGACGACGACAATGGGGAGCGGGCTGCGGGCGATGGACCTGTACGAGAAGCTGGAGAAGGTCGGGGAGGGCACGTACGGGAAGGTGTACAAGGCGCGGGAGAAGGCGACGGGGCGGATCGTGGCGCTCAAGAAGACGCGCCTCCCCGAGGACGACGAGGGCGTGCCGCCGACGGCGCTGCGGGAGGTGTCGCTGTTGCGGATGCTGTCGCAGGACCCGCACGTCGTGCGCCTGCTCGACCTCAAGCAGGGCCAGAACAAGGAGGGCCAGACCATCCTCTACCTCGTCTTCGAGTACATGGACACCGATCTCAAGAAGTTCATCCGCGGCCACCGCCAGAACCACGAGAAGATCCCCGCCCACACCGTGAAGGTATCCATCCATCCCATACACATGCAGACCTTGTGTTCTTTCTTTCCCGTTCCCCAAATCGTGCACGCGAGTTGTTTGTTTCAATGGGTCAACCGTATTTGATTCGATGGATGATGATGGCGTGTGCCCGTGCAGATCCTGATGTATCAGCTCTGCAAGGGCGTGACCTTCTGCCACGGCCGCGGCGTGCTGCACCGTGACCTCAAGCCGCACAACCTGCTCATGGACCGCAAGACCATGGCGCTCAAGATCGCCGACCTCGGGCTCAGCCGCGCGTTCACCGTTCCCCTCAAGAAGTACACCCACGAGGTCTGGTTCCTAGTTCCTGCTAGCGGTCTTAGCACCTGCTTGATGGTTGGTTCTGCATGATTCCTGTTTTTTTTGGATCTGTTCGTGATGCAGTCTGAATTGTTTTGCAGATCCTGACACTGTGGTACAGGGCCCCCGAGGTTCTTCTTGGCGCCACGCACTACTCCACGCCGGTTGACATGTGGTCTGTGGGCTGCATATTTGGTATGATGAACTCGATCATTTAGCTACTGCAATGAACATTGCTTCAGAATTCATACCTTAATTGGCATATACATATGCTAAACTCCTTGTAAATGACAGCTGAGTTGGTCACTACCCAACCGCTTTTCGCCGGAGATTCTGAGTTGCAGCAGCTCCTGCACATTTTCAAGTACTGTCCCGTGTGCCGTACCAATCGTTCTGTGTTTTCTTGCTGACATTCTTAGGGGGTATCAGATATTGATGATGATGATCTATCTTGTTCTTTGGATTCCAGGTTGCTGGGCACCCCAAATGAGGATGTCTGGCCAGGAGTAGGCAAGCTGCCGAACTGGCATGAGTACCCCCAGTGGAACGCCTCAAAGCTGTCCTCTGCTGTTCCTGGTCTCGACGCCGATGGTCTTGATCTGCTTGAGGTTAGTCGTCAAATATGCAATGACCACAGTCATCCTCTTTATGCGTTCGTTACACATGTTCTTGATGACTACAAAATGTGTGCCTACTGTTACAGCAAATTGCCTTCTAACTCGAGTATTGTTGTTGCAGAAAATGCTGGAGTACGAACCGGCAAAGCGGATTTCCGCGAAGAAGGCCATGGAGCATCCGTACTTCAACGATGTGAACAAGGAGCTCTACTGAAGCGAATCTAACCCCCACCAAGAATCCATGGAGCGTCGTCGGAACGAAGGCTGCTCCCGTGACTTGCCTGCCGTGATGAAGCATTGCTTTTGCTTCGAGGACAGGCTTTATCTCTGTGTTTCTAGCTCCTGTTTAGTGTGTGCCATTCACTGATGTTTGTGATGGATAATGACTAAGGAGTTCTGCATAATTAAAATCGTCTTGATGGAGCATAAAGTTGGCCTCGTTTCTATGTTGTGAAATCATCATCTTCTTCTTTTTCCTGCAGAGCGAAAGTCGTGAAATCATCTCCTATTTGGTTTTTATTAGGGGTCTGAAATTTGTTTTTTCATAACTGAGTGAAAGGAGGGGAGTAGTTATTTTGTGGAATGCCAATCCGCATCAGCCATGATAGCCCTTCGAGCTGCTAACACACGTCTGTTTTTGGGCTAATTCCTGTCACGTCAAGAGGAGTAGTGTGATAGCACTTGTTTGTCACACCGAGATCCGTGAAGTGATAACGTGTTTTTGTCATGCCACGCGTTGTGCCGTGTTAAATGAGTCAGAATTGAAAATAAAGTTAGGGAATGTTATCTTTAAAATATAGTTAGGGAAAGATTATCTTTAAATTATTTTTAAAAATAAATTAAATAAAAAAATTCGCCAGCCCACCACCTGCCAAAGTGAACGGACATCATCACACACGTACACTACATTTCTACTCCTCAGGCTGTAACCTTCGTAGACGCTAACTGTGGGCTAAAATTAAACCAGCTGCCCATACAGACATACAAAAATGCCCAAACTTACCGCACACCGCGCACTGATTTTAACTCATGCGAGCCCGCGAGCGCGGTAGAAACGAATACAGGCGGCCGTGCCTAGCTCTCGTCCACGCTAATCCCGCACGGCGCCGCAAGCCCGTCGCACGCCCGTGCTCCTCCCGGCACTGCCGGTCATACCGATCCTCCATATGCTTCCTCTCCCTCCCTTGTACTTATGATGGTGTCTCAGACTCAGTCCTCGACTACTGTCGTATTTTCATAGCTTCCGAATGAATGCAGGGGAAACTGCAAGAGTTTTTTTCCCCATCGAGGAGGTAGAATAACTAGAATATGAATCTTACTCAAATCGAAGTCGGCCGTAGCACAATTCTAAACACCAGCGCAAACATATAAAAATAGAAAATTCAGTTCTTGTAGAGGATAGAAACGGTCAGTGTGAGAGCCCGCGTTTTTAGGCCTAACCTCGTAGCAGTAATCGGGGTTTAGCAGCGGTTAATCTTTTCTTAGTGGCAAGTTAGCGAGAGTATTAGATCGCTCCTAATTAGCCAAAGCGTGCCGCGTCATGCATGCAATCTCATCATCCAGGCATATCGCATCATTCAGCTCAACAGTTGATCAAGTCAGTAAATAGATTGCATATCCTTTTGCATTTGACAACAAATCAACAACTGCATTAGATAGTGCATCAGTAGTTCATTTTACATCCACAGAATCCATAATCATCAAGCAACAGTTACATGCATACATCATGCATCTGGTAACCCTAAAACAAATGAGTAGCACCAGTGCCTGGAACCATCTCCGCTGCTCTCAAGCATCACAGTATCACAAGCACCACAGTGCGCAGCCACGTTGTTCACCTGCAAAGCAAACAGTCCAGTCTCATCCATTGCACAACGCGTTCTTATCTTCTGCATTCACAGCCGAGAGTCTCTATTTTATCGCCTCTCCGCCTTTCACCACAGCCATTTCACCCCATTCACCCTCACCCGTAACCACGAGAGCCGGCGCCGGAGCTTAAGCGTCGCCATGGCCGCCCGGAGCTCGGCAGACGCCAGTGCCGCGAAGACCACCGCAAAGACCACCCCATTCACTGCCGGCATCCCCATCCTCAAGCATCACCATTCATCAACATCACAGAACGAGAACAAGCACAACCAAAACCATCCCATTCATCATTCCATCATCAGGTAAAGATAATGAGCATTTTGAACTGGAGGTGAGCATCACTCATACCTGGTAGCTGCATTTTCTTCCTCCAGTAGCATCCCATCTCCAGATCTCCACCTCACTGACCTGCATTCACCCATAGTAGCATTCATCAGTAGACGTCTAGCAAGAACCCTAGATGAGAGCAGAGTGGGAGGAGCTCAGGTTACGCCGCGTCGGAGGCCGAGCCGGCCCGGCCGAAGCCCCTGGGCCGGTAGATCTGCGCGCCGGGTGGGGGAGCCGAGCAAGGGGAAGCGGCCCCGGCCTCCGGCCGAGCCGGGAGGAGGAGACCGAAGAGGAGGCGACCGGATCTGAGCTGGGAGGAGCTGGGCCGAGCCTGGGGAAGCGGCGTAGAGCCAGATCCGAGCCGGATCTGAGCCGAGTAAGGTCCGGCGGCAGTGGAAGAAGGAGGGAGTTAGAGGGCGGCGGTGTAGGGTGAACCGTGGGGGGGGAGCAGAGGCCACTCGGAGAGGCGGCATAGAACCGGAGGAGCCGGGTCCGGCGGCGCTTGGGGCTGGAGAGGAGAGAAGAGGGCCGGGAGAGAGAGAGGAGAGGGAGTGAGCAGCGGCGCCGCCGAGAGCTGGCGCGAGGGAGGCGAGAGAGGGGCGGCGGCGCTGAGGGTGGAAGAAAGGGGATCAGTAGTGTGTTGTGTGCGTGTGTGCTTAGTGTGTGTTGTGTGCGTGTGTGCTTAGTGAGTGCGGGTGTGTGTTTAGGCCGAGTGTGGTGTGTGCGTGTGTGTAGGCCGTGCGCGTGTGTGGGCTTAGGGTGCCGGCCGAGTGGGTTTGGAAGGAGAGAGAGAGAGAGAGAGAGAGAGATTAAGGGGAAGGTTAGATTTAGGATTTGGTTTAATCTCAGGTTAAGTGTAGACTCTTGTTGCTAGTTGGTTGACTGCTAGAATTAGTTGAGTAGTGTGTGCTTCTGTGACTGTTAATTAGCTGGTGGGTTTAGACAAGCGGGCGACTGTCAGAGAGTGCTAACTTCGATTAGACCGCGAAAGCATTTTAGTAATTAAAATGTGCTAACTTGTAGCCGTCACTAACTTATGTATTTATATTATCACTCCAACCAACTACGTATTTACTTATACTATTATTATTCGATTCCGATCTACTACGTAGAAGGCTTAACCTAAGACCGACAGAGCAAATGACGTAACTTCAATGTGCTAACTTTTCCTACTTCTACGAAGGCAAGCGATCCTCTTGAACATTAATATAGCTACTTTAAAAATATACCCTATCTTGCACTATTATATGTATTGCATCAAAATGGTTTTCCAAAACTTAAAGAAAATGATTGAGATAAGATAAGATGATTAAGAAAGGAGGAGATTTATTAGGAGGGTAAAAGGGGGCTCTGGCTGGGGAAACGCGATGATGATGTTGAGGTAAGAGGTGGGCCCTTTTTTACATATGATTATAATATAAGGACCAACAAACTCTTGTTCGGTCGATGTCAGAATCTGCCAACCATTTTCCCGCTTCGCGGGCGTAAAATGCTACCTTGTTACGTGACTATGCTCTCCACATCGGGTAAGTAATAGGTGTGTGTGAGTGATATGGAGGAACCCAGGACCGGTGGGGGATAGTCCGGAAGTGGGGGATCCAAGGCGCTATAAGCGCTAAGGTGGAGTGTTGAGTGCAGGATAGAAGTTGCCTCAACCAACCTCACTAGAACTCGGTGGATGATGAGGTCAGCAGCGTGACTTAATCTCGCACCGCGGAAGGTGATGGGTGGAGAAATTAATCACGTAACTCGAAAACGCTCAGATTCTCGATCTCGAACCCGCATCTAAGGCAATGCGGTGGACCTGCTCACGAGAGTTCGAAATAGTTATGGGTAAAGTGGTACAAAGCTCGCAGATGCTAAACTAAATCATGAATTCATGCTAGTCTCCAGGATTGGAGTCTACGGGAACCACAGGGGGTCTTTCGTCTCTCCGAGTGACTAGTAGAGTTTTTCAATATTAAAACTTGCCACCTTTTTGTCGAGATTTATTTTCTAAAGTGAGATGGTTTAGAAATTATGATAAAGAGTAGAGATAGTGCATCCTTTGCATCTTTTGCTATTAATGCTTGCTGAGTACATTAATTTGTACTCAACCTTGTTAGTATTATCCTTTGTAGACCCTAGTCCAGCAGGGAAGTATCCCGAGTGGGGCGAAGGCACTGCAGGTACAGATGAGACCACAGGAGGCGAAGATCCTTACTACGAGGCGCAGGGCGAGATGGACACCGTATTCGACTCCTGGGACGAGTAGGAGGCCAGTGGAGTGTGGCAGGCAAGAAGGGGGATTAGTCTCATTTTGGCTATGTAAATTAGTATATGTGCCGTAAGACTTTAGCCCTGCGTGGCTAACTGTTTGAATAAAGGACAGTTTCTATCTTATTGTTCTGATGCGCTAACTCTGGTAAGGCTTACTATTCGTTGGAGCGGTGTTCTACCGGGCAAACAAATAGTAATCCGTATGCTTAAGTGTCATTACCCCTGGGGTAATAACATGGGGCGTCATAGTCAGCAGAATAGAGAAGATAGAAAAAGTCTTTTTTTAGAGTATAGTTGACAGTCCATAAAAAAGAGTATAGCTTACGGAGCAAACGGGCCACTATAGAAATAACAACAGGCCCACAATTTTCTATAACCAACAATCGAAGCTCCATTTCCTAACCCACCACCAAGAGGCCCCATCAAGGAGTGGAAGTTAGAACACCATTATAGGTGGCCTGATGGACTGTGCCAACCGGCCTTGTTCAAAGCACGACACTGTTAGCCCATCCCGAGCACGGACACGATCCACTTTGTAGTTAGGCTGGGCCGGCATGGCTCGAGTGTTCGTGACGTGCTTGGGTTCGCACCCTAGCCGTGCCGTGCGACACAACATGACACGCACGCGTCGCGTCGCGCGGCACCCACCTGCATGGCACGACACCGCATGCCAGGCGAGGCGGGCATTGCGGCACAGTGTGGGGCCGGCATAGCGTGGGGCAGGCGTAGTGGCGCGGGCACAGCAGAAGAGGTCGGGCGCGGGCACGGAAGGGGAGGTGGGGAGGTGTCGTGCGTAGCAGAAGGTGGCGGACGGTCGGACGGTTCGAGGGCATAAGGTGGGGCGCGGAGATCGAGGCGGAGGCCGGCCCGACCCGACACGATTACGGCCGTTGGGCCCGTGTAGTCGCATCAGGCCATCCACTACACGACACGGCAAGAAAATGGCCGTTGGGGCCTGTGTGGCACGATGGGTCGTGCACAGCACAGCACACCAGTCCTATAAGTGCACGATTAGCGCGGTTTGCCTGACTATCATTCGGATTTAAAAAATAAAACGACTATTTTTTGGTGGGGGGGGTGTTTAAAATAGCAAAAAAAAATCTAAAAATTGTTTCTATAAATAGCCACCGTACCCCCTCATTCAACACCAATCCATTCCTCAATCTCTCTTATGAATTATGTTGTGCAAATTTAGATTCCTTGTGAGATAATTTTGTAAAATTTTAAAAAAATATGTCAAATTTTGAAAAATTCAAATTCTAACAGAAAGCCAGCAAAAGAGGTACAATATTTTTTTTTTTGCGTATTTTTATTGTTATTATTTGTTATGCTAAGATGAAATAAATAATAGTATAAGTTTCGATTTTTGCAGTTTTCATTATAAAAAATTACAACAGCTTTGCTCTTGGTGATTACGGAATTACACTAGAGGATATTGCATCCTTCGAGCATGTCATTGTCTCAAACTAACCAAAGTTATTACCGGAAGGGCAAGGAGGAGTACTGTCATCATCCTCCATGACAGCATCATTGTTGGCAACCACCGGAGCAAAGAGGTCCAGGACAAGTACATTGGGAGTCTAGAAGAATTTTGACAAGGCAACCAAGGAAGACGCACAAGGAGTTCAGGTACCATATGTTGTTTATAAAATTGATCATCATGAATTATTTGCAAAGTCTTCAGGTGGGACGGGGCACTTGCTTAGACATGCTGCAAGATGTAAGACTAAGCAAGGATTGGCAATGAGGCAGATACAACTGTAGTATAACCCGAACGATACGGTACGTAGTTGGGACTACAATCCTGAGGTAGCCCGTCAATCTCTTTGTCGTTTAGTTGCTTCTGGGGATTTGCCTTTAGGCTTTGGGGAGTGTACAACTTTCGAAACTTATATAAGGACTGCACATAATCTTAGATTTTCTATCATTTCTAGACAGATAATAACTAGGGATCTAGTTAAATACTATAATGGACGTCGTGATAAATTAAAGGAACTATTTAGTACGTGCATATTTTCGGTGACCCTCACCTCGGACATATGAAGCGGTCGGGCTAGGAAGGATTATCTTAGTATAGTTGCTCATTGTGTTAATGATAACTGAAAAATGGAGAAAAAGATTATATATTTGAAATTAATTGATGTAGCACACACGGGTGAGATTATTACGGACTATATTATCAAAGTCGTGAAAGACTTTGGTCTTACAAACAAAAGATTCTCAATTACTTTAGACAATGTCACTTCAAACTCTAGGGCAATGGATATTTTTACTCCAATGTTGAGTACATACGCCGATTCCATATAAGAGCATTTTTTCTGTTTTTATTCAAACTCACTATCAAAGCTCTAACAGTAGTATACTATTGGCTGAGCAACATTGATTTGTTGTTGAGAAGATACTTTAGTTTTTGAAAGTTTTTTATTATGAAGTCACTGCTGCTCTGTCTGTTGTGTATTATCCAGCATTTCCTATAATTATGCATAGTATTCTACAGATTGCTACTCAGTTGAAGATGTATGAAAATGACAGTTCTACGAGAGGCTATTATTGCTATGAAAATAAAATACCTGAAATATTAGAGGGAAATCCCTTTCCTATTTGCATTTGCATTTATTTTAGATCTTAGAGCTAAAATTCAAGGATTTGCTAATGTTCTTGATCTTCTTAGTGATGCTACAGACCTAGACTATTTTATCTATTTTTACAGATGTTCATTCTAGATTTACCGATGTTTTTTAAAGTTATACAAATAGGTTTCAGGGAGTTCGCTTGCAATGACCTTCATCACCACCCACCTCAGGTAACAAAACAAATTTGTGGAGCGAGATCTAGGGTGTGGATTCTTCATCCAGGTCCAGGGGTTCTACATCGGCACCGTCTTAACCAAGATCAACCTCCCACCTAAGGAGTGGAGAACTATCTTCCTATATGAACAACGAAATGGTTGATTTTAACTTGGAAGACTTTGAAATTTTGCAATTGTGACATAACCATAAGTTAACATATCACGTGCTATCCATATTTGCACGTGATGTGTTAACTGTTTATGTCTCGACGATTTCCTCCGTGTCTGCTTTTAATCTTTTTGGAAGAATATTGGAGGATAGAAGAACACGACTCACGAGTGAGATGGTGGATATACTTATAACTGTGAAAGACTGGGAATAAGTTGATACACGAACATAACACTCTGTAGAAATTCCAAAGTTGTCGGATGTGTTCGAAAATCTGTACCTAGACAACGACACTTAAAACATGGATGTATATAAGTTGTACTCTTTTTTTCTTTGCAAAGGTTTTATCATGTTGAGTTTTTTACTTGGCAAAGGTGTCATGTAAACATTAATAAAACTCTATATTACATTTTCAATATGTTTATCTTATTTTTTTTTATATTTTTTACATAGATTTTTGAATTCTACATATTTTCCTGAATTATTTAAAAAAATTCGGACCAAAACAGGCTACGCGGGCCAAGCACAACCCATCGGGCTAACCCTGTCCAGGCTGGCCTGACACAACCCGAGACGCTGGCGTGCCATGCTTGAGTCGACACCCGACCCACGGGCCCACCACCGACCACGACGACCTGACATGGCTACGGCACCGCCGACCTTCACCGGAAATTTGAAGGCGAGTTAGGTGTCCCTCTTCAAAATGGTACCGAGATTCCCAAAATCCCCGCGATCCTCCTCTGTCACATTTCGCCATCGCCTGAACCGAACGAAACCGTACTTGACAACGGCAGCGGCGGCGTGGGTGCCAGGGACATCAGGTGCTTGCGTGAGCGGGGTTCCGTCATTTGATGGCGCGCGGTGGGCGGGAGTCTGGTAATCGAGGGTTTCCGTAGTGCAGAGTGGCTGGGTCCGCCGGTCAGCAGAGTGAGCTTCGTGTGTCTCGGCTGCCGTCGTGAGGCGAGTGGGATACCCCAGTGGTCAGGAGCACCGGCTGTTGGCTATGGGCAAAGGAGTAGCCCATGGTGAATTCAGTTAGCTGCACTTGTGTATCAAAACACTCTTCGATATGGATCATGGATTAACTTGGACTGAAAATGAGATTGGATTAGCCGACTGGGCATACTTTCTTGTTGATTAGGTATAGGTTGGGGTTTTGATAGGTCTAGCTGATATACATCTATTGCCACCTCTATCTGTGAAGAACTACTTTACTATCAATCTATCATTGAATTCTTCTTCTTTTTTAAGAAAAGGGTGACACCCCTGTTTCTATTAATAGAAACCAAGTTACAAAAGTTCACTAGAAAATCTAAAAAGCGAAGACAAGGTAGTAATCAGCAGATACATTCTAAGCCAATCCAGACCTCAGAAACTGCGATTACATCCGGAACAAAAAAAATTACCATCATCATATCAACTCGAGAACAAGAACTAACAAAGACTAAAAGCCATCTTGATCAAACGCCAGTCTTCAGCTTCTTGATCCACGACGACCATCTATCATTGAATTCTGAGGTGTGGATTTCTATATTGCATGCATAATTGTATTCTGGGGTGTGAGCTTCTAGATTTGCACGGATAAACTATTAAGTGCACTGAGGGATGCCATGGGGCATTGACAACAACGATTTTTTTTTAAAAAAAATAATATTATTTAAAAAGATAATTACAAAATTAAATAGTCCAATTTTTTTTTACAAAAGTAGGTGACTGCCGCTATTTGGAATGGCGATAGGGACTCTGTTTACTGCCTGTCGCCAGTCCACCTTCCAATCGTCATTTTAACTGGCGATCGTCAGTGAACAGTATTCTTGTCACTAGTTGAAATGACGATAGGAAACCACAGGTTGCTATCGCCAGTACAATTGGCGACAAGATCTAGCTATTTAAACCCCAAAAATCGGTGGAAATGTCATTTTAATTTTAGAAAAAAGAGAAGAGAGGGAGAAGAGAGAGGAGGAGATGGGGAGAAGAGATGTAACGAAGCCCTGCCAGTTTGTAGCGGAGGAGAGAGAGAGAGACAGAGTATCAGATTTGGTCGACCATTTTGCATGTACATGTTTTTGCAACTTCATACATTATTTCGAAATCTTGCCAGCTAGCAAAAAAAATAGCGACATGGAATTCAATAGATTAGATAATTTTAGCTGTTTTTTGTAGTACATCATTTGAGCTGTGTATAGTTTAGTTCATCGTGCAGATATTATTTATGTTGTAGTACTCGAACGATTTAGAATAAATCTGCAAAAATAGGAAGACACCTATTAAAAATCTGTAAAAATTACAGAGTAGCTCAGTAGGGTAGGTAGAGCTTAATGAAAATAATTCTAGCTTGATTTTGGTTTCTATTTGTGTGCAGTAATTATTCTGATAATACCGAAATTTCTTTTTAAACTAGGAAAAAACCATGACACATCTTAAATTGTAAAAAAAAAATCCAGAGTTGTTAAATAAGTTACATAGAGATGAATTAAAATATTGTGATCTTTATTTTGTGTTTCCATTTGCACACGCTAAATATTTTAAAAATAATGTAGACACTTTTTAAACAAGGAAAGTAGCAAAATACCTATTAAAAATCTGTAAAAATTGCAGAGTAGCTTAATATGGTTTGTAGAGCCTAATTAAAATAATCCCAACATAATTTTGATTTCTGTTTGTGTGCGGTAATTATTCTGTTAGTGATGAAAATAATTTTAAAACTAGGAAAATAGTATGACACATATTAAAATTGTAAAGAAAATTCAGAGTTGCGACATAGGTTACGTAGAGCTGATTTAAAATATTATAAATTTCATTTATTATTTTTATTTGCACACAATAATTATTTAAAAATGTTGAAGATACTTTTTAAACAAGGAAAGTAGAAAAATATCTATTGAAAATCTGTAAAAATTATCGAGTAGCTTATTAGGGTTTGCAAAGCCTAATCGAAATAATTCCAACATAATTATGATTGCTGTTTGTGTGCAGTAATTATTCTTTTAGTGTCAAAAATACTTTTTAAACTAGGAAAATATCAACATTCCTATAAAATATTTGTAAAAATTGTAGAGTAGGTTAGTAGGTTTTGTATAGTTTAATCAAAATAATCCTAACTTAAATTTGGTTTTATTTGTGCACGATAATTATTTTGTTAATGCCGCTTCTTATTACTTTATGTATATGTTTCGTAGTTTTTACAATGCATGCATTGAATTTTCAGGTATGGCGGACCCAAGACACGCCGTGCAGTGGTTGTACGAGTTGCTTGACCCGATCATTGACACATATTAAGACTGCCCCTTTTGGCAATTCCTATCAAAACACCAAGAAGCAGGGGGTCTACTGTTGGAAGAATAATTCATCTTTTCACCAGTGGGACCCACCCCACGAAGTTAACACCTTCTTAGCGGATCCAAAAATGTAATTACCTTGGAAAGGCCGATTGTACCCCTCACTTGTACTCATAGAATAGTCACCCGCAAGGGGTATTTTGGTCATTTGTACAGGCTCAAGAACCTATAAATATCCCATGTATCCCTCACTTCAGGGAGAGCTCTTTGGAGCAATAAAAAAGTATATTAAACTGGTGAGCCCTCGAGGGCTCCCTCCCTGGAGGTAACCCCTCATTGGCTCACCGACAGGAGTAAGGTGGTCCTCTCGGACCCCCGAACCTGTATAAATCATCGTACTATTTTTTACTCTCATGGAGATGGCCCGTCAGACGGTCGACGTCCACCCCCTCTCTCGTGTTCGGTTTTTACACCTACAACACCCCTGTAATAGCCAGTTCATTGCAATAAATAGCAGTCTTATTCTCATCCAAAAACTTTTTGCTATTTTCCCCAATTTGTTTCATAAGATCGGTGACTCGATCGTCGACTGTTTTATTGATTGTGTTTACAACAAGAAGGAGCCACTAAATCTAGGGCTTAATCTTCTTGTCTCTTGCTTCTCGTCGCCTTCTTCCTTCTGTCCACCCACTTTACTCCTTATATAGCGTATGAAGGGGTGATAGTTGTCTACGTCTAGAGGCACATTGTCGTTTTATGCAATGCACATATTTAATGGTAGTTATTATCATAGATACATCTCCCCACATCGCATTGCGGTTATGTTAGAGACAGAGGTTTAATATGTGTAGTTATCTTAGGAATAATGACACATAATAACTAATGTGTGTATTAAACACAGTGCATAAATGTCCCTAGTCGATTGGGCCCTCATGTCTGGAGGCTTTATCGACCATAGGGTGATCGTAAATGATCTGGTCATAGTAAGACTTACGATTATGAGGTAATCGTAGTAGGACTTACGATAAATAGATCATCGTAGAAGAACTTACGACTATATATGGTGATTGTAGTAGGACTTACGATTAATAGGTGGTCGTAGAAGAAGTTACGACCATATAGGATGATTGTAAAATAACTTACGACCACTAGGTGTGTATGATCTCTCTCATTGTTAATATTGAGAGGTACCTTTGATGGTTATATAAAATATATTATTATCTATAAACGTTATAGATAAATAAATAAATAAATTGATGATTATTAGATCATGGTCGATGTATATCTCGATCCGCTTAGCCTAAAATCCAAGAGCTTGAGCTGGGCCAAACCAAGTGCCGCACGTGAATCATCTTCGAGTTGCCAGTGTGCGACACATACCAAGCAATGTTTGTCCTTAGCTACATCTCACTTCTTAATGAATTTTTTCATGGAACTCACTTTATGGTATCTTATAATTATTATTGGAGTATGGTCAAATAGATAAAGAGATGTCATCACATGATTTAAGTAGTATGTGAGAAGTGGGAGTACGTACTCCTAGGAGTACCATACCATTTTCATATATATATATATATATATATATATATATATATATATATATATATATATATATATATATATATATATATATATATATATAAGCAGGTGAGATACATGTAGTAGAAGTTAACCCGCACCAAATGGCGTGGATGTTGTCGTTCTATGTGTGTGTGGGCGGGGGAGGGAGGGAGGTACTCATATAGTTTTTTTTTGTTGCTATTTTCGTAGGCACGTACGCGGACCATCACCAGGCGCAATGTTGTAAATAAGTTTATATTTAGATTTCTGTCTAGCCCCACATGACTTTAATACCAACAATAGATAACCTAGCAGTATATAATTAGCTATATGTAATCTGCAACATGTATAAATTAGCACAAGATAAGTGTAACGAATAGGAACCGGAAATGAAACGAACGCAAAAAAAATCTGAAAATTTGGGCACCTAAGCCGATAGATCCATCAATATGGTGATTCAATATTTGTGTGAAAAGGCAAATCCAAATATATCGAAACAAAAAAGGCAAACCCTACAAAAAGGAAAACAGGTAGTCAAGTAATATCCATTCTACACTATAAGGAGTAGGGGATAGGCAAGTAATATCCATTTTACAATGCAAGGAGAAAGGGGATTAGAGATGTGCACATTCTAATTTTCGGATATCCTAACCCCACAAAGCCTCACCTCCGTTCACAACCAACAAACCCATCATTCCTGATCTATCAAACCCAATAAAAAACCACAAAGAGACATGGGTAACAAAATCACATCGAGGCGGCGTGGCAAGCACCGCCAGTAGACCTTTTCATCAAACCACATTGCCAAAAAAAGGTTTCATAAAAATAATTACTGAAAAGCTTGACTTATTGGCACCACTAAGAGATTTTCATATCACCTGTTACTGTGAGTATAGCTAACAGACATGAAATCTGTAAGCACAGGGAAAATGACATCGCTCTAAACCCAAACAAACATTTGCAACTAAATTCCTAAAACACTACAGTCCTCCAACGGTACAGAGCAGCGTGCAATGAAGCACAAAAGAAACAAAAAATTCCATTGCTCAAATGATCCCTTCTAAAGTCATATAGAGGTAGGAGGATTTTTCGCTAGGAAGCTAAGTACCTGAACCTCTCGATCAAAGGGCCATGTGCCAAGAAGGCAATATCCTTCATGTGGTAGTAGGCCTTGTGGTTCCCTTCCACCTTCTTCGGCTCCTGGAGAAAGACGACCCTCAGTATGCATAGCTTCCTTCAATGAATGACACAATTTTAACACAACTCTCCCTAATGAACTGAAATAAAAACTACCATCATAAGTTGCTCGCAGCACACAAGCCATAAAGAAACAGTGAAATAGACTAATCGACTCCACTGCCAAACCAATTTGCTCGTAGCATGCAAGACGTATAGAACACAGTGAATTGAACTAATTAGATTAATGCATGGCTA
The DNA here is from genome assembly GCA_036346255.1 of Ampelocalamus luodianensis. Classification (NCBI taxonomy): domain Eukaryota; kingdom Viridiplantae; phylum Streptophyta; class Magnoliopsida; order Poales; family Poaceae; genus Ampelocalamus; species Ampelocalamus luodianensis. The sequence goes on along the minus strand of CM070632.1, from coordinate 5,508,842 downwards.
AACTGCTACAAAAAAGGGTCAAAATCCACACATCTAGCTGATAAGCATTAACAATACCCAAATAATAGTCTATAGAAAGCAAATATAAACACAGTGGGAGCTTGTAATGAACCTTAGTTCATAACGAGGTAAACACCGCCAGGAAGAAGGCCGGACGGCGTCGGCTTGGGGGATGAGAGATTAGACTATAGACTGGGATGATAGAACCTTGAGAGGGAGACTAGATTAATTCATCTTTCTTGCTTGATTGATAATGGATACATGTTACCCTTTTACAGGGATGATCCGATTTGATCTTTAAGAAATAATCTCTAAGGAAACCTATCTCTAACAATCTAATCCAATAATAATTTACCTAACTAATAGATAATATGAAATACCTAATAGATAGATTACTAAATAATAAACTTTCCTAATAATACCCGCTGCGTGAACAGTACCCGCCGCGTGAACAGTACCGCCCATGACAACTACTCCCCTCCTTTTGTGATAGCTCGTCCTAGAGCTGTGGTGGTGGCCATGGCTGAAGCCCTAAGAAACCTCATGTTGACGAGTGGTCGTGGCGCCGACGGAACATTGCATGGAAGATGGTCCGCAACGCTCCAATAGACGTCGGTCGGTCGTGTGGAGAAGACAGTCGTTAGGCAACGGCTTTCTTCCTCGGTGAGGGCACCGTTTGTGCAACCACGGGTAGGGAGGTCAACGATGCAGAAGTCACAGGCGAAATCAGAGATGCCTCCGGCGGCGCAGATCGCGCAGCAGCAGCTGCTCGTGCCTCCTTCTTCTTCCCCTTTTCAATCAGCTTGGCTACCATAGCCGTCATGTCTGCCAAGATGGCTTTCATGTCGTCTACACCAGCACTCATCTCGTTGAGGGTGATCCTCATGGCCTTGAAATTATCGACAGCAGAAACCATGGTGTTGGCTCTGATACCAAATGTAATAAACCTTAGTTCATAACGAGGTAAACACCGCCAGGAAGAAGACCGGACGACGTCGGTTTGGGGGATGAGAGATTAGACTATAGACTGGGATGATAGAACTTTGAGAGGGAGACTAGATTAATTCATTTTTCTTGCTTGATTGATAATGGATACATGTTACCCCTTTTATAAGGATGATCTAATTTGATCTTTAAGAAATAATCTCTAAGAAAACCTATCTCTAACAATCTAATCCAATAATAATTTACCTAACTAATAGATAATATGAAATACCTAATAGATAGATTCCTAAATAATAAACTTTCCTAATAATCAGGAGGTGTTACTGTTCACACGTGAACAGTACCCACTATGTGAACAGTGCCGCCCATGACACAACTGCATTAGCATTTCTCTAGAAATTCCGATCGGTTATAAGTTAATCTCTACAAAGCATTACTACTCGATTAGATGATGAATGCAACATAAGTAGATCCAAAGTGGCAGCTAGGTATCTTGGTTAAAAATTACTATGGTAGTACGTTAGGGTTATATTGTAGAAGGTTGTTTTACATTAGCGACAAAATAAAGAAAATGGATGGATCCTATATGACCCTAGCCAGAATAAGTACATAGCTATTAGAAACATGATAGCATACAAACTATAAAATAAACATAGCAACATAGATTAAGAAATAAAAAACATACCGCTAACACAACCACCACTTGCTCCATCACGGAATGTTGCACGAAAATAGGCCATCGTGCTAATTCACCTGCTTCCTGAACTGGCATCTTGAAGCGGTAACTGAAAGGTGAAGTACAAACATAGGGCAACTCCAAGATAATATGAGCAGCCAGCAAAGCAACATACGTCTAAGATACCATAAGCATCTAGGTAACCTGAACCAACAGAGAACCACTTTCCCTTGAGCCTCACACCCTCACTATCAACACAGTACAAACCAGGACCCTAGATTAAGATAGACAACATTAAGCATAGAGCAGTATACAGCCTAAAGAAACCAAAGACATATAATAAAAGGCAACCATTCACCTTCTCGGCCCATCCAGCAATCATTGTACCAATTAACGACCCCATCCAACGACATGAATAAAGGATGCTAGTCAACAGCTTTGAAGCACCAGCAACAGAGATGCTTTGCCCTCTCGCAAGCTCATAGAGTCGGCATTGAAAAGAACCTAACACCAGTCCTACTCTGCAAATATGAAACACAAGTAATAACTATAGCCAAGTGGAAATCTAATCCTGATCTCGAAGTTCCTATGGAAAACTGGCAACCAGCAGATAATGTTCATGCAAGGGCAAGTTTACAAAAGGGGCCAGGGCTTGTAAAAAGAAATACCCATTTTGAATCATTATATGGCCGATTGAGATAAGTGATCTCCACATGTGACAGAACAAACCCCAAAAGTAAATCCTTAAACTTAAAGATCACAATTTCATATTGGCTTCCTGAAAACCATAAAAGATACAAAGCAGTATGTGTAACAATTGGATCTTCATGAAATATATGCATTCAATCCATCTTCCAACACATGCCATGTTCATCAGAGAAGCAAACTTGAATCCAATTGTAAATCTTAGCAAACTACAAAGTAATCTCAAAATACATCATATACTCCATATTTTGACTAAAGATTCATTTTTCCCCTTTTGAGATGATAAAGTTTTAGGCGGCGGCGGAGCGTCCATAGGAGGAGGACCTGCAGCGGTGGAGGTCCCTGGAGTTTAGGTGGGAGGCGTGAGGGCAGATGCTGGCAAGGCGCTCGCGAAGGTGGGCGGGGTAGAAACTGGCTGCAGATGTAGGGCAACGGCTGATCCATCCCTACCAACAAACTCATCGAACGTAGCTCCATTGATTTTTGGCCGTTGGGACTGAGCCAGTGAGTGAGTGAGGTCAATGGGGTGGCGGGAGAGGAAGAGGTACGCAGCGGCAACACTGGCAGAGAGGGTCGAGAAGGGAGAGGGAAGTGAACAGGAGTTGGAGAGGGAGAGGGCCGCGGCCGCGCGACATTAGAGGGAGGACCAACGGCGGGGGCATGGACAAGAGGCGAAGGGGAAGAAGGTGAGGCGACGGGGTAGGAAGAGGGATGTAGCGGCGACGCTGGTGGAGAAGAGCGGAGAAGGGAGGGGAACAGGAGTCGGAGACAGAGAGGGAGAGGGCCGCGGCCGCACGGCACTGTAGGGAGGAACTGCGGCGGGGGCATGGACGGGGGGCGAATGGGAACAAGGAAGGGGGAGAAGGTGGCGTGCAGACCGAGGCGGCGGGGGAGGAAAGGAAAGAAGACGGAGGGAGCGGCCGCAGCTGGCGAGGGAAATCGAGCAAGCGGCGCAGGAGGGAGAGGAAGAGGACCGGTGGCGGAAGGGAAGCAACGATGGGAGGAGATGCAGCGCGAGACGGAGCGAGAGAGGAGCCGAGAGGAGAGAGAGCAGCGGGATGAGGGCTCACGACGAAGATTTTTTTGGGGTAACGTGGTCGCACGAGCGACGCTCCTTCCCACGGAGTGTACCGCTCAAATCGGACGGCCGCGAGCCGAGCGCGGCACGATCCGACGGCGCACGTTTTGCTACCGACGTAGCCACCTCCGGGAGCAGCCTTTTCTGCCGGCCTTTAAATATAGTAGTATACCGGCTCAAATCAGACGGCCGCGAGCCGAGCTCGGCGCGATCCGACAGCACACGTTTTGCTACCGACGTAGCCACCTCCGGGAGCGGCCTTTTCTGCCGGCCTTTAAATACAGTAATACATCGCCGGCGCGCGGTTACGACGTCCAACCATGCACGGCCATCGTAATGAAACGGGCCTCCAATTAACGCGATGGTCAGCATGTCGGCCGAGCACGGCATCTTAATTCGCCATCGGCCTCCACTTAACGCGGGGCAGCGATGGTCAGCATTTCGGCCGAGCCACTGCATCTTAATTCGCCATCGGCCTCCAATTAACGCGGGGCAGCGACGGTCAGCATTTCGGCCCAGCCACTGCATCTTAATTCGCCATTGACGCTAATTAATTTTGTCTTTGTCTAGCCGCAACGTACATGTTTGCCATCGACCGCACAATCAGAGCTTAACCCTGTGGATTTGTCGTGACCTACCCATGCAGTGTCGTCACAACGACACGTTGAAAGAGTGGTACAACGTTGTCTAAACCAGGAATACGACATGTCTATAATGAGAATCATGCGAAGAATGGTGTGGATCGAATCCTCCTCGTTTGCGCCCTGCGGATCCGTTCGGCCGGGAGTCTGTTACAGTAATAACTTATTTGGTTGGGTCAAAATTTCTGCTCATCTATATAAATGTATCGAGGTTTTAATTCAAATCATTGACCCATCCACGTGAATCTCGTCTGGAAATAAACTTTCCAAGGAAGCCCTAAAGCGCCAGCAGCTCTGATGTCGATGCTAGCACGATCGAGCTTAATATCTGGAAATAAACAGATGCAAAAAAAAAAGGGGGAGATCGAGGGGCATTAGTGTTACAACAGTACACTCGCTATTAAGGAATCATCTTGCGTTCAAGAAAGATGTTTCTCGCTGGCTAGGTTGCATATTTCCTAATGTATGCACACATCGATCACTCGATCGAAAGAAAAAACCAGCATGCACCTTTGGCAATTCTATTAGCTGATCACCTACACTCCTCGTGCATGCACTGACGTGTGTGCTTACACTATTCTCGGCCACAAAATGAGGGCGTTAATTTGTTTCCTTTTCATTATGAACGCAGCTCTTTACATTCAACTGACTGATTGGTATTGGGACTTATCCGACTCAAACTGTTTTTTGGAATAATTAGCATTGGTGCATGCCATACCTAAAGCATGATATATATAGAATTTTTTGCCGATACGGTCATTTTACGAACTGTAATTACATATATGACAAGTTTGATAACGTATTTGCAAAAATAGCACATCGGGCGCGGTGACCCGTGACCCGCGCGCTCCCAAAGTGACACGTCGCCGTGGCGCAGCTCACCCGCGCCCGCCACCACCTCGCTCGCGCCCACCACCCCGCCACGCCGGCGACCGGCCGCACCGCCCACTCACCGCCCCGCCACGCGACGAGGCGCAGCCGACCTCGCGCCCACAAAAACAAAAAAAGAAAGAAACCGGCGCAGCTCACCTCGCCCCACAATAGTGCCGGTTTAGGTTAGGTTAGGTTTGTTTAGGTTAGCTTAGGTTAGGTTAGGTTAATTAGGTAGTTAGAGTCTGAAATTTAAAAGAATTTTAAAATATAGTAGATGAGTTCTAAAATTATGAAATTTTTTGTAGCTCACGACACCTTGTACTTGTTTGTGTAAATTTTTCGTAATTTTATCCATTCAGAATTATTATCGCTACTTCGTATGAATTGGTATCCGTGTACTCCCTTGTTTCGAAGATTAAGGTTTCATAATTTCATGTGATTTAAAATATATTTGAGATTTGCCGGACTTGGAATGTATTTGAGATTTGCCGGACTGTTATGCGGAGAATTAAAAAACCTCGTAGTGACCATCTTTTCCACCGTCCCTCCTCTCTCCTCCGCACATCTGTCGCCTCATCCAGAAATTTCGGCGCCAATGTTTACGGAATTCCCGGCGCCAACGCCGCGACTCCTTCTCCGCTCGACTATAAATACCGAACTCTAGCACTCGCTCTTCGCTCATATCAATTGCGTTTCGATTCTTGTTCTTGCGCTCGTCGCTGAGAACTCAGAGAACGTAACATAATAAATTTTATTGAGAGATTAACCGTTTTCCTTCTTCTCGTCACGCGCCTGCGTTGATTTATTACTTCCCCGTCGCTCGTCGCTCTGGCGTTGATTTATTACTTCCCAGGGCTAATTGATTACTTCCTCCAAGGCGGGTAATTTGTGTTATGCTTTGCCGCTTCTCATCGACTAGTCGTAATGAGATAATTTAGAGGTAATTAATTAGTCGTAATTAGTTAGTTGACCAAGAATAAATTAGTTTAGTGCTAATTAATTAGTCGTAATTAGTTTAGTAGTCATCATTACAGTTGTATTAAGTAAGTGGAAATGAAGTAATCGATATTTTTAGTGGTAATTAATCATCGTAATTAGTTAGTTTAGAGGTAATTAATTAGTTGTAATTAGTTAGTTCACTAGTAATGAATTAGTTTAGTTGTAATTAGTTTAGTAGTCATCATTACAAGATAGTAAGTAAGTACAAATAAAATACTCCTAATTTTGTAGTGGTAATTAATTAATCATAAGTAGTTAGTTTAGATGTAATTAATTAGTCATAATTATTTAGTGATTGTTGTGGCTTTAGGTATTTTCGAACATGCAAGATTTGTTGGTGTTTTACGGCGATGGGCTCAGATGCGGGCGGACACGATGGGTTAGACCTATCGAAATGCCAAGACAAGGTGGTCCGGCGAGGGCTCCACACGATGAATATTCACGAGCCGCGGTCGCATCCGGAGGAGTTCGCACGAGGCAACGACGAAGAAAGTTATGATCGAGGCGATCACCGCACGAATTATGTGTGGGAGCTCGTAAGGTGAATGGAAGCATCGCATGGAGGCGATACATGGAGATTGTCTCTCACCGAGGTGGCCATTCACGGAAGCCTATGGTGTACGTAAATTTCAGACATAGGGCATCGGAAACCCCGATGATGCCGAGGCCTCTACAAGCCGCAAGCGCGATCCGAGCTCAAGATGGCAGCACGAAATGTGCCTTGCCTCGGGGAAGTCCCGTGCCTAATTTCGTGCCAAACGAGGGGCGGAAACATGGTGGTCGCCCGCATCGATCGCCACGAGTATCACCGGACGAGCCTCTCGGGTTGAGTCCGACGAGGACACCGACCCAAGCTCGGATGGTACCGACGAGGACGCACACGGCCGCTGGTCCTTACGTGGCATCAAGACTTGATGATATCGCGGTGCGCTCGATCGCATTACCGCAAGAAGAAGGCTCCTGTGGGGTTTGAAGCCGACACCCTCTTAGTTGGGCGCGCTCCACGACAAGGGCCGTTCAACAAGCTATAGCACGGTATGCCCCGTCCATCACCGTGTACCGAGTGCACCGGTCCAACCGAGAAAGTACGCAGTGAAGTGCGTAGTAGAAGGCTGCCACGCAAGGTCGGCGCTCACCGAGCAAAGATCTTCGGCTCGATCTTCACAACAAGGAGTTGATCGACCACGCTATGCGAGCTTAGTGAGCCTGCGCAAAGATCGAACGTGACTTCCGCATATGTTGCAAACCTCATCACGCACCTAGTTGAGGCGACGTGTCTATCTCCCCAAGCCGTTGATGTCGGAAGTCGCCAATAAGGTTGGCTATCCAGCTTAGCTACGAAGGTCCGACGAGCCAGCGAAAGGTTATCGAGACTATGTACGGGACATACGAAGAGGCGTACAACCTTGTGCCAAGATTGCTTCACCAGATTGCCGAATCAAACCCCGGCACGTACATAAACAAGCTTGACCGTGAAGATGCTGGCAAAGGGCCCAACCGCTTCATACTGGACCGGGTGTTCTGGGCTTTCGCTCAGGCCATCGGGGGCTTCAAGTTCTGCCGTCCCGTGCTAACCATGGATGGCACTTTCCTTACAGGGAGGTACAAGGGCACCATCCTCACCGCGGTGGCAGCCGATGCGAATGACCAGCTTCTCCCGATGGCATTTGCCATTGTGGAGAGTGAGAACACATCCAGCTGGCTGTGGTTCTTGAAGAACGTGAAGAGGGCGGTGGTGGGAGACCGGCCCAACGTTTGCCTAATCACAGACCGCAATACTGGGTTGTTGGCGGCAATCAAGACCATGCAGGGTTCGACGGATCCATCTCACCAGTGGAACGACATGCAATCTAGGTGGTGCATGAGGCATCTTGCATCTAACTTGTTCACGCGGTTCCGCAATCAGGAACTCATGAAGACGTTCAAAGCATTGTGTCTCAGCAACTGCAGACGGAAGTTTGAGTCTATTTGGAGAGACCTCGAACACCGGACTACGAGGCATACAAGGGAGTCCACTCCGGAGGGGGTGCAACCCAGTAGCGCCATAAGCTTCTCCGAGTGGATTAACGGCCACGCTCCTGAATTGGAGAAATGGTCCCTCCTCTATGACACAGACGGTGCGAGATACGGGATTATGACGACCAACATGTCCGAGGTCTACAATAGCGTCCTCAAAGGTGTGCGCGGCCTCCCTATCACCGCGATCGTTCAGGAGACATGGACTCGCACTGTTGGTTATTTCGTCAATAAAGCCACCGCAGCCAAGCGACAAATGGACGAAGGCAAGCGGTGGTCCGAGAACATGCGAGACACATGGACCGAAGATGGAGAAGGCCCAATGCACGACATCCGGTGATCGACGGCCTCAGCGAAAGTACGAGATCAAGCTTCGGCGTAAATACGCCACTGATCATGCAAGGGGGAAAGAAAACAGCATGCACCCGGGTGATGTGGCGACATACACCGCAACAAGCGAAGCTCCTCCACAAGCCATGCTCGCACGTGTACAAGGCATGTGCACAAATGCGGCAGATGGCTACACCATACATCTCTGAGTACTACGACATGCAGCACCTATTCGGTACATGGAGTGGAGAGTTTCACTCGTACGGCTTGGAAATGAATTATAAGGATCTTTGGCCGGACATGGTGCAATGGGGTCCCAACAGGGACTTGAAGAGAATAGGGAAGGGGCGACGGCAGACGCGGCGCTTCCAGAATGACATGGATGCTAGTCAACGTAGCAGTATTAGCCGCACAATCAAGTGCAGGATATGCAAGACCCCTGGGCACTCAATGAAGGATTGTCCCAATAGACCTAGCTCGTCCGGTCGGTATTCAGTGTCGTAATTTCAAGTTTTCTGTCTTCCTTGTTATGTCTCGATATTTGGATTTTAGGTTTTGGATATTAGGGTTTCATGGTTCCAAATATGTTATACCTTCCTTACTTTGAATGTATAAAAATGCTAAATTGCAAGTCCATTGGAGATGTCGACATGCAATGCACGCGACGCATCCATTAAGCAGTCCACTCGATAAAAGGCAACAGTAATGACATGAAGCAATCCACTCGATAAAAGGCCACCACAATGATGCATCGACCATTAAGTTACATGGTTCACGAGATTGAACATAATTGCGTAAATAAGGGGACGAGTACGGAGGTACAAGCTTCTCTGGTCGTGCCTAATGGTAGATGGTGTCTCGCGCTACCCACATAGAGTGTTGTTCACGGGGCCGCCTCAGACGTGGGTTGCCGTCATTGTAGTGGCACGCACATATGCAGCTAGGGTTCGCGCAGCAGCATGTCGGATCATAGGAACTTCCTATGTTTACGACCTCCTCGTTGCCCCTCTCGCGCTGTATCTGTTGGCGAAGGTCATCATTTTCCTCGTTGAGATCGTCAATCCGTGCCTCCAACTCAAAGATTCGGTTCCACAATCTATCCACATACATCGCAACATGTCGTTCATGGGGAGGATCGATCCAGCGGACAAAGTCGCATTTCACCATCTGCTGGAAAGGAGGGTTAACAGGGAGGCTCTATTAGCAGTAACGTAAAGGAAACAACTTACTAATTGTACCTGAGAGTATGGGCATTGGAAGAAACGTCGTCCGCCATCGGAAGGGCCCTCCAAGACCTGCACGACAGCGTCCTGCCTGTGTCCGCATTTCGGCCATACCGGTTGAGCACGCTTGTTCGGCATCAACAGGTAGTTAGGCCCAAAGTCCTCCCTCCTTTGAAGGGGAAGGTCTTGCTTTGGTGACCCCGGTTGGAATGGTCCTATTGTTTCGTCTGCCATGGTATGTCCTACTTTCGTCGCGTGGGGCGTGCATTTTATAGCCCGCGGGTTGAGGCTTGTAGATGACGAGACCAGACGTGACAGCTCCCTGCAAAGTAAAACGTGACAACACTCTGCCTCCTCAGCTTTGCAGATCGAAAAGACAAGACTCTGCAAAGTAGGACATGACAGCTCCCTGCAAAGTAAGACGTGACAACACTCTGCGTCCTCAGCTTTTCAGACCGAAAAGACAAGACTCTCCAAAGCAAGACGTGATGTACTCAGAACATCCCAAGTACACACATAACAACCAAAATACGTGTACAAATATAGTAAAATAAAATCGCACAACACGCGATACTACACGGCTCACTCTTACGAGTCACTACTCTCTCGCTGCGATCGCGTTAGCGTGCGCGCCTTGTTTTGCGCCGAGCATGACTCGTGGAGTACGCCCACCGTCCGGAGAGCGCGTGTCGGTCGCGAGGGGTAGGGAGACCGTTGAGGCGGAGGTGGACCAGGCCGACTCGAGCGGTGCTCGTAGCCGCACATGTCATCGTGATCGACCATGCCGACTGGGACAACTCAGGAATTGATCCACAACGGAGGCTATTAAACCACTTTGGGGTTGCGATGCTCGCAACTCGTTGCGCGAATGAAGTCAAGCCTTCGACGGGGGCACCGAACCCGAGGAGCTCGCCGAAGCGCATCGTGGGGCACCGAACCCGCAGGAGCTCGCCTCGAACGCATCGTGGGGCACCGAACCCGAGGAGCTCGCCTGAGTACGCTAGAAACCCCGCCGCCATTGATCGTTCCCTAGCGCCGTATCGCTCCCTCACACGAGCCGGGAGGCCCGTATCCTCGCTATCGATCGACGTGAATCGCCGCCCCACACGCAAATCAAGGCCGCAAGACGAACGATGTTAGTACAAGTAAGCACTCGACGTAAGTAACAACCTCGTACCTCCCGGATATGCACTGCAGATAACTGAGGCAGAGCGCCAGTCCGTATACTGGGTCCGGACGACAGAAGTGATTCATCCCGACGAACCTACCGCGAGAGAACGGCATGATGTTAGCGGCATGTATGGCATAAACCAAAAAACAGAACGTAAATTTGCACATAGCGACTTACCCCCGTGGCGACCTGTCCCGCGGATGACCGACGGGAAACGCTACGACGCCTGCCGGACTCGCTAGGTCGTGCTGAAGACCTAGCGGGTGAGCACGGTCCCCCCACTTCGAGCCCGATGCGCGGGGTGTCGTCCCTCGAACGACCGCAGCTCAAGTTCTTTACTATTTTCTTCATCTCCGCCGAGATGTGCTTCAAAACTTTTTTATACCCCGCTGGGGTTCTATCTGGGCTACTGAGGGCGTCGTCCGATACGCTCTGGACGTGCAGCGCCCGCTCCAACTGCAGTGACATACGTAACAGGTTCATTAACAGAAGGTACGAATGTCGTCAAGTCGGGAAGCGATGTGACGGTCGTGCGTGCGGCGGAGGCTCTCCTCGTGGTGCGTCGGCTGTGTCACCTCCCCTGGCCGCTCCGGAGGAGGAATAGTCAGTCTTGCGCGCGTTCGTGGCACGTACCACTCCATATACGCACCATACGACTCATGGTCGTACGGACGCTGCTCATGCCAGATATCCACGTGCGCCGTGTTCATCCATGTCGTAGTCCACTTCTCCTGATGCATTTGCCAGTCCCGAATCTGCCCACCCCACCTCGTTTGCCTGCATTTCCGGAAAGATTAATGTTACAAAAGAAGATGTAAGGACTGCGAATATTACTCGGATAAAGTTTGACTCACAGGTGTATCTTTCGCTCCAGGAGCCTGCCGTCCGGGGGGGCACGGACTAGTACAGACCAAACTGTCGCATTACGCGCTGCCACGCGTAAGGCTCCACCATATGTGAGAACACCAGGTGGTAGGTCGTTCTACACAACAGTACGTCCGGGATGCATTGCATGGACAACCCGTGCGGCGCTACGTCGAGCAGGAAACCAGGATGCCATACACACCAGATGATGTCGCTCTCGTGCAACGACTCAAACTCGTTGTGGTACAACGAGTAGCACCTCGCCGGTCTTGCGCTAGCCCAGCGCAGACGGGCACCAGTCCACCGTAAGCCCATGGTGGGCGCGTCTACGGCGTCATGTGGGGGGGTCCGACTAAAGGGTACGGGTGCACCGGTTTCTCTATGGTCGGCCGCCCAATAGGAAGTGCTCCCAACTCCACACCGCAGAGCACGTAGCGCATCGCTAGGTTGGTAGCGATGCTACCGTGTCGCGGCGCCACACAACCCCAGATGTGGCGCAAGGGCGGTGATCCCCAGCTATACTGAGGTATCGGCCCAGTCCCCGCGTCAACCAAAGACTCGGCGATGGGGATGAAGCTGGGGTTCAAAACATCCCCCTTTGATGTTGGAAACATGACCCAACCAAAGAGCTGTAGAATGTAAGCAACGAGGCGCCCTAACGACTCGTCAGGTGCACCCTCCGGGCATTTCCTGAAATGCCTCAGCCAAGTCCGGGGGACGCCACGTGCACCCTCCGGGATAGATTGGCCAAAGCGTTGCTCCACCCTGGCCTTCCAGTCCGCACTCGGAGGGCCCGGAACAAGCGGCACACCTCGGATCGGGAGACCAGTCAGGAACGACACGTCCTGTAGGGTGACCGTCATCTCACCCCACCGAAAGTGGAAGGTGTGCGTCTCCGGCCTCCACCTGTCGACAAGTGCGGACAGCAGGCTACCGTCGAGGGTGAACCCGCGTCCGACAGAGACCATCCTCGCAAAGGGCAACAAGCCCGCTCGTCGAGGATCGGACGTAACGATCGCCCGCCGCCCACCGCCCTCCCGCCCGGCGCCGGGGCGGAGGGCCATCCGCGCCGGCCAGTGAGCCACGCTTGCACCGGTGGTCCTCATCGTAGAATGGTTCCAGTAGCTCCGGTACAGACATGCCTAGCAACACATGCATAGAGAACATTAGCCATACTGCATGTTCTGCTAACACCGAGTGCATGTTCTAAGCCATAGTGCATGTTGTAAGCTATAGTGCATGTTCTGCTAAAGTACAATAAAAAGGAAACCAACACAATTCTAAGCCATAGTGCATGTTCGCTAACACCAAGTTAAAAATTTAAAATTTTACGGTCAGGTTCCTCATACTAACACTAACCCTAACAACAAGAAGTCTGCTAAGTAGACTAATTGAAAAGAAAAGGCTTTGCTAAGTCTGCTAACACTCTGTCTCCTCGCTGCTTCAATTCTAAGTCTGCTAACACTCTATTTCAATTTTGTTTAACGACCTCTAAATATTTTAATATTTTACAGTCAGGCTCCTCACACTATGTAAATCACCGAGTTAAAATTTACAACACTAACAACAATAAGTCTACTAAGTCAACTAATCGCGTTGCTAATCACGTGCTAATCACACTAAGTATTCTAATTACGTGCTAATCACACTAAATCTTCCAATTTTATATTCGAACACTTAGTTTCTACAATAACGAACTACAATTCATCTAATCACATTCTAATCACATTGCTAAACCTACCTAAAACTATAGCCGAATGCGAATGACACTTACCTTTTCTAGGTGCTCAGACGATTTCAACTTCTCTCTGGTTGGCTTCTACCTTCTCTGCCACGAGCTCAGTGCGATATGAAGTGAACTACTAAAAGAACGAATGAGCCACTACGAATGCAGTCCCGCTAGCTCTCTCCTCCACTGCTCTTAAAGAGAATCGTTACCCCGCGCGCAAATTAAGCCATAAATTTCGGCTCACAATTTGAGACAAGAAACAAGAGGTGACAGATCAATGCTTTCGGTGGAAAATACAGGAAGTGAGGGCCTCCTTTGCATCTTTTCATAATCAACACATGGCCAGGGCCTGGTTCAAATGTGTAAACAATCAACACCTGTTGCAAATGGAAGGAGTGAGGGCCTTCTGCAAATAGTTCAAATGTGTAAACAATCAACACCTGTTAGGGCTTTCTGCAAATGGTTCAAATATGGAGGCCAGGAAGGGCCTACTGCAAATGAAGGACACTAATTCAAATCTTTGCTATCAACACATATTAGAATAACACAATCATATCGATTAACAATAAAATATCTAAACAAATAAAATTATACAAAATTTATACAAACAAATAAAATTTCATTACACTACACAAAAAAAATTCGTAATTTGTTCAACTCATTTTTATATTTTAAAATTACCACAAATTTTCCCTAACCCTAACCCTAAATAACCTCTCACCTAACCCTAATTAACCTCTCCCTTAATCTCTCTCTCTCCTAAAGTGGCGCGGCACAGGGAGCCGGGCGCAGGCTCACCCTGCGCCCGGGAGGGGCCGGTGCGTGGGGCGCGTGCCAAGTGGCGGCGCCGCGCGTGCGGCGTGGAGCGGGGCGCGACAGAGGAGCGGGCGCAGCTCACCTGCGCCGGGAGGGCGATGCGCGGGGCGCGTGGCGGCGGGGTGGGCGCGTGGCGCAGGTGGGGCGCGTGGCGGCGGGCGCGGCGGCGGCGGGGGGCGCGTGGCGGCACAGAGGCCGGGCGCAGGTGAGCTCGCGCCGGGAGGTGGCGGGGCGGCTAGCGGCACAGGACCGGGCCGGAAGGCCGACGTGGCGGGGGCGGTGAGGTGGCGGGCTCGCGGGCGTGAGAGCAGCGCGCGGAGCTGAGGTGGCGGCGGGCGCGGGGTGAGCCTGCGCCCAGGGCGCAGGTGTCGCAATGGGAGCGCGGGCGCGGGGTCACCGTGCGCCCGACGTGCTATTTTTGCAAATACACTTTCGAAGTGGCCATATGTGTAAATACGTTTCATAAAATGACCGTATCGACAAAAAATTCGATATATATATAGTACTACTTCGTATACTAGACAACGAAGTACGTACGTACAAGACCCAGCAAACATTGACAAGACGGGCATGCATACGCTATCGATAGGGAATGAATGGAGCAGGTTGATATAGGACCACCAGGTGGACGAAGTTTATCGAGTTGGACACTCATTCTATGACATTTCACAGCAATATCATGTGCTATAGTGACATAACATTGGTTCTTAGTAATCGAATCAAAAAGCAAAGGCCAAACACGGCATGATACTGCAGTAAAAATACTGTAGCACACCTACTGTGGTTGAAACTGTAGCATGCTGCAGCTGTTGACCTCATCCGTTCTTCATGAATCTGACGGCTCAGACTATCGTAATATCACAGCATTATTGTTCTCTACTATTTCCTTTGTAATGTCAGATGATCTAAATCCTGTGGAGTTCCCAGTGGAGAGAAGTGAAATTAAGAGGTGTGGCGTAGCTCGGGAGCGATATCGAGTTTTTCTTAACGTAGGAATCCAAAAACGCAAGAACAACAAATACACATGAATTAATGGGCTGATTCATTGTATAGATCATCTAATGTCTATCAGATTTCAGCTTTACTTTCCCAGCAAAATTAGCAAAGAATGAATGGGCCGGTTGATAAGAGCCAAACTGAGCGAAGTTTATCTAGTTTTGAAAGGGAAGAAGTGAAATAGTTTTCCCTGTAATCATATAGATCGAACTAATTAGCTAGGTCCTTCTAAAACGCGTGAATCCAAAATTGCAGGAAGAACAAAACACACAAATTTATGGTCAGATTAATCGTACAGATTATCCGATGTCCATCCAGATTCATAGGGATTTGCTCACCCAAAGGAACGAATACTCCACATACTACTTCAAACTGTTCTTCCGGTCCATATCTGAATTCTAAACATTAGGGGTCTACTTACACAACAAAATTGGCAACGAATGCTCCACGTACCACTTGAAACTAGGGTCAACGGATCGAAAACTGAATCAAATAGCGGTTTTTTTATTCGTATTTTCTAAACGAATATGAATACAAATATTATTGAATACAAATCGAATACCTACTCAATTCGTCCGGATTCAGTCTTCATAACTTACGCAATGGTAAGATATTTATGATATTTTATCCTCATACATAGCACACTTAATCATTCTAGTTTATCTATTTCACCTAAAAGCGTGAATTCACATTAAATTAAAAATATTCATCCAACTAATTAGCCATATTGCAATAAAATATGTATATTATTTTATCGAATTCGAATACGAATACTAGTAGTGCGGATAATATTTTGGATGGCAAAAGTTCATACCATATTCGTATCCATATTTTTTATGCGAATGCGAATACAAATAGAGTTAAATTTTTTAATTGGATCGGAAAATCTAAATCATATTCGTATTCAATCGAATACGGTTGTCAAATAAAACAGGTAATTCGTATCTGATTAACACCCCTACTTGAAACGGCTCTTTCAATTCTTATCTGAATTATGCACATTACGGATCTACTTACACAACAGAATTAGCAACGAATACTCCACATGTATAGTACTTGAAAATGTCCTTTCAATCCTTTTCTGAATTCCAAACAGTAGGAATATAATTACGCAGCAAAATTAGCAACTACTTACTGCTCCACGAACTCCTTGAGACTGTTGTTTCAATCCTTATATGAATTCTGAACATTAGTGCGAATATCATGGAGATATGCTCATAATCTTAGGATGATTATACAATTGGCAATGGTGTTGAAGGTTTATCAAATCACTCGTTTTCTGCAGAGTTCAGGAATATCGGAATGACCACATTTGAGGAGCGGTATTACTGCACGTGGTCGTAGCTGAACGTGGTAGTAGAAGGCTTTGACTGCACGTGGTCGTAGCTTTTTGTATCGAGTTGTCAAATATTGTTAATTCTGAGTACTGTAGCTACGAATACCGAGTGGTCGGAAGCTACGAGTACTATTCATCGAGTATTGTAGCTACGAGTACCGAGTGGTCACCATCTTCGAGCACTGCAGCTACGAGTACTGCAGTTATGAGTACTGTTCATTCCGAGTACTGTAGCTCGAGTACTGTTCATCACGGACAGTGGTCGTGGGCACTGATCATAGACAGTGGTTATGGACACTGGTCGTAAACAGTGGCCGTGGATACATATGTGATGCATGTGTCTCTGATGTGTATTTTGACTAACGTGTGTCAAGTTACGAAGAACTTGTTCGCGGAATCGATTTCTTGGTCTATTTTTTGCAGGTGACTTGATGGTCAACTATGGTCAACGGTAAGGAGGATCAGGACTTGGTTAGAAGAACCAAGGTCCAGAACGATCGTGGATACCGGGAGAGATGGTTGGACTCAAGCATGGCGCAAAAAGGACAATGATGACCTAGCGGGATAGTTCGGTGTGATGGGTTGCATCAAACGGTGTGACAGTTTGGTGTGACGGGTCACATCAAGCAGCGTGACAGTTCTATACGATGGGTCACATCAAGCGACGCAAAGGTCGATGCAAGTGAGCCCTGTTGTGTGTAAACTTAACGGGTGTCCGTTTAGATGTCTTCCTCTAGAAGCTAGCATCCACTATAAATAGAGGAGGGTGCTGGTTGTGCACCCTCTAACCCTGGTACGAGAAACCCTAGTTTGGTTTAGGAAGAACAGAGGAAAGTGGAGAGGTATGGTTCTAGACAGTTGGATTGATTGTGTGCTCAAGTATTGAGCTTTTGTCCTCTAGGATGGAGTGGCTGTAAACTAACTTCAATCTGAAATCAATCCAAGCAAGTTTCTTCAAGATGAGTCTATTCTTGTTCTAGCTTTCTCTTTTGTGATTTTAAGGTTTTCTGTGATCCTTTGGTTTCTAGTCCAGATCTTGCTTGCTGTGACATGTGAAAATGCATCTAGGATTATCTTAATCATCTCTTACCCACGAGTAAGTTTTTGGATCATATTTTGGTTTTGATTCGATTTTGAAGTAATCTTCACTCAAATCAAAAAATGTCGGAACTTTGGCAATGATCTTCACGATTCTTGACTAGAATAGGTTCCTGACATTCTAGAGAAGGTGTGTTTCAAGCTTCGTGTAGTTTGGAGCTGTGAATCAAATCTTAAACCAATTTGTGATCTTGCATTCTGGCTGATTTTACTGTTCATCCGAGAGGTCTGACCACTCAACTCTTTTTGTCTTAGGTATTAGGTGTTTTTGGTCTGTTTTCTTCAGGGAGTTGATTGGATTCAATACAAGTCTTTCGCTATGCTTGTATATTGATCTTTATAACTCTCATAGCTATTGGAATGAAAATCGTGTTGAATCCAATCAAAATGAAAAAGAGACCATGCTCTTATTCATCCCCCTCTAGTCGCCGTTTTGGTCCAACAATTAGGTATCTGCTTACGCAGTAAAATTAGCAACGAATTAATGCTCCGCATACTTCTTGGAACTGTTCTTTCGATCCTCATCTGAATTTTGACCATTAGAATGCACTTATTCAGAAAAATTAGCCACGAATGCACCACATACTATTTAACGCTCTTTCAATCCTTATATGAATTCTGAACATTAGGATCAACTTACACGGCAAAATTAGCAATGAATTAATGCTCCACATATTACTCGAAACAGCTCTTTCAATTCTTTTCTGAATTCATGGATCTGTTTACGCAGCAAAATTAGCAACGAATCCTCTACATACTAGATACTACTTGAAACTGTTCTTCTAATCCTTCTGAATTCTGAACCTGATCTCTTCAAAAGTCAAATCCAATGTTCAACACTCCACCTTTGCATGCATGCAAGCCGAGTGCATACCCAACACAAAAGAGGCACGAGAGTTGGGGACGGACAGTCCACCTGTAATTGCAGTAAGACACTCCTGATGCCACAAGTACGAGCCGGACAGGCGGAAAGGCAGAGGAGGAGCGAGGCCAAGCGGCCCACGTCTCGTCACTTCGGGGTGGCGCGGGCCCAGCCGCAGCGGCCGCGCCGAGGTGGGTTGCTGCCGTGCGGTAAGCGGACCGCCTGCCGATGCTTGCTATTAAAAGGCTCGAGCCGACCGCTCCCAACCAAACTCCCTCCCCGTGGCCGCCCGCGTCCCGAGGCCCCGAAACAGCGGCTCGTTCCCACTCCTCGCGGCGCGGCCGTCCCACCACCTCAGCAGCGGCCAGCCGGCCACCACGCCACCTTTGACTCGGCCGTGAGCGCCTAGGCTAGGCTAGCCGCGCGCGACCGCATGGAGGTACGACGCAGGGTGCCGCCGCCGCCGCCGCCGGGTGCCGCCGTGGGCGTGGCACGCCAGTCGCCCCCGCCTCCGGCGGGAGCGAGGGTGCAGGCCGGGGACGCGCTGCCGCTGCCGATCCGGCACACGAACCTCATATTTTCCGCCCTGTTCGCGGCGTCGCTCGTGTTCCTCATGCGGCGGTGGCGAGAGAAGATCCGCTCCTTCACGCCGCTCCACGTCGTGAGTCTCGCCGAGATCCTGGCCATATTCGGCCTCATCGCCTCGCTCATCTACCTCCTCAGCTTCTTCGGCATCGCGTTTGTCCAGTCCATCGTCTCGTCCAGCGACGAGGACGAGGATTTCCTGGTTGGGTCCGGCGCGGCGGGGGCCGCGGCCGCCGGCCCGGCGCCGGCGCCGGCTCCGTGCGGGCTTCTGGGGAGCACCGACGCGGTATCCGAGAAAATGCCGGAGGAGGACGAGGAGATTGTGGCCTCGGTCGTCGCCGGCAAGATCCCGTCCTACGTGCTGGAGACCAAGCTGGGTGACTGCCGCCGCGCCGCCGGCATCCGGCGCGAGGCGGTGCGGCGGATCACGGGGAGGCAGATTGAGGGGCTCCAGCTGGACGGGTTCGACTATGCGTCGATTCTCGGGCAGTGCTGCGAGCTGCCGGTGGGTTACGTCCAGGTGCCGGTGGGCATCGCCGGGCCGCTCCTGCTCGACGGCCAGCGCTTCTACGTCCCCATGGCAACCACCGAGGGCTGCCTCGTTGCCAGCACCAACCGCGGCTGCAAGGCCATATCCGAGTCTGGCGGCGCCAGCAGCGTCGTGCTCCGGGACGGCATGACGCGCGCCCCCGCCGCCCGCCTCCCCACCGCGCGCCGCGCCGCCGAGCTCAAGGCCTTCTTGGAGGACCCCGCCAACTTCGAGACGCTCTCCATGGTCTTCAACAGGTAGAACACTGAGCACACAACCAAAATTTTTAAATAATCGTGCTTGATAGCTACATGCCACAACTGCTAGACTAGTTGTATCCTACTAGCCCTTTCAACTCGTGCGCCTAGAATGCAACAAATGGCACTGGACGTACACACCGCTCGTTTTCGACGATACGTCTCTGTGGCCGAAGGCACATGTCTCAAATCAAAATCGATATTCTTTTCATCACATAGCCACTCTGATTGTAAGGTTTGGTTTGAAGTTCTTATGTAGGATGATGTGAGTATGACGTGATGAATGAATATCAAATGTGAGCAGGTCGAGTAGATTTGCGAGGCTGCAGGGTGTGCAGTGCGCGATGGCGGGGAGGAACCTGTACATGAGATTCAGCTGCAGCACGGGGGACGCCATGGGGATGAACATGGTCTCCAAGGGCGTGCAGAACGTGTTGGATTACCTCCAGGATGACTTCCCTGACATGGATATCATTAGCATATCAGGTTCGCTTTGCTCTGCCTCCTTTTGCAGAAGTTGAATTACTTCACTTTGAGTCACCTGTTCTTCTGGCTATAATGAAGTTCCTAATCATAAATTTTAATTTTTCCAAGACATAAATTCTACTTGCATGCAAATGTAATCATATTTGAAGAACTATGGCTTGCTTAAAAAAAATCTTCACAGAATAAGCAGAGTGGCCTTTTGGCGATACAGAGAGATGACCATTGGCATGTCCTATTGAATTATTGGGGGAAGCTTATGGACAGCATTATGCTGAACATTGGCATGTTCAAATCCAATTATACCATTTTTAAATCAGATGGTCAGTGAATCTACTTGCCATGACATAAGACGTTCAATTACATTACGATTCTCCCTGTCACACTCCCAATAGCTTGATACTAAACCTTGCTACTAGAGGAGAGAGAAGGGTTAGAGGGGATTTTAGTATCAAACACTCCAATAGTTTTGTATCTTTTAGCTTGTTACTAAAATTTATTAGTAAAGGAGAGAGAAAGACTAGGTGGGAGAGAGATGACCTACTAATTTCTTGGTCCGCTAAATAGGTTTGATACTTGCATGAGTATCAAGCTTCTTCTCTCTCCTCCCTCTCTTTTCTCCACCTCATCGAAAAGCTGACATGACATAGGCTAAGTACGAAGCAAATTTGCTTGTTGGGAGTGCCTAGGAATAGATAGAAAGGGCTTTGAAAGCAGTCTTTTTGGTGAGAAGATACACTTTATTGCGCTCGAGCTGATAGGAGTATAGAACGATATTGACTTTGAGTAGTTGGAACTACCTTTTCTTGATCATGCATGCTAGAATGTTCGGGAGAAAGTGTGCAAGTTGCAAGAAAAATCGCAAGAAAGAATATTTGAAGCAGACACATCACTGCATCTTTTTGTTTTTACACGAGTGAACAGCCCCAGAATATTTGAAGCAGACACATCACTGCATCCTTTTGTTTTTACACGAGTTAACAGCCCCAGTCATCATACATATTGTATTTGGCCTTACTAATATATACCTGATTTCATTAGCATAATTATGTGCATCAAATAACTCAATAGTGCTCCAACATCTTGTAACACATTTTCATGTTCATATTTTTCCAAACTAATTAGTATCCTTCTCTTATGAAATCAGGCAACTTTTGTTCTGACAAGAAGCCAGCTGCTGTGAATTGGATCGAAGGGCGTGGAAAGTCTGTGGTTTGTGAGGCCGTAATCAAGGAGGAAGTTGTGAAAAAGGTTCTGAAGACCAATGTGCAGTCACTAGTAGAACTAAATGTGATTAAGAATCTTGCTGGCTCAGCTGTTGCTGGAGCCCTTGGGGGTTTCAATGCCCACGCAAGCAATATTGTATCAGCCATCTTCATAGCCACCGGCCAGGATCCTGCACAGAATGTGGAAAGTTCTCACTGCATCACAATGTTGGAAGCTGATGGCAAAGATCTTCACATCTCCGTTACTATGCCATCTATTGAGGTATGCAACGATATCATTTTTATTTATTGAAGTGTTTAACATATTCAGGCTTTGTTCTAATGATGTGCATTACCTGCAATTTGCTTGGTCCCACTTTTATTTGTTTTGCAAGAAATGCTCTGCACGTATATCATGGTCCCTAATGGGTTAATACTTAACTCTTGCACATCCTTTTCCATGAACTGTTGTCCGTTCAAATCTATTGGGCATTTCCGTCTAGCAAATACCTTTGCTAAAGAAAAGGTTAAAGGTGATATATCAATGTTGATGACATCCTGAAAAATAAAACCCTAGTACAATTAATTTTACACTAATTGGGCAAAAGCAGTTGGTACAATTGGAAAGAACTGTGTATTTGCTACATACGACCCGACTACATTTCTTCGTCAGATCAATCAGCTGATTTGTATCAAAGGAATCTTTCCTTTCCTTTCCTTTCCAACAAAACGGAATCTTTTCTTGTGCTTGTTTTCCTATTCAACTACTTGCTGGCTCGAGCAGGCTCTGTCTATTATTTTAGTCGTTTATTATGATGAGGCACATTTTCCTATGTTTGATGTTTGTTGTTTCTGAGGCCTAAGATTACTTGTTTAATAACATTTAAATTTATACTCATCAAGTACACAATGATGAACATGCTCTGATTATTACTGAAATACAGGTGGGCACAGTTGGGGGAGGGACTCAGTTGGCGTCACAGGCCGCATGCTTGGACCTACTCGGCGTGAAAGGCGCAAACAGGGAATCTCCAGGATCAAACGCGAGGCTCTTGGCCACCGTGGTGGCAGGTGGGGTTCTTGCCGGGGAGCTATCCCTCTTATCCGCCCTTGCCGCAGGCCAGCTTGTCAAGAGCCACATGAAATACAACAGATCCAGCAAAGATATGTCCAAGGCCGCATCTTAATTCGACATTTGGACCATTGCAGAGGAAATGGGCAAACCCAGAGAGTAAAATACTGTTAAATAATTTTATATCCCGGCGAAGAGCAGAGAGGGTGAAAGGGGGGAGGGCAAAGGTGGCTTTCTCAAAAGGTAAAACCGTAAAAGAACTCATCAACATCAAGTGAACAGTTGTATGTGAAATGAAATCGTGATGTCTGCAGATAGATTGGAGTCCTTGTTCGCGGAGTTTGACCTATTTATTTCTTGATGTTGGCCGGTCTACTCAAAGTCATTAAACCCGTCGTTCTCCCCTTGCCGCTGCTGGCACACTTTCTCCCGGGCGCTGGAGAAGCTAACCTTGGTTTGTGTTCATAAAGCTTCGTGATTACCTTGGTGCAGAAAGTGTAGAGATCTCTCTCCTTGCTTCAGGAAGCCTGTGAACTTTCCAGCTCTGAAACTATTTCACCTTGCTTGATCCTTTTTTCTCCTTTCTTAATCGAATATTGTAGAAGTTGATGTGATTGTAAAAAGATGTGGTGGTCCTCAAAAGCATCATGGCAGTTTCTTCCATTGTATCAGCATCGCCTTTTCTATATCTGCCTAATTCTAGATTGTCATCAGATGTTCAAATGTCACCCTCGCATGCATGCCTGTCCCCGGCAGGTTGGTTGGATGAACAACCTGTAGGAACCGGACCTTTCTGTTGCTGCATTGCAAGCTCATTTTGACATTTTTTGCTATGCTGCCTGTGCAGCACAACAATATCATCATCTTTGTGTGGCATTTTAAAGCAAAATCAAAATTCCCCGTGTGGGGGCAAGCCAGGCAGGGTGTGCTACTTGCTCGGTGCCACTGGTGGATCATGGATGGGCATTGTTAGAATGATCTCAGGGGCCAAATGCCCCCTTTGCTCGCGCCCTGATCGGGGGCGCCCAGCCCAATAGGCTGGTGGGCCCCTGTCGCCAGCGCCACATATAAGAGGTGGGGCCGGGGCGGCACGAAGGCCAAGGTTCACCGTGCCGGCCACCATCCCCACCAAAAACCCCTAACCCGATCTTCAAGGGGACGGTCGGTACCCCTAACCCTTTCTCTCTCTCTCCCTTCCCTCTCAGATCTAGACCCCAGACAAGAATCGAACACAACAATGGTATCAGAGCATTACCGAGATCGGGCGGGGCGGATGGGCAGTCGCGCGCGCGCGGGTGTGGTGAGGCTGGCCATGGCGGCGCGAGCTGCGTGGGGTTTGGCCCGCGTGGAGAAAGAGGCCGTGGGCCGTGGCCGCAAGTGAATGGGCCGGATTGATGTTTTGAACAGTAAATCCGTGAAAAGAATTTTAATGATTTTCAGAAGCATTTATGAGTGAATGTGATTGAAAATTTTGAAATTTTGATCAAAAATCTCTGTAAATTTGCTTCTGTATAATGAATTATTTTAGAATAATTACAGTTTCCGCTGCAAAAGTTAATGTTGATTAATTTTTATTATTAAATTCGAACCAACGAGAGAATTTAATTTTGGAAAAATAGATATAATTTCCAGAATTTTATGATATTGTTATTTTCTGACCAACGTTGATAATAACAATATTGTAATTTTTAATTGATGATTTTATGCATTATTTCTATTTCTGCCCAACGGTGATGTAGATTTAATGTATAGATAAAATTGATTTAATTGTATGTCGTATTTTTGACCAACGTTGGAAATAAGACATATAATTTTGCTGTTATGTTCTCACTGAATATGAATTGTGTTTTCAGGAGGATACTCCTTGATGGACTACATCAGGGATATCCCGGTTCTCAAAGGAGATAACTACGGTGAATGGAAGAAAAGATTGACTGACCTTCATCTTGGTGAGGTGGATCGGTAGTCACCACACCGTGTCCCACGAGCCTGTGGCACCGGTGAGAATGAAAATGAGACCGATCTTGCTAGCGGACTGCATGAGGGACTATGCTCCCATAAAAATGTCATATGATCTTGATCATAAAAAGTGGGTCACTGCCAACAAGAAATGTTTGGCTGTGATAAAGAACACGATTGAGCCTGCAATTGTGGGATCAATCGCAGAGTGTGACATCATCACAGTACCTTGAGAAAATAAAGAGTCGGTTCATCGCTCTTCAACGACATATGCTACACAAACCTGATTAAGCGACTTGTGACGAAAGGTACTCGGTGGTGGCGGTGGCATAAGAGAACACATACTAAGGATGAGCAACTTGGCATCCAAGCTTAAACCAATGGATTTGGCTCTCAAGGATGAGTTCCTTATTCATTTGATTTTTGCTTCCTTACCGGATAAGTTTGACACTTTTGTTGTCAACTACAACATGCAGCCCGAGAAATGGGACTTAGAAAAGTGCATAGCTATGTGTGTGCAAGAGGAGGAAAGATTTAAATCCTCACATGGTGGTTCTATCAACTATGTGAAGGACAACAAGAAAAAGAACTTCAACAGTAACTTCTCCTCAAAGAACAAGGGAAAAACCTCTGTCCATCAGCCTCAACAGAATAAGTTTGCAGTAGACAAAGATCAGTGTCTTCACTGCAAGAAGATGGGACACTACAAGAAGAACTGTCCCGATTACTTAAAGATGATAATAGCAAAGAAAGGTGAGAACATTATTACCTTCATAAATGAGTCCCTGTATGTACAATATTCAAAATCTACTTGGTGGATTGATTCAGGTGCAACTGTTCATGTTGCAAATAACATGCAGGGATTCCGTTCGACGAGGAATACGCAAAGAAAAGAAAGATGCATTAAAGTCGCAAATGGAGTCCAAGCTGAAGTTGAAGCCGTTGGCGATCTTTCATTAGAGCTAGCTGATGGCTTCACTCTTTTACTTAGAGATATTCTTTATGTTCCCTCTTTACAGAGGAATTTGATTAGTGTTTCATGTTTGGACAATGATGGTTATGATTGTCATTTTGGAAATGGCAAGTGTGAAATAATGTTTAATAAAGAATGTGTTGGTCTTACCATCTTACAAAATGAGCTTTATTTGTTATCATTATGTGATGATGTGAATGTCGTATGCGAAAATGGGAACGTCGCGTGCGAGAAAGTGAATGAATCCTCGTCTACGAATGTAAACAGGAAACGAAAGAGAACTCTAGATGCGTCGTCGAAATTATGGCACTGTCGTTTAGGCCATATTTCGAGGGGGAGAATAGAAAGACTAGTTAAGAATGATATTCTTCCTCCATTAGAGTTCTCCGACTTAGAACAATGCAGATCGCATTAAAGGAAAATATGTAAAGAAAATTAAGAAAGACGCCAAAAGAAGCACAGAATTCTACAAATTATTCACACGTACATTTGTGGTCTTTTTCCGTGAAAAGTGTGGATGGATATGACTCGTTCATAACATTCACGGATGATTACTCCCGTTATGGATATATTTATCCAATCAAAGAAAGAAATGAAGCCTTGGATAAATTCAAGATATTTAAGGCTGAAGTTGAAAACCAACACGATTTAAAGATTAAGATAGTCCGATCTGATCGTGGGGGGGAGTACTACGGTCGACATACCCCATATGGACAAGTTCTGGACCTTTGCAAGGTTTTACAAGAAAATGGTATAGTAGCCCAAAGATTCTACACCGAACCTCAAAAAATGGAGTAGGTGAAAGACGCAACTGCACTCGATGGATATGGTGCGAAGCATGATGAGCTATTCCACACTGCCATTGAGTCTATGGATGGAGGCGTTGAAAACCGCCATTCATATTCTCAACAGAGTGCCTAGTAAGTCGGTACCCAAAACACCGTACGAGTTGTGGACAGGAAGAGTTCCCTCACTAAACCACTTGCGTGTGGGGGGAGTCCTGCTGAGGCTAAAATATTTAACTCAAACCTTGGGAAGCTTGATCCCAAAACAGTAAGTTGCCATTTCATTGGCTACCCTGAAAAGTCAAAAGGTTTTCATTTCTACTGTCCAGACAGATATACAAAGTTTGTAGAAACGAGACACGCTGTCTTCTTAGAGGATGAAATGATGAGGGGAAGTATGGTAGCTCGTGAGATTGACCTTGAAGAGAAGCGGGCGTATGCGCCCACTCCGATGATTCAAGAGCCATTCTTCATACTACCTGTTGTCACTGCACCGACGGTGCAAGATACTGTGGTGTCAGCACCTGTTATTGTTCCTCCTGTGGCAACAATGAATGAGAATGAGGAACCTGTTCTTCAGGATCCTATAGAACCCATTGCCACAAATGAGGGGGGAGTAACAACAGCCTCAAACAGAAGATGTACCAAATGAGGAGGCCCCGAGGAGGTCTCAAAGAGTAAGAAGATCAACTATTTCTGATGATTATCAGATTTATCATACAGAGGAATTTCAAATGGAGGATGATCCCACCTCATTTGAAGAAGCCATGAGAAGCGAAAATTCCTCAAAATGGCTTGAGGCCATGGAAGAGGAAACGAGGTCCATGAAGGCTAATAAAGTCTGGGACTTGGAAATTATTCCTAAAGGAGCCAAAACAAGAGGGTCAGAAATGGGTCTACAAGACAAAGCTCGACTCCCAAGGGAATGTAGAAAGATACAAAGCGCGACTTGTGGCAAAAGGCTTTACGCAAAGAGAAGGATTGATTACAATGAGACCTTTTCTCCGGTCTCATGTAAAGATTCCTTCGAATCATAATGGCATTAGTAGCACATTATGATTTAGAGTTACATCGATGGATGTAAAGACGGCATTTCTTAATGGGGATTTGGAGGAAAATGTTTACATGGCACAACCGAAAGGTTTTGTCGTGGAAGGAAATGAAAGAATGGGATGCCGCTAAAGAAATCAATTTATGGGTTAAAACAAGCTTCAGACAAGTGGTACTTGAAGTTTGACAAGACAATAAGAAAATTTGGTTTTAAAGAAAATGTAGAGGACAAGCGTGTTTATGCAAAGTTTAAAGATGGGAAGTTTATCTTCCTAATCACGTATGTGGATGATATCCTACTAGCTAGTAGTGATGTTAGTCTCTCATCGGAGACAAAGAAGTTTTTGTCCTCAAACTTTGATATGAAAGATCTTGGTGAAGCTTCGTTCGTTCTAGGATCGAAATTCAGGGGATAGAAATAAAGGGACATTGAGACTATCGCAAAAGACATACATAGAGAAAATCTTAAAGAAATTTGGTATGCATAAATGTAGTCCTTCACTGCACCTATAGTCAAGGGCGATGATATGGAGATTTTCAATGCCCAGAACCAAGACGAGCTCGATCAAATGAAATCGGTTCCATATGCTTCAGCTGTCGGAAGCTTGCAGTATGCTCAAGTGTGTACGCGCCCTGACTTAGCGTTTGTTACCGGGTTACTTGGCAGATTCCAGAGCAATCCTGGAATAGAACATTGGAAATTGATAAAGAAAGTCTTGCGTTATTTGCAAGGAACAAAAGGCCTCATGATGACATACAGAAGATCAGATACACTCCATATAGTGGGGTATACAGATTCTGATTTTGCGGGAGATGATAGAAAATCAACATCCGGATATGTATTCACTCTCGCAGGAGGAGCTATATCGTGGAAAAGCTCAAAGCAAACCGTCACTACATCGTCCACAATGTATGCCGAGTTTGTAGCATGTTATGAGGCTACGGGGCGGTGAATCGGCTAAAGAAGTTCATACCCGCTTTAAAAGTGGTTGACGACATCAATAGACCACTTAAGTTGTATCGCGATAATGAACCCGCAGAACGTATGCCCACAACAATAAGTCAAGTGGTGCTGCCAAACACATTGACATAAAGTACTATGTTGTGAAAGATAAAGTTCGGGATCAAATTATAAGTCTTGAGCATATAAGTACCGCAAAGATGTTAGCGGATCCGCTTACTAAAGGCTTACCACCCAACGTGTTCAGAGAACATGTAGCGGCATGGGTTTAAGGAAAGCCTATGATTCTGGACTAAAAGATGGCCCAAAAGATTAAAGTAACTATTTGAAACAGAGGTGTATTGTAATCATAAATCTATCGGCAATTGACCGTGACGATGAGACATGCTCTATGCACTAATCTGTGATGGAATGTGTAAAGACAAAAGTAATTAAAGATAAAGTATAGATTGAGATCAAGGGGGAGAATGTTAGAATGATCTCAGGGCATTTGGCCCAACGGCCAAATGCCCCCTCTCGCTACTCGATCGGGCGCCCAGCCCAATAGGCTGGTGGGCCCCTGTCGCCAGCGCCACATATAAGAGGTGGGGGCCGGGGCGGCACGAAGGCCAAGGTTCACCGTGTCGGCCACCATCCCCACCAAAAACCCCTAACCCGATCTTCAAGGGGGCGCTCCAGCGACGGGAAGTTCCACCACCGCCGCCATCGAACGCCGCCGCCAACGAACCAGCAATGGCCGGCTCTTCATCCTCTACGACGGACGGTCGGTACCCCTAACCCTTTCTCTCTCTCTCCTTCCTCTCAGATCTAGACCCCAGACAAGAATCGAAGACAACAGGCATGTGACTGCATGTTCTGCAGATTAGATCTGGCAGGGAAAATGGCCTGGGGGATGGAAGGAAAGGGTGGAGGTGGCCCGAGATTTGCGTTCTTGCGAGATTTTGCGTGCCCCAACCGCTGCAGTTCTAGTGTACGCCTCGCATGAAGCTTCCGGCCAAGCGAGGTCGCAGCTGCTTGCAGGCTACATGGCACCGGGAAAGATCCTCCTGTGAATCTGTGATCCTCTTGTGTTGAGATGCGCGATGGGCCTAGCGTAGAGTACATAGACATGTTCAAATATCGGGCCGGGCCGGGCCGGACTTCAGGTCAGCCATGGAAAAGCCTGGCATTATAGCAATAGGCCCAAACCGGCCTGAAGCAGGACAATTGCTTGTTCTCTAAGCCCGAAGCACGACCCGGTTAAAAATGGACAACTTAGTAATGACATATATCTAAACTAGCAGGGAGGATCCCGCATTTGTGTGGCTATATTTGTTTCAAAGTTTATAGTATCAAATGATATAAGTTATGCTTGAAAATATACTTACGTATTTTGTAGGCTATTTAGATTTTTAAGACATCATAAATATTGGAAATGATAATAGAAGTTTTTTAAAAAATACAGCTTAAAAACATAATTGAAGTATGAGTTTTGATGGGAGAAAATTATTGAGCATAATAAGTTGTTAGGTGTTCTTATAAACACAACCATTCTCCATCATGCATGAATTATGTGGCTGCATGCTCATATTCTTCTTCCATTAGTTACTCTTTTCCAAAATGTATGTATATACATCTCCCTCTATTTAATCTCAACCAATATGTTGATTATGTATGAGAAAAATTATCTTAGTAGTTCAGATGGTATTAGAGTACCCTACCCACGCATACACCGATTCACAATGGACGACTTACCTTCTCTACATTAGCTGCTTTAGCGAACCATGTGTTTTTTATCTTTTTCATTGCCACAACTTTTCTACTTCAACCCCCAACAACAAACTCAATTCTTAATCGATTCCTCTCAACTGCTACCCCTTTCAACACAATATTCTACTACATAGTTATCTTCTACTTCACTTCAACTATTACTAACTGGCTTACCGCTAATCGTTGCGACACACATGCAATCATCGTCGACCCCTATTGAGGACACCTATCACGCTCTCTCCGATGGCCCTAGGCATATTCCCTACGGCTGCATCATCTCTACTTCGAGTTCTTTGCTCCTCATGCTTCAATTCGTAGGATACATGCATGTATATACACATGCATGATGTACTCTTCTCCTGCATCGATCGCTCATCTTCTTCGGCGTTGGCCAACTCAACGTTGTGGCTTCCTCACTAACCGCGGTGACCTCCTGTCTTCACTTTTCACTGATGCTAACATGTCTGCTTTAGTCGCTGTCTAACGATATAGAGAATCTTCTCGCCATCGTCGGTGACGTCGCGCTCTCTCACTGGCGATGACACGCTCCTCAATACCCAATGGCCCCATGTTGTCCACGGCTCGTCTTCAATACAGAGCTTCATCTTGTTTCCATCTCTTCTCTGTCAAAACTTCCCTATCATCGAGCTTCTTTGACCATTGATTTCTTCAACAACGTCGACGCCCACAACTCGTTGACGCGACTCTTCGCTCCTTCGACTCTACTTTCTCTCAAACGGCTCCAGTGAGCAACACAACATTGACATCGTTGAATGGCTAAGGTGAGCAGCACAATATTGTTCTTATCTCTATCGTCGCCGTCTCCGCTCTTCGTTTCCTCTTGGGTCAATGTTTTCTTGTGGGACAAATTGACACCATTGCACTCTTTCGTGGTCTTCTCTAACGCTATTAGTGTTATCCTCGTTATAGTTTTTATTTTTATTCAAAATTTCAATTACTTTTTATTGGAGTTCGTAGGTATTTTACTTTAGAATTCATATGGAAATTCTTCCAAATTTCAGAATTAGTTATTTTACTTTGGAATTGATATGGAAATCAATTTGCGATTTTCTTTTATTTTTTATTTCAAATTATAGTTATTTTTGGACTTTACATGGACTCTTTCTTTTAAATAAGACCGTTATAATCTGGGCCCACCATGATTAACAGTGTAGATATTTCTATTTTTTTTTCTCTGATTTATCTGATAATTTCTAGTCTTTGAGAGCGAACGTGGTGACTTCTTTTACCTTTCCTTTAATAAGATAATAGATAACCCTTTTTTAAAGGCGCCCACACTTTTTGAAATTCAAACTTTGCAAATTTCGACTAGCAATTAGACCGACAACACATAGGTTATGTGACATAAAAATGATTTCGGTAGATTCGTATTTGAAAGCACTTTCTTATAATTATGCTTTTGTAGCTATGAAAAAACTATTACGAGCGAAATTTACGGTCAAAGTTCGATTATAGAGACCGCACAAAGTCGAAGTCAAACAACGCCTTGTAAAAATCCACGAAGGGGGTACAAAATTGCACCGTTAGCACTATAACTCAGTGCATTTTAGCCTTCATGCTATACTGAGTTCATGCAACACACAGCTCAACCAAATGCTTAAGGTAACGAGGAAAAGTAAGTAATACATATCGTACATCGACATCCGTTACCACAAAGAAGAAGGAACTATTACGAAAAACAGCGACACACTTATTCAGATCTTTACGAGTGTCTTTGGTTGTCTGTATGGGTTGGTTCGTATGAGTAGATGCAAGTTTTTTTATGCTTAGTTGCCTAGTTAGGTGGGTGAGCCTGGTTGACTGAATACAAAATTCCCTGTCGGGTTAGGCCCGAGAGAAACGCTCGATTGAAGCTTCCTTCCTCAGCCAGGCTGAGTGCATGCAGGCTGACCAACGCTCGTGAGTCCGTTCACCTTCTCCCGCGTCAGATACAGGCAACCAACCAACATCTCAACACAGTCTGACCTAATAAAAACAAACAACCAAATAACTCATCATTGCATCTACTCAGTCTGGTTAGATTCAATCTGGATTCAGCCTAGATTCAATCAGGCTAAAGACATGCCGGCAATATGAAACTCCATGTTAATCAGCACAGCAGAAAATTTGCAACCTCTGTACAAGAGAGCCCGCCACGAGCAAAGCAAAGATTTTGCAAATCTGCAATGGCAAATAGGCCTAAGCCCAATCCGTCCACTCAGTTGGGCTCGTGTTACCGATCTGGTAGATTCTAACACGACTACTTGATAACATGGGCCGGCCGGCTCGATGGCTGTTACATCGTGCAGTTGCGGTGGTTTTCTTTCTTGCGGACCATACCGGACACCAAGGCGTCGCGAGAGGCGATCGGGAGGGGTCGGAGATCGAGGAGTCGGCGGCGACGTGGGAGGGAGCGGTCGGCGCTGCTGCGGAGCGGAGGAGAGGATAAACCATTGGTGAGGGAGAGGGAGATGACGCCTGGGAGGGGGTGGAGCCGGACGGTGGGGAACGCGCGGTCGTTCGTGGGCAACGCGCTGGGCGGCCTCCGCGGGCGGAGCAACCTCGCCTCCTGGGCCGTCGCCGGAACCCTCGCCTACTACCTCTGGGTCAAGCCCGCGCGAGAGCTCCAGAAGGAGCAGGAGGTCAAAATCTAACTTCATTCCTCCACCCCCCTTGTTCCTTTCTTTCCTTTCCCTTGCTGTATACTTCCTATTGCAGCCGTAGTTGTCTTCTATTGGATCATTCTCGAGATGTTTCCTCAGATCGTTGGCTGTAGGGGACGGTTGCATCTATTCATGCGTGCCTGGTGCCTGGCAATTGTCGAATCGAGCAGTTAGTTAGCCCATGCGCCAGCGTGTGTAGTTCTTGGCATCGAGAGCTTTTGGTTCACTAGAGAGTTGTGCATTGGATTGCTGGAAAATTGTTTCTCTCGGTTGGTTTTGGTAGGAATTGCGCACCTTTCTTTCTTCCAAATCTGACTGTGAAGAAACACCACTTAATTAGACCCGGAGTCCTGAATCCGTGTACCGCTGCTTTGCTAAGGCTTTCCCACGACGTATGCCTTGCTTAAGCTATTGTTGCTCATGGAGTCAAGCTATAAATCTTAGTGATGCTCCTTTTCTTGCAATAGGTGTAAGTGATATGGCATTCTTGGATAAAATATGCGGTCATGGCGCATACTAAATAAAATAGACCTGTGCAAGAGCAAGGCTGAAATGTAGCAATACCTCATTGGGGGGCAAACAACGGTGATCCTCAAATTTAAATTAACAATTATGTTGTCTCCACCGAACTAACAAAGACACTAAAAAGTAAAAACTACAAACTGAAGTGATAATCCGAATTGCCCGAACTCGAAACTTTTGTTCTGAAGCGTGATTTAAGACCGACATGCTCCAGTAAGAGAGGCTTATTTACCTACAAGGCTATACAGGCAATAGAGTCAAGGGCATCTGTTCTTGCAGTTTCTCTCATTACACTTGACGATTTGGCAGTCAATAGTCTCTTTATATTATTGTTGATATCATATAGTGATGTGCTGTTTTTCATATGTTTCATTCAACTATGTTGTTGGCTTTACATCCCCAGAAGATGTAGCTGCCGATGTGACCAAATTACTTTAAAGTATTGCAATGTTGTTACCTTGTTTGTTGCTCCTTTTCCCTTTTCCATGTGCTATTAAGTTGAATCTGGTTAATTTTCTCTCCATCCACTTAAAAACGTTATGCTTTCCTTCGCCAGGAGAGAGCTGCTTTGGCTGCTGCCTCAGATCCTTACCGTTATGTTGAGAAACGAAAGCCGATTCCTGATCCCCAGGTAACCTCAGCTTTCTTTTAGATTTCAGACGAGTTGTTCTACAACAGATTGCATAAACTGTTTTCTTATGCTAACACTGCATGTAATGATCAGGATACTGGCCTAATTTATGGGAAGAAGAAGGAGCCTACAAAATCTGAGGACTAGTTTTTTCTGGGAATATGATGTACCAAAATGCACCATCCTTTCCTGGAGAACATTACAAGGAGGGATTTATGCAAGTCTGATGGCTTCGTGATAAACATTTCATAAACATGTTAATTCTACATGCTACCAAGCCCGGGACTGGTCGATGTTGAGTTCCTGCATTTTTAGTGCTTTAAGCTTCGGGAAGTCACTGTTCACTATTGTGTATTGTGCCTGTCCAGGTATATGGCATTTATACATGATAAATGAGAAATGTAAATGCGTAAATGCTTCCAGAACGGGGACGTCGTCGCTACTATATCTTTGCTTAGCTTTCCCCCTTCAAATGGATATCTGTGCTTATCGAGATGTTTATATGTTTATGTACAACGCACACTACCGTCGGTGGTCAGTTTCTTTTCCTGTATACTGTTGCCACTTTGTAGTGTTCCACTGTGTGCCTATGAGTGTCAATACTCCATAGGCTGTGAACTGAACTGTGATGACACGACAAATGAGTCACTGCATAGCTTAATTTGTATCACGAGGCTGCTTTGTTTGAAGGTGACCGGTGCAAGTGGGATGTCTTGTACCATGACCACTGAAATAAGCTGGAGAAGTAGTTACTAGTTACTCTTTTGTTGTGTTGCTCCCCATAGTTCTAGGTGAAGTGCTGTCGCGGAGGGCGCATCCGCGCACAAATGGTGCCAATCTGTTACTCCATTGGCATGTTATTAACCACTCAATCTCTCCTTGGCCATGGCAATGGGGCCATTCCCCGGTAACACGTTAGAGCGTGGGTACGAAGAATTCCGCCATTAGAGAATGGGTACGAAGGCGATTTTGTCCTGCTACCTTATTACAGGAATGAGGATGAGTGTTTCCTCCGTCCCCGTTCCCGATATCCCTGATATATATTCATATGCACATAAATTGATCTGTCTACATGTCTAAAATATATGTATTTTTTTTTTGTCTCTGCCTAATATATTTAGGTATAATCTATATTATATAACACATTTAGTATTATTCTACCATATTATGTATTAATAAATTTACGATTTCAACGTAACCATATGATAAATTTATAATATTATTTCAATATCATACGAATTTAGGTTCTTATTGGGATCTCGTTCCCCGTCAATTCTCCGATGGAGATGAGAATGGGAGGAAAGTCGCCCCCGATTGCTAAACATAGAGTGAGGATGGAGGATATTCCTGGTAGGGAATAGCACTGTTGTCATCCCTAGTTCTACCACATAACTACATAAGTCTCTTTTGTTGTGTCGAAAGTCTGAAGCCAGTGGCCAAGACATTGTGTTCTTTTATGAGCGAAAAGCGCACGCTCTCCGGCGCTCATGTGGCCACAGCACCTATGTCTCTATTTACCCCCTCTTTTCGCTTTCGCTGTTGTGTATTTGTGTCAGCTCTCACTACTCGGAACCCGTTACTAATACAAACAGGCAACAACGGCATGGTGGAAAAGCAGCAGCCAACTGGAACACAAACCCCTCTGTAATTTGCAGCAAATAAAGGAAGAAAATAAAGGGAGAACTGATAATTTGCCCTACCTTTGATGTGGTTTCTACCATTTGCCACTATTTTCGTTGCACTTATTTATTTGCCATAAAGTTGAAGAGACATTTAATTATTTGCATTTTTGGACATTTTTGCCCCATGTCTTCTTCCCCTTCTTTTTTTCCCTCCTCTCCTCTTCTTCCTTGCTTGCTCTAGCCATGGTAGATCGGGTGGCCAGAGGTGGCCATTCGCACTGCGCCTCTCCTCACCTTCTCTCTCTCTCTCTCTCTCTCTCGCTCTCCCCGTCGCCTCCGCTTCCTCCTCCTCTCAACACCCACCGCCTCCTCTCTCGCCTGGCCCCTCACCTCCTACATCGCCCCTCCTCACCATCTCGTGTGCTTGCGCTCCTCTTCCTGGACTCCTCTGCCCGGTCCTCGTGTGCGCGCGCTCCTCTTCCTGGACTCCTCTGCCTGGTCCTCGTGTGCGCGCAGATGCGGCCACTGCCAAGGTGCGCAACACTGACATCAGGGTCGACGGGGCAGAGAAGGAATCTCACGAGTGTGACAAGGGGCTCGAGGCAATGGTGCAGGCGGTGGAGTCGCACATGACGTAGGAGTCCACCTCGTCGGGGGAGTGGGGGTCGAGGTAGGGCGTCGCCGCCAGACAGATCTATGGGTGGGGACGAGAGCAGCAGCATAGGGCTTGGGAACGAGGACGGTGTGGGGTTGGGAAAAGACGATGGGACAATGCGCAGACAGAGGGAAGCGTGGAGAGAGGAGGATGCGCAGACGAAGGAAAGGCGTGGGCGGAGTTGGCAGTGCCCAATCATAGGTGGCGTGGGCCGTGCAAGAGGAGAAGAGGAGAGAAGGAAGAAGACGGGGACAAAAATGTTCAAAATAGCAACAAATCAATTACATCTTTAACTTTATAGCAAATAATCAAGTAAGTGATGGAAGACATCAAAGATGCGACAAAATTTGATATATGCCACTAAAAACATGACATTTCGAGATATGCTACTTAGAATCTTGAATTTGGATATATGTCACTTTAAATCTTGTTAGTTTTGATATATGCCATTCTAGAACACTTTTGCCCCTGACTCTTCTTCTTCCTCCCCTTTTCTTCTTGAGGTGACGCTTTAGTGCCTCCATCTGCGAGGCGGCGGTGCTCTTGAGGTCTCCGATGCTGGAGACCACTGCTGCCGCGGCGGAGGGGGCTACAGCGGCAGGGAGAGGGCAGGTAGGGGGGCTGGCGAGTGACAAGGGTGCGGCCAGCTTGGCCCTAGACAAGCGCTTGAACAACCTGGACTTGGGCGCGAGCTTCGGGAGGCAAAGGAGGCGGGGGAGGAGACGAGGTTGAAGTCGGTGTGGGAGGTCAGCGACGACGGGGAGGAGCCGCTACCGGCGCGCTTGTGGGTGGCGGTGGTCACCGGCACGAGTGGGGAGAGGAAGGAGGGCTTGGGGTTGGCCTGCCTGGACCTGGAGGCGGCGACGACAGATGCCCTTCGTCTCCCCATGGCGGACGCGGTTGGCTTCTCCGCTTTGCCTCGGCTCTGGAGGTGGAGGAGGAAGGTGGGGAGGTTGGAAATCGGAAATACGTGTGAAGGAGTGGGACTCTAGGTAGGAGCCGCGACACCATCACCTCTCGATTCCATTTTAGTGCTTGCCGCTATCGCCTCCCCCTTGCCGTCGTCGACGTTGAGCCCCACCTTGGCCGCCTCCCTCTCCCCTGTTTTCTTTTACTTCTCTCTCTATTAAAAAGAAGAGCCAGGGGCAAAAGTGTCCTAAAGTGACATATATCAAATTGAACAAGATTTAGAGTGTCGTATATCCAAATTGAGAATTCTGAGTATCCTCTGCTTCTCTCTCTATAAAAAAGAAGAGCCAGGTGGCAAAAGTGTCCTCGAATGACATATATCAAATCAAAGATTTAGAATGATATATATCCAAATTCAGAATTCTGAATAGCATATCTTGAAACGCCGTATTTTTTAGTGGTTTATACCAAATTTTGCCAAAGATGGGGTAACAATCAATCTTCCCTGAAAAAACGGGCGCCACACGGCACACCGATCGCGTCCAATCCGACCCATGCCATGTCCCAGCACGATGGCGCCGACGACGGCGGCGGCGCGGCCGCCACCGACCCCTCTCCTCCTCCGCCCCTGCCGCCGGTCGTCGCGTGGCCCGACGATAGCGCCCTGACGCGGGACTGGGTGTCGGGCCTCACCGCGGCGCTGGACTGGTGCTCGCGCCGCCTCCCCGCGGACCTGCTCCCCTCCGTCCTCCCGGCCGCGCTCGTTCAACGGCTCGTCCTCGCCGCCTCCGTCATACTCCACCGCGAGCCCAACCTCGTCCGCGTCGACCCGCGGCCCGACCAGACGGTCGTCGTTGTCGGGGACGTCCACGGCCAGCTCCACGACGTCATCTTCCTGCTCCAGGATGCCGGGTTCCCGTCCGAGGAGCGCATCTTCGTCTTCAACGGGGATTACGTGGATCGCGGCGCCTGGGGCCTCGAGACCTTCCTCGTCCTCCTTGCTTGGAAGGTGAATCATCCCAATTCTTCTCGTTTATGCTTGTTATCACAGCACCATGCGCACTGCAATTCCTTTTTTTTTTCTGGACACGCTTAATTGATGCAATAGATAGAAAGGCATTGTGTTGGATAATGAAAGTAAGCTGAGTTATATAAACAAATATTGTAGCTTCATATAGTATGGCCTTTTAAAAAAATTGAACTTGACAAATGTGTGTTTGGTCAATTTGCTCTGTGTGCAATTTAACTGAAATCAGCATAGAATTCTGAACCCCAATACCTAATTTGGCATATCTACCATTAAAGTGCGTGTTTGATCATTTTGCTCCATGTGTGCATTCCAATTGAAATCAGCATAGAATTCTTACTCTGTTAGACCTATTCCCTAATATTGGCATGGCATGCCTACCATTGAAGACTGTTCTGTTACAGACTTACAGGTGTTTCCACAAAGTCCAACATCCTGTAATAACAATCCATAAAAGATGGAAGATTTGGTCATACTAGCAAGTTTATCCCTCAGCATTGTAAAAAAATGTTAACAGGTAGATTCCCTTCAACCATTGGCTAACGGTCATCAACATGTTTTGTTTCTTTTAGGTATTGCTTCCAAATAGTGTGTTTCTTCTCCGGGGAAATCACGAATCCAAGTACTGTACATCAGTATATGGTTTCGAACAGGAGGTAATGGTTAAATATAAAGATCAAGGCCCTCAAGTTTATCGGAAGTTTTTAAGATGTTTTGAAGATCTTCCTCTAGCATCAATAATAGCAGGATGCGTCTACACTGCTCATGGAGGGGTTTTCCGTGGGACTATTGTAGTACCATCGAAAAGATCAAAAAAGGGCAAGAGAGGTCACAAATACAAGGCGAATTCTACCGATGACTTAACTACTATGAAGCTTGGATCGTTGGACGAGTTAGTAAAAGCAAGGAGAACTCTTCTTGACCCTCCATGGGAGGGTTCAAATTTGATTCCCGGAGATGTGCTTTGGTCTGATCCTTCCATGGAGATGGGTCTTTCCCCAAATAAAGAAAGAGGCATTGGTTTGATTTGGGGTCCAGATATCACTCAACAATTTCTGTATACAAATAATTTGAAGGTTTGTTTCCTTTCAATTTTCATTTATTATTGCCACTGTCATGCTTGATTGAAATTATCTGATGAATTGAATTATTTCTTATTACGTTATTAAGTGGTGTCAATAGGAAACTGGAGATTTGGAGGAAGACCTTAGAATCGAAGGGCTTTAGATTTAGTAGGACTAAAACTGAGTATATGAAGTGTGATTTTAGCGGTGCCAGGGCGGATGATGGAGATGTTAGTTTGGACGGACAAGTAGTGCCTAGGAAGGACACGTTTAGATATTTGGAATCGATGCTACAGTGGAACGACGAGATTGATGAAGACGATAGCCACCAGATTAGAGCAAGGTTGGTGAAATGGCGCCAAGCATCGGGTGTCCTGTGTGACAAAAAAGTCCCTAAAAAGTTAAAAGGTAAGTTCTATAGGACGACGATCAGACCTGCGATGCTATATGGAGCAAAGTGTTGGGCGACTAAAAGGCAACATATATAGAAGATGAGTGTAGCGGAGATGAGGATGCTGCTGTGGATATGCGGCCACACAAGGCGGGATTGAATCCACAATGATGATATACGTGATAGGGTAGGGGTAGCACCAATTGAAGAGAAGTTTATTCAACATCGCTTGAGATGGTTTGGACATCTCCAACGGAGGCCTTCTGAGGCACCGATACGTAGTGGAATTTTAAGACGTACTGAAAACGTAAGAAGAGACAGAGGTCGACCAAGACTGACGTGGGAGGAAATAGTTAAAAGAGATTTGAGGGATTGGAATGTAGCAAAAGAATTAGATTTGGATAGGAGCGCATGGAAGTTAGCGATTCACGTACCGGAACCATAAGAATGTTTAGGGGCGGTGTTTTAGGCTCTCGGCTCAGATGACGGGTTGTACGGTTTAGGGTTTTAGCTTTATTATTATTATTATTATTTTTACAAGATTATCGTCTCTTTGACTTTGAAGAGGTTTCATTCCTAGTCTACCCTAACTTGTTTGGGACCAAACGCTTTGTTGTTGTTATTGTTGTGTAAGTTATTAAGTGTTATGATGCTTGTTTTGGTGCTCAGAAGCTAAAATGCTGGCTTCTTATATTACAATGTGAATATTCTTTAAGATCTAGCTAAAGAATGCAAGGATTACAGAGTTATTATTCGGAGCGTGTGATTCTACTGTTACTTTAAGTCCCTTTATCCATTTGCTTGCTTTATAAATTGTAATATTTTCATTTCTTCTTCCTTTGGAAGTACATAATACCAGACCATGACGTGCACACTTGCCACTTCAATGTAGGTTGGGTTGTGATTTGTTTATGTAGTCATCGAGTGTCGCATGTGTTTTTGAGAACTAAAATTATAATAGCTAGTGTTTCCATATTTATATCGTAGGTACCTATCGTTGTAACACTTTTCTTTGTTTCTTTCAGTTTGTTGTTTAGCACACAGATGCAGTGGCCTAGTTCTTCCTTTTGATATTGCATGCTGTCTTGGAGCCATTCTTGCTTATCTTGGGGTATTCAACCGTAGTGGTTCTGTGTCTGATTTGAATATGATAGAACTTCTTGCTCAAGTTCGCATCCCAAGTCCCAACATCCTTTTTTTTTAAAAAAAAATCTTTTCTTGGACAAAAATACACCTATGTTGTGACTTGTGAATGCAAAATACTTGTTGACGAACTCACGAACTTGAATTATATACTACATGGTTCTAATTAGCCGAGTGTTTATGTTCAACAAGATTGATTGCTGAATATCTATAGGTGGCATCATCACATAACTATAGAGGTTAAATTCATATTCTTACTTCCTCTTTTCGTTGAACAAAGTTAATCATCAGGTCACATGAAGGTCCAGACGCTAGAGACAAGCGACATGATCTATTAGGAATGGACAATGGATATACAATCGATCATCATGTGGAATGTGGAAAGCTAATAACTCTCTTCAGTGCTCCAGACTATCCACAATTTCAGGTTATACTTTATCACATGGCATACTGTTCACCTTCAAAATATTGCAACCATTTTGACTTGTAGATACAAGTTTCATAAGGGGAAATTTATTCAACTTCTAGTTTGACTAACGTAAAAATTGTACTTTTGATCATGTGTATTTTTTTCACATAATCTCATAATCATTATTTGTTTCTCGTACAGGCCTCAGAGGACCGTTACAACAATTGTGGAGCATATATTGTCCTTAATCCACCAGGTTTTGCTACCCCTGTTTTCCATAGTTTTGAAGCTGTAAAGCCTCGACCTGCGGTATGTGATATATACTTTTTTCCCTTGAATAATATTTGATTCTATGATGTGTATGTAGGATTAATCTTTTTATATACAAAAAATAACGTTACACATTATGATGTTAGTATGGAAATGGAAAACAAATGAACTTATAATTTTTTTATGCAGGCGAATCCCTACTATGATTTCGAAGAAGTAATTGACTCGGATGAAGAGTTAAATTTAGGCGCCATGGACAATGGCACATCGAGCAGATGATCAAATCTTGTCTTGTATTCTTGTATCTAGCATGCCAAATGTCACCCAGAATGGGGAAATGCAATTGCTGTAATTAATACTAACATTGCAGGCTTTTAGATAGCCTTTTATCATGTCTGCCAAGTTTGTCAGTCGGTTGCTTTCTAGGCTTATATATATATATATATATATATATATATATATATATATATATATATATATATATATATATATATATAGTTCTAAGGATCACCTTTCAATCTTGCTTCTAATAATTCAATCAGAGGAGGAAGATCTTGTGTTTCCCGTGCTGGGCTTTGGGTGTTGAAGTGTTGAACCCTTTTTTTAGGATGCGTGTTGGACTTTTACATGAAACCTACACGAGCCAGGAACATTTCCCTTGAGAGGATTGTGATAACCACTCACCCACCAAAGCTGGAATTACAAGTTTTTAGCTGATTTAGCCTCTTTTTAGAACGAAATAGCAAAACTAGACTCTCATATTTAAAATGACAAAAATGGTATCCATATCGTGCGATTTTGCAGTGGCAACTGGCAGGCACGTGCCGCAATCTCATATCGTGGTAGACCACGTGTCTTTATCCCATATCTCGGCAGGCGACATG
Source organism: Ampelocalamus luodianensis (assembly GCA_036346255.1). Taxonomy (NCBI): domain Eukaryota; kingdom Viridiplantae; phylum Streptophyta; class Magnoliopsida; order Poales; family Poaceae; genus Ampelocalamus; species Ampelocalamus luodianensis. Next base: position 5,466,686 of record CM070632.1, on the reverse strand, counting down.
TCGCATGCCCACACCGCAGCAAGACGGTAGATAGGCGAGGTAGGACCGTGCACAGGCATAACATTCTAATTTTCTAAGTTTCAAAACACTTTTGAGTAGTTCAGTCCTTTGGAAAAATTCACTAAATTTTATTTGAATTTAATAAAGCTTAAATAGGACTTTCAAATGTTAAAATAATTTAATATGACTAATCTAGACATCGATTAATTCTAAAACTATTTTATTTGAGTTCTTTGTGCTCGAAAATATTTTTCAGATTTTTCTAGAATTTTTCCGAGTTCATTTGCTATTTTTAATTTGCCATTTGGATTTACTGGTATTTTTAAAATGCAAAACTTGTTTAAATCTCATGAAAAATCTTCGCGATTTCCTCTCACCTCGGCCCATTTTGCTTGTCTTTCGGCCCATTTTTGTGTGTCCGCCCGTTTCCCTCTCTCTCACACACACCCGACCCCACCTGTCAGTCACACACGTGGCGTGTGTAACACCAACTCACCCTAGCCTTCACCACGGACATGTAGGCCCTTCTCCATTACTGTTCATCGTCTCTGTCCTAGACACGAACCGGACTCTGTCGCTGTGCCACGTTCGGACTCTCTCGTGGCCCCACCGCTACAGGCTATTTAAAGCCTCGACGTGCGCGTCAAAACGATCGCCTCGACCCCCGCCACCAACTCCCCAAAGTCTCGAGCCCTAGATCGTTGTCACTTTGTCGGAATCGAAGCTTGAACCCTAGCTCCATCGGCACTGTTCTTCGTCGATTCTATCGTCGCCGATGATCCCCTGCCATCATTGTCTACACCGCCGAGTTCGCCTTGACGTGTTCTATCTGACGTTGATACTTCGGGAGCTTTCGAGGAAGGAGGAGTCGATCAAGCTCAAGATCAGTCAAGACTTATTTCAAGATAAGTTGCACCTTTGACTATGTTGAACCCAATTTTTCTAAAATTATTTTAATTCAAACCATTGCATGTTATTTCTAGTATTTAATTCTTTAAATGTTTTGGGGATTAGCTATTCACCCATTTGATTATATCCACTTTGCTCATTGTATTACCATGATCTTTTGTCATCTAGCTTGGTTAATTATTAGTTGGTATTACCATAGCACCAACGTGGGTTGGTTAGTCACGAATAGTTTGCTTAGCCATACAACGGGTTATTGATATCATTTTGAGTTGCAAATCTAAATTTGATTAAGTGATTATGGAACTTTGTGTAAACATTGTGTGTTGTGTGTTGTTACTCGTTGATAGTATGTGTTGCACTTAACTAACAGGGTGAGAAAAGATTTAGACTGAGGCGAGTAGAAAGAATTATGATATGATGAAACTTCGTGCTTGGGAAAGTATGAATCTTGGTAATTTGGTTAGAAATTGAGCAGTCTCGCCTTGGTCAATTAAGGTAACTTTGTGCACCATTGAATTGAGCTATAACTGTACGACCACATGTCTGGTATGAGACATACCTAAGTTAGTAAACTACGTAATCTTGGCATTGATTGCTCGGGCATATAGGTTAGACTATGCGTCAGGGTGGAGGTGTGTACTACTGTACCAGGTCAACTTATGAGTGGTTCACCGTCTCCAAGTCCAACGATGTGTGTCGGACCAAAGCACTTTGTCAGGGTTGGTACGACGATAAAACACATTGGAGGGTCAATTGTCAATATGAAATTTCAGAAAAGTTTTGTTATGAGTAGTTATATCTTGTAGGTAAAGTGTATAAATCTCTGCAGAGTGTTAATCAATCTATTCGAATAGCCACGTCCGCAGTCATGGATATGGTCGGTGATTTCATACGAGGGGTAGATTTTTCATAAAAAGACTTAGGAAAGGACAGCTGTGTGGTTAAACTCATATGACTGTATGAAAGAAATTGATTAGGCTTTGTGTTCTTTGTGAAAATAATTGTTAAACTACTATTGTTTATTTGTTTGAAATTTTGCTTTTAATCTATTATTTTTATTCAATAGCAAATGGTTTTTTTGTGCAAAAATAACCTTAGAAGCCATTCCCTTTTGAATAAATCATAATCTATAATTGCATTATGTGGTATAACTTGTTGAGTACTCGGAGTACTCGTTTTTGCTGCAATCATTCAGCTGAAGTGGAGGAGTTTTCGCGTTTCGAGGATGAGTTTTACGAGGAGGGTAGTCGCTACGTCTTGATCCCAATCGGTTGCCTGTGGCAAGTCGATGAGTTCCCATTGGAGTTGTTTATGTTCCGCTGCCGTCTCTTTATTTAGTGTCAGCTTTGTGTGGCTTAATAAGTGTAAACTCGACTATAAGGTCATAACCGTTATTTATTAATCAAACTAGTCATTTATTGTTATATTCGTCTTGTGTTGAATGATATTTATCTATGTTGACACTATGTGCACTAGCGTGATTATGAACTAGTACATTATGCATAGAGGGTTCAAATTTGCTTATTTGAGTCCCGACAGCAGGCCACCTGCTGCGGACCGGTAGTGCAACATGTGACTTGCCGCGGTGTGGGCATGCGCAGGGGGCCTGCCGCTGTCTAGGATAGAGGCATGTGGCCTGCGTGGCAAAATCGCACCGTAGGAATTACATTTTTGTCATTTCGGACACGGAGGGGCTAGTTTTGCTACTTTGTTTTAAAAAATGTGTCATTTTAACCAAAAACTCTTTGAATTACACGTGTGCATGGCATCCGGAGGTAAGTAAGATTTCTAGCCAGCTTCATCGGTGGCGGCGAGCAGTGTTGGTTTTCTAAAACATGCCATTTTAGCTGAAGACTCATGCAATTACACGTGTGCAGGGCATCTGAAGGTAAGTAAGACCTCTAGCCAGCTTCATCGGTGGCGGCAAGCAGCGTTGGTTTTCTGATGGAATTACGCATCTGCACCCATCCAAAGGTGCTGCGTTCCTATGTCTGGGCCTCTTGGCAGAATGGCAGTGCTGATTTCTAATTCTAACTGTGTCCTACCAGAATTGCTGAACGAATGCTCGCTCTTTGGTCTAGTGCTTTTCCTTTGAGATTTTTTTTAACAAAGAGGAAGAAAAGCAGGAGTTAGCAAAGACAATTGTTGGACTAAGCAAACACAACACAAGTAGACGACTACCGCAGCTTTGTAAGCTCCGACGGCTGAGGATGCTATGCATGTCCTCGATTAATCCTCCAAATTCTTCATAATTCTGCACAGCTTATAGCACAACAACAATGGCGTCATTGTCTGTCGCCTCCCTCTTCTCCGCCGAGGCTCTCCCGGCAGGCGCCGGCACGGGCCGAGCGCCAGCCTCCATCCGCCTGTACTATCACCAGCGGCAGCTGCAGCAGAGGCGGCTGGTGGCGGCCGCGGTGAAGAGGAGGTACAAGGGGACGGCGAAGAAGGAGGCGGCCCTGGCGGAGCTGATCGAGCGGAAGGTGGCGGAGGCGACGGAGGCGTGCGCGGGGCAGGGGGAGGAGGGGTGCCGGGTGGCGTGGGACGAGGTGGAGGAGGTGAGCCAGGCCAAGGCCGACCTCCGCCGCCGCATAGCCGAGGGCGCCGACGACCCCCTCGAGCCCTTCTGCTCCACAACCCCCTCGCCGACGACTGCGCCGTCGTCTACGACGACGAGTGACCCATTCGTCCGTCCATGATGATCCATCCATCTACCACCACCATCAGTTCAGTTATTGGCTATGACATGCTTGTTTCACTGTAACCTGCAGATCAAAGAAATACTACTCAATAAGGGAGCTTTGCAGTTCGATTCTCACAGACATGCTAGCAGTCGTAGCATGTCGAGATGTTTAAGTTAGGATTTGGGACTTAGGATTAGGAGTACTCCATTTGTGAGTACAGAAATTTAATTTCATGGCATTTCAGCTGCCCTGAATTATAGATCTGGGTCAGATTTAGCGTTTCTGTTTGTTTTAATATAATTTTGAACTTTAACTATAACTAACGAAATTGCTATTTTGTGGTCACCCGCACACTATGTTTCTTGTGGTTATGCCTGTTAAGAAACCGGGCCCAGGACCAGGAGTCCTGGCCCAAGGTGGGCTCCTCATCCCAAACCCTAGCAGGGTCGTAGCCTATAAATAGGGGGTGCTATTCATTGTAAAGGATGATCGATGGATGAAGGAATAAAGAGAAGCAAGACGTCCCCCTATACCTCTGTGTTCAATATCTTATTCTGTTCTTGTTGTTCATGCATTGTTCTTACGATTCTACGCTTGTCTACGAGGTAATCGCTCGGACTGGACTCGCCAGCGACGGTTCCTCAACACGTTATCAGCACGATCGACTCTCCTCGCATCGAAAAGGTAACCGTCGATGAACGACACTCGTAGATTGAATCGTTTTTCTAGATTGCTTTCAATTCGCAATTGTTGCTTTCTAGATCGTTTCTACGGTGCAAATTTGCTCTAATCTATCGCGAGCTGACTTGGAGTCGCCGGCACAATGCCGATCGATAGATTACATGAAAGAGCGGATGATGATTGCACGGTAGATCGTTGCATGTCTATTGCATCGTAGATCATCGCATGAATAGTAATGAAAAATAACGGCGGCCCTGTATGGCCTGCCGCCACCCCACTCGCACCCCCAGCCGCCGGCTTGAAGCCGGACATCACCGGCATCTACGGCCGCACCACCATGAACGCCTCGCCGCATGAGGCCGCCGCCGCAGGGGAGAGAGGAGAAAGCGCCGTCGGCGCGAACGCCATCACTGGTCCGGCCAGACGGCCAAATGCCGGCGCACGCGCGTGCGCTTCCCCTCCGTGCGGCACTGCCGCGACGCGATCCTCCAGCGCCGCCACCGGAACGAGCTTCGCCGCGACGGCACTCTCCGCCTCGCATGGAACCCACGCCGCGCATGGACGGCCAAGCCGCCACGCCGACCCGCTAACTCGCCGCGACGCCGCGCCGCGCCGGCCGCCTCGCACGGGCCGCCGAATCGCCAGCGGCGCCGCACCCTCCACGACCATGACCACAATAGAAGAAAGAAAAAGGGGGATGGGGCGTCGCTGCGCTCGCCGGCGAAATCGGCGATCGCGCTGCCGCACCAACCGCATGGCCGTGTAGCACCACCGGCGCCGCGTAGCGCCTCACCGACCGACCGCAGCGACCTCCTCGCCGACCGATCCGCGCCGCTCCGCGCCGGCCGCCATCTGGCGCCGCACCACGCCGACCGCATCCGCGCCGCTCCGCGCCGGCCAGATCTGGCGCTGCTCCGCGCCCGGCAGATCTGCGCCGCACCACGCCGACCGCATCCGCGCCGCCGCTCTCCGCCGCCAGAGTCGTCGTGATGAGGGCCGCCGCGCCTTGTAGCGCCGCCCGCAGGCCCCCCTCCCGCCGCACGTGGCCGCCCGTCGACCACCTCTCCGTGGCATCCATGGAGCCGCCGCCTCCTCAAGGCTCCATGGAGCCGCCGCCGGATGAACAGGTGGGGTGGGGAAACCCTAACCCCACCCCTTGAATCGGCGCTAATGGGCCCAGGGCAGAAAAAGGCCCAGCAGCCGAAAAAGAAAAAAAAGGGGGGGAGCCGGCCGGCGAAAAATTTGGTTTTTTGCAAAAGGCCCTCGAAAAATATGAAAATTACGAGGAAGTTTTGCAGCTAATGAAAGTTTGCATAAACCCCCCCGGTAATTGGAAAATTTACAGGATTATGTATATTCTTCCAGAATAACCCTTGAATTGCAGTGTAATCAAAATACCTTTTCCAGTAGAAAAGAGCCTCGGGAATCCAATTTTTGAATCGATTTTTGCATTTGAAGCATGTTTAATTTTGTTATTATTATTTCTATGCAATTTATTTACTGTATTTACTGTTTTGATTATCCGTAATTGTATATATTGCTTTTAATCACTGAAAATAGCAGTAAATCATGAAAATACATAGAAAAATACGGGAATACGAACCTGAAGTTCGATGAGCATTATGAGAATTTTACAACAATTTTATGCAGATTACTAGCAGTAATCCTTTGAACTTTTTGCATGAATATGAAGATGACTGGCATCACGAATCAGGAATCCAAAGAACTGACCCAGCATGGCCAGATTTTGTATAAAATTTGTATCAGTCTTCAATTCTGTGGTAATGTAATCACGAATGAGCATAAGATCGAGAAGACTCTCTACCTTTCACCCAAACGCGGTGCAATCCGCACGCAACTATCGTCAATACGGTTACAAGTAGTATGCCGAATTAATTAACATCATGCAAGTTGCGGAAACTCAAGATGATGTTCTAAGAAAGAACTACATCTCGCAGCCACCTAATAGCAATGTTGGTCATGAAGCCACTGCTAGCAGCTACAAGGTGATAAAACCTCTCACGAATGAGAGGAGCAAGAAGGGTAAGATAGTGCGTCGCACGTTATTGATGCTTTCTAGTATAAGAAGAAGGGCAAATGATAGCATGAGGCATACCTCGCCATTGCAGGCACAGAGAATCCACATCCATTAGCTGCACTTATGAATGTGAACAGCCTAGTAGCAGTCCCATCATCCCTCCTTTGGACATCGCAGCGGCCACAGCCGTAGCTGCCCAAGAGGAGAAGATCGGGCATGGAGCCGATTTAGGCAGAAGTCCCTGAATACTTTGCCTATTAGATCCAGTGCACGCATTGCACTCGGACCTTTTATAGCAACTTGCAGTTTGTAATTGAAGCAGAATTTTTGAATTATTGAATAATGGTTGCAAGCTCTAGAAGAGCAAAAGCATTAAATTCTTATTATGAGTCCTGCAAGGCTTATTTTTCCTGTCTTTATAATAGCAAGTTATGTTCTGATATCTGAAGTATTTTATTTATGTGTTGCTTGCTCTCTGCTACATATTAATAAAGTACATTATATTAGAACGCGTGTGGCGCCCTATGGAGGAAGTGTGCTTAGCATGTAGCGGCACAACAAATACCATCCTGAGAGAAACGGAAATTTTTCCAGTCGATCAGCAAGAATGCTGGTAGTCTTACGACAATCGCAGGCAGCGATACTTGTATAATAGGCTCATGAATGACCATAATTATACTACCAATGGGCACAACTTTGGTCATTGAAGAAGACTTGTTATACCCAGAATCGACTAGAACTCTCAAGGATATTTGCGCTAACGGTTTCCACGTAGAGACTGAAGAAGAGTATGGTACAGAATACCTGCTTATTACAAAGCGTGAAAAAGTGAAAAATATCATTAGAATGTCTTCCTTCATATGAAACTGGGCTATACTACACTAATATTAAGGCACCTGCAGCCTATACTGTCTTGAAAACCGCATTTAGAAACTCTGAACTTACCTATCTCTGGCATGATAGATTATGCCGCCTAGGTCTTAAGATGATGAGAAATATAATTAACAATAGGGACATAATATGAATGTAAAGAATTTCCCGAATCAGGAAGATTTTGTGCGCCCGCATATGCCACCGGGAAATTAATTACTAGACCTTTTCGCTCTGAAAGCGAAGAATGAAGTCCCTGCATCCCTGGACCGTATCCAGGGAGAACTTTTGCGGTCCTATACAGCCCCTGTAAGGGTCATTTAGGTATTTTGTGGTGCTCATCGATGCTTCCTCAGAATGGTCGCACGTATGTTTATTGTCTACGAGAAACCATGCTTTTGCAAAGCCAATCTCGCAGATAATTAAAATTATAAATATTTTCCCTGGTCATCATGAGAAGTCCACCTGAACGGACAACGCCGGAGAACTTACTTCGAAGGCATTTGATGATTATTGCATGAAAATGGGAATTAAAGTTGAGCATTTTGTACCGCATGTCCACACCCAGAATGGACTAGCAAAACTTTAAAGAATTGTAATTTACCAACTACATGTTGGGGACACGCAGTCCTGCCCGCAGCAGCTCTCATCAATTTTAGACTGTCGGCCTATAACATCCATCAACCTATGCAACTAGCGCAAGGGTCAGCACCGAAAACTACTCATCTTTGCAGGTTTGGTTGCAATGGTTATATACCTATAGCACCACCACAGCGAACTGCAATGGGTCTTCTCTGAAAGTCTGGGATATACATTGGTTATGAGACAGCATCCATAATCAAGTATTTGGACCCTATGACTGGAGATTTGTATAATGCCCGATTCGTTGATAGTACATTAGATGAGGTTAGTTTCCCGTCATTAGGGGGAGGAAATGAACCATTGATGATAATGTCGGGAAATAATTGAAGTCTAGAAGACAATTGAAGTCCGTAAGATAATTGAAATCTATGCATATGACCGCGCACTAGTGAAGCAAATAGAGAAGTCCGAAAGATAATTGCATCCGTAAGATAATTGAATTGAAGTCTAGAAGACAATTGATTTGCAAATATTAGCGAATCAGCGGCCAGACCACTTTAGTGATTTGAAGAGCGTGACCAAGTAGCATTTGCTCGCACGCAATGCACCGAGAGGGTTGAAATACCGATGAAGGTATCCTAATCCCGTCCTAAGGCCTCGAAGGGCGAGAACTCCGCCTCGAACTGGCAACCGGGACGCCGGTGAAAAAGGATAAGAAGGACTTGACACAGTACCGATCATCGAAGTGCCCTAGAACTAGAAGGGGAGCCGGTTGAGACCTGGCATCGGTATGGAACCTTCAGAAAAGGCATACTAGAATTGAACATCCCCATGAAGGGAGACATCAGCATGGATGTGTGCGCACACATCGAAGCTGAAAAACTAAAGGGACTTGTCCTGCAATTGGAAGCAGTGGTGAGCAAGTAGAAGCATTAGAAGAATCGCCTTTGAAGAAATAGTTATAAACTTTATGACCTCGGGAGAACCTTTGAATATTACAACAGCCAATGTCGACACTTACTTTGCAAAAAAACTTGCCACAATCATCAATCTTGATCCAGAGCCTGCATCGCTCGATAAATGAAAGAAAAGATCAGATTGAGAAGATTGGGAGAAGGCAATCGAAACTGAATTATTCTCTCCGAATAAAAGAAAGATATTTGGGCCTGTAAGCCGCACATCTCCCCTTGTGCACCCTGTAGGGTATAAGTGGGTATTTGTTCGAAAGAGAAATGAAAAGAAGCAAGGCTCGTTGTACAAGTTTTCACTGAACATCCAGAAGATGATTATGAAGAAACCTATTCCCCGGTCATGGGCGGAACTCCTTTTTTTTTTAAAAATATTTATCTCAATGGCAGTGAACTTGAAGTTAGAAGTGAAATTGATGGATGAGGTACCTGCATACCTTTACGAAATATTAGATTCGGACATTTATATGAAGATACCTGAATGTATCACTGTCCCGAACCAAAACAGAGCAAATAGAAATATGTGCAGTGTGAAACTCAGAAAGTCATTGTACGAACTTAAGCAATCAGGCAGAATGTGGTATAATCGCTTGAAGCGACTTTCTATGCAAGAAAGGCTACACGAACAAATGAGAATAATCTCTGTGTATTTATACAACGATCCCAGAATGGATTTTGTATAATCTCAGTGTATGAAGATGATCTGAATATTATCGGAACCCTGAAGGATATTAAGAAAGCAAACTCTTACCTGGAGTTGGAGTCTGAAATGAAAGGTTTGGGTAAAACCAAATATTGCTTAGGCTTGCAGTTTGAGCATGCCCCTGAAGGAACATTATTGCATCAGTCAGCCTACACTCAGAAGGTGTTTGAAAGGTTCGACTTGGCAAAAGCATACCCTTTGAAAGTGCCAATGGTCGAAAGATCTTTGCAGCAAGACAAAGACTCATACAGACCTAAAGAAGAGGGGGAGAAATGTAACATCCCAATTTTGGGCTTGTGTTTCAAATGTAAGAAAATGAGTAGAAATTAAAAGTTTTTCTTACATCATGTGTTTCCTGTTTGTATTGGACATGTATTGTGCAAGACTTATGGAAATGCAAAGCCACAAGTCTTTTGATACAAATCTTGTTCCTTCAAAAACAATCTTGTCAAACCTTTTGATCATCCTCTGGAAATATTTTTCCTAAGTTCTTGGGATGGTATGTGACCCCTCTGAAAAATTTCACAATTTGTAGAAATTGTTTGAATATTTTAGAGGGTAGTCAAACCTGTTTGACTCTCACCAAACCTAAAACCAGTACCTTGTAGAATTTTGGAGAAAAATACAATGCATAAAAACCTCTGCAAATTTTACACAAGGTCAATGTCTCAGTCAGCAAGCTCTTGTAAAATTTCAGAATTTTGGAGTTATTTTGCTACCCCAAATAAATCCTCAAAAGTCCCACTTTAATTTAAAACCTAAAGTCGACTCACTATTCATTGGGTTCGAGTCGCTCGAGTCCGAGCCACTTGACTCGGTTGAACCACCTAGCTACACCGAGCCGCGCTTTAAAGCGCGCGTGCAATCTCACCGTTGGATTCAAATCGCCGCCCACGTTCATGTGAGCATTCGGACCCTCCGGTTGCATTAACCGATTAGGACCGTTGGATTTCAATCCAACCGCCCGCACTCGAGGGCAATCGGATCGTCCGGCGAACTCGTTAATCGTGACCGCCCATTTTCAATCCAACGGTCATTGTTCGCTTCGTTCTTCTTCCTCCTCGGCTTCTCCGCGCGCGTGCGTTCATGGCGAGAGAAAGAGAGAGCATGGGGGGCTTGTTGTGTCACTTCGAGCGTGCCTCGTCAACGCCTCTCGCAAGGCATTTAATGCGCAATGTGCTTTCTCCTCCATTGTCACCGTGCTCACTTGCTCCCATCATTTCTTGGTCCATGATCAGAGCATGAACCGAGCCCACCATGGACTCGGGTTCTTGCTCGAAACCCTAATTCCTTTCCTATAAATTGGCCCTCTAGGTCCTCCCGGTGTTCTTTGCACTACACCTAGCTACTCTGTGTTTGAACTCAAAACCATCTCAAACCTTCAATCCACCATTGTGACCCGAGGGCTCCAATGGCGGCCTTGGTGTCCAGTGGTTCATCTTCAACATTTCTTGCACCCTTTGAACTCCTCAACCTCCTTTATATTTCCCTAACTTGATTTTGGGTTGCATTCACAGAATCACTCAATTTTAAGTTTGGAGATTTTCATTGGTTTCACCCCTTTCTTCTCCACTTCAGTAAGTGGTTCTTTTTGCAATTATTTGCTTTTGGAGCCTCTTTGAGCTATAATGAAGCTGTGGTAATGATTTGGTTCCACTCATTTTGCTCAGAACCTCATCTTCCACTTCATCTTCTTCGGCTCCGGTGGACTTCGTCGTGTTCAAGTCTTCCCCGACCATCTTTGGAGCTCATCTCGGTTAAGGTAGCTTCTATATAGTCCCTAGAAGTCATGGCACTCGCTTCCTTGGACCGCAGCGGAGCATCTTGCTATTTTCATATTTTGCCGTGTCGGCCTCTTTCTTTGCTTTCCGGCTCGCCGGCGTTCCAGACCTCCACCGCCGGCGAGGTCGTCACCATTAGGTTCGCATTGCTATTGCGAGTCCATTTTGCTAGTTTGTGGGCGTCGCCGGCGACAAGCCGTGGTAGCCACTCGGGACTTTGCCGGCCGTAACTCCCGTTGTCGTCAAATAATTAAGACACAGTTAATACCCAATCATTAGTAGTATTAATGGTGTCTTAATCTGGCCTAATGTGTCACTGGCTTGTGGGCGTAAGCCTAAATCGAAAACCGTAAGTCGTTATGGTGATTTTGGTTTATTTATTGCTAATCATTGTTAGCAATAAATGTGTCCGAAATTACCTTTTTGGGTCACTGACGTGTGGGCCCTCTGTCCCTAAACCACCTCTGTTCAAAATCTTTAGGACGCATTAATTGCTAATCATCACTAATCATTGGTCATTAGTAATTAATTAGCTGTCCTTAGCGTCTCCCTTAAGTCACTGCCAGGTGGGTCCGCGTGCACTGTGCACGTGTGTTAAATCTCGCAGTGTGACTCGATCCACCGACATGCGCCCCACGTGTCAAGACTCCGCTTGCACTTCGATCTTGGACCACCGCCCATCGCTTGATCTCGCGCCACGATCGTGCGTGCAATCGGACCTTCCGACCGAGGCGCGACGAGCCGCTCATTTTAGATCTCGCGGCCGTGGATCGCCGAGGCAACCGCACCGTCCGGTTGCATCCTTCCTCGTGAGCCGCTGGATCTTGATCCAATGGTGGGCTCTGTTATGAATCGCGCGCGCGCGCTGTTCTCCGTCGCGTGTGGCTCGTTGGATATTGCATCAACGGCCCACGAGCGCCCACGCCGCTATCTCCGGTTGGGTTGGTTTTTATTTCGTAAGTATTTATTTATCAACCGAAAATTGTATCAAAACTTTAGAAATTCATAACTAATTCAAGATAAATCCTTTTACATGAAACCAATCGTAATAAATTTGTAATTCACTAAAGTTTAATATAAAATGCTTTTAGCTTCGTAGTAGTAGAAAATTCGTAATCTTTTATAGCTTGTTTTCTCGCTATTTTTATATATTCCAATTGTATTAAAACTTGGAAAATGCATATCTTTTCTCGTATATCGCTAATGGAATGATTTTAACTTTGATAAATTTGTTATTAACTAAACTTTAATCTAAAAATGGTAGTAGGCCTAAATCACACTTAAAAATATGTTAATAGATTTAACCTTATTAGTAGCAATTAAAAATTCATTTAATGATGTAATAGACACCAGAATTCCTGTAAATCCTAAAAATAGAAATTTGATGTAGGAAATCCTCTGTTATCATGCTATAATGTGAAATATGTTTTGCACATGTTTATATTTCTCGAAAGTGCATTATGCTAGTTTTGCATCCTAGAAAATCATAACTAAATCATTCTAACTCCAATTAAGATGAAACCACTTGTATTAACCTTAAAATGTCAGAGCAACCTATCATAAAATTTTCAAGCCCGAAAACCTCTAGAAAATATTTTTGCTATAAAGACTATTTATAGCGAAAATGGGTTTTAGGTAATATCTTTTGCACCACAAATCCAAATTAGGTTTTTCCAGTTTCTATGTCTAGGTATATTCGTATCCTACCTTATGTATAAATTTCGTCGCATTTGGATAATTTTTGCTTGCTCGTTTGTTTAAGTGCGGCTCGTCTTATTGGTTGTTCTTGGTTCTTTTGCCTTTTCGCTAGGATTCGACATTTGCGGTAATCCCAGAGCGACCCTCCACAACAGTTTGAGCAACGGCAAGAAGGCAAGCGCTTTGATCATGTTAATCCCAGATTTTAAGTATTTATGTTGATTACAAATTCTATGTATGCATTGCTATTTTGTGTTAATAGTTGGCCTAGTAGATGCATTTCCTTAGCAAATGATTATTCTCTACTACCATGAGCCTAGGTTACTTTGCTGTGATTTAGAGTTCATGGATGGGCTCTTGTCACTTAGTAGTTGCGAATTAATTGCTTAGCCATGCTTAGCTTCGGTAGAAATGGGCGGTTATCGACTTGTCGATAACCTTGATCACATCAACCTTATTATGATTATGATTTCCACCTTGTGCTATGTCTACTTATGAAAACTAAAACGAAAACAAAATGATTTAGACTTGGGCACAATGGTATGATGGTGTGATTTTGGGTGTGATCGAATGGTGCCCGGGTCAACAAGGACCGAACATCTTGTTACACTAAACCAAGCATTTTAGCGTGCTAACCACATTAGAGGGTATGGGACCTCTCTTGACTTAGTACTTTGGCGTGTATTGGCTCCGAGTCGCAGGGAGTCGCAGGAGGGATGGTGTTGGGAGCATTGTAGTGTCCGAAAGACTTCACCCGTGATGGGATTTGTTGTCTTTCGGCTTGCAATGTAAGCATATGGGTTTCTATCCATATGAGCGGCTCGTAGTTAATACACAAGATTGGAAATGTCTCGTAGGACTTAGCCGGGCCGGCATACCTTCGGTAGTGTGCTTGTGGCTTGAAGGCGGTCTGAAGTGTGGGTACATTGGTACACCCCTGCAGGGTTAAAACTATTCGAATAGCCTCGTCCTAGGTTATGGACACGCTTGGCAAGGTCTTTCAAGAGTTAGACTACAACATTTTTAAATTAAAACTTGATGGGTGGTACGAATCGGGGATTCGTGCTATGTTGTGGTGGCTATTGGGATAGTCACTTCCAGGTGGTTACTTGTATGTATCTTTATTATCATTATTTCAACATTAAAACAGATTTACAAACTTGCTTTTAAATGTATTACATTATTGCAAATAAAGTTGGCTTTGTGCAAAATGAGACATACAACCTCCACCTAAATAAGCTTGCATGTAGTTTATGAATAGGTCTGCTATTCCACACGTCAGTCTTGCGGGTACAAAGACAATCTTTGTACTCGGATGCTATGCTTAATTGTTCATTGCAGAGGAAGAAGGTGAGCTCGAGGGCCTCACTTTTGTGAGTCGTGTTGTGGTAGCTTGCGGGCAACTAGCTTAGCGGCCCTGCCGGTTGCCTTGTGGGTGTATGGCTAACCGGTCGACTTTGTTCTAGCCATCTTATGGCGCTTTTGCTTCCGCTATTTTTCTTGTATATTGCTCTATTTGGCCGGTCGGCTCTTTTGTAATAACTTTACTTTATGTATGTCGTTGTTGAACTTAGTGATGTATGTGTATGGAATTGATGTGTAATTTTGTGATGATGTGCATATGCTGCACTCAGGAAGCATATGTCCATCGAGGCTTAGAATGTTTAATTAGTAATGCCAGAACCATTTGGAGGTTAAGTGTTACTAGTTAAATATTCCGGGTCCTCACAAGGAAGTCCTGGGACCGGAACTCCCACACTGAGGTATAATAGAAGCACTAATGTATTTAGCAAACTGTACTAGAACGGACATTGTATTTGCCGGGAACCTACTAGCAAGGTATAGTGCAGAACCTATCAAAGGCATTGGCAGGGAATAAAGGATATCTTCCGATACCTCTAAGGAAGCAAAGAACTTGGTCTGTTTCTCAGAAAGAACAAAGACTTAACTATGAATGGCAATGCAGAAACGGTACTTGTAGGACCCGCATACACCAAATCGCAAACAGGCTATGAACCCCATGTGGTGGAACCGCAATTCCATGAAAATCGTCTAAGCGAGTCTTGTACCGACTTGACGAACCACTCAAACAATAGCATTATACGAGGCCTCACGAGAATGTACTTGGCTTCATGGATAATTCACTACATCCAAGCTTATGTGGATTGAATACCGCACCAACCCCACTATTATCAATGAAGATAATGCAGCTTGTGTTGCACAAGTGCAGATGGGTTATTGTGAAGAATCCTCTCACAAAGCATATCAACCCCAAGTTCTTCTATGCTTATGAATTGCAAAAGATGAACGTAATCAAAGTACTGCATACTAGGTCATGTGAGAATCTTGCAGATTTATTCAGTAAGTCACTTCCAGCGTCTAGATTTGAAAGATGCATATGTGGAATTGGAATGATGAGACTTAGAGAAGTACAGAATTCAGGGGGAGAATCTTCACAAACTCATTACTAAAGCTTGATCACGAAGATCGAGTACCCAAAAGGTAAATCCTGGAGATTAAATGAAATTGGGTGGATTGTACTCTTTTTCCCTTGACGAGTTTTCCTGAAGTTTCTCGGCTAAGGTTTTTAATGAGGCAATTCGTGCATCACAGCAGAACGTGTATCATGTACTCTTTCTCCAAATTTTTCCCACTGGGTTTTTATGGAGTTTTGACGAGGCATGGACATGAAGGACGAGTGCCCAAGGGGGAGTGTTAAGAAACCGGGCCCAGGACCAGAAGTCCTGGCCCAAGGTGGGCTCCTCATCCCAAACCCTAGCAGGGTCGTAGCCTATAAATAGGGGGTGCTATTCATTGTAAAGGATGATCGATGGATGAAGGAATAAAGAGAATCAAGACGTCCCCCTATACCTCTGTGTTCAATATCTTATTCTGTTCTTGTTGTTCATGCATTGTTCTTACGATTCTACGCTTGTCTACGAGGTAATCGCTCGGACTGGACTCGCCAGCGACGGTTCCTCAACAATGCCTATTCGCACGACACTAGTTCACTTTCGTGGGGAGGGAAGACTAGAGGGCTAATCAGACCAAGTCACCGCAGCACCCACATATTTTGGTTGCGTGTGTTTGCTCCTCCTCTATTCCTCACACACGAAGACAACGCGGCGGTGGTTTAAGTGAATTAGGTCACGGAGAATTTATTTATTTTCAATGATGTGTAAAAGTTTTGCACATCATATCATTATTAGAAAGAGATTGAAATTCTAGAGGATACAAGGTATACTAGCCTGTCCGGAAAACTTGAGCGTAATGTACCAAAGAAATGACGCTAGCTGAAAATCGAAAATTGACAGAAGGTAACTACTGTGAACAGCTCTAACGACCGACAAAACAGAAGGTAACTACTGCTGCTACGTTGCCGACCCAATCAATACGCAGCCGCCAAGCGCCATTGCCGGTACTCCTGGAGAGCAAGATGAGAGAGTTGATCGACAGCTACGGCGATGTTGTTAAAAATTCTCTGATTGTGCTCTTTCCAAATGAACCAAGAGACGAGAATAATACAACAATCTATATCCTTTCTTAGATGTTTTGGCGCTGAAGTCCTAGCGGTCAACCAGAAATCTTGGAGAGAGGATTGTCCACTAGGCACAGGACATCGCGAGCCAATCAGTGCTACAAACCGACCCCAAAATTGCACCGTTACCACGCACCCTAGCAGAATATGATCAAGGAGACTTTATGGAGAACAATACATGATAATTTAGGGCTATTGGAGCCAAGGATGAAGAATGACACTTTGAAAAACGTGCGTGAGTGAAAAAAAAACCAATTATGTAATGGGTAAACGGGTTCTCATGGGCATGTGTAGTGGATGTGATCCACTTTGCATACAGTTATGGTTTCTTGTGAGCCTCCGCTATATAAGGGCATTAGAGAGAGAAAATTAAGTTTTGCACTTAAGCCTTCAAGAGAGAAATTAGGTTTTGCTTGAGAAAGCTAAGTGTTTCCCTTAGGGTTGTGTCCTCTTGGTGGAGTGGTTGTAATCATTCCTCTCCAAGTGGTAATAGAATATCAAACTTGATTCTCCATGTTTTATTTGTGTTCATGTTTGATTATCTTGCTTTCTTGAGATATTCTTGATAATTCTTAATTCCTTCTTGCTCTAGCATGATCGTACTGAGATATAGCTTGTTAGAACTTGTAGGAACCCATCTAGAATCATCTTGTCTGCCTAGATCTCACGAGCATGAGTAGATCAAGTTTTCCCTCTTTTGCCCGGTTCTTGAGCATTCTTCCTATGATGGATAAAGGTGGAAACATTGACACTATTCCTGTCATTGTTGATTAGAATATGTTCAAACATTCTAGGGTAGCTGTGTTTCAATTTTGGTGTGATTTGAACGAGCAAGTAGAAAGTTAGGTGAAACTCCTTCTTGGAAATCGTGCTGGTTTCAGTTCGTCACCGGTCCTGCTGGTTAGACATCCCACCACCGATCAGACCGGCCTGACAAGGTGATTGCTTAGTTCCTTGATTATAGTTGTTTCTTTGTGTTTGCAAGTTCAATCTTTATCTTCACGGTTGCTCATAGCTGTCAAAGTGAAAAGATTGCTTAATACCTAAGAAAAAAGGTTGTCGGAGTCATTTACCCCCCTCGACCGTCGTAGCCAATCCTACAATATCAGGTCGGTGACCTTGGAAAAACCGTAGTGCAAAGGGGAAGTGGTTTAGGTCATGAGGAGAACAAAATCACGAAGAGACAGATTCAGGAGCGCTAGATCGTCATCCGCTTTGAGAAACATGCGTAAGTGTGTGGTCCGTTTGTGTGTAGACTTAACAGGTGCTCATTACGGTTTCTCTGTAGACCTATCCTACACTATATAAGGGATGGTGCATGATTTGCACACTAACCAAGCCTAGAAACCCTAATTTGAGATTTGAGGAAAGTGGAGAGATAGAGGAGTGTAGGGTTTGAGATATGTATTAAGAGAAAATTTGTGGGATTAGGTACTCATGAGTAAGCTTTTGTCTTCTATGGTGGAGTGGTTGTAAACCTTCAATTTCTCAATATCAATCCAATCAACTTCATGCAACGATTAGTTCTCACTTGTTCTTACTCTCTTTCTTGTGAATTTGGGTTCTTGTATTCTAGGGGTTTTGCATTGGTGTTTTGCTGTGATCTAGGTTGCTAGGACTTGTGAAAATTGATCTAAGATTATCTTGACCATCTGGCATCCACAAGCAAGCATTTGGATCAAATTTAGGTTTTCATCTAGTTTTGAGCCCTTTTGTTCTCAAACAAGAAATTTATGGAACCTTAACTATGATTGTCTTGATCATCGATTGGAATAAGTTTCTAACCTTCTTGTTGAGCTATGCCTGAAGTCTCAAGTGATTTGGATATCTACATCAAAAGTTAGGTCATTTCATGGCAATCAACATTTATCTTTAATTAAATTTCACTTTGGACCATGTGATCTTACAATGTTTTCACTTTGCAACACCTTTAGCAAATTTTTCACTTTGCACTGTCTCTTTTACCATATGTTGCACTTTACATCAAGGTAAGGATTTGGTCTTCTTCTTTGGTGCTCGCCGACAGTGAATAGTAGCGTGGGAGACAGTGGTGAGGCACGAGATGAAGAGAGTGGAGGTAGATGGAGCTAGAAAATGGATCAAAAGTGAAGAAGAATAGCCAGAGCATCGCCAACGGTGACGACAAAATGTTCCCTCTCTCTCTATATATACATACATACATATATATATATACACACACATATATAGAGAGAGGAAAATGGTATATATATATATATATATATATATATATATATATATATATATATATATATATATATATATATATATATATATATATATATATAGAAAATACTTTCTACTCCCTGGTGTAGTTACTCCCACTTCGATATACCACCTAAAAGAACTTGACATACTCCTTTATCACTTTGGGTATATTTATATACTAATTATAAGATACTCCAATATGAACCACATGAAAAAATTGCAAGAGAGTCTATAGTTTTTAGCATATTTTGTAAATACCTTCATATTCGCACATAAAAAGGAGTATGTCTAAAAAATTATACATACCACCCCTAAAAAGGTATGAATACCACCTAGGTGGTCTTATATACTCGTATACTACACATACATACTCTCGGTTGCGCAAGATACTCCCTATGTTATGAGATACAGAATAGGGAGTAACTACACCCGGGAGTAGGAAAAAAGCTTCATATATATATATATATATATATTCTAAGAGTACGTACTCCTACTTCTTATATACTACTTAAATCGTATGATGATATCTCTTTATTAATTTGAGCATACTCTAATAATGATTATAAGATACCTTAAAGTGAGTTCAATGAAAAAAATTCATTAAAGTCCACCTTTTATAGCTAAATTTATGTATATACTTATTTTATATATGAAAAGGGGTATATAGCAAAAATAAAGGGCTCCCGTGAAAACTTTTTAATCGAGTCGCATTGGAGTATCTTATAATATATATTATACTTCTTTACCACTTCAAGTATATTTAAATACCAATTATAAGATACTCCAATATGACTTGATTGAAAAAATTCATTGGACTCCTTTGTTTTGTACTATATACCCTTTTTCACATATAAAAGAAGTATAAACATAAATTTTGTTATAAAAAGAGGACTTTAATGAAATTTTTTTATGAAACTCGTTTTGGGGTATATTATAATCATTATTGGAGTATGCTCAAATAGATAAAGAGGTATCGCCCTACGATTTAAGTGATATATAAGAAGTGAGAGTACATATATATCGGATTGACATTACCTCGTCGACCATGCCTCGCTGACAGGACGTTCCCTGATGCAAAGTGAAACAAAAAGTAAGAATATGTGGTGCAGAGTGAAAAGATTTGCTAAGAGTGATGCAAAGTGAAATCATGATAAGATTACATGGTCCAAACCGAAATTTACTCTTTATCTTTGAATTCCTCTGTTTCCCTTGTCGTTTACTGCTGCAATATGTGGATTAGAGAACTGGCGGTGCATGTTGCTTATGTAAGGCAAAGTGAAGGTCTTTTGCAATAACAAGTGTTTCTTTTTCTCAGTGGCGAAGCTACATTGATGCATGGGGGTGCAGTTGCACCCCCAAAATTTTTGCACAAAAAAACTAATATATATATACCCCTCTTAATATATAAAGTATGCACTGCACATACTAACATATATACTTCTCAACTCCTGGCAGCCCATTTAGCATTATGCCCAATAGAATGTGAGAATCAAGTTCAAGTCAAATAATCAACTAGTCAAGGAGGCGTGAGGCCTAAGTGCCATCTGCCCATCAAGACACCTTTGCTTCCTACTAATACATTTGCTTCTTATGATAGGTTTGATGGAGTTAATACAGAGCTACTTCTTTGTATGACATCTTTGCATCATGTTGATTCATTTGCTTCATATGACAAGGATAAAGTTTTTAAACTTGCTAAGTTTTATCCTAAAGAATCTCAGTGAGCTCTCTATTAAACTTGTTAAGACAAAGAAGAATGATCACTATAAACTTGTTTATTTGCTACTCAAATTGGTATTAATCATTCCTGTGGCTACTGCAAGGTAGAGAGGATATTTTCGGCAATGAATCATGTGAAGAATAAGATAAAAAATTGCATGGATGAACAATACTTGAATGATTGTTTAGTTACGTACATTGAGCGTGATTTTTTCTCTACAAGTTAGTGATGATGCTATCATCAATCGCTTTCAAAACATGAAGGAACGTCGTATCACGTTGTAATTTTCTAAAATATTTTGTGATGTTGGTTATAGTGCAAACATGTAATTTGACACATTTGAATTTATGTACTATATCATTTGAACTTGTGTTGGAACGAATGTGTCTTAAGTTCGCACCCTCGTCGTCAAAATCTGGCTCCGCCACAGCTTTTTCTTGCAAATTTTCTGACAGCAAAATCTGTAAATTGATTGATAGCAACTAGCCTAACTATTCTATTTTGATTTCACTTCGCATCACCTGAGGAGCTGTAGCTGCGCAGCAACAGTTTAAGGCACTGACATGGAAATATGGTATTAGCTTGCAAATATACGAATCATCTCATTTGATTAGTTGGTTTGCTTGATATTTGCGTAAAAGAATTTTATTTACTTTAAGGTTTGAGGTCACACTTTGAATGGTATATTATATAAAAGATAGCATTTCTGTTTGTTGCCTGGTCTCTGAGCACTAGGGGTGAAAACGGATCGGATAGTTTCCGACCGATCCGGACGGAAACGAATAGTCCCGGATCGGATTTTTCTTGGATCGGAAACAAATACGGATACTTTTTCCGGAAACGAAAACGAATACGGTAGGACTGATATTCGGCGAAAACGAATACGAATACGGATTATCCGGATATCCGGAATTTGAGTATGAACTATATGTCTGGGCTTCGTTCCACTTCTAGTTCCTTCCACTGGAATCCACTCCACGCTTCCAGTCGCCACTCGCCAATCCACGCCGCGCTCTCGTCAATGGCGCCCTTCGCCGCCGCGGCCACCACTCGCCCGCCGCCCTTCCCCGGCTGGCTCGCGCGGCTGCGCCTCCCGCGGATCTCGGTGGTGCCGCCGCCGCGCGCCGCCACTCGCCGCCTCCGCCGCCATATCGCCATGTCGTTCGTCCTCGCCGGCTCCTCACCGCCCTGTGCCCAAAGACCTCGCGGATCCTCGTGCAGCCGCCGCCGCCGACCCACCGACCCATTAGCATCGCCATCACCCAAAGTAGAGCCATAGGGCGGGCCAAGCAGTGCGGCAAAGACCGGAAGAGGTGGCGGCCGGCAGCGAGCCGACGGCGGCGGTGGCGCCATGAGGAGGTTCAGAGGAGCCGGCGCCGCGAGCGGGCGGGCAGGGCACACGCGCACGGGAGCACCGGAGAGTGGAGGTGAGCGGCACCATGGGCCGAGCTAGGGAGGCGGCGCCACGAGTCCACTCGGTGAGGCAAAGAATCAAGAGGAGCAAGAATCGAGATAGAGAATGGGAAGAACCATTGCTTTGGGTGCCTTCTGCAGAAGGATAGAGGAGAGAGAGAAGTGAGATGAGAAAAAGAAGAAAGGAAGTGGTCGAGTAGTTTAGTGGGACCTAAGAAAGGAAGTGGTCGAGGAGTAGTTTTAGTGGACCTAGTAAATGAAGTGAGATAAAAGAAATTAGGAAAGAGAAGATTTGGTAAGAAAGGAAAATTAGAAAATTCTAAAATCTATTAAAAGATTAGTAGTAACAAATTTAGTTGGACATCAGTAAAATTAAATATCGGCTCTGCGTAATTTGGATCAAACACTATTTATTAAGCCGTACGAATAACTAGTTATAGACCGGATCATAAATAGTAAAATAGAATAAAATAAAAAATGAACATAGGTAGAGAGAACACATATGTAGCTTACCTGCGATTTTCGGACGAATCGCCGATAGTATTGTTCTTTTTAAGCCACGTGGAACATTTAGTAGCAGACCGACCGACATATTGAACTTTGTATGTCATGAATGAACTAGATGTGATGAGTTAAGTGTGAACTAAATTTTATATATGTGATGAACTAGGTTTTATGTATGTTGACTTGTGAGTTATGACTTATGAGCTAAATATGATACACTAAGTGTTATGTTTGTGATGAACTGATTAATGCATCTTGCTAGTGCCAATGTTATATGTGGTTACTGAAAATATAAACAAATTATGAATATTTGCATCAAACAAATTAGTTATATGTTTTTTAAAATTTATGGCATGCAATTTAAGGGGTTTTTATGTTCCGAAAAAATATCCGTGACTGTATTCGTTTCGATTCGTGTTCGATATTATTCGCATCTGTATTCGTATCAGCATCCGCATCTGGAGAAAAATATGAAAACAAATATGACAGAGTCATTATCCGTCCGTATCCGATTCGTTTTCACCCCTACTGAGCACCGGTGATCGGCGTCTAGGAAAACCGGTAGATAAAAAGGCCGACGTGCCTGACGTTTGATTAGGGAGATGATGCACATCATACATGAGAGGATGATCTCACTCTAGACAGTACAACGTTAGGCCACGAAATCTCGGGGGTTGCGTCCCCCTCTTCTCCGCTGAACTCAATGACCGGCCGGCCGGCAGGCACTACTCCGCGGCCGTTGTGGCACGAGTGTTTTCCCCGTCCTTTTACGCAAAATCATGCGCGATTGAGGGCGCGCGCACGGTATACAAACAAAACAAGCCGGAAAAGTTCGCGTCGCACTCGTCAGAAGAGAGCGGCGAATGGGATTACGCGCGATAGGCACGGAACGGTTTCCGTTGCGAGAATTCAGATCGCACGACAGTGGGCTCACGGGCACGGGAGATGGATTCAGGATTTATCAACAAGTCAACAATGGCAACCGGAGTCGGTTGCATCCACCTTTCTCTGCCTCGCCTTATCTCGCCAGAGTGACGAAAAGGAAGCTGACAGCTACTTGCAGAAAAGTATAGAGCTGAGAACCAGGAAACATATACTCCTAGCTGTGAACTAGCCTGAACTTCAGTGTTCAGACAGTAAAATGGTATACCTACCTGATCAAAGATGGTATGTATGAATCATGATCCTAGATTTGGTACATTGGTCATACCAAGTCCTGCACATAATTGCACATGCCGTGTGCCGCTGTGTCTCGACTATTTATAGATAAATAGTAAATTGAGGATTATTATATCCTTGTCAATTAGCCCCCCTCTGTTTTAATCTGTTTAAACCATTGTAGCTGTTGATTTTATTTAGTATCGTATACTCTTTAGACTACGCAGCGACTCCATCATACTTAAAATTTAGTTCTGGATCCGCCACTGATAAGAACGATGAATCCTGAAATCACCTGCATGACACGGGGAACTTCGTATCTCTCTTTCGACGGTTAGTCAGCAGTGATGCATGCCAACGATTTTCGTTCGTTCGATCGATCTTATGCCTGGCGCTTTTGCTTGTTACGTACGGCACAAGGAGAAGTCTCTGCCGTGTGAATCACCATCATGTCACGTTTTGAGTTGAGTAAACACTTGAAGAGCGATTACGTTGTACATGGCGAGAAGCAAGAACAAGAGCAACGATGTGGCTGGCTCTCTTTCGCCGATACTACTAGCTGGGGACTAGGGAGTGCTACGTAAAACCAATTCCGCAAGCTAAAAGCCCACCTAGCTAGGAATGATATATCATCGTATGATGATATGTCCCTTTCTCTCTGTCAGCTGTGCAGTTGCAAACCAGACGCAAGAAATCTAATCAAGCAGAGACAAATCTCTGTACAGTGGACACTGTGTTTCTTTTTATCAAAAGAAATTTCATGTAGCAACTTTTAGATTAAAGCCCTTTCAAACAGACCACGCTTATCTAGAATGTCTACAAAAGCTATTACATCTACCGCATACTTGAGTAGACGGTGACATACAACCACCAAATCCACTGCCAAGCACTGCAATATTTACGGACAACTTTGATGGGACAATTCTTAATTGTGCAGCACCAACTTAATTACGAGCAGGTTGAATTACTTGCAGGATTCATTTATCA
Source organism: Ampelocalamus luodianensis (assembly GCA_036346255.1). Classification (NCBI taxonomy): domain Eukaryota; kingdom Viridiplantae; phylum Streptophyta; class Magnoliopsida; order Poales; family Poaceae; genus Ampelocalamus; species Ampelocalamus luodianensis. The sequence goes on along the minus strand of CM070632.1, from coordinate 5,442,226 downwards.
AAAAGTGCTTCAATTTTTCACACTTCATCTATTTCACTTGCAAAAACATCTACAAATTAAAAATCTGGGTAAAGATTGAAAGCAAGGCTGCGACAGTGCTCACCTCGATCAACCGTGTTGCTCAATATTTATAGTACATGTACAACAGTTGTTGACTTGTCAGGTAATACATGGACTATACAAGTATGGATTCGATCTGTACAAGGAATCCGTATGTGAATAAACAATGCTGTGTTACAAGGAAGAGTACGCAGTTCTATTCCTGTTGCCGGACGAGTACTGGTGCAGCAGGCTTGCGGCACAATCCGAGTGCTGGAGAACACATGCAGTCCATGCTGATCATGAGTGGGAGACGGAGATGGAGACCGAGAAGTATCTTCTGGCAAAATTACTCCAACCCATTAGCTCACTAAAGCAAAACATTTTGGAGGTCACATTTTGCTGAAGCTGGTACGTAAGCAGACAAATATAATGCAGCAATTCTGCATAATGTATACCCAGACATTAGCAGGCCGGTTTTAGAAAACGTTTCTATCCAACAACTCTGATCCTCTGAAAATTCCTATCATGGGGTGCTTCTTAAACCATTACCTCTCCAAGATAGAGAATTTGTTAAAACTTAAAATTCCTATCATGCGGTCACGAGCTGCTTGGCTTAGACTAAGCTTGGTTGAAGCAAAAGAACACTAAGTTGTGGTGTTGCTTCCGCTTCCAACTCAACTCGCATAGCAATTCACCTTGTTCAAGAAATTCTCGTTGCGCATATATGTTTGGATGGCACCAAATCATTTTTCTTGTCATTTTTTTATGAACGAAAAGCAGGAGAGATGCCTTCATTTCATTGATAAGATGGAGAACAATACAAAGAAACAAACGAAAACGAGGAGTGAACCAACTGTATAGAGGCTAGAATAGAACTAATGGAGGACTAATTGTTGTAGATGCTTTGCACCTGCGTCTGCCCAAGATTGGATGTCGCCCTTGATGTTTCGAAGCAGGACCTCAGTTGGTCGTTCAGTTTGCCGGAAAATTCTTGCGTTTTGCTCAGTCCATAATCCCTAGCTAAATCGAGTTTGCCCTGGCCCACTTAAGTTTTAGTTTTATTTGTGATGGTGCGCGGGAAATGTATTCACATGGATCTTGTATTACCATTTAATTTCCTTTTTTGTGGCACAAAGTAAAGAAAAACAATTATGGCGCGACGCAAAATTCGAACCAACCCGTTACTTCTGTTGTATAAAATACAAACCATATAACCATTTGCCTCCTATAAGTCCGTAAGTCCGGCGTGCGATGCATGGCGAAATTATTAGTACACTACGAAGAACAATATTTTTAGCATAGTTACGTAGTATTACTTTTTGATAAAATATGTTCACAGAGAAACTGGGATCCAAAGTATACACTAGTGAAGCAACATTTCTTCCTCAGAAAAACTAACACAAAGTGACACTTGTTGCAAAATAAGATGGCCCTACGGCACGACAAATGAGTCCTATCTGATCCTTATCCACCCTAACATGACAACATCAAAAAAAAACACAGCCTAACAAGTTTTCTCTCATAATACGTGTGACACAGATAAAAAATCACAATGGAGAAGGGAGAAAAGTGAAATAAAACAAATCTAAAAGGCCAAAAAAAAAAGGCAAAGCTCAAAACCCCTCGTACCACAGACCCCATCATCACCATCAGCCACTTCCGCCGGTTTAACACTTAGTCTCCAGTATTAAACCCCTCCCCCTCTCTCCCGTCCTCTCCACCGATCGATCACGCTCCGATCGATCACGCTTGGCTCCGATCGTGTCGTCTCAGGCGAAGAAGCGGCGGCGAGGAGACGGCGGGGAGCTCTCCGACCTACGCGGATCCGCCTCCGGCGTGCCTGTGAACTGTAAGCGCCTGCCTCGATCTATTCTCACCATGCGATCTGAGGTCCTATGTTGGTGGGGGTTCGGTTTTTGATCTGTGGTGTGTTTGGGGGGGTGGCTGACGTGTGAGTTGGTGTTGTTGGTTTCGCGTGTAGGATCGGGAGGCGGGGGGCAATGGCGGCGGAGGAGGCCGCGTGCAACGGCGGAGGCGAGGCGCGGAAGGCGGAATTCGCCGTGAAGGAGGCCGCGGCCGCCTCGCCGGAGCCCAGCGTGGTGGAGAAGCGCGAGGGCGAGGTGGTGAGTGGCCCCCTCGTGGTTGCGAACTGCAATTCTGGCGGTCTCTCCGGGGTGGAGGATGCGTCGGAGTCCAATGCACCACCGGCTGTGGCTGTGGCCGGAGGTCACGAGGCTGATGCTGCGCGCAATGCTTCGTTGGTGAACGTGCATGTGCACGCTGTCGCCGAGGCGCCGGTTTGTGTGGAGGAGGGCAGCGGTGAACGAGCTGCTGCCGATGTTGCTGAATTGGTAGAGCAGGAGGTGGATGTTGGAGAGCCGGATGGGATGGGTGTTGCGATGGCCAATGGGCATGATCATGTCGACACTAGTATTGCGGATTCAGAGGTCCCTGTGGAGGACAATTCCATTAAACAAGCCACTGCTGATGTGACGGAGCATGAGGTCATTAGTGGAGAACAGGATGGGATGGATGTTTCAACGGCCAATGAGCACTGTGAGAGTGGTGCAGGTGCTGTAAAATCTGGCATTCGTGTTGATTACAGTAATGGTGAACAAACAACTGCCATTGCTGTGAAATTGGTGGAGCAGGAGGTGGCTGCTGAAGTGAAGGATGCCAGAGATTGCTTGTTGACCAATGGAAATGCTGGTCCTTGTGAAGCTGCTGAAGTGCTCGATGTTCAGGGAAAAGAGGGCAAAGGGGAAGGCACTGCGAAATTGGTGGAGCAGGAGGCCTCTAGTGGGGAGCAGGGCAACGCAGATGTTTCAATGGTTCATGGACATGATCAGTTTGATAGGAGTGTTGATTCTTGTACAGTTGATGTGGAGTGTGAGGTTTGTGGTGACAAGGACAAAGGGAGAGAAAGTGCTGATGCGACATATCTGGTAGGGCAGGCAACCGCCAGCGGAGAAGCAGCAAATGAATGTATGGTCAATGGATGCGATCACCCAAACACAAATGCTGATTCTGGTGGAGCTCCTACGCAGACTGAGGTTTGTCCCAAGGAGAGGGAAGTGGCACAAAGTGCTGCTGATGGTGTGGAAATTGTGGAGACTAAGAGAGCCCTGAAGATTGAAGGTCAAGGATCAGAGGGGGATGCAAAGGTAGCTAACAGCGAGGTGCCGAGAGAAGAGGAGGTCCATACAAATGGCCATGGCCATGCTGAAGAGAGTGCTGACGTTGTTGCAGAGCTGGAGCCTTTGGTCGAAGAGGGACAGGGTGAAGCCACACTTGTTATTGATCAATTGGAGGATAGAGCTGACAATGGCAGGGAGGAGACTGTGCAATACACAGGTGCATCCGGTGCTGATGAGACTGCCGAGGAAGTGGAGTCTCAAGTTGACCAAAGAAAAGATAAAGCTGCCTGTGATGTTACTGAGTTAACAGATGGATTTGTGAAGAGAAATGAAGAGGCTCTACTGGGTGGTGAGTTGGCCAAGCATGAGGCTGATGTCAGTAGCCTTCAACCTGCGGAACCATCATCATATTCAACTGTTGAAGTAGAGAAAGAGGAGACCATGGAACCTGTTCGTTTGGAGGAAGCAACTTTAGCTTCTATTCAACAGCAGACAGCTGATTCTTTCCAAGACACTGAGGGGCAGAAGCAGTCAGAGACACCTGGCAATCATATAGCTGGTAGAAATGACAACGATAAATTAGACGCAGAACTGAAGCAAGAACCTGATATGGAGGTTGTTGATAGTGTTCAGTGGCAAGCAGATCCAGCGGTTGTTGCCACTGCTTTCCATATTGAGCCAAGGTCCTCAGACTTGGCAGATAGTGAGGGAGTGAGAGTTGTACATTCAACTCCAGCTTGTGAACTTGAAACTCCAGACGATGCACCAAGAGAAGATAATGGTTCTCAAGAAAACTTCAGTTATGCTATTGCTCATGTTGAGCATGGTGCTTTTAAGGAACATGAAACCGTTGGTGTTGATGAAGCTGAACCCAGTTATCGGACCAGAAATGAATGTGGTGTTGTTGCTAAAGCTGAAGCCAGTTCCAATAAGGAGGACAAACTCAATGGTATCGGCAAGGATGGTGAATCAGCTGGACCTACAAGGGATCCACATTCAGAAAATATGGTTGATGCTAGCTCTCCTGATGACCAATTGAATTTATGCAACATATCAACTCCATGTGACGTAGTTTCATCAGGAACTGGAAATATGGATTCCTTTCCAATTAATGAGCTAGCTTCTTCAGCTGAAAACCCGTTGGAAGATACTCCTTCTCCATACGATGATACTTGCGCTTTAGATGGGGCATGCAATGAGATTTCCTCAGAGAATGCAGACGCATTTACTAAATCTTCTTTCCAGGTTGAGACCAAATATGTGAAAGGTATGCGATGATTATCTTCTTCCATTGTTTCCTAATTTATTACTCCCTCCAGTTCACATAAACAAGTCATTTCGGACATTGACACGGTCTCCAAAATGCAACTTTGACCACTAATTACTATTATAATTATTTGTAAAACCTAACAAAATTATAATATTATGAAAGTACTTTCCGAGACAAATGTACACATGATTTTCATATATGTAATCTAAATATTTAAAAAGATATCGATAGCCAAAATTTCCAAAGTTTAACTGCACGCATTCCAAAATGACTTATTTCTGTGGACCGGAGGGAGTAACTCGCTACTTTAATGAAATTAATGTTTATCATAATACTTGTGTGACAGATCTAGAATCTCCACCTGTTGACGTGATAATTCGTGATGAGCACAAGGATGATGACAAAAAAGTACTTGGTGATAACACAAAGATTGTTAACGACTCTAGTGAATCACAATTAGAAATTGATACAGAAAATAAAGGAGATGTGCAGGTTATTACACCACGAAGGATTTATATAACAAAAGTTCCAAGATTTGCGGGTGAAGATCTCTGGGCAATGATACAGATCGCTCAAGTTCATCTGGATCAGTTGACGCAAAAGAGAGACACAATTAATGTCCAGAGGCAAAAGCAGAAGGTAGTAAATCTTTGATCTTTCCTTTTCTGGTTCATTATGCAACATGCTTCCCCATGTTGGAATGTATTTAATATATTTATAGGCTTTATGCGATGAGTACCGAGAGAAACTGGAAGCAGCGCGACAAGAAGAAAGGGGGGCTAGAGCTGCTCATGGTGATAAAAGACATGATTTAAATAGTGTGCAATCAATGATCGGGAAGTTGAATAAAGCAAATTCAATTCAAGAAATTGATGAGATGGTTAGTCATCTGCAAACATTACTTGAATTTCACCAACGATTTTATTTTATTTTTCTATATTACATCATGGTGTAGTGTTTTTCTTTTCTGCACTTTTATTAAATTTGATAGTTTTTAATTATGATGATTTTATCCAAAAATGAATTATTATGATTTAGATTGCGAGGAAGGATAAGATTATAGTACATGAATCTATTTCTCTGAAAGAAGAGATGCTTCTCCTTCAAGAGATCAAGGAACTAAAAGCTCAAAAGAAGCAATTGTGTTCCAATATGGGTTCAAAAGCTGAAATGAACAAGGCATTCCATCAGAAAGAGCATATTCATGAGCAGCACAAGGTACCAAAGGGGGCACATTCTTTTTTTGCTCTTTTACTTCTCTTTTTCATCATTTTTAAATTGATGTTTATGGATTTTCTTTTTTAGACTCTGAAGAAGGATTCTGGTGAACTTTTGACCAATTTGAAATCCTTGGAGGAAAAAACAAGAGTGGTTCAGAAAGCTTATGATGATGAAAGAGTTGCTCTCAGAAAATTAAATGAAGAACACCGAGCTGCCAATGAAATACGTCAAAAAGCCTATGATGAGTGGTTTGAGCTGAAAATGGAACCAAGCAAGAAGGTAGAAACTTCACTAAGTGGAAATCTCATCCTACATTTGACAAGCCTACGATGATTGCTTGTATTTATCGTTCTCTCTGTCCAGCAATAATCGTATTATTGAACTAATACAAGCAAAATAACTGGTCTAAATAGTGACCTGGATCTTAAATTTAGATATTTTCTTATGCTGAAAACCCGAAACTGATCTCCTGGTTTCAATTGAAGGCACAAATGTTCTGGCTCTTCACGTATGTCGCCTTAAAGTGTGTAGCCACAAGTGTGTCACATAGTGAATTCTTCAGGAAAAAAAAAACAAACCCAAGAATAAAATTGAGGGGTGGACATATGGAGGATTAGTTCCAGAATTTTTCTGGTTTGATTTATTAACTATTATTATGTTATGTCTGTAGTTCTTGTATGTGTTAGAATAGGACTCTATCTGTATATGGCAACCCCCTGTTGTACTCCCTATATATATTGCCCATTGGGCTCCTTGAATAGATGAACACATTATTTGTAACATGGTATCAGAGCAAGGTTTCTAACCTAGCTCTCTTCCGCTTCCGCCGCATGCCGCCGCCGTGTTCCCGGCCGTCAGACGCAAGCATCACCGCCGATCCGAGGCCTTCCCGCCACGGATCCATCGCGCCGCCATCGATCTGCAGCAGCGCCACCCCAAGCCCGTTGTCATCGCCGTTGTCGAGGACGCGAGGCCGCCGCGCTGACGACCCGACGCGAGGCCGCCGCCGCTGATCGGGACCGACGTGAGGCCGCCGCTGACGGATCCGACGCGAGGCCGCCGCCGCCGCCGCTTGATCGATCCGACGCGAGGCCGCCATCGCCGCCTCGCCGCCGACGCCGCCGCCGGACCAGACGCAAGCGCCGCCGACGCCGCCGGGACCCGACGCAGGCCGCTAAGCGCCGCCGACGCCGCCGCCGGGACCCGACGCAGGCCGCCTCTCGCTACTCGCTGTCGCCGACGCGAGGCCGCCTTCCTTGTTGGTCGCCGCCGCTGTTGTCGCCGCCGCCGCCGCTGCCGCCGCTGGTCGGCCGCCGCGCCGTCGCCGCTGGCACGCGCCGCCGCCGCCAGGTTGGTCGCCGCCGCAAGTGAAGGAAACCCTAGCCTTTGTTTCCTCGTCGCCGCGAGGCCTTAATGGTTCCTGCCTTCGTGAGCCGTAAAAAAATAAAAAAAAAAAAGGAGAAAAAAAGGTCGATCTAACCGCGCCGCCCAACACCGTTAGACTTCGCTGTTTGGTCGCCACGCCGCCCGGGCCGCCACCGATGGCTTCGCTCCATCCGCCGCGATCCCATTCTCGAACAAAGCTTCATGGAACGAACTACAGTCGTGGTCTTCACCATGGAGATCACCCTTGATGGTCTTCGCCTCTGGGGACATGTTACTGGTACCCGACCTTGTCCGCCGTCGCCGGTTCAGCCTCTCCCAAACAGCCTTACTTACACCTTCTACGTAAGATGAGGTCGCGCCAGAGGCGAGGTCGCCGCCGCCTGCGATGCCGCTGATGAGGTCTTTCAGTATGCCATAGACGCTTTTGAGCGCCGGTGGCCGACGAGGCCGTGTTCGAGCTATCCGTGGTCGCGTCGACGACTCCATCCACCGGACATCGCTGGTCCGCGTGCCACTCGTCGATCGGGAGTACTTGCGCGAGCGATACCAGCAGAGCAACGATGCTCGGCTTCTTTCGCCCAGCCGTGAGTTGGAGACACTTCGCCAGATCGACTCTCCGCCGACGACTTCTTCCGGAGCCTCAGCGCTCTCGGCGCCAACCGATGAGCTCGCTTCTCCGCTCTGCCGAGTGTCATAAAGCGCGAAGGCGGATCGTGATCGCCGCTTTATGACTTCGTCGCTCGTCGCGCTTCGAAGTTTGAGCTCGCCGAGCTCACCGTTGAGCCGCCACCACGACGGCCAAGCGCTACCGGGCTCTTCGACGCCAGGCCGAGGAGCTTCGGCGGGTTAGCATCACGCTTTGTTCGATCGCGGCTTGCTACCCTTCTTCTTCGACTACACCGCCGCCGCCGACTACGAGATCTTCTCGCTTGTCTGCCGCCTCGCTTTTTGCACCAACCGGGTTCGGGCAATTATTGCAAGAACTTCGCACGACTACCAAGCAGTGCGGTGCGCAAAAGCGTAACAAGGCGCGTGGACGATCAAAGGGGGAGGAGGCCCTTCTCGACGGAGGATGCATCAAAGACGTCAGACCTTCTCGGCGAGGTGACTGCTTCGCCAGCTCGCCGGGCTCTACTTCAAGCTCTCTCACAACCAAGCGAGTTCGCCACCTAGCTCGACGCCTCTCCGGTACTTCTTGGTTCTGGATTCGGTGCCTCTTTCCACATGACACCGGATTCCACATCTCTCACGCCAGTTGGACCTCCGTTTTCCTATCTCTGCTCGCATACCGACTGTACTCTTTGTCTCACACCGTGTGGCACTCTTTGTCCACCGATTTTTCTCGCTCCATTGCTTTCATGTTCCCGACCTACCATGCGCCTTCTCTGGGTCACTCACCGATCTCTACCAGAGTTGGTTTTGACTTCACTCTGTTTGTTCAGACCGGCGATGTGGATCGGATTGGGACCGCCGCGCCGTAGGGATCGCCGTGGTCTCTACATCCTTGATCGCCTCCACCTTCCGTCCCACTTCGGGCTGCTCCTATCACCTCTACGACTACTTCCACCGCCACCGCCGCCACCTCTCGGAGTTTTTGCGCAGGGCATCACCGCTAGGTCACTTGTGGGTCCCGCTTTCCTCATTAGTTCGTAAGGGTGTTCTTGGACGTATTATCGCTGACACGACCATGTTTTGTCGTGGTTGTAAGTCGGGCAAGCGACTCACTTCCTTATCATTCTAGTGAGTCCTTGTCTTCTCGCCCTTGACTTAGTTCATTCGGATGTATGGGACTCGCGCCTTATTATCTCTAAAGGCGGGCATAAACTTTATGTGATCTTCATTGATGATTATTCCCGCTTTACATGGATTTTCCCTATGTCTAATCGTGGTCGGGCTTACGATCTATCGTAGCTTTGCAACGATGGTTCGCATCGATTTGATTCTCCTATCCGCATTTTCTGCGTGATTCGCGCGCGAGTAATCGTTCTAGCGCGCTTTAGATAGCTTCTTCTCGAGCAGGGCACTCTTTACCGCCTTCTTGTCCCGTGCCCATGCTCGAATGGGTTGCCGAGCGCAAACATCGCATCCGATTGAGACCGCCCGCTCTTCTTCTCGCCTCTCACGCTCCACCACGCCTGGGTCGAGGTCGCTTACTCGTTGCATATCTCATCAATATGCGCCTTCCACCGCTTTTAAGGGTGTCGATCCTATAGCGCCTCTACTCGAGCCCTCAAGACACTCACCTTCGTGTTTTTGGTTGTACTTGTTTTGTTCTCATAGCTAGTGAGCGCACTAAACCGCACCCGATCGGTTGAGTGTGTTTCTTGGTTATAGTTACGAGCATAAGGGTTATCGCTGCCGATCCTTCGCCGACGGATCGTGGTTTCACGAGACGTTGTCTTTGACGAATCTCGACCTTTCTTCTATCAAGATTCGCTACTCCTGTTTCCACCGTTGAGTCGATTTCGTGGTTGTCTCTAATGACTCTTCACCCATTTCTCCACTATCACGCCTTCCCCGTCCGTCCCGGTGGTTCCTTCGTACCTCGCCTCCGCGCTGCTCCCTGCAAAGACCGCATCTTGTTCCTACCCCACCACGCCTCGTTTCTCGGTATTCACTACTCGCACGCCCTTGTCCTTTACCGCTCTCTCCCGGTATCTTGCCGACACCCACATCCGATCCTCCGATGTCGCTCCTCGTTACGTCCTTCGTGACCGGACATCCTTCGCCCTCCTAATCGCTTTGGATTTGCTCGATTGCTCATGCTCTCTCACATCGAGCCTAGTTCTTATCGTGAGGTCGCCTCATTCTCGAGTGGCAACTCGCTATGGCGAGGAGCTTGATGCTCTTCGACGCACGGAGACTTGGGATATTGTACCGACACTGTGCATGCTCGTCCGATCACGCAAGTGGGTGTACAAGATTAAGACTTCGGCCGATGGTACTATCGAGCGCTACAAGGCTCGCCTTGTGGCTCGCGGCTTTCGGCAGAGTACGGCCGTGACTACGACGCAGACTTTTGCCCTCGCGCCCATATGACCACCGTTCGCACTCTTGTTGCGTTGCTTCGTCGCCGTGGTCTATCTCTCACTTGATGTTAAGAATGCTTTTCTTAATGGTGTTTTGCATGAGGAGGTTTACATGCGCCACCACCGGGTATTCTCGCTCTCGATGGGCATGTCCGCTGCCTTCGTCGTGCTTTTATGGCCTCAAACAGCTCCTCGTGTCGGTTTGCGCTGCTTCACCTCGGTGATTACCGCTGTCGGTTTCACCGTTAGTTCCCACGATCCCGCTTCTTTTGTCCATACCTCATCTAGGGTAGGACATCGCTTCTTCGTAGATGTTGATGACATGCTCATCATCGGTGATGATTCCTCCTTCATCACATATGTGAAGAAGCACCTCGTTGAGCAATTTTTGATGATCGATCTTGGTTCTCTTACATATTTCCTTGGGATTGAGGTCTCTTCCATGCCCGAGGGCTACTATCTCTCCCGCAGGTATGTCCAGGATCTTCTTGACCGGTCTGTCCTGACCGACACTCGCACCGGCCGAGACTCCCATGGAGCTATCCTCCACCTTAGATCACCGATGGCGATCCTCTTGAGGATCCTACTGATATCGCCATCTTGTTGGGAGTTTGGTGTACCTTGTGAGCACTCGTCCCGATATTGCTTATGCCGTTCATATCCCGAGTCGATTCATGGCTCGTCCCTACCCATCTTCACTACATCACCTTCTTCGTGTTCTTCGCTACTTACGCGGGACCATCTCTCGTCGCTTGTTTTTCCCTAGCTCCACCTCACTACAGCCTTCAAAGCGCACTCCGTCGACCGGGCTAGTGATCCTTCCGATCGCCGTTCTCTTTCGCATCGTGTTTTTCTTGGCTCCTCCCGATTGTCCGAAGACTAAGAAGCGATCGCGCTTCCGCTCGAGTGCAGAGGTGAGTTGAGAGCTATGGCAGCGAAGGATGCAGAGGTTACTTGGTTGAGGTGGTTACTTGCAGATTTTGGAGTGTCTGTAATGGGACCTACGACTCTTTTGTCCGACGAAGACAGTGCTATCGATGTTGCTCGACCCGGTGAAACATGAGCTCACCAAGCACATTGGTGTGGATGCTTCATACACTCGCTCACAAAGCAGTGAGGGAGTACTTGCTTTACGCTTTGTGCCATCCGAGTTACAGTTCTTTGACTTCTTCACGAAATACACGACTAGGCACAACATTTGTATTTTCTCTCAAACTCGGTGTGTGATCCACCATGAGTTTGAGGGGGGGGGGTGTTAGAATAGGACTCTATCTGTATATGGCAACCCCCTGTTGTACTCCCTATATATATTGCCCATTGGGCTCCTTGAATAGATGAACACATTATTTGTAACAGTACGAGGTGCACTTCCCTGTCATGCATTGAGTCATTAAGGTAAAAGCACTGTGCACACATGCACCTCGAATATCTCTGCGTAAACCTTTGTGCAATGAACTATCATCATGATACTGAGTACTGACATATCCTATGCTAGTTAATTCCACCTAAATGTTCAATTGGAAATCAGAATTCTTACTTTTGTGGCATTGGTCATAGTGCAGCTATCTTGATGCTGTGTTATATTTTGATACTGAGGGGGCAGAACATAGTGGATATAGATTTATATTGTACTTTTGTTAAGAACATTGGTGGTATTCCTGCAATAGGAAAAACATTATTTTTTTATACTAAGAAAAAACACACATTATGTGTGCTCTTGAGAGACAAGGTTTCACCATTCTGGTACCATATGGCACATAGCACTTCAAAAAAAGTAGTAGTTTCTTATAAGTATTTTACCACATGGCACATAGTTTCTATACTTTTAAGTTTTAACATTGATTTGTGGTGCCAAAGCTGAATAGTTGTCTTCTTATTTTTTGTATTGCAGAACAAGTACTTTTTCATGTACAGGAATGATCAGAAGACCACATCATATTACCTATCCATGGGTGACATGGTGGGACTTCAGTTGTATTGCAATAATCAGGTAAAACTCGGTTCTTTATCTTTCCTTTCCTTTGGTTTTCCTTTTATATCAATTTTGTCATTCTTCAGCATGTCAGGGACCAAAATCATGAATTTGGTATAAATGCATGAGGTCGAATTAGCATTCGCTGCCAATTTGTGTTCTCCATTAACCAGTCAATAGTAGAGTATCTCTTTATAAAATTTGCTTTGCTTTATTGGAGGAGACTAAAGTAGTAATATGTGATATCAGTTAGGCAATAACTGTCCGTCCTCAAGAGGTTTTAGCTAAGAAATAGATGTGATTTTCATCAAATGATACTGGCAGTTATCCCGCTCTCCAATCAGCACCAACAGTCAAGGTGCCCTTGTTTTTAGAGGCTTTTCTTTCTTTCTTTATTACAGTGAAGCTGCAAATAGGTCTCACCATCCTCTTGTAAATCATGTTGACAGTGGTTTTTCTTTGTTGTTTCCTTTCTTGATCTACCAAAGTTTGATAGATTTTGATTACCGATCACCAAATTTTTTATATTCTGTCGCCTTTAGGTGGAGAGATTCATGGAGGTGTGGAACAAGGATGAGGATTTTCGGAGGCAGTATGTTGAATCAAACAAGATTAGCACATTGAGGAGATTAGGGACCTCAGATGGAAGAAGAATTGGCCCTGATGAGGTCCTTCCAGAAATTCCAAGCAGGTCCAACATAAAGCCAAGCAATCCGTCTCTGTTGCCTGTTTCAAGCCCACATGTGTCCTTTTCAGCTTCAGAAGCAACGCCTGCAAAGTCTACTTCAGTGATAACACCTGTAGAAGAGGACTTCTTTCCTGTCCTGAAAGATCCCCCGAACAGTAAGCATTCCAAATCGAAATTTCCTGGTAGCTCTTCTGGGAAAGAGACAACTGGAGCTCCAGTGCCTGAAAGAGAAGATGTGGAACGCCCTGAAAAGGAAAAAATGTGTAGGATGGAAGAGGACTTGGAGTTAGCCCAGCAGGCAGCGGAATTGGCAGCCAGGGAGGAGGAAAGACAGGAGAAGGCTGCAGCTGAAAAGGAGCGTCTCCGATTGGAGCAAAAGGCAAAAGCTAAGGAGGCTGAAGAGAGGAAGAAGCGGAAAGCAGACAAGGCCCAGGAGAGAGCTGACTACAGAGCACGGAAGGAAGCCGAGATTATAGAGAAGGTATGTAATTCAATTTTCTGCCGTGATCGTAAAATCCAATCCTTCTGTTGTGGTATACTCCATAGTGTTCATTTGAGTTACCAAATTTTTGAACAAAGTTTGTGTTGAACCACTTGCAGAAGAAAGCAAAGAAGGATAAAAAGCACGGAGCAACATCTGTAGACTCGGCAAATGGTAGTGGCGAGGGCAATGCAGAAGCCATAGCGACAAATTATACTGCTGCTAGCACGACAGCGAACACTCGGGAAGCGGGTGTTTCTCAACATACGGCTCCGAAGAGGCCCTCCAGACCATCTATAGCACTCAAACAGCTAAATAGGGTGGAACCCATGCCATTACCACTGCGGAACAGGGGCAGAAGGAAGATGCGGCAATACATGATGGTGACTGTGGCAGTACTGATGTCAGTGCTTGCATTGTTTTTGGCAGGAATTTATGTTCTAAATTTGGCGAGGATGGCATAATGATCTGCACTTTTTTCAACCAGTCGTTGAGGTGAGGTATAATGCCAGATAAGGGGAGGGTAATTCTTTTGAGCAGTAGTGCAATACCCGGCTGTGCTTCCTACAAAGACATCGTTTGCCTGATTGGATTGTTGGCGTCGTCACAGCTATTTATTCTTGTGGATTTTGTACTGGGAGAGCATCGTGTTTACCTATATTATGGGATGTTTGGTGAAATATTCATTATTATTATAGACTATAGTATAATAATGATCATAGAAATTTGTACAGATATCAAACTTGTGTAATTGGCGTTTGTTTCCGCACCTCATTTTCTGTGAAGAAATATGGTTGGTTCATTAAGCCTGTGCTCTTGAGTAGTGTTGAAAATGGGTCGGATACATGCGGATATTGCTCTTATTTTTACTATGGGTTCATAGTCGGATACTCCAGATACGGGCACGAGGTGGATGTTGATCGGATTCAAATCAGTTACGGATTACTTGATGGATAGTGTACACATAAAGAAAAGATATAACTTCACCAACGAAAATATCAAATTATACTACCTATTAGATAATTATTTATCCTACTTAATAACATAAACATAATTGAATGTAAATTCATATTATATATTAGTCAATGACTAGAAAACCATAAAGGATATTGATATTTATCATATATTCATTTTGTTGATTTATCATATATCTTATAAAATACGGATACATATTGTATATTATTCTTCTCATATTCTATGATATTTTCTGGGTACGGATACTGATAATATCGGATGCGAAGTGGACTAAAAAATGATACCTTGGCTGGATACTGGTAATATGGGATGTGGAGTGAACTAAAAAATGATACCTTGGCTGGATTTTTTCTGGATACGCCATCGGATCAAGTCAAGTGGGAATTATCCGCTTACTTTTACCCTAGTATTGAGTGCTACCTTCTGTGCCCATCGGTGCTTTGTTTACTTACTAGGACGGAAGGCGCCCTTCGCTGCGCTTCTCTTTTTTATGGGCATACTTGTAGATGGGAACGACTGATTTGAGGCTTCTCCACGATGTGTACTTCTTTGGACCTACCATGTGTAATGTGTGAATTGTTTTGTGCGACCACCTGCGGGCCTCGGCCTATGAATGCCCGTGTGGTAAGGCTGTGGAAGTGAGGCATTTTTGCACGGACGAAACGTGTGTGTGGAATGTAATATTTGCAGTGTGATGATTACGGTTCCTATATCTTACCATGGTAGACGCAAGTGTACACCTTTCTGTAACCTGGACGCAATTCGCTATGTGAAATGTCAATATGTAATCTGCTCTGCACTGTTATGTGCTGGCGTTTGTGCATAGTGTCTAAAATTCAGGTGTAACAACCTATTAATGCAAGTGATGGTCATCTACATGTGTGTTGTAGCATTATGGTAAAATAACTATTATTGTTCGTTCTCCGTCGTATCTGCTAACAGTGCATGTACTAACAGCGAATCTAGAAAATCTATATTGGAGCCTGGAGATCAGATGCATGATTGATTAAATGCTAGCTATAGTACGTGAAAACAAGACGAAGATGGCATGACAATATAGCAAGTCCTTATAGTAATCAACATAGCTTATATAGTAAGTTTGGATATCTATACATGCAAAGGAGGCAAACAATATATAGTAACCTGAACTAATCAGGAGTGCACACAGATCCCTGCACAGAACAAGATAGGCAGAAAGATCATGTATTTTTGGCTAATACAGCACTGTTGCCACGATCAGTAGCAACTTTAGCCCTCTCACCCAATCAAAGGCGAAAATAGCACTGTAGAGTCTGGCGGACACGCCATGTGTCCTAGTCTGTGCCCTAGGGGTCTGAAACACGTCGTCCGTGCCCTGGGAGCAAGGACCAGACAAATCCGGCCCCCAGGAGCGCGGTAGTAGCTAAGTCCGGCTACCCGGGGTACGGTAGTAGCTAAGTCCAGCTCCTCGGGGCACGGACAAGCCAAATGCAGATCCTGGGGGCACGGTGTTGCATCACCAAAAATTTGAAAGGGCCAAATAGTGTTTTGTGGCACTATTTGATACTATCCAAACACTATTTGATACTATTTTAAATTTTTGGTTGACGCAACACCGTGCCCCTAGGGGCCGGACTTGCCTGGTCCGCGCCCCTGGGAGCTGGATTTGCCTGGTCGTGCCCACGGACTAGAACATGTGGCGCGGCTGTGTGGTTCCGCGGTGCTATTTTCGGCTTTGATTAGGTGAGGGGGCTAAAATTGCTACTGAGCACGACAACCGTACTATATTAGCCAAAAACTCGGAGCCTAGCAGTCAGCAATTCGAACAACTCACAAGTGATGGAAGCTTTTTTTCATGAATGAATTGTCCCCTGTATTATTAAGAAACACGCCGCATTGAAGCACCAACGAAAGGAAGGTACTAATGTTTAGTATAGCTGTGTTGATGTTATACTCTAGAATAGCATGTGTATGATGTATTTAAATTTTCCATACAACAAATATCATTAGACATAACTGCCCATGTCTAGTACAGTAAAAATCCTTGGCCTCCAATCTACAATCAAGATCCCAGATGAAATGAAACAAAGAAAATCTATTTCCTACTCTCGGGAGTAGTTACTCCCTATTTCGTATCTTATATATCTCACAACGTAGGGAGTATCTTGCGCAACCGAGAGTATGTATGTGTAGTATACGAGTATATAAGACCATATAGGTGGTATTTACACATTTTCAGATATGGTATGTACAATTTTTAGACATACTCCTTTTTATGTGCGAATATGAAAGTATTTACAAAATATGCTAAAAATTATAGACTCTCTTGCAAATTTTTCGTGTGGTTCACATTAGAGTATCTTATAATTAGTATATGAGTATACCGAAAGTGATAATGGAGTATGTCAAGTTATTTTAGGTGGTATATCAAAGGTGGGAGTAACTACTCCCGGGAGTAGAAAGTATTTTTCATATATATATATATATATATATATATATATATATATATATATATATATATATATATATATATAGTTTTATTTTATCCTAATTGCTCAAGCAAGACCACTAGGGTGCTACGTAAATTAATTCATGGGACAAAATTACAAAATTTTACAAAATTGAAAAACATACATTAATTAATGGGATGAACATTTGTATCAATATCTAAGTACAACTATTAAACACCTTAAAAGCTCGTGACATTGTCTTATCATGAGTAGCATGAAATATTTCTATGGAGTGGGCAGCCTAGGAGAACTCTATATAGGTAATGGTGAGGCTCATATAGTCATGTACCCTCAATTATATTATTATCAAGGGAGAAGCTAGGAGGATTTCCTTTAGCATATATTTATGACATGTCACGGTAGAACCATAAGGAAAACAAACGATAAATTTTTGACATTGATATCTCCAATAGATCTAAATAGGCATGAACCTCCTAAGTAGCATCGTTGCGGACCAATTTAAAAACAAGGAAACACAAATTATTAGCCTTGTTTTCTACTACTCCCAGAATTAGGCTATACCTATTTAGTAAAGGGTCATCCTATTTACCACAACAACCTAGCATGTGAAATCATAATGGAAACGAAAAAAGTAATTACTGCAGGTTAAATGACAATAATTGCATTACTAAGCAATACAGAGAGGTAGAGGAAAAATTGAATCTGAATTTTTTTTTAAGAACGATGGGTACATACCTCCTACTTTATGTGAAGCATATGACAAAATGTAGTCACCACTAAGGAATTTTAGCTACCAACGAATGAGAAAAAGACCGTGAAGCCCTATAGTCGTAGGGCCTATATAGGGGCACTATTGTAATATCCTACCTCCTAACTTGTAATGTTCTAAATAGGCCCTCTTGCGTATCAAGCGAGGGGGAATTTTGTTTTTTTTTGTGAATTTAACACAAATAGAGGCATCATTTGTCCCTCTGTACTGTTTCGCACTTCAGGGACCTCGAGACCCCTACCTCCCTCACGACAGGTAGTGACCCCAAGGCCCTCTATTTTCTATTGTTTGGTTTGTAGCCACAGCAGGCACCAAAGAAAGGAAATCAAAACTACTATACATGAGT
Organism: Ampelocalamus luodianensis; assembly: GCA_036346255.1. Lineage (NCBI taxonomy): Eukaryota > Viridiplantae > Streptophyta > Magnoliopsida > Poales > Poaceae > Ampelocalamus > Ampelocalamus luodianensis. Next base: position 5,424,460 of record CM070632.1, on the reverse strand, counting down.
GTCTAACAGGAAAATATGGGTAGTTAGCGTAGAGGGATTTTTACCAGAGGATGACTACTTCAAGATTTAGTTTAAGAAGCCTTAGCAGCAGCAACAGACACTGAGATGCCATATGCATCACATGGTAAAGCCCTATAAGATACATACAAGCATATAAATTGAGTAAGCAAATGATATTTAAATTTTGGAATCTTCAAATTTTGTGAAGCTCCACAATATAAAATATTATGCTCACAAAAAAATGAAAGCAACTGGGATCTATTACCTGCAAATGGACGATGACATAGGTACAGTACAGTGGAACATCAGAAGACTCAAGATTTACAGATAGATCGGTAAAGCAATGACCTCTTGAATCTGGCAACCATACTAAGACAATCATCATGAGTCCATATGCAGATAGAAGGATCAAGAGGGATAAAATTAGAAGATCTATGAAAGGGATAAAGGAAAGGAGGACAACCAATGTACAAATGAAAAAAAATTGTCGCATACTAGTCTCTCTAGAATAAAGAGCTCTATGAATGTAGTCAACATCACTGCAAGAGATATATAAAACAGAAAAGGTCAGGCACAAAGCATATATTCATCACAACTAGTAAAGAACAACAGTGTGTTAAATCAAACTTAAATTTAGATTCTTAACCTCTTGTGCCCTACCTAGGCATTCTATACACATCACATGTATCTACTGCACTAAAAAATCAAGGGAAATAATGCATTTGTGGTTTGCGTCTGCTGAAACCACCTTCACCTCTTCCATGTTTTTCAGTCCTTTACTTCCCAAAGATTTACATCTATGTTATCATAAGCACAAAGAGGTCAATCATAGAGAAGCCTCCTGGGGAAGGAGTGGCAAAGGCAAGGCACAATCGAACATACCTAGTTACATTGCTGCTTTGATGTTATGTTCAACATGTGTCAAGGTAAGGAATAGAGCAAGGACTCCTAGGAGGTGCAGGCATTATTTCCATGGTGTGGCAGCCATGCTTGAAGCCTACAAAAACAAAAGGATGTTTGTCAGGCAATGCAATATATTTTTCCAACCGGTAAAAGTGGGAATATCATAGGAAAAATGCAAAGGAACTACATGAACCAACTGTTGAAAGTTGATTGGTAGGGAAATTGTATTGTGGAGCACAACTGAAGCATAGAATCTAGGGAATCAAATTGCAGGTAAAAAAATTTGCCCAAAGAACCAACTAGACTTCGATCGTTATAGGGAAAATTCATCAGCAGAACGTCAACAATACATGCTCAATTTACTGGACATATGTGAAACACGGCGGTCAGTTTTGAATAATCACATAGTGAACCAATTGAAGACCTCTATACACTAAGCTTCCTCGGTTATGAGAATAAGATCTTGCAAGGCACATAATTTCGTGCAATCAAATATCCAAAATTGAAATAATACCTACAATAAAAGAGACATCAAAGTATATAGGGCAAGATTAAGCAATATTACCGCCTATAAGGATTTGCGCAAGACATTCGCTTTAAAACTAAAATCTATTTAACATGAGAGATGCCAAGCATATCTTGCAGTTTTGCAAGTTGTCACTGAAATAATCACATGCAAAAGGAACACATGAGATAAATATGGCTAGATCAATGTATAAATTGCAGGGAAAATGTTCCTGTAAAGAAATGCGCAATTTGTTTGGCGACGTGCTGAAATATGTGCTTTCTCAATAATTTAGGATACTAGTAAAAAAGCAAAGGAAAGTCACGAGATCTCACAAGTTGGGAAAATGCCTCATAAGAAACAGCAATGTCAAGATCTCACCTACAAATTTACATCTCATGCCATTACTTCAAGGGACCCAACATAGCGACTAGTTGGCAGCTAGCGCCATTGAGCCGATGCACATAGCAGCTCTGCAAAACAATCTCATCCCTGTCACAAAAACATAGGTTGTAAACAGTACCTGATTTAGCAATCAGGACCCAACATACTCTACTGATCTTATTAGATCAAATGGTAACAAATCAGTCATAGTTTTTGGATTTTTCCAATTAGACCATCTTAATTAGTCATGGCAATTAGTAAAGCAAATACAAATCTAAGACAAATGTACAAAAATGAAAGCTAGATGGAAACACCATCATGAAGTGAGAGAGAGGGGGAGGCTGGATGGAGCTTACGACAGCGGGACCACTGGTGACGGAGAGATCGACGACTTTGGCACCCGCCAGACAAGAAATGACTTGAATCCTACCCCATGGATCACACCCCACCCAAACCCTAGCAGCACCCAACGCCTGCATAGGCAGATGTCGAGTACGGTAGAGACGGGCATCCAATAGGCGTAGATGGCGATGGTCGGCGGGGTGACGCAGAACGGCGTGGCCATACCCTAGCCAGTTAGGGTTCAGAAGCACAACTGGCTGGGGGCTACGCGCGGGCATGGGCACTGTGTAACAACCCTAAATCCCTAAGTTGGATTAGTTAAGCATCTAGTGTGTATTTGTAAAATTTTGGACTTTTTAAAACTTTTTGTTGCAAAGCAAATGTGTTAAAACCTGGTTTTCCCATCCCTAGAAATGAATTTTCTAAAACAAAATAAAATTTTGTCAATATCTTGAAACTTGTTTCCATAATAGAGGTGGAAACCATCTTGTGAAGATCCCCAAATGTTTCAAGCAATAAAATTAAATTTGGAAGTCCAATGTTCTTTTCCCTATCTCAAAAGCTCAATTTCAAATTTAAGCAAAACTAAAAAGGTTTCAAGTGTGAGAATGTTTATTTTGGAATTCAACTTAAAAACAGTAAAACCTCAAAGGCTCCTATAATGTTTGAGGTAATTTCAAAAGCAATCTCAATTCCGAACTAGAAAATATATTATCTCTTGCTCAGAAATGCAAACTGATTTTTATTTTGAAAATATAGTAGGACCCATAACTAGGAATATTTTATTTAGATTTTATCTGCTCTGTTATGCTTGTTTGAAGTTTTCTAAAAATTTGGAGGATATTTGGTTTCCTTTTTAATTTGCATGTTCAAATTGGAATTTGAATTTAAAATGCAAATAAATCTAGTGAATAGTGCCTATGAATATTTTTCCTAGGTTCTGGGCTACTCAAGAAACTAACCTACAAAATTTCTCACTTTTTAGAATTGATTTGCTATTTTAAAACAATCAGTCAAAGTAGAGATTTGAAACTCAAACAACAAAAACAGGAACTTCAAATAATTATAGAGAAAAATATATTATAAGGAAAACCATAGAAATTTTACACCTTATTATTCACTGTGTCATCTACCTCCCCTAAAATTTTCTTGAATTGTGGAGTTCAGCAGCTATGCTTAAAAATTCACTAAACTCCGTCAGCCATTTTACAAAATTTGGAAAACCATTTTCCCTTCCCCTCTTTCTTTGACCTGTCGGGCCCACCCGATAGGCATCTTTGTCCACACATGCACAGCCCACGCGTGAGCCATGCCACTCCAGAGCTTGTTCCGCGCCAGCGCATCGCCTCAACCCCGATTTCGCACCGCGCCAGAGGTTTTGCCGCTCCTGCATGCCACTACTTCCACGTGTCGCTCGCGCTAGAGCGTTGGTGCCACACTGCGCCAGCTCATGCCGCTACTCACCCTGTCGCATCCATTGCTCGTCGCTCTGTTGCGGAGCATGTCACCAAGAGCATCGCCCCTTTGGCTATAAAGCATCACCGAGAAGAGCCCTGGCCTTTCCTTTGCCTCCCCGTGCCTCCATTCTTCATCCGGCCTTCCCTCTCACCTTTACCAAGAAAGAAACACGAAGGAAGCACGAGCTCCAACTTCATCCGTGCCGCCCACCGCCTTGACATCAACGTTGTGGCCAACACGACGATCCTTCTTCTTTTCTATTCGGGTCAAAATGTGTTCCAGGGTAATAGGTTTCCACCCCTTAAATCGATTTTTCTTTTCATCCTCAGGCGCTCACCGACGACTTTGTCTTCCCTAGTTTTGACCTGAGCTGCCACCGCTGTCGCCATCATCACCCCGATGCACCCCGCATCAGTTCCTCGCTTCTGGAGCATCTCCTCGGATCCCTCGTCCTTCTCCAATCCCCGATTGAAGCTCTACTTCACCCAAGCGTCGCCACCATGGAGGACCTCCCCGTGCCGCCCCGGGTCACCGTCGCCAGCGCGCTTCGGCCACTCCCCAACTCCATCAAGTGCTTCGGTGAGTTCCCCACGCCCCGTCAGTGCCCATGCGCACCCTAGATTCCACCCTATCCCTCTCCGGTGCCGCTCACCCTCGCCGCACCGCCACAGGGCCGCCCGAGCCTCAACACCGCCACCCATAGGATCGCACTTCCTCCCCGTTTCCATTTTGGCCTTCTCCGGTCACCGCTGTGGGCCGTATCGCCGGCGACGAGCGTGAGCCGAGGGGAACCCGCGCTCCTCTGCTTGTCTGAATCCGACAGCGCTGTAGCTAGGCATTTAATTAATCGAATCTATGTCATTAGGGTTAAACCAATGATTATTGTCGACTAAAACATTTATTAGCTGCTGGGTTAGCTGTTGTGTCTCAATGACTCGTGGGCCCATGAACAGAAACTGAGGAGTAATTAAGAGCTGGTTTTTGTGTTGAGTCTATGACAAGCGGACCCAAGTATTTAAGTGCACAGTCACCACCCCATAGACCTGAGGCACTGTGCATATGGACCTTGGTCCATTCACTGTTTTTGTGAACCTAGTTATGACATGTGGTCCCCACATGTCACTAGAGTTTTATTCCGAAAAATAAATTAAATAAAAATAAAAAACTTAAGGCCCCTACCTGTCGTAGACCGTGGCTAGAATCACCTCGGTATAAAAAGTATTTAATGCGATTAGAAATTCCAAAATGAATTAATTTTGCACTAAAAATTCATAACTAATTCATTTTAACTCCAATTTGAGTGAAACCAATTTGGTTGGGTTTTATTTTTAATGTACTTTAACTTGGAATAGGTTTGGAACATGTTAATATCCCAAAAAAAATTCAAAGTTTGAATTAACCTCTGAAATGAATTATTTTTACACTAAAAATTGAATTAACTTCAAAAATCCATAAGAAATCCATATGAACTCCAAATGGGGTGATACAATTTTTGTTGTTCATAATTTTTTTTATTATATTTCATGCCTTGTAAAAATCATCTCCACCACTATCCTGCAAATTTTCATGAAAAGATTTAATGCGGGCTACAGTAACCAAAAGCTACAGGAAGCTGATTTATTAGCTTTTCTTCCTGGCTGAAATCGTTTAGGGCATAACTCTCGCATACAAACTCTAAATCAAATAATTTTTATTTATAAATTCATATAAAATCATAATCTATCTTCTGTGTTAATTTCATAATTTTTTTGAGACTTTTGGAATTTTGGTATTTATTCGATGCTTTCGCTTTGTCGATTCTTATCGTTAGATGACGGTGATTCGGAAGTGGAACTGAGATATTCATGAGAATGTCCAGAGTCCCAACAAGCAAAGGCAAGCATCCATCCTTTGATCATGTTGATCCTATTATATTCAAAACTATTATCTTGTTTGCAATTGTATGTATACATGCTTTATTTGTCAAGTTATTTTTGTCGTTTAGAGGTAGCCTAATTTTTGTCGTTATTTATGCTTATTCGATGTGATGCTTAGCAATGCTTAGCTTCTGGTAAATTGGACGGTTGTCGACTTTGTCGATAATCTTGATCACATAAATCATTTTTATTATGCTATGTCCAGCACCCTGTGTTGTCATAATTTTGAAAACTAAAAGTACAAACAAAATGATTTAGACTTGGGCAAGTGAAAGTTGGTATGTTGTTAGGTGTGTGGATGGCCTTGCCTAAGTCAACAAGGATCGAACATCTTGTTACATTAACCAAGTATTATTACGTGCATCCACATGAGGGTATTGGTAACCCCTCTTGACTTAGTACTTTGTTATGTGTTAACTCTAAGCCGCAGGTAGTAATTGTTAGGGAGAAAATTGTTATGTTGTTGTTGGCAATGTGCAGGGTGGGATTCCAGGTAGGTTCCCACGCCTGAGAAGCGTCGATAGTTGCTGAGGCTTTGCTGGTGACTCCGACACAACGTATGGGTCCTCCGTGGGAGCCCCGTATGCACACACAAGGGCAGTTCACGGAGGGTTTCACCCATAGGGCGGCTCTTAGCTAATACATTGCATTGGAAAATGTCTTATAGGGTTTCATTGCGTACTTGATATTTTATCTTGCTATTTGGCCAGTCGGCCCTATGTATGAACTGTGAACTCGTATGTTTAATGCATTGCAAATTATGAAGATTTCGGTAATGTAATAACTGTGTATGGCATTGGTATTTGTGAAGGTGTATGTGTACCGCTCCTAGGAGGTACATAATACGCCGAGAGCAAGATATTTCTCTTATGATGCTAGGACCAATTGGAAGGTTAAGTATTACAGGTTAAATCGTCCGGCGACTCTCACATGCCGTGAGGAGAGAAGACGGGAAAAGGAGAGGATGGGGTGGGGCTCGAGGCGGGCTAGGTTTTTGGTAGAGTGGAGATGGGGCTCCAAATCCATCTGAACCATTTGTTTTGGATCTCACGGCTGTGAACCAACTATAGCTCATGAACAAAAGGCATACCAACCGGCCCAACCATGGGCGGAGACTGGCCACTGAGTGGCACGGCGACTGGCCTAGACGGCCCAGCGACCGGCTGACCGGGCAGAGCCTCCCGTGCACGGCGTTGCTCGCGCGAACGGCACGAACGACGACATGCGGCGCACGGGTACTGGAGGACAAAACGTACGGGGCTTCCCTAATAGCGCCATTCTCACCGGATCTAGTATTAGGTAAGATTCACAGGATGGTTTTGCTATAGATGATCCTGCTTTCCTTGAGCCTTCGTGGGTGTTACAATAAAGAACCCCATGGTTTCCCAGGTTTCTTCAAAATTCAGAATGCATATATCACTGACGAGCACTAGTACACTACCATGACACAAGCACATGGACACCCGTCACCCACACCTAATGTGTGCTTGTGTTGGTTGGGTGGCTCCTGTTCTATTTTTCTTTTGCAGAAGCATCGAACAAGTTGGACCATGGTCAGCTAATCGATTCCATGGGCATGTGATGGTGTACTAGGCTATATTAGCAGTGGGCATGGGCATGGGCATATTACAATGCTCCCCCTTTTGCCCAGGATCGCGTCCTTGATGTATGCGTCTCTAGCTCCATGTTCCTCAGCTTGCTCCATGCTCCGTGTAATGCACTCCAGCCTATCTACGGGATTTGGCGGGATCCCCACCAGCTCAGACCTAACATGCAGCGACCTCTGGTACGTCTAGTTCGTTGGCCGAAAGGCTCGGGCAGATGACCCCGTGTAACGGCGACAAATCACAGTATCCATACCGATATGTCTCGGAGCGTGTACAATGGTATAGATAATTGTTGTCTGTAATACTCTTCATGTTATCTATAGACAAAATTAAAGACAACGTATACAATGGATTGTCTTTAAGTTATGTATATATGATCCCACAAACTGTACAAACAACATGGATACAACAACGAAACATTTGTCTATAAAGGCCTTATAGACTGTCTGTTGCATGCTAGACAGCTTTATCATCTTTCATCCACATCATTAAAAATCTTACGTTGCAAAATTATAGACTGCTGATGCAAAAATTAAAAATCTTAATGCTTTTCTTGTTTTTGGTGCTATAGTCGACTACAGGATTGTAAACAATATCTTTCCCTCTCTTCATTCTCTTTCATCCACATCAATAAAAATCCTACATGATAAAAATTATAGATAACTAACATAAATTTATTGTACATGCTCTTAATCACCAACGGAACCAGCGAGCTTTGCTGTTCGCGCGGCATGTTCGTAGGAAGAGCTATTAATTCCAGCTCTGGTGGTAGGCGCATGAGGATTTGAACAATTCTAGGTGTGGTCACGCGGGTATGTTATCATTAGGAGTTATTGGCCTGGCATGCGAGTTCCTTTTTTATGGTCTTCCCCTAGTGTTACTAGTATGTGAGGAGTCAGTTTTGGGTCCTTCAAACAGCGTGGTTAGGAATGAATGTGAAATTGAGAGCACCGGATGTGTTTGTTAGCAAGTTTGAAATTAACAGTCAACTTCACTTCAGTGCGACTGTTGACTCATCCTTCCCAGTGCAATAGTGCTTATCCACACTGTCATTAACAGTATATTTGAATTGCACAGCAGGCGATGAAAATCCAGGCGTAAATTTTATATATTTTTTAAAAAATAATACTATTTTTTTAAAAAAATTTACAAAAGTAGATTCCTACCGCCATTTGGAATGCCTTGCGTCGGTCTAGCTTCCTACCGCCATTTGAACTGGCGACAGGAAGTGAACAGTGTTTCTGTCACCAGTTGAAATGACAACAGGAAGTCACGGGTTTCTACCGACAGTTGAACTGACGACACAAACTGTCTATTTAAACCTCAAAATTTGGTGTAAATGTCATTTTAATTTATGAAAAAAAAAAGAAAGAAGAGAGAAGAGAGAGGAGGAGAGGGGGAGAAGAGACTTAGCGAAGTCCTACCAATTCCTAGCAGAGGAGAGAGAGAGACGGAGCATCAGATTCGGTCAGCCATTTTGTAGGTAAATATCTTTACAACTTCGTACATTATTTTGAAACCCTGTCAGTTAGCAAATAAAAATAGCAACATAGATTTCAATAGATTAGATAATTTTAGCTATTTTATATAGTACATCATTTGCTTTGTGTATAGTTTAGTTAATCGTGCAGATATTATTTATGTTGCAGTACACGAATGATTTAGAATAAATCTACAGAAATAGGAAAACACCTATTAAAATATGTAAAAATTGTAGAGTAGCTTAGTAGGGTAGGTAGAGCCCAACCGAAATAATCCCAACGTAATTATGATTGACATTTGTGTGCAGTAATTAATCTGTTAGTGCCAAAAATACGTTTGAAGCTAGAAAAATATGAACATTTCTATAAAATACCTGAAAAAATTGCAGAGTGGGTTAGTAGGGTAGGTAAATCCCAACCGAAATAATCCCAACATGATTATGATTGTTGTTTGTGCGCAATAATTATTCTGTTAGTGCCAAAAATACGTTTGAAGCTAGAAAAATATGAAGATATCTATAAAATACATGAAAAATTGCAAAGTAGGTTAGTAGGGAGTGTATAGCTTAATCAAAATAATCCTAACTTAAATTTAGTTTCTGTTTGTGCACGATAATTATTTTTACAATGTATGCACTAAATTTTTCAGGTATGACGAACCCAGGACATGGTGCGCAGTGGTCGTACAAGTTGCTTGACCCCGTCATTGACGCGCATCATCATAGCAGCCTCAGTACCTGTAACATCCCAATTTTAGGTTTGTGTTTCAAATGTAAGAAAATGAGGGGAAATTAAAACTTTTTCTTACATCTTGTATTTCCTGTGTGCCTTGGACGATTGTTGTAAAGAGATTATGGGAATACAAAGATCACAAGTCATTTCGACCCACATCTTATTCTTCTTAGTCATCCTTGTTCCATCTTGTGATAATCTCCTGGAAATATTTTTCCTAAATTCTTGGGTTGGTATGTGACTCCTCTGGAAAATTCCACAATTTTAGAAATTGTTTGGATCTTTGTTGGAGGAAGTCAACCCAATTCAAAATCTAGTCAAACCTTGGACCAGCACCTTGTTAAATTTTTGGAGGAAAAAGCATAGCACAAAAGCCTCTGAAAATTTTATACAAGGTCATTAACTCAGCTAGCAAGTTCCTGTAAAAATTCCAAAATTTTTGGAGTGAGTTTGCTATCTCAAACAAATCCTCAAACTCCAAATCTGTTTGAAACTCAATTTAGGTCCGAGTCAAACTCGGGCTCGAGTCGGACCAGTCGACCAGACGATCGACTCGGTCGAGCCATGTGCGCAGCGCCGCACTTGAGCTCGATCTCGTGCGCGCATGGTGAGTCGTTGGATCTCCATCCGGCCGCTCACGACCTCCCACCGATTTGAGGACCTCTTGGCGCCTCGGCGCCTCGGGTGGTCAAGCCACCGGATCTCCATCCAGTGTCCACGACCTCCCGGACCTCCTCGCGCGCAAGACCTCCCCACCTCGGGTGATATGGGACGTCGGGACCTCCCCTCGGCTCTGTTTCTCTTCCTCACGACCTCACGGAGGTCCGGTCATCATGGTTTTCCGCGCCCGCAGTGCGTGCGTAGTCGAGCGCTTGGGAGCGATGGTCTGTCACTTTGGTCCTTCCCAACGTCTCTTTCTCACATGCATTAAATGTGTCAGAGCCTAGCCTAGAAGTCTTCCCTACCTACCGCTCTTGTCAAATCTAGCAAGTCATGGCGGGGGCATGGACTTTGCTCACGATGGGTTTGCCCTAGCCCTTGTCCAAGCTCCCCGGCTATGTATAGCCCGAGACCTTCCTCTCCTTTTCCTTCTTCGTTCTTTGGGTGCTTGAGCTCCTCAATTGAGTTGGTCCTCAAACTCAAACACCTGAGCACCCGAGAGCCCCTTCCTTACCACCATTGTCGATCTTGGAGCTCCTTGAAGCTGTCGGAGCTCCAGTGGTCCCAGCAACTTCCTAGCCTTGTTCACTATCATCTTGATCTCCTCAACTCGAGCTGCTCTAACTTGGCTTGGTTCTCATTGCGATGGTGCACGAGTTGGGAGTAGCTGGCGGGTCGAGGCCATCTTCTTCTTCCTCTCCCAGCAAGCTCTTCACGCGGGACTTCATCGACCTTCTCCAAGTCCCTCCGTCTTCCTCTGGACCTTCCCTACACTCGGGTGAGTCCATTTTAGTCCCTTAGAGCTTAGGGTCTAGCTAGCTTAGCTCGTGGCGCTCGGCTTTGTCATTTCGGTTTTTGGGAAGACTTGTCCTCCGCCATTCTCGGCTCGCGGCGTTTAAAACCGTCGCCGCCGTCGAGAGTGCCTCCGCTAGGTCCGCGACACTATTGCGAGTATATCGGTGCCCTTGGTCGGCGCCGCGAGTCCCCATCGCCGCGGCAAACCGTTGAGCCCGCCGGGATTTGCTTGGTTCAAAACCTCCGTTTCGTCATCCGGTTAGGACATCTTAATGCCCATTTATTACCAATCATCGATGCGTGAGTTGTCTTAGCCGCCACCCTTTGTCATTGTCCCGAGGTCCCGCGCCTTTACACACCTTGGACCTCCTCGAGCTCTTCGTGGCCGTCTAAGACCTCCCACGTTTAGATCTGGACCTTTAGATCTTCCCCGTAAAAACCCGTAAGTGTAAGACCTCCCCTCGTTTAATCTCGGCCGTTAAGACCACCCTCGGTTAGATCTGCATGCAGTAGATGGGTTTCCGCGGAAATTTCTAAGTCCCAGGACCTCCCTAGTTCCACCTCGGCCTTTAAAGACCTCCTGGGATTAGCTCTTAGCCGTTAGATCTGGCTCTGTGTTAAATCTTTCGCGCTTGGACCTCCCCTTGAGTGATCCTAGCCGTTTAAGACCTCTTGGAACTCCATCTGAGCCACTAGGACCACTCCTGCGCAAAAAGACCTCCTCGAGGTCATTTTTGTAAAAACCACCTTCGGGACCTCCCCGAGGTCCTCGTTGGGAAAGACCTCCTCGTGGTCCTCTTTGCAAAAAGAGCACCCCCGGTCCTTGTTAGAAAACCCTCATGACCTCCCCAACCTCGATCTTAGCCGTTCGCAACCTCCCGGGTTAGATCGGCGTTAGATCTCTTTGTAAAACCTTTAGCGCTCGAGACCTCCTCGCGTTGTTCGGGACCGTTCAAGACCTCCTAGGTCGATCCAACCGCCCGGATCTCCTCCGTTAAAACGCTATCGCTTAGGACCTCCCGAGAAGATCTTGGTCATCCAAGACCTCCTCGTGTCAATCCCACCGATCAAGACCTCCTCTGGAGCTCTTGACCGCCTAGGACCTCCTCCTTTGGATCGATGGCGTTAGGACCTCCTCCTCTGGTCTAAACCGTTAGATTTAGATCTAGCGGGTTAGACCTCCTTCTCGTGGATTTAGCCGTAGGAGTAGGACCTCCTCTGGAGATCTAGACCGTTGGGACCTCCTCGTGAGATTCGGCCGTCCCGCGTCTTTCCTTGGATTTAAAGCCTTAGGACCTCCCTAGTGCTCGGGACCGCGAGATCTCGATCGGCGGTCCACGACCTCTGATAAGCGCGTGACCTCCTTGCGTCGCGCGTACGCACCGGAGTCGTGATCGTTGGATCGGATCTCAACGGTCGGACCTCCCGATCGCGGAGGAGGTCTTGTGCGCTGGCTGTGCTTCGAGGCTCGTGGCCGTCGGACCTTGATCTAACGGCCACGACCTCTCCTTTGTCTTCGATTCGGTTGGACCTCCCGAGAGCTCAAAGTTTCCTAAGTCTTTTCTTTGTTTCAAATTTCAAAAGTGCATAACTTTGTCATTTTAACTCCTTTTGAATGATTCCGATTCTTTGTAGCTTTGTTATGGTATGAACTTTAATCGAGAATGAAATTAGGCCCTGTGTTGTAGCAGAAAATGATTTTAATAGCATGATCTTGTTTAATGAAAAATGAGGTCTAGAAATTCATGAAAAATTTGTAAACCACATAACTTCCTCTCTGTAGTTGCAAAGTGAGCAAACTCAACACAGTAAATTTGGCCTATAGACATGCTTTAAATTGATCTAGGCTTTGTCTTTATTCATGTTCTGAGAAATGATATATGCTAGTTGTAGAACTTAGAAAAATCATAACTAAATCATCTTAACTCCAAATGACCTAAAATTTTATATGGGTTACCACTATACCAGTAGGTAGCTACCATAAAAATTTCAGCTTCAAAATCTTTCTAGAAAATATTTTTGCTACAGTGCTAATTATGGTAGAAAATGAGTTTTTAAGTAATATCTTTTGCGCCACAAATCCAAATTAGGTTTTTCCAGTTTCTATGTCTTGGTATATTTGTATTCTACCTTGTGTATAAATTTCGTTGTATTTGGATAATTTTTGCTTGCTCTTTTGTTTAAGTGTTGCTAGTCTTATTGGTTGTTCTTGGTTCTTTTGCCTTTTCGCTTAGGATTCGACATTTGCGGTAACCCGAGAGCGACCCTCCGCAACAAATTGAGCAACAGACAAGCGCAAGCAGTTTGATCATGTTAATCCCAGTATTTTAAGTATTTATGTTGATTACAAATTCTATGTATGCATTGCTACTTTGTTTTAATAGTTGGCCTAGTAGATGCATTTCCTTAGCAAATGATTATCCTCTACTACCATGAGCCTAGGTTACTTGCTGTGATTTAGAGTTCGTGGATGGGCTCTTGTCACTTAGTAGTTGCGAATTAATTGCTTAGCCATGCTTAGCCGGTAGAAATGGGCGGTTATCGACTTGTCGATAACCTTGATCACACAAAACTTATTATGATTTATGATTTCCACCTTGTGCCATGTCTACTTATGAAAACTAAAACTAAAAACAAAATGATTTAGACTTGGGCACAATGGTAAGATGGTGTGATTGTGGGGTGTGAGTGGAATGGTGCCCGGGTCAACAAGGACCGAACATCTTGTTACACTAAACCAAGCATTTTAGCGTGCTAACCACATTAGAGGTATGGGACCTCTCTTGACTTAGTACTTTGGCGTGTATTGGCTCCAGTCGCAGGAGTCGCGGGAGGGATGGTCTTTGGGAGCATTGTAGTGTCAGAAAGGCTTCCGTGATGGTGGTTGTCTTTGGCTTGCAATGTAAGCATATGGGTTTCTATCCATATGAGCGGCTCGTAGTTAATACACAAGATTGGAAATGTCTCGTAGGACTTAGCGTGTGGCATACCTTCGAAGTGTGCGTGTGGCTTAAAGGCGATCGAAGTGTGGGTACATTGGTACACCTGCAGGGTTAAAACTATTCGAATAGCCTCGTCCTAGGTTATGGACACGCTTGGCAAGGTCTTTCAAGAGTTAGACTACAACCTTTTTAATTAAAAGTTGATGGGTGGTACGAATCGGGGATTCGTGCTATGTTGTGGTGACTATTGGGTTAGTCACTTCCAGGTGGTTACTTATTGGTATCTTTACTTACTGTTACTTTGATAACAAAATAAATTTGCAAACTTGCTTTTAAAATGTATTACATTATTGCAAATAAAGTTGGCTTCATGCAAAATGAGACATATGACCTCCACCTAAATAAGCTTGCATGTAGTTTATGAATAGGTCTGCTATTCCACACGTCAGTCTTGCGGGTACAAAGACAATCTTTGTACTCAGTTGCTATGCTTAATTGTTTTGTTGCAGAGGAGGAAGGTGAGCCTGAAGGGCCTCACTTTTGCGAGTTGTGTTGTGGTAGCTTGCGGGGCGACTAGCTTGGCGGCCCGGTCGGTTGCCTTGTGGGTTATGTTGGCTAACCGGTCGACTTTTGTTCTAGCCATCTTATGGCGCTTTTGCTTCATTGTCATTCTTGTATATTGTTCTATTTGGCGGTCGGCTCTCTTTTGTAATAACTTTACTTTATGTATGTCGTTGTTGAACTTAGTGATGTATGTGTATGGAATTGATGTGTAATTTTGTGATGATGTACATATCTTGCAGTGCAGGAAGCATATGTCCATCGAGGCTTAGAATGTTTAATTAGTAACGCTAGAACCAATTGGAGGTTAAGTGTTACTAGTTAAATATTCCGGGTCCTCACAGTACCATCCTCCCCAGGAGGGCGAGGTGGCGACTGACCACAGCTTGACTTACGGGCGTACACAATCAGCATGTACGTTGAGGACGACGACGTTGACTGACCGACCATGGGTATGGTGTGGTGCTGCCGACGAGTAAGTGACTATAATATTTATTATTTTTCGTAATGTAATTCAGCTTTGTGTACTAAGTTTGTGTTATTCTATTTCGCATGTCACCTACACGTCGATCACTACACACGTGTTCTACCCGGACTACGTTACGATGTTCGATCAGCTGACGGATGACCGCGTCATCTAGACGTCGTACACTCCTAAAAGGGTGTACGCGCGCGAGCCCCGATACCTGTCGAACCTTTGCACGCGATACCACGAGTACTAGTACACGCGGAGATGCTTGGTGCACGATGTCTTCGTAGAGGAGTACCAGGTGCAACGGGTCATGCGCCAATTCAGTCTATGACAGGAGGTCCCGGCCCTATGGGGGCAGCGCATGGCGCCTAACGTACATGGGTAAGTTCATGTTTTATTTCTGCCGTACCATTTGCCTTACGTACCTACGAAACAATCGTTTTGTCTTCCATAGGTACACTAGGAAGGAGTATCGGCTACGACTTCCTGGGCAAAGAGGATGTTCCCTTGAGTCCAATGCTGGATACTAGCCTATGCTGACATCGTCCAGGAGGATGCTTCGTATGACCCTGGGTTGTACGCGGAGTACATCGAGTGGTACTCTAGTCGGACGAGGGTTCGCTACGTGAGGGTCGTGGACGACCCACCACGACACGAGGCTGCGACGTCCGACACGTACCCCACCTAGCCCAACTCCGCTTTCCATCATGTGGTACGTGTTGAACGGTCCATACTTCTTATTTGCTTCGCAAGATTTTGTCTTTTAACTTGTTAATTGTGTGTACAGGTCGACCTACACCGGGAGGTGCACGAGTTGGCGGCCTCCATGCATCAGTTGATGCTCGGAGAGTGCTTCAGCATGACGGCACGGGACATCAGAGTGGACATGGCGCAGTTCCTCGAGGAGTCAAGACGAAGGATCGAGATCACGTGTTGTCATACGCCCAGGGACTACGAGTTTGCCCAGCATGGCAGCCAGGTCACCCTGGGGGCTTCACAGCTGCACGATGCACCTGGACCGAGCCAGTCGACGCATGACCCCTTCGCGACACCCCCAAGCTACTCGCGTCGATCATGTACCTCGGGCGCCTGAGCCTTTTATGTACTCACACCAACACCCGCAACCGCCCCGAACGAGGCCAGGGCGACACGTGGGGTAAGCTCCGAGAGGAGCCGCGAGTAGATATTTGTTCTTGTAAATATTAATTTATGTACTACTTATATTATGTTTGTCTTATGTTTCGATATTTCTTTTCTGCGCGCACACTACGACCATGTGAGGGAGTCTGCATCAGGACACCCCAGACCACCCTGTTTATAGCCTTTACTCCGTCACGCCACCTTTTTAGATCGAAAGGACCCCGCCCTGTCACGTCGTACGCTGCCACTTTTGCAGAACGATATGACAACACAGTACGACGCTTTGACGCTAACTTTTCGGAACGACAAGACCACACTCCATCACGACACCTTTTAAGACCGAAAAGACCCCACCTTATCACGCCGCACGCTGCCACTTTTGCAGACTGAGATGACAACACACTGCGACACCATCTTTTCAGACCGAAAAAACAACACTAGGCCACCCTCCCCCCTTTTGAGGCCAAAAAATCCCTTTATAAAGGGAGGTAGAAGAGAAGATAAGTGGAGAGGAGGAGAGCTACAGGATAATACGATAGGGCCAAGCAGGCGGCGAACAAGGGGAAGGCTCCTGCAAGTGAGACCGTCGGCCATACTACCGCTCCCCATCGCCCAGGCGCACTCCAGATCCAAAAGATAAGTTATGTTCACTATGCATCATAATTATTAATTTAGCCCGACGTTGTGTTATGCTAATATCATTTAACCGTCCAACTCGTCTCGCAGGACATG
This sequence comes from Ampelocalamus luodianensis, assembly GCA_036346255.1. Lineage (NCBI taxonomy): Eukaryota > Viridiplantae > Streptophyta > Magnoliopsida > Poales > Poaceae > Ampelocalamus > Ampelocalamus luodianensis. The sequence continues at coordinate 5,407,830 of CM070632.1, read as the reverse complement.
GATGACTTCGAGACTGGCCACCGCCACAGGCAGACCAGAGACAAGGGGAATGGACCAATGGGCCACCACGACTGATTGATTTCGTTCCAATCATCCTATTCTGGATTCCACAAAGGCGCACTTGTATTGTAGGTGTATTTGGGTTTGGTTATTTGTGCATGTTGGCGTTTGTACTGTACGTAACCAAACCCTGCACGCCATGCATTTCACAATTGAATTATGAACTCTTACAAACTTACATATCTTTTTTCCAAATATTTGGACTTTCAAATATTACGTAATATTTTCCCGAATGAATCGGTTCCATGAAAAATGCAATCAGGACAACATCGCGCATGGCAACCCTAAACCAAATATTTTGTCCATTCTCTACTTCACGTTATATTGCCTTCTCTGATTTTGCTTTCCGAACTGCGCGGACACTTCAACGTATTACCAAAAAAAAAATCCTTTACAAATAAAAAAACTCCTATCGCCAGTTCAATTAGCGACAGGACTCCTGTACTGTTCAATAGGCGACAAGCTCTCTATCGCCACAGGCACCTACTTTCGTTTAAAAAAATCAAATATTTATTTTTGTAATTTTTTTTTAAAAAATATTATTATTATTATTATTTTTAAAAAATAGAATTTTACAAGGGCCCATTCCCACACACACCCACGCGTCCACGTCAACATTCAAAAGTTGGACTTAGGACTGCGTCTCTCAGAGAGAGAGAGAGAGAGAGATGAGGTGCACGCTATCATACGACGCTGAAATGATTGCGCTGCTGCCGCTCTCCAATGCGATGGAAGTGGCACGCAGCATCGAGCCGGAAGCAATTAGGCTCGCGTCGCGTTGCGCACGCAGCGCCGGGCGGGTTGCGCAGACGAGACGAGACGCGACGCGACGCCGGGCGGTTGCGCAGACGACACATCACTGCTGTACGACCGAGGGCCCCCGCGGATAACTACACGACCGACGACACCGCGTACGCGCCGACGCGAACGACCGAAATCGCGCGTGCGGACGCACGAAATCCGCGGGGTTTTTTTTCACACGCCGAAGCGGCGGTGCGCGAGACGTGCCATGTGACAAGCGACGGCGTCGGTTGCCTGCCACGCCAACGGCGGCAACTCGATCGGGCAGGTCACGTTGCGGCCCCGGCCGAACCGGGGACGCGCGGGCATGCACCGCGCGCACCCAGCTGCCGCTGTCCGCCCAACTCGAGCAAACGTACAAAAAAAACCGAACCAATCGATCGGGGAGGCAGGCCATTTCGCGCTCGTCGTCACGCGCGGCACGGCGCCGCGCAGCGCAGCGGCGGGCGACGCTAGCTATACCAATTACCTAGCGCTATACCAATTAGCAGTTGCTATACTATATTGCTACTACTGTTCCACGGGAAGATTCGTGGTACAAAATGACACGACGGTACGTCGATGGGAACTACGTACGTGTATAGGTAGACAAAGACATACAGCAAAAAAAAAATGGTGCTGTCGTACAGCGGGAAGAACGAAAGGTTCAGGTTACTGCATGGCGACGGCGATGCGATCGCTGATGCGAATCCACGATGGTTCTGGTTCTGGTTCTATCCGTTTCTCTAGGTAGGCCGTGTCAGGACAGGATTCTCGAACGATGGGCTGCATGGCATGGTGTGCACACAGGATCGGCTAGATGGAAACGGCGTTCTATAATCCGATCCGGACCCGGTTTTCAGATGCCACCAAAACTACTTCCTTTTCCCGTTCGCTAGTTCTTGGTGTGGCCGTACTAGTTCACAGCGGGGTAGGAATTTGTCAATTGTTCATCACAGATATTTGATGATACTAACTGATAAGTAATCTCTCAAGTTCACGGGTATAGCATCGCCAGGATAAAAACTGCAGAGCCCAGACCCAGGAAGCATCTACCGAAGTCTTGAGGATGAGGTTGTTTAGTATTACATTTGCATCCGTCCCTTTCCTGATCTCCACACCTACTACCGTAGCCCCGCTGTCAATGTTGATTAGAGATTTTATATTTTTATATGTAGCTGGCCGGCCGTACTACCGCGGGAGGAGGAGAGGAGGAACAACAAGGGTGTTGACATTCACGTGGGCAACCGCGAAAGGGTAAGCACGACGTACGTGTGACGAGCTAAAGGCGAGGCGGACGCGCGGACGGCGACGCGTGGGCCGCACCCATCCAGAGGTTGTGTTTTGGTTGGTCACGTTGCGCTTGCGCCCGTGGGTTTGGGTTACCTCGTCCGCCAATCTTTGGATCGTTGGATGCGTCAACGTGCGTGCGTACCAGATGCCTGGGCTGCGTTGCGTTGCGTTGGATGGGAAAACTCCCTCGAGTAGTAATTGAGAGCAGCGGACTAACTAAAGCTAGCGAGGGAGTCTAACAGCCCAAAATTTTGAAATATTTAAAATTTGCGTGAATTTTTTGTATTTCAAAAAAAATTGTTGCATTTTGAGAAATTCCAAAAAAACTTTGAATTTCAATTTAAAATTTTAACAACAATTTCCTTGCACAAAATTGAAATTATAAAATCCCAAGTTAAATGTTTGCACCAAATTGAAATTATAAAAATCCCCATGTTAAATGTGTGCTAAACCTCCACAGGATTTGAAATTGAAATTGAAATCCATTCCTGGAAATGAAAAGTAAATTTTCAAACCAATTCTTTCCCTTCCCTCTCCCTCGGGCCACACCTCTCACGCCGGCCTAGTCCATCCAGTCTCCCTACGGTTTGCCCCTGCTCCTAACCCAGCACGCTCTCGCCCCGCTTCCTTCCCCTCTCGCGGACCAGCCAAGCAAGGCCCAACAGTCGCAGCAGCGCCAGCCTAGTCGTTCGCTCTCTCTCTCTCTCTCTTGCTCTCGCTGACATGTGGGTCCTGACCCCACCTGTGCGGGCACGGGAGAAACACTGTACTTCTTCTCATACGCGCCAGCTTGCCAGGTCACTCTCTCGCGCTTGCCCTCTCTCCGTGTCAGGCCCATGTGTAGGAGACACTTGAGTGCTTGTAGCGGCCGTCATCGAGCCTTGCGCCGCCGTGACATCGTCTCATCCACGCGCCAGTGCCTGTTGACGCCGCTTCGCTCAATTACCACGTCGTGCCCGAGCCGCGTCGACCACCTCATCCGCTATCTTCCTCTCCTCCCTATTTAAGGCCAAGCCAAGCACATCAAAACCTTCACCAGCCTCTCCTCTATATTTCCCCGCACTTTCCCCTTCTTCACCTTAGGTGGAGAAGAAAGTCGTCGCGCAAGCCTTCGCCCCAACTCCACCAGCCACAGGCTTCGCCGTTAATTCCCGGTCGCTAGAGTGAGTCTTCGTCCTCAGCTTCTTGAGCGTTGTGACCGCCTTGAATTCCTCTTCCTTACCCTCGCCTCCTTTGTGCTCGTTTCATCACAGAAAGGAAGAAACATCGTCAGCGGAGCTAGCCGGAGGATGCCCGAGCTGTTGCCGCCTCCTTTTGCCTTATCTGATGAGCGTTCACCTACGTTGTCTCGCACATCTTGTTCTTCTCGCCTCTTATCTCTAATACGTGCACTCTTCTTCCTTGCCATGCACTAGAGCCGCTGGAATGCCTCTTTGTCCCTGTCGCCGGTCCGGGGCACGCAACCTCGCCGCCATCGTCGATCTCCTTCCTCGCTTGGCTTCCAAGTGAGATTTCCCATTCCAACAGGCTTCTTCATCTCGCAAAACTCGTAGGATAGTCAGTGAAGAGCTTAGATGACTGTAGCATAGCCGCGCTGTGTCACCTCGCCATGCCGCCGCAAGCCACCGTGGAGAGCTCGATGTGTCACCTCATCTTGAGCACTGAGAGCACCAGCAACTTCGCATTACCCCGTAGATGCTAAACTGGCCTCCAATTTGTAGTTGTAAGCCCCGTTGCATACTTGCCTCCACCTACAGTAGTGTCATCGTCGACCTCACCGTAGCGTCATCATCGACCTTACCGTAGCGTCGTCGTCGACCCCACCGTAGCCTCATCGCCTTGGTCTATCTCCCGATGAGCCGCCATAGCCATTAGGATCATCGTGGACCCCGTAACCCATTTTGAGGGTCGCCGGTGTTGTCTTCACCCAAGAGCCGGCCATGGCTGCCTGCACAGTTCCTCTGTTCCGAGAGGAAGAATACGATATGGAGTCGCTGACGTGTGGGCTTAGGTAATTAGGTTAACCATAGTTAGTTAATAGTAGTTAGTTGTTAATGTTGTAGGGAAACGGGTAGGCTACACTAGCGCAAAATAAAATTTTCTACCCGTAAACCAAGATCACTGCAGTTATAGATCACGGTCTTACCACTAGACGTGCAGGTGCGGAAGTTGATGCAGCACGTCGGGGCAGTGTAGTCGTACTACTTCCTCGTCCTCGTCGTGGCGTCCCACGTACAGCTCCTCTCTTGCGGTTCGTCCCAACGCTACAGATGCAGCGCCCTCAAAGGTATCCACACGTACGGGAGGAAGCGACGCACGTCGGACTACTAGATCCGCGCGAACGACTAGGGCGTGGGAGAGGTGGCGGCTAGGGTTTGAGGATGTCACGAAAAACTCATCCCTCAATCCTGTGCGCCCCTTCCCTCCCTTTATAGACGTCCTTACAATGGGCTTCTACAAATAGAGGCCCATTAGGACTCAATGCCCAGTCTAATTCGGATCCAATCCGAATTAGGCTTCAGCCCCTTAAGTGTGTGACCTTATGGGTTCACGTATGTTTAGACATGACGCGAGTACAGATACTTAGTCAATAGTTGGTAGCGGCCTCTAGCAAGACATGCCAACTCCTAAACGTACACAAAGATCATATCGGACGAACCATCACAACGTTATGTACATGCCAATCCCTTTGCCTCACGATATTCGGTCGAGCTCCAAGCTGACCACTCTTTCTCGATCCTGTGATCCAGAATCCATTACTAGGTTAACTCTTAACCTTAAGTAGCATGGCCACGCATTTCTGGATCCGATTACTCGAGGGGCTCAGAGATATCTCTCTCAGGTAGAGAGGGGCAAATCCCATCTCGACTGACCATGCCTCGCAGCATGCTTCATGACAAACCCGAAAGCTACCTTTATAACTACCCAGTTTCGGAGTAGCGTTTGATAGCCCCTAAGTAGGTCGATTCACATCTCAAGTACATGCGACAATCTCAGGTCTAAGGACAAGGTGTACACATTGTGTAGAGAGAACCATAAGTATAATTGCTATGTCTCATGTTGGGTCGGTCCAACCCCATGTTCTAAACATGTGTCCACATTATTGGTTTGACATCTCCATGTCTATGACCTGTGAAACATGGTCATCAACCGATACATGTGCTAATCCATCATTCACGTGTGTCCTCACATGAACTCCGACTAGGGACAACTTTAGAATAACCATATAAGTAAAGAGTTTCACAAACAAGTCACATACTTGTTAATCAACATAAAGGCAATATTCAAGGAACATTTATTAAATCATGGATACAACGAAATATCATCATCTCTATGATTGCCTCTAGGGCATATCTCCAACAAATGTCTGTATGACATGTGGGCGCTCGGTGATTAGGAAATCTAATTACACCATAGGTTAAAGTATGTGCGTATGACATGCGGGCCCCACAACTTAAAAACCTCGGGTAGACTTAGTCCGTGGACCCAAAGCCATTGGCGTGTGGACCTTCTAACCCTATGCACTGTCGGGTAAACCAAGTCCATATGGACCATGGTCCCACCTATCAGTCTCTCGGGGGGTTTTCGAATAACATTTAATAGAAAATAAATTAAAAACCAAGTTGGACCCCACCCATCAGTCATAGAGGATTTTATTTTTTTAAGAAAATGAAAATGAAAATCCAACCGGACCTACCTGTTAGAAATTTCAGAATTTTTGGAATTTCGGGTAAAACTTTGGAAAGCTCGTCCACCCTCGTTTTAAATACAAATGATTTGATTTTTATTTATAAATTAGTCCAAATTCAAGATATTTCCATCACTACCATACTCATATTTTTTTGAGTTCATTTGAATTTATTTGAGTTCATGTGCATTTATTCAAAGTCGCCATTTTGCACTTAAATATATTCCAACGTCGCCGAAGACTTTGCCACTGCTTCAGGACAAGACCAAAACCCCCTAATATCCACTGTTGAACAAGAAAAGTTTATACAATTGATCATGTTGAACCTACTTTTTCAAATGCAAATTATTTTGTTTCAAAGTATTACTTGCATACTTAATATTATTTATGAAATGTTATGTTAAAAGTTGATACCTAGCTATGCCAAATATTGTTATTATTATTCCCCTCCTTGATTGTTGATAACCCATCTCGATGCTACCATAAACTTTGTCAATGAAGGTCTACCCAAAATGGCATTATACGCTGACTCAAAATTTACAACTTTGAATGTAATTAGTTCTGCTTGAAAGTTATTAGAATCTCCAAAGGTTATTGGCAAGATTATCTAACCAATTGGAGTCATTGATGGACCATGTACTATCCCAAAGAAGGGATGTGTAACCTGTTTTATTCTAGAACGAGATATTTGCATCTCATCTAGAGTACTTATAAAAAGCAGATCTAAAGAACTACCCCCATCTACTAGTACTCTTCCTACTTTGCAATTATTGATAATAGGAGAAACGACCAGCGGAAGCTTACGGGGAGTAGACATGCCTTTTGGACAAGGGAAATTTGCCATTTTGCTACACCTTATATGTGGTTTCTATCATTTGCTATTAATTTCCTGGTAATAGATATTTTACCCCATCTTTCGTATGCTCCTTGCCTTTTTGCCATTTTGGATGATTTTGCCCCTGTCTTCCCCATCACCTTCTTCTCCCTTCCTTTTCCTTATCTCTTCTTTCATCTAGATCCCCTCTCCCATCTTCTTCCTCCACCAGATCTTCCTAACTCCCCTCTTCCCTTCCGACTGAGATGGATCCGATTGGTCCCCACCGAGCCACCACCACCGCCCCCCTTGGCCCAACGTACACCGCGTGGAGAGGTATGAGGTAGCACCACCAACTCCCCACAGCGCACGCGGGCCACATGAATCGGAGCAGCACTGCCAGCTCCACAGAGCTCATCGTGGCCTGGTGCAGCGTGTTGTGCAACAACTTGGCTACCACCTCCCCGAGCGCCTCGAGGATGGAAGCCACCGACAGTGCCTCGCCACCGAGGAACTTCACAAGCTCATTCGCCCCGTCGTACCCACCGACGTCGCCATGCGCGCCTCCCACCCTGATCCGCTCGGCGATCGTGCTGAGGTACAGCTGCAACGTGCTGAACCGATCGGTGATCAACGTGAAGTACCGCAGCACGGTGCTGGCCGTACTATGGCGGAGGCAGGTTGGGGGAGACGATCCAAGCGGAGCTAGCGCAAGCGTGGGGCGAGGTAGCAAAAGAGCAGGTAGGCGAGGAGGATGCCAAGAATGGATCGAGCTCTGTGCGAGCAGAGGCTCCGGCCATGGTAGCTGGGGAGGTGAGGGACAGAGCAAGGAAGAAGAAGGAAGGAAGAAGAAAATAGGGGCAAAACTGGCATTTTTTTCTTCAAAAGGGCAAATGATCAAGTGGCTCATGAAGCATGTGGCATAGCATGTGGCATTTGATCTATTATTAGGAACTTAGTGGCAAATGATAGAAACCACATATAAGGTGTGGTAAAATGGCAAAATTCCCTTTGGACAATTAGCTTTGTTGAAGGTCACGACGACATCCGACCAATTAGGGTAACTTGGTTCCCTTAGTTGGGTGTCGGCGCTGTTAACCTCCTTCCATGTAGATTTGAATTGTCTTTTGGATGGATAGGCAATAGACCCTCCGAAGATGACATTAACATGGTTGTCAGGCTTTTGATAGACCATCATTTCATCTCCATCAGCATCTTTGGTATTACTTTGAACACCACCTTCAGGTATTGTAGGCATTGGCCCTTTAGCTGAGTAAAAATCATCCATGCGCTTCTGCCATGTACGACAGTTGTACAAGTCATGACTAGGCATGTTGTGAAGAATGCACCAATGCCCATTTCTGCTGCTTGCACCAAAGCCCTTGGGTAAAGATAGGTTGGTTGGATGACCAACCGGTTTCCTCCATAGATGTTTGCCTTTATTGTAGGTTGGGTGCTGCTCTATAGCAATGACCTCCCTTGGCGCAAGCCTCATCTTATTCTTTTTCTTAGCCTTACCCTTATGGTCGTCGGGTCTGGCTGGTTTCTTATAGGGCTGGCTATCGATCCGGTTCGGCTCAATAAAAGCTCAAGCTGCTCATGGCAGCTCGCGAGCCATGCAAGCCAAGACAAGCAGAGCGATAGAAGGACGATATAAATAAAAATGTAGCTAATTATATAGCATACAAGTAAAACATAGGCAATTAGGCAGGAGCCGATTAGTAATCCTAACAATTTCTAGTCTAAGCACATGCTAACATGGTTGCATGGACATACAATAATTCAAATATCCAACTAATTAAAAGTCTCCCACATCAAAAGTCATCACCCGCACACCCAAGTACAATAGTCCAACTACAACCGCCAAAATAGTTAACAATCCAAATTTCAAAGTCAAAATAGTTAGCTTTTTCGCAGCCCTAATTCTTCAGAGCTTTCCAAGCTTTAGTTTCTGCACAAAAAGCCATCAAACAAGTATACATTTTGAATCTGCAAGACAACACAAGTAGTCATCAGTTTTAAGTGGTGAAAACACATATCAAAATGAGCAGCAACACTAAGCAAAAGACAAGGTGTGCTTACTAGTTACTTGCCACCTGACCATTAGCTAAATAAACGTGTTCAACATCAAACTCACGAGCCCATGATAACATCAACACACAAAAGTGGCCCATGAGCTATTTAGTTACCAGGCCCTAACGAGCTAACGAGTGCCTCGCAAGCCAGCTTGGCTCGGCTCGTTAAGAGACCGAGCTGGGAAGGAGGCTCAGCTCGGCCCATAACTTTACGAGCCAAGATCGAGCCGAGCTAGCTCACGAGCTTTGAGCTTTTATGCCAGCCCTAGTTTCTTAGATTCTTTTTTGTCAGAACCTTTCATACCTAGTTGCGGCAGTGTATGGCCCTTATCGACCACACGATTCTATTCCACCGCTTCGTGAGCGTCCGTGTAGCAATTGGCCATGTCGAACAGCTCTCACACGGTCCTTGGCGGATTAATGTTGAGATCTTCCATGAATCTCTTATACCGTACCACCTGTTTGAATGCTTGAATGACAGAATTGTGAGTTACATTTGGAATATTTTTTGTACTTTTACGAATCTTTTGACAAACTGACGAAAATTCTCTCCAGAAGTTTGTCGAAGACGATGCAGGTCATCCTCTTTTTTGGGTTTGTATAACAACTTTTAAAGTTGCCAATAATGGCATGGCAAATATTTTCCCAACTAAATATGGAATTTTCTAGCTGGTTAAACAACCAAGTCCGAGCATATCCTTTTAGTAAAGTTGGTAAGTATTTGGCCATTACCTTCTCGTCACAGCCTACAACTTGAACAACGGTAGTGTAGATTTGAAGGAATTCTAAGGGATTTTGTGTCACATTGAAGCTCTCAACATGTTATGGCTTTAACTTTTTAGGCCAGTCGACATCCCTTAGCCCGGGTGAGAAAGCCTTGCACCCTGTGTATGGCCTCAATCGTGGTGGTACATTACGACCTTCATCGTAATTATTAGGAGGACGATGTCTTGTACGAGCATAGTTAGAGTGCTCACCTGGGCCCAATCTATCAAATACGTTTCATCGAGGTAGAGCATCTTTTTTACGAAGGTTATTGCTGTGACGGCGACGTCTAGAATCATACTAGTCTGCTCTAGAATTGCTTTGAGCTCTTGATGAGAGTGAAAGGCTCTGCACTTCTACAACGGCCTCTTGTGGGTCGACAATCAGTGAACGAATGACCAAAAGGTCTTGTTCATCATTTTTCTCCCATCTGGTGGTTGGCAATTGCACTTAAAAGTATATGTACCCTGTTGTAGGATCAAGGATAACCGACTAGAGGGGGGTGAATAGGAGGTTTTTAAACTTTTTCACAAATGTGTGAGTTAAGCTAATTAACAATTTAATCTAAACAAGTTATACTCCTAGCTAAGTAATACAAGCACAAAGATCAAGCTAGAAATATAAATGCGGAAGAGTAAAGACTAGGAATAACCACAAAGAGACAACGATGTTTTCCCGTAGTATCGAAGACTTGCCGGTCTTCACTAGTCCACGTTGAGGGAGCTTGAACCAATCAAGCCGGCTCCACCAATTAAGCCTTTCCTCGATCACTATTGGTTGTTCTTTCTCCTCTCCGGAGATGGTGAACACCAAACCACTCACAATATGGGCACCGGGCCTCTTCACAATCTTCTTGAAGAGATCACCGTGCAATCACCGCCAAGCCGTCTAGGAGTTCGGCAAAACTCCAAGAGTAACAAACCAAGACCTTCGCTGAGCGACACTCAAGTGCAATAGGATCAACTAGAATGATGAATGCACTTTGAATGAGCTCAACAACCTCTCAAAGAGTGAACAAAATGAGTTTGAGGAGTTGAATGAATGCACAAGGCTCTAAAGATGTTAAATGTGGTCTAGCACCCTATCCTTGAGCATGTGGGGAAGTATTTATACCCCCCAACAACAATTAGAGCCGTTGGAGAAGAAAAACCTATTTTTCAGCCATATGCGGTACTACCGCCATGCAAGGGGCGGTACTACCGCACTTCTCCAACCACTACAACAGAACGCTATAACGACGCATTAAATGACTCGACATAGCCGTTTTATCGCGAGCGGTACTACATGGCCGACGAGCGGTACTACGCAGAGCGGTCATACCGCAAGGTGAGTGCGGTACTACCGTTTCCAAGGAGAGAAAAAAGGTGCACTCTGGAAAAAACATACCGCTTCTCATTCGGAATAACCGGCATGCGGTAGTTCCGCTTAACACCTGCGGTACTACCGTATATCGGTCATACCGCATGAACATCGGCGTACTACCGCGCTTAGGTTTTGGCACCGAAACCGAAAAGAGACTCTCTGTAAAAAACATACCGCCAACTAATGACCGGAACAACCGGAGTGCGGTAGTACCGCACAGACAACGCCGGTACTACCGATTGTCCTGACAGTGCACAATTTGATTTTGAGAGAGAATCCTTATGCATGCATGATCCTAAATTGATCCATAAAGCACAAGACATGCCTTCAAGCTAGAGGACATGATCCCTCTTAATAGTACGACATTTAACCTATAATCCGGTCTTCCATCTATTTCTCCTAAGACCGGTAAAAGAAAATAATTTCGAAACCACTTGTACCTTATCCTTGAGCTGTACTTGATCTTCATAGAACTTTTAGCATGCATCTTCAAGATCATATTTTCCAATGGGACTAGTCCTTGTAAAACTCAACAAACTAATAAGTCCCATTTTCACATATTATCATAAATTACCAAAACATATTTTTAGGGGCCTAGATGCTTTTCAATCTCCGCCTTTTTGGGAATTGATGACAACCTAGTTAATGTGTGAGAAGAGGAGTTTTGAATATATCCAAGATTGTGAAACAAGTGTATATTCTTTTGATGACTTATCATAAAGAAAGCTCCCCCTAAACATGTGCATGAAATAGATAGAACATTTTGAGAGCATATGAAGAGAATTATGACAAAATTTTGGCAGAGTTTCTTTTAACTTGTTGGAACTGAGGAAACAACTTGCAATGATAAGGAATTGTCATATAAGAAATTTCAGTAGAGATAATATCACATTTGATAATTAAGACAAATAACAAGTTCTGAACAAGGTAATATTAGGATGAAGTCATTACAGGCAAATAATAAAACATCAAAAGACTATAAAGTCTGACACCCATAATCCTTAAAGCTACTTTCTACTTCTCCCCCTTTGGCATCAAAGTACCAAAAACAAACATCAAGCAGCTGGATCCTGAGGGGCAGGAGCTGAAGCCATTGGAGCCGAGAGATCGGGGAAAAGGCGGGATCTGAGAGGCGGAGCCGGCCATTGGAGCCGGAGAGAATGGGAAACGATCTGAGGCGACAGCCGCGTGAACCGTATTGGAGACGAAGGACGTGGAAGAGGTGGAAGACGATGTTCCATAGAGTCAATCGCCTCTGTCGGGACGGCAAGTCTGTTGTTAGTCTCACTCTGAAAGTCTGTAAGAACTGCTTTCATCTCCGCCGAGAGACTTTCAATCGCATCAGTTATTAAGAATGAGAGTCCGAGTGGTAAGAATCTGAGCAAGAGTAGCTTGACTGTGAGATCATACTGCATTTGCCTCCTCTGGGCAATTTCTTCTTCTTTGTGCTTCTTGCTGCTGCTTGTGCTGAAATCGAATGGGGATTTTCTGCGGGTTTGTAAAACTTATGGGGTGATCCCAAACCACCACGATATTCAATCTTACTAAGAATTAGGGCCATGATGTAAGGAGCATGATAAATCCGCTTTACCTGTCATTCTTAGAAGAGACAATCCCACGATGATGACATCCACAACATCAAACTTTTTCCCATGCATAATATTATCAATGATATTCCAAACATGTCCTCGAACGACATCGAATTACCACTCTTGGGAAGAAAAGTGTGATTAATAATCCTATTAATCAAGCGGGAATAGGTAGCGAGCCATGAATTTTCCACGGAGTGTACGACATTCGATCATAAAACTCGTCGAGCAGGAACAAGTAGAGCTGTGCACAAAAGCTTATCCCAATTTCGAGTGCATCCTCAATACACGCTCAAAATCACCCTTAGTGCACTCCACATACCGTGTAATCTGTCATCCACTTCATTTTCTTAAAGTCGGAGATACATACAAAGTAGCATAGAATTGTCTTATGATTTCTTCATCATAGTCATTTACGAGGCCACAAAATCATGAAGACCAACTTGTTTGAAAAAGACGATACACTCCATCATATTTTTCTAGGAGTTTATGTGTGACCATTTTATGCATTTATGATCTGCAAACTTCTGTGATGATCATAAATCGCTCATAGACTTGCTCCGGAACTTGGTGTGGAATCTGGGATTGATTGAGTTGGAGGGCAGAAGATATTGATCTTTGTGTCTCAAGATTGCATAATCATCAGTGATATGAGCCTTGAGATCAATTTGAGGTTCTTCTGGATCTTCCATCTCTTCATCTGATTGAGCCTGGGTTTCTTCTTCTATGTCAGGCTCGAATCAGAACCTGACTCATGAGGAAGAGATCCTTCCTCACTTTCGGAGCCATCTGCTGCGAGCCCTTTTCCTTTGCTCGATGGATCATCCAAAGGGTCGTCAGAAGGTAGAGAGGAAGATTGCCCTTGACGAGTTCCCAATCTTGTCCTCGGCATCTTTACAAAGAGAGGATAGGTTACAAGAAGTTCAAAAGATCAAGCAATCTGGAGTTAATTTGAATTTGAATGATTTTACGTTCATCAAGAAAATCGGTAGTACCGCATGATTCCTCACCGGTAGTACAGAGAGTGCGATAATACCGCCATTGTCCGCCAGTATTACTGTTCCCGTAATTCACACGTATGAACGCTGTAGTACCGCTTTTCTGATCGCGACCTCGAGCGATGAATCTAACCAAAAATTGATGTTTCTTTTGGTTTGAATCCAAGAAATAGATGTACTAACATCATTAAACACCAATCTTGCTATTTTGCCCAACTAGAATCACACAAAAACATCCTCATTTCAAATCAACTAGAAAGTGACCTAGGGTTTGAATCAAGCGGTAAAGCGAGGATTTAAGGATGTTTTACCTTGAGAGATGGAGGAGTTAAACCCTAGAGATGCAAGGGTTCACCAAGATTTGAGAAACAACCGAGTGGAAAGGAGTTTTGGGAGAGAGGATTTTCGGGAGAGAAAGAGAAGAGAGAGAAAAGGAAGAGAGACACGGAGAAAAATGACCTCAGGGTTACTTTTCTTTGAACCGATGCAGATAGTTCCGCCCTTTGGCGTCGGTAATACCGCAAGCGGTAGTCATGTGGTTTTTGTGCCAGTAGTACCGCATGCGATCATACTGCACATAACCCGCCGATCATACTGATTATCCCGGAACTTCAAAACAGATTACGGATAAAGATGAGATGAGATTATTTGCAAATGACCCTTAGTTTTGCAATCAATTTAAGAGTCATTAGGGATCATTATGCATAGAATAGACTAATGTCTATACAAGAATATAATTTTTTATGAACATAGATAATCGTTATAACATTTTGAAAATATTTTTCTTACAAAAAGCTTTTGAATAACATCAAATCAAACACAATGCATGAGGCAAATGTTTCAACAAATGTTTGAATAGTCTATGACATTTAATTCATTCCTCAATTTGCAAAACCGGCCTTCATCTAATGGTTTGGTAAAAATATCCGCTAATTGATCTTCGGTTCGGATGTGGCTAATTTCAATATCTCCCTTGCCCACATGATCTCTCAAGAAATTGTGGCGAATGTCGATATGCTTGGTTCTTGAGTGTTGAACAGGATTATTTGCTATTTTCACCGCACTATCATTATCACACAAAAGAGGCATTTTATTAATTTTAATTCCATAATCCATCAAGGTTTGCCTCATCCAAAGCAATTGAGCACAACAACTACCCGCGGAGACATATTCGGCTTCGGCGGTGGATAAAGCTATGGAGTTTTGTTTCTTGGATGACCATGATACTAAAGATCTCCCTAAGAATTGACAATTTCCCGAGGTGCTTTTTCTATCCACTTTGCAACCCGTATAATCGGAGTCCGAGTATCCAATTAAATCAAATTTAGCACCTTTAGGGAACCATAGGCCAATGCTAGAGGAATGCTTTAAATATCTTAGTATTCTTTTTACGGCCATTAAATGACACTCTTTTGGAGATGCTTGAAACCGTGCACATATGCAAACACTAAACATGATATCGGGCCTAGATGCGGTAAGATAAAGTAAACTACTAATCATAGACCTATAAAGCTTTAAATCTACCGATTTACCTCCCTCATTAAGGTCGAGATGACCGTTGGTTGCCATGGGAGTCTTGATAGGTTTTGCATCTTCCATGCCAAATCTCTTGATCAAGTCCTTTGCATACTTTGTTTGACTTACAAAAGTTCCATCTTTGAGTTGCTTGATTTGAAGTCCAAGGAAATAGCTAAGCTCTCCAATCATGGACATTTCAAATTCCCTAGACATCATATCACCAAATTCTTTGCAAAAGTCTTGATTAGTAGATCCAAAAATGATATCATCAACATAAATTTGACATACAAAGAAATCATCATCTAAGATTTTGGTGAACAAAGTTGAATCAATTTTCCCAATTTTGAACCCTTTTGAAACTAGAAAATCTCGAGGCGTTCATACCATGCTCTAGGAGCTTGTTTAAGACCATAGGCGCCTTGGAGAGTTTATAGACATGATTAGGATTCTTAGAATCTTCAAAACCGGGTGGTTGTTCAACAAACACAAGTTCGGATATTTCTCCATTTAAGAAAGCACTTTTGACATCCATTTGAAATAATTTAATATCAAAGAATGATGCAAAAGCAAGTAGTATACGAATTGACTCAAGTCTAGCTACGGGAGCAAAAGTTTCACCAAAATCCAAACCTTCGACTTGTGAAAAACCTTGTGCGACCAATCTTGCTTTGTTTCTTACCACCATGTCATTTTCATCTTGCTTGTTTCTAAACACCCATCTTGTACCAATGATATTGTGTTCTTTGGGTCTATCCACTAATGTCCAAACTTCGTTTCGAATGAAATTATTGAGCTCTTCATTCATTGCAATCATCCAATCCGGATCTTCAAGTGCTTCATCTATATTCTTTGGCTCAAGTGAAGAGACAAAAGAGTAATGTTCACAAAATGAAGCAACACGAGATCGAGTTTGAACACCCTTACTTACAT
This sequence comes from Ampelocalamus luodianensis, assembly GCA_036346255.1. NCBI lineage: Eukaryota > Viridiplantae > Streptophyta > Magnoliopsida > Poales > Poaceae > Ampelocalamus > Ampelocalamus luodianensis. The sequence continues at coordinate 5,391,958 of CM070632.1, read as the reverse complement.
CACCCAATATTTGATCTATTGGATGATCTTTTGAAATTACATTGTGAATTCTTGGTGGTAGGTTTGATGGTTGATCATCTTCCTTATTGTCCTCTCCATTTAGTTGTATTTGACTTGAGGAAGAGGTGGGAGGCTCAACTTGAGTGGAAGATGATGGATTATCTTCGGGCTTGATGTCACCTATTTGCATGTATTCCATTGCTTTTCTTAGTGCTTCGTGACCTACATCATCCAAATTCTCATGCTCTTCTTGAGAGCCATTAGTTTCATCAAATTGCACATCATGTCTTTCCCCAACTAAACCGGAGTTTTTGTTGAAGACACGGTATGCTTTACTATTAGATGAATAACCAAGTAAGAAGCCAACATCGCAACGAGCTACGCCAACCAAGACACCAGCGCCAGGCATCAATCAAGGAGCGTCACAAGCTGCCGGTCAAGCCGGAGGAGCACCACAGTCTGTGATCAGAGGCCGTGTCAACCACGTCACCCTGGAAGGAGCCCAAGAATCACCGGACGTCGTCTCGGGTAAGTTTACGTTAACTCGATACTGCATCGATTTTGTTTGATTACGAGCTTCGCATTCATTTGTTTCGGAATGTTTGCAACAAAAATAAATTGGAAGTTATGCAACTTAAGCATACTCGGTAGTCCAATCGCTGGGCGAGCTAAGTACTAGAGTGGGATGTTTAGGAGCTAAGTTACTCATAGTGGAGTTGAGTTTCTAGCCAACCTAATTGTTCTAGACACCCAAACCTAGATGTCATTCTTGGCATGGATTGGTTATCCAAGCACAAAGCGTGCTAGATTGTGGCCGAAGAGTCAGTGTGATCGAGGATGCCAAAGGAAACAAGGTAGAGTTTCTAGCCACCTCGGTTCGTGATGGACATTTGCTAGTAAGCGATGCAAGACCCTTGCCTTAGAAGAAGTACCGGTGGTCGGTGAATATCCGATGTGTTTCGGAAGAATTACAGGGAATGCCACCGGATCGTGACATTGAGTTTGTCATCGACCTAGTGCCGGGGCAGCACCAATTTCAAAGAGACCTTATCGGATGCCACCGATGAATTGGTAGAGATGAAGCGGCAGATAGAAGAACTTCTTGAGAAAGGTTTTGTGAGACCTAGTTAAATGCGCCATGGGAGCGCCGGTGTTGTTTGTCAAGAAGAAGGATGGAAGTATGAGGATGTGTATTGATTATCGCTCTCTCACGAAGTTACCATCAAGAACAAGTACCCACTACCCGGATAGATGATCTGTTTGATCAGATGAAAGGAGCCGGATTATTCTCAAAGATCGACCTGCGATCAGGTTACCACCAACTAAAGATTTGTCCTAAGGATATACCGAAAACCGCTTTCTCAACACGGTACGGACATTATGAGTTCTTAGTCATGTCTTTTAGTGCGACTAATGCCCCTGCCTATTTCATGAACATGATGAATAAAGTATTCATGGAATATTTGGACAAGTTCGTAGTTGTGTTCATTGATGATATTATGGTGTACTCCAAGTCGGAGGAAGAACACGCCGAACATTTAAGGATAATATTGGGAAAACTCAGAGAACATCAGTTGTATGCCAAGTTCAGTAAGTGTGATTTTTGGAAGAAGGAAGTGGATTTCCTTGGTCACGTGATGACAGCCGAGGGAGTAGCAGTTGACCCCGGTAAAGTTAAAGCAGTACTACATTGGGAGTAGCCTAAGACCGTGACTCAGATTCGCAGTTTCTTGGGAATGGCAGGCTATTACCGCCGTTTCATCGAAGGATTCTCATCGATTGCTAAGCCCCTTACGCAATTGTTGAAGAAGGAGAAAAAGTTCACTTGGACTCCAGCCTGTGAGGAAAGTTTTCAAGAGTTGAAGAAGCGCTTGACTTCAGCTCCAGTGCTGATTCTGCCAGATATTCGAAAGGATTTCGATATCTATTGTGATGCTTCGCGTCAAGGATTAGGATGCGTCCTGATGCAAGAAGGAAGAGCTGTCGCTTATGCGTCCAGGCAATTGAGACCTCACGAAGAGAACTACCCTACTCATGATCTGGAATTAGCTGCCGTAGTGCATGCTCTAAAGATTTGGCGTCATTACCTCATCGGGAATCGCTGTGAAGTCTACACAGATCATAAGAGTCTGAAGTACATCTTTACCCAGTCAGATCTGAATATGAGACAAAGAAGATGGTTAGAATTGATCAAGGATTATAATCTTGGGATCCACTACCATCCTGGAAAAGCCAATGTAGTTGCAGATGCCTTGAGTCGTAAGAGTTACTGCAATGCTTTGGAAGTAAAGGAAAGTTGTCCAGAACTTTATGAAGAATTTCAGAAGCTAAAGCTAGAAGTTGTGTTCGAAGGATTTGTAGCCAATTTGGAAGTACAGTCTACCCTGGAGAAGCAAATTCGTGAAGCACAACCAAAGGATCCTGTGTTGTCAGACATCAAGGTCAAAATGACAGAAGGGAAATTCAAGGATTTCACCAAAGATGATCAAGACATACTCTGGATTAATGGTCGTATCAGTGTACCGGATATCGAAGGTGCGAGACGATTAATCTTAAAGGAAGCCCATGACTCAAAGTACTCAATCCACCTGGAAGTACCAAGATGTACCAGGATGTTAAGACTAAATTTTGGTGGCCAAATTTGAAACGAGAAGTCGCGAGTTCGTTGCCTTGTGCGACACCGCCGTAAAGTAAAGGCGAACACGAGAGACCAGCGGGTTTGTTGCAATCGAAAAATTCCGAATGGAAGTGGGAAGAGATCGAATGGATTTCATCACGGTTTACCCAAGACCCAATCGGGTTACGATTCGATCCGGGTAATAGTCGATCGTCTAACCAAGGTCGCTCATTTCTTGCGATCAAAACCACATACTCGGAGATCGCCTTGCGAGTTGTACATGTCGAATTGTCGGTTGCACGGTGTGCCCAAGAAGATAGTGTCCGATCGAGGATCTCGCCACCTCTCGTTTTTGGCAAAGCTTGCATGAAGCATTGGGTACCATCGAATTTCGATCGCATACCATCCACAGACCGATGGGCGGTGAAAGAGTCAATCGAATATTGGAGGATATCTTTGAGAGCTTGTGCTCTAGCAAATGCTACCCGTTGGGATAAAAGTTTACCGTATCACGAATTTTCGTACAACAATAGTTATCAAGCGATCGCAAATGTCACAATTTGAAGCATTGTATGGTCGTGCTGTAGAACCCGTTGAATTGGTGAAACAATTTGAGCGATCGGTTTAGGTCGAGCATTATTCGAAGCGAGAAGAGCAAGTGGCCATGATAAGAGAAAGATTGAAGATAGCTCGGTCGAGCGAGAAGAGCTACGGCGATAATCGTCGTCGTGACCTCGACTTTGAACCCGAGGATTTCGTTTATCTTGGTGACTCCGCTCGAGGTGTCAAAGGTTTCATGCCAAAGGAAGCTTTCCCTAGGTATGTTGGTCCGTTCAAGATTTTGGAACAGCCGTGGAGAAGTTGCTTACGATTGGAGCTACGCGTCATTAGCGAGTGCATGATGTCTTTCATGTCTCGATTGAAGAAGTGTCTTCGTGTGCGGAAGAGCAAGTCCCGCTAGAATCAATGGATGCGAAGGAGGATCTTACCTACAAGGAGCGACGGTCGAGATTTTGGATGGCGCGAGCGCTTCACGAAGCAAGACTGCGTTCGTTTTTGCAAGGTCGATGGAGCAACCACTCGAAGGAGAAGCAACGTGGGAGCGTGAAGAAGAGCCGGCCGAGTTTCCTAACCTTTTCTCTAGCTAGCCCGAATCTCGGGGTCGAGATTCCTTTAAGGGAGGTTTGTAACATCCCAATTTCTGAGCTTAAAATCTTTGAATAGTTAGTAGGGAAAAATTCACCAATCGGTTTCATTTGAATTTAATTTCAAAAGCTTAATATTGGACTTTACAATCAAAAACATTTAATGTGAATAATCCCAACATGAACAATAGCCAAAACTATTTTATTTGGGTTCTATGTGCTCAGATATATTTTCTAGATTTTTCTAGAATTTTTCTGAGTTCATTTGCTATTTTGATTGCCTATTTGAATTTACGGTATTTTCTAAAATAGAAAACCTATTAATAATCTCGAAAAGGCATCGGGCGAAATCCAAACCTCGGCCCATTCTTCCCGCCACCCACTCACGCGGCCCGGCTCGCCATGCGCCGCCTCCACTGACATGCGGGCCGCGTATGTCGATCTCTCTCTTTCCTTCGGCGCCGAGCATCTTCCACCGTCCGATCAAGGATGAACGGCTAGATGCGCATAAGGCAACCGGAGTTGTCCGAATGTTTCTTTGATTGTGGGTCGTTCGATCAAGATCCAACGGTCAGATCGCGATGCATTTTGCGCCGCGCCGCCAAGACGCGACTCGCGAGCCGTGTCTCTGATGTGTGGGTCCCAGCTTGCCACGTCGTCATCGTCTCCGAGTCAGTTAGGGTTTCGCCGCCGCCGCGCAAACCCAGTTTTGGGCGTTTGTGCCCTGGACTCTTCCAGGCCTCCGGTTATAAAAGGGGAGGTAGCCCTCGGCCTCATGACCCAACCCTAGCCGCCTTCGCCCTCGCATGGCTGAACCCTAGTCGCCGCAGGAGCCCGAAGATCAATCTGCGCCGCCACCAACTCCGACGAGCTCTTCCGCGCATCCGAGCCGCTCGAGCCGTGGTGCACCGTTGGCATCGCACGGAGCTTCTCTACCTCCTGGTGGCCTTCGTCTCGCCGGAGTGTCACCGGAGCGCCGTTGCCGTCAAGCCCGAAGCCTCTCTGCCGCTCTTTGCTCGCCGCCGACCACCTCCGTCGTCCCCGACCACCCGGAGTTGCACCCAGAGGTTCGCAATAGCGAGAGCTACACGCCGGTACCACTCACCGCCGGTGGATCACCGCCGTTCGCCGTTGCCGTCGGTTTCCGAGCGCCGCCGCGTCTGTTGTCATCCACGTCATCGCCACCTTGCCTCCATGTCAGCATCGCCGCCTACGTGTCGCGTGCGTGGTGTCCAGTCATTGCCCACGTGTGCGCGTAGGTAGTCCACCGGTCTCCGGACGAGGCTCGGTGAGACTGGTCTCCGTGGCGTGTCCACGACATGTGGGTCCCACATGTCAGGATTTTCGTTTAATTCTTTTTAATTCCGAAATTCCTTCGCTAACGCCAGCATTGCGCAAGATTCCGATTTTTCTTCAGAGAAATAATTCGGGAAATCCAGAAAATCAGAATTAGGGTTTCTTTTAGATTTCCAATCTTCCAAAGCTCATAACTTTTGCATCCTAACTCCGATTGAGCCCATTCAAATTTCTAAATTTGTCTAAATTCAAGATCTATTTATCTGAGATTTTTATTTAATTTTTGGAGTTTGTTTTGCCTATGTTATTTATTTGTTTTGTTTGTTTTTGTTTCGTTTGCGAGTAGACGTCGATTCGTCGGGGAATTTTGTGGAAGAAGGAGCACCCCAAGATCAGGACCAGTACATAGACCTTTTCCAAGGCAAGTCATACCTTTGATCATCTTGAACCAGTTTTCAAATTACGTTGTGTTAAATTATTGCATTCTACTTTAATTACTTATTTAAATGCTTTGGGCATAGTTATTATCAAATTGTTATCCCACCTTGGCCTTGTATGTCATAATTCCTTGTCACCCTAGATTGGTTGAGTTGGTAATATTATAACACCAACGTCGGTTGGTTAGATGCGAGTACAATTGCTTAGCCATGCTACGAATCATCATCTCATGTGAGTCGCAAATGTTAATTATGACTAAGTGACTATGGAACTTTGTGTAAAAGCTGTGTGCTATGTGTTATTACTTCATGATGGCATGTGTTGCACTAAAACCAATGGGTGGTAAAGGATTTAGGCCGAGGCAAGTGGTGGAGACGTGTGACATGGTGGACTATGTGATGGGTATGATAATCTGTGTGGCCTAGTTAGAACATGGAAGTCTTGCCTTGGTCAATTAAGGACTTAACTTTGTGCGCCATTGAACCGAGCCTTCTTTGTCACGACCACATGCACGTATGGGACGGGCCTAACTTAGTAAGTTATGGATTCTCGGCATTGATGTTCGGTGGTAGGTTAGGCTTTGTGATAGGGTGGAGGTGTGACTACTTGGTGGTTGCATCACGGGAGGATTAGTCGTCCCCGTCCAGCGGTGTGTGTTATGCATGGGCTATGTGATATGTATAACGGTTTGTAAGCACACCGGGAATGTCAATGTTTGAGATGAAGTTTCGAACTGTTTTGTTACGATTGGTGCTTGCTACACTAGTTGTATCTTGTGGGTAAAGTGTACAACCTCTGCAGAGTGTTAAACAAACTATTCGAATAGCGCGTCATGATCATGGACATGCTCGGTGCTTTCACACGAGGTAGTTTTCATAAAATGTGGGAATGGAAGTGTGATCACAATCATATGGTTATGTGAAATAAACTGTTTAGTTGTGTGTCTTTGTGGAAATAAGCATTAAATTAATATTGTCTATTTGTTTTGAATTATGCTTTCAATCTATTATTCGTATTCAATTGCAAATGTTGCTTTTATGCAAAAGAACCACGAAGCCTTTTCTTTGGAATAAGCTGCATCTATACATTGCATTCGTGGTATGATTTGCAGAGTGCGATTGTGTACTCACGCTTGTTGTAAAACTTGCGTCCAAACCTCTGAAGTGGAGGAGTCTACGCCGCTCGAGGAGGAGTTCGTTGAAGGCTGATCGTTCGTTAAGGTCTGGATCCCAGTTGGTTGCCTGTGGTGAATTGGGTGGGATCTACGCTGGAGTTTTCCGTTCCGCTGCTGCTTTATTTCTTTGTTAGCCCTGCGTGGCTTAATAGGTGTAAACTCGACCATAAGGTCAAAACCGTTATTTGTTATTCAAACTAATCGTTTACTTTATCTATCGCTT